>CM042042.1:34341879-39141879 GCA_023525975.1 Smallanthus sonchifolius | reverse complement strand
GATTTTGCGCATCTATTCTCGCAAGTACTGTTTCATCGATTTCCAAGGGTTTTTGCTCCTATTTTCAGAATCGGAAGTTGGATTAGTGATCAGGAGGGTTAGTCGAAGGTTTTCGCCGGATTGGTTTGTCATTTCTGCACTATTGATTTCTGAAGCTTATCATCAATGGAGTATTTCTGAGCTTGGAGAAGAAGGCATCGAAACTACTGGGGACAGTTTCTGATTTCCGTTGATCATCGAAACTTCTTGTCTACATTTTGTCGGGAGAAGGTACTATCGAAACTAAAATTTTGTCTTATCTATCGAAACTTGCCTTGAAAATTTTCAGTATCGAAACTAGTTGTTTCGATAAAAGCTGTCCTATCGAAACTAGTTGTTTCGATAAAAGTTGTCTTATCGAAACTAGTTGTTTCGATAAAAGTTGTCCTATCGAAACTAGTTGTTTCGATAGAAGTTGACCTATCGAAACTAGTTACTGTTTTAGTTTCGATTCAAAATATTATGGCCACTTCAAGTTCAACAGAACATTCTGGGGGAAATAGACCACCTGTTCTTGTATCCACAAGAGATTTTGATGACTGGACTAAAAAGATGAAGCTTTTCTTTCAATTTCACGATTATACACTGTTGAGTTCTATCACCGATGGTCCCCACAAGCCCGTAACTACCACTGCTGATGTTCAACGTCCTAAGTTAGTGTCTGAGTATGATGAGAAAGATCTTGCCTTGATTGCCCGAGATAACAAGGCCTACGGGACTATTGCCATGGCTCTTCCTATGGATATTTTCAACATCTTTGCTGAGTACACAACTGCCAAAGACTTATGGGCTACACTGTGCACAAGATATGAGGGAAGTGAGGATGTCAGGGAAAGCAAAAGAGATCTGATCAAGAAACAATATGCGATGTTCAGCAGTGTAAGGGGAGAATCAATATCTGATTTGATCAACCGTTTCTCAAGCATTGTATCAAGGTTGAAGGTAATGGGAGTTGAGTACCCTACTCTTGATCTAAACAAGAAACTCCTAGATTCTCTTCCTGAGGAATGGAATATGTATCGTATCATGATCAAAAAGACTGAGAATCTGAGTGCTCTGTCTCAACAGGAAGTCTATAGCATTCTTGAATCTTATGAAATTGAAATTAAGAAGGGAGCAGTCACCCCATCAAATCAGTCTGGAAACACAGCTCTCATTGCTGGATCAAGCTCATCCGGTAGCCCATACTTTCAGACTGATGTCCCTCCTTCAGCTGCTGCAATTAATTCTACCAGCTCCTCTGCTCCTCAAAAGACTATCACCATGATTCCTGATGAATATGTCCCAATCATGACTGCTTTCATGTCATGCTATGATGCACTAATCTCTGGAAATCTAACACCGGTTAGCTTTCAACCTGATGACTTGGAGCAGATTAATCCTGATGATTTGGAGAAAATGGACATTGAATGGTGCATGGCCATGTTGACCTTAAGAGCCAAAAGATTCATCAAAAGAACTGGAGATTCAAGCAGGGAAAGACACTTGGGTTTGATATCAAGAAGGTGAGATACTACAATTGTGATCAGCTGGGTCACTTTGCCAGAAACTGCAAGGAACCATCCTCCAAGGATCAGCAAGAAAAGAAGATCTCCTCTGGAAAACAAGCTGCCAATCCTCCAAAGACAAACACATATTCAAGCTCCACAACTCTTGTGTGTCAGGCTGATGGACATTATCATTGGGGAGACCAAGCTGAGGAAGCTGCTGATAAAGCTTTGATGGCTGATGTGGAGGACATGGGCAAGTGTGTCATGATTGAACCTGCTAAGGATCTCACTGCTGTGCCTGCTGAGGTTATTTCTAAACTGTGTAATTCTAGGTCTTGCTTGAATGAAATTCAAAAATACAGATTCATCAATCAAGCCTTGATTGATGAACGAAATCACATTAAGGTGATGTATGACTCTGTGGCCAAAAATGAGAAACTTTACTTAAAGAAAATTCATGATATTTCTGGTGAAAATCGTTCTTTAATTGTGCAACTCAATACTCAAACCATTAATAATACAATTTTAACAGAAATAGTCCAAAAGGCAGAAAAAGCCAAATTACAGGTTGATCACATGGATATGGATCAGAAAATTCTGTTTGGAATAATTGATAAACAATTTAATAGAAAAGGCACAGAAGGTCTTGGGTATAACTCTCATCCACCTCCTTATTCTAAATCAGGGAGATTTGATGATATGCCTACTCCACATGTTTCCACACCTTTTGTTTGCACATTATCTCCTGATGATTATATTACATCCTCTGATTCTGACAGTTTTGCTTCTTGTGCAGAGTCAAATTGTGTAAAGTCCGAAGATGATTGTGATAAGAGTGCTAATGATAGAACTATTTTAAAAGAACTTGAGTCGGATGAATGTAATAATATGTCCGTGTCAAAACCAAATATTTGTGAACACGTTAAAAACTTGTATTTTGATTCTATGCCTGCTGAGCATACGGGTTTGGGATGTGATGTTTCTAAATTTCAAAATGCTTTGCCTTTTGTTCCTAAATCTTTGAATGTTATGCCATGTGTTACAAAATTTAAAAGTGCAAGAATTATTGTGAATGATGTACCACGTGAAACCATGAGCAACAAGGAATTTTTCAAATTAAAGGAAGCACATCGTCTTCAAGACAAAGTTATTGTCTTCAAGACAAAGTTATTGATGAGAGAACCGTCTCATGTTCAGATTCCTCAACATCACAATCAACTTCATCTTGTGATGACTATTATCAGGCTAAGATATCTTGTGAAAACGTCTGTTTTAGTTGTGGTGCCTCAAATCATGTTTCAAAAAGTTGTAAATTGACAACTACAAATCCTAATGAAAAATCGCCTTCCGAAAGTTTTTTAAATTCATACATGTTGCCTAAGTCTTCTCACAGTAGAAAATCTAGGCGTAAAAGAATTAAAAATGCTAAAAATTATTTAAAACGAACGTGGAAAATTAAAAATAATGTTCTATTTGATGACCGTGTTTCATCAAAGGATGGTTGTAATTTTAATTCCAATGAGATGTCATATCCTGACACTAAGATCTCTTGATTGAAACAATGTTGGTCAAAACATATAAGTGTTTCGTTGTGTATAGGGTCAATCAAGAAGAACCGGTGACAACATCTGGCATGTAGATGTTCAAGACATATGACTGGGCACTTTAACTTGCTGCAAGATTATCATCAAATTGATGGAGAGTATGTTGCTTTTGCTGGAAACCCAAGAGGAGGAAAGTTTGAAGGACAAGGAATAGTAACAAATGGAGTAAATAGTCTGGAATTTGTCAACTTTGTTCCTCAGTTGAAATACAATCTGATGAGTGTTTCACAGATTTGTGACAAGGACTTTTGTGCCTTATTCAATTCAAAAGAATGTCTTATCTTGAAGCCAGGAGTGGTGATTCCGGAAGAACTTATTCTCATGCGTGCTCCCAGAAGATACAACACATATAGCTTGGATATGAACAACCCATCGGGCATTGAATCGTGTTTTCTCTCAAAAGCTTCTGAAGATGAATCTTTCCTGTGGCATAAGAGGTTGGGACATGTAAATTTCAAAACAATGAATCGACTGGTTCGAGGCAACCTACTCACTGGATTACCTCTCAAAGATTTCACTCCTATGGAACACTGTATCTCATGTTCCAAAGGAAAATAGCACAAATCTTCACATAAGCCTAAAACCACCAATTCCATTGACTCTCCTCTCCAATTGCTTCACATGGATCCTTTTGGTTCAGTGAGTGTCATGAGTCTTCGACGAAAGTTATACTGTCTGGTGGTAACAGATGATTTTTCTCGATTCACTTGGGTGTTTTTCTTAGCCACAAAAGATGAGACGCCAGAGATTTTAAAAACCTATCTGCTTCAAATTGAGAACCTCTTCAATCTAAGTGTGAAGACTATCCGCAGCGATCATGGAACCGAATTAAAAAATGCAACTCTTGATTCCTTCTGTGAAAGCAAAGGAATTTCTCGACAATTCAGTGCACCTCGTACTCCTCAACAAAACGGTGTAGCTGAAAGAAGAAACCGCACTTTAATTGAAGCTGCACAAACTATGATTGTTGACTCTGAGCTTCCCGTGACTTTCTGGGCTGAGGCGGTCAACACTGCATGTTTTGTGCAAAATCGGGTTCTTATCACTAAAAGTTGCAACAAGACACCTTATGAGATCATGTACAAGCGCAAGCCAGTTATTGATTTCTTCAGAAAATTTGGGTGTGTGTGCACAATGTTGAACACTTCAGATCAGCTCAACAAGTTTGAAGCCAAAGCTGATGAATGCTATTTTGTTGGTTACTCATCCAATCAACGTGCTTTTCGTGTCTACCATAAGAAGAAAAGGATAGTAATGGAGTCCATTGATATCAATTGGCATGAAAACAATCATACGGACGCAAGAGACGGTCCCAATTGGCTCTTTGACGTCGATTCAGTTTTTAAGTAATTTAATCTTCCTGATTTCTCTATTGAATCAACTCATGCTAATCCTTACTTCTCTGTGAACAATCTAGGGAACATAAATGATCAAAGCTCTTCTTCATCTGCTCAGGTTGAAATTCCTGTGGTTGCTAATGCTGAATCTAATATGGAGTCTTCTGGTTCTGGTGCAACAAGTGAAACTGTTGAAGACAACTCCATTCCAATAGTAGATGTTGCACCACAATCACCTGCTGAAGATCCTATTAATGATATTGCCGATCCTCCTGCTGAAAATCTTACCAATTTGGAAGAAGTCGTGGAAGAAGATGAAATTCCTCAACTGCGAATTCACAAGATTCATCCCACCAATAACATCATTGGACCACTCAATGTGGGTGTCAGTACCCAAAGTGCCTGTGAAGCATTTGAGAACCGCATGTTTTCCTGCTTCATCTCTCAAACTGAACCAAAGAACATTAAAGCAGCTCTACAGGAAAACAGCTGGGTGGAAGCAATGCAGGAAGAGCTACAACAATTCTCAAAGTTACATGTGTGGAATTTGGTGGATCTACCCAAGAACAAAGTTCCAATCGGTACTCGTTGGGTCTTTTGCAACAAAAAGGATGAAGGCGGCACTGTGATTCGAAATAAAGCTCGTCTGGTGGTTCAAGGTTTCTATCAAGAAGAAGGGATTGACTATGAGGAAGTCTTTGCACCAGTGGCTCGTTTGGAAGCCATCAGAATGTTTCTCGCCTATGCAGCCTACATGGACTTCACCGTCCATCAAATGGATGTCAAAAGCGCATTTTTGTATGGCAAAGTTCAAGAAGAAGTATATGTCAAGTAGCCGCCGAGTTTCATTGATCCTAATTTTCCAGACCATGTTTACAAGTTAGACAAAGCATTGTACGGTCTTCACCAAGCACCTCGTGCGTGGTATGAAACTTTATCGAAGCATCTGCTTGAGAATGGTTTCACACGAGGAGCAATTGACCAAACCTTGTTTAAACGAAAGGAGGAAAAGGATACAATCATGGTGCAAATTTATGTGGATGATATCATTTTTGGTTCTACAAATCCTCGTCTCTGCAAAGAATTTGAAGAAGTGATGCGATCTAAGTTTGAGATGAGCTCCATGGGGGAAATGAAGTTCTTTTTGGGACTACAAGTTAATCAGTCTGAGTCAGGAATCCTTATCCATCAAGAAAAATATGTAAAAGAAATCTTGACCAAGTTCAAAATGGCTGATTCCCATCCAGTAAAAACTCATGTGGAAGTTCGACATTGTTTGACTCCTGATATGGATGGGGAAAGCGTTGATCCGCATCTATATCTCTCTATGATAAGATCTCTCATGTATCTCACGGCCAGCAGACCCGACATCATGTTTGCAGTGTGCTTGTGTGCACGTTTTCAGACTAATCCTAAACTCTCTCATTTATCTGCTGTCAAACGTATTTTAAGATACTTAAGGTATAAGCCAAAATTGGGTCTGTGGTATCCTAAAACTGACTTGTTTGATCTTGTGGCTTATTCAGATTCAGACTACGGGGGTTGCAACTTAGACCGAAAATCCACTTCTAGAGGTTGTCAATTCCTTGGCAACCGCCTTGTCTCATGGCAATGTAAGAAACAATCCACCGTTTCCCAATCCATCGCCGAAGCCGAATACATTGCCGCAGCCCTCTGTTGTTCCCAAGTCAGATGGATACACCATCAGATGCTTGACTATGGGATCACATTCCATGAGACACCCATTCTGTGTGACAACACTGCCGTTCCCCATATCACCAAAAACCCTGTTCAGCATTCCAAAACCAAACACATTGAAATTAAACATCATTTTATTCGTGAATGTGTTGAAAAGAAGCATATTCGAATTGTTGAAGTCAAAACTAATAAACAAACCGCAGACATCTTCACAAAGGCTTTTGACTCTACCAGATTTGCCCAACTGGTGGAAATGCTTGGAATGATCAACTTTCAGTAAATTGTGTAAATAATTTTTTTCTATTTTTTTTTAATTCTGTTTAAACTGTCTAAGAAAATTCCAAAAAGATTTTTTTTAACAGTATCCACGCAAATCTTTTGGGGGATAAATATAATATTTTAATATTGAAAAGAATTGCTGTGTATATAATCTTACAAGTTGCAAGAAAAATTGAATCTGACCTTTGAGAAATGATATTGTCTGATCTCATCTCTTGGACATGGAATAGACCAACAGCGATGGTGTTTACTGAGATATAGCTGGTAGGCCCGACATATGGTTAAAACTTTTAAGTAGTGTGAAAACCTAACATATATCTCATACTTGTGTGTTTGAATCCATTATTGAAACATCTAACCCATTTTTATATCTAAGAAAACCGATTCAATCAGATACAGGCTTACGTATTGGATTCCTATTCATACGCCAAGTGACCGTCAATATAACGATATTTACCACCGATGACCCCGTATGTTTTGCTTATGTAAAGATCTCGGGTGCTCATCCTTTTCCCATCCACTTGGATGATTTGACCCCGCCTGTTTTGCTTACGCAAAGATCTCGGGTGTTCAACATTTTTCTATCCGCTTGGATAATTTTACGACTTCTTCTGTTTTGCTTACGCAAAGATCTAGAATGCTCGTACTTTTTTAATATCTACTTGGATATTTTTTATTTTAATTTTCTAAATCCACTTGGACATCTTATTTTAATTTGGTGGTACTTTGACATTACTAAGACGGTACCTTGGTTAATCATAAAGAGATGATAGGATGAAGATGGGTACTTCTTGAGGATTGATAGGTTTTTCAAAATCATTTAATTTTAATATGTGGGGTACACCTTGTATGTTGCTTAAATGGTACCTTCTAATCACATGAAATCTTTGTACAAACAAATGTTCGGGTTTACTTTGCACAAATATCAACTATCTTCAAGGACTCACAGTAGTGAATTGCAAAAGGAAGTGTTTCAAGAGACTGACCAGATCTGATCTCATGTTGGATCTTTTTCAAGAAGAAAAGTGTAAATATCTTGTGTATAATTTTATTAACTATCGAAACTAGTTGTACATATCGAAACTACTTTGAACTATCGAAACTAGTTGTACATATCGAAACTACTTTGAACTATCGAAACTAGTTGTACATATCGAAACTACTTTGAACTATCGAAACTAGTTGTACATATCGAAACTACTTTGAACTATCGAAACTAGTTGTACATATCGAAACTACTTTGAACTATCGAAACTACTTTGTACATATCGAAACTAGTTTGTCCTATCGAAACTAGTTGTTTCGACAGGGGCAATTTTGTCTTTTGTCTCACGAGAATTAAAAGTCTTCATAAGCAATCCCTCCCGTCACATTGATTCTTACTCGTATTTTTCAAAACCTTTTCGCCTTCTTCGTCATTCACACAATCTCTCAAACCGTCGGTCTGGGTTGCAAGATATCAACTGATTTTCCCCGTTGTCTCTATCGTCTCCATCATCAGGTAACGTCTCACAACCTCCTTTTGATGATTTTTGCAAATACGGCAGATCCAAGGTTTCAAAAACTAAAATTTGTTCGACTAAATCTTCATAATAATAGTTGTTGGTGTGCTTCTCTATGTTTGCATACATTTCAATACTGATATATCTTAGAACTCACGATTATTTGTGTATTCTTGCAGATAACATTTCACATTCGGTAAGATGAAGCTCCGTCACTTACAGGCCACTCTAAACCTTACTTTTAAATTGTTTATATCAGTCTGAGTATAACGAATCAGAGGGGTTTGGGTTTCAAAACCGAGTAGTTTCGATAAAGGGGTTCAACACTTCCAAAATTATCTTAAAATTTTTTAAATCGAAACTACTAGTTTCGACACCCAAACTTGCCCTAGTATCTCTGATCGAAACTAGATAGTTTTGATAAGTTCATCTCCATCGAAACTAATTGTTTCGACAGTTTTGATCTCCATCGAAACTAGTTGTTTCGACAGTTTTGATCTCCATCGAAACTAGTTGTTTCGACAGTTTTGATCTCCATCGAAACTAGTTGTTTCGACAGTGTTGATCTCCATCGAAACTAGTTGTTTCGACATTGTTGATCTCCATCGAAACTAGTTGTTTCGACTGTATTGATCTCAATCGAAACTAGTTGTTTCGACAGTTAGGACTTCAAATTTTTCTAAGTGTCGATATATCTTGTTTCGATTCAGTATTTTCAGAAATCTTACTTGTGAAAAGACACAATGTCTGTGCATTCCTCAATGCCAATGATCCTAAGGCTGCAGAGTTCATTCCTGTACTAAATTTTCTGGCAAACTCCAACATTAGCTTTGCCATCAGCAATAATCTGCCGGTGTATGAGATAACTATATCATCACAATTGAGAATATAGAGCACATTAGATCAAATGTGCGTGGCCAAGAAGTTTTACTTTCTGAAGCTACAATTAGAGAGGTGCTTCAGTTTAATGATAATCCAGATGCACCTATTGAATTCCCAATTTTCTATGTTAAAGAATGCTTTAGAAGGATGGGTCATCCAGATGAATTCAAGAGTGGCCAGATAATCAAGAACTCCTTACCAAGCCACTGGAGATATATAGTGCACGTGTTTATTCACTGCCTATCAATAAGAAAAGGAGGGTTTGATTCAGCAAACAGCACTCTGGGCTCAGCTATTCTGGGGATAATCAAGGGAAGAGATTACAACTTTTCTGGCTTCATATTCAGACAGTTAAAAGACAATCTAACTGGAGCCGTGAAGGAGAAATTCTTGGCATATCCTAGATTTTTACAAATTATCATCAATCATATCCATCCTGAGCTGCAACATGGTGGGAACACCTTTCTGTTCGATCACATGATTGCCAAGACTCTCAGCTACATGAGGAGTACTAACAAGAGAACCAATAGGGCAATAGCTGACGTTCCCCTGTTTGGTCATATTATTGGTGAAGAAGAAGAATTTATCCCTGACATTGACCCTGATCTTGAAGAAGAAAACTCATCATCTGAAGAAGAAGAAATGGAAGTTGAGCAAGATCAAGGCAATGCACCTATTGATGAAGCTGAGATTGAGATAAATGTCCCTGATGTTCAAGAACAAGAACAACCCATCAATGAGCCTGTGATAGAGGCTCCTTTTGTTGAATAAATTCAGATAGTTCAAGAGCCAACATTTAATGTTGAAGCTGGCATGCATGGAGTTGAGGAGGAAGTCGCAGAATCAAGTGGAACTCTTGATGCAGGGATTTATGGATCTGACTACTACAAGTCTGATTCAGATGATACAATGCATCCTGCATCTTCCTCTAAACGACAGGTGGTCAGGTTCTGATTTTGAGGAAGAAGAGCCTAAGCCAAAGAAAATCAAAACAGGATTTGAAGAATTGTCATCCTCATCAGATTCTCTATTAGCCACTCCACAACCATCTCCACAACCATCTCCATAACCTACTCCACAACCCACTCCACAACCATCTCCACAACAATCACCCATCCATACTACTCCCACATCACCAACTCATGAATCAGCCTCTCCTGTACCAATAGTTAAGACTCTAAGCCTTGAACTGAAGAAAATGCAGGATACGATACAAAAGAAAGATGAAGAAATTGAAGGCTTAAAAGATAATTTGCATAATGTCCAGGAAGAGGTTAAAGACCTGAAGCTGGAAGTTGGGGGTTTACATACCCAAATTGAGGTCCAACAAACTCAACTTGAAACACAGCAAAAACTAATATCAAAGCAAAATGAAGAATTCAAGGCTTTGGCTGAAGCAGTGGAGCAGCTCAAAGCCTCAATGGTTAAACCTGTGCAAAAATAACCAACTCCTTCAACAGCTCAGGGGGAGACCACACCTGTGGTTGAACCCTCATCTCCTCACCTTGTAACTAATCCAGAATCTGCACTAACTATATTTGCTGGGCATATTGAAAAGACAAAAGAGACGGTTAAAGTCAAAATTGAAGGTACAGAACTAAACCTTCCCTCAGCTAGTGAGAGAAGAGAAGCAAGGAAAAGAGGGAAAGGGACTTCCACTGAAATAGAGACCATGATTCTTGATGAAGAAGATATCCCATCTGATGATGAACTGAATGCCCTTTTAGCTGACATTGAAAACTTTGGGTATAATGATCTTTATCCAGAAATCCTGACCACTGAAGAAAAGGAGACTGAGCGAAGTAGATACTTTACGGAAGACGGAGATGAAATTCAAACTTTATCTGACGAAGAAAAGGGTGAAGATGATGTTCAGATTAATCTTATCAAAACAGTCACTCCTGAACCAACCACTACAGTCTCCGAATCCGATCCAGCACAAGATTCACCCTCGGTTGCTCCTGAACCTCCAACTTCAAGAAAGTCCTGGTTTAAGAAAATAATTCATGAGGAAACTCCTAAGACATATTAGTGGATAGCAGAGCATCAAGAACTAAAAAGGCCTCCAATTGGCTGGAAATATGATGCTGAAAGGAAGCTCTTTATCATAAGAAGATATAGAGGGGGAGTTCAGCACTTTAAAAATATGACTGACTTCCAAACCCTTCCTTTCTATGACCTCAAGGATTTAGCTAAACTTCCACTTCAAAACCCTGGGAAGGTCATGATGGCTTATGACTTTGAGAAATTCTGCATTCTCAAGTCAATAATGATTTCAAAGGAATGAAGCCTAGGAAAACTCAAAAGAAGATCTCAAAGACTAGGTTTCATCCTAAGACTAACAAGCCATATGTGTTTTTAAGATACAAGCCTGCCCAAACACACAAGACCATCACCATTCCAAAATCTGTACCTGTCGAGCTACAAACTTTCAGAAAATGGTACTACGACCCAATTATTGGCAGTGCAGTGATCGAGTGTGAGGGCAAGGAAGACATCACCATCTTTGAGCCCATGGAGCTGTTGAAGTTTCAGCCTGAAGATCTGGAAATCCTTTTTCAGAATCATATTCAGGCATACAGTGATGAAGATGAAGCTGATGCTAAAGCCTACCAACGGGTTGTATCTCTCCATGTTAAACCTTTTATACCGAGGACAACTGAAGGACCAGCTGCTTGATGAAGAGCTGAAGACGGTAATGCAACAACTTAGGGGGAGATTGTAGAGTCATATCTTAATGTATAAGTTGTTGTCATTTATTGTTTGTTTAAACAATTTTTAGACTAGTTTACTTTCTGTCATTTCATTAAATGTAATTTCAGTTGTATGTAATTTACTGTTTTTATTTCTAAGTCTCGGCCATCGAAACTACTTAGTTTAGATTGAGTGTGTTCAATCGAAACTAGTAGTTTCGATAGATGGTAGTTTCGACAGTATTTGTATCACTTGTAAATGGTCAATTGAAACTAGTAGTTTCGATTGAACATTGTTTCGATACTGTCACTACTATAAATAGCCTAGTTTGAGAATGTTTAGGGGGTGAGTAGCGGCTGTAACCCTGAACCTTCTCTTTCATATTTTTCCTGAATCAATACAATTTGCAGTTGTTTATTCACTGTGTTCTTACACTTTCATACCATTTGCGTGTTGATTCAAACTGTGGTTAGCCTGTTATCTTCACCAACACTGTTTCTATTAACTGTTTCACCACCATACACACAGTTTCCGCATGTGTGTGTGTAATCGATCAAATCAGTGATTTCAAGAGAAATCTGGACCTACAGAGGCTGCTGCTGATACTGGTGATGGGTGTACGGATCATGGGTGTGATCGTAGAAGTCCTGCCGTATTTCGTCCATCGAGTGTCCCAATTGACCCATGCGGATCATCAAATCTAACATAGTGGGATCAGCAGTGGTGTGATACATATCCGAGCCTTGATATCCCAGTCGCCCCCTTTGTACTTCCTCATCCTCAGACTCTTTAACTTCACCTGTCCAAATGTTCCCCCGATGCCCCACTAACCGATACACCTAATTCAATCTCTTCATCATATGAATGTTGATCATCACTTGGGTGTCTATAGGTTGAATGGGCAGATCCATATCTTGGATTATTCCAAGGTTTACATGGGACAAAACACCTAAGTATTGAGCTAGATGGGTGATGTAAGGTCCTCCAAAGATGTGGCTACTGGAACTGTAGCCTGTGGCTCGGGTAAAGAATTTAGCCAAGCTGTAGGCTAGGTTACAGGGAACTTGATCAATCAGACAATGGAGATGGAAGAGGTCTCTCACGGTTACCACCCCGGTGCTATCTTTCCTCCCCCAATAGAAAGGACAATACATCGATGCAGATAACGATAGAGAGGGTGTTTGATCCTGGTGCTTTTCTGGGTATGCGGGTTAAAGGGTCCTGAACCGATTCTGTTCCAAAATACCGAGGCTTCACCTTCTGCAAACTCTGATTTACTCTCGGTGAAGATCAGTTCTGTTCTCTCCCTATGCCTGTACAATCCCATCTTTACCCCAAATTCTGCTAGAGTCATTACATACCACTATCTAGCCATCCACAATCTCACACAATCTTGCATCTCCATACTCACCACCGGCCTGTCGAACTCAAAAGAAGCTAAAAACTCAATAGTCAGCTCATAGTATGTTGCTTCCCTAATAGCAAAGAACCTCTGCCAAGGTTTCATGATTAGAGGAACTGCACTATCCAGGAGATTAACATCCTCTAAAGTTGGATAGCAATGGCTTTATGTATCCCGAAGGTTTGTGTCAACAAGGTGTCTAAGTGTTGATAGGCATGAACCTCTATAGCATCATCGAGATCAAAGATAAGCCATGAGTGTAAGTCTTGTGGTAACTCTGGCATAGTCTGCAGATTGAAAGGTGGTGGAGGCGATGGTGGAGTTGGTGGTGAGCCACTCATGTGGGCTGACGAGGAGGATCCTGTTCGGGATCCCGATCTGGTGATCCTTCTTTTCTGCCTCGCTTGTCTGGATGACTCAGCCATGTCCTATACAACAACAAATGGAGTTAGTATAGGGAAATATCATTGCACATATGGAAACGACGCCAAAAATTTGATATGACATAAAAATTATGCATAAATATATTTTAGGACCACACAAAGAAGACTTAAATTCATGCATTGTCATGGCATGGTTACATCTTCCGAGTCCATAATTGGTTAATTGCAATTTATCCAAACAAGACTCAAATTCAAACAATGGTATTTTGACTTTTGAAAGTCAAACTTGTCAAAACTTTTGACCTAGTTTATCAAATTAACAATTTTCTAACAAGTTATACTACATATTAATCATATATATAAAAGATTCATGCTTCGATTTATACATTCAAGTTAAAAAATTTTGGACAAAAATCAAGAACCCAAATCATACGATTGGAACAAATCTGTCTAAACAAGGCTAAATGAGTTACATTATGATCTAACATGGTCAAATATGTATTTAGATTAAGCAATAAGTTCAGATTCAACATATTCATACCAAAATTCAAAATGAAACCCTAGCCCCTATTTGAACAAATTTATCCATAAATGAAGCAAGAATTGTGACACCCACATCCCGGATCACCCGAGATGCCGACCACTTGTCGGATTTATTAATGAATATATAGTAAACAGAGATCATACATAGCAGAATGCTTTTAAAATACTATATTTATTTCATAAATGTGTCTTAATGTACATTCAAAAGAAAGTACAACATAACAATTCTAATGCCAGCCCATTAGAGGATGCCAGATAGGGTGCCAGATGCCTCTACTCTAGCCCCTTGCCTTTACTGCAGGAAGCTATATCTTTACCTAATACACATGCTTAAAACATATGTTAGCTTACGCTGGTGAGTTCTAAGTTTTAGTCAAAATATATTTGACCTCTGTCTTATACATAAATGGGTTTATATGACACGTAGTAAATCATCACATTAACTTCTTGCCCAAACATAATACTTTATACTTGCACACTTGTCTTCCTTTAGAGGTCACGTTAACCTCCAAGTGGTCGTCACCACTTATACATACCCTTGCACAAGGTGTCTATACTACATCCCACAAGGAATGCAATACGTCTCTACGCCTTAAGTTGCAAGATATTATGTGGCATTTGGCCAGACGTGGCAAAACATTTCTTTACAGACCAATATGGTCAAGACATTTGACATAACACAACATGCCAAAACTCTATCCCTTTCTCTTTATTATTTGTCAAGACCTTTATAAGTCATGGTAAAACCTTGACTTCTCTGCCATTACTTATCTGGGCACACCATAATAAGTTCTAAAATGTTTTACGTGTCAAAACCATTTCCTTTCTCAAATCTTTACTTTATGAAATCATGCCAAAAAGGTAAATATTCATTTATCTCTTTCTTTCAAAATCAATCTTTATCTTAAATCCTTGTAAAGGTTTCTCCATGGTATATCAAAGAAATAAGGTGGTTATCTTTCTAGAGTAGTACCTCCAACACAAATGTTCCCAGGAACGAATGACGGGTCCAGGAGGGATTTATACACCACTCTTTCCATAGACAAAACATTTCGTTTGCCAGATAGCTACATACCAGTCAGATGGTTACCCAACGATTCTTTGATATTTCATGAATACTCCGTTTCGTTACTTAGTTTTAAGATTTAAACATCTTTTATACATAACCTCTTGCAACATGAATGCTATTCCAAGTATTTAAATCAAGGTATATAGCATTTATGTAAATCTTTCTAGCATGCATACCAGCCCAAAACATTTAAAGTAAAACATTTAAAAAGGGCCTCATAGAACTCACCTCTAACTTCCTTCCTGTTCAAATATTCTTTACGTGCTAATGTGATCTGCACAATGACTTGGTTCAGAATCCTAAGTCATTATAATATTACTTAGTTACAAGTTCCTATCTTAGTGAAAGTAACTAAGTCATTTAGGAACTAGTCGGAACCTTACCTCAGAACTATCTCCTTCGTAATGGGATCAAAAAGCTGGAAACCAAACTTCTCTATGCGAACTGAGGCTCGAGGCACGCTTACCAAGGTAATGTGTGTGTTTTGTATGTGTGGAAGTGATTTAAACCGAGCGCATGGTCCATCTATTTATAGGGTGCTCGACAAGCCCGTAGCGTACCGCTATACATATGGGTGGAGGTCCGCCACCCCTTTGAGGCGGCTTAACTGACCTGTGGGCTACGTTGCAGACCGCTATGCTACTCAATGTCGGACTGCTATGGAACATTGTGGCTGGCGGACCGCTAAGGAACCAATGAAGGTCCGCTACCAGCCTTCCACGCGTCAGTTTTCAACTATCAGTCATCTGACATGTGGCTTCTCCTGAGTGATTCCTTGCTCCATATGTAGCGGACCGTTATCCCTTTGGTGGCGGTCCACCACCGTCTAACTTTCATAATCTTTCATTTTCAGCCCTTAAACTTTAATCTAATTGCAACCTGTCCCTTTATATTTGAACAAAATGTCATTTAAACCCCCTAGGGTTTTATCAAATGACATCTTTAACCCTTATACTTATATTCCTTTGAAAATTGGGGTGTTACAAATCTACCCTCCTTACAAAGGTTTCGTCCTCGAAACCAGTTACTTACTCGAATAAGTAGGGATAAGATTGTCTCATTTCTTTCTCTGTATCCCATGTGGCTTCAGATCCCTTTCGATGTTGCCATTGAATTTTAACTTGTTTGATTACCTTATTTCGTAATCTCTTTTCTTTCCAGTCGAGTATAGCCACTGGCTTCTCGACATAATTCAATCTTTCGTCTACCTCTATATCGTTCAGTGGTACATGAGAGGTTTCGTCTGCAAGACACTTTCGCAAGTGTGATACATGTAATGTCGAGTGGATTCCACTCAACTCTTCTGGCAATTCTAATCTATATGCAACCTTCCATACTCGAGCCATAATCTTAAATGGTCCAATAAATCTTAGACTCAATTTTCCTCTCTTTCTGAATCTAATTATTCCTTTCCACGGAGATACTTTCAGCTGAACGTAATCTCTGGCTTGGAACTCTATCGGTCTTCGTCTTTTGTCTGCATAGGACTTTTGTCTATCCTGGGCAGCTTTCAGACGAGCTTTAATCTGATCTAACTTTACACCTATCGCTTGGACAATTTCTTTACTTCCCAAGTCTTTCTGTCCAACCTCTCCCCAACATATGGGAGTTCTACATCTCTTTCCGTATAACATCTCGTATGGCGGCATACCGATACTTTCATGATAGCTATTGTTATACGAAAATTCTACCAAAGGTAGATGACTTTCCCAACTTCCACCGAAGTCAATAATGCAAACAGGCAACATATCCTCAAGTGTTTGTATCGTTCTTTCACTTTGTCCATCCGTTTGAGGATGATACGCCGTGCTAATCAATAACTTAGTTCCCATTTCTTCATGGAACTTCTTCCAGAAACACGACGTAAAATGTTTCTCTGTCAAATACTATTGAAACCGGAACTCCATGCCGTGAAACAATTTCTTTAATAAATGCTTCAGCTAACCTTTCAGGAGAGTAAGTCTCACGTATTGACAAAAAGTGAGCACTCTTAGTTAGCCTATCAACTATCACCCATATGGTATCGTAACCTTTAGCTGTTTTCGGTAGCTTAGTTATGAAGTCCATAGTGATATGTTCCCACTTCCATTCTGGAATATCTAGTGGCTGTAATCTACCATAAGGCTTTTGGTGCTTTGCTTTGACTTGAGAACAAGTCAATCATTTAGCCACATATTTCATGATATCGAATTTCATACCCGGCCACCAATAATCTTGACGTAGATCTTTGTACATTTTTGTAGTACCCGAATGAATCGAATATCGAGATTTATGAGCTTCATCTAAAACTTTAACTCTGAATTCACCCATATGTGGTATCCACATACGGCCGAATCGAATCTTAACCCCATACTCATTCTCTTCCAAGTATTTTTCTTGTCCAGCCATTCTCCCCTTCTTAACATTTTCTGCTTTCAATGCGTGTATCTGAACATTCCTGAGCTGAGTCATAAAGTCAGGAGTTACAACTAACTTATATGACTTCACTCTGATAGGAAGATGCTCTTCTTTATGGCTTAGAGCATCTGCCACTACATTAGTTTTCCCTAGATGATACAGGATTTCACAGTCATAATCCTTTATCAACTCTAACCATCTTCGCTGCCTCATGTTAAGATCTTTTTGCTCAAAGAAATACTTTAAGCTTTTATAATCTGTGTAGATTGTGAACTTAACTCCATATTTTAAGTGCAAATACTACAACGGCTAACTCTAAATCATGGGTCTGGTAGTTAGCTTCATGGGGTTTGAGCTGTTGTGAAGCATAGGCTATAACCTTGCCTCTCTGCATTAGTACGCACCCCAATCCCTGATAAGAAGCATTAGAGTAAACTACCAGATCCTCTGTTCCTCCCGGTAAAGACAATACCGGAGCCTGAGTCAATTTCTCTTTTAGCTTTTGAAAAGCGTTATATTGCTCTACTCCCCATACAAATTTTGTCTCCTTCTTCGTGAGTTTTGTTAATGGGGTTGCAATCTTGGAGAAATCCTGAATAAACCTTCTATAGTAACTAGCCAAACCTAAGAAACTGCGTATTTCTGTAGGTGTCTTTGGCAGGTGCCATTTCATTACAGTTTCTATCTTTGAAGGATCTACAAGAATTCCTTCGGTGTTTATCACATGAGCTAAGAATTGAACTTCTCGGAGCCAAAACGCACACTTCAAGAATTTTCCTTACAACTTTTCTTTTCTAAGTGTTTCCAGTACTTCCTTGAGATGCCATGCATGATCTCCTTCATTCTTTGAGTAGATTAGAATATCATCAATGAACACGATCACATATCGGTCCAACATTGGTCGACAAACCCTATTCATGAGGTCCATGAATGCAGCGGGCGCATTAGTCAAACTAAATGACATTACTAAGAACTCGTAATGTCCATATCTTGTACGGAAGGCTGTCTTTGGAATATCTTCATCTCTAACCTTTAACTGATGATAACCTGACCTTAGATCGATTTTTGAAGAACCAGCTTGCTCCTTGTAATTGATCGAACAAGTCATCGATCCTTGGTAACGGGTATTTGTTCTTGATTGTAAGCTTGTTCAACTCTCTATAGTCTATGCACATACGCATACTACCATATTTCTTCTTCACGAAAAGAACTGGAGCACCTCAAGGCGAGATACTCGATTTAATGAATCCTCTGTCTAACAACTCTTGCAGTTGTGACATTAGTTCCTTCATTTATGATGAAGCTAAACGATATGGTACCTTAGCTGCAGGCTTAGCATCAGGCACTAAGTCAATTCAAAATTCAACTTTTCTTTCTGGAGGTATTCCAGGTAATTCTTCTGGGAATACATCCGGAAAGTCACAGACTACGGGCACATTTTTAATTCCTTAGTCTTCACTTTGGCATCAATAACGTATGCTAGATAGGCCTCACTGCCTCGATTCATAAACTTCATAGCTTTCACCATGGAAATAATTCTAACGGCTGATCTTAACTTATCACTGTGGATTGTAATCCATTTGCCGTCTGGAGTCTGTATCTGAACTGCTTTCTTATTACAAATTATCTGAGCATCGTTTGCTGCCAACCAGTCCATTTCTAAGACTACATTAAATCCCTCGAGGATCATTGGATATAGTCTAACGGGAAATTTATGTCCTTCACGATTGATGAAACAATCCTAAATGACTTCTGCCACCTTCATCGTCTTCCCAATAGCCGTTTCGACTTCAAAAGTTTCGTTTAATCTTACAGTATGTCTATCTAGGGAAGGATATAAATCTAAAGATACAAAACTTCTACTAGCTCCTGAGTCAAATAACACAGTAGCAGGTACCTTATTAACGAGAAATGTACCTGATACTACATCAGGCAATGCCTTAGCTTCCTTGGTTGTCGAAGTGTAAGCCCTAGTCTTGGCCTTTGGGGCTTCCTTTTCCTTTCCATCTTTAATCATTACTAGTGCTGAAATCTTCAGGGTTGGACATTCTATCATTCGGTGTCCAAGTTCTCCACACTTGAAACATCTCAGTCCCGTCTTACTTGGACAATTGGTGGCTATATGTCCAGGCTTACCACAACTGTAGCAAGTATTCATTCCATACCTGCATTCTCAAGTGTGTAGTTTACCGCATTTGGTACATTTAGAACCACCACTCTGTTCTTGCATCTTTCCTCCTCCTCATCCTCCTCCATTCTTCTTGTACTGATTTTTAGAGATATCAGACCATTTTCTCTTTGAATCCCCAGGGCGGGAACCGAAGACCTCATCGTACATGGTTGAAGCCAACTGTACGGCAGACCGAAAAGTTTTTAAGTCTGAAGTCTTTACTAACCTCCGTATCTTAGATGGTAAACCCTGTACGTACCGCTTGATGTGTACTGATTCAGGGGTTATCAAATGAGGTACCAATCGGGCCATTCTATTAAATTTGGTAGTATACTCTCTGAGAGTCATACTACCAGCTTCTAATATAAGAAAATTGATGTCATCCAGACGGTCTATAAAATAAATAACAAAACCTAACATAGACTCCTAAGTAATAAATGGAAAACCTATGAACTAAACCGCACTGACAAGCAAGTGGAGTTATCGAGTGTAGCACAGCTTAATGGTAAACCAGAATATCGAACCCTAGAGACACTACAAAACAATACTAGACTCTGACTCAAACTTAAGATTTGATTGGTTTGGGGGTTGACTACACTACTTATTAATCAAATTATGCAGAAAACTAAGGACGATTCAACTATCAAGGGAAGAACTAAGGATGAAATCAAGAGATGGAAGAATACCACATAGGTCGGAATCCTACCTACAAAGCACAACTTCTACCGGTTCTGGAAACTATTATGGATCTGGGTTTCTAAGGATGACAACTAAAGACTACCTAGTAGATCCCTAATCACTCTCAGGGTGTCACCAACTAAACTACCTAAAGTGTACTAACTCACCAGATTAATGGATCACTTCTCGGGTATTTCCAACTATGATCAAGTACCCTAATGAACAGACTACCTCTCAGTATCACCACCCATAATACACTCAAAGAATGCACGGGGTAATCCTATAATAACAACTATGATTCAGACTAGCAACAATGTAACATCCTGAAATCCGTAAATTTGTGATTCAGATAAATGGACAACTTGGTTTTCTATTAAAGGGTTTGGTTAGTGGGTTTTGGCGCGTATGGATCTATTTAATAAATGCAAAGGGGTCCGAGAAGTTATTTAAAAAGAAAGTTTGAGATCGAAACTTGTGGGAGGGAATTAGAGGGACATGGATGAAACTTAGTGGTATATAAACCACATTAGAGCAAACCCTAGACCCTAATCAGTCTAGAAGCGTGCGATGGCTGAGTGGAGAGCCGAGAGGGAAGGGAAAGTCAGCGAAGAGGGTGGTCACGCGAAGGACCAAGGCGGCATCGGGTGTGCTTCGATCGGGAGACTCCAAAACACGATGAGGAGGCTACATGGAAACGATTGGTAAAGGATACGAGCGAAAACGAAAATCCGGCGAGACAGCAGAGATGGGTGGAGGTGGAAGATTTTGGAGACGCGGTCGCGTGGATATATTATTGTCCATTTCTGAGTTCGTTTGATAGGGATACGAGCAGTGCAAAGAAAGACGCGCGAAAAAGGAGAATTCCGGCTACTGTTCGGTTTTCCGGCGACAGAGGCGATGGTTTCCGGTGATGGCGACTAGTTCATCTGAAAGGGTTCGGCGATACGGACGCGTGGACATATGATTCGCCTAAAACGGAGTTCATTTGGGTCAGTTTTAAGCTACTCGTATTTTGACGAGCAAAACCGAACGAGCTGAAAGAAAAATTCATGTTCTGGCAGCAACGGTGGCGGTGAAGACCGTCACTAATAATTTTTTGTTGTCGGGCATGTTGAGACAAACGCGTGGATAGGTGGTTCACGTGAAACGGAGCTCGTATAGTCGAGATATGAGCAAAACAAGTTTTCCTCTCGCGTGGTGCTAAGCAGTTTCGTACAAAGCCCCTTCGAATGGCTTGTACGCAAAGGTATGAACCCATAGGACTTTATATTCATTGTTGGGGAGTATTTTGGGATATGGGAAAAATGTCGGGAACGTTTTTCGGTAACATTGATTTAAGGGTTTTTGTACGCAAGCGAGCGCGTCGGTAGTACGGTTTGGGATGACTTAGACCGAGCTTGTAGTTGCTGGTCCAGAATAGATGCGTTAGTGTTACTGCGGTAATAGGATTGATCTGGGTAGTTCATTTGACGACAGGTTCGCGTTGGACTAAGAGTTTACGGGTAGGCGACTTCGGAAGGAAAGTTTCACAACCGGTGAGTTTCTAATCCCCCTCTTTTAAACGTTTTACTGTTTTGGGGCTATCATACCCACATTCATGTGGTATTACTGTAATTAATCATGTTAAGGGTCACGGGTTCTAAACCAATGTGATTTGAGCATAAAATGCTTAATTGAGAGTCGTAGAGTTTATGGCGAGTTCCTAGAAATGTGTGAGTCAAAGAGACAAGATATTAATGTGCGACATGTTAAGGGTTGAACCAGGAGAGTCAGGCTTAAAGTTAAATGGTCATGATTGTATATCATATATGTTGTGTTAGGGTCGTGTGTAAGGTGCACGTGTAGTTAATGAGTCCTGTACATGACGTGTGTTACGATATGGTTATATTTGTGTTGTATGTTTGATGTCATTGTCCTTGTGGTATGGCGGGTATGGTGTTTGTATAATTGTCATCATGACACGACAAACAGGATCGTGGAGGACGAGGTCTTTTGGGAAGTCACCGATGGTGACATTTATTTTACATGTTAATGATGAGCTAGGGGTGAGTCGAACGCCCTGACGAGGGTAACTCTGACGAGTGTGCGGTGATAAGGTATGTGTTTGCATGCGTATATATACATATATATGTGTTAATTTGCATGCTAGTAGTGAGTTATATTTATTGTGTATGAGATAGTGTTAATGTGACGTGTTGAATGTGACGTGTAAAGTTAGACTGACCATTGAGTTAGGGCTTGTGATGTGATGTGTATAAGGGTCGTGTCTGTTAATGGTGAGAGTCTTTGTTAAGGCCGGATGTGTTAACGTCTAGGGTAGGTTGTGTTAACCCAAAGTCGAGTTAATGTGTATTCTTGGATACGAGTTGCAAGCATAGTATGTTGAGTCTATGCTGTTGTGATTGTAAGGTTGCTATTATTTAGATTGGTAGTACGTGCTGAGTCTTGGGTGATAAATGGTTATGGAATGTCGTGGGATGACAGGGGATTAGTCATTCGTTAATAAAGCGTAATTGTATTTTATAAGGACCGGAGGGTCCTGAGTGAATTAAACCGAAGAACTTGGTGTGATGGTTTTTATTTAAATTAAACTATTAGAACTCACTCAGCGTAGCTGACTTTGTGCGTACGTTAGATTGTTTGTAGGTAAGCGTATGGTTGACGTATCTTGGCTTGGAAGCGGCGTTACTCGGATCGGTGTGCAGACATTCGTAAGGTAAACCTAATAACATTAAATGGTCATAAATGAGTTATGAAAGACTTCCGCTGTATTTTGATTTACAATAAATGTGTTTTTAATGAAAATGGCCAGTTATGAGAACCAACTGTATGATGCTCGGGTTGGGGTCTTACAAGTTGGTATCAGAGCCGAGTTTAAGAGAAAACTGGTATTTTTAAACAAATAAAATACTTTAACTTAAACCGAAAATGGGACGAGGGTGAAATGAATGCCATAACGAGTAACCGCGAGCCAAGAGGTACGTCTTTCTAGTTGAGTAGTAATTATTATTTACCATTTGTGTAGTATTACGCTAGGTAAAGCGATTGGTGTGAGTGAGTGATTTATGGTTCCGTGTGGGAACATGATGTGTGCTAGGTGTTGTAGTAGTATGTAGAACTACGTGAAGCTATGTGGTACGATTATGTGGTATTATGTGTGAGTTAAGTGATGTGGATTAGCATATATTGCGTTATGTGAGATAGTTGTGATTGTTAGTATGGTTTAATAAACTGTTTGTAACCATATTTTGTGTGTAACTGTGATTATTATGAGAACTTGATAGATTATTTTGTGGTTCTATGTGAGTTGCGTGGGATGCATGTGCATCCGGTGTGCGTGAAGGTAGAAAGTTAGTGTGAGTATGATGGGTAAGGTTTAGAATACAAGCAGTGATGTGGACCACCAAACTGCATTTGATCACCGTGATTTGGCAGTCTATGATTACTCTCATATTCTGAATTTGTACATATAGTAATCGCTCTAGCATTCTATCTTGAGTAGGATTAGGTGGTTAAGACAAAGCATACGAGATCGGTCAGGTGTGATGCTTTTGCTAGGGGGAATGCGGAACGGCCAGTCAAGACGACAACTGCTGCGGGTGAAACTGCTAGTATAATGGGAGTAGTGTTGGCGCTTATGTGCCAAGTGTGATTAGAACTTCGGTCGACGACATTCCGTGTGGAGCTATGATCGGAAAGACAGTATGTAAAAGGAGAGCAGTTCCAGCTGTACGTGATTTTCCTCCAGGATGTGGACCTGCACGGTTGAGAGACCGACCACTTGTGATGGTTAAGAGAGCCTTGTTTCAGGAAGGACCAGAGGAGGGTGCAGCAGATGCACTGAGGTAGTCGAGTAATAACTTTGCGAGCACTGTTTGAGATATTTGACTTACAAATGATAGGTGTTAGTGACATATGTGACGAGATATTGCGGGATGACTTAACGTTTGACTGAATAGACGCTTATGTAGTGCGGTGTTTGACTTGAATGTTGACTATTGGGTCTTGATATTGACTTTGCTTTACCATAATGTGATTTGGACATGAGTGGCGATAATTGTGTTCGCGACGACGTATGATTGTGTTTACAATAGTTGAATATGTGCGTATGGTGTGACTGTGTGATTGCATTCTAAATGAAGTGAGTTGGAATTAAGAAGTGATTTTTGTTGTGATACTAAAACGTGGTTGATCGGATGGTGTGATTAGACCTGTATAGATGTGAATGTACATAAACGTGAATTTTGAATTGGTCTGTGTCAAAGGTCGTATGATAGTATCACCTATGTGTTATGGGGTGATGGTTTGAAGTGTAATGGGTGCGTTGCATCTTGTATGAATGTGTAGAGTGTTGACTTGTGTCTAGGTCGAGTAGTGAGTTGCCTTAAACCATTAATACTACCCGTAGGGGTACGACTGTGTGAATTCTGTGTGAGTATGTGGTGACGTGTGGTAGGAGCTACTGTTATAATGAATAGAAGGTAGAGTTCATGAGTTTGTGTGCTTACAAATGGCAAGGTCATATTGTATGCATGTAAATTTACTCAGGTCTAGCTAGTTGTGTGCACTTTGTGTGAGTTAGAAGGTGGGGTTACTAGTACGCATGTAGTACGTTGTATGTCCAGTAGTTATGTGGTAACGGTGTGTCCTTGTAGTACACGTTTAGTCGTGCATAGGACGAGTGATCGGTTTACTCAAGTTTAGAGTTTCTACCTTGAAGATTTTCGTAGCAATAATATATCAAGGTGATGTGAGAAGTTTTGACGTCCAAACGATCGGTGAGATGCTATTGTGAGATACCCATACTTATATCTAGGGAATGCGGAGCACAGAGCCAAGGGATGCAACGATGAGAGCTGACGATGAAAGCGTTACGTGGACGCTTGATCGGAACTAGTTATGACGTGATCAAGGTGACGACGCTAGAGATTTCAGCGCGGAGTGGACAAGCAACAATAGGGTATCCATGGGATACGCTCCATAAGAGGAGTAGATAGGTTCTCCATGAACGAGACGATGGGTAGCTGAGGCGCATGCTAGGGCAGACTTTCCGTTCGTACTTGATGAATGGGACATGATCGGTGGTCGTGTGGCAATGATAGAGCATCGAAGAGGAAAGTGGAACGAATGAGGGTTAAGTGCAGGATTGCCCATAAGTTCTTAAAAATAGATACCAATGTTGGTACACATGTGGCTAAGTTAAAATGGGCAAGCTCATGCGGAGCATCAGAAGAGATAACGTTGGGATGTTAGAACAAATATGATTGTGGCATTCATAATTTTGAGATCATCGGGAGATGGTGTTCAAGCACTAATGTTAAGCGGTGCATGCTTACCTATAAGACGCAACGAACGTAGTGTAACGAGGTGAAGAGGCCCTGTAATAAGGAAATGTGTAGAAATTAGTAAAGCTTCGTGTAAGCTCTGGGAAATCTTTTGAGAAGGGTAAATGTAACGCATTTATGAGTAAAGTGGTGGTGCGTGAGATTGAGGAATCATCGCGGGATGGCAATTAGGGAATGATACAAGAAGGAATATAAATGACTTTAATGATGAAATATGAGGAGCCTTATTTGAGGATGATCATCGGGATGGCGAGATCGTTAGGGCCATAAAGGAAAGACGACATAGGCGCCCGTGAGCAAAGCAGGAAAAGGTGGCAGATGAGCAGGTAATTGATGAAGTTGGGTCGTCTGAGTAATGGTCGGAAAAACGAGTAATGCGGGAATGTGTAGGCGAAAACCTACAAGTCACAGAGTGAAAGCGAGCAGTGGAGAGGACTTTCTTAGAACACCAAGGCTAATGGCTAAGTCAAAAAATATTGACCAGTATGATACACGTGCGAAAGAGACCGGGTTGCACCTAAGGATTTTGGTGCACGAGTAAGAATGAGAAGCATGAGTTGTGTGAGTTTGTACCGACACAGGATTCGAGGACGAATCCTCTTTTAAGTGGGGTATACTTGTAACATCTTGAAATCCGTAAATTTGTGATTCGGATAAATGGACAACTCGGTTTTCTATTAAAGGGCTGGGTTAGTGGGTTTTGGCGCGTATGAATCTATTTAATAAATGCAAAGGGGCCCGAACAGTTATTTAAAAAGAAACTTTGAGATCGAAACGTGCGGGGTGGAATTAGAGGGACCCGGATGAAACTTAGTGGTATATAACCACATTAGCGCAAATCCTAGACCCTAATCGATCTAGAGGCGTGCGAAGCTGAGTGGAGAGCCGAGAGAGACTGGAAAGTCGGCGACGAGGGTGGTCACGCAAAGGACCAAGGCGGCGTCAGGTGGGTTTCGATCGGGAGACACCAAAACACGATGAGGAGGCTACATGGAAACGATTGGTGATGGAAACGAGCGAAAATGAAAATCCGGAGAGGATTTCCAGCCAATGTTTGCGATTTCCTGAGGTGGCAGGCGGCGGAGATGTTTGGAGGTGGAAGATTTGGGCGACGCGGTTGCATGGATATATTATTTGTCCAATTCCAAGTTCGTTTGATAGGGATACGAGCAGTGCGAAGACAGACGCGTGAAAAAGGCGAATTCCGGCTAATGTTCGGTTTTCCGGCGATGGAGGCGATGGTTTTCGGCAACGGTCACTGGTTCATCTGAAAGGGTTCGGTGATACGGACGCGTGAACATATGATTCGCCTAAAACGGAGTTCATTTAGGTCGGTTTTAAGCTACTCGTATTTTGACGAGCAAAACCGAACGAGCTGAAAGACAAATTCATGTTCTGGTAGCAGCGGTGGCGGCGACGGCGACGGCCGACACCAATAGTTTTCTGAGGTCGGGAATGTTGAGAAGACCGTGTGGATAGGTGGTTCGCGCGAAACGGAGCTTGTATGGTCGAGATATGAGCAAAACAAGTTTTCCTCTCGCGTGGTGCTCAGCAGTTTCGAACAAAACCGCTTAGAACGACTTGTACGCAAAGGTATGAACCCATTTGAGTTTATACTCATTTTTGGGGAGTATTTTAGGATAATGGAAAAATGTCGGGAACGTTTTTCGGTAACGTTGATTTAAGGGTTTTTGTACGCGAGCGAGCGCGTCGGTTGTACGGTTTAGGATGACTTAGACCGAGCTTGTAGCTTCTGGTCTAGAATAGATGCGTTAGTGTTACTGCAGTAATAGGATTGATCTGGGTAGTTCATTTGACGACAGGTTCGCGTTGGGGTTCGAGTTTACGGGTAGGCGACTTCGGAAGGAAAGCTTCGCAACCGGTGAGTTTCTAATCCCCCTCTTTTAAACGTTTTACTGTTTTGGGGCTATCGTACACACATTCACTTGGTATTGATGTAATTAATTATGATAAGGGTCACGGGTTCTAAACCAATGTGATTTGAGCATAAAATGCTTAATTGAGAGTCATAGAGTTTATGGCGTGCTCCTAGAAATGTGTGAGTCATAGAGACGAGATATTAATGTGCGACACGTTAAGGGTTGAACCGGGAGAGTCGGACTTAAATTTAAATAGTCATGATTGTATGTGGTATATGTTTTGTTAGGGTCGTGTGTAAGGTGCAGGTGTAGTTAATGAGTCATGTACATGGCATGTGTTATGGTATGGTTATATTTGTGTTGTATGTTTGGTGTCATTGTCCTTATGGCATGGCGGGTATTGTGTTTGTGTCATTGTCATCACGACACGACAAACGGGATCGTGGAGGACGAAGTCCTTGGGAAGTCACTGATGGTGACATTTATTTAACAGGTTAATGATGAGCTCGAGGAGAGTCGAACGGCCTGACGAGGGTGCGGTGATAAGGTATGTGTTTGCATGCGTATATATACATATATATGTGTTAATTTGCATGCTAGTAGTGAGTTATATTTATTGTGTATGAGATAGTGTTAATGTGACGTGTTAAGTTAGATTGACCGTTGAGTCAAGACTTGTGATGTGACGTGTATAAGGGTCGTGTCTGTTAATGGTGAGAGCCTTTGTTAAAGCCGGATGTGTTAACGTCTAGGGTAGGTTGTGTTAACCCAGAGTCGAGTTAATGTGTATTCTTGGATACGAGTTGCTAGCATAGTATGTTGAGTCTATGCTGTTGTGATTGTAAGGTTGCTATTATTTAGATTGGTAGTACGGGCCGAGTCTCGGGTGATAAATGGTCATGGAATGTCGTGGGATGACAGGGGATTAGTCATTCGTTAATAAAGCGTAATTATATTTTATAAGGACCGGAGGGTCCTGAGTGAATTAAACCGAAGAACTTGGTGTGATGGTTTTTATTTAAATTAAACTATTAGAACTCACTCAGCGTAACTTTGTGCGTACGTTAGATTGTTTGTAGGTAAGCGTATGGTTGACGTATCTTGGCTTGGAAGCGGCGTTACTCGGATCGGTGTGCAGGCATTCGTAAGGTAAACCTAATAACATTAAATGGTCATAAATGAGTTTTGAAAGACTTCCGCTGTATTTCGATTTACAATAAATGTGTTTTTAATGAAAATGACCCTTTATGAGAACCAACCGTAGGATGCCCGGGTTGGGGTCTTACAAACAATCACCAGACACCTAAACCAACTTCCTCTCAGACAGTTGACACTCGGATTCCTAATGACGAAGACTAACCGACTAATTCTCACCTCTCGGGTATTGAAGTAGGACACACACTTAACTCTAATCAACAATCAATAACAACTCCTATGGTCACTACGTCTAGCAAACCACCGAAATCACAAACCCTAAGATCTATGACCTAGATACGCTAATCAAACTGGCAGGAAACCACAATCAACGTAAGGAATTGAAATCAATCACACAATCAGATTCAAACATGCTTATACATCATAATTATTAAACTAGAATCTTTACAAGATCATAAAACCATCATATGAATCCAAAACCCGTAAAAATCATAACTTTAGCAAATATTCATCATTTGACCTAGGCAGTATATGAGTTTAGCTTAGGATCATGCTCAAAACAACTAGAACAGAAGTATCAAACATTATCATAGTCATCAAACTCAGAAACAAACAATAAAAGTCGAATCTTGAAACCCTAGAATGCTAAATTAACAAACTCGGAATCGAAAGGCTTCATCTTTATGCTTAATTCCTCTTCCTTGCTCCCAAAATCGCCTCTGGACTCTCTTTTGACGGCTGTAAGTCGAACTCCCTTGATTATGGCATTACAATTCTATTAAATTAGAAATTAGGGGTTTGTCACGGAATTTGGGGCCCTCGCGAACCGCGAGAGGTGGAACATGGTTCTTCGCGTATCGCGAGAACCAAAATAGTCGCGCCCTGATTCTGTAGTCTTCACGTACCGTAAAAGACAAGAATTCCAGATTTTTCACTTTTATTTCTTTGTAAGGCCCCAAACCCGGGAGGCCTCACTCGTTGGATTTACTTATTCACAAACAGTTCTTAAACATGAATATCAAATAACGCAGCGGAAAATTTCATTCAAACATAACGTCATCATTGTTCATACATGCGGAAGCGTAAACATTGTTTAAAACATAATTACATAAACTTAACATAAACAACTCATAACGGGATGCCAGTCTTCATGATCGACCGGGTAACTCTTCTATCTTGCCAAGCATCACCGTCCATCGTCCATACCTGCCTTAACCTGAATGTGCATACTAAAAAGTCAGCTACGCTGGTGAGTTCTAGCATTTCATAAAAACTTTAACATCAACATTTGCCAAAAACGTATCATTCATTTAGTAAAACCTTTCACAAAAGCATGTAATAATAACATCTTTAAAAAGGTTTCGTACCCATATCATCATCAACATCATAATCATAAACACCGTTAAACGGATCGTTCTTTAAAACATTTAACATTCATTTAAGTCATACATTATTATCTAAATCTGTGTTACCCTTCGTTCCGTCATTTAGTATGGTATTGCTCCTAAGGCTAACTGCACGAAGACCGACAATACCATACATTCCGTCAATTCCCTTTTTGGTATTGCCCCCAAGGCTAACTGCACGAGGACCGACAATACCCATTAAGTTGCCCTTCTGGCTCTCATGTCCATAAACCGACAACTTCCATCGACGGCCACGGCTCACGGCCAATGACACCGTCGGATCATAATTTAACCTTACATAGGGTCACGTTAACCCCTGAGTAACCGTCGTTACTCCCTTTACCAGTTGTACAACATCATAACCATTGACATGCCACATAGACAATGCCCCTGTTGTTCTTGTGGCAACTATGGCTCGCTGTCCATAATCTACCACAAGGCTGGGAATCTCATTTCCCAGACTTCATTCGTCAATTCCATTCATTCGACAGATTAGATTTGTAATGACTTCTTTAAAACCTTTACCTCTTTCTCTTCTCGTTAAACATTTCCTCATTTAGACCGTTCATAAAACATTCGTAACCCTTTTTGGCAAAAACACTTCAAAACCTTTCCTTTCGTAAACATCGTTTCGTTAAAACATCATTTCGTTAAACATCATTTCGTTAAACATCATTTCATTAAAACATCATTTCGTTAAACATCATTTCGTTAAAACATCATTTCATTAAAACATCATTTCGTTAAACATCATTTCGTTAAAACATCATTTCGTAAGTATGCACACCAGCCCAAAAATATTAACAAAACATTTGAAAGAGGGCTCTAGAACTCACCTGATACGCTAATATGGGTTGTCCTAAACGAAGGTCCAACAACGTCACTTCCGATCTGAATTGATTAGTTAAATACACATCAGACCAATCCTGACTCTAACGGTTTAACCATTCTAACATACTGACTTCACTTAATCAGTTCTGATGTCTGCGCACTTAGCAAGTGCGCAGACCCTGTTTCCTGCGCACTTAGCAAGTGCGCAGACTCTGCTGCCTGCGCACTTAGTAAGTGCGCAGGTCCTTCCTCCTGCGCACTTAGCAAGTGCGCAGGTCCCTCTTCCTGCGCACTTAGCAAGTGCGCAGGACCTGCTCCGTGCGTACTTAGCAAGTGCGCACGACCTGTTCTTCGCGAAAAACCCTAACTTTCGCATTCGGGTCTGATCTTGTCAAGATCCCGAACCTGTTGCATTCAAAACGTTCGTTTTCCATTAAGGAACTCAAATCCATGATTATCTTTCAGTTTCATCCGTTCAAACCTTACCTTTTCACCCAAAACCCGAAAAACCCAAAAACGAACTAAAACTCAGATTTAGGTCGGATCGTTACCTGAATCGAGCTTCTGATCCGGAGGTTCTTCTCACGAGTTATGGAGCAACACACTTCTCAAATCTCGGGTCGATCCGACAACTTTCTCTCTCTACGGTTTCTCTCTCTAGAAGTTGCAAATGAGAGAAATGGGTTGTGACCTTGGCTATTTATAGGGGAGGCTCCCCTTCTAGCCCATCCGACCCGACCCGACATGCCTCGTTCGTTTATTCCGTTATTATATCTGTTGTTTTATTTTTGGGATGTTACAAGTCTACCCCCCTTACAATAGGTTTCGTCCCCGAAACCTATCATAAGTCAAATAGATGGGGGTACGACTCCCTCATTTCCTTCTCCATTTCCCAAGTGGCTTCCGATCCCTTTCGATGTTTCCATTGGACTTTAACCAATTAGATAACCTTATTACGCAAACGTTTCTCCTTCCGATCAAGGATGGCCACGGGTTTTTCGATGTAATTAAGGCTGTTGCCGACCTCGATGTCAATAAGTGGTACGTGAGCCGATTCATCCGCCAAACACTTTCGCAAGTGTGATACATGGAAAGTAGGATGAATCCCACTTAACTCATCGGGCAACTCCAACCGATAAGCGACTTCACCAACCCGTGCCATTATCCTGAATGGTCCGACAAACCTCGGACTTAACTTTCCTCTCTTCCTGAATCGTATGATTCCCTTCCAGGGCGACACTTTCAACATTACTCTGTCCCCAACATCAAACTCGATAGGCCTTCGTCGTCTATCCGCATAGGACTTCTGACGATCTTGTGCGGCCTTCATTCGCGCTTTGATCTGATCAAACCTTTCCGACGTCTCTCTTACGACTTCGAGACTTCCTAATTCTTTCTGTCCAATCTCACCCCAACAAACCGGGGTCCTACATCTTCTTCCATACAACATTTCGTAAGGCGGCATGCCTATCGTTGTGTGATGACTATTGTTGTAAGAGAATTCAGCTAACGGCAGATGGCTGTCCCAACTGCCACCGAAGTCGATAATACAAGCACGGAGCATATCCTCCAACGTCTGAATAGTCCTTTCGGACTGACCGTCCGTCTGCGGGTGGTATGCTGTGCTGATATTAAGCCTCGTGCCCATCGCCTCGTGAAATCTTTTCCAGAACTTCGATGTGAATCGTGTGTCCTGGTCAGATACGATCGTCAAAAGCATCCCATGCCGTGCTACTACTTCGTTGATAAACACTTCTGCTAACCTTTCCGACGAGAACGTCTCGTGAATAGGTAGGAAATGAGCACTCTTTGTTAATCGGTCCACAATTACCCAAATGGTGTCATGACCTTTAGCTGTGCGGGGTAGCTTAGTTATGAAGTCCATGGTGATGTGTTCCCACTTCCATTCCGGTATATCAAGTGGTTGAATCTTTCCATACGGTTTCTGGTGTTCGGCCTTTACTTGCGAGCAAGTCAAGCACTTGCTTACATACTTCGTCACATCACGTTTCATTCCAGGCCACCAGTATTCCTTTCTCAGATCTTGGTACATTTTATTGGTACCGGGATGGATAGAGTAACGAGACTTATGCGCCTCATCCAAGATTTTGGTTCTAAGCTCGCCACCCATATGTATCCATACCCGTCCAAAACGTGTCCTAACACCAAGGGTGTTATATTCCAACTTGTCCTGTTGGCCAACCATCATTTCCTTCTTTATGTTTTCCTCCTTAAGTGCCTCATCTTGAGCCTTTTCAATTTCTCTCATCACGTCCGATGTTACCACCAACTGGCAAGCTTTCACTCTAATAGGAGTAGGCACATCCTTTTGGCTTAGAGCGTCAGCCACCACGTTTGCCTTTCCAGGATGGTATATGATTTCACAATCATAATCTTTTATGAGTTCTAACCATCGTCTCTGCCTCATATTAAGCTCTCTTTGTTCGAAGAAGTACTTCAAACTTTTGTGGTCTGAGTAAATAGTAAACTTCACCCCGTAAAGGTAGTGCCTCCAGATTTTCAATGCGAACACGACAGCAGCAAGTTCCAAATCATGAGTCGGATAGTTGACTTCGTGAACTTTCAACTGCCGCGACGTATATGCAATCACTCTCCCGTTGACAGATTCTTGTGTAGTCTTGACTATACCTCTCTCGTTCTTGATAGACGTTATCTTTTTCAGCATCGTACCTCCCTAGTCGGCCTTTCACATCTAACCGTTAGGGTTCTTATATCGTCATTCTATGTGAAATGTCTTATCAAACTCGGAGTCGTCCACAGAAGACTCCATGGCCATAATTTCAACTCCTCGTTAAGGTTATCTACCTTGCCATCTGGACGGTTACTATCGATCGTCTCTCGACTATTTGGATCATTGTGTATACCTCATAAGCTGTCCATGGTGCATTCGTCCTTGAAGGACTATACCATGCCGTTCTCGAATGAATTATACCATACCGTTCCCGAATGATTCCTACTATCAAGTTTCCGAAGGTACCGTACCATCTCATTCCCGAAGGAACCACATCGTCTCGTTCCCTAAGGAACCATATCGCTTCATTCCAGAAGGAACCGTATCGCTTCGTTCCCGTAGGAACCGTATCGCTTCGTTCCCGTAGGAACCGTATCGCTTCGTTCCCGTAGGAACCGTATCAGGTATCCCCCAAACATATGAGGTATCCCTTATCACACTCAACTTGTCGGGAAGGTATTCATTCAGATGGCACACTAGTCACTCGAACTTTTCATTCATTTTTTTTATACACAATCTCCTTCTAGTCTTTCTTTCAAACGTACTTGTCAGGTTTTACATTTCACATCGTTGGTTCATTGAACACCATTCTTCCTACATATCACTGGATGGTCTTAGGGATTGGCATCCCATCTGACCGACAATATATATTCTATAGTTACTCGTTTCTATTAGCCTTTTCTGCATGCATTTCTTCTAAAGTCACATTCGTTGGTCTTACTATGGATAAATGACACGTGCGGTGACACTTGTACTTTCATTTCCTTTCTAGTTTCAGTAGGTCCCTCAACGGCTTTCCAACTCTAACAACACTCGCAGCTATTGATTAGAATTAGCCATAGTAGAGCATTCTCTGAGTCGCCTTGAATTTCTTTTTAGTGCACATGCCTTACTTCACATTGTTGGTCAAAACTTGTCCTTCACATTCATTCTAGACAAACAATCCTTGGGTCAGATCTGGTTTGATTTGTTTAGTCTGCACGCCCTAATTAACATCACGGTTCCCGTCTCTCGTTGTTGGTATATCTATTTTCTTGTTTCAGGAGATACTCTTATTAGTTGTCTAGGACTGTCTTCTACATGGAAAGATGCCATTTGTGCATTCGTGCACTCATATATTCTTTGGACATACACTTGTGTGATTATTTCCTTAATGCTCATGCATACTTTGACAGTAGACCGATTCTTATTCGTCATAACGCGTTTGTACTAAGCGTAGTCCACACTAGCTCCTTGGAATCCTTCATGCGTATGCTCCTCTGACTTGGGTAAACCGAAGTTTCATTCCTCCTCATCTTGCCCGTGACTCGTACTTGCTGACATCATTCACCGTTGTAAGGTACACCATCTTTGACATCGTTACCATTACTAATGATGTTCATCAATCTCCTTAATCGATACTCGGGTGACTAACATCTCGTAGTCGTGGTTGAGTAATTGGATCAACTCTGATGCGTAAGCATTAATCAATACCATAAGATTCACCATCATGCACGTGCACCTGTAAATTCATAATTTCGCGGATCCAAACAAAATTGCCAATTTACCTTACTCGAGCATTCTAGTTCCTCTTATAACACTTCATAATACTCGCGTCTCTTCAAAGTTGAGATTTTGTGCCGGTATTCTCCTCGACACTTCTTACCACTTCCGCGCTAAGTCAACACAACAGAGGATATCTCGCATCACACTCGTACGGTCTCATGCACACTACCTTCAGGTTCCGCAAGAACACTTGCCTCTTTACTATAAACTTGGTGGGCGGGAATCCTACCGTGTCATCCGGTACAACCCCCACCACGCCTTCTGCCTATTCTACCCTCCATTTCGTTCTAAAAGACAAGGAATCCATTGTTATCACGCTAGTTAACAGATAAAATTCAATAAGTACTGTAAGATGTTAATATACACTGGCCATCTGCAATTAACCATTACACTACCTTTCGATTTCTATTTGACCACCTTTGTGATTCCATCAGAACACAAGTCCTTTCCTAACCCTTCCTAAGGCATACTACATACACGTACTCTACTTTTCATACCTGATGTTGTGGTTCGAGTTACCCATACTGGCATCCGCTTTCGGTCCCATTCAAAGTTTAAGTTCAGACACTGGGAGTGTCCGAATCTCTCAAACTATTGCTCTGATACCAACTTGTAAGGCCCCAAACCCGGGAGGCCTCACTCGTTGGATTTACTCATTCACAAACAGTTCTTAAACATGAATATCAAATAACGCAGCGGAAAATTTCATTCAAACATAACGTCATCATTGTTCATACATGCGGAAGCGTAAACATTGTTTAAAACATAATTACATAAACTTAACATAAACAACTCATAACGGGATGCCAGTCTTCATGATCGACCGGGTAACTCTTCTATCTTGCCAAGCATCACCGTCCATCGTCCATACCTGCCTTAACCTGAATGTGCATACTAAAAAGTCAGCTACGCTAGTGAGTTCTAGCATTTCATAAAAACTTTAACATCAACATTTGCCAAAAACGTATCATTCATTTAGTAAAACCTTTCACAAAAGCATGTAATAATAACATCTTTAAAAAGGTTTCGTACCCATATCATCATCAACATCATAATCATAAACACCGTTAAATGGATCGTTCTTTAAAACTTTTAACATTCATTTAAGTCATACATTATTATCTAAATCTGTGTTACCCTTCGTTCCGTCATTTAGTATGGTATTGCCCCTAAGGCTAACTGCACGAAGACCGACAATACCATACATTCCGTCAATTCCCTTTTTGGTATTGCCCCCAAGGCTAACTGCACGAGGACCGACAATACCCATTAAGTTGCCCTTATGGCTCTCATGTCCATAAACCGACAACTTCCATCGACGGCCACGGCTCACGGCCAATGACACCGTCGGATCATAATTTAACCTTACATAGGGTCACGTTAACCCCTGAGTAACCGTCGTTACTCCCTTTACCAGTTGTACAACATCATAACCATTGACATGCCACATAGACAATGCCCCTGTTGTTCTTGTGGCAACTATGGCTCGCTGTCCATAATCTACCACAAGGCTGGGAATCTCATTTCCCAGACTTCATTCGTCAATTCCATTCATTCGACAGATTAGATTTGTAATGACTTCTTTAAAACCTTTACCTCTTTCTCTTCTCATTAAACATTTCCTCATTTAGACCGTTCATAAAACATTCGTAACCCTTTTTGGCAAAAACACTTCAAAACCTTTCCTTTCGTAAACATCGTTTCGTTAAAACATCATTTCGTTAAACATCATTTCGTTAAACATCATTTCATTAAAACATCATTTCGTTAAACATCATTTCGTTAAAACATCATTTCATTAAAACATCATTTCGTTAAACATCATTTCGTTAAAACATCATTTCGTAAGTATGCACACCAGCCCAAAAACATTAACAAAACATTTGAAAGAGGGCTCTAGAACTCACCTGATACGCTAATATGGGTTGTCCTAAACGAAGGTCCAACAACGTCACTTCCGATCTGAATTGATTAGTTAAATACACATCAGACCAATCCCGACTCTAACGGTTTAACCATTCTAACATACTGACTTCACTTAATCAGTTCTGATGTCTGCGCACTTAGCAAGTGCGCAGACCCTGCTTCCTGCGCACTTAGCAAGTGCGCAGACTCTGCTGCCTGCGCACTTAGCAAGTGCGCAGACCATGCTTCCTGCGCACTTAGCAAGTGCGCAGGTCCTTCCTCCTGCGCACTTAGCAAGTGCGCAGGTCCCTCTTCCTGCGCACTTAGCAAGTGCGCAGGACCTGCTCCGTGAGTACTTAGCAAGTGCGCACGACCTGTTCTTCGTGAAAAACCCTAACTTTCGCATTCGGGTCTGATCTTGTCAAGATCCCGAACCTGTTGCATTCAAAACGTTCGTTTTCCATTAAGGAACTCAAATCCATGATTATCTTTCAGTTTCATCCGTTCAAACCTTACCTTTTCACCCAAAACCCGAAAAACCCAAAAACGAACTAAAACTCAGATTTAGGTCGGATCGTTACCTGAATCGAGCTTCTGATCCGGAGGTTCTTCTCACGAGTTATGGAGCAACACACTTCTCAAATCTTGGGTCGATCCGACAACTTTCTCTCTCTACGGTTTCTCTCTCTAGAAGTTGCAAATGAGAGAAATGGGTTGTGACCTTGGCTATTTATATGGGAGGCTCCCCTTCTAGCCCATCCAACCCGACCCGACATGCCTCGTTTGTTTATTCCGTTATTATATCTGTCGTTTTATTTTTGGGATGTTACATTCTTGGGCTTCATTCTCGTGCTCGGTTTCTTCGGATTTTTACTTTTAATCATCACGAGCTCCTGTAAACACATAGTAGACATAATACAAACTAAAAATGACTCAAAACAATTACAAAACTAGTTAAAACGACTCTAAACATGGCGGAAATACATGTGTGCTTTGCAACACATCAAACATCCCCACACTTAACCTTTTTTCGTCCTCGAAAAAGTCTGCAATGGAATCATAACTGAGATCTAACTTAATAAACATCAATTACCAATTAGCACATATATACTCACGCGTTAAAAAGCATAATCAGTATTTCTGTCCGATTAAACCCAAACACCAACTATCTAGCCCCTGTGATGTGTTCTAATTCCAATTTATACAACAATCAATCTATCTATGTGACTCACACATAGAAGCTACAACTCTGCCTAATCCCGTCTCACGGTCATGTCTAGGCGGGTTAAACCATATAGATTTGCCCACCATGTTAAACTAAGATTCACAGGTTTTTAGAAATCAATGGAATATGGATCGAATGGGTGGAAACGAGAGTTAATTAAAGCATAATAACTTTCGTCTAGAGGCGTCTCAACCAAGTCACTATCCTGGAAGCTAACACATAGACTAGATTATAAACGTTTAAGCACATAAATCTCACTTAGGGGTGTATTCTCCAAGTCGCCATCCCAGAGGGAAACACATAAGCAAGACTCAGTTTTCAAATTAATTAAGCTCATAATTATGAAAATTATGAATTTATGGAATGGGCGCCACCGAAACTCGGATTTATTCTCATAAAAAGAGAGTGGTGTGCCATGAAATTTTCAAAAACCTCTAAATATTTGCTTAACGTGGTATCTATCACACTATGTTGTTAGTTTCAGTATTACCATTACCCTAAGATGAGTACCACAAGATATCATGATTTTTTAAGTGATTAATCCTAAGTAACACTCACGGGTTATTTAAGCTATTCAAGCTGGCTGGGTCTACCAAAACATCACAAACTAGACGCGTTTTTTTATTATTTATTCATTTAAACTTAACAAGTAGATCCAGTTGAACTATCATTTTTCATTTATTATGCAAAACTTTTGTTTTCAAAGGACATTTTTTTTCAAATTTTTTTTTTGTATTTTTGGATTTTTTTTATAAAAGACATAAACTAGAACTAGACACTCACATCCCCACACTTGAAAGACACATTGTCCTCAATGTGAATCAAGACACAACGAAAAATAAAAATGCAAAAATAAAAACAGGAAGCGACTTAGCTGGTAATGTAGATGCAAACAAATGTGCAACTTCGTTCTTCCTTGTGTGCACAGTATAGTATTTCGGTCGTGGTTGTACACACTGCTGGGTTGCCTTTACAAATTGATAGAAGCATCGGTCTCACCCGGGTGGAATTTGAGTACGGACAGGACGAAGAATACCTGCAAAATAAACCTCACAACAAACCAGCAACATTAAACTGACTCAAATAAAAGACTCACTGAATCAAACTGACTCTGGATAGATATGCAAGGATACGTACCCGATGGGTGGAAAACACATAGACATGAATGCCATGGCAAGGTAGATCATCAGTTATGAATGGGTCCTTAGTTTCCCATGGTCGGTGGTCAGTGTATTAGATGATGTGGATGGTGAAAGATGATGGGTGGATGATGGACGGTGAGGATATGAATGGTGATGATGTGGACGGTTAATGGTAGGATATGTGATGGTGGATGATAGGGAGTGGTGGTGGAAACGTGTGCGGAAAACGGGTGTGGGGAACCATGGGAAAACAAAGGACAAAAGGGCAAAACAGGGGGTCCTAGCGTACCGCGACAAACCAAACCCCACTCCTCGCGTACCGCGAGGAGTAGCAATTTAACCCGACCATCTCATTTGTCTCTCGCGTACCGTGAGAGACTTGGGTTCTGGCGTCGCGTACCTCGAGGGCGCCTCAATCACAGAAAGATAAAAATATTTTTCAACTTTTATACTTAGAAAAATTTTGGCCATTTAAAATCTTTTTCACCCAAATTCTTCCAAAATGCGTTCTAATGATAAAAACCAATGTAAAACATACCTAGAACTTCGTTCCCAATGATTTCCCATGCCAAATCAAGCGCGGATCCCTACAAGACATGACACACAAAACACAATACCGAAAAACACATAGAAGACACATACTCAAATCATAGAAGTCATACAAACTCTACATCCCGGGCACTTGCCCAAGACTCAAGCAAGCCTATCAGGAGGCTTCTCCTTGATCCTAACCGGAACCGCCTTCACCCTACGCGGACTCCCGGTCCTCCATGGCAACCATGCACACACCAACACTGTATAACCCTCGTATCAATTACCTCTATCTTTCCACCATAGCTTAAACATGCCCGGTCCAAAAATAATGTGCAACAGATAGCCAAGTAAATTGTCACCCCTCGACGTCCCCACATTTCCGGTTTGCAATCTATCTAGGTTACCTAAATCAATTAATTCTTGGGTTCTCTTACGAGGTGGCCTAGACCTAGGGTGGTCGGGACTAGGGGTTGACTCAACTGCTCTCCCCTCAGCATAAATAACAGGCAGAGGTTTAAGAATAGGTATTTCTAAAGGCACGATCTCTACACTATCAAGCACGGGTGATTCACAAACTATCTTCTCCACTTGATCTAAAATGTCGCTTAAACTGAACTCATCATCGCTAGCACTTAAAAATGAGGAACCTACCAGTTTCTTTACAAACTCCTCCAACCAATCCGGAGGCTCCTCTTTCATCCTCTCTACATTTCCATCAGCAACATCCTCTATTGGATTGGAGTCCCAATAATCGTCTATGGAGGCATCAAGCATGCACACGAAGTGGCTATGCTCGCCAACATCCTTCACGGACGTAGTGGCATCGAATATAACTGACTCATCCCCCACACGAAGTGTGAGTTTCCCGTAAAGACATCAATAACTGCCTTGGCGGTGCGCAAGAATGGGCGCCTGAGGATGAGTGGGACTCCATCGTCTACTTCCATATCTAGAATGATGAAATCCACGGGGAAGACAAACCTACTTTCACTAGAATATTCTCCACAATTCCCCGTGGATACTTAACTGAGCGGTCAGCCAAGGAAATGCTCATACGCGTCGGCTGTGGTTCGTCTAGCTGCTTATATAAGGATTAGGGCATCAGATTTGTCACACCCCAACCGACGGCGGATTATACGTTGGGGCGGACGCGGTTGTTCAAAAAGCACAAGGTTGACTATTAATGTTTAAATATTTCATTAATGACATTCAAAGGTTTAATACAAAGAATGAAAACAAACATAACAAGAATACATTGTTTGATAAGTATTCTAGGTCCAAAGCATCCTATATGTTCACAATAAAGTCTCATGCTTGTGTACCTGAAACATGTTAAGTAAACTGTCAACTAAAAATAGTTGGTGAGATACAGAGGTTTTGACACAGTTTAACAAAGTCTTTGAAAAGTTTTACAATTCACTATGTCATGCATTCTATGGTATAAGTGTGAGAGCAAACAAGTTTAAACATTATGCATATCAATCCTCCAACCAAGTTTAGGCATAACCCGAAGGTTACCCTTAAAAGTCTAAAGTTTAAATTCAGTAACAATCACCATGGGCTCCCCCCGAAGGGTCAATCAATCTAGGTGGATTGGTCAAATACAATAGATCTATCATTATTACTATAGGCTTGATCAAAGTTAATGGATATGTTAGTGTTATATTTAATTTAAGCATTGTAAGTCTCAAGCATAATAACACAAGAATAAGCATGTTGGCATAGTTGTACAAGAATTGTATAAGTTTTGATACATGTTTCACCCCAAGATTTTAAATAAAGTAAAACGAAAAGGGGCTAAGTATACCCACTTGGATGATGAATAGTGTCCAACAAAGATTAAGTGTAACAAGACTTTGAGGGAGAATATCCTCATAATAAGCCTAAGAACATAAGTCTAAAGTTTCAAGTTTGATCCTATAAGTCTATGGTAAAAAGGAACTAGGATGCTAAGATTAGCTATGGTTCCAAATGGGAGACGGGAATGATTGTGTTTATAAAGTTTAAACCAAAGTTTCAAATAAGGTTTTGAATTCAAGACTTGGATATCAACGTCTTACTAAGTTTGTAGTTTAGAATAATTATTAAAAAGTCTTACAATTATTAATTACACACAATAGGCAATACTAATAAAATAGTTTTCTAAGTATTTGTAAATGGAGTTGGAGTAATAGTTAAATGAAAGACTAAATAATTATTAAAGATTTATAATAATTATTTAATGTATGAATAATTATTACAGATTATTAATAATTATTATAAAGAATAAATATTTAAATGATAAATAATTATTAAAGATTAATAATAATATTTAAAGAATACATAATAATTTAATAGTAAGGAGATACTATTTACTAAGAATAAATAATTATCTAAAAGAATAATTATCTTATTTAGAATAATCAATATAAATCATTTAAGATTTATTAAAGTATTTAGGTATTAAGTATTTATTATCTTGTAATTTAAATAAGATAATATATAGTTATAAGTTCAACAAAGTGTCAAATAACATTTCTTATAAAGTTTATATTTTAAATTATAAGTTTTAAAGTGTATAAGTTTATAAAGGTTTAAAGTTTCTATTAAATCTTATAAAGTTTATAAATATTTAGGAAAATAAATAAAACATTTTTATTTTCCTGTTTAAATTTATATAAACAAAATAAATATAAGTGTTATATAAGTTTGTAATTTATTAAATTAAAGTTTTCTATATTTATAAGTTTACAAGTTTATAAATGTTTATTTATTTTCTTGAAATAAATAATTAAATAAGTTTTCTGTTTTATTTAAATAAATAAAGAAGTTCAAGTTAATTTAATTTTTATATAAATGTATAAGTTTATAAGTTTCTTGTTTTAATTAAAGTTTATTAATTTATTTTAAAGCTTTAAACAATTAAATGTATTATTCCAGAAAAAGAAATAATAAGTTAAGTTTCTAGTTTTTATAAAAGTTATTTCTGTTTTATTAAAGTATTTCTTTATTTCTAAAGTTTTAAAACAGAAATAATTTGGAAATAATAACAAATTAAAGTTTCAAATTTTATAAAATATCTCCTGTTTAGAATATAAGTTTTGTAAAGTTTAAAAGTATTTTTATAGTTTTAAGTGTTTAAAACTATTTTTAAAGAATTATTTATTTCAAGTTTTAATTAATTAAAATAGTTCCAGAATCTAAAGTATAAATAAAAGTCATTTTTAAGTTTATAAAAGTTTAACAGAATTTATAAAAATTACTAGAAAGTATAAAACCGATTAAAAAAATTAAAATAGCAAAACTTGGGCTGGCTGGATTCGAACCCGGGCCACCCAAGTTAACACACAAGTGACCAAACCACCCGGCTACGGATTCGCTGGTGATTTATACGGAAAAAGAAATTTATAAACATGTTCCCAAATCAACCTAGATTTCCTTATGAACCCTAGAATCAAATCCTTAAAATACGAATCGAAATCCCATCTGTCATTACAAATTGACAGAGGGCTTTCGAGCTTTGGATGGAAACGAGACTTTTGGCCACTGAAATTACCTGAATCGCTGATGGAACGAGGAAGAACCGGTCTGTACTTAGAAGCGGCTGTCCACGATGTCAAATCGAGCAATGCATACATGATACGATGAAATTAGAATAGGAGGAGTATGAGTGGTGTGCCGTTGAGGTATTCCAATTGGTATTTATAGCCAATTTCAGCTTTAATTGCTCGAACGGTTGGGAAAATTACGGGTGAGTAATATGGGCTTAATTTCGAACCCACGCGTTGCTAAAGTTGAAATCGAGCACCGGGACACCTCGGGTTATGGTCGCATGCCTGAGGCGAGACTCGAGGTTCATTGAATTTGACCGAAAACGCGTTTTGGGGTAATTCGAGCTCAAAACCGGCCTTGGGAGGTTTCGAACTCGAGACTGAGTTTGAATTCAAAAGTTTGGGTTTATTGCACAACAGACCTGCAGTTTCAGGTTTCTATCATTTTATGTACAAAATACGAATTTAGTTTAAAACAGGTTTCAATAATGGCAGTTTTAGTCACTGAGGTTTTTAAAACAATTATATGTTATTATTATTATTATTTTTTATAAAACTAAATAAGTTTTTTAAGTTTTATTATTTTATATATTTATAAAATAATTTCTAACTTTTATAATTTACAAGTTTAAGTATTTTTAAAATAAGTTTTATACCTGATTATTTTATAAATTTTATAAAATAACTTTTCGGTTTCTAATCTATAAGTTTCAAGATTTCTAATATTAACTAGTTTATTAATTATTTTATAATAATAGTTATAAACCTATAATGCTTCAAGAATTCAACATATTTTATAAGATATATATATATATATATATATATATTATAAGTCTTTTATATATATATATATATATATATATATATATATATATATATATATATATATATATATATATCCTAAGTGTAATTGATTTAAACCGGAGTAAGTTTTATCTAAGAATAAGTTTTTTTTTCAAGTTTTAAATATGTCTGGAAAATCCTGGATATTACAAGATTGATGCTAGCACCCAGATCGGCCAACGCGTGGTGCAAAGGCAAACTGCCTAGGTGACATGGGATCGTGAAACGACACGAGTCTCCCAGTTTCTCTGGCAGTTTGTTCTACACCACCATAGAACATTGCTCACTAAGTGAGACTTTAGAGACCTCCTAGAGCTTCTTCTTGTTGGAAAGAAGATCTTTAAGGAACTTTCCATACTTTGGCATGCGCTGGAGGCTCTCTATCAGCGGAAGATTGACCTTTAGTTGTTTGAACAAGTCAAGGAAGTGACTGTGTTCTCTGGCTTGCTTGAATGGCAGCAAACGTGCTGGATAGGGAGCACGAGTCTGGTCAATCTCGGGGGGTTCATCTTCACCCCCTTCTTCTTCTCCTCTGCCTTCTCGGCAGACACCTCAACTACTATCTCCTCGTCTACCTGTTCCTCGGCCATCTTGGCCTCGATCTCAGCGAATCTAGCCCCCCAGTCAATCTTCTTGACTTCCTCAGGTGACGGATGTTATACTTGCTGGAGTGGGAGTCATCCTATATAACCTCTCTCTCCACCACACTCCTGACCTGCATGGTCATCACTAAAATGTTGGAGCCTGAAGGTTGACCTCCCTTTCTATCTTTCAGACTCTTAGCGATGTCCTCAACCGTGCATTTCAGATCATGGAATGCCGACTATTTATTCTTCAATAGAGCGTCATGGCTATCCAATCTCAGCCTAGCATCCCTGTCCTGTTGGACTAAGTGGGCAAGCAACCGTGTCTGCGTCTCAAGCATCTCCTTTACCGTGGTCGTGTCGACACTGCTTCCTGTGCTAGGTCATGTATCTCCTCCTCCATACTGCTGCTGGCGACCATTAAACCCTGGTGGGTTGTTTCCAGATCTCCATCCCGAGCCAAATGAATTATAGTTGTTGTACCCTCAGTTCTGGTATTGGTTTCCAGCATAGCTCACCTGCTCCTAATTATTCACTAGGCAATCACGGGTGTCATGGCCTCCCCTGCACACTTGACACCACTGAGCACTAAGCCTCAGCTCCTTAATCTCATTAGCCATAGAGGCGAGGACAGCAGCCATGCTAGAATCAGGAGTGACCTGATGGACACCTCTAGAAGATAAGGTGGATGATCTAGCACTAGAAATGGAAGTCCTAGTAGATGGATACTGTTGTTCGGCTTGAGCGAAGCTCTCGAACATTTCCTCACACTCGGCAGGCTCGAGTTTCTCCATGATATGGCCTCCCGCAGCTGTATTGAACATTTGCTGCTTCTCGAAAGTGAGACCGATGTAGAATTTCTCCATTATCGCCCAGTCAGGCAGACCATGTTGGGGACATCGGCTCAACACCATGTTGAATCGCTCCCAGGCCAAGTGATAAGGCTCGTCGGGATCCATCTGGAAGGAGTGGATTTGATCCCTGAGGCGAGCGGCCTTGGAAGGTGGATAATACTTCTTGTAGAACTTGGCTTGAAGATCCTCCCAAGTGGTGATAGAATTGTCAAGAAGGGTGTCAAGCCAAGCATATGACCAAGTTCTCCCACCACATAATGCTTCTGACACAAACGAGTGGGCTGCATACTTGACCTTTTGGTCATCTCTACATTAACTAATCTTGATTACTGCCTCTATCTCCCTTATCCATTGATGAGTGACAATGGCATCCTTTGTTCCTTCAAATTTAGGAGGGTTTCCATCCTTAAATGCCTTATAAGGACATCCCTTCTTTCCTTTCTTACGAGGTCTAGCCTCGTATGAATCATCAGATTCATAATCATAATCAAAATCATATTCATCCTCATTATCTGGGTTATTCGTTCTTTCTTCCGGTTGAGTCTCATCATTCTTCTTTCTATTTTCCTCTAAGCTTGTTAATAAAATTGGTAGAGCCGTGTCTAGCGCTTTGGCAACAACCAAGTCCACCAAGTTTTTAAGTTGAGGATCTATCACAGGTTCCTCTACATTCTCTTCTCTATCTACATGTCTTATTTTTGGTTCGGCATTGGCGGTAGACCGCGTCTGCCTTTTGGAGGTATTGGGATTAACCCTTCCTCCTCTTTTGCCTCTACCTCTACCAACCATTTTCTACAAAAGACATGGAGTGTTTTAGTATTCGCATGATAGATCGATAGCTAGAACACAAGTGTATTGTAAACATTAATAATTGTGGCCACAACGAAATTAATCATTTACGTCACTTTCGGTGCTCTAGTTATCCTTCTATTATGTTCATACTAAAATATTCATACCTTTCTCTTTACCCTTGGAATCAGGCTATCTTGACCGGCATCTCTACTGGCATTCTTACTGTCCCGTAATCCTGGTTTAATTCTAGATACTTGAGCAATTATCTAAATCTCTTAAACTGTAGCTCTGATACCAACTTGTGACACCCACATCCCGGATCACCCGAGATGTCGGCCACTTGTCGGATTTATTCATGAATATATAGTAAACAAAGATCATACGCAGAAGGCTTTTAAAATACTATATTTATTTCATAAATGTGTCCTAATGTACATTCAAAAGAAAGTACAACTGTCACACCCCCAATTTCAACTAACGAAGTTTTACCATTCGGGAAGTGACAAACCAGGATCGCAGTCATTAGTTACATTGAACGACACTATATGGGACTAAAATAAAACTATATTATAAATGATCAAAGTAAGTGCGGAAGCGTAAAACGAAAGTAAATGCGCAAAACAAACGCGCCCAAGAAAAGTCCCAAGGTTTCCGGTCCAAACGAAGTCTAAAAACAAAGTACAAGCAATTCAACAATATTAATTTATAAATAAATCATAAGACTCCATGCATGCCCTATGCATGCACCTGTGCCTTATCTTAAGCGACCTGAGAAAACATGTAAGAAAACGATGTCAACATGAGGTTGGTGAGTTCACATGTTTCAGTTTATAGAAGCGTTTAACAGATTAATATACATTCCATATATAAATCAATAGGTAGCTAACCCATAAGCATGTTAACTAATGCGCTCGCAACCAATAGCTGACTGTTTATATGCCTCCCACCATCATGGTGCATGATTAGGTCAATATTGCACCCGTTCGACCTCCAATCGAGTTAGCGCGACTAACGCGGGTGAGGTTTGTCAAACCCAGTAGTACTTCTAAAATTACCTCGCTATGTTCATATTAACGGTCCGATGTGAGGACTTAAAGGATAATGTGTACGCATAGTCATACAAGTGATAACATATATGAATTACAAAAATCAAAAGCATTTACGACATTTTTCTCCCCCATTTTAAAAACGGTAAAAAGGGGTCGTGAAAACTCATCTGAACGGCGTAGGTAGTAATCACACAAGTACGAGATTGAAATCTCAAGCGTTTGCCTGACACGGCTCACGAATGCCCTAGAATTACAACATAACAGTTAGGGATTCAATGGGATTTGTGACGACACACGGAGGATTAGAACGTCTTTAAACATTCTACAGATTAATGGGTAAACGAACAAATTTACGGAAATACGGATTTTTATATTAGTATAAATGCGTTTCGCGATAGATGACAAATAATATATAATAATTATTGTTTTAAAAATAAAAGTATAAATATTAATGAAAACATTCTGACAACAGGGTTTACTCACACATGACCGCGCCTAAGGCAAGACACGACCGTGTTAAGGTTACGGGCGTGACCGTGCTGGTCAGGGGCGCGACCGTGTTGCTCAAAACAGAAGACACAACAAAGTTGATCACTAGGCACAACCGTGTCTGAGCTAGGCACGACCGTGTCTAGGGTTCCGAGGCACGACCAGGTCTAGCCAAGAGGCACGACCGGGTCAGAGGGTGAGGCACGACCGTGCTAAAACCTGGGACGACCGTGTCTCCTAGATTTACAGTTACAGAGTTTGACAGAACAAGCCAACAAGTCCAAATCCTTTTTGATTTCGATTACGATTGACCAAAAGGAGATGGGGGTTTTACCTAACAGAACCTTGCGAAACTACCCATGACAATTAATTGGATTGAGATATGGATCTAGGTTGGTAATCGACTAAACCCCAAATGTATGAACCCTAAAATCGGGTTTACCCCGAATTCGATGATATACGCCCTAATTAACATAGGGCTTTCAATCCAAGAATGAAAACGAAGATGTAGGAAGTTTCAATGACCAAGATAGATGACGGATTGATAGTGCACGGCTAGAACTTGATCCGACGGCGACGGGTTTGACCTCCGGCTACCACGACTTCAACTCCGGCCAAATTGGACTGCGCAAAAGCTTCAAGGGGACTCGTACTAGACTCGCAAACGATCAAATGAGAGAGATACACACGGGTTAATCGAATTTGGTTGTAAATGGGCGTTGAGTCGACGATTACAAAATAATCATCCATAATTGAGTTTAATTCGGAGTAAAAACGAGGTTTAAAGTCTTAATGATACTCGCTAAAGGTAGGAACGTGTAGAACGGTTACGAAATCGAACGAATTTGCGATTAAAGACTGTTTTTATGTTTAACTGACAAGAAGCGCGACTGTGCCTATAAGAGGCGCGACCGTGCCAAGGCACTTGGCGCGACCATGCCAAAACAAGACGCGACTGTGCCTACTAGGGTTTGTGGTTATTTACAAAACCAGCCCTTGCAACTTCAGCTTTAACAGAAATGATCCCTTAGATTTAGAATTGGGTTAACTTGGTTAGGATTTAATAGAATATTTAACGGAATCACTAACGGGATTAAGTTGAAAAGTCGGATTGTCACATCATCCCCTAGTTGATAGAATTTTCGTCCTGAAAATTAAATAAATAAATAAATAATTTTCCGGATGTCACATCATCCCCTAGTTGAAAGAATTTTCGTCCCGAAAATTAAAATAGTACCTTAAGAGCTTGACGTGGAGTGCTTGAACAGATTAGGATACTTGCGCATCATCTGATCCTCACGCTCCCACGTGAATTCCGGTCCGCGTTTCGAGTTCCAACGGACTCTGACAATAGGGATTTTACTGCGCTTAAGCGTTTTGACTTCCCTATCCATGATTTCTACAGGTTCTCGATGAAACGCAATTGTTCATCAATGTGTAGTTCCTTAAGAGGAACCACGAGTGACTCGTCTGCTAGACATTTCTTCAAGTTTGAGACGTGAAAGACGTTGTATACACCACTAAGTCCTTCAGGTAGGTCCAGTTGATACGCTACTGGACCAATCCTCTTCACTATCTTGAATGGTCCAACATAACGAGGATTTAATTTGCCTCATTTCCCAAAACGAATGACACCCTTCCAAGGTGAAACTTTTAACAAGACCATATCCCCTACTTGAAATTCTAACGGTTTACGACGCTTATCGGCATAGCTCTTTTGACGATCACGAGCTGCTGCCATACGGTTTCTAATTTGAATGATTTTCTCAGAAGTTTCAAGTACGAGTCCAGGACCTGTAAGTTGACTATCCCCAACTTCGGTCCAACAAATAAGAGAACGACATTTCCATCCATATAGTGCTTCAAATGGAGCTGCCTTGATACTAGTGTGATAACTGTTGTTGTAAGAGAACTCCACCAACGGTAGGTGAGACTCCCAAGTGTTACCGAAATCAATCACACAAGCTCGTAGCATGTCCTCCAGAGTTTGAATAGTACGTTCTGTCTGGCCATCAGTTTGAGGATAGTATGTTGTGCTCATATCTAGACGCTTGCCTAAAGCTTTATGTAACGATTGCCAGAAACGAGAGGTGAATCGTGCATCACGATCCGAAATGATCGAGATTGGCACCCCGTGCCGAGATACTATTTCTTTCAAGTAGATGCGAGTAAGTTTTTCCATCTTGTCTGATTCCTTGATTGCTAAGAAGTGAGCGGACTTTGTTAAACGATCAACGATTACCCAAATGGTATCACATCCGATAGGAGTTCGTGGCAATTTTGTGATAAAGTCCATGGATATCTACTCCCATTTCCACATGGGAATCTCTGGTTGTTGGAGAAGACCAGAAGGCTTTTGATATTCAACTTTGACCTTCTCGCAAGTCAGGCACTTGCTCACATAGATGGCTATATGGGCCTTCATCTTTGGCCACCAATACAGCACCTTTAAATCATGATACATCTTGTCTGAACCTGGATGAATAGAGTAACGACATTTATGAGCTTCGTCCATGACTAGTTATCTTAAGTTTCTGAATACTGGTACCCATATTCGCTCAACGAAGTAGCGAATACCGTCAGATTTGACCGCGAGTTGTGCTTCCATACCGCGCGTACCTTCCAGCGGTAGGTTTTCCTCTTTCAGGGCTTCAAGTTGAGCACTAAGGATTTTGTCAGGTAATCTGGGGTGAATGGTAAGCTGTAATGCTTGAACTCGGTTGGGCTTGGTTTCCTTTCGACTTAGGGCATCAGCTACAACATTATCCTTACCCGAATGATACCGGATCGCATAGTCATAATCGTTCAAGAGTTCGACCCAACGACGTTGTCTCATGTTCGGCTCTTTCTGCTCGAAGATATGCTGAAGACTCTTGTGATCGATGTAGATGGTGCACTTGGTACCGTACAAGTAGTGTCTCCATATGCGAAAACTACAACTCCCAACTCTAGATCATGAGTGGTGTAGTTTTTCTCGTGAATCTTTAGTTGACACGAAGCATATGCGATCACCTTTTCTCGTTGCATTAGAACACAACCCAGACCCTGAATGGATGCGTCACAATACACCACAAAATCATTCGTTCCTTCCGGAAGAGCTAGAATAGGTGCACTTCAAAGTTTCTGCTTAAGATGTTGAAATGCTGACTCTTGGTTATCGCTCCAGTTATAGGCTTTACCCTTCTGAGTTAAGTCAGTGAGAGGTTATGCAATCTTAGAGAATCCCTCGATGAATCGACGGTAATAACCAGCCAATCCCAGAAATTGTCGCACCTCAGTCAGAGTCGTCGGTGCTGCCCAATTCTTGATGGCTTCTATCTTTAATGGATCGACATGTATTTCCTTCTCGTTAACCACATATCCTAAAAATTGAACTTCTAGAATCCAGAATTCACACTTGGAAAGCTTAGCATACAGTTGCTCCTACATAAGTAATTCCATAATTAAGCGTAGATGTTCCTCATGTTCCTCCTTGTTCTTGGAATAAATGAGGATGTCGTCGATGAAAACAATGACAAATTGATCAAGGTATGGATTACACACACGGTTCATGAGGTCCATGAACATCGCGGGTGCGTTGGTTAATCCGAAAGGAATGACCGTATATTTGTAGTGGCCGTACCTTGTCTTGAAAGCAGTCTTAGAGATATCCTCATCTCGGACTCTACATTCAATATATAAATCAATAGGTAGCTAACCCATAAGCATGTTAACTAACGCGATCGCAACCGACAACTGACTGTTTATATGCCTCCCACCATCATGGTGCATGATTAGGTCAATATTGCACCTGTTCGACCTCCAATCGAGTTAGCACGACTAACGCGAGTGAAGTTTGTCAAACCCATTAGTACTACTCAAATTACCTCGCTATGTTCATATTAACGGTCCGATGTGAGGACTTAAAGGATAATGTGTACGCATAGTCATACAAGTGATATCATATATGGATTACAAAAATCAAAAGCATTTACGACATGTTTTCTCCCCCAATTTAAAAACAGTAAAAAGGGGTCGTGAAAACTCACATGAACGGCGTAGGTAGGAATCACAAAAGTACGAGATTGAAATATCAAGCGTTTGCCTGACACGGCTCACGAATGCCCTAGAATTACAACATAGCAGTCAGGGATTCAATGGGATTTCTGACGACACACGGAGGATTAGAACGTCTTTAAACATTCTACAGATTAATGGGTAAACGAACGAGTTTACGGAAATACGGATTTTTAAATTAGTATAAATGCGTTACGCGATAGATGACAAAAAATATATAATAATTATTGTTTTAAAAATAAAAGTATAAATACAAATGAAAACATTCTGACAACAGGGTTTACTCACACACGACCGCGCCTAAGGCAAGGCATGACCGTGTTAAGGTTACGGGCGCGACCGTGCTGGTCAGGGGCGCGACCGTGTTGATCAAAATAGAAGACACAACAAAGCTGGTCACTAGGCACGACCGTGTCTGAGCCAGGCACGGCCATGTCTAGGGTTCTGAGGCACGACCAGGTCTAGCCAAGAGGCACGACCGGGTCAGAGGGTGAGGCACGACCGTGCTAAAACCTAGCACGACTGTGTCTCCTGGATTTATAGTTACAGAGTTTGACATAACAAGCCAACAAGTCCAAATCCGTTTGGTTTCAATTGCGATTGACCAAAAGGAGATGGGGGGTTTTACCAAACAGAACCTTGCGAAACTACCCATGATAATTAATTGGATTTAGATATGGATCTAGGTTGGTAATCGACTAAACCCCAAATGTATGAACCCTGGAAATGGGTTTACCCCGAATTTGATGATATACGCCCTAATTAACATAGGGCTTTCAATCCAAGAATGAAAACGAAGATGTAGGAAGTTTCAATTACCAAGATAGATGATGGATTGATAGTGCACGGCTAGAACTTGATCCGACGGTGATGGGTTTGATCTCCGGCTGCCACGACTTCAACTCCGGCCAAATTGGGCTGCGCAAAAGCTTCAAGGGGACTCATACTAGACTCGCAGACGATCAAATGAGAGAGATACACACGGATTAATCGAATTTGGTTGTAAATGGGCGTTGAGTCGACGGTTACAAAATAATCATCCATAATTGGGTTTAGTTCGGAGTAATAACGAGGTTTAAAGTCTTAATGATACTCGTTAAAGGTAGGAACGTGCAGAACGGTTAAGAAATCGAACAAATTTGCGATTAAAGACTGTTTTTACGTTTCAACTGACAAGAGGCGCGACCGTGCCAAGGCACTTGGCGCGACCGTGCAAAACAAGGCGCGACCGTGCCTACTAGGGTTTCTTGTTATTTACAAAACCAACCCTTGCAACTTCAGCTTTGACAGAAATGATCCCTTGGATTTAGAATTGGGTTAACTTGGTTAGGATTTAACAGAATATTTAACGGAATCACTAACGGGATTAACTTGAAAAGTCGGATTGTCACAACAACATAACGATTCTAATGCCATCCCATTAGAGGATGCCAGATAGCCTGCCATATGCCTCTACTCTAGCCACTTGCCTCTACTGCAGGAAGCTATATCTTTACCTGATACACATGCTTAAAACATATGTCAGCTTACGCTGGTGAGTTCTAATTTTTAGTCAAAATATATTTGACCTCATTCTTATACATAAATGGGTTTATATGACACGTAGTAAATCATCACATTAACTTCTTGCCCAAACATAATACTTTATACTTGCACACTTGTCTTCCTTCCGAGGTCACGTTAACCTCCAAGTGGTCGTCACCACTTATACATACCCTTGCACAAGGTGTCCATACTACACCCCACAAGGAATGCAATACGTCTCTACGTCTTAAGTTGCAAGATATTATGTGGCATTTGGCCAGACGTGGCAAAACTTTTCTTTACAGACCAATATGGTCAAGACATTTGACATGGCACAACATACCAAAACTCTATCCCTTTCTCTTTATTCTTTGTCAGACCGGGCGGTTTATGTCGGTAATTTTCTATTTCTCTTGTATCGTCTTGCAGAGTACTTCTATCGGGAGCCATGTGGTTTGATCTTGAGAAGGAAAGTCTTATTTATTTGAAATAATATTATAAGTAAGGCAACTATTTAAGAACATAATTAGTTAGGTCCGAGCGTTCATAAAGTAACTTTGGAGGAAGTCGTGCATTCCGACTTACCGGAAGAAGTTACAAGACCAGACGTACATTAGTCACAAGGATAATAAGTCCAAATAATGAAATGTGAAGATATCGACGGACTTGACACCCCGTTTAGGGTCCGTCGTATTCATTAAGGAACAGTTGGCCGACCGTATCCACTGTTTCGTTATGAATTACTAACTCCCCTTTCGAAAGGGTTAGTACTAGTAACTATGACCAGCCTTACTTTAAATATAGCATTAATTAACAAGGGATAACAACTAGAGTAACACCTTAAACAAAATAATAATTCTAATTACATTTCTTAACTTTTTTTTTCCTTTTAAACAAAACCCATTTTCCAACTTATTATTCTAGTCAGACAATAACGAGGGTTGAGTACGGGATCCGTGTCCATGGTTCGATACTTGGTTCTTACCCATACTATACTATGTTGCGATAGGTACACTTGCTTATTGTGTGTGTGTTTAGTTGAAGTAATTATTATTTTAATTTATAAATTTAAAACTTGATTTGGTGTAGCTCTAAATAGAATATATTTATTACTACTAAAAACACGCTATCAAGTTTTTGATGCTGTTGCCAGGGATATATATATATTTATATTTTTATCTACATATAAAACCACACATCAAATTTGGTGCCGTTGCCGAGGACACGGTAATTCTGCGAAAGATCTAAGTCGTTGGACTGACTATTTTTATTTTTCTTTTTCTTGAGTCATGGTATTTGTGTTACTTACATCTATCTTTGCAGGAATATTCAAGGATCCGGACCGTGAAATTTTTGCTAAGAAAAATGAACAAACATAAATATCGCCATTCGAAAGCAAAAACATTTTATTAATTAGGCGTAACGCTTTCGAACGGTTTTTACGTGTTTAACATTTTTGTTTTTGATAATGACAAGCTCGATACTCTGATGTTAGATTGCATGAAATGAGGTAAGTTTCTTAGAATGAATACGGAATTTTTGTTGGTGACACTCCCCGTTGACCAAGGTTATTTCTTTAGGTAACACGTTTTGAAAAAAACATTAAATCAATTTTTAATTAAAAATATGTAATTTAATTTTCTAAAAACACTAAGCTAAAAAATAACTGAAAAATCAAAAATCTGGTCAAAAAAGGGATGCATGGCCGTGCATCCCATTGCACGACTGTGCATCAGTGAAATGCAGGTCTGGTGATTAAAGGCAGCAGTAGCAGCAGTTTTCTCAAAAACCTCACCCCCAAACACTCTCGGGTTCGACCGAAAACACAACAAAACCTCCGATTTCTCACGGGTTTTCTCGTTTCTTCACTCTAATCTCTCCCCCGGGGTATGTAAACTTGTCCATTATCGTTTTTGAGTCGATTCTTGTAACACCCCAATTTTCAAAGGAATATAAGTATACGGGTTAAAAATGTCACATGATAAAACCCTAGGGGGTTTAAATGACATTTTGTTAAAATATAAGGGGACATGTTACAATTAGATTAAAGTTTAAGGGCTAAAAATGAAAGATTATGAAAGTTGGACGGTGGCGGACCACCACCAAAGGGATAGCGGTCCGCTACGTATGGAGCAAGGGATCACTCAGGAGAAGCCACGTGCCATATGACTGATCGTTGAAAACTGACGCGTGGAAGGCTTGTAGCGGACCATCATTGGTTTCTTAGCTGTCCGCCATCCGCAATGTTCCATAGCTGTCCGACATTGAGTAGCATAGCGGTCCGCTACGTAGCCCACAGGTCAGTTAAGCCGCCTCAAAGGGGTGGCAGACCGCCACCCATATGTATAGCGGTCCACTACGGGTTTGTCGAGCACCGTATAAATAGATGGACCATTTAAATCACTTCCACACAGTAAACACATACAAAACACACACATTACCTTGGTAAGCGTGCCCTGAGCCCCGGTTCACATAGAGAAGTTCGGTTTCCAGCTTTTCGATCCCATTACGAAGGAGATAGTTATGAGGTAAGGTTCCGACTAGTTCCTAAATGACTTAGTTACTTTCACTAAGATAGGAACTTACAATTAAGTAATATTATAGTGACTTAGGATTCTGAACCAAGCCATTGTGCTGATCACATTAGCACGTAAAGAATATTTGAACAGGAAGGAAGTTAGAGGTGAGTTCTATGAGGCCCTTTTTAAACGTTTTACTTTAAATGTTTTGGGTCGGTATGCATGCTAGAAAGATTTACATAAATGCTATATACCTTGATTTAAATATTTAGAATAGCATTCATGTTGCAAGAGGTTATGTATAAAAGATGTATAAATCTTAAAATTAAGTAACGAAACGGAGTATTCATGAAATATCAAAGAATTGTTGGGTAACCATCTGACCAGTATGTAGTTATCTGGCAAACAGAATGTTCTGTCTAAGGAAAGAGTGGTGTATAAATCCCTCCTGGACCCGTTATTCTTTCCTGGGAACATTTCTGTTGGAGGTACTACTCTAGAAAGATAACCACCTTATTTCTTTGATATACCATGGAGAAACCTTTACAAGGATTTAAGATAAAGATTGATTTTGAAAGAAAGAGAAATGAATATTTGCCTTTTTGGCATGATTTCATAAAGTAAAGATTTGAGAAAGGAAATGGTTTTGACACGTAAAACGTTTTAGAACTTATTATGGTGTGCCGAGATAAGTAATGGCAGAGAAGTCAAGGTTTTACAATGACTTATAAAGGTCTTGACAATTATTGTCTTCTGGTTAGGGCTCAAACGGCCTGCTGAATACCCAAACCTCCAATCAACCCATAGTATTAAATCTATACTAACCGGCCGGACTAGCACCAAGATTTGTACATAGACCGTACAAACATCGAATAAGCTTCCCAAACAAGAAGTCTTGCTTGGGTAACTCACAAGATTTAAGATTATTAGAGTGGTTTAAAGATCACTTATTCTGGTCTTTTTCAGATAACTTATAGTAAAGACTTTAAAAACATAACTTACTAAAAATACTTCATTAATTAATAAAAGTTCGATCAACTCGAGTAACACAAGAGAACTAGCCATGAATGACCATACAAGTGACTCCACTAACCCTTAGATAATGTGTGGAAGTGTTCCAACACCAAAGGAGAGTGGGTATATGTTGCCTCTTGTTTCACTCGAACGAGAAGAATAAGTTCATATTACAAGACTTAGAAAAGAAAATAAAAGAAAAAGCTAAATAGACCAAAACCGAGAGAGCTCCGGCTCTTAGCAGAGCACTAAAGCCTTCACACCTCTTGATCTTGGACACCTAAAACACTAGAATGAGCTTGCTATTTATAGACTGAGAATTTGGTGATGCACGGCCGTGCAATGGGATGCACGGTCGTGCAAAGGGATGCACGGTCGTGCAAAGCACTCATTTATTACACGTGGGGGAATCTGGCAGGTCTGCCAGGCTCAGGGCCATGTGTCACCATTTGCACGGCTATGCAATGGAATGCATGATCGTGCAATGCCCAATTTTGACTCTTTGCTTTATTTTGACTTCTGGGCTGACTCCATGCGTCCGGTTTCGTTCAATTGGCTTCCGAATGCTGATTTTGCCTTGTTTTTGGGTGTTTTTGTAAGGCCCCTTTCCCGGGTGACCTCACTTGTTGGATTTACTCATAAACATAGTCATAAATACTGAACTTAAATTGAAACATCCATCATTCAATTACATAATCATAACAGCGGAAGTCTTTACAAATAAAAACATAACATATTCTTAACAAACAAAAGTGGGATGTCAGTCTTGTGTCGGGCAGCCTTCACGCCTTCGCACGAGCCTTTCCTTTGTTACCTGAAATGTATACTAAAAGTCAGCTAACGCTGGTGAGTTCTAGTTTAATGCGTTTAGATATAAACATTCTTTTCTTTACTTCATAAGTAAACATTATTATAAAGTCATTCATATAAATACGTATTCATAACTTTTGCTTTTTCTTTCATCTTTCTTTTCTTTAATAATGTGATTACATATATATATATATGCGTTCACCCTTTTTCTTTCACTTTTCTTACCATTCTTTCTTTATCTTTCTTACGTGATTACATAGATATGCATTCACCTTTACTTTCTTTACCATTTATTGGTCATACACATAAGGGTGATCAACCCATCTTACGGTACGTATATCACAAAGACATACGCCCTCGAGCTACCGTCGTAGCCCTTTTTCTTAACCGTCCGGCACTAGAAACCGTCCGTCATATCTTTACCGTCCTACCGAAGTAGTCCGTCATATCTTTACCGTCCTACCGAAGTAGTCCGTCATATCTTTACCGTCCTACCGTCGTAGTCCGTCATATTCGCCCGTCTGCCCTAAGGCATCCGTTTCCCACTTGAACTAATTATGCAGCCGAATATTGATTTAGCGACTTACTCCACCGTAGTGGCCTTTATTTAGTCTACCTTTCTAGACTTCCTTCTCTAGCTGCATAATAGTCAAGTGGTCGTCCGTCTACCGTAGTAGCCGTTATCATCGAAGCGTCCATAACGTTTACTTATACTTGGCAAGCAATATATATACATGGATATAAAGCAAGATTTCATTCTTACACGTTATGTCATTCTTTTCATACTTGGCAAGCAATATATACATAGATATAAAGCAAGATTTCGTTCTTACACTTTGTGTCATTCTTTTCATACTTGGCAAGCAATATATACATAGATATAAAGCAAGATTTCGTTCTTACTCTTTGTGTCATTCTTTTCATACTTGGCAAGCAATATATACATAGATATAAAGCAAGATTTCATTCTTATGTACTATGCCATGCTTTCATTTCTTTATTTAAAAACATACTTGTCATACCTATATTCAGCATGAATTGTCACATAGCACATAACATAACATTCATTCATATCATGTATACATTCCAGCCCCAAAACATTTAAAATCATTTGCACGTAGCACATAGGGGGCACATAGAACTCACCTGATAGGCGGGTCCTGAGATACTATCACTGGCCAGTAGGCGTCTCTAGATGTCACATACAATCTGTATAATCAAGTCATACCAGATAAGACAATGAACCTAAGCGACATTAAACATTTCTATTCTTAGGGTTATATCGAAACTTGGTAGTTTCGATCAGTGGATTATATCGAAACTTTAGTAGTTTCGATAGGTTGCTTATATCGAACTTAGTAGTTTCGATAGGTGGGTTATGTCGAAACTTGGTAGTTTCGATACATCAGTCTTATTTCCCGAAGTTGTAAGGAGGACGTCTAAGTTGTAAAAATACACTTCTTTAATCTAACGAAGATCGGACAGAGTCCCGCTTGTTTTTATCTAAAACCCGACAATATTAATTGTCCATTTCTATTATCAAATCATAACCAATAATTATCCATAATGATCGGGTTCTAACTTCCATCATAAATATCCATTTTTCTATATTTATTAAATATTCATTTATCCAAATAATTGACCTCTTGTCGGTTATCCTTTATCATTTAAAGCCATTGCTATACGTCCTCAAATACGTTATTCGTAACCCGACTAATATTAACAATTAATGTCTACGAGTTATAAAGGATATACCTTCCCGAACACGATCCTGAAATATAACCGAGACCCGACCCGAACCGTATCCATTTTTATCATTATGTAATCATCATCATCATCATCTTACCATTATTATCATATCGAAACTACCATATCACATTACCATCATCGAAACTTCTATCATCATATCGAAACTACTCAGATTACCATCATCGAAACTACATCATCGAAACTTCTGCTGCCATCAACACGCCACCATCTACGACCACCTTTATCACCCTCTTCTTTTCCTTCACGTGAGTCACTATTAACTGCCGTGAACCACCGATAACCACCCTTTACCCGAAAATACTATCATCACCCGAAACTACCGTTGCGGACACCACCCCTCGAAACTACCATAATCAGCCACTGCCGTGAACCGCCTTGTCGCTGCCATTACCATCACCCATCGTGAGCTTCCTGTTTGGCCATCATCACTGCTGTCAACCACCGATACCCGAAACTACTGCCGTGAACAAGAACTCACTGCTGCTGCCATAATCTCGTCGCATCCGTGTTACCACTGTAACTACGCCATGATGAACCCTCTGCTGCTGTCGGAGCCATAGCAGCAGCTCCCACGCCCGCTGTCGACGTCATTCGGACCACAACAGCTGGCCCTTACCTCTTTCACGCGTCGCTGATCAAGCACGAATCGCTCCCGGCCCATTAATGCCTTCCTATTTCCTTGTATTGAAGCTCCATTGCAGGTTAATACTCGATTTAGGTTTAGAAATTGTAAGGATGGTGTGGTCTGGTTGTTGCTCGACGAGGGAGGGTAAAACGAAAACAAAGGGATGGGGTGGGGGGGTGGCGGCTGAAGATTGTGTGTGTATGAGATTTAGGTTTCAATTGTTATGAACATTTTCTTCTTACACCCCTCATCTATGTAGAATTTGCATCAACGTCCTTTAATTTAATTAGTTGCTAAATCATTATTCTATGTTTTCGTCCCTTGACAACCTTAGTTCTAAATAAGATCTCGTGTTTTTAACTAATAGGGAATTTGGGATGTTACAGTTTTCTTCATGTTTTTGTATGCAAGGGTTAATTATCCTGTTGTAACACAAATAAGTGGATTACGTATCATATCTTATCATATTCTCTATAATTTGTGTTATTTATGGGGATAATTGTGCATGTAAAACATGTATAAATGATAGCATATCAGTATCCACAAAAACCGAAGTGAAATGGATATCATCGTTACTATTTGAACTCGATTACCGGTCAACTGTAACTCCTGCCATTTATTGTGATAACTTAAGTGTCACCCATTATTCGGCTAATCAGGTATTCCACTCATGCATGAAGCGCCTAGCTCTTGATTTTCACTTCGTTCGCGAGTTGGTTCAAGCCGGTGCAATACGAGTCACTCACATTTCGGGAGAAGTTCAAGTTGCCGATGCCCTCACTAAACCATTACATAAACCCCGTTATCAATCGCTTATGTCCAAGATTGGCCTTCTTCCAAGAGCGTCCATCTTGCGGGAGCATATTAGACCATAACCAAACCCATTACATCATCCGGTCCATGTACCCAAACCCAAACTCATAATACATAATTCAAACCATTTTGAATTCTTTGTTTATTTATAGAATGGATTGTAATTATTTTAATCCCTAGACTTTAGCTTCAGTTTTCCCTAGTCTTTAACATCTATTTTGTATTTATATTACATGTTATTCAATGAAAGAATTATTCAATCAAGTTTATATGACACTTGGTCACAAATTGATTGTTTATATTTCAACAAAACCATGGATGTTATAAGATGTGTTCTTGTCAAGTTTCTAGGCTTTATGAGTTTATGAACCATTGGTGATGATTATTAGTAAAAAGTAATATGTATACTTAATAATAATACATTTAAGGTTGTAATATGAGAAGGATTTAAACACAAATGATCCGAATAACTTGTTAGTAGTGAAAATGACTACATGGATGTCTCAAAATAAATGTCCATAAGTTTATATTATATCCATATGACGTCTAGATTTCTAAAAACATACATGTTTATATATATATAAATATATATGTAAGGGGTCATAACTTTTTAAAAGTCAACCTAAAAGTCTTGACTCTGGTCGACGCTTTTTTAATTTTTTTTTATAAAAAGTGATAGAAATTATGTAACAAATCTATCTAAAAAAACAAAAATTACACATGTTTTAATTAATAAATGTTAGTTCATATTAAGTTCATTTGATTGGTAATATAATAACTATTTATAATTAAATAATAAGTATTCGTAATTAGATTTATTAATATAAAGATTATTATTTAATATGAGAGAGAAATAGAAAATCTAATATTTAATATGAGAGAGATGCGGGAAAATAAAGATGAGAAGTAACCAGATAGTGACACGTGTCCTAAAGTGATTTTCAGTTATTAGAGTAGTAAGATATATATATATATATATATATATATATATATATATATATATTTATATATAGGGTGGTGTTCCTTTTCAAACCCACTTTCATTAAAAAAAACTTTAAAACCTTTTTTGATTAGTTGATGTATATGTGTAATTTAGATTGTGTGGTCCATATGATTTCGGAGAAAATAAGTGGTGGTGAGATCCAGATTTGTATATGACTATATGCTATTCCAGGTGAAAGTGGTGTCCGATTTAGAGAAAAGTCAATTTGATATAGCAAAGGAGCTTTTTACACAGGTTAGCTTAAGATTTTTACAAATGCTTTGTAGTTGATATAAGTAGTTGGTTAATTTATTTATTTTTTTCGTATTTTCTTTGAAAATGGTAGGTTCAAGAAGCTGCAAGTGGAAGTGTTTTTGTCCAGATGCTAGATGTGTGGATAAATTTGGCGCATGTTGGCAATTTTTCATTGGCCATTAAAATGGTACTAGACGCTTTACCTACACTTTGTTTTGTTATTATCGTTTGTTTTATGAATTTCAATGTTTACATTTAGTATTCAGTTAATAATGCAAGTTTGTTTGATGAATTTCAATGTTTACATTTAAATGATCGGGTTCTTATGCAGTCATTCTTGAACTTGTAGGCTGTTGTCATGATGTTTTTAAGGAGATGCTAGTTTTATGTTATGTGAGGTTTGAGATGTTATCTTTTTAAGTTTTTGACCAAATTTCATTTTGCATTTTCAAGTAACGATGAATTTCTAATTCACTTTCTTTAGTGACAAGTTTGTTGTTTGATAGTTAGATTTATAACCAAATAATGCTTCATATTGGAGTTTTAGGACCCTAATTCATGTTTATTTGTGCACAAAATGAGTTCATATGCAGATTTTGATTAGTTTTAGTGGTACATTTATTTCAAGTTGTTACGGGTTCACATCTACTCGTTAGATCAACAACCATACAAGTTCTTATGTTGTTTTGCAATTTACAACAAATCAATTTTTTTTAACAAGACAGATGAAGATCTAGTGATGATGAAGACCTGAATTTTTTTTACATTGATATAATCCAGACCTGAGTTTTTCCGTTACATTGATGTAATCCAGACCTGAAGTTTAGCTTCTGTTAGTTAAATTGATGTAATCCAGACCTGATTTTTTTTATCATACGAATGTGAATTTTTGCTAATTTTGTTCGTGATACTAATGCGAGTATAGTATTAAACCAATTTAACTAAAGTATTACACCTATGTAACGATTTGTTACACTGATGTAAATACCGACGTTTGTAATTTTTTTTGATATTATAACCAAACTAAAGATAAAAATGTGATCTATTTAATGGTATACTTTTTTATAAAAAACATAGTATAAAAAAGTAATAAATGTTTTAAAAACATAAGGGGAATCTTTTTATAAAAAAAAGAGAAAGTTGGGTGGATAAGAGTAAAACGTGTTTTGCCCTTTTCATATAAAATAATTTAAGGGACACATGGCATGATCCGGTTATATTTGATTTTTTTGAACCATTGGATGTGAGTTATTAGGTTTTCACATGAAACAAGGGTTTTGAATTGAACACTACCCTATATATATATATATATATATATATATATATATAGGGTTGAGTTCATGAGAGAACTCATTTTAATGAAAGAACTAGAGAACCACTGAGAAAAGAATGGGTGGAATTTTAAAGAGGAAGGGTAAAATTGGAACTTAAAATATATAAACCTTTAAACATTTCTATCTTTTGCATGCATTATTATTTTTTTAAAACAATTGCATCATTAAATCAAGAATTTCATTATCTTTCATTTGAGTATAAATAACTGTTTTGGGTAAAAATTAACAAGACTAATTTTGTAACCAAACTTAGTTTGGCGCCCACCGTGGGGTAAGTGGTGCCTTTTATCCTTAAATCTTTACTAAAATTCGTGTTCAATCACTATCTTTCAAAACTGATTTCAAAAATGTCGTCCCAATCTAAGAATGATCTTCAACCTCTGGGTAAGTCAACCCTATTCCTCATCCTCCTTCGTCATTCAAGAAAATGAATGATAGTCTGCAGAAGAAAAATACTCCTACAGGTTTTTCGGGATCCGGAATATCAGCTAGCACACCCGTGCTTGCTTCAAACGACGAGATTCTCAAAATGTTCTCGGAAGTGAAGCAGCAAATGGAGCAACAGAGGAAGACTAACCTAATGCTGTTTCGAGAGATTGAAAGGGTCAAAGAATCAAAAAACCAGTGGAAGTAACGACCCCGTTGCAACCAAGGATCTTGGATTTTGATTATTCAGGATCCTCAGGAGTCCATAAAGGAGACTTTCTTCCAATACACATCGGGATCACTACTGCTAGACCAACTCCGGCTGTCAAAATTACTACGAGTCAGGATCTTGGATTTACTCCAGGATCATCATTTGAAATCCTGACATGGGTAACACTTTTAATAGATTTTTCAATACTAATGAATCTGTGCAGGATACAGGGATCACTCCATCCATAGCTAAAGAACTGAAGAAGCTGAGGGAGATGATCTCCGGTGTACCAGGCATGTTCCAGCCTATACCCAAGATGTTCACTACCAGTCACAGGATCTCCAGATTTACCCATCACATATGCGATGCGGAGATCCCTAAGCGCTTTCAGACTCCCAACATGAAGCTTTATGACGGAACTACGGATCCTGAGGAGCATGTCGCGCAATACAGGGAAAGAATGGAGATTAACCCCATACCTCTAGACTTGAAGGAAGCTTGTCTGTGCAAGGGCTTCGGCTCTACTTTAATAGGAACAGCCTTAAAATGGCTACCTAATGTTCCTCCATATTCTATTACTTCTTTTGCTCATTTGATTAACATGTTTAACAATCAATTTTCTTGCAGTAGAACTTTAAGGTTAACAAGTGACTTATACAGGGTAATTCAGAATCCCGGAGAATCACTCCGAGACTATGTCAGCAAATTTGATCGAGAATCCTTGGACATCCCGAACCTGAACGTTGCCACTGTAGTCCAAGCATTCAAGATGGGATTAAGGAAAGACTCTCAATTCTATGAAGACCTTATCATGAATCCTTGCAGGAATCTTGACGAAGTCAGGAACAGGGCGTTAAGATTTATTAGGCTCGAGGATAACAAGAAAATCCAGCAAAGGGCAGAAGCTCCGACCAGTTATACTCAACCTAACCGGAAGACTGGGTCTGCACCCTTCAAGCCATACAGATCCAAACTGTATGCTAAACCCGATAATCACAGGGTGAATGCTGTGGAAGATGACGAGGAAGAGGAAGAATATCCTAAGTTGTCTGAATATTGTTTTTCACTTGACACAACTAGTTTGTTATATGCTATGCAGGATCTCGAAGACAAGGCTAGGTGGCCTCGCAAATTTGAGAGGAATACCGGAGGAAAGGACAGGTCCAAATGGTGTGCTTTCCATGAGGACTTTGGCCATGTGACAGAAGATTGCATTGCCCTACACAATGAGATAAGCTACATGTTGAGCAAGGGGTATCTCAAAGAATTCCTAGGCAAAGGAAAGAACAAGACTAAGGATCAAGACAGGATCCCGCAAAGAGCAAAATCCCCTCCTCCGAATGCTAAGTTAATAGGTTTCATTTATGGTGGATCTGACATTTGTGGTACTTCTTATTCTGCAGCCAAAAGAAATGCCAAGGAAGCAAAGACTGAAAGAGGGGACATGCCTATCAAAACCACTAGCCTGACAGAAGAAAAGGTGATCTCTTTCGATGAAGAGGACAGGGATAACGTACAGGATCCTCATCATGATGGACTGGTTATCACCTTATATATTGCCAATCACTTCATAAGAAGGATACTGATAGACGGAGGAAGCTCAGCAAAAATCATTCAACATGATGTCATAAAAAGAATGGGGATCCCAGATTCCAAAATTATCCCCAAAACTGCGGTACTAGTAGGCTTCAGTGGAGAAATCAAGAACACAGTCGGAGAGATAAATCTTTCGATATATGTGGAGGGGGTAAACACTATACAAAAATTTTGCATAATAGATTCGTTATCTTGTTATAATATTATTCTAGGGAGACCCTGGATACACGACATGAAAGAGGTACCTTCGACATATCACCAATGTGTCAAGATGCCAACCCCTTGGGGGGTAGTGAAGATCAACAGTGATCAACAAGATGTGAAGCACTGTTACACCTCTTCGATGAAAGCTTCTGCCAAGACCAGGCAAGCATAGCAATTAAAGAAGCAAGCCCGAGATGTCCTGGAGACCAAGGAGCAGGATGTGAAAGAAGTATCCCTAAGTGCAAAGGATCCCGACGTCAAGGCGCTTATTGGAACCGATATCCCCAAAGATATTGAACAAGATCTTTTAGAATTGCTAAAGAGTAGAACTTCAACCTTCGCCTGGAAGCATGAGGACATGACAGGTATCTCCAAAAACGTTATTACAAATAAACTGGGTCTTGATAACAGTTTCAGGCCTACACACCAAAAGAGAAGGAAGTTCGCTCCTGAAAGAAACACAATGATACAAGAGGAAGTTGAAAGACTACTAAAAGCAGGGATGATAATGGAAGTAAAATTCCCAAGATGGCTAGCTAATGTGGTGGTGGTTCAGAAGAAGAATGGAAAGTGGAGAGTTTGTGTAGACTTCATAGACTTAAACAAAGCATGACCGAAAGATCCATTTCCATTGCCACACATTGACTCAATGGTTGATGCTACAGCAGGCCACAAGATGCTCACGTTCATGGATGCTTCATCACGATTCCAACAAATCCAGATGGAACCCTCAGACCAGGAGGATACTGCCTTCATGACTTCGACAGGTATATACTGCTATATTGCTATGCCTTTTGGTTTGAAAAATGCAGCTGTAACATATCAAAGTCTGGTCAACATGATGTTTAAAGACAAGCTAGGGGACACCATGGAAGTCTACATAGATGATATGGTGGTCAAATCAAAGAAAGCTGAAGATCATCTCAAAGATCTCAGGGAAGCATTTGACATCCTGGACGAATACAATATGAAGCTGAACCCGTCCAAATGCCACTTTGGAGTGGGGGCAGGAAAATTCTTGGGATACATGGTGACCAAGAGAGGAATAGAGGCCAGTCCAGAACAGATCAAAGAAATAATCAATTTGAATTCCCCAGCAAACACCAAGGATGTCCAGAGACTGACAGGCAGAGTAGCAGCACTTAACAGATTCATTTCAAGATCCTTGGAAAGATGCAGGGAATTCGATGACATCCTGAAAAAGAACAAGAGGTTCGAATGGGAAGAGAAGCATGAGCAAGCCCTCCAATCATTAAAGGAGTACTTGTCAACCGCTTCTCTACTAATGAAACCCAAAGATGGAGAACCATTATCCCTATATCTAGCGGTATCCGGAAACTCAGTGAGCGATGTCCTAGTTAAGGATCACGAAGGCCAACAACATCCGATATATTATGTAAGTAAAAGCCTACTCCCGGCAGAAACCAGGTATTCTCATTTAGAAAAATTAATATTGGCTTTAATAATGGCATCCACTAAACTTAGACATTATTTTGAAACACACATTATTCGCATAAAGACTAATTATCCTATTAAGTGTGTTTTAAGAAAGCCAGAAATTTCTGGAAGGATGGCAAAATGTTAGTCAAGCTCAGCGCATATGATCTCGTATATGAGCCCAGAACAACGATAAAATCACGAGCACTCGCAGACTTTGTAGCTGATTTCCGCAGTGATATACAGCATGAAGCAGACCTCGAAGTTCAGCAGTTAGAGGAATTCAAGGATAAGTCGATCCTATTCACTGACGGGGCATCAAACGTTAGAGGAACGGGTCTAGGGATCATGCTGATATCGCCACAAGGGGACATAATACCCTAATCTATAAGTTGTGAGTTTCGAGCGACTAATAATGAAGCTGAGTATGAAGCTCTAATAGCTGGCTTGAAATTAGCTTGGGATATGAAAATCAGGTATCTTCAAGAATATATGTTGACTCTTTGTTAATCGCTAACCATTTTATGTCACACCCCGGCTGACGGCGGATTATACGCCGGGGCTGACGCGGTTGTTCATAAGCACATGATCATCTATTAAGTATGATAATATTTATTATTTGAATTGAAAGCATCCGTTACAATAGGAAAATAATTAAAACCAAGTATTTCAAACATAACACAATTCAAATTAAACTAGGTCCAATCCTATGTGATCAAGTTGAATCCTCAAAATAAGTTGCACCTGAAACATGTGAGTAAATGTTAACTAGAAGTAGTTGGTGAGTAACATAGGTTTTGACACCAAAAAAAAGTTAAGTATAGGTTTACAATTCAATATGTTCAAAGCATTACTAAGGCATAAATGTGAATACATGCAAGGTTCCAAAGCGTACAATCAAACCGTGTAAATGAAATACTGTAGGTACAATCCAACTGATTATCATTTTGAAAAAAATAGTAATATGTATACACAAAACCCGCCAAGTTTCGTGCTATGTATGTATCGGTTTCCCGTATAAATGATTATAAAAGGTACTACCTTAGGCTTGTCTCGCAAGTTAATGATTGTACAAAACATGAACACACGTATGGTCACCAAGTAGTTTAAGACATAAAGCACATAGTAAATAGCATGAGAACAATGGTATTGAATTTGTATGTATTGTAATGTAAACATGTTTCACCCCGACCATTTGTAAACAATAGTAAAGAGAAAGGGGGCTATGAACTCACTTGAGTTGAAGCTAGGAGTGGTAGGGTTTGATGAATAGTTATTGTGAGGGTTTCTCACAACAAACCTACAAAGATAATTTGTATCCCAAGTTCTAAGTAAGTTGAACAAGATAATAACATCCCAGGGTTTTAGGGTTTTAGGGTTTTAGGGTTTGGGTTGAAGATGGACTTGCATGGTTATTTTGTAGAAAAGAATACGTTCTTGATTTAACATTAGAAATATTAACAATGGAAGTAGTTTGTTATTTAAATAAATCATAATTATTCCAAAGGAAATAAATAAAATCATAAAATGTAGCAGATTAAAATGGTACACTAGTATTAATAATAAAAATGGTTTAATCAGTAAACTTTTATAGAATTATTAATTAATATAATTGAATTTGGTTGACGATGTAAATAAATGTAATCAAATGATTTGTTAACCTAGAAGTAAATTCATAATAAATGAATCATAAAAGACTAAACATGTTTTCAAATAAAATTAATGGATCTTTGTATAAAATATTTATTCAAAACAATCATATGAGTTTTTATAAGTTTAAAAGTATTTTCTTTTTAAATAATCATTCTTACAAAAACAATTATTTAAAATCTTGAGAGAAAATGCATAGACAATTAATTTAATTTTTGAGTAATACCATTATAAATATATAATTAGTTTGTTTCAAACAAATCTTTTATATTATTTATTTAAGCATTTATGAACTTTTATAATGGGTTGTAAATAAAATAAAATAAAATAGTTTAAACACTAAATCATATTTTATGTTTTTATAATGTTTATAGAATATGTTTATGTAATTCATAAAAAATAATTTTGAATTTTTGTATTAAATAACGTGTTAAAATGGATTAAAAAGAAAAGGAAACAAAAGGGTCGCCGGCTCAGAGACTCAACCCGTGCCCCTACCGAGTCAGCGCACACAAAGACCATAACCATAAGACCAGGGCCTATGCCTTGATCAGATTGTGTCGTGTTTTGGTTTTAAACAGGAAACGCAAGTCCCCTTCGTCCCCAATCCCGTCGGCCAACCATAGCCCAACCAATTCCCCCCGTCCGGCTATGATTAAAACCCGATTTCATGGGGCTTTTGATCACCAAGCTGACACGAATCTATTGACCCTATTTTTACCTGAAATGGTTATGTATGCGACGAGATCGGGTATCAAGAACAGCTTCGAGTTCGTCGGACGAGATTATGGATTCAGAGACGAGTGCGTTTGAGAGTGAAGGAACGGTGTACGAGATGTTGTGAGTGTAATGGTGTGGCTTTTATAGGCCAATTACACCAGAAACGCACGAATTGAACTCGGGTCGGGGGTGACGGTTACGGTTTGAATATCATTGAATCCAACCATGAATTGGTTAAATTGGGTATTAATTCTTGGTCGAAATGGTTGGGGTAACGTACTCGTATCATTTGATTGAGTCATAACCGTTGAATCGAGGATTCATCCATCGGATTGGTCTCGGTTTGACTTTTAAGAGTCAAAGGGGTGGGGGGTAATTTCTGGACAGATGGGGGAAAGAATGAAAGCTTTTATTTTTGCAGACAGGTCCCTAGGGTTCTAAGGCTTTAATATTTCATGTTTAAAACTTGTTTTAAAGTTTTAAGAATTACACAAACAACCCTGGATTTTTATAAACATAAAATTATTAATTCTTATAAAAAAAAATTATAAGATCTAATGAATCATTATGTTATAATTAAATGTTATAAATGTATAAATGTAATTTACTAAATAGTACAAATTTTCCTATAGAATTTATTTATTATTAAAGCATAAACCCTAATTCATTTTTTTTTTGTAAATTGTACATTGTTTATATATATATATATATATATATAAAAGGTTTAGAAATAACCTAGTATGTACATATATATTTATATAGTAGACGGGTAACAATTATTATTTATATAATATCCTACATAAATATTTATTACTTTAGGATTTGAAATAATTGCATTAAATGTATGTATAAATACTTATGAAATGTAATGGGAAAATAGGACAATTTCATAAATGCAAATCACCGGATACTGGAATTACAAGTGTCGGAGTAGTAAAAATAAGCCGGAATTTCCTGGGGATTACATTTTAATGGCTCGTATGCAGTGAAAGGTGAAAGACTAGCCAAGTATCTAGAAATAGTTAAACAATTATCTATGAAGTTCGATATGTTTGATATAAATCGGGTACCAAGAGAAGACAACTCTAAAGCTGATTCCTTAGCGAACCTCGCTTCGGCTCTCAAGATACCAGAAGGAGTCAGGATACCGATCATACATATCCTGAGTCCAGCAATCGAAGACCCAAACGAAGCGTCAAATGCAGAAGAAATAGATATTCAGTATCCCGAGCCCAGTCCGGAATCCTGGACTTTACCCATTAAAAAATATTTGCAGGATGGAGAAATCCCGAGTGACGAAAAGAACCACAGGGCTTTTCGCATGAGGGTGTCCCGCATTGTAATTTTACATGATGTCTTGTACAGGAAATCTATTGCAGGTCCATATTTGAGATGTTTGGAGGATCCTGAAGCACTTGAGGTTCTCAAAGACATACACGAAGGAGATTGTGGAAATCACACCGAGGGCATGGCGCTATTTTCAAAGATCCTGAGGACAGGATATTACTGGCCTACAATGAGGAAAGATGTTGTAACCTACTCTCAAAAGTGTGATGCCTGCCAAAGACACATCGATATACTTCACCAACCAGCAGAGCCATTGTATCCAGTAATATCTCCTTGGCCGTTTATGAAGTGGGGAATGGACACAGTCGGCAAACTCCCCAAGGCACCAGGAGGAAAAGTGTTCATGCTAGCAATGACCGACTACTTCTCAAAATGGATCGAAGTTGAGGCATTTGTCCAAGAAAGACAAAAGGAAGTTATCTTCTTCATCAAGCGCAATATCCTGACGAGATTCGGGATCCCGACGGAGATAGTATGCGACAATGGGTCTCAATTCATCGGCAAAAGGACAACCAACTTCTGTGCTAGTTGGGAAATTAAAATGATAACTTCTACCCCTGTGCATCCTCAAGCCAACGGACAGGCGGAATCAAGCAACAAGATCATCATCAACAACCTAAAGAAAAGATTGGGAGCAAAGAAAGGACGATGGGCTGAAGTGCTACCTTTTGTACTTTGGTTAGATAGAACAACCGCAAAAAATGCTACAGGTCAAACTCCATTTTCTTTGGTATTTGGATCTAAAGCAATGATTCCTACGGAGATGGTTATCCTTACTGCCAGAACTAATCTTCAAACTCCAGAATCCAACTACGAATCCCTCGCTCAGGATCTTGACACCGTGGATGAGCTCAGGGATCTCACTAAGGTCCGTATAGCAGCTTACCAGTAGAGGATAGCAAAGTCATACAACAAGAGTATAAGGATCAGAAGATTCCAAGTGGGTGACTTGGTACTAAGGAAGGCATTCCAGAATACTACCAATCCTAGTGATGGAAAGCTTGCACCGAAATGGGAAGGCCCGTATTTGATTGATTCGGAAGCGGGCAAAGGTGCGTATTGGCTGGCAACTATGGAAGGAGAAATCCTGCCAAGATCCTGGAATGATATCCATCTCAAAACCTACTTCATGTGAGTTATAAATTATTTCCATAATTATTTTTATATATGATTATTCTTTATCAAATTACTGACTTGAGCGTCGAAGAGGTGTTAGTCAGGCTAACATCCACCTTCACCAAGGATTCCTATTTTGTAGGAATCACCTCCAGGGATCCTGATAGAAGATATAGATTGGCCATCTCTCCTAAGTTTGGGTATCCTGATATACCTCGAAGGTTTAAACGGCTTTCGCCTTTCTAAGTATTGGGTTAATACACCCCGCCAGGAGCGCACGATATCCGATTATAGTTCAAGGTGGTGCGACCAATCCATGTAACAGTGGCTGATAATTTCGCCATTGTTGGCTATATATTGGATGCTATGAATGTAACATACGTGTTATTACTCAAGTTTCTCCGATCATTTAACACTTACGTGTTAAAGCTAAGGTTTTTAGCATTTTCATGCTAACTCAGAATTGGCCTTGCCCACGATATTGGCTTAGCCCATGATTATTTGGCTTAGCCCATGATATTGGCTTAGCCCATGAATATTTGACTTAGCCCACGATTATCTGGCTTGGCCCACGTTCCACGAATCTAATTTGCCACAGATTAAAAACTTACGAACATCATGAAGATCAATTACTAAGACTACAACGTGACTCAACACTGGAGACAACTAATAGTTGTTGCACTTTGGACTCTATGCTATAATCTGGTATGTGTATATACCCCACTTGATACACAACTAAGGTATGTGATACTTATTTTTCAGATTTGAAAGCTGAATGACTAAGTCATGATACGTTTGGTACTTTTACTTAACATTTATCAAAACCAAATTATATTTTCATAAGTCTAAGTTTGATAAAAACCCGAGAGTTTGTTCAAGCATATTTTTCTAAGTATTCCAAACTTTTAATTATCTAAGGATCCTAATTTTCTAAAACATGTCAAAGAAAACCAATTAGGTAACAATCATGGCAAATAGTCATCAAGCATCTACTAATATTTATCGTGCAGAAAAGAAAAGTGATCTGGGCTTCATCCAAAACCTGGACCCATCCACCCGGAATCACAAAATAGCAAAATTGTCTATCCCATAACAGGGATCCCAAAAGCATGAAAAAGAAAAATGTTCATCAACTACAGACATAAAATGAAATTGTTTCAAGACAAGTCAACCAACACAAGTAATAAAATACCAGGTCTCAGGTCTCGGCATTTTTACCTTCATAGCCCTGATCAACCTGCTTCTCAGCATCACCAGCTCCAGCATCCTCAGCAGCCTTGTTGGTGTCCACTGCTTCACCTCCTAGCTTGGCCAGAGAAGACCGACATCCCTCAAGATCCCAGGCTACATGATCAAAACCTTCAGCAGCAGCTTGCTCAGCCATCTGGATCCTGGATTGGAGAATAGACTTGGCCGCAGATTTCTTAGCATCATCTACAGTCTGCAGAAGCCTAAGCTCATACTGGGTTATGCTCTCCTGTAACTTGTTCTATTTCTGGATCTCATTCTCCAAGTACTTACTCTTGGCAACCAGGATTTTCTTCAAGTCCTCAACCTTCTCAATAGCTTCCTCAGCACTCTTCTCCGCTTCAGACAAATTGGCGTAAAGCTTCTCGAGACCTTGCAAGATATAGAAAGATTAATAATTTGGAATCCTGAAAAAACACATTGGGATGCCAAGAGGAGACTTACCAGATTCATCAATCCCTGAAGCTTCTTGGTGGTCTCAGCAGAGTCCATCCCCTCGAAGATCTCAAGATCCAGCACCGTAGCCGTTTTTCTCGTTTTGCTTCCAGAAGCTTTGGACCGGGAACCGGGGACATGAGGCTTTGCAGTTGTAGGCTTGAGACCCTCCTTCTTGACCATAACAGCCCCAGATAGAAGGCTGTCAAGGTCAGATAGAGCAAATTGAGAGCTTGACTTGGGGATTCCTACACAAAAATAAAGTAGTTCAGAATCATGGTATATGAAGACAGAAATACTAAGCATTCCTCACTTGAAGACATCTCAGATTCAGAATACTGAGTTTCCAAGTTGGCTTGACCAATGGTAGACTCGAAGCGGAAGGATCTTTCACCCACAGGTATTTCCAATAAAGTTTCAATCCTCTTGTCTGTATCGCTTCTTACAGGTACCAGTTCGCAAAATTTCAGAGCTACACAAGGATCAATCAAGAATTATCAGCAACAGGTAAAATGTAGTATAATTTGCAGGAATCCTAGCTATTTCTTACCATTCTTAACCCATTCAAGCGGCAAATGTCTCCCACCGGGGATAGAGTCTCTCCTGACAACGAAGAACTTCCCCTTCCAGTCAGGGTCATTTTGAGTGGCTTTTGTAATTAAATGAGTCCGCCCGGTCCTAAGCTGAAGGACGAATCGAGAAGAGCCATGGGTTCTTAAATTGTAAGTATCGGCTAGCTTAGGAACGCCAATGGTCAAAGAGTGTGAACGATTTAGTCTTTCCAAAGTTGCTAAAATCCTCCAAACCATCGGCATGATTTGGGAGTAGCAAAGACCAGTGATCTTGAAAAAGTCGGTGATGAAGGGATAAAAGGGATATGACAGACCTAACGTAAAAGGATAGCTATGGAAGCAGACCCAAGTTTCAGAATTCAAGTCGGCCTTTGTTCTAGATTCAAAAGGCCTAAAAACAGTTTTTTAAGGAAAAACATTATTAGACTTCAAAAGTTTTATGTCTAGATCGATAAAAGAACAGAGTTCAAGATCAGAATGATCAAGGATTCCTTGATCCTTGAAATCCTCTATCGTTTCAACGATAATGGAGGAAGCCGATCTAGTCATTTTCTTACCCATGGCGACGAAAGAATAGAAGAAAGAAAGTAAAAAAGTTTCAGGAAATAATTTACCTGTTCCGGCTTGAAGAAGATAAATATGAGAGAGAAGGCGTAATGATGGTTTTATCCTACAAGCACCAAACGGTTAAATCGCCTCGGTATACGTAAACGTCTCATCCTAACCCTATCATCATTTATTATTTGAATTTTAAAATTTTTACAGATGTCGATACGTGTTTGACAGCTGTTAAAATTTAGAGACAATTGTTATGGGTCATTTTACATCTCAGGATCCTGGATCTTCAACATACTTCGGATTCCTGACAAGTTCCGGTATCCTCAATATTTAACCATTGTATCTTTCGTCTGTTTTGACTAATACGCAGGTAAAACACGTGTAGTCAAGGTCATTACTGAAGAATCGCTCCTGAAGTCAAGAAGAACGTGTTGAAGACGCTTGGAGTGACTTGCAACGGATACATTTGAAGAATTAGTCTATCCCGGGATTCTCGGATAGTTAGTTAGCTTAATTTCTGTATTTATTCAACAAGTATTGATCGAATAGGCACATCATCTCACTACGCACTTAGCATTCTAGACTCGTAATCAGCTCTATAACACTCTTAGATCGATCATTACTACTCAACACTTGTAATCTTTTTATCATTTATCGAAGAAACGAGGCAGGGGGCGATTGTCACCTCCCGAGGTTTTATGCCGACGATCCCTAAAGATCAAGGGCTTTCCTCGTAAACAACTGTGTCACTCTTTACATTTTCGTATTGATTTTCATTTATTTTACAAGCACACTACCTCACAAACTAAGTTTGGTTACAAAATTAGTCTTGTTAATTTTTACCCAAAACAATAACGTTATAAAAAATAAGAATTAACTCGTCTTTTTTTTTCCTTCATATTTTCAATACTGCATATGTGTAGTATCACCCCCAAAAACCTAACACACCCCCAAAAACCTAACACACCCCCAAAAACCTAAACCCCCACCCCACCCCCCCACCCAAAAACCTAAACCCCCACCCCACCCCGACCCAAAAACCTAAACCCCCCACACCCACCCCCAAAAACCTAAATCTACCACACTCACCCCCAAAAACCTACACCCCCCCCCCCCCAAACCTAAACCCCCCACCCACCCCCGCCTAAAAACCAAAACCCCCCACCCCCACCCAAAAACCTAAACCCACCACACCCACCCCCTACCCTGAAAAACCTAACCCTAAACATAATGCTGTATATGTGTAGTACCACCCCAAAAAACCTAACTCACCCCCCAAAAACCTAAACCTCTCACCCCACCCCACCCTCCAAAAACCTAAACCCCCACCCACCTCCAAAAAACCTAAACCCCCCACCCCCCCCCCCCAAAAAAACATAACTTAAAAGTTAAACTTAACCAAAAAACTAAACCCTAAAGCTAAACCGACTATTTTTTTTGTACGAGGACGACATGGGAAACAAGGTCTCCGAACCACTTTTTTAGTTTTTTATTTATATTTTGAGTTATGATTTTTTTATTATTTGTTTTTTTATCTTTAAAGAGGAGTTCTCTAGTTCTCTCCCTAAATGTTAGTTTTCTTATGAACTTCACCTATATATATATATATATATATATATATATATATATAGGGGAGGGATCAAGAGAAAACCACAAAGTTAGATGAAAATTAAGAAAACCACAAAGTTAGATGAAAATTTAGAAAACTACATCATTTTAGACAATTTTTTTTATTTACGTATACGTATCCAAAAATAATTTTTTTTGTTTTATGTTTACATATACGTAACACTGTGTAAAAATGTTTTTTGGTAAAAATGTTTAGTATTACATTGATACTCTTATAAATAAATAAAAATAAAATAAAACAAAAAAATAATATTATTATATGATTGGGTAAATTGGTTTTTTTAGTGGTTTTCTCGGTTTTCGCCTAACTTGTAATTTTCTCTAGAACCCTCCCCTATATATATATATATATATATATATATATATATATATATATATATATATATATATCTTTTATATAATAAATCACTATCTCATGTTGCCACATGTCATCTTTTTATAAGGTCAAATAAAGTTTTTCCCGCTCAAACTTTGTCAACAGAAATTATGATAACATCAATTCGAATCATTAACTTTTGTAGAATACAATTAAAAAAAATTCAATGTTATGGGAACATTCAAATCCTTAACTTTCAAATTATAAAAATTTATGCATTATAATTATCTATTTTTTTATTTTCAATCTTATTGATTTATTATTTTAATTTGATACTTATATATAATTTCATATTTTCAGTCTTATGAGAAATATATACAATTTTAATGCGTTATTATTTTTTAAAAAAAATACACCATAATAACGAGCGTTTTTTATCTTTAATATGAGTACACTGTTGTTATATAAAATTTAAAAAAAAATCGTGTTAAGTGGGGTTTTTTTATTCATAGTGTTTTTGCACTAGGTTGTACAAACTCTATAAAAACAACGTACAAATACCATAAAAAACGTCATGAATTAAAAACAATCATAAAAAACATTTTAACTGGATATTTTATGGTGTTTTTGAAGTAAACGTATTATAGTGTTTTTAGAACTGGGAAAAATTTTGGTGTTTTTGAACTTGATAAGATTATGATATTTTTAAAAGAGCTTGTTTCATCTGGAAAACAAAAACACCATAAATAAAACACCTAAAACCATTATGGTAATGGTGTCCAGAAATGTGTTTTGTGTTTTCTGCATGATCGCGTACGAGCTCATGCAACTCTCGCATTCATAGAACTGAACACCAAAGATAACGATTCCTCGGAGGTGTTGGAGAATCTGAAAAACACATTTTCTGTTTTCTGCACAATCACAGTTCAAAACACACCATAAAGTTACCCAGTTTAAAAACATCATAATACACCTAGTTCAAAAACACTATAAAAGAAGACACCATAAAGAAAACACCTAAAATCATAATGGTAATTGCATAAAAAAAACACCATAAAACGCATTTTTTGTTTTCTTCACAATCACGGTTCAAAACACACCATAAAGTTGCCTACTTTATAAACACCATAACACGCCCAGTTTCACGTACGTTTTTCTATTTTTTCGCACGATCGGTGATCAAAAACACCAGAAAACTCCATGAAAAAGAGCTTGCCCGGTTTAAAAACACCATAATACACATTTTATGTTTTCTGCACAATTAAAGTTCAAAACATACCATAAATTTGCCCAGTTTAAAAACACCATAACACGCCCAGTTTCACATGCGTTTTTTCTGTTTTTCCGCACAATCGGTGATGAAAAACACCAGAAAACTCCATGAAAAAGAGCTTGCCCAGTTTAAAAGCACCATAAGAATCATTTTATGTTTTCTGCACAATCACAGTTCAAAACACATCATAAATTTTCTCGGTTTAAAAACACCAAAACACGCCTAGTTTCACATGCGTTTTTTCTGTTTTTCCGCACGACCGGTGATCAAAAACACCAGAAAACTCTATGAAAAAGAGCTTGCCCAGTTTAAAAACACCATAAGACACATTTTCTATTTTCTGCACAATCACAGTTCAAAACACACCATAAAGTTGCCTAGTTTAAAAACACTATAATACACCTAGTTCAAAAACACTATAAAAGAAGACACCATAAAGAAAACACCTAAAACCATAATGGTAATTGCATAAAAAAAACACCATAAAACGCATTTTCTGTTTTCTTCACAATCACAGTTCAAAACACACCATAAAGTTGCCTACTTTATAAACACCATAACACGCCCAGTTTCACATAAGTTTTTTTCCATTTTTCCGCACGATCGGTGATCAAAAACACCAGAAAGCTCCATGAAAAAGAGCTTGCCTAGTTTAAAAACACCATAATACACATTTTCTGTTTTCTCCACAATCAAAGTTCAAAACACACCATAAAGTTGCCTAGTTTAAAAACACCATAACACGCCCAGTTTCACATGCGTTTTTTTTCTATTTTTCCGCACGATTGGGGTTGAAAAACAGCAGAAAACTCCATGAAAAAGAGCTTGTCCGGTTTAAAAGCACCATAAGACACATTTTTTTTTATTTTCTACACAATCACAATTCAAAACACATCATAAATTTGCCCAGATTAAAAACACCATAACACGCCCAGTTTCACATGCGTTTTTTCTGTTTTTCCGCACGATCGGTGATCAAAAACACTAGAAAACTCAATGAAAAAGAGCTTGCCCAGTTTAAAAACACCATAAGACACATTTTTTATTTTCTGCACAATCACAGTTCAAAACACACCATCAAATTGCCCAGTTTAAAAACACCATAACACGCCCAGCTTCACATGCGTTTTTTTTTTGCCGTTTTTCGCACGATCGGTCATTAAAAACAACAGAAAACTCCATGAAAAAAAACTTCTATGAAAAACGCCGTGAAAAAACACTATGAAAAATGCCTTGAAAAAATGCCATGAAAAAATATCCATGAAAAACGCAGTGAAAAAAACGCCATAAAAACGTTATTAAAAAACACAATGAAAAACGTCTTGAAAAAACGCCTTGAAAAAAAAAGTAATAAAAAAACACCATGAAAAACATAGTGACAAAAGTCATAAAAAACGCCATTAAAAAATGCAATGAAAAAAACGTAATAAAAAACGTTACGAAAAAACAAAATGAAAAACGCTGTTAAAAACGTACAAACCCAGTTCAATGATTTTTAATTTTTTTTTAAATATAGCAAGACCATACTCGTTTTAAAGATAAAAAAAGTATGGTATAATTTTTTTTTTTAAATAATGACGTATAAAAAAGATATAAACGTTTAAAAATGAGGGTGAAAAATGCATGTGACTTGCATGTTTATTTTATTTCCCTCTCTTTGAAGCAATTAATATTATACCCTTCAAGGCTTAAAATCACTTCCTTTTTACGTGGCTTTCTTAGAAACCATCCATCTCTAAGATCAAGGGCTCAAAATCCTTCCTACATTTCCTACACTTTTTTCCCTTCCTAGTGGAACCGTATACTATATATGTGTGTGTATATATATATACATATATATATATGTGTGTGTATGTATGTGTGTGTATATATACATATATATATATATGTGTGTATATATATATATAGGGGAAGATCATAAGAAAACTCAATGTTCATAAGAAAACCAAAAAACTACTTATTTAAGGTAAAACAAATCATAAAAAAATCATAATTCAAAAAATAAATCAAAAATTAAAAAACTACTTCGGAGCCCTTGTTTCCCACGTCGTCCTCGTTCAAAAAAAACTCGAAAAGTAGTGGGTTTAGCTTTTGGACTTAGTTTTTGGGTTTTTTAGCTTTTAGGTTAGGTTTTTGGAGGGGTGGGACAGGGGGTTTAAGTTTTTAAGGGGTAGGTGGGGGTTTAGGTTTTTGGGAGGTGGGTGAGGGGGTAGGTGGGGTGGGTTTAGGTTTTTAGGTGGGGGTGGGGTGGGGTGGGGGGTTAGGTTTTTTAGGGTGGGTTGGGGTTTTGGGTGTACTACACATATGCAGTATGAGTTTTTTGGTTTTCTCATGAAAATGTGTTTTTTAGTGAACTCACACCTATACATAAATATCTATATATATATATATATAGGAGAGATATTCTAAGAAGGTTAAAAATTATAAAAAGTATTTTAAAAACCCCACCACCACCCCCAAAAGTCTAAAACCCCCACCCCAACCCCCACCCCACCCGACTCCAAAAAACCTAAAACCCCCACCCCCACCCCTAAAAACCTAAATCCTAACAAAAAAAAACCCTAAAAAGCCGATAAAGTCGTCTAAAAACACCACCCCCCCCCCACAAAAGCCTAAACCTCCAACCCAACCCTCCCCCCACCCCCGGAAACCTAACCCCCCCCCTAAGAAATTTTTTGGTGTTTTTGAACTGGATAAATTTATGATATTTTTAAAAGAGTTTGTTTCATCTGGAAAACAAAAACACCATAAATAAAACACCTAAAACCATTATGGTAATGGTGTCCAGAAATGCATTTTGTGTTTTCTGCATGATCGCGTACGAGCTCATGCAACTCTCGCATTCGAGCTCATGCAACTCTCGCATTCATAGAACTGAACACTAAAGATAACGATTCCTCGGAGGTGTTGGAGAATCTGAAAAACACATTTTCTGTTTTCTGCACAATCACAGTTCAAAACACACCATAAAGTTGCCCAGTTTAAAAACATCATAATACACCCAGTTCAAAAACACTATAAAAGAAGACACCATAAAGAAAACACCTAAAATCATAATGGTAATTGCATCAAAAAAACACCATAAAACGCATTTTTTGTTTTCTTCACAATCACGGTTCAAAACAAACCATAAAGTTGCCTACTTTATAAACACCATAACACGCCCAGTTTCACATACGTTTTTTTTTTCATTTTTCCGCACGATCGGTGATCAAAAACACCAGAAAGCTCCATGAAAAAGAGCTTGCCTAGTTTAAAAACACCATAATACACATATTCTGTTTTCTCCACAATCAAAGTTCAAAACACACCATAAAGTTGCCTAGTTTAAAAACACCATAACACGCCCAGTTTCACATGCGTTTTTTTTTTGTTTTTCCGCACGATCGGTGTTGAAAAACACCAGAAAACTCCATGAAAAAGAGCTTATCCAGTTTAAAAGCACCATAAGACACATTTTTTTATTTTCTACACAATCACAATTCAAAACACATCATAAATTTGCCCAGTTTAAAAACACCATAACACGCCCAGTTTCACATGCGTTTTTTCTGTTTTTCCGCACGATCGGTGATCAAAAACACTAGAAAACTCCATGAAAAAGAGCTTTCCCAGTTTAAAAACACCATAAGACACATTTTCTATTTTCTGCACAATCACAGTTCAAAACACACCATCAAATTGCCCAGTTTAAAAACACCATAACACGCCCAGCTTCACATGCGTTTTTTTTTGCCGTTTTTCGCACGATCGGTAATTAAAAACAACAGAAAACTCCATGAAAAAAAACTTCTATGAAAAACGCCATGAAAAAAACGTTATGAAAAAACACAATAAAAAATGCCTTGAAAAAATGCCATGAAAAACGCAGTGAAAAAAACGCCATAAAAACGTTATTAAAACACACAATGAAAAACGTCTTGAAAAAACGCCATGAAAAAAAAGTAATAAAAAAACACCATGAAAAACATAGTGACAAAAGTCATAAAAAACGCCATTAAAAATGTAATGAAAAAAACGTAATAAAAAACGTTACGAAAAAACACAATGAAAAACACCAAAACGCTGTTAAAAATGTACAAACTTAGTTCAATGATTTTTTATTTTTTTTTAAATATAGCAAGACCATACTCGTTTTAAAGATAAAAAATGCTCGATTTTATGGTATAATTTTTTTTTAAAATAATGACGTATAAAAAAGATATAAACGTTTAAAAATGAGGGTGAAAAATGCATGTGACTTGCATGTTTATTTTATTTCCCTCTCTTTGAAACAATTAATATTATACCCTTCAAGGCTTAAAATCACTTCCTTTTTACGTGGCTTTCTTAGAAACCATCCATCTCTACTATATATGTGTGTGTGTGTGTATGTGTGTGTGTATGTATATATACATATATATATATATATATATATATATATATATATATATGTGTGTGTGTGTGTGTGTATATATATATAGGGTAAGGATCATAAGAAAACTCAATTTTCATAAGAAAACCAAAAAACTACTTATTTAAGGTAAAACAAATCATAAAAAAATCATAACTCAAAAAATAAATCAAAAATTAAAAAACTTCTTCGGAGCCCTTGTTTCCCACGTCGTCCTCGTTCGAAAAAAACTCGAAAAGTAGTGGGTTTAGCTTTTAGACTTAGTTTTTTGGGTTTAGTTTAGCTTTTAGGTTAGGTTTTTGGAGGGTTGGGGCGGGGGGTTTAGGTTTTTAAGGGGTGGGTGGGGGTTTAGGTTTTTAGGGGGTAGGTGGGATGGGTTTAGGTTTTTAGGTGGGGTGGGGTTGTCACAACCCGACCAGGGGGCTAGGCGTAACGATCGAATACCAAAACAAAACACAGCGGAAATAACGTGACATATAATTTATAAATGACATTGGTCCAACTAAGTCAAATTATACATTTACAAAGGTTCATATCAACTAAACACTAACTAAAAATATAATGAAACAATGGATTCTATCTTCTCATCAAAGCTTTCTCGGGTGGAATCTATAGCTCGACATAAGTCTTCTAAGGAATCATCTATCTTCAAGCAAGCTCGTGTCCTGGTTGCTAATTTCCAAACTCGAGAATGGTACCTGAATACATGCTTAAAAATATTGTGTCAACTAAAAAGTTGGGGAGTTCACGAGTTTAAATAATAGAGAATTTATATTGAGTATCCAAATATGTATGGTGTAAAATTAAACAAGTTCACAATCAACCCTGTTCCCACAACCTGTGGACATCTAGAAATAATAATATTCCCCTAACTCATACCCCTTATTGTTATGGGTCTAATTACTCATGTCTACCAACATAAGTTCAAAACTGTTAAACGAATATATGTCACAAGATATTTATCATCATTATATGATTATCATCCCATGGGAGGTTGTCCCGGTTACATCGGGCCCATAGTGTGCGGGGGTTTCACCAGATAGTACTACCCATATATTCGCTGGCTCCAAAGGAGTTAATGATTGTGTGCTAAAGTTTGGGGATTCGTTATGGCAGCTAAAATAGCCTTATTTAATTTATACACCAAGTATGTAAACAAAACAAAAGCATGTAATCACCCCAAAAAGTTTAAGTAAAAGAGGGGAAAAAACACATGAACTTACCGCGTAATCTTGTATATGCCAAATAATATGCTAAAGTTGCGAGCTTGCTATGGTGTGCAGTTGTCAAAACAAATCCCAATTATAATTGTGACATTAGTATATTGTACTAGAGTAATGTCAGGAACCGTGTGGTTGAGCTCAACCGATTCGTAAAGTGTTGGGGTCGTTTTGGTAAAAGTCTCGGGTTATAAACCTCTAATTATTATTCTAATAGTTATACTATAAAAGTGTTGGTTTGACTCAGTACTCGTCTATAATGTTAATACTTGTGTATATGCTCTATTATAACTAGCAAAATAATGTTTCGTCCCGAATCAAAGTAACATTAAGCATTATAATAATGGTTCGATTCAAATAAGGTAACACAAGACATTATTTACTTACGTGTTGTATTTATATATGTATAAATAACTAAATATATATACAAGTAGTGATATTTGTTTTGAAGATAATAATCAGTCTATAGTTACGCATATACATATGTTCAAAATATACTCGTATAATATAAATCATAAGGATTTACGAAACCTTTTACGTTCGTCTAATACTAAAACATAATTATAGTGATTGGCTTACAAATGTTGGTAATGTCTAAGTTTATAGTTACATAAAGCAGCATAAAAATATATTTGTATCGAAAGTAATTTTTGAGTTTATAAAATGTTTGTATATATGAATATACATGATATATGTATAAAGTATTATATCAAATATCGTTTTCGTTAACTAATGTTAAGTATAATAAAATGTGGTTAAATAAGTATATCAAAAGTAACTTTAATTATTATATAACAAGTCCTAGAAAATATATATATGTATAATACGTTTGTTATATGAAGAAGTTAATGCTCAGTATTCTTAACTATACGCAGTCGTATTAAAATAAATATTTAAGATTGTAATTATAGGTACATATTTGACTCGAATAAGTTTATATATTTTAAATGAATATGTTCGAGTTAGAAGTGGATATATCTATAATCTATTTATATATGCATTTGTCAACTTAGACTAAATATATATCTACATATTTGTACATGTTTAGATATGTATTTGTAATAACTGTCGTGAATATAATCTTAGTAGTATTGTTACGCAAGAAAATGAATATTATAAAATAGTAATAGTAATAAATAAAAGTAACGATATTGGTTATGATATATAGTTCGTGTAAACAAATAATAGTACTAATGAAAATATTTGTAACGTTAACAATATTAATGTAAATCATAATGTAAGTTTTAGTAATTGAAAATAATAATAATGGTAAATGTATACATTTATTATTATCTAAATAAAAATAGTAATGATAATAAATACATATCTTTAATAATTATAAAAACAATAGTAGCATTAATAATAACGTTAATAATAAGTGAAACATTTTTATAAGAAAAACATTGATTTACAAAGTTTCAATATAAATACATTTTTAGTAATAATAAGATTGATAATAACTTATAGTAAAAATAATATAGCTCTTTTAATATTAATAATAGTTTAATATTAAACAGTTTTAACTTAACTACTCCTACCACTAATAATTAAATAAGATAGTAACAAAATCTAATACAAATATTATGATATTAAAGTGCGTCTCGCTATAAGTATGTTTATATAACAATTAAGAGTCATATGTTTTATTAATATATATACTCATTAAATAATTAGATATTGCATATGTTTATAAATATATTTATATATAAATTTCGTATAAAGTATAAATGTGTCTTTAATTTATGTTTATTATTATTTCGTTCATATATGTATAGTTGAAATACTTTTTATAGATCTAACTTCAAATTAGTGTGGGTTATAGTTATATATTTGTGTGTATATATATACCTTTTATATTTCTAATAAAAACATGATATCTTTATAACTAAATGTATATACTTATATTCTCGGTTTTTATAAATTTTGGTTTCCAAACAATTATACAAGTGTGCATTTATATCTCCAAATAATAAGTTTTAGATTTATAATTATTTGTATATATATGTGTATGCATATAGATTTTTATATTTTCTTATTGTTCGGAACGAGACCCGGTTTACAAATACGATCACACGAACATGGTTCGGTTTTACATCAAAATCCAGAGGGGTCGAGATCGAGTAGGTTTAGCTCAACTAACTATTACACACGTTTACACATTTATTTTATAAAATAAATACAAAGCTTTGACACGGGTTAGTACCTCTCCACTCGTACGTGAACCCGCTCATCATTTCTGCCATTGACCGCGTTCGGCTGCCTTTGACCAGAGATGGCTTCTGTTGACCAAAACCCGGGACTGTCGGGAATGACCCGAGCAGTCCCGCCTTTTCGGGTGACGTCCCTTTTCCACCATAACCTGTCGAAAATCCGTGTGAACACCCGGGAATGAAACCCGACCATTTAGTCACTCGGTTTAACCGCAAATTTCAATCAGAAACAAAAGCCAAATGCGTGTAGGTTTATACCCGGACTGAAACTAAAAGGGGAAATAAAGCTCACGGGGAAAAACTGGACTGCCAGAGAAGCGGTGGCCCTCCTCGGGTCGTCGCCGCCACTGGAAAAATGAGAATGGCCGGAAAAACGAACCTGAATCCACCGTTTCCGCCACCATCAGGGCCGTCGGAGAACCGGATTCGCCGGGAAAACATCCCTGAATCTACCGCTGCCTTCTCCTACCGCCGTTGGTGCCATCTGACTATTGCCGCCGCTGATCCATCCACTGAATTCCACCCGTCGCCTGTTTGTCCTTGGGGTCTTGCCGGAACCCTAGGCCGCCACCAACTGCCGTGAGACCACCGTTTAATCCGGATAGGAGATAGCCGAATATGAGAGTGGTGTGGGTCGTGGGTGAAGATCAGACCCATTATCGCCACCGTGGAGTGGCCGGCTCCGGCGGTGGGCTTCTCCCCTCTCTTTCCCGATTAATCTCTCTCTCTCTAAAGCTCCATACGATCTCTCTCTTTCTCTTGAACTATGGAGCATTTTGGTCTGAGTGTTGGAATGTTTGGAAATGTGGAAGGAAAAAAAATATGAAGGTGGATATAACAAGAAAAGAGTTATGATTTTTCGGGAAGAAGAAAAATCTCATGATATCTCCTCAATATTACGCACAATCTTCACAAATCAATAAATCTGACAAGAGAGGACTTTAGAGATCTTCCAAGATCTTTTAATCAAATCCAGATAATATCACACGTGAGTGTAAATAAATTATTTATGTAAAACTGTTTAAGAAGTAGGCTAAAAACCAGTGTAAATTATAGTGGTTAGTGCCTACCGCGTGTCTACGACAGTATACGTCTACTCCGCGTGTCTCATACGCGTTCGTCTAAATAAATGTTTCGTGCTCCGTTTAAATAATATTACTAGTCATAATAACAATTAAACATAAATAATGATTTAATTCATTTACTCGCAGTTCTAAAATAGTCGAATGACGCTCCTGTTCTGCGTATCTAACCGCGTATGTTCGGATTAAATGGTTCGCGCTCCGTAATTAATTATTATATTTTATTATGTTATTTCTAAAATAGTCGGTATCGCTCTGTACCGCACATTCACACGCGTCCACTCCGAGTAAAACGTGTCGCGTTCCAAAACTAGTTATTACTTCCTAAATAATAATAATATTAATAATTTAATACAATAGATATAAGGTAGGTATTCGTTTATATTATTTAGTTATACTGGATCTAGGAAAACCTGATGATGTCTATATCGGTATTTGTCGTTGTCGCGCAACCAACGTCCGAGTATCTCGCGTATAAATTCATAATCATTCACCCGAATAAATACTAGTACTTATTAATATTATATATTTGAGGTTTGACGTATAAATATTTTATCGTCGGATAACTGGTAATAACTCGTAACAATTCTCCGTGTAAACGGTTTAATTCGTAATTGTTATAAATTATATTGAATCATGTAATGATCCGTCAACAATGTTTATTAGTTTGTTCTGGATTCGGTTCAAATATTGGGCCTTTAGTTGGGTCGTTAATGGGTTGGGTCAAGCCTAATAGGCCTAGTTCAAGTATCAAAATATGTAACACGTAAAAAAAATCTGGCCCTAAATTTGGAGTTGTTACAGTCTCTCCGGGTTAAAGAAATTTCGTCCTCGAAATTTAAGTTTGGTTATTTTTTAAAATTTGATTTTGAATCTCGACAGTAGTACAAGTTTTCAACCTCTTGACGAATCTGGAGGAGATAGATATTTTTAAGTTGGTGTTTCAAAGGTAAACGATGACAATCAGAACTCAAAAGTTTAACTTGACAAGTTATGAATAGTATTCGGGTTATTAGAGAAACAAAGAAGAACAAATCTAGACAGTGGACCCACGGTTGATTTGTTGTAGGATGAGCTTATTGTGAAACATACAATTTAATTTTTAATTTTTAATAGCTCGAGAATTAGGGGAAGCAGTTTCAATGGTTTGTTGAAAGGAAATACACGGTTGGTTTTATCATATGAAGTCAGTATTCTAGCTAAGGGGCTCAGGGAGATTTCATAGTATAAGTCTAGGTAAACTTAATAAAGTGACAATTGATCTTGAAATACGGTATGATATGGAATGTGAATGAGTTGTTATTCCTATATAAGAGCAGGAATAAGTATTAACATATGCAATAGCTTGAAATAGGGCCTTATAAAGTAAAGACCATAAAGAATATCATAGACGGTACATACTCGGGGGGGGGGGGGGTTGTATCGTGTAATTATCATGATTTAGTTCTAGATGGTTTGAGATAATCATCATTGCTAAGAGGAAAGAAAGGATGCAAACATATGTGGAAACTCTTGGGCAAGAGATCACACACGTAATGCTTATTATTTGATGATTATTTCTCCTTGATATAGGTTATGGGATGGTTTGGGAGTAGAAGTTAATCAAGGGTCAAAAGGGAATCGATTGGGTAGATCATTTGAAAGACTATATATAATAGTTCGAAATCAAGTAAAGGTCCATCTACCACAGGGAGTTAGCGTCTTGGTACGTACATATTTACAGTACATAAGAGTCTTGTTGATATAGAACAAGAAATTCTCACTGAAATGGGGTCTGTTGAGAGGGTTTATTGGTTCAATCGAATTCGTCGGGAGTAAGAATGACATTTTCTTTCGCAGCTTCCTTAGTGTTGATTGAAATGATTCGAGGGGAGTCAAAAATAGTTGTCCAAGTAGTGAAGTAGATAGTTATGACATGGAAGGAAATTTCATGGAAACAGGGTTTCCTAAGATTGATTATGGGCTTGTTAAGTTTATTTCATTGATAATCTTTGACATGACATTGTCGATGATCGGTGTAAGGCTAGATCTTCACGGGGTAGATGTCGATTAGTCAACATGGATATAATAGAGTTAAATGAATTCATCAGTTGTGGAATCGTCGGGCATCCGGGGTTTTTCTGAAAGGATGCATAGGCATTCAAATGGGATGAGAAAAAAAATTGAAAATGGATTTGAAAATTGATTTTTTTGCTAGAAATTCCTAACAGTCGAAAGGGTTTATAAGCCTACTCGAAGACCGTACGTTAATAAGCGTGCATTTCGTTATTTTACACCTTTGTAGGCACGTATGACCTCCTATATGTCCAAACAATTTAAGATACTAAATTTACAGATTATTAAATTCATAAAACTGACTCATAACTTATGGCTCAAAACTTGAAAAGATAGCAAAAACCATCGAAAAGCCGTCCTGAAACTGTCGAAAACGGATTTTACAATCTTGTTTACTCAAAAATGATATTTTTACCAACCAATTTACAAAATCATAATTCTACAAAGGACGTAAGTCCAAAATAAAGAGTTTCCCAAAAAGAATCACTCAAAACTGTTTTTCTAAACAACTGCACGATTTAAAACGAGTTTAAAAGCCATAAATTGGGAAAAATAGTTAAACACCTCATAAAATTATGAAAATTTACAGGGGACTTTATAATATTAATCTAAACCTAGGAAAAATATTAATTTAGGTTCAGGTCTCCAATTACTATGAAACATGTTTAACGTATATAAAATAATTTAGGAAATATTTGAATTTTTAATAAATAGTGAATCTGATCAAAATCTGAGTTTTATAATTTTTAGGACTTACATATATTCTATTAAGACTATATAAAATATAAAATCTAATTTCTAAGTTTATTTAATAAGTATTAGGAATTTAGGTCATTTTTAGACAATTAAATGCTCTAAAAATATAAAACACCAGAAAATAATTATAAAAATTATTTTTATACCTTATGAGTCATAACCTACTGTAGAAAAATATAACTTAGAAATTTTGAGGTAATTTTAATTATTTAAGAATATATATCATCTAAACGTGTTAAAACAAAAGTTAATTAAGTAAAAGTAACAAAATAATATAATAGTTATAAACTTTTATTTTTCCAGAAAATTTTGTCCTATATAACTTAAGTATTATGGGCTTCCAATTGAAGTGAAAATGTTAATTTTATCAAGATTTGGGTAATGGATTTGATGTACACGGTACTAGTTATTGGATTTGGGCTTTTGTAAAGAAATATTTCTTGAATCAAGTCTTAAGTTTACATTTGGAATTCATGGTCAAGAAGGGCTTTGGTATTCCGGTTGTGAAGAGTTGATAGAAAGGTTGTATTAAGGGTGACTGCTTCATAAGGTGTGGTCTAAAGACCTGAGAGACGAGAATAATCTTCGTTGTTCCGGGTTAACTGATGTTTCCGCCACGCTTAGTCCAAATTTCTCAGCTTCTTCAAGACAATAGGAACTTAGATAGGGAATCTAATTAGTGAGGTAATGAAGTTAGAATATGACTGGAATTTGATAATAGGTCAACAAATGTATTGTTAAGGATAATATAGTTGATATATGAGGATGTGAAATCGAAACAATGTGGTTGCAGCAATGTTGTTCATGAGTGATCTATGATAACTTGTATAAGAGAGTCAAAGGAATTAAAAGAAGAAGTTGCTCAGTTATCATGAAATAGCACAGTTAAGTCAAGTTTCTAAGGAAAGTGTTGAATTTAGAAAGATACAATGATGAATTTAGTTGATGAATGTCTCCTCGTCAAGGGTTGTTTTAATTTACGAAGAGTTTTATGTTTGTGGCTTACGCATATGGAGACCCGATAGGATTTCCTAGAATTCACATGTGCATGTAAGTTCTCAATTACGTGATATCAAGTGTAATTGTCAACTTACTCACAGGATCACTCTAGTAGTCTCCTACCATAGTCATATTGTATGCGTGCACCAAGGTTATTTCAAGTGTCAATGTGGAAGTGACCATCCAAAATTGTACTTATTAGTCAAAGTCCTTAAAGTCATGTCTAGGGGTACTTAGGTTTTCCTAATGTACTAGAATGTAATCAAAGCTATAGTAGTTTCAGAGTCCTAAGTGTGAGGATCCTTAAGGTGTTTTCGGTTAGAGCCTAGGAATCCTAAGGACACCTAATTCGCTAAAACCTGGCTCTGATATCAATCTGTCACAACCCGACCAGGGGGCTAGGCGTAACGATCGAATACCAAAACAAAACACAGCGGAAATAACGTGACATATAATTTATAAATTTCATTGGTCTAACTAAGTCAAAATATACATTTACAAAGGTTCATATCAACTAAACACTAACTAAAAATATAATGAAACAATGGATTCTATCTTCTCATCAAAGCTTTCTCGGGTGGAATCTATGGCTCGACATAAGTCTTTTAAGGAATCATCTATCTTCAAGCAAGCTCGTGTCCTGGTTGCTAATTTCCAAACTCGAGAATGGTACCTGAATACATGCTTAAAAATATTGTGTCAACTAAAAAGTTGGGGAGTTCACGAGTTTAAATAATAGAGAATTTATATTGAGTATCCAAATATGTATGGTGTAAATTAAACAAGTTCACAATCAACCCTGTTCCCACAACCTGTGGACATCTAGAAATAATAATATTCTCCTAACTCATACCCCTTATTGTTATGGGTCTAATTACTCATGTCTGCCAACATAAGTTCAAAACTGTTAAACGAATATATGTCACAAGATATTTATCATCATTATATGATTATCATCCCATGGGAGGTTGTCCCGGTTACGTCGGGCCCATAGTGTGCGGGGGTTTCACCAGATAGTACTACCCATATATTCGCTGGTTCCAAAGGAGTTAATGATTGTGTGCTAAAGTTTGGGGATTCGTTATGGCAGCTAAAATAGCCTTATTTAATTTATACACCAAGTATGTAAACAAAACAGAAGCATGTAATCACCCCAAAAAGTTTAAGTAAAAGAGGAGAAAAAACACATGAACTTACCTCGTAATCTTGTATATGCCAAACAATATGCTAAAGTTGCGAGCTTGCTATGGTGTGCAGTTGTCAAAACAAATCCCAATTATAATTGTGACATTAGTATATTGTACTAGAGTAATGTCAGGAACCGTGTGGTTGAGCTCGACCGATTCGTAAAGTCTTGGGGTCGTTTTGGTAAAAGTCTCGGGTTGTAAACCTCTAATTATTATTCTAATAGTTATACTATAAAAGTGCTGGTTTGACTCAGTACTCGTCTATAATGTTAATACTTGTGTATATGCTCTATTATAACTAGCAAAATAATGTTTCGTCTCGAATCAAAGTAACATTAAGCATTATAATAATGGTTCGATTCAAATAAGGTAACACAAAACATTATTTACTTACATGTATTTATATATGTATAAATAACTAAATATATATACAAGTAGTGATATTTGTTTTGAAGATAATAATCAGTCTATAGTTACGCATATACATATGTTCAAAATATACTTGTATAATATAAATCATAAGGATTTACGAAACCTTTTACGTTCGTCTAATACTAAAACATAATTATAGTGATTGGCTTACAAATGTTGGTAATGTCTAAGTTTATAGTTACATAAAGCAGCATAAAAATATATTTGTATCGAAAGTAATTTTTGAGTTTATAAAATGTTCGTATATATGAATATACATGATATATGTATAAAGTATTATATCAAATATCGTTTTCGTTAACTAATGTTAAGTATAATAAAATGTGGTTAAATAAGTATATCAAAAGTAACTTTAATTATTATATAACAAGTCCTAGAAAATATATATATATGTATAATACGTTTGTTATATGAAGAAGTTAATGCTCAGTATTCTTAACTATACGCAGTCGTATTAAAATAAATATTTAAGATTGTAATTATATGTACATATTTGACTCGAATAAGTTTATATATTTTAAATGAATATGTTCGAGTTAGAAGTGGATATATCTATAATCTATTTATATATGCATTTGTCAACTTAGACTAAATATATATCTACATATTTGTACATGTTTAGATATGTATTTGTAATAACTGTCGTGAATATAATCTTAGTAGTATTGTTACGCAAGAAAATGAATATTATAAAATAGTAATAGTAATAAATAAAAGTAACGATATTGGTTATGATATATAGTTCGTGTAAACAAATAATAATACTAATGAAAATATTTGTAACGTTAACAATATTAATGTAGATCATAATGTAAGTTTTAGTAATTGAAAATAATAATAATGGTAAATGTATACATTTATTATTATCTAAATAAAAATAGTAATGATAATAAATACATATCTTTAATAATTATAAAAACAATAGTAGCATTAATAATAACGTTAATAATAAGTGAAACATTTTTATAAAAAAAACATTGATTTACAAAGTTTCAATATAAATACATTTTTAGTAATAATAAGATTGATAATAACTTATAGTAAAAATAATATAGCTCTTTTAATATTAATAATAGTTTAATATTAAACAGTTTTAACTTAACTACTCCTACCACTAATAATTAAATAAGATAGTAACAAAATCTAATACTAATATTATGATATTAAAGTGCGACTCGCTATAAGTATGTTTATATAACAATTAAGAGTCATATGTTTTATTAATATATATACTCATTAAATAATTAGATATTGTATATGTTTATAAATATATTTATATATAAATTTCGTATAAAGTATAAATGTGTCTTTAATTTATGTTTATTATTATTTCGTTCATATATGTATAGTTGAAATACTTTTTATAGATCTAACTTCAAATTAGTGTGGGTTATAGTTATATATTTGTGTGTATATATATACCTTTTATATTTCTAATAAAAACATGATATCTTTATAAGTAAATGTATATACTTATATTCTCGGTTTTTATAAATTTTGGTTTCCAAACAATTATACAAGTGTGCATTTATATCTTCAAATAATAAGTTTTAGATTTATAATTATTTGTATATATATGTGTATGCATATAGATTTTTATATTTTCTTATTGTTCGGACGGAGACCCGGTTTACAAATACGATCACACGAACATGGTTCGGTTTTACATCAAAATCCAGAGGGGTCGAGATCGAGTAGGTTTAGCTCAACTAACTATTACACACGTTTACACATTTATTTTATAAAATAAATACAAAGCTTTGACACGGGTTAGTACCTCTCCACTCGTACGTGAACCCGCTCATCATTTCTGCCATTGACCGCGTTCGGCTGCCTTTGACCAGAGATGGCTTCTGTTGACCAAAACCCGGGACTGTCGGGAATGACCCGAGCAGTCCCGCCTTTTCGGGTGACGTCCCTTTTCCACCATAACCTGTCGAAAATCCGTGTGAACACCCGGGAATGAAACCCGACCATTTAGTCACTCGGTTTAACCGCAAATTTCAATCAGAAACAAAAGCCAAATGCGTGTAGGTTTATACCCGGACTGAAACTAAAAGGGGAAATAAAGCTCACGGGGAAAAACTGGACTGCCAGAGAAGCGGTGGCCCTCCTCGGGTCGTCGCCGCCACTGGAAAAATGAGAATGGCCGGAAAAACGAACCTGAATCCACCGTTTCCGCCACCATCAGGGCCGTCGGAGAACCGGATTCGCCGGGAAAACATCCCTGAATCTACCGCTGCCTTCTCCTACCGCCGTTGGTGCCATCTGACTATTGCCGCCGCTGATCCATCCACTGAATTCCACCCGTCGCCTGTTCGTCCTTGGGGTCTTGCCGGAACCCTAGGCCGCCACCAACTGCCGTGAGACCACCGTTTAATCCGGATAGGAGATAGCCGAATATGAGAGTGGTGTGGGTCGTGGGTGAAGATCAGACCCATTATCGCCACCGTGGAGTGGCCGGCTCCGGCGGTGGGCTTCTCCCCTCTCTTTCCCGATTAATCTCTCTCTCTCTAAAGCTCCATACGATCTCTCTCTTTCTCTTGAACTATGGAGCATTTTGGTCTGAGTGTTGGAATGTTTGGAAATGTGGAAGGAAAAAAAATATGAAGGTGGATATAACAAGAAAAGAGTTATGATTTTTCGGGAAGAAGAAAAATCTCATGATATCTCCTCAATATTACGCACAATCTTCACAAATCAATAAATCTGACAAGAGAGGACTTTAGAGATCTTCCAAGATCTTTTAATCAAATCCAGATTTTAAAGTATTAATAATTAAATAAATTATTTATGTAAAACTGTTTAAGAAGTAGGCTAAAAACCATTGTAAATTATAGTGGTTAGTGCCTACCGCGTGTCTACGACAGTATACGTTTACTCCGCGTGTCTCATACGTGTTCGTCTAAATAAATGTTTCGTGCTCCGTTTAAATAATATTACTAGTCATAATAACAATTAAACATAAATAATGATTTAATTCATTTACTCGCAGTTCTAAAATAGTCGAATGACGCTCCTGTTCTGCGTATCTAACTGCGTATGTTCGGATTAAATGGTTCGCGCTCCGTAATTAATTATTATATTTTATTATGCTATTTCTAAAATAGTCGGTATCGCTCTGTACCGCACATTCACACGCGTCCACTCCGAGTAAAACGTGTCGCGTTCCAAAACTAGTTATTACTTCCTAAATAATAATAATATTAATAATTTAATACAATAGATATAAGGTAGGTATTCGTTTATATTATTTAGTTATACTGGATCTAGGAAAACCTGATGATGTCTATATCGGTATTTGTCGTTGTCGCGCAACCAACGTCCGAGTATCTCGCGTATAAATTCAAATTCATTCACCCGAATAAATACTAGTACTTATTAATATTATATATTTGAGGTTTGACGTATAAATATTTTATCGTCGGATAACTGGTAATAACTCGTACGAGCACGTTAATCGTTCTAACAATTCTCCGTGTAAACGGTTTAATTCGTAATTGTTATAAATTATATTGAATCATGTAATGATCCGTCAACAATGTTTATTAGTTTGTTCTGGATTCGGTTCAAATATTGGGCCTTTAGTTGGGTCGTTAATGGGTTGGGCCAAGCCCAATAGGCCTAGTTCAAGTATCAAAATATGTAACACGTAAAAAAAATCTGGCCCTAAATTTGGGGTTGTTACAGGAGTGGGGGGTTAGGTTTTTGAGGGTGGGTTAGGGTTTTGGGTGTACTACACATATACAGTATGAGTTTTTTTGTTTTCTCATGAAAATGTGTTTTTTAGTGAACTCACCCTTATATATAAATATATATATATATATATATATATATATATAGGAGAGATATTCTAAGAAGGTTAAAAATTATAAAAAGTATTTTAAAAACCCCACCACCACCCCTAAAAGCCTAAAACCCTCACCCCACCCCACCCCACCCCACCCCAAAAAACCTAAAACCCCCACCCCCACCCCTAAAAACCTAAATCCTAACAAAAAAAACCCTAAAAAGCCGATAAAGTGGTCTAAAAACACCACCACCCCCCACCACCCCAAGCCTAAACCTCCAACCCAACCCTCCCCCCACCCTTGAAAACCTAACCCCCCCCCCCCCCCCAAAAAAAAAGCCTAAATACTAAAAGCTAAACCATAAGGCAAAAACTAAACCCTACAAGCTAAGATCGTAGAGTTCAATGAGACGGTTCCAACGCCGCCGAAATTAGTATAATTGGAGTTCGTATGTGCCGGTTATGAGCGTTTTAAACGACTTTTTACACTTTTTTGACTTTTTAGCGGATCCCTATACTATATATATATATATATATATATATATATATATATATATATATATGGTTCCGCTAAAAAGTGTTAAAAGTGTTGGAAGAATTTTGAGCCACAAGATCATTAGGTTTTGTGATTGAGATTAAGGCGGTGGCAAAAAGGGTAAATAATTACAACTTAGATTCCATCAGGATGGGTTGAAAGGTAAATCCGGCCAAAGAACCCCACATGCTTGTCACATGCAATTTCCCCCATTTTTTTTAAACGTTCATAACTCTTTTATACGTCATTATTTTTTTTTTAAATATACCATAAAATCGAGCATTTTTTTATCTTTTCAACGAGTATAGTATTGATATATAAAAAACAAAAAAAATTGATGAAGTGGGTATTGCTTAAACCGGTCAGTTTTATGGTGTACATGACATCACCGACTGCAGCGGTTACCGACAGAAACGTAACTATGATTATGTCTGGTGTTTTAACATTTATACTTCAATGTTTAAGTCTGTACATGGTGTTGTTTAAGTCTGTACATGGTGTTTAAATCTGTACATGGTGTTGTTTAAGTCTGTACATGGTGTTTAAATCTGTACATAGTGTTGTTTAAGTCTGTACATGGTGTTTAAGTATATACATTTGTGTTTAAGTCTGTACATGATGTTTTAACATTTAAACGTCAATCTACCCATGGTGTTTTATGGTTATGACGTTTTAAGTATGTACATGGTATTTTTACGTTTTACAAGTATTAGGAAAATTATTTCAACGTTTTCTACGTGGTGTTTTAAAACGTCATGTGAAAACACCATGCTTAGGTGTAAAACACTATCAACAGAATATAAAACGTCATGTGTAGAACACCATGCCAAGGTGTAAAACACCATGACCAGAATCTAAAACGCCATGTTTAAAACACCATGACCAATCTAAAACCCCATGTAGAAAACGCCAGTTCATGTTAAAATAAAGGATTTTTACATGTCCAATCTAAAACACCATGTGTAAAACGTCATATGTAAAACACCATGAATAGAATGTTAAACATGCAGTTCAAAAATACCATACTCGTTGAAGGCCCTTTTGGTGTTTTTCTTTGGAGCGTTTGTATGACGTGTTTATGGTGTTTTTCGAACGTTTGTATGACGTGTTTATGGTGTTTTTCGAGCGTCATATAAACCATTACAAAAATGGTATTTTTTTTAACGTTTGTATGATGTTTTGTATTTGAAGTTTTAATGTTGTTTTTTCGAACGTTTGTATGACATGTTTATGGTGTTTTTTGAGCGTCATATAAACCATAAATTAAATAGTGTTTTTATAATGTTTTTTCATTACATTTTTTCGAGTGTGTTTTATGATGTTTTCGAGTGAAACTATAAATCATTTTATGGTGTTTTTCTTCAGAGTGGATTACAAGTATTAGCAAAATGATTCATTTTTTTCTACGTGGTGTTTTAAAACGCCATGTTAAAACACGATCCTAGGTGTAAAATACAATCAACATGTGTAAAATACCATGCCCAGGTGTAAAACACCATGATCAGAATATAAAACGCCATTTGTAAATCATGACCAATCTAAAACCCAAGTAGAAAACGCTCAGTTCATATTAAAAAAAAGTGATTTTTAAATGACCAGTCTAAAACACCATATGTAAAACTTCATGTGTAAAAGACCATGAACAGAATGTTAAACGCGCAGTTCAAAAACACCATAAATTTCCAGTTAAGAAACAACTTAAAACGCCCGGTTCAAAAACACCATAAAACGACGACTTTTTTTTTAAAATATATATCAATATCATACTCGTTGGAAAGATAAAAAAACGCTCGTTATTATGATGCAATTTTTTAAAAACAAAATAATATCAGATAAAAAAGTTATGAACGTTTAAAAAAGATGGGGGAATATGCATGTTGTAGGTCCACAGGTGTCTCGGATCGTTACGTGTGGGTGTGTGACTAGTCGGACCGGGTGCGGAATACCCGTGACTAGGTGGAGAAACAAGCAACACAAAGTAAACCGACAACGAAATCACTTTCAAACTCCATCTATTATAAACTTGAAGGTTACAGAGAGAATACAACTGAGTGCATATGACTGCGTACTTAAGTTCTGTTAACCTTGCCTATTTATACTAGACATGGGCTCTGCGCACTTAGCAAGTGCGCAGGGCAAACTGCTCATGCGTACTTAGCAAGTACGCAGAGAGTTCTTGCGTACTTGCTAAGTACGCAGGAGATAACCCCTACGCACATGCTAAATGCGCAAAACACTTAAAGAATTTAGACAACGAGTACATACAATAGTAAATACAACTCGATAACTAATACATACAGACAGTAAGATACAAAGATTAATACATACAAGACAAGTACAAAAGCTAAGAAATATCCAGATTGTTTGTCACACAAAAGTGCTTTAACAAACTCCCCCTTAACAACAGCTCTGGATTGTCTTCGGTCTTCACAGCTCCCCAGCTTTAGCTTCCATCTTCTTCTTGTAGTCAAGGCAGAACTTGACCACCTTGTCGTAATTAGAAGCAAGGAACTTTGTCCACTCGCCCGTGTACATGCAGTACTTGTTAGCTAGCGCCTCCAGATATTTCACAGAAAAGTTTATGAAGCAAACTTCATCAAAAACTCTGATCAGTTCTCTTGGCTAAGCTTTCACTCTCGGACCACACCTTTCTAATCACCACTGCCTCGCCCGATTTAGGATCTACGTACCAGTACCATATGTTACCGAGGATATCCTGAGATAACTTGCTCAGGGAATCCTGGTTTCACACAGCACTGGCTTGTACACCAGTTTCTTTAATCTTTTATGAGTCACGGGATGTCTAACGTTCTTGTCCCTGACTCGCTCGGGAACTTGAGGCTTAAACACCTCTAACTTCCCTGATCTTCCCTCTCACTGCAGAACCTGCACAAACCCATCGCTACTGCGTGATTTGAGTGACCTAGCAGCTCTCGGTTTGCTAGGTTCACGAGGTCGTATCTTGGCAGGGAGTTGAAAGCTTCGCTGGTTGGTTTCAAGTATTGAACCCCCCCCCAGCTCGCTTGATTGCAAACAACTTCTTGTCCTCCTCGAACCTCACAGCTAAGATCATCCATGTCGCTCCATGTTTGTCTATGATTGATGTCTTTTGCCAGACAGGAACCGGATCCTTCGATGAACTTGCAGGCATATGTTTGTCTTTCTGTGCCTCTGGATCCACAGGTGTAGAGTCGGCAGGGGAGGCTTCAGTCGACGCCTCAACAGTACTATCAGGCTCGACTGAACCTATGTCAAGATGAATTTCAAAGGATGGAGCTTCGAAAATCTCTCCATCTTCAAACTCATACTCTCCTTCCCCATCGCCCTTGGGAACTTTGATTACAACATCCTCATCCTCCTCATCCCAATCATCACCAGACTCGATCTCTCCCTCTTCCAAATTGCAGAGAGCATCGATCTGTGCTTCCTTGGAATATTTTGGCTCTAGTAGTAAGATCACATCATCCGACACGTCGTCAGATAGATCTTTCAAAACGTCAGCCACGACTTTCCTTTATTACCACCTGAAGCATCACCTCCACCTTCACTCTGAGTGGACTCCCCCTCAACTATAGGCGTGGTAGAAAAGGGAACAATTGCCAAAGCTAAAGGTTGCTGCTCACTTCCACTCGTTCCGGCTTCAGGATCCTTGTCCTGATCATCTCCCTTAGTTAGGTCAACTAAGTGACAAGCCTCTTCACTGCTAGGCTTGGTTGATTGCTTCTCCAATAGCTCTTTCAATTTCTCCCCCTAAGCAGCAAGCGTCTTGGCTATATCACAGACCAGTTTCACCATAGTGGCATGCTCTAAACGCTGCTTGTCATCAGCCGCCCGCTATTTCTTTAGCGCGGCTACCTCATCAATCAGAGAGTTAATCTGCCCATGTTGTTTGTCAGATTCTTCTCTTTATTTCCGTAGGGTTTCAAGAAGTCCAGCGACTTGAGTCTCTAGGGTAGTGATCCGGGTATCACGAGGATCAGGTCCCCTAGAAGACGATGCTTCGGCTTGATTAGTCTGGAAGGAAAAGAATTCTACAAAATCGAACCCCTGGTTGAAGTCAAAGTCAGGAAAGGGTTCACTGATGTGTTGGAGGGTGGTTGTAGGATTGAGGTAGGGATGGTTATTGTTTGGATGGTGGTTAGGGTGATGGTGATAGACTCAGTGAGAATAGGAGTCGTCACCTCCATCTGGACAGACTGTACAGGGAGGGTCACTATCACAGGATCCTCCTATGTGATAGTAGTAGTAGCCTCAACAGATGTTACCAATGGCATCTTCCTCTGTCGCCTATAAATCTCCCGTGAAGGTGAAGTAGAAGTTGATTAAATACTCGCAGTTGTCACTGTTACTTGCCTCTGAGCACTTACTTCTACCTCACGAAGAATAGGTTGGTGTTGCCTATCCCCCCGACGCTTGTTTATACTTTCTCTTCTGCGTCTCTGTATAGCAGCGTCCGAATCAGAATCGGGCTCATATTCACTGTAACTCTCTTGTCTTTTTCTCTTAAAAGATGACTCGGGAAGGGTCACCTTCGTCAATCTCCTTGGGTGTGACTGTGATGGTGCATCATCAGAATCAGATGAATCTGACTCGGTCGCTTCTGAGTTGGATTCTTCAGCTCAACCACTTCCCGCTTCTTCATCTCCTCCTTCTTCAGACACTTCATCCTCAGATTCAACTTCCTCCTCTTCCTGTTGTTCATCACTGTGTTCACTGAGTTCAGGCCAGACTCTGCACTATACCATCTCCAATTTGCTGGTGCCACATACACTTCATTGATCAGGTGGCCAAAGAGTGGAGTATGCTCAGGGGTAGGTTCTACACTGCCTAGCGTTAAGAACTGTGAGAAAACTCTCTTGGCCACCCGCTTAACTTGCAGTCTCTCCCCAATAGCAGGTAGATTAGGCAACGCATCATTTATCAAGAGTTGCACAAATCTGGGGTATAACAAGAACCTAAACCTCTCCGCTGTGTAAAACTGATCAGTGATAGCCTTATAGACGTATCAAGAGAAGTTGCAGCCCTTGTTGAGAGACAGCCCAACCATAGCAGCTGCTAGATCATGACCCATGGCATCCTTCCCCGCCTTCCTTGAAGATATGCACACGATCATAATTTGGGCAAAGTACCTCCACTGATCTAGCACCCACATCTTTTCGTAAGATGAATAATCTCGCACACCGACGTATCCCATACGTTGTCTCCAACACCCATCCACAAAATAATCAGGATAGGAAATTGGGTCGGTTGCAAGATCCCGAAACTGTAAAACCCTCCTGATAGTGTCCTCAGATGTGGAAATGTCATGACCTGCCATAGTAGCCCGAATGACATTGGGGGTTATTGTGCAGTCATGTTCTGTCGTATCCCAGAACTGCTCTAAGTACGGTCTTGATACGACATGGTCTGCTGAAATAGCGTAGCTTATCCTTGAGCGGTTCAAGAAATCAATGATCTCCCGAAACTCAAGTGCAGCACCCTTCCATTCCGGTTCAGTAAGTGCCAGCAGATTGAACTCACTTGTAAATGCACGAGCCATCACTGCAAAAACAAACAGTAAACACAATAAGAACAAGAAGACTCATTGGAATTGAATACACATGACCAAGTATAGCACATTCACAATAAACGGACAATTCAGACTTAGAAAAAATTCAAGTTTGGCCTTCTTGCGCACTTGTCAAGTACGCAGGATGTATGCCTTGCGTACTTAGCAAGTACGCATGACTTATGTCTTGCGTACTTGTTAAGTACGCAGGCTTAACACTTGTCCAAATTTCAAAATTTCCAAAATCTACATATTGTGAAATTTGATGATGATGTAGGTCACCAAGTACTCGAAAAACATGTTTGAGACTACTGGAACCAAAACCAACATCAATTTTGTGCTACATCCCAGTCATTTTGACCTCAGAGTCCACATGCGTAAACCCACGGTCACTCACTAGGTCAAAATCAAAATCAAGAGTCGAAATGGACGATTAAGTGATGATCAAGCTTCAAATGATGATTTTAAACACGTTTTAAGTCATAATGTGTTGCAAAAACAACCAAAAATTATCAAAAATCAAACTTCAAAACTCTAGTTCTTCAAAGTCTCAAATTGGTCCAAAACTCATGATTTAACGGATGAAATGGTCCTAGATTCTCACCAAATGATAGTTAGATGATGTTGAAACTAAGTTCGGGACGAAAAATCGTTTAGGAATACACCAAGTTTTGAGTGAAAAACGAACAGGGAGTATACAACAGTGTTAAGTTCGTTTGAATGAGATGAACCGAGAAAATTCTAACACTTGTTTATATACCCGGCACACAACAGTCGTGCGTACTTGTTAAGTGCGCAGGACTTAACTCCTGCGTACTTACTAAGTACGCATGACTTAACTCCTGCGTACTTACTAAGTACGCATGACTTAAGTCTTGCGTACTTGATAAGTACGCAGGGTTTAAACCTTGCGCACTTGTTAAGTACGCAGAGACTTATGTGAAGTCAATTTTCCAACTCAAATTATGAAGAAGTCAAAGTCAAATAATGAACATGATAAGCACATTCAATCAAGAGGATTCAAAGTCAATTCACGAAGGTTAAACACAAATATTTTTGGTTTTTCTGATTGGAATTTGAACTATACACAAACTTAAAATCTTTTTGATCTTTTCTGAATAACGATATACACATATTCACACACCAGCTATTTTTGTTCAACGACACGAGCAGAGGATCATATCAGGCTAAACTATAGCAAAAATAATACAAGATAAACATCAAAGAATATGGGATCATGTCAGGGATTACAATTTGTTCATACGTAATAAGCACATAAACAAGTAATTCAAGTTGGCAATATTATAAGATTTGAAACCATAAGCATCTTAGTATCATGTTCTTGTGTGTTAAGGTAATAGTTATAAATCTACAACGTGTGCCCCACAGTTATGCTATGAATTTAACTTTGCACTAATCTCAAGGCATCTAATATTTTCCCAATGATTTTCTAAATTTCCAGAATGAGGCTACATCAATTAGCACAGGAAAAATCAAACAGAATCCATAAGGATTATCAGGAATCATAAGATTCAGAATCAAGTGATTCATTTGTCTTGGTTTCATGTGATTTCTTCAGTGAATATCGGTATGATGATTCAGGATAATGAATATGGTGTTTGAGGATTTAGGTAAGGGAATCCAACTTTTATCTAGATTTGATTTCAGTGAATCAGGAGTGATTCAAGGGTGAATCTATGCCCAACGGTTGATGTCAAGACATATCTTGATTCAATCTCTCATTGCATACTTGTGAGTATGGGCAGTGAGAAGAACCGCATTAATTGTGCTAACGACCCAACCCGAAACTGATCTCAGAAGAAAATTATTACCAAAATCTAACATCATATATCTGATAGTGATCTTTTGCATTCTTTTACGCACACACACTAGCAAACATGGGTTCAAATCACATTTGTAGTATTAATTTAATTTCCACACTACTAAGGATTCAAAGACACTTATAGCCTACTGACAATTCAAATTACTTGTAAACACACAGATTAAAAACACAACAATTTAAGCAATCAATTAAGCATGACGCAATCATTTCCCATATGTGTAATCTAAGATGTTTAGATCATTTCTGGTGTACTATCATTTCCTCTTTTCTCAAAATGACTTTGAAATTTTCTCGATTTTCTATTTTGTTTGTATTTTTGTAAAATATTTGAAAATTGAAAGAACTATACAGAAAACATTTAAAAAAATAGAAAATTTAACTTCCATGAATTGAATTGATTGAAGAAAAATAAGTTTTCACTCCGGATTGAACATTCCTATCATGTTGACAAGATGTTCAAAACGTGTTCGATCAAATGCCTTAGTGAAAAGGCCAGCAAAGTTGTCATCCGTGTGAACCTTTACAAGTTCAATGAGATGTTTTTCAGCACAATCACGGATGAAATGATGGCGAATTTCTATATGTTTAGTTTTGGAATGTTTCACCGGGTTGTTTGTGATGGACATGGTGGCATTGTTGTCAATGAACAATGGAGTTCCAGTGAAGTTTAAGTCGTAGTCTCTCAATTGTTGCTGAATCCACAATATCTGAGAACAGCCGCTCGCTGCAGCAATGTACTCTGCTTCACATGTTGAGACAGACACTGTTGACTACTTCTTGCACTGCCAGGAGACTAGCCTGTCTCCCCAAGAATTGGCATCCACCTGAGGTTGATTTTCTATCAAAGTTACAACCGCCATAGTCTGAATCAGTATAGGCTTTGAGGTCAAATGAATGCTGCTTTGAGTACCAAAGACCCAATCGGGGTTTCCATTTCAAGTATCTGAAGATCCTCTTGACAGCTATCATATGAGACTCCTTCGGTTGTGACTGAAACCTTGAGCACAAGCATACAGAAAACATTATGTCGGGCCTTGAAGCTGTGAGATACATGTGAGAACCGATCATCCCATGGTACAATTTACAATCCACATCCTTTTCATCTTTGTCTGGATGTAAACCGTGATTGACAGGGATAGGTGTGCCATAAGTACTGCTATCATTCATCTTGTATTTCTACAAGATGTCCTGCACACACTTAGTTTGACGTAGATAGATGCCATCCTCTCTTTGACTGACTTGTAGACCTAGGAAGAATGACAATTCACCCATGTTGCTCATCTCAAACTTTGACTTCATCACCCGTTCGAATTCCCTACACATCTCTTCATTTGTAGACCCAAAGATAATGTCGTCAATATACACTTGTACAGGTAGAATATCACCTCCTGCTTTCTGAATTAAGAGGGTCGAGTCAATCTGTCCACGATCGAAACCATTGGACAGTAGATGTTTTGATAATGTCTTATACCATGCCCGAGGTGCTTGATGAAGACCATAAAGTGCTTTGTCGAGCTTATACACTTTATTAATATTATGCGGATCTTCAAAGCCGGGAGGTTGAGTGACATAGACCTCTTCATGAACTTTTCCATACAGGAAAGCACTCTTCACATCAAGTTGATAGACCTTGAAGCTGACATAGGAGGCATAAGCCAGAAACAGTCGAATGGCCTCAAGTCTAGCAACTGGGGCATATACTTCAGTGTAATCCAGGCCCTCTTGTTGATAAAATCCTTGAACAACCAACCTTACTTTATTCTTCACTACGACATGACGATCATCCATTTTACACTTGAACACCCATCTGGTTCCAATTGGTTGTACGCCTCTTGGCAAGTCAACTAAATCCCACACATGCAACTTTTGGAATTGGGACAGTTCATTTTTCATCGCCTCAATCCAGCAGTTGTCAGGGAGAGCCTCCTTCACATTCTTCGGCTCCAACTGGGACACGAATGCAGCATGCAAACATGTTTCCATGATACCAATGTCAAGTATCTCAACGTACAAACTAGTGTTCTAAGTAATGGTTCTATGACGAGTCTGAACACCGGCATGAGGATCACCAATAATGTTGTCAATTGGATGATTCTTATGCACTCTCGTCTCTGGTACATGCGATTCCTAAAGATTTGTGTCTAGATTCGTGCTTAACTCCACCATATCCTGTGATCCAAAATAAGACGATTCAATGTTGATTGGATCAGCCGGAGCTTCATTTCCTACATGAATTTTAGGATTAGCTGGAGCGTCATCTCCATCAACATGGACAACTTCAACGTCATCACTGTCATGAGTTCCAGATGCAGATGCAGCATTGGAATTGGGAGTTACAATGGGCACCGTGGCACGAGTGGAGAAATTTGAATCATCACCGCCATTAAAGAAATCATACACATTTGCGGCATTATCGGCAAACAAATCAGGAACGTTGAAAGATTTGAATAGCGCATCATAATCAAACCCTAAGCTGGACCAATTGGTTCTGGTGGAATGTTGTGTTTGCTGCAATCCACTTCGAACCATTCCTCGACAGTACGAGTTCCTATATTGTACTCTCTCTTGCATGGTGAGTTGGCAACATATCCTAAGAAGATGCCTTCCACTGCTTTTGCATGAAATTTAGATTTTCGATCCTTGTATTGTAGCAATAAGGAATACGGACTACCAAAAGGAACTAGGTAGTCAAGATTGGGAGGTCGATTGTTGATCAACTCATAGCAAGTCTTGTTGTGCCTCTTAACAACCAGAACTCTGTTCAAGATGTAACAAGCTGTATTTACTGCTTCTGCCCAGAACGTTACAGGAAGCTTTGCGTCTGACAACATTGTCCTTGCAGTCTCGATCAATGTTCTGTTCTTTCTTTCTATAACTCCATTTTGCTGAGGTGTGTACGGGGCACTGAATTCGTGATGAATGCCCTTCTTGAGACAGAAAAGCTCCATCAAATTATTCTTAAACTCAGTTCCGTTATCACTCCTTATTCTTCTAACCTTCAACTTGCAAAGGGATTCCAAGCTCAGGATCAGGTATTGAAGAATGTCAGCAGTCTCGTCCTTTGTACCTAAAAAATGCACCCAAGAAAAACGTGAGAAGTCATCGGTTACAACTAGACAGTATGACTTACCTCCAATACTCATGATACTTATGGGGCCAAACAGATCCATATGTAATAGCTCCAAAGGGGTATCGATGGAGTTTTAGAGTTTGGGCTTGTGAGACTTCTGTTGCTGTTTGCCCTTTTTACAAGGCATACAGTCATCTGCAACGGCAAATCTCAGCTTAGGAACCTCGGTTACCAAACCGTTTCGGACAATATGATCCATTTTTCGACAAAAAATATGTCCGAGTTTCCTATGCCACAAGATTGAGTCAAGCTCTGTCGCTTTGGTAAGGAAATAAGTAGCAACTGATGAGGTGGTTGTTTCCACGCTCATAACGATCTGATAAGTGTCGTTTGTCCTTGGTGCTCGCATCAGAATCCAATCTTCAGGAACTTCAAAACCAGGTTTGAGAACCATGCATTCTGTCTTGTCAAACATAACTGAGTACTCCTTGTCGCACATCTGGGAGACACTCAACAGGTTATGCTTCAGCTGCTCATAGTAGTTGACGTTGTCGAAGCTAACACAACCATTCGAAACCACGCCTTGACACTTGATACTACCGCCTTTCTCTCCAGCAAAGGCCACATAGCCGCCTCTGAATGGTTTAACATCTTGAAGCAGGGCCATGTTACCTGTCATGTGTCGGGAGCATCCACTATCTACATACCAACGATTAGAGATAGTACTCTTCGGATGTCCGTGCACGAGTCACAAACGAGTTAGTTAGATTTGGAGACCCAAGCCATAGAGGTCTTGGGTCGTCCATCTTTCTCAAAATAAACTACCTTTATTAACTCACAGTCGTGACTGTCAAAAATGGGTGAATCTGTAGAAGACTTGGGACCAGGAGATTGAGAACCTTTTGTTTTCTTGTTCCAGGACCTCTTCTTTTTTCTAACTGGAACAGTAGGCTTAGATTCAAAAGCAGCAGGTGAGCTAATGGAAGCTTCACCTGATTGAACTCCAGCCAGCTGTTCCAGCTTTCTCAATCTCTTTTTCCTTCTTCTTCTCTTTGGTTTGGAGAGTTTTACCACATGTTTCTCACCAGTTGGTGCACTACCAGAGGTAGATGCACAAGGTTTAGCACGATGCTTTTCCCTTTTTGGAACATTAGGTTTAGCCTCAGAGGTGGTCTTTGGCTTCACCAACGGTTTCACCGGTGGTTTCACCTCATTCTTCTTTGGACTCTTGGTCTGTTTCACTGGTGGTGACTTGGGGACAACAGCTGGTTGTGAAACAACTGGCCTTTTCCCTTGGTTCTTATTTGGGTAGTTCACAATTATGTGACCGACCGTACCACAGTGAAAATAGGTTCTTTTATCTTTGTAAGTCCTCCTGTAAGGCTCATTTGATTTGACATTGGATGACTCAGCATGATGAATAGGAGAAGTTGTTTGCTGAACAGTAGTTTGACCCGATGGTGATTGGTTTTTGGGAATATAATACTTTTGCATATTTTCTTGATAGCCAAGCCCGTAATGAGCTGAAAAGGCTTCTTTCTTAACTTGATTAATGTTTTTATATCCCCCATAAAGCATCACTTTTAATTTTTCATTTGATTCAACGATATCGGGTTCAGTCAAAATACAATTATCACAATCAGTGACAATGTTTTTCTTAACTTTCTGTTCACCGAGCAACTCCTCGGAGACTACACCATCAGGGCAGGTGTTCTCAGACCCATCATCAGAAGCAGTAAAGAACTCTTCATCAGATGCTGAGTCAGCCTTACTTGAGGAATCATCCTTGTTAGAGGAATCATCCTGACTCGAGGACTCATCAAGGCAAGACTAATCAATGTCAATTAAGCCGCTGATAAATTTCTCGCTTACTGGTGGAGGAATGGCATTAGTACCCAGCCTTAAGTCATTCACTTGTCTCACTACAGACTCGTAGTGTTCCACCACAAAACGAGAGTTTTTCAACTTCTCAATATTGCCTTTTAACTATAAGATCTCATTTTGCAGCTTGTTGGTCTCATCGTTCCTTTTCTCTAACCCCTTGTATGCAACATCCAAATGAAACTGTTGATCGCTGATTTTAAGTGAATAATCACGTTTTTCTTTCTTCAACGTTTCAATTGAATCTTTGTATCGTTTTTCGTTTTCTTTGTAGCTTAAAGTTGTAATGCGAAGGGGTTCGACTTTGTCTTGAAGCTTAGAATTTTCATCCTTTAAGCTTAGACATTTGGAACAAGAAATGACAGCAAAAGAATTAGAATCTACCTCAGCTGATGAACATGATGCCTCTCCAATAGCCATGAGGGCAACTACAGTTGTAGACTCTTCTTGGTCAGCCACAGAAGCTTCTCGTTCCTCTGCTTCCATCATCTCCACGATCTCAGCCATGAGACCAACTTGCGTTTGAGCAATAAGGGCATCCTCCAGATGAACACCCCAATCAAAGTTGTCGTCATGTTGTGCTACCAAAGCGTTGGACGTTCCACCTTGACCTTGATTGCGGTTGTTGTAGTTGTTGTACCCTTGACCGTATCATTAGCTAGGTCTGGTGAACCTCGAGGCTGGTGCTTTGTCCTTTTGACATTCTCTTGCAAAATGACCAAAGTTATTGCATTTGTAGCACTTGGCCTTGGATTTATCAAATCCCACCTTGGCATTTGAATGTCCACCAATAAATTTCCTGCCAGTTCTATTCAGGAAACGCTTCGCCCTTCTTAAGATCATGGCCATATTCCATTGAATATCCATGTCCTCCATATCATCCGGATCCACCTGATTGAAGTCTTCTTCTATGGTTTCAGGATCCGTGAGCTTACCGCCAATGAAGTTCTCATAGGCAAGCATGCATGATGAGAATAAAGCCACATGATCTTCATCTACCTTGGCTATTGTTGATTGGTTAGCTGAAGATGTGGGAGAATGATTTCTTGTGGAATTCTGGTGATCCTGATCCAGATGCTGCATAGCAAGCATGATCACCACAGACATTTGAGTTATCCTCCTCATAAGAGTTCCCTGAGAAAGGGCAATTCCAGAACCCGATGACTTTGCTGTGGAAGACGTCCCATAATACATAGAAGGGTCTTGTATTTGAGGTCTCCCTGAGCTCTCCTTTCTTTTCAGGTTCATATCATGTGCTTGAACCTTTCCAATTGTTTCATCAATAGTCATCTCATAGAATTTTGAGTTCTCTCTCATCAGAGTGATGTACATATCAAATTTTGGTGGTAGGGCATCAAGAAACTTCTCAACTCACTCCTCATTCGGATAGATCAGGTCATAAGCTTTCAGCTCAGGTTGCAGATGATAGAATCTAGAGATAAGCTCATCTATAGATTCATTCTCCAGATATCTGAAGCACTCATACTGCTTCCTAAGAAGATCCCTCTTACTCTTCTTGATGTCGTTGTTTCCCTGGAATCTCTTCTGCAAAGCCTTCCAGGGATCCTTGGAGTGATCGTATCCTCTAAAGTTGTGAAATAACTCCCTAGTCAAGGCTATTGTAATAGATCCGTGTGCCTTCTTCTCTCTATCATAAACTTACTTTTCTTTTTCATCAAGTTTGGAGATAGGCTTGGGAACTTCCTCATCAAGATATGTATATGTGGGATGCTTATAACCCTCATGAAATGGGTATCCACAATGAAGAATCTGTATAAGAAATATAGTGTTCAAAGCGTGCTTTCCAGTTTGAGTAATCATTTACATTAAGCAGCTTTGGTGGATTCTGAGGGGTTCCAATCTCATTGTCATAATTAAGAAGGTTACCGAGGTTCTGAAGATTTGCCATAGTGAAACACTTAGTCAAATTTCAGAAAAGTCAAAGCAACTTGCGCACTTGAAACTGGCCTTACGCACTTAAGGAATTGGTCTTGCGCACTTAGGATTTTCTCTTGCGTACTTAACAAGTACGCAGGAGTAAAGACAAGTACGCAGGAATAGACTTAAGTACGAAGCAAGAACGGTCTTGCGTACTTAGTAAGTGCGCAACAAGAATGTACTTGTTTCCAAATATGGTAAGTACGAACGTCACTTTTTCACCAACTCTCACCAACTTTTTCCGGTCACTGGAATCTTCAAAAATTGAAGATATGACCAACTAAATCAAGCTAAAGGGTTAAAAACTTGTTTCTAACCAACCTTTGATGCTCAAAACACTCAAACACACAACAAAATGTAGGTTTTTGAGTGATTTTTGCCTCTAAAATAGTGCTCAAGAGCTACCCCTATTTTATCACAAAAATCAACAAAAACACATACTTTTGCTTGCAAAATCTCTGTAGATTGTGTAGAAGATGCTCCTAACACACTCGAAATCAAGAGCTATACTCTGATACCACTTGTAGGTCCCCGGGTGTCTCGGATCGTTACGTGTGGGTGTGTGACTAGTCGGACCGGGTGCGGAATACCCATGACTAGGTGGAGAAACAAGCACCACAAAGTAAACCGACAACGAAATCACTTTCAAACTCCGTCTATTATAAACTTGAAGGTTACAGAGAGAATACAACTGAGTGCATATGACTGCGTACTTAAGTTCTGTTAACCTTGCCTACTTATACTAGACCTGGGCTCTACGCACTTAGCAAGTGCGCAGGGCAAACTGCTCATGCGTACTTAGCAAGTACGCAGAGAGTTCTTGCGTACTTGCTAAGTACGCAGGAGATAACTCCTGCGCACGTCCTAAGTGCGCAAAACACTTAGAGAATTTAGACAACGAGTACATACAATAGTAAATATAACTCGATAACTAATACATACAGACACTAAGATACAAAGACTAATACATACAAGACAAGTACAAAAGCTAAGACAATATCCAGAGTGTTTGTCACACAAAAATGCTTCAACACATGTGACTTGCATGTGCATTTTCCTTGTCATGTGAGTAGCATGTGGATGATGGGTTTACGTTTTTGCCCTTTTCCTTTGGAATCTTTCTTGGACACATGACACTCTATGGTGCCTTCCTACACTTCCTAGAATATCCCTCCCCTATATATATATATATAAATATATATAGGGTGTGGTTCAAATGGTAACCAAGTTTTATATGATAACCAAATCCTAACCATTGGTCATGTTTGATCAATGATGATCAATGGTTGGGATCATTTAATGACATTTTTGTAATAAAAAGAAAGTTTTATGATTGATTGTATTAAAGGGTATAATAGAAACTTACACTAAAAATCAATTAATAAATCCCTTATATTTCTCACTCTCTCTCCTATCTCTTATTCTCTCTCCAATTTTTGACTTAATTACATATTTCAGTATTTTTTTCAAAATCAAAACCCAAAAAAATCATCATTTTATCAGTTCATAAAAAAATCTAAAAGAAATCGAGAATGAAAGATACGTACCAACTGTGCTATATGTACGTACCAAATACATAACAAATTGATTTGGTAAGATATCCGTGTTACATATATGTACCAAATTGATTCTGAATTATGGAGGTGTTACGTATATACGTACCAACAATTTTACATATACGTAACACTTGTGTTACATATACGTACCAACTTTGTTACATATACGTAACACGTTACACTAATGAGATAAAGAACAGCTTCAAAATACATATGCACACATGACACTTCCAGACGTCGTCGAATAGAGGAATAATATAAGAATGGCAACAACACAAGTATAATCCTTTGAAATAAATATTTTTTTTAAAAAAAAACAATACATCATACTTAACTTACACATAAAAATGTACAAATTTATTCCATCGGTAATAAGTAAATATTTAGAAAAATACATAAAAAAACATCTACAAAAAGAATCAGATCAAGAAAGCATTTTATAAAAAATGAAAGTATTATAAAGAAATGAATTAGCGTTGGTGATGGCCTTTTTTGGGAGGAACTTTGAATTCTTCACCAACAAATTTAAGAATAGTAGTGAATGGAGACACTTCTAGAACGTTAAACTTAGAAATCAACAACAAAACACAATTGGCAAACTAATTCCTTTTTAATAAAAAAAAGGCTAGAAATTGAAGACATAGATTGATTAATGATTATGAACACTTACGAACACCCGTAGCCATCGACAATCACACCTCTGAAAATAGAGATAAGATTGAGAAACAAATAAATTAAATTAGGAGACAAATCATGATTTAAAAAATACCAAAATTAAAAGGGTGTTAAAATTACCTTATTAACCTTTTTAATAAAAAATAAAAAATGATAAAGAAAAAAATTTGATTGGTTGAAATTGGTTATCATGGTTATTACATAAAATAGTGGTTAGCATTTGAACCCTACCCTATATATATATATATATATATATATATATATATATATATATATATATATACTGGTGAGTTCAATAGAAAACTCATTTTCATTAGAAAACCAAAAAACTCCTACTGCATATGTGTAGTACATCAAAAACCCCAACTCACCCCCAAAAACCTAAACCCCCCAACCCAAAAACCTAAACCCACCCCACCCACCCCCCAAAAACTTAAACCCCCCACCTCACCCCTCCAAAAACCTAAACTAAACAAAAAACTAAACCAAAAAGTCTAACCCACCACCAAAAACCTAACCCCCCAACCCCACCCTCACCCCCACCTAAAAACCTAACCCCACCCACCCTACCCCCCAAAAACCTAAACCCCCCACCCACGCCCCAAAAACCTAAACCTCCACCCCACCCCACCCCACCCCATCCATCCAAAAATCTAACCTAAACCCAAAAACTAAACTCACTACTTTTCGATATTTATGAGAAAACAAAAAAACTACTTATTTAAAGGTAAAAAAATAATAAAAAAATCATAACTCAAAAAATAAATCAAAAATTAAAAAACTGTTTCGGAGACCATGTTTCCCACGTCGTCCTCGTTCAAAAATAAATAAATAAATAAATAAATAAAGTAGTAGGTTTAGATTTTGGGTTTTGTTTTTTGGGTTTAGTTTAGCTTTTAGGCTAAGTTTTTGGAGAGGTGGGGTGGGGGTTTAAGTTTTTGGGGAGGTGGGTTGGGGGTTTAGGTTTTTGGAGGGTGGGTGAGGGGGTAGGTGGAGTGGGGTTAGGTTTTTGAGTGGGGTGTAGGTTTTTGAGGGTGGGTTAGGCTTTTTGATTTAATTTTTAGGTTTAGTGTAGGTTTTTGGAGGGGTGGGGTGGGGGGTTTAGGTTTTTGGGAGGTGGGGGGGGGGGTTTAGGTTTTTGGGGTGGGTTTAGGTTTTTGGGTGGGGGTGGCATGGGGGTCTAGGTTTTTGGGGGTGGGTTGGGTTTTTGGATGCACTACACATGCAGTAGGAGTTTTTTGGTTTTCTCATGAAAATTAGTTTTCTAGTGAACTCGCTCATATATATATGGGAAGGATCATAAGAAAACTCATTGTTCATAAGAAAATCAAAAAAACTACTTATTAAAGGTAAAAAAAATCATAACTCAAAAATAAATCAAAAACTAAAAAAAGTGATTTAGAGACCATGTTTCCCATATAAGGGAAGGATTATAAGAAAACTCATTGTTCATAATAAAATCAAAAAGCTACTTATTAAAGGTAAAAAAAACAATAAAAAAATCAAAACTCAATAAATAAATCAAAAACTAAAAAACTGGTTCGGAGACCATGTTTCCCACTCAAAAAATCATAACTCAAAAAATAAATCAAAAACTAAAACTACTTATTAAAACTTCCATGAAAAACGCAGTGAAAAAAACGTTAAGAAAAAACACAATAAAAAATGTCTTGAAAAAACGCCTTGAAAAAAAGTCCATGAAAAACGCAGTGAAAAAAACGCCATAAAAAACGTTATGAAAAAACACAATGAAAAACGTCTTGAAAAAACGTCATGAAAAACATAGTAACAAAAGTCATAAAAAAAGACACTAAAAACGCAAAAAAACGTCATAAAAATATGTTACGAAAAAACACAATGAAAAACGTCTTGAAAAAACGTCAAAACGCTGTTAAAAACGTACAAAACCAGTTCAACGATTTTTTTTTTATTTTTTTTAAATATAGCAAGACCATACTCTTTTTAAAGATAAAAAAATGCTCGATTTTATGGTATAATTTTTTAAAAAACTAATGACGTATAACAAAGATATAAAACGTTTAAAAAATGAAAGTGAAAAATACATGTGACTTGCATTTTTATGTTATTTCTCTCTCTTGAAAGCAATTAATATTATACCCTTCAAGACTTAAAATCACTTCCTTTTTACGTGACTTTCTTAGAAACCATCCATCTCCAAGATCGGGGACTCAAAATCCTTCCTTACATCTTCTGAAAATGAATAATTTTGATGCCACAACTAGTAATTCAAATAATTCTATAACAGATTGTCAAAACGAACAATTAGGAGAATATAAACAAAAAATTTTGATAGATAAAAGAAAGCTAAAACAAATACAACATGAACAATTTTCTCTATCAAATTAATTAGGATTTAATATAAATACTTTACAAAGGTTATGAATAAAACCTAGAAATCATCATCTATATTATGGATTAAATATCCAAGAAATAGCTCTAGATATTGATACAACATCTAATAAAGTTATAATACCTTTATTATCAAAAAAGGATATTCAGGAAAGATTACAAAAGATAAAATCTGAAATTAGAAATATTCTAGGTTGGATACATATAGGAGCCATTCAAATAATTATAAAATCTACTTTTAAAGAAGAATAGATACTCCTCTTGAATTAGCAATCATGGATAATAGAATCCAAAATAAAGAAGAAACATGTCTTGGAATATTAAGAGGAAATTTACAATATAGAAAACTAAAATTTAATATTCATCTAAGAATTTCCTATCATATTTAAGATAGAGACTTTGATAAAACATTAAGTTTATTACAAGATTTTAAAAGAAAAGATTTCTGTAAACAACAAAATAGACCTTATTCTATTACATATGCAATATCTAACACACATCATTCCAATTGTTTTAGCATAAAAGATACTATTGATTTCCCTTTTCTATTCAATGATGTGTGCCAAATACAAATACCAAGTTTACCAAAAATAGAAGAAATAGATTCTAGACCTTTAAATTTTGATTCACAAGATAATCCATTACTGTCATCTAATCAAAGTATTCCTAGATTGACTTTCTCCAATAAAGATGTAACTAGTCATCCTTTACCTAGAATGTGTACCTTAAGCAGATTTTATAATATAATAGAAGCCAAAGAAGACAATATAAAAAATTATAAAATACAAGGAGAATATTTTAATGGACATAAATTCTCTTGTATTAACATACTGATAGATACAGGTGCAAATAGAAACTATATAAACCATAATTTTTGTAAAAATTTACAAAAATTTAAACTAGATGAGCCTCACCAATATACCACTTTAATGGTGAGCTACATGAAATCAATGAAGCCGTAGAAACTATAATTAAATTTGGAGAAGAAAAAATACCTTTAAGATTATTAATAGGAAATGAAGATAAAAATGATATATTAGAAATAATGTTAGTATTAAAAATAACATATAATGATAAAATGATATATATTCCTAAATGACAAATCCCAAAAGCATATACATTCCAATAGAAATTACTTATAAAGATTATAAAGCTGAATACTTTGCTGCTTATATAGATAGTGGTTCAGGTCTATGTGTTTGTAAACCATATTGTTTTCCAAATGAATACCATGAAGATTTAACACCTTGTAATGGAGTTAGCTTCTCAAGAAATATTATACTTTTAAGAAAAGGAATAAAAAAACCCGATAATATTAATAGGATCATATATGGGTAAATGTCCTACTTCTATAACACAGGATCGAATGTCCTATTAGGATATGATTTCTTACAAAGATTTAATAAAATTACATTTGATATTATATCTAGTCAGAAAAGGTTGAAAACACCTTGTCATAGTCTAATAGTAGTAAAAAGGATAAAAAATACATATGGAAGAAAATTCCCTATTAACTTTAAAACTCGCACAAGCCAGCGTGGTGATATAGGATATAAACAAAACCCAATAATTGAAAAATGAATACCTATTTTAGAATACAAAAAAGATGAACCATTAAAATACCAGGTGAATTTAAGAAAACTTAATCTTAATATAGATGATATAAAACATAAGATAAAACAATGTTATGCAGATAATCCATTACAATTCTGGGATAAAAATAAAATTACAGCAAAATTAGAAATGAAAGATAAAGAAAAAGATATTAGAGTAAAACCAATGAGATATAATCATGAAGACCCAGAAATTTAGCACTCAAATTAAAGAACTCTTAAGTTTAAAGTTAATTAGACCAAGTCATAGCCCACATAGCTCTTCTACCTTTCTAGTAAGAAAGCATGCTGAAATAACAAGAGGCAAGGCTATATTAGTAATAAATTATAAAAAATTAAATGATAATACGGTATTTGATGGATATTTCTTACCTCATAAAGAGAGCTTAATTAACTGGACAAGAAATAAAAAGATATTTTCTAAATTTGATTGTAAAAGCGGATTTTGGCTCAAGGACAATATGAATGGTTGGTAATGCCTTTCGGATTAAAAAATGCACCACAAATATTTGAAAGAAAAATGGATATTATATTTAGAGATTATGATTTTATTTTTGTCTATATAGATGATATTCTAGTTCTATCAAATGACATTAAATCTCATTTAAAGCATCTTGATATTTTTGCAGACATATGTATAAAACATGGATTAGCATTGTCTGAAAGAAAAACTAATATGTTGAAAGAAGGAATAGAATTTTTAGGAATGAAAATAGATGGTAAGGGAATCGAGCTTCAAAGCTATATTCTTGAAAAAATAACAGCATTTCCTAACAAGTTAATAGATAAAAAACAAGTACAAAGTTTTCTTGGAATTTTAAATTATGTCTCAAGTTTTATTAAAAATCTTGCAGAATTGAGAACCGTTTCAAAACGTAGTTAAAAAAGATAAAATATTTAGTTTTGATAAAAACCTAGAAGACCAAGTTAGAAAAATTAAAGATTATTGTAAAAATCTACCAAGGTTACTGTTAACTAAAGAAAATGATAATCTGATTTTAGAAACTGATGCTTCTGAATATTATTAGAGTGAAATACTTAAAAAAATAGAATATAATTCTGAAAAAGAAAAGGTTGGGAAAACTATTTGTAGATATTGTTTAGGCACTTTTAGTGACACTAAAACTAGGTATCATATCAATGAAAAAGAGTTATTAGCAGTAATAAAAAGTTGTCAAAAGCTTTTTTACTTTTTATTACCAAATAAATTTTTATTAAGAACTGATAATACTCAGGTAAAAGCTTTTATCAGAAATAATTTACCATCTAAACCAGAATATAAAAGGCTTATAAGGTGGCAAACTCTTTATATATATAAAGAGGAAGGTTCAATTCAGAACACTATATACTGCGAGAACATATGGAACAAAATAAATCTTTCATTTTTTCAATCCTAAAAAGTTATTAAATATGAGAAAATGATAGAAATGCAATGTTTATTTGTCTCATAAAATTTTTCAATCCGGCAACAGTTGGGTCCAAACAGGTACTTGCCACATATGGTCCCCTTGTCAATTCTACAGTTTCATTCAGTCAAGGATATTCTAAATTTTTGGTCGATCCTGCTCAGAATGGGTTTTTTTTTTCCTACAACTTCGAAGGACTATCATTTTATAACAATTTTTTACAATCACAAGTTTGTTAGGTTTATTGTCCATTTTGGGACCAACCTAGTTCTAAGCTGGGGTCGTACCAGTAAATCATGCATCCTATTTCTCCAGTTCCAATCCAATGCCATCATAACATACTAACGCCCAGGCCCGTAACAATCAAAATAAAGAAGAAAACAACAATACCATACTAAAAGGAACAAGTTGAAGTTTTCTGTTTGTACAAATAGAATACGATACAATCACCAGAATGTTTCAATGACAAAAGTCAGGATGCATACATACCAAGTCTCGGCTACAGACTACAGATAATAGGTAAGGGGCTTTCCTCGTTCAACACCAATCCTCCACTCCACGTTGAGCCACTACACTAAAACAGCAAATCTCGGTTATATACGAGCCAATTTGGGTTACGTTTTACCTCCCTTACTATTTGTTAGAGCCAACATCTATACGACCTATAAATATAATGAAGCAAAACTTAACAAATGATGCTTCATGTCAGGCTTACAAGTTGAGCTTGACGTACCCTCATTCAGCATTGTGAGATTGGTCATGCTCAATGAAATCCAATGCTTCATCCATGGTGACAACATTTACATGACTAACCCGGTTTTTGTGTGTCACCCCATATATCTTGTCAGCAACTTTCACAAGTTCTGGTCGGAAAGTTGTTGTAATGAATTGTGTACTTGCCATATCTGCCAAACGACGAACCATATCTAGAAAGAAGTTGTCAAGAACACAAATAAAAGAACAAATGTTGCTAGTCGAGGTCAGCAATCTATTTGGCTAGCTAATACTAAATAATAGAGGTGGGAATTTCGACCCATTTACTTCTAAAAGGGTCAACCCGGTTACATTTATCTATAACGGATCAACCAAACAAAATTAAAAAGGTTAGCTAAAAAACACTGGTCAAAAGGGTTGTTGAAATTTACCCTAAATCTATTTTTAATGCATATTTGAGACATTATTATTACCAAATAAAATTGATTTTTGTAATCATATTTGAGAGACTATTTACGAAAATAATTCAATAATTTTGGACCGGACTGTACCAAAAGATTATATTTGACCCGTTATCCAAACTGCCCGCTTTGCCACCTCTATAAAACTATCAACAATATTTCAAGTATGAGGCAGGATACTTCCAACTGCAGTGCGGTACTGAGGATCTAGTGCAGCATCTATCTCATCAAAAAGGTAAAATGGAGCAGGATCACATCGCTGTATGGCAAATATCAGTGCCAATGCAACCACAGTCTTCTGACCTCCAGACAATTGTTTCATGGACTGTGTCTCCCCTTGTCCAGTGAAAGAAACCTGCCATATTAATCCAAATGAAAATGAACATCTGCGCATAAGAATTCAATACCTACATACAACAACTACTGATTTAACGGAATTGAAACTACATGAATCTTGTTCAACCAGCCACTATACAGAATGAGAGGTCAAGAGACTTGAGACTGGTCTGTTCCATACTAATTTCGATCAATTCATATAAGAATGGGTCTGGTCGAGTCGGGTGGTTTTTATCTCAAACGGTCAAATCAAATAATTAGCTAAAAGTGGAAAAGGTCAAGGTTGAAAGCCACCCAAAATCTATTCACAGTATGTAAAAAATAAACTTAAGATGAAAAAGCTCTATAGTACATCAACCCGCACAAAACGTTTGACCCGTTAGGCAAACTGACCGATCCACTCATCTTGCCACCTCTAACTATAATAAAAAAAGATGTGTTTAAAAGAACACATGCCTTAACTTTCACGCCGATGTATTTTTCGACACGCCCCTCGGTATCAACCCGAGGCTCATCCTCGTAATAATCGTTATCAGCAGGATCACCATCCTGCTTTGTTGGAAGACGTAAGCAGAAAGTTAGAAATGCCACAAGTCTAAAAATGCATAGAAGAAAGTGACAAAGACCAACCTTTTTCTTCATCATGATCAAAAATCCATGACCGCCTTGGACAAGTTCAGAAAATACCTCTCGAAAATGTTTAGCCACACCTTTGAAAGTACGTTCTATAGATTCATCCTTGCGTTGATCCAGTACTGATACAAGTTCTTTGATTTTCTGTATATAAGAAGGATTAAACCTTTCTAAGTATCACATTGCTGACTAAAAGTTGTTTTGTCAAGTTCTCTTTCGGAGAAGTTAGAGAACTCTGTGAAAGGAACCAAGAGACAATTCCAGGTGATTCTCTCCAGAACTTTCCTTCAAATGTGCGAAAGATCAAGAGGGAAATGGAAGACTCTTATGGCTTTTTAAATGAACAAACTACCTACATCCAGCTAGCATATATACTCCAAGGGTACCATTGAAAAACTGATAACTTTCTTTCCTTTCTTTCAAAATCAAAAATGTGGAAAAAAATATAATGGCTATAATTATTATCCAACACGAGAACACATAAATTCCATTTATCCATACCCTTTCTTTTTTATTTCGATTGACAACTTAGAAGTAGAACTTTTAATTAAAAAAGATTTCAGTTGCTACAACAATATGAACAATATATCACATCTTGACTGGTTCTTTGGATCCAGATAATACGAAGTGATGAGTTGGTTATTACTTCTATAGTTATTTGTTTATACTATGGTGGTTTTTTATACTAACCCTCAAAAAACCAACGAGTCACACACTAAGCATAGCAATTTTATCAAAAGATTCATTTCATTTTTATTAAACCCTATAGAATTGTAATTGATTATTTTTTTTGTCAAAATTTTCATTTTCATCCAAAAATTGACTCCGGTTTTTTATCTTGTTCTCCTTGCAAAATAATTGATTTCTATGCACATTATTTTGATTCTTTAAATTGAAAGAAATTAGAATTCTCAATTCTCTACAACGTCTAGACGATAAAAAAATTTCAGGAACAAGCAAATCAGAATTATTTTTGTCTCTATTTAGAGTTTTATGTCTTGGAATGGATTCATCAAAATTATTCTTAGCAACATTTTTGGGGTCTCGGTATCTTTGATTACTTTGGTGCTTACTTTTATGAATCAATGAAATACCTATTATTTGATACACAAAAAACCCTCCGTCATTTTTTTTACAGATAGAAGGCCAGGTTATATAATTAATATCCCCTTTTTCGTTAATTGTGCAAGATTTAAACGTCTCCTCATTATATCCAGATAGGTAACAAAAATCCTTCTTTTTTTCAAAGAAGTTCTAAAACCTGTCTTTCCTTGTGTTCTCCTTTTTTTTTATCTTCCTTTGTTATTTTTTCTTCAAACTCAAACGAAGTGGAAGTGAAAGTATAAATGATTAACTTACCTCGTCACCAGCATCAAGTTCCTGTTGTCGCTTCTGGAGTTCTTCTCTTTGATCCGTAAAGTTTGCATACTGATCAAGTGCTTTCTTGTTTACATGACTAAACTGCTTTAGTTGCTCATTGCACTTGTGCAACATTTTATATAATTCCTTTATGCTCTTCCGCTTGTGGCTGCATTTTTAACTATGTTTAGAAGAAAAGTATGACAAATTTTACCATGTTGGAGGTGGTAAATACGACCCATGTACTTATGAATGGTCAATTTAAGGCTATGTTTTATTTTTAACAGGTCAAACTGGAAATTTACAAAGATAGCTGAAAAGAAAATGTGGCATATGGGTCATGTCAAAAACCACCAAAAGTGTACTTTTGTAAGCATACAACCTCGCAAATCATTTTGTTCATAAAAGTACGTAATAATATTAGTTTCATAATCATGTTTAACACACTATTTATAAAAACGTTTGTAATTGTTCCAAGTCAACCCAACCCGACCTGTTTCAACCCATACCAAAAAATTAACCCTTACCCAACCTGCCTGACCCACTCAATTTGCCTATTAGCGATACATATTTTGTATTATTTATAAATAACACAAAATATACATCGTTTTATTTATAAATATCCGAGCTAATATTGCCATCTCTACTGCAAAGAAAACTGAGTTATGTCGAAGAGATAGTGGTCAGAAGACTACGATTACATTTCAAATGCATCTGATGATAATGGACCCAATTCTCTGATTTTCTTAGAGTACTCTTCTTGCTTTGCAAGTAAAATATTTTTTCTACTAATAAGTTGCTCTGCTCTTTTATCTTCATTTTGGCGGGTTTTTTCATACTCCTCCAAACGAGCCTGCATTTACAAGAAATGTATTACTAAACAGTTATACGTAACTGCAATCCCCCTTTAAAAACAGAAATTACCCTCAGATCGCTCTTCTTTTTGTTGATTTTCTTAAGTTCCTTGTTTCGATCTTCTATGCTTTCTAACACTCCTGATGATGGAAAAAAGAAAAGCAGCTTAATCAAGGAAACTGATTATCAGAAACTAGATGCAGAGAATCTAAAGCACCCTACTTTGGAGTTGTTTTTTCACTTCTTCAACAGATCTTTTTGCATCTTGCAATTCCTGTCTCTTTGCTTCTGCTTCGGCGTTTAACACATCAGTTTCTGGAGACTGTTTCACTGCCTCCAGTTCTTGTTTCCTTCTAACAAGATTTGTTGACAGATTGGTCTCAAGCTCTGCTTTCCTTGTTTCAGTCTACCAATTTAAAAAGAATGAGATTACATATACTATAGAGTAGAGGGTGCAATTTCTACCCATTTGCTTAAAAATGGGTTGTAAAAGATCACAGTGGGCAAACAGGTTGAAAGTAATCATTTTATTCGAAGACAATCATAAATAACACATTTATTGTTTATAAAATATAAAAAATTTCAGGTCAAGCAAAACCTGTTTTGACCCATTACCAGACCCACTCGACCCGCTCATTGCCACCACTACCAGAAACTTTATTTTTTAAGTGAGTCCCAGTAACAAGTATCAGCAAACCTCTACTCGGTTTTCCCTGCAGGCTACTAGCTGTTCTTTAAAGTCTGCTATTTCAGGATTCAATCGTGACAGTAAATCCCTTTCCTCTGGGGTTAAGTGATCAACAAGTTCTGTTCCCATCTCATCTCTTTTCATTGCAATATTAGCTTTGACCTGATCAATTTGAGTTTGTACATTTGCAAGTAACTTCAGCTGCAATTTTTTCAATTTAATGTAACAGTTAGATCAGATCATTGACATAAACATAATTCAACAAGAAGGCAATAGAAAGCCTCAGAAACCTTCTTCTCAAGAGCTTTGGAGATGTTAAGTATGTGCTTGTTAGCATTTGCAACCTCTTGCTTAAGTTGTTCAAGTTCCGATCTCTCATGTGCCAGCTCAGCATCATCTTTCTGCTGCTCATTAATTATTTCATTAATTTCCTTGTCTATAAGTGCTAAAAGTCAAGTCCAAACCAGTAACATAGTTGAGATGTGAAATCTTGAGAATAACAAGACAAATATTGAAGTCATCTACTCATGTACCAACTAGAGGAAAGGTGGCAAATTTTGACCCTCTACATACAAATGGGTCAATTTGGGTTATGTTCTATCTCTAACGAGTCAAATGAGTTAAGCTGAAAGATTTAATTAAAAAGAAATACCATATGGGCCATGTATGTCAAACAGGTTGAAAGTCGTCCAAATGTATTCAAATGCATAAAACATTCTAATCACATATTAAAAAAGTTTGGATTGTTATGGTAATAATGTAGTTTTGCACTCTCATCACATGCACCGATTAATTACAAAATTAAAAAAAATAGAGAAAGGTGACAGGTCATATGGGTCATGTAGGTTGACCGCGTTGAAACTTGATAGTCATCCAAAATGTATTCAAAAGCATAAAACCATCTAAATCACAAATTATTTATAAAACTAAAAAAAAAGGTGTTTATGGGCCAGTACAACCCAACCCGGCCTGTTTTGGTCCATGCCCAATGTGACCCTTTAACCAAATCACCAGGTCCACCTAGTTTACCACCCCTATGTAGAACACAAGGAACCCAGTAAACAAAGTGCAACCCCTTAAACTAACAATAGATATGAATGGTAACAAAAGCCAATGAATTTCTAAATTTAACACCATGGTGTAAGGAACAATATGTGATAAACCAGTTTAAGTAGAGAGACTGGACATATAAAGGATATTCTGAAGTTCAGATCTGACATTCTGGAGCTCATTTTCCTTTGCAGTGATTAACATGGCATTTTGCCGAATGATGTTCATAAACTTTAGCTTTGAACGCCTTTTATCATAAAATCCACCTGTCATACCACCTTTTTTGCTAACTTGATCACCTGTGAAAGATGAAGGATAAACTTAACAGAATTGAAGGCAAGGAAAAAAGCAAAGAAAAAAAAGCGAAAAATGAAATGCAAACCTTCGACGGTAATGCAGTCCAAACCATCAGCACGAGCAACACGGGTGGCAACATCCAGATCTCGGCAAATCACTGTTCTAGCAAAAACCTGAGGGTAAAATGGGCAACATCCAAATACAGTGAGATGTAGTAACTGTGTTTGTATATTTGTATCCTATGTATGGGAGGTAGAACTACAAGAAGAAAACGTTGCACAATTTACCACACTACATAACTTAATCTTCCCTTGCTCAACAATAAGGTTTATATGTCACAAAACTGTGTGCAAGTCAATATATCTAAGCTATCTTACACCTATGTAGCATGAGTCTTCAGTTACAAAAAATCTATTTTGAATTCGCTATCTGCATGTGTATGAAGCAACATATCAAGTAACAAAAATATATAGGCAGTCAGCTTCAAAGAGAAGGATTATCTGCCTCATCATCAATAAAATATGACGCGGTGCTTAGGGTCAGGGTCATGTGAAACTATTACCTCTTAAAATTTCCTATGGCCTTACATGCATGCTAGAACTTGAAACTTGACCCTTTTACCTATCTGATTAGTATATAGTAGCTTTTACGTCCTCTAGAATATTGGTCATAATTTCAGATAGACGAGAAAATGTCTAAAAGTAAACCAATCAGAAGCAAACAAAAAGTGTCTAATGCCCAACCACCCAAGAGAAAACCTCCTAAACTTCCACCTTTGTCTGACCTTTCTGTACTTATCGTTCTATCTGAGTCTGTAACTAGCTCTGGGTATCCCTTTGCAAAGGTAACCCTCTTCTACACACGAGACTTACAGAACCGGACTCTATTTCTTCAGAGTTGGATCAACTCCTTCTGGAGGTATCTCAACCATATACAAAGAACCCATCTTCCTACCACGAGCGATCACTAGGTTTCCTTTGATTGCCTTCCACTGGCCACCAACGAAGATAACATTGTGTTCTTGATCATCCAACTGCCCGACTGAGATAAGCGTCCTCTTCAAGCTTGGAATGACTCTAACAACCTTCAGAGTCCAGGTGGTTCCCCCAGAAGTTTCCAAATCAACATCCCCCACACCCGTAACATCTAGGATCTCATCAATGGAAAATCGTACCTTCCATAAGTCCCCAATTTTGAGATTCTTCACCTTATCCATGTTGTGCGTAGCATGGAATGATGCTCCAAAATCCAAAACCCATGAATCCACATCACTCTCTAGGCAACAAACCAAGGCTTCATATGTGTCTTCTACTGCAACATTCACCTCGTTTTCTCTCTTTCTTAGCACCCGGGCACTGATTTCTAAAATGTCCTACCTATTTGCAATCCCAACAAGTGATCTCTTTTCGATGCTTGGGTTGGCTTCTTCTTCTACTCCGGTTGCTTCCCCTTTCATTCCTTCTTCCTATGCCTTTTGCACTCAACAGTGAACTCGAAGTATCCCCTGAGCTTCTACATCTGACATCCTCTCCAAGAATCAAGTTGCGAATACCTCCAAAAGTAAACTTAATAGTTCCAGATGAACTATTAAGTATCCCCTGAGCTTTCATTCCTTCTTCCTCTACCTTTTGCACTCAACAGTGAACTCGAAGTAATCCCAACTGATCCTAACCGAGTTATGATCGAATTAAAATCATTGAAGTGAACAGCAATTGAAGCACCATCTCTCATTCTGGCGTTGACTAACTGTCGAATCAAGAACACCTTTTTCAACGTTAAGTGCTTTTCATGCATATCTATCAAAGCTTTCACCAAACCACACGTAGTCGTTTCATTCACAATGTTGTACGCAAAAATTTTAGCCAATGAAAGCCTGACTACTCCCAAGGCTTTCCTGTCCAATATTGCCCAATCCTCATTAGACACTTTATCTAGTTTCTTTCCTGGCAACATTTGGAACAAATCTTTCTGATACAAAACATCCTCAATCTAAATCTTTCGAAACCCAAAATCATGTCCACCAAACTTCTCAATCTTTATCCTTCCTTCCTCCGCCATGATAATCGAATACCAAGAGCACGTTTGTTGATCGAAAAAAGTGGTCAAACACAGCAGTGGTGACGGCCTGAACTTAACGGTTGTTCAATTGAAACACTGTTAAGAGGCCTACTCAGATCAAATGAAATCAAGGGTTGAATCTGTCCTTTGAAAAGTCGCAACGGTGGCACCATCGATCCAGCAACCCTGAAAACGACGCATAGGCGGCGGCGACTGGAAGGTTGTTCATGTAGTGCTATCAAGAGCTGGACACTCTAATACCAGTTGTTAAGTTATCACACGCACACCCAATAGAAGTGAATGAAAGGCACGAGGATTTAACGCGGTTCGATCGGTGTGACCTACGTCCACGGGCTGCAACTAGCGGTGTATTATTACTCAGGAGCTCAAGGAATTTTAAGTACAAAGCTCTAATTGTATAGGCAATGGACTAGGGTTAGCTTATGTCTAAAACTTGGAGTGAGTAGGCAAAGCTCGAGGAATTTAAAGTATGATTCCTTAATTCCAATACTTGGAGAGAAAGAAATAGGCTCCTGTCTAAAATAATCGGTTGTTGCATTATGGTCAGGGTTTGCTGCCTCTAAGCCTTCTACGAGCCTCCACGTACCCGCGCCCACCAGTTCTGATTAAACATAAAGCTTATTAGGTTGTACATACATGAAGCTCTTTTTTAAACTTTCGGGACCTAAACACCTCGAAGAGCCTCGCGCTTTTTTAAACCGGTGAACAAAGATTAAGCAATAACTTATGTTAGTCGATTGGTTTAATAATACTTTTGTATGTTCCGGTATGTAAAGAGTAAGACAGAGGTGGTCCATGGGGTGAAAATGATATAAGCAAGTAGGCATATGAGGCACTCCTCCTAACAACACACTTAAAAACACCCGATAACTCTCATCTATTAACTAATCAGAGTAATATTCTAAAATCCATTCATCTAAACAACTAAAACTTTCTTGTCAATTTAATAAACTTTTAGAAGATATATGATTATGAAAAGTCGGTAGATATGTTATTTGTTGAGAGCTAAAACCTTGGATATGAATATGACAATATCTTTCAACTTACTTGTGGATCATGTATGGTAGAAAACCATTTAAGCTTAGAGGGGAAGGTTTGTTTCAATGCTAGGCCTTTCAATTCTCAATGAATATCATGCAGTCCAGTGCAAGTGTATGTATCGTTCATGTTAAACAAAAAACATATTTATAGTATAGGGTTGCTTAGTATATGAAGAATTTAGGTTTTAGTTTTTTTTATTTAGTATGCTCTTCCGTATACAAATCATAGTTGTCAAAGGCGCTAGACGCACTCAAGGCACATAAACCTTGCCTGGGGCCTAGGCGCAAGACGCAAAAACAGCAAGGGCCTAAGGAAAAAAAAATACACTTAAATGAAAAAATAAAATAAAATATATTATGTATTGAAAAATAATACTATTCTTCAAATAAAATAAAGAAAAGCTATTATATAACATTTAATATCATCTAATTAGTACCAAAAGTTCTAAAATAGTCAGATTCAAATGTAATTCCAAAAATTTGAATAACAAAATGTTCAAGGTAAAGCATTAAAGAAAAAACATTCAATCAGTATCGTTACCAAGCTTATATAAGCTCAACCATCGGCTAGGAAATGATAATAAAGCATTAATTAAAAAAACTGAATCATCGCCTAGGAATCAAAGCGCATTTATTGCGCCTCGCCTCAAAATTGCGCCTAGGCGCACCAGGCGCTCGCTTTTAATAACTATGGTACAAATTGAGGCACATGCCTCCTAATGTAAACACCAAAAAGTAATAAATAGAAATATAATCACGTGATCTTATTACCTTCATTTATTAACAAAAACAGGACAGATATTATACATACAAGTAATGTCACTGAATTTCTACTTGTTTCTTGAAATATAAGTCTCATTTCTCCTATGCAAACAACTTTTGAACACTTTAAGCACAGAAATATATATATATATATATATATATATATATATATATATATATATATATATAATTTCATTAGGAATTTGTGTAATACCGTATATTCAGGCCAAATTATACACCTTCTAAATGTGGCAAGCACTATATAATGCACTTCAATAAACATACCAAATTATACACCTACGAAATGTGGCAAGCACTGTATATTGCACTCACTAGACATACCAAATTAGACACCTTCTAAATGTGGCAAGCAGTGTATATTGCACTTCACTAGACATAAAAGCTATGGCCATTACTACCAATATCTTATGCTCTAAAATACCATGTATCACACTGATATGTAATCTATTAAATTAAAATGTCACAAATCTTGAGACTTATACTAGGGCATACGAAGAACTGAACTTCCTTTGTCACAAGCATGAAAAAAAAATCAAACAAGGACATATTTAAATGGAATAATAGAAAACATAGAATGACGTTTAGCTTAACTACACGAGCAAGAAGCTACACATATATAACACAAATGAGGATGACTTACACAGTGCAGCTTTTTAATATAAGAGATAAAACAGCAACAAAAGAAATAGACATTAAATTTTGTTGCAAACGAAGCAGTTAAACTATGAACAATACTGCTGATGTAAAATTTCAGTTGGCAAAATCAACTTGTAATCTGAATTTTGATAGATGAAGCAGATATTCACATTGCCTAATTTATCAACAAAGGATCAAAAACAGAAAAGATTAATAGGTGATTGCTGACCTGACCAAATGCTTGATCGTAATTGGAGGAATATTTCAATTTCTTAAGAAGAGGTATCACATCAGAACTTTTTGGATAACTGACATGAGGAGCCTTAACCCTATTAAGGGGTATAAATGTAACTCTTCCACCTTTCTCTGCATTAAGGTGTCGAATTACTTGTGTAGATATCTCATCAGTTTCAACCACCACATGGAATAAGCTGCACACGAATAGGACACATTTCTCAACTAAAATAATGCCACATGAATCAGTCTACACCTTTTTCAAAAGGTGGTGTGTGAATTTGGTATAGAAAATGTTATACATGGTATATCTATACTATATAATAAATTATTAGAGCCGATAATTGTAGAGCAATTATAGGGGAATTAATTTGATTAGATATTTGTATAGAATTATATTTAGAATAATTATATGATCCTAAAATAGAGGATTCCTTTGTACCTATTTACATACACTGATTGTGAATAACGAAAGCAAGCAATTATATGCTCCTTCATGGTATCAGAGCTCCAAGCTCTCTGATTTACCAGCCTGCCCTAACCTCTTCTCCAGCAATTCTTCTCCAGCAATTCTTCTCCGGCAGCCCCTTCTCTCTTCCTCTGTCGACAATTTTTTTTTCTGCTATGGCCTCCCTACACCCTGCTGTGACTGTTACCAACATCCGAAACTTCATACCCATTGTTTTGGACATGGAAAACGGTCAATACACGTCATGGGTTGAACTCTTCAAAATCCATTGTCGTGCATTTGAAGTTCTCCATCACATCATACCACCTACATCCTCTTCCACATCTTCCTCCGGTAAAGAGAAAGAAGCCGATGTTGCTGCTGCACAGAAAATATGGCCTCGTCTCGATGCTGTATTCCTCCAATGGATTTATGGGACGATTTCTACTGACCCGTTAGTCACCATCCTCAAGCCCCGCAACACTACCGCCCGGGCATGGCAGGCGTTGGAGAGTCTTTTCATCGATAACCGATCCACTCGGGCCGTTTATCTTGAAAACAAATTTTCCAATACCAAACTAGACTCGTTCCCCAACGTGTCCGCCTACTGTCAAGAACTCAAAACCCTATCAGACCAGTTGGCTAATGTCGAAGCTCCGGTATCCAATCAACGTTTGGTCTTGCAACTCATTGCCGGACTCAACGACCCATATGACAACCTCGTCACAGTATTGCAGCAAACCAACCCCCTCCCTGATTTTAACAAGGCTCGCTCTCAACTTTTGTTGGAGGAAACAAGAAAGGCAAATCAGTCCTCCGCCACTGCTCTACAAGCAGCCACAACGCAGCAGCCTGCCTCTGATCAACAACAGCCTATCTCCTATCAGACCTCCTCCTTCGGTCGTGGTAGGAGCCAGGCAAGGGGTAGAGGTCGCAGTCGGGGACGCTTCAACAGCCATGGTCATGATCGTGGTGGCACCAACCCGGTCCAACACCAGAGAATGAAACACGTTGAGCTCGATATTCACTTTGTCCACAAGAAGGTCCAACGCGGACACATTAGAGTCTACCACATTCCCTCTCGCTATCAGATTGCTGACATCTTCACCAAAGGACTCCCACGAGTTCTATTTGAAGACTTTCGTCCGAGTCTCAACATTTGCTCTCCTCTAGTTTCGACTGCGGGGGTATAGAGCCGATAATTGTAGAGCAATTATAGGGGAATTAATTTGAATAGATATTTGTATAGAATTATATTTAGAATAATTATATGATCCTAAAATAGAGGATTCCTTTGTACCTATTTATATACACTGATTGTGAATAATGAAAGCAAGCAATTATACGCTCCTTCATAAATAAAGGTCTTTTATACAACGTGTCACCTCCATATTCATTCTCATCATTTTTTCCCGTCTCTCTCTTATTAAATACACCTCTATCTTTTAATAATAATATATTTAAAAAATAAATACTAATCTATACTATCTTATAAGGAAAGGTTTTTCATACCATTTGTTGTTGGGTTTGTGAAGGCTTTGGGCCGGGCCGGGCTGGGCCTTGGGCCACCTGCGGCTGGACCCCCATTGGGCCTAATAAGGCTGAAAGAACGGGAACATAAGCTGGCAGCAGCCTTAGGGCTGCTTAGTTCTATTTCTTGTCCATTAAGTTTTTGCCTTATTTAATTAACCCTAATCTTGGAATTATATATACCTCTATGATGTAATTGTATTCTTGAGCACCTAATAATAAAGAACCCTAGTTGCAAAGTGGACGTAGGCCAATCGGGGCTGAACCACTATAAATCTCTCGTGTCTTCTACTTTTCTGTTTATCGATTGATATTGTGTGTGTGATTCCGCTGCGATAACGACACTTGATACCTAACAAGTGGTATCAGAGCCAGGTTTGTTGTTTACACACTGGTTCAATCGCTGAAGGGGTTAAAGGCTGTTCGAGAAAGTTTTTTTTTCTGCTGTCCGTTTTTTTTCTCCTGCTGGGTTGCGATCTGCTGCTACAGTACACCCGCCGCTACAGTACTTCCGGAGTGAACAGTACTTCCGGCATGAACAGTGTTTCCATGCGTGAACAGTGATTTCCAGAATTTCGTTTTTCTGCTGCTGTTCAAGGGCTGATCACAGGCCTGTTTTTTGCTGCTGTTGTAGTGATTAGGGTTAAGAGAAACCCTAGGAGCCGTCGCAAGTAGGGGATAGAAAGAGGTTGTTCGGAAATTGTTTCTTGTGATTTTGCGATTAGGGTTTGGTCTATTAAACCCTTGAAGTTGCTGTTGGTCACAGGTTTTGCAGTTGAAGCGCCGGTTCGGGTGTTTCGGGTTTTAGGGTTTGTTATTGGAGGTTGCTTGGCTTCGGTTGGTGGATTTTTTTTTATCTTGTTTTTTTTTATTCTCATTTGCAATGGCTGAAGACGGGAAAGTTCGAATCGAGAAGTTTAACGGGACTGATTTTGCATTGTGGAAGATGCAAATAGAGGCGTTATTCGGTGAAAATGATTTGGAGATGACATTAGAAGAGAAACCGGGGGGTTTGAGTCAGGCTGACGAAGTGATTTGGAAGACAAAGGACAAAAGGGCGAGAGGTAAAATTATACTGGCTTTAACGAGGAGTGTAGTGTTTAATATCATGAAGGAGACCACGACTCATGGTATGATGACGGCTCTGTCAAATATGTATGAAAAGTCGTCTGCCGGTAACAGGGTGTTCTTGTTGAGGGAGTTGTTCACGATGAGGATTAACGAGGGAAGCTCAGTACCCGATCACATTAATAACATAAATTCAATTTTGTCCAGGTTATCGACCGTTGGGACAAAGCTTGATGATGATACTCAGGCGACGATCATGTTATCCTCTTTGCCTGACAGCTGGTCAGATTATGTGACAGCGATCACTAATTCTGGTGGAGCTGGGAATTTGCAGTTTAACGAGATCCGGGATAGTATTTTGGGTGAAGACATTCGTCGGAGAAACACTAATGGAGGATCTTCTTATTTATTCAATGTGGGCAGAGGAAGGGAAAATAACAGGAGCAGTGGGAGTAGGGGAAGGAGTTCGTCTAAAACTCGAAAGAATGTGAAGTGCTGGAGCTGCAATGAAATTGGACATGTGAAAAGTCAATGTCTGGGAAAGAAAAAGGAAGTGAATAGTGTTCAGGAAGAAGAAGAAGAAGAAGAAGAAGAATCTTAGGGTGAAACACTGGTTTGCTGTGTAGAGTCTGCCATTGACTCTTGGGTTATGGATTTTAGATCTTCGTTTCACGCCATACACAGCTGGAAAACGATGGTGAATCTGAAGGTAGGCGACTTGGGAAACGGTGAGGTTCTTAACGTAACGGGCATGGGAGACATTGGTCTGAAAACTCCATTAGGAACTACATGGAACTTGAAGAACGTCAAGGTGATTCCGGTTCTGACGACGAAGCTTATTTCTGTCGGTCAGTTGAATGAATAGGGAATGGAAGTAAAGTTCGGTGGTGGCAAATGGAAAGTGACAAATGGAAATCTTGTTATTGCTCGTGGAAACAAGAAGGGGTCACTTTATATGGTTGAAGTATCTGCTGAGGGGTAACCGTCCCGGTTAAGCATAACAAAGTCGGGTTCGCTGAGTCAAAGGAGCAAAAGAGGGTTCGTTTTGCAAGGGTGAAGCCTGGTGTTAAGATGACTCAAGCTGAGCGGGATCAGAGGTCTAAACTAGTTCAGGGGTTTGATGACAGTGGGAGCACAGGGAGTGTTCCGGGCACAGTTACAAAACAACGTTGAGTTTTGAAGACCGGTAGTCCGATTGATAAATTCTCTCCAGGGAAACACTTGCTGAATGTGGAGAGTGGTGATGATTCTCGGTGCATCTATGGAACTGGTGGAATGTGTAAACCAGTTGAGACAGAGGATGGGTCAGAAATGACTGCTGGGTTGGAGCTCAGGGGAGCTTCAACTGCCCCTTCATGTACTTGATGAAGAGGGGGATTGCAACTAGAGGGATTCTGATGAAGTCTGAGCTTGTTTATGGGAACTGAAGGGTTGGGAGACTTTGGATATGGAGGATACTGGAATTACTGGATCATGGATTACTTGGATGGTGTTTGTGGATTGAGGAAAGCCTTCAAGTGAGAGATTGTTCGGTTTGTGAAGGCTTTAGGCCGGGCTAGGCCTTGGGCCACCTGCGGCTGGACCCCCCTTGGGCCTAATAAGGCTGAAAGAACAGGAACATAAGCTGGCGGCAGCCTTAGGGCTGCTTAGTTCTATTTCTTGTCCATTAAGTTGTTGCCTTATTTAATTAACCCAAATCTTGGTATATATACCTCTATGATGTAATTGTATTCTTGAGCACCTAATAATAAAGAACCCTAGTTGCAAAGTGGACGTAGGCCAATCGGGGTTAAACCACTATAAATCTCTCGTGTCTTCTACTTTTCTGTTTATCGATTGATATTGTGTGTGATTCCGCTGCGATAACGACACTTGATACCTAACATTTGTCACCTCCATACTCATTCTCATCATTTTTTCCCGCCTCTCTTACTAAATACACCTCTATCTTTTAATAATAATATATTTAAAAAAATAAATACTAGTTGTACTAATCAAACACAGTTATTTACTTATTTTAAATTGTAATTTATTATAAAAAACTTTAAAATCCAATTATGTAACTTTTATTTTCAATCAAATAGTAAATGAAAGTCAAATTATATTAAATAGTAATTAAGGTATTTTCAAAACCCAATTATATATTAATTTTTACATATTTTTAATTTTGTTTTCTATCCTTAGTATATGTAATACATTTTTACACCTGTAAAATATGTACATAAACATTTAAGAATTTTATGTATTGATATTTTTCATCCCGTGTGTATTACACGGGTTCTAAGCTAGTAAAATAATAAAAGCAAGCAAATTTAAAAGATGACAGGCTCAGGCAAACCTGTTTCCAGCTGTCACTTCAACAGCAGTAAATAAATTTTCATCACATTCAAGCAACTCAATAATTGAACCATACACTCCAGAAATGTTGTAGTCCCTGCAGATTCTCCGGACACAACTGATTCCCCTTCTTATGTCCTGTTATGTAAACATAGTCAAGATAGCAGCAAAATAAACGTAGTTTTTCATGAGTAAACAAGTGAAAAATAACATAAGCTTACAATTACAGGAAAAGAAAAACTATTTAAAGAATAGATGCAATATATTTGAGACGATGTTTTGGCGACGGAAATGACTAATGGCCAAATCTCAACTAAATGAAGTGGGTTACTTGCAAGACCTATATGGCTTTAAAGTGTTAGAAAATGATGCACATTTCTGCTTTTGTAGATACCCATCTGAAACTCGTAAAAGAGAATTGGATCCTAAATTTATGCATACCATATCATCGGAGGAGGAGCATAAAGTATAGTAGACTCAAATAAGATAAGCTAAGCAAGGAGCTGCAAATTTTGGTATAGCAAGATGCAATGTAAAATCTAGTTTTAACATCTGCATTCAACCGGCAAACAATCCACTGCTTACATACATATATGTGTGTCAGTGGGAGTGGTAGAGACATACACACCCATACGCATGCAAACATATAAATATACACACACAGACACATGTTTATGTACATATACGCATATATAGATTGATGCATATATATCTAGATATGTATCTACATACATATCTAGATGCGTAATACGCATATATGTATGCATACAAGTATAAATGTGCATTACATATACATTTACGTATATATGTACGTGGGCGCTTCAATGGTCCTAAGAAGAATTTGAAACACTGATACAAACAGTGTACAAACATGAATTTCTACATATATGTATCTAGGTAAAGCCATTTACATCTTATGTATGAGCACCATCATGCATGTATGTAACAAATATTCCAAAGATCACCAAGAAAGACAACTTGAGAAATTTCGACCCAGAACTTGAGGGACTTGTAGAGTTCTCCAAATGGTTCTGGTATTTCATTGTATGTAGTTTAAAACACCATCTAAATAGAGGTAGAAATTTCGACCCACCAACGATAAAATAGGTCGAATAAGTTGAAAATCACCCAAAGCTTACTCCAATGCCTAGTCTTACAAATTACAACCATCTAATTCACTTTATATAAATAAATTATCATTCGAAAAGAATAACTTTTGATACAATTCATTACATTAATTATTTATGAATTTCGATTTTGGTTATAGTTTTGACCCGTTACCCAACCTACTGATCGGTTAATTTTTTAACCTACCAAATACAGAAAACCATGCATCTAGACCTAGACCTAAACCTAAACCTAAATCTAAACCTAAACCTGAGGACTTTAATTCGGCTATCCATGATTGCTTGCTAGGTTAGGCCCTTATTCCTCATTCTACTGACCACTATATACATTCACAATAGAATTTTTCATGTGCCAACTCTGATGGTAGAACCCAGAACCCTTGTTTGTCTCCACTTAGGGAAACTTCTATTAATTACAGGAGTCATGTTTTAAAATCAAAATTGTGTAACATGCCTAATAAACATTCCCATAAGACTTCAAGAGCATCCCAAACTAAACTTTTCCTCAAACAAGGATCTTTCAAGATATAACATCTACACCTTTCAGAGACAATGATACATTTAAGAGGGATTTAATAACTGCATTACTTTCATACATGAACATGTTAACATACCCCAGGAGTAGCATGATCCAAGGCTTTTTCTGCCTTCACAACTTCTGCTTTAAGACGCTCAATTTCAGCATTAAGTTCGCTTTCGGTCCCCCACAAAGACCTAAAGAGGTAATGAACTTCAGTATCTGGTACATTTAAATGATCTTTGACAAAACATAGATGTGCAAAACTCGGCCAAAACAGAAAACCAAACCAGAACCTGTATACTTAGTCCAGATCGCAGTTCTAATTATTGCAAAAATTCAGTTCTCGATTCGGACTGATTCTGTCTCTGCCCAGCTCAGCACTGGTCCGAACCAAACCATTTTTTCTTTAAATGTAAGAGAATGACGTAACTAGACTTAAATCACTAGCCCAAAGTTCAAGTCTGGTTCATGCCCAGGTTTGGGACTGAACCGCTTCTAAACTGATCCGAACCAGTAGTATACGGTCCTGTTCTCAGTTCCGATACTCATTTTTCCGGTTTCTGTCCAGTATAGTACTGTTGCACACCCCTACCCAATGACAAATCCAACAGAAAAAAATAATGTAGGTGTACTTTCGCTTATCATGAAGCTCATCTCTCTTCGCCTTATGCTGATTAAAACCTTTGCGATAACCTGATATCCGAGCTTCTAAAGCAGTTATCTCTGCTTCACGACCTTTGACATGTTCGGTTTGTGCTGCCAAATCTCTTTCAAGTTTACCAATTTCATCGTTGAGTAGATTTTCCTATAATGTACAAAAGAAAGTAGACATTCTATAATTGAGATCTCACAACACTAATACATCAAATTAAAATTAATCACCGAACAAAGCAATGGTAAGCATCCCAATAAACTACTGACAAATTAAGAAGATTAATGAAGGAACTAATAAGGTACACCGTACTAATTGGAGTAATAAATTAAGCAGCCTCATAAATACATAATCCAGTTAAAAGACAGGTGTTTAACCTTATAAACTCATATTCAAGGAGAGTGTTGTAGTTTCCTACTTTCTGGGATCCGATTTTTATTATAAATAGAAGACTGGTATTTACCCAGTTTTAATGCCACCAATCACACTTTAATTAATGTGATTGTCAGCTCCTATAGTTGTTAAGAGTTAAGACTTTAAGATCATTGACAGGCTGCTGCCAAGTTCTATAAATAACGGTTATTCCATTTCAGAAGAAAACTAAGTTACTGTCTAGTATGCTGAAATGCAAGGCAGAATGGAATGGACCATTTCAACAGGGTGAAAAAAGTGCCTGTTAACCATGTAGGAATCGAATAAACCATTCCATAAGGAATGTGCTTTCCTACATTTTAAGGATTTTCATTGTTTGGGTAAGTGGTGCTTTTTCCTCGTTAATTCAAGGAAACGAATAGAAAATTAAAATTTCATCTAATATTTTATTCAAAAAGTCTTGATAACGTTATTTCTTTCAAGAAATTAATTTTAACTAAAAATGTTTAATTAAAATCTTATTTAAAGTTTTCCTAACCTTTTTGTGTTTAACTTTTTACTTTTATAGATATAAACTTGTTTATTTGTCATTAAACCATGTAGCAAAGAGAAGTGAAGAATAATTTCAATTTATACTTAAAAATTGATATATAAGCTAATACTTATAAAAAAATGATAGGAATATTTTATCTTTTTCTAAACATGTCATGTTTAATGAAAATTCAAATTACAGAATTACAAAAAAGTAAATAAATATACATAAGACACCTTGAATGACTCTTTGTTCTCCCTTGCAAACCAAACATGATATTGAAATGCAATGGATCATTCCATTATGACGCCATTCCATTACCTTGTTTATTCCATCCATTCTTTTGTCATTTCACATCATCCAACTAAACAGACCCCAAATGCCTACATCTACTCCATTATAAATTTAGTATGTATACATTATTCCATTTAAATCTCCATAATGCATATGCAAGTGAAGATTACCTGTTTCTCATTTGAGGACAGAACTTTGTCATATTTATCAATATCTCTTTGAAGCCATTCATCACGTGCAGTTTTAGAACGGAACTGGGTTGCCCGCCCTTGTTTCTGATAGAGTATGCTGAGCTGCTTTTCCCGTAACATAATTCTATCACAGAAGCAATTCAATACAAAAACGCCAAGTAAGAAGTAGAGACGCTAAGAAGAAAACAAACAACACAACTTTCATTTATCTGGGAGAGCATCCATTAACAAAAAAAAAATTAATTCAGCTAATTTTAAAAAGAAAATTATAACAGTAAAAAGAAATAGATCTATTAAAATAGCAGTATGAGAGGCAAAGATTATCATTCTTGTATGTGGCACACTGGCACATAAATATATCCAGATTTTTAATGTCCTGAAAATATACTAAAAATACCCTTTCGTGATATCATCCTCCTGTTTAACTTGATCATCATACAAAGGCCTGATTTTGTTTAGCTCGGCTGTGGATTCCTGGATTTCTCTGCGTAGAACCTCAAGCTGCTTCCCAGCTTCATCCTACAGCATAAATTTTCCAATAAAAAAATTTGATCAGACTTCTTTTAGTTTTATCCATAAGCCCTTCTACATTCTCGGTACACGTTTTAAATGAGTGTGCCGGGAAGGTTTGAGGAGGGTCAAACAAGTTCAGGTCAAAATGGATACCCCTTGGCACCGAATCAAAACAGAGTTAACCCAAAACACTTTCTGCTCAAGATCTTTTTTTTTAATTTATAAATAATTAGGAGCGAAATGCCATTTCTGAAGAATTCATTAGAAAGTATAAATAAACTTTTTCAATAATAAGCCAACTTTTTGAATAAAATAATTTGGGAGGTTTATGCATTAAAAATTACACACACCTGTGACTTCCAACCCATTAAGCGAGCCACTTAAGGAAGAGTATGCAATTGCAGAACCTTTGAGGTTTTTTTTGTTGTTAAAAACTCCAAAAGAATATATTATGTAGAAATACCTACTTACGCATATCCTTAAGCCTAAAACAGCATACCATGTTTTGTTTTCTAGATCTGCCACTCGACACATTTCATTAAACCTAGTCCTATTTTACCCATTTAACATGTTAGAGATAATAACCCAAATCGGACCATTTCATAAGTAAATGGGACACAATGACACGTCTAATTCTCAGATTGAAGATGATTTGGTAATCTAACTATGTGGCATTTTCACTTTCACAAAATGAAGATGCTTCTGTAATATATTTAGCAGGTCACAATACCTTGGCTCTACTAGTCGCCATGATTCTCTCCTCAAAGTCTGTAACATCAAGCTCAATTTCTGTGTGCATTTTAATAGCTTTTGTGCGCTGCTTCTCTATTGCCTCTTTTTCTCGGCTTAAACCTTGTACCTCTCTAGTGAGATCTTTAAATAACTTGTCTAATTTCTTTACTTCTTCCTCTTCCTCTACTGACGAATTATACTTTCTAATTAATTCTTCAGAAATGGCATTTCGCTCCTCATCCACCTGCATTTGGTAAGACACACTTATGTTAGTCATCATGGCATAATTATACAAATTCTTAGCCAGAAAAAAAAAATCGTAAAAACATTTTAGACTTCCATGTTATGCATGATTAAGTCCCTTGACTTTCTTTTTGCATGACTAAAACCCTTAACTTAAAAAACGAACAAAAACCATTTTTTTTGCATGATCAAATTTTCATCTTGTTTGAATTTAATGAAAAGATCATTCTTTCATGCATAATAAGCCCCTAAACTTTGCTACCTTTTCGTTCGGTTTATTAAGGAATTTGATCATGCAAAAGTTAAGTTCGGGAACTTAATCGAGCAAAAGGTAGAAAATACATACGGTTTGTAAAACTTCGCTCAATTCTTAATAAGCAAAAACCAATGAGAAACACATTCAAAAAATCACCTCAGCCAATTCCCGGCGTGCATCATTGACTTCTTTATCATAAATGGTGTATTCTAGAGACTTTCTCTGCTTATCAAGCTGCTGATACTTCTTCAACTCTGCTTTCTCTTCATCTAGCTCTCTTAATCTCTCATCCAAGTATTGCACGACTTGAATTATCTGATTTCTCTTATTTCCTATAATAATAAAAAAATATCAAAAAAAAAAATTCCCAGATGCAAGAAACAACAAACTTAACAATCACTTGCCAGTTTCTTGCATAATTTTCAAGCTTTCGCGACGACGCTCTTCATAAACTCGAGTACCACCAATTTCCTTCAGTAGATCAAGTCGTTCCGAATCTTTCATCAAAGTCAATGATGCTATCTACAATAAATGCATGATCATTAATAATATATACTTCACCCTCAAAATCAGACGGAAGAGATGCCATACTTTCCCCTGTTGCACAACATAATATGGATTGGAACGGGAGAACCCAGCACTTTCCAACAGATTCATAACTTCAGTTTTCCTACAATGATGGATTTCCTTCTTCGTCATAACACTCAAACAAGATAATAAGAGAACTCAAGAAGAGTAGTTTGAAGGATAGAAGAAAAATATATCAATTAGGCGGTACTCACGTTATATGCTTCCCATCTAAAAAATATTCATCTTTTTTAGTACCAATTGTTCTTCGCAGGCGCACCTCCTCTTTATCAACCTTCAAATCACAGAAAAGAAATTCAACAACCATAAATACTAATTGCAAACCAAGCATAACTCAATGTAGACAGAACACAATACATTAGCAATGCATGAAAAAGAAAAAAAAAACAAGATCAAAATGGAAATTTGAGATTCTGCCAGTCTAAACAGCAAGTCATATAGCATGCAAACAGCTAACCAAGTGCATACAGTATTAATTTCTGTATGAACGATAACAGAAGTTCCATAAAAACAACTGTGTGAATTATGAAAACTTACTCAGGTGTTACCTGCCTATGCTGTTATAACCCCTATAGTGTACACTGTCTACCATATCATGTAAACCTTTATAAAGTGAGCGAATTTCAGGTACAGGAAGTGACTTGCATAATGTAAGTGCCTAGCTTTTAATCTATAAGTGCTGCTGACAGATAGAAAACTGATGTATTCATTAAACCTACTCACAGAAGAAGGATTATATAAACAGATCATTGCAACACATGAGCTGGAGTGTATTACGCGACATAGCAGATGTGATATGAGTTCTAATGAGTTCAAGTCTTTGAGACAGAATAATATCAAACACCATCTTGTCTTCCACCATCCACGAGACTGTGCGACCCATTTGGCTGCTGGGATACACTTTCATTACTAACACAATAACACCCCAGTTGGATACCATGTACACACATACTCCTTTAACTGAGTATGAGTTTTCTTAGGGTCTTGTTTGTTGATCAACTATTAAAGTTATGATGTTGTATGTCTTAAAAAATCTTATTTATTGTTTTGCCACAACTTTTATTCAATTTTATGAGAAACATTTTCTGGACTACGAATAAGAGTTCTATTGTAAAACATGGATAGATATGATGTGACCCATTCAAGCTTTCATTGAGAAAATAAATTGTATCATTGATGAATCACTCAAAAAAATGTATGTTCTCGTCTCCTCATCCCGTCAATCACTATACTAGTCTGCTATTTATCCTAGAATGTTTGTTTATCATTTCCCTCTCTCCACATCTTGATGTTTATGTCCTTTGTTTCTTTCTACTTCATTTGCTCTCTTTTAAGTGTGTGCATGCGATATTTACATGGTGAGCAACCTTAACGCTTTACCAAGATTGATCATAACAAAAAATGTGGATGAATAAATAATAATGTACACGCATACAAAGAAAAGATCATGCCCACTAATTGATGATGAAGATTACCGGGATCCGGTTGTCAGAGTTATCAAAAACAATCTCGACAAAAGCTGATAGAACTTGGTGCCCTGCTCCTTCCTGAGCAATGTTCACATAAGACTTATTATCTAATATCACAAACCAATTGATATGACTAATTGATAGACCATAAGAACATATCCAACATACATGGAGGAAGGCATGCCTATCTTCATTGCGCAGGTTATGAAAAAGGTCACTTATAACAAAACGGATTGCTGCGGACATGAATCAAGGAGGTTGAGATGTAATTTTCAATAAGTAAGTCCTCATACATGATTATGTGCAACGAAAAGAGAGAAAAAATAATTCAAATTTATTGAGCTACACGTACCATGAAAAAAATTTGACTTCCCAGACCCGTTTGCACCAACTGCGGTTGAAATTTGAAAACATTATAAACATAGTGCAAATATTACAGTGAAAATAATATATAGTTTTACCTGGTCGAATCTTCTAACAGTCATCGTAAAAATAAAGATACATATGAGAAAGCATTATACAAGAAAGAATGAGAAACATTGGTCAAAGAACCTGAAAGAGAATCATACCAACACAGTTAACTTTGGGACTGAAATCTTCAGTTGCAACTTGTTCTTTATAGCTCTTAAACCCTTCGATTATGACCTGCATTACAGTTCCACAAGCAAATGCAGATGTAAAGAAAGAATACACAAGTTAGAAGAATAAAGAATAATTCAAAACAAGAACAAAAGATAGAAGCAAAAGCAGTAAAAAGAACACTAAAATAATTACCTGTTTTATGAACATTTTGATATACTTAACTTGCTCAAACCTATAGACAACCATATTTAAAATGTGTCAACAGAACATGGCTGATATGAAGAAAAAAAGCATGATACTGGAAGTAATGATGAGAAAAGCGAAAATGCATTGAAACAATACAATATTGATCGGAGTTAATGTTACTATATAATGCTTTGAAAAACAAGTCACTAGTCTAATTCTAGATGATTGTATTTCACACAAAGCTTTGAGTTCTTCAAAATACTAAATCAAGATAAAATAACCGCGTAGAAAAACTAATCAGCATAACTTGCGGACTCAGATTCACACACAGTTACAACATGGCCTGGTTTTAAAAACTTTACTCGCAAAATACCTATAATAGATAGATCAGACTCAAAAATAACCACATAAAAAACTGTTCTAAGAACTGGATGGCACAGCATAATGAAGAAGTAAAACATCATAAACCTTCAGCAATTGATTCAGCAAGAATAAATAAAAATGTTCATGGTCTTAATCAAAAAATAGTCAAGAAATCATGTAACGCTAACCAACAAACAAAGTAAACAAGTCCTTTACGCATAAATCATAGAAACGAAGCAATGGTAAACAGAAACAAAAAAAATAGGAACCACCATTGAACATCAATACCCTAACCTCCAATAGCGAACGATTGGTCATCAGAAACCAAATGCTCACAAAAATCCTAGCTCGTACGAACATCATCAGGGAAAAACCCTAAAACGTACGGACATCATCGGAAATAACCCCACAATCAAACATCGACAACAGGGGTGAAGGACGATACACCGAAGAACAACATACAAAACATCAGAATCGCGTAGCATGTAACAAGCTCAGAGAGAAATCCAAGTAGAAAATAATGAATATTGCACTTAACTCAGCATACAGTATTAAAATGTTCAGTATAGTCGTGCTATTATATTATGCATAATAACTTAGAACAGACGGCAAAATTGTAAGCGTAAACACCATTTCTAGCTGTACAACGCACTTAATTTCGCAAATATGAAGCACTAATTTAAACTAATAATAATAATTACTCGGACTGGGTTAACACTGTCTGGATCAAACAGGTAAGCAAACAATTCTTCGAGATATACGATTTGCCCTAATTTCGCCCTATATTTAGCAATCATAACTATAACCCTAAATGTACGATGATATGTTGGGGTGAGGAAGGAATAACTTACTCCGGCAATTGACCGGCGAAGAAGCCTAGTAGGAGTATCGACTCAGCGAGTCCTTCCCTCTTTTTTTTTCTATTTCCGTGCGCTTCCCGTGGAAGATAGTGCAATTTTATAGGTCTTGCTATACAGAACTGACGACTCTGCCTTGCGATAAGAATGAACAAAAATTTGAAAATGAAAATTTAATCTACAATGGTTTGAATGAATTTCCTTGGGAAAATAGTACTTCTTTAATACGGGTAACAAAGCTACATACAGATTTTTATGTTGTTAGTATAAGCTGCTAGCTTTTGATATTTATTTTTTTTAAATGATTGCCAACCATTTCTGATTTTCTTACGCGGTGTGAGCCCCACACACATTCACATATTTCAGTATTAATTTTAACTGGTGTGCCTGGCAGCTGCGGCGTATGTTGATTCCCCACATGTTGTGACTCGTCTTGCACGTTGCAACGTAAACAGTACTTCGTTATCGCATGTTCATATTATGTCAACATTAGTTGAATTTATTAAAGAAATTAGGATAAAGTAAAAATAACAAAACATTTACACGTTGTGGCTTGTTCAACCGCGAAAAAAATCACCGTCTTATAAACTTTGTATAAAAAAATATAATAATAATGTAAACTCGCGCGTTGTAGTTAGAGTATTGATAATATTTAAGACCTTATATATAAAAAAAAACCGTTTTATACGCGCACGTTGCAGCGGAGGCATAAACTCGTGACAAAAAAACAAATCTTAAATGTTAAGACTCACGCGTTGCGGTGAAGCCGTACGATGACACTAACGTGGGTAAGGGCGCATTTGCAAACTTAGTTATGCGCGTTATGGCGGTGACACTAACGTGCTTAAGTACATAAAAAGCGTACGAAATCGGTTTTGGAGTTTAAACCATAGATAAAAAAAAGTATTATGTCTCGTACATTGCAACATAATAATAAAATAAAGCAATCAAAGATTTAAAAAATAACAAATCTAAAAACAAAGAAAAAAAAAGAAAAAGTTTAAAGAAAGGGTAGAACCCTATGACATGAGGAAAAGCCACAAAGCCAAGTTAAACCATCCCACCAATTGCCCACCGACTTTGTTGGTGCCCTATAATTGGGCACCGACTTTGTCTGTGTTCCTGAGTCTCATTTAAGGAGAGAAATGAAGGAAAAAGAAAGAAAAGAGAAGGAAACTCTTATTCCAGAGTTTTTTATAAGGGGAAAGAAAAGAAATGAGAGGAAAGGTGTTTCAAATATTTTTTTTAAGGAGAGAAATGAAAGTAAAACATGACTTATTTTCATCCTCCTAAATTGAAGAGATTTGAAGATAAGGGAAAATAAGAGAAAAAATGAATCATTTCTTTTCTTTTCTTTCCTTTAGTAAACTCGGGAACACATTAGGTTGATAAAAAACAAACCTTAAACGTTAAGACTCGCGCATTGCGGTGAAGTCGTACGATGACACTAACGTGGGTAAGAGCGCATTTGCAAACTTAGTTACGCGCGTTCTGGCAGTGACATTAACGTGCATAAGTATATAAAAAAACGTACGAAATCGATTTTAAAGATTAAACCATGAATAGGAAAAAATATTATGTCTCGTACATTGCGTCATAATAATAAAAATAAGTAATCATAATTTTAAAAAAATAACAAATCTAAAATAAAAAAAACAAAGAAAAAAAGCAAAAAAAAAGTTTAAAGAAAGGGTAGTACCGTGTCACCTAAGGAAACCAAACAAAGCCAAGTTAAACCATCCCACCAAAGGAAAGCTTATAACAAATGAATAGAAAATTAATTAGAAAATAACAACTATTGGCCTTCTTGGTGACCTCTAATTGTCCGACGACTTTGCCTTTTAAGAGTTTAGGTAATCATATTTTATTTTTCTTTTAAAATTTTTAAAATATAATATTTTCGTACATTCCGAATATATCGTTGCTACATGCTTATTCATATCTACGTTTCGGTATAAATTTTATTCATAACTAAGTCTGTCTATGTTACGACGTAAATTTTATTCAAAATAAAATCCGACAAAACATGATAGTTTTCTTGATTTCAGAATGTACTGTTGCGACGTATTTATTTTATGTACGTTTCGATATTAATAATCGAGCTGCCACAACTTATACGCTTCTCTTTACATGTTTTTTTATTTTGTTTAAAATCGAGCCGTGTCGGATTAAATATATAACTTGTTTTACGCACATACGGAATTACCACTGCAACGCGCACCTAATGTCTCCTAGTTATATATACTAGGTTAAAAATTATATGTATTAAACGAGTTGAATGAAAATATTAAATTAAGTAGTTAGTAATTAAGATTTAGGAATTGTGAAATGATTTCCTAAGATAAGATATGATTGAAATTACGTATAAGTAACGACTTTAAGTAATAAACAATGTTTTAAAAACCAGACCGGTTGATGAACTGGTCGCTCCACTGGTTCACCGGTCGGACCAGTTGAACCGTTATTAAGAACCGGTCAATATTATATTTAAATCAAAAATATAAAATAAAAAAACATAACAACTTGAATAGACAAAATAACTAAAAGTAAATGTTATGAGGCAAAAAATCAAATATAAGAAATGAAATAGTGAAAGAGTATTAAATATAAAAACAAAATTTGATAAGAAAAGTAGACATAAAGTAAAGCGGAATTGGAAGTTGGAACTCATCAAAAACGTTATTTTTCTTATTTTTCATTTTTATGTCATTCTTCCACTCTTCCTCTTCATCTTGAGCTCCACAACTCCATCTTCCATTCTTCTCATCTTCCTACTTGCACCGATATTTTTTTTCTACATCTTTTACCCATTTGCTTCGCACAATGCTTTTTTTTTTTTTGAAAGGCAAATTTTTGTATTCTTATGGGAGTGGGACTTGAACCCATGACCTCTTCAATCCTTAGTGTTCCTAAAGGATTTTCCTCTACCAATGGACTACCAACCTCGTTGGCTTGCTTCGCACAATGCTCACTCACTATTATACATAGGCTAGGTAGGCCCCAAATATTTGAGGCCCTATTTTTTTAAAAACTATTATATATAAGGTGAATATAATGGGTACTTTCATTATTTGAACACATATTGGTGATCTAGTTTGGTGGTAAGCATTTTGTGCTGTGATCATGGAGACGTGGTTTCGAATCTCTGTACACACTTTTTCCTTTTTTTTCATGATTTTTACAACCTTGTCAAGGTGGCCGGGGAGACATGTTCTTTGAAGAATGTTTTGTTTTCATTTATGTAGTTTAGAGTTTTATTTTATAACATGTAAAATGCTTCCATCCGTGTTTTCTTTTCAACTTTTTATTTCTGTCAAGTTCTACAACTTTTTTCTTTTCTAACTTTTGTACTAAATAGTATTTATTATTTTAAATTAAATTAGTTATGAACTCATGTCATTTAGGACACTTGTTTTTATTTTTGTTAATTTATATTTACTTGAATATCTTTTTATATGTCATAATTTACCTCTAACTATCACTAATTACATTTGTGTCTAATATCTAAGGAATGGACGATTACGAGGGAATGAAAAAAATGGTGTTTGGTTGGACGATGGAATGGAATCACTCATTCCACAAGTAATGTCATTCCCTCTAAATCCCTTAAATTCATTCCATCAACCCCCTTGTTTTTTTTCATTCCATCCACTCTTTCAACCTTCGTCACCACCACACCCTCCTACCACCACCCACCACCATCTCCCACCACCGCATCCACCACCCACCACCACCTCCCACCACCGCCACCCTCACCACCACCCACCGCCACCTCCCACCATGTAACAACCCCAAATTTAGGGCCTGGATTTTTTTTTACGTGTTACCTGTTTTGATACTTGAACAAGGCCCATTGGGCTTGGCCCAACTGTTGATAAACAGGCTCGACCCATTAACGACCCAACTAAAGGCCCGGTATACGAACCCAGTCCAAAACAAACTAATAAACCTTTGTTTGACGGATCAATACACGATTCGATATAATTTATAATAACTACAAACTAAATCATTTACACGGAGACCGGTTAGAACGATTAACGCCCTAGTACGAGTTATTACTAGTTATCTGACGCGATAAATATTTTAGACGTCAAATCTCAAATGAATAATATAAACAAATACTAGTATTTAATTTGAGCGACTAATTACGAGTTTACACACGATATGCGAAGTTGGATACGCTACTGCGACAAGCACCGGAGTGGACATCAGCGGGTCTTGCTAGATCCGGTATAACTAAACAATATAGACAAATAATTATTCTATGCCTATCGCATTAAATTATTAATATTGTTATTATTTAGTAATTAATAACTACTTGTGGAGCGCGAAACGTTTTACCCGGAGTAGACGCGTGTGAGCACGCTGTACAAAAGTAGTATCCGACTATTTTAGAAACGTGCAATCGAGTAAATATATTAAGTCACTATTTATTTTTATTCATTATATTTACTAATAATATTATTTAAACGAAGCATGAAACGTTTATTTTAAGCGAAGCGTATAGACAAGCGGTGTCAACGCATACCGGCTTGGACAGCAGTTGGAACATAAATTTTATGAAATAATTATTTTAATTACATTTATTACCGTGTCTTATTCTAAGAATTATAGAATAAAAATCCGAATTTAAATAACGAGACGGAGACTCGAAAGAACACGCGATATGCAGTAACCAGTATAATTTACACTGGTTTTTAGCCTACTCTTATTTATACATTAACTATTGTTGTATTTTTAAAATCCCAAATTAAATAAAATCATAAAAACCAAATCTCTACAAATCTGATGAATCGATACAAAATCTTTCAATATCCTTTCAAATATAAGAATCTCTATACATAATCCCACAAAACCCATGAATGGATCTTTTAATACCTTTTATCCCCTTAATTCTTTCAAAACACAAACAATGTGTGCCTCTAGAGAGAGAGAGCCAGCAAAGAAAGAGAGCAATTTGGGGGAGGAGTCCGGCCACATCCGACCACCCTCCGGTCCATCAACGACGGCACCAGGCGGACATTTAGCGGCTCCGACGAACAGCAGCCCCAAACGACAGCAGAGAGAGAGAGCGGGAAAGAGAGAGAGGGAAGGGGAGAGGAGAACCGATGATGGGTCTTGGTGATGGCGATGGCTGGTCCCAGGCGATGGCGGCTAGGGTTCCACCCTAGTATCGTCGGCGATAGCTCGGTGGGAGGAACCGATGACGGGTCTTGGCTGTGGTGGTGCTACATCGGATAGACGGTGAAAGCGGCTAGGGTTTCAAACCCGGTTTTTCGGCGGGACAGACCAAGGTCCCGGTTTTCCACCGAGTCCCTGGTGAGTTTATTTCCTTTTGCATGTCGTTGTTTCGGGTAGATCGACCCATTGTTGAAGTTGGTTTTGTATTTGAGATTCCGGCAAAGTTTCCGGTTAAACGAGTCATTGAGATTGAGTGGGTTTCATTCCCGGGTGATTGCTTGGATTTTGGACAGGTTATGAAGGTGGAGTTTAGTCACCCGGATAGACGGGACTTTTCGGGTCATTCTCTGTAGTCTCGGGTTTTGGTAAATGGAAGTCAACCACAGTAAACCGCGGTTAACAGCAGCAGTGGTAAACCAAGAAATGCTCGGGACGTGATAATTGAGTCAAACGGTGTCACTAGCCTCCTAAACGAGTCATTTATGAGCGGCTCCTCGTATATGTAGTGAGGTATAAACGCTCTATGCTTTGTATTAATTTTGTAATATGTAAATGTAACGTGTGTAATAGTTAGTTGAGCTAAACCGACTCGATTTTGACCACTCGGTATTTAGATGTAAAACCGAACCTCGTTTGTATATTTGTAATAACCGGGTCTCCGTCTAAAAAAAGAAAGTATAAAAATCTCTATATATACACATATATCATGTAACTATAAATATAAAACATACTACTTAGAAAAATAAATATATATTCACTTATATAAAATTTTTTAGAAACCAAAAACCGGTTATGAAGACACGTGTATATACATTTAGTCATAAATAAATATAGATCGCTTTAATTAGAAATATAAAGTGTATAAATATATGCACTTATAGAATATTTTATTTAGTGAAGTAAAGTTATAAAACTACTACAAGTATATCGGTATAAACAACGAGAATAATATATATAAACTAAAGTCGAGTATTTATACGATACGTGAAAGTTATAATATCATATATATAGCTATATTTATAAGCGTACGACCTTTAGATTCATACATCCGTTTTATTAGATATTAGTATTTTAAGTGCGTAATATTCTTATTATCATTATAATTTCTTTTCTCCTTAGCATGCATATTAGAGATAATTAGTCTAAAATTTATTATTATTAATATGATATAAGTTTTTATTTTTATTAAACGAGTAATATTGTTATTTTTATTAAGACTAAATAATATAAATACTTATTTAAAACTAAGTAATACTCGTATAAAAGTTGTTATTAAAAATGTTATGCTCGTTATTAGTATTATTATTACTAAAAATGTACTTATATTGAGACTTTATAAATTGATATTTTCTTTACATAAAACGTTACACTTATGGTTAACGGTATTATTGATATTACTATTATTATTTTATAATTATTAAAGATACATAGCTATTATCATTACTTTTATTAGTTATTATCGTTAACATTATTTTTAACATAATATTATAACTATTAACTTTATGTAAATATATACCCTTACCATTATTAGTGTAATTAGCATTATTATTATTATTTTCAACTACTAAAACTTAAATTATATTTTACACTAATATTATCAACGTTACAAATATTTTTATTAAAACTAGTAATGGTATTTGTTTACACGAACTATATATTTTAAGTGATATCGTTACTTTTACTGCTTACTATTATTGTTATACAACAATTACTTTTTATTACATAGTAAAATCGTTATACTTATGTTTATAGTTACTACTACCCAACACGTATTTAAACATGTATAACCTTATTTCATTTACATATACATACATGCTTACTTAACCATATTACTAGCTAGTGAAAACGATATTTGACATAATATTGTATACATATCTTATGTATATTTATATATACAAATATTTTATAAAATATTTATTTTCGATACAAATGTATTTTTATGTGGCTTCATATAAATACAAGTTTAAACAATTACCAATACTTGCAAACCAATACCCTATCACTATATATTAATATAAGACGACCATAACTACTTTTTCAATACTTATGATCCATAATATACAAGTACATTTTGATGACCTTTATGCTCAATTATATATATGTAACTATAAATCCTGATTTTTATCTTCGAAACAAATATAACTACTTGTATAGATATTTGGTTATTTATACATATATAAATACATCACGTAAGTAAATAATGCCTAGTGTTACTTTATTTGAATCGAACCATTATTATAATACTTAGTATTACTTTGATTCGAGTCGAAACATTATTTTACTACTTCCATTAGAACATATACACAAGCATTACCATTATGCACGAATATTAAGTTAAACCAACACTTTTATAATACATATATTATAATAATAAACGGAGGTTTAAAACCCGAGACTTTTACCAAAACGACCCAACACCTTTACGAATCGGTCGAGCTCAACCACACGGTTCATGACATTACTCTAGTACAATATAATAATGTCACCATTATAATTAGGATTTGTTTTGACAACTGCACACGATAGCAAGCTCGCAACTTTAGCATATTATTTGGCATATACAAGATTACTAGGTGAGTTCATGTGCTTTTCCCCCTCTTTTACTTAAACTTTTTGGGATGATTACATGCTTCTATTTTGTTTACATACTTGGTTTATAAATTAAATAAGGTCATTTTTAGCTGCCATAACGAATCCCCGAACTTTAGCACACAATCATTAACTCCGTTGGAGCCAGCGAATATATGGGTAGTACTATCTGGTGAAACCCCCGCACACCATGGCCCCGATGTAACCGGGACAACCTCCCATGGAATGATAATCATATAATGATGATAAATATCTTGTGACATATATTCGTTTAACAGTTTTAAACTTATGTTGGCAGGTATGAGTAATTAGACCCATAACAATAAGGGGTATGAGTTAGGGGAATATTATTATTTCTAGATGTCCACAGGTTGTGGGCACAGGGTTGATTGTGAACTTGTTTAATTCTACACCATACATATTTGGATACTCAATATAAATTCTCTATTATTTAAACTCGTGAACTCACCAGCTTTTTAGTTGACATAATATTTTTAAGCATGTATTCAGGTACCATTCTCGAGTTTGGAAATTAGCAACCTAGACACGAGCTTGCTTGAAGATAGATGATTCCTTAGAAGACTTATGTCGAGCCATAGATTCCACCCGAGAAAGCTTTGATGAGAAGATAGAATCCATTGTTTCATTATATTTTTAGTTAGTGTTTAGTTGATATGAACCTTTGTAAATGTATAATTTGACTTAGTTGGACCAATGACATTTATAAATTATATGTCACGTTATTTTCGCTGCGTTTTGTTTTGGTATTCGATCGTTACGCCTAGCCCCTGGTCGGGTTATGACACACCACCGCCACCCTCACCACCACCCACCCCCACTTCCCACCACCGCCGCCACCACCACCACCACCCCCACCACCCCCACCCATCGCCACCTCCCACCACCACCGCCTCCACCACCCACTGCCACCTCCCACCACCACTGTCGCCTCCTCCACCACCCACCACCACCACCTCCTACCACTGCCACCCCCACCCACAACCACCCACCATTGCCGCCATCACCTACCACCACCCACCACCACCACCGATTTTATTCATTCGTCTTTTCTAGCCTACCAAAAAACATAAAGTAATGATTTATTACATTCCCTCATGGTAACCGAACAAGACAATGGAATGGAATGCTCATGGTAACCGAACAAGACAATGGAATGGAATGGTCCATTTCATTCCGTTATCCATTCCATTACCTCGTTCATTCCATTTCCTCGTCCATTCCATTACCCCATACTGAACAGACCCTTAGACTTTATGCATTCCCATTACCTTTTAAAAGAGGGAATCAAATCAAAAGATTCGTAATGGTTAGTGTGTAAAGTCACTTGTATAATGACACAATTTTAATAATTTAATTTCGACATTGAGGTTGAGGTGGTTGTTATGGTGACAACTTTCCAATAACACACATTATAATTGATATATTTTCATTTCATGCTCACTGGTTTATTTTCTCTACCAGGTTAAAATCTCGTGTATTACAAGGTTGATAAAATGTAATATTATTTACTTAGTAATAAAAAAATTTGTATTTTAAAAACCCCGTGTGTTACACGGGTTGATAAAATATAATTTTATATACTTAGTAATAAAAAGTTTATATCTTTAAAAAATGTATATTACACGGTTTGCATACATTAATTTTTATTTAATATAATTTGACTTACATCACTATTTAGTTAACAACAAAAATTACATAATTAAATTTCAAAGTTTCTTAAAATAAGAGACAATTTAAAATAAATGTGTTTTAATACTATAACTAGTGTTAGAACCCGTGTATTACACGGGGTTATAAATAAAATAAATGTGAAGCAAAATATAATTTGAGACTAAAAAAATGATAAATATAATTCATAAATCAGTAAATATTTATTTGTATACAACGTTGGATGTTTTGTTTGAAAATTTTCCATCATTGTCTAAGGCTAAAACTTTTAACCCGTCTCTGCTTTTAACTCTTGAAAGTGCAACATATAATTGACCATGAGTGAAAACCGGTTGCCTCAACAACAATCCAATCCTTGATAGTGACTGACCCTAACTCTTATTTTATTGTCATGGCAAAACAAACCGAAAGTGAAAACTGTCTTCACGGGGACTAATGATTAAAAAAAATGTATACACAACATTTTTTGTATGCGTGCTAAGTTTGTGATCTTTATTTAAACAGTTTGAGTCAATCTTTACTTTTAACTGTGGATAAAGTAAAAGACACTTGACCACGTGTAAAAAATGTTAAACATAAATTAACAAAATCATAATATAACATAAACGACAAAAGCATATACAAAAAACATGCACAACCAGTTTATTTCAACAAACTTTTTACCATAGTATAAATAACGAATATTAGCTTTAAAAACGAATATACAAAAACCTACCGTAGTATATATATTTGCAAAAGTACAACCGATCTTATCTATACTATATAATAAATAAAGGTTTTGGTTGTATGTTTTCCCGCCTCTCTCTCCTATTTAATAATAATATTAAACTAATACATTTTTTTAAGTATTTAATATAAATCTATTTATGGATGTTAACCAAATAAAGTTAATATAAATTAACATTTATCAATTACATAAAAAAGATTAATACTCAGTTGAAAAAAAATGTTTTATAAATGAACTTAACGTAATTTATAATTGTCACGTTAAAGTACATTTTTTAAAAACATATTTTGGGGAGTGTATGTGTTAACATATTACATTTTTCTCAATACGTATAATAAACGAGTTTATTCAACCCGTGTGATAACAAGTTTTAAAGAAATACAATTTTTATTTATAAGTATATAACATTATATTCAAATTACTCGTGTATTACACGAGATTCTAACCTAATACTACATATTTGTAAAGTACAACCGATCTTTATATCAGAAAAGGGTTTGCATAACACCACTATTACCATTGATGCCATGAACATTGGTGCCACATATACAAAAAAACCTGATGCAAACAAATGAAAAATGAAATCCAGTAATGCCATTAACATTGAAAGAAGATTAGAAAAATTATTACTAATGTTATTACATAATAGTCAATATTTGTATCAGATTCTAATGTTATGCATGTAGAGGAAAATTCAAATCCCAAAATAATAGGGATTTATTTAGATAAATATAAATGACTAATTAAATAGAATTGTGGTATTAGAAGGAGGAGAAAATGGGATACGGAACACCTTAGATTGGAGAAAGTCACTTGCTACAGTTTAGGAAACAAATCAATGAGGACAATTAGTTTCAATTACAAATAATTTAATGTAATAGAAATAACTGAAGATTGATAAAAAGATTTCAAAACTAAACTGTAACAGAATAAAGATTAAAAAATAATTACTATAAATAATTCAATCTAATTTCGTAAATGACTCTACAAATAAATACCATAAATATGATTGAAGTTTCAAAATTAAAAAAATTGAATTGAAAAGAAAATAGATTAAAGTGGCATTTTCATGTTGATAGAAAATTATAATATATAATATGTAGTAAACAATTTAAAGTTGCTCAACCAAAACATTCTATTTTATTTGTATATGATCAAATAAACAATTTAGACAAACCAATAATTTCAAGCATTTTCAAAACTTGAACAATCTGAAACACCTCTAAATTATGTTGGCTAATATGTATCATTTTTAGGTTCATGCCTTCTATGATGAACTAAAGGTGAGTATTTACTTTGTTCTGATATGTTGGTTGTGAACTTAATGTTGTATGAATGTATCTGTCCATTTATTTTGACAATGGATCTATATTTTGAAATCACACAATTCAAAGAAAAAATCAAGGCAGATGCTTAGCATTATCGCTATTTTCTCATGGGTTTGTCATTAACAGATAATCCAAGAGGGCTTTAGGGAGCATTTTTGATAAAAGGACATGAAAGTTACCAAATTGACGATTTTTTAAAACTGCCATTTCTAACCCGTGTATTTACAGGAAGTATAAAAAATAAGTTCATCAAGAGTTGAGTATCCTTTGTATGTCAAGAAAAAATAATCAATACTTATATCACTCATATTCAAAAACAAAAGGATTAATTTGAAGATAGGTTAACTTATTGCCTCGAGCCAGTGATGTTCGACCCGGGAAAAATCCCAAATTCCCGTGTCATGGTCTCAAAATACTCCACTCCCTTGTCAACCAAACCAGAGTGGCTACAAACATACAACACAGCAACAAATGTGACACCATCAATGGGAAGACCCGCCTTTCTCATCCCATTAAAGAGATCCAGAGCTTTTGTGCCACGCCAGTGCATTCCATATCCGACTTCCAGGATACGACATTTGTTTGGTTCATGTTGTTAAATACAACACGAGCCATATCAACATCACCTGATTTAACATACATGTCAATGAGACAGTTGTCAACAAATAACACATCAGATTTTTCACATCGGTTGCGGAGTACATAACCATAAATCTGCCTACCGAGTCTTAAAGCAGCAAGATGAGCACATGCCATTAGAGCACAAGATATTGTAAAAGCGTTTGGCTTTGTGGGTCTGTTTTGTTTAAGCATCTGTGAAAATAGTTCCAGAGCATCATTGGCCTCACCAAGTTGAGAATACCCATCTATCATTACTGTCCATGTGACTACATTTCTACTAGCTGGAGCAACATGATCAAAAATCTTACGTGCAAGACCGTCTGCCTTGCACTTGGCATACATGTTGATCAGAGAATTGACCACCATTTGTTCATCTCCAGGGTTGTTCTTGTTTATGTTCAGAATCTGTTTGATGGCATAACAGTGAATCTCCTTCCCATGAAGCAATGTTTCCGCGCAAGCACAGCCCGATAGTAGTGAAACAAGGGTGACCACATTGGGTTCGGAGCCAGAAACAAGCATTTGCCTAAAAACATCAAGTGCTTCATAGCCATGCCCTCTTTGAGCATAACCAGCAATCACAGCACTCCATGTTACCACATTCAGTTCAACCTTCTCTCTTCGCATCTTCTCAAACAGACCAAGAGCATCTTCGAATCTACCTGTTTGGGAATGCCCGGTAACCATCACATTCCAAGAAGCTACATCTTTCACTTCCATTCGCTCAAAAACCTTGTTGGCGTCGTCCATTAACCCACATTTGGCATACATGTCTACAATGGCATTACCCACGAACAGATCCTGAATGAGTTGAGTTGTAACTGCATAAGCACGAGCTTCCTTGCCTTGCAAAGATGCACGAGCAGAAGCAAACGCAGGAAGGATGTTAACAAGGCTGACGGCATCAGGGCAAAGCCCAGTCATCCGATAAAACATCTGCATTGCCTTTTTTGAATCACCACTCTGCATATAAGCTGCAACTATCGAGTTCCACGAGATGACGTCAGCAATCATACTTTGAAGCATTTCGTCAAACACCTGGCGGGCACATTCTAAATCACCACAGCGACCATACATCGCAACCAACGCATTACACACAAAGACGTTATTCTAATGGCCAAGGATACAAACGTTTCCGTGTAATGAGGCGCAAGCCTTGAGAACAAAAGGGAACGTGTAGCCGTCAGGATGATTGCATCCTGTTGTAAAGCTCAAGAGCATGGTCGAGTAGTCGGAGTCGAATAAGAGAGTTCCACCAGAACACGGACGACGGAAATGGCGGGAGGAGGCTGAGGGTAGCAAGGGCGTGTGATGAGGCGTCGCAGGAGATGTACATGCCCAAGAGTTTTGTAACGCGGTCGGGTCTGAGCCTTTCACCGTCAGTTGTTGGTGGAGAAGCTTGACTTTGATTAAGGAGTTGCATTTGTTAGCGGCGGCGGTGGTGGAGAACAGTTGGTGTTTAAAACCATGTTGCGGAATTGAGAAACGGTAGCGCATACCATGTCTGTCGATGGTTGTTTCATTATACGGACAACAGTTGAATCGTGGGAAGCTTCACTCCTTCCTTGGTGATGGTGCAGCCGCCGATATTAGTGTAAGTTATAGAACCTCCCACGCGAGGAGCCGGAAATATTACATATGAAAAATCATTTTTTTTCATCAAATAAAGATTATAAATAAAAAAAACAGCTAGTTTTTACACATAAACGACAAAAGAAAAAGAATTACAACTCAAAAATAAATAGCCTTTCCGTAAGAGAAATTTTGACCTTTCCGTTGATCAAGTCTTTTGTTAAGTACACTTTTAAAATATATACATAAAGATTTAATAATTTTATGTATTAATGTTTTTCATCTCGTGTATAGTATACGGGTTATAAGCTAGTAAAATATATAGTAACTTAATTAAATAGTTTAATAAAATAACAGAAAACTAAAATTTGTATAAATTATTTAATTAAAATAATAATCATCAACAAAAACAACAAATCGAAAATAAAAGAAATCACGTTAGTCCTTTATTAGATTAGCAAACTAAAAAAAATCATACTCACTGTTAGACTAATTGATTTACTTGCTAAATTTTGAAAAAAGATGCCATACGAGCCAACAATAGGATAGCAACAGAACATGTGGCGCAGAGGGTTTCTATTCAACCCATATTTTCGTGTGAAGATCAAGATGTAAAATAGTAATAAAATATTATTTTTCCGTACCCTTCACTCTTTTAGCCTATTAAATATAGATCTCATCCACCACCGTTTTCTTTCTTCTACTTCTCTCTCCGTTGATATAACTTGCAGCACTCCGACGTCAAACATGCAAACTCCGGCGACCCATAAAATATTTTAAAACTTCCGAACTTCTAAGCCCAAAATCAAGGGGTCCGGACCCCCTCCCGCCCCTTATAAGATCGGCACTGGCATGGATATCCACCATCATGCTTGAGACTGGTTCCATCACATGACTAGCATGGCTCATGGCTAAAGTAAAGTTTTGGCCCACATTTTTTTAAAGCCTTCAATTTAAACTTTTTTATATATATAAAAGTAGGTTAAAATCTTATATATTAGACGGGTTGAATAAATGTAATATTATATATTAAGTAATAAAAAAATTATTTTTTAAAAACTCATGTTTTACACGGGTTGAATAAACCCGTGAAATAAAATATAATCTGTTAACACATACACTCGTCAAAATATGTCAGGAGATTTATTAATATAAAAGTTATTATTTTCTTTGTTATAGCACCTCTAACGCATGTGCATGGATATCCACCATCATGCTTGAGGCGGTTCCATCATATGACCTATGGATTTGGCATACCTATTTTAGACTCGCGGGGTTGAACAATGATATCAATGTCATAAATCAATCACCGATATTCAACGAAGTTGTAAGGTCTTGACCTAAGATCTTCAATGAATCGAAATCAAAAAGTCGCCTTGATATGGGCGGAATGTATCAAGATGTGAATCAAAGTATTTCATGAGACTGAAAGAATAAACACAAGTATTACTGAATAATTCTCTGTATAATATTTGCACAAATGATTACAAAGTATTTCTGTTGTCGTCGTCAACTAAAAACAGAAAACACAAACAAGTATTTATACGAAAACCTAACAAGTACTCGCTAATGGTATACGCACAAATACTTATACAATTCAAAATTTGTAGTCTTTGGTGCGTCAACCTATTAGATAGTCCTTATAATCTCCCTCTGGGCTGATGCTATCAAACGGTCTTCTATATATATTATGTCAATTGAAGTACAGTGACTACCACCAGCTACATACAACCCCTATACTAGAGGGATTGTCACCATCTTTTGTGTAGCCTTTGCAAATTCTTCAAAGATATCTGGAACCCTAATATTGACGTTCTTTAGGCGGAGCATGTCCTCTTTTCCAAACTTAAGCAAATACATGTGATCCATCTGTTGGAGATTCATGCATAGGTTTCAAAAAAAACTTTTATTAGATTTAAAACGCAACAAAAAATTTGAAGTACAGTGATTACCACCACCTACATACAACCCCTATGCCAGAGGGATTACCACCGTCTTTGTGTAGGGCTTTGAAAATTCTTCAAAGATATCCTGAACCCTAATATTGATGTTCTTTAGGCGTAGCTTGTCCTCTTTTCCGAACTTAAGCAAATCCATGTGATCCATCTGTTGAGGATTCGTGCATAGGATTCAAAAACAATTTTTGATCGGATTTAAAACGCAAAAAAAAATTCACAAACCAATTTAGGCCAAAAACCTAGACCGCTCACATGAGTCCAATTACAAAAAAATTAAAATAAATAAACACAACCATAGGGGTTAAATAATTATACCTTTCGGGAAATTGGTTGACCGGTCAACCTCAATACTTTGAGATCAACAATTCTAGTCGCTAGATCTAGTAACACGAATCTTCACCCTGACATGAACTTCTTCATATCCAATCTCCAAAGCGCCAGCAAATCTGAACTCCTTCAGATTCACCCGCTAATCACCCGCAAATCCGAAACGTGACAGCACCAGAGTGATCACACTCGCAAACGGACAGAAACATATCAAACTGGAAACTGAAATGGCGGACGGAGCGACGGCTAACAAGGAGATCACTGATTATATTATGTTATCCACTTGTGTGTTTCTTCAACATAACATAGCAAGTATTCATGTGAAACTACACACTTACTTACTTACTTACTTGTTTCATATCTTATTTAAACCTATGAACCGACCGACTTTACAACTGACCGCTTTTAGCATATTATTCAGGTAACCTATGATAGCATTCTATGTGCATGGCATCAAGTACATTCAAAGATTTTAGGAAAAACTACCATTTATTGGATTGGCTTTTGTTGAAAATATTGATTTATACTTTAAACACATGTCATGTAAAACTCAAGTATTTTGGAATGTAGAATGCATGATTATGTTTCTCTTTTAAATAATGTGTTTTTTATTTCCATACAACTGTCATAACCCGTGTTTCCACCTTAGACGGGATGTGATACCAATAAAACATGCTTTTAAGTCTTTGATGGGTAACATGATAACCAAAATGCCCTCCTAAGGAAGAACCATGGCAATAGTTTACTATCTAAGTTCTTAGCTAACTATTGTTTCCCACAACGAACCTACCCTTCCTTTTAAGTAAGTTATTAACCGGTGTAAAATGTCTTGTGAGTTCATTGGTCTGCAATTTAGCAATAATAACTTGAAGTAAAATACCAGACTCCCAAGAATCTTTGATCTTAGATAATAATAGGGGCTCAAATGATGAAAAGGACAGTTCATATAAAGAAGAACTATAGAATCTGGTATTACAATTTGAGTTTGGAATCAAACAACAACAATCAACAGCAGCAGTGGTATCAAATTCAAGAATTAGGGCAACAACAAGAATCAATATTCACAACAACATCAACAATTCAAACATGGAAATCGCTATGGAAAAGATTATGCTAATAAGGCAAGAAGGGACGGTTCACGACTATTGTGTCGAATTCCAATTTTTGTTCAATCGGGTCAAGAATTCTGAAAGTGATAACAAGCAGAAACACATCAAAAAACAACAAATAATAATGACACAAATTTAGTCCAGGGAAAGGAACCAACATTGGGCTAGTTCCTGTGGTCATTTTTGGAGAACACACTTGAAGAGACCAAGATGATTGTTCAGCTTGATGAGAAAAAGTGTTCAGGTCCAACTATCTACCTTCTTGATAACAACTCAAACATAAGTGATGATAAAATTGTCGACCCATTAGTTTCTGTTAAGTTTGGAGGTTCACAAGTTGCACAAATTGAAGTCGTGGATGTCTTAGAGAAGGTGGAAACTGAAGATCATAAAAAAGGTGATAGAGGTGATAGAGAAGGTATAATACCTTTTGCAAATTTTACTACCATGTACATTTTGTATTTTGAATTAACACATGCTTCAATGATTGCTAATGAAGATGCTTTTATAGGTGAGTTCCTCCCATCCACTCCATTAGACATTTAATTAATGGGTGTTTTCATATATTCAACCATTTATTGTAGATGGATATATACGGGACATGTTCTGTATTTTAAGGAAGGGAGCGATCATAGACCAAACAAACAAGTTGATATTTTGAGTCATGTTTAACTAAACAAACCTTTGGAAATTATTGTTGTTTTTAGTAAAATGAAAATCAGTGTTGTGAACCATACTGAGAGAACAATGGTGGCCGCACTTATTGTCATGTATGGAATATGAGGGAACATAAAGAAAGCTCTTGATATGCTTTCAAGAATGGAAAAAGAGCGGGTTAAACCAAATGAACATTATGGTTGCATGATTAACGCACTAGGTCGAAATGGATTCTTATTAGAGATACAAGGATTACTGAACCGCATGCCTTCTGAACCAAATGCAGCTATTTAGGGTTCAATTCTTGCAGCAATCAGACTTTATGGAAGTGTTAAATTTGGTGAACTAGAGGTTCAACAATTGGTCAAACTAGGGCCATATAACAGTAGAATTTTTTTTTCAAGTACATATGCTTCTGTGAACCACTGGACTTAACAGATTGGTGAACCTCTTTCCTTGCAGAGTTATCGTCTAACATTTTGTTTTTTAATTTCATGGGTGTTTGAAGATGAAGAAGACGCCATTTTTTTAAGGTTGGTTTGGTTTTTTTTTGTGGGTGAATAAAGTGTATCTTTCATGCATGCATATATATATAGAGGAATAAGCAATACGTAAGTACATGGTGTTAATTTATTACCACGCGCTTTTTAACTTCACCGTGAAACGTGTTACCCTTGTGTCGATTCGTTTTCACTACCAATGCCATTAATACATATTAAATATTGGTAGGCGTATCTTTATGGTGTTAGTTGCACCAATCTACGTTAATAGGTAATAAATGTTTTGAGTATAAATATCAGTCGTTGGTGTTAATTTCTTTTCATCATTTCACCTAGCACATCACTTCATCTTACACAAAATCAATTTGCATTTTTATGGCGTCTTCATCATCACACAATGCAAACAATGACGCAGAAAAATTGTTTGATTTAATTCTTAAACAATACAAAAAAGACATGGTGTTTGTGGAAAGCCAGGTTGTATGAAAAAAAACCTAGCTAGAGGAATAAAAGATTCCAACAACATTTTGGTTTAGCTCCGTAGTTTTCCAGAAATACCATCAGAGATATGGCACTCAAGTTTAAAGTTGAAGACGTCTCTGATGATGCTGAACTTGCTAAAATTTTAACTGACATAATTGAAGTAATAAGTGTCTCAATGGAAACCAAAATGGATTTTCTTAAATCCCTAAGTTAGTTTACTATTTAAAATATTATTTGGTGTTTTATGTTTTTATTTGCTTGTATGTTTTACTGTTTCTTTTGTCATGTTATGTTTTTTGTTACGCTTAATAAATAATATTTCAGTTTTTTAAATCATGACGTTTTAAGAGTTCCACAAATATTTTTTTTCCAGAAGTTAACTAACCATAAATGCATGTTGTAGTATTTAATTGTATCAATTTGTTTGTTAAACCAAACAAATTTAATGCATTTATTACTACTTGTTAAAGTATATGAAAAAAATAACATCAAAACTTGTAAATCAAAATAATCTAATACTAAAAAAAGTTTAATTGTAGATTAAAACGAAATAAAATACAAGCAACCCACATCATGGTGTTTTTCATGAATTTTTAATTTATACAAATCATTTTTATTTTGCTTGTATTTTTTCAAGTTTTAAGGTGATATTAAGCTATTTTGTATGTTTATTAAATAGTAATTTTTAAGTTTTGTAAACATGGTGTTTTATGAGTTCCACTACTAATTTTTTCAACATTATAATTTACTATAGATGAAAGGTTGTAGTATTTTATTATATCAATTTGTTTTGTTGCACCAACCGAATTTTAGTGCATTTATTACTACTTGTAAATCGAAATAATGTAACACGAAAAAAATATTAAATGTAGACTAAAACGAAATAAAAAACATGCAACCCACATCATGGTGTTTTTTCTAAATCTTTAATTTTTACAAACCATTTAATCTATATTATCAACCATTCTTGCTTCTATTTTTTGGTTTGCTGTTTATGTAGTTTTTTCCTTTCCTCCAATGATAGTTCCCTGTATCTTTTAAAATCTTTCATCATTTATGCCTTGTACTCCAATCTTGGTGGTGTATTTGTATCTTAAATCGTTTAATTGTTTCTGTTGGGCGTTGTTCTCTTCGCCCTCCTTATAGAAACCAGTTTTCCATTTTGCTATTTCTGTACCGTTGTATGTTTCCATGTGCCTCATAGCAAATAGTTCATAGTCTATTCCATTCTCTTTTGTCCTCCATTCCATCGGGACTCTTTCAACTTTTGCTTCCTTTATCAGCTTTCCACTAGGATGACATTGTTTAATCAAATAATGTCTAAAAGCATCCCACTGCAAAATAGCATTTTTACTTAAAATTTTATGGTGTTTATGTTTTTATAGTTATGGTGTCTTACCATAATATTTGGCCATCCTTCATATCTTTTACCCAGTGCTATTTTTGGCTGCATAGCACTGTTGTCAATTAACTCTACTGTATGTTTTTCAGATAAAACACAACACATAAAAATGTGCTTTGTGTATAATTGGAACGAACACAAGATCGAATCCAACCAAATTTGGCCTCTTCACCTCTTTGAGCATTGTTTGCATGTTTCTACTGAATTCTTGATTTATATATTCAGTACTTTTCTTATAAGTGTCTCTATGCTGTGTAATCAAAATAATTACATTACTATATAAAATTAATATTATAATAATTATGGTGTTTATACAATACATACCAACATGACCTCTATGCAGAACAGTCTTGACAATGATTCCTTTGACCTGTACCTTTCATCGTGATTTAGGATGTGTAGGTCCTTATTTCACTCGAAAATCACTCAGATGATCGATTACACACACACAGGCGGAAACTGTGTGTATGGTGGTGAAACAGAGGATAGAATCAGAATTGGTGAAGATAACAGGCTAACCACACTTGAATCAACACAAAAAATGATATGAAAATGCAAGAACACAGTGTAAAAACAACTGCAAGTGTATTGATTCAGAAACAACGTGAAAGAGAGAATGTTAGGGTTACAGCCGCTACTCACAACCTAATCCTTCTCAAACTGGGCTATTTATAGTAATTGACAGGTATCGAAACTACTAGTTTCGGTTGAACATTTACAAATGAACACCCTGTCGAAACTACCATCTATCGAAACTACTAGTTTCGATTAAACATAACTCAGTCGAAACTAAGTAGTTTCGATGGCCCAGACTTTGACTATTAAAACAGTAAATTACATCAAATGAAATTACAATACTGAAATAACAAATAAAGTAAGCTAAGCTAAGATTGTTCAAAATACAATAATGAAAACAACTTAATAGAATTACATGACTCTACAATCTCCCCCTAAGTTGTTGCATTACTGTCTTCAGCCCTTCATTGAGCAGCTGGTCCTTCAGTCGGCTTTTGAAGAGCAGGATTCACATGTAAGGACACGACCCTTTGATAGGCCTTTGCATCTGCCTCATCTTCATCACTATACGCTTGAATGTGATTCTTGAACAACACATCCTGATCATCAGGTTTAAACTTTAGTAGCTCCATCGGCTCAAAGATCACTAAGTCTTCCATGCCTTCACACTCTATCACAACACTTCCAATATTTGGATTGTAGTACCATCTTCTGAAGTTTTGGAGTTGAACCGGCATAGACTTGGAAAGAGTGATGGTCTTGTGAGTTTGAGCAGGCTTGTATCTCAAGAACACATACGGCTTCTTGGTCTTGGGATGAAACCTAGTCTTTGAGATCTTCTTCTGAGTCTTTCTAGGCTTGAATCCTTTAAAGTCATTATTGACTTGAGTATGCAGATAATGTACAAAATCTGAAGCCATCATTACTTTTCCTGGATTTTGAAGGGGAAGCTTGGCTAGATCCATTAGATCATAAAAGGGAAGAGTTTGGAAATCTGTCATGTTCTTAAAATGTTAAACTCATCCCTTGTATCTTCTGATTATAAACAACTTCCTCTCAGGATCATACTTCCAACCAACTGGAGGCCTTTTCAGCTCCTGATGCTTAGCTTTCCACTCATATGTCTGAGGGCTCTCATCCTCTACAATCTTCCTCAACCACGGTTTCTTCGGGTTTGGGTAGTTAGGATCAATAGGAGGTTGAGTTGGAGCTTGAGTGGCTTCAGATACTGTTGGAGTTGGTTCATCAGTAACAATAGGCTTTACGATGTTCACCTGGACATCTTCTTCATCTTGTTTTCATCTGATAGAGCTTGAATTTCATCTCCTTCTTCTGTAAGTATCAAACTCTTTCAGGCTCTTCAGTAGGTAAGATTTCTGGATAAAGATCATTGTAACCAAAGTTGTCTATTTCATCTAGGAGAGCATTGAGCTCATCGTCAGATGCCACATCCTCTTCATCCATAATCACCGTTTCAACCTCAGTCTCAGTTCCCTTCCCTCTTTTCCTAGCTTCCCTTCTTTCACTTGCTGAGGGAAGGTCCACTCTTGCTCTTCAATTTTAACCTCCACAACCTCCTTTGTTTTAGTAGCAGGTTCAGAGAATATGATTAATACACATTCAGGATTTGTGACAAAGTCAGGGAAAGAGGGTTCCACACCCGAAGTGGTCTCCCCCTGAGCTGTAGAGGTGGTTGCTTGTTGCTGAACAGGCTTTACCAAAGAAGCCTTGAGTTGCTCAACGATTTCAGCTAAGGCTTTGAATTCTTCATGTTGTTTTAAAATGAGCTTTTGTTAGGTTTTGAGTTGAGTTTGATGTACTTCAAGCTGGGTATGTAAGCCTCCAAATTCCAGCTTCAGGTCTTTAACCTCTTCTTTTCATTCATTTAGCTCAGTTCTTAAACATTCAATCACTGTCTCTATTTCTTTGACATGATCCTGTAGCTTCTTCACTTCAAGACTTAAGGTTTTGACTCTTGGCACTGATGATGTTGTTTCATGAGATGGTGATGTAGGTGGAGTAGGAATGTGTAGTTGTTAAGGTGACGGTGGTGGTGTAAGGATGGGTGCATGTTGTGGAGATGGAGGTGATGTAGGTTGTGGTGTTGTTTGTGGTGATGGTGGAGGTGTGGGTTGTGGTGTATCAAATATGGAATCAGAGGAGGATGATGTATCCTCAAACCTGCTCTTAATATTCTTCTCCTTGGGCTCTTCAAGCTCATAATCAGAGTCTGAGTCAGCTTGTCTCTTAGAGGATGATTCAGGAAGTTCAGTTTGAGCATCGGAGTTTGACTTGTAGTAGTCTGACCTATATATTCCTGCATATATAGATCCACTGGACTCTGCAATCTCCTCCTCATCTCCTTGAATACCAGCTTCTACATTAACCACTGGCTCAATAGGAACTTGTACATTTTCAATAAAAAGGAGCCTCAATCACAGGCTCATCAATAGGCTGCTCTTCTTATTGAATAATGGGGATTTCAATATCAGCTTCAACTTCAGCCTCTTGTTGGTTCCCTTCATCCTGTTCTACCTCTACTTCTTATTCCTCAGCTAATTCATCATCTTCTTCAAATGGTAGATTAGGGACAATATCAGGTACAAATTCTTCTTCCTCACCAATTACATGACCAAATAGGGGGATATCAGCAATGACTCTATTTGTTCTCTTGTTTTTGCTCTTCATGTAGCTCAGAGTCTTTGCTCCCATATGATCAAATACCAGGATGTTTCCTCCCTGTTGAAGATTTGGATGGAGGTGATTTATGATGATCTGAAGAAATCTTGGGTAGACTAGAAACTTTTCTTTCACAGCCCCAGTTAAATTCTCCTTGAGTTGTGTGAATATCAGTCTAGAGAAATTGTAGTTCCTCCCTTTGATTAACCCTAAAACAGCAGATGCCACCATTGCATTTGCAGAGTCAAAACCACCCTTTCGAATGGACAAGCAGTGGATGAAGATGTGCACAAAATATCTCTAGTGTGAAGGTAGGGAATTCTTAATGATCTAGCCACTCTTGAATTCATTTGGATGGCCCATTCTTCTAAAACATTCTTTTATGTAGAAGCTAGGAAACTCTATTGGTGCTTATGGATTGTCGTTGAACATCAATACTTGTCTTATTGTGGCTTCAGAAAATAAGACCTCTTGTTCACGAACTGTGGCCCTAATATGCTCCACATTGTTAATAGTAACTAATTCAGTTGTTTCCCAAAACTCTCTGATGGATAATTCAAACACCGGAAGGTTGTGCCTGATGGCAAAGCTTATGTTTGAATTGGCCAGGAAGTTCAGGACTGTAATGAACTCGGCACTTTTTTGGATCGTTAGCATCAAGGAAAGCACAGACATTGTGCCTCTTTAAAAATAAGAGATCCATATCTGCAAACACACAAGATCAATTAAGCTTGACACTTAGAGAAATTTTAGAGAAAAACCTGATCGAAACTATTTGTTCCAACACTTAGACATTTTCTGAGACAGACCCTATCAAAACTTAGTTTCGATCGAAACAACAAGTTTCGGTCAACACTTAGAAAATTTCAAAAAAGGCCTTATCGAAACTACTAGTTTTGATCTAAACAACAAGTTTCGATCAACACTTAAAATCTCAGAAAAGGATGACCGAAACTATATAGTTTCAGGCAAAGAGACTAGGGCAAATTTGGGTATCGAAACTACTAGTTTCGATTGAAAAACCTGTTTAAATTTTGAAATCCATTTAAAATAAAACACCCCTTTTATCGATTATACTTAGTTTCGATGCCCAAACCGTTGAACAATTTATTCAGAAGCAGTCACACATAATCAAGACTAAGATATTTATAGACTCAAATAAACATGAAATTAACTAAAACGATAAAGAAAGGGGTAAGAGTTGGCCTGTGAGTGTCGAAACTCCATCTTACCGATGAATTGAAGAAAAATCTGCAAATATGTACACAAGATATAAGATATTAACAATGGTGAGTTGATTAACAGAAAATAAACCTTGATCGGCCATAAATGTGAAGGTTTGATCACCTGACATTCCAAACAAAAATCTTAACAAAATCTTTACATGATGATGAAGATAGGGCCAAGTAGTTTCGGGTGACTTGGAAGTTTCGGGTGCCTTGGAGTTTCGGGTGAATGGTAGTTTTGGGTGAATGGTAGTTTCGGGTGAATGATAGTTTCGGGTGACTTGAGACTAAAAACAGAACTTAACTTATAAATAACTTATACAAAATATTTACACTTAACCTTTTTGGAAAAGATCCAATAAGAGATCATATCTGGTTAGTCTTTTGAAACACTTCCTTTTGCAATCAACTACAGTGAGTCCCTGAAGATAGCTGATATTTGTGCAAGATAAACCGAACATTTGTTTGTACATAGATTTCATGTGATTATAAGGTACCATTTAAGCATTATACAAGGTGTACCCCACATATTGAAATAAAATGGTTTTGAAAAACCTATCAATCCTTAAGAAATACCCATATTCATCCTATCATCTCTTTTTGATTAACCAAGGTACCATCTTAATAATTTCAAAATACCACCAAAATAAAAATAAGAAACCCAAGTGGATTAGAAGATTTAAAGTAAAAAATATCTAAGTAGATATTAAAAGGTACGAACATTCTAGATTTTTGCGTAAGCAAAACAGAAGAAGTCGTAAAATTTTCCAAGTGGGTAGGAAAATGTTGAACACCCTAGATCTTTGCGTAAGCAAAACAGATGAGGCCAAATCATCCAAGTGGATGGGAAAAATATGAACACCCGAGATCTTTACATAAGCAAAACATACGAGGTCATCGGTGGTAAATATCGTTACTTTTGATGTCACATGGCGTATGAATAGGAATCCAACACGTAGGACTGTATCTGATTGAATTGATTTTTATGGGTTAGATGTTTCAATAATGGGTTCAAACACACAAGTATGTGATAGTATTTAGGTTTTCACACTACTTACAAGTTTTTAACCATATGCCGGGACTACCAGCTATACCTCAGTAAACACCATCGCTTTTGGTCCATTCCATGTTCAAGAGATGTGATCAGACACTATCATTTCTCAAAGGCAGATTCAATTTTTCTGTAACAAAACCACTTGTAAGACTGTACACAAAGCAATTCTTTTCAATTTTGACATATTAAATTCTCATTTCTCCCCCAAAAGATTTGGTAGGTGTTAAAAATAAACTATACGCAACAGGAAAATCTTTTTGGAATTTTTTCTTGATTTTTAAGCATAAACATAAAACATCTAATATATATACAAGGATTACTGAAAGTTTATCATTCCAAGCATCTCCACCAGTTGGGCAAATGTGGTAGAGTCAAAATCCTTTGTGAAGATGTCTGCGGTTTGCTTATCAGTTTTGACCTCAACGATTTGAATATGTTTCTATTCAACACAATCACGGATAAAATGAAGTTTGATCTCGATGTGTTTGGTTTTGGAATGTTGAACTAGGTTTTTGGTGATATGGGGAATGGCAGTGTTATCACAAAGAATGGGTGTCTCATGGAATATGATCCCATAGTCAAGCATCTGATGGTGTATCCATCTGACTTGGGAACAATAAAGGGCGGCGGCAATGTATTCGGCTTCGACAGTAGATTGGGAAACGGTGGATTGTTTCTTACATTGCCATGAGACAAGGCGATTGCCAAGGAACTGACAACCTCTAGAAGTGGATTTGCGATCTAAGTTGCATCCCCCGTAGTCAAAATCTGAATAAGCCACAAGATCAAACAAATCATTTTTAGGATACCAAAGACCCAATTTTGGCTTGTACTTTAAATATCTCAAAATACGTTTGATAGCAGATAAATGAGAGAGTTTAGGATTAGCCTGAAAACGTGCACATAAGCACACTGCAAACATGATGTCGGGTCTGCTGGCAGTGAGATACATGAGAGATCCTATCATAGAGTGATAAAGGCGCTGGTCAACACTTTCACCATCCAAATCGGGAGACAAACAATGTCGAACTTCCACGGGAGTTTTGACCGGATGAGAATCAACCATTTTGAACTTGGTTAGGATTTCTTTCACATATTTCTCTTGATGAATAAGAATTCCTGACTTGGACCGATCAACTTGCAATCCCAAAAAGAACTTCATTTCTCCCATAGAGCTAATTTCAAACTTAGAACACCTTCGAATTCTTTGCACATGTGAGGATTTATGGATCCAAAGATGATATCGTCCACATAAATTTGCACCATGATTGTATCCTTTCCATTCTTCCGTTTAAACAGAGTTTGGTCAATCGCTCTTCGTGTGAAACCATTATCAAGCAGATGCTTAGATAACGTCCCATACCACGCACGAGGTGCTTGGTGAAGACCATACAGTGCCTTGTCTAACTTGTAGACACGGTCTGGAAAGTTAGGATCAATGAAACCCGATGGCTGCTTGACATAAACTTCCTCTTGAACTTTTCCATACAGAAATGCATTTTTGACATCCATTTGATGAACGGTGAAGTCCATATAGGCTGCATAGGCGAGAAACATTCTGATGGCTTCCAAGCGAGCCATTGGTGCAAAAACTTCCTCAAAGTCAATTCCTTCTTCTTGATAGAAACCTTGAACAACCAAACTAGCTTTATTCCAAACCACAATTCATCCTTCATCCGTTTTGTTGCGAAAAACCCAACGAGTGTCGATTGGTACTTTGTTCTTGGGAAGATCTACCAAATTCCACACATTCAGCTTTGAGAATTGTTGTAACTCTTCTTGCATTGCTTCCACCCAGCTGTTCTCAAGCAAAGATGCTTTGATGTTCTTAGGTTCAACTTGAGAAATGAAGCATGAGAACATGATGTTATCTAAGGCATCACATGCACTACGGGTACAAACACCCACATTGAGCGGACCAATGATGTTATCGGTGGGATGATTCTTGTGAATTCTCAACTGAGGAATCTCATCTTTTTCTAAGAGTTCATCCAGATTAGTGATATTGTCAACAGGAGGATCAAACTCATTAACAATAGGATCTTCAACAGTTGATTGTGGGGCAACATCTGTAGTTGGAATAGTGTTGTCTTCAACAGTTTGACTTGTTGCACCAGAACCAGAAGACACCATATTAGATTCAACATCAACAGATGTAGGGATTTAATTTTGGATGGATGAGGAAGAACTTGGATCATTTATATTCCCTAGATTGTTCACAGAAAAGTAAGGATTAGCAGGAGTTAATTCATTTGAAAACATAGGAAGATTAAATGAATTAAATAATGATTCGACATAAAAAAGCCAATCTGGACCGTCAACGTCCATATGATTGCTTTCATGCCAATTGATATCAATGGACTCCGACACCATCCTTCTTTGTTTGTTGTAAACACTAAACGCTCGTTGATTAGAAGAATAGCCCACAAAATAGCATTCATCGACTTTGGCTTCAAACTTGTTTAGCTGATCTGAAGTATTCAGCATCGTGCACACACATCCAAATTTTCTGAAGAAATCAATAACTGGCTTTCGCTTGTACATGATCTCATAAGGTGTCTTGTTGCAGCTTTTGGTGATGAAAACCCGATTTTACACAAAACATGCAGTGCTGACCGCCTCAGCCCAAAAGGTTACGGGAAGCTTGGAATCAACAATCATACTTCTAGCCGCTTCAATCAACGTGCGGTCTCTTCTTTCAGCTACACCATTTTGTTGAGGAGTACGCGGTGCACTGAATTGCCTAGAAATTCCTTTGCTTTCACAGAAGGAATCAAGAGTGGCATTCTTGAATTCTGTTCCATGATCACTGCGGATAGTCTTCACAATCAGATTGAAGAGGTTCTCAATTTGAAGCAGATACGTCTTCAGAATCTCTGGCGTCCCGTCTTTCTTAGCCAGGAAGAACACCCAAGTAAACCGAGATAAATCATCGGTTACCACCAAACAGTAGGATTTGCGTCCAAGACTCATGACACACACATGACCGAAGAGATCCATGTGAAGTAATTGGAGAGGGGAGTCAACAAAATTAGTTGTTTTAGGCTTATGAGAAGATTTGTGTTGTTTTTCGTTGGAACAAGAGATACAGTGTTCCACAGGAGAAAAATCTTTGAGAGGCAATCCGGTGACAAGTTTTCCTCAAACCAGGCGGTTCATGGTTTTAAAATTTAAGTGTCCCAACCTTTTATGCCACAGAAATGATTCATCTTCAGAAGCCTTTGAAAGAAAGTACGATTCAATTCCCGACGGGTTGTTCATATCCAATCTATTGGTGTTGTATCTTCTGGGAGCACGCATGAGAATGAGTTCTTCTGGAATCACTACACCAGGCTTCAGAATCAGGCATTCTCTTGAATTGAACAAGGCATAAAAATACTTATCACAAATCTGAGAAATGCTCATCAGATTGTATTTCAATTGCGGGACGAAGTTGACGTGCTCCAGACTGTTTACACCATTAGAGACAGTTCCATGACCGTCAATCTTTCCTCCCCTTGGATTGCCAGCAAAAGCCATATAATCTCCATCCATGGGATGATAATCTTGCAACAAGTTAAATTGATCGGTCATATGTCTGGAACATCCACTATCTATATGCTAAATGTTATCTCCGGTTATTCTTGGTTGACCCTATACACAATGAATCATTTAGACATTTTGACCAAGACCATTGCTATCAAGAAGTTTCTTGTCAAGATGACATGAGAATCATAATCAGAATCCTCCTTTGATAAAACATGGTCATCATATAGAACATTTTTTTTTAATTTTCCAAGTTATTTTCATGTATTTTTTAGCATTTTTAATCCTTTTACGCCTAGATTTTCTACAGTGAGAAGACTTAGGCGGCACATTTGAATTTAATAAATTTTTGGGAGACGATTCCTCATTACAATGAACTGTTGTCAAATTACAACCTTTTGAAACATGATTTGAAGCACCACAACTAAAACAAAATTTATCATAAGATGCCTTAGCCTGATAATTGTCATCACAAGATGAAGATGATTGTGATGTTGAGGCATCTGAACATGATATGATTCTTTCTTCAATAACTTTGTCTTGAAGACTTTGTTCTTCCTCTAATCTGAAAAATTCTATGTTGCTCATGGTTTCACGTGGTACATCATTCACAATAATTCCTGCACTTTTAAACTTGGTAACACAAGGAAAAACATTCAAATATTTAGGAATAAAAGGTAAAGCATGTTTAAATTTAGAAATATCACTTCCCAATCCCACATGCTCAGAAGGCATAGAATCAAAATACAAGTTTTCAACGTGTTCACAAATATCTGGTTTTAACACGGACATATTATTACATTCATCCGAATCAAGTTCATTTAAAACATTTCTAAAGCCAGAACTCTCATCACAATCATCCTCTGAGGTTACACAATTTGACTCTGCACATGAAGTAAAATTGTCAGAATCTGAGGATGTGATATAATCATCAGCATATAAGGTACACACAAAAGGAGTAGGAACATGAGCAACAGGCATATCAGCAAATCTTGCTGACTTAGAATAAGGTGGTGGATGTGAATTATATCCAAGACCCTCTGTGCCTTTTCTATTAAATTTTTTTATCAATTATCCCAAACAAAATTTTCTGATCCATATCCATGTGGTCAACTTGTAATTAGCTTTTTCTACCTTTTAGACTCTTTCACTCAAAATTTTATTATTAATGGTTTAAGTGTTAAGTTGCACAATTAAAGAACGGTTTTCTCCATAAATGTCATGAATTTTCTTTAAGTACAATTTCTCATTTTTGGCCACAAAGTCATACATCACCTTAATGTGATCTCGTTCGTCAATCAAAGCTTGATTAATGAATCTGTCTCTGAATTTCATTTAAAAAATATCTAGCACTACAAAGTTTAGAAATAACCTCAGCAGGTACGGCGGTGAGATCCTTAGCTGGCTCGATCATGACACACTTGCCTTTGTCCTCCACGTCTGCCATCAAGGCTTTGTCAGCAGCTTCCTCGGCTTGTTCTCCCCAATGATAGTGTCCAACAGCTTGACAAACAAGAGCTGTGGAGCTTGAAGATGTGTTGGTCTTGGGAGTGTTAGCAACTTGCTTTCCAGAGGAGGTCTTCTTTTCATGCTGATCTTTGGATGAAGGCTCCTTGCAGTTTCTTGCAAAGTGACCCAGCTTATCACAGTTATGGCACCTCACCTTCTTGATGTCATAACCAATAGTCTTTCCCTGCTTGAATCTATCCATACCCGTCCTTTTGATGAATCCCTTGACCCTTAGAGTCAGCATGGCCATACACCAATCAATGTCCATTTTCTCCAAATTATCGGGGTTAATTTGCTCCAGGTCATCAGGTTAAAAACTGACCGGTGTCAAGTTTCAAGAAATCAGTGCATCATAGCAGGACATGAAAGCAGTCATGATTGGCACGTATTCATCAGGAATCATAGCAATATTCTTCTGAGGAGCGGAGGAACCGGTAGATTGAATTGCAGCAGCAAAAGGAGGAACATCAGTCTGGAAATATGAACTACTAGAAGAGCTTGATCCAGCAATGAGAGCAGTGTTTCCATACTGGTTGGTAGGAGTAACTGCTCCTTTCTTGATCTCAATCTCATAAGATTCAAGAATGCTGTAGACTTCTTGTTGAGTGTAACGAACCAAAATCCGGGTTTCTTTTTCAAATAAATAAATATTTCTAATAAATATTATGGTGAAAATAATATTTTATAAATAAGTTAAAACAAGTGGGTTTCAAGTTAGTAATGGGGTTATATTAGTTTTAACTAATTTTGGAGTGCAATGGGTGAAATGGAAGTTGAGGGGTTGAAAGTGTAAATATAGCAAATCTGCCATATTTGACTTATTTAAGTCAAAATTCAGATTTTTTGTTGGTTGTGGGGATTGATTTCTCTCAAGAGAAAAGGGAGAACAATAACTTGAAGCAAAATCGTTCATTTGAGGCTTGAATTTGTGAAGGTGTTGGCTCACACATCACATTTCTAACATCAAGTAAGTGTAATCTTCCATTGATTTCACCTTTAAATGATGGTGGGTTTTGTAGAAATCCAGAAATTTTGAATGCATGTGGTTAATTGGTGTTAGATTGTTGATAATCTAGCTAAACTAAAGGTAAAGAATGGTGATTAACATCATAGAACCCTTTTATTTTGATTATGAGAAGTTAGGGTTAATATGGAGGAAAATTGGGGGTGTTTGGATTATGATGGTAGAATGTTGAATTAGTGATGATTAAGTGTTTATATGGTGTTAGACACTTGAATGAACACCAAATTAACCTAATGAAAAAATTAAATGAAAAATTAGTGTCAAGGAATTGAAAAGGAAACTCAAGTAGGTGAGTTTGGATTGAAAGAGGGTGTTTGGTTATGGGAATAACCTAAACGAGTCAGTTTGGGTTGGAAATGGAAATTAGGTTGTGAACTCAATTATAATGTGATTTTGGATGTATGTTAAATTACTAAACTAGGTGTATATGTTTAGGTAATCAAATTGTGAACCGAGAAGGTGGTGCGGGATCTTCTAACCCAAAAGGTAAGTGGCTTTTCACTTACTTAGTATTGATGATAATGGATGGTATATGTGTTATGTTGCATACTATGTTGTTGAAATGAATGTGAATGATCTAGTATGTGTAAATGAATGAATATAGTTATAGTTGTAATACTATAATGGATATGTGAAAATGAATGAATGTAGTTATAGTTGTATTACTATAATTGATATCTGAAAATGAGGTTATGATCTAAGTATCATAATGGAAATGAGGTTATGGTTTAAATACCATAATGGAAATGAGGTTATGGTCTAAGAACCATAATGGAAAGGGATATGAGGTTATGATCTAAGTATCATAATAGAAATGAGGTTATGACCTTTGTGCCATAATGGAAAGGGATATGAGGTTATGATCTAAGTATCATAATGGAAATGTGTCACACCCCGCCAAGGCGAAAACGCGAGGCGTAACATTCATGGTTTCCAAAGCATATGATTACCGCAAACACATACATGTAGTTGGATACATAATCGAGTTTAAAATGTTTACATCACAAAATATCAACTTGAGTTTACAAAAGTTTAAGATTTCGTAAATATGACTCATGACCATGAGTTATACAAGTAAATCCTCCAAAAGCCTTATCCATCATGCATGCATGTAACCTACATTGCTTACTTGAAGACCACGTTCAATTTCCTGAAAACATACTTAAAAGTGTCAACACGAGGTTGGTGAGTTCACAAATCATTATCAAGAGTTATCATAAATCCAATGTTTAAACATGATCATTTTCCGATCAAAACTCTTTATATGTATAACCAATGAATCTGAACATTTTAACCTGATCAATTAACACCATTTGTAAACTTGCAAGGAATACAAAATAATATGTAATGCACGAGACCGTAACCAAACCCCAACAATTTAATGTCTCCCCTCGCCTTTCTGCGAGTAAGATAATATGCGGTCATTCAGCCATTTGGACCCTGGTTAGCGCGACTAACCATGACCGGGAGCGTCACCCCCAATAGTACTATCCATAGAATCCCGGGCTAAGTCCATATCTAATGGTTACTAAGTTTTTATTCCGAGGACTTTAAGCGCTTTATCTTTCCCTCAATGCACACATACGGTCTGATCATTTGTTCATTCATTTACATACAAAAATTCTTTACAATTATGTTTCCACCTCAAAACATTTCAAAAGCTTAGAAAAAGGGGGTTAGTGAAACTCACCTAGATAGAAATATATGGTAGAAAATATTTGAATAAAAGCAGACCCGCCTATCCGTATCCTATTTACACAAGGATACTAAACACATTAAGACTACCCGTCTTAAACGCAAGTTTTTCACCCGACTTAACTATTCCTGTTAAGTACGTCTTAGTTTATTTAAACAAAGTTTTCTCGTAACGGCTCGTTGGTGATTATTATTCCAGTTTAGACGCTTTACTTATTTTCCAAGAAAATATTATATTTCCATATTGGTGACTTAATATATGTACCCAAAAATAAATATTATTTTTTTGCAATATCTTGTATTATTTCACATTATAGTTACGTATAAACACATAATTATTTCTTTCCAATAATTATACAAGTACTGTTCAAGTATTTTCTATGTATGTCTATCTCCATGTGCACATAATTCATGTTAACACGCCCACATACAATTACTTTTCCGAATGAAACTTATTATCTTGTTATGTACTTATATATTTACCCATATATTCCTAAAAGTATACTTATTAATTCAACATATATTTAACTATGTTTCACAATAGCATGTGTTCATATATACTTATACCGAAACGTCTTTTTAATTTCATACACATAATTCCTCTTACGACTAATCCATCATAATATATACATATATGATCTTTATAATTTCTACGTGTCTTAGACATTTTAATCATATCAACTTTCATATCAAACACATACTTATATCTTGCAAGTTCTAAATCTCTTGAGTGTTTTGTCTACACTTTTCATGCTTTATTTTTAAGACGTTAATACGTTTCATTATTTAATATAAATATTTCCATGATTATTAACCTTAACTATGCACATACATGTTTCTCATATATACATACATATACCTAGCAACTTGTTTAAGTTAACAAAATAAACATACACCCGAACATATATTTATCAAGATCTTCACATTTATATACATATACACATATATTTCACTTATCTAAGTATTATTCATAGTTTTTAATTTACTATTTCCCTTTTTAATATCATAAATCATGCTTTTAATTCAACAACTATAACTTATCATATATAATTAAAACAACAACATATATACCCATGCATGCAAAATTCGGCCCTTTATGTATATATTTATAGAACTTTTAGTTTAATAACTCATAACTTAGCATTATGAAATCAAAATAACAAATATCTCATAAAATATTTCAAGACAATAATCTATGTATATAAGCTTATTATTTTCGAACCACATACATCTTTTATATAAAATCTAGTTTTTAAACATAACAAAGTTAAAATTATAAAACTCTTTAGCTTTTCAAATATCTTTGATTATTAGGATGAACAACGTGCTTTATTCAAGAAATAAAGAGGATTTTAGAGATGGATGTCGGTTTCATACCGCTAGACAAGCTAGGTGAAGAATCACGAGAAGACGGTGAGAAATGGCTTGGTTCCCTAGCTACAACCGATCCTTGATTCTTCAAGAACTCCTTGAATCTCCCTACTCCTAGCTAATTTCTCTATGATTTTGAACTTGGATTTTTGAAAGAGTGTGTGCATGTGTGTGAGTCGTATATATGTATATAGGAAAGATGAGAGTTGAGTGATGATCACATCTTCATCATTACCACTTATGGTTGATGGAAATTACATGTAATCATTTGAAATGGAAGAGGGTGTGCATGCAAGACATGTATGCAAGCATTTAATGGGGTAGTGGGTGGCTACACCCACATTTTGGACGAGAGGGGTATAGGGTGGGGGGGTTGGGTGTTGTCAAATCCATTAATGGCTAGATAGGTGGGTTCTTTGGTGGTATAAATTCCCTAAGTGATCACGTGATCTAATACCCGGTGTAAAACTTTTAAACGATTCATTACTTATTTGTTATTGTGTGGTTTGACTAGTCTCAAAAGTTTACTAGTTAACCCGACATAGTTATTATTATAACTATTTATTCATGAATACACATAATATAACATAGAGTCATGTAACAATTATTTATGTGTTAACTTTTTATAAAAGTTTAGTCACCAATATTTATGTTTTTATATTCAAACGTGTCTCTAGACTTTTCTGCAATAACATTATTTTTAATCACCAACGACCGTATTTTGCGGTTTATGACTGCTTACTTTTTCTAGTAATTCTTTAAAATTTATTAAACATGAAATAAATTCCTTTGCTAGACTCCTTGACTTTACTTAGTTAAAATAAAACTTCAGGAAATATATGTTATGAACGTGCATTTATGAAATATGGATATTGACCTGAAATGCTGGGTGTCACAAAATGAGGTTATGACCTTTGTGCCATAATGAAAATGGAAAAGTGAAATCAAAATGTTAATTATGATTGACTAATGAAAAGAAAGGAACTTGTAAGGTGGAATGCAAGTTAATTGTAGCCTAATGACAAATTGGGTGCAAACGGGTCAAATGGGTGAATGGGTGAAAACAAGTTGTATTTGCTTGTTTGATATGTTTATATTCATTACTAATGGTTGATACATGTGGTGTCATGTAAGAAAAGCTCCGATGTAGTCCGAGTCAAGTCCAAATTGGCGAAAGGAAGATTCTCGTATGCGTTTTGGTGATTTTTGGGGTTTAAAGGAAAATCCTTAAAATGTTATGTAAATTGGTACATGAATTTATGTTTTGGTATCTATTAGTGATGTATAAATGTTTTGAAATCAATACCCAAGTGTTGGGAAAGTTTTGGTGTCTTGAAGGATTGAAAATGGTGGAAAAATGGCTAAGTGTTAAAAACTGGGCAGCTGAGTAAACTTTCTGTTTACTCAGCCTCCCCGCTGTATGCGAAGACCTGGACAAGGTCTCTCGCGGTACGTGAGAGACTTGTCTTCCGGGCAAAAGCTTGCGGTACGTGAGGGATGTAAATTTTTTTTTGGGATAAATGCTTCCGCATGTTTAAATGTTTTATTAATTGGTTTTCCAATTAAGGGTGTTACATTGAGACAGGGTGCTCAGGTTCTCAGTCTTCTTGATCATGATATGGTACATGTTCCATTCCTCGGGAAGAGCATCTAGAAGTTTCTTGTTTAGCTCCACAGTTGGGTACTTAACACCCATTACCTTCAGTCTAGACATAATGCTTGAGAAACGGTTGATCAGATCAAACACTGATTCTCCTCTGACACTGCTGAACATCTCGTATTGATTCTTAATCAGATCTCTCTTACTCTCCCTAACTTCAGCACTACCTTCAAATCTAGTACACAAAGCTACCCATAGATCTTTGGCTGTAGTGTACTCGACAAAAGTGTTGAAGATATCCATAGGAAGAGCCATATCAATAGTCCCATAAGCCTTGTTGTCTCGAGCAATCAAAGCAATGTCTTTATCATCATATTCAGCCATGGTCTTAGGACGCTGAACATCAGCAGTAGTGATAACCGGTTTGTGGGGACCATCTTTGATAGAGTTCAGCAATGTATGATCATGAAATTGAAAGAAAGTCTTCATCTTCTTTGTCAAGTCATCAAATTCTCTTGTGGACACAAGAATAGGTGGTTTATTCCCTCCAGAGTACTCATTGGAGCTTGAAGTTGCCATTATATCATAAGTATGAATTCAAACAGTAGCTAGTTTCGAGTGAACATGGTTGATCGAAACTACTAGTTTCGATTGAAGAAAAGCTGATCGAAACTCCTAGTTTCGATTGAGAAATTACTGCCCGAAACTTCTAGTTTCGATTGAAGAAACAGAACCCGAAACAACTAGTTTCGATGAAGAAACACTTGGTAGCAAATCCAGCAACCTTAGCAGAAACTACTAGTTTCGATAACTCAGGAGTTTCGGGTGAACAATGCTGCACACAGTAGTTTCGATTAGAACAAGACAAAATGCTAGTTTCGATTGTACCTTCCTCAGACAAAATGTACAGACAAGAAGTTTCGATGACCAACAAAATTTAGAGAATGTTCCCTCAGTAGTTTCGATACCTTCTTCCGCAGACTCAGAAAATCTCCGTTGATGAACAGCCTTAGAAATCAATATCACCGAAAAAGCAATCCAATCCAGCGAAAGGTTTCGTCTAATTCTCATGATCACTAAACCAACCTCCGATTTTGAAAACACGAACAAAAACCTTCGAAAATCGATGAAACAGTGCTTTCGAGAATATTTATGCAGAAAACTTCGAAATACCACACAAAATCACCTAGAATCGATCAGAAAACCTGATAATACTAAAAAACTCAAGAGCATAAAGCTCTAATACCAATTGTAGGTCCTGATTTCACTCAGAAATCACTCAGATGATCGATTACACACACACATGAGGAAACTGTGTGTATGGTGGTGAAACAGAGGATAGAATCAGAATTGGTGAAGATAACAGGCTAACCACACTTGAATCAACACAAAAAATGATATGAAAATGCAAGAACACAGTGTAAAAACAACTACAAATGTATTGATTCAGAAACAATGTGAAAGAGAGAATGTCAAAGTTACAGCCGCTACTCACACCCTAATCCTTCTCAAACTGGGCTATTTATAGTAATTGACAGGTATCAAAACTAGTTTCGGTTGAACATTTACAAATGAACACCCTGTCGAAACTACCATATATCAAAACTACTAGTTTTGATTGAACATAACTCAATCGAAACTAAGTAGTTTCGATGGCCCAGACTTAGACTATTAAAACAGTAAATTACATCAAATGAAATTACAATACTAAAATAACAAATAAAGTAAGCTAAGCTAAGATTGTTTAAAATACAACAATGACAACAGCTTAATAGAATTACATGACTCTATAGGATGTGTGCCCACGCATGAATAATGTTGATGTGGATGTAATGTCCAGGTCTCAAACTTTCAAACACCACCATTGGAATTTCAGAGACCCCTGAAATTTTGAAAAGGATGTCCCTGCAAATTATACATGTGTTTAAATCATGTAAAATATAACTAATAACTATGATGTTTATGAGTATGGTGTCTTTCTAAAAATTTAATATTAATACCATTCGGAAGCATATGCAGAGAACATATAGTTGACAATATTTTCCTCCAATCTTGTTATCTTCTCTGTCAGACTTACCTCTCTATCAACATATGGTGAGCAAAACCTTTCCAAAAATTTTCTATTTCTTTCTTCTCTTTGTTTGTTGCCCATATCATTTTCTACTTTTTCCACAGCGGTTATTGTTAATGGAGATTGAACATTTGATACACCTATTCTTGATCCAACTAGTGTTTTTTTTTTTCCAGATTCTGCATCCAAAATGTTGTTTTCTTTTATCAATTTGTTTATATCAACTTCTCCACTGTTTTCGTCTGTTTCATTCTACATTGGTTCAACTTCTTTGTATTCTTCTGGTGTTAGTTGTGAGATCAATTTAAATGATGGTGGGTCAAATTACATTTTCCCAAATATTTTACCTTCAACCATCTCTTCATTACATTGTTTTGAATCTAACTTTGCATTCTTATTGATAATTGATGAAATTGTTTGTGGTGTTTCATCATATACTGGCTCATCATCATGGCTTCCATTATGTGATTTCTGTGAACTAGTTTTTTCGGATGTTTGGATCTCATCACATTTTTCTTTATATTTTCCAAATGTGTCTGTATTTGATGTCTGGTCATAATGAGGTTGCATCTTTTCATCATCCAAAATGAACTTCTTCATACATAATGTGGTATCACTTTCTTTGCTTGATATATCTCTTCCAACGTCTTTCAAATGTATCATCTGTTTAAAATCTCCAATTGGAAGATCCAACACTTCCTTAATACTATTCAAATAAAAAATGCTCTCATTTCTTCTTTTAATGCAAAAACGATTGGTCTTATAAATGAAATTCCATTCTTCAATCTGTTTTGCATATGCTTTCTTCACTTATTTCATTTCCAATTCATCATTACACAAATTTTTTATATCCACTTGAAGATCTCTTTCAAGCTTCAGCTGTTTCAACATATTCTCCAAATCTTCATTACGCTGCATTGCCATGTCACGCTCCGATATTATGTATTTGTTTTCCTTTTCCAATGTGGTTTCTCTCAATTTTGATGCCTCCACCTCGTCTTTCAAACTCTTAATCTCATATTCCAAGTTCTTAATGTTTACCTCTAACTCCACAACTTCTGGATTTTTCATGGTGTTTTTTCCACCTCTATCTTCCATTTTCCTTCCTCCTTTACTATTGATATGCTCCATAAACGTAACACAACAATCATATGTTTTTTTTAGTAGAATATTCCACTCCTTTTCCTTCTGTTTTAACATGTTACTGTTAGGGTATTCTTTCACAGCCTTTGAAACTAATTTGTGAACCCTATTGAAACATTCTTCATATTCCACTAATGCGCCAAATAGTAAACATGTCCTTTTCTGTTTTTTTAAAACAAAAAAGATGAATATGGTGTTTTGTATAAATTTAATACATAAAGTATTTTTTTACCTATTTGGTGTCGAATTCACAATCTTCATTCTTATCAACAACATGGGTTTTATCTTTCACAATTAGAGGTGCACAAACCGGGTTTTTTGAACCGAACCGGTTCCAAACCGGCCTGGATCGGTTTGCGTTGACCAAACCTTAAACCGGTTTTGACTAAACCGGTTCGGGTTAAACCGCTTTATTTAATATAAAATCTCGAACCTGTTGAACCGGTTCAGTTCGGTTCTGGACCGGTTCGGGTTGGTGAACCGGTTTAAACCGGATTTATTAAAAAAAAAAAAAATTTAAAAAATATATATTTAACAAATAAAAACATAAAGTTCAACGTTTATTCATATTGTAGGAGTTCGAAAATCACAAAACATTACAAAATTAAACATTATAATTCGACAAAAAGAAAAATATATATTTTTTTTGGAGTTTTTTTGTTTAATTTTCGCCGTCATTCTCGGAGTTACTAGTGGATCCTCGTAGTCTATCATCTTCGGCGAGTTCTTCATTTGTAAGTGGGCTCGCCAATCCTTGGTTGACCTCAGATTCGTGTATGAATTCTTCAACTTCAATTTCGTCTTTAAGCGAACTCCTATCTTGTCTCCTATCTACCGCATCCAAATGGTCTTTCAAGCAAATGCACATTTCCATTGCCGCGGGAGTGAGTCTAGTTCTTCGAATAGATAAAACCCTGCCACTAAGAGAAAAAACGGATTCCGAAGCTACCGTGGAAGCTTGAACGGTTAGTAAATCACGGGCCATGGCGGAAAGGACCGGAAAAGTAGATTCGTTTCCTTTCCACCAAGCCAAAATATCAAAGTCCTCAAAAACATCCGGACTCATAAATGATAAAAAGTTTGTTCTCGTATACCTTCCGAGTTCGCTACTCGAGGTGGACCCTTTAGCCCGTTTAGTAAATTCATTTCTCATTTCGTTATACAAATTTAAGTTCACATTCCTCGAGCTGTTACTTGATGCGCCCGCGCCCATCGTATCATGTGGGGTTTGTGTTGTACCATATTTATTTATATTTATGTAAATAAATATCAAACAAATCTTGCAAACATTTGTTAAAATAAGTTTTTGTTACGGTTGAAAAATGAATATCTTCGGCATTCAAATCCAAATCGTAAGTTATTTTATGGAAAAAAGCGCCGTTGCAAATCGGATTATATTTTAATATTAATTTTTGAATCGCATTTGTATTATTTGAGGCATTATCAAAAGATATTGAAAATAATTTATTTTGTAATTTAAAATCGGTTATCACACCATCTAAAATGTGAAATAAATTTTGACCCTTGTGCGGATATTCAAACATCTCAAACGCGATTGTACGTTTCATCATTTGCCACGTATTGGGATCAACCCAATGAGCGGTAACGCAAATGTATGAGTCGGGAATACCATGTGGAGCCGACCAAACGTCGGTGGTTAAGTTCACACCGGTTTCCAATTTTTCAAAACCTAAAATTAATTCTTTTTTTGCTTTTTTCCACATTTTTAGACAATCACGTCTAAGAGTACTACGACTTACTTGATGATAACGTGGTTGAAGGGCTTCTTGAATCATCCTCGTCACGAGCGGGTTGTCGAAGTGGTTGAACGCCAAACCTCTTTGAATAACTAATTTCGCCATTCTATCTCGAACAATATTTGGATCGAAGTTCCAAATTCCACCCTCGCTTGTCATAGATGTTTGACCCTCACCTGGAATTTTCTTCAAACTCGGGCACGATTTTTCCAGATGAGTTTTTAGAGTAGAATTTGATTCCTTTTTAAAAAAACCACCACAATTTTTGCAACGAGCACGTTCCAACCCGTTAGACAACTCACATAGATCGTAGTTTGACCAAATTGCGGGGTTCCTCGTTGTTCGTATGATTTTCACAACGCTAACTTCGTTAGAGGAAACACCAAAACTTGAATCTGCCATAGCGTTTTTTTTAGAGTTTTTTTGAGCGTTTTTTAAGCGTTTTCGAGCGTTTTTTTATAAACGAGAGTGTAGAGAGCGGTTTTGAGAAGTGCGATTTAACCAAAACACCCACTACCTATTTATAATGTGTTTGGGGGTTAAAATGGGTGAAAAAAACGGTCAAAAAAAGGGTCTAACGGTCAAAAACGGCTTTATAGCCGTTACCCCAACGGTTAGTTTTTGAAAGTTACCGTTAAAACCGGTTTGGCAAACCGGTTCTCAAAAAACCGGTCCTAAACCGCTCATTCGCAGGAAACAGTAAACCGGTTCAAAACCGGCGATTCACACCAGTTTGAAACCGGTTTCCCTTAAACCGGTTTAGTCTCGATTCGGGTTTCGGTTTGAAACCGGTTTGGATTTCCAAACCGGTTTTTTTGCCCACCTCTATTCACAATAATCATTTGAAGGTTTACTGCCTGTAGTTTTGTATCCTAAATTATTATTTTGGATTACATGTCTAAAAAAATGGTGTTCATGGTGTTTTTTTTATAAACTATACTTCTGTTGTTGATTCCTCATGAATTAAATTTTGATATACATTCTGTTCTTCTTCATGGTCTGTTTCTGTTGCCTATGACGAAACATTGTCCTCTTCATTCTTTTCAACTACATTTTCTAATTCTTCCTTTGCATCAAACTGCAAAAATCATTTTAATTTTTACATCAGCACTACAGTTGCATGGTGTTATATGTCCAAAAGATATATAAAATTACTTACCTGTACTTTGGTTTGTTTATCATCATCTTCAGGTGGTGCGCAACTGTTCATCCAAACTTGTGAAACTGCAGGTAAAATCAAGTGGTTTTCGGATTCTGATATCATGAAACCATTTTCTTCGTTCTCATTATATTCATTACAAATTGCCAAATATTCTTCTTCTTCTTCAGTATCATACCCATCATCTTCTTCTAAAACCACAAAATTTTTGATGTTTGATTCAATTTTTTCTACCAACTTTGTACTAGCCTTTGTTTGTTTGGTTTTATTTTTCACGGCTTTTGGTTTTTTCTCCACTTTTGTTTTGCTTCCAGGTTTCATATAGTTTTCAATGTTCTTTTGATGTGTTTTACAAACTCATTCAACTGTATATTGCTCACTTTTCCTCTTTGCTTTTTCATTTATATCATTCACCACTACAAGCTACAATAATGAAGAAGACATTATTAGTTCATGGTGTTATTTTGTACTTTATACATATACAATAAGCTTTTTATACATACATCGAGCAGAGCCAATGGACCATTGAAATGAGTGCTTGGATTCCATGCTGCTTTACTTTTGTTCAAACATCTGATCATGTAGTCACACCATTTCAGTTCTTTAATATCAACATTTTTTTTAACAGATGTTAAAAACCCTTGGTTTACCATGCTATTCTTATTGGTTTCCCCAAAAACAGTGAAAATCCAACTAAAAAAATTCAAAACGAACTTTCTTCCAGTATGTTGCATTTCAGCCTCCCTTCTAAAAAAATTCAAGTACAAAAGTTTTTTTTTTATCCACGTGGTGTTTTTGTAGAAACTTCTCCATTCCGCCACAACTGCATCCTTACCACTGGGTCTCTTTTCCTGTATGGGTATAGTACCAAGTGGTATTCCCATAACTTTGTGCACAACTTCTGGTGTTATCTGAATCACACGTTTCCCAACATTTAATGTGCTTGTATCTGCGTTGTAGTTTTGAACCATCCAGAATGCAAGTTCTGTTGGGATCTGTCTAATTTTAGGTTTAATACTGGTTTAAATCCCATTTCGTTGACCGTTTTCTTTTGATCATCGTTAAAAGTTGCAAACCAGTTTGATTAAGTTTGAGAGAGCTATTCTTGGTAATATTTTCTTACTGGTGAACTCATAATATTGATTCTCAAGTTGTGCTTCCGGTTGTTTACCACTCTTACTTCTAGAGATTTCTTTATGTGTCCTTTTTTGTTGTAGTGTCTTTGATATGGATTGTGGTGGTGGTGGTGTCACAAAGTCATCATCATCTTTGTCTTCACGTGCAATTGGTAGTTGAATTGAAGTCTTTGGTGTTTTTTTGGAAACAACCTTTGGTAGTTTCAATTTATTGCTAGCTGGTAAACAGATCTCATTTTCTTCTTCGACCACAACCCTTTTTAGTTTCAATTTCAGTTTCTTTCTTGGTGGTTCATTAATTTCTTTATTGGTTTATCACAACAAAACAATAGCATGCCCTATTATTTACCTCTATATCATAATGTAACTGTTAAAGTGTATATATATTAACCTGGATGCTGCATTTCTTCTGTTGCCTCTTCGTCCAAAATAATTGGTGTTTCTTGGTTGTTTGTGAATTTGCTAAATGAAGTTCGCAAGGCAACTCTATGTAACTTTTTATTTTCCCTGCATACAAATTCAGTTTTAAACAACATATGTCAGTCACATTTTAAACCCATAACCATATAAACACCATACATCATAAACACATAACAACATTACCACCATACATCAGAAACACAGAACCATATAAACACCATACATCATAAACAAAGAACAATTTAATCACAAAAACACAGAACTCATAACCAACTGAATTTTATAAACACCATACACTGAACCATATAAACACTATTAATCAGAAACACCTAACAATTTAAACACCATATGTCAGAATCACAGAACCATATAAACACCATACATAAGAAACAAAGAACATTTTAAACATAGAAACACGAAACTCATAAACACCATACACATAACAAACTAAAATTTATAAACACCATACATAGAACCATATAAACACCATTAATCATAAACACATAACAATTTAAACACCATACATCAGAAACACATACCAATTCACAAAACAAACAGAAATACATAAAATTTTAAACACCATACAACAGAAAAACCCCAAATGGTAAACTGCATGTTATGAAACAGAAGACACCATAAATTTGTGAAGTCATATGTCAGTGACACCATAATTTAGTTCGAAGAATCAAATTAATTGCAAACGCCATTAAGTTGTAGTCGTTTACCTTTTTTGGAGCTTAAAGAAACACTCGATATTATGTCTTTCTTGTGATTAGGTGTTTCTGAATCAGTTAAAACATAAAATTACAAACGCCATAATATATACATTTTGCATTTAACATAAATGTTTCTTACTTTTATATGTTAACTTGTAATGATCATCAGATGTCATTGTTTTTGAAGAAGATTTGACTCGTGAAATCGACAGAGCGGTTAAGGTAATTTTTTAGATTTCTTTGCCATTTGAAAATATCACGTATGTTGTCATTTACTATATTACCCTCGCGCGCTGAAAAAAATTGGATGTAATTACAAAAATGCCACCGCGTGTTTTGATCCATTGATCATTTAATCTAATGGTTCAAAACACTTACTACACTTTTTTCACTTCTTAGAATATCCCTCATATATATATATATATATATGGTGAAGTTCATAAGAAAACTAATATTTAGGGAGAGAACTAGAGAACTCCTCTTTAAAGGTAAAAAAAAATCATAAAAAATCATAACTCAAAATATAAATCAAAAACTAAAAAAGTGGTCCGGAGACCTTGTTTCCCACGTCGTCCTCGTTAAAAAAAAACTTGAAAAAATAGTCGGTTTAGCTTTAGGTTTTTTTGAGGGGGGGTGTGGGGAGGGGTTTAGGTTTTTTTTTTTTTTTGGGGGGGGGGGGGGTTGGGGTGGGTGGGGTGGGGTTAGGTTTTTGGGTGGAGGTGGGGTTAGGTTTTTGGGTGGGGGTGAGGTGAGGGGTTTAGGTTTTTAGGGTGGGTTAGGTTTTTGAGATGATACTACATATATGCAGTATTACGTTTAAGGTTAGGTTTTTAAGGGTAGGGGGTGGAAGTGGAAGTGGTGGGTTTAGGTTTTTGGGTGGGTGGGTTTAGGTTTTTGGGTGGGGGTGGGTGGGGGGTTTAGGTTTTTGGGGGGTGGGTGTGGGGGGTTTAGGTTTTTGGGTTGGGTGGGGGTTTAGGTTCTTGGGTTGGGGTGAGGTGAGGGTTTAGGTTTTTAGGATGATACTACACATATGCAATATTGAAAATAATAAGAAAAAAAACGACGAGTTAATTCTTATTTTTTATAACGTTATTTATACTCAAATGAAAGATAAAGAAATTTTTGATTTAATGGTGCAATTTGTTTTAAAAAATAATAATGTATGCAAAAGATAGAAATGTTTAAAGATTTATATATTTTAAGTTTCAATTTTACCCTTCCTCTTTAAAATTTCACCACTTCTTTTCTTAGTGGTTCTTTAGTTCTTTCATTAAAGTGAGTTCTCTCATGAACTCAACCCTATATATATATATATATATATATATATATATATATATATATATATATATATTGGGGGAGGTTCAAATAAGAAGTGGTTTTTCGCTAAGAAAACTACGAAATGACAAAAACATTCAGAAACGATATCAAACGAACTCTGATTGAGCTCATTCTAGCGGCATTGGAACCGTATCGTCGAACTCTACCATCTTGGCTTTTAGGGTTTAGATTTTAGTGTTGAATTTTAGCCTTAGGGTTTAGGTTTTTTTTTTGGGGTGGGGGTTTAGGTTTTTGGGGGGGGGGGGGTTTCGGTTTTTGGGGAGTGGGGGTGGTGGTTTTAGGCTTTTCGAGGTGAGGTTGGAGGGGACTTTAGGTTTTTGGGGGTGTGGGTGGAGGGGGTTTAGGTTTTTGGGTACGGGTTAGGGTTCGATGACACGATTCCAACGTCGCTGGAATGAGCTAAATCGGAGTTCGTTTGACCCACTTCTTTGGATTTCTTAGCGAAAAACCACTTTTTAATGGAACCTTCCCCCATATATGTAATTGTAAATTTTAAATTATTTATAAACTTATCCGGTCCTTAAATTAGATCCGACCGGTCCTTAATTAGGTCCGACCGGTCCAAACAGTGAACCTTTAAGGCAGCCAGTTTAATGTCCGGTCCAGTTTTAAAAATATTGCTCAACTGTATTATAACAACCTGCCTTTTCTTTTAACCCCGGAATCGGATCTGGCAGAAAGTCCTTGCTCTGCGTTCCGTCAACCGTAGATGAAAACGTAGCACAGATCATGCAGATCATGATCTGGTCATAGAAACAAGGAAGTCCGAACTCAAAGCCAGTGTCTGAGCCAGCTGTCCTTAGTAGACCGGAAGCCAGATAAGGAAGTCTGGTCTAGCTCTTGAAAATGGAACGCAGAAAAAAAGGATAGCTAAAAGTGGGGAAAGTAGGGTTACTCACATTGATTTACAACCAAAAATCCTATCTTGAAAATGACATCTTCGTGAAATAGAGAAAGCCGCCCCGTCTTCAAATCAAGTTACAACAGTTGACACTTCTAACCCTCAACTTCTAAAAGTTACAATTCAAACACCCCCTAACCCCTCCCCTACTTCCTAACACATATCAATATACGTCTATGTTAATTGCAATTAAATATACGTCTAGTCTAGCACTCTTGCATGCCAAGACTGAAAAATGCCATCAGGGATGAATAAACTTTATAGGCATCTACATAAAGAATATCAGAATCCATTTACCAAATCATTTCCTTGAGGACATTTCATACATACAAGAAGAATATCTCAAAGGGATAAAACTTGCAAATACAACACTTCATATTCAACTACAATAGGTTGTCACAATGAGCAAGCTAAGGATGCCTAAAATGATAATGAAAAGTAGAAAATCAGAGTTCACAAGGGGCAATGCAGTTTTGATAAGAAATACAAACTTACACATACATTAACACATTAGAATGTCATTTGATTAAATTTGTGAAAAACCAGAGCATCTCAAAGGTTAATTTTTCTGGGCTGCTCTATCATCCGGGCCAGCAAGCATTATCTGCAGTAGTAAATAATCACAGGTTCAAAGATCATTTTCACAGGGGTATAAATGTCAACTGACAAGAAAAGGCTTACATTACAATCGAAGGCAAATCTACGAGCAAGCATAATAGCAGCATTTCTTTCTCTTTCTGATTCAAATCCTAGCACAAATGAGAGTCCAATCTTTGGCTGCCAAAATGATGCTTGAGCTGCAGCATTTCCACCACCCCTAACTCCGCAAAGCTGAATTAAAAGTAAAAAAAAATCAACCAATTTATTGATATCATTCATCACACTAAATTAAATTTTAAAATTCCATCTTCAATTTTTCAGTGCTGCAATATTCCCCATCAAAGGCCAGCAGGGGATTTTTTTTATCAAACACTTATGGCATCAACGAGGACAACTGATTATGTGCATGTGAGGTAGCCTTTTATATTTGTGAGCTAATTCTTTGTTTTCTTTCTAATGATGTAACCAATAAACACTGCAATAATGAAGGTAAATCAGAGCACAATGTATTGACATCACTGAGAAGTTTTATAAAGAGAATTTTGATTTATGGTAAGGATTATTATGTACAAATGGAAGTGAAGATAGTGTGAGATCATGATGAGTTAAGTGTAAGTAAGTGCATCTTTATTAGATAAGTTCATAGAGTGTATCTTCCATTTTGTCTTAATCCTACAGTTTGGGTTTTGGTATAAAAAGTATGTTTCTTGCATCTTGACCTAACAGTATATTTAGAAAATTAATACATCCAACATTATAGAAGTTTAAGTTTCATCTTTGTGGGTTTTACCATCAAAGCTTACCTGCATTGAAGACGAGTAGTACTCTTTAGCCACTGTTGCCTTTCCTTTACAAAGTTTCATCCTCATTTTCCCTACATGAAGTACATGAATTGACTCTGACGGATGGTCTACCCTGTTCATTTGGATTATAACAACCTGCAGTATAAACAATATATTATATCATATTATTGTTTTTGATATTAAAAACTTCAATAATCCATGTCCCTCATATCAGTTGAACACTTCCACAGCCGACTACTTAACACTTGTAAAAGAGATGAAAAATGATTTATTATTGAACTCAACATAAACTGAGATAAATTTAGCAGTATCAACTTCAAAACCACAAGTGACATACATTAAATTCTGTGTCATGTCGGCGCACCAATGCTTCCACATAGTTTCCTAATCCTGCAGCTGTTTAAAGGATTCATCATTTATACTAACTCCTAATAATTGTAATAAAAACCGTTATGATTTTAGAGGTATGATAATGAGAAGACCATGATTCTTCAGTTATCACTTTATCTATTTCCTAATAAAATCTTAACACTAGAAAATGATAAATAAATAAGATCAACCTGGATCAATGGGATCAGATGTTGTCAGTGTAATATTTCGACCATCTGAAATGACATCGACTTGCAGAATCCGGCCAACATCAGAGGGCTCAGGAGCATATAAAGATTTAGTGGCCCCTAAAGAATCCAACAGCTGATAAGTTCCGTGAAAGCATGAATAGAATTTATGATAACAGCAGAACTAGCAAAAACAATTTCTAATTCATTATCAGCAGCTAAAAATGCAAATTGATGGCGATGAATTATGGAGAAATGCATATTCTGTCAGACAAAACTTAAAAATGCAGCATTGATATATGTAAAATGACAGCCAATAAGTTATGTGACTTCTGTAATTTGGTCCACCAAAAATGTTGAACTTCACATGTGAAATTGTTAATACTTACATTCTATATAATCCAAAATGGAATAACCAGAGAAAATTCTAATAGAGAGAACTGAGTCTTTAGAGTAGACCATTTTAATCATCATTGTTATTAAATGCAGAACATAAAGAGATGCAGGCATAATGACCATTATATGCTCCCCTTATAATTACTCATAGTTCCCGCTAAGCTTCTAAGATGATGAATTATGAGAAACAAAAACCATGGTACATGGGAATGATTTTAATTGTTATATTAATTATACGACTATATTCCTTTGTCAGGGAACCATTAATAGATTTATGCGACTGATATATTAAATTTTCAATACGGAAAATCGACATATAAACATTAAGATATTGTTGATCAATCATAAGATCATTTGAATCTTGTAACATAATTTGTAAGAAATTGAGCATTTAGATCGGTGAGATTACACCTCAATTGCACTAGAAGGATGTGATTGATATGAATGTGAGAATGTAAGCATGTGATTGATGAATCCCTTTGTTGATGTATCAAAGTAAGAATATTACAAAAGTTAAATCAGTTTGTCCACTTTGCCCAGTCAAAAAATATACATCTTTGCGATCTTAATTCCCTTATATTCACATAATATTAAGGTGATTATAACTTGTATATCCAAATGACCCCCTTATCTGTGTGTGTTAACGTATAACAAATGATCAAATATCACATCCCAACTGATAGTGATATAAATTCAAATAGTTATTTTTTAGGGTCATTAATGTGCAAAATTACTTCAGTACAAGGGTATTAAGTGTACAGCACTACAAGGAACATGGTTTGATAAATTCGCCTAACATATATCGTCAGATTTGAAAGACAGAAATTATATTATAACCAAAATACCTGAAATAATATCCCTGTTTCCACCTTCAGATGTCACACGATACCACTGAATCGAACATTCGGAAAGCTCCGGGGCTCTATCAGAACATGGTTGAATCTGCAAGTAGGAACCTAAAGCAGTTGTGCCATTTAATTCAAACAAGTAGGAGGCACTTTCCTCTCCCCTCCTACTTATTGCCAACTGAAATTACAGAAAACAATGTAATAAAAAATCAGAAAGCAATCTATTGATCCCTACTTCCAAATTAAATGCATTTCACATAGTTTAATCCAAAATCACCTCTTTCCTCATTAGTAAGTATTACAGAACATTAATAACATCGATTTTGCTTTAGGATTCCTCTATTTATCAATTATTTATAGGTATATTAATACAACATAACACATTGTTTGCATTTATCGGTTTTGAATGTGTATTTTACAGGTCTGGTATTTCAAATTTATACTATTTCGATTTCAAATCTGGGATTTTAAAAATGTGGGTTTAAACAGATCTATGATCTGGGTTTTGAATGTGTGTTTCACACCATTAGTACTAATTCCCATGTCTTATTATCAATAAGAGCACGGAACTCATTGAGCATGGCACTCTTCCAATCCGGGTTGTGTAAGGCTTCGGTTGGGTTTCGGCCTTCGGGGCAAGGGGAAACGGAAATGGATGTGTAGATTGAGTGGTTGTTTTTGTTTTGAAATACCCGACATGCTACAGGTTGTCATGGTACGGGTGGGTTGGGATGGTTCTGTGGTGGAGGGTGGTTGGGTATGGATGGTGGTTGGGTTTGTTGGCAGATTGGCTAATGGTGGGGATCAAGCGCCTCGGTTGTACGTTATGGGGTAGGAGGCAGAAGTGGTGGCAGTGTCGGGCTGTCGTATGGTAGGTGTAGGGCTGTGGGGCGGGCTGGTTAGAGTGGCGGGTGGGCTGGATTTGGTGGTAGTTGGGCTGGATTATGTAATAGGTGGAGCGGATGTGGTGTCGGCAGTGGAAGCTGGTATGGAGTCCAAACTCCGAAGGGTACCAAATGGAGGGGTGACGATCGATAGATAGGACAACATAGTTAGGTGGAGTGGTTTGAAGGTTTGCAAACGGGTAATTGGTTTCATAAAAAATATGACATGTCGGGATAAGACGTTTGGATAAGAGCATTCACAATAGGTTTTGTAAATCATGCATTATCCTTATATTTTAAGGCAAATTCAAATTTTTTTCCAAATTATCCACTCCATCCCATTCTTTATATTTTTCCTTATACTTAAATTATAAGGATAATATATATGGACTGAATTGTAATTTCTTATATTTACCAACTCAATATTCATACCTTATAATTCTTTTGTGGGTGGAAGAGAGAGAAACAATAATAAAAAATTGATTAAAAGAGTATTATTTAATTGAATAGAGACAAATACAAGGAATCGGATGTGGGGTTTTTTTAAACCTTTAAATTGATAGGTAATGTGTTTTTTTAGTTAAATTATGAATGATGATGATAAAAAACCCAATGTGAGTGCTCTAAGTCATAACATTTGTATCCGCGATGTGTAGATGGGTATCCAAGCGAAACACATGGGGTGGACCGGTCTTGGAGTTTATGAACAGCAGTGGAAGAAAAAAGTGGGTAGCATAAGAAACCAAAAACATGAAGATGGGTGTAAGAGGGTTGTCGGGAATAAAGACGAGTTGTCGGATTGTTGAGGGAGAGTGTTTTTGTAGGAAGGATATTAAGGAGGTATGTGGCATGATTCAATGCATGGTGCCAAAATTTTAGAGGCACAGATGAGTGGGTTAAAATGGTGGATCGAATTTTGAGCTAGGATTTACCATTTTGGGAAGAAGTGTATGGGCAAGAGAATCGAAAAACCATGCCATGGGTGTCACAAAATTGTTTGAAATAAGTCTTATTGTATTCTTTCCCATTATCACATTGGAGGGATTTTACTTGTTTGTGAAATTGAGTTTGAATAAGTTTATAGAATTTAAGAAATTTGGGATAAACTTGGGATTTATTGGCAACCGGGTAGGTCCACAAAAATTTAGTGTAATCGTCTAGAAACAAAACATAATACAAATGACCTTCCGAACTTAGAAAGGGAGAGGTCCAAACATCACTGTGAACTATATCAAAAGGAGAATAAGTAATAGAAGTAGATGAATGAAAAGGCAATTTAATATGTTTTCCCAAAATGCACGATTGACAAACTATAGAAGTCTTTACATTACGAGAATTAAAAGATAAACATTTATTCAAAGATGATAAAATATTAGATCCAAGGTGTCCTAGCAGATGATGCCAGAGATCTTGAGTAATAGCAGCAAAAGAAAATGGGCTTGTGATTGTGGAAGTGGGCTTGAATGTGAGCGGGCAGAGAACTCCAGTACTGTTACATCTGAGGAGGGGGGTCCGTGTCCGGAAATCCTTCACATCAAAACCGTAAGGGTCAAACTCGATGGAAATTTGTTGTCGGATGTTAACCGACAAACCGAAAGTAAATTTTTAATTAGGTGAGGAACATGGAGAACATTATTTAAATGTAAAGGAGGGAAAGGCATGTGTAGGGTTTGGTTACCGGTGTCATGCATTGGAATGTGAGCGCCATTACCTACAATTATGTTCCCAAAAATACTCTTATTGACATAAGAAGAGAAGTTACATGGATTGTTAGTCATGTGAGAGGTAGCGCCACTGTCTATGTTCAACGCCATAGTATGAAAGGCTTGTTCCAAGTCTGTGGGTGTATAGCTGGATTTCGAGGCGGCACATGCCTGAACAGGCCGTGGACCAAGAAGCCAGGCAATGCAGGCTTAGGTGGGCTAGGAGGGCCTGTTATGGGCCTTTGAGGGGCTGTAGGATAGGGACACGCTGAGCATAGGCCCAAGATGAGTAGCCTAGTTGTTGTGGTGTTGGCTGCTATTGAGGCCATGATGGCGGCTGAGAGGTCCAACCCGAGCAACCCGGCTAGTAGGGTGGGCGGTTGGGGTAAAAAAACCGGCGCCACCCCTATATTGATTTCTGCCATTGTTGTGGTCAACGACCGCGTCCACGGTCACAACATTGCTGGTCAGAAAAATCAGATGATGGTGTCCCTGTGTATGGCGATATTGATCAGAAGGTCTGAGGGATTGCACCTGGAGAGTTGTTCCTGCTGCAATGGCCGAGTTCGCAGCTTGATGACTTTTCCGGGTCTCCTCCATAACCAACCGTGAACAGGCTTCATAAAACTCAGGCAAGGGATTAGTTTGTTGGATGATCATGGCAAATCCTTCATAGGCCTCGGTTAATCCAACAATAAGTTGTAGAACAAGACGTTGGTTCATGGCCGGAGCACCAACATTAGAAAGTTGATCAGCAAGCATTTTTACGGCCTGACAATATGCTAAACAGTTTGAGAAGTTCTCTAACATGGTTGGTCGGTTGTAACAAACTTGTGTTCTAGATACACCACCCGTGAGTTTGATTATCCTGAAAGATGTTCTCAAGGGCATCCCATGCTTGTGCTACAGTGGTATTAGGTTTGAGGATAGTATGAAGCAAGTCATTAGAGATTGTGCTATAGATCTATTGGAGCGCAATCGCGTCCCGTCGATGCAAAAGTTCAACATCAGTGGTTGTAATAATGACTGTGTCTTTGTCCTTTTTAGATGCAGGACGAGTTACAACTGGTGCAACAACTGAGGGATCGATATATGTACTAACCTGTGCAATGAATTTTAAACAACTCAGCCCAAGAAGTATATTGCATTATTGCTCACTCTCCATCTCTAGAGTGAGCTGGATGGAGTTCCTGATGTTAGTCACCATCATAGACGGACGAAGCTTTCCTTCCATGATGCTAAACTTGGCTTATTAAGAGAGAATAGGTGGGAAGGGATGATCGGAGAAGAGAAGAGAAGATGAACAGAAAATTACCGATTGATGAAGAAGGTGAAGGGGGTTGCCGGGAAACAGAAAACGTCACCTGTCGCCCAAGAAGTATATTGCCCACTCTCCATCTCTAGAGTGAACGGGATGAAGTTCCTGATGTTAGTCACAGTAATAGCGGGATTAAGCTTTCCTTCCATGATGCTAAACTTGGCTTATTAAGAGAGAATAGATCGGATGGGATGATCGGAGAAGAGAAGATCAGATGAACAGAAGGTTGCCGACTGATGAAGAAGGTGAAGGGGGTTGCCGAGAATCAGGAAACGTCGCTAAGGCTAGGGGGTAATCAGAGAGTTGGCTTTGATACCATAATAGTGGGAAAATAATCGATCGCCCCTTCATTGATAAACCTGAACCATATGTATAGCAATTACAATTTAACCTAAACTATATTTGGTATATACACTAATACTATATGCTAATAATGGTTTTTCTATAAAAAATAATATTATACATATTTTTCAATACAAAACAAATGACTGTACAAAAAAAAGAGTGATGTTTTTTACAAAAAGGATGATGTAAGAAAAGACATGGAACAAAGAAAGGAACACAACAATTATTATCAAATAATGCAACCTACTACCAAAAGCCAAATTTGACTTTTATTGCTGAACGTATTTATTTAGCAATCATTGAAACAGAGGGCAGAGAGATTAATAAGACTGTAAAATAATACACACCACCTTTTTCTGAAGCTCAATTGAACGCTTTGACTTCTCAGCCAGTTGAATTCGTAATGCTTGAAGCTCATGTTCCATATCCATAACCTGCATATATAGCATTTAACTTAACTATATAAAAACACTTATACGTTTGGTCAATATTAATGTGCAAGGCATATGAGTTTGTAAATATGTAATAACATTGAAATATGCATTCAGAAAATGAATATTGTTTTACTAGCAACAAAAGATCTGTTTACGTTTTACTAGCTCGAGTAATGTCTAGATTCTCAATCAATCAATCAATACCATACCCAGTAAAATCCCGCCAATAGCAAAGCTATCGGTAGGGTCTGGAGAGGGTGGGATGTAGGCAAACCATACCCCTATCCAAAAGGATAGAGAGATTGCTTCCACGGAGACCCCCAACTCCAAAAACCTTCTTAGGACCTGAAAAAAGTGCATTAGTAGCATAAATTTCATCCGACTCTACACATCAAACAACAAAAGATCTAAAAAAATAGTTTTAAATAGGCTAGCAATAGCATAAAAGGTAAAAAGTGTAAGTAGTGAGAAAGTGAAAATAGTACATGAAAATTCATAATGAAACATAAAGCCAAGAATACGACAACATGCTTAGGCCACCACAACTGTAGAAAGAACTAAGCCCCAAAGATAAAGCTAACACTCATCAGATACTCTCCCCTAAAAGTCCTTAACCTTAAACCTACGCCTCCACGAATCCTATCCTCGATCATGTCCTTAGAGAGATGCAAGTCTAACAAATCAAAGCCTAAATCACTCATCCCAAGCATAGTTGTCAATAGCGAATAACGGTAAATTGCGACAAGCTACCTATATGTTGCGTAGCGAGAGCGATGAAATAGAGTCCGCTATTTCATGTTTAGCGGTTAAGTAGTAGAAAATTTATGAAATAAAAAACCTACAGGAGTCAACTATTGTAACAATTATAAGCAACAAAAATACAGTCACACCACCAAAATGGCTAAAATACGCTATCACTAATCATCTGATGAAATAAAAACCCTAAATCGCTATTCGCTACTGCTATTTATATATTTTTTAAATCGCTAAATAACCGCTATGTCGTGACTATATACCAAATAGCGGGCCTTCGTCGATACGCTATGTAGCACGCTATAGCCGCTATTGACAACAGTGATCCCAAGTCAGTTTGGGTCTGCCTCTACCCTTCCTTCCTTATACAGTGAGGGTCTATACTAATCTAATTGGCGTCGTCAATTGTCTCCTCTTCACATGCCCAAACCACCTTAATCTCCCCTCCCTTATCTTATCTGCTATATTAGCCATTCCTAATCTTTCCCTAAAAACCTAGTTTCGTACCCGGTCCAACCGTGTGTGTCCACACATCCACCTCAACATCCTCATCTCCACTACTTCCATCTTACACGCATGTGTCTTCTTGATGGCCCAACATTCTATTCCGTATAAAAAAGTCGGTCTAACTGCAACTCTTCACATGTCTAGACTCTAAAATCACAAATCTAGAGGCAACATCAAAGTTAACTGCAAACATATACCACAAAAATATAAGACCTACTTATCCCACCACTAATAACCGTCACAAAACAGCCTCAAAACCAGAAAGGCAAGAAATGATGCACTATTTATGCTTTATACCATCAGATTCTCAAGAAAGATCAACTTAAAGACCAGTGAAATAAAGATTTGCTCATTATCAGCTATATGGTAATTTGTATGGGTTAATAGATAAAAATCTCACAAAGTGTTTGAAGACCGACTCATGAACATAATGTAGATAAGCACCTTGCTGGGCTGATGCAGCATTTTGATCCGCCTGGCCTCTTGAACCTCCTTCATTAGTGCTTCCATATCCTATACATAAAGTTAAATAAAGTGAGTCCCGTTGATTACAAAAGCACCCGCTTAAATTCTATGTACCGTAGTGGTATATTAATAACCACACCATATAAGCCCAACTAAGCCAAGTCTTTAAAGCTGGAATCAAATTATGACCCCTTAGCTATTTTAGGTTTTTACTTTAAATCCTGGTGCTCAATTTTGGCAAGTTTTACATAATCAAATGTAAATTACCATATAATAATGTCATGTTACCTGGTCCTTTCTACAATCAAACCAGTAAGACTTAATCCCAATGATAAAATCATAGAATTATTTCCGTCATGATAAAAAAGATAACAATACCACTGTACACTTGCAGCAAAAAACAGAGACATTCTAGATATCTTTCTGTATTTTGCTTTATGGAAGATATACAACAGAACAAAAAGAGACTAATTTATTTTACTTTTGCAAATAGGCCTACGACTAAAAAGGTCAAAATGTTAAATTTGTAAAATCTGAGCTTCACAAAACAATACATTCTCCATCTTTGAATAGTTGTCTTCTTTGGGATTCAGGGACAAAAAAACTGGTTAAATTGGAAATCACATAAATTTTGATTTGTGCATTAAAAAATTGATAACAGAGTAACCTGCAAAAAATTGAAAAATGTTTGACTTGTAAGATTCAATTTTGTTTGGAAGTTTAAGATTTGGATAAGGAGATCTTTCTTCCCTCTCAATTAAATGACACATAAAAACGAGAATGAAAAGGTTGTCAATATGTAAAACCTGCATTCATAGACTTTCAAAAATAACCATATATAAAATCCCGCCTTGGTTACACAAATTTTGCAATTTTCATGACAGAGGCAAAACAATGTTCAAAAAAACAAACCTGGGTTCCAGAAGCTTGGGACATTCTTTCTTGCTCCTGAAGAGCCTCTTCCACTCTCTGAACTGCAGCTCTGGCATTTTCAATTTCAATCCGTGCAAAAGCTCTTTCTTCATCGACAAGTTTTTTAGCATCTTCTGAAGCCTGAATCAATCAAGTGGGAGCAAAAAAAATAACTGAAACGATAAACAAAATACAGATTTTTTCTCAACCACAAATGAACAGAAATAAATATAATATAAATAAGAAAAAACGTTAAGAAGCTAAAACCCATTTATGGTATTTAAGAAAAGTCAGTCTTGCAGGTCTCAGATGGAAGAAACAATTTGGAGTGAGTTGTATAAAGTGAAAATGATTTGTCAAGATCCATAGTATAAAGCAAGTCCTCCAAATGTCAGAACAAAAATATAAAAGTAATAAAGTATTGAGATATATATATATATATATATATATATATATATATATATATATATATATATATATATATATATATATATATATATAATGTTGCCAGGAAAGAATATGGAATACACATGAACTTCCAGTTCCTGGAGACCGCTGGTACAAGAGAAAAGAAAATAAATAAAAATAAAAAACAGGTTTTTCTTAGAAGGTATTAGCTATAGTTGTATTAAATAGTGACATTTATCATTGAAGTTTGTATCTACTGATATAGGTATTGGTTGATTGGTTCTATATATACATTACCTGTATTCGCTAAGAATTCAGAATTACAGATCATATGATGGCAGTGGATATGGATAGTGCACGTTTGTTTATAGAGATATTTCTCTGATTATGTTGATTTTGAAAGGGTAAATTCTTGTTTGGCTCTGATTTCTGTTTTTGGATAAACATGTTGGCAGCGAATTATATATGCACAAGTTATTCTGCATCTGTACATACCTAATCTTAATGCGGACAGCTTTAGGGATCAAATCAAAATTCACGATAGAACTTAATGACGGCCCTATTAAGGCAGATAGACGTCACACACTTGCAATTTGGGGAATTGGTTAAAAAGGTAATTATGCATTAAATACCCGAACAGATTTGAGTATAGGCATCAAATATATGTTCCGTATTTAGTTGCATAATTATGCATAACAAATTGGAATAGACACCAGAACATACCAAAAGTTCAAGCCTTTTTTGTCCAGCTTTCATGATGACAGTCAAGTCATTTTGAAGATATATTTTTTGTGTCTATGAGCCTTTGGTGACTTGGAATATTGAAAACGATCATCCACCCAACTACTTATTATTTTTCTTTCGCATTCTTCTTGTTAATGCTACTTTAAAGTGGTATTACTATCCACTTTTATGTGTTTCTCACAGTTTATCATTTAAAAGAAATGTCCTTGAAAGTAATTTACAAAAAAAAAATCATTTGAAAATACATGAAGTCTATAAAGGTCTTGCCTTTATCCTTTATGCTACAACATTTAATAGCAAGCTTTGTAGCCAGCCTTAAGAGATATATGTATATTTCTTGCATATTAACAGTCAATTGCTTTAGCTAAGATAGTAATTGCATCAGCGACAATTCAGAAAGAAAGTCCAAAAGGAACCAACAGAGAATACGCAAGTCTTCACAAACCTGCTGCAGAAAATGTGCAAGTTTTTTAACCTCGGCCTTTTCTTGAATTAACTCTCCCTCCCTCTGAGTCAACTGAACAGCTAAAGCTTCAACCTACAAAGACCGGGATATGACTAATTAATTACTGCAATCTGACTAAAATTCAAAAGGATCCAGTGCCGAACATTTCACTAAAAAACATGAAACTGACCAAATAAATAGGAACTAACCATAGAAATAGCCTCCTCTACATCATCCTTGTTTTTACCCACTACACGCCCTCTAAGTGATTCGAGTGCGTCTCTAAGCTTCTTTAAAAGAACATGTTTCTCTAAGCAGGCCACATCCCTGAGTTTAGCCTGTTCCTCATAAAACAAAACAGTTTAAACTATCAAAAAGAGAAACATCATCCAAACTTTGAGAAGACCAAACCTCATCAGATAACTTAGCAGCAGCAGCTAAACCCTTTTCAAACTTGCTAGCGAGATCACGAACGGATAAGCGTTTTTGTTGTTCTAACAACTGGGCGGTCTCTCTGGCTATGACCTCCTTCATAGAAACCACTTTTCCGTCTTCATTTCTGTTTGCAATTTGGTCATTTCTGTAGTTGGGAAACCGAGTAGACGCAAACATCACATCTGCAGACACGGGTGGGACTGCCAGACTTTGCATTGTGTAGCTAAAATCACGGCCAACCCTTGTCATAATTCAGATTTATATATATTACTCTGTCAAATTACAAGAATCAGAAAGGTGTTAAAAATAAATCCGAAAGCTTTAATAACCAAACAAGCCAACATTTTATTCTAACGTATCGATAAAGTAGGAAACCTTCGAAAAGGTCAATCAAAATAATTCCTATTACTACAGGAAACTATAATTTCATGGTGGAAATGAGATAACCTAATTCCATACTAATTTACATAACATTATAACCTAAACCCTAAAAGCAAAGTGCAAATAAGGAAAAACAGAACAATCAAATAACCAAACAGGTAAATCTGCAAAATCAATGAAGAACACAGACAACACAAAAGGGGCAAAACCCTAAAAATGAGAAACTTTTTACCTCGTAATCAGGAGTAGTTGTTAACTAACAAAACCCCATATCTCAAACACAAACATTTACAAACTAAATTGGAAGATCATGAAGAAGAAGAAAGCACTTACCGAACATGTAAAAGGAAGCGAGATGAGATTTCTTCAGGCGTTGTAGATATAATTCGTTAGCACAGTCAAATACAAACAGGGAAAATTCAAAGAGGGAGACAAGAATTGGTAATATTATTAATTAATTAATAATAAATAACGTCAGATTGATGATTTGGGTTAAAAGTTAGAGTGGAGTTGCATCAAATATACTGTTACTATTACGCTCATGAATCATCATGACTTGTTGGCTGTGTTTTCTTGAATTATAAAAAAGATGAGAAGCATTCAGGTGGAGAAGCATTCAGGTGGACAATCAATTTTGCGTCTGGTGCGAGTGCAAGGAAAGGTTGTGGTATTTCAGCGGGAGTGTGGCATGGGATTTCTAGATGGTGTCGAATCCGAGATATTTTTGCTTTTCATGTTAAAGATTTGGTGGATATGCACGAGGTAAGCGGAGTGTCGGGGAATAAGAAAATGGTGCTTCACGGGGTGATTATAATCGCGTGTTGGCGTTTGTGAAGAGCTAGGAATGATACGGTTTTCTCGCGTAAGGAGCCAAATGTGGTGGAGATCATTGCCGATATCAAGATCTTGAGATTTCTTTGGTACAATAATAGGTTCAACCATGGAGTGGTGGATTAGGATAGATGGTGTAATTTTGATGTGATGTAACTGTGGACGTTTGTTTTTTGTGGTTTTCCGGCTTGCTATTTCCGCCTTGGTGATAGCTTGTCTTGGTTTTGTGGTTTTATTGAAAGTTATTCTTCAAGAAAAAAAAAAGATGAGATAGGACCCATCTCTCCTGGATTTTGCTACTTTTATCTTGCATATTTTATAAGTTAATTGATTTTTTATTTATAAATTGTTTCAAAATCAAAATGATTCATGCCTTTTAGAAAAAAAATAATTTTTAAATTCGTGCGTTATGCAGCACGCTAAAACCCTGAAAAAAAGTAGCTTCTTTGAAACTTAGTAAAAGGGTTTATAATAGTCAAAACCTTATATAAAAAAATATAACTGTTGATAGGCACGACGCAACGCCATGGACGTTGACAACATCTGAAACATTATATAAAAAACTAAACCGTTGCAGACCTACGTGTTGCAGCAGCGACATTGATAATATTTGAAACTTTATATAAAAAAATGAAACCGTTAAAAAATCTAATGCCAAAATCTCGATAAAAATAAGTACGTCGTCACAACGAAGAAAAATGAAAATCGTTGAAAATTCGCGTCGAAAACGTGGATAAAAATAAGCACGTCGCAACGGTATATTCGAAATTTTATAAAACTTAAATTTTTAAAAGTTATAAAAAAGCCAAAAAAAAACCTAAAAATTGTTAGTGGACAAAGATAACAAATAGATAAATATAAGATATAAAGGATAAGTATTGCTAAACTTGAGTGCGCAAAACTATAACTTTTAGAGGGTTAAAATGTAATTTGAATTAAAGTTAAGGACTATAAAATTAATATAATGATGTGACACGGTAAATAGTTATTTTTTTTTAAGAGTCACCGTCTTTACAAATTACTATTTTATGAAAAATTAAAACATGTTTTAGTTACTAAAAAAGTATATGATAAAAGTAATTTATTTAGGTTTATTTTTAAGAAGTAAACAAATATATAGATCATAAATACTCATTTTAAAAATATGAAGAGACTATATAAATCTACCATATTTGAGTGGACATCCTTTGAGTCGATTTGGAAGAGAGTGGCAGGTAGGAGGATGTGACAAAGAGATAAATGATTAGAAATCCTTCTTCGCGGGCGCAGAATCTGAGAAGGGGAGAGAGAGAGCCACGTCCGAGGGGAGAGGGAGGGGAGAAGTTGGTCGTGCTGACATGGAGAGTGGGTACTGGCGCTCATCCCTCATCGCGTTGGAGATGGTCTCATATATAAATTCATGAAAAAGTTTCAAATTATTATCATCTAAACATTTACTAACGTGATGAATAGTAACCCGGGACAACTCGGTAATTTCGCGGCGTTACATTACATGCTTCTTCCCCAACTGAAGCAGTGGCCTGCTTCATCATGCGTAGGTGCCATCTCCTTCTTTGTCCTCCGATGTTACTTTTGAAGACGCACAGACGAAGAAGAAGATAGTGGGTGCGGTCTTCTGTCTCTCTCTCTCTCATTTTCTTTGTCGCTTTTACGATAATTGTTGCGGTGGTGTGGTGTTGGTGTTTCTATGGGTTTCTGATTAGGGGTGATAGTTAGGGTATGTTTACCCAAATCAAACTATTTTTGTCGGTTGGTTTTTGCCTCTCTGGAATCGTTGGTGGTTCACGACCGCCTGCTTCTTTGATACGCAGGTGATTTGTCTCTCCGTCTTCTTCTGAGTTCTTTCACGGTCGACATCACAGATCGTCGGTGTCGGATTCTTGAATAAGGGTGATAGTTATGTTGGGTTCAGTGGTGATCAGTTTGACTTTTTATCAAAACAGGTTTTGACAGAGAAATTAATTAATTCAGATAATTAATAAATACGCAACGGAAAATAAAATCATAACCTATTTAACAGCACTGACAAACCGAACAGGATCTGGTTATGAACACGCAAACACAAAAAAAAACAATTAATCTACTGATGAGATTAATTATACCTTAGTGGTTAATAAATAACCGCTCGAGATACCGAGGTACAACGAACCGATGCTAGATCACGAACTGACAACACGAGAGATGAGTAGCGCCGGGGCTGGCCGGAAACGGGACAACAGCGGGGCAGGGTCCGGCTTGGGGTTGGTTTGGTGGTGCCGGAAATCACCAAACTAATGACACTTTTTGTTTCTGCTTTCCTCGATGAAAAAGAAAAAACGGTGGCTGCTTTTTTTATCTTCCATCCAACAAATAATTAGATTATAATTATATAATAATTATAAACCATAATAATTGTTTTCGGGCCCAAATTCTAATACGAGATAAAAAGTATGTACCCATTTAATTGTTTTAATAAAAAGATTAAAACAATAAATATGAATTATTATTTATAAACTTGTATAAATAATAAATCCCGTGTAACGAATATAAAATATACCGTGTCGCTAACAGTTCGTAATTACCAATTAAGCGGGTTAAGTGGATTTAATGTTCGTTGCCCTAGGTGTAACTCTTACGGGTCATAGCTCGGTCAGCCGCGTTGTCCATCGGGTCGGTCCATAAAATCCAACAAGTTATAGTTTGATTCCCAAATCAAACGACTTCTGTTGACTGCTTTTTGCCTCCCCGGAACCCTATGCGGTGGTGGTGGTTCAAGACCGCTAAATTATTATGGTTTGTGCGCCTCCCTCGGCCGATGATACACCTGTGATGATGAACTTGGATTTGTTACCGACTGATATGTGATTGTTCATCCCAAAAATCCCTAAATACCACCCAATCTCTTCATCGTCCTCTAATCTTGGATTTTCTATAGTTGACGATAGAGACTTTTTGGGTTGTTTGGGATTTTACAACTGCCAGTACTTTAAGTAAAAGGTTGTGATGATGACTTTGAATTTGTACGACTAGATACAAACAAAGTTGTTATAATTTGCATCTTGGCGGGGCAATATGGATGTTCATGTGAAAGGAACATGAGTTTCTTTCACATTGCAACCAATAATTTTGTAGCCATGCTGGATTTATCTTTCTTTGTTCAATTGTTTACAGATCTGAGCCTCATTACGTCGTTCCATATTAGTTAAGATTATATATGTTTATATATATAAGTGGATGTGATGATGAGTTTTAATCTGTTCACATCTGAGCTTCATATAACTTTTGATTCAAAAGTGATTATATGATATTGAATAGCTAAAACTAAGTGATTGTAAGTCCCAAACACCCGATGAATCTTCAATCACAATATCAAACTGATGATTACAACTAGCGGAAATCGTTGTAAATGATTATTCAAGAACACAAACACCAACATATTCAATCAAATAGATTCGTATGTTTATTATCAATATGAACTGATTACACTTTGAGATAAAGAAAAAAAAATTGAATCTGCTAACCTAATCACGAATGAGAAACCAATACTTATACTAGATCAAAAGCCCATATCGTGACAAGGTTCTCAGCCTTAACTAGGTCGGCCCAACCCCTTACCCGTGAACTCCAAGTTCACGGCATACACCCATATCTATGTTTGATACAAAATCCTAAACATCTAGGGTCGCTATCAAACAAATTTCAGAAAATTATATCTTCTGAATGACTTCCACTTCCAACATAAATCTTCTTCTATATAATGTGTTGATGCATTTCGTGGTGACATGCAATCCGAATATTGTTCGTATTGTTTGTGTATTTTGTATGTTTGTTTATATTCCGTCTCTGTTGTTATTGATGTTATCGTGTTGTAATAGTTTGTGTTAGAACTTACCGTACTTTTCGTTCAGTTGTTTTGTACATTTGCGTACTAAGCAAGTACACAATAGGGTGTTCCTGCATACTTAGCTAGTACGCATGTAGTGGCCTGCGTACTAGGCTAGTACGCATGGGTTTATTATTGCGTACTAGCACGCAGGAGCTGGTCAGTTTAGTATAAACAGCCGATTAGAAGTTTGTGTATGTACGCTTTCATTGTTGAACTTAGAATATCTTGGAAAGCAAACTTGTAATAGGTTGTTGGTTAATAATAGACTGAGCACTTTGTTACTCGTGTTTGTTGTTGATTTCCTTGTCGTGATTAGCCAACTAGTCTCGGGGGATTCCGCACCATTTTAGACTTGCCACACACTTGCACGAGATAGACCCGAGACCCACATGACCTACAAGTGGTATCAGAGCTTTTGCTCTTGTTTTCGAGTGTTGTGAGTGTGTTAGGGACAGTTTCGACTAGGTTAAACACCGATTTACATGTTTTTGGAGAAAAATCGGCAAAAAAGCAGTCCCTGCTTATTTGCTATTTTAGGTCCTGAAAATCACAAATTGGGTGTTGTTTGTTTGAGCGATTTGATCTTCAAGGATTTGTTAGAATCAAGTTTATAAGCTTTTGGGTAGATTAATTTCGTGATTACAAGAAGTTTGGAGATTTTCATAATTTTCCGGTGGCCGGAAAAAGTAGTTGGATGTACTATTTCTATTATTATTAACTAGTTGGTGATATATGTGTAAAACAGTTATACCCGGTTATTATTTTAAATAATATAGAAAAGACGGGCTTTAACGTAAAGAGGTGACGGTTAAAATTTATAAAAGAATAAAACCCTAAATACTATAATGATTATAATGGTTAATCATAACTATTTATTCTTAACATAAAATTTAAAAATAATTTTGTAAATTATTATTAAATATAAAGGGAAAAATGGGCATACAATTGCATGGGAAATTTTATAAATCATCTTATAAAATAACCGTACATATATAGTTACATATATATTAACTTTGTAAAAATTAACTATATATTTATATATAAACATATATAAATATAAATGATGGAAACAACTAAAAACAAGTTTGGAAAAATAAAATAATATAATAATTATTTTATGACATTTGTACACCTATTCATAATAAATATATATTATATATTTATTAAACATGAGAAACAACTTAAACCGAAAACGAGGAATTTAATAAATAAAGTCTACATCATAATATTTATTAAAAGGATTTTAATAAATATAACTACGCTAACGACAAGTTGTATCACCAACGACGATCGAGTCGGACCCGTGTAAACTATTACAAGGCAAGGGTCAAGACTTCGGGGTATTGGTCGTGTGACCAACCCACCCCATTAACAACTACCTATAGCTTAAGATGTCTTAATTAATTTAGGGCACGACTAGGTTTGGACTGTTTGGACTTTCAACTTACATCATCACTCACCACCTCGTTAGCTACGGTGAGTCTTCACGACCCCACTTTCACTTCTTTTAAATTGATTTTTAAACCAACAGGGGAGAAAACTTGCTCAACTTGACAACTAGACACAAGTACCAACATTGTTACATGAGTCAACTCGTTTAACGCATCAAAGTCCCCCATATTCTGTAACCGTTAGTTATGGTACAAACGTGGAAAAGATGAATAGATCTATTTGGGTTGACACCCCCACCCGTGGTTAGTCTCTCTAACCTTGACCGGAGGTCAAAGCGGGTGCATAATTTTCACCAACTATACAATATTCAACGTTAAGGATATTGGGTTAGGGGCACAACTTCAACGTAGAGTTTTGGTTACGGGAGCCCATGGTAATAATAAAAGACTTAGACTATTGTTTTAATTAATGATAGTTGTACAACATTGTTCGGATGAACAATACTCAATTGGAAAACATCATTTTTCGGGTGAACAATACACAACTAGAAATCTTGTGGTCCAACATCAAACATTTCAACTAAACCTATGAACACAACAACTTTATGTTGAATTTTTAAGCTTGTTTTCTAATGTAACTAAAAACATGGGACATAGGGCATGCATGCACGTAGATCATCTTTTGGAGTTTTCCTGTTATAACCTAGTAGCATCTAGGTCATAGCGGACAAACTTGTTGTTTAAAAAGTCGTACACTTTGGTTTTATATGCGGTACTTTTGCATGTGATGCTTTAAAAGAATTTGTGATTTTCTGTAAACCTTTGACAATGAATGCATTTAGAAGTCGTTTGTTGTAATCAAAGGCTATGAACACATGGATCGCCACACCCCGTGTTTCCGCCTTAGGCGGGGTGTGACACAATCATATTCATTAAAGGAGTATAACAATTCCTTTGATTGTTTACCGAACAAGGTAACAATTAGCGAGACTTATGCTGTTAGCTTGTATTTAAAGGGGTTGAAACCTGAAATCAAAGGACCCGTAAAGATGTTCAATCCTCAAACATTGCATGAGGTGTACGGGTTAGCAAGAATTCAAGATATCAACAATACGATCTTAATGAATCAACTCAAAGATGTTAAGGGTGGGTTGCAACATGTCAAGAGTGATGATGAATCTGCTGTTATACCGACAACTAACAACTCCAAACATTTAACCAGTGAGGAACTCGAGTTAAAAACATCAAAATAGGAATGTTTTCGGTGCACGGAAAAGTTCTTTCCGGTGCATAAGTACAAGAAGGAACAACTTTTTGTAATCGAAGTGGAAGACGACAACAAACCTGAAAAAGACGACAACGGCTGATACTTGAATTTTATTAGCTTACTTTTTTAGGGAAAAAAGTAGGTTAACGAGGGAGTATTGTTACGTTATTATTATTATTATTTTTAAGGAGGGATTAGTATTTTTATTTTGGTTTAGTTGGGGGTGCTTATTGTAAGATCTTGGTTTATGTATATCATAACGTATTCTATGAATAAAATATGAGATTTGAGATAATTTCCTTCCTTCTTTATTGTATTCTTTATTCTTTTTGGTTCTAACCCTACCAATCTCTAAGTCTTAACTACCAAACTTATGGTGCGTTTGGTTCGTGCAATTTTTAAGGAATTGAATTTGGAATTGTAATTTGTCAAAAGAATTTTGAATTTAACTAGGGGATTTACCCAACGTACAGTAACTCGAACCATTCCGCATTACGGCAACGCGTCGAAACGTACACGTTTCTTCGATAATACCAATACCATTTAGAAAATGAAACTGGTTAAAAACGTATATTATACAAAGTAAATGAAACGGGTTAAAAACATATATTATACAAAGTATGAGGGTGAAAAAAATACAAAGGGAAATGAAACGGGTTAAAAACGTATGTTATACAAAGTACGAGGGTCAAAACAAAAAATAAAAAAAATAGAAAATGTTTACTATTCCTTTTAGTTTGTTTTTCAATAAGAGAGTATGAATTGGAATCTATTAAAGGAATTTAAATTCCTAAACCATTTGAGTGAAAAACAATTACAAAGGAAGAATCTATCACCATGACCACCTCCTACCGAACATCGTCGCCACCGACAACCCTCGACTGCCGCCACCGACCACCCTTACCATCGTCACCGCCGCTTCCGACCAACCTCGGCTACCACCGAACACCCCAACCACCAGAACCGTCGCCACCCAACCACCTATTGCCATCGTCCACTCCTCGACACCGCCAGCGAACCACCACTGTAACATTTCTGATTTTCATGTCTTTGTTTCAGTGCAATCACCCATCTTTAAATTCCAATCCTAGTGCAATGATTTTATTAAACCCTAAAAATCAATACAAATTCACAATTTTACCTCACTTTTATTTCAAAATCTCTATACATATACATATTATATATATATATATATATATATTTAGACATACATATATATATACATACACATCATACAAGTGCATACACACATATACACTAAATTAACAAGTAAATTTACTCTTGATTGAACTCGAAACCATTTGAACCCTCAATTGGACCCCCACACTTTTAATCTTGACTTTTAACACCAAATTCGATCAATTTTGACCCAGTTGACTTTCACAAGTCAAAGCAGCCCAAATTGCAATGATCCAAGTCGGCCACCAACTGAATTCTTGTTGGATCAGGCTTCTGGTGGTTATACAAACATCAATCGATCCAATTCAGGCCCAAACAACAAGCTAATTCGATCAATTAAGCGGTCGATTTAAAATTCAAATGAATTTGACTTTGGATAGTAAAATCCATATCAATTCACCATTAAATTCATGAAATTAACACGTCCCAATCCTGTAAATCACTCGCAAATCAATCTCGTATGTACCTAGACCATTAACAGGACCCAATTCATTCCCAAATCATCGAATTAACGCGTAATTAGTCACCCACGACTATTACGGTCAAATTAGAATCAAATCGGCTAATACGAATGAAATTAAACGAATTAAATCTCTCACACACTCTCGTATACCTCCACACAAACTCTCTCAACCCTTGAACAAGCCGCATTTCACTTCTAGATTTCGATTAAACACCAAGAACAACGGGTCTAAGTTTGTAGCCGACTGCATTCATGCCCAAACCAAAACAAGTAAGATTGCTCTCATTCGGTTCGTAATCGAGTCCTGATCATTTGCCCCTTATCAATTTGTGTTAACAACTCTTATCAAAAACAATTTGAATTCTAGGGTTCTTGTTCTTAAGGCGCTAATCTGATTTGGGGTTTTGATTCGAACTCATGATTTAATTAATTAGAATCCATAAACAACCAGCGAAACCACCTGGTCCGGCCGGTAAGTCACTGCGTCACCGAACTAGGTGGCGTGGGTTCGAAACCCACCAGTCCAGCCCTTTTTGCGCTTATGTTAAACCCAGGCCTGGCCTATTCCCAACACCATGTTAAAACAATTTGAAACCAGACTTCCATCAGAAGAACAGGCCTCGACCCAGTGGTTTGTTCGTCTGGGTTTCCCAGAGCAAACCCGAGTTCGAGTCCCTGTGGCCTGTTTATCGTTTTAAAACAATTTTGAAGCTCTAAAATTTATAAAAAAATTATTTTTATAAACCCTGCGTTATTTTAAACAGAATGAAACAAAATTTTACAATTTTTAGCATAAACTCACTATTATTACAAATTTAGTTGATAAGATTTCATATTAATTATTTTTAAATAATTAAAAGTAATTAATTACCTAATTTAATATTTGTTGTGTCATTATTTTATAAAAGTATTTTTCCTTGAAACAAAGTTTACAAAATTTTATAAAAATTAAAGATATATTTAAAACAAAAATATAGACTTTTAAATAATTAAAGGAAATTAATTACCAAATTAGATACTTGTTGTCACAAGATTTTTATAAAATACCTCCCCTTGAAAACCAAGTTTATAAAATTTTAACTGTACTTAAAACAAACAAATACTTATTTTAAATGGTAAATAAATAAATAAATTTATTTATTATTTAATCTACACTTAAAATTTAAATGTATATTTAACATTAATTTTATGTATCAATATTATTTTACACATCTTTATAAATAAATAAATAAAGTAAAAATATTTATTTAATTTATATTTAAATAAAAATAATTCCCACGCTATTTTTCTAACTAAATAAATAAACAACAATTATTTGATTTATTTAGTTATTCAAACCCAAACTCTAAATAATTTATTTTAAAACTATTCATTTCAACTTTTCATTTTATAAAACACTCATTTAAGTACAAACCACAATCACCTACACACTCCTTTACATAATACAACACAAACCTTTTGTACACACTTCCTTTGAAACCCTAGATTTGGCGTTAGACTTGTGTGCATGATTATTAATCTAGATTCATATACATTACACTCTAGGTTAACGTTGTGAGTTACAAGGATCACTTTGCTACCTAGTCTCTTGTGCTAACTACATCTTTGATACAAGTGAGTTTTACATAGCCCTTTTACACTATTTTACATATTTTGGGGTGAACACATGAACATTATATACAATGATTTGCAAAACTACACAATACAATTCCACTTTACATTTATGTGTGCAATTTGAGCTTTATGTTTGAGTACTAGGTGTGTTAACTAATTTTGTGTGCAGTTACATGAGCAATCATTAACTATACAAGCCGACGATGAACAATGATAAATCTATTGAGTCTGACAAACCCACCAAGTTAGGGTGATTGTTACCGACAACACAATTTGTTTTTGCATGCAAGTTACAAAGGTTTGATTGTACTACTTGGTTTCACAATAGTAACTCTCCATAATTGCCTTATTAATCATGACATGTATGGATTGTATACACACAACTACATGATATCTATATACTGTAATGAACCAAAATCCGGGTTTCGTTTTCAAATAAATAAAATATTTCAATAAATATTATGGTGAAAATAATATTTTAGAAATAATTTGAAACAAGTGGGTATCAAGTTAGTAATGGGGTTATACTAGTTTTAACTAGTTTTGGAATGAAATAGGTGAAATGAAAGTTGAGGGGCTAAATGTGTAATATGGCAAATCTGCCATTTTGACTAAAAAAAAGTCAAAATTGAGCTTATGGCTCATATGTGTGGGTCGTTCATCTCAAGAGGAGAAAAGGGGAAATCGGGTTTGAAGCTTAAATCTTGCATTTGAAGCTTGGATTGTGAAGGTTTTGGCTCATACAACACCTTCATGGCATCAAGTAAGTGATTTCCTTCCTTTGATTTCACTTTGAATGTGATATTTGGTGAGTTTTGGAGAAATTCAAAAATTTAGTATGCATGTGGTAAATTAGTGTTAGATTATCGATAATCCAGCTAATCTAAAGGTAAAGAGAGGTGATTAACATCCTAGAACCCTTTGATTTTGAAAAGTTAGGGTTCATATGGTGAAAATTAGGGGTGTTTGGATCATGATGCTAAAATGATGAATTTGTGAAGATTAAGTGTTTAGGTGGTAATAGACACTTGAACAAACACCAAATTGACCTAATAAAAGTTATTGAATGAAAAATTAGTGTCAAGGTATTGGAAAGAAAACTCAAGTAGGTGAGTTTGTATTGAAAGAGGGTGTTTGGTTATGGGAATAACCCAAACGGGTCAGTTTGGGTTGGAAATGGGAATTGAGTTGTGGACTCAATTGTAATGTGATTATGTATGTATGATAGATTACTAAACTAGGTGTATATGTTTAGGTAATCAAATTGCAAAGCTAGAAGGTGGTGCGGAATCTTCTAACTCAAAAGTTAAGTGCCTTTGCACTTACTTAGTAATGTTGATAATTGGGTGGTATATGTGTTATGATGCATACTATGTGTTGAAATGAATGTGTGTGATTATTGAATAAACTAGTATGTGTAAATGAATGAATGTGGTTATTGTGGAAATACCTTAATGGTTATGTGAATGAATGTAGTTATAGTTGAAATGCTATAATGGATATGTGCAATGAATGAATGTAGTTATAGTGTAATACTATAATGGATATGTGTGAATGAGGTTATGATCTATGAATCATAATGGATATGAGGTTATGATCTATGAATCATAATGGATATGAGGTTATGATCTATGACTCATAATGGATATGAGGTTATGGTTAAAATACCATAATGGATATGAGGTTATGATCTAAGTATCATAATGGATATGAGGTTATGGCCTATGTGCCATAATGGATATGAAATGATGGAAACGAATGTTAAATGAAAGAAATGAAACTTGTAGTAGAAATGCAAGTGTTATGATCCTTAATTGACCAAATGGGTGCAAACGGGTCAAATGGGTGAATGGGTGGAAACAAGTGATAAATACTTGTTTGTTATGTTTATCTTCATTTCTAATGGTGAAATGTTCATGTGGTTATGTAGGAAAAGCTCCGATGTAGGTCAAGGTCAAGTCCGAGGCGTTGAAGGATTCTTGTACGCGTTTTGGTATTTTAGGGGTTTAAAAGAAAATCCTTAGTTTGTTATGTAAATTGGTACAAAACTTGATGTTTTGGTGAATTTTGGTATTGTGTATATGATGTTTAAGTAATGGTCAAAATACCCAAGTGTTGGGAGTTTTTGGTGTCAAGTGGTTTGGTGAAAAATGGCAAAATTTGACTAAGTGTTGGAACTGGGCAGCTGAGTAAACTTTCTGTTTACTCAGCCACCTCGCGGTACGCGAAGACTAGGGCAAGGTCTCTCGAGAGACTTGTCTTTTGGTCAGGCCACTTGGCACTCCCTCGCGGTATGCGAAGGGAGGTGACAAAACCCTCGCGGTACGCGAGAGTAGTAAAAAAAATTCTTGGGATAAAAACTTCCGTGTGTTAAATGTTTAATTAATTGGTTTTTCAATTAAGGGTGTTACAATTTGGTATCAGAGCAATGGTTTGAGGGATTTGGTGTGGTGGCACCAAACTCAAACCGGATGCTCTTGATATGGGGGAAAATGATACGAGAATCCACGAAGGACTTGACTAAGACTCGGAGCTTGCGGAAATGAAATGTTAGTAATGTATTGATAAAGAGGTAATATAAATATGGTGTATGTATATATGTATGATTGAATGTTGTTAAGGTGTTATGTGTGCCGAAACTTGTTTTGTGACTTGTTATATGGAGATGGTAATTACAATTGGGCATGGCGTATTATTAAAAATGTCTAGCCAATATGTTTAATAAGACGAAATGTGCAAGGGACTTTATGATAACCATATAACAATGAACATTTGCAAGGATTAGGTGAAGGTGGTTATATATGTATGTATGTATATAGGTAGGTATATATATACACTTAATACATATAATAGTGAATGTGACATGGATACCAAGGGTATTGAAAGTGAAAGGGTATTAAGGAGTTTTTGGTTCATTTTCTCAGTTTAGAGATGGCAGAAGAGGCAAATAATGAACCCTTGGATCCAAGAATCCAAGATATGATAAAAAAAAGAAGTGGCTAAGGCCTTTGAGCAAGCCACGTCCCTCCTAATGGAAGAAATGAGAGGGGTTATTAAGCTCACTCTTAAGGAGGTTATGAAGGACAAGGAAAGGGAACCACAGGTTTGTACCCTAAAGGAATTCACGGTGATCATGCCCAAAGAATATGATGGGCAAGTGGACCCGATACTTAGCCACAGGTGGGTGGTGGATATGGAGTATAACGTTGAGACGACTAAGTGTAAGCCCGAGGATAGGGTTATGTTTAGTGTGCCTTTGTTGACAGGGAAGACGAAGGAATGGTTGTTGAATCTCCGAAAGGAGAGGGGTGAACTAGGGGTGACCCCCATGACTTGGGAGGAGTTTAAAACGACCTTTCTGAAATATCATTGCCCTCAGGGCGCAGTGGACAGGATGACTGAGGAGTTCCTCCTCATGAGGCAAACAAATGAGTCAATATATGAATTGGCTGGGGCCTTCTTTGATCGCGCCAAGTTCTGTCTTGACGTGGTGTCGACTGAGAAGGCGAAGATTGACAGGTTCTATGCTATGCTGACGGTGGAGTTCAGAGATAGCATATCTCCATCCTCTTTTACCACACTTGTAGATTTGATAAACAGGTGTCGGGAAAGGGAAGTGGAGTTGAGGAGGCAAGAAGCTAGAGGGGAGAAGAGGAAAAGAGAGATAGTGGAACAGGTCGTGAAGAAGATAAAGGGCGGGAGCCCTAGTAAGAAGCCTTTTGGCAAGTTCTCTCCTCGAGGCTACAAAGTTTGTGGAAAGGAGCACTTTAGGGAATGTAGGAAAGGGACCCTGAATTGTTATAAATGTGGGAAGCCGGGACATATGGCTAGTCAATGTACAAACCAAATTCGGATATGCTATAACTGTTACAAGCCCGTGCACAATAGGACGGATTGTCTTGATTTGAAGCAAGGTGGAAGTGAGAAGAAGGTAGATATACCAAGGCCAAAAGGTAGAGCCTTCCACATCTCGACTGAAGAAGCAAAGACCAACTCGGAGGTGGTGTCAGGTACGTTCAAGATTAACTCTTTACCTGCACTAGTTCTTTTTGATTCGGGGGCTAGTCGTTCATTTGTGTCTTTGAAATTTGTTAAGAATTATTTATTTCTAAGTAGCAAGTTAGATGAAACCTTAGAAATCGAAGCGGCAAATGATAAGAGTTTCCTAGTATTTGATGTTTATAGGAATTGCAAGTTTAGGGCGGGGGGTGAAACGTTCCTTATTGACTTAATTCCAATGTCCATGGGAGACTTTGATGTAATAGTGGGTATGTATTAGTTATCAAGGAACAAAACGAATATTCTGTGTGGACCTAAGGTAGTACAACTTGATTCCCCATCGGGTGAGTCCATATACATAGAAGGTGAAAAGAAAGGTAAGGTTAAAATATGTTCTTATGTGAAGGCAACAAAGTACATGGTGCGTGGGTGCAAGACATACATGACTCATGTTGCGGATGTGGTAGAAGGGGTGAAAGATATTCGCTATCCCGCCCCGACGTATTCCGCCCCGACGGTAAGGTTAAGATGGCTCATGTTGATTTGGATTTGGTTTGTTTTTAAATTATGCAATGAAATTTAGATGATTAATATATTTCAATTTAGTCAACCTTGTGCTCATGAACAGTCTACATGTCTCGCCTCGACGTATTCCGCCTCGACGTATTCCGCCGTCGGTTGGGGTGTGACAACCACCACCCCCAATACGCCACCACCACTCAACCACCACCCCGGTAAAGCCGCCGCCATCGTCGCTTGCCACCAACAACCACTTCATCTTCTTCATCAATAATTCCAAATCCAAAAAAAAAATCAAAACGAAATATCATTACCGTCAATTATATAAACATTAATATATAAAGTTCTCAATCAATCAATCTCATCATACTAATTCCTAACATATTTGACGTCAAAATTGCGAAAGATTATTTCCTGATTATACAGTGAAAGTATGTTGCATAGGTGTTAAATTGATAATGTTGAGTTTAGCAATAGTATAGTGGATTGTCGGCGTTGAGATAGTCGGTGATGACCGTCACGCCAACTCGTTTTCTGGATCTCGATGACGGTAGTCGGGGCGGTGGTGGCGGTGACGGTTGGGGATGCGGATGCGACAACAGTGAGTGGACTGAGATTAAAAAAATTTGTTGAATTCCTTCACAATCCGGAAGGAAATTAAAATTATTTACATGAAAGATTTGATGAAATTAATTCCGATTCCAATTCAAATTACTTTCTCAACCAAACACGTTAAGAATGAAATTTGAATTCCAATTTCAACACATTATGAACCAAACATGTTGGCCAATGGAATTCAGATACCAATTCCATTGAATTCTCACGAATTCCTGCCAACAAAAAGGGCCCTTAGGTGGAGTCTGGTTCGCCTAATTTGTTGGAATTGAAATCTGAATTCGAATTTTAAGGAATTAGATTTGGAATTGTAATTTGTCTAAAAGATTTGGAATTTAAAGGAACTGGAATATATTAAAGAACTTTGAATTCCTAACAAAACAATCATAAAGGAATTGAAATTTATCACCCTCGTCGGCACCTCTTGATCATCGCGTCACCGTCACCGACCACACCGTCATCGCCACCACCGGCCACACCACCATCACCGTTCGCCCCCATCCCCACCACTGACTGCCACGTAAATCTTGTTGGAAACGAGGCCCAAGAATACGAGCACGGAATTTAATCCCAACCAAGATCGACTCTTTCTGTTTTATTATAATTCTTGACTTATATTTACATAGGCTCTAACCATCTATTTATACTAAAATATAGCATACTAGTCCAACTCAAATATTTCTCTCAATTATCTCTACTAACTAATCAAACAAGATAATTTTAAACATTCAAACTATTAATTAAATATTAATTAATTAAACTCTTTCGAATTACCCATTCAACTTTCACTTTCTTTCTAAACCGACTCAATTAGGATTAAAACCTTCATTCTCCCCTTAATCCTAATTATGACATGCTTCTCAATTCTTGCTACCTTTCTATCCTTCCTAATCGAACCTCACAGGTCTTGAAGTTCTTGCTTCATGCCCGTTCTTCATGCTTTCTTGCTTCTGCTTGCTTTCTTGCTTTAACTCAAAACCAAGTTTCTTGCTAATCAGAACCAAACGGTTTCTGATTTCTTGCTCTTGCTACCTTTCAAGATCTGACTCTTGACTGCCTTCTTTCTTTCTTCAAGAACCGGCTTTTAATTGCCTTCTTTCTCCTACTCCTTCAAAACACCAAGAACAAGAGTTCTTCATAGCCTTCTTAACAAGATTAATTTTGTTCTTCCTACTCCTTTCAATAAAAAACCAGGGTTCTTGATTACCTGCTAAACAAGAAAATATTCCTTGTTCCTTCTTACTTGCTTCCTTCAAACCCTCATGAAGATCACGTTCTTACTTCCTTCAAACCTTCTTAACAAGAACGGATCTTGCTCCTTCATCTTCAGCCCTGCAGCTAAAGGGCTGCTCCCCCTCGTGAAACACGACTCTCAAACCCGCAGAAACCTAGCTCTGATACCAATTGTTGGAAACCAGGCCCAAGAATACGAACACGGAATTTGATCCCAACCAAGATCAACTCTTTCTCTTTTTTTATAATTCTTGACTTATAATTACATAGGCCTTAACCATCTATTTATACTAAAATATAGCATACTAGTCCAACTCAAATACTTCTCTCAATTTTCTCTACTAACTTATCAAACAAGATAATTTTAAACATTCAAACTATTAATTAATTAAGTTCTTTCGAATTACCCCTTCAACTTTCACTTTCTTTCGAAACCGACTAAATTAGGATTAAAACCTTCAAATCCAACCGCCACCCCTGCCACCCCTGCCACCGACAACCGATCGCTGCCGCCCTGAACAACCGACCACCAATGCCACAGCCTCCGACCGCCCCCGCCACCACCGCCTTGTACCACCTCACCGCCACCTTCCTCCAACGACCAGCCCCACTACCGTCACTTCCCCACAACCAACCGAGCACTTTCGCCACCGCCGCAACCGACAAGTGAATTCTGTGTTCTTATGTATTCTTTCACACGTGTGTGTACATTTGAATCACGTTGACCCTCTTTAGTTTTACTAGTAGTGGGGGTTTCATGCAATTTTCAAATTGTGTGAGGCTACATGACGTGAACCTTTCATACAAACATGTAAAATTTTTATTAACGTGATTCATATATATTATATAAACATACAATTTAATAAGATGTGAATAGTGAATTCACATTAGTGGTCCATGTGTTGGACAATGAGTGGTCCACGTGATAGATAATGAGTGGTTTTTTTTTTATTTTTCATTTTCAGTCCGTATAGTATATCTAATATACGTTTTTAACCCGTTCTATTTTATAATAATATAGTTTTTCTTTTATAACTTTCGTTCGTTACATTTTTAAAAAATATTGACAGACGCGCTTTTTTTGTTCATGTTCCGGTGTAAAAAAATAGAGTTGTATTGAAAATCAATTATTTTTTTTGTGTTGTACGCTACATTGAGCGACGTTACCATTTCGGCGTCGTGACAAACCCAACCACTTATGATCGAACAACAACGTTTGCGGTGTTGTGATACTATCGTATCCGATATCGGTAGTATTTTTTTGTGTCGTATGAGAAAGAAGGCAGTCAAGAGCCGATTCTTGAGTGCGCGTTTTTAATATTTTTTAGCATTTCGGTGGTGTGACAAATCCAACCGCTCATGAGTGCGCGTTTTTAATTTTTTTTAATCGTATTTGTTTTTTTTGCATTAAACATTTTTAGTTGGGAATCAAACACAGAATTGACTTTGGCTTGGTGGTTAAGCCGACTGCTTAGAGTTCACTCACTCCCACCCCACTCACCTGGGTTCGAACCTTGGGTGTGGGATTATTTTTTAGTATCTAAAAAAAAATTATTCGATTTTCCTAAGATTTTATTAAGCTTATATTTTTGTTTTTTTCTTTCATAATTTAATTTTTACATTACAAACCATAACACACCCGTTTTATCACCATTACCGCGAGTTACTACTCCGTCGTGGAGCGCGAAAATTCTCCGTAGTTATAAACAATTGACGTGAACCTTTCAAATAAATTTCATTAACCTGAATGTAATTGATATGAATTAGGTGCATTTATATTGCTAAAGAAGTTGCTGGCGGGTGGCGCCGACATACGGGGCGGGTGTCAAGAGCGGCGCCGGGTGGGGCTTGGTGGAAACGGTGGTATGGCGGCGTTAGCGGTCAATGGCGGGGTCGATGGTGGTGGTCGGTGGCTGGATTGATGGTGGCGTCGGTTGCGGTTGGTGGCGGCCATGTCGGTTGGTGGCGGCCATGTTAGTCGGTGGCGGTGGTCGGGGCAAGCGGTCACGGGCGGGTGTGGGTGGCAGGGTCGGTGGCTGCGGGTAGTGGCAGATCCATAAACGTTTTCCAGGGTTCTGTTTTTATATGCTCAAATTTTATAGAGTCAGACATAAAAATCTCTGTTCGGTTCAATTTTTCGGGTCATGTCGGGGAGGGGAGGGGCGGCTCAAACATTTTGGAGGCCTAAAGCGAAAAAAAAATTTGAGGCCCTTTTCCAATTTTTTTAAGTTCTTAGTTATGATTTCCATTTGACATATACTAATAAGGAATAAAATTCTAATCAAGTTTTATCAAACAATCAATTTAGCTAATCAACTTAGCAAAATTACCTAATTTATCACTAAGATGAAACAATCAATTACCAAGAAAAAACCAGTTTTCATCAAACAACATGAATATATAAATTAGAAAAAAAAAATACAAAGAATATACATTTTGAAGGGATGTGTTTTCCATACATAAGATCTATTAGAACACTTCCAATAGTTATATCTTCCACAAAATACAAATAAAATGCAGTAAATCACAAATCACAAAAGCTTGTAACGAACCATATGTATAACAATTAACAGTGCACAAACCAATGAACCATCACAATTACAATCAAATATTCGCAGTCTGTATTATGTAACGTTCTACCACAAATCAATAGATTTATAAACAATAACAACTAGCAATTCCAAAGTTTGACCGTTCCATTGATTTAATTGAGAAATCATGATATGCAACCCTTGTTTTAATTGTTTAATTGAGAAATCATCATACACATAAACAAATTAACATCTTAATTTACCAAAAGTCCAAACAAATGAACTTTCAAGAGACAACAAGTTAACATCTTAATTTACTATCAAATTCAAAGTTTCTAATATCTAAAATGCCAAAAGTCCCAAAAATCTTGTTTATGTCAAACAACAACAAAACGCTATTTTTTACAAACAACAAACAAGAATTAAGAAACAAGTCAACAAGACAACAACCAACCTGTGGTGGCAGTGGTGGCAGCGGTGGCCGGTGGCGGCGGCAGGTGGCAAAGAGTGATGCCGTGGAGTTAGGACGCTGATTGCTTTGCTGCTGCTATAGTTCCTCTGAAGTATGATCCTTTTAGTTTTAGCTATATACAAAAAAAGAAACAGGCCAGTGGCCCAGACACTCAGACCGACGGGCCCAAATAAATTTTGAATCCATCAGGCCCAAATCAGTTAAAAAAAGGTTTTAAATATTTTCAGTGGGGGATTCGAACCCACTACCACTAGTTTATAAAGCGAAACCTAAACCACCACACCACTTGTTAAACTTTTATAGAGGTTCACTCCAGTTTTTTTACAAACCGTTCTATAAAAATTTCAAAACTCGGACCCCTCCCGGCTATGTAGGTCTGCCCCTGGCTGCGGGTGGGTGTTAGTAGTGGTGGAGGCGACGAGCGGGGGTCAGGGATGGTCAGAGGTGGGGTTCGGGATGACGATTTCATTTTCTTTTCTTGAATTCCTTCACAATTTGGAAGGAATTTGAAATCCTATACTTGAAGGAATTTGAGGGAATTATTTTCAATTCTTTTTTTAACCAAACATGTCAAGAATGGAATTCAGATTCCAATTCGAACGAATTTTGTGTACCAAACCCATTGACCATTGGAAACTCCATTGAATTTCGACGAACCAAACGCACCCTTAGGCTTATATATTTAGCTCGAGAGAGGAATCAGATAGAAAGCATTGGAAAACAGAGAAGTGAAAATGACAATAAAAAATTTGTTAGAAATGAAGAGTTTGTGAAATGTTTAATAGAAAATTAATTTCATTTATAGAAAATAAACAATGAGAAGCAAAATTTAAGATTAAGCAATCAAATTTTAAATGTTAATACATTCCTTTTAAAATCTAAATAGAAACTTTTCAAAAACTCTTAAATATAAACAAGTTAATGGATTAACCCAATTATTATAAGCAGTGTTGTAAAAATCGCTAGACCCTATCGCTAGACGCTAGTCAGGTGATAGGTACCGACTAGGGATTAATCGGATTGTAATTTTTATATGTAATTTTCATATTTATATATATACACATATTTTTATATGTAATTTTCAAAATTATAAATATATTTAAGAAGCTGGAAATTACAAGAATTAAACTGAAAATCGCTGGAAATTTGCTTGAAAGTCGTCGGAATCTCGCCGGAACATGCCGGAACCTACCGGAATCTCGCCAGAAAAACGGGAAGTGGCCGATTTTTGGCCGACTAGGTCCGATTAGGCCCGCCTAGGCCCGATTTTTCTGATTAGCGATTTTTAGTCTGATTAGGCCAAAATTCCTATGTAAAAGGCCGATTACCGATTAATCGTACGCATTTTGGTATTTTGGTGGTTTAAAAGAAAATCCTTAGTTTGTTATGTAAATTGGTACAAAACTTGATGTTTTGGTGAATTTTGGTATTGTGTATATGATGTTTAAGTAATGGTCAAAATACCCAAGTGTTGGGAATTTTTGGTGTTAAGTGGTTTGGTGAAAAATGGCAAAATTTGACTGAGTGTTGGAACTGGGCAGCTGAGTAAACTTTCTGTTTACTCAGCCACCTCGTGGTATGCAAAGACTAGGGCAAGGTCTCTCGTGGTACGCAAGAGACTTGTCTTCTGGTCAGGCGACTTGGCACTCCCTCGCAGTACGTGAAGGGAGGTGACAAAACCCTTGCAGTACGCGAGAGTAGTAAAAAAAATTCTTGAGATAAAAGCTTTCGCGCGTTAAATGTTTAATTAATTGGTTTTCCAATTAAGGGTGTTACAATTTGGTATCAGAGCAATGGTTTGAGGGATTTGGTGTGGTGGCACCAAACTCAAACCAGATGCTCTTGATATGGAGGAAAATGATACGAGAATCCACGTAGGACTTGACTAAGACTCGGAGTTTGCAGAAATGAAATGTTAGTAATGTATTGATAAAGAGGTAATATATATATGGTGTATGTATATATGTATGATTGAATGTTGTTAAGGTGTTATGTGTGCCGAAACTTGTTTTGTGACTTGTTATATAGAGATGGTAATTACAATTGGGCATGGCGTATTATTAAAAATGTCTGGCCAATATGTTTAATAAGACGAAATGTGCAAGGGACTTTATGATAACCATATAACAATGAACATTTACAAGGATTAGGTGAAGGTGGTTATATATGTATGTATGTATATAGGTAGGTATATATATATACTTAATACATATAATAGTGAATGTGAAATGGATACCTAGGGTATTGAAAGTGAAAGGGTATTAAGGATTTTTTGGTTCATTTTCTCAGTTTAGAGATGGCAGAAGAGGCAAACAACGAACCCTTGGATCCAAGAATCCAAGATATGATAAAAGAAGAAGTGGCTAAGGCCTTTGAGCAAGGTACGTCCCTCCTAATGGAAGAAATGAGAGGGGTTATTAAGCTCACTCTTGAGGAAGTTATGAAGGACAAGGAAAGGGAACCACAAGGTTGTACCCTAAAGGAATTCATGGTGATCAAGCCCAAAGAATATGATGGGCAAGTGGACCCGATACTTAGCCACAGGTGGGTGGTGGATATGGAGTCTAACGTTGAGATGACTAAGTGTAAGCCCGAGGATATGGTTATGTTTAGTGTGCCTTTGTTGACAGGGAGGGCGAAGGTGTGGTTGTTGAATCTCCGAAAGGAGACGGGTGAACTAGGGGTGAACTCCATGACTTGGGAGGAGTTTAAAACGGCCTTTCTGAAATATCATTTCCCTCAGGGCGCAGTGGACAGGATGACTGAGGAGTTCCTCCTCATGAGGCAAACAAATGAGTCAATATATGAATTGGCTGGGGCCTTCTTTGATCGCGCCAAGTTCTGTCTTGACGTGGTGTCGACTGAGAAGGCGAAGATTGACAGGTTCTATGCTATGCTGACGGTGGAGTTCAAAGATAGCATATCTCCATCCTCTTTTACCACACTTGTAGATTTGATAAACAGGTGTCGGGAAAGGGAAGTGGAGTTGAGGAGGCAAGAAGCTAGAGGGGAGAAGAGGAAAAGAGAGATAGTGGAACAGGTCGTGAAGAAGATAAAGGGCGGGAGCCCTAGTAAGAAGCCTTTTGGCAAGTTCTCTCCTCGAGGCTACAAAGTTTGTGGAAAGGAGCACTTTAGGGAATGTAGGAAAGGGACCTGAATTGTTATAAATGTGGGAAGCCGGGACATATGGCTAGTCAATGTACAAACCAAATTCGGATATGCTATAACTGTTACAAGCCCGTGCACAATAGGACGGATTGTCTTGATTTGAAGCAAGGTGGAAGTGAGAAGAAGGTAGATATACCAAGGCCAAAAGGTAGAGCCTTCCACATCTCGACTAAAGAAGCAAAGACCAACTCGGAGGTGGTGTCAGGTACGTTCAAGATTAACTCTTTACCTGCACTAGTTCTTTTTGATTCGGGGGCTAGTCGTTCATTTGTGTCTTTGAAATTTGTTAAGCATTCTTTATTTCTAAGTAGCAAGTTAGATGAAAATTCCTATGTAAAAGGCCGATTACCGATTAATCAGCGATTAATCGCCGACTAATCGGGATTTTTACAACATTGATTAAAAGAGTCATGTTCAAGTTAACCCGTTTATTAAACGGGCCATGTGCGAGTTAATAAACATGTTATATTAGTCAATATAAAACTTGATTGTTTTCGTGTCAAGTCGGGTCACATTAAGAATTGCCACCGTGAAAATAACCCGAGGATACAAACCACTTTACCATGGTTTTGGAAACAACTAAGTTACGTTTTAAAATCATTTTCAAAATTACAAAACTTTAAAGAAAAACTCTAAAAGGATGATGTTGAAATGATCAATAAATGAACGAACAATTCAAACTGAAAACACTATTTGAATTATTCAACATCTGAAAAAAAAAAACATTTTATTGCGTCTAATTTCATGGACTTTATATATGTTATTGTTGGATTAATTATATAGACAACAATTTGATATGTCAGTTACACTATTCATCACAAGCTAATTAATCGCTCCATGTAGTTTAGTAAACCTTTCACTGTGATGACAATTTCCATAGTCTAAAAGAAGTTTTTAAAAATTGCGTAATATAATTTGACAATTTCTTATAGAAACCATGTTGATCTTTTTACTGTATTAAACTCTAATCTTAAATAATTAATTTATACCTTCTAAAATGTATAGAGAAAGTTCTTTTCCTTCGTTAAACTTTAAAAAGTGTTAATAGTATATAAAGGTTTAAAAGTTTATGTTATAGAATTTGGGATTTGACGTTTACACGTGTTTTTTATAAGATCTTTTTTTCCTCTTAAAACCTTTAAAATATAATGTTTTATAGAATTTAGGATTTTCTATTTCTATGTGTTTTTTAATAATTATCGAAACCGGTACTGGTATTCTCTATTTTAGTTTTCGTCGATGTAAAACACATGCCGATATCGTTTTGGGTATGTAACGACTTTATTACTTACGTTTTCACTTTCGTTCATATCAAGGGCCGGTTCCATACCGATATCGTAACGAACCAAACCGATACTGAGCAACTTCCCACTGGTTATTTGACATTTTATAAGGCATTTTGACTTTTGATTTAGGAATTTATTTTATTTGTATTGAAAAGAGTCTCATCATCGAATAATAGTTTCACACGTATTTGAAATAAGTTTAATTATTAAGAACTTACATACAAGTATTCAAGTTTTTCGAGCAGAATCGACTCCTTAAACTTCTTTCGAGCCAACATCCTAAAGGTTCATGGATCTATCCAGGACCGGTCCTGAGATTCCTTAAAATGTTTTGGGTCCGGGACATTTAAAAAAAATGAGCCCCATAATATAAACTTATAATGACATAATAAAAAACTATAACAAACGAATAACGATTATTTTGTTAGTTTTTAATAAGTTTGAAAATCTAGTGGGCTTTTTTTTTAATTTTTAAGTGGGTTAATAAGATAAATGTATAATACAAGTAGTGGACATTTTTTTAATTTCTAAGTAGATTAATAGTACATAAAAGAAACGTATGAAGTTGCCACGACTAGGTCATGGAGTTTGAAAAATAGATAAATTGTGGCGCGAATAGTAGTTAACATTGAAACGATAATTTCGTTAAACTTGAGGTGGTAAAATTAACAAATTACAAAGCTAGGGGTGAGTTTTGCCATTTTACCAAAGTGGGGGGAGAAGTGTCAAATTATCAATTTATAAAGTTAGGGGTTAGTTATATCATTTTTGCAAAGTTAGGGGTGTGAGATTAATAATTACAAAGTTGTGGGTGACTTTTGTAATTTAACTAAAGTTAGGAGGAGCAATAATCTATTTTAAAAGGAAGAAAATAAAAAGGAGGGCTGCAGAAATCGAACCTACAACCTCCTTGATTGGAAGAGCATTAATAGGTAATTTAAAACCAACCCATCTAACTCAAGCTTTTGTAATATTCAAAAACATGAAATATGTAACTGGTGGAGACAATCTAGAGGGTCAAACTCAAATAATTTTTTTTAAAACTACGGGCCCCTTAGCAGACCAGGCCCCGGATGGTCGCCCTTCCCGTCCCTGGATCTATCAAGTTAAGATCTAGCTTAGAAAGTCATCAAATCATACGCAAACTCCAGTTTGTTGAAATAATATAATCCTTCTTGCTACAACAAATGATGCAACCGAATCAACTATGCTTTGTTATAAGGGCCAAAATGTTTTGTCAGGGGTAATTACATATAGAGGTGGGCAAAAAAACCGGTTTGGAAATCCAAACCGGTTTCAAACCGAAACCCGAACCGAGACTAAACCGGTTTAGGGGAAACCGGTTTCAAACTGGTGTGAACCGCCGGTTTTGAACCGGTTTACTGTTTCCTGCGAATGAGCGGTTTAGGACCGGTTTTTTGAGAACCGGTTTGCCAAACCGGTTTTAAACCGGTTTAACGGTAACTTTCGAAAACTAACCGTTGGGATAACGGCTATATAGCCGTTTTTGACCGTTAGACCCTTTTTTTACCGTTTTTTCACCCATTTTAACCCCCAAACACATTATAAATAGGTAGTGGGTGTTTTGGTTAAATCACACTTCTCAAACCCGCTCTCTACACTCTCGTTTATAAAAAAACGCTCGAAAACGCTCAAAAAAACTCTGAAAAAAACGCTATGGCAGATTCAAGTTTTGGTGTTTCCTCTAACGAAGTTAGCGTTGTGAAAATCATACCAACAACGAGGAACCCCGCAATTTGGTCAAACTACGATCTATGTGAGTTGTCTAACGGGTTGGAACGTGCTCGTTGCAAAAATTGTGGTGGTTTTTTTAAAAAGGAATCAAATTCTACTCTAAAAACTCATATGGAAAAATCGTGCCCGAGTTTGAAGAAAATTCCGGGTGAGGGTCAAACATCTATGACAAGCGAGGGTGGAATTTGGAACTTCGATCCAAATATTGTTCGAGATAGAATGGCGAAATTAGTTATTCAAAGAGGTTTGGCGTTCAACCACTTCGACAACCCGCTCGTGACGAGGATGATTCAAGAAGCCCTTCAACCACGTTATCATCAAGTAAGTCGTAGTACTCTTAGACGTGATTGTCTAAAAATGTGGAAAAAAGCAAAAAAAGAATTAATTTTAGGTTTTGAAAAATTGGAAACCGGTGTGAACTTAACCACCGACGTTTGGTCGGCTCCACATGGTATTCCCGACTCATCCATTTGCGTAACCGCTCATTGGGTTGGTCCCAATACGTGGCAAAAAATACCATGAATATATTAGATTATGTAACGATACGGGTTTGATTTGCTTAGGTCCCAATTGGGACCTCCCAACAAGATGGAATTCAACTTATAAAATGTTTCATAGTGTTATACGTCAAAAAAATACTTTAAAATTTTTTCATGATAAGCTTTTCTCAAAACCGCGTCGTAAAATTCATAATTTTCCGTCTACGAGTTGTGACATTCTTGAAAATATAACCGAATTGCTCGAAGTTTTCAAAACCGCCACTACTTTTTTATCCGGGGTTTATTACCCCACAAGTCCCTTGGCTCTTAAACAAATATTTCTAATGTGTAACAAATTAGCCGAACTTGAAAATAAAAATACTCTTTTTACGAGAATGAAAAAACCGATGAAAGAAAAATTTGTTAAATATTTTAAAGAAATGCCTCCGGTTATAACTTGTGCCGCTGCATTAAACCCTACAATTAATGTTTATGGTGTTGAAACCTTGATTGATAAAATAACTTACGATTTGGATTTGAATGTCGAAGATATTCATTTTTCAACCGTAACAAAAACTTATTTTAACAAATGTTTGCAAGATTTGTTTGATATCTATTTACATAAATATGGTACAACACAAACCCCACATGATACGATGAGCGCGGGCGCATCAAGTAGCAGCTCGAGGAATGTGAACTTAAATTTGTATAACGAAATGAGAAATGAATTTGCTAAACGGGCTAGAGGGTCCACCCCGAGTAGCGAACTCGGAAGGTATACGGGAACAAACTTTTTATCATTTATGAGTCCGGATGTTTTTGAGGACTTTGATATTTTGGCTTGGTGGAAAGGAAACGAATCTACTTTTCCGGTCCTTTCCGCCATGGCCCGTGATTTACTAACCGTCCAAGCTTCCACGGTAGCTTCGGAATCCGTTTTTTCTCTTAGTGGCAGGGTTTTATCTATTCGAAGAACTAGACTCACTCCCGCGGCAATGGAAATGTGCATTTGCTTGAAAGACCATTTGGATGCGGTAGATAGGAGACAAGATAGGAGTTCGCTTGAAGACGAAATTGAAGTTGAAGAATTCATACACGAATCTGAGGTCAACCAAGGATTGGCGAGCCCACTTACAAATGAAGAACTCGCCGAAGATGATAGACTACGAGGATCCACTAGTAACTCCGAGAATGACGGCGAAAATTAAACAAAAAAACTCAAAAAAAAAATATATTTTTCTTTTTGTCGAATTGTAATGTTTAATTTTGTAATGTTTTGTGATTTCCGAACTCCTACAATATGAATAAACGTTGAACTTTATGTTTTTATTTGTTAAATATATATTTTTTAATTTTTTTTTAATAAATCCGGTTTAAACCGGTTCACCAACCCGAACCGGTCCAGAACCGAACTGAACCGGTTCAACAGGTTCAAGATTTTATATTAAATAAACCGGTTTAACCCGAACCGGTTTAAGGTTTGGTCAACGCAAACCGGTCCGGGCTGGTTTGGAACCGGTTCGGTTCAAAAAACCCAGTTTGTGCACCTCTAATTACATATATCTCTTAAAAAATTTATTCCTTATATGCCCAGATCAAAATTTTATTTATGTATATCCCCTTCATTAGTTACATATATACCCAACGGGATGATAGAATCGACCAGAAGCGTAGCTGGATGTTGGAATCAATCAGAAGTAGGAATTAGAAGGTTATGGTTAGTATCGATGGAATAATAATAGACGTATTTCTTGTAAGGTTACAAAGCTAAGTTTATAAAAGATGGGGATATATATATATATATAATTTAAATTTTAGATTGGGTATATATGTAATTAGGGTTAAAAATAGATGATATATACCTCTTTTGGAATCCCTACAATCTCATAAATCATTGTACTCATAATAATAGTGTTTATTTTATAATAACTTTGATGTATATACATCACATGGGAAAAGAAAGGTATTGGCTCAATTCAACTCGGTCCATTTCGATCGTACCAAAAAATAATCCGCTTCAGCACAAAGTACCGACCCACCAATCTTGTGACCTCTAGAAAAATGTTATTCAAGAGTCATGTTGGGGGGAAGGATGGACAATAAGTATAACTCGAAAAAAGAATAACTTACGATATCACCCAAAATTCGACTTCTTTCTAAATGGCTAAAGAACCTAGAAAATTACCATCAAAATTAAAAACTTAAGATTTTGTTGTACAACAGAAAAGTATGATTTCCTGTAGCTTGAACATAAAATCAAAACCGAATTGAACCTCGCCAGAAGGTAAGAATGAGGCTGTTTCTATTTCCTTGCCAACGATTCCCCTTTGTACTCGCTCCCAGCAGTAACCACAAAACCAGCACCAATCTAAATTGTAATTAACACAGTACAGAGAATGAAATTAATCACATTCACATGTAATAGATCGTAATACCATAGTTATCAAAAGCGAGCGCCTTGTGCGCCTAGGCGCAATTTTAAGGTGAGGCGCGATAAATGCGCTTTGAATTTAAGGCGAGCGCCTTGTGAAGCTGAAGAAGATTTTGGTACTTTATTTTGTTATTCAAGTTTTGGAATTACATTTTAATCTTGACTATTTTAGAACTTCTGATACTAACTAGATGATATTAATCACACATTCACACCTACACTAATAGATCATAATACCGTAGTTATCAAAAGCGAGCGGCCTTGTTCGCCTAGGCGTAATTTTAAGGCAATGCGCGATAAATGCGCTTTCATTTTAAGGCGATCGCCTTGTGAAGCTGAAGAAGATTTTCGTACTTTACTTTGAACATTTTGTTATTAAAGTTTCGAAATTACATTTGAATCTTGACTAGTTTAGAAAATCTGGTACTAATTAGATGATATTAAATGTTATATAATAGCTTTTCTTTATTTTATTTAAAGAATAGTATTATTTATAAGTATAGATTCCTTTAATTTAAGTACGCTTTTTTTTGCTCAAACCCTCGCTTTTTTGCACCTAGGCCCCAGGCGAGGCCTAAACGCCTTGAGTGCGTCTATCGCCTTCGACAATTTTATAAAGCTTGGGTATCAATTTTGACCCCTTTACTTACGAAAAAGTAGATTCGGATTGTGTTTTATTTATAACGTGTCAAATGGTTAATATACTTATTAAAAAAGCTAAAAAGGAGATGGTTCAATGGGTTGAAAGTAGCCTAAAATGTACTTTTACAAGGTTTGTGTAATCTGTTCCCAAGGTGGACATGTAAAGAACTTGGTGCCTAAGCAGTTAATGCGGTAAAATATCGGATATCGGTCAAGGACCGATATTTGAGATATCGGTTATCGCGGTGAGATATCGGTGGGATATCGGTAACCATAAATTTATATAAAAATTATATAATAATCATCAGATTCAATAGTCATACACTAGAAACATAAAATTTATGTATAAATTTTTAAATTTATAAATATAACATTACTTTTATGCTTTTTATGTATAAATTTATAAGTTTGAGGACCAGATATAAACTAGTAAAAATGTAGAGGGGTTAAAAGTTAAAAATCCAAACTTAATAAACCCTAAATCCATCCACCGGTTCATTATACGCCGTTCCCCTGCTCCACCGTTCCTCTCTGCCTCCACGCTCACCAGCTCCAAAATCAGATCGAATGGGTTCGAAATCGTGGATTGCTGGGTTGATTTCCCTACAATGGAGACACTGGTTGTTCGATTATGCTTCTAACTAAGGTAAGAATTCGATCTACTTGCTCGATTTGGTCCAAACCGAGAATATCGGTGATATAACCGATATTTAAAACTCCAAATTTCGGCGATATATCGGTTATCTCGGCCGATATTCTCGGGAACGATACTCTAACCGATATTATAAACAATTATATCGGCCTATGTCCGATAACCGATATATCGGTGATATATCACCGATATATCGGTGATATATCACCGATATATCGGCCGAGTTAACTGCATAGCTTGGTGCACAAATATTTCCATAAACAGATTTTGTTGATACTCGGTGTAGTAAAAATCGCGCCTAGGCGGCTCGTTAACGACTAATTTTGGCCTAGTCGGTCCAAAAATCGCTAGGCGTTCCTAGGCGGCCAGATTCCGGCGAAAACCTGAAATTTCCGGCCAAATTCCGGCGAAAAAACTGAAAATTACATATAAAAATTCCAATCCGATTAATCCCGCCTAGGCCCCGATTAATCCCCCTACGCCTAGGCCCTACCTCACCGCCCGACTAGTGCCTCGCGATTTTTACAACCATGTTGATACTAATGATCTCATGATTTTTTTTGTTCTACAAGTTCTACCCTTGTCTTACCTAATTAATTACTACCATTAAAAAAGATCATGATATCATTAATATCAACTAGTATTTCATTTACAGAAATATTTATGCATCATATGGTTCTTAACATATGCCCTTAGGCTATCGGGGTGGTTTAAGCTCGTGGTTGAGGAATTGGCGTGTGTGGGTCGTGTAACACTGTGCTCCCTGCACGTGGACCACGGTCGTGGGGCTTTGACATGGAGAATTCAACGAGTGTGGAGGAAGAAAGTAACGACATTATAGTCGTTTGAGGCCTCCCCAACGGCTCTTTTCTATAAAAAAAATCTAATTTATTCCTTCTCAGCCTCTATAATAATTTACCTTTTTAATAAAGATAACACACTCTCTCTTAACCAATTTAAAAAAAACACACATTCTCTCGACTTTATCCAAAAAATGGACCCAAACCAACCCAACAACGCCAACCCCTTTTGGCTACCTTATCCACTTCTTGCTCAATACTACCAAATGCAACAACAACAAGCGGGTCTGACCCAACAATTCGGCATTTAGAACTACCAAATGCAACATCAACAAACGCCTCATATCCAACAACCGCCTGTAACCCAACCATGCTATCAACCACAATTCAAGTCACCAATCTAGTCCCAAAGTGTACCTGAGACCCATACCCGAGACCGAAACCGTACCTGAGAGCCAAACCGCTCGCAAAAAGGAAAAAAAAAACAACCAAATTTGCTATTGTCCGGGCCTTAAAAGTGGACCCCCAAGAAAGAAGAAAACTTAGCGGGGGCTTGGGTCGATATATCCGAAGACCCGATTGTCGGAAACGCCCAAACACATGGGGTGATGTGGGGCCGGGTTGTGGATAGGTTCCACGAATTCGTAGGTCGTGGGGAATATCGATCACAAGACAACTCACTTCAAAGTGGCGGGAGATTTGGACACGAGTGGCAAATCTTGCGGTATACATAGTATTCAAACGAAAAACCGCATAAGTGGTGAAAGCGATGTCGATATCTTAAAGATATCGGGAGGTGAAAAAACAACCTCTCAAGCTTATAGGCGCTTGGGAGATCTTAAGCATTGTTCAGAGTCGCATAAGGTGCCCTATATGCTTCAACCAAGTAGCGGATCGAAAAGAAATTCGTCTGATGGGAAGGGACCCCCAACTAGTGGATCGGATGGACAGTGTTTCGTTGATCTCAATAAAGTTTCTGATGACTTACCGCAAAGGCGAAAGCTACGGCATGGACGAAAAGTTGGATAAAGTGTTGGCAAAGTTAGACAACTTTAGCACTAAATACAACAAGATTGAAAAGAAAAAAATCAAACTTTGGAAAGAAACGAACGAAAAGAAGGATCTAAAAGTGTTGACGTTGAAAACTGACCTCCTATTTGGTGAACAGCTTAAAGACGTCCTAGCTCTATAAACGAAGTTTTGGGCAAGACTTAGAAGAAAATGATATTTATTTTAAATGTTATGTTCTTCAATTTTTTATTGTTGTTTTCTACTTTTTAACTATTAATGAAATCGATGTTTTTAATTTTCCATTTTATTTATTAAAAGTGTTACAAAAACTATTAATTTTTAATTATAAAATAAATAAAAAATCATTAAATTTAATTATAAAATAAAAATAACGTGGTAGTGTGAAAATGTGGAACCATTTCCCTCAAATGTGGAGAAATGTGGAAAAGTTGTGGAATCTGATGTGGCGTTGATGTGACGTTGTGAAGGGGCGTGGAATGTGGGAGTATACCCTATGGCCTTAGGTCACCCTTTAAAAAAAATTGCTTTATTAATATTGGACTAATCTTATCAATAACTCAAAGTTAGACAGGCGAAACTCGTGTTTTGTTTATTCAAGTATGGAGTCTGCAATTTTTTAGTCTTAGTATTTACGATGGTTTATATGGAGTTATTATTGGGTTACAAATTGTTAAGAGTTTTATTTGGTTATTTTATTTGTATGGAGATAATTATGGGTTTGATTTAGTTTCCAATTAGAGTCATTAAGCTTAGAGGTTAGGTTAGGGTTATCCTATTTATATGGGTCAATGTTGATTGTATGGGTTGTAACAATTCCAGTGCATATTAACAAAAGGTTCATGAGTTTTTTTGCGGTGATTTTTGGGCCTATGCCATCAACTAAGAGATAAGATTGTAGTACTAAAAAAATACTATTTGCAAACTGTAATCATAATTAACACAAACTATTATAAAATTTTGAGATTCCTCATTCGTGTGGTATGTCAAAATCCCTTGACTTCATTAATATCGGAGGTCCTGCTTTCACTGTTTGACTAGGAATTTGGTCCACGGATAAGACTCCTTCACCCTAAGATTTTTACCCTCATAATGCTAACACATGATGGGTATTTTCGTATTTACCCTTCAAATCATCGTATTTACCCTTTCAAACAAATCTCCAAACCCTTTGCTAACACATGAAGAGTGTTTCAGGTCAACCAACCCTGCTCAACCGTGGCCCACCTCACCCAATTTGCAACCTCTATTAAAGCCTGGGAGAAAAAAGAGAGTACCTGACAGTCCTTGAGTACAGCACGCTCTTGGAGTTGTACATTACTGGAAATAATTGATCCTTGTATAGAACACCCATCTCCAATCGTAACATGGTTCATAATGACTGAATTCACAACCTACAAAAACAGGCAATGTAAAGTGTGTGGGTATGGTGTTGACCACCATATGGTAATCATCTTATGATGATGGTTATGGCTTTTAAAAAGGAAAACGTATAGCAAACCTTCACATTGGATCCTATCCGACAATGACGGCCAATAACAGATCGTTTAACGCTACATTTGTCACCCATTTGTGAACCTTCCCCCAGCATGCATTGTGGTCCAACCTATATTAAAATAAATTAAGTTTCTACACCGTATTTAACAAAGGAAACTGGCCTCAAGACTCCAGAAAGCATAAACTAACTGAAACCTATAACAAACAAGTAAAGGTGGCAATTTCAACATATTTATATACAAATGGGTGGATCCAGATTATCGTCTCTAACGTGTCAAGTGGGTTAAGCAATAGATTTAACTAAATAGGAAACAGATCAAATGGCTTGTAGAGGGTTGAAAGTCATCATAAATGTATTAAAATGCGTAAAACCTTCAAAAAGCGTTTTATTGAAAAAATAAACTCAGATTACTATTGAAATAATACAATTTTGTGACCAATCATATGTAATGTAACACCTTATTTATCTATAAAATTTATTAAGAAAAAAAGATGTCAGCCCACCGACCCCTCATCAATGTAATCCTATACTCTCCTTTGTTTACCCAATGGGGTCTTCGCCCCATTGGTCTCGTATTCTCGTTTGATCTGTTATGTTTGAGTATGGGTTTAAGTGATTTCAGTTTATAACATGGTATCAGAGTCCAGCTTGTTCATCCTGCTTTCTTTCCTTTATAAGACTGGAAGAGATAGAAGGCTCTCTCAAGAGAACTAACAATCGATGGACTGGAAGGGCGAGAGAAGCACGCCTAGGCGCAAGGAGCAGGCTTCAGGTGACTTAAGGCGAGCGTAAACATAAAGCGCACCTAAGGCGCAACTTTTTAGCAAAAAATTGGCTTGAAGCGCAGCTGAGGCGCGCGCTTTGTGTAAATGAGCCTTTTTTGTGCAGCAGAATGTTGTACAACAAGCTTTTTAAGTTGTACATGTAGGTAATTTACATGTTAAAACATATATAAAGCTTATTACAGTTAAATTGGTAGGGGTTGCTAAAAACCCATGATTATTAGACTAAGTGATATAGTATAGGGACTAGACTTGTAATATGGTGTTCTATATAAACACTTCTTTATGTAAACCCTAAACAAACAATCACATTCTAATACAATCATATTACAAGGTTTAAGTTGGTATCAGAGCTAGAGCTCAATCACCGGAAAACACCGCCGGAGGGGCGGCTGGCCGTCGCCGCCCTGCCCACCACCACAGCAAACCTTCGCTGATGTCCTCTTCTTCCACTCTTTCTACCGTCGCCGTTAACCACCACTGCCCCTCCACCTATGGCGGAACCCTAGCGGCCGCCACACTTGACCACCCAAAACCCTTTTGCCGCCACACAACCAACAACCACCACTACACAACTAGTGGCTCCACAACGCCACAAGCCCGCCGCCTCCATGCTGCCACTGCCACCACAGGTACGTCACTGCAGCACCTCCCCGCGTCTAGGGTTAGCAAATACAACTTGCTTTCTTGGCTCTAGACGCCGTTGTTGGGATGTAGGCTTTGGGTCAGCCGGCCCTAGCCCGAAGCGGGCCCAGTTTAGTTAACTTGTTGATTAAGGGTCTAACCCTAATTTATGCCTATAAATTAATCTCTTGTACTTGTAATTCATTATCACTCAATAAAAGAAAACCCTAGTTGCTCCCGTGGATGTAGGTCACATTGACCGAACCACGTAAATCATGCGTCTCTTTATCTTTCTTGTTTGTGTGTTGCGTGTTTGATCCTAACAACTGGTATTTTTTTTTTATTTTTTATTTTTTTTTCAGAGCTTAGGCTCTCGATCAGCACACAAGAACAGCCTCCAGCCTTTCTCAGCCGTCAGCCCTTCTTGTTGCAAACCCTAATTAGGGTTTCAGCCTTCAACATCTTTCAGCAGCCGTCACAGCCTCCGGCCGTCGACCACTGCTACTGCTGTAGCAGAAGTTTCTCCGGGCAACAGGGTTCCGCCGCTGCCGCCTCAGCCCACTGCCGCCGCGAATTTTTTTTTCTGGAACAGCCTGCTGCGTTTTTCCGGATCTGGTCAGTTATTTTGGTTGATTTTTTTTGGTCTAAGTTACTCAGGTGCGTTATCAACTCTTTGTTTTTCGGTTTTTTGAAACTGATTACACGAGTAGTGTGCGATAGAACACTCAAGTTCAAGCAGCCGGCCAAAAAGTTGTGTTCGAACACTATTCCAGTTTTGACTCGATCGTTAAGCATTTGTAGTTGGATAATGGCTGAGGAAGGAAATACCAAGATAGAAAAGTTTGACGGGCAGAACTTTGGATGGTGGAGAATGCAAATCACCGATTTGCTAATTCAGAAGGATTTGGATTTGGTACTAGAACCACCTCCCACACCGATGACACCAGTTTGGTTGGCACTTGACAAGAAAGCCAAGTCAACTATAAGGCTTGCTCTGTCAATGAAGGTTGCCTACAACATCTTGGAGGAAACCACAGCACGTGGCATAATGGATGCGTTGGCCAACATGTATGAGAAACCATCAGCCGCTAACAAGGTGTTTCTGATCCGGGAATTGGTTAATACCCGCATGAAAGAGGGAAGTTCAGTTACTGATCATATTAATGTTTTTAATTCTCATCTGAGACGTCTGTCTTCAGTAAACTTTAAAATTGATGATGAGTTACAGGCGTGCTTACTTTTGTCTTCATTACCTAATAGTTGGTCAGGAACAATCACTGCAGTCACAGGTTCTGTTGATGTTTTATCGTTCAGCAAGGTTCGTGATTTGATCTTGAATGAAGACTCTAGAAGAAGAAGTACCGGAGAATCATCAAATTCCCTGCTGAGTACTGAGTCAAGGGGGAGAAAGAGTGAAAGGGGGAAAAACAGAGGTAGATCCAAGTCAAGAAAGAGAGATCAGTCAAAGCCAAGGGCTGACATTGAATGTTGGAACTGCAAAGAGAAAGGGCATTTCAGAAACCAGTGCCCCAAACCGCCGACCGTAAAGAAAGAAGTAAACAATGTGACGGTCGAAAAACAAGATGATGAAGAATCTGAAGATGAGACTCTCATATGCTGTGTTGAGAGTTCCGTGGAATCCTGGATCATGGATTCAGGTGCATCATTCCACGCGGTCTCATGCCTTGATATGGTCCAAAATCTTCGAACAGGTAATCACGGTAGAGTTCGGTTAGCTGATGATCAGATTCTTGATATTACAGAGATTGGTGATGTAGACTTAAAGACTTCCTTGGGAACCACTTGGACATTGGAGAATGTCAGGGTTATTCCAAACCTCAGGATCTCTGTCGGGCAGTTAGACGATCCGGGATATGATGTTACTTTCGGTGGAGGGCAATGGAAGGTCGTTAAGGGAAATATGGTGATTGCAAAGGGTAAGAAACGGGGTACGTTATACATGGTTGAAGTACCCGCAAGTGGTATTAATGCAGTGACTAGCGGGTCGAGTCCTTCGAGTTTGTGGCATCAAAGGCTTGGCCATATGAGTGAAAAGGGGATGAAAATGCTCGTCGCCAAGGGAAAACTTCCAGAAATAAAACGGGTCGAGTCAGAGTTCTGTAAACCCTGTGTTCTCGGGAAGAAAAAGAAGGTGTCATTTGTGAAGACTGGCAAGACACTTAAAGCTCAGAAATTGGAGCTCATTCATTCAGATGTTTTTGGACCAACACCAGTTCCATCCTTAGGAGGCTAGAGATATTATGTAACCTTCATAGATGACGCCACACGCAAGGTATGTGTGTATTTTCTTAAAAATAAATTTGAAGTTTTTGATGTTTTTAAGAAATGGAAAACTGTTGTTGAACTTGAAACTGATTTGAAGGTAAAATGCTTGAAGTCGGATAACGGAGGGGAATACATCAGCACAGAGTTCACTGATTTCTGTGCTGAACATGGCATTCGGATGATAAAGACCGTTCCAGGCACTCCTCAACAAAATGGAGTCGTAGAAAGAATAAACAGAATGTTGAACGAAAGAGCCAGAAGTATGAGATTGAATGCAGGGCTCCCAAAGACGTTCTGGGCTGATGCAATTAACACTGCAGCCTATCTTATCAACCGTGGGCTTTCGGTACCGTTGGGCTATAAAGTTCCTGAAGAAGAATGGAAGGGTACATCGGTCAAATATGAGCACTTGAAAGTTTTCGGGTGCAGTGCTTATGACCTAAATAAAGATGGTGACAAGTTGGATGCAAAAGCCAAGAAATACACCTTCATTGGCTATGGGGCAGATCAAATGGGCTACAGGCTGTGGGATTTTGAAAGAAGAAAGGTAATCAGAAGTAAACATGCTACCTTCAATGAAGCAGAATTGTACAAAGACAGGAAAGATTCTAAGGTTCAGAAAGAGTATGTGGAGGTTGAGATAGAAAACCAGAAACCGGTTCCCGAACCTGATGTTGACATGTTTCCCGATGGTGGTAATGATGAAGAGTCGGGAGGAGTTTCTGACAGTGGGAGTTCAGAGTCTGAAGATGAACAACCCCCTCAGCAGCCCGACCAGTCTGCAAACTGGGTCAGAAGGTCCACCAGAGTTACTAAACAGCCTGACAGTCAGTTAATTATATTCTCTTGACAGAAAATGGTGAACCAGAGAATTACACTGAAGCGGTAAAGGTGAAAGATTCGCTCCAGTGGGAGCATGCTATGAAGGATGAAATGAGCTCTTTGAATAAGAACAAAACATGGTTCTTAGTCAAGCTTCCGCCAGACAAAAGAGCTCTACAAAACAAATGGGTCTTCAGGGTCAAGGACGAACATGATGAGTCTAAACGATACAAAGCCCGTTTAGTTGTCAAGGGATTTCAACAGAAGAAGGGGGTTGATTACGATGAGATCTTCTCTCCAGTGGTGAAAATGACAACCATTAGACTAGTTCTGAGTCTTGTAGCAGCAGAAAGCTTACACCTTGAGCAGCTAGACGTGAAGACTGCTTTTCTTCACGGTGATCTCGATGAAGACATTTACATGGCACAACCTGAGGGTTTTCAGGTTGTTGGGAAAGAGAATTGGGTCTGCAAACTGAAAAAGAGTTTATATGGTCCGAAACAGGCACCTAGACAATGGTACTTGAAGTTTGATAACTTCATGGAGAGGTCAGGGTTCAAGAGATGCCAGATGGATCATTGCTGCTATTTGAAGAAGTTCAACAACTCTTATATCATACTGTTACTTTATGTTGATGATATGTTGATTGCAGGATCTGATATGAAAGAAATTAGCAAGTTGAAGAAACAGATGTCTCAAGAATTTGAGATGAAAGACTTGGGTGCAGCCAAACAGATTTTGGGAATGAGCATAACCAGAAACAAAAATGATGGTTCTCTTACACTTTCTCAGGAAAAATACATAGGGAAAGTGTTAGAGAGGTTGAACAGTGAAAAGACCAAGCCTAGAAATACTCCATTGGGAAGTCACTTGAAGCTTACCAAGGACCAATGTCCTAAAACTGAAGAAGAAAGAGCAGAGATGGCTAGCGTTCCTTATGCATCAGCAGTCGGCAGTCTTATGTATGCCATGGTCTGCACTAGACCAGATATAGCTCATGCCGTTGGGGTCATCAGTAGGTTCATGTCTGATCCAGGGAAAGAACATTGGGAAGGTGTCAAGTGGGTGCTCAAATACTTGAAGGGTACTCAGAAGATGGGGTTATGTTTTAAGGGGAAAGATGCTATACTCAGGGGTTACACTGATGCAGATCTAGGTGGTTGTAAAGGGTCGTTTAAGAGCACGGCAGGGTATGTTTTCATAGTGGGAGGTACAGCAGTGAGCTGGATGTCCCGTCTTCAAAAGAGTGTTGCTTTATCAACTACAGAAGCCGAGTACATGGATGTTGCTGAGGCCAGCAAAGAATTAATTTGGTTAAGAACATTTCTTGAAGAGTTGGGGAAACGACAATCTGATTACTCATTGTATTGTGACAATGAGAGTGCAGTGAAACTTGCCAAGAATCCCGTCTATCATGGGAAAACAAAGCACATAGGGATTAGATATCACTTCGTCAGAGAATTGATCAATGAAGAAACAATCAGTCTGAAGAATATCTCGGGTGCGAAGAATCCAGCAGATATGTTTACCAAATCTGTGGCGCTGGATAGGCTGAAGCTTTGCATAGCTTCAGCTGGTCTCCAAGAATAATGTTGAGGAGACAGGGTAACAGTACTGAAGATCAGAGGGGTTTTCATTTGCAGAAGTACAAAGTGGAGTTGAACGTGTTTCGAAGCCTCCAAGTGGGAGATTGTTGGGATGTAGGCTTCGGGTCAGCCGGCCCTAGCCCGAAGCTAGTTAACTTGTTGATTAAGGGTCTAACCCTAATTTATGCCCATAAATTAATCTCTTGTACTTGTAATTCATTATCACTCAATAAAAGAAAACCCTAGTTGCCCCTGTGGATGTAGGTCACATTGACCGAACCACGTAAATCTTGTGTCTCTTTATCTTTCTTGTTTGTGTGTTGCGTGTTTGATCCTAACAGCCGTCGCCGTCGCCGCCACCATACAACAGTTACTGTTGTTCCGGCGACATGCACCTCGCGAAAGTCACAATGCTTTCAGTTTCGTTTATTCAAGGTTTGCAAAAAAAAAAAATACAGATCTGCAATCGGGGAGAAGAAAAGAGAACAAACCCCTAGTTGTTGAAGAACTCCGGCTAAGTGGTGAAGGCCGGAAGAAGATTAGGGTTTTCCTAATGTAGTTTCGATTGGGCCTTTGAGGCTGGGCCTCACAATCCCATTTACGATTGCTGTAAAAAAAATGTGTGGGACGGGCGAAAGCATGGTGGAGAAGGAGAAGACCAACAATCTTTTTAGTTTTATGTTTTTATATTTTCAACCTAAATATCTCCCGAGCTTAGTTTGCGGGGGAATATTAGACTAAGTGATATAGTATAGGGACTAGACTTGTAATATGGTGTTCTATATAAACACCTCTTTATGTAAACCCTAAACAAACAATCACATTCTAATACAATCATATTACAAGGTTTAACTATGATATATATAAAAAAATTATATGATCATTTTGCGCCTCGCGTATGAAAAGCTCACCGCTTTTGCGCTTTGCACCTTGGTATTAGACCTTGTCGCTTTTGAGCGCTTCTCGCTTTTTAAAACCAAGCTCTCATATCGATCCTTGTTTCAGCATAAATCTGAGTTTCTGTTCGGTTAACATTATGTGTTCGGGGTAGTACAACAATTCCTTTTTCAAGCCACCTTTCCATCTCTCCTCCACCACCATTGCCTTCGCCAACCTCAGGATAGGGTACCCAATGAAAATCTCGCCAGAAAGCCTCCAGACGCGTTGCCACTGCAGCGCCACTCTCCGTGTGGGCCACGGACCTCCGTCTTCTTCTTTCCTTTGTCGTCGCCTGGTCACTCCGACCACGTCTGTGCATTTAAATTCTGATTTCTGGAACTTTGAATCTCTGGTACTCTTTGGGTATTCTTTGGTCTGCTACTGGTTCTGATCCGCTGGTGGTCCGTCTCTGGTCTATTGCCGGTGCAGCTGGTCTACTTCTGGTCCAGGGCTGGTCCAGGGCTAGTCCTTAGCTGGCTAACTTCTGTTTTGACTTTTGTAGACTTCTGGCTTGACCCTTCAAGCCTTCTGGTTGACTTTCTAAATTTGAATACTGATTTCTGAATAATTCTGAATTTCTGGTCGCCATATGATAAAAAAATGTTGTTTTAAATCAGACTTTTGGTATTTTATTTTCTGGATTCATTTCATATTTCTGGTGTTGACGTAAGATAGTATAAACTCAGATTTCTGGTTATGACTTGTAGTATTTTCTGGTCGATGTTCTGCTCACTGGTTCACTGTTCGGGTCGCTGTTTTGGTCGTTGTTCCGTGTCTGGTCCCGACTGGTCCATGTCCGGTCCCCGTTGGTCCTAACTGGCGCGCTGCAAAATATTTTAAAAAAACTGGTTCTGCACTTTCTGGTTGATTTCTGGTCTTACTTTTGTTGACTTCTGGTTGACTCGTGGCTTTGAATTTCTGATTTCTGGTTAGCTTCTAGGTTTCGATAATGCATCATAAAATGTCCAACCTTCGATTCTGGCTTCTGCTTGAGTTGCGGCTGGTTTGAGCACGGTTTCTACTTCGGTTTCCATCTTGTTTCTGGCTTTGATAGTCGTCTGGTTCATGGCTTTGATAGCCTTCTGGTTCAATCTCCTTCCAATGAGATCGATTTTTGGTTTCTTTCTAGTTCGAAGAGCTTTCTCACGTCCATCTATCAGTCTTATTTCCTGCAGCTCCTGCTTTTGCTATTGTAGCAGCTCCGGCCTTTGCCTCATCTAAGGAGTCGCGGGTGGCGTTTAGAAAGAGTAAAGTTACTAGTTATGCCTGCCCGCCAGTGAAAAAGCAATCAACCAACAAGAATCCTAATGAACCTAAAAAGGGATAATAGCCCAGCAGAAATTACTTGTTTTTCGAGATTTTATTGATGTAAACCCTTAACTTTTGATAGTCATCATAAAAGTAACAATACAAAGGTTATTTATTTCTTGAGATTTATGTATTTTGATTTAAAATTAAAAATAAAATGAAGAGAGTTTTTCTTATGATAAAGTTAATTTTGTAATTTAGTCGAAAAGAATTGTTATATCCAATCGCATTGAAATGATCACCGGACAGGCATACGGCCAAACGTATCCAGATCTGCCGTTGCGTCACACCTTTCTGTTAGACCACCCTTCAAGACAGTCGCCACACCTGCTCCCGCGAAGGTCAATTTTTGCGATGGGTTTAAGTGATTTCAGTTTCTTACAACCATCACCCAGTGTCAACCCCTAACAGTCAAACAATGCATTGTCATGCAACCAGTGGAATCACAATCTAGGTTTTAACATTTTACAATCTCAAAATTAATCCAGCCATAGAGGTACCTTTTGTTTATGGGTAACTAGAAAATATGACCCCGCGCGTTGCGGCGGGATCGTACGGTGATATTAACGTGTTTAAATACATAATTAAAGCCCACACGATGCGTCGGAGGTTAGGCGCGTTGCAGAGACGACAATAACGTGAGTAATCACATAAAAGAAACGTATGAGGTTGCCACGACTCGGTCATGAAGATCGAAAAAATAGATAAAATGCGACGCAAATAAAGTCTAACATTGAAACGACAACTTCGTTAAAGAAAGTAGTAATCAAATAAAAATATAGAAAAAAAGAAATATTTTTTACAAACGAATATAAAAAAGTAAAAGAAAAAAGGAAAAAAAAATTATGGGACAAACTTGAGAGTTTAGAAATTTAAGTGATTGAGTTAAAAGCGTCTATTAAAAATATATTACAGGGGTAAACTCCAACTTTATAAATTTAAAAGATAAGTTGAAAAATATGTCCAGGAGTAAATCTGAAAATTATAAAAGTTTAGGGTCTAAAGTGTAAATTTTGTAAAATTTATGGGCTGTAGTGAAAAACTGGTCGGTGGCGTGGGCCGTGTTGATTGGCCGCCGACCTTTGTATTTGTGTTAGTTAGGATATAAATTTAAAAGATAGAGTTGAAAAATATGTCCAGGAGTAAATCTGAAAATTAAAAAAGTTTAGGGTCTAAAGTGTAAATTTTGTAAAATTTATGGGCTAGCCTGTAGTGAAAAACTGGTCGGTGGCGTGGGCCTTGTTGATTGGCCGCCGACCTTTGTATTTGTGTTAGTTAGGAATATGGTCTTTGTTTTTACAGTGTATTTAGAAATAAGATACTACAGATTGATCATAAAGTATTAGATACTACAGATTGATCATAAACCATACAGTCCACGTGTAACTTTACAGAGAATATCTTGCAAACTTTAGGTTGTGAGTTTGAGTCTCCCTTTTTAGGCAAAAGAGGGCTTACCTCTGGCAAAATTTTATTGGTAAATCAAAAATATCTCCACATGAAAGAAAATCATAATTACTCCAGGATAGCACGCCCTGGAGCAACATCTAGACCAATGGACAGCCTTATACCAAGAAAACATTAGGATTTTAAAATATGCTGTGACGGAAAATAACTTACTGTGGTCTTTGAGCCAAGAACAGCAGATGGATGAATAACGTTGTTGTGCACAGAGAATGAACATCCAGATAGGTGACTTGCATCTCCTATGACCTGACATGCTTAAGAGTGAAAAATCAGCTTGTTTCACAAAAAAAAAGATAGATCTGGCAGTTTTAACCCATTTACTTATTAATGATATGTTTTATTCCTAATGGGCAAGTTATCAAATGTAGCTAATAAAAAGTAAACGGTGGAAGGTCGCTCAAAGTATTTTTTTTAATGTATAAAAGCTCCTTGACATTTATTCAACAAATTACATATAACAGATATATTTTTCATAATTGCAATTGACATCATAATATTCTATGAAAAGATTTAGAAATTTTGGACAAGAAGTGTCCCAGGTTGACCCTCAAGAACATAATCGATATGACTCAAACGATAAAAGAACAAAGATGAGGATTGAAAAACTCTCAATATTATTACTCATAGGAAATATAACCCAAAAACCTCTACTACAACTCTCTTAACGAAATCCTAACCCGGTAATATCTATTTAAAATGCTAACACAAACTTTGTTAAAAAAAACCCAATAACCTAACTTGGTCATTAAGTAAACCATTAAAACCCCTTAACTCACGGATTGCGCCCGTTTCTTGGTCCAGACAACAATTGAGCCAACACAAAAGCTTACATGTATCATCATGAATTGTTAGCAAATTGCATTTCATGTAAATGTCACATCCACCTTCCGTTGCTTGACCAAGACTTATGATATTGTTTGTAGGCTCGATCGGTCAACAGGCGGCGCTCCCCCGTTTTTCTTTCGGTTAAAACCGGCCCCTTCCCCGAATGTCAATACAAGATCCGTCTCCGAACTTTACATTTCCCATTACACGTTCATTCAGCTCATAAAAATAAGCATGATTACCCGTCATGTGATTCAATGCATCATTGCTAAGATACCAAGTGTCTTTCTCCATTGGCTCGGTCATCATAAACAAAGATGGATCAACATCCTTGACTTCAGCCAACTTGGCCTCTTCATGTTTCTCCTCTTTCTTCATGCGCTCCCGACACACATACGTCAAGTGACCTAGCTTATCACAACGATAACATTGAACCTGTGATCCATCCTTCTTTCCCCTTTGACGATCATTGAATCTCCTTTGACCCGTCTGATTTGACCCAAGATCTTGACCTCTCGGTTTTCACTACCATCTTGGTCCTCATCATCCCAGACTTGACCTTTCCCCGGTCTTTACCTTTCCTTTATAAGAATTACGATAGATATTAGTAAAGACCTCGTTTTTAGTAAACATTAGGTTACCTTGGTTTTCGGGTTGGGTCTCTACGTCTCTTATACGCTCCCCGTATGCCTTTAGACATCCCACAACATCGTCAAACCCAACGGTTTTAAAATCAACAGTATGTTCGATCGAGGCTACCACATGAATGAAACGCTTAGTTAAGGAGCTTCTTCACTAACCGTGTTTCTCTAATCGTACACCCTAGCGATTCCGCCTTAGCATAGACCTGATAACTTGCTCGCGTACTCATCAACCGAACTCGAATAGTTCATCTTCAATACATCAAACTCTAAAATTAGGGTTTAAAACCTCACTTCCGTACTAGTTCGGCGCCTAGATGACGGGTCTTAATGGCTTCCCACGTCTTCTTAGCCGAACCAAGATTGCCAACTTGTAAAATCTGCTCTTCGGGTATCGATTGAAACAAGAGTGCAATCGCCATATTATCATTCTTCTTATCCACCCCCGTACCCGGTTCAACGGCATCCCATACGCCATACACAATAAATTTGTTCGGATCCGCATCGCCCGAATCGTGTAGTTAACAGATGTCAACATCAAACAATGGAGCGTTGTCGGGTTGTTGCTACCGCCCTTCACAGGTTCTGTTTTATCTACCATACTCGAATCACTCGATCCAACCCTAAACTCGGTCGGTCTTCCCTACTTTGATTACAGCTTTGATCAACACAAGAACTAAGCCCGGGTTCTTGCAGCGTTTTTAAATCAAGAAGCGATTTCCACCTCAAAATCGAGTGCAAAATCAGACTCGGCCCTAGTTTCTCGATCACGGCTTTGATCGCAAAACAAGTTCGATCCGCGAATCAGATGGTCAAGAGCTTAAACCGCTCTGATGCCAATTCAAGAACGATATAACTCAAACGATAAAAGAACAAAGACGAGGATTGGGTAACTCCCAATATTATTACTCAGAGGAAATATAACTCAAAAACCTCTATTACAACTCTCTTAATGAAACCCTAAACCGGTAACATCTATTTATAATGTTAACACAAACTTTGCTAACAAGAAACCTAATAACCCTAACTTGGTCATTAAGTATTAGTCAAGGGTTATATTTGTATTATTAGAGGGTTCTTGATGTAAATATGCTATCTATTTATATCCCTATTGTACTTGGTCATTATCACAACAGTAATACAAGAGACCATCGGCTTTACCAAAATCAATTTGGTATCAGAGCCTAGGGTTTTCCTAGGATCTCTGCTCTGCCTCCTCGATCGATCACAACCAGAGCGCAACCAGTTGTCGCCCTCTCCTCCACAATCGAGCACAAACCGTGCGCAACCAGGCCTTTGATCAAGCAGACCCAGTCTTCCAGGAATCCTTCCCTGCTGAATCCTTCCATGGCACCACCTACAATCCCTCCCTTCACCTCCGCAGGAAAACAATTCACAACTCACACAAGGTTGGTTTCACATTGACTCCAACCAATTATGGCTATTGGAAGGCTATGATCCAACCTTTTCTTGTTACCAATGATCACATATGTTGATGGCACTATTCTGTGTCCGCCTCCTTTTATCCAGTCTCCTCATACTTCTGGTAAAGAGGATTCTTCTACTGTTGAAATTCCGAACCCCAGCCACGCGGCATGGGTGTCCAACGATGCGCACATCCGCATGCTGTTAATGTCTACCATTTATGAATCCTCGTTTCAGCATGTTCAAGGGGCTACCTCTCACGACCTTTGGTTGTCTCTTGAACGTGCCTAGGCACCACACCCCTCTTCCCGAGAATTCACCTTGAGAACACAACTTCTAAAGATCATGATGCAGGAAACCGAGTCTTTTGCTGCCTATCTCACCAGGGCTCAAGAGTATTCTGATGCTCTAGCAAATATTGGAGCACCAATGCCCGAAAAAGATGTTGTTATGCTTGTTATTGCTGGGCTTCGTGAAGAGTATAACCCTCTTAAATCAAATGTTTTAGCTAGACAATTTCCAACAGCATTCGGTGAACTTCATAGCCTTCTTGCTGATCATGATTTTCTGGTCCGAAAACCTGCTCCATCTGGCCTTGCCTCTACTCAGGCCTTTACAACAAATCTGACCGCCGGTTCCACTGCTGTCTAACCAGAAATTATGCACACTCTTCAACAGTTGGTCTCCAAACTGGGCCTACAATTGCAGCCCACTTCCACATCAGCCTAACCATTACCACAGGCCCACTACATTGCTCACACAGGTCATAACAATCGGACCCGTAATGGCTACACCAACCGCGGCCGTGGGGGACGCTCCTACAACAACAATTTCAGCAATCGTAACCAATGAGGTGGAAATCGAAACACAGGTCAGTTTAGTTGGGCCTCGAATCAAAACATGGTTTATGGTTCATGTAACAGGTGTGGAATAGGCCATCTCCCATCACAGTGTCTGAATCGTGACCCGTCTACATTCCGGACGAGACAACCCTCCGCCAATTATGCTGACCACCGTTCACTAACATCCTCTTGGATTTCTGATACAGGTTCAAATCACCACGTGCAACAAGATATGTCTTGATTTGATACTGCCGAGCCCTACTACGGTGACGACAGTCTTCATGTTGGTAATGGTACTGGCTTACCCATTTTACACATTGGTTCCTCTCGTCATTACTCACCTAATAAAACCTTTTCCTTAACCAATATTCTTCATGTTCCACAAATAAAACGTAATCTTCTTTCTGTTCAAAAATTCTGTCATGATAACAATGTCTATTTTGAATTTCATTCCACCTTTTATGCTGTGAAGGACGAGGGCACCCACAATACCTTCCTCACGGGTCCAAGTGAAGATGGACTCTACTCAATCACTCTCCCTACAGCTCAACCAGTTCCCAAAGTTGCCTTTTCAACCTCTCGTACATTTACTACTACATGGCATCAACGCCTAGGGCATCCTCACCATCAACTTATTCAAACTATGTTATCTAAGTACTGTTTACCTATTTCCAATAAAACGTTTGATTTGCATTGTAATTCCTGTTATGTTGGGAAATCCTCGAAGCTTCTCTTATTGCCTTCTGTATACAAAAGCACCCATATTCTAGACTTGATATTTGTGATGTTTGGGGGCCCGCACCGGTCACCTCCTTTGATGGTCACCATTACTTCTTATTACGCGTTGATCACTTTTTCTAAATTTATGTTGTGATTCCCATTAAAACACAAATCTGACGTGTTTGAAGTCTTTAAACGCTTTGTTACCATGGCAGAACGTCTATTTACCACCAAAATAAAATGTGTCCAAACAGATTGGGGGGGGGGGTGAGTTCCGAAATCTATTTCATTTTTTTTCCTCCATAGGCATCATTCATCGTCTTTCTTGTCCTCACTAGTGAACAAAACGGTGTGGTAGAAAGACGTCACAGACATGTTGAAACTGGCCTCACACTTATGGCACAATCCAATGTCCCAAAACACTTCTGGCACTTTGCCTTTGAAACAGCAGCTTATCTCATTAACCGGATGCCGTCCCGAGCCAACTCGGCCATTTCTCCTTTTGAACTTGTGTTCAAACACAAATCTGATTTTTTCTTTTTAAGGGTTTTCGGGTGCCAATGTTATCCTCACTTACGACCATACAATCCCCACAAGATGGACTTTCGTTCCACACCATGCATTTTTCTTGGGTATAGCACATCCCATCATGGGTATCGATGCTTTGATCCAATCACCGAACGTATGTATATCGCCCGACATGTTCGGTTCAATGAAACTCTCTTTCCTTATCACACCAAACCGCTCGACCCCATGGAACACTCTCCCATTCCAAGCCCTTATTTTTCAACCTATCCCACTCCTGCTCCTGCTCCCCTTCTCACAAATACCGATCCTACTCCACCTCCACCCATTACAAATCCCATTCCACCACAGCCTGCTCGAACAGAAAATTCCCACCCACCACCACCACCCACTCCACCTGTCACCCAAACCTACAGCCGCCGGGATTCCCAGGCTGCCCCTACTTCTGCCTTTGACAGATTCTCACAACCATCGGTCCTCCAACAGCCAGCTCCTGCTTCACAACACTCCCGACCCTCCAACCTGCGTCCCAACCCCAAACAAACACAACCATACCAACCTACCTCCCATCACACCACCACCACAGCTTCCCTAACCGAACCAACCTCCTTTACCATTGCCAACACAGACTCTCACTGTGTAGAACCAATAACTGATTGCTACAAAATTGTTCTAAGTACAACTACTGCGGACAACACAAGATTGCTGCTGACCAAAACAGCTGCTGATACTTTGTCTGCTGCTGAAGACCAAAGTAGCTGCGGATAGGCTTATCAGCAGCATTCAACACATGATGCTGCTGATAGGCATATCCTCAGCAGCTGCGGATAGATCAATCTTGCTGCTAGTCCTCATCTCTGCTGCTGATAGCTTTATTCTCTGAAGACCAAACGTTGCAGCTGACTATCCATGCGAAGCGCCTCTGACACCTTTCTGCAAAAGCAACTGCCACACTCCAAGCAGAAGGAACCTCACTGGTGCAACCAATAAAGGACAATGACGCTCTTCTCCAAGCATGCAAACAATGATGCCTAAGAAGACGTTTCAGTAAAGTTAACTAGATTAGCCTTTACGTGTAATTTAGATTAATAAACAAGATCAACGGCTTGTGTTAGATCTGATCCTTAGAATCAAGGGTCTGTCTTGATTCTAAGTTACTATATATATCTTGTAAACACTTCAAACACAGAGTGTCTTCATAGTGCTTTTTGTGTTTTTGAATTAGAGTTTTCACTTGTAATCGTTTATTCTCAAAGCTTAATACAACAATGTTCTTATCAGTATTCTTTCTGTCTATTCGATTACATTTGTGTAGTTATTGTTTCCGCCAATATCAACTAAGAATAGAACCATCTTGTAATTTCACGATCCTACAAGTGGTATCAGAGCTTTGGCTCAGATTAAACAAACTAACACTTGTTTAATCACTTCTGGTTCTATTCTAAACTCTCTCTCCTTCAAAAAGTCACCAAGAACAAAAATGGCACAAAGCAACGGGCTTGAAGACATCCAAAAGCAGCAGTATGAAAACTTTGTCTGGAAGGAAGGTGAGTCTCTAACTGTTTCATACAATAGATTTACCTATCTTGTAGAGGAGCTGCAGTGCTCAAAGGTGAAGCTAGAGAATGAAGATATTCTCAAAAAGTTCATCAGGTCTTTACCTAGCTGCTGGACACTCTACACGGTGTCCATTAGAAGAACTGAGAATCTGAAGACTCTCCAAATGACTGAGCTCTTCGGTATGCTAAAAACCTATGAGCTAGAGATGATTCAGGCAAAAGAAAGAAGCTCAAGCTACCAAACAGCCTAAACATCCACCACCACCTCCTCTGCCCTCCATTCTGAGCACTCGGGTCCTAGTTCAAGTAACTACTATCCTCCCATCATCACCCATGTAGAAGTTGATTTCCACTTTGTTAGAGAAAAAGTTGCACAAGGGAAATTATCAGTCCAGTTTATCTCAACAAACGATCAAATAGCCGATGTCTTTACCAAGCCATTATCTTCTCAACGATTCCTCCTTCTAAAGTCCAAGCTAAGAGTCGATACCCGGCCTTAGCTTGAGGGGGCATATTAGTCGAGGGTTATATTTGTATTATTAGAGGGTTCTTGATGTAAATATGCTATCTATTTATATCCCTATTGTACTTGGTCATTATCACAACAGTAATACAAGAGACCATCGGCTTTACCAAAATCAATTTTAAGTAAACCATTAAAACCCCTTAACTCACGGGTTGGGCCCATTTCTTGAGCCAGACAACAATTGAGCTACAGACCCCTCCCGACCCATTTTAACCGTACCAAGTAAAACCTTTTGCTTGGTCACCATTTGGCCACTTTTATACACGAGCAACCTTACACCAAAAAAAAAAGAAAAATGAACTCACATCTCGGTTAATGTCACTATACGCTTGAATGGACCTTAGTCTTGCACAATATTTGGTCTTTCTGGCAATATAAACACAACATTTATGGGTTTTTCTCTCAGCGGGTGGAAAACCATTAGGACCCAAGGCATAAACTTCATGAAAACTTGGTGTGGATGCATTAGCCAGCAGCTGAGACAGCATCACTTTATCAGTATTATAACCATCCTTCTCATTCCCGTTTTCTTCAGCATGTGCTCCATTCAATAATATTTCAGACCTCTGCTTAAGCAAAAGAATATGTTGCATCATAATGCTAATAAAATAAAGAAAAAATAGACATGTGGAGTCTTAACAAACCAACCAGCTGAGTTTTAACAAGATAAGGCAGCACGTCCTGCTTTAAGCTTCTAAAAGATTGCTTTTGATTAAGAACTTGCTGAAGAACAGACCTATGAGAAAAGAAATTCAAAGTACATGGAAAACAAATTAAGATTAGATAAATTTAGTATAACCATCAATTCAAAAATATCTAGACCTCAAAACCTTTTGAATGCATATAAATGAGCATCCATTAAATCAGCATGAATTTCCATCTACATGTGTCAAGAGAAAGACCCCAAGTGAGAAATATTGTGAAATCAAACAAGTTGATTGATTCTGTGCAGGTAACATTTACCTTCCCTACAGCACGGAGGATGCTCTTTTGAACTTTAATATCTTTCTCAACTTCATTACCTGAAAGTCTGTGTTAATCGATAAGAGTACTTGTAGGCTTGGTTTTAAAATGTGTGAGGTGCGCCGAGGCGACTGGCAAAGACGCATGCATCACGTACGTGAGACGCCTGGTATCCATATAATATTTATGTATTAATTATAGATAATATGGACAACTGGATCGCAGAAAGTAAAACACAGCAGCTTTTTGTGGGAAAACACAACCCACGACTCTTTTCTTTGATATAAATCAAAACTACACCTTGAAATACAATGACCCTCTTTTATACTAATCATAGACTTACTTACTAAGAAATCACAGCTGAAACGACAACCCATTCACAGCCAAATCATTAGATACCTTAAAGAAAACTAAATCAAAAACCAATAAACTTCCTTCTCTTCTCCTCCACTGCGCATCCGTTAGACCATCTAGACTATCTATTTATCTATTGTTATTTATGCATATGGTGGTTAAGTGTAACTTTATTCCCTATAAAATGGGCTGATTTAACTCCTATAATCAATCAGTCAATAACAAATCATTACTTGGCTTAACTTGGCATCAGAGCAAAGAAACTAGGGGTGTAAACGATCCAAGCCGTCTCGCGAGCTACTCGAGATCCGCTCGCTAAAAACTCGAATCGAGCCGAGCTTAAACGAGCTTGAGCTTAAGAATAAGCTTGTTTAATAAACGAGCCCGAGCTTCACTTATCGAGCTCGAGCCAGCTTGCGAGCCTAAACGAGCCTGTTATTTATATAACTTTTTAATTAATATATATAATATATATATAATATAATAATTAGTATATATAAAATTATGATAAAAATAACGAAATAATATATATTATGTTATGTATAATAATTTATATAAAAATATTAATAAATATATATAAATTAATTAATAAATAATAAACGAGCCGACCTTGAGCTTTAAAAACTACCCACGATCCAAGCTCGAGCTTTAGAAATAGAGCTCCAGCTCGAGCTCACAGAAAATTAAACGACCCAAGCTCGAGCCTAGTCGAGTTTGGGCTCGGCTTGGCTCGTTTACACCCCTACAAGAAACCAATCAACTAACCAAACCTTCCAACTGATCAAATACTAACCATCGGACTGCCCTTGCAGTTACCGGAATTACCTCCGGTAAGTACCTTTCTTCTCTGATCAAACCTCTGATTTACATATGGCTCTACTTGATGCTATCTCCTCTACCAATAAACATGCCCATAACTCTCACAAATTCCCGTTTACTCTATCACCCACAAACTACGGGTTCTAGAAGGCTATGATCCAACCATTCCTAACAACAAACAATCTTTTTGGGTATTTGGATGGAACGACTCCGTGTCCGCCACAGAAAATCGTTGTATGGACTCAAACACGCACCAAGAGCATGGTTTCATCGCCTGTCTACCACACTTCAGCAGTTTGGCTTTGATGGATCTAAAACGAATCCGCCCCTTTTATCTTAAAACTCGGAGGCATACTTGTTTACTTGTTGATCTATGTTGACGATATCATTGTCACGGGCAACAACAATCAGGCTATCTACACCATCATTCATCGGCTCGGTTTCACGTTTTCCATTAAGGATCTCGGTGCATTAAACTACTTTTTGGGCATTGAAATTGGTCCTAAAAGTCACAATATTGTCTTATCTCAAAGAAAATGCATCTTGGATCTCCGTCAAAGATCAGGTCTTAATGAATGCAAACCGGTTGCCTCTCCAATGAGTACGTCTCAGCTCCTAACTCTCGGAGACAGCCCCCTTCTTCCCGATGCGGCAAAATATCGCCAAACGGTTGGTGCTCTTCATTATGTCACCCTTTTGTGCCAGGACATTACCTTTGTTGTTAATAAAGTTTGTAAGTTCATGCATGCTCCAACTGAAAACCATTGGGTTGGCGTGAAACAGATTCCGCGGTATTTAAAAGGCACGTCTGAGTACGGTCTCTTCATTCGTCATGATTCGGGCTCCCCTCTCCATGCTTTCATTGGTGCTCATTTGCCCAATTCTCTGCGGGCCCATTTCCTTCGGTCCACGAGGGGTTTTGCCATTTATTTGGGATCTAATCTTATCTCTTGGACCGCCCGCAAACAATGCACGGTTTCTCGCTCCTCTACTGAATCTGAGTAAAAACCCTTGTAGATACGGTAGCGGAACTCACTTGGTTAGAAGCTCTCCTACATGAACTCGATGTTACCTCCAATGTCTCACCCACACTATGGTGTGACAATTTGGGTGCTACATATCTATCTACCAATCCCGTGTTTTATGCTCGCACAAAACATATTAAGGTGGACTTTCTTTTAGTCAGAAAGAAGGTAGCACAAGGCAAGCTCAATGTTCAATTCATATCCACAGAACCAAATAAACCCTTTATCATCACACCGTTTTCTAACTCTACGGTCAAAGCTCCAGGTCATTCTCGCCCTCAGCTTGTGGGGGAATGTTAGACCATCTAGACTATCTATTTATCTATTGTTATTTATGCATCTATATGGTGGTTAAGTGTAACTTTATTCCCTATATAATGGGCTGATTGCAACTCCTATGATCAATCAATCAAAAACAATTCATTACTTGGTTTATCTTGATATGTGGCCTCTTGAAGACCATGTGCAGCTAAGATGGTTTGTTAATGTTAGTTTCGGGCATAGTAACGTCATGTTACTGGGTTCTTGTGCTAGTACAATCACTGCACCAACTGCCTTTTCTGCCATCCTTTTGACTGATCTGAGTCACACAGATCTGGTCTCCTGTATTTCACACTGCTAAACTGAATCACTCAGTTTTATTTTTATTTTTGCTGATCATTGCCTTCTGTTCCGCCTCACACAGAACCCACACAGCCCTCTGTTTCACACAGATTCCTCCTATATCACCAAGCCAACAATCATGTCTCACACAGGATTTACTACTCTTGATTGCTTCCCACGATCAATCTTTTTCCACAATTGAACCAGTCACAGGTTCACAGCTTTTCGCACCTCTCACAAGTGATCCGGTCACAGCCTGAATTGCACAGGTCTTCATCTTCAAGGGTTGATTCGCACAACTCCTACCAGCCTTGATTGAATCGCACAATCAATCCGCTCCATCCGTATCTCACGACCTTACTGTCTCGCACAGCCTTTCTGGAAGTTCTCACAGCCCTCCGATAAAAAACCTCACAGCACCCGATCTAACACATATTGATTTCAGCAGTGTTTTACTCGATCTCAGCCTTTCCAATCGACCAGCATCTTTCACAGCAACCCTCAATTGATCAAGCAGCTTCCCTTTTTTCCACTTATTTTCAAACCCAGACGCAGGTTCTTGTGGTCGAATGATTCGTCTTCAACAGCCCCTGTTGATCTTGTTGTGCTTTGATACCAATTGTTGGACAATTGGATCGCAGAAAGCTGTAAAACACAACAGCTTTTTGTGGGAAAACACAACCCACGACTCTTTTCTTTAATATAATCGAAACCACACCTTAAACTCTATACAATCATCCTCTTTTATACTAATCCTAACCTTAGTTACTAAGAAATCACAGCTCATTCACAGCTGGAAACAACCCATTCACAGCCAAATCACTCAATACCTAAATAAAACTAAATCAAAAACCAATAAACATACTAATCAAATAAATCTATCTTTAGACTCTTTACGATCCCTCCCTAAGTTAACGGTCAACTGTAATAAAAGCTATAACACTTGAGGATGAAAAATGTAATTTAGTGAATAGAAAAAATAATAAATATGTGGTTTAAGTAGTTAACCTAAAATCTCACCCCTCACTTTCATCTCATCTCCATCACACCACTCCTTTCATCTCATCTACATCAAAACCCTCCTAACACTTTCATCACATCTCCAACTACATCAAAACCCTCCTAACACTTTCATCTCATCTCCATCTCCCTCATCACACAGGTTCCTCCTCGTCTCTATCAGTGACTATTTTCCAGTTTTTAATTACGTCAGCTCCGTTTTGACACAGAAGCGTTCAACTTGCACCTGTGCACCGCTGATCGAAGCGTGTGGAAGTAGCCTCCTGTAAAGGCCTCACCTGCACTCGGTAGAAGCGCACCGCTGGTAGCCTCGTGCCTAGGCGTGCCTTAGGAACACACTTTTAAAACCAAGCTTTTAGGATATCATGCAATTGAGAAATATAATAAAAATGAAGATCTAACCAGCTGCTATATATAGCAAAAATTGTTGGGTGAGGTCCAGGCCCACAATATTATGGCGTACCGGCTTCTTTGTCTTGTCCTTTCCACTAGAAGAGCCCGACTCTGGAGGCCCACTGATTGGTGCAGCACAGAACAATGCAGTTACTACTGCATCATGCCGTCTATGAGCAGCTGCCACTGCTCCAGGGGATATGTCACAAACGAGATCGCCACTCACAACCTACACACGATAAATTTAGTACTGTAGTAATAGAACAGATTTGCCCTGATGACTAGAGGTGGCAAATGGGCAGTTGGGTAACCATTCCAAACAAGTTTAGGCCATGACGAGGGTCACCTGAAACATTTTTTGTGCAAAATATTTTTGACTTTTTATAAATAATGTGTGTTTAATGTAATTACAAAAACTATATTGTGATGAAAATTAACTTCATTTCTGAATACAGTGTTTTAGAGAATCGTGCGCTTTAATAAAAATACACTTAGCCCCTTTCCATTTCAGCTAACTTTTATTATTTTTTACCTAACTGGATCATTAAAGATAAAATGTAACCCAACTTGGCCCATCCATAAGGTATATAGTCCAAACTGCCACCTCTAAATTACCAGTATGTCAAAGCTATGAGATGTCCAACCAACCAGAATGTCAGATGCTGTTAAGTGATGCGCAATTGCCCTTAGAGCACCAGCTGTTCCAACTTCCTCCCCCACAGCAGCAACCTATAAATGTTAAAGCTTAGCTCAATTTCCAATAAAGTGCCATCACATGACCTTTGCTTCCTTTCTAGATGAAAGAAAATATACATCCCACTAAATTTTTAGGAGTGTGACTCCCAAATTAAATTTTCAATAAAAAAATCTGAAGTTGTTTACATAATCAACTAAAAGATTAAAATAAAAAGAAATGAAACGTTAACTATTATAAGGTTTCTGAACTGAAGACCCTTATAAATTTGATTTACTTAAAAATGCTTTTCACTAGAAAATGTAAGTAATGAACTTTGAATTTTTTTTAAAGTTAAGAAATATGATATTTACAAACAAACAAATAAACGTACCCAGTAAAATCCCACTCATAGCAAAGCTATTGGCAGGGTATGGGGGTGAGTGAGGACAAACCTTACCTCTATCCCAAAGGATAGAGAGGTTGCTCTCATTGAGACCCCCGGCTCCAAAACCTCATTTACCAAATATAGATAGAAAACCATATAGCCAGAAAATAGATAGCATACAATAAAGCTTAGGAATCAGAGTGTGTGAGATTGATATGGCAAAGCTAGACTAAGGCACACAAAAAAATAGGAACAAGCCAAGGCAAAACAAGAGTGTAGATGCAAAGATAATTGGTTCCGTATAACATAGCCGGTCGAACCGCAATTACCCTTCAAAAATTTCCCTTTAATCTTGTTAGGAACCTGAGGGCGGGCCTTGAAGCACAAAGTGTAAGGTAAGGTTGCGTACATGGCCCCTCCCAGAACCTTGCGCGAACGAGGGAGCTAAGTCAAGTACCGGGTACGCCCTTATTCTTGTTGGGAACCTCTTGTCACACAATACTCTTGTGGCTTCTCTCTACTTGCACCAACCTCCCTGAACGCGGTGAGCTACATCATTGCCTATATCCTTGTCACCTTGGATAAACGACCCTAAATACTTGAACTTGGTGTCTACTTCGTCATTTGCCTTCTATCTTTCAATCCTTTGTAATGTGTGAGTAAACTCTCCCTCTTAAGGAGAGATGTAAATATCAAGAAGTTCTTCCTTTGGGAAGAACAGTTATGAAATAAAAGTTCTGTCTTCATAAAAATTCGTTCTATTTATGTTATCTCTTTACAAAACCTCTGGAGCCATAGAAGAGTACCGCTTAGGCAGGTGGCCGTAGGGAAATGTTTGGTTGGATTGGTCCCTTGTAAGGAACACGTTAACTACAAGAGAATGAACGACATCGAAGAGGTATAATTTTATTTTATGTTGTTAAATACTTCAAGGATATTTATCAAATCTTTCCTTAAGCATTAAATCAAAAAGGTTTTCATATCAAAACAAACATCGATTAAATTCGAAATAAATGATTCCGCAACCGGTTTTCATATCAAAACAAACATCGATTAAATTCGAAATAAATGATTCCGCAACCTGGTATCAGAGCCTTGAGCTCAACTTTTTAAAATAAATGAAATGAACTTATTAAATAAAAGTTCAAGTTCAAACGATTCTAAGGAATCAAATCAACAATCTACTGAAGTTATTAACTTCAGTGAAAATGAAAAAGGTTTTTGTTCTGATTATATGATCAACTCAGATCAGTTAACAAAAATAAACAAGCTTAAATTTAAGCTTGATAATAGGCAGGTTTTTAAACAACCTACAAGTCTACAGAGTTTAGTTTCAAAAGCTTTCTCTCGAAAAAATAAAATATTTTATTGTTTTAATACTGAAGAACTCTCGGTAGATATAAAAGATACTTCAGGAGAAGTATTTTTACCATTAATAACAAAAGGTGAAATAGCAAAAAGACTTTTATCTATTAAACCTGAGTTAAGAAAATCTATGAATATGGTGCATATAGGGGCAGTAAAAATCCTTTTAAAAGCACAATTTAGAGATGGAATAAATTTTCCTATAAAAATGGCTCTTGTTGATAATAGAATCATCAACAGACAAGATGCTCTTCTTGGAGTTGTACAAGGAAATTTAGCATATGGCAAATTTATGTTTACCATATATCCTAAATTTGCTTTACATCGAGATTCAAAAGATTTTGATAAAACATTAAGTTTCATACATCAGTGTGAAAGAACTGATTTAATGGAACCAGGAAATAAAGTATTTTCGATTAATTATTTAATCTCTTATGCTTTAACCAATAGTCCTCATTCTATAGAGTATAAGAAAAAAGAGAATATTACAATTGAAGACATATTCTCAGATATTAGCACTATTGAAGAAAGTAAGTTCTCTGAACCTTCACAAATGCAAGAAAATTGGGCCATTAACATAGCCCGTAATAAACAAATTTTAGATTCTAAACCTAGACAGAGTTTTTCTTTTAACACTCTAAAAATAGGAGAATCTAGTTCGGATTCATCTAGTCCTACTGAATTACAATTGATTCGATCCATGTCGGAAAGAATTGATAAATATGGAGAAATCCTCAAAGAAGTTATTGGAAAATAATTTTTGATTCTAAGCATGAGTTCTCTTGCTAAGATTGAGGAATTAATCAAAGAATTGATTAATAAAGTAGAAAGTCTATCTACTAGTGAAAATCTCGAAGCAATAGCTGCAAAAATTATTAACGAGAACTCCGAAAAAATAAAGGACGCAAACACGCATCCTTTAAATCCAGAAAATACAAATCCCTTGATTAATAAAGGAGAAAATAAATTTCAAAAATATTCATTTCCTAACTTCAATGTTGGAAATCCATCCTTAGGAAGTTCAAAAAGCCCAAATGCTCTTAAATGGCCTTTTGGATCAAACTCAAATGACTAATAAAAGTCGGATGAGATTTTCTTTTAGAAAAATAAATATAAAAATTGGACAATATTATTTACTCCAAAATAATGTTACCCAAAGGATTATAGAACTCCATAGCGATTGGAGCGTTCATCCAACTAAAAAATTAAATGAGTTAACTCATTTACACAAACAAAGACAATATTTCATCAATGAAATACAAAAACTTAAAGACATAAAAGTTCTTCTATCTTGTGGATAAATGATATCCATAACTGAAAAATTAGAAAAAATCTTTGATGAACAGCTTGATAATTTCTCGGCTGAAGAAATAAACGAACTCGTCCAACTTATGTCTCTAAGCGACGGAGAGTGCGAGAAAAGATTTTTAGAAAATAAGGATCTTAAAGAAAAATATTTTCCTAAAAATCAAGTTTTTGTTATTCAAGAACCAAAAACTGAAGAAGAAGACTCTTCCGAAGAAGAAACCTCAACCTATAGAGTACACCAAACTAATGCAGGAAGCAGTAGTTACAGAAAAACTTATAGGAAAAAGAATACAGAATTCTCTATGCCCTACCACAAAGGTATACCTAATTCTAGTAATGGTAGTTCAACTGCAATTGACACCATAAAAATAGATTGTATCTTCGATCTTGAAAAAAGAAAAGAAGTTATAGATAAATGGAGTACTGAGATTAGCTTAATAATCCAGTCCAACCCAGAAGAATTTTCTAAAGCTAAGGCTTTGTTACTACTAATTGAGCATAAATCAGCAGGAATCATCCAAGATTTCATTAAAGGAACAACTTGGAACGAAGATTTACATGGTGAAGATCTGTTTGATCAGATCATCAACGCCATTTACATGATGTTCTTAGGTCTTGACTTTCTTACAAACAAAGACCAAGAAAATCAAAAGCTGCTTAAAAAAGCAAGACAAGTTTTGACCAAATCTCAGATTTGTGATATATGTCTTTTAGACGATTTCACTTGTCTTTTTGAACAAAACTTATATAAGCTAAGTACAGGAGAATATCACTCTTGGATAGAAGTTTATCTAATGAAAATTCCTATCGTTGGTAAAAAAGCCAAAGAAAGATGGAATAAAGAAAAGAACAATCTAACTATGCATTCCCTCGGATTTGCTACAAGGATTGTTAAAGAAGAAATTGCAGTTTACTGCGATCTCTCCAATAAACAAAAACAGCTAAAAAGATTTAACAAAAGCTGTTGTAAGAAACTTACAGAAGAACCACAGTTATCTTTTGGCTGTGATCTTATCAAAGATAAAAAATATTTCAAGAAGAAATATAAGAAAAAAAGAAGGTTTTGGCAAACTAAGAAGAAAAGATTCTCCCCAGGAAAATACTTTTCTAAAGAAAAACCAAAAATTTGCCCTCAGGGGAAAAAGAAGTGCCGATGCTGGATATGCTCAGAAGGACATTATGCCAATGAATGTCCCAACAAGCAAAAATTTCCAGAAAAAACAAAGCTCGTTTTAGAAGCCGAAAGCGAAGGATATTTTCCATCAGAAAACATTTTTGAAGGTTATATGAAAGTATATTTTTCAAAAATAAAAAATGACTCATCCTCTGAAACAACTACAGATAGTTCAGAATGAGCAAAACTGACAATTCATATTTTTGTCAGAATATTCATAAGGAAAATGAATTAGTTTATTCAAATATAACTAATCCAAATTCCATTTATATAAAAGGAAAAATCTTTTTAAAAGGTTATAAAACCATAAGTCTACATTGTTATGTAGACACAGGAGCAAGTCTATGTCTTGCAAGCAAATATGTTATTCCTGAAGATCTATGGGAAAACACCCCCAAAGATATCAAAGTAACAATTGCAAATCAAGAAACTATCAAATTAGACAAGGTTTGTAGAAACCTTATCGTCTACTTTTCAGGAGAACCGTTTCCTATTCCTACCATCTATCAACAAGAGTCAGGAATAGATTTACTCCTAGGAAATAATTTCTGTCAATTATACGGGCCTTTCACCCAATGGTTGGACAGAATATCTTTCCATCTTAATCAAGAAATGATTCTAATCAAGAAGATAACAAAGGCTTTTCAAATAGGAAAACCAGATTTTCTTGAGTCAATGAAAAAAGACTCAAAAACAAAACCAATCCCAGGTACCAATATAACTCAAGGAGTTATAACACCAGGAGAAAACTATTTCCTTGAAATACAAAAATATCAAAAAATTGAAGCCTTACTTGAAAAAGTTTGTTCAGAAAACCCTATCGACCCTGAAAAATCCAAAAATTGGATGAAAGCGTCTATAGAATTAATAAATCCAAAAGCTATAATCAGGGTAAAACCAATGAAATATAGTCCTCAGGATAGAAATGAGTTTAACAAACAGATTAAAGAATTACTTGATCTTAAGTTAATCGTTCAAAGCAAATCTCCTCATATGTCTCCTGCATTTTTAGTTGAAAATGAGGCTGAAAAAAGAAGAGGAAAAAAGCGTATGGTTGTAAACTATAAGGCAATTAATACGGCTACCAAGGGAGATAGCCATAACCTTCCTTGCATGCAAGAATTACTAACCCTCTTACGAGGAAAAACCATATTTTCAAGTTTCGATTGCAAAAGTGGTTTTTGGCAGGTTCTATTAGATGAAGAATCTCAGCTTTTAACGACGTTTACATGTTCTGACGGCCACTATCAATGGAAGGTAGTACCTTTTGGTTTAAAACAAGCACCTAGCATATTTCAAAGACATATGCAAAATGCTTTAAGAGGATTAGAAAATTATTGTACTGTCTATGTAGACGATATTATAGTTTTCTCAGACTCCGAAGAAAAACATTATTTTCATGTTGTTTCAGTTTTAAAAACAATTGAAAAACACGGAATTATTTTGTCAAAAATGAAAACTAATCTTTTTAAAACAAAGATAAACATTTTAGGTCTTGAAATAGACCATGGAACACATTGTCCACAGAAACACATCCTGGAAAATCTTCACAAATTTCCGGATACACTTGAAGATAAGAAACACCATCAAAGATTTTTAGGCGTTTTAACGTATGCAGAAAGCTATATCCCAAAGCTAGCAGAACTCAGAAAGCCCTTACAGGTAAAATTAAAAAAGGAATATGTATGGGAATGGAAGCAATCCGATATAGATTACATTAAAAAAATAAAGAAAAATCTAATAAGTTTTCCAAAACTTTATCTTCCAAAGGAAGAAGATTTTCTTATAATAGAAACTGATGCTTCCAATGATTTTTGGGGAGGAGTTTTAAAAGCAAAAACTTCTGAAAAAGAAGAAATTTGCAAATACACTTCTGGAAGCTTTAAACAAGCCGAAAGAAATTACCACAGTAATGAAAAAGAATTACTAGCGGTAAAGAACACAATTTCTAAGTTTTCAATCTATCTAACTCCTGTAAAATTTCTAAGAATTACTAGACCTAAAACCTTTAAGTTTCAAGTCTTAGAATTACCAACTAAGCTTCTTCCTTCAAAAATGTGCACATACATGGTAGAGGAAAGATAAAAAAACACCCTACATTTGGTTTCAATAGAATATTCACATGCTTTTAGCACTGAGTATAGTACCATCAAATCCCTCTAATGTCGTTCATACAATCGTATTCCATCTCAAAAATATTATAAAAAAATGAAGAAAAAAAATCTTATTTAGCTTTATTATTGGTGAGTGGTAATATACTCTAGTCATACACTGCTAATTGTTAGATTACTGTTAGATTTATTTTACTTTATTACTCATTAATTTTATTTATATTTTTATCTTTTTCTTTCCCATGGAGCCGGGGGTCTAAACGGGAGCAGCCTCTCTATCCCTTGGGATAGGGGTAAGGTTTGCCCTCATCACACCCTCCCCAGACCCTACTAATAGCGTTAGCTATGTGTGGGATTATACTGGGTACGTTTGGTTTGGTTTGGTTTGGTTATTGGTGAGTGGTAATGAATATTTTCAAACATATAATCTGGGATTTTGGAAGGAGGAAACAGGTGATTTTGTCAAAGGAGCTTAGAAGGTTCTTTTAAGCATTATATGTTAAGTTATCAAGTATACGCAGAGCCTGCAACTCAGATCTCAACAAGCCCAATTTAAAATACACAATTGCTAGGAATCAAGTTATCATCTCATTCGATATTTTTACAAATCAACTTTGGAAATGTCAACTCACTCTTGTTCATGAAAACAAAAAATCTCATTTTCCAAGACCTCAAAAGAAGAGCAGCTAGACAGCATTTGCCAACACAGAAAATAAACGGGTTATTAAGCCAGCCTTACCTGAACGTGTAACCGATCAACATAAGCCTCTGATATCCAGTTTTCAACAAGACCGTCTGTATCTTCTCCTTCAACAACCTGTGCCCCAAAACATTACATAAAAACTCTAGATGGTCTATATCTTTGAATTATACTTCTTTATGACCTTTTAAGATTGGTAGTTCCGTAACTGTTATGAACTTTTAAGACTGGTAGTTGAGTTATGTGACCATATTATGTTGAATTATACACTATACCTTGTGAACCAACAGAGGAAAATAAATAGCATGCATGTGGCCGGTTCACAAAACCATGAATTTAGATGCCACGATTAGTGTCATAACCTCTTATGAAAACATAATAGTATGATTACTTAAACTTGCATAGTTCATGAATGAAATTCTAGGAATTTAACTGATCGACATGTAGAGGACAGCTGTAAAAAGGTGACAAAAAATTCTAGGGTTTATATCAAAGTTCACATCATGCAAGCCCTTTAAACAATTTAACATATAAACCCTAATATACCAAATATTAGATGATGCGATTACAGGAAGTGATGAAAACATTCTTACAACAATGAGATCTTTGATATTAGTCTGCTCCAATAGGTCCAAAACATAGGAGAGGACTGGACGATTGGCCACTGGGAGTAGCGATTTGGGAACGTCCTGCGGGGCAAAAACGAAATCAATACAATCACATGTCAATCGTATGTGATATATACACCAAAACGAAGGATTATTATAACCTTGGAAACAAGAGGGGCAAGCTTCTTGGAAGTGCCTCCTGCCAATACGACCACTTGAAAATCCATCTCAGTCCAGTGAGTGCTGCCTGTGGTTTAGGGGAAGAGACGATTAGGGGTTACGAGGAGTTTGAACTTTCAACAAAGTGGCGTTAGGGAAAGTGGTAATATATCTTTTACATTGAAGCAGTAAATACTTTGATTTTGGTGCTCAATTGCTTCAAATTTTTTTATTTTTTTTTTTGTAAGGCAAATTTCTTAACTCCGGTTGAGATTGAGATTTGAACACATGAACTTCTTAAACTTTGGCATTCCTAGAGAATTTTCCTCTATTATTGGGCCACCAACCCCACTTCTCAATTGCTTCATAATTAGAACTATAAAATTTAACCGTGGGTTACGACGGGCCTATACGTAGTGACGGATCCAGGATTTTTACTCAGTTGGTGTAAAAATAAACAGTAAAAATAATTTTCATATAGTAAAAAAATGGTAAAAATAAACGATATAAAACGGTAAAAATCAGTACATTTTGAAAAGGTGAAACATTGTTATCCGTTTACAAGTGCTAAAATATATAGTATAAGCTCTTAATGTTTGATTTCTTAGACCACATGGCCTGTTCGCAAACCTATCATCTACATTTTTTTCTAAGGCTTCAATGCAGAGAATTAGATTATTAGTTTTATCGAAGAGAATTAGATTATTTGTTTGAATGAGCTTCCATTTTTTTAATTTACTTTGGGTGCCTTTTAAGAGGTTTTTGATAAAATTTGGAGGTGCCTAAAAAAGTTAGAACCTAATTAACATTACAAAGAAAAATTTGAGGGGTGCCTTCCCCCCCCCCCCAACCTATTAATACATCCGACCATGGTTGTACGACGATATTAACGTGTTTAACTGCATAATTAAAGCTCACGCGATGCGCGCGGGTTTGCGAAGCTCGTTACTGGCGTTGTGACGATGACAATAGCGTGACTAAGTATATAAAAAATATATGAAGTTATCACGACTAGGTCTTTCGCGCGACGCGGTGTGACATCCGGTAGATTTTAGGTTACTGTTAGTGTGTTATCCGTACTATGACCGTTTGTGAAACAACAGTTATATATGCTTTAATAAACTTGACTTTTATTATTTAAGTCATTTTAAGCCCAGCAAAGTGTTTTTAAATGCATGGTATTGCATTTAGTAATTTTAGGAATTCCAGTGTCGCAATTCAGTAAACTGTCTGAAACGAACATCGGTGACGACCTGGTAAAAGTCAAAAGTCCGGATTTAGGTCAAAAAGCTCGGTTTAGCTTAAAATAATATTCTATAAATGAAAATTTTGATTTAGCAAAGAAAAATCATATTCGGTGATTTTCGTCCGGTAAATCACCCGATAACGGTATGTATCCGTGTTCTTACGTGATAATTGAAACTAAAACAATTGAGAAAGGGATGCACAGTTCTAATTTCTGATTAGTTGTCTTGGGCGGTTGTGCCACGTTGCACAAAATGCTTGGATGGATACACAACACTCTTTCTTGTTGGAGCATATTCTGGTGACAACGAGCTTGAAGATATTATGTCTTAGTCTTAGAGTCTTTGACTTGTAATTGATAGAATTGTTAGCAACAGTTAAGGGGGAGTCTGTTAGAACATGTTTTGTAACTGTTGATAAAATATGTGTAAGTTCATAGAGAGGCGAACTTAACAAGTTCGCCTAAGCATCTTTAGGTGCGAACTTGTTAAGTTCGTCTATGGTGTTGTGTGGTTTTGTGTTTTCCTATAAATATGTGTTTACAAGTCTTAATGTTTAGATTTAGAGACTAGAGAGTTTTTCAGAGAACGGATTCAAGAACATAATTGTGAGAGCTTGTAATCAGTGTTGATAAGGAAATACAAAGAGTTTATTTACACGGTGTTGTTGATTGATTTACATGAACACGTTGACCATGGATTCCGCACGTTATCACCGTGTCATACCACAAGTCTAGAGATCCGTAGAACGCCCCGAAGGGACCTACAAGTGGTATGAGAGCCTTTGCTCTTGATTAACAGAAGAGTTGTGGTGTTTTCATGTACAATCAACATAAAAAATCACTGAATTTGAAGAGTTTTTCATCATTTTCGTGTTCTTGACAAAAATGGAGGAATTTTGATCAAATTGACATAATTTTGGATTGATTTGAAGATTTTGATCCGATAGGATTGTTCCAAATCAGTTCCTACACATTCCTACGGTTCAGAATTTTCTAATTTGATCATAAACATCAGAAATCATGATTTTTACAGATCTGAGTTCGTGTTTTCGTTCTTCATGAAAGTTCAGTTGTTTCAGGAGAACTTGATCATTATGTTACAGGCGAACTGAATCAGGCGAACTTACCAAGTTCGCTCAGCTTAGTTCAGGCGAACTTATTAAGTTCGCTCAGGCAGTTTCAGATGAACTTATTAAGTTTGCTAGTGTTCATAAAAAGAAAAAAAAGTATTTTGGCAGGAAATTTGTTCTTGTCTAAATTTTTTAGGGAAAGTTTATATGCTTGATTTGAATCATTTTTGAAATTTTTTAAAAGAGTATTTTGGCGGGAAATTTTTTTCGAATATTTTCGCAAAATTTTCAAAATGTCAATTTCTTGTGATGATAAGAGATTGAAATTATGCCACCGAAGCTTTGTGCTTATCAGATTACCATACCTGGAAAGTCCGGTTCGAATAGTTCGTATCAGACACTGATGAAAATTTTTGGAGACCAATAACAGAAAGATATGTGCATCCTACTTATGAGTTCATAGTTTAAGGTGCTCCTAAACCAGTGTCAGCTCTTACTAAAGTAGAAAAGCAGAAGTTTGATTAAGAGATGAAGACGCATGCAACTTTAAAAATGTCTTTACCAAAAGAAATCATTCATAGTCTCGGGAAGTGTCCAACTTCAAGAGATCTATGGGAAGCATTGAAAAAAAAGGGTGAAGCAACTACTTAAGCGTTTGTGGTCTTGATCAACGATGTATTGGAGAAGCAGGGTGATTCTCAAAGTGATTCTTCTGCAGATTTAAGTGATAGTAAGAGTGTTCGTTCGGGTGAAAGTACTCAATCTACTGAGACTGATGTGATGACTGAAGAAAGCTTTCAGATAGTTAAATTTATTTGAGTGAATCAGAAGTTGATGCAAAGTTTGTCATTGTTGACCAAAATAGTGAAGCTGATGATGATGTCTTTATGGCTCCTGGTGCATCTTCTTCAGAAGTAAAAATTGAGGTAGTTTCTAACACCGAAACTTTTGTTCTAACTGTGTTTCAGTGAAGGATAAAATGATGAGGGTTATGTATGACAGCGTAAGCCTCATTTGTGATATGAAATCGATGCACACGGTAAATCATAAATTAAAGGATAATGAGAATGTGTGTATTGAAAGGATAGAATTACTGAAGAGGGATATAAATTCCCTGACTTTGAAGATCAAAGAGCAGGCATATCACTGCCTTTGCAGAAATTGAGAAAAGAAATACTCATCTTGCTGAGAGAGATAAGGAACTAGCTAAATCAAAAGAAGAGGTGATCAGACTGCACAGAAAGTTGGAAAGCTTTGGAAATTCATCATTCTTACTCGGATATTATAATTATAATACTGAAGACGGGGGGAACTAATGGTAGTGATTATGTTCCTCCACCATTTAACGAAAATTATTCTGTTACACCTAAGATTGTAAAATATGAGGATTTAGATCATAAGACTGTGTTGAAGGTGAATCCAGTCACAAGTGAAGATATGGTGTATTATGATGAGAGTGATGATGGAGTTTTTAATGAAGCCAAGCTTGAAGAGATACCGAAAGCGGTTAAGACTGAAGAATTAAAACCTGTGAAACAGAACCAAGAAGGTGTTGATTCTAAATCATCTGGAAATTATAAATTTAGAAGTTCTTCAAACTCAAGGAAAGTTCCATATGTCAGAGATTATAAAGACATGCGTGCATGCTTTCATTGTAATGAGATATGATATATTGTGGTGAATTTTTCTTACAAAAATAAAGAGAAGAGGCATGTATTTCCTGAGAAGATAAAGCCTAAATCAAAACATGTTGATAAAAAGTTTATTCATTCTCAAACTCCAAAAGACGTTCATGTAGGAGAATCTTCTTCAAGTGTATCTTATCGTGTGAAGGTTCCTTATATGAGAGAATATAGTGAGAAGAGATCTTACTTTTACTGTGGTCTTGTGGGTCACATACGGATTGATTGTCCTCACAATGCCAAAGATAACCGACATGTTACTCCAGAAAATGTAAGAACTACTGGTAAGCCTTATGTTAACCCAAATGTGGTTAAACCTCGTGATACACCAAAGAGTAATTCAAAATCTGTGGTTAGGCTTTCTAGACCTCAAAGACGGAGGAGAAACAGAAGATTGAGAAAAATTTTAAAACAACAAGAGCTTTCACAATCTAACATTTTTCAAATGAACAAGATTGTTCAAACACTTCACATTTTAAGTAAAAAGAACTTAATGAACAGAAGTATGTTTGGAAATCTAAAGTTTTTGTTTCTGATTCGTCAGAGTAATCACCAAAAATTGATGAGAGAATCAATTGTGAATACAATGAAGTCTTTTATTACGATACAGATGGACGACCCAAGACTACCATGGCTTCGGTCCCAATTTCAAATTAATGTTTCTTATTAGATGTGCAGGATTAACCAAGAGGGACTATTAATAACATTTGCTCATTGATAGTGGTTATTCATAGAACATGACAGGGAATGACATCTGCAAGTGCAACAAGTTGTTTGATAACTAAGAAATCTATTTGATTCAACGACTTGATGCTCAGGGGGAGAATATGTCACACCAATTCCAAAAGACAACCTGAAACTTAGGATGACAATGGTGAGCATAAAGTCATTGATTCAACCATTTGACTAGTCGAGGGAGAGTCTACAGGACATGGGGAGTACATAATTGTGTTGGTGGCAAAGGCATTCAATTACATCGGTTTAATTTTTAATCGATTGACATGCTTAATCCCAAGTAACCAAGTAAAATGTTTTTCTTGAAATGTTTTCATGGAAGTTTTTAATTTTCTTTTTTTTACTTACATTCAAAAATATTTTGAAAAAGCCAAACAAATTGAAAAAGTTAAAATCGACATTACTTGAAGTTATAAGGAGAAATGATAGTACATCAGATGGTGTTCAGTCACACATGACCTTAGTTGGCATTTATGATTGCTTATCTAATATATCTGTGATAAATGTTTTGATCAGAACTTCTTAGACCGCACAGTATCGAAAATGATAGCTTCATAACTGCTTATGCTTCATAAAAATTAATGCTTGATGCTTATATTTTTAATTTGGATACTAGCATGTATTCTGAATTGTCTATAGGCTATGAGTATCTTTGGTCCATTAGTAGTGTGACAACATAACGATCTTTGTTACAATTGTGTTTTGAACCCATGGTATGCTGGGTGTGTGTGTAAAAGATCATTATCAGATAAAGAATATATGATTTTAAGAAGTTCATGAGACCAATATCTGATTATATCTTTAGCACAAATCTTTTCAGTTCACTTCACTGCCCATGCCCCAAAAAACATGCAATGTGATGTTGAACTAAGATATGTTTCTGACATCATCTGTTGGAACATATCCTAGCCCTTCGATCAATACCTTGATTCCATTTAATACATCCGGATAACAATCGGATCACATTACCTTGTATTATTGAATCAATCGATTCCTTAATCAATCTTTCAGCTGAAGAGTTCTTCTTTTATAATCAATCATGATATTACATCCAAACCAAGACATTTGAATCATTTGATTTTGAATCATTCGATTCTGAATCATTCTGATTCTCTGCTTGATATTTTCCTATGTTTAACTGTATAATTCATCCTGAAGAATGAAAATTATCTTGCAATGATCTTACATGTCTTGAAGATAATGCACATTTATTTTTCTGTTCGCATATTTGTGGGCTACACGTTGTATTACAAAATAAATGGTACCTTAATTCACAGGAACATGGGACAAAGATAATGATGGTTTCAATTCCTATAATATTGATAACTTAGATTGACATGTTATGTGTTTCAAATTCGTATGTAATTAATTTTAAGCATGTTATGATTTGATCCCCTCTTCTTTGAAGTTCTTCGCGTATCATTACATGTTTTGGTTGAAGCTTAAAAGATTTGATCTTATCTGATTCAAAAGATGTTACTTCATATAATTGATTGAAAATTTCTGATCTTGAAAAGAAATAAATGAAAGAATGAATCTGGATAGGATACCCATAGAATGTTTAGGGATGTTTATCAAAAATGTGTGTCTGATGCATTGTGTATACTGATATGATCTTCTTACTCGTGATGTTCGAACAAAAAGATGTGATTTTGTATTGTTATATTTCAGTTTTGTACAGAGAAAAACCAAAAAGATTATGTATTTCTTATGTTTGAAAAATCAAAAAGATTTTATTTTTTCAGCTTCCATGGAAATCTTAATTGTTGGTTATACCTGGTTGTTCTCCTTTGCAAAAACTGAAAATTATAGACAGAAGTTGACAAGGGGTCCTTCTCCCAAGTTTTCTTCTAGAAAGAAAGAGAGAGTGTGGAGATGAACAAGACGAAGACTATAGTGTGCTTGATGATATTTGAAGACGGATGACAATCTTCTGAAGCTGTTGTCAAGGGGGAGTCTGTTGGAGCATATTCCGGTGATAACGAGCTTGAACATATTATGTCTTAGTCTTAGAGTCTTTGACTTGTAATTGATAGAATTGTTAGCAACAGTTAAGGGAGAGTCTGTTAGGACATGTTTTGTAACTGTTGATAAAATATGTGTAAGTTCATAGAGAGGCAAACTTAACAAGTTCGCCTAAGCATCTTTAGGTGCGAACTTAACAAGTTCGCCTAAGCATCTTTAGGTGCGAACTTGTTAAGTTCGCCTATGTTGCTGTGTGGTTTTGTGTTTTCCTATAAATAGGTGTTTACAAGTCTTAGTGTTTAGATTTAGAGACTAGAGAGTTTTTCAGAGAATAAATTCAAGAACAGAATTGTGAGAGCTTGTAATCAGTGTTGATAAGGAAATATAAAGAGTTTATTTACACGGTGTTGTTGATTGATTTACACGAGCACGCTGATCATGGATTCCGCACGTTATCACTGTGCCGTACCGCGAGTCTAGAGATCCGTAGAACGCCCTGAAGGGACCTACATTTCTTTCTCTCATTCTCTTCTTCATCATTCCTCACCACACACTCTCTCTTTCTCTATCTAAATTTGTAGCAGATCTTCGTCTCTCTATCTTGCCCTCCTTTTTTGCCGACGACGACGCGTTTGCAAGTCACCCTAAGATCACGCAACCCAAGGGGAAGACAGTACAAAGCCCTACTTCAAATATTTCCGTTTTATTCCTTCATTCGAGCTTGGAGGAGCGGCGGAGGCCGGAGAAAAGAGGCGGGGAAGCAGCGGCGGATTTAGGGCAGGAAAGTTGAGATGCTGAAGTTTGTGAAGTTGATACCATCGTCATGTCGACCTGGAGCGATGAAAATGGCAATGGTTGTTTCATTTTGGTTTCTAGGGTTTTAGTTTTATGTTATTCATCTTCTTCTTCATTCTTCTTTAATTAGGTTTTAGATATTTAATTTCAATACATTTCAGATGCTTGATGATGTTGTTGTTACCCAAAATGAGAGGCAGATGATGCATCTATTAAGGCACCTCTACAGTATATAATTCGTTTTGGTTTTTTTAATCATTGTTTCATTTAGATGGTAATTTGGGGAAATTCAAGTCTCAATTGCAGGCCTTTAAGGAAGGGAAGGAAGTAATGAAATGAAAATGGTGGGTTAGGACGGAGGTATATTATATGACCCCCTTCATTGGTTATATAGTTGTCTCATAGTTTATTCTACTTGAAATGGATTAAATACTGTAAATTGGTTGCTTGCATAATGATCCGGCGATTGGATTTCTAATCAGAAGTTTTAATAAAGAATATGAACATGGTTGAACATCTTTGATTATTATTTCTTTCATTTATAAGCTATATGTTTCGGTTTGTATTTGTGGTTGCTTTGCAAGCGTTTTGGTAGGTTCATTCTTTGCGTTTTCAAGTAACGAATTTTATTAATTTAATTATTTTACTTATTCGGATGTAATGGTCTTTAGCTATAAAGGATATCTTTAATAAAGTAAGATCAAGGAGTTTTGATGGGAATCATATGCTTCCTTTGTCATATGCAATTCTTTTTTTCGGTTTTCAGAAATCAGTGTGTTATAAATGCGAATAAGCATCTTAGTTGAACGGAAGAGACCATAAAAATGGCTAGAAGCACTGACATTTTTTTATGGGGATTTTTTGGGTTTGATTATTGACAATTTGATGTCGAATATTGAACACATATTCCAGCTTTGGTAGAACTTTTGTGCTATAATTATGATTTGGTGCAAGTTGATTTGCAGACTTGGCGAGTGGATTGGTAGCTCCAAATACAGAAGATCCAAACGCGAGGTACGCTATTTTACCAAATCTTTACCTAAGTCGAGGCTTTTAGTTATCTGCTAAAGAACTTAAAAGAACCATCTATTTGTACATAATTAATTAAATTATCTCCTAAATGCATTTGTGCCACTAAATTCTAACGATTCCATAGTTTCCCAAAATGTACTATTAATGCATATAACCTCGTAATTCGCTCTGCAAAATATTAGATTAATAGTGTAATTATATAGTTATTGTTCTCATAATTTACATGCTAATTGTTTATTAAGAAAAAATTATAGAAGTGAATTTCGGGTCAACTTAATTTGACCCGAAACCCATATGTATTCACCCATACCAAATACCCACATTGACCCGTTGGTAAGAAAAATGTGTATAATTTTGTAGGTCCCTTCGTGTGTGTCGGATCGTTGCATGCAAGTGGTCTACTAGTCGGACCAGGTGCGGAATACCCGTGACTAGGCGGAGAGTCTAACTAAAACAAAGTAAACCAAACACGAGAGTCACAATAAAAGCTCTTTCTATTATAAACACTCGACGGTTACAGAGAAATCACAAATTGCGTACTTAACAAACTGAGTTCGTCTAAGATATGAGTTCTGCGTACTTATCCTCTGTGAACCAAACCTATTTATACAGACCTGATGCCTGCGCACTTAGCAAGTGCGCAGGACCAAATGCTCTTACGTACTTACCAAGTACGCATGGGTCTTCCTGCGTACTTGCTAAGTACGCAAGAGCTTTCTCCTGCGCACATGTAAGTGCGCAAACCACTTAGAAGAAATGCAACATACACTATGTAAAAGTAAATACAACTCGATAAACTATTACATAACGACTCTTACATACAAAGACAAATTACAGACATTAGAAATACAAACTAAGACTCTATCCAGAGTGTTGTCACAGGAAAGTGCATCAACAAACTCCCCCTTGACAACAGCTCGGGATCTTCATCGTCTTCAGTCTTCAATCTTCAATCTTCACAGTACTGGTTCCTTAGCTTCCATCTTCTTTTTGTAATCAAGACAGAACTTGATCAACTTTCCGTATTTGGCAGAAAGAAGCTTTGTCCATTCGTCAGTGTGGATGCAGTACTTGTCGGCTAGTACCTCCAGATCGTTCACAGAAAAGTTGATGAAGCAGACTTCATCAAATATCCTGATCACTTCCTTTGGCACCATGTTTCCACTTGCTGACTTACCTTTACCCATAACCACAGCCTCGCCCGTTTTTGGATCAACGTACCAGTACTACATGTCACCAAGAATATCCTGAGGTAACTTGCTCAGGGGAATCTTAGTTTCACATTGCACTGGCTTGTATACCAATCTCTTTATGTGCTTCTTAGTCACAGGATGTACAACGTGCTTATCCTTGACTCTTCTGGGCACTTGAGGCTTGAAGTATTCAAATTTCCCTTATCTTGCTTCCCGTTGTAGTGTTACCCACAAACCCATTGCTACTGCATGACTCGAGTGACTCAGCAGGTCGCGGTTTGCGAGGTTCACAAGGTCGTACTTGGACAAAGAGTTGAACGCCTCACTGGTTGGTTTCAAGTATTGAACCCCCCCAGATCTTTTGATGGCGAACAGCTGCTTGTCCTCCTCGAACCTAACAGCCAAGATCATACCTGTAGCTTCGTGCTTGTCTGTGATGGACGTCTTTTGCCACACGGGAGCTGGACCCTTAGATGATGCAGAAGGCATGTCTTTATATTTTGGTGCCTCGGGGTCCACAGGTGTAGGGTTGACTGGGAAGGCTTCAGTTGTAGCTTCAACATTACTTGCCATGTCAACTGAGCCTGTTTCGAGCAGAGATTCGAGCGATGGTACTTCAAAGATCTCACCATCCTCTAACTCGTACTCTCCTTCCCCGTCGCCCTTGGGAATCTCTATTACCACATCCTCATCTTCATCATTTCAGTCATCACCAGAGTCGATCTCTCCTTCTTCTAGATTGAAGAGAGCATCGATTTGTGCTTCTTTAGAATAGTCAGGCTCTAGATATAGGATCTCATCATCAGATAAGTCCTTAAGTACTTCAGCCACTGACTTCCCTTTATCACCACCACCACCAGATGTATCACCACCCTCTTGCTGAGTAGACTCCCCCTCAGCCATTGGAATAGAAGAGATGGGCACAATCGCCAAAGCTTGGTGCTCACCTCCACTAGGATCGGCTTCAGGATCCTTGTCTTTATCATCATCCTTAGTCAAGTCGACTGGATGACAAGGCTCAGCACCAGTGGATTTATTTTCTTTCTCTTTCTCCTTCTCTTTCTCTTTCCCTTTCTCCCCCTGAGCATCAAGCTTCTTGGTCAGTTCTTCAACTAATTTGACCATCGCTTCGTGCTCTTTTCTCTGTAAATCCATCCTTAGCTCAAGTGAAGTTCTGTGGCCTAGAATCATTTCATTGGTTTTCATCAGCAACTCGTTCTGTGCCATAACATTCTTCAGTTGCTTATTTGTCCCTGTTCTCTGGCTGTGGAGAATCCTAACTTCATCGGCCAGGGAATTAATCTGTGCTTGTTGAGCATCAGACTCCTCTTTTGACTTTTGAATGGTCTTCAACAGTTCAGCAACTTGGGTCTCTAAGACATTGATCCTTGCATCATACGGATCAGAATGCCTAGATGATGAGGCTTCAGCATTATGGATGGGGGAGGAGAAGATTGTGTCAAAGTCAAACCCTTGTGAGAAATCACCATAGTTGAAGGGTTAACCTGACGGCTCAGTGGTGTGAGGTGGGTGTGGGGATGTAATGATGGGAGTGGGTGTTATGGTTGGGGTGATGGTGACTGACTCCGTGAGAAGTGGAGTAGTCACCGTCACCTGGACGGTTAGAGTAGGGAGGGTCACCATCACAGGAATCTCCTCTGTGACCGCCGTGACTGCCACATTACCTTGTACTAGTGGCCTTCTCCTCCTTCTGTACAACTGTTGTGCTGGTGGGGTAGATTCTGACTCTAACTGTCAGCTGCAGGTTGTACTTGCTGCACAGTCGGGATCTCTACAACCCTGGGATAGCAACCTCTTGCCTATCTCCCCTCTTCTTGTTGGCACTCTCTTGCCTTTGTCTTTGTAGAGCAGCGTCAGAGTCAGAAGTCGGCTCATATTCGCTGCTCAAGCTTTGTCGCTTTCTTTTAGAAGACGACGCAGGCAGGGTTACCTGAGCCGATTTCCTCGGGTGTGCCTGGGATGGTGCGTCACCGGAATCAGAAGAATCTGATTCTGTTGCTTCTGAATCGGATTCCTCAGCACCACCATCACCACCTTCGTCATCACCTCCATCACTTTCATTCTCTTCTTCTTGTTGTTCATCAGAATCATCACTCATCTCTGGTGCCTTGGGACTATACCAATTCCAATCTTTTGGTGCGAGATATGCTTCATTAAGCAGGTGGCCAAAGAGTTCAGTATGCACAGGGGTAGGATCTACACTGCCTGGCTTTAGAAACTGAGCAAATACTCTCTTGTCCACCCGTTTTACTTGCAGTCTCTCCCCGATAGCACGTAGGTTTGGCAATGCATCATCAATCAAAAGTTGCACAAACCTCGGGTACAATAGGAACCTAAACTTCTCTGCTGTATTGATCTGATCATTGATTGCTTTGAAGATGTAGCGAGAGAAGTTGTAGCCCCTATTAAGAGACAAGCCCACCATGGCTGCTGCAAGGTCATGACCCATGGCATCTTTCCCCGCTTTTCTTGACGAGATGCACACGATCATGATGTGGGCAAAATACCGCCATTGATCCAAAACCCACATCTTCTTGTAAGAAGCATAGTCCCTCGCTCTGACATATCCCATTCTATGCCTCTAACATCCGTCCACATAGTAATCTGGATAGGATGTCTGGTCGGTAGCGAGGTCTCCGAACTGCAGGACCCTTCTTATTGTATCCTCAGAGAAAGCAATAGCCCGACCATCAACGGTAGCCCTTATGACATTAGGGGATACCGTGCAGTCGTGCTCTGTCGTCTCCCAGAATTGCTCCAAGTAAGGTCATGAGACTGTTGGGTCAGCTGAGATTGCATAACTTATTCTTGATCGGTTCAGAAAATCAACGATCTCTCGATATTGCAAAGCTGCCCCTTTCCACTCAGGTTGAGTGTTCTCTAACAAGTTGAATTCGTTAGTGAATGCCCGAGCCATAGTCTGCAGAGACACACAGAAAACATAATCAGAACAACGTATGTTATTGGAAGCAAACAAACATGACATGGTGTAGTAGTTACTTATTGAACAAAAATTTCAGACTTAGAAAAATTTCTAAGTGTTGGTGCTACGCACTTAGCAAGTGCGCAGCTTTTTCTTCTTGCGTACTTAACAAGTACGCAGGAATTGCTTCTTGCGTACTTGTTAAGTGCGCAAGAACAACACTTAAGAACAAAATTCATAAGTTGATTGGTCGTTCAAAAAAACGGGTCGATTAGGTCGCCACTAGGTCGGAATCAAGGATGCAAACCTATGGGACCATTATCAACACCACAAACTACCAACATTTCACCAATTTTGACCTAACACCGTCGCCGACCCACTGTCGAGTAAACTTCAACCGATGGCTCGAATCGAGGATCAAAGGGTGATTAGAAAATCAATTAAGGTTCCTATTTGCATGAAACACACAGTAAGTTACCCAAACAACCCCAAATTTTACCCAAAAATTCAAGATTTTAACCTAATGTTTTCTAAGTCACAAATCGGTCGAATGTCACGATTTTATGGATGGAATCGGTCTAAATTCTCACCAATGCGATGTAATGAGATGATGAAAGTATAGACGGGACGAAAAGATGGTTTAGACACAATCGATTTTGAGTTAAATTTGCAGAGGGAAGCTCTTAGGTTTGAAAGTGTGAAACTCAGAAAAAAAATTCTAAGTGTCATTTTTATACCCATCACTCATCGGTCGTGCGTACTTGTTAAGTGCACACGAGTTAACTCTTGCGTACTTACAAGTACGCAGGACTTAACTCTTGCGCATTTACAAGTGCGCAAGACTACAAGTACGCAGGACTTAACTCTTGCGCATTTACAAGTGCGCAAGACTAACTCTTGCATACTTGTTAAGTACGCAAGGTTTACTTCGTGCGAACTTATCAAGTACGCACAGCCCTTATGTGTGCAAATTTCCAACTCAGAATTATGAAGATTTTTCAAATCAACGAACAAACAAGATAAGAAATATTCAAGCACGAGGATTCAAATACAATTCATGAAGGTTAAACATAAAATATTTTTGACTTTTTCTGATTAAAATTGAACAATGCATAAACTTAAAATCTTTTTGTTCTTTTCTAGATAAATATATACAAGTATTCACACAAACTATTTTTTATCAAAGACACGAGCAGAGGATCATATCAGGCTATCTTTTAGCAAAAATGATACAATATAAACATCAAAGAATATGGGATCATGTTATGTATTACTCTTTATTCATACGTAATAAGCACATAAACAAGTAATTCAAGTTGACAATATTATAAGATTTGAAACTATACGCATCTTTGTATCACGTTCTTGTGTATTAAGGTATTAATTATAATATATACAATGTGTACCCCACTGATATGCTATTCTTACTTGCACTATCTCAAGGCATCTAAGATTTTCCCAATGATTTTCTAGATTTACAGAATGAAACTACATCTATTAGCACAGGAAAAAATCAAGCAGAATCCATAAGGATTATCGGGAATCATAAGATTCAGAATCGAGTGATTCAGTTGTCTTGGTTTCATTTGATTTTCTTCATTGAATATCGGAATGATGATTCAGGATAATATATATGGTGATTGAATAAGGTAAGGGGATCCAACTTTTATCTGGATTTGATTTCAATGAATCAGGAGTGATTCAAGGGTGAATACATGCTCAACGGTTAATGCAGAGACATGTCTTGATTCAATCTCTCCTTGCATACTTGTGAGTATGGGCAGTGAGATGAACCGCATTAATTGTGCTAATCGACATAACCCGAAACTGATCTCAAAAGAAAATAATTGCCAAAATCTAACATCCTTTATCTGGTAATGATCTTTTCTATTCTTTTACGCACACACACTTGCAAACATGGGTTCAAATCACAGTTGTAATTTAGATTTAGTTTCCACACTACTAGTGATTCAAAGACGCATACAGCCTACCGACAATTCAAATTACTTGTAAATAAACAGATTAAAAACATAATAACTTAAACAATTAAGTAAACATGACGCAATCATTTCCCATATGAGCAGTCTATGGTGTTTAGATCATTTCTGATGTACTATCATTTCCTCTTTTCTCAAGTTAACTTTGAAATTTTCTCCATTTTTTTTAATTTTTGTAAAATATTTTAAAAACTAAAAGAACTATACAGAAAATTTAAAAGAATTAAAAAATTAACTTCCATGAATTGAATTGAGTTAAGAAAACTTAGTTTTCACTCAGGATTGAACATTCCTATCAAGTTGACAAGATGCTCAAAACGGGATCGATCAAATGCCTTTGTGAAAAGGTCAGCAAGATTGTCATCTGTGTGAACTTTTACAAATTCAATTAAATGCTTTTCAGGACAATCACGGATGAAATGATGGCGAATCTCTATGTGTTTAGTTTTGGAATGTTTCACCGGGTTATTTGTGATGGACATGCTGGCATTGTTGTCAATGAATAGAGGAGTTCCAGTGAAGTTTAAGCCGTAGTCTCTCAACTGCTGCTGAATCCACAGTATCTGAGAACAACTGCTCGCTGCAGCAATGTATTCTGCTTCACAAGTTGAGACAGAAACCGTTGACTGCTTCTTACACTGCCAGGAGACCAGTCTGTCTCCTAAGAATTGACATCCACCAGAAGTTGACTTTCTGTCAAGGTTACAACCGCCATAATCTGAATCAGTATAGGCTTTGAAGTCGAATGACTGCTGCTTAGAGTACCAAAGACCTAATCGGGGTTTCCCTTTCAGGTATCTGAAAATTCTCTTCACGGCTATCATATGTGACTCCTTCGGTTGAGACTGAAACCTTGAGCACAAACATACAACAAACATTATATCGGGTCTTGAAGCTGTGAGATACATAAGTGATCCGATCATTCCACGGTACAACCTGCTGTCCACATCCTTTCCATCTTTGTCAGTATGCAAACCATGATTGACTGGGATAGGTGTGCCATAAGTACTGCTATCATTCATCTTGTATTTTGACAAGATGTCCTGCACATACTTAGTTTGATGTAGATAAATGCCATCCTCTCTTTGACTGACTTGCAGACCCAGGAAGAACGACAATTCACCCATATTACTCATTTCAAATTTGGACTTCATCACCTGCTCGAATTCCCTACACATCCCTTCATTGGTAGACCCAAAAATGATGTCGTCGACATATACTTGTACAAGAAGAATGTCACCTCCTGCTTTCCTAATGAAGAGAGTCGAGTCAATCTGTCCACGGTCGAAACCATTAGACAGTAAATGCTTAGATAATGTCTCATACCATGCCCGCGGTGCTTGATGAAGACCATAAAGTGCTTTGTCGAGCTTATACACTTTATTGATATTATGCGGATCTTCAAAACCGGGAGGCTGAGTGACATAGACTTCTTCATGAACTTTACCATATAGGAAAGCACTCTTCACATCAAGTTGATAGACCTTGAAGCCGACATATGTGGCATAAGCCAAGAACAGTCGAATGGCTTCAATTGTAGCAACTGGGGCATATACTTCCGTGTAATCCTAGCCCTCTTGCTGATAAAAACCCTGAACAACCAATCTTGCTTTGTTCTTTACAACAACATGAAGATCACCCGTCTTGCATTTGAACACCCATCTGGTTCCAATTGGCTGAAATCCTCTTGGCAAGTCAACCAAATCTCACACGTGCAACTTTTGGAATTGAGACAATTCTTCTTGCATCGCCTCAATCCAGCAGTTGTCAGTAAGAGCCTCCTTCACATTCTTCGGCTCTAACTTGGACACGAATGCAGCATGCAGACATGTTTCCATGACACCAGTGTCAAGTATCTCTGTGTAAAGACTGGTGTTCTCAGTGATGGTTCGATGACGAGTCTGAACGCCGGCATAAGGATCACCAATAATGTTGTCAATTGGATGATTCCTATGCACTCTCGTCTTCGGTACAATCGGTTCCTGAATTTCTGGATCAAGATTCGTGCTTAACTCCCCCATTTCTTGTGTTCCAGAGGAAGAAGATTCAATGTTAATTGGATCAGCTGGAGCTTCATTTCCTACACTTGTGTTAGGATTAGCTGGAGCGTCATCTCCAACGACAAGAACATCTTCACTGTTATCACTATCATGAGTTCTAGATGCAGATGCAGCATTGGAATCAGGAGTTACAATCGGTACAGTAGCACGAGTAGAGAAGCTGGAGTCATCGCCGCCACCCAATAAATCATAAACATTTGCAGCGTCATCTGCAGATATATCAGGAAGATTGAATGACTTGAATAGCGCATCATAATCAAAACCCCAAGTTGGACCTGTTGGTTCGGGTGGAATGCTGTGTTTACTACAATCCACTTCAAACCATTCCTCGACAGTACGAGTTCCTATGTTGTACACTCTCTTGCAAGGCGAGTTGGCAACGTATCCTAAGAAGATGCCTTCCACCGCTTTTGCATGAAACTTAGACTGGCGGTCTTTGTACTGTAGCAACAAGGAACAAGGACTACCGAAAGGAACTAGGTAATCAAGATTGGGAAGTCGATTGTTGATCAACTCGTAACAAGTCTTGTGGTGCCTCTTCACAACCAGGACTCTGTTTAAGACGTGACACGCTGTATTAACTGCTTCTGCCCAGAAAGTGACAGGAAGCTTTGCATCCGACAGCATAGTCCTTGCAATCTTAATCAGTGTTCTGTTCTTCCGTTCAGCAACTCCATTCTGCTGAGGCGTGTACGGCGCGCTGAATTCGTGACGGATCCCTTTCTTGAGACAGAAAAGCTCCATCAAGTTATTCTTGAACTCAGTTTCGTTGTCGCTCCTTATCCTTCTAACTTTCAGCTTGCAAATAGATTCCAAGCTCAGGATCAAGTATTGAAGAATATCAGCAGTCTCGTCTTTAGTACCTAAAAAATGCACCCAAGAAAAACGTGAGAAATCATCAGTTACAACTAGACAGAACGACTTACCTCGAATACTCCTGATACTTATGGGGCCAAACAGATCCATGTATAATAGCTCCAAAGGGGTATCAATAGAGTTTTGGAGCTTGGGCTTGTGAGACTTCCGTTGCTGTTTGCCCTTTTTACAAGGCATACAGTCATCTGCAACGATAAACTTCAGCTTAGGAACCCCGGTTACCAAACCGTTTCGGACAAGATGATTCATTTTACGATAAGAAATATGTCCGAGTTTCCTATGCCACAAGATAGAGTCAAGCTCTGTCGCTTTTGTAAGCAAACAAGTAGCAACTGATGAGGTGGTTGTTGCCACGCTCATATCGATCTGATATGTGTCATTCGTTCTTGGTGCTCTCATCAGAATCCAGTCTTCGGGAACCTCAAAACCGGGTTTGAGAATCAGGCATTCTGACTTGTCAAACATCACCGAGTACTCCTTATCACACATTTGGGAGACACTCAACAGGTTATGCTTCAGCTGCTCGTAGAAGTTGACATTGTCAAAGCTGACACAACCGTTTGAAACCACGCCTTGACACGTGATGCTGCCGCCTTTTTCTCCGGCAAAAGCCACATAGCCACTCTGAAAGGTTTAATGTCTTGAAACAGGGCCATGTTTCCTGTCATGTGCCTGGAACATCCACTATCTACATACCAGGGGTTAGAGATAGTACCCTTCGGACGTCCCTGCACGAGTAACAGAAGAATTAGTTAGATTTGGAGACCTAAGCCATTGTGGTCTTGGGTCGTCCGTCTTTCTCAAAATAAACTACTTCTTTCAACTCACAGTCATGATGACTGTTCAAAATTGGTGAATCTTTGAAGGATTTGGGAACAGGAGATTGAGAACCTTTTACTTTCTTGTTCCAGGATCTCTTTTGATTCTTAACCAGAACAGGAGACTTTGGCTCAACCACAGCTGGTGAACTTGTGGAAGCTTCACCTGATTGAGCTTTAGTCAGCCGTTCCAGCTTTCTCAACATCTTATTCCTTCTTCTTCTCTGTGGCTTAGAGAGTCTAGCCACAGATTTCTCACCTGTACGTGTACTACCAGATGTAGACACACGAGGTACAGCAGGTTGCTTTACCTTTCTTGCAACAGATGGTTTGGCCTCAGATTTGATCTTTGTCTTTGCCATCGGTTGGACTGGTGGTTTCACCACATTTTGCTTTGGATGTTTGGGAGATGGTTTCACTGGTGGCGACCTGGGGATAACAGCTGGTTGTGAAACAACATGCCGTTTCCCTTGGTTCTTAGAAGGACAGTTCACAAAAATGTGACCAACCGAGCCACAGTGAAAACAGTTCCTCTTGTCTACATAAGTTCTCTTGTAAGGCTTATTAGATCTGGCCTTAGATAACTCAGCATTATAAGCAGGAGGAGTTGGTTTCTGAACAGCAGTCTGAACCTTAACAATTTGATTTTTGGGAGTATAGTATTTTTCCAAATTTTCTTTGTAACCAAGCCCAAAGTGAGCTGAAAAAGCTTCTTTCTTTACTTGGTTAAGGTTTTTATACCCCCATAAAGCATTACCTTAAGTTTATCATTTGATTCAATGACATCAGGTTCAGTTAAGATACAATTATCACCATTAGTGATAATGTTTTTCTTGACTTTCTGTTCAGTCAACAACTCCTCAGATACTACTCCTTCAGGGCAAGAGTTAACCGACCCATCTTCAGAAGCAGTAACAAACTCCTCACTAGATGTGGAGTTAGCCTTACTTGAGGATTCATCCTTTTTAGGGGAATCATCCTTATCAGAGGACTCATCTAGACAAGTGAGATCAATGTCTAATAAGCCATTGACAAACTTCCCACTGATTGGTGGAGGAATGGCATTGGTACCAAGACCTAGACCATTCATTTCCTCACTACAGATTTATAGTGTTCCACCACAAAGCGAGAGTTTTTCAACTTCTCATTAGTGCATTTTAACTGCAAGATCTCATTTTGCAGTTTGTTGATTTCGTTGTTCCGTTTTTCTAACCCCTTATAAGCAATATCCAAGTGAAGCTGTTGATCGCTCATTTTTAAAGAATACTCACGTTTTTCCTTTTTCAATGTTTCAATAGATTCTTTAAAACGTTTTTCATTTTCTTTATAGTTTAGAGCTGCCATACTTAGGGGTTCGATTTTGTCTTGGAGCTTAGAGTTTTCAAGTTTTAGCCCTAGACACTTAGAACATGAAACAACAGAAAAGGGATTAGAGTCTACCTCATGAGATGAACTTGTTGCTTCTCCAATGGCCATGAGAGCAACAGCAGTCGATTTCTCTTTCTCAGCTACAGAAGCTTCCTTTCCTTCAGCTTCCTCCTCTTCCTCTGTAGCAGCAGTTGTAGACTTTTTTGGGTCAGCCATAGAAGCTTCCCTTCTCTATGCTTCCATCATTTCCATGATATCATCCATGAGACCAACCTGTGTTTGTGCGATGATGGCATCCTTAAGATGAACGCCCCAATCAAAGTTGTCGTCCTGTTGGGCTACCAGTGCATTGGACGTTCCACCTGGGCTTTGATTGTGGTGGTTTGGATTGTTTTGGCCATGGCTGTTTCCTTGGCTAGGTCGGGTAAAACCAGAGGCAGGTGCTCTGTCTTTCTAACACTCACGAGCAAAGTATCCATAGTTCAGACACTTGTAGCATTTGGCCTTAGATTTGTCAAACCCGACCTTGGCATTAGGATGCCCACCAATAAACTTTCTTCCTGTTCTGTTCAGGAAACGCTTGGCTCTCCTCAAAAGCATGGCCATATTCCATTGAATATCCATGTCCTCCATGTCATCAGGATCCACTTGATTAAAATCTTCTTCAATCGTCTCTGGATCAGTAAGCTTGCCACCTATGAAATTTTCATATGCAAGCATACAAGATGAGAATAAAGCTACATGATCTTCAGCTATTCTGGCTATAGCTGAGTTGTTAGCTGAAGACGTAGCAGGAGGATTTCTTGAGGTATTTTGATGATGAGACCCCAACCCTGATCCTGAAGCATAGCAAGCATGACCACCACACCCAGTTGAGTGGTCTTCTTCAGTAAGATTTCCAGTGAAGAGGGAAATTCCAGAGCCAGATGACTTGGATGTAGAAGTCGTCCCATGATACATAGAAGGGTCTTGTATCTGGGGTCTTCCAGAGCTCTCCTTTCTTTTCAAGTTCATTTCATAAGCTTGAATCTTTCCTATTGCTTCCTCTACTGTCAACTCATAGAATTTAGGATTTTCCCTCATCAGGGTTGTGTACATCTCAAATTTGGGTGGTAAAGCATCCAAAAACTTTTCCACCATCTCTTCAGCTGGATACTTGAGGTCAAAAGCATTCAACTCAGTCTGTAAATGATAGAATCTAGAGATGAGGTCATCTAAAGATTCGTTCTCAAAGAATCTGAAGCACTCATACTGCTTCTTGAGAAGATCCCGCTTACTCTTCTTGATGTCACCATTTCCTTCGAATCTCTTCTGTAAGGCTTTCTAGAGATCCTTAGAATTGTCATACCCTCGGAAACTGTGGAACAATTCCCGAGTTAATGCCATAGTGATCGAACCAAGTGCCTTCTTCTCTCGATCATATGCTTTTTTTTCTTCCTCATCGAATTTAGAAATAGGCTTGGGCAATTCATCATCAAGATAGATGTGTGTGGGATGCTTATATCCCTCAAGGATTGGTATCCATAGTGATGAGTCGGTATAAGAAATGTAGTGCTCGAAACGTGCCTTCCAATTGGAATAATCGTTTACGTTTAGCAACTTAGGTGGTTTCTGAGGTGTACCGATCTCATTATCATAGTTTAACATGTTTCCAAGATTCTGAAGGTTCGACATAGTGAACACTTAGTCAAAACTCATAAAAAATCAGACATAGTTGGGCACTTGTGATTGGCCTTGCGCACTTGAGAAATTGTCTTGCGTATTTAAGACTTACTCTTGCGTACTTGTAAGTACGCAGGAGGAAATGATTAAGTACGCAGGATATAACTTAAGTTCGCACAAGTTCAGTCTTGCGCACTTGTAAGTACGCAGGAGATAACTCTTGCGTATTTAGTAAGTACGCAGAAAACTGTACTTTTTGCCAAAAATGGTAAGTACGCATGATATCTTTTCAGTAACTCTCACCAACCTTTTCCGGTGACTGGAAAATCGCCGGAGATGGTAAAAATTGGTTTGATGATTAATGCAAATGAGCCAAAGGGTCAGAAACTTGTTTCTAACCAACCTTTGATGCTCAAATAACTCAAATACACAACAAAAAAATGGTTTTTGAGAGATTTTTGCTTCTAAAAAAGTGCTCAAGAGCTACCCCTTTTTTATCACAAAAATCAACAAAAATACCTCTTTTTGCTTGTAAAACTAAGTAAAAACGTCTCCAAACTCACTTACAACACTCGAATTCAAGAGCAATGCTCTAATACCACTTGTAGGTCCCTTCGTGTGTGTCGGATCATTGCATGCAAGTGGTCTACTAGTTGGACCGGGTGCGGAATACCCGTGACTAGGCGGAGAGTCTAACTAAAACAAAGTAAACCAAACACGAGAGTCACAATAAAAGCTCTTTCTATTATAAACACTCGACGGTTACAGAGAAATCACAAATTGCGTACTTAACAAACTGAGTTCGTCTAAGATATGAGTTCTGCGTACTTATCCTCTGTGAACCAAACCTATTTATACAGACCTGATGCCTGCGCACTTAGCAAGTGCGCAGGACCAAATGCTCTTGCGTACTTAGCAAGTACGCATGGGTCTTCCTGCGTACTTGCTAAGTACGCAGGAGCTTTCTCCTGCGCACATTTAAGTGCGCAAAACACTTAGAAGAAATGCAACATACACTATGTAAAGTAAATACAACTCGATAAACTATTACATAACGACTCTTACATACAAAGACAAATTACAGACATTAGAAATACAAACTAAGACTCTATCCAGAGTGTTGTCACAGGAAAGTGCATCAACAAACTCCCCCTTGACAACAGCTCGGGATCTTCATCGTCTTCAGTCTTCAATCTTCAGTCTTCACAGCACTGGTTCCTTAGCTTCCATCTTCTTTTTTAAACATTTGAATGATTGTAGAGGCTCACATGTTGAATTAATTTGTATGCAGGGTAACTTTAGTACAATGTTGGTTGGCAACTACAAACTCAAGTCGGTCCGACAGATTATTTTGGGACACTGGCAGAAATCCCACGGGTTGACGTTATTCGCAATGCGCGGGGTGTGAAAACCTCTAGTTAGTTATAATACACCAACTAGCACATAATATTATTATTAATTATTTAATTTTATGTATTTTGACGAGTTTTAATGTTTTACTAATTATCAGTAATTAATCGCGTAAAATAAAACCCGAGATAAATACCCGGTACAAGATTTAAGCCTCACATAACTTAATATTTTATAAAAACTAGAAATTAAGACCCGCGCATTGTGGCGGGGCCGTACGGTGACATTAACGTGGTTAAGTACATAACTAAGCCCGCACATTTGAGAATCTCGCTATATGTGTTGCGGTTGTGACATTAACGCCGTTAAGTACGTAAAAGATAAGTATGGAGTTGCGAAAGTTCAGTGTAGATAGAATAAACTTTCACGCCTAGCATGTTGCGGCGTAAACACGACCTAACATTTAAACGATAAAATCGCTATGGAAAAAAATGTATGAAAAAAAAAAGTTAGATTAAAATAAACACGTGTAAAGTCGTGAATTTACCTTGATAAAGTTAAAAACTTTAAACCAAAAACGAAACAATATAATAAATTAACATTGAGTTGTCGAAAAAAATCAAAAACGTTAAAAAAAATCAAGACCGAAACGAATTTTCAACACAGATAAAATTTACATAAAAAAACGAAATTGTTTAAAAACAACATTGTAACGATAAGTTTGTTAAAGAATTAGTAATAAAGTAAATGAAATAGTTCTAAAAAATAATATAAAAGGATGAAAGGATAAAAAGAAAAATAATCAAAAAGAAAAACACCATGGAGCATCGAACCTGGGTTGGAAAGCAATTGAAAGAAAGATGTTACCAATAAGACAAACCATCTTTAATGTAAATAATTGAATCTATACTATATAGTAAATAAGGGTTTTTTCATGTCACGTGTCGTCTCCACATTCATTCTTATCATTTTTTTCGCATATCTCTCTTATTAAATGCACCTTTTACCATATGGTTGGTAACCGACATTGGTTTTTAAAAGTATATAGAATTAATTAAGGATGGATGGCCAACTTAATTCAAATTTTTGGATATTAATGAATGGAGAGACACTTGTCTCTTAACTCATCATTAAAAAATCTCACCTCTCCATATTTTCAAGGAATCTTCCCATTAAACACTCAAACCCCTCACATACACTCTCTCACATCTCTCTCTCCCTCTTTCTCCCCTTTGGCCGAAATCCACTCCCTCTCTCTCTCTCTTTTTGTTTTTCATATTCATTCAATAAGAACAAACTTGAATCTTCATCCATTTTTCAAGATGTGTTCTTCATCCATTTTTCAAGATGTGTTGTCTTGGTGAAGTTGTTTGAAGCTTTGGAAGCAAGAACGAGCCACATCTCGGATTTTTGGAAGCTTTTACAAGTCCACCATCTTCTTCTTTTCAAGTATTCAAGGGTATAAAACTCTCCTTTGATTCATATTATTCTTAGAGTAAATTACAAATTATGTCTTTTAACTTTATAGAAAATTGCAGGTTATGTCATTTGGCTTCAATAATTACATTGTGTCCTTTTTTGAAACTTTTGCACACATTTTGTCCAACCACTAACTGAAGTTGACTTTTTATGTTAAATCCAAGCATGTGCCTTGCACATGAGGGTATAATTGTCATTTCACCACAAAAAGGACTATAATTGTAATTTACTTAAACATCCCAACCCTACCTTCTCCCCAATCTTGTTCATCGCAGATCTTCAAACCAACATCACCATTGTCGCTCACCTTCAAACCACCTCCCCATCTTCTCCGGCATAACTCATTGGCGTCTCCCAGATCCGGCGAACATCCTCCTCTTCATCGTACATGTCATCGTAATCTTCATCATAGGCATTACACCACTTTATTTCACGGATGAACAAGATTTTGGGGGTGTAGATGGCTACAAACAGACGCTAACTGATGGGTATGTTCCATCGATAATTACTTGAGTATGCTTCACCTGGTAGTCATCTTTTTCACTTGGAGAACCAAAACCCCAAAATCTGATGATTGGATGTGCAAATGGATGGCTGACAAGGTTGTTGAAGATTAAAAAAATGGTTCGCTGATAAATCGACCCATTTTCTTCTCGAGTCATACCTCCTCCTTAGATTTGTTTTCAACGCATAGGGTGTTGTAGATGGGATACGATATGATGTTGGTCCCTTTATTATAATGTTTCAATTTCTCAATTTTTCCATTTCTTGATTTTTACTTGCATTTTGATTGTAATTTCTCAAATTTCTTTTTATTTACTGAACAAAGTGTTTCAATTCTTATTTTCTTTGTAAAATACATGTGCCCATTTTATAAGATTTTTTTCACTTTTATGGCAACCATCCTTCCGGTTCTTTGCTTTTGATGTCAAAAGTTCTAGTTTTAACTTTTTACTAAATTCTAATTTTACTTGATTTTTTTAATTTAATGCATTTTAATGCATTTTCTATGGCTACTGTTTGCTAAATCAAAATTCCACTTAGCCTACATCAAGATCAACTATATATCCACTATGAATCTTTCATTCTTGATTAAACTAACAAATACAAAAAAAAATTGGAAAGAAAAAGTCTCTCCTTTATACACATCCGAGTTAGCAAACAGTAGCCATAGAAAATGCATTAAATTAAAAAAAAATCATATGTTTCTGATTGAAATATTTACGTCGTGAAGGTTGAAGATAGCCGGCCTATTTGGGTAGAGAGTGGAAGAGGAATAGGTGGTAAAATGACTATATTGCCCTCATGTGCAAGGCACATGCTTGGATTTAACAGAAAAAGTTAACTTCAGTTACTAGAAATGACTTAATGTGTGCAAAGATTTCAAATAAAGAACATATAGTGTAATTATTGAAGCCAAAGGATACAATCTGTAATTTGATATATGGTTAAAGGACATAATTTGTAATTTACTCTTATTCTTATTTGTTCATCTTTGTTCTTGTTGATTCTAAAACAAGAATAGTTCACCCATCACCAAATCTTTCTTGGAGATGTTTAAAATAAGGGTTTTCACAACTAAAAACTAAGCTAAAAAGGATGTGAATGCATGTATATGTGCATATTGAGTCTTGATTTTGAAATGTTTTGCTTGTTTAAATGGATGATCTTCATATCCATTTTTCTCCAACAAAAGTCATCATTTGAAATTTGATGTAAATGGATATTTTGGTCACAAAATGTTAATTAAAAAGTAGTTGGAAGCATGCATGTGGATTAGTAAATGATTTCAAGAAAACTAGGCATGTGATTGCACTTTTTGAGTCTCTAATCTTGCATGCAATAATTTATTTTAAATCTGAAAGTTTATGCATAAAACATGTGTTATACAAGTATTAAAAAGTAATCTAACAACTACAAATGATAAAAAGTGGATTGGTGACATGTTACATATATATTAAAGTCTAAAAATCACCTTATTTCATGTTGAAAACACCTAAATTAGTGGGTTTTGCTCAAGATAAATTCCGGACAGAATTGAGTAAAAGAAATCAGTACCTTATACATAAAATATGTTCATGGATGAAGGACTAAAAGACTTAATACATATATACTAGTATTATATAGCAAAATACGCATATTTCGACGGTTTTGGACACTTAAAACACATGCAAACTCTTTGTTTTGTAAATCTGAAACTAAACAGGTTCTAAACATTTAAGTTATGGTAAAAACATGTAATATAACTTCTCTAAATGTTTGAACATAAGTATGGACGTTAATACTTAAAAACTATGCGTATTTAGTGCCTACAACGATACTTTTAATGAGTAAAAATGCATATTTTTGTATAAATTTCTACACAGCAATGATGTAGTGCAAAGCACACATCTTTATTCCTAGTGTTTTAGTTAGTTTTGTTGAGTTTTATCCTTATTTTGAATCGTTTTTGTATACATTTGAGTCTTTGATATGTTTACAGGTGCTCGTGGTGATTACAAGTGAATACCCGAAGAAACCGAGCACGAGAATGAAGCCCAAAGTTCAAAAGTCAAAAAATAGTGAAAACCAGTCGTTCGCGGCAACAATATCTCTCGCGGTATGCGAGGGAAAGGAAAATCCAGCCCGACTAAATTGTTCCTCGCGGTACGCGAAGAACCAGGCTTACCGCGAGAGACCCATAAATTCGCAAAAAGCCCAAATTTGAGATTAAATAGAATTCGAAGGCAATTAGGTCAGAAGTTCGATTACACAGTCATCTAAGGAGATAAAAAGGGTTATTTTGGGTGTGAGAAGCAGATTAGAAGCCAAAGGTTCAAGCTTTGGATCCGGGTTCGTTGATTCTAACGTTTTCGGGTTTCAAGATTTGATCTTTATTCTTGATTTGATTGTTTGAACCATGTCTATGTTTAATACTTTTATTTTGAATGTTTTGAACATGATTCTAGGCTAAAACATAAGTACTGTCTAGGTCAATTGATGATTGCTTGATAAAGTTTGCGACTTTTGTCGATTTTGGATTCTAATGTTGGTTAATTGATTTTGTAAACGATATTTGGATATTAATTGTGATGATATAGCATGCTATATTTTGATTGTGTGATTAATTATAACTCTGTATGTTAATTTTTGTTATCTGCCAGTTTGCTTTACATATCCAGGTCATGAATCTTAGGGTTTGAGATCGTTTGTGTGGTTTGCTAGACATAGTGACCATAGGAGTTGTGATTGACTACTAATTAGAGTGAGTGTGTATCCTATTTCAATACCTGAGAGGTGAGAGATAGTTTCCTAGTCTTCGTAATTAAGAATCCAAGTGTTGACGGTCTGACAGGACGTTGGTATTAGGTGTCTAGTGATTGTTGCTAGTTCAAATCATAGTTCCTATTATGAGATTACCCCATGCATTCCTTGAATGTATTGTGGATAGTGAGACTGAAATGTGATATGTCTTTTAAGGTACATTGTCATTGTTGGAGAAACCGAGAGGTGATCCAACCATCTTGTGAGTTTAGTACACTTTACGCTCCTTGGTTGGTGACACCCTGAAGGTGATTAGGGATCTACTAGGTAGTCTTTAGTTGTCATCTTTAGAAACCCAGATCCATCTTAGTTTCCAGATCCATCTTAGTTTCCAGAACCAGTAGAAGTTATGCTTTGAAAGTAGGATTTCGACCAAGGTGGTATTCTTCCCATCTCTGATATTTACTTAGTTTCTTGCCTTGATAGCTGAGTCTATCTTTGTTTTCTGCATTCCTTAGTATAAATAGTAGTGTAGTCAACCCCCCTAAACAAATCAATCTTTAGTCCGAGTCAGAGTCTTGTATTGTTACATAGTGTCTCTAGGGTTCGATAACTCGGTTTCCCGTTAAGCTGTGCTACACTCGATAGGTACACTTGCCTGTCAGTGCGGTTTAGTTCATAGGTACTATAGGATCGGTAAATACAAGATGGTTCTATTCCAGTTGAGATTGGCGTAAACAATCACAACTTAATCAAAGTAAACAAGTAAACAAAAGAAGTACTGATAAATGCAATTTGTATTAAGCTTCAATGGTTACAAGATTACAGAGAAAACTCTAAGAAAAAGCACTAAGATACAATGACTCTAAGTACTACTTATATAGTAACTTAGAATCAAGACAGACCCTTGATTCTAAGGATCAGATCTAACACAAACTGTTGATCTTGTATTGAAACTATTCTACATATAATGATAATAAACACTATAAAAGTTAACTTTACTCAAACGTCTTCTTAGGCATCATTGCTTGCATGCTTGAAGAAGAGCGTTGTAGTGCTTTATTGTCTGCACCAGTGACATTCTTTCTGCATGGAGTGTGTCAGTGGTGTAGCCGAAAGTTGTTAGTGGTAATGGTTGCTTTATCAAAGTCAGTCAGCTGCAACGTTTGATCTTCAGTGGAAATGGCTATCAGCTACAAAGTTGGAGATCAGCAGCAAGATGCAACCATCCAAAGCTACTGATGATTTGCCTATCAACAGCATCAAGTGTTGATGCTGCTGAGAAGCCTATCCGCAGCAACTCTGGTCTTCAGCAGATAAGGCTATCCGCAGCAGATTTGTTCTTCAGCAGAAGAACAAGTATCCGCTGCAGATAAGCTTATCCGCAGCAGTTTGTTGGTCAGCAACAAACTCTGAGGTAAGCAGCATTTGTACTTAGAAAGTTTTGTAGCCATCAGTCTTTATTTCTACAAACTCCCCTAGACTGATGCTACCAAAACTCTCTTACTTCTTTTGTTGTTGAAGCTTTTCCATGTTGCTGACTATTCTTGCAACCTCATATCCTCTCTGGTCCTTGCTTGGATTGTTAAGAGGAAGCTCAGATAGAGTCTTGATGTCTTTGCTTGTCATTTTGAAGATGGCCTTGCTTGAATACCTCATCTTATGTCCTTTAACATCTGTCAATGTGAACTCATTCTTTTCAGCATTGTAGGACCAACTGATGAGTGGAGAGTGGGATTGGAGAGGTTTGGCATCAATGATTTCATCTTTGCTGGGGTTGAAGTAATGTTTGATCACCAGCAACAGATGTCTCCCACCTTCATTCTCAGGCTCATTGGCTTCACCCAGCTCCATCATTCTTCTTATATCAGAATCTGGAAGCTGCAATACCTCATCAACAGTTGTATAAATTGATCTTCTTTTTTCTGTTCTTCCCCAGAAGACTTCAAACTTTTGATTTTGAGTGCTGTAGAACTAGTTGACAATTTCTCTTGAGTCTTCTGGTTTGAAGGAAGGTTTGGTTTTCTTCTTGGGAGGCAGTTGATGAGTAGGTGCTGGGTGGGAGGATTTGGACTTTGTGGGTGGGAGGAGGGAGGTCTAGGATGGAGAGTGGAAGGTTGTTGGATAGAGTAAGTGGTGGATGAGGGAGAAGGCTTGGGTTTCTTTGGTTTCGTTTCTTCTTCTTGATTGATTACCCTCTTCTTTGAGCCTTTCTTCCCCAGTCTTTCTTCCTCTTCCTTTTTGACTTTAAAGTAAAGGGCTTGCAGGTTCATGAAACTCATGGGACCCAGCCTTTTTCCACTCTCCCCTCTAGCCTTTAGGAAGCCAATCATGACCTTCCTTTCTTCATGAGTTCTTTTGTTAAAGGCAATGATCTTCTTGGATTTTTGTTTGGCTTTTTCTTCTTCTTCAGCCTTTTTCTTATTTCCCAATTGACCTTGCTGACCCATGAAGGCTCTGTAGATTTCTTTATTTGATAGTTTCTCAAGGTAGTCTGCATCCTCACCTTGAGAAATCAGAGCCTCTATCCACTCCTCTCTCATTTCTTTGGCTAGTTCAGAATCAGTTATTCTGAACTTGGCCTCTTCCTTCTTCTTCTTCTTCTTCTCTCTTTCTTCTTCTTCTTTATTAAATTGTTCCTGCAGTTGAAGAGCAAGAGCTTCATCTTCTTGAATATGATAGACTGTAGGAATATTGACTTTCAGATCATCCAGCTGTTTCTGTTATTCTCTGAGGAGAATGGCCGCTTTTCTTTCTTGAGCTTTTCTTAGTTCAGCCATCTCGTCTTCTTCTCTTCTTCTTATTCTTTCATCTCTTTCCTTCTTCTCTTTCAATAACTTTTCTTCATCATCTTCTGTTATAGGTCTTTTCCCCTTGTCTTTGCTGGATGCCTTTGCTTCAGCTTCATGGACCACAACAGCAGATGTAAGAGATGTTGTTGGGATCTTAGCTTTAGCTTCATTGGCATGATGAGGAGTAGACATAGAGGAAGGGACTGCTTCACTCTCTTTCTTTTCCCATTCATTCCCATATATAGCTTTAAAGGCCTCTTTGATATTCTGAGCAGCCACTTTTCTTGACCCTTCTGCTGCGTTCAGTATGACAATTGGTGAGGAGGGAAGGGATAGATCTGAGTCAGAGTCATTCATTGCAGGCGATTCCTCCTTATAAAGAGAAGCCTTGATGAGTTTGATCATTTCTTGACTTTCTAAGGAGTTGATGTTGCAGATGAGTGATCTGAGCTCAAAGACCTTGTGCAGGAAGTCTGAAGGTATGAGTAAGATCTCTTTGATGTTGATTGAGAGAGAAGATCCATTGCTTAGGAAGAAGGTGAAATAAGAGGAATCAGTGCTCACCCATCCTAGCACTTCCAAGTCCCTGACCATGATGTTGTACATGAATCTTCGCCAGCAGATAACTTCTTCTTCAGTTAATACACTGCTCCTGATTAAGTCAAGTCTTCTTGGAGCCAGTCTTTGTTCTGCTGTTGATGAAGATTCAGGATAAGCCACCCTATTTGCTTCTTTTAGTAGTCTTTCAAACCATGACATATTATCCTCCACTAAGTCATAGAACCTGCTGATTGCAAGTTCTACTGAGAGATCTGATGAAGTGTTGATACATCTTGTCAGATATAGATTAAGAACCTGGAGGGCATTAAGAGTGTTCTAGTTTAGCTCTTCTACTCCATTGAACTCCCATCCAATCCAGAATCTCTCGGCTATGCCATCATACCCCCAAGCTAGAATGGAGTCGAATTCTAGCTTGTTTGAAGTTAATGAGAATTGGGGAGTAGATGTTTGGCTTATTATGGCTGCAGCTTCAGGAAGTATGCTGAATGATGGAGGTGTGTCTTCATGGAGAGTTTCATCTTGCAACACCTCATCAACAGCTCGGACAACTAACTTCCAATCCTCAGTGATATCTTCCTCTTCATCTACTGAGTTTGGCAAGTCATGGATTTGAACAAAAGCAGGTTTGTATAGGGAACTTTGAAACACAGTCTGCTCTTGTATCCATTCTTCTAGGTTGTCCGCATCATCTTCCTTGGTAACTACCTCTCCCTTTTTGGTTGCATCAGTGCATAGAGTGTTATCTGTTTTAGTGCCCACTGATATAAAGGAGGAAGAAGTCACTGGAGGGCATTTATGGGCTTCATGTATAGAGAATTGGTGCCGCAGTTTGGACACTTCAGCCTCTATCATTGCCACCTTGGTCGTCAATTCCAAATTATGAAGTTTCAGTCTGTTCTCATCTACAGCTGTGGAATCCTTGGAGCTGGATGGGGTGATAGGCCTAGCCTCTGCATCCCTATCACCCTGGTTTTCTTGGAGCCTGTGATTCCTCTCAGTGAAGAGTGTTTCTAAGGAAACATCCTCACTGTGAGTTGTCGTGGTTAGGGTCTTAGCTATGTTATCACTGTCCTCCCGGTCAGTTGATGTACCAGGAGTAGTGACAGCCCTTTCCACATTCACTCTATTATCACTCCGAGAGTGAACCTTCTTGGGTGATGAACTTGGGCTGGGTGCATTAGCAGCCAGTCAATCAATACCTCCGAGATAGTGGTAGTTGGAGAAGGTATATCATCTTGACTAGGTCCTTCTGCACTTAAGTTCAGAGAAGAGAAATAATGATATGGCTCAGCGGGTGGTTCTATGGATCCGGGATGTGATCCTGATCCTAATAGAGAAACTTCCAAGGAAGTCTCTCTAATGGTGTGGCTATCCCTTTTAATATTCTCATCAGAATGTTGGGATTCTGAATGAGGGCTTTTAGGTTGGGATTGGGCCTGTGAGACAAGAAGAGAAGGAGTCTTCTTGCTCCTTTTTCTAGTGTATGTCGTTGCAACTGGGGCCCTTTGTTCCGGTTGAATGATAACATCCAAAACAGATGTAAGTGATTTTTGTACCTGTGCATCCTTAGTAGTTTGCACAGAGATTCGAGCAATGGAAGCAGCTTGTTGTTCAGGATTTGAAGTAGAGGGTGTGGGATCAGTATCAGCTGGGATTGCTGAACTGTCACCCTGGGTACTTTGTATGTTCAACATTGTAGATAACAATGGAACGTTGACCCCTAAGAACTTTTTGGAAACAGTTCTCATACTTTGAAAAATATTATTTTTATGACCCAACATGATGTAGATTCTTACAAGTTTTGAGAGATCTTTTTGTTCCTGGTTGAAAACCTCTTGCAAGAATCTGGGGTACATAAAAAAGTGTTGCTTTACACCGTCTTAAAGATTATATCTCAAACCCTCAAAGATGAGGTGTGCAAAGTTGAAGTCTAAGCCAGCAACCATACCATGGAAAGCAGAGGCAAGTGCAGAGCTCACTTGATGCCATCCACTTCTCTTCTGAGATATGCATTGTAGAAGAGTGTGGCAGAGATACTTCCATGGAGGGCCCATCAGTGCCTTCTCTATTGTGTACTCATTATGATTTCCAGTGTACCCTATGGATACAAAGGTCCTCATGTATTCTTCCTTTGAGTATGAGATGGCTGCCCCCTCATCTTGAAGCTGAAGATGTTTTCGGAGAGTAGCTTCCGAGATGATGATGTCCTTGCCGTCTGTAATATCTGTACTTTTCCGTTTACAATTTCCGGCCATTTGGCATTTATTGTAAACCCTAATTATCCATATTTAATAATATGTGAAAATTCTTAAATGAATTGCTTAAACTATGTGGCTAAAAACCATACTCAAACTATGTTTTAGGGCTAATATTCATGGTATTTGAATAAAGTCCCTAAACTATATAAAATAAATCTCATAAATTATCTAAGTGTAAAAAAAAAATTATACTTATTTAATTTGAAAAAAAAAATCCTAATGTGTTTTATTTAAATTAAAACACAAATTATATAAATTAAAATGACTTTTATAAATTTTTATGAATTTTTAAGAAATAATAAGATTTATTTCTAAATAAATCAAATAAATAAAGTTTAATTAAATAAATATATATATATATTTTTTAAAATAAAGTTTTATAAAAATATGTCATTTTATATCATTTTTATAGAAATAAACAATTCTTTTATAATTTATACATTTAAATATATCAAATTAATTAACTAAAAACCCTACTTAACCTAACTAACAAATTCTAAACCCTAAGGACCTTTTCTGCCTAAATCCAAACTTAAGAACAAGAAACTAGAGGGACTAGTAGTGTATTTAACCCATTCTTGATTTCTGTTGACTTTTGAAAGTCAACACATTCGAGCCTTTGATCCAAATTCGAATCGTATAACCTCGAATTCGTCCGATTTTGTAACCGATATGCACGTCTCAGACATTAACGACCATTATCAGGTCATTAAACCCCGTCATTGATTCGAATTAAATCCATTTACAATCCTTTAAACCATAACCGTCGACTCCTAATCATGAGACCATCAAATTGATTCGTTTCGATCTTTAAGCTCACAATTCAACACCTGCACACCTTATTCGAACTTCCCCGAACCTGTTGCACCACTCGATTTGGTCGGAGACGCAGCCGTAAACGTCGGGGAGTAACCGTTGAAGCCGCGACTGACATTTAGTCGATCCCCGCATTTCCGATATCATTTCAGGTAATTGAAACTCCTATCACCTTCGTTCTCATCTGTAGAACAGAAGCCCTAACCTTTTTGGGGCTGATATCATCGAATCGATCATGAACCCAATTCTAGGGTTCTTATGAAACCGGTTTAATCGAACACCACTTTAGACCCTTTTTAAATCCAATTAAATTATACCATTAGCTTCGAAATCAATCACTCCTTAAAAGCCCTTTATCAATTTAAACTGTTATTATCGAATTGATCATAACCAGTAACCTAGGGTTTGTTCATAATCCATTTTGGGGTTTTTGATCCTAGACACGATTAAAATGAAATTAAATCATACGAATAGATTCGCAATAACCTAAGCAATGAAAGCCCTATGATTCCAACGAGTTTCACTATCGAAATTGATCAAATTGATTTGATGCTCATATCTAGGGTTTCGGCCTTTCATCGAGTAATTAAACCATTCTAAACCTAACGTTTTTGCAATTAAACTCACCCTCGAAATCGCAGGCACCCGATTAACAAAACCCCTATGCCCCCAGATTCGATCGAAGTCTAAATCGGGAGGATTGGGACTGGTTTTGATTCGGTCTGTTAAGGGGGGGAGAACACTGGTGCCATCCGTGTTAATACCAATTGAAACCGGATCATTTGTGCGATACCCTAGCGGGCGTGATGGTTAAACCGGTGTGTGTGTGCAGGGGAGACCCGGGTTCGAGACCGGGCTCCTGCATATATATTTTTTTGGATTTTTTCTGGTTAATTTAATTAATAAAAATTGTTTTATTAATTATTATTATTATATATAAATGTGTTTTAACCCGGGAAACGACCCGTAGACTCGGGTATGAATTTATTAACTTATTTTTATTAATATACCCACTTTTATAAATAATATATTTATGTTATTATCAAATAAAAATAATATATTTATATTATTTTCGAAACTGTAACTTTGGATAAAAATAATATGTTTTATTATTTTTAACCCGTGACTTTTATAATTAGATAATATATGTTTATATATTATTTCGTATCATTTTTGTACCACGTGTGACGTTTTAAAACTATTAAATGATATAAATAGTTATATTATTTACTCTCGTTATTATTTTGACTAAAAATAATATATTTATTATTTTTGACGTAAATGGTTATTTATTTATCTAGAGAACTTAAAAAAAAGATATATTAAATTATATTATCTTCCTAACCATTTTAAATGACACGAACAAACCTTAGCTTATTCCTTTAAACTAAATGACTAAACTACAACTATAATAGGTTAATTGTGACCTACTTTGGATTATATCTTTGGATCAAACTTAGCTCGGAAACTACTTACAAACCATGTGAGTTTTCATGCCCCTCTTTATACATTTTATCACTTTTGGGGTGAAACATGTTCCTATATAATTACACTTACACTATTGACAAATCTCACAACTTGAAACAAATTCCCTTATGTTAGACTTGTTTAATTGCATTATGTGGCTTATTTGTTGATTACACTAGTTCATATTATTAACTGTTTCGACAGCCTATGAATGGAATTAGTGGTACCATGTGGGTTAGCTACCCCATGCATTTCTTTGATCTAGGATGCATGTAATGAATTCTGAAACTGAAAAACTGTTAACTATATGTTGGACAATCTGAATTGGATAAATCTTAAAAGGAAGGTTTAACTTGGACTGTGTGTATATACAATAAGACTATAATGTATTACTTGTCTTAGCATGGAATTTGTACTTTATCTAAACTACTATATCTATATCTACCATGATTGCTCACCAACAATTCATTTTGTTGATAACTCTTATTTTAAACATGTTTCAGGTGCATCAAGTTCAAGCAACGCTTGATTTATGTTCAACACTTAGGCTTGGACTTAGAAATTTGAAATCTGATTTTATCTTGTTTGGAACTATGTTTTGTCTTGTTTATTTGAACTATTTGTAGCCTTTGAGGCACTTTTAATATTATTGAATAAAATTATGAAATTTTAATAGTTCCAAGTGCTACGAGCAATCTGGTCACAATTCGGGTCATACTCCGACGTGTTCCGCCGCCCGGTTGGGGTGTGACAGATTGGTATCAGAGCCTTGGTTATAGGGATTTAGGTTATTAGAAATCTTTAACCTAGACTATAACTTTAGGACCCTCTTTTAGTCTTGCATGATTAGGAACTTATGTGTTTATTTGTCAAATTCTAAATCTTTAACACAAATCTTACAAATCCTCAAAATTCTAAGACTTTACCTTATATTTCCATCAATATCCTTTTATATGAAATTCTTCAATGTTTTAAAATATTTTATAAAACCCCCTAGACTTTGTAAGTCTATCCAAAGTCTCGTTAAGGTTTAAGACTTTGACAATGTTCAGAAACTCGTGCAATCTGGAAGGGTGAATGCCTGTATTCTGAGTTTCCTGTCTAGGCAAGCGTATTCGTACAAATCCAAATTACTGGACCTGTTACGCTTACCTGGGGATTCTCGGGATGAGTGTTCACTTATAGGCTAAAGCATGACTTTCTCAAATATTGTTGAAATCTTATTAACCTTGATATGTCCTAAGTAATTGTGAGGTAAAACCCAACCAACACAATTACTAACTATGTGTTTAAACTTAAGCCTATCTTTACTTTCAAAGCTAACTCTTGAATATTATTATTCATCTCAAACTTGCATTTTACTTTATTTTCTTATAGAATGTCTGATCCCGTTGATACAAATCCGGCACTCACACAACAAATTGTTGATCGGATTGCTGCAATACTACCAGCTCTGTTTCAACATCGTGATCAAAGCTCTTCTAATAACAACAACAACAATGCTTGCAACTTCAAATACTTTAATTCGTGTTCACCACCAAAGTATTCGGGTCATGAAGGAGCCACTGGACTACTCCAATGGTTTGAGGGCATTGAGAACACCTTCCTTAATGCTGGTGTTCCCGAGGCACTCAAGGTTCAATATGGCTCAAGCGTCTTTCAAAAGCGTGCACTAACTTGGTGGAACGGCGAGAAAACTACTCGCACCGTTCTTGTTGCTATGGCTCTTCCTTGGGCTGAATTCAAGGAACTCATGATCAATGAGTTCTGTCCTCGAAACGAAATGATGAAGATCGAGGAGGAATTTTGGACTCTCTCCCAAGATAGTGGTGACAATTCTGCTTATGTCACTCGTTTTTATGAGCTTTGTCTACTCGTTCCTCACCTAGTCGACACCTTGGCTAGGAAGATTGAGAAATTCTGCAAGGGACTCCCAATTCAAATCAGGAGTGCTGTTCTTAGTAGTAGACCTGCTACTATCGAAGAAGCTGTTCGTCTTTCAGCCACACTTACCGACACTTATGTCGATGCGGGAATCCTTCACCGCAAAGGAGGGAAGAAACCTGCTGTGGTTGCTGTTGTGACTTCTAAACCTGAACCTACTGGTAGAAACAGGAAGAGAAAGTCCAACCATAAACAAAATTATGGGACTGTTACACCTGCTCAACCTGTGAGCCAAGTAGCACCTGCTACTACTACTACCTTCAGTCCAACCAAGAAGGCTTATTCGGGGAGTTATCCTCAATGTGATATTTGCAAGTCTCACCATCTTCCCAATGCACCGTGTTGGGTTTGCACAAAGTGCAAAAGGTTGGGACATACTCAAGATCGTTGCCGAACCCCAAGCAACACTCAATCTCAAGTGCAAGGCCATAACGTGATACAAAACACACCATCCTTAACTGTTAAGGCTTGTTTCCAATGTGGAGATCCAAGTCACTTCAAGGATAAGTGTCCATTACTGGCCAATGCAATAAAAGCTTCAATCTCTGCTTCCAAAGGCCGAGTCTACACCATTACTGCTAGTCAAGCTCAAGCCGACAACGATGTTGTCAATGGTACGTATGTGATCAATAATCAATATGCTACTATTTTGTTTGATTCTGGTGCGGATAAAAGTTTCGTGTCCTTTGACTTTGAACCAATGCTTGCTAAGACTAGAACCCAACTAGACAAAACTTATAATGTAGAAGTAGCTAACGGGAAATCCGTTAAAGTTGACTCAATCATTGCAAACAATCAACTACAACTTAACGAACATACTTTCTCTATTGACTTAACTCCTATGCAACTTGGGAGTTTCGACGTGATCGTCGGCATGGATTGGTTATCCAAACATCGTGCTGAGATCGTTTGTGCCGAAAAATTCATAAAGATTCCTCTGCCGTCTGGTGAAGTACTACACGTGTATGGAGAGAAACAACCCAAAGGCTTAAAACTGATGACTATAACAAAAGCTCAGAAGTACCTCAACAAGAATTATCCAGCTTTTCTAGCTCACGTTGTGAAAGAGAAGGACAAGGGTAAACTCATGGCTGATATTCCTGTGATTAAGGACTTTGCTGAAGTATTTCCGGAAGACCTACCGGGAATTGCCCCTACACGACAAGTCGAGTTTCGTATCGACCTTGTGCCTGGTGCAACTCCTGTGGCAAGAGCACCATATCGTCTTGCACCATCTGAAATGCAAGAACTTGCTAGTCAACTTCAAGAACTCTCTGATAAAGGATTCATACGTCCTAGTTCCTCACCATGGGGAGCACCTGTCTTATTCGTCAAGAAGAAAGATGGATCTTTTAGGATGTGTATCGACTATCGGGAACTCAACAAATTGACTGTCAAGAATCGATACCCACTTCCAAGGATTGACGATTTATTTGATCAACTCCAAGGAGCTTCTATTTTCTCAAAGATCGATCTTCGTTCGGGTTATCACCAACTACGTGTTAAGGAGGAAGACATTCCCAAAAAAGCTTTTAGAACTCGCTATGGACACTACGAGTTTGTTGTCATGCCATTCGGTTTGACTAACGCACCTACCGTGTTCATGGATTTGATGAATCGTGTTTGTCGACCTTATTTGGATAAATTCGTCATTGTCTTCATTGACGATATTCTTATCTACTCAAAATCTAAGCAAGAACATGAAGAACATCTTCGTTTAGTACTTGATCTTCTTAAACAGGAACAACTTTATGCTAAATTCTCCAAATGTGAATTCTGGCTAAAGGAAGTCCAATTCCTAGGTCATGTTATTAACGAGGCTGGGATTCATGTTGATCCTGCTAAAATTGAAGCTGTAAAGAATTGGATTGCTCCTAAAACACCAACAGAAATCCGTTCTTTTCTTGGACTAGCAGGATATTATCGACGCTTTATTTCTAACTTTTCCAAGATTGCTGTTCTTCTCACTGCCCTAACTCATAAGGGTAGGATCTTTGAATGGGGACAAGAGCAAGAAGAAGCGTTCCAAACTCTTAAAGAAAAATTGTGCCATGCTCCAGTCCTATCTCTTCCCGATGGCAGCGACGACTTCGTTGTTTTCTGTGATGCTTCAAAGCAAGGACTTGGATGCGTTCTCATGCAAAGGGGTAAGGTGATTGCTTATGCCTCAAGACAACTTAAGGTTCATGAAGATAACTACACCACTCACGACCTCGAACTTGGTGCGGTCGTGTTTGCTCTCAAAATTTGGAGACATTATCTCTATGGAACCAAATGTGAAATCTTTACCGATCACAAGAGTTTGCAACATATATTCAACCAAAAAGACTTAAACATGAGACAACGTCGTTGGATGGAACTGTTAAATGATTATGATTGCGAAATCAAATATCATCCAGGGAAAGCTAACGTGGTGGCTGATGCGTTAAGTCGGAAAGAATATCCTAACATATGTTGTGCTCTTATTCAATCGGATATCGAGACCAAAATTCTTAAAGCTCAACAAACGGTTCTTTCCGAGGGCAACATGCAAAAAGAATTGGGTTGTGGAGTTGAAAAACAATTGGAGACTCGACCCAATGGGTTGCTACACTTCTTAAACCGCTTATGGGTTCCTGATCGGGATGATCTTCGTACTTTGATTTTTGACGAGTCTCACAAAACTCGTTATTCTATACACCCAGGAGCCGATAAAATGTACAAAGGCCTTCGCCAACACTATTGGTGGCCCGACATGAAGAAAGATGTTGCCGTGTACATTTCAAAATGTCTTACTTGTTCTAAGGTCAAGATTGAACATCAACGACCTTCGGGTTTGCTTGAACAACCCGAGATTCCAATGTGGAAATGGGAGTGTATTTCCATGGATTTTATCACCAAACTTCCAAGAACACCTCGAGGATTTGATAGCATTTGGGTAATCGTGGACCGACTCACGAAATCAGCTCATTTTCTCGTAATTCGAGATGATTGGGGAGCTGAGAAGTTGGCTCAAGTTTATTTGGATGAGATCGTTCGTCTACATGGCGTTCCTCTTAATATCATATCTGATCGTGATAGTCGTTTCACTTCCCGTTTTTGGGGATCTCTACAATCGTTCATGGGTACTCAATTGAATTTGAGTACAGCTTACCATCCCCAAACTGATGGTCAAACGGAAAGAACGATTCAAACTCTTGAAGATATGTTACGTGCTTGCGTCCTTGACTTTGGAGGCAATTGGGACAAATATCTTCCACTAGCTGAGTTTTCGTATAACAACAGCTACCATGCTAGTATCGAGATGGCACCTTTCAAGGCTTTATATGGTCGCCATTGTCGTTCTCCTCTTGGCTGGGATGAGGTCGGTGAAGCACAAATCACTGGTCCCGCTCTAGTCCAAGACACCACTGATCGAATCATCCAAGTTCGCGACAATCTTCGTTTGGCTCGGGAGAGACAAAAGAAGAATGCTGATATTCGTAGAAGACCTCTTGAATTCCAAGTTGGTGACATGGTTCTTTTAAAGGTATCACCTTGGAAAGGCGTTGTCCGGTTTGGGAAGAAAGGGAAATTCACACCGCGATACGTTGGACCTTTCAAAATCATCAAACGTATCGGGAAAGTTGCTTACGAGTTGGAATTACCCGACAAGCTTAGCAATGTACATCCCACGTTTCATGTATCTAACCTCAAGAAGTGTCTTGCCGAGGGAAACCTCCAAGTTCCTCTTGACGAAGTTCACATTGACGAGTCGATGCACTTCGTGGAAAAGCCTATTGAAATCATGGATCGAGAGATCAAACAACTTAAAAGAAGCCGAATTCCGATTGTGAAAGTACGTTGGCAATCTAAACGAGGACCCGAGTTCACTTGGGAACGTGAAGATCAAATGAAGGCCAAGTACCCACACCTGTTCACAAACTCCACTACTTAATTTCGGGACGAAATTTCCTAAAGTAGGGGAGACTGTAATATCTGTACTTTTCCGTTTACAATTTCCGGCCATTTGGCATTTATTGTAAACCCTAATTATTCATATTTAATAATATGTGAAAATTCTTAAATGAATTGCTTAAACTATGTGGCTAAAAACCATACTCAAACTATGTTTTAGGGCTAATATTCATGGTATTTGAATAAAGTCCCTAAACTATATAAAATAAATCTCATAAATTATCTAAGTGTAAAAAAAAAATTATACTTATTTAATTTGAAAAAAAAAATCCTAATGTGTTTTATTTAAATTAAAACACAAATTATATAAATTAAAATGACTTTTATAAATTTTTATGAATTTTTAAGAAATAATAAGATTTATTTCTAAATAAATCAAATAAATAAAGTTTAATTAAATAAATATATATATATTTTTTTAAAAATAAAGTTTTATAAAAATATGTCATTTTATATCATTTTTATAGAAATAAACAATTCTTTTATAATTTATACATTTAAATATATCAAATTAATTAACTAAAAACCCTACTTAACCTAACTAACAAATTCTAAACCTTAAGGACCTTTTCTGCCTAAATCCAAACTTAAGAACAAGAAACTAGAGGGACTAGTAGTGTATTTAACCCATTCTTGATTTCTGTTGACTTTTGAAAGTCAACACATTCGAGCCTTTGATCCAAATTCGAATCGTATAACCTCGAATTCGTCCGATTTTGTAACCGATATGCACGTCTCAGACATTAACGACCATTATCAGGTCATTAAACCCCGTCATTGATTCGAATTAAATCCATTTACAATCCTTTAAACCATAACCGTCGACTCCTAATCATGAGACCATCAAATTGATTCGTTTCGATCTTTAAGCTCACAATTCAACACCTGCACACCTTATTCGAACTTCCCCGAACCTGTTGCACCACTCGATTTGGTCGGAGACGCAGCCGTAAACGTCGGGGAGTAACCGTTGAAGCCGCGACTGACATTTAGTCGATCCCCGCATTTCCGATATCATTTCAGGTAATTGAAACTCCTATCACCTTCGTTCTCATCTGTAGAACAGAAGCCCTAACCTTTTTGGGGCTGATATCATCGAATCGATCATGAACCCAATTCTAGGGTTCTTATGAAACCGGTTTAATCGAACACCACTTTAGACCCTTTTTAAATCCAATTAAATTATACCATTAGCTTCGAAATCAATCACTCCTTAAAAGCCCTTTATCAATTTAAACTGTTATTATCGAATTGATCATAACCAGTAACCTAGGGTTTGTTCATAATCCATTTTGGGGTTTTTGATCCTAGACACGATTAAAATGAAATTAAATCATACGAATAGATTCGCAATAACCTAAGCAATGAAAGCCCTATGATTCCAACGAGTTTCACTATCGAAATTGATCAAATTGATTTGATGCTCATATCTAGGGTTTCGGCCTTTCATCGAGTAATTAAACCATTCTAAACCTAACGTTTTTGCAATTAAACTCACCCTCGAAATCGCAGGCACCCGATTAACAAAACCCCTATGCCCCCAGATTCGATCGAAGTCTAAATCGGGAGGATTGGGACTGGTTTTGATTCGGTCTGTTAAGGGGGGGAGAACACTGGTGCCATCCGTGTTAATACCAATTGAAACCGGATCATTTGTGCGATACCCTAGCGGGCGTGATGGTTAAACCGGTGTGTGTGTGCAGGGGAGACCCGGGTTCGAGACCGGGCTCCTGCATATATATTTTTTTGGATTTTTTCTGGTTAATTTAATTAATAAAAATTGTTTTATTAATTATTATTATTATATATAAATGTGTTTTAACCCGGGAAACGACCCGTAGACTCGGGTATGAATTTATTAACTTATTTTTATTAATATACCCACTTTTATAAATAATATATTTATGTTATTATCAAATAAAAATAATATATTTATATAATTTTTGAAACTGTAACTTTGGATAAAAATAATATGTTTTATTATTTTTAACCCGTGACTTTTATAATTAGATAATATATGTTTATATATTATTTCGTATCATTTTTGTACCACGTGTGACGTTTTAAAACTATTAAATGATATAAATAGTTATATTATTTACTCTCGTTATTATTTTGACTAAAAATAATATATTTATTATTTTTGACGTAAATGGTTATTTATTTATCTAGAGAACTTAAAAAAAAGATATATTAAATTATATTATCTTCCTAACCATTTTAAATGACACGAACAAACCTTAGCTTATTCCTTTAAACTAAATGACTAAACTACAACTATAATAGGTTAATTGTGACCTACTTTGGATTATATCTTTGGATCAAACTTAGCTCGGAAACTACTTACAAACCATGTGAGTTTTCATGCCCCTCTTTATACATTTTATCACTTTTGGGGTGAAACATGTTCCTATATAATTACACTTACACTATTGACAAATCTCACAACTTGAAACAAATTCCCTTATGTTAGACTTGTTTAATTGCATTATGTGGCTTATTTGTTGATTACACTAGTTCATATTATTAACTATTTCGACAGCCTATGAATGGAATTAGTGGTACCATGTGGGTTAGCTACCCCATGCATTTCTTTGATCTAGGATGCATGTAATGAATTCTGAAACTGAAAAACTGTTAACTATATGTTGGACAATCTGAATTGGATAAATCTTAAAAGGAAGGTTTAACTTGGACTGTGTGTATATACAATAAGACTATAATGTATTACTTGTCTTAGCATGGAATTTGTACTTTATCTAAACTACTATATCTATATCTACCATGATTGCTCACCAACAATTCATTTTGTTGATAACTCTTATTTTAAACATGTTTCAGGTGCACCAAGTTCAAGCAACGCTTGATTTATGTTCAACACTTAGGCTTGGACTTAGAAATTTGAAATCTGATTTTATCTTGTTTGGAACTATGTTTTGTCTTGTTTATTTGAACTATTTGTAGCCTTTGAGGCACTTTTAATATTATTGAATAAAATTATGAAATTTTAATAGTTCCAAGTGCTACGAGCAATCTGGTCACAATTCGGGTCATACTCCGACGTGTTCCGCCGCCCGGTTGGGGTGTGACACCGTCTACCTTGGCTTTTATTTGGGGAATCCCCTGTTCGGTAGAGTAGATGGCGGTATTCCAAAAATCCTCCATATGAGGAATATATATGCTCATCTTTGATCAGCACAGAAAGTCGATCATATCATCGAACCCCTCGGACTTCTTTCCTTTGGTTAAGTATGCCGTGAGGTTGTGATATGGGGAGAACTTATCATCAGGATTGTTTATGTCTGCCATTTTTGTTGGATTTTGGAGGGAAAGAGGAAGGTTTTGAAGGGTGGTTAGGAATGGAAGGCTTTGAATGTTGTGGGGGGGGGGGGGTTGAGAGTAAGTGATGGGAGTTAGTGAGAAATTGAATGTGAAGAGGTGGGGAAGAAATTTGATTTGTTCTTATAACGGCAGAGGAAGGAAAAACAAAATGACTTGTACAGTACAACCTCATTCACTTTTTACTATTACAGCTGTAATGCACTATAGCAGTCATGGTAAAGACTGAAAGGAATTTTTACAGCGGGTAAAAGTTAATTTAGACTTATTTTTACCCATCATCAGCAAACTTGGTTACTGCGGATGGTTAAGTCTATCCGCTGCAAGTTTGGTTGCGGCGGATAGTTAAGTCTGTCAGCAGCAAACACTATTGCTGCTGATGGATGCATTGATCCGCAGCAAGGGAGTTGCTGCTGACTGCCTTAAAGCAGTCAGTGGCAAAATCTTTGCTGCTGATTATTAAACCTGGCAGCAGCAAAAATGGATGCTGCTTTGTAAGGCCCTAAACCCAGGAGGCCTCACTTGTTGGATTTACTCACTCACAAACAGTTCTTAAACTTGAATATCAAATAACGCAGCGGAAAATACTTCAATAAGACATAACCATTACATTGTTTAACAACGGAAGCGTAACATAGTCTATTACATAAACATATCATAATCTAATCATAACGGGATGCCAGTCTTCATGATCAACCGGGTAACTCTTCTCGCTTGCCAAGCATCACCGTCCATCATCCATACCTGCCTTAACCTGAATGTGCATACTAAAAAGTCAGCTACGCTGGTGAGTTCTAGTTTTCGTTCGATTTAAGAAATGGTTCATCATTCAAAACAATCATTAGGGTTTAACATCACGTATAAGAAAACAGGGCCTTTCGTTCATCATTGAAAACCTTCAAACATTTTTCCTCATCATAAACACATTGAACGGATCATTTGTTTAAAACATTTAACATTCATTTAAGTCATACATTACTATCTAAATCTGTATTTCCGTCAATTCCCTTTTTGTATTGCCCCCAAGGCTTAACTGCACGAGGACCGATAATACCCCTTCAGTTGCCCCTATGGCTCTCATGTCCATAGAACTTTCTTTCCATAAACCGTTCATTCCAAATCATTTCATTTCGTAAACATAGTTTCATAAGCATCAACATAGTTTCATAAACATCGTTTCGTAAAAACATCATTTCATATGTATGCACACCAGCCCGAAAACATTATATAAAACATTTAAAAGAGGGCTTCTAGAACTCACCTGATAAGCAAATCCGGGTTGCCCTAAATAAAGGTCCCACTACGTCACTTCCGATCTGAATTCGATAGTTAAATACACATCAAACCCAATCTTGACTCTAACGGTTTAACCATTCTAAACATACTAACTTTACTTAAACAACCTGATGCCTGCGCACTTAGCATGTGTGCAGACCCTGCTTCCTGCGTACTTGATAAGTACGCATGATCCTCTTCCTGCGTACTTGATAAGTACGCAATGCCCTCTTCCTGCGTACTTGATAAGTACGCAGGACCTGCTCCGTGCGTACTTGATAAGTACGCACGATCTGTTTCTTCGCAAAACCCTAACTTTCGCATTCAGGTCTGATCACGTCAAGATCCCGAACTTGTTTACCTCAAAACGTTTGCTTTCCATTAAGGAACTCGAATCTATGTTTATCTTTCAGTTTTTTCCGTGAAAACGTTACCTTTTCACCCAAAACCCGAAAAACCTAAAAACGAACAAAAACTCAGATTTAGGCCCGATCGTTACCTGAATCGAGTTTCTTATCCAGAGGTTCTTCTCACGAGCTATGGAGCAACACTTTGCTGAAATCTCGGGTCGATCCACCAACTTTCTCTCTCCATGGTTTCTCTCTCTAAAACTTGCAAATGAGAGAATTGATGGAGGCCTAAGCTATTTATAGGGGAGGCTCCCCTTCCAGCCCGCCGGCCTATCCGTCCCGACCCGACATGCCTCGTTCATTTATTTCGTCATTTTAACTGTCATTTTATTTTTGGGATGTTACAAGTCTACCCCTCTTACAATAGGTTTCGTCCCCGAAACCTATCATAAGTCAAATAGATGAGGGTTCCCTCATTTCCTTCTCCGTTTCCCAAGTGGCTTCTGATCCCTTTCGATGTTTCTATTGGACTTTAACCAATTGGATAATCTTATTACGCAAACGCTTCTCATTCTTGTCTAAGATGGCCACGGGTTCTTCGATGTAATTAAGGTTGTTGTCAACCTCGATGTCAGTAAGTGGTACGTGAGCGGATTCATCCGCCAAACACTTCGCAAGTGTGATACATGGAAGGTAGGATGAATCCCACTCAACTCATCAGGCAACTCTAGCCGATAAGCGACTTCACCCACCCGTGCCATTATCCTGAATGGTCCGACGAACCTCAGACTTAACTTTCCTCTCTTCCTGAATCGTATTATTCCCTTCCAGGGTGACACTTTCAACATTACTCTGTCCCCAACGTCAAACTCAATAGGTCTTCTTCGTTTATCCGCATAGGATTTCTGACGATCTTGTGCGGCCTTCATTCGTGCTTTGATTTGATCAAACCTTTCTGACGTTTCTCTTACTACTTCAAGACTCCCTAATTCCTTTTGTCCAATCTCACCCCAACAAATCGGGGTCCTGCATCTCCTCGCATACAACATTTCGTAAGGCGGCATGCCTATAGTCGTGTGATGACTATTGTTGTATGAGAATTCGGCTAACGGCAGATGACTGTCCCAACTGCCGCCAAAATCGATAATACAAGCACGAAGCATATCCTCCAATGTCTGAATGGTCCTTTCGGACTGACCATCCGTTTGTGGGTGGTATGCCGTGCTGATATTAAGCCTCGTGCCCATCGCCTCGTGAAATCTTTTCCAGAACCTCGATGTGAATCGTATGTCCCGGTCAGATACGATCGTCAAAGGCATCCCATGTCGTGCTACTACTTCGTTAATAAATACTTTTGCTAACCTTTCCGACGAGAACGTCTCGCGAATAGGTAGGAAATGAGCACTCTTCGTTAAACGGTCCACAATTACCCAAATGGTATCATGACCTTTAGCTGTGCGAGGTAGCTTGGTTATAAAGTCCATGGTAATGTGTTCCCACTTCCATTCTGGTATATCAAGTGGTTGAATCTTTCCATACGGTTTCTGGTGTTCGGCCTTTACTTGCAAGCAAGTCAAGAACTTGCTTACATACTTTGTCACCTCTCGTTTCATCCCAGGCCACCAATATTCCTTTCTCAGATCTTGGTACATTTTATTGGTGCCAGGATGGATAGTGTGACATTTCAAAGATTTTCGTTGCGAAATTTATCGTGTAAATATTAGCAATTTTATTTCAAAACATATACACGTATATTTAATCAAATTTATACAAATCGGTGTATTGGCAAATTTCAATTTAGATATTTTTAATTTAAAAAAAAAATATATATATATATTTGAAGGTTATAAACTATATAAATCATGTTATCAAATTAGATAATTTATATAAATAAATCAATGGTTTTCAATTTTATTAACCATTCAAAATGATTGATTTTAAATAAAAACATAAGTTTTATAAAATTCTATATGCTTAAGTTTTATTTGGTTTTATACAAATAGGTATCTTATTTTATGGATTTAAACTAATTAGAAATTTATAAATTTTAAAACTAATATAAAATTTTATATAAAAATCTAAGTAAAAAAAAAAAAAGAAGTTACATATTTAATAAAATAACCCATTTGAATAAGATGAATAACCTTATAAAAATTATTTATAATAATAATAATAAGTAAGTTTATAAAAACATTTAAAATATAATGTTAAAGTAAATTGATTTAAAAGAAATTAAATTAATTTATTTAATAAAAAGTTTAGGGTTCGTTTTGTAATTAACTAAACTAGAAGGTTTTAAAACTAAAATCGTTTGAGGGACTATTTCTGGACAAATGAAACCACAAGGATCCATCCGTAATTATTTTAAGGGTTGTTTCGAATTAAATCAAACCACAAGGACTAAACCTGCCATTTTCCTATTCGCGTTTCCGGTCACCCCCAACCTTGGTCCGGCGGTCCGAAGCTTTCTCCGGCGAACACCCCGACAGGGCTGTTCCCTGCACCTCAACGCCCGACAAAAGTTTCCCCGACTTCGTCTCCCCCACGCGAACTAGACCCCTCGACCAATTGGTCTCCCCATCACACGGATTGTCTGATCCTGTTGGTGGCCGAGAACCCACGCCCGAATTCAGGCCCGACAGGCCACCTCCACGCCTGTCGATGGTCTGGTTAGCTTCGTCTCGTCCAGACGAATGTTCAGGCATGCTCAATTGCTTGCCTTATTATCAGGTTTAGGCTCGACTATAAATAGCCATTAACGAACCTGTTCGAACTCGATGCCCCTCTTACACCCACTCTCACCCCAAATTGAAGGCACCATTGCATTCGTCGACTCTGAGTGAAGCTTGGACCAGGATATCAAGGCCTGATTCCACCCCGAAGTCTGATTCCCGTTTTGGACATTTCGATTCAAAAGTCTCTGCCGACCAAGCCCTTCGCGACTGGGTTCGAGCCTCGATTCGATTCCTGTACCTTCTGTTATCATCAGGTAACCTCCCCAAATCGAAATCACGGCAATAAACCGTTGATTACCGGGCAAACCAATGTCCTCGGACACGGTTTGCCGGTTGCCGAGGACCAGCGACCAGGGTCACGTTTGTGTATATCAATTAAATGACACACACATAACCAGCGATGGGCAGTAGCCCGGCTGGTTATGCGTGTGTGGGTTTGTGTCAAAGGTCGCGGGTTCGATCCCGGTTAGCCTACGGCCAAATTTTTTTTATTTATTTTTAATTCTGTTTTCATTTATTTATTTTATTTAATTATCATAATACTCTTTTTATGCAATAAATACTAAAACGAGTCGGTTTACTCGTTCGTTTATTTTAAAATCAATTTAAACTATATTTTTATAAACCATCCCATTTATTTTATATATATATAAACTTATTAAAATACATTATAATATATATAAAATATCACATACTTTTATAAATCTTACAATATTTATATAAACTTAATTAATTACATTTTTAGACATAAAATATCCTATATTTTTATAAATCTTGTAATATTTTTATAAACTTACTTAATTACATTTTTAGTTATAAAATGTCCATATTTATATAAATCTTGAAATATCTTTATAAACTCACTTAATTACATTTTTAAATATAAAATGTTCTATATCTTTTTATAAATCTTGTAACATTTTATAAACTTATTAAAATACATATAATATATAAAATGTCTCATTATTTTTATATGAACCTAGCATTATATTTTTTTTATTTTATGAACTTGTTTAAATAAATAAAGACTTTTCTTTTGTTATTATTATATAAATACATTGAATATAATAATACTTGTTTAAAACAATATATATATATATATCCATATAAGTTAAAGTTTTACAAAAAAACCCATTATCATTCTATTTCTATACTTTATACAAATAAATATTAAAGAAAATTATATTAGAGCCTATATACATTTAAATACAAATACACACCTATACGCATACAATAATACCCATTTGTCTACATAGGGTATCAACGTGCTTAGGCTTCCGCATACTTATCACCTACGCGCGTGGAAAATACCCGCTTGCAAGGTGAGTTACATAGCCCCTATTTTTACATTTTTATACGTTTTGGGGTGAAACATTATACATGCTACTCACATTGTTTGTACGTGTTATACATGAGACTATATGTTTATTCTTTGGATGTACATACATTTAAACACAAGACAACCAACTGTAATATTGATAGATCTATTGTGCCTGACCAGCCCACCCGGTTAGGGTGTTTATTACTGCATACTCGGATATAACCGCGTGTTATATTCAATCATACCGGATATAGTGGGTAACTATATTCAAGCATACCGGACTTAGCTGTTGTGCTCTGTTCAAGCGCGTCAAACTCGGTTTGAATTGTGATTTAAATAAATGTTACATCATATGCTATGTTTAACAAGATAAACAATGAGTTGCAAAACGATTTACAACTACTATTTACAGGAAATACTAAACCTATGTACTCACCAACTTTTTAGTTGACACTTGATTTAAATAATGTTTCAGGTTTGGATATGTGACTGCTTGCCGAAGATCTCTCCACTTAGGAACTATGGACCTAGTTAAATAAATTAATGTTTTGAACTAGACTAGGTTATTTGAAATGTATTGTATTTGGAACTTGTTGTCTTTAAATTAAATGAATGAATTATGCAACCTTTAGTTATCATGTGCTTTTGAACAATCATCACATTGTCCGCCTCGATGATTCCGCCATCGGTCGGGGTGTGACAGATTGGTATCAGAGCCATGGTTATAGGGAATTAGGTTATTAGACACAATGACCTAGACTATAACCCTAGGACTCCCTTTTATGTGTTATGTGCTAAATGATTATTTGCTATGTGAATTATTTGTAGTTAGGTATTATTTGAATTTTCCCAAGTTTGGTACATGAGACTTATACACATACATACAAGACTTTGATACATGATACATACTTTACATACACATTTGATCAACACACTTATGCAAACAAATACACTACAAATCCTTGTCCATACTCTCTCCTCATCCATATAAATTGCAACATTTCTACACATTTTATACACATAAACTCTCAATTCTACTAAAATCTTAAAATCTCGTCAATGACTTAATTTCTTGAAACCAGTAAAGGACACGTGCAATCTGGAAGGGTGACACCTGTACATTGGGTTTTCTGTCTAGGAAAGCATTTCGTATAAATCCAAATAAACGGACCCGTATGCTTTCCTGGGAATTCCTGACGTGAGTGTTTACCTATAGGCTAAAGCATGTCTCTTTGAAAGTTTTGAGGAATTATTTAACGTTGATAAGTCAATGTATTCGCAAGGATACAATCCGAACTTAAACTCAAAATCTGGGGACATTATAGCAAAATAGGAAAAACTAGACGAACATGCAAAACAAATCATTATTACGGGTGCACACGTAATAACAATTTGTAGTGCATGCAAGTCCCGGCAATTCCTATTACGCGAATAATGACCTATAACATCATGTTCTACCCGGAATAGATGACTTAGTTTCCCCCATCAACCTAGAATAAATACACATGCACTGGCACGCGTCATGATGAATCCCGTTTTTCTGCTTACATTATTTCCCGCTATAACTCATATATATCCATCTTATCTAAAATATCATTGTCTTTTCTTATGGTGTTAGAATGCCTCCTCGACATGCTAACTCTAGCAACTCCAACGTTGACCTTGCTGCACTACTTACTCAACTAGTAGGCCAAATGATCCAAGCTAACAACAATGGTAATGGGTCTAATACGCAAGGGAAGGGTGCAAACCCACCATACTGCACATTCAAGCATTTCAATTCTTGCAACCCCACCAAATTCTTCGGGACGGAAGGTGCTACTAGCCTTCTTCAATGGTTTGAAAGTATGGAGAGTACTTTCCTAAACAGCGGTTGTCCCGACGTCCTCAAAGTCCGTTATGCTGCCAGCGTCTTCCAAAAACGAGCACTCACCTGGTGGAACGGTGGGAAGCGTACTCGAGGCAACGAATCTGCTATGTCCTTGTCTTGGGACGAAATGAGACGACTTATGACTGACGAGTTCTGTCCTCGCAACGAAATGAGGAAGCTCGAAGCTGAGTTTTGGGATCTCACCCAAGATAGCGGAGAAAATTTGGCTTACACCACTCGTTTTCAAGAACTAAGTCTGCTCGTGCCCCACATGGTTACTCCCTTAGCACGGAGAATTGAGAAATACATAGGTGGACTGCCTAAGCCAATCCAAGACACCGTATCGGGAAGTGATCCCTCCACTCTCGGGGACGCTATCCGTTTATCTGCTGTATTGACTGACAATCACGTCAAAGCGGGTACCTTATCTAGGAAGAGTACCAAGAAGGTGGTCGACAAAGCTGCTACTTCTGTGTCCGACAAAAACGAAGAGCTCAAATCTTCCCATCATGATAGGAAGCGCAAGGCCCAAAACTTTGCGGCCATCATTCCTGCCATACCTATGACCCAAGTTACTCCTACGGGTCAAATTCCGAGAAACTATGTAGGTTCATTTCCCCAATGCCCTACTTGCAAGTATCACCATGCCCCGCATGCTGCATGCCGTCTATGCTCAAAGTGTGGACGCTATGGGCACGTTGTTACTACTTGCCGTGCTCGCACTATCGTTAATCAAGCTACTCAAGGCAATCATTCAATGCCTCTCACTGTCACCTATGGACGGGCCTGTTACGAATGTGGAGACCCAAACCACTTTCGGAACCAATGTCCAAGACTTCAAAATCAAGGTGGTCCTCGTGGACGAGCCTTTAATATAAATGCTAACGAGACTCCGGCCAATGACGACACTGTTAACGGTACGTTCCTTTGTACACTATTTTTATACATCCGATTTATTCAATATTCATGCCAATAGAAAAATTGTGTCTCTTGCTTTTAACCAACTGTTTGCTAAACCATCAATCAATCTTGATAACTCGTATATCATGGAAATAGCGGATGGGAAGTCCATTGCTATGAGTTTTATAACCCGTAATTGCATATAACAGCTATGCTATCACCATTCATCTCATTCCTATACTTTTGTGAGACAAACCTATTAGGTTTAAACTCGGTCATACAACTTGCTAGCTCTGTTAAAGTTTACCTAAATTGTTGAAGTTCCAAATCCTAGTAATTATGCGCGGGGAATCCCCGGTATATCAAAGGGGTGGTGGGTTAGCCGCTGGTACACCCTATACATAAACCCACTTGATATAACGAGTATAAACCGTGCATAAGTACTAAGAGGAGGACCGGTTTTAGAAAATGTTTTTGCAAAATTTGAAAATATGAACACCCGTGGGGTGGAGTTTTAAAGGAAAATGCCATGTCACAAAGTGATTGGCACCAATATTGTTAAATCTGGGTTCTAGTAGTTTACATTCATGCATTGTACGAACAATTGTATGCATAAATCTCATTATACTATTAGATCAACTAATTGACAACTCGACTCGAATTAGCATCGTCATCCGTTATCATACGATATTTCCCCGCTGAATCTTTCTCTTGTGAAGTAATTCCATTCTAAGTCTATTGGCACCCCTTTTCCCGTTCCCATAACCTTCGCTAATCGAATTTCGGGACGAAATTCCTTCAACTTGGGGAGACTGTGACATTTCAAAGATTTTCGTTGCGAAATTTATCGTGTAAATATTAGCAATTTTATTTCAAAACATATACACGTATATTTAATCAAATTTATACAAATCGGTGTATTGGCAAATTTCAATTTAGATATTTTTAATTTAAAAAAAATATATATATATATATTTGAAGGTTATAAACTATATAAATCATGTTATCAAATTAGATAATTTATATAAATAAATCAATGGTTTTCAATTTTATTAACCATTCAAAATGATTGATTTTAAATAAAAACATAAGTTTTATAAAATTCTATATGCTTAAGTTTTATTTGGTTTTATACAAATAGGTATCTTATTTTATGGATTTAAACTAATTAGAAATTTATAAATTTTAAAACTAATATAAAATTTTATATAAAAATCTAAGTAAAAAAAAAAAAAAAAAAAAAAGAAGTTACATATTTAATAAAATAACCCATTTGAATAAGATGAATAACCTTATAAAAATTATTTATAATAATAATAATAAGTAAGTTTATAAAAACATTTAAAATATAATGTTAAAGTAAATTGATTTAAAAGAAATTAAATTAATTTATTTAATAAAAAGTTTAGGGTTCGTTTTGTAATTAACTAAACTAGAAGGTTTTAAAACTAAAATCGTTTGAGGGACTATTTCTGGACAAATGAAACCACAAGGATCCATCCGTAATTATTTTAAGGGTTGTTTCGAATTAAATCAAACCACAAGGACTAAACCTGCCATTTTCCTATTCGCGTTTCCGGTCACCCCCAACCTTGGTCCGGCGGTCCGAAGCTTTCTCCGGCGAACACCCCGACAGGGCTGTTCCCTGCACCTCAACGCCCGACAAAAGTTTCCCCGACTTCGTCTCCCCCACGCGAACTAGACCCCTCGACCAATTGGTCTCCCCATCACACGGATTGTCTGATCCTGTTGGTGGCCGAGAACCCACGCCCGAATTCAGGCCCGACAGGCCACCTCCACGCCTGTCGATGGTCTGGTTAGCTTCGTCTCGTCCAGACGAATGTTCAGGCATGCTCAATTGCTTGCCTTATTATCAGGTTTAGGCTCGACTATAAATAGCCATTAACGAACCTGTTCGAACTCGATGCCCCTCTTACACCCACTCTCACCCCAAATTGAAGGCACCATTGCATTCGTCGACTCTGAGTGAAGCTTGGACCAGGATATCAAGGCCTGATTCCACCCCGAAGTCTGATTCCCGTTTTGGACATTTCGATTCAAAAGTCTCTGCCGACCAAGCCCTTCGCGACTGGGTTCGAGCCTCGATTCGATTCCTGTACCTTCTGTTATCATCAGGTAACCTCCCCAAATCGAAATCACGGCAATAAACCGTTGATTACCGGGCAAACCAATGTCCTCGGACACGGTTTGCCGGTTGCCGAGGACCAGCGACCAGGGTCGCGTTTGTGTATATCAATTAAATGACACACACATAACCAGCGATGGGCAGTAGCCCGGCTGGTTATGCGTGTGTGGGTTTGTGTCAAAGGTCGCGGGTTCGATCCCGGTTAGCCTACGGCCAAATTTTTTTTTATTTATTTTTAATTATGTTTTCATTTATTTATTTTATTTAATTATCATAATACTCTTTTTATGCAATAAATACTAAAACGAGTCGGTTTACTCGTTCGTTTATTTTAAAATCAATTTAAACTATATTTTTATAAACCATCCCATTTATTTTATATATATATAAACTTATTAAAATACATTATAATATATATAAAATATCACATACTTTTATAAATCTTACAATATTTATATAAACTTAATTAATTACATTTTTAGACATAAAATATCCTATATTTTTATAAATCTTGTAATATTTTTATAAACTTACTTAATTACATTTTTAGATATAAAATGTCCATATTTATATAAATCTTGAAATATCTTTATAAACTCACTTAATTACATTTTTAAATATAAAATGTTCTATATCTTTTTATAAATCTTGTAACATTTTATAAACTTATTAAAATACATATAATATATAAAATGTCTCATTATTTTTATATGAACCTAGCATTATATTTTTTTTATTTTATGAACTTGTTTAAATAAATAAAGACTTTTCTTTTGTTATTATTATATAAATACATTGAATATAATAATACTTGTTTAAAACAATATATATATATATATCCATATAAGTTAAAGTTTTACAAAAAAACCCATTATCATTCTATTTCTATACTTTATACAAATAAATATTAAAGAAAATTATATTAGAGCCTATATACATTTAAATACAAATACACACCTATACGCATACAATAATACCCATTTGTCTACATAGGGTATCAACGTGCTTAGGCTTCCGCATACTTATCACCTACGCGCGTGGAAAATACCCGCTTGCAAGGTGAGTTACATAGCCCCTATTTTTACATTTTTATACGTTTTGGGGTGAAACATTATACATGCTACTCACATTGTTTGTACGTGTTATACATGAGACTATATGTTTATTCTTTGGATGTACATACATTTAAACACAAGACAACCAACTGTAATATTGATAGATCTATTGTGCCTGACCAGCCCACCCGGTTAGGGTGTTTATTACTGCATACTCGGATATAACCGCGTGTTATATTCAATCATACCGGATATAGTGGGTAACTATATTCAAGCATACCGGACTTAGCTGTTGTGCTCTGTTCAAGCGCGTCAAACTCGGTTTGAATTGTGATTTAAATAAATGTTACATCATATGCTATGTTTAACAAGATAAACAATGAGTTGCAAAACGATTTACAACTACTATTTACAGGAAATACTAAACCTATGTACTCACCAACTTTTTAGTTGACACTTGATTTAAATAATGTTTCAGGTTTGGATATGTGACTGCTTGCCGAAGATCTCTCCACTTAGGAACTATGGACCTAGTTAAATAAATTAATGTTTTAAACTAGACTAGGTTATTTGAAATGTATTGTATTTGGAACTTGTTGTCTTTAAATTAAATGAATGAATTATGCAACCTTTAGTTATCATGTGCTTTTGAACAATCATCACATTGTCCGCCTCGATGATTCCGCCATCGGTCGGGGTGTGACAGATAGAGTACCGAGACTTATGAGCCTCATCCAAGATTTTGGTTCTAAGCTCGCCACCCATAGGTATCCATACCCATCCAAAACGTGTCCTAACACCAAGGGTGTTATATTCCAACTTGTCCCGTTGGCCAACCATCCTTTCCTTCTTTATGTTTTTTTCTTTAAGTGCCTCATCTTGAGCCTTTTCAATTTCTCTCATCACATCCGATGTTACCACCAACTGGCAAGCTTTCACTCTAATAGGAGTAGGCACATCCTTTCGGCTTAGAGCGTCAGCCACCACGTTTGCCTTTCCAGGATGGTATATTATTTCACAGTCATAGTCTTTCAACAGTTCCAACCATCGCCTCTGCCTCATATTAAGTTCCTTTTGTTCGAAGAAGTACTTCAAACTTTTGTGGTCGGAGTAAATAGTAAACTTCACCCCGTACAGGTAGTGCTTCCAGATTTTCAACGCGAATACGACATCAGCAAGTTCCAAATCGTGGGTTGGATAATTAGATTCGTGAATCTTCAACTGTCGTGACGCATACGTGATCACTCTTCCGCGTTGCATCAACACGCATCCCAATCCCTGACCCGAAGCATCAGAGTATACCACTAAGTCTTCATTGCCCTCGGGAAGGGCCAAGACTGGGGCTTTGGTTATCTTTTCCTTCAATTCCTTAAACGCCTCATCCTGGGTCGAACCCCGTTCGTACTTTACCTCCTTCCGAGTCAACTTTGTCAATGGCGAAGCTATTTTTGAGAAATCCTGGATGAATCTCCGATAGTAGCCTGCCAATCCCAAGAAACTACGGATTTCAGTTGGCATCTTAGGAATATTCCATTCCCTTACCGTCATTATCTTCGCTGGGTCAACCATAATGTCGTTCGGGTTGATGACGTGACTTAGGAATTGGACTTCCCTAAGACAGAACGCGCCTTTGGAGAACTTGGCATACAACGTTTCCTTCTTCAGAGCCTCCAACACTTCGTTTAAGTGACTTGCGTGATCACCCTCATTCTTGGAGTAGATGAGGATATCATTGATGAACACAATTACCGATCGGTCCAGCATCGGTCGACACACCCTATTCATTAAATCCATGAACGCTGCGGGGGCGTTTGTCAATCCAAAAGACATTACGCGGAACTCGAAATGTCCATAGCGCGTGCGAAATGCGGTTTTCGATATGTCTTCTTCTCTCACCTACAACTGATGGTACCCGGATCGAAGGTCAATTTTTGAGAACCAACTTGCGCCTTGCAATTGATCGAACATGTCATCGATCCTTGGTAAAGGGTACTTGTTCTTCACCGTACGTTTGTTCAACTCGCGATAATCGATACACATTCTCATCGAACCATCCTTCTTCTTTACAAATAACACCGGGGCACCCCATGGCGAGATGCTCGGTTGTATAAACCCCTTCTCAAGTAGTTCGTCTAATTGGACCATAAGTTCTTTTATTTCCACAGGTGCTAGTGGATATGGGGCCTTAGCCACGGGCTGGGCATCTGGTACTAAGTCAATTCGAAATTCAATCTCTCTGTCGAGTGGTATCCCAGGCAACTCCTCTGGAAACACCTCCGGTACTCGCGTACCATGGGTACATCGTCTAGTTCCTTCACTTCCTTACACTTATCAATTACGTATACCAGATAAGCCTCGCATCCGCGCCTCAAGTTTGTTGCCTTAATCATCGAGATGACGTTTGGCATCGGAGCGTCACGATCTCCAAAAACCACGACTTTGCTACCATCCGGAGCCTTGAGTCGGATTATCTTTCGTTTACATATAATTTGTGCTTCATTGGCAGTTAGCCAATCCATTCCTAACACGACATCGAACCCACCCAAAATCATGACAAACAACCTGACGGGAAATCTATGGCCTTCTATTTTTATCATGGAATTGTCAACTACATCAATCACTCTCGCAGTTCTACCCTCAGCGGTTTCTACGCTAAAGGCTCTTGCTAGCTTACTGACAGTGTACTTCACTCGCTTACAAAAAGTCGCAGATATAAAACTCTTACTTGCACCCGAATCAAATAACACAGAAACAAAAGTGTTGTCAAGGATGAACGTACCTGACGCCACATCGGGGTCTGCCCTGGCTTGGTCTTGCGTCAGTGCGTACGCACGAGTCTTGGCTCGGGGCCTCTCTTCTTTCCTTTCTGGGCCTTTCCCTTTCCCGGCTTCACCCATTCTCGGTTTCGGGCATTCCCTACTCAGATGACCAGCATCCCCACAATTATAGCACTTGAAGTGTTGATGGGAGTAATGCCCGGTCTTGCCACACTTGAAGCACAAGTTAGATCCCAGTCTACATTCACCGGTATGCTCCCTTCCACACTTATTACAAACAGTCGGCTCATCCACCCGAGCCCTCTTATCATGAGTCCCAAACATCTTTCCACCAGTTCGCTTGTTTGAGAAGCTCGTTCTCTTTTTCGGTTCCTCAATGGCGGCATCGTTTAATGCCAGATCATCATACACCACACCACTGAATTCCACCACCGAATCGAAAGTGGTAGGAGTGTTTGCTTTGATAAAGGTGCGGACCTTGTCTGGCAGTCCCTGGATATAACAAGAAATCTTTCTCTCTTCGGTAGTAATTAGGTGTGGCACCAGTCGTGCCAACTCATTGTACCGGGTGGTGTATTGACGGTGAGTTATGTTACCAGCCTTTAAATTCAGAAATTCCCTCTCCACCTTCTCAATTTCGTTCCTTGGGCAAAAATTCTTAATAACTAACGCCTTCAAATCATTCCATTACATGGAGTCAACAGCTGTATCTCCCTTAGCTTGTCGCACTCCTTCCCACCAATGGGACGCTTCTTCTCTCAAGGAGTTAGCATCAAATTTCACCACTTGATCCGCCCGGCATACGCTGAGACGGATGGCAGCCTCCATACGGATTATCAAGTCAAATGTAGCTACCACGTCTTTCTTTCCAGTCAGGACCGGTGGGTCACATGCTTTAAATGACTTGTAGTCGCATCCGCGTGCAGGCGGCGCGTTGTCAGTCTCGTTGTTCTGGGTACCAGTTTTCGCGCTAAACCCACCTTCCCCATTAACCTTCTTCAATGCTTCAGCTAACAGACCTGGCAGAGAAGTCTTCATCAACTCGGTGAACTCTCGATCTATAGCTGCTCTCACTTCTGGTTCAAAAGTGAAAGGTTGTTCTTCAACCAGTGTCTGCTCAGTTCCATGCACACTAACCGCCGGTTCAGTGTGAACACTTCCTTCTTCACTATACTCTTGGCGCGCAGGAGTCCTGCCACCCCCACCATTTCGACCGCCGGTATGACCACCGGTACGGCCCCCACCACGTCTTCCGTTTCCTCTCCTTGCCATTTCGTTCTTAAAGACAAGGAATCCAATGTCATCACGCTAGTTAACAAATAAAATTCAATATGCACTGTAAGATGTTAATATACACTGGCCATCTGCAATTAACCATTACACTACCTTTCGATTTCTATTTGACCACCTTTGTGATTCCATCAGAACACAAGTCCTTACCTAACCCTTTCTAAGGCATACTATATATGTAAATATATACTACCTTCATACCTGATGCTGTGGCTCGAGTTACCCGTACTGGCATCCGCTTTCGGTCCCATTCACAGTTTAAGTTCAGACACGGGGAGTGTTCGAATCTCTCAAACTATTGCTCTGATACCAACTTGTAAGGCCCCAAACCCGGGAGGCCTCACTTGTTGGATTTACTCACTCACAAACAGTTCTTAAACTTGAATATCAAATAACGCAGCGGAAAATACTTCAATAAGACATAACCATTACATTGTTTAACAACGGAAGCGTAACATAGTCTATTACATAAACATATCATAATCTAATCATAACGGGATGCCAGTCTTCATGATCAACCGGGTAACTCTTCTCGCTTGCCAAACATCACCGTCCATCATCCATACCTGCCTTAACCTGAATGTGCATACTAAAAAGTTAGCTACGCTGGTGAGTTCTAGTTTTCGTTCGATTTAAGAAATGGTTCATCATTCAAAACAATCATTAGGGTTTAACATCATGTATAAGAAAACAGGGCCTTTCGTTCATCATTGAAAACCTTTAAACATTTTTCCTCATCATAAACACATTGAACGGATCATTTGTTTAAAACATTTAACATTCATTTAAGTCATACATTACTATCTAAATCTGTATTTCCGTCAATTCCCTTTTTGTATTGCCCCCAAGGCTTAACTGCACGAGGACCGATAATACCCCTTCAGTTGCCCCTATGGCTCTCATGTCCATAGACCGACAACTTCCATCGACGGCTATGGCTCACGGCCATAACACCGTCGGATCATAATTTAACCTTACATGGGGTCGCGTTAACCCCTGAGTAACCGTCGTTACTCCCTACCAGTTGTACAACATCAAAACCATTGGTAGGCCACCAAGACACTGCCCCTGTTGCTCTTATGGCAACTATGGCTCGCTGTCCATAATCTACCACAAGGCTGGGAATTACATTCCCAGACTTCATTCGCCAATTCCATTCATTCGACAGATTAGATTTGTAATGACTTATTTAAAAACCTTTGCCCTTTTTCTTTTCTTTTCATAAAACCTTTCATTTATTTTCGAAACCCTTTACCTTTAGTTTAAACCATTTCTTTATAAACATTTCGTTCGTAAACATTCCATTCATAAAACTTTCTTTCTATAAACCGTTCATTCCAAATCATTTCATTTCGTAAACATAGTTTCATAAGCATCATTTTATAAACATAGTTTCATAAACATCGTTTCGTAAAAACATCATTTCATATGTATGCACACCAGCCCGAAAACATTATATAAAACATTTAAAAGAGGGCTTCTAGAACTCACCTGATAAGCTAATCCGGGTTGCCCTAAACAAAGGTCCCACTACGTCACTTCCGATCTGAATTCGATAGTTAAATACACATCAAACCCAATCCTGACTCTAACGGTTTAACCATTCTAAACATACTAACTTTACTTAAACAACCTGATGCCTGCGCACTTAGCATGTGTGCAGACCCTGCTTCCTGCGTACTTGATAAGTACGCAGTGCCCTCTTTCTGCGTACTTGATAAGTACGCAGGACCTGCTCCGTGCGTACTTGATAAGTACGCATGATATGTTTCTTCGCAAAACCCTAACTTTCGCATTCAAGTCTGATCACGTCAAGATCCCGAACTTGTTTACTTTAAAACGTTTGCTTTCCATTAAGGAACTCGAATCTATGTTTATCTTTCATTTTTATCCGTGAAAACGTTACCGTTTCACCCAAAACCCGAAAAACCCAAAAACGAACAAAAACTCAGATTTAGGCCCGATCGTTACCCGAATCGAGTTTCTGATCCGGAGGTTCTTCTCACGAGCTATGGAGCAACACTTTGCTGAAATCTCGAGTCGATCCGCCAACTTTCTCTCTCTAAAATTTGCAAATGAGAGAATTGATGGAGGCCTAAGCTATTTACAGGGGAGGCTCCCCTTCCAGCCCGCCGGCCCATCCGTCCCGACCCGACATGCCTCGTTCATTTATTTCATCATTTTAACTGTCGTTTTATTTTTGGGATGTTACATGCTGACTTGTAACTTTTATTTATAACAAAAGACAAACATATTTACAAAGACAAAATTTTAGAGACATATTTTAATCAAAGTTCATCATACCAATAGATTCAACTAAATATCTAAATCTAGCTTCATCAAACGGTTTTGTAAACAAATCAGCATATTGCTCATTGGTATGAACTTTGGTTAAAATAATTCTCTTTTTCTCAGCTTGATCTCTTATGAAGTGATACCTGATGTCAATATGCTTTGTCTTGGAGTGCTGCACCGGATTGTTTGTGATTGATATAGCACTCATGTTGTCAATGTGAATGGGAGTTGCCATGAAAGTCATCCCATAATCCAGCATTTGATTTTGTATCCAGATGACTTGTGCACAACAACTTGAACCTGCAATGTATTCTGCTTCTGCTGTAGAAGTTGAAACACATGTTTGCTTCTTGCACTACCATGAAATCAGTCTCCCTCCCAGAAACTGACATCCCCCTGAAGTGGACTTTTTGTCCAAGTTTCATTCCCTATAATCACTGTCAGTGTATGCATACAGATTGAACTTATCATTTTTAGAGTACCATAGCCCAAGTCTTGAAGCTCCCTTTAGGTATCTGAAAATTCTCTTGACAGCTTGAAGATGTGAAATCTTTGGAGCTGCTTGGAATCTTGCACAAAGACATACTGCAAACATGATACTTTTATCAATAAACCTATATATATATATATATATATATACTTACACACTCATTTGCCCATATTTATTCCATTTAATTAGGGAATTAAGATTCATAATGACGCACATAATATGGTTAGGTATAAATGCATGACAAGTATTTTTTTTATTTGTTTAAAGTTAAACTCTTTTATAAGCATATCAGTATATAAATATGTGAGATACTTATTCAAATACATACATATTTTACATTTCCTATATACGTGCGTATCACATGAATAATTATTTAGTCTAAAAAAAAATATGTTTAACAAAGTTATATAAAACATCTCGAACTTGTAGTTATATAAAACCTTTCAAACTTGTAGTTTAATTTCATAGATTTTATAAAATAAACACAAAGGATTTAAAACAAATGAACTTGGGTAGAACCCCCCTTTGATCACAATGAGCTTCCTTGAATACATTAAACCCCCAATTTGAACCCCCATTGAGTTTTGAAACCCCAAACCCATAGTTGACTTGAGAAAGTCAAAGGGGTGATTTTTCTCTATCGGAATCAATCCCAAACACTCGAATTCGTTTGTATAACTATAATCAATCACATATAAACGATCATACGACCGTTCTAATCACCTGTAACGGATCAATTACAACAAAAATCAATGGAATTGAGTCCAAGCAACTCGTAACCGTCCCCAGTCAATCGTGACATCAATTCGTGCATTTATCATGAAATTGGGCTATAAAATCAAACCCACACCTTCACTACAGACGCCCCAAACTTTCTTCACTCCTGTATTCGTTACATTCCCACTCCAGAACTCCGACGAGCTCAAGAATCGCCGATCTCGGCCTCGGGTCCGTTCTCCCTCCTCACTCACTCATTCTAGGTAAAATTGGTACCATTTAACTCGTTTTAATCCAAGGAACAAAAGCCCCATGAAATGGGTTTCGATTGTTTGCTCGATCGAACGATCCGAGGGGTTAGGGTTTCGGATTTCAATTAGGGAAGGAGATGACTTGGGAACTTCGGGTTTTGATTTAAATGAACTAGTTTCAGACCAAGGCATAAGCCCTGGTCTGATGGTTAAAGTGTTGCGTGTGTGTGGACCGGCTAAGGTCACATGTTCGAGTCTCGGGGGGGAGACCTGATCTTATTCTTTTTATCTTTTTACTTTAAACCATTTTAATACATTTTTAACATCTTAACCTTCCTAGTTAACTTTCTTATAAACTATACAAATACATCCTATAATATTTATACAAAAAAATATATATAAATAATACTTTGAATATTTTATTTTATTAAATCTCTTGATAAATGATATAAATCATTGTTTAGACAAATTTAATTTTGTTACTTATGTATTTAAATGTTGTTTATATATTTTTAAACATTATTAAACTCCTCTAATTTATAAATAATTTTTATTGGTAAGGATAATTATTTAGATATCTTTAAATTTATAAATGCCTAAATAATTATTTTATACAAAGTACAAATAAATTCTATTTAAAGATTTCTTAGTCTTTAAAAGATTCATTTAAACGAATTATTACCCACTTTATTTTATAAAGCGTATTAAAATTTTTCTCACTTTATAATTTATTTATAAATTGTTATGTAAATAAATCTAAGTATATTATTTTTCCATACCACATTATGTGTATATAACAATTCCTATACAAAATTATTTAAACCTTTTCACACATTATGATTTACTTGATTATTAAATAAATACATATGTTTGCTTGCTAAACTTGTTCAAACCCTATGCCCAAGTCTCAAACCTCCCATGAAACCCTAAATGTCCCAATGCCTCCTTAATACCATTTAAACGTCCATTAAATTCAGAGTACCATCACACGTGTAGGTTTGTTGTGAGATATCCTCACGAGACCTATTCATCTCTACCAATTCATACCACTCCTAGCTTTGATACAAGTGAGTTCATAACCCCCTTTCTCTTTACTATTGTTTACAAATACTCGGGGTGGAACATGTTTACTTACCATGCTTACCAAATTTAATATCATTGTTCTCATGCTATTCACTATGTGCTTTATGTCTTAAACTACTTGGTGACCATTACATGTGTTCATGCTAGTACATTCATTAACCTGCTACCCAGGCCTAAGGTAGTACCTAACCTGATCATTTATAGGGGAATCCGATTCCAGTTAACACAAACCTTGGCAGGTTTTGTGTGTAACATATTACTATTTTTCCAAAACACAACCAGTGAGATTGTACTTACAAGTTTTCTATTTACTACGGATTGAATGGTACGCTTGGAACTTTGTATGTTTTCACATTTATGCCATAGTTACGCTTTGAACAGTATTGAATTACAAACACTTTTTACTTAACTTTTGTTAGTGTCAAAACATATGTTACTCACCAACTACTTGTAGTTGACATTTACTCACATGTTTCAGGTGCACCCATTTTAGGACCCTACCTGCTCATCTAGGACTTTGACCTAGTTTAATTTAAATTATGTTATGTTTTGAATGTTTCGTTTTCCATTCCCTATGTAACAGATGATTTTAAGTTGATGAATAAATATTGTCATTTAATAATAGATGATCATGTGCTTATGAACAACCGCGTCAGCCCCGCGTTTAATCCGCCGCCGACCGGGGTGTGACAAGTCAGCCATCTTGAATCTTTCTAGAATGCTCTTGACATATTTAGATTGGCTGATGAAGATTCCATTTGGGACTTGTTTGACTTGAAGTCCCAGAAAGAAATTTAGCTCACCCATTGAGCTCATTTCAAACTTTGAGTGCATCATGATCTCGAAGTCTTTACACATCTTCTTCCTTGTTGATCCAAAGATGATATCAACTTCGTAGATTTGAACCAGTAAGATTTCTCCCCCATCATATTTGATAAAAAAGGTCTGGTCAATGACACCTCTTCTGAAGTTGTTGCTTAGTAGATATGCAGACAAAGTTTCGTACGAGGCTCTTGGGGCTTGATGTAAGCATATAGAGCTTTGTCTAGTTTGAACACTTGGTTATGATGTGCAGGATCTACAAAGCTAGAGGTTGTTTGACATATACTTCTTCACCAATCTTCCCATACAGAAAGGCACTCTTGACATCTATTTGATAGATCATGAAATTCTTGGATGCAGCATATGCCAGGAAGATTCTGATGGACTCTAGTCTGGCAACAGGAGCAAAGACTTCATCATAGTCAATTCCCTCTTCCTGAGTGTAGCCTTGAGCTACAAGTCTGGCTTTGTTCTTGACTACAATGCCTCTCTCATCTTGCTTGTTCCTGAATACCCATCTTGTGCCAATGGCAGATTGACCAGGTGGAAGATCAACAAGCTTCCATACATCCTGTCTCTTGAATTGCAGCAACTCTTCCTGCATTGCCTCAATCCAATTGCTGTGTTGCAGAGCTTCATCTATCTTCTTTGGTTCCACCTGAGATAGAAAACATGAAAACAAACATATATTGGCCTCATGAGATGTGCTTCTTGTTAGAACTCCTTGGTGAACTTGGCCAATAATATTTTCAAGAAGATGTTTCTTGTTGATCCTTTGTGCTGGTACCACCTCCACTGTTTCCCTTGCTCAAGATTGCTTTGATTTTGATCAGGGATTTCTTCATTCATGGTTGAAGAGTCTTCAAGATCAACAGCTACATCAGTATTATCAGCAATAGTATTTGCAGCATCTACAGCATTTAGACTTAATAGTCTAATCCGAAGGAAACTCTCGTCAAAGGTATGATTTTAAGTTGATAAATAAATATTGTCATTTAATAATAGATGATCATGTGCTTATGAACAACCGCGTCAGCCCCGGCGTTTAATCTGCCGTCGGCCGGGGTGTGACAGATTGGTATCAGAGCCATGGTTATAGGGAATTAGGTTATTAGACACATGACCTAGACTATAACCTAGTGTGACATTTCAAAATTTCAGTAATAATATATTAACACGTAAAAATTTCAACATTTTATTCAAATATGCACACGTGTATCTAACCAAGTTTATACAAAAGGGTGTGTTTACAAATTTCAACTTATGTATTTTTAAATTAAAGTCTTAAAAATATATGAAAAAAAAATATATATATATATATCAATTATTTTTAATAAATTAAATATTTAAAATGATGGTATAAATTTATCCTGTATTTGTAAACAATTTAGATTCAATAATATACAAGTGCATTTGTTCAAATTAATGTGTCAATAATATATAAATTATGTATTTTTAATTTAAATATTAAAAATATTTGAATTTTACAAAATTATATAAATTTATTTAAATTTTATAAAAATAAATGGCTTTGTAAACAAATAAAGTGATTTGATAAAAAAAATAAGTTGTTTTATATAAAATAATTTATTTTAATAAAATAAGTTTATAAAACATTTAAAATATAATATTAAATTAATTAAAGTTTAAAAGAAAGTAAGTTAATTTATTTAATAAAAGTGTAGGGGTCGTTTTGTATTTAATCCAATTACAAGGTTTAAAACAGAATTCAGTTAAGGGACTAAAGGTGTACAAATCAAACCATAGGGACCATTCAGTATTTATTTCGAGGGTTATTTTAAGACAAACCAAACTCCAAGGACTGAAACTGCCAATACTCATTTCGTTTATCCGGTCACCCCCTTCGATTGTCCGGCGGTCCAAAGCCTTTTTCCGACGACCCCCGACAGGGCTGTTCCCTGCACCTCAACAGCCGACAAAGGTGTCCCTGACCTCGTCGTCCCCACACGAACAAAAGCCCTCGACCAATTTGTCGATTAATCATACGAAAAGTCGGATCGCGTCTATGGCCGAGAACCCACGCCACGATTTCGAGCCGACAGTCAACCTCCACGCGTGCTTGATAGCTCGTTAGCTTCGTCTCGTCCAGACGAATGTCCAGACACCCTCAATTGCATATTTCATTATAGGGATTGGGCTCGGCTATAAATGGCCATTTGCGGACCTGCACGAGCTCGCCACTCCTCTCTGTCTACTCTCTCTTTAAATTGAGAATACCACTGTGTTCGTGACATCCAGACGAAGCTCCCCAGCCCCCTTTGAAGTTCCAATTTGGACCAGAACCCGAGTTCAGTTGTGCACTTTTTCGAGTTTTTGTTCCAACTTCTCGGACCACTTTGATTCAGGTATTATCGCCGCATTTCATTCCCTTACCTTCTTTTTGCTAATGGCTAACTAATACATATCGGTTACCGAGCAAATTTTGACCATTTCCGAGCAATCAGAGGTTCTCGGTGACTTGGTCCGCGAGTTGCCGAGAACCAGCGACCAACTCGCATTGGGTTTATTAATTAAACGGTACACACATAACCAGCGATGGGCAGTAGACCGGCTGGTTATGCGTGTGTGTGTTTGAGTCTGAGGTCGCGGGTTCGATCCCGGTTGGCCTTCGGCACAAAATTTTTATTTCTGTTTTCATTTATTTATTTTATTTAATTATCCTAATTTATTTTTAATACTCTTTTTATACAATAAATACTAAAACGAGTCGGTTTACTCGTTCGTTTATTTTGAAATCGATTAAAAAAAATTTTAATATTTTTATTAACTTATTAAAATACATTTTAATATATATAATGTCCCATTTTTTTATATAAATCTTGTAATATTTTTATAAACTTCCTAAAATACATTTTAATATATATAATGTCCCATGTTAAAAATCTTGCAATGTTTTTATAAACTTGTTAGAATAAAAAAATTTAATATATAAAATGCCCTATTTTTATAAAATAATGAACCTTGCATTATTTTTAATAAACTTGTTAAAATAAATTTTAATATATAAAATATCAATATAATTAGTCAAATAAAGACTTTTCTTTTATTTGTTATTATTAAAAAAATACATTAAACATAATAAATACTTGTTTAAAACAATATATATATATATATATATATTTCTATGAGTTAAAGTTTTACAAAACCGTTATCATTTTCTACCCTATTTTATACAAATGAATATTAAGAATATTATTATAAAACCTATACTTATTAGATACGAATACGCTCATACAAACATACAATAATGCATATTTATCTACATAGGATTTCATCGTACTTAGTTTTCAACGTCTTTATCACCCGCACTCGTGGATCATCATATCCGCTAGCCAGGTGAGTTACATATCCCCTATTTACATTTTTATACATTTTGGGGTGAAACGTAATCTGTGCTTACTTACATACAATTCAACTTGTGTTTACATGTGTAGATTATTGTGCTTTTGTGCTTGATCACTTATTATGCTATGAATACTTTTAGGATGGTTTAAATTATGTGTAACCCACATAGTCTTGATTCCATGCCTATCACTTTTAGGGTAGCGGTATGCTATGCCTATCACGTTAAACCTTTATGCTTATATACAAAATTACATGCTTACAATTGGTATACATATAGTGAATTCTCCACATTATGCCATATCATACCATGTCAAACTATGAATTGTATAAACGTTTTTAACTAAACTTTTATCTTATTTAAACATATGTAAACTCACCAACTCTCGTAGTTGACACTTGTTTTGGATTACGTTTCAGGTGAAGATATGTGATTGTGTGACTATGTGTTGAAGGTGCTACACATAAGGCTTTTGGACCTAGTAAAAATAATTATGTGTAATATTCTAGAATAGGGTGTTGTAACTTGAATTGTATTTGGATATTTGATATTTAAATCTTATTAATGAATTATGCAACCTTAGTAGATCATGTGCTTATGAACAATCATTTCATTGTCCGCCTCGATGATTCCGCCATCGGTCGGGGTGTGACACCTAGGAGTCCCAAACATGAGTCTAACTCGTGTCTTTTATTAGGAACTCCACTTTATTCCTACCATGCATACTTACCTACACCTATCTATTTTTGATTACTTGATACAACTACATGAACTTCAACATTCAAGAGTCTACTTGAAACTATTTGGAACTACTTGAACTACATGAAACTTACACTTAGACTTAATAGTCTAATCCGAAGGAAACTCTCGTCAAAGGTATGTAAGTTCTAACTAATGAATGAGAACTTGTGCAATCCGGAAGGGTGGATGCCTGTATTCTGGGAGTTCTGTCTAGGAAAGCATCTCGTATAAATCCAAATCAACCGATGGACCAGTTATGCTTTCCTGGGAATTCTTGGGATGAGTGTCCACTTATAGGCTAAAGCATGACTTCTCAAACATTAGAAAGACTTAAAGTATTTTGATAAGTCAATGTGCCCATTAGGGTACCATGTATGTTTCATCTAACATCTCATGATTAAATTGCAAACTCTTATTCATGATTCATATCTTATGAACTTTCTATTCAACCGTTTGTAGAATGCCTCCCCATCATGAGCGTAGGAACAACCTCACCGATAGGATCATACAGCAAATGGCTACGATTCTACCAACTATGGTCAACCAACTGAACCAGAATGTTGCACCAAGGAATCCCACGTGTACATTCAAACACTTCAACTCCTGCAACCCCACCAAGTTCTACGGGAACGAAGGAGCTACTGGACTTCTCCAATGGTTTGAAAGCATTGAGGGGACTTTCATCAATGCTGACTGTCCTGAGAACCTAAAGGTTCGTTATGCTACTAGTGTCTTCCAAAAAAGGGCACTCACATGGTGGAATGGAGAAAAAACATAACTGTGGGATAGAGGTTGCACTAGCCTTGCCTTGGGCTGATGTGAAGACACTCATGACAGATGAGTTTTGCCCCCGTAATGAGGTTAAGAAACTAGAAGCTGAATTCTGGGATCTCAAATAAGGCAGTGGTGAAAGCCTTGGCTACACCACCCGCTTTCATGAGCTTAGCCTACTGGTGCCCCATATGGTCACTCCTCTCTCCCGAGCCATTGAGAAGTACATCAATGGTTTGCCCATGCAAATTCAGGATACCGTGTTGGGTAGTAACCCAGCCACTCTTGAGGAAGCTATCCGTCTAGCTGCCACTCTATCAGACAACCACGTTAAGGCAGGAACCTTGTTCAAGAAAGGTGCTAAGAGAAACATTGAAAAATCCACCACCGAACCCACTAAAGAGACCAAGGCTGAGTCCTCCTTCAATGGCAAAAAGAGAAAAGGAAAGAACTTTTCCATTATCACACCTGCTACTCCTTTAGCCCAAGTAGCCCCTACTGCCTTCAACCCTAACAAGAAGCCTTATGTGGGGACTCTACCTCTGTGTAACACCTGCCAGCTCCATCATACTACCTACATTCCATGTCGTCTATGTACCAATTGTGGCGTTCTGGGCATACAGCTAACATCTGCCGTACTGCTCCCCGAGCTAACCAAGCTAATCAAACTGTTGTTCTTGTTCCTGCTGCTATCGCTCCGGGTCATGCTTGTTACGAGTGTGGAGACCCAAATCATTTCAGGAACCGTTGCTCTAGGTTAGTCATTGTAAACCAAGCCAACATGAATCAGGGCAACATGATACAGGGGAACGGGAACCAAGGTAACATGATTCAGGGAAACAGGAACCAGGGGAATATGAACCGGGGAAATATGAATCAGGGGAATGCAAACCCCGTAGCTCGAGGACGTGCCTTCAACATCAATGCCAATGAGGCACAAGCTAACAACGATGTGGTGAACGGTACGTACCCAATTAATCACCAATATGCTTCTATCCTATTTGATACTGGTTCCGATAGGAGTTTCGTGTCCTTTGAATTTGAACCACAGCTCGCTATGAGTCGAGCTAAGCTAGACAAACCCTTTGATATTTTAGTAGCGGATGGTTATCCTGTTTCATGTGACACCATTATTAGAGATTGTACCTTAACCTTGAGCGATCATGACTTTTCAATCAATCTTATTCCTATGGCTCTCGGAGGTTTCGACATCATAGTAGGCATGGACTTGCTGACCAAGCACCATGCTGAAGTCGTTTGTTTTGACAAGTATATCTGTATCCCTCTTGACTCGGGTGAAATTTTGTCTATGGTGAGAAGCCATCAAAAGGACTCAAGCTTATGTTTTGCACTACCGCACAGAAGTATTTACGGAAGAAATGTGTGGCATTCTTGGCCCATATTGTGGAACGAAAAGTCAAGGATAAGAACCTCCAAGACATTCCTGTAATCAAAGACTTCCCTGAAGTTTTTCCCGAAGATTTACCCGGTCTTCCTCCCATACGTCAAGTCGAATTCCGTATTGACCTAGTGCCAGGAGCAAACCCCGTGGCTAAATCACCTTACCGTCTTGCACCATCAGAGATGCAAGAACTTTCAAGTCAACTCCGAGAACTTTCTGATAAGGGGTTTATTCGTCCTAGTGTTTCCCCTTGGGGAGCACCTGTTTTATTTGTCAAAAAGAAGGATGGTTCTTTTCGGATGTGCATCGACTATCAGGAACTCAACAAACTTACCGTGAAGAACCGATACCCACTCCCGAGGATTGACGATTTATTTGATCAACTTCAAGGCTCGACTTATTTCTCTAAGATCGATCTTCGTTCTGGTTATCATCAGTTACGAGTCCTCGAATCCGATATCCCCAAGACAGCCTTCCGTACAAGATATGGCCATTACGAGTTCATGGTTACGCCCTTCGGACTAACCAATGCACCCGCGGTATTCATGGATCTTATGAACCGCGTATGTAAGCCGTACTTGGACAAGTTCGTAATCGTCTTCATTGACGACATCCTAGTATATTCAAAATCCAACGTGGAACATGAAGAACACTTGCGTTTGGTTTTGGATCTCTTAAAGAAGGAGAAATTGTATGCTAAGTTCTCCAAGTGTGAATTTTGGCTAAAGGAAGTCCAATTCTTGGGACACATAGTCAACGAAAAGGGTATTCACGTGGATCCCGCTAAGATTGAGGCGGTAAAGAACTGGCAAGCCCCAAAGACCCCTACCGAAGTCCGCTCATTTCTAGGTTTAGCAGGCTATTATCGTCGTTTCATAACGAACTTTTCAAAGATCGCGGTACCATTGACAGCCTTGACCTAGAAAAACAAACCTTACGAGTGGGGACCAAAACAGGAGGAAGCCTTTCAAACCCTAAAACAGAAACTGTGTGAGGCTCGTATCCTTACCCTCCCCGATGGAACCGAAGACTTTGTCGTTTACTGTGACGCTTCCCACTTAGGCCTTGGATGTGTACTAATGCAGCGGGGCAAAGTGATTGCTTATGCGTCCCGACAACTCAAAATCCATGAGAAGAATTATACGACGCACGATCTTGAGTTGGGTGCGGTCGTATTTGCTCTAAAAATTTGGAGACATTACCTATATGGTACCAAATGTGAGGTTTACACCGATCATAAGAGCCTCCAGCACATTTTCAATCAAAAAGAACTCAACGTGAGGCAAAGGCGTTGGGTTGAACTCCTAAACGACTACGACTGCAATATTCGTTATCATCCTGGTAAGGCGAATGTCGTGGCCGATGCTCTTAGCCGTAAGGAACCTATCAAGATCCACAGCATTCGAATCCAAAATGATATTCAAACTCGCATCCTTGAAGCACAAAATCTTTCCATCACTGAAGGAAACATGTACAACGAAATGTCATGCGGTGCTGAACTCCAACTTGAAACCAAACCCAATGGGTTACTTTACTTTCTAAATCGTATCTGGATTCCGGACCGTGACAACCTTCGTACCTTTATCATGAACGAGGCTCACAAGACTCGTTATTCTGTGCATCCTGGTGCAGACAAAATGTACATGGATCTTCGTACCCAATACTGGTGGCCTGGCATGAAAAAGGACATTTCTTTATACGTGTCCAAATGCCTTACATGTTTAAAGGTTAAAGCCGAGCACCAGCGTCCATCCGGTTTACTTGAACAACCCGAGATTCCCGTGTGGAAATGGGAGTGTATTGCCATGGACTTTATAACCAAACTCCCACAAACATCTCGTGGTCATGATAGCATTTGGGTAATCATCGACCGCTTGACAAAATCTGCTCATTTCATACCCATACGCGAGGACTATCGAGTTGAGAAACTAGCTCGAATCTATATTGATGAGATCGTTAATCGTCACGGTGTACCTCTCAACATTATTTCTGATCGTAATGGACGATTCACCTCTCGTTTCTGGCAATCCTTGCAATCAGCACTAGGTACTCAACTAAATCTTAGCACTGCTTATCACCCACAAACTGATCTGAGCGAACGATTCAAACTCTTGAAGATATGTTTAGAGCCTGTGTCATTGAATTCAAGGGAAATTGGGATTTATATCTACCCCTAGTCGCGTTCCCATACAACAACAGTTATCACACGAGCATTAACATGGCCCCTTTTGAAGCACTTTATGGTCGGAAGTGTCGCTCCCCTATCTGTTGGACTGAAGTTGGTGAATCACAAATCACTGGTCCTGAACTTATTCAAGAGACTTCCGATAAGATAATGTTAATCCGAGACAACCTTCTGGTAGCAAGAAGTCGGCAGAAGAGCTATGCCGACAAACGTCGAAAACCCTTAGAATTTCAAGTTGGCGATCTGGTCCTTCTCAAGGTATCCCCTTGAAAAGGCGTAGTTCATTTTGGAAAGAAAGGGAAACTTGCTCTAAGATTCGTAGGTCCTTTTAAAATCCTTGAGCGGATTGGGAAGGTAGCCTACAAATTGGATCTACATGAAGGACTCAGTAACGTTCATTCGACATTTCATGTCTCGAACCTAAAGAAATGCTTAGCTGACGAGAATCTCCACATACCACTTGACGAGGTTCACATTGACGAAACAATGCACTTCGTGGAGAAGCCCGTGGAGATCATGGACCGAGAAGTTAAGCAACTCAAGCGAAGCCGAATTCCAATCGTTAAGGTTCGATGGGAATCCAAGCGTGGCCCAGAGTTCACTTGGGAACGTGAGGATCAAATGAAAGCCAAATACCCACATCTGTTTCCAAGACCCTCTTCTTAATAAATTTCGGGACGAAATCTCATAAAGTAGGGGAGACTGTAATCCCCAAGAAATTCCGACATCTATTTTATCTGTTCTGGCAATTGTAATCCTTTTATCAATAAATTTTTTCTATTCATCCATTACATCACATGAGTGTCCATACATACATTTAGTACAATTAATTCAAATTCATTAATAACAAATAATTAATTTGGATTGTATGTTTTAATGCATAGGAATATGTTAATCTATTACTAAACCTATATATATATATATATATACTTACACACTCATTTGCCCATATTTATTTCATATAATTAGGGAATTAAGATTCATAATGACGCACATAATATGGTTAGGTATAAATTCATGACAAGTATATTTTTTTATTTGTTTAAAGTTCAACTCTTTTATAAGCATATCAGTATATAAATATGTGAGATATTTATCCAAATACATACATATTTTACATTTCCTATATACGTGCGTATCACATGAATAATTATTTAGTCTAAAAAAATATGTTTAACAAAGTTATATAAAACATCTCGAACTTGTAGTTATATAAAACCTTTCAAACTTGTAGTTTAATTTCATAGATTTTATAAAATAAACACAAAGGATTTAAAACAAATGAACTTGGGTAGAACCCCCCTTTGATCACAACGAGCTTCCTTGAATACATTAAACCCCCAATTTGAACCCCCATTGAGTTTTGAAACCCCAAACCCATAGTTGACTTGAGAAAGTCAAAGGGGTGATTTTTCTCTATCGGAATCAATCCCAAACACTCGAATTCGTTTGTATAACTATAATCAATCACATGTAAACGATCATACGACCGTTCTAATCACCTGTAACGGATCAATTACAACAAAAATCAATGGAATTAAGTCCAAGCAACTCGTAACCGTCCCCAATCAATCGTGACATCAATTCGTGCATTTATCATGAAATTGGGCTATAAAATCGACCCCATACCTTCACTACAGACGCCCCAAACTTTCTTCACTCCTGTATTCGTTGCATTCCCACTCCAGAACTCCGACGAGCTCAAGAATCGCCGATCTCGGCCTCGGGTCCGTTCTCCCTCCTCACTCACTCATTCCAGGTAAAATTGGTACCATTTAACTCATTTTAATCCAAGGAACAAAAGCCCCATGAAATGGGTTTCGATTGTTTGCTCGATCGAACGATCCGAGGGGTTAGGGTTTCGGATTTCAATTAGGGAAGGAGATGACTTGGGAACTTCGGGTTTTGATTTAAATGAACTAGTTTCAGACCAAGGCATAAGCCCTGGTCTGATGGTTAAAGTGTTGTGTGTGTGTGGACCGGCTAAGGTCACAGGTTCGAGTCTCGGGGGGGAGACCTGATCTTATTCTTTTTATCTTTTTACTTTAAACCATTTTAATACATTTTTAACATATTAACCTTCCTAGTTAACTTTCTTATAAACTATACAAATATATCCTATAATATTTATACAAAAAAATATATATAAATAATACTTTGAATATTTTATTTTATTAAATCTCTTGATAAATGATATAAATCATTGTTTAGACAAATTTAATTTTGTTACTTATGTATTTAAATGTTGTTTATATATTTTTAAACATTATTAAACTCCTCTAATTTATAAATAATTGTTATTGGTAAGGATGATTATTTAGATATCTTTAAATTTATAAATGCCTAAATAATTATTTTATACAAAGTACAAATAAATTCTATTTAAAGATTTCTTAGTCTTTAAAAGATTCATTTAAACGAATTATTACCCACTTTATTTTATAAAGCGTATTAAACATTTTCCCACTTTATAATTTATTTATAAATTGTTATGTAAATAAATCTAAGTATATTATTTTTCATACCACATTATGTGTATATAACAATTCCTATACAAAATTATTTAAACCTTTTCACACATTATGATTTACTTGATTATTAAATAAATACATATGTTTGCTTGCCAAACTTGTTCAAACCCTATGCCCAAGTCTCAAACCCCACATGAAACCCTAAATGTCCCAATGCCTCCTTAATACCATTTAAACGTCCATTAAATTCAGAGTACCATCACACGTGTAGGTTTGTTGTGAGATATCCTCACGAGACCTATTCATCTCTACCAATTCATACCACTCCTAGCTTTGATACAAGTGAATTCATATCCCCCTTTCTCTTTACTATTGTTTACAAATACTCGGGGTGGAACATGTTTACTTACAATGCTTACCAAATTTAATACCATTGTTCTCATGCTATTCACTATGTGCTTTATGTCTTAAACTACTTGGTGACCATTACATGTGTTCATGCTAGTACATTCATTAACCTGCTACCCAAGCCAAAGATAGTACCTAACCTGATCATTTATAGGGGAATCCGATTCCAGTTAACACAAACCTTGGCGGGTTTTGTGTGTAACATATTACTATTTTTCCAAAACACAACCAGTGAGATTGTACTTACAAGTTTTCTATTTACTACGGATTGATTGGTACGCTTGGAACTTTGTATGTTTTCACATTTATGCCATAGTTACGCTTTGAACAGTATTGAATTACAAACACTTTTTACTTAACTTTTGTTAGTGTCAAAACATATGTTACTCACCAATTACTTGTAGTTGACATTTACTCACATGTTTCAGGTGCACCCATTTTAGGACCCTACCTGCTCATCTAGGACTTGGACCTAGTTTAATTTAAATTATGTTATGTTTTGAACGTTTCATTTTGCATTCCCTATGTAACGGATGATTTTAAGTTGATTAATAAATATTGTCATTTAATAATAGATGATCATGTGCTTATGAACAACCGCGTCAGCCCCGCGTTTAATCCGCCGCCGGCCGGGGTGTGACAAGTCAGCCATATTGAATCTTTCTAGAATGCTCTTGAGATATTTAGATTGGCTGATGAAGATTCCATTTGGGACTTGTTTGACTTGAAGACCCAGAAAGAAATTTAGCTCACCCATTGAGCTCATTTCAAACTTTGAGTGCATCATGATCTCGAAGTCTTTACACATCTTCTTCCTTGTTGATCCAAAGATGATATCATCTACGTAGATTTGAACCAGTAAGATTTCTCCCCCTTCATATTTGATAAAAAAAGGTCTGGTCAATGACACCTCTTCTGAAGTTGTTGCTTAGTAGATATGCAGACAAAGTTTCGTACGAGGCTCTTGGGGCTTGATGTAAGCCATATAGAGCTTTGTCTAGTTTGAACACTTGGTTATGATGTGCAGGATCTACAAAGCTAGAGGTTGTTTGACATATACTTCTTCACCAATCTTCCCATACAGAAAGGCACTCTTGACATCTATTTGATAGATCATGAAATTCTTGGATGCAGCATATGCCAGGAAGATTCTGATGGACTCTAGTCTGGCAACAGGAGCAAAGACTTCATCATAGTCAATTCCCTCTTCCTGAGTGTAGCCTTGAGCTACAAGTCTGGCTTTGTTCTTGACTACAATGCCTCTCTCATCTTGCTTGTTCCTGAATACCCATCTTGTGCCAATGGCAGATTGACCAGGTGGAAGATCAACAAGCTTCCATACATCCTGTCTCTTGAATTGCAGCAACTCTTCCTGCATTGCCTCAATCCAATTGCTGTGTTGCAGAGCTTCATCTATCTTCTTTGGTTCCACCTGAGATAGAAAACATGAAAACAAACATATATTGGCCTCATGAGATGTGCTTCTTGTTAGAACTCCTTGGTGAACTTGGCCAATAATATTTTCCAGAGGATGTTTCTTGTTGATCCTTTGTGCTGATACCACCTCTAGCTGTATCCCTTGCTCAAGATTGCTTTGATTTTGATCAGGGATTTCTTCATTCATGGTTGAAGAGTCTTCAAGATCAAAAAACTACATCAGTATTATCAGCAATGGTATTTGCAGCATCTACAACATTTACCGAAGAGTCTTCATTCAAGTTTTCATTTTTAGACAGGCTGCTGCTGGTGACATTAGAGAGTGTGGTTCTAGCTGCACTTGCTTCAGTGGCTTCTATAACATATGGAGGATCAATGGATGGTCTTTTCAGACTGATAAAAGATTTTGGAAAATCCAGTCTGTAGTCAGAGGAGGTGGAAGCAGGTGCTTGAGAAGAGAAAGACTCCATATTTGAGAAGATGGGAGGCACAAATATTTGGGTGAAGGAGTCTATGTCAAAAAGCCAGTTTGGGCCTTTTCCCTGTTCACAGACAATGTGTTCTCTGCATTCCACATTGGCTGATTCTTCCACAATTCTTGTTCTGGAGTTGAATACTCTGTAGGCCTTGGATAGAGAGGAATAGCCCACAAAATATCCTTCATCAGATTTGGCACCAAACTTAGGAAGAAACCCATGTGTGATCAGAATTGTGCATGGACATCCAAAAGGTTTTAGAAATCCAATGTATGGAATTCTTTGGAACCATAGTTCATAGGGTGTCTTGTTGAGAGGCTTGACTATGAGAACTCTATTTTGCACATAGCAAGTTGTGCTTACTGCTTCTGTCCAAAATGTGAGAGGCAGTTTTGAGTCAGCCAACATAGATCTTGCTGACTCAATTAGAGTTATGTTTCTTCCTCCATTTTGTTGAAGAGTTCTTGGAGCATTGTATTGCCTTTCAATTCCCTTGCTCTCATAGAAACAGTTCAAAGTGTGGTTCTTGAACTCTGTGCCCTGGTCACACCTTATGATCTTCACCTTCTGATTGCTTTGATTCTCTACCTTAAGGATGTAGGATTTGAGGATCTCAGCAGTTTCATCTTTAGTTCTCAAGAAGTATACCTATGAGAATCTGGTGTAGTCATCAGTTATCACCAGACAGTATGACTTCTTTCCCATTGACATAATATTTGTAGGACCAAAGAGATCCATATGCAGCAGCTGTAGTGGAGTATCATTTGTATTCAAAGTCTTGGGCTTGTGAGAACTCTTGTGTTGCTTCCCTTTCAAACAAGCAATGCAGTGATCTTCTAGCTGAAATTCTTTATCATGAAGCCCTCTGACAAGATTGTCTTTCACCAATTTGTTGATAGTTTTGATGTAAACGTGGCTTAATCTCCTATGCCAGAGAGCTGATTCATCAACTGAAGCTTTTGACAAAAAACAGGATACATTACCAGATAGAGTGACCTCATTCATGTTAAGCACATAAAGATTTTCTTTTCTCTGAGCATTTAATAAAATCTATTATGGAGGAGGTTTGGATAAGCCATAGATAGTGCAAAGCATTCTTTGTATGTGAAGAGCATCCAATGCTTTTGATCACAGACCTGAGAAACACTCATGAGATTGAAGTCCAATTTTTTGACATAATTTACTTTATCAATACTTAATCTTTCATTTGACACAGTCCCTTATCCCGTAATAGATCCTCCTTTTGAGTCACTCCCAAAGGCAATATATCCTCCATTGAAGTGTCTGAAGTTGAAGAGGATAGATCTGTTGCCTTTCATGTGCCTGGAACAACCACTATCTACCACCCAAGTGTTATTCTTGTGACCTGGCTGCCCCTGCACATGAGAGAGATCTAGTTAGTGGGAGGAATCCAAGAGCTTGCATCCTTGAAGAAAAGGGTTCTCGGAATATCAGATTCAGCATGTGTGCATTCAACAGAGCCAATGATGATTCTTGGAGAGACAGAAGCTGAGATCTTGGCTTTCCATTGCTGAGGAGATGGTTTTCCAGTTCTCTTTGCTCTGTCAGCAGCTGATGTTGCTTTGGCTGCTGATGGATTTGCTTTATCAGCAGCAGATTTTGCTGCTGATGACTTTGGCTTATCAGCAGCTGATGTTGTTGCTGCTGAGGAATTCGGCTTATCAGCAGAGGATTTTGCTGTTGATGACTTTAGCTTATCAGTAGTGGATTTTGTTGCTGCTGATGGTTTTGCCTGAGCATCAGCAGACTTGGTTGCTGCTGAAGGCTTGTCCTTTGGTTTCTTGGGCTTGGCTTGATTACCAACATTTTTGCTGGCTGCTGATGGTTCAACAACCAATGTATGCTTATACTTCTTTACCTTGTTGACGGACAGCTTCTCTGTAGAAGTTCTCATGAATGTATGCTTATCCTTCTTTACCTTGTTGACGGACAGCTTCTCTGTAGAAGTTCTCATGTTGATGGGCTTTTATTTAGGAGGGGCTTGATGATGGATCTGATTAAAGGGATTAAAATCACAATTTGCAGCAAAGTGGTCTGATTCACCACAGATGATGCAAGATTGTTAAGGCTTTGGCAGCTGTTTCCTTGGTGGGGAAAGAGAGTTTCTTAAATGAGTTGCCTTGGTTTCAGACCTCCTTACCTTTCTGTTCTTGTGTGTCTTCTCAAAAGCATGTTGTTTGAGGTTTCTTTGCTACTGAAGGTAGTAGAAGCAGGTGCTGGCAGTGTGGTTGTATTTTCCACAGACAAAGCATGATTTGGCCAGTTTGTCCCTTGAAAGGTAAACATAGTCCTTTCTTTTGAATAGGTCTTTAAAGTTCTAGGGGTGAGCTTTGTTGTGCTCAAAGGTGGCTTCTTCCAATGTCTTTTGAACATATGGAACTCTTTCTCGAGGCGCATGACATATGTCAAACACCTTTCTTTAAGGCTTTGAGTTGGAGGAGTTTGAAGACTGTCCCTTTTCAATAGTTAGCTTTCTTCCTTCCTTCTGGAGGATAGCTGATTTTGATTTGGTTGAAAGGCATAGGAACCAGAACAGCTGGTAAAGGGATAGGAGCACTTGTTTGAATGACTTCGAGAACAGGCGGTTCTGGTACTTTTACTGGTGATGAGGCCTCCTCAGTTTTAGTGAACTCTGAGCAAGTTGACTCAGATTCTGACGAGGTAGTGCATTCTTGTACCAATGGTTCATGCCTTGAAGGATCAAGATCTCGGTTAGCCTTTTCAAGATTTGAGAGATTGAAGCTTGATTCATGGATGGCAACGTAGTCAGCAGGAGGTGAAACGGCTTGATATTGTTCAACATGGTACCCCAGACCAGTTTTTACCTTGTCATGAATTTGAGCATCTAAAAGTCTTTGCAGCTTTTTGGATTCAAATTCATATTTGTTAACATGAACTTTCTGTTCTGCCAATTCTGCTCTTGTAGCTTTTAATCTAGCCAGTAGATCATCAATCTGAGTTTCAAGATTGGTTTGTTCATGTTTTAGTAATGAAATCTCTTTCTTTAGGCAGTTACTTTTTTCTTTATAACTGTTTTCTACTTTTGTGAATTCAGATTTCATTTGATGAAACTCTTCATTTTGATCTATAAGGTTTTATTATGCTTTCTGTAGCCTAACACCTTATCAATACAATCTTGGGAACAGAGATATTCATATACCTGAGGCGGTATCCCAGTTGTGTCTGCCATAAGAGCTTGGTTGTTAGCAAGCAAATCTTCATACTGGAAGCTCCAGTCATAGTCAGAAGTTCCAACGGCTACACAAGCTACAGTTTGAGCTGGAGGGGTAGCTTGTTGTTGTTGTTGTCTTGGTTGGGCTTGTCTTGATTGAGGAGCTACTGGGTTTGCCCTAGGTGCCTTGCAATCTCTAGCAAAATGACCCAGTTGGTTACAGTTGTAATATCTTAATTTGCTTTTATCCAAGCCAACTCTGGTGTTGGAATTGTTACTTGGAATAGGAATTGTTACCTCGAATAGGTCTTCCGGTTCTAGATTAGAACCTTTTTACTCTTATAGATAGCATGGCATACGAGTGTTGTATGTCCATTTCTTCTAAGTCATCTGGATGGAAGCATTCCAGATCCTCCTTGATAAAGGACATGTTGCTTGAGTTTTCAGAAACAAAAGCAGCAGAGGTTGAGGTTTGAGGAGGAGCTTCTAGGAGAAATGGTGATGTGTTTGTTTGAGAGGTTGGAGTTTGGGGATGAGTGACGATGGGAGGATAATAGTTACTTGAACTAGGTCCTGAGTGGTCAGGGTGGAGGGCAGAAGAGGTGGTGGTGGATGTTGAGGCTGTTTGGTAGCTTGAGCTTCTTTATTTTTCCTGAATCATCTCTAGCTCATAGGTTTTTAGCATTCTAAAGAGTTCAGTCATCTGGAGAGTCTTCAGATTTTCAGTTCTTCTAATGGACACTGTGTAGAGTGTCCAGCAACTCGGTAGAGACCTGATGAACTTCTTGAGAATATCTTCATTCTCCAGCTTCACCTTTGAACACTGCAGCTCACCTACAAGATAGGTAAATCTGTTATATAAAACCGTTAGAGACTTACCTTCCTTCCAGATGAAGTATTCATACTGCTGCTTCAGGATGTCTCTTCTGTTTTCTTTCACTTCTTCTGAACCAGCAAACATCTTTTCCAGAGCCTCCCATAGCTCTTTTGCAGTTTTATAACCTCTAAAGTTATGAAAACTTCATTTGGTAAGCACATTTGGATGGCTCCCAAGGCTTTGAAGTCTACCTCCATTTTCTTGATGTCTTCATCAGAGTACTTGGAGGGTTCTTTGGGAACCAGTGCACCTCCGAAATCAGCAGAGGACACCATGGGTATGTATGGTCCATCTTTAATGGATTTCCACATCCCATATTCCTGATAGCAGAAGAAGCTTTACATTCTGTTCTTCCACATATCGTAGTCTTCCCCAGACACCAGTCTTGGTGGTCTGTTGATGCTTCCAATATCTTCAAATCCATTGTTTTGAACCATTTTGTTTTGATTTGTGATAGTGAGAGACTTTAACAAAGAGATAGTTTAAAATAGAATCGAAGAATGATTAAACAAGTGTGAGTTTGTTTAATCTGTGAGCCAAAGCTCTGATACCACTTGTAGGATCGGTAAATACAAGATGGTTCTATTCCAGTTGAGATTGGTGGAAACAATCACAACTTAATCAAAGTAAACAAGTAAACACGAGAAGTACTTATAAATGCAATTTGTATTAAGCTTCAATGGTTACAAGATTACAGAGAAAACTCTAAGAAAAAGCACTAAGATACAATGACTCTAAGTACTACTTATATAGTAACTTAGAATCAAGACAGACCCTTGATTCTAAGGATCAGATCTAACACAAACCGTTGATCTTGTATTGAAGCTATTCTACATATGATGACAATAAACACTATAAAAGTTAACTTTACTCAAACGTCTTCTTAGGCATCATTGCTTGCATGCTTGAAGAAGAGCGTTGTAGTGCTTTATTGTCTGCACCAGTGACATTCTTTCTGCGTGGAGTGTGTCAGTGGTGTAGCCGAAAGTTGTTAGTGGTAATGGTTGCTTTATCGAAGTCAGTCAGCTGCAACGTTTGATCTTCAGTGGAAATGGCTATCAGCTGCAAAGTTGGAGATCAGCAGCAAGATGCAACCATCCAAAGTTGCTGATGATTTGCCTACCAGCAGCATCAAGTGTTGATGCTGCTGAGAAGCCTATCCGCAGCAACTCTAGTCTTCAGCAGAACTCTAGTCTTCAGCAGATAAGGCTATCCGCAGCAGATTTGTTCTTCAGCAGAAGAACAAGTATCCGCTGCAGATAAGCTTATCCGCAGCAGTTTGTTGGTCAGCAGCAAACTTTGAGGTAAGCAACATTTATACTTAGAAAGTTTTGTAGCCATCAGTCTTTATTTCTACAGGTACTCCATCTTATTACTTTGGAGTCTATGTTAGCTTTTTTTAGTTTTTATATAGACCGTCTAGATGACATCAAGCAACTTTGATATAAAAATGAGTTCATATGACTTATAATAATGTTATAACATAATTTGGATGTTAGTGCATGTCTAGGTGTCGGTTCTTACTTTTAAAATTTGGTAAATCGGTTAAATATACAAGTAAATGTAAATGTTTACAAAGTTTAGTAAATTTATGAAATTTAGGTTAAAATGAGTTTTACCATGGATAAATTAGTATATAATAAGTAAATTAAGTGTTTTCAATAATAAAATTGGAAACGGTTTAATAAAAGTTACCGTTTCGGTTGTAACACGTAAACGATAACCGTTTAACTTAAAAAGGGTAAACAGCCAAATAATATATTTTTGTAAGAAAATATATTTTCATATACATACTAACCCAAGACTTAGTATTTTTTTGAATAAAATACTATATATATATATATATATATATTAATAAAAATATAACATTTGGTGGAAATTACTACATATGCATGAAAATGGCTAAGTATGTGAAATTGTTGACCTAGATGCTTTTTGCTTTATTTGAGTGCTTAACGATGTTTAATGACGTTTCTCATGCATTTGTATGTTTATTGGTAAATTCGGTGCATTCGATTGTATTATGTGAATAGTGGTGTTAAACGCATTAAAATCTTACCGTAGAGTATTTTCACGTAATTATATATATTACATAAAAGTAATAATAATAATAATAGTAACAATAATAATAATAATAATTGTGTTTTGGATAAAACCAATGGTGCTAGGTATCTTTGGTTAAAATGATTAATAACACTTAGTAGAATATAAATTGACATTGATCGAGTCACTAACGAATCGTCTCGATAAACTATTTTAAAAAAGGAAACATGACTAAGTCTGGTAGTTTGGGTGAACAAACGTACTTGATAGACTTGTGAATGACCGATAAGTGTATCCCTTGGGTTCTAGGGTGTGGGTATCTTAGTCGTTTCCTTGGATAATCTTTCTTTGCTAGTATACGCGTTAAGGTGAGTTTTCACGGCCCCTATTTAAATGTTTTAAATGTTTTATTACGTTTTCAAATATCAGGGGAGAACATGCTGGAAAAGGTAAAATGGTTTTGTGATGAGTATAACAGTGTGTGGAATGTGAACTTAGATGGCCTTAAGTTACTGTAGCTATTTAGTAGTTCCTGATAGATACACTCTCAGGTGGATTCGATCCTACATTCATAATCATTAGTCTTCGCAGGAGGGACCGCATGATATATTGACAGATCTATTGGGGGTGACAGCCCGCTCCCTGACCAGGTGTCATGGTCCTTGTGTAACGGGAGTTTTATATGTTGAGGCGTCTTTGGGCATTGGTTTTCGATTTGATTATGGGCTCTTGCTTTCGATCTAGTCGTGAGGTCTTGAAAACTTCCGACTGTTCACTAACATAAAGATACATCGTCACGTACCTTTTCCTAAAATATAAAAGTATATTTTATGACATTGATAAAACCTATGAACTCACCAACTTTATGTTGACATATTTTACTTGGCATGTTTTTCAGGTAATTAGCTCATGCATTAGGGAATGAAAGTCGGTTTTAAGATGGCAAACTATCGTGCCATAGATACGTACGCCGGGACCTAATGTCAACATCTTTGTCATGTTAACTTTATTTTTGGTGATTAAACACTTTTAATAATTTTGTGTAATGTTGACAACTAAACTACTTTTAAATAATGTATCCATGGTTTTTATACGTTGTGTTTGCTTATGGGTAACAACTTCCGTTGCCACCACAGTTGCTTAAGTCTTCCATTGCGAGTTGATTTGTGACACGCGGCGGGTTTGCAAACCTCGTTAACGTGACTAATTACATAAAATAAATGTATTAAGTTGTCGCAACACGGTTATAGAGATAGAATGTGTTGTGGCGGTGACAATAACGTGTCTATTTACATAAAAGAAACGTATAAAGTTTCCACAACACGGTTATAGAGATTGAAAAATAGATAGATTTTGGCGCAAATAGGAGTTGACATTGAAAAGATGAATTCGTTAAATAAGTTAGTAACAAATTAAAAATAGAAAAAAAAATAGTTTCTATAAACGGATATAAAAAAAGTAAGAACAAAAAATGAAATTGAAGGGTAGAGTTGACACTGACGTGCTTAAGTTAAAAAACATACGAATTTGATGCGAATCGTTTTTGAGATTGAATCAAAGATTGAAAAAAGTATTATAGTTTACACATTACGGCCTAATAATTTTTAAAAAAAAATTAATCAAAAGAAAAGAATTAAGAAATCTAAAAAGAAAAAGAGGGAAAAAATAACAAAAAATCCAAAAATAAATATTGTTGGACGTAGAGTTTGAACATGCACCCATTGACCCACTTAAAGAATTATCCATATGTTTCTTAACCATCCCACCAGAGTTTGATGTTGAGTAAAGAATGATAAAACAAATACAACAGAAGAAAAAAATGGTTTTGTTGGTGCCTCCCATTGGGCACCGACATTACCTTTCAAGGGTATTAGAATGTGTAATCACTTAATCGTGAAGTTAAAAATGTCTAGTTATCTTAATCGTGGAAGAGACCAAGATGATGATTTTCCTTTGGGTGAAGAACTAAACTAAATTTAAAAGCCTTGATCGGTCCTTTTGGTGCGATTTCAAATTAAGTTTCCTATTCGTTTAGACATTAAAGTGGCTTGTAGTTTTTTTTTATCTCTATCGTGTATGTGCCTCTCTCTAGCTTCTTGCTAGTTTGATTTTAATAAAATTTATGCCGTTGAAAAAAAAGGTAGGTAGGATTGAAACCACTAGTTAGATCCACTAAAAGCATTCACAATAGGTTCTTTATAATCATTCATATAATTTAACTACAAATCACATTAACCTTATCAATTGAAAGGTTGTCACACACCAACCGACGGCGGAAACGTCAGGGCGGGACATGTAGACTGTTCATGAGCACAAGGTTCACTAGATTTCAATATTTAATCATCAATTTCATTTCAAACCATTCAAACACAACTAGCAAAATTCAACCAGTACATAAAAAAATACAAATTGTCTTTTGAATTTAAATTAACTAGGTCCAACTTAAGTGTAGCATGTCTTGCTCAAATTCACACGTTAGCACCTGAAACATGAATAAAATAGGGTCAACTAAAAAGTTGGTGAGCATACATAGGTTTGTACATAGATAGTGTATAAATATGAATAATCAAATCCTTACATGTCATGATAAATAAGGCATTTATGGGGAGCAGCTATTGTGTAACTAAAGTACAATCAAACCTTTGTAACTAGCATGCAAAAATTGTGTTGTCGGTAACAATCACCCTACCTGGGTGGGTTTGTCAGACTCAATAGATCTATCATTGTTAACCGTCGGCTTAATTAGTTAATGATTGCACAAAATTGCACACAAAGTTAACACACCTAGCACTCAAACATAAAGCTCAAATTTGTACACATGAATGTAAATAGGATTTGTGTTTGTGTAGTTTGTGTAAATGTAAACTATTGTTTGTATATAATTCATGAATCACCCCAAAATGTGTAAAAGAGAAAAGGGGCTATGTAATACTCACTTGGATCAAGGGTGTAGCTAGAACGCAAGACTAGGTAGCAAAATGATTCTTGTAACGCACCACGTTAACCTAGTGTGTAATATACATTAAACTAATAACGTGTACGATATATTCTAGGTCTAAGTCTAGGATTTAATCGGATGTGTGTACGAAGGGTTTAAGTTGTAGGCTGAAAAGAAATGTGTAGGTTAATTGGATGAGTGTTTTATAAATTGAAAGGTTGAAAAAAATAGATAATTTAAAGTTTGGTTATAACTAAATAAGTTAAATAGTTATTATTTATTTATTTAGTTACAAAAATAATGTGAATTATATTAGGAAAAAAAAAATTAAATAAATAATTTTACTTTATTTATTTATTTTTAAAGATATGTAAATAGTGTTGATATATAAAATTAATAGTGATTATATATTTTAGTGTAGATTAAAATAAATAAATTTACTTACTTATTTATCATTTTGAAAATAAGTATTTGATTGTTTTTAAATAACGTTAGTACTTTATAAATTTTATAAAATCAAAAGTTTTTATTTAAATACTTAGGTTTTTTTTCATTAAATATTCAATGTACAATTTTTCAAAATAAAATGAATTCATATTGAAAATTTATAAATCCGATTTTATTGTGTTAAAATATAAGGTTTAAATTTTATAAAACTTTGTATAGAGTGTTTATAAAATTTTCCCAAATTTTTGTAAATAATTTACTCAAATTAAATACATAATTTAGATTGAGTATTAAGTATAAAATTTTTTATAACAATAGAGATTTTTATGAAAAAAATTGTAAAAGTGGTTTAAATCTGTTCTAGTATTTGTAAAGTTTATAAAAATTATTTTTTTATAATTTTTGGAGTTCTCTAAGCGGGTTTTAAAAATAAATGGGTTTGCCCGGGATCGAACCCGGGTCTACCCGGTGAGGGCTGAGAGCATAAACCACTGTACTAGGGGCTGGTATTTGAAATAAACTGGTTCGAATATATTGTTAACATGCAATTGCAAAGGACCCGATTTTGGTTGGTACTGCCATTAAGCAAAACGGGGCAGGCTGTGTGGGTTTCGAACCCGCAACCCATCGTGTATGAGTCAAGTGATTTAACCGGCGGTTCTGGGCGAATGCCTTGACAATAAAAGAGTATGAAAATAGAAAAACCCTTACAAACCTAAGTCCCTTTGCCCCTTCGTCCCCGATTGAAGTACCCAGCCCTAGCCACGCCTTTAAACCCGATTACGCTGAATCAAATGCCCAAACCAGGGGGCTTTTGATCATTGAATCAAAACGAAACTATTGTATAACTATTACCTGTAATGATTACGAATCGAAGACGATTGACGGGATACAGGGTCTCGGTGTTCTTGGAGCTCGTCGGTGCTCCAGGGATGCAATTCCGATTGCGAGAGTGATTTGAGAGTTTGTATGCGGGTGTGTGAAGGTATGAGGCTGGTTTGATTCATTTAATTTCATCCAATTCGGCCGATTTGGTTACGAGTCGTCCGCCCAAATTTTCGGACGAGATTTGCTCGTCGAATCATGGATTTGGAATTGAATTGAGTCGCGAAAAGGGTCCATATTCACGCAAGGAACGATTTCGCGTGATTCCAGGGGTTTAAACGCGTTGATTACACCGAATTGGTTGGGGATTGATATGGGTTTGACCATTTGAAGTCAACCCTTTTGAATTTGAATTTGGCAGCACGTTCGATCGAATTGATTTGTTAAAAGGGCTTGGGTTGGGCCTATTGATACTGGTACACGAGATGGAAATCCACTGAACTCGATTTGATTCGAATCATGGCTTGAATTTAAGGATTTAGCCGTGTTTGACTTTTGAAAGTCAAACAGGTCAATTTCTTATGAAATTGAGTTTGATTCTGACTGTTAAAAGTCAATTTATTTATATTTTATGTATATATATATATATATCCATATGTATAATTTATATGATTACGTGTATATATGTATGCACTTGTTGATGTGTTGAGCGAGTACAAGATCAAAAAGAAAAAGAAAATAGAATTTTTATTATTGTAATACAAGGATGATTAAAGTGAAATAATGGAAATCCATAAATGTTATAGTCTTCCCATGTTAAGGGAATTTCGTCTCGAAATTTAGCTAGTGGAGGCGACTGACTCACCAAAGAGATGTGGGTACTTGAGCTTCATTTGATCCTTACATTCCCAAGTAAACTCAGGTCCACGTTTAGATTCCCAACAAACTTTGACAATAGGGATACGGCTTCGCTTGAGTTGCTTGATCTCACGATCCATGATCTCTACCGGTCTCTCAACGAAGTGCATCGTTTCATCAATGCGCACATCGTCAAGAGGTATATGGAGATTCTCATCAGCAAGACTCTTCTTTAGGTTGGACACATGAAATGTAGGATGCACATTGCCGAGTGATGGAGGTAACAAGTTTGTAAGCCACTTTTCCAATCCTTTCAAGGATCTTGAATGGACCCACATAGCGAGGTGCTAGTTTGCATTTCCTTCCAAAACGGATTACACCCTTCCATGGAGATACCTTTAGAAGAACAAGATCACCGACTTGGAATTCCGAGGGTTTTCGACGTTTGTTGGCATAACTCTTTTGTCGACTCCTCGCTACTCGAATGTTGTCACGGATTTGAAGGATCTTATCGGATGTTTCTTGAATCAACTCGGGACCGGTGATTTGTGCTTCACCAATCTCGTTCCAACAGATAGGAGAACGACACTTGCGACCATAGAGAGCTTCAAATGGAGCCATATCGATACTTGAGTGGTAGCTATTATTGTAAGAGAACTCAATTAGGGATAGATGTGAATCCCAATTGCCACCAAAATCAATTACACATGCTCTAAGCATGTCCTCAAGAGTTTGGATTGTACGCTCGGTCTGACCATCAGTTTGGGGATGGTAAGCCGTGCTCAAATCCAATCATGTGCCAAGAGCAGTTTGGAGAGATTGCCAGAAACGGGAGGTAAAACGAGCATCTCTATCGGAAATTATGTTTAGTGGAACACCATGTCAACTCACAATTTCATCAATGTAAATTCGGGCCAGTTTCTCAACCCGATAGTCTTCACGGATAGGCAAGAAATGAGCAGATTTGGTGAGGCGGTCAATGATCACCCAGATACTATCATAACCACTTGAGGTGCGAGGGAGTTTAGTAATGAAGTCCATAGTTAAATTTTCCCATTTCCACACGCGAATTTCCGGTTGTTCAAGCAAGCCGGAAGGACGTTGATGCTCGGCTTTGACTTTGGAGCAAGTTAGACACTTGGCAACATAAAGAGCAATGTCTTTCTTCATACCGGGCCACCAATATTACGGGCGAAGGTCTTGGTACATTTTATCCGCACCAGGATGAATAGAATAACGAGTCTTGTGAGCCTCGTTCATGAGAAATGCACGAAGATTATCGCGATCGGGGACCCAAATACGGTTCAAATAATAAAGTAAGCCATTGGGTTTAGATTCAAGCTGAAGTTCAACACCACACAACATTTCCTTGTACATGTTACCCTCGGTGACCGAGACGTGTTGAGCTTCCAGGATACGATTTTGAATGTTGGTTTGAATTCGGGCACAATGAAGCATGATATGATCCTTACGACTCAAAGCATCGACTACAACATTCGCTTTGCCCGGTAACGAATCTCGCAGTCATAGTCGTTAAGGAGTTCAACCCAACGCCGTTACCTCATATTGAGTTCTTTTTGGTTGAAGATATGCTGGAGACTTTTGTGGTCGGTGAATACCACACATTTTGTGCCATAGAGGTAATGTCTCCAAATCTTCAATGCGAATACGACCGCACCCAACTCGAGATCGTGCGTCGTATAATTCTTCTCATGAATCTTAAGTTGCCTTGATGCATAAGCGATCACCTTGCCTCGTTGCATGAGAACACAACCAAGACCTTGGTTGGAGGCATCACAGTAGACAACTAGATCATCATTCCCATCAGGGAGAGTCAGTATAGGAGCATTGCACAACTTTTGCTTGAGAGTTTGGAAAGCTTCTTCTTGCGTTGGTCCCCATTCATAAGGTTTACCCTTGTGTGTCAAAGCGGTGAGGGGAACAACAATCTTAGAGAAATTTGAGATGAACCGACGATAATATCCCGTAAGACCAAGAAACGAACGAACTTCAGTGGGGGTCTTAGGGGTATTCCAATTCTTAACAGCTTCGATCTTAGCAGGGTCAACATGAATACCCTTTTCATTGACGATATGACCTAAGAATTGAACCTCCTTTAGCCAAAATTCACATTTGGAGAACTTGGCATATAGTTTCTCTTTCCTCAAGAGATCCAAAACCGACCTAAGGTGTTGCTCATGATCGGCCTTAGTCTTGGAGTAGATTAAGATATCGTCAATGAAGACGATCACAAATTTGTCAAGATACGGTTTGCACACACGATTCATGAGGTCCATGAAAACCGCGGGTGCATTGGTTAACCCAAAAGGCATAACCATGAACTCGTAGTGGCCATATCTTGTTCGGAAGGCAGTCTTTGGAATATCTTCCTCTTGCACACGGAGTTGATGATAACCAGATCGAAGATCAATCTTCGAGAAACAAGTAGAGCCTTGAAGTTGATCAAAGAGGTCATCAATTCTAGGCAATGGATAACGGTTCTTGATGGTAAGCTTGTTGAGTTCTCGGTAGTCAATACACATGCGGAATGATCCATCCTTCTTCTTGACGAATAAGACAGGTGCACCCCATGGTGAATGACTTGGACGGATGAAGCCCTTGTCGGAGAGCTCTTGGGGTTGGCTTGCAAGTTCTTGCATTTCGGAAGGTGCAAGACGATATGGAGCTCTAGCCACAGGGTTAGCTCCGGGCACAAGATCAATGCGAAATTCTACTTGTCGGACGGGTGGAAGGCCGGATAGATCTTCGGGGAATACTTCTAGAAAATCCCGGATGACGGGGATGTCTTGAATACTCTTCTCTTTGACATCCTTTTGAATAATATGAGCTAAGAAAGCCACGTACTTCTTTCGTAAGTACTTTTGAGCAGTAGTGCATGACATTAGCTTGAGTCCTTTGCAAGGCTTTTCACCAAAGACTCTTAGTGTTTCTCCTGACGGTAAAGGTATTCGGATGTACTTCTCAAAACAGATGACTTCGGCATGGTGATTCGCCAGCCAATCCATGCCTATGATGATGTCAAAACTTCCCAGTGGCATTGGTACGAGGTTGATTGGAAATGTATGATCGTTGAGTTCTAGTGTGCATGATGTCGTCCAGACGGTCTATAAAAACTATCAAATAAAACCTAATCTAGACTCTCTAGCTTTAAATTTATAAAACCTAGACTCGACCTAAAACTAGACCACACAACCGGCAAGTGTACCGATCAATGCAATATAGCCTAACGAAGTCCGGATATCGAACCCAAAAGACACTGAATAACTAAATTAGACTCTAACTAGGACTTAATATGATTAATTGATTGGGGGGTTTACTACACTAAAGATTAACTAAGAATGCAATAAACTAAGGACAATTCAAGCTATCAAGAGTAAACTAAAGATGAAATCAAGAATGGAGAAGTCACTACCTAGGTCGGAATCCTATGTGTAAAGCTCAACTTCTATCGGTTTTGGAACTAGGTTGGATCTGGGTTTCTAAAGATATAACACCTAAAAGATATCTAGTGGATTCCCGATCACTCTCGGTCTCGGGATGTGACCAGAAGACAACCTAAGGATATTAACTCACCAGATGATCGGATCACCTCTCGGGTATTTCCTACTTTGACAAGTACCCTAATAAACGGATTACCTCTCAGTCTCACCGCTTACCATACACTCAAGGAATGCATGGGGTAGTTCTAGAATGGATACTATGATTCGGATAGCAACTATCACTAGACACCTAATACCAACTTCCTCTCAGACAGCTGACACTCGGATTCCTAATGACGAAGACTAAACGACTAATTCTCACCTCTCGGGTATTGAACTAAGACACACATTCACTTCTAATCAGTAATTAACTAGGTTTTCTATGGCTACTACGTCTAGACACCACTCTAACTCACAAACCCTAAAGTCTATGAACCAGAAACGAAGATCAAACTGGCAGACAACCACAATCAACGCAGAAAAGCATAATCAACCACATAATCAGAATTAAACATGCACTAACATCACACATAAACAAACTCAAACCTTTACTAAATCATAAATCCAACATTCAAATCCAAAAACCGAATAAAAATCGAAACTTTAACACATAATCATCATATTGACCTAGGTAGATCAAGGATCTAGCCTAGAATCATACTAAGAACATCTACACAGAAGCAAATAGCAAGATCCATAGGTTCAAAACACAAAATCAAAGATAAAGTTTGAATCTTTAAACCCTAGAATGCAACTACACAAACCCGGAATCCAAAAGCTTCAATCTTCAGCTTCAATTGACTTCCAAGCTCAAAATCGCCTCTTTTTCTTCCCTGGAACGGCTTAGAATCCAACCCCCTCATAATGGCCGTTTAAATCTTTTTAATTTAGAAAATTAGGGTTTTGCGGAAAACGGCCCTCTCGCGTACCGCGAGAGAATGTTGACTGGATCCTCGCGTACCGCGAGGACCAAAATAGTCGGGCGGATTCCTGGAGTTTCCCGCGTACCGCGAGAATTATTACACTAGTCTCTCGCGTACCGCGAGAGACCTAAATTTCAGAAAATTGTCTTTTGATCTTTGGACTTTTCCGGGCTTCGTTTCTTCGCTCGTTTTCTTCACGTATTCTTCATTAATATTCCCGAGATCCTACAAATAAGACCAACGACTCAAATGTACATAAAATTGACTCAAAACTAATATAAAACTACTTAGAACACATTAAAACAACGGAATAAAGACATGTGCTTTCGCACCCTATCAAATATCCCCACACTTAACCTTTTTTCGTCCTCGAAAAATCTGCAAATGGAATCATAACTGGCATCTAACTCAACAAACATAAATTTCAATTTTCAAAACATACTCACGTGTTAAAAAGCAACAATTAGTATTTCTGTCCGATTAAACCCAAGCACTAACTTTCAAGCCCCCGTTACGTGTTCTAAATCCATTTTATACAACATATCAATCAATCTATGTGACTCACACTTAGAAGTTACAGCTCTACCTAATCCCGTCTCAAGGTCATGTTTAGGCACGGATTAAACCATATAGATTTACCCTACCACGTTAAACTACTATTTACAGGTTTTTAGAAATCAGATGAAATCATGAATGAATGGATGATAATGAGCATAATAAGCAAAAGAACTTTCGTCTAGAGGCGTTTCAACCAAGTCACTATCCCGGAGGGTAACACATAGACTACATTCTATCAATGAAGCACATAAATCTTACTTAGGGGTGTATCCTCCAAGTCGCTATCCCAAAGGGTAACACATAAGCAAAACTCAGTATAGCTCATAAATTATGGAATAACATGGATTATGGAATGCGGGCGCCACCGAAACTCGGATTTATTCTCATAAAAAGAGAATGGTGTGCCATAAAAAATTTCAAAAACCTTTAAATTTTAACTTAATCGTGGTACCTATCACCCTATATTGACAGTTTCAGTATTACCATTACTCTAAGATGAATACCCACAAGATCTCATGATTTTATTCCGTGATTAATCCTAAATAACACAAACAGGATATTTAAGCTCTACTAGTTAGCTGGGTCTACCAAAACATCACTAATTAGACACGTTTTCAATTATTTAATCTTTTAAACTCATAAATAGATCCAGTTCTACTATCATTTTCCAAATATATGCAATTATTTTCAAGAACATTTTTCAAATTTTTCAATTTTTTTTTTTTTTTTTTTTTTTTTTTTTAATTATAAACAAGACAAACTAGCTAAACACTCACATCCCCACACTTGAAAGACACATTGTCCTCAATGTGAAGCAAAACACAACTAATAAAAATGAAAATGCAAAAATAAAAAAAAACAAAACAGAACAGGAAGCGACTTAGCTGGTAATGTAGATGCAATCTAGTATGCAGCTTCGTTCTTCCTTGTGTGCACCGTATAGCATTTCGGTCGCGGTTACACATCAGCTGTTGGGTTGCCTTTACAAACTGGTAATGGTGATGATCAATCCTGCCCGAATGGAGATTGAGTACGGACAGAATGATAAAACCTGCAAAATAAACCTCATACAAACCCACAGCATTAAACTGACTCAAATAAAATATAGAGACTAGACAGACTCAAGAAAACTAAAAGACTCAAGATAGATGGATGCAGAGAAAACATACTCGACATGTGGCAAACACAAAGACATGAATACCACAGCAAGTTCGAACATCGGTCATAAACGGTTTCTAGTTTCCCATGGTCACGGTGGTCGGATGGTGGTAGGTGGGTGAATTAATGTGATGGATGATGGTGGTTAAAGGTGATGCTTCATGGTAGTGGTGGTACGAAGGTAGGTGATGAATAGTGGTGGTGAGTGAAAACGGGGCCAGAAACGGGTACGGGAAACCATGGGAAACAAAGGAAATAGGGTGACACCAGCAGTCCCTCGCGTACCGCGTAAGTCTAAGGGGATATTCTTCGCGTACCGCGAAGGCCAAAAAGTTAGGCCGGCCGAGACTTTTGTCTCTCGCGTACCGCGAGAGATCTTCCTCTCGTTCTTCGCGTACCGCGGGAGGGTGTCGTTAACAGAAAGTTTTTAAGTTTTTCCAATTTTTGTACTTAGAAAAAATTTTGCCATTTAAGAAAAAAAAATTTCACCCAACTTCCTTAAAACCTTGTCCCAAGCATAAAAACACATGTAACCATACCTGGGGCTTCATTCCCGACGATTTTCCTTACCGAATCAAGCATGGATTCCTGCAAAACTTGACACAACCAAAACACAAACCGAAAAACAAAGAAAAAGACACGGACTCAACCCAATGAAATCATACAAACTCTACATCCCGGGCACTTGCCCATGACTCAAGCAAGCCTATCAGGGGGCTTCTCCTTGATCCTAACCGGTACCCGCCTTCATCCTGCGCGGCCTCCGGGTCCTCCATACCTCTAGCAAACAACTACTACTCTCAAACATTAAACTCATATCACATGTAGCAATCCAGTCCTTCCACCACAACTTAAACCTACCCGGACCGAAGATAATATTGTTCAAATAACCGAGTGTACTGTCATCTTTACATATCCCCACACTTGGGGTTTGCTCCATCTTCAACTCTACCTCTCTCGACTCGCGGGTTCTCTTACGTGGTGGCCTAGATCTAGGGGGATTAGAATTTGGGGTCGGTTTTTCAATTCTCCCCTCAGCACAAACAAGGGTGAGGACATGTGAAGGTTCAGGAATAGATATTTTCAGCGGTATGGCTTCTTCACTCTCACCAGGATCATCATAGGGATCCTCCACGATATCTACTAACTTCCCCACACTTGGGGTTTTGCCCATGACATCTTCAAATTCAGCCATTATGTTCAGTACATCATCGGGCATCTCATCATCACCGTAATCATCCGGCTCCCCTAACAACCTTTCTAACTCCAACGCCCACTCAGATGGTTCTTCTATATTCGGGGTGGGTTCACCAACTTCTAACATCGGATCGGAGTCCCAATGGTGGTCTATGAAAGAGTCGAGCATGCACACGGAATGGCTGTGCTCGCCAACATCCTTCCCGGACTCTACAGCATTGAATGTAAGGGCCTCATCCCCCACACGAAGTGTGAGCTTCCCGTCAAAGACATCAATCATCGCCTTTGCGGTCCGTAGGAACGGGCGCCCTAAGATGAGTGGGACCTTGTCATCCACCTCCATATCTAGAATCACAAAATCCACGGGGAAAACAAAATTGCCCACTTTCACTAATAGATTTTCCACTATTCCCCGTGGATACTTGACTGAGCGGTCAGCCAAGGAAATGCTCATGCGCGTTGATTGTGGTTCACCTAGGTCCAGCTGCTTGTACAATGAATAGGGCATCAAATTGATGCTAGCACCTAGGTCGGCCAACGCGTGGTGTAATGGTAGGTTGCCCAACAAGCACGGGATCGTGAACCGACCCGAATCAGACAACTTTTCTGGCAAATGATTTTGCACCACTGCCGAGCATTGCTCACCAAGTGAGACTCCAGAGACCTCCTCAAGTTTCTTCTTGTTGGAAAGAAGGCCTTTTAAGAACTTGGCATATTTGGGCATATGCTGGAGGACCTCTACAAACGGGAGATTGACCTTGAGTTGTTTGAACATATCAAGGAAGTGACCGTATTCCTTAGCGTGTTTATGTGGCAACACACGTGCGGGATAAGGAATACGACTCAAGTCAATCTCGGGGGACTTCATCTCCACCCCCTTCTTCTTCTCCTGTGCCTTCTTGGTAGGCACCTCAACCACTATCTCCTCCTCTACCGGCTCTTCTTCTACTACTACCGGTGGGCTCTCATCCTCCTTCTCTCCCATGCTCCTTGTCGAAACAGCATTCGACTCGGTCTCTTTTAGCATCCTAGCATCGATTTCAGCAAATCGAGCTGCCCAATCAATCTTATTCACCTCCTCCACCGAGGGAATATTATGCTCCTTAGAGTGGGAGTCAACCTCTTCAACCACTTTACTCTCCACACTCTCTATAGACACGGCCATCACTGAAGCGTTCGGGCCCGTAGAAGGGCTTCCTTGTCTATCATGTATGCTCCTAGCAATGTCTCCTACCGTGCGTTGCAAATCCTGGAACGCCGATTGCTGATTCTTCATCAAAGTGTCATGGCTATCCAGTCTTAGCCGAGCATCCTTGTTATTCTGCACCAGCTGGGCAAGCAACTGTGTCTGAGTCTCCATCATCTCCTCAATCCTTCGTGACCCAACAGTGCTCCCAGAACTCGCTCCTTCTTCTGCTCCTCCATACTGTTGCTGACGACCAGTGAATCCAGATCTCCATCCCGAACCAAAAGTATTAGAATTGTTGTAATTTCGGTTCTGGTATTGGTTGCCAGCATAGCTCACATGCTCTTGATTATTTACCGGGCAATCTCGGGTGTCGTGTCCTCCCCTGCACACCTGACACCTCAAAGCACTGAGCTTGAGCTCATTCGCCATCGAGGCGAGGGCAGCAGCCACGCTAGTATCAGGAGTGACCTGATGCACACCTCTAGGAGAAGAGGCGTGTGACCTAGCAGTAGGGATGGAATCCCTAACAGAACGTGGGTGCTGCTGTTCGGCTTGAGCGAAGCTCTCGAACATATCCTCGCACTCCTCAGGCTCGAGTCTATCCATGATATGGCCTCCTGCAGCTGTGTTGAACATTTGCTGCGTCTCGAAGGTGAGGCCATTATAGAACTTCTCCACTAGTGCCCAGTCGGGGAGACCGTGCTGGGGACATCGGCTCAACAGCGCGTTGAACCGCTCCCAGGCCATGTGGTAAGGCTCGTCGGGATCCATCCGAAACGAATGGATCTGGTCCCGAAGGCGAGCGGCCCTGGAAGGTGGAAAGTATTTCTTGAAGAACTTGGCTTCGAGATCCTCCCATGTGGTGATAGAATTGTCGGGAAGAGTGTCGAGCCAAGTAGATGCACGCCCAGAAAGAGAGAATGGAAAGAGACGCAAGTAGATTGCGTCCTTAGATACACCCGTGATATTAAATGTATCACATATCCGCGCGAAGCGGGACAAATGTCCGGGTGCATCCTCATCCTCGAGGCCATGGAATTGAGTGGCATGAGTGATCGTACTCATGACATGTGATGGGATCTGCCAAGAATTGGTGTTCGGTATAGTGGGGCGTGTGATCGAAGATCTCGCGCCCGTGACCCCCTCACTGGCCCTCTGGTGTACTGTACGCCTCGCTGGAGGATCAGCGTCGCCCATGATAGAAATTGGAACTGGGCTAGTAGAACGTACCTTAGATTTAACCAGCTCCTCTAAACGCTCCCGAAAGTCGCGGGTGCGCTCGTGAAGCTCTCGTTCGGGCTCTTGAAAAGATGCAAAAGATGGTGATCCTTGCGAACGAGTATTGGGCATAAACAGAAAGACTCTAAGAAGGAAAAATAGAACAAAAGACTCAAATAAACCAAAAATCTAACAAAGAACTAGTCAAAGCTAATATTGCTATTGCCAAGTGTCCCCGGCAACGGCGCCAAAAACTTGATGTCGTCCAGACGGTCTATAAAAACTATCAAATAAAACCTAATCTAGACTCTCTAGCTTTAAATTTATAAAACCTAGACTCGACCTAAAACTAGACCACACAACCGGCAAGTGTACCGATCAATGCAATATAGCCTAACGAAGTCCGGATATCGAACCCAAAAGACACTGAATAACTAAATTAGACTCTAACTAGGACTTAATATGATTAATTGATTGGGGGGTTTACTACACTAAAGATTAACTAAGAATGCAATAAACTAAGGACAATTCAAGCTATCAAGAGTAAACTAAAGATGAAATCAAGAATGGAGAAGTCACTACCTAGGTCGGAATCCTATGTGTAAAGCTCAACTTCTATCGGTTTTGGAACTAGGTTGGATCTGGGTTTCTAAAGATATAACACCTAAAAGATATCTAGTGGATTCCCGATCACTCTCGGTCTCGGGATGTGACCAGAAGACAACCTAAGGATATTAACTCACCAGATGATCGGATCACCTCTCGGGTATTTCCTACTTTGACAAGTACCCTAATAAACGGATTACCTCTCAGTCTCACCGCTTACCATACACTCAAGGAATGCATGGGGTAGTTCTAGAATGGATACTATGATTCGGATAGCAACTATCACTAGACACCTAATACCAACTTCCTCTCAGACAGCTGACACTCGGATTCCTAATGACGAAGACTAAACGACTAATTCTCACCTCTCGGGTATTGAACTAAGACACACATTCACTTCTAATCAGTAATTAACTAGGTTTTCTATGGCTACTACGTCTAGACACCACTCTAACTCACAAACCCTAAAGTCTATGAACCAGAAACGAAGATCAAACTGGCAGACAACCACAATCAACGCAGAAAAGCATAATCAACCACATAATCAGAATTAAACATGCACTAACATCACACATAAACAAACTCAAACCTTTACTAAATCATAAATCCAACATTCAAATCCAAAAACCGAATAAAAATCGAAACTTTAACACATAATCATCATATTGACCTAGGTAGATCAAGGATCTAGCCTAGAATCATACTAAGAACATCTACACAGAAGCAAATAGCAAGATCCATAGGTTCAAAACACAAAATCAAAGATAAAGTTTGAATCTTTAAACCCTAGAATGCAACTACACAAACCCGGAATCCAAAAGCTTCAATCTTCAGCTTCAATTGACTTCCAAGCTCAAAATCGCCTCTTTTTCTTCCCTGGAACGGCTTAGAATCCAACCCCCTCATAATGGCCGTTTAAATCTTTTTAATTTAGAAAATTAGGGTTTTGCGGAAAACGGCCCTCTCGCGTACCGCGAGAGAATGTTGACTGGATCCTCGCGTACCGCGAGGACCAAAATAGTCGGGCGGATTCCTGGAGTTTCCCGCGTACCGCGAGAATTATTACACTAGTCTCTCGCGTACCGCGAGAGACCTAAATTTCAGAAAATTGTCTTTTGATCTTTGGACTTTTCCGGGCTTCGTTTCTTCGCTCGTTTTCTTCACGTATTCTTCATTAATATTCCCGAGATCCTACAAATAAGACCAACGACTCAAATGTACATAAAATTGACTCAAAACTAATATAAAACTACTTAGAACACATTAAAACAACGGAATAAAGACATGTGCTTTCGCACCCTATCAGTGCAATCATGGATAATGGAGTCAATCGTAAGAGAGTCACCATTTTCTACTTCTACGGTGAAGGTTTTCTCTAATTTGGATCGTGTTTTAGCAAGTAAGGGTTCAAAGTTTAGTGACACAAAACTCTTATCTGCACCGGTATCAAATAAAATGGAGGCATATTGACTATTAACAAGGAACGTACCGTTGACCACATCATTGTTGGCCTGAGCTTCATTGGCGTTTATGTTGAAAGCACGCCCACGAGCTCCGCCTTGCCTAGCATTGATAAGCTTCGGGCACTGATCATGAAAATGATTCGGGTTGCCACACTCATAGCAAGCGGGTCCATTTGCAATAGCGGGGACACCTTGATTAGCCACTTGCTGGTTGGTTCGAGCTGGTGGGTTGACTTGACCTGCAAGTGCCTTGGCTCTACAAACGTTGACCGTATGGCCATATTTTCCACAGTGGGTGCAAAGGCGGCAGGGGATGTTCTGGAGGTGGTGATAATTGCAGGTTGCACAGAGTGGGTAGACCCCAACATATGGCTTCTTGACTGGTGCTTGAGCCATGGGGGCAACTTGGTTACCAGGGGTAGCAGGAGTGACCACAGCATAATTCTTAGCCTTTCTCTTCTTATTATTGTGGTACGGTTCAGTTTTGGCTTCTTTGTTGTGTGTAGGAAGGGTTGTGGTGTCGGGAACTTTCTTGGTGCCTTTTCTAGTAAGAGTTCCTGCTTTTACATGATTGTCGGTCAAAGTAGCAGATAGTCGGATAGCATCTTCGAGTGTTGCGGGATTTCTCCCTAAGAAGGTATCCTGAATCTGCCTAGGCAATCCACCAATGTACTTCTCAATGCAGCGGGATAACGGTGTGACCATATGGGGTACAAGGAGACTCAGCTCATGGAACCGGTTTGTATAAGCCAAACTTTCACCACTGTCTTGGGTAAGATCCCAAAACTCAGCTTCCAGCTTTTTCACCTCGTTCCGAGGGCAGAATTCTTCGGTCATTAATCTCTTAACCTCATCCCACGGTAAGGCCATTGCTGTTTCCATACCTCTAGTCCTTTTTTCTCCATTCCACCACGTGAGTGCCCGTTTTTGAAAGACACTTGTGGCATGACGAACACGGAGGTTATCGGGGCAGTCACTATTGAGGAAAGTGCCCTCAATACTTTCAAACCATTGCAGGAGTCCTGTGGCTCCCTTGGTACCATAGAACTTAAGAGGGTTGCATGAATTGAAGTGTTTGAAGGTGCATTGTGGTGGGTTGGCACCACCACCACCATTAGTTCCATGGTTAGCACTGATGGCTCCATTAGCTTGGGTGAGTTGAGTTACAAGTTGTGCAAGGATAGCAGCAATGTCGGTGTTGTTGTTGGTCACGACAGCACGACGGGGAGGCATTCTACAGATTTTCACAAGACAAGAAAAAAATATAAGAACTTGTGAGAGTTGCTTGGATTTTAAAAGAATAAGATAATAAATACAATGGTTAATCATAGTTTGGATTGTACTCAAATAGTGACATAATCACTTGAATACTATGACACATTAAGGTTAATTAAACTTATATAACTTTCAAGGAGACGTGCTTTAGCCTATAAGTAAACACTCATCCCGGGAATTCCCATGAAAGCATACGGGTCCCTCGATTGATTGGGATTTATACGAAATGTTTTTCTAGACAGAAAACCCAGAATACAGGTGTCACCCTTCCAGATTGCACGTGTCCTCTAATAATTAACAAAGTTTAAAACCTTAACGAAGAAATAAATAAATTTTATAGATTCCGATGAAGTTTCCACATGCTATGACGGGGATGATAAAGAACCAGGTAAGAAGGTTATGAGGCTTAGGGTATGGGTAGCGATATTGTTTATTTAAGTTATTATTTAAGTATTGTTTATTTTATTTTTAACAAGTAAAGCATCAAATATTAACTAATATAGTAAGCATGTAACACATAGCATGTAACACATAACATGTAGCACATAATCATATAAACATGAAGCATAGCATAAGTGGGTGTCCTAAAGTTATAGTCTAGGTCAAGGGTGTCTAATAACCTAGTTCCCTATAACCAAGGCTCTGATACCAATCTGTCACACCCCAACCGATGGCGGAAACGTCGGGGCGGGACATGTAGACTGTTCATGAGCACAAGGTTCACTAGATTTCAATATTTAATCATCAATTTCATTTCAAACCATTCAAACACAACTAGAAAAATTCAACCAGTACATAAAAAAAATACAAATTGTCTTTTGAATTTAAATTAACTAGGTCCAACTTAAGTGTAGCATGTCTAGCTCAAATTCACACGTTAGCACCTGAAACATGAATAAAATAGGGTCAACTAAAAAGTTGGTGAGCATACATAGGTTTGTACATAGATAGTGTATAAATATGAATAATCAAATCCTTACATGTCATGATAAATAAGGCATTTATGGGGAGCAGCTATTGTGTAACTAAAGTACAATCAAACCTTTGTAACTAGCATGCAAAAATTGTGTTGTCGGTAACAATCACCCTACCTGGGTGGGTTTGTCAGACTCAATAGATCTATCATTGTTAACCGTCGGCTTAATTAGTTAATGATTGCACAAAATTGCACACAAAGTTAACACACCTAGCACTCAAACATAAAGCTCAAATTTGTACACATGAATGTAAATAGGATTTGTGTTTGTGTAGTTTGTGTAAATGTAAACTATTGTTTGTATATAATTCATGAATCACCCCAAAATGTGTAAAAGAGAAAAGGGGCTATGTAATACTCACTTGGATCAAGGGTGTAGCTAGAACGCAAGACTAGGTAGCAAAATGATTCTTGTAACGCACCACGTTAACCTAGTGTGTAATATACATTAAACTAATAACGTGTACGATATATTCTAGGTCTAAGTCTAGGATTTAATCGGATGTGTGTACGAAGGGTTTAAGTTGTAGGCTGAAAAGAAATGTGTAGGTTAATTGGATGAGTGTTTTATAAATTGAAAGGTTGAAAAAAATAGATAATTTAAAGTTTGGTTATAACTAAATAAGTTAAATAGTTATTATTTATTTATTTAGTTACAAAAATAATGTGAATTATATTAGGAAAAAAAAAATTAAATAAATAATTTTACTTTATTTATTTATTTTTAAAGATATGTAAATAGTGTTGATATATAAAATTAATAGTGATTATATATTTTAGTGTAGATTAAAATAAATTAATTTACTTACTTATTTATCATTTTGAAAATAAGTATTTGATTGTTTTTAAATAACGTTAGTACTTTATAAATTTTATAAAATCAAAAGTTTTTATTTAAATATTTAGGTTTTTTTTCATTAAATATTCAATGTACAATTTTTCAAAATAAAATGAATTCATATTGAAAATTTATAAATCCGATTTTATTGTGTTAAAATATAAGGTTTAAATTTTATAAAACTTTGTATAGAGTGTTTATAAAATTTTCCCAAATTTTTGTAAATAATTTACTCAAATTAAATACATAATTTAGATTGAGTATTAAGTATAAATTTTTTTATAACAATAGAGATTTTTATGAAAAAAATTGTAAAAGTGGTTTAATTCTGTTCTAGTATTTGTAAAGTTTATAAGTAAAAGTGGTTTAAATCTGTTCTAGTATTTGTAAAGTTTATAAAAATTATTTTTTTATAATTTTTGGAGTTCTCTAAGCGTGTTTTAAAAATAAATGGGTTTGCCCGGAATAGAACCTAGGTCTACCCAGTGAGGGCTGAGAGCATAAACCACTGCGCTAGGGGCTGGTATTTGAAATAAACTGGTTCGAATTTATTGTTATCATGCAATTGCAAAGGACCCGGATTTTGGTTGGTAGTGCCATTAAGCAAAACGGGGCAGGCTGTGTGGGTTTCGAACCCGTAACCCATCGTGTATGAGTCAAGTGATTTAACCGGCGGTTCTGGGCGAATGCCTTGACAATAAACGAGTATGAAAATAGAAAAACCCTTACAAACCTAAGTCCCTTTGCCCCTTCGTCCCCGATTGAAGTACCCAGCCCTAGCCACGCCTTTAAACCCGATTACGCTGAATCAAATGCCCAAACCAAGGGGCTTTTGATCCTTGAATCAAAACGAAACTATTGTATAACTATTACCTGTAATGATTACGAATCTAAGACGATTGACGGGATACAGGGTCTCGGTGTTCTTGGAGCTCGCCGATGCTCTAGGGATGCAATTCCGATTACGAGAGTGATTTGAGAGTTTGTATGCGGGTGTGTGAAGGTATGAGGCTGGTTTGATTCATTTAATTTCATCCAATTCGGCCGATTTGGTTACAAGTCGTCCGCCCAAATTTTCGGACGAGATTTGCTCGTCGAATCATGGATTTGGAATTGAATTGAGTCGCGAACAGGGTCCATATTCACGCAAGGAACGATTTCACGTGATTCCAGGGGTTTAAACGCGTTGATTACACCGAATTGGTTGGGGATTGATACGGGTTTGACCATTTGAAGTCAACCCTTTTGAATTTGAATTTGGCAGCACGTTCGATCAAATTGATTTGTTAAAAGGGCTTGGGTTGGGCCTATTGATACTGGTACACGAGATGGAAATCCACTGAACTCGATTTGATTCGAATCATGGCTTGAATTTAAGGATTTGTCCCTGTTTGACTTTTGAAAGTCAAACAGGTCAATTTCTTATGAAATTGAGTTTGATTCTGACTTTTAAAAGTCAATTTATTTATTATTTATGTATATATATATATATATCCATATGTATAATTTATATGAATACGCGTATATATGTATGCACTTGTTGATGTGTTGAGCGAGTACAAGATCGAAAAGAAAAAGAAAATAGAATTTTTATTATTGTAATACAAGGATGATTAAAGTGAAATAATGGAAATCCATAAATGTTACAAATGTTTAAAAAAAATAACATCCGATTCCTTATATTTATCTTTATTCAATTAAATAATATTCTTTTAATCATTTTTTTGTTATTATTTCTTTCTCTCCCAGTAACAAAAATTTATAAGGGATGCATATTGAGTAGGTAAATATATGAAATTACATTTCAATCCATATATATTATTCTTATAATTTAAGTACAAGTATCAATATAAATAATGGGATAGAGTAGTAATTTGGAAAGTTTTTTTAAATTTACCTTAAAATATAAGGATAAGGCATGATTTACAAAATTCATTATGAATGCTCTAAAGTGTATAATAGTTTCATTATCCACCATCAATTTTAGAGTTGGTTTGCCCAAACGTAACACTGGTGGTGCCTACATTAAATGAAGGCTAAATTCTTTAGTTAAGTTTTTTTTAAAATGATCAACATACCCCTTGTAACATCAAAAAGAAATTTAATTAATAAATAAATCAAACATTAAACAAACTTAAATAAAATTAATTCCCACCCCCCACGAATATAAAATGATGATCCCCTTTTCCCGTTACAAACGTATCCCCAAATCAAACACACCACTTGTCGACATTGTCTGTATCTCAGAATTAAATTAAAGACCCTCTCCTTCCTCATTTTCCCGACCATCTGTATCTCATAACCAAGTTACATTCTTTTCATTTAAGGATGTGAAATAATCATACACACCTATGGAATTTTAAAATCAAAATGAAGTGGAAACCCAATTTACCGTAGTCGCTTGGAACGAATCTAGTTTTCTATCGGTGTCGTTAGTTACCAGAATCGAATAAGAGAAAGTAAAGAGTTTGTGTGATTGAAAACACCATGTTTATCGATTTTGCATTCTTGATAATTAGTTTACTTTTAAGTCTAGTTCTTGATATTTGTTTACTTCTAGTCTACTCGAACCAATCTCATCTCCCAGACTTTAAAAACAAGTCATGACGTCGGCGAATGCGGAGGAACACAATGATACAATCGATTTTGGGAACATAGGGATTTTGGTGGCTTTCAAGTTCGTCGGAAAAGCTGCCGAAAAATCGAGCAGGGCTGCGTTCGTTCCCGGGGCTTTAAAACTTGACTGTAGGGTGTCCGGAGGTGGAGAAACTATTTAATGGATTCAACTCGAAATTCATGAGTGCTTTTGATAAATTTATAAGAGCTTCAGACTTCATCGAATTGAGGATAGGGATAAAGTGTATTGGTTATCCCAAACACCTTTAGTTCTTTAACCTGTTTTTAAAATGTTCAGCGCATTTAAAAGTTATCACGTGGTGAGAAGAGAGGGATAAATGGGTATGTATATATAATGTTTTTTAATTACTTTTTAACGAAGGTATATTGGTTATTTAAAAAAATAACAACTACAGAGACTACCAGTGTTACGTTTTGGCAAACCTGTGGACCATCGGTGTAGTTTTTTGTGCAATCCACAGGGACCATGCGTGTAATTAACTTTCAATTTTATAATGAAACTAATAATTGTTAGAGTTAGTTACACATATGGTCCCTATGGTATGCCTATATTGAAAGTTTGGTCCCAAAGTTTGAAAAACTACATTCATAGTCTAACAGTTTGCCTAAACGTAACACGGGTGGTCCCTGACTTGGATGGTCGTTAAATTAAAATTAGAACTTCAAATGAGTGTGAAGTTTTTCAAAGGACAAACTAAGGTGGGATCTTCTAGTAGAAATTACAGGCAAAGGAACTTTAATGAAACCAACCAAAATAAATTTGTAAGACACTTTGAAAGAAGAAATCAAATGAATCATTTTCAAAAACCTCAAAGCAGATTTTCTAAAAGAAAATTCACTTCAGGGAATCTAAACACACTCAAGTTAACAAAGAATGTTTGGTATGTGGCAAGTCTAGCACTTGGCTGTGGATTGTTACTATAATATTTGTAAACAAAGAAATACTGATAAGAAAAGGTAAAGAAATATTGATAAGAAAGGTTAGTACCGATACATAAAAGATTGGTACTAAAGGAAGTACCAAAGGGTTCGGTACCTAACCCTGTACCAAAAAGTTCGGTACGTACTAAAAAATCAGCATCTATCAACAGTGGTGTTGATGTTGTTTCTAAGAAAGTTAACTTTGTTTCTAATCAAACTACAACGTAAGTCTTTCAAAAATATTTATTATAGTTTTAGTGTCGTTAACGTCATTAAGTTTACCTCAAGAATGCCTGCACACCAATCCGAGTAGTACCGCCCCCAAGCCAAGATGTGTCGACTCCAAAGCTCACCTACACCACAATATAACGTACATACAAAGTCAGCTACGCTGAGTGAGTTTAGTTTAATTAAAAGCCAACTCGTCATAAAAGTTATTTGAACTTTACTCAGGACCCTCGGTCCTTAGAAAATAGTTTCACAATTCATTAACAAATAGATAACACCTTTTATCACACGATATCCCATGGCAGTTCACCACCCAAGACTCATCCCACAATAATAATAATCTCGCAGTCTCATCGGCATAGATCGAACTTACTACACTAATATTCTAGTACACTTATTAACTCGACACTTGGTTAACACAACAAATCCCTAGACATCGACTTACTCAACCTTGACCAAGGGTCTTACAAATCAACTGACACGACAGTTGTAAACACCACAGCAACATCCAGATACAATGGTCAATCTAACTCTACTCGCTTCATAAATATTATCTACAAATCGCATTAATATTATCGCACGCATAATGAGTATGACTCAACACCTGTATGCAATTTAACACATATGTACACATACCTCATCAATGTACCCTCTTCAGGGCGTTCAACACACCCCGAGCTCATCATTAAACTGCTAAGTATTGTCACCGTCAGTGACTTCCCGAAGGACCTCGTCCTTCACAAATCCCGTTTCCCATGTCATAAGAATGACGACGCAAACACATCACCCGCCGTGCCACAAGGACAATGACACAAAACACGGAACACAAATAGTGACATAGAATATCACACTATACTTATGACTCGTTAACTACACCCGCACCTCACACATAACACTAGAACAATACATATATCCCACATGAAATCATAAGCATTTAGCATAAGGCCCGACTCTCCTAGATTGACCCTTAACATGTCCCACATTCATAACTCATATCTCTAGCTAGCACATTCCCATGGACACACCATATACCCTACGACTCCTTAATACTCATTTAATTTCATAAACACGTCGAATTATATCCGAAACTCTTAACACGTTTAATAGATTAAGCTTGTCTCTTAAGTATGTACGATAGCCCCAAAAACATTAAAAACATTTAAAGTAGGGGGATTAGAACTCATCGGTTATGCCAAGTCTCGGTCCTTGCTCTTCAACTCGTTCGCCCACGCTCGAATCCAAAACCTGACAAACGCGTGATCACGTGATCAGAACACGTTCTAGACATACGTCGTCTAACGCATAAAATAATAACAATCCCGACACTTGATCTCAAATGTTCGCCTTTCATATTTATCGAACTCTTCATCTTCACATCACATATGTCGGATCGTCCTTGACCCACTTGGAACCCATATACACGAATGGTTCACTTCCCATGCATGCACGTAACCTACGTCATGCGAAACCGAACTAGCAAAATGTCACCATGCATGTCTAAACCGCACAGAACGCGTATACACGATTCGGGTTTGCATGCATGCTTGCAACCCTCGCTATGCATGACTCTAATTGGGTTTGTTATTGTTTTCCGATTCTCCAACTCTACACCACCGTGTAAGCCGCTCACGTCTTCTCCACCGTGAAACCCTAATGGTTTCTATCATCCTCCTTGCTCGCTGCCGTAGTACTCCGCCACCACCACCTTCACGCCGTACACCGAGCACCACCCTCACTTCCTCTTCATTCCTCCGTATCTCGCCACGCTCCTTCTCCCCTTCATAGTAGCCGACCCCATTCCTAACGGGACACCCCATTGCATGCCATCAGCGCCGTCGTCGTCCTCTCTGCGACCTATTCTAGTCATCTTTAGTCGTCTCTCCTCCTCGCCATCATTCTCCTTGGACGCCATGTGAGCCTTTCGTGCCATCACCGAGCCACACCCGCCGCTGGGTCAATCCACATCATGGCAGTCACCAATATACCTCCACCACCGGCATCCTCCACCATAGCCATCACCTCCGACCAACCCGCCCTCGCCGTACTCAAACTCTAACATTTATGCAAGAACGAAAACACGAGTGTACATAAGGAAAAACAAGGATTACCTTTACTATGAACGGAAGTTGATAGCGTATTACCGCTACCGTTGATCTAGTCCAGCCACTCCCCGTCTTCGGCTCCCTTTCTCCCTCCTTCTGTTCTGTCGTCGCATGCCTAGGTTCCAAAGTGGCCCTAGGGTTTGCGATAAGGGAGATATATACAAGTCCTCCAAGTTTCGTTCAGGTCCTCTTAAACTATAATTACATTTCCATCTCGAACTATGAAATAAACGACTACCTGATCCCTCTAAATTCGTCAATCTAAGCGTTCTTTACCAAGGATTCGGGTTTCCGTCAACCCAGATTATAAATTTATAAATTTCCGCGATGTTACACTTGGATATGAAGAATGCCTCTCCAGTATCAGATGTGACATGTTTTAGCTCAAAAGCAAGTGTTGATGAATCCGAATTATGGCACAAAAGATTGGCACATGTGAACTTAAAAAAACATGAACAAATTGGTGAAGAATAATTTAGTTATAGGTCTTCCAAACAAATATTTTTTCTATAAATATTACTGCATTCCATGTTTAAAAGGAAAACAACATAAGGAGTCTCACAAATCAAAGCAAATTAACTTTGTGTTTGTCAGACGAAACCCTTGTTATACTACTTGAGGAGATTCAGATTGGCGATAACCTCCATTTTGTGGAACAACCGGTTGAGATCATGGATCGAGAAATCAAGAAACTAAAACAAAGTCGCATGGTCAGATGGAACTCTAAGCGATCACCAGAATTCACTTGGGAACGCGAGGATCCCCAGTTGTTCAACAATGCACCGGCTGCAGACGACACCAACTTAATTTTGGGATAAAATTCTTCTAACTGTGGGAGGATGTGACAACTGGTAATTTTATCAAAAAATTATTTAAATATAATTACATGAGACTGTGCATATTAGACTAATTTTAATTAATTAGGTCTAACCGGTCCAGTATAGTCCAACCACTACACAACTACAAAGGAAATGTTAGAGATTTTCGAGACACATCGAACCTGGAAATAAAATTTAAACACCTCGAAACATTCTCTTTATTTCTAGTAGTAGAGAATACCTAACCGCACGGAAATAAATCTAAACATGGGACACAGTCACATATTATATCCAAACTACTAAACTTATATTATTTTTGTTAATACCCGACTCATTCCCGACACGTTACAACGAACGGAAAAGACGACATGCGGGTATTATACCGGACTAGGAACGAGCAGGTAACGCACCACACTACACACCCTACCCTACCCCCAACCCCAGAGCCTCTCTACTTTCGGCCAAACACCAAGACTTCACCACCTTTTTTCTTTGTGTGTGACTTGTCTCATGTCTCCCTAACATGGGAACATTTGTGTTCCTTGAAGACAAGATCTTGTGGATAATAACCATAGTGAGGACTATAAATACATGCAAATATCTCAAGCACAAACCCACAACCAACACACCAACTTCACTCTCACTTGCTCCCCCTCCCTCTCTCAGCCTACACTCTACCGAAACCACACCCCACCCCTTCGTGCTACCTCTCGGTAGCCACCACAACACCCCCTCACCACCACCCTTGATCACCGTAAACCACCACACTTGCCACTCTTTCTCTCGGCGATACCCGAACCCAAACTATCCACCTCCCTATTCGGTTCCACGAAAACAGCAGAGACACCACCACTAACCACCGTGTACCACCTCCCTTCGGCCTTCAACAATCGAAAACATCACCACCATCATCTATCGCACACCTCCACATCCATTCACAGCAGCCCCAAGCCACCTTTACGGGTTTCGGGAACAAGAACCAAGCTCCATCACCTAGTACGGGTCTTCGATTTTCACCTACGGGCACCGGGTCTCGATTATACAAAGTGTACGAGCTATTTCGAAAGCTAACCGGGTTATACGGGATGTTAAACGGAGAAACCGGGTCTCACGTAAACTCCGCCACCTTCCCTCGACTATCTACTTGAGCACTCGACTATTTTATTTTAACGTTAAACTAGTTGGTGATGTAATAGTTATAACCGGTTCGTATTTTAACTAACATATAAAAAGATACGTTAACATAAAAATGTGATGATTAAAATCACAAGTTAGAAACCTTAAATATTATTTATGATGATTAATTTTACAAGACATTATTATATCAGTCATCATTTTATTATTATGGCATTTTAGTTCATTAATATTATTAGTAATAATTATGATTTTTATTATGATTATTATTATAAGGGTTTGACATCTAATATTATTTTAACATACAAAAATGATGATAACATTTTATAAATTTCTTTTATAAAAACATACATGTATTTATATATATATTTTTTAGAAAGAATAATAGATATACATGCATATATATATATATATATATATATATATATATTTTGAGTCAAATGAAAATAAAATAATATAATTATTATTTTATAACATTATACATCTATTTATAGTAAATATATATTATATATTTGTTAAACATGGAGAACGAATTAAGCTGAAAACGAGATGTTGACAACTAAAAGGCTAAGGCATAATATTTATTAAAAGGATTTTAATAAATATAACTACTCTAACGACAAGTTGTATCACCAACGGCGGTCAATTTGTACCCTTGTAAATTATTACAAGGCAAGGGTCAAGACTTCGGGATATTACCCCATTAACAACTACTAAGACCTTAAGGTGTCTTAATTAATTTAGGGCACGACTAGGTTAGGACTTGTTTGGAATTGCAACTTACATTATCACTCACCACCTTGTTAGCTATGATGAGTCTTCTGTTTTAAATTGATTTTTAAACATACGTGGGAGAAAACTTACTCAACTTGAAACAGGACACAAGTACCAACATCATTACATGAGTCAACTCGTTTAACGCATCAAAGTCCCCTCTTATTCTGTAACCGTTAGTTATGATACAAACGTGGAAAACATGAATAGATCTATTTGGGTTGACACCCCTACCCGTAGTTAGTCGCTCTAACCTTGATTGGAGGTCAAAGCAGGTGCATAGTTTTCATCAACTATTACAATGTTTGGCGTTAAGAACATTAGGTTAGGGCACAACATCAACTCGAGTTTCGATTACGGGAGCTCATGGTAATAATAAACAACTACACTATTATTTTAATTAATAATAGTGGTACATCATTGTTTAAGTGAACAATGCACAACTAGAAATCTTGTGATCCAACATCAAACTTTTCAACCAAACCTATGAACTCACCTACTTTATGTTGACCTTTTTTGTAAACTAATTATCTTGTTATTTCCCTAATTTAACTTGTGGTCAAACCCAAGTATAAATGTTATTATTTTTAACTCTCCTTAATAATTGATATCTAAACCTTCTTTGTAAACTAGTTATCTTGTTATTTCCCCGATTTAACTAATATAGTTATTTTGTTCAAACAAAACCTTTTATCAAACTCTTGGTTTATAGATTTTATCTAGAATAGAAACTATTTACAAACCCCTTTACCTCGTAAAGAAACTTAATACCAGTCTTGTACAAATGGTTTTATAAAAGTAATAACAAGTATTTCATCCTTTTATGATGACTTGATTAACAATTTTATTATGACTTTTTATTTCGTTAAACTAATTATTATTTAAATTTTGGCTTATTTATTAAATAATAAGACCATTATTATCTTTTGAAACATTTGCTTTATGATAATCGAACTAAAAGGTTTTTATTTATCCAATTATCCATATTATTATTCCACTTATTTATTAATTTACAAACAAGAGTACAAATTTCAATTACCTGTTTATTTACAAACAAAAAGCACAAATTAGATATTCATGTACACATTATACCGATTACCTGCAAAATCTTCCCATCACCTTGCACCTTCGGGAATGTATGAGATTACTAGTCACTTCAAGGAGATGAATCATTTTACATAGGCGTTAACCACCCATATAAACCTCAACAAAAATTGAAAACTTAAAACCCAACTACCTACATGATACATGAATGTCAAGCAATATGCTTGGCTACAAAACTCGATCACCTGCGAAATTTGATAGCTTACGTTACTCATGAGAGTCGATTACTTACATATGAACGTTCACATTGTACGTGAAAATTGATTTGTTTACATCATAGACGTAACTTAATTAGTCACATTATACATGAAACTTGGTTGTTTGCAATATGCGTGATACTAGATTGTTCACATCACACTTGAAACTTACTCGTTTGCAATATACATGATACTAGCTTGTTCACATGATACAGATATTTGGTTGTTTACAATATACATGATACTAGATTGATCACATTATAGACGAAACTTGATTACTTGCAACATGCATGACACTAGATTGTTCACACGATACGCGATACTTGGTTAATTACAATATGCATAGTACTATATTATTTATGCTATACATGAAACTTGAGTGCCTACATTACACACGAAACTAGACCGTTTACATTATTTGCAATTAATTGCCCACTATATACATGAGGCATGATCGTTCACTTTATCCATGAAACTTGATAGCTATAAACTTTGAGCTACTCGGGATTTGACGTATTCTTGTTCAAACACGAGAAAGCTATAAACTTTGAGTTACTAGGGGTTTGACGTATTCTTGTTCAAACACGAGAGAGCTATAAACTTTATGGATAACCCGGAGGGTATGTCATCTACTTAGGGCACCCATGTATGTGGTTGTGCCACCTTGTTAGTCTTTACTCCCTGATTGACTTTACCATCTAGACACACAATTATTCATTAGCAACTCATGTATGAAAACAATAATAAACTAAATGTTTTTGGGTGTTTCCCCCCACCTCTGTACCCACACGGAATAGAATAATCTATACGGACCATACGACGATTTGAAACGTAATTATAAAAATCAGCGCATGGAAAACATAGTAAATTTTGTTGTGTGCGATGACACAAAACCTATGGTGAAATACAGTAACGAAACTAACGGGATATGATAATGGCATAGTAGATATACCGCTGGTACATCCTATATATGTGCTCCTGTCATATTGTAAGAAGTAACGTTGTCCGTATTCACGTAGGGTTTTCCTATTACTCTGACCTTGACTAGTAGTTTTGAAATCCTTATCCAGTGACATCACTCGAACATCTTAGACTATATCTTAAACAAGTTTAGATCTAAAAATTTCCATCATCCTCATTACAAGTGATGCATCCCATCATTTGAATCCAAAATCATTCTCGGGCAATCTTTTCCTTATTTCCACTCAAACAAAACCCACTACAACCATCCATACCTGACATGATGACCTGACCTAAAGCTTGACATCAACTATACTCCTCAAATCGAAACGCAAAACTAGTTGAGAATCCAAACACATTTCTCTTCCTTGGACCCTTCTCCTAAATAATTTCGGGGCGAAATTTCCTAAAGTAGGGGAGACTGTAATCCCCAGGAAATTCCGACCTTTATTTTAACTATTCAGGAAAATTGTAATTTCATTATTTTATTATTCTCATTTATGAAGGTATCCTATTTATTCATTATAATTCATGAGTGTGCATACATACTTATATGATTGTTATGAAATAAATATATACACTTTGTTATAATAGCCAAATCTAAACTTACAAGCTTTGATTATAAATTGGTATCCTTTATGTGTGTACTTATAAATATATATGTGACTATATATATACACACATGATAAATAAACCATTTAAACAATTTATTATGAAAATATAACATTGTTAATTAACATTGCTAATATTTTTTAATTACTAAAGGTAAATAAATAAAAAAATAAGTATATAATTACATTTATAAACATTTTAAATATGAATTATGATGAAATGAAGTCATAAACATAAAATTAATGAGCACTTAAGTTAAAATATGTTATGAAATTAAAAACTATTCTTCATATTTTGCAATCTTAGTCCCTATAACAAATTAAATTTTGTGAATAAGCCCCTGATACTACCCTATAAATAGAGCTCTTATTTCTCATGCATTATTCGCACCTCAACGATCCTCTAGGGTTCTCTAGCTACTAAATGTCGTTCTTCTTATCTTTTTGAAGATTCTAGCTTAAATCCTTCCATTCTAAGTAAGTTCTTCTTACGTTTTTGATTTTTCATACTTTTCCTTTCAAAAATCCATAATAACTAGATAGATCTATGATCCCTAACATGTTTATGTTATAATCATAGACCTATCCAAGATCAAAAGCCCTATTTTAATTAAACTTGTTAAACTGTTATTTAAAAGCTTGGTTTGATCTTTCTTAATCATTTCAATTTCAAAAATCATGTTTTTACTAAAAATATTTATTTTCAAATTAAATTATTTAATATTCAATTTCTATCTTTACTAAACTCATATTTTCACTTTAGCCCATATACTTTCCAAACACAACCTAAACTTGGTTAAGTATGCAAATAGAGTAAATTTCAAACCAGTATGTAGTTATCTGACAAACAATAAAGTTTTGACTAGGAAAAGACGGGGTTCTGATCCGACCAACTTTTTCGTAGGAACTTTTCTGTTGGAGGTACTACTCTGGAATGATAACCATTCTAGTGTATAACAACCACCTTCAACTAATTATAATTATAAACTCATTTCTTTACAAATATTTATACAAACTTTTATATAATTTATTTTTATTATATGACATTTAAAACACAATTCTATACTTTTAATAAATAATTAAATTATGGTTAATTATTAATTAATTAGAACATTAATATACTTTAAATTTTGGTTTAATTACCAACTAATTAAATCATTATTTTTAACACTTATTTTTCATAAATCAAATGAAAGGTTTTATTCATTTATTTATGTAGTAATTATTTAATTACTCAACTAATTATTACTCATTTATTTATTCATCTATCCATCCATTAATTTATGCGATTACAAATAAAAGAAAACTAGTCATTTATTTATTTGTGTATTTATTTACAAACAAAAGAAACCTAATTATATACGTTTATATAATTATTACAAACAAACAAAATCTTTATTCATTCTTTCACTTATTACAATAAAAATATTTATCAAAGATTTACATAAAATATTATTTGCAACTCAAATAATTATTTTATTATTAAAATGAGGACACCCACATCAATCTCCTCGCACATTAGGATTCTCTATTTCAGGATTCTCTATTTCAGTTGTACAAATCATTGATACATATATTCAATCAAAAATAGGTTAACCTTGTTGTTAGCTAGAACATTTGTGCAACAAACAATATACTTGTGTGAAATCCAACCTACTCATTGCAAGGTGAGTTTACATAGCTCCTTTTTACTATTTTTACTTTTTGGGGTGGAACATGTCGTTAACTATATTTCATACACAATTCAATACCTTTGTTCTTATGATTTGGTCTTTATGCTTTATGTCTTAAACTACTTGGTGACCATTACATGTGTTCATGTCAGTACATTCATTAACTTGCAGCCCAAGCCTAAGGTAGTACCTAACATGATCATTTATATGGTAAACTGAAACTATAACTTACCACAAGACCTTGGCGGGTTTTGTTGGGTATCAACTATAACTTGGAGTATCCGCTTGCTCCCTTTTTTTTAAAATGGCAATAAGTGAGATTGCGTATCTAGTTTTCTATTATCAGGCTTGAATTATACGCTTGGAATCTTGTATGTTTTCACATATATGCTTTAGACATGCTTTGAACTTATTGAATTGTAAACCTATACTTAACTTTTGTTTGGTGTCAAAACCTATGTTACTCACCAACTACTTGTAGTTGACATTTACTCACATGTTTCAGGTGCACCAGTTTGAGGACACTACTTGATCACTTAGGACTTTGGACCTAGCTTTATTAAAGATTAAATTCAACTTATATCATGTTTGAACTCTTTGTTTTCCATTTCTATTTTTAACGGATGTTTTAATTATGATGAAATAATATTATCACTTGTTAATAGATGATCATGTGCTTATGAACAACCGCGTCAGCCCCGGCGTATAATCCGCCATCGGCCGGGGTGTGACACTCTTCTCGTGGCACGGAGCTTCCGCTATGAAGATCGACTTGACGATCTTCAGGAGGAGGTCGAGCACCTCCGGACGCGGACAGAGAGCGTGGAAAAGATGGCTACACTGATGGCCCGACTAGAATTGGTCCTATATCATGAGGTCAGTGCCATGCTCAACGTGAGCACACGCCTTGACCTTATTGAGGACAACATCGCGGTGATTACCGGCGTAGAGGACGGGACCAGGGGATCTCCAACCTCCATGAGAGTTTAGTTTTGGTTACACTCCGCATGACGACAGCGGAGCAGGAGACAGCTACCCTACGAGAGGAGCTGCAGCAGACACGAGCCCTTACCACCATATGGGCCATCCTGGCGACTGCTGCTTAGTCAGGTCTATTCTATCTCTTTGTTAGCAGACCTATGTGAGCGTGTTGTGCTCACCTAGACTATGATTTGAAACTTGTATTGACAGGGCTTTGTACCCTTGTACATTTTGTAATTTTAACAATTATGTAACAAGTTTAAATCTATCTATATATTATGCATATTTCTGATGTTTGTGAGTGTTGTGGTTGTTTACATTTCCTGCTCATGTGATGACAATTATTGTATGAATCTTCTAGTAAATCATAATCACACATACACAATGACATAAGGAATTCACAACGAATGTAATGGTGTTTCCAAACATACACACAAGGATGCACATTTGAACAACAATCCTACATATTCTTATCCCCATCCACCATCCTAAACAAATGCTATGAATACACTATATATACATATATCCCTGAATAAACACTTTAACATATATGGTTTCAAAAACAATATATTCAACATACCAACAAGATAGAATATATGATAAGTCATATAAACACACAAAGTCATTGATACATAAACTCATCAAAATTCATATGTACATCATCAAAGTTATTTAGGATTTATCTAATCTAAGTGAACCAAGAGTATTAGCTAATGCTAGCTTAAAAATACCTAAAATACTTATAAAACCGAAGTGAAACATGATAAAGGATGAATCAGCCTGAACTCGAAGTAGCTAATGGATGTAGATTACTAAAATCCTCCTTCAAGTTGATAGCTTTTCACGGGAAATAATAGGTTTTTGCTCCCAAGTCTCTCCTCTTACAAAATTAGCAAAAATATGGTTATAAACTCGTTAGACGGACAAGAAGGGTCGTATTGGTCAAATAGCAGGCCAATACGGATCGTATTGGTTTTTGAAATTCTAGCTTTCTCGATATTTGATATGGATAAGGTTGTGAAGGTGATAATGACTGTATTGGTCATGCATGGTGTCAATACGACATACGGCCGTATTGTGCTCTTGATTTTGACTTTTCTTCGTCTTTGATTTCTACTTCCATCCTTCTACAATGGCTTCTAGATATATTCCAATTCCATCAATTAACTTACAAAACCTGCAAATTCAGTAATGAACCAAATAAATGTCGATTCAAATGAATTTGTAACAACAAGCATTTAAAACGCGGGACGTTATGTATTATTATTAACACAATGTAGCTCGAGTAGAATCACAAGCGAGTTGTGAGCCTAACTACCTAGAGTTTAAGAATAGTTGAAAAAGGTTTAAAAGTAAAATATTTAAATTTAGGATTTAAAAATGAAAATAATGTGATGGGTGTAAAATTAGAAATTTAAAATATGTTTAACTTTCACCATACGAAACTCGTGAATTAAGGTAACAACACAAAAAGAATCTGTGGTGAATAGACAACAACAAAAAACATTTATTTAAAACGGTGTATAAAAACGAAACCAACCTTCATACCCAAACGACAATCCCTCGCAGCACCTGGAAGAAGTAAATATATATCTTCTTCCTGGTAGTTTAACAAAACTTGGCATTAGTTTTCATTTCTTCCGTCCATCTATATAATATACTCCGGGTGTCTCGGGATTGTAACATGGATACCCGAAACTTCTCCCTGATGTTGTTAATAACAGTACTAACCATAGCCAAGGCCGAAGATCCTTATCACTTCTTTGAATGGAAGGTCACATATGGCACAATGTCACCATTAGGTGTCCCGCAACAGGTTATTTTAATCAACAACAAATTCCCTGGGCCGGTGATTAATTGCACAAGTAATAACAATATTGTTGTTAATGTTTTTAACAATCTTGATGAGCCGTTCCTTCTCACGTGGAACGGTGTCCAACACCGGAAAAATTCATGGGTGGATGGAACACCGGGGACCATGTGTCCCATCCAGCCTGGAACAAATTTTACATATAAGTTCCAGGTGAAGGATCAAATTGGTAGTTACTATTATTTCCCCACCACCGCCATGCATAAAGCCGCGGGTGGGATTGGCATCATCCAAGTGCATAGCCGGCCGTTGATTCCTGTTCCGTTTGATAACCCGACGGATGAGTTTGCTGTTGTTGTGGGTGACTGGTTTAATAAGGGTCACAAGTCAATGAAGAACCTCCTTGATGGTGGGAAGTCCATTGGGCGCCCTGATGGGCTTCACATTAACGGTAAGTCTGCGCAAGTTGGTGGACCGGCTGAACCATCATGGACCTTTGAGGATGGAAAAACATATAGGTTCAGGTTTTGTAACGCAGGGATGAGGACTTCGGTGAATTTTAGATTTCAGGGCCATGACATGAAGCTAGTGGAGCTAGAAGGGTCTCACCTTATGCAAAACGACTACATGTCAATGGACCTTCACACCGGCCAATGCATGTCGGTACTTGTGACAGCCGATCAACCACCCAAAGATTACTATCTGGTGGTGTCAAGCAGGTTCACCAAGCAATCATATTCCACCGTCGCCACCATCCGGTATAAAGGAGGCAACAACCCTGCATCACCGGAGCTTCCACCTGCTCCGCCTGAGAACACTGTCGGAATCGCGTGGTCGATAAACCAATTCAGGTCATACAGATGGAACTTGACTGCGAGTGCAGCCCGACCCAACCCTCAAGGCTCATACCACTATGGGCAGATTAACATCACTCGCACCATCAAGCTAATGAATAGTCGAAATTACGTAGATGGTAAGCTAAGGTTTGGTTTCAACGGCGTCTCCCACATCGACCCCAAAACTCCTCTAAAACTATCGGAGTACTTTGGCGTGGCGGAGAAGGATTTCAAATACGACATCATCCCCGATGATCCGCCCCCTGACATAGAAAAGAATGTGAAGATAGCACCAAACGTGTTGAATGCAACATACCGTAATTTCGTAGAGATTATATTTGAGAACCGTGAGAACACTATTCAGACATATCATTTGGATGGATACTCATTCTTCGCAGTAGCAATAGAGCCCGGGAGGTGGAGCCCGGAGAAGAGGAAGAACTATAACCTAGAAGACGCGTTGAGCCGGCACAATGTGGCGGTGTTCCCGGGGTGTTGGGCGGCCATCATGCTCACCCTAGACAATGCCGGGATGTGGAGCTTGAGATCAGAGATGTGGGAGAGGTTCTATTTGGGACAACAGTTGTACATCAGCGTACTCTCACCGGAGCGTTCCTTAAGAGATGAGTACAGTCTCCCGGAAACCACACAACTTTGCGGCATTGTGACAAATATGCCCAAACCACACGGCTACGTTTAGATTCAGCTAATCTTTCTTTAAGTAATTTATTAATTATGTTTTTATGTGGCCAAATATACGGATTAAGAAATTGTAGGGGGCCATTGTTGAATTTGAATATTATTTTTTTAGGTAAGTCGCTAGACGAGGACAACATATCCTCTTGATGTAAAATTTTAATTATCCATCCATAAAATCAAATATCGCAAAATAGATAGAATTTATGTAATCGATGTTATTTTTTAAAACTAAATTTATGTGACGTCCACTTCATGTTCATAAATCTAGGCCCTCGGTCGTGAAATGCGTAAAAGTATTTCGTGTGTATTTTACTTCGTGTATCGCTGGCTCTAGCAACAACAATGGATTACATGAAATAACTTTAACTATCCACTTTAAATGTGTTTATCATCCTTAAAATGATCATTCAACGTATGTCATACAAGTTTGTGGATCTACCATTTTTCATCTCTGAAGTATTTTGAAAAATAACATTTTACTATATACATCGATATAAAATGTATCCACGGGTTAACAATGGTATAAAACTGTTCATTGTTCACGGAGGATTATTTTAAGTTTAGGAAAACTCAACCCCAATTAGGGTGATCCTTTATTTATATATATATATATACATATAGGGGTGAGTTCACTGGAAAACTTATTTTCATGAGAAAACCAAAAAACTTCTCATTAAAGGTGCTGCATATGTGTAGTACACTCAAAAGCCTAACCCCCACCCAAAAACCTAAACCCCCCACCCCATCCCATCCAAAAACCTAAACCCCCCACCCCACCCCTCCTAAAAACCTAAACCCACCCCACCCACCCCCAAAAACCTAACCTAAAAGTTAAACTAAACCCAAAAAACCACCCCCAAAAGCTAACTATGCTACACATATGTAGCAAAACGCTGAATTTTTTTTTTTGTTTTTTTTAAAGAGGACGACGTGGGGAACAAGGTCCCCGAAGCGGTTTTTTAGTTTTTTATTTATATTTTGAGTTATGATTTTTTATTATTTTTTTACCTTTAATAAATATTTTTTTGGTTTTCTCATGAACAATGAGTTTTCTTATGATTCTTCCCCTGTGTGTGTATATATATATATATATATATATATATATATATATATATATATATATATATATATGAGAATCGAATCTCACAAAAGAGAGACAAGATATTCACAATTACAATAACTACACAAATATGTTATCTGACTACTTTAGTTCTATTATCCCCTCAAGGGAAACATAGATGAACCTAGATGACGCATGGCCCAAAAGTAGTCAAACTTAGCGCGTAGAAGACTTTTAGTGAAGATATCCGTCATTTGAATCTTGGTTGGAACAAACTTTATGTATTACATGTCGGGTGCAACAAGTTCACGAATAAAATGATAGCTTAAGTCGATATGCTTCACTCGTTTCTGTGAGACCAGATTCTGAGATTAAAAAAAAAAGCAATGTCATTATTACACAACAATCTCTAATGATCAAGAGGCAAAGCATGTAGCTCTCGCAATAGATGAGTGATCCATACAATCTCTGCATGAAACACCCTACTTATCTCTTATTATTTTATCGGAGTTTTAATTCGGAAAACATGTCCCAAATCAGTAAAAACCTTGCCATAACGGCTAAGGTGACTTTTTCATTTATAATAATATATTGTTTTACAAGGATAATATAATTACATTATCCTATATAGGGATCTTTCAACTCTGATCAGCCTTATCCACAGGAAACTTCATTCTACGTGCTTCTTCCCTGTAGTGTTTGGAAAATGCTTTTGAATTAGCTTACGCTAAGTAAGTACATTTTATTATGAACCCTTTAGGTTTTTATTGTTCAAGTTTTCTCGGGCTCTCGGTGCCCACGTGACCATCTCTGGACGTACCTCCGGTCACGCTTTTCATATATTTTATGGGTGTGCTAACCCCCTCGCAACCATCACAGGCCGTACCTCCGGTCCGAGTATTGGCAAGGTCCTTATACTCGTCAGTATAGACCTCTTGCATTTGTCACGAAGTCTCATTCATTCCTCAGTAGGCTTGGAATCTTTTACTCTTTCAGCCCTGTAGGCCTAGAGTTTACTCTTTCAGCCACGTAGGCCTAAAGTTTCCTTTTCCTTTCTTTTCTTTTTTTTCTTCTTTATTTATTGAGATCCACCTTACAGGCCGGGTATCTCATTTTATTTGGGATCTTGAGTATCTTTGACTCACAGCCTCCCAAATGTATCAAGCATTTGTTTTCATTTCATGTATGCTTGATTTATTCACCAACCAGTCCTTACCGTTAAAACTTCGTAACGGTTTATCCATGATGCATTAGAAGGGTTTATATATAGGAAGTACCAGCGGCGTATCCACCACCCCTCTAACACTTCGTGAGTACTCCGTTATTCCATTTTAGGGTATAGACTCGTTCCATCATACTCATTCATGTTTGCACGTATCATCATGCATTCATATAGTCATCATCCATTTCACGTATCCCTCTTCATTATGCATGGTATACTTCCATTTGTATTCGTCATATATTGTAAACTGGGTGATTTTCCTTCCATAGCAGTACCTCTAACAGAGATGTCCCCAGGAAAGAGTGACGAGTCTAGGAGAGATTTATACACCACTCTTTCCTTAGACAGGACATTCCATTTGTCAGATAACTACATACCGGTTAGAAGTTCTCTCGTACGTTTACTATATTTCTTTATTATTTTATAGTCTATACCCCTAAACATTCATAATGGTTTCACTACAAAATACACAAGGGGTTTATACATAGGAAGTACCAGCGGCGTATCCACCACCCCTTAGATACGTCGTGACTACTCCATTATTCCTGGTTAGTGTTTAGACTAATCTGTCATTACCCCGTACCCTCGTCATATCACATATCACGTATCACATATCACATAATCATATCATATAAGCACGTATTTCACATAATCGTGCTTAGGGTACGGGTCCAGTGTACTTACTTTACCCTTGGATAGTTCCTAAGTTCGTTTCTTGCTTTAAACGCTTCTTCGAACTCTAAGCGTACCGCACTCGTAACCACCACACTCGTAACCTTCGTTCGGGGCTCTTCAGGATTCGTGTGTGTGTAATGGTGGTTGGTGTTTTGTTGTTGTCTCAAATGATCGGCAAAGACAAGTATTTATAGGGTGAAACTGCCACCCGTAGCGGACCGCTACCGCCTCTTGCCATCCGTTTTTATTGCCCGCTACGTAGCGGACCGTTATGCTTTGGGTAAAGGTCTGCTACCCAATATTTTTCAGTGAGTCACTTTACACATGTTGCCTTCTCCTTGTCCGAACATTTTGCGGCTAGCAGACCGTTACTAGCTTGGTAGCGGTCCGCTACCGGCTCATTTTCCATATTTTTTTTAGTCCTTGATCTTTGGGGTAAATACACTTTAGCCCCTGTACTTTTATTTCTTAAAAATTAGGATGTTACACTACATCAGTGTTAGCCATTGATCGGTACCCAGATATACAACTTGAACGAGAAACCGTAGGTTGTTTCTTGGAACTTTAGGAGACAATATTACCCACAAGAAATATAGAATAGACGTAGGTGAATATACGTGTCTCAATTCAATGAGCATAGTTGTTTGCCAGCCACAAAGTTATCAAAATTCGCTATGTAGCAGGGTGGCGGACCGCTACACCCCATGGTAACGGTCCGCTAGCTACAATTCTATGAATGGTCCAATCAGCGATTGACATCCAGGGCTGACATCATCATGGGCGGTGGCGGACCGCCACCCGGCTGTGTGGCGGTCCGCTACGGATAAATAGCCTCATGAATTCATTCGTTTTTCCCAACTTCCATTTCGACCATTACCTCTAAAATTTGTTCCAGAGACTCCCTAGCTCGATCCCTAAGTTCCTGGTCCAACTCCCGCTCAATTTAGCGCCTGATTAAGAAAGGAACGCGTAGAGGTGTCGAAACGCTAGAGAAATCAAGATAAGAGGTTGATTCTATAATTTCCAACTTAGACCCTCATTCCTATACTCAAGGTGAAAACTTTATCTATTTTAAAACTTGTGTCAAACATTTACGTTTACGAAAATTACCAAATAAAGGTTAAAAGAATAATGTTCATCGTTCTTCTACTAACAAATCATTCAGACCAGCGTAAAACTGGAAAGGGATACACGGGTCTTGAGTGAAAGTCCCGGATTGTGGCGGGTACTTCTCTTATAATAATTTCGAAGGCGTGAACATGTCCATTGTTATAAGACATGATAGTGTATACAGTGGTGCATATGACCAGGAGATAAGGCCTGCTGAATGTGTAGATTGAACATAAAGTTGTGATTATAAAATTAACACTTGTTTATGTCAAATGATTTTATTGTCAAGATAATTGTATTCACCGGTGTTCGCGCTGACGTTTTATTTTTAAAGTATTTTCAGGTAATCAATAAAATGCGATGGAATTGGAATAAGGGCAGACATGAGATCTGACCTATGAATGAAAAGTGAAAATGATAACTTGTATATTGGATTCTCGGGCCTCATGCATAAGAAATCCTAAAGAAAAAAATGTGGAATAGGACAGGGGAATTGATCAACCTCGGATAGTACTATTTCCTGGTGACTTATGACTAGTCTATAAGACAAGAGACATATTTGGTTTCAAATGATGTTTTGTAATCAAATTAATAAGAGTATTTAAATCCCTATGTTTATAAAGTAAATATGAGACTTTTGTTTTACAACTGAGTTTTGATATTTACAAATACAACCCTTGAGGTTGAATAAATGATTAAACGATCCTTAAAGACTTCCGCTGTATTTTATAAAAACTTTGAAATCAAAACAAGTACCACACACATCTAGGGGTGGGGTGGGACCCATTAATCAAGATTAATATGTTTTACTTTTAGTTTTAGGTTTTAATATTTAACGAGAAAACTTATGCCCGCGCTATGCGGCGGGAGGCGGACGTTAAACGGTTGAGGTGGTGATATTAACATGGCTAATCACAAAAAGAATGTATAAAACTAACGTTGCGACGTAAACATGACTTAACATTGAAACGACAAACTCGTTAAAAAAGATGAGTAACATAAAGAGTTATAACGACACCAATGTTCTTCAGTTGGTGTCGATCTCATTTTCTAGGTAACAACACGTTAATGTCAGTCGATATAATCAATAACACCTAAAAATACTATATTTTGAATACAACTCCGTTTTTTACAAAATATATGCCGGAACTTCAAGAAAAAAATAATAAAACACAATAACAAGTTAGTTTTTATATAAAAAAAATAAAGAACAAAAGTTATTAAAGAAAAATCAGATAATATATATTACAGGGGTAAACTCTAAACTTTAGAACTTGAGGGGGGTGAAAAAAATATTTTGCAAAGTAAAGGGTTACTTTTGCCACTCTATAAAAGTTGGAAGGGTTATAATTTATTTATTGAGGTACTAGGTTAGAAACCCCGTGTGTTACACGGGCTGAATAAATGCAATGTTATATAGTTAATAATAAATATTTACTTAATACAAATTTTAAAAACGTCATATAGTTACTTTTTAAAAATGTTTTATAAAAATAATAAAATAAATGTTTAATTTCTAAAAAAGGTTTTATGAATAAACCTATATTTTTTTAAATAAAAAACGTTTATAAAAACAATTATAGAAATCATTATTATTTAATAGGAGAGAGAGACGAAAAACTAAAAAATATTAAAAAACAATTAAAGAAAACTTGCGTGCAATTAATAGGAGAGAGAGGCGAAAAAACTTGTTTACCAAAAACCTTTATTTATTATAGAGTATAGATATAGATATAGATTTTTGATATTTCATATAATCATTTAACAATCAAACTTAACTGTTTCAGTGGCCAAAAGTGTTATGTTTGTGTAACCTATTGAACCATATTTGTAGTTTCTCAATCCTAAAGGTCATAAGTAAAATGGTCCATCAATATAACTAATTCTAAAAATTTTAAAATCTATACTAATAAATAAACGTTTAAGTTGGACACTTGTCACTTTCTTATGCATTCTCACGTTGGTTTTTCCGCCTCTCTCTTCTAATAAATACACATGTATCTTATTAAATAATAATGATATTATAAATAAATTATTAAAGAAAAATACTAATTATATCAAATAAGAATATATATAATAGGAAATCAAAATATAACTAACTAAAGAAAAATACTAATTTGTTATATACACACACATTTTCAGTTGATATATCTCGAGACAATCATAATATTTTGACAAGTTAGATGATCATAATGCTCTGACAAGTTATGATGTATTTACAAATTTATAAGTTATATCGTTTTCAATATACAACTCGTATAATAAATGAGATTCCAACCTACTAAACAATAAAACCATAATTTGTATCTTTTCTCATACGATTTTGTCCATCATACGCGCATCTGGCAGCGTGTTCGCAAAATCAAACCCATTTTACTTTTAACAATTTTGATTGTTATACTTTTTTAGGGAAAATGGTGTATTTTAGGGAAAATGGTGTCGACTTTTTTCATTTCCTTCCAAGCCTGCCATCACCCGTCAATCATTGACCCCTGTCACCGATTCCTCCGCAAACCGCCATCCACCGTCCTACTCCGCCGTCTCTCCAAATTACACTTACTTCCATCTTGTACAATAGACGACAACGCTATCGAATAGAAAAAGCTGGAGATACCAGGACCTAGTGAAAGACAAATTCCATATTCTTCCGCCGGTGCAAATTTCTCGCTACTTCCCGACGGTGGAGAGAGAGAAAGAGCAAGTGAAAACTGAAAAAACATTAATTCACGAGAATTTGATTTTTCATTTTCCCTTACTTTTTAGGATTCCGTTGTCATATTGAATCCACGAGGATCGAATCTAGGGTTTCCTCTTGAGTATGAAGTTCTGAGGTTGATCAGTTATGCGAATCGGTAAAATTTGAGTTCTAAATTTCTAATCTAGATACTAAGGGTTTCAAGTTAGTGAGTGATGGATGTAGAATCGTCAATGGTGTCGTCGCCGGAGGCCGATGGTAACAGTAGTAGCGATGTAAATACTAATGGCACTGCACCGGAGGAGTCTAGGAAGGATACATGTGAAGCTTCTTCGGCTCAGCTGCCAGGTCAGCAGACGAGTACAAGTTCGGTGGGAGGGCCAAGGCTTGCACCTACTTACTCTGTGGTGAACGCTATATTGGAGAATAAAGAAGATGGACCTGGTCCGAGGTGTGGGCATACTTTGACAGCAGTGGCCGCGGTTGGGGAGGAAGGCACACCGAATTATATTGGGCCCAGGCTTATACTGTTTGGTGGTGCAACCGCTCTTGAGGGCAACTCAGCCAATGCCGGGACGCCGACCTCTCCAGGAGGTGCCGGAATTCGTATGCGCCTTGCTCTGTTTCATTGACTAGAAATTTTGTTGATTGTGTAATTATTCAGTTTACTCTTCGTTGAACCATATTTGTTTGAATGTAGTAACTTTGAAGATAGAATACTAAACTAGAACCGAAAGTGAAGTTCATATTTTGGATTGAGTTTGACTAGTCAAATTCAGATTATTACTAAATTCAGTTAAAATCCATAGAAGTGCCTCAGAATATGTTCGTAGAGTATACGTAACTATACATTGATTGTGTGTAAGGTTGCTACTCTCTGTATTTTAGAAATCAAGTGCTGTAATGAACTTTGCTTTGTTTAATTTCCCATGCTAAAAGTGCAAATGTTGTTTGTCGTGCGTAATAGGAAGTTATGTATCATGGATGTATTTGTTGCCATAAAATTTTTTTCTCCCACATCTTATCAGTATATACACGAAAATTCATTATATGATGTATGATTGTATTTTACTATATTTCTAGTGCTTCACTTTATGATAAATGTGGACATTAACATGATTTCTACATCTAGCTGGTGTATTGACTTTCGATAACAACTACTGTTTCACGTGAATAGAATATTGTGGATAAAACTTGGACGCTTGTCATCAATGCTGATGCGGCATTATTTGTATGCATCTGACTACTTGCTTCTTCATAATCCTGTTTTAAGTTTCTTTTTATGTCACAGGCTTATCAGGTGCTACTGCTGATGTGCACTGTTATGATGTATTGACAAATAAATGGTCTAGGTGAGATGGTTTAAAATGCTAAATTTCAGACCATTTTCCTATTGATGTAATTATTGTTCGTTAGTGACATGCATTTATTTTAACATCTCATTGTGCTTTCCAATTTATTATTTTTTTGCAGAATAACTCCCTTTGGAGAACCACCTACACCAAGGGCAGCGCATGTGGCGACTGCTGTGGGTACAATGGTGGTTATTCAGGTTTGATAATTCTTGTTTTAGAAGATATTCTGTTTGTTGATCTTCTCTTTTGCTCCTAATAATCTGTTCACATTTTAATAAAACACCCTTGTTGAATCCTTCACAGGGAGGCATTGGTCCAGCTGGTTTGTCTGCTGAGGATCTTCATGTTCTTGATCTCACACAACAACGACCCCGATGGCATAGGTTTGATCTTTTATCTGTACGTATCTGCTATGCTGAAAATTATGGTTGTGCACACTCGGTGAAATAAATGCTTTTTCTTGTAGAGTTGTGGTCCAAGGTCCCGGCCCAGGCCCTAGATACGGGCATGTCATGGCTTTAGTGGGGCAACGATATCTTATGGCAATTGGTGGGAATGATGGTCAGTTGCGTCCAGCTTTTGTCTACAATTCATGTTCTGTTTGAACCCTTTACTTACAGATTAACATAATTATCATTCATTACTAGGAAAGCGCCCTCTTGCTGATGTGTGGGCGTTGGATACGGCTGCTAAGCCGTATGAATGGCGGAAATTGGAACCAGAGGGAGAAGGTCCACCACCATGCATGTATGGCTACTCAATTTCCCTTTAGCATTCATTCTTTCCTTAAACTTTTTTGAAGTGGTCAAAATTTTGTTAAACCAGAATGGATGCATATAGAGATGGTTTGCTCCACTCAATTCAAATTACACTTTCTTCTTCATGTTAGCTGCTAATAGTATATGTACGGCTTCTTGTTTATTCAGCGTAGACATGATATTTTATCAGCATTGACGTTAATAATCATGTTTACTGCTCATGGGCGATCAAAATACTATTGTACTTGAATCCTTTTTAAAAATATAATCATAAAACCTTGGTTTGTTGGTAGTGTGACTTTATAGTGTTCAGTATATGACTCTCTTCCACAAGTGGTTCCCTCATCAAATATATTACTACTAATGATGCAAAGTTGTATGGTTATTAGATTATAGTGCATAAACATTTCCTTCAGGCTTCGTCTCCCATTCATCCATCATTTATCTCTTATCTGGTAAAAGTTCTCAGTCAATGCTGTCCCTATGATTAGTCTTTAACCAGATAAGCGGTAAGGAATATACTCCTTGTCCACAAATATGTATCCCATAGGCTTTGTTGACAAATTGATAATATGATATCCAACGGATACTTATACTTTTAGGACAATAGTTATCATAATTTGACCTGCATTAAGTAAAAGGTATCTTTCCTTATGTTGCCTTTTGGAGCCTTGTCTTGGGTCATAATTACTTTTCAAATTTTAAGTTGATATATGATTCAGTTTGACTTGATTTGTGATGTATCCATTATAATTCAATCTGTTGTACCACTCCCTTTGGAAGTCTAATCATGTCTGATGTCTCACAGTCTCAGTTAGTGGCTTCTAACTCTGCAGTGGTTAGCAGAAAGATTTACCTTAGTTGTCCATCAGATTTGTAAAATGTGCAACAGTGAATTGTAGCAGTGAATCAACTGTGAATGTTTAGATACATGTATTGGTGCTACTCTGTGTTTAGGTTTCCTTTATGTAAAGATTTTCTTATTGACCCCTTATTTGATTCTTTTACTTTAATTAAGGTATGCCACAGCAAGTGCACGCTCTGATGGTCTCCTTTTGCTTTGTGGGGGACGGGATGCAAACAGCGTGGTGAGTGACTTGTGAAATATATGTGGAATAGTGAGAGTTACCTACCATAAATATGTATTTGGGCATATATTATGTATAAAAACTTTTAAGAACATTTTCTTAATATTTGTGTGATCTTAATAATTAAAAGCAAGGACTTAGGACTAGGAGACATAGCCAAATCTTATCTTGCACCATGGTATCTATCTGATTTTGCTTTGGATATCCGCAGCCCCTGGCAAGTGCCTATGGACTTGCAAAACATAGAGACGGTCGCTGGGAATGGGCTATTGCTCCTGGTGTCTCACCATCTCCTCGTTATCAACATGCAGCGGTTGGTTCTTATTAGATTATTAGTTTTTAAAACACATGCAAATGCATAAAATGCTCAAAAGTGTTGGTTTTAGGTTTTTGTCAATGCTCGGCTTCATGTTTCTGGGGGGGCACTTGGTGGTGGACGCATGGTGGAGGACTCATCAAGTGTAGCAGGTATGGTATTCATGGTATTTTTGAACTCTATTGTTGAAATAAAGTAACTGTGCTGATGTAACAAATATTTCTCTCTTTTTATGATCTAAACTAGTCTAAATTGCTACTTTTTAAATATAACAAGAAGCTTTGAACAGTATCTGTTGGAGATGTACAAGATATCTATGTAGTCTTTTCTTTCTTATACTATGGGATGATTTTGAATTTAAACGACGTACACATGTATGCCTCATATTTTGATTACACGGCAGAACATTTATTATATGGATGATATTTCATTTGGCTTTCATTTTTATATTTGTTTCTTTGATGTTTCCACACATTTCTCACTACTTTTTCTTATTGATTTTGTATATAGTCCTGGATACTGCAGCAGGAGTGTGGTGCGATACGAAGTCAGTCGTCACTACTCCACGGACGGGTGGATACAGTGCTGATGCTGCTGGTGGAGATGCTGCGGTTGAATTGACAAGACGTTGTAGACATGCTGCTGCTGCTTTTGGTGATTTAATATTTATCTATGGTGGTTTACGTGGAGGTAAAACTAGACCCTACATATTAAGTTCTCTAAGTATTCTGCAATTGGATGAGTAATTATAGTCTTGAATTTTAATCGGTGCTTTTTTTGTTATGAGTCATTTGCAAAACCAAAATCTTACGCCTGTTATGGCTACACATGAGTTCTTAATCATGAATCTGTTACAGCTTATAACCTAAGAAGCAAGAGTATGTGCTGTAAGTTATGCATATTTTCTTTTTTGAAATTGGTACTCCATTATCTCAATGCTGTGTGAAGGAGTATTTAGGCAATGCATTTTGCTGTTTGTATTCTTTTACTTGTAAGATAAGGACTAATATTTGATGAGCTGGAAAAATTTGAAAACACTTTTTCTTTTGACTCAGCTAGTGATGATAGTTTAATGTAATCATTATATACAAATTATGATTTATTGATTTGAAAGTAGCAATTTGTTTGCTTTTTGAGCATTGTCTGTTTTTTTACTGGCAATCATAATGAAATAGGTTTTTGCATGGAAGGCTTGATGATATTAGAATTTGTAAAATAAAGACTGATATACCCTTTGACCTTGAGAGTGTTACATTTTAAAGCAATAGTTGAACTCCTCTTGGAAGTGGTTGTGCTGTATATATGTAATCTATTTAAACATCCTATGGTGGACATAAACACATATTCCTTCAACTGGAATTGCCTTCCCTATTTGGGTGCTTAAGAGGGAGTTATGGTGACATCTAGAAGTATCTAGTGATCTAGGATTTGAAGTGCTACTTTGTGCATCGCAGTGACGTTTGCTGTTTGTGTTTTAGAATAGAAATTCAGATGCAACTCTGCTGTTTGTTTAATGAAGTTATGCCTGACAGTCATTTAGCAAATTTCACACGAGACATTACTTATTTTCTGCTCCCTATTGCCTCCATGAAGCCTGTTTTAATGAGAACTTTCTTTTCTAAACTGAGCATTATGTGCAACATTTGAAGATGATCTATAGTAAGACTTGTGTGATTTATCGCGATTCACACCTCAAAATGTGAAATATTTAGATCTGAAAGGTCATTAATCATGTAACGGTGGGTAGTATGGTACCATCCGGTTATATGAGATTTCTTGCTAGGGGATTAATGATTTGCTAAAAGTTGCTTTGGTTGTGGAAAAATAGCTGGAGGATGATGACATAACATATTTTCTTTTAGTAATATCATATTATCATTAGAAGTTATAACGATGAGAGTCAATGGTTAACTATGCGACTGAAGCAACCTATCAACTGTATGAAAGTTGAGACTTGAGAGATTTAATATCAGTTTGTATTATTTTTGAGATAATAGTTGTGGAAGCCGTAGTATAGTTGGCATATTTTGGTCTCCACCACAAGATCAGGTTACGGAGGAAGCCCACAACGAGAGCCCTAATGATGAAGAAGAACGATTTGATCGGGATACCGAGGAAGTTACCGACGACAACCCTGGTGATAACGAAGATCGATTCGAGCAGGTCATGGATGGTCGATTGAATATCGTCGGTGGTATCCAATTGAATATCTGAGATGGTGTTCAAGTACAGGACAGAGATGGGGTTCTATGGAAGGGAGGAGATCTGAAAAAAAAATCCAAAATCACGTGAACATGCTATGTACCAATTTACCCATTGTAAACATGATTTCTTGGGTCGATGAAAATGAAACATGGGCTGAACTTGGTAGATGGAAGTATCCAGACATGTTGAAAATTGGAAAAGGAGGCTACATTTACTCTCATAAAGGGTGGGCTAGCCCACCTGCAGATAAAAAGGGTGTTGTTTATTGGTCCGATATCGGGCTCAATTCGACCACATTTGTTAAGGCTCGTAATGTTGGGAAGCATACTACTCGAAGATTAATGAAGGGACAGATCTCGACAAACATATAATGGCTTATTGCTTGGAGCACTAACTCCCTTCTATTTGACTTAAGGACAAGTCGATTTTCCGGGCCGGAAGTATTGATACGAACCCAGATTTGGAATCAGGCCCAATTAGCTATTAAACCGTTCCCGCTATTCCCTTAGTTAAGTATCGATGTTTTAGGGTTAATTCAGATTGTCGGTGTTTATTTTATAAAATTAGGGTTCTTACCTAGTATTGGAAATTTAATCCTTCTCGAATTGGATTACACTATCGTTAATTTCAAGCTATGCAGTTGATATCGGCGATATATCGGTTATCGGTCCTATGCCAAAATATCGGTCCCGATATTATCGGTGATATTTACCCAGATATGAGATTTTGATTCCATAATATCGGTTGTCTCACCGAGTTTCTCGGTTTACTAATCTTGGCCCTTTTTTTAACATTTTTATGCCTCAAAGCCCATTCCCCTTTAAAAATGTTGGCCCAATGCCTTGTACCCATAGCCAAAACCATCAAAGTAAATGCCCTAACTCCCTAATACACCCATGTTCGCACTTCGCACACCTGCTAGATCATGTTTCTAATATAAAATACTGACACTTTTTAGTTTTGACTTTTGATTTGACTGTTAATATTATATGTGTGTGTGTATATAAGTTTATCCATGATATAAAAGTTACCGATATCCCACCGCGAGAACCGATATCTCAAATATCGGTCCTTGACAGATAACCGATATTTTTCCGCATTAACTGCTTAGATTTCAAGCTTTCGATTTCCGGTATCTATCACATGGTTTGACCTATTTCATTGTCAATTAAAATGGTATTGTGTTTGATGTCATGCCCATTATGACTTTGTATTGCTCATGGTGGATTCTGAGATTGTTTTTAACAGGCGTGGTTTATTTCATAAGGTTTTTTATGGTTGGGATCCATGCCTTGTTAGACTTGGATTCTTTTCCCCAATCCTGATTACAATAATAATAGTTAAAACTAAGCTGATGTATTTAATTTGCCTTTCGACTCTCTGGCTGTGTCAATTAGTCAATCTATAGTTATTAACAAGGTGACATGACATTTTCTTGTTGCAGGGGTGTTGCTAGATGATCTTTTAGTTGCTGAAGATCTTGCTGCTGCTGAAATGACCTCTGCAGCATCACATGCAGCAGCAGCGGCGGCTGCATCTAATGCACAGGCAGGAAGGTATGGTTTTGCTGATGACAGAACAAGGCAGACAACTCCGGAAGCAGCTTCTGATGGCGCCGTTGTACTAGGGAATCCTGTTGCACCGCCAGTAAATGGTGACATGTATACAGATATTAGCACTGAAAATGCTATGCTTCAAGGCTCACGGTAGAAGAAAAAATTGATCCTTGATTAATTTGTATTACCTATAGATTGTAAATATGCCTGATGTGGAGTATAATCCCATGGTTCAATTTTCAGGAGATTGAGCAAAGGAGTTGAATACTTGGTTGAGGCATCAGCAGCAGAAGCTGAGGCCATTGCTGCAACCCTTGCTGCTGCAAAAGCACGTCAGTCTAATGGAGAAGTTGCATTGCCAGACAGGGATCGTGGAGCGGAGGCTACTCCTAGTGGGAAACAGATCAAATCAGATCCTGATGTAGCAAACAACTCTGCTCCAACTGGAGTGCGATTGCATCACCGAGCTGTTAGTGTCATCATTATTTGTTTGTTATTTTCATCTTTTTTGACCCCACATATATGAAGGTGCACTTTGCCATGGGTTTGCAGGTGGTCATAGCTGCGGAGACTGGTGGAGCCTTAGGAGGTATGGTCAGACAGCTTTCCATAGACCAGTTTGAAAATGAGGGTAGGAGGGTCAGTTATGGAACTCCTGAAAATGCAACTGCAGCAAGGAAGCTTTTAGATCGACAAATGTCAATTAACAATGTGCCAAAAAAGGTAAATTGGTATATGTTTGATACAAAAACTTATCACAGTATATATAGAGAGAAAACTAGAAAAATCTCCCCCACAATTTTAAACGTTAATAACTTTTTCATACGTTATTTTATAAAAAAATAACACTAATAATTTAAGCATTTTTTATCTTTAATTTGAGTATATATTTGCTATATAAAAAACAAAAAATTAACGTGTCTGACTTTTTCGATACTACATATATGCAGTATTATCATACTGCATGATGATACTACATATATGCGGTATGATGATACTGCATATATGTAGTATATGAAATATGATGATACTGCATATATGCGGTATGATCATACTACATATGTGCAGTATCGAATAAATCCGACACGTTAAAAAAGTTTCTTTTTAATATAGCAATATTATACTCAAACTAACGATAAAAATGCTCAATTTTATGGTGTTTAAAAAAAATGATAACGTAAGAAAAAGTTATTAAGGTTTAAAAATTAGGGGGGAGGGAGAGTTTCTAGTTTTCTCACGAAAGATGAGTTTTATCTTGATCCTCTCCCTATATATATTCATGAAACAACCATTGACATGTGATCTTTGCTGCTGTACGGAATTAGTTAATAAAGGTTTTAATGTGTTCACATTGTATAGCAAGTTGTGAGGGAATATTGTCATGTCAGTGGCGGGGTTACCCTTTTTGTTCGTTTTGTTGGACTATTGATAACATAATGAAAAAGTACAGATTATGTGATTAGGATATATGATCATTGGTTTGCCAATTGGTTTTAAGCTGGAACATGTTCAATCTAGTAGGCTGCATAATGCTTATCATCTTTCTTTGTAATATTCTGTTTATTTATTTTATTTGAGTTGTTCTATTTTGTTGTTTGTATTCATTTCGTTTGAAACTTAATGTTCAGTATTGTCGACTCGTATGAAGCTTCTTGTGTTATGATGGTATATCAGGTAATAGCTCACCTATTGAAGCCTCGGGGATGGAAGCCTCCTGTACGTCGACAGTTTTTTCTGGATTGCAATGAGATAGCTGATCTTTGTGATTGTTCTGAAAGAATATTTTCAAGTGAACCTAGTGTTCTACAACTAAGGGCTCCTATAAAAATATTTGGTGATTTGCATGGCCAATTCGGTGACCTCATGCGGCTTTTTGATGAGTATGGATCTCCATCAACTGCTGGAGACATAGCGTACGTCTTCCTGTTACTTTTGTATTTTTTTAATTGTTTCTTATTCTTAGTCTAACCAAAGGCTGTATACGGTATACCTACCATTTCATGCAAATTTTATGCAATGTTTACCAGATATATCGATTATCTCTTCTTAGGAGATTATGTTGATCGAGGTCAACACAGTTTGGAAACTATTTGTCTTCTCTTAGCTTTAAAGGTATTCATGTCTTTTGCCGTTATGTGCAAGGTCTATCCTTTTATCATTATTAGTTTTCTCAAAATCACGGTTCACCATGGTATCATATTATCAAATATTGTAGGTTGAATATCCACAAAATGTACATTTAATTCGAGGGAATCACGAAGCTGCTGATATAAATGCACTTTTTGGCTTTCGAATCGAGTGCATCGAGCGCATGGTAAGGCTCACTTTTTTCGTGGTGCCTTATATTAATTTTTATAATGGCAATTAATATCATGATATCCTGGACAGGGTGAGCGAGATGGAATTTGGGTATGGCACCGGATAAACAGATTATTCAATTGGTTGCCACTGGCGGCTCTAATTGAAAAAAAGATTATATGTATGCATGGTGGTATTGGAAGGTCGATTAACCATGTTGAGCAGATTGAAAATCTTCAACGACCAATTACAATGGAAGCTGGTTCAATAGTTCTTATGGATTTGTTGTGGTTGGTGCTTTTCTTATCCATCAACCATTTAGCCTTCAGTTCAAATTTGTTTTGTTTGGTACAATTTCTAATTGTCATCTCTCTGATTAGGTCTGACCCAACAGAGAATGATAGCGTTGAAGGACTAAGACCAAATGCCAGAGGTCCCGGGTTAGTTACTTTTGGGGTGAGTGTTGTTCCTTTTGGATGGTTATAATTCGGGCAAATGGAAGTAAATCATTATAACCAATTTTTATTCCACCTAAGTCACTCAGCTTTTTTTAATGAGGTTTTACCACCCAAATTGCAACTTTGTTTCAATTTTCTGATTTTGTGCTTTTTTTAATTGACATGCAACTAGTATTGCCAGTTACATATGTGACATGGCATGCCAATTGTGTAATTTAGCTGATTTTTCGTATCATTGTGTAAAATTGATGATGTGGTAGTAGAATCGGCCATATATGCGACATCATCAGTTTTACACAATTAACTTGTAATGCCATCTACTTCACAAAACGGCATGCCATGCTAACATATGTAACCGGTAATAGGTTGCTGGTCAGTTCTTTTAAAAAAATCACAAAATTGAAGCCCGAGTGGTTAAAAAGGGTTGAGTATCTAGGTGGAACAGTTGTGAAACTCGGTTTCTGTCTGGCTCTTGGCTTTTAAAAGCGCGCGTGAGGCGATCGGAAAAACGCCTCAGGGCCTTGAGGTGGCGCTTCATGCACAGCTGGGTAAAAAATGGCCAAATTTAGGGTTTCGAGGAGGCTGATATGTAAAAAGCGAACAAAAGGATGAAGAGATTATGAATGGTTTACTTGATAAAGAAGGCTGGTGTGTAAAAGAGGTGAGAGATGCAGCTTTTGGTTGTACATAGGCCTTGCGCCTTGGATTTCGAGACCTAAACGCCTCGGAGCGCCTCACACTTTTTAAAACCAAGATCTGGTTACATTTGTCCTTTAACTTGATCACCATCACAGAGTTGCTGACACATGTAAACTTGTTGCAGCCTGATCGTGTCATGGAGTTCTGCAATAACAATGATCTCCAATTGATTGTACGTGCACATGAATGTGTAATGGATGGCTTTGAGCGTTTTGCCCAGGGACATCTAATCACCCTTTTCTCAGCCACTAATTATTGTGGTAAATCTTTGATTCTTGATGCCTGGTTGTAACAGATGTGTAGGGAATAATGTTATACTGATAACAGTGGGATTTCTCTTGTAGGGACTGCTAATAACGCGGGTGCAATATTAGTGTTGGGTAGAGATCTTGTAGTGGTTCCCAAACTCATTCATCCACTGCCACCCGCAATTTCATCACCTGAAACTTCCCCTGAACGGCATATAGAAGATACATGGATGCAGGTACCGTTATTATCATTATGGTTGTTTATAGAAACCGGACGGGTTGGGTAATGGGTCAAAACGGGTATTTTTAGTACAGGTCGGTTTCGAACTAAAAGACTTTTTTCCAACATTTCTTGTTTTGTAATAAAGTAATTAGACATGATCACAGACGTGTAGTTTTTGGAGGTTTTATGCACTAAAAATACTCTTGGGCACTTCAACATGTGTGACCTGTTTCGTTTTAAGCTAGTTTTTTTATTTGATCCGTTAAAGATAAGTGATGGCCTAAATTGACATGTTTGGAAGTGTATGTGCTGAAATTACCATGTCTACCTCACAAGCTTTCTTGACATGTAAAATTTATGTTGTGATGGAGTAGGAGCTTAATGCAAACAGACCACCAACACCGACTAGGGGTCGGCCACAAGTTAGCAATGATCGAGGCTCACTTGCATGGATGTAACTTGTCTTCATAATTACATTATTCATACACACTGCTCTTCTGGAGACACAATGCACATCGGACCCCACGTATTTTGTGACACGTGCACGGAGTACCCAACCCGTGTACATTGTGATGGACGGAGGAGATTTATGCTAACAGTTATCAGTTGGCGGGGTAGTGGTGGTGTTTTTGTGGGTTAGCTTGCATGAGTTTTGAGCATGTAATATTGGTTTTGTTATTCATATTTTGTTTTTATTTTTATTTTTGTTTTCTTTCTTGAAAATTAGAATGAGTGAAAGTAAAAAGAAGATAAACTGATGTTTGTATCATATAGAGAGAACATGGTTTTGATGTTTTGTGGGTTTGGTTGGACATTTGTGTGAAGATAACAAACAAGTCTTCTTTGATTGAATAACTTCCATTCATTTAATCAAACACTGCTAAGTTTTCTTTTTTGTACCAACAGAAGGAAAAGGCATTACACCCTTTGTGTGTGTAGAGAAGATATTAGGGGTGTTTCATCAGTTTGATTTTCGTTTTATTTGGTTTGGTTTATTTAGTTTGAACCAAATTGAGAATCTTGGAACTAAAAACCAAGAACCTCAATTTGGTTTCAGTTTAAAACTGAACCGAAAACAGAATTTGTAATCGGTTTTGTTTTAATCAGATTCTGTTTTACGTTTAATTGGTCTAAAACCCGATTATTGAACATCTCTAGACGATATTCATGGGATCCATGTCATTGTAAACAGAGGCCAATGCACAAGTTGTTGGAGCTAGTTTTTGTAGGTTGATGCATATCCTATCAAAGATTTGTTAGAGAAGGAAGCTAAAGTGATTGTTGAGAAAAGCAAAAACAATAAAAATAATAAGAACACTAAATTTTCTCAAAACAATAAAAATAATAAGAAAACTAAATTTTCTCAAAACTTACCCATGCATTCATCTATTCATCTTTTAATGTTTCTATTGTTTTTTTTTTGTTAAGAAAGGGAAATGGACAAACAAGTCGATAGAAATAAACAATTTTATAATACCTCTATATCAAGTGGGGAAGTAGACACTAAGAGCGTGGAAATAGTCTCCCGAAATTTACTAGGGCATGCCAACCTATTACGTTGGTAGGTTGTGATATGATATAATTTTCAATCTAGTCCTAGCATGACCCATTAAGTTAAATGTCAGAAAATAATACTACAATCATGTATAACGTTAGGGATTTGCCAAATGCGAGGACATCATGTCCTTAGATTTCTTAAGGATAACGTATAGGCATCCCAAAAGATCTTGGAGAAGAGTTAATATAAAAATTGAAGGAAAGTCAAGAGGTCGAAAGGAATGTATATGTGTAGAGCTCCAAAAGAGCAAGGTCAGATATGATTCATCCTATGTTCTTTTTCCTGGTAGTGTACAACTTAAAACGGTTAACAACCATAGAACATTGCAATAGATTCTTTAAATCGCATTCCTATGTTTGAAGGACGCATCTTTCAAATGCAAAAGTTCTCAACTTTCAACTTGGTCCTTAATTTTTCACTAAAGTTGGTTGGAAGGGATTAGGAGTTTTCAGAGTTTGCTAACAACTGAAATTACCGTATGCTTTTGGTCTGATGTGCATACTTAAACAGAGAATATAAACTAAACGAAAGATTTAGAAAGACATTTACTATTTATAAAATATAATTTTTATATAAGTAAAGAGAAACATAAATAAAGTAAACATATACAGTCTTTAAATAAATGTTTTAAAGAAATTGATGTTAGAGAGAGATAATTGTACTTATATACCGGATGATAGTGACAGATGCCTTGTTATGTAGTTATGTGCTAATTTGTTCGCATTTATGTGATAATGTGAATATTTATGTGATAGTTATTCTATAGTATAGAAAGTACACATATTAGAAGTCTTGCAAGCATAGAGGAACCTTGTTTTCATAATAAGCACAAATGAGTCTTGTTTTTATAACAAGCATAGAGTAGTATAGTTTTACCTTGTGCAAGCATAGAAGAGACTTGCTTTCAAGCACATATGAGTCTTGTCTTGTGCAAGCACAGAGGAACCTTGTCCTTGGACAATCGTCCAGTTATGTTGTGATAGTCTCATACATGTGCAAGTTCACATGTCAACAATACAAAGAGAGAAAGAATGATAGAGACAGAGTGGGACACCGTAACTGGTTTCCCTAAACTAGAGTTTTAACAAATGATATTAAATGAAAAGATTTTAGAAGTTGTTTGTTTTCATCAAAATGTTCATCATCACTTTCTGAATCATACACCATGTCCTCCCCTGTGACCGGATTCACCTTCAACACTGTCTTAGGATCTAAATCCTCTTCATTAACAATCTTCGATACCACTACATAGTTTCCATTAAATGATGGAGGGGCATAACCAATTCCAGTTGTTCTTATATCTTGATCAACATTGTCATTGAAATATCTCAGCAAAAATGATGAATTTCCAAAGCTCTCCAATTTTCTGTGTAGTTTGATCACTTCTGCTTCTTTATCAGAAAGCTCCTTGTTTTTATCAGCAAGGAATGCATTTCTTTTCTAAATCTCAGCATAAGCCATATCCAGATGATATGTGAAACACCCTATTTATTTCTTATTTTATTAGAGTATTTTATATTGCGGAAAACGGTTCCCAGGTTAACAAAAACCTTGTCATAATTGGATAAGGTAACTTTTCATTTATATTATTGTTTTACATAAGATAATATATTTACATCATATTACATAGGGATCCTTCAACCCCGACCAGCCTCGTCCGTAGGAAGCTCTATTCCACGTGCTTCTTTCCTACAGTGTTTGGAAAACGTTTTTGAATTAGCTTACGCTAAATAAGTACACTGCATCGTTCATTTTATTATGAACCCTTTAGGTTCTTATTATTGTTCAAGTTTCCCAGGCTCTCGGCGCCCCCGTGACTATCTCCGGACGTACCTCCGGTCACGTCATTCGTATATTTTATGGGTGTGTTAACCCCCTCGCAACCATCTTAGGCCATACCTACGGTCCGAGTATTGGCAAGGTTCTTATACTCGTAAGTATAGACCCCTTGCATTTATCACGAAGACTCATTCATTCCTCAGCCCCGTAGGCTTGGAATCCTTTACTCTTTCAGCCTCGTAGGCCTAGAGTTTCCTTTTCTTTATTGAGATTCACCTTATAGGTCGGGTATCTCATTTCATTTGGGACCTTGAGTATTTTTTACTCCCAACCTCCCAAATGTATCAAGCATTTGTTTTTATTTCATGTATATGCTTGATTCATTTCCTAACCAATCCTCACCTTAAAACTTCGTAACGGTTTCTCCACAATGTACTAAAAGGGTTTATATATAAGAAGTACCAGTGGCGTATCCATCACCCCTTTAACACTTCGTGAGTACTTCGTTATTCCATTTTAGGGTTTAGACTCGTTCCATCATACCCATTCATATTTGCACGTATCATCATGCATTCACATATTCATCATGCATTTCACATATTCATATTTATTATGCATGGTATACTTTCATCTCATATTCGTATTCGTCATATATTGTAAACTGGGGTGATTTTCCTTCCAAAGTAGTACCTCCAACAGAGATGTCCCCAGGAAAGAGTGACGGGTCTAGGAGAGATTTATACACCATTCTTTCCTTAGACAGGACATTCCGTTTGTAGATAACTACATACCGGTTGGATGTTCTCCTGTACGTTTACTATATTTCATTATTATTTATTACCCCTAAACAATCATAATGGTTTCACCACGATGCACCAAGAAGTTTATATATAGGAAGTATCAGCGGCGTATCCACCACCCCCCGGATACGTCGTGATTACTCCATTATTCCCGTTTAGTGTTTAGACTAATCCGTCATTACCCCGTACCCTCGTCATATCACATAACACATATCACATATCACGTATCATTTTAAACACATAATTCACGTATTTGTGTCTAGGGTACGGGTCTAGTGTACTTACATTATCCTCGGGTAGTTCCTAAGTTCGTTCCTTTCTTTTAAACGTCTCTCTGAACTCGAACCGCACTCGTAGCGTACCGCACTCGCACTTAAACGTGCTATAATAGCTCCTTAACCTTCCTTCAGAGAGTGTGTGTGTGTGTGTGTGTATGGTGTGTGTGTTATTGTTGTTTCATTTGAACATCAAATGCTTTCTTATTTATAGGCTGAAACTACGGCCCTTGTCGGACCAACGTCTAAAAACCACATCGGTCCAATGTCCGCATGTCGGACCGACATCTAAAACCATATCGGTCTGACTTGGAGCTGAGTCATCAAACACGCGTCACAGCCTCCTGGTTTGCTTTAGCAACACATGTTGGACCTTTATGCTTCGGATATAGGTCCGACATACCTTATTTTCATATTATCCTCGTCGAAACACCCCATTTTCATATATTATGGCTCATGTGACTCTTTTTCTAGCCCAAGATATGCTTATACGAAGTTTTGAGATATTTCCGGGCGAATAGTCTTCCAGTTTCGAACCCTGTTGGGTTCTTTGGCCACGTTTCTCAACCTACACGGGTCCCATCTTATATTTAGGAGTTTTGGGATGTTACATATGTGATATGTCATCATTTATACACATTTTACACATAATAATTCCGCATTATGATACTAAGTTGAATAATAACCTTGCAATTTGTGCTTAAAATACAAATATTTGATAATTGCAGGTTATTCGGTGTTAAAAATACAAATCAAGCTAAATCCTATCGAGAACACGAAGAATTCAAGCTTCTAGAAAGTTCTTTCCCGGAGCATTGACCCCCAAGAAGTCAAAATTGGTCAAGAATAGTCAACAAGAAGCTACAAGACAAAACTAGGGAAAAGAGGGGGTTGCACGGCCGTGCATTGGCCTTCTCTGCTCCCCACGGCCCGGTACCATGTCCTCTGTACCCTGTTTGATTCCCTGGGCCTTTGCACAACCGTGCAACCCAATGCACGGTCGTGCATTGCACATTTTGAGGCCTATAAATAGGAGGTTTGGGTTCTTCATTCCACACACCAATCCAGAGCAAAATAACACTCCAGAAGAGAGCATTCTCGTAGTTAGAGCAGAGAGTAGAGGGGCTCTTCCTCCTTGATCCACAATAGGGGAGCCTACAAAACTCATCATCATTACGCTAGTCGTTATGGCCATTCGTGACTAAAACTTCTTTGTATTGCTAGGGTGAAGATGATGTTTGGTGCATGTTAATGTTTAACTTATTAATGAAGTGGTATGTTTATGTCTTTAACTAATTCATCCTTAAAAAACCATCTCTTGTTGTGCTTTTATTATTGTCTAAATCCGTCTTTATATTTGTGAGTGTCTTGATTTTAAAGAGCAAGATCATAAAACCCTTTTTAATCAAACTTCCTTTGAAACTCGTACGTCTTTATACGAGCAGAGATTGATAAGCCAAGGCTTGGTCTATACTTCTAAGATCGTACATCTTTATACGGGATTATTATGCGACCAAGAATTGGTGAACTCATGTTGGGAACGATACGTCTTTATACTTGGTCACATTGTTACACCGCCTCCCGGTGAGAAAAATATAATCACCTATTTAACTTAATATAAAGCATTTTGAGTCCGATGTCTTTATCCAACCCGGAGATGACCATTCGATGGGTTGAGGGTAAATGTTGTCCCTAACGGGAGGCACTACCACTTTTTAAAGAATATAATTTGCAAAATCAAATGTCGTGAGGACGAGGCTCTAGCGGTGACCCGGATCACAAGTTTGTAGTAGTCATACCACTGAATTAGTTAACTTAACATTATCACGTACCAAGCTGATTCGAATCCCGAAACAATACATTTCGTAATCTGATCATTTTCGCCTTATTTACTTTTCTGCTAGTTACTATTCTGCTAGCTACATTTCTGTTACACACTTCACGCACATTTTTACTTTTATGTTATTTACTTTACCGTCATTTACTTTTCTGCTTCACAAGCACACAAAACCCACCTACTAACTAATCCGGCTAAACGATAACAAAAGTTGAGCATTGGAACTCGACAATGTCCATTGGTTCGATACTTGGTTCTTACCTGACTATATTACGCTGCGATAGGCACACTTGCCTATTGTGTGTGTTTTAAGTTAACGTAATTATCATTTTATTTTATAAATTTAAAACCTGATCTCGTAAAATCAATTAATCTAAAAATATATTTATTTATATTTTTATATACTATCTTCACATACACATCAAGTTTTTGGCGCCGTTGCCAGGGACACGGTGATTTCAAGAAAAAATCAAGTTAACGGATTAGCCTTTTATTTTCCTTCTGTTTTTCTTTCACACTTTGTTGCAGGTAGTGTATGATCCAAAGTTCTACTACTGGTTTATATCAACCTTTAGCAGAACCTGAAAGATTTTTTCACTACCGAGTTCGAGAAAACCGTGCTAGAAAAATGGTCGTAGAAAACCGCACTATCGCCGAATTTGCAAGACCGTCACTAGACGTGTTGGGGTCTAGTATCACAAGACCAACCATCGATTCTAACAACTTTGAGATCAAATATCATGTCATCCATATGATCCAGTCATCATGCACGTTTATTGGATTACCCGATGAGGATCCACATGCCCATATCACAAATTTCCTCGAGATTTGTGATACCTTTAAACTGAACGGAGTGTCAAACGACGCTATTCACCTCCGTATGTTCCCTTTCTCCGTAAGAGAACGAGCTAAGGAATGGTTGAATTCTCTCCCTACTGGGTCAATCACCACTTGGGACGATCTCGCCCAGAAATTCTTATCGAAGTTCTTACCACCGGCCAAGACTGCTAAATTAAGAAATGATATCATCACTTTCACTCAAGATGATGGTGAGTCACTATATGAGGCTTGGGAACGCTTCAAGGACATGCTAAGGAAATGTCCTCACCATGGGTTAGAGGTTTGGCTGCAAGTATCATCTTTCTACAACGAGTTACATAATCAAGCCCGTCAGACACTTGACGCTACCGCAGGTGGCATATTTGGGAACAAAAGGCCACAAGAGGCTTATAACCTAATTGAAGAAATAGCTATGAACAGCTATCAATGGTACAACCCACGAACTAGTAGAGGCACAAGGCAAGGAGTTCACACCGTCGACGCTGTCATATCATTATCTGCTCAAGTATATTCCCTGACCTCAAGATTAAACCAAATTAGTAGTCAAGGCAACACCGGAAACAATGGAATAAGTAAAGAGCATCACAGCCGACGTCGAACAAGTTGACTTTGTCGGAACAAATCGACCTCAAAACAACCCCTACAACAACACCTACAACCCTAGATGGAGGAATCATCCAAACTTTAGCTGGAAAGATAACAACCAAGGACAATCTGGTTTTGGACAACAACAACAGTTTCAGCAAAGGCCACCTCAGAACTTTCAACCTCGTCAACAATTTCAAGGACCAACCAAGATGAGCAATGGGATGAGCCTGGAGGATGCGGTGACTAAGCTAATTTCCACTACCGAAAGTCAAGCCCTCCTAGCAGATTCTCGTCACAAGCAATACAAGGAAAGGTTTAGTCTACATGAAGCTGAGTTCAAGATGCAGAAAGCTACCCTTCAATCCATTGAGATGCAATTAGGACAAATAGCGAAACTATTGTCCGAAAGGCAACCAGGATGTCTGCCGAGTAACACTGAGACTAACCCAAAAGCCAACGCAAGTGCTATTACTCTAAGGAATAGCAAAGTCTACCCAGAACCATCTAGGCCAGAAGAAGAAGTTCAATCAACTAGGAGAGAGATATTCACCGGAGTGCCACTCCGACCACAGCCCGCAAGTTCATCCACTCAGAAAGCGCAACCTACTGTAATTCAACCTCCTATGATGGACCTTCCTCCAAAAGCTCCACCAAAAAGAACGTTCACTTTCCACATACCATATCCAGGGGGGCTGGTTAAGCAGAAAACTGATGAGCAATATGACAAGTTCATAGAGCTCTTGAGCCAAATCCATGTCAAAATTCCCTTTTTAGATATCATACAACAAATGCCAAAATATGGACGCTTCTTGAAGGATTTCCTCACAAACAAGAGAAACATGGAAGAAGCGATAAAAAGAACAAAATTATTGTGTCGCTCTTATCGAAAGGAATCTCCCGAAGAAACTTTCAGATCCGGGAAAATTCTCTTTACCATTTCAGATCCGGGAAAATTCTCTTTACCATGTTCTATAGGGCCACTACCGGTTACATATGCGCTCGCTGATCTAGGAGCAAGTGTAAATGTTATGCCCTACACTATGTTTCAAAAGCTTGACATTGAGCAACCGCGACCGGTTAATGCAACCATTGAACTCGCAGACGGATCGATCAAAACACCTATAGGAGTCATCGAGAATTTATTGGTGAAAGTTGGCAAGTTTGTCTTCCCTGCCGACTTTATGGTTTTAGAAATGGGACAAGATTTCTCCGTACCACTAATCTTGGGTCGTCCATTCTTAACCACCGCCAGAGCCGTCATCGACATGAATGAAGGAATTTTAACGCTCCGTATTGGTAAAAAATCAGAAACCTACAATATCGGAGGATATGAATGCATGTCAAGTGATCCGCTTGAAATATCTCACTTTATCGACTCCAATCTGGACTATCAACTACAGAAAGCAAGGGACTTAAAAAAATGAAAAGCACATGATCTTACCCAACCAAAGGCGCCAAATCCTACGGCAATAGATCTCACCAAAGATCTTGACAACACTAATTGGATCGATGAGTACTTTGATAAATTACCTAAACTGAACGAAGAAGCAGGAGACACAGGGGAGGTTGTTCACTCCCACCCGAAGAAAGACTGATGCAACACGTACGGGTCGGGCTAAAGACCCATATATAAACGTAGCATTTCCGGGAGGCAACCTGGTGATCATGAATAAATTGAGAAGTTGGTGCATATGACAGAAAGCATGGACCTCATGTTTGGTTTCTCCAAATTTAAGTTTCTAATTACTTCAGCCCCCAGGTATGCCTTCTCGATACTAGGACCTTAGTAGCTTAACTACTACCTTTTATTTTCCGTGTTCGTTTTTATGTTTTCTTTTATGTTTTAGGTAGAATAACATCACTAGACTATCTCTCTACTTTGAGGAGTTACACTCCAACTCTACGAGCCTGGAGCCGGAAGCCACATCAAATTTCTGAGAAATTCAATGAAGTCTTTAAAGCAACATGTTGACAAGCAGCTGATAGGCACAGCCTGATAGCAACAATAAGCTTTAGCCTTAGGTTATACACCGAATTGATTGGTGGAGTACCAATTTCTTTTCCCTTAAAACTCCATGCATTTAAATTCTTGCATAGCAATTCATTACATGCATTTGTACATTGAGGGCAATGCACAGTTTTAAGTGTGGGGTGGGAATTAGAGATTCAGGACTTTTAAGCTTAAAGCAGTAAAATTTAACTTGTGATTTTCTACCAATTTGACTAAAACATTACAAAAACTTACCTTTTATAAAACCCGAAAAATTTTCAAAAAACTATTTAAACCCTTTTTAAACAAAACCTCTTGGATTTTGCACCTAATTAAATAAAATGAAGACATGGCAAGTAGAAACAAACGGAAATTATGCATAAAAAATCACTAAACCCTATCCCATCCGTTTCCATGTGAGAATAATCTGAGCTTTTTCACGAGCATTATTATTATTATTGCATGCTCTTTCGTTTGGTATATTGAGTGTTTATTCAATTAAATTTTATGCATAATTAGAACTTGAATGGCTTATACATATCAAGACCATGAACTAGTGGAAGTATGAAAATGATTGAGGCACCTAGGATCGTTATCACCCTTATTATCCAAAAACCACAAAAATATTATCCGCCTAGATAGTCCTCTGAGCCTTAGCCTTTTCTTTTCTAAACGCATACTTATCACCCAACCAACTTTTCGTAAACACCAGTTATTGGCTAACTATCTTCGAAATGGGAAAACTATTTTATGTTATCATTACAAGTTCATCGGGAAAATTTTGGAAAGAAACCGCCTTACTCAGAAGAATTGGAATATACAAATAGTGGATGCATTAGGAAATTATCCGAACTATCTGCAGGAAAATTCAAGGAAATATTATTTCAAGAAAATTGAGAAAAGAGGAATGTTGAAGAAGATGTCTTGATAAAAAAAAAAGAGAAGTTAGTCTTTTACCGGGAGACCTTAACGAACTGGGCATACATTCTTTTGATTTCAATTTACTTTCCTGCCTTCATTTCGTAACGCCTGAATTACCAATCGAACTCTGAGAAAAAATTTTCCAAGCAACTAGTGATGTAAGAAAATGGTGGCGCAAGCAAGAACAATTGCCACCATTCTGCGGCTTGTCAAAAAGTGCCACCAAAAGAAGAGCCAAAGATACGCCAGATGTAGAAAGTGTGGCAACTGGAGCCACGATGGAAAGTGCAGCAAGAAACAAACTCATTCCCAAAGCAAGTATACATACCTAATGGAAGTAGGTGCTGTTAGGCGACTAGCCGCAAGATCAGTACGGAAAGGCAGTAATGTGTATTACGCAATAAGGGATGAGTTGAACCTGATGAGAGATCTTGGTCTTGGCAATCTGACCATAAACGAGCCCTCACATTAGTTATACTCTCATGATCTGAGTACCGTAGAGGGAACTTTTAGTATTTACCATCTTAAGCCATGAGGACGTAGCTGAGTGTTTCGCGATAGCTGCAGCCCTTCAAACCCTTTTAAAACCCCTAAAAATCCAAAAAGATTTTCATTTTCACCCATAGTTTTACTTTAGCCATATTACAACCCTTTAAAGTCCTCTTGATTCATGCATACTACTTAGTTAGTTGGTGGAGACTTGATTTGTATACAAGCTTATGACCATTGCATAATTCAATTCGAACTCGAGTGTTCCACTTAGCTTACATTATCTATATATATATATATAACCCTAGAGTTGAGTGAACATTGTGAGTAGTGAGGATTTTTTGCATAATCAACATTCTAGTAGGCTTGTCATGGATTCCATCATCTTAAAACAAGAAAAACACAAAAATAGAATAAGCAACTCAAGAGTTATCCCGGAGTCTCAACACTAGTTGAAATTCCATTACCCTTGTAAAGTTTTTAGTTATGGGTGTGATCATGCATGAATTTGCTTGAGGACAAGCAAAGTTTAAGGGTGGGGTATTATGATATGCCATCATTTATACATATTTTACATAAATAATAATCCCGCATTATGGTACTAAATTGAATATTAACCTTGCAATTTGTGCTTAAAATACAAATATTTGATAATTGCAGGTTATTCGGTGTTGAAATACAAATCAAGCTAAATCCTATCTAGAACACCAAGAATTCAAGCTTCTAGAAGGTTCTTTCCTGGAGCATTGACCCCCAAGAAGTCAAAATTGGTCAACAATAGTCAACAAGAAGCTACAAGACAAAACTGGGGAAAAAGAGGGGGTTGCACGGCCGTGCATTGGCCTTCTCTGCTCCACACGGCCCGGTACCGTGTCCTCTGTAACCTGTTTGATTCCCTGGGCCTTTGCACGACCGTGCAACCCAATGCACGATTGTGCATTACACATTTTGAGGCCTATAAATAGGATGCTTGGGTTCTTCATTCCACACACCAATCCAGAGCAAAATAACACTCAAGAAGAGAGAATTCTCGTAGTTAGAGCAGAGAGTAGAGAGTAGAGGGGCTCTTCCTCCTTGATCCACAATAGGGGAGCATACGAAACTCATCATCATTACGCTAGTCGTTATGGCCATTCGTAGCTAAAACTTCTTTGTATTGCTAGGGTGAATATGATGTTTGGTGCATGTTAATGTTTAACTTATTAATGAAGTGGTATGTTTATGTCTTTAATTAATTCATCCTCAAAAACCATCTCTTTATGGGCTTTTATTATTGTCTAAATCTGTCTTTATATTTGTGAGTGTCTTGATTTTAAAGAGTAAGATCGTAAAACCCTTTTTAATCAAACTTCCTTTGAGACTCGTACGTCTTTAGACGAGCAGAGATTGATAAGCCAAGGCTTGGTCTATACTTCTAAGATTGTACGTCTTTATACGAGATTATTATGCGACCAAGAATTGGTGAACTCATGTTGGGAACGGTACGTCTTTATACTTGGTCCCATTATTACACCGCCTCCCGGTGAGCAAAATATAATCACCTATTTAACTTAATATAAAGCATTTTGAGTCCGATGTCTTTATCCAACCCGGAGATGACCATTCGATGGGTTGAGGGTAAATGTTGTCCCTAACGGGAGGCACTACCACTTTTTGAAGAATATAATTTGCAAATCAAATGTCGTGAGGACGAGGCTCTAGCGGTGATCCGGATCACAAGTTTGTAGTAGTCATACCACTGAATTAGTTAACTTATGATTATCACGTACCAAGCTGATTCGAATCCCGAAACAATACATTTCGTAATCTGATCATTTTCGCTTTATTTACTTTTCTGCTATTTACTATTCTGCTAGTTACATTTCTGTTACACACTTCACGCACATTTTTACTTTTATGTTATTTACTTTACCGTCATTTATTTTTCTGCTTCACAAGCACACAAAACCCACCTACTAATTAATCCGGCTAAACGATAACAAAAGTTGAGTATTGGAACTCAACCGTGTCCATTGGTTCGATACTTGGTTCTTACCTGACTATATTACGCTGCGATAGGTACACTTGCCTATTGTGTGTGTTTTAAGTTAATGTAATTATCATTTTATTTTATAAATTTAAAACCTGATCTCGTGAAATCAATTAATCTAAAAATATATTTATTTATATTTTTATATACTATATTCACATACACATCAATATGCCTGGTCTTTTATCTTCAAACTCATAGAATTGATATCTCTTTTCAGTGACTCAATTCTCTCAACACATACTTTTTCATTATCCTTTAGTGTTTGATTGACTTTGTGCATTAATTTCATATCACAAATTAAATTTGTGTTATTGTCCATGACTCTCAGCATTTTTTCCTTTATCAGATCACATTTAGAACAATATATATTACAGATAACATCTTTTACCTTTGATGGATCAGACATGTCAGCCATGAATAGTTTTGCAGTTGGAATATCTTCAGTCATCTAAGGTACTCTTTTAGTCAATAAAATCTCATCTTCTGAAGCACTTGTATTAAAATCTTTGTTCTCAGAATGATCTTCATTTTCAACAATACTTTCTTCAGAAACATCGTCTTCAGAAATATTCTCAGAAGATTCATCATTCTAACTTTCCATTTCACTAACTGAACTTTCTTCATAACTTGAACTACTTGAACTACCATCGTTTGATGTAACATGAGTTTGAATCTCAGCCACAAAAGCTTGACTAACAACACTAACCAGATCTTCTAAATGAATTCCCAAGTCATAGTCATCATCCCCTTAAGCAACCAAAGCAGATGATGTTGAAACATTTGATGTACTTCCAGAACCAACAGATCCTTCTTGTTGATTTATGTTTCCTTGATAATTGTTCTTATTTTGAGAATCAAATTCAACCTTTGGCTTGTTACACTCTTTAGCAAAGTGACCATACTCTTGACAATTGTAACATCGAACCTTTGACTTATCAAAACCCATTTTTGTTCTATTGTTTTATCCGATGTATTTTCTTCCAACCTTCTTAAGAAAATCTTTTGCTTACCTCATTAACATTGTCATGTTCCACTGAATGTTCATTTCTTCTAGATCAACAGGATCAATCAGCTTATAGTCTTTTTTAATTATTTCCGGGTCATGAATCTTTCCTCCGATAAAATTTTCATAAGATGCAATAAATGAGGAAAACATTGCCATATAATCTCAACTACCATCTGACTCACATGATGTGAATTAGATGGTTGTGATCCAGATGAATTTGATGTACTTGTAGAAAATCCAGTTTGATATGAGCACCCAGATAAATTATTAGTAGAATTATCTTGACCCTCTCCAGAAAACAGTGTAACTCCAGATCCAGATTTACTAGACGATTTAGCAAAATACATTGTAGGATCTTGAATGTGCTCCACACTGGTTTCTTTCTTCTTTAAGTTCAAGTCATGAGATTGTATTTTTCCCAGCACATCTTCAAGTGACATTGTCTTGTATTTATCATTTTCTTTGATGAGAACAGAATAAACATCAAACTTTGACGGTAAAGCTTCCAACAACTTGTCATTGATTTCTTCAGTTTCATAAACCACTTTTGCACTTGCCAACTCACGCAGCAGATGATAAAATCTTGTTGCCAATTCATCCAATGTCTCATTCTAAAAGTTTTTGAATACCAAGAACTGCTTCTTTAGTAATTCCTTAAGACTTTTCTTCACATCCGAACTGCCCTCACATCGCTTTTGTAAACCTTACCATAACTGTTTTGAAGTTTTAAATTGCTTGAAACTATGAAAGATCTCTTTTGGTAATGACATAGAAATACTCGCCATCGCCTTCTTTTCACGATCAAATAACAGTTTCTCTTCAGTAGTTAACCCAGAAACAGGTTTTGAAAGATTGTCATTATCCATAAACGAGTAAGTCGGATGAGTATAGTCTTCTAGAATTGGAATCCATAAACTTGTATGTGTAAAAGACACAAATCTGTCCTTCCTGTTTGGATAATCAGCTAGACTTCACAACCTTGGTGGTTCCTGAGGAGTTCAAATCTCGTTGTCATAGTTTAACATATTCGTAACCTGTACCATGTTGTCCAAGTTTGCTTGATCAAGAATTTAGGCTAAGTTCGCCTGTATCAGCTAAAAACTCTCATGAAGATGAACTCTTCAACCAATACACGAACCAAAACTTCTGAAAATCATCATAACTGATTAAATTGATGAAATTTGATAAAATTGAACCGTAGGATTGAGTATAATGTGAATTAGAACACTTTGAATGGATCAATTCTTCAAAAACACTTCCAATTTGATGAATTCAACCCCAAAATCTTCTCAAGAACTTGAAAACTCCATTGATATGAAATTCAAGCAAAACTCATTCTTTTTGGTGTCAAATCATACACAAACTGTCACAAATCAATCACAAATCACGAGCATAAGCTCTGATACCACATGTAGGTCCCCTCGGGTACAATACGGATCTATCTCGAGACTTGACGTATCAAACACATGGAGTGTGGAATCCAACCGTATGCATAACTGTGTATATGAGACAACAATGGTAGCAATGAACACACAGGATGTAAATAATCTCTCTTTGATTGCTCCCAACACTGAATTTACATAACTTGAATACAAATGACAAAGGTATTCAAACTAACATGTAAACTACTAGTTATAGGCAACACATATGCCACACAGGCGAACTATATAAGATCTAACTATTACAAAGCTCATTGTCACACATCTATGTCCTAACATGAACACATTGGAGGATCTACCCAAGAAACAAGCCCACATTTTGATCCTTACTCGAATTTCAAAGTTAGATTTAAAAGTACAAAGGAAACTCATGAACACACTAAGATTTCTAGCCCAAATATAGAATCGTCGTCCTTGAAGTGTTAATGTGTTGGTGAACCACACGCACACATCACCATTTTTTTTAAATCGAAGAACCCTTGTTCATCTTCTTTAAGTTGGGATGTAAGAAAGATGGACCAATGGACTAAAATGGTTAGACGGAATGGTTTCTTTAAACAAAGACATAAAATGAATAAAACAACAAATCAGTTAATAGAATTGTAATAAAGATATATTAATAATTATAATGTTATGAATAATAAAATTCATTTACAGTAAACGTTAAATCAATTATATTTCAGTTACTTTTCAAAAGTATTTATAAAGATTTATTTAAGTGAAATATATGAGATATATAATATTTATATTAAAAATCTATTTATTACAAAATAAAAATAAATTTTGTTAAAATTTGAGAGGGTGAATTTTGCCGACTGAAACGCAGTCGGCAACATATGACGTGGCAATTCGTGATATGCAACGGTTGAGGAATAGCCGCCTTGTGGTTGAGGTCGGCTAAGGACACTAGATAGACAACTTCTTTAGAGGCGACTCAAAGCTTGCTGGTACAAATCAGTCGGCTATATTCTTATAGGACACATATAAGACAATATGTGGATGTTGCTATAGCAGTTGGTTTCTTGCTGGTTATGGGTAGACGACATAATTGTATCCAGTTGGGACATCTGTCTAGGACGTGGTTGGATACTTTTGTGGACTCAATGGTACTTTCAATGATTGATGATCCGGCTAAGGGCTTGTCGGATCGCCAGATCAGTATGGTTGAGTTACGTGGTGTCTTCTTATTGGCCCACATTGAATATATTTATCCTTTAGATAAATGTCAATATGCATTTTATAAAAAAAAATGGTTGACGGGTTCATATTGATTTTCTCAATGTTTTAAAAAGAATTTATAAACTGTACCGGTTTAGGCTCATAAATTGTTCAACCGGGTTGACTAGTTATCCCTATAATTCATAAAAATGCAACTTTAACTTAAAAAATAATCCAAAAATACATGACTCCGTAATAAAAAAATAATTCAAAACTTATTCTATAATAAAACAAAATAAAATCCAAAAGCACTCAGTTTTCCAACAAAGGTTTTTAAAATAAATGTGTACAATTGTTTTATGTCATTGGAGTGTTAAATGCATCAAGTTCACGATCGCTTAAAAGATGAAATTCACTATCACCGTCATCCTTATCAACAAGAGCATAACTATTTTCATTTCTTACAATATTAAATAAAAAAATTTAGTTACCAATAATTATAATATACTAACATTACGTAAGATAAGTAACATATATAAAAAAGTAATCTTGTGTTTTAGAAACTAGTCATGCTCTTCCTCATCAAACATTCTATCTATATCATCATTGTTCTCCTTCCGGATCTTCTTCAACCACCCAAAATTCCGTATGATTAATACTTTCATAATCAACCGGATCATAGGATCTCTTATCATATTTGAGTCTAGATAAACACTCCAATTACGTTCATAACACGAGGAAGATGCGGTTTCACTTAACATTCGAACGGCAAAGGTTGCATTAACGGATAATCTCCCCTTAATAATCTCCATCATTCAGATACAAAAGAAAACGGTTACAAAATAAAAAAATTCCCACCGAGTTTTTAATCGGCCCGCTAAAACTTAACTTTTTTTGTTCAAACCTAAAATTTTACTTTGATCTAAAACCAGTACAACGGTTTAACCCTGTAATACCGACGATTCAAGCTAAAAACAGTTCTTCTAATTTACCGGACTAGTGACTAAGATCCAATTAAACCGGTAATACCGGCAAGTTTTAACCGGTTTTTAGAAAATTGGCTTTCCCCATTTTTTTCACCATGAACAAAGTCCGTAGTCCATATATATCCGTATGCCACAACTACAAGGCTATATCCCTTGGAAGACATCAAATCCGCAGCTGCTTTTGTTTTCAACACCGTCTTCCATCCTGTGGTACTATTCTTTTATCATCCCGACCATATCTTTTTTTTTATATTTTTTTAATTTAGTTTCTCAAACAGATTCATACATGTGTTGATATATATTTTCGTATAATCTTTGAGCGCTAATTTTTCTATTTACAATTGCTTTTGTATTCAGAATTTCATCTTCCCTTTGGTTGAAATTCTAGATTATGGCTTATATGTTCTTGATTGTTAGAACAGAGACCTAATTTTCGTTTTAGGATTTCTGACGGAGCGCGGATCTGATTGATGCCAGCCGTAAAATTGAAAAGAATATAGGGTGAATGCAGCTAAGAGCATCCACAGCTCGTGTGGTATAAATCTACGATTGAGTTTTGTATATTTTAAGAACCGATTGTAAGCGGAGTAGAGAGAAAATATATAAGTTTTTTTTGTAAATATAAGGATAAAGACAAGGAACTGGCTGGGAATAACCCAATTTTATTGTTTCTGCACTGGAGAACCAGATTGCATCTATAATTACTAGCATAAATGTTCATCGAATAGAACTGAATTAAGAAAACAGAAAATTCAATTTGAATGAAATTATGAACACCCCTAATCGCTAGGGGGAAATTACCAAAAAAAGTTATAGTATCAAATTTGTAAAAAAAAAATATGCAAGTTCGGTGAAAACTAGAATCAATGATATCAATACAATGTAATGATAACTTTGGATTTAAACCTTGCCAATTGGCACATACTGAATGTATTTTGCGCATTTATTTCAAAACGATGGGTCTAACGACTTCTTTCTGGCTCGTGTAACAAAAGAAGACTGCATATTTTGAACCTTTTGTTTTGATTCTTGATAATAAATGTAGCAAACTACAGTTCTCTTATGTGTTTGTTAAATATTGTTAGGTGTACAATTGAGCAGGTGAGATCAAAATGGGAAACAAACCCATGAAGCAAAGAGAGGAAGTAGTGGTGAAGGTTGTACCGCCATTGGACCGTGCACACATACGCTGGCTTTCCAAAGATTTGGAGAGAATTCATGGCTATGTATTCACAAAACCTCGTGCGATAAAGCCTCCAGATGATTACATAGAATACATGCGGATGAACGGATGGTTAGATCTGGACCTAAATGATCCTGAACTCACACATTTATTCAAATAACAGTACCAATGACAGTGGCAAATGAAAATCAACTAAATCTAGTCAAAACTGTCGGTGGTGTAGATTGATTATGACATGTAGAATTCTATTTTCACTAGTTATAAACTTATAATACTGCTTTGTTCATGCCATACTGAAAATTGGATTACTATCTTTTGTCAGCAACTTGACCATTTTGAAAATGAAGTAATGAACTGAATCACTTACTCACTGACTGATTGAAATGAACAGCCTCACTTGAAGCAGTAGTTGAGGTACCCATTTTAAACTTATTGGTTGTTCTAGGTTCGAGGCTAGTTGTTGTGATGTGTACCAAGTGGGTGGCATGGATCGTGGGATTTTGATGGCATGCTTGCTACGTCTGTTTCCATGCATGTTTATTTATTTCACTGTGTTATTTATTTCCTTTATTTACTTAATTGCTCAAGCTCTGTTAGTTGTTTCCATTTTGTTATGTGTTCTAGAATAAAGGAGTGGTGGATCCACGTGAGTAGTGGCGTTTTATATTGTTCTTTTCCTTGTTAATCAAGATATGCAGAAAATTGGCTCTGTCTTCCTTATTTTCTCTTTACATTTCCCTCTGTTTTCTTGGCCATTTGATTTCCTAACCGACCCACGTCATGTTAACAATGTGTTTCTTTGTAATTTCATAAGTCTTGATCAGGCCCGGCAAACTAGGCGGGTCAAAACGGGTTTGGAACAAAATACTTCTGGGTCAAAACAAATCATTTAAAAAATACTATCAATTTGGTTTCGGCCAAAACAGTGGCGGTAGCGGCCGCAGAGACGATCCTACACTTGGTCTAGCACTCTGGCCTGACAAAATCAAACCATTATTGTTTTATTGACCCGTCTCATTTATAGATTTTATAAATGTTTTTTTGTTTAATAATGGTAAAATATAAACTTAAATCGGGTTATATAACCATATTTATTAATTAGAAATTAATAATTTCTTTTGTTTGGCCTACTGATATACTAACTTAAATCAAGCTTTTTCTTAATATTATCCACTCAAAATATATGATTTGGTTTTGTTAATTGTAAATATTAGATTAGTCCCATTTGTATCATAAACCTCCTTTTAGGGTTTCCTCCTCTATAAATAGAGGAGCCTCATTTACTTGTAATTACACTTTCATTAATGCAATTCCAGTTTATATGGTATTAGAGCTAAGGCTCTCGGTACAAACCCTGGTGATCTGAATCCCTATTCCTGATTCAGTTTCACCTTGTTCACCAGTCGCTGGTTTGTTTCTGTCCACTCCTGTTTCAGATCTGCTTTGCAAGAGAAATCTTTTTTCGGGTAACAATTACAACTCACCACCACCATCGGTCTCGGAATACCTCGATTAGGGTACCCCCGAAGAGCACCGATGATCCGCCTTAAGACGCGACACCCAAGCTCCACCACACGCCTCCACCAGAATCTCAGATCCGGCCCCTTTTCCGGTGAGTGGAGTCAGGCCGCCACCACCACTGCACTCAGCTTGAAGTTTCAACCGTCCCTGTACCACCTGTTCCTCCACCGCTGCCGCCTCCACTTTTTGTCGCCGCCTCTTCTGACTGAAATCCACCGCCGGCCACCACTACAACCTGTTTATGTTCCGGAACACCTGAGACACCTTTTTATCATGTTTTTGTCCTGTGTATTGTCAAAAAGTACCGTCTACAGCCGGATACTAGCATTCATCACTTTAAAAAAAGAGGTTAACAACTTTGCAATTTCATTCCATTTGTACATGTTTCTATGTTGTGGTTTATGTTCTATGATATCATTATTTTTCGATGGGGACGGGAAGACTAAACTGTTCCAGAAAACCAGATTGCCTCAGGTATCATCAACTTTGCCTCTGTTTTGCGTATCCCCGTGAAACTTGACTCCAATAATTGGAGTTGAAGGAGTCTATTTGTTCAGAAAAGTCTTGCAAGCCTCGACAAAGAAGGTCATATGACTCAGCAAACCCCAGGTCCGATTACATGTGAATAGTGTATTGATGATAGTGGGATCCAAAAGGCTCTAGGGAATGTTATGGAGCCACAGATCCTTACTATTGCTCAAAATTTCCCTACTTTGAAAGGAATATGGGATCGCACATCTTCGTCCTTCTCTACGAAGGAATCTTTATCTCATGCGTATTCGGTGATTCAGGCCTACACCCGAGTTGAACAAGATGATTCTACATTCACCGATTATTTCACCCCGCTTTTCAAAGCTTCATGATGAGCTACGTGATCTGCGTCCATCGAATACTGACTTAAAGGTTTATCGGGAGCGTGACACCAAAATGGATGTCATGATGTTCATTGATGGTCTTGCACCAATATATGCTAGTGCTCGACCACTGTTACTGAGCAACTCTGTGGCTATTTCCTTTGTGGCATCCACATATCATCTCTTACAAGAAATGTATAGTTCATATTCACCCCTTACTGACGTATCCGCAATGCAGGCATCTACTAATAAAGGTACCGGTCGAGGATCTCATGTGGCACGAAGAAAGGGTATTGGACGCGGTGGTAGTATCACTTGTCACAATTGCCATGAGCCTCGTCACACAAGGTAAAATTGCCAGAACCGATCTGCTGGCTCTCAACCACCTCCCCGTCCTAAAGCACGAATAGTTACCCATGACGAGTCTCCTACCCAAGTTACTAATACAGCTTTTGCCTACACAATCAGCAAAGAAGATTATTATCGCCTCCAGTAGTTGCTGTGACACCCACATCCCGGATCACCCGAGATGTCGGTCACTTGTCGGATTTACTCATGAACATATAGTAATCAGATATCATACACATCGGAAGACTTTTTAAACACATTAATTTATTTCATAAAACTTAAGTACATTCTTAAAGAAAGAACAACATTAAACTAATTCCAGTCATTGCTTGGATGCCAGATATCATGTCCATAATGCCTCTAGTTTAGCCCTTTGCCTTTACTACTTGAGGCTACATCCTTACCTGACACACATGCTTGAACACATGTCAGCTTATACCGGTAAGTTCTAATTTTTAATCAAAGTTTATTTGATCTGTACAAATGGTTTGTATATGACACGTTTCAAAACATTACCTTTACATTGCACATAAGCCTTGCCCAAACATAACATTTATTCTTGTACAACTTATATCTTTGTCACAACCCGACCAGGGGGCTAGGCGTGATGATCGAATACCAAAACACAACACAACGAAAATAACGTGACATATATTTTATAAATGTCGTGGGTCCAACTAAGTCAAAATACACACTAACTAAAAATAACATAAAATAATGGATTATATCTTCTCATCATAGCTTTCTCGGGTGGAATCTATGACTCGACATAAGTCTTCTAACGGAATCATCTATCTTCAAGAAAGCTCGTGTCTAGGTTGCTAATTTCCAAACTCGAGAATGGTACCTGAATAAATACTTAAAAATATTGTGTCAACTAAAAAGTTTGTGAGTTCACGAGTTTAGTTAATAGAGCATTGATATTGAGAATCCAAATATGTATGGTGTAAAATTAAACAAATTCACAATCAACCCTGTGCCCACAACCTGTGGACATCTAGAAATAATAATATTCCCCTAACGTAAGTTTAAAACTGTTAAACGAATATATGTCGCAAGATATTTATCATCATTATATGATTATCATTCCATGGGAGGCTGTCCCGGTTACGTCGGGCCCATGGTGTGCGGGGGTTTCACCAGATAGTACTACCCATATATTCGTTGGCTCCCAAGGAGTTAATGATTGTGTGCTAAAGTTCGGTGATTCGCTATGTCAGCTAAAAATGACCTTATTTAATTAATACACCAAGTATGTAAACAAAATAGAAGCATGTAATCACCCTAAAAAGTTTAAGTAAAAGAGGGGAAAAACCTCATGAACTCACCTGGTAATCTTGTATGTGTCCAAACAATGTTCTAGAGTTGCGAGCTTGTTATCGTTTGTGTAGGCATTAAGACAAATCCTAATTATAATTGTGACATTAGTATATCATACTAGAGTAATGTCATTAACCGTGTGGTTGAGCTCGACCGATTCGTTAAAGTTTGGTTCCTATTAGTACTCGTGTATAATAGCGATACTTGTATATATACTCTAATGAAAGTAGTAAAATAATAATGTTTCGACCTGAATCAAAGTAATACTAATTATCGTAATATTTGTTTGATTCAAATAGTTTTCTTACACGATATATATATATATATATATATATATATATATATATATATATATTCAAGTATTTATATTTGTTTCGAAAATAATAATCAAGATTCATAGTTACATATACAACTAAGCTTAAAAGTCATCAAAATATCTTTTATCTCTAATAAAATAATACTTTTGGATGACACTTGTCATCATGTGGTGTATCATTTTCCCCACCAAAGTCACTAACACATCACTAACATATTAAATGTTACATATAAATATAATTAAGTAATTAATAATCTAAATATTTAATATCAATCATTAGTAATATTTTTTTATACATATTTTAGTTATATATGTAACTAAACTTTAAATATCTAATAGACAAAATAGTAAAAATAGATGACGGACCTAAAATTCAATCTAATTTATTTTAAATTTATTAAATATTTTAATAAACTCTTTTACTTTTATATTTATTTATATATAGAAGATGTATTAAGAGAAATCCATATATATTAATATACAACCAATTTAAGATATAGAAGTGTGATAACCGAATAGATACTTATATTTGTTATTTTACCACTGTTAATGTTTTTATTGCACTACGTATAAAAAATATATTTACATAGTTCACATTTTTTTTGAAGGGCATCATTTCTCACTAAACAATCTATATCTATACTATATAATAAATAAATGTTTTTCATTCCACGTGTCGCCTCAATATTCACTTTTTTCATTTTTTTTTCCGCATCTCTCTTATTAAATGCACATTTATTTTTTAATAATAATATTTTTTTAAAATTCTAATTATACTAATAAAACAAATTTATTTTAAATTATCCCTTATTATATGAAACTTTGAAATATAATTATGTAACTTTTATTTACAATCAAACAGAAAATGAAAATCAAATTACATTAAATATAATTAACGTATTTTTGAAACACAATTATGTATTAATTTATACATATTTTGAATTTTGTTTTCTATCTTTAGTATATATAATACATTTTTACACCTTTAAAATATATACATAAAGATTTTAAAAAATTTATACTGATATTTTTTTACCATGTGTGTAGACACGGGATGTAAACTAGTACTTGTATATAATAATTAATAAGTATTGGAGAAAGTAGTTATGGTCGTCTTATATTAAAATATAGTCATAATGTTTAGATTGCAGATATTGGTAATTGATAATGACTAAGTTCATAATTGTATGAAGTCACACAAAAAACATATTTATATTAAAAATAAATATTTGGAGTTTACAAAATGTTTGTATATATATACATATTATATGTATAAAGTATCGTGTCGAATATCGTTTTCGTAAACTAAGGATAAATAAAATAAAATATAGTTAAGTATGTATATGTAAGAAAAATAAGGTTGTACATGTTAAAATAAGTGTCGGAAAGTATCGGTTTATAAAGTTTTACTATAAATATATTTTTAGTAATAATAATAATGATAAACGTAATACTTTTAATAATAATCTATACTATATAATAAATAAAGGTTTCTCAATTCCACGTGTCGTCTCCATATTCATCCTTATAAAAAATTTTCCGTCTCTCTCTCATAATAAATACATTCCATATTTCAATAATAATATATTTTTAAACAAATTATTAATTATACTTATAAAACACATTTATTTTAAATAATCTCATATTATAAGAAACTTTGAAATGTAATTACCAAGCTTATGTTTTCAATCAAATACTAAATGAAAGTCAAATTACATTGAATAGTATTTTATGTATTTTTTAAACTCAATTATATATTATATTTTACATATTTTTTTGTTTTGTTTTCTATTGTTAATATATGTAATACATTTTTCCACCTATAAGATACATATATAAAGATTTAAGAATTTTATATATTGATATTTTTTCACCCTGTGTAGTATACAGGTTCTAAGCTAGTTTAATAATGAAAACGACTTTTATATTATAAGCATTACTACATTTCAAAAGGGTTTTTATAATATGCAATCTAGATAAAAACAATGATGATGATAATATAATAATAACAACAAATATAAATGTTATAAAAATAGTAATATTTATAAATATGTTTACTGATATGTCATCATTTATAAATATTTTACATACATAATAATCCCGTATTATGATACTAAATTGAATAATAACCTTGCAATTTGTGCTTAAAATATAAATATTTGATAATTGCATGTTATTCGGTGTTAAAAATACAAATCAAGCTAAATCCTTTCAATAACACTAAGAATTCAAGCTTCTATAAGGTTCACTCCCGGAGCATTGACCCCCAAGAAGTCAAAAATGGTCAACAATAGTCAACAATAAGCTACAAAACAAAGCTGGAAAGAAAAGGTGGGTTTCACGGCCGTGCATTGCCCATCTCTGCTCCCCACGGCCCGGTACGGTGTCCTCTGTAACCTGTTTGATTCCCTGGGCCTTTGCACGACCGTGCAACCCAATGCACGACCGTGCATTGCACATTTTGAGGCCTATAAATAGGAGGCTTGGGTTCTTCATTCCACACACCAATCCAGAGAGAAATTACACTCAAGAAGAAAACAATCTCGTAGTTAGAGTAGAGAGTAGATGAGCTCTTCCTCCTTGTTCCACAATAGGGGAGCATACGAAACTCATCATTATGCTTGTCGTTGTGGCCATTCGTGGCTAAAACTTCTTTGTATTGCTAGGGTGAAGATGATGTTTGGTGCATGTTAATGTTTAACTTATTAATGAAGTGGTATGTTTATGTCTTTAACTAATTCGTCCTCAAAAACCATCTCTTGATGGGCTTTTATTATTGTCTAAATCCGTCTTTATATTTGTGAGTGTCTTAATTTTAAAGAGCAAGATCATAAAACCCTTTTTAATCAAACTTCCTTTGAAACTTGTACGTCTTTATACGAGCAGAGATTGATAAGTCAAGGCTTGGTCTATACTTCTAAGATCGTACGTCTTTATACGAGATTACTATACGACCAAGAATTGGTGAACTCATGTTGGGAACGGTACGTCTTTATACTTGGTTCATTGTTACACCGCCTCCCGGTGAGCAAAATATAATCACCTATTTAACTTAATATAAAACATTTTGAGTCCGATGTCTTTATCCAACCCGGAGATGACCATTCGATGGGTTGATGGTAAATGTTGTCCCTAACGGGAGGCACTACCACTTTTTAAAGAATATAATTTGCAAATCAAATGTCATGAGGACGAGGCTCTAGCAGTGACCTGGGTCACAAGTTTGTAGTAGTCATACCACTGAATTAGTTAACTTAACATTATCATACTAAGCTGATTCGAATCCCGAAACAATACATTTCGTAATCTGATCATTTTCGCCTTATTTACTTTTCTGCTATTTACTATTCTGCTAGCTACATTTCTGTTACACACTTCACGCAAATTTTTACTTTTATGTTATTTACTTTACCGTCATTTACTTTTCTGCTTCACAAGCACACAAAACTCACATACTAACTAATCCGGCTAAACGATAACAAAAGTTGAGTATTAGAACTCGACCGTGTCCATTGGTTCGATACTTGGTTTTACCTGACTATATTACGCTGCGATATGTACACTTGTCTATTGTGTGTGTTTTCAGTTAACGTAATTATCATTTTATTTTATAAATTTAAAACCTGATCTCGTAAAATCAATTAATCTAAAAATATATTTTTCTATATTTTTATAGTTAATTCACAAAACACATCATTTACATAAAGTTAAAGATCGTATGTTCTTAATATATACATATTAATACCCGTATAAAAGTTAATAGAGGGGCGTCTATAAATATATGTGTATACTAGATGTTATTACAAGTCTCTGATATTTTCTAAGTACTCCTTTAACTCATAAATATTATTTTTGCTTATAAATTTGTACTTATAATAGTTTTTATAATATTAGCTATTCTAAATTTATAATTATATATTTTTCTATATAAATACATCTCATATTTTATATATAAGCATTTTGTTATATTTATAACTAAGTGTAAATACAGATGTCAATATGCTTGTTTTATAAGTTACGGTTCAAAATTATTAAATAAGTGTATATATGTATATTTATTTTTCTAAATAATATATTTTAGATTTATAATTATATAATTTATATGTATGCATATAGATTTTTATATTTTCTTAGTGTTCGGACGTAGACCCGGTTTACAAATATGATCACACGAACGAGTTTCGATTTTACATCAAAATTTCGAGGGGCTGGATCGAGTCGGTTTAGCTCAACTAACTATTACACACGTTTACATACAAAACAAATACATTAATAATTACAAACTTAACACGCGTTTATACCTCTCTACTCGTACGTTAACCCACTCGTCGACTCTGCCGTTGGCCACCTTTGACCCGCATTGACCAGGTTTGACTTTCGTTGACCGAAACCCGGGACAGTCTGGAACAACCCGAATATCCTGGTGACTTCTCGTCCACCACCATAACCTGTCAAAATACTCGTTTAACACCAGCAAAAGGAACCCGACCATGACTCACCCGGAAAACTTGTTGGAAAAATAAACAAAAACAATGCCAAAGAATGCATATATTTACAAATCGAAAGGAAGTGAAAAGGGAAAAGGACTCACACGAAATAAAAGGGCTTAGCTGGAAAGAAGACGAGTTCTGTCGGAAGCTCACCAGAAAAGCGGAACTGCCGGAGAACCGTTTCTGGTCGACGCCTTTTCGTCTCCTGGAACCGTAGCTCGTCGCCGCCAACATCTTCCACCTCAAACACCACCAGCTCCCGCCACCATCGTCTTGGCTGCTGTCATCCTCTTTATCACACAGCCCACCACCACCGTCGCCGGGAGGGCTGGTTGTTGGCCACATCTCTCTTTCTCTGGTAGTTTCTTTCTCTATCTCTCTCTCTAGGATTTGTGTGGGCAGGGGCGGAACTAAAGGGGGGAACTACAGGAGGGTCCGTTGACCCTCCGGCCGACCAAATTTCATATTAATAGGTTTACCGGTGTGAATCTTTATTTTGTACTTTGACCCCCCCAAATCTTTATTTCATACTATATCAATTTGGTAAAACGAATTTGGTTTGATAGTCGTTTTATACTTACACTACACTGATCGGTAAAAAAAACATTAATCGTTATACATTACCTAGCGAGTGTAAAGAAGTTTTATTACGACTCTCAAGTTAAAAATTTCTGGTTCCGCCACTGTGTGTGGGTTAGGGTTTGTGCGGATAAAGACATGAAGTGGAGACATGAAGGTGACTGGTGGTCGTTGGTGGTCGCCAAGGGTCGGCCGGTGGAGAGGGCCGACCTCCTCCCTGTCTGCTTTCCCTCTTCCTCTCGTGCTCTCTCTCTCTATGGGCATTTGAAAAAGGTGAATAGGTGGAAGTTGAAAGAGAAGGGTTATTAGATATTTGGAGTGTCTGGTTGGTAAAAGGGAAATCACCTTCTTGGGTTTATTAAGATTTTGTGTACAGAGATTTAAAAAAAATCAGGAAATAAGTATCTAAAAGATCCTTTCTAGATTTTCAAGGATTCTTAAAATTCTACCGGAGATTTTGAAAGATTTAATAATAAATAAATTATTATTTATATGAAGTTTGTAGGATGAGTAGGTATTTATCGGTGTAAACTGGACTGTTTATGTATAACGTGTATTTTTTTAAGTCTTCGTCATGTTCAATAAGTCATAAATTCTAATTCAATAATATGGGGCACGGTAATAACTACTATTTAAATATTTATTTCATAAAATATCTTGTCCGACTGCTGTCCAAGCCGGTATGTGTTGACACTGCGTGTTTCCTATGCGTTCGTCTAAATAAACGTCTCGTGTTCCGTTTAAATTATATTATTAGTAATAATAACTAATAAATATAAATAACGATCCAACTTTATCTACTTAATTGTTTAGTTCTAAAAAATAATCGGATGACGTTCCTGTACCGCGTGTCTAACCGTGTATGCTCTAATCAAACGTTTCACGTATCGAGATTAGTTATTATTTTATGACTCATATAGTTATATGTTGTGTCAAAATACATCCTTTAAATATTCGTTTTGTATAAACTTCGGTTCAACTGCTATCTAAGTCGTTATATGTTGACACCGCGCATGCCACACGCGCTTGCTCAGACTAACGATCTGTGCTTCGACAATTTCTATTCTTTATTAATACTAATATTATTAAGTATAATAATAAATAATTATATATTTTATTATGCTATTTATAAGATAGCTAGTTTCGATCTTGTACCGTTAGTTCACAAGCGTCTGTTACGGGTAACGCGTGTCGCGTTCTACAAGTAGTTATTAATTCTTAAATAGTAATAGTATTAATATTAATAATTTAATGTGATAGGTATAGAATATTTACTTGTTTATATTATTTAGTTATACCGGATTTAACAAGACCTGCTGATGTCTACACCGGTGTTTGTCGCAGCAACACGTCCAACGTTGCATTTCTCGCGCAAACTACTAATCAGTCGCCCGAATTAAATACTAGTATTTATTAATATTGCTTATTTGAAACTTGACGTCTAAATATTTTATCGCATTGGATAATTTGTAATAGCTCGTACAAGCGCGTTAATCATTCTAACAGTTCTCCATGCAAACGATTTAGTTCGTAATTATTATAAAGTACATCGAATCATGTAACGATCTGTCAAAAAAAGGTTTATTAGTTTGTTTTGGATTGGGTTCGTATACCGGCCTTTAGTTGGGCCATCAATGGGCTGAGTCTGATCATCTACAGTTGGGCCAAGCCCAATGGGCCTAGTTCATTTGTGTATGCACAATGTGTTTATTGGGTTCTAAATAATAGCCCAACGTGATCGAGTTTGCTATCCAGTAGTTCAAGTTTCCAAATAGATGGCACATAAATAAATAAAAAAATCAGGCCCTAAATTTGGGGTTGTTACAATCTTATTGAGGTTCGTGAACCTCTAAGCGGTCATCACCACTTACCATTACCTTTATAAAAGGTCACCCGTTACATACCACAAAGGAATGTAATGGTCCGCGTTCAATTTGTCAACTTTTGGAGATATAACAATCACTGTCATAAGTTGCAAGATATTATGTGAAATTTGGTCATACAAGACAAAACATTCCTTTACAGACCATCACGGTCAAAACATTCTTTTTATTTCGATGCAATTACTGCCAATGACTTCTTTTATTATCACTTATTATGGTAAACCAAGAGAAGTCTCATAACATTTTATGTGTCAAAACCATTTTTTCCATAACCTTTGCAATGTAAAATCATGCCAAAAGGAAATATTCTTTTCAAACCATTTCTTTCAAAACCAGTCCTTATCTTAAATCCTCGTAAAGGTTTCTCCATGGTATATCAAAGAAGTTTATATATAGGGTGTACCAACGGCGCCATCCTTTTAATATTTCATGAATACTGTGTTACTTAGTTTTAAGATTTTAGACAATGTTTATAACCATATCCTCTTGCAACATCATGGATACCAGTCCAAAGTATTTAAATCAAGGAGCATAAAGTATCTATGTAAGACATTTCATAACATGTGCATCATGCCCAAAACACTTAAAATGTTTAAAAGGGCATCGTAGAACTCACCTCTTATTTCCTTCTCTTTCGGAGATAACTTTTACTTTGCTAGTGCAATTAGTACAACGACTTGGATCAAAGTCCTAAACCATTATAAAATTAATTAATCACAAGTTCCTAACTTAGTGGAAATAACCAAGTCATTGGAAACTAGTCAGAACCTTGCTTTAGAACTATCTACTGCGTAGTGGGGCCGAAAGCTGGAAACCGGACTTCTCTACGTGAACCAGGGCTCGGGAATCGAGGTCAGAGCTTTATGTTTGTGTGATTGAAGGTGTATAAGTGTGTGTGGATGTCTGGAATCTGAGAACTCGTCCTTTCTATTTATAGCATGGTCGCAAAAGTCGGTAGATGCTCCCTAGTCGGAGTCGGGAGTACTCGGCCTAGGCGAAAGAGTACTCGGGCCTCGACAACGAACCTTGTAGCGATTACTCAGCCTTGGAGACCTTGTTTTACAACCATGATTTATAGACAACTTTCGGGTCCGTAGCGGACCGCTAAGATTCAGGGTGGGGCAGTCTGCCAAGCGTTCAGGCGGATTATCCTTTGCTTAGTAGCCAAGTAACGGATCGCTACACCATTAAGGAAAATTGCGGCTAACGGACTTCTAGGGACCAAGTGATGTTCCGTTATAGGGTGTCCACGTGTTAGTTTTCACCCGTTAGTCAGCTGCCTCTTGTCAGCTCATCATTGTTGCCTTCCTCAACACGTGGCGGACTGCTAAGCCAAGCGGTAACGGTCCACTACGCCTGTCTTTTCAGAATTTTTCATTTTTAGTCCTTGGAGTTTGATCTAATTACATTCTAACCCATATGGTTTCACTTAATGACCATTTTAGTCCCTCTACTTATATTTCTCAACCATGACACGTTGGGTGATAATATTAGACCCGATTTTTTAACTGCGGTGGTGAGCCTGCAACTTTCGAGTTGAGATATCACAACCCTATCGTCTTGTTTGGTGGTGTTTATATATCCAAACTAGTCATAGACCTATCCTAATTTCGATCATTGATTTGAACCGGTGCTAAAATCATTTTACAACATGTAGATACCCAAAGAACCTCACATGTTTGATGTAACAACCCCAAATTTAGGACATGATTTTTTTTTTATTTAATTACGCGTTATCTACTTTGATACTCAAACTACTGGAAAGCAAACTCGAACACTTTGGGCTACCATTTAGAACCCAATAAACACATTGTGCTTACACAACTGAACTACGCTCATTAGGCTTGGCCCAACTTTAGATAAACATACTCGGCCCATTAACGGCCCAACTAAAGGCCAGTATACGGACCGAATTCAAAACAAACTAATAAACCTTTGTTTGACGGATCGTTATACGATTCGATATAATTTATGATAATTACGAACTAAACCGTTTAAGCGGAGAATTGTTAGAACGATTAAAGTGCTCGTACGGGTTATTCCCTGTTATCCGGCATAATAAAATATTTAGATGTCAAACTCCAAATAAATAGTATAGATAAATACTAATATTTAATTCGGGCGACTGATTAGGAATTTTTACGCGAGATACGCGAACGTTAGATACGCGACAACAACAAACACCGGTGTAGACGTTAGCGGGTTTTGCTAGATCCGGTATAATTAAATAACGTAAACAAGTATTTACTTTATACCTATCATATTATAATATTAATATTATTATTATTAAGGAAGTAATAACTAGTTTCGGAACGCGACACGTTTTACCCGGAGGGGACACGTGTGAACACGCGCGCGGTATAAGGCAATACCGGCTATTACAGAAATAACACAATAAAATATATAATTATTTATTATTATAGTTAATAATATTATTATTAATAACTAATAGAAATTGTCGGAGCGTGAATCGATTGTTTGAGTAAGCGCATTTGCCATGCGCAGTGTCAACGCATACCGGATTGAACAACAGTCGTACATGAAATCTTACGGGATAAAAATTTAAATTAAATGTATTACCGCGTCATATATTTATAAGATTTACGAAAATAAAATTTGGATTTAATTATTGTGACGGAGATTTAAGTAGACACACGATATGTCTAAACCAGTCCAGTTTATACTGTTTTTAACCTACTTCTTTTAAAACCTCAAGATTCTATATTATTATTAATTTTCTTCCTTATCCCAAGACATATTTATTTCAAATCTGATAAAATCCTTTTTAAAGATTTGACTCTACAAATCTTATCTCATACCAAGAAAATCTTCCCAAATATTTTCATATCTTGACAAAATATTTTACCAAAATCATACATTTTCTCTCTATTCTATTCATACGTATCTCTAGTTCTTTTCCCATTTCATTCTCAGTTCTTTCAAACAAACACCTAAACTCTCTCAATAGTTTTATAGAGAGAGATACAGGAGACAGAGAGGGCACGTCGGCGCCGTCCACAACCGACGGCCGCTCAGTGGCAGTGGTGGTGGTCCTTGAACCACAAAGCATGGAGGCAACGACTTTAGGGGGAGCCAGCTTGGGCTCCGCCTCCGGCGACGAACAGCGGCACGGCAACCTCCTCCGGCGTGTTCCAAGGACGGTGGCTAGATGAAGAAAGACGATGGTGGTGGCATTGTCAAGGAAAGAAAACCCCCCTTTTTCGTCGTCCCCGATTTTCCGGCAAGGGGTACAACAACGGCATGGTAGCCGTTTTCCGGTGGTCTGAGCCATCGAAACACGCGACGGCTAGGGTTTCTAAACCTAGGCTCATCGACGAGGAGGAGGGGTCGACCAAGAATGGCGCGCGACGGCGGCAATATTAGGGTTCCGACGAGCTCCTCATAGCGGCGCTAGGGTGTCAAACCCGTTTTTCTGGCAAACTCGTCGTTCCGGTGAGCCTTGTTCCTGTTTTCGTGTTTAAATCCGGGTGTATACCTACACATTCGACATTTATTTTCATTTTATTTATTTTTTGGTTGGTGTTCTTATGGATTTTTGATAGATTATGGTGAAGACGGGATGCCACCCGGATAGTGGGACAGCTCAGGTCATTCCCAACAGTCCCGGGTTTCGGTCAACAGAAGTCAACTCTGGTCAAAGGCAGCCGAACGCTGTCAATGGCAGAATGATGAGCGGGTTCGTGTACGAGTGGAGAGGTACTAACACGTGTCAAAGCTTTGTATTTATTTTGTAAATATAAATGTGTAAACGTGTGTAATAGTTAGTTGAGCTAAACCGACTCGATCCCGACCCCTCAGGATTTTGATGTAAAACCGAACCTCGTTCGTGTGATCGTATTTGTAACCCGGGTCTCCGTCCATACAAAAAGAAAAATATTAAATATATATACACACGCATATACAAGTAATTATAAATCTAAAACTTATTATTTAGAGATAAAATATACTACTTAGAAATATAAATGTACATATATATACACTGAAATAATTATTTAGAAACCAAAAATCTGTAAAAACCGAACATATAGACATGTGTATATACATTTAGTTGTAAATATAAAATGCCTTATTTAGAAATGTAAAATGTATATTTTTACTTACAAGAATATATTATTTAGCAAAACTAAAATTATAAAAACCGTGATAAATACAATTAAATAAACGGAATAATAGATATAAATTAAAAACGAGTATTTATAAATTACACGAAACTTAGAACGACATATAATATATATATATATATATATAAAGATAGTTATGCACACACACTCATTTTGTGCGGGTCAACGATTATATATAAATATACATATATGTATACGCTTATACAATTACTTAGAAACCGAAATATATGGAAACCAAATATATATTAGCATATACATTTAGTTATAAATATAAAACATTTTATATAAAAATATAAAATGTACATATACATGAGTATATAATTATAAAGTATATTATATTATTTAAGAAAACTAAAGATATATAAACTAGAATAATAGTTATAAACCAAATACGAGTATCAGTATACAAAACTTATATATAGAAATATATTTATAAACTTTATTGATTATTATTTACGACTTAATACATATGTCATCTTTTATTACTAATATTACAACACTTTTTCATTATTATTATTATTACTTAAAGTTAATCTAATATTATATAAGTGGTTGTCCTATTAAAAATATTGCACTATTTATTAATATTATTATAGTTGTTAAGCCTCTCAATATTAACACTGTTATATCTAATAATGCTACTTTAACATGATACTATTGGTACTAGTTTTGTTCATAAATATGTTAGTATTATTTTTCTTACATTAACAATATTTTGTAATATTATTGTAGAACTATATGTTATTTATAAACTTATTAGTAGTAATAACATCTTTATAAAACATTATCGATTATCGATATTATTGGAATTGTTACTAGTTTCAAATACTGAAGCTTATAATATATTTTGCACAAATATTACTAATATTACAAATATTTTCACTAAGTATTACTATCATTAACTGTATAAGTATTAAACATTTAATGTAAATATTACCGCTACTTTTATGGATTATTATTATTATTAAAAGTAAGAGCTATTTTTGTTATTACTATTATCGTTATGATTATCATAAATATTTTATCGTTGCATTTATAAAGTATTATGATTATTATTGTTAAAAATTAAGATTACTGTCATTATTAATAATACATTTCTAAACTAATAAATATCTACATCTGACACAAACATACTTATATTAATGATACACACTTATTTTAGTCAAACACGTGATTGCCTTATAAACACTGGGTACTTATTTTCAATACAAATATATTTTACACACATGATATATATAAACCTCTATAAAAATATACATATATATACATACATAAAGGTCTTCATGTCGCTTATTATTACATGTGTGAATATATAATAAAGCCTATATATAAACGTGTTCAATTATATAAATATATGTACATACTTTAGTAATAAATATTTATTCATATATATACATATTGAGTTAGATAAGTTACGAACAATTATGATGAATTATTTTTGTATAATTATATATATACACTTTCGTATGCATAACCGGGTAGGACTTAGACATACCCGGGTTTTGAGTAAATACTTTTAATAGAGCATATACACAAATACTAAGTCAAACCAACACTTTTATAGTACATCTATTAGAGTAATAAATGGATGTTACAATCTGAGATTTTTACCAAACGACTACATCACTTTAACAAATCGGTCGAGCTCAACCACATGGTTAATGACATTACTCTAGTACAACATACTAATGTCATAAATATAATTAGGATTTGTCTTGTTGACTACAAACACGATAGCAAGCTTGCAACTTTAGCATATTGACTTGGCATATATAAGATTACATGGTGAGTTCATGTGTTTTTCCCCCTCTTTTACTTAAACTTTTTGGGGTGATTACATGCTTCTATTTTGTTTACATACTTGGTGTATTAATTAAATAAGGCCATTTTTAGCTGCCATAACGAATCCCCGAACTTTAGCACACAATCATTAACTCCTTTGGAGCCAGCGAATATATGGGTAGTACTATCTGGTGAAACCCCCGCACACTATGGGCCCGACGTAACCGGGACAACCTCCCATGGAATGATAATCATATAATGATGATAAATATCTTGTGACCTATATTCGTTTAACAGTTTTGAACTTATGTTGGCAGACATGAGTAATTAGACCCATAACAATAAGGGGTATGTGTTAGTGGATATTATTATCATTTCTAGATGTTAACGGGTTGTGGGCACATGGTTGATTGTGAACTTGTTTAACTTTACACCATACATATTTGGATTCTCAATATAAATGTTCTATTAACTAAACTCGTGAACTCACCAACTTTTTAGTTGACATAATATTTTTAAGCATGTATTCAGGTACCATTCTCGAGATTGAAAATTAGCAACTTAGACACGAGCTTGCTTGAAGATAGATGATTCATTTAGAAGACTTATGTCGAGTCATAGACTTCACCCGAGAAAGCTTTGATGTGAAGATAGATTCCATTATTTTATTTTATTTTATTTTTAGTTAGTGAATAGATGATATGTACCTTTATAAATGTATATTTTGACTTAGTTGGGCTTATGATCTTTATAAAGAATATGTCGCGTTATTTCCGCTGTATTTTGTTTTGGTATTCGATCATCACGCCTAGCCCTTATTCGGGTCGTGACATTTGAATACAAGAAAAATAGTTTATAGACGAAACTATGTACACAGTGATATTAAAAATAGGTATTACACGTCCAAGTGAAAAGTTAATTTGATGATTTTCTCAATTTTCAATAGATTAGGGTCAAACTGTGAAAAAAATAGTTAAATCTATATCTATCTATACTATCTAATAAACGACTAACTATGAGGACACTTGTCAAATTTCTAGGCCTCCTTATTTTCATTTTCTCGCATTTCTCTCATATTAATAATCAACTCCATTATTTTAAGCAACTAAATTAATTATTTGTTTTAATTTTTATCCACAGATTTTTGAATTTAAACTTGTGTTTATTGTCAATTAAATTGTTCAATCATATTTTTATGAATTTTACAAACTGAAAACAATTTTATAGCCAAATACGATGCAAATAAAAAACTTTCAATTATATATTCACATATTCAAAGATCTAATATTTGTTATAATTTGTTAGATTTCACAGTATTTTTTATCATATCATTATAGTCGAAAGTTTTCAAGTAATTTATTTACTTTTATTCTCATTTTGATTAATTCATTAAATTAAGTTTTAGAAAAAGTGTTTTAAAATATAACTAGTTTTTGGTCCTAATTCTATTAAGGAGGGGGATATTTTATACAACAACCGTTCTCTGTATAAATGTATAAATTTTAAAGAGTCAATTTAGGAATTTTTAAAAATAAAATAGACAATTAGAAAGAAATCAAAATTTTTATTTTTATTTTTTAGCAATGATAGTTATGTAGCAATATTAGCCCAACATATGAAACTATACGGGGCACTAATTCATATTTGATCTCTAACAGTTGATCATTTTTATTATGAATAAATTTTTTTATACCAATGCTTAAATTAATAAAAATCCATTTTTTAATTTAAATTTTTAGACTGAAGTTAATAGTATCCGAAATTTATATTTAATTGAAAAGGGTTGGAAATGGATTGCTAAGTTTTTAAATACTATGCCGGCGAATTATATATACACCTTAGTGGCACTTGTAGCTTTCCTTAAGGTGAATTTATATCATGGTTTATTTTAACTCTTCGCATATACTTATATATGTTTTGTAAATGTGGCAAGTTCGACCTATTTTCTTATGAACGAGTCGATTTGGGTTATGTTTTATCTCTACGGGGTCAAAAGGTTAAAAGTTAAATAAAAGTAGTATGAAATGAGAAGACAGATTGATTAAAAGCCGCCTACGTTTAAACTTCATGCAAATAATTATATTCATATTATTAAAATTTTAGTCATATTTAACACACTAATCTATATGAACCCGCGATAAGCTTGGATTTGCTCCAAAACGTGAAATCTTTATTTATGAAAAGAAAATGAATTCTAAATCAAATCCAAAAGTCTTAAAAACAAAATAAACAACCAAAGGATAATGCAACAAAAATCCCACCAACCAAGGAAACAAGATAACAACTTTGAAAATTCAAATAAATCGATAAGGAGCTAATCAGATACGTCTACGGAGTTCCGTCTGGATCATGCATCGGATCACGGGCTGGGTCGGGTACCGGGTCTAGCCCGGCATCACTATACCTAATAAATAAGTAACTGGTTACGACACGTGTCATAATTTTGTGAGTCTAAATTTTTTTTTTCCATTTATATTATCTCAATAATTAATATTTACTTTATTAGTATTTCATTTATTTAATGTTTCTTTCTCAACTATTTCCGATTATTACTAATTATTTAATATCTTTTTTTATTCAACTGTGTATTACATGGATTTCTAACTAGTAGTATAATATAATATCCTTATTATAATAAATGAATAACTATGTGTGCCACGTGTTGACTACTGATGAATTCCATATTTTTGTTTCTCGGCTCTCTCTCATATTAAATAATAATGATTTTAAATAATTAATATCTAAAATCTCTCTTATAATAAAAAACTAAATGATTTTGCTACTTGGCATCACCATATTACATCTCATAATTTTTTCGCTCCAAAACCACATTTATATCATCCATTTAATATTTTCATATTTAGTTTTTTTTAAATTACACAAATAAACATTTTCATCATTATTGCCACTGGCACACATTTTTTAAAAATGATCATTAATAGTTAATAGGTTTAAAAAATCAAGAATTAAAAAACAAGAGATTTAAAAAAATGAGTTTTTAAAGTTTTATTATTAAAAAATAATTTTTTAAAATTTTATTATCAAAACAAGATTTTTTTAATTTTACATGTATAATTTAAAAAATACTACGTTTGTATTTTAAATAAATATGTGTTAGAATAAAATTAATTAATATTTAATTAGTAGCTTTTAAATAAATTTGATATTTATAAACAAAATTTTTATTTTTATTTTTAAATTTTAATACTGGCTACGTGTCCTATTGGGAGCTTTTTAGTCAAAAAAGAAACTTGCAAATATTTATTTTTAAAAGTGTATTATACTTTAAACTTTAATTTTTATACATGATGAGATTTTTTTTCTTCAAAAAACATGTTTACAAGTTTCAATTCTAATTTATTAGTTTTAAATTGTTCATATTTAATTTTGGAATTTTAAATTTAATTGTGTCGAAATATTAAGGAGTGAAATTTTTAAAATTTGAATTTAAATATATTGTTGAAATTTAAATTTTATTTATATCTTTTTATTTTTTATGATAAATTTAGTATTAAAAGTTTAGCGAGATTTTCCGCATACAAGTATAAATTGTATCCGTCAATCAAAACATCTTGATGCTGATTTTGATGAAAGTTTATAATCTCTTGATTTTATAAATGGACTTACATTATCGGGTTTGTCAAACCATAAATTAGTTTTAAATGTCGGTGTTCCATGTATGCTATTAATAAATATTGATGAAAAAATGGTTTAGGTAATGTAAGAAGTTTTTAGGTTAAATCACAAGGTAGTCGCATTATTCGGACAAAAGAATTTCATTAAAACTTCAAAGAAAAAATATACAGTTGTTGTATTTTTGCAATGACCATGAATAAAAGTCTATGGCAATCATTTTCAAATGTTGGTTTGTATTGAAAGATTCAGTGTTTATTCATGATCAACTGTATATTGCATTATCAAGAGTTAAAAATAGAGATGGACTCCAACTATTAATCTTTGGCAAACATGAAAAAATTACCAATATCACGTCAAATGTTACATACAATGAAGTATTTTCAAATCTGTAAATAATCATTGCAAGGTTTCATTTGACATGTAATTTAATGTATTGTAAAAAGTGCACAACTTATTAAATGAATTTTCATGTATTTTTTTTTATGTTTTAATTACTCTCATCCATATAATCTTAACATGTAACAAAATGAAAAAAAGTTACAAATACAATATCAAATTTGTATAAAAAAAATTATTAAGATATTTATTAATATAATGTTAACGTTTCAACCCGTTTAACACACGAGGTTAAAACTAGTCTAATCTAATAAAGCAATATATAAGAGCACCACACAAGCCTTCTCACATAATTTTTCCTGCCCAAACTCTATATACCCATTTGACAAATACAAGAGGATCTTATGACCCGTGTTTATGACCCATTTTCTATTTTTGAAGAAACGCTAATTGCTTTTTCATTCTGCCTCAACACTCCATCCCAATGACTCTGGGTAAGGGACGACATGAAAAGAAGCTCCTGGATCCATAATCCAGTACTCGATAGTGTTTTCAACGCATCAAATAAGTGCATCATCTTCTACTTCTTCTTCTTCATCTGTTGTTACATTGTTCACTTCTTTATTGTTTTTAGCAACGGCTAGTTTAGGACACTGGCTCCTAAAATGACCATTTTCTTTGCAATTCCAACATTCAATGTCAGCCCTTGGTTTTGACTGACCTCTCTTTCTGGACTTGGACCTACCCCTGTTATTGCCTCTTTCAGGTCTTCTCCCACTTCCTTCAGTATGTAGAATAGAACTGGAAGATTCTCCAGCGTTTTTCCTACGCACGTCTTCATTTAGAATCAAATCTCACATCCCCTTGAATGTGAGTTTGGTAGTTCCAGATGAACTACTGACAGATGTAACAGTACCTGACCAGCTTTCGGGCAAAGAAGACAATAGAAGGAGAGCTTCTCTCAACTTGGTGTTAACCAATTACCTGATGAGAAATACCTTATTAACGGCAGAGGGCTTCTCATACATGTCAGCCAGAGCTTTTAACAAACCAGAAGTTGTAGGCCACGCTCCTTGACAAAGACAACCTTACTACTCCCAAGGCTTGTCTGTCTAGGAGATTCCAGTCGGCTTCAGACATCTTCTCTGGTTTTGCTGTCAAACCAATCATCGGAAGATGTAAGCTCTTCTGATAGAGCATGTCTTCAATTTGCATTCTCCAGAATCCATAATCTTGTCTATCAAATGTCACTATCTTTACCTTCTTCTACCATTGAAACAAACTTACCGAGTATAACTGATCGAGTCAGGAACAGTGAACAAACACAGCAGTGGCGGCGGCCTGAACTTGTTGACTGTTCTATTGGACACTGTCTATTCAACCAATCTCAACAAAAATCAGTAATAAACGAGTAAGAACACTGGTAAAAAGTTTGCCGGATTTAGGGTTTGACGGCTGTGGTTGACCAGGTCAACAACAACGGCAGCAACAGTGGAAACGGGAGTAGAAGGTGATGGACAACAGGGTTTTCGGCGGCTGAGACTTAGCGGCGGAACCCTAATCAGCAGCGATTTTTTTACTGTTCACGGTGGCACTGTAGCAGCCGGAAAAACTGTAGCTGCCGGAAAACACTGTAGCAGTCGAAAACACTGTAGCATTCAAAAACACTGTAGCGCGGTACTGTTCACGGCGGCGGCAGTACTGTTTACACGGCGGTGGCGGCAGGAGAAACCCTAGTTACTCCGGAGGCGGCTGTGAGTGTGACACGCTCAAGAGCCAAGCTCTGATACCAGTTGTTAGGGTATCACACAACACAACACACGCTAAAACGAATAAACGACACGAGAGATTTATAGTGGTTCGGTCGGTATGACCTGCATCCACTTGTTGAAACTAGAGTGTTTATTATATTTAGGTGCTCAGGGAATTACAAGTACAATAATTGATATATATATATAGAGAGAGAGAGACTAGATTAGGGTTTCTAACTTAACCTACAAGCTAAGCCCAACCCACGAGTAGGAGGCCCTTAGGGCCGGCCCCTGATTAAAGACTCCATACTCGGCATAGTTGTGTTGATTTATTTTTCAGTTCTATTTATGAAATGTTCTTCTCACATCTTGCAAGAATAGTAAACAAAGAAGTAAGAAAATATCATACTGCCCTTGTGAATTTTCTATTTTCAAAACTTCACATACTGGGCAGGGTGAGATTGCAATGGCATTTGGAGATCTTTTGAAGACATTATGGGCTCCTGGAGCAACATCAGTCTCACCAAGATTATTTAAGTCCAAGCTTGCTCATTTTGCTCCTCAATTCAGTGGCTTCAATCAGCATGATTCTCAAGTTCGTAGTAATCTCTTGCTGTAATAGAGCTCTAGGCTTTGTTCCTTCATTTTGTTTATTGGTGTCAAAATGCAAAGTCTAAATGACTAGTCTGCATGCTAATTTTCTAATGCAGGAACTCCTTGCTTTTCTATTAGATGGACTTCATGAAGATCTGAATCGTGTTAAATGCAAACCTTATGTTGAAGCCAAGGATGGAGATGGTAGACCAGATGAAGATATAGCTGATGAGTACTGGCAGAATCACCTGGCTCGTAATGACTCTATTATCGTTGATGTATGCCAAGTAAGTAACGCCTTATTGCTTTGTTTTGTCTTTTTGTTGGGTGTAACATACAACATATAGTTCTTACCACTTCTGAGTAGCAGTTTATTTAAAAAACCATTTACATATAGATTGGTTGTTTTAGTTTATGCTTTATCTCTAATGTGTTGAGCAAAAATATATAAAAACAGTAGGTCAAACGGGGGGAAGTCAGTCGAAGTGCACTAATAATGCATAAAACCTTTCAAGTCGCTTCATTAAAGAAGTTAGAATAAGTAATAATATGAAATATGGATCAAAGAGGTGTTTGTGGGTATGCCCAACCAGAACCTGCAGAAAAATGACCCGTTATCCAACTCGCCATTTTGCCACCTCTAGAAAGGAGGATCTCTATTTGGCGCTGGCAGAGCACTAAAATTATGTGTTTTACATGTGAAAGCATGGAACATCTATTACTAGAATTTTTTGTTGGATAAGCAATAAGTTACTTTGGGCTGTTGACAAATTTTGTCTTGGTATAATCGCAGGGTCAATATAGGTCAACACTAGTATGTCCAGTTTGCAGAAAGGTCTCAGTCACATTTGACCCGTTCATGTATCTGTCATTACCTTTACCATCAACATCAATGAGGACAATGACTTTGACAATTGTGCCATCTGATGGAAAGGCTCAGCCAACTCCAGTTACAGTTACTGTTCCCAAGCAAGGAAAGTTTGAAGATCTTGTTCGTGCTTTGGGAATCACATGTTCTTTAAGTGGCGATGAAACCCTCATGGTAGCTGAGGTAACTTCTGGGACTTTCCAGTGTATAATCTTGTTTGTCTGTTTCTTAACTGTTCATCCTTTTTTTTTTAAATTAATTGTTTTACAGGTATACAACAATCATATCATACGGTTTCTAGGGGAGCCAACTGATTCATTATCGTTAATTAGAGATGATGATCGACTTGTTGCTTACAAGTTAGAGAACAATTTTGAGAAATTTTCTCGGGTTGTTTTTGTTCAACAGCAGATGGAAAAGTAAGTTCAATGTTCTTCAGTTCTACGCCTTCTCTATCTTATGAAAAAATGACATATTGCTATATAGCTCTGCATAACAATGAATATGTTTTTGCAGGAGCTCAACATCCGAAACTCAGAAATTAAGTTGCAAGGCATTTGGGCTTCCTCTTGTAGCAAGTGGTAAAATTGTAAAAGGACATGATATTCGTGATTTATATTTTAAAGTGTTAAAACCTTTTACGAAAAAGGCCAAGAGTTCCACAGAAAATCATGAAAACACTGTTCTGAAGATGAAGAAAGGAACAATGTTGTATGCCCTGAAGACACCTCTGAGGCTGCAGATTGTGATGTGAAGTTCTATTTGACTGATGATAATGGAAATGCCAAAGGTTCTGAGGTTTTTATGGATGATTTGTTAGATTCCATGGAGCTGACTGGTCAAGTAAACGTTCTTGTGTGTTGGTCTGATAACATGCTTGAATATTATGATCAGCACCTTCTTAGCTCGCCAGCTGAAGTTTACAAACCTGCTTTATTTAGCAAACGGCCTCAAGAGTCTATTTCCTTGTATAGATGTCTGGAAGCATTTCTTAAGGAAGAACCACTTGGACCAGAAGACATGTGGTAAGTGTTGTATTATAGAGCGTCCTATGGTAAAACTATTTGTCATGTTTTTAGGAGCAACAGGCATTTGATTACTTTATGATTTTTAAGGTGTTTTGAGTCGTTATGAGATTCTTAACGATAAGAGTCAGATAATCAGTTTTAATAAAAGGGGGTTGTGGGAGAGAGTTTTTGGATGGATTTCGTGAGGAATAGACGTTCTTGAATCTGGACTGAACAAGAACATGAACTTGGATCTGGAACAAGAACGGGAACAAAATCTGGAACAGGGACATGGCGGCGTCGGTGGTGGCTCGCCGCTCTGTCCAGATCCTTGTGTCAATAGCGGTCGCTATAGCACGTTACGTAGCGTATTGGTCAAGGCTCGCTATTTGGTATATAACGACGACAAAGCGGTTAAATGGGGATTTTTTTTTAATATAAATAGCAGTAGCGTGTATAGCGATTTAGGGTTTTTATTTCATTAGATTATTAGTGATAACATATTTTAGCTATTTTGGTGGTGTGACTGTTCTTTTGTTGATTATAATTGCTACAATAGTTGACTACTTTAGGCTTTTTAAGATCATAAATGTTTTTACTACTTTACCGCTAAACATGAAATAGCGGGCGCTATTTCATCGCTTTCGCTACATAACATATAGGTAGCTTGTCGCTATTTACCGCTATTCGCTATTGACAACTATGGTCAAGGTTTGTATCAAGTGATGACGTCTAGGGTTTGTATTGTACCTAGAGCGTTAGCTACCATGTTAAAGAGTGAATTAATATTTGAATATGACGGCAGTGTATTACAATGTAACTAGAAACCCTAACTAACTTAAGCCCGTGGGCTAAACACCACTAAACCCTAATATTAAACTACTAATATATTTAACACCCTTTAATAGTCAGATTTTCCCCCTCTTTTTGCAGAACTGATTATCTGACCCCTAAATATTTAAGATAATCATATGGTTCCTTTGGTACAAAATGGTCAGACGTATTAAAAGCTGATATTTGTGAATTGATATAATTTCATTGACATTAATTGCATATGATTTGCATTAAATCTAATCTTCTTTGTGATGGGTACATGTATATATGTGATATATGTCACACCCCAACCGACGGCGGAATCATCGGGGTGGGACATATAGACTGTTCATGAGCTCAAGGTTGACTAAATTGTAATATGTTAAATCCATTTCCATTCAAACAAACATGAATCAAATTCAAAGTACATAATGAAATACAATTTGTTTTTGAATTAAGATTAACTAAGTCCAAAGCCTATGTGTAGCATGTCTTGATCAAACTCATATGAAAGCACCTGAAACATGAATAAAATAAGGTCAACTAAAAAGTTGGTGAGTATAACACAGGTTTGTATATAGGTAGAATATAATTTGTAAACCAAATCCTTTACATAACATGATAAATAAGGCGTTTATGGGGAGCAGCTATTGTGTAACCAAGTACAATCAAACCTTTGTAACTAGCATGCAAAAATTGTGTTGTCGGTTTCAATCACCGCGCACCTGGGTGGGTTTGTCAGACTCAATAGATCTATCATTGAAAACCGTCGGCTTGAATAGTTAATGATTGCACATAATAGCATACAAAAGTTAGCACAACTAGCACTCGGGCATAAAGCTCAAATTGCACACATGAATGTAAATAGGATTTGTATTTGTGTTGTTTGTGTAAATGTAAACATGTAATTTGATAGAGTTCATGTTTCACCCCAAAAGTGTAAAAGAGTAAAAGGGGCTATGAAATACTCACTTGATTCGAAGGCGTAGCTAACACGAGATACTAGAAAGTAATGTGATCTTTGTATCGCACAACGTTAACCTAGAGTGTAATGTATATTGCATTAATAATGCACAATAGTCTAAGTCTAAGTCTAAGGTTGAATTGGATAAAATTAGTGATTGGTATTTGGAAGTATTGTATAAAACGGAAGATTTGAAATGAATATTTTTACAACATTTTGAATAAGGTTGAGAATTGAATAGTAAAATAGAATATTTATAAAATCATTGATTATGAAAATAAAGTATGTGTTAAATGTAATTTAATAAATAAATAAATATTTTTATTTAAAATGAGGAATAAATAATCTTTATTTATTTATTTATAAAGTATGTAACTTACAAATAAAATGTTTTAAGTGAAAAGTTTAATAACAAATTTAATTTTATAAACTTTTAATTAAATGATTTTCCATTTATTCCAAGATTAATCATTTGATCTTTTCAAATACTTTTTTTTATAAAACTAACTATTTTTTTATTTAAAAACTAAATCTGGAATTTTTACAGATTAAAATAAAACAACAATAATTTTGATCAAAGGTTCTGACCTAGACACGACCGTGCCTGGGAAGGACACGACCGTGCCTGGGAAGGACACGACCGCGCTCGAACCACGGGCGCGACCGCGCTAGTCGGGACGTGACCGAGTTTGATCAAACAGAGGCCAACTTAGACAATTCACGAGGCACGACCGTGCCTTAGCTCGGCACGGTTGTGTCTATGATTCTAAGACACAACAGAGATTAGCCCAGAGGGCATGACTAGGTCTGGACAGGAGGACACGACCGCGCTGCTAGTTGGCACGACCGCGCTACATGAGGCACGGGCGCGCTAGATGATTAGCGCGACCGTGTCTCTTCCAAATCAGACACGAATTGACAAATTCTTGTATTTTAAATACTGAAATTGTTAGGGCTTTTGATTATTGAGTTGTTACGAGTCTTTTCGTATAAGTTAATTGTATGTAAATCGTGTTTAAGAATGGGTTCAATTAAATCATTTTTATTAAAATAAGAATTTCGGTTCAGGATGATTTCTTTAATGGAAGCCCAGATTAACATGGGGCTTTTGATATATCGACTGAAACGAATGAGAGGAATGTTTCAATTACCCAAAACCGTAGAGAATTGATAGAGATCGGTAGAAGGAAGTTCCGGCGTCGACAAGCTTGACTTACGGCGACTTCTGCTAGGATTCCGAGTGCTTCAATGGCTTCGGGTGTTCCAGAGAGGATTGTATATCGTATAGAGATGGATTGTTCGGGAGTATTCGGATTGTAGAGAGGATTTGTGGTCTTGGGAGATAATTCTTTGAGGCTGAACGATTTCAGGATTAATTGGTAGTAAAGGGAATTATTGGTAGTATTATTTTCTTGGTTAATGAGAATAAAACATAAAACGGTTTTGAATTCAAACGATCGGGTGATTAAAGTCACAATTACGTTTCAACTGGTACGCAGGCGCGACCGTGCCAAGATAGGCGCGACCGTGCCTAGACACCGGGCGCGATCGTTCCGAAGCAAGTCGCGCGACCGTGCCGAAACACTTGGCGCGACCGTGCCAGGACGAGACGCGACCGTGCTTACCTAGGGTTTCTTGATATATTTCAACTTTAGTCCTTGTAACTTTAGTTTTGACATGTTTGTATAAAATAGTTACTTGTATAGTGATTAATTGCGTATAACTGAGTAAAACTTGCGGATTTGTATAGAGTCATTGCATTTAATTTATGGCGAAAGATATAATAAGACAATGCACGAGAATTTGGTTTAAAATGCGTTACATTGAATTGAAATACGAATTACTAAAAATCAGAAATGTTACAATATAGGTAGTGTCCTAGCTGCAAAAAGCATCGGCAAGCCAGTAAAAAGCTAGACCTATGGAGACTGCCTGAGATCCTAGTAATTCATTTGAAGAGATTTTCATACAGCAGATTTTTTAAGAATAAATTGGAAACATATGTTGACTTCCCAATTCATGATCTTGATTTGTCAACATTTGTTGCATATGGTAATGGACGATCAAGCCATCGCTATATGCTATATGCAATTAGTAATCACTATGGAAGCATGGGAGGTGGCCATTATACTGCCTTCATCCGTGTAAGCATCATTCTATATTCGATCTTATATTCATCCAGTATCCGTAAATTATCTACATATATTTGTATTTTTTATGTGGGTTTCTCTAAAAATAGCTGGCAACGGTATTGATTATGGTAATTATTCACAACATATCAAATTCTTTAGGAATAAACCCTATTGTCAATAGCGATCATAGCGGGCGCTATAGAGCGTTATGTAGCGTTTCGGATGATGCCCGCTATCCAGTGTATAGCGACGACATAGCGGGAATATAGCGATTTAATAAATATTTTTTTAATATAAAAAGCGCTAGGGTGACTGTTTTATGAAGATTTAGAATATTAGTGATAGTGTATTTAACTATTTTGGTGGTGTGATTGTTTTTTTTTATAATTGCTACAATAGTTGACTAAATGTATTTCTAAAATTTTCTATTACTTTACTGCTAAACATGCAATAGCGGGCGCTATTTACCGCTATTCGCTACGTAGCATATCGGTAGCTTGACGCTATTTACCGCTATTCGCTATTGACATGACAACTATGGGAATAAGTATACTAGGTTACGGTATTTTTTTTGTTTCTTTTTAAAAATTTATTTTACATTTTCTTTGACTTGTTAAGATCTAACTACATTTTGCATTCAAGAATGTTGTCATGGAAAAATTGAAGTGTTCCATATTTAGATTTTTAGTGCATTCATGAATGCTATCTGAACTGAAATATAAAAAAAATATGTGATGTATGGGAGAGAAGAAAGAAAAAAATGATTTGGCCACCAACTAGGTGACACCTTTATTTTACCTTTATATTTTTCTAGATATTGTTAGTCATGATTACAAATAATATTATTACAATAATAATCTAAATCTTGAAATAAAGTGATTTAGGTAGTCACATGAATTAGTTATAGACTTTAGGCTACTTCCAACCCATTAGAATTTAGACCCACTCCCTTTTTTAGCTAATTTTTTTATTTGACCCTTGAGATAAAAATACAACTCAAATCGTTTCATACATAGGCAAGTGGGTTGACTCTATGCTCATATTTTTTGTTACTCTCTCATGTAGCATGATGGTGATAGATGGTACGACTTTGATGACAACTATGTTTCCCCTATCGATGAGGGTCGGATCAAGACTTCTGCTGCTTATGTTCTTTTTTTTAGAAGATTAGAAGATATCTGACATCATTTTTGAAGAATGACTGCTATAACGCGAACCCTTGATCAAATTTCTTCATTCTTTTTTTCCCAGACTAGCAGACGCGTCAACTAAAGGTACCCTTTTTCATTCATTCTGAAACAAAGTTTACAGAGGAAGTGGTCTGAGTTCTAACAACCAATTTCCGTGTGCGGTTTTAATTTTTACAGTTAAAAAAGTTAAACATCATTTTTTAATAGAATATGTTATATATTCTATATTTATTATAGGCTGCATGTTTGTAACCTTCTGTAAATTACAACAGTTTTAATTTCTAGATGTTGTTGCATGTTAGTTGCAACATTAAATATTGATGGTACCGATTATCTCACGTTGTAGTCGTAACAAAGATATGATCTACAAGACGAGTTCATCGACTTGTAGCCGCTAGATTCACTAAACATCCATGCTCATTCTTGTTTTTTGCAGTTTCTGTTTAGTATGGTTGATATCATATTCTCATGTTTGTCTAATTTTAGTTGCATATTTTATAAAGCGATTTATGATTTAAATACTATTATCCTTTTAGTATATTAATTATATCATGCTTATGACCTTTTAGTTATATTAGCTTTGATCAATTATCTTTTGAGACAAGTAACATGTGATTATTTAAATTATATCAATTAAATTGTATTATTCTTGAAGTATATCATTTATTATTAGTGATTGGATAAAACTTATCTTTTGTGCTTTGTGTTTATTGAAATTTTAGATAGTAAATAAGCTTCTTTTTAATTGTTTATTAGCTTATCAATAATTTTAAGTTTAGTTTTTTTTTTCTTAAATTTCTGTAAGTTTATCTAGTTTTGTGTTATCTGTATTTAACCATCAAATTTATCTAGTTTTGTGGTTACTTGTAGCCATGCACACACAAATGCTCAAATGTGTTTATTTTCATCAACTCGTAATATAATAGAACATGACTAGTTACTTTTTCAGTTTCAAAATCAGTTTATTTTATTGAATGCTTATGAAAACACATTTTGGTGTGCAATCTCGTCATGAAACTTTGTATACTCACTTTGTGTCAAGTGATTCACTCCCCGTCAGTGTCACATCAACACATAGTTAATCACTGTCCAGAATCACTAATGTGTGTAGTGGTTTCACGCCCCACATCAATGAGTGAATTGTTTTATTTCATTTTGTTAATTTTTATAACACAGTTGATATTTATTTTTTAAAACAATTATTTATGAGTTGAAATGTCGATCCAAACACGTTGAAAAACCATTTACGTAACGTAAAATAGTTTTTTAACAAGTCAATTTTCGTAAAAGTTTATACCTGAATGTTTAGAAAAGTATAATAAACAAGTCTGTGCATTTCGTTTTTTTTTTAAATAATTACCGAGCACTAGTTATTTGAGAAAAACCAAATTAAATCCTAAACTAGATATTTAATTAGAAAAAGAAATAAAGAGGTGGAAGCATATTATTGGATGACTTAAATTATGAGTTTGCCTCTCACCCTGTGAATACCCCCACTTCCTGTCCCAATCATGCCCTGTGGGGCGGTGTTTCACGCCCGTAAAAGTATCATGTTGATCATGTTCTCCCTTTCATGCTATCAGTACACATACCCTTATCAAATCTTAGCTTGATCTAATAGAATCCTTTGTCAAAATCCTTAATTTCCGATTCTTTTGTAGTTTACATATACATGTTAAGATTTCCATTTCACAACATATTCAATTCAACTTATCAATATATAATCAACCTATTAATAAATTGATTGATTATTCAACTTTATCAACATATAATTAACCTATTCATGATGCAGTGGTTAATGGATTATTATTCAAAGTGACTAATTATTTCAGTTTATACTAAGATTTTCACTAAATTCCCATATGACATTTTCATATCAACTAGAAAGAAGTCTCGCGCGTTGTGACGAAAATTAATGTACTTGAAAACTTATAAAATAAAGCAAAAATATTATCGAACTCATTATGTGCGAAAAGGGTGTATAAGATTTATGGTTATAGTTTAAAATGCAAGAAAAAAATTATTAAAACGTATGAGAAAAAATATAGATGGGCGGGGTTTGAACCCGAATCACCTGAGTAAGGCTAAAGAGAAGTTACCACTACACCAAACACAACCTTTTGTTTACATCCGGAAGAACGTTTTAAAAGCAAATGTTAGTATGAGAAATTAAAAAAAAATAACAAAAGAAGCATGCATGAACATGTTTATACATAAACCTGTATGATTTCTACGGTAAAAATCCCTCACACTCCAAACTTGACTTTTAATATATATTAAATTAAATTCTCTAGTTAGAGATTCTATCACCTTCTATTATATTTTAGACTAATTGGAAGTACAATTAGGGCCTTTTTTGGTTTACAAGAATTAATGAGAATTATAATTTAAGTTTTATTTATTTGCATGTTTGGTTGATTAATAAATTTTTTTAATTCGTGAAATTTAGATTCCCTCAACATTTCAAAGAAACCTTATTAATGTTTATAATTTAGGGAATAACGCCAGCCGTTTTTTGTTTAAAAAAATGTTTTAAAAAACATTCCACGAACCAAACACCTCCTTAGTCAAACTGGTTGTCTAATTGATTAAAATACGCTGGTCCCAAGTTTTCGAAGTTGGAGGTAAATTTTGGGTTTGGGTGGTTGACACTGTCACTACATGACAAAGATAACTATCTAGTGATAGAATACCAAAGGTTTAGTGTTCGTTTGTAGACAGATTGATCTTAGAACAATTTTGGATTTAGACAAATAAACCTTACAACAAACTAAGTTGTTAATGTTTACAGGCTCTTTTAGTCTGTTTACAATGTAAGCACCGCCTTAATTTCTACACAAGAGATCAAGGTCATGTAGAATGTTTTCCTGATTTTATACAATTCTTGATAAGTTTTTAAAACCAAATGTTGAGAGCCTGTTGGAAGCTTTTGAAAACCACCCTTTGAGATAACCATGGACAAGATATGACTATTGTGTTCGCAATCCACAATATCTTTTAAATTTTGGCTTTAAAACCTTCTAAACATTTATGAGATATTTATCGGATTTCACAAACGCACATACTTCAATTACTCAAATTTTGCCATTCAATCCGAACTTTGACTTCGACTTCAACTGAAGTGTTGAGCTTTGAAGCAGTGGCATTACTTTGGAGCACATGAGGTTTTTGGTTGACCTAAAACGTACACTTAAAAAAAAATCTCCATCAAACTATCCGTAAGATTTTTCCGACAAATATAATTTTATTTCCTACTGTAACACTCGGAAATTTAAAATTTAAAATCCTAAATAAATAAACAACAGTGGATATATGTGTGTATTATGAACATTAAGCCAAAAATTTAAACGATCATGGTATAAAGAAATAATAATTACCTATGATTACATTAATAATTCTCATTAGCATAATCTAATGATTCTTAAAGAAAATATATATAATAATGTAATTGAAATTTCTTTTAAATACAACAAATATAAAATAACGATAGAAATTATATGGATCAAAGTGAATTAGGAAAGCAGATAAAATTGTAGTGAATAAACCAAAGAAAGAAACGGGAAGGGAGCATGACCTGCGGGTACCATCAAATTTTTTTCACCGACAAACGGACACATTCTCTACTCTACTCCTAAAATCATCACACATATGTTTCGTAGGATTTAAACCCACAACCATTTAATTAAAGAGTACACTGTTTACCACCAGATGTCCCCTTTCGGCCTTCCCAATTCTTACAAATCAGAATCCCCGTCTCCCACAAATCAGTTTTACATTCACATCAGATTCTTTAGCTTTATCTTTATAATTTAACTAAAAATCATCACTCCATCTCTCACATCTCATTCCTTATCCTTATAATAAATAAATGGTTATTAAATTGGTATATTTAAGATTCTAGTGTTCATTTCCTTATAATTTTAAAGATAGTGTTCATTTTCTTATAATTTTAAAGATAAAGATAAGGTTTAAAGAGGCTGATGTAACACCTTTTTAACTTAAATCTCATTTTTTTTTCCATTATAATTTAATAATATGTATCTGTCATACCCCGGCCAAGGCGGAAACACGAGAAGACAACGAAATTGAATCATCACATATGATCAAAATAAAATTACTATTAAAACCAAATAGTTATTACATCAGTATTTCAGAACAAATAAACAAAATAAACCAAACAAGTCTTATTATTAAGTACTATGTCTAAGCTAAGTCCACTAAAGTCTTGATCTTGAATCCTAGCATGAGCTTATCAACATCCTAGTTAACTTTACCTGAAAAACATGCTAAAATATGTCAACTAAAAAGTTGGTGAGAACATAGGTTTAGATAGTTACATAGTAATAGATAACAAGATGCAAGTCATTAATAAGTTTCAAATTCCAAGTAATTAAACTTTTATACATGAGTCCACGACCAACCCTAGTGATCGATAGCTCTCTCGTCCAACACCTTGTTAGGGTGTTAAACTAGTATAAGTGTCAAGAATGTAGTTTCTGAATATCCAACTCCTTCCAAGTTGATCAGAATCCACAACTTGAAGGACTAGATGGGCTTGCCAGGCCAATAGATCTATTTACATACTCCCATGGCTTCCTCGAAGTTAATGGTTGTGTAAGTTTAAGAAATAAGAGAGACTTTGTAGTTTAAAAGTGACATAGTATAGCAACATGTATAAACCCAGCTTAGTTTTACTAGAATTAGAAAGTATGTTCTTGACCGCAAAAGAATAGTTTTGATTTCAGAATTTAATTTCGTTTTGATATAGGAGCATATTTTCCACCCCAAAGTAAAAAGTAAAAGGGGCTACGAACTCACCTTGCAACAGGTGGGTAGATCTTGATTGCTGAAGTAACTTGCTTTAGGAAAAGCCCTTAAGAATTCCCTAAATAAGTTCGAGCTTGAGTTAGTTTATAGAATTATGGAAAGATGAGGGGTTAATTTGTAAATAGATGAAAGTGGTTATCGTATACTAGAGTGGTTATCTTACCAGAGTAGTACCTCCAACATGAAAGTTCACAGAAAAGAGTTGGTGGGATCAGAACCCCGTTTTTCCTAGCCAACACCTTATTGTTTGTCAGATAACTACATACCAGTTTGAAAGTTACTCTATTTGTATAGTTTAACCGAGTTTAGGACACGTCTGGTAAGTTTAGGAATATATAAGGGTTAAAGTGAAAATATAGTAAAGATAGAAATGAGTTAAGTTAAATATTAGAGGGTTTTAATAGGAATTTAAGAGTTATAATAAAATATAATTCTAAAATATAAAAAAAATTAAGAATTATATAGTTTTAAAAGTAAAACGTTTGAACAAGTTCTAAAGGATAGAACAATTTTCTTAAAGGGTTTATAAAATATATTTTATAACTTTCGCGTTTTAAATAAGAATACTAAATCTTTAAATAATGCTTAATAATATATAAATAGTTTTTAGTTTTAATAACGTTACTAATTTTAAACAAAAACATAACTTTAATTGGTTTCTAGCGAAATCTTTTATGAAAATAGAAAGTATACAAAATCCCTTTATGTTTATTTAAAGAAAAATACATTTTATTTTTACTAAAATAAATAATATACATAATATTATGGTAAATTAGGAATTCTAAAAAGATTTGGATTAATAACATTTATTTGTTTAGAAAACATAATAATACATGTATTTATGAATTTATGTGTATATAAGTGCTTAAAAAAACATAACAGACATAAAAGTAGTCAACGGGTTTCAAACCCATGACCTTTGGTTTGTTTGCAAAGAGTTTTAACTAGTAGACAAGAAGCATTGTTAAATCTCAGTACCGAAAATGTTTAAATAAAACCCACAGTTCCAATGCACCATTAGTGTTTATATACAGGGTGTATCGCAGCTAACCCACCACACCTCCGGCACTTCGAAAGCGTACCCGTCACCGACCAATACTAATCACTAAATGAGCTAATGTTGAGTGGTATAAATTAAGTTTAGAGTTTGTCAAGGTTGTGGGATACTAGCTACACAACAGAATTTCAACACACACCAATGCACCTGTAAATTCACGATTACGTTCCGGACCGCAATCGTCATTTTACCTCACACGGGTGTGCTATGTCCTTTCATTTTGCATCTATGAAGTAAGAATATTTACGTAAGCGAAAGTTTTGGATGTCATAGAGTAGTCATGGATGTACAATAGAAATTGATAGACCATGCACATTGAAATGCGATTAATAGAACAAGCTAGTTTGAGATTCAAATAAACATTTATACCATTAAGATTCATGCAATTGAAATTTCCAATCTAGATTACAAGATAAAATCCAAACAAGTACACATAGTATTCAAGACAACCAAAGTAATAAATAAGAACTAATAGAAAACCATAATAGCCACAACCTCCCCTAGTTAAATGGATTTCATCCCAAATAACTAACTAGTGGAGTCTGTGTTATCCTGGATAGCTAGATCTTGACGAGCTTCGGGTGCTCCTAAGACAAAAGCTCAACCTTGAGTAGTGTGATTGTTGGTAGGGTGCAGTTTGGGACAACGGTTTCTGAGGTGGTCAAAGCCACCACACTCATAGCAAGCCTTAGCAGTATTGTCCCAAGGGGTTGTAGTTGCTACAACATTGTTGGTGGTGGCAGGAGGTATTTATATCCTTCATTTAATATTTCTATATTTAGCTTTTTTTTAAAAAAAAAATTACATAAATAAAATTTAACAAATCAATTCATCATTATTACTACTAGCTAACAATTTTTTTAATATAATCATCAAAAGAAAATATTTAAAAAAAAATCAAGAAATAAAAATTAAGTGATTCTAAAAAAACGAGTTTTTAAAATTTTATTATTAAAAAAACATTTTTTAAATTTATTATCAAAAAACAAGTTTTTTTTTCATATAAAATTTAAAAATACTACGTTTGTATTTTAAATAAATATGTGTTAAATTCTAATTTAGTAGTTTTAGTTTTTTCATATTTAATTTTAGAATTTTAAATTTAAATGTGTCTAAATATTAAGTAGTAAAATTTTTAAAATTTAGAGTTTTAAATTTTGAATTTACAAGATGTTTTGAATTTAAAAAACGATATATTGTTGAAATTTAAATTTTATTTGTATCTTTTTTATTATTTTTTTTAATAAGAGATTTAGTATTAAAAGTTTAGCGAGATTTTCTGCATACAAGTACAAATATTATCCGTCAATCAGAGCATTTTGATGAAAGTTTATAATCTCCTGATCTTCTAAACGGACTTACACTATCAGGTTTGTTAAACCATAAATTAGTTTTAAATGTCTGTGTTTAAGATATGCTATTATAAAATATTGATGAAAAATGGTTTAGGTAATGTAAAAAGATTTCAGGTCAAAACATTAGGTAATCACGTTATAGAAGCGAATATTATATTTGAAAGCAACATTGGTTATAACAATTTTATTTCTATAATTGGATTAACATATTGTGACAAAATAATTTCATCAAAACTTCAAATCTTATCTTATTTTACTATTCTAATAAATAAAAATAATAATTTTCCCAACATGTCACGTTGACTCTTAGCTTCTAAAATCCTTTTACCCGTATCGTAAAAACACGCGGATCCGTTAAGTGGTAGCAGGCTTCATGGTTTCCCGGTGATAGCCTATGCCCCTCGTACTGAACACGCGGGCCCAGTTCAGACAACGTAGTGGTCAGGTTATGGGGTACGGGTCTCCGATTTGAAGATGTAACTGCCACGTAAAAAATGAAAGTTACCTATAAAAAAAAAAAAAAAAAAAAAAATTAGGAGGAAACCTAATTGGTAGATCATTCTGCCCACACTCTCTCTCAACCCCTTCCTCTCCATTCCTCGCAACTTTGTTCTAAGGCTGTGTTTGGGATTACTTATTTGAAACTCCTTATGACTTATTCAAAAAGGTAATAAGTCATAAGTTATAAGTCATAATTTGTAACTTCTTAAAAACTTTGGGATTTTCTTTGAAAACTACTTATTGACTTATGCTATAAGTTAATAAGTTATAAGTAATAAGTAAGGATGGACTTACTTCTTGAAAAATGATATAAGTAGGCTAAATAAGTAGCTTTCCCAAACACCTTATTAACTTATATAAGTTAATAAGTTAATAAGTAGAGTAAATAAGTAATCCCAAACACCCCCTAACCATAAGATTGATCAATTCCACAACCATCTGTCGACTTCATCTGGACGAAGATCTTCACAGCTTTCGATTTCAGTGGCGATTTAGCCCCATTATTGCATCTTCTTAAATCAGATTTGCATGTATTCTCAGTTTCTCTTTTCTGAAATCGATTTGTAGGTCTTCTCAATCGTTGGTCTCTGGTTCGTTTAGCACCATTATTACATCTATTTAAATCGTATTTGCAGGTATCCTCATTTCTCTTTTATGAAATCGATTATTGGTATCTCAATCGTTGATTTCTAGTTCGATTTAGCCCCATGATCGATGGCATATTAAAATATTTAAACCATCTGAAAATGGCAAATGAAAATATTTAAACAAACCTTTTTGTATTACTTTTTGTCATTTCAGAAAAGAGAAACTGAGGATACATGCAAATCCGATTTAAGGAGATGCAATAAAAGGATTTCCAACCATTAAAGTGTTTGTTCCTGGAAAACTGCCTTTTTTTTTTCAAATCTGTATGTGAAGAATTGGCGAAAGGATTTCAGGCATCTGACAAAAGAGGATTTCAGGCAAATTTTATAGTGTTTTCATGCAATTTTCATCCAGAACTCTTGGTTTTGATTGTTTTTATGGGGCTGAATTAAATTCATGTTCATCATGATATTTTTTGCTGTGATGGAGCAGGTACACCAGAAGTGGTCTATAAGTTCTGGGCGAAATTTTAAAGCTTGTATAAATTTGATTGAATTTCTAATTTTTGAGGTAAGTGTATTCGTATCCTACTAGATTCATATGCTCTTGTGATTTAGAATGTTTGATTGATTCTTTATTTGGGTTGGAAACATGATTTATTTATTTGTTTTCATTAGCGGATTCCTAAGCGAGTTTCAAGCAATGTGATGGACTTAACTGTTAACCATATTAACAACAAAGATGGCGCCCTAATCGTTTAGCCGTCTTGCTACATGAAGAAGGTAGAAAACTGTATTCCTACTTATTAATTAACTGATTAATTTATTTTTTGTTTTGGTGACAAAGAACAAATTTGATGTCATCTTTAATTCTGATTTTGCAATTGAATCACTTATTTTCTTTGGATCAAGATTCTGTTTTTGCCAATGCTCTGTTGTTACTTGCAAGTTACCATATTGTTTAACATAACAAACAATGCCTCATGCTGTGCAGGGACCAATTCAAAATTTAATCCGCTCATTGTTCACTCCCCATCTAAAGAGAGTAAGGCTTTGATTTATTCGATTGCCATTAACAACTTGCTATTATGGGTTTGCTTTCTGCTAATTTGGTATGGGTTGCATTTAGTTATGCTTCAATTTTGTTTGTTATGAGTTATTTGAATTTTGTTTTTTTATAATTTTTTTAAATGGTTAGGTTGACGTGAAAATGTAAATCCTTTGTCTGGTACGACTTATTCTGTGTCGTGTGGTTTTGTTTTGCAGAAAACCTCTCATCATTGTAGCCAAACCGTTAGTGGATCAGGTAATTCCCGATGGTGTTTTTTTTCAATTTTCAACAGGCAAATCATTTTCCTTTTCCATTAGCTTTATATCATTTGAATATGTGATATCTGTTCTCATCGTTAAAGATATTTAATGTTGCAAAAAGTATGATCCAGTCAGCAATCTGCTGAGGCTAAAGTGCACTAATCTTGAATGGTAATACTTCTATAATTACATTAGGCCTTAGGTTTCTGATATATCTCTAGACTAATAAATACTCTCTTTTTTGGCAGGTAATGAGACCAAGTCAATTTACAGGCTTGCTCAGATGAAAGAATTAGGTATAAGATATGAACCGAATTACTATCTATACTTTTATTTGTACGAGTTGAAATGGGTCGAGTAGACCCAAAACTTTTTTTGTCCAAAAAGTTTAATTTCTTCTATTGATATTTAGTGTGTCAAATATGATTACAAAAGTTATATTATATTAATAATAGTATTAATTTTTGTTTAAAATGGTTTAGGTGGTTTTTTGTAGTAAATTTCACATTGGGCAACTTTTAACCCATTCAACTCATTGTCGTGTTAGCAATGTTAATTCCATCACAACGGTAAGCAGTTATAACAGAACAACTTAAATTTAAATCTTCACAGGATATCAGGTGTTCAGTTGAGGGTGCTGGTGGTTACATTGGAACTGATTTGGTGAGTTATTCTTTCTTTTTTATTTTATAGATTTCAAATGCGACTTTCATTTTGGCATTTTGATTTACTTCTTGTAATACAATATAATTGCATAACTGATTATGCATCATGTGATTTTAGATTGTGCAGAATTTGACCTTAAGCGCCTAGATTTTGCTAAATTAGGGTTGATGAAATTTAATGCAATAGTTTATTAATTTATTTATGTCTCATATCCCTTCACTTTTATAAGAGAGAATCAAGGATTTAGTTAGTTTGTTGTATCTGCTATTCAATAGTTTAGAAATATTATATTATTTATAGTTGATTATACAGCTAAATCGATAATCTAGCTATAAGTTTTTGATGACCAAAAATGATAAATGAGTTGAAGTTTTTGTTTAACTTTTTGGTGATTTTCAAGTTCTTTCTTTAGTTGACTAATAACATAATGACAATTAAATATAGAAATTATTGTTGAATCACATGTATTTTCACACAATGTTTTTATAGTATGCTATGGATTTTGCAGGTAAATGTTTTTTTTGTTTCGGCTGGACTGCGTGAAAAGATTTCTGGTGCACTTAAGGTGATCTATATATTTTCTGTTTTTTTATTGAATAATCAAGAATATAGAAAATGAGGCAGATTTTTGTTTTTATTGACTTTTGAAAGAATTCCCATCAACGTTCACGAACAGTTGCTCCTCGAAACCTAACTTTTTTTAGTTGCAGGTCAAGTTTATAAGCACGGGTCAGATTGTTGATTCTAAAATATAATGGATCAGACGCTACTTCATTGGTATTCGATTTTGTTGACAAGAAGTCAGTTTGCAGTATTCGTTTTGATGGTAATGATTTCTCAGGTGCAAGGACCACAACATCGTATTTTGTAGGTAACTTTAGATAACGCCTTTGTTTTAAGTCAATTCTCTATCTATCGCCTTTGTTTTAGATCAATTTCTAATCATGTTGACGGATCAAATAACAAGTTCTTTATTCAGCTATTTAATAAATTTTGAACTATTTAGTATTTTTTTTTTGTTTAAAATTTCATTTCTCAATTATCTTTTTCAACAAGTTTTAATCATGTGCTCATCATGTTCAATGGCCTGCGTGTTTTCGGTTTTACTTCAAACCCTAGCCGCTCTCAATTGTTTCTCGCTCATCTCTCAGTTTCCATAGTCATCGAAGAGAAAGGACGAGTTCGAACATGTACTTCGAATTTATGGTAAGAAAAGAGAACCCTGGTTGGATAAACCAGCCTGAAACAAGCAATCATCTTTCTCATCTCATTTGCAATCAGAAAAGAGAACTCTTGATAGATAAACCAGTCTGAAACTTATTTTGAGATAATTTATGGTAAGAAATACTAATTGTTTTTTTTTATATGATATATGAAGGTAATGCAAGTGTGAAATGACCTACAATCCGGATGAATTTATGGTGCAATGTGATAGATGCCAGGACTGGTAGGTATGTTTCTATCATCAATTAAGAAAATACTAATCACATGGTGGTTAAAATTGTGGACTACAATGCCTTTTGTAATTTTAAAATTGTGGACTAAAAGGCTTTTTTGTAATTTCCCCTCCTACATTGAATTTGCTTTATTGTTTGTTTGAATTGATGTGTATGGAGTTGATTTTCATTGTTAATTTGTTGGTGCAGAAGATGAAGATGGATTTGAAGAACAAAGAACAAATCCTTGTGATTTTGGATCAGTTTTTCGGTCGAAAGGTATTTCAGTTTACTCTTTTCATTTGATGCTAATAAACACAGGTGATAATCTTTTGAAATATAGATCACGTCTATGATTGTTGCAATACAACGTTAAATATGACTAAAATATTAGTCATATTTGACTTTGATTCTATATATAAATTTAGAAAATCTGGACATAAAAGCAGCACCCATTTGGACCCATTAAACAACCCGCCTGACCTGCCCATTTTTCACCTCTATTATTGTAATTCTGAGTGGCATTAATCAGTTTTTATTTACAAAAACAATTAGATATGGATAATCACTTTCATACGAATTTGAAATCAAAGATTTTCTCTTAACAGAATTCAAGATGTACTGACCCAATGTAAGAAAAGATGACGTAAATTGACTTGGAACATAGTTTAAATGTCAACAAGATCAATTTAGCTTATGATGTCAGAGGAGGGATTTAATGGAACTCTTTCATAGTCTGAGTAGTTAGTGATTGGATAGTTTCTTAGTAAGTCTCTATGAATTATAACTACATAAAAGTTCAGATTATCCTGCTTCTTCCAACTTCAGTTTAATAGATGGCTCATAAGCTAAAAGAAACCATATACAAACTACAAAGGATGTGTTATTATCAAACGGAGAAAGAAGAGTTTCACTTTCAAATGTTGGTTTGTATTGCAAGATCTAGTGTTTATTAATGATCAGCTGTATGTTGTATTATCAAGAGTTAAAAGTAGAGATGGACTCAAAATATTAATCTTTGGTAAAATGAAAAAAATTACCAATACCACCTCAAATGTTGCATACAATTAAGTATTTTCAAATTTGTAAATAATCATTATAAGGTTTTTTATTTGACATGTAATTTAATGTATTGTAAAAAGTACACAACTTATTAAATGTATTTTTATGTATTTTTTAATGTGATTACTCTCATCCATATAATCCTAACATGTAACAAAATGAAAAATTACAAATACAATATCATATTTGTATAAAAAAGTTAAGATATTCATCAATATAATATTAATGTTTCACCCCGTGTAACACACGGGGTTAAAGCTAGTATAATTATGTAACTTTTATTTTGAATCAAATAGTAATGAAAGTCAAATTGCATTAAATAGTAATTAACGTATTTTCAAAACCAAATTATATATTAATTTTTACTTATTTTGAGTTTTGTTTGTTTATCATTTGTATATGTAATGCATTTTTAAATATGTAAAATATATACAGAAAAAATTAAGAATTTTATGTATTAATATTTTTTTTATCATGTGTGTAGACACGAGATACTAAGCTAGTATGGTAATATAAAAATAAAATAGAAATGATAGTACTAACCAATCATGTCGTCCACCCACCCTCCGCTGGTTTTCTTCTTCCTCAAGACTCTGGCCACCAGAATCGTTTTTCCTATAACATTCCCACGAAAAGAGACAATGACCTTTACAACAACCACTATCGCATTGGATGAAGTGTGGGTTTGACTTATCCAACCATTGAACAATTGGTCCTGAATGTTGGAATCAAATACTTAAAACATTTACATCAATACTTGGTTTTCTTTCTGTGTCTTTTTTTTTGAAATTTTACCAATGGATTGTTTATCCAAATCAGATAAATTTGATTCTTCTGTTAAAAAGTTCTTCCAGAATGATGAGAGAAATAGGATAGTATCAAGCTTGTTTTTCTCCAAGAACCCGGTTGACTTGTATTGAACCTCTACATCATAATGAATGTTAAACCGCAAAGTAGAACTTAATCATTGTTTGAGTTTGCTAACAAAGATCAAACTGGTGGCTTCAACATCATTTGAAACCTCGTCTAATGCTAAAAAACTAATGGCAAATAAGCAATGGATTGATTACATGATATTTAAATATCATGAATCGTAACAAGTCGCCATTACTTTCGCTTTCGTTCTCTTTTTGGAGGCTCAAGCCGATTATCATTGGCAATCTTGTTGTAACATCCCGGAAATCCGTATAGCTAATGAAACGGGAAATAAGCGACCTGAATCTTTATTAAAGTGTAGCTAGGGGCATGACTTGCCATTAAAGGTGCGTTTAACTCATGTAGAAGAACGCCGTTTAAAACACAGTTTGGGATCCAAATGTACGAAAAAGGAACACAGGGACCCAGATGTAAACTTGTAGCATTTAACAAGTTAAGGGAAAAACCCTAGGCCATAATCGGCCTAGAGAGGACTCGTGACGACAGGGAGCAAAAGAGCAGGGAAGGAGGCGATCGGAGGAGAGAGTTTCACGACAGTTTCGAGCGGAAACTCCACACTTAACCAAGGTAAACCACGTTCTTACTATTTTTTTACTTGTTCCTCTCGTGTGATGCTTGAAATACCCAATTAAGGTTTTGGGGTTTTAGTGTTTGGCGAACCACACTAGGACGAGAATGAGGGTGGTAGTCGGCTGTGGTGATGGCCACGGTTGTAGCAAGCAAAGACGGTAAGATGGTGGTGGCATGTGACGGGATCATCCGACAAGGGAAAGAACGGGAGAACCGTAGAGCTTGGAGTCCGACGGCGACTTGGGGAAGGGAGGAAGGAGACGGGAGTCCGATGACGAAATGGAGGTGGTACTCGACATGAGTTGACGGAAACCACAAGGGTCGCGTCCATGGTGAACAACGCCGAAGGTGGTTCGATGAAGCTGTGGTCGGAGAAGACGAGGACGTAGGGGCGCCAACGAGGACGTGGCCATGGTGTTAGTAAATCGAAGACAAGAGTAGGATTAATAAGATGATGGTGGTGGCATATGGTGGTGAGTGGTAAAGCTATGCACGACGATGAAGACGGGATATTGGTTAGAGCCATTCACGCATAGGATTCCCTCGGCTAGCGTTGCATGATAACATGCATGCGCGTAGGGGGACCGGTTCGAGTATGGGCGTGTTCGAGGAGCTATTGATCATTGATAAAGACGGTTAATTATTGTTTTGCATGTTAGAACTTGTGTAATATACATTTCAAAATCATGGACTAAAAGATTGTATAAAAATGATGGAGGCATTAGGATTAACACATTTTACCTATCCTAAACATTATCCCCTAGTTAGCCCCTTTGAGTCTAAACCTTTTTCGTTTCAAAACCTACATTTTACACCCATTTAGCCAAATTTAGCCTTTTTATTTCTAACACTTTTCCGTTAAAAAATCGGTTCTAGTCATATTGGCATTGACTTATGGACATCTATCCGTTTCAAGTACGTAACTATGAAGAACGAATGAAGAAAAGTAGGGCAACAATCTACGACAAATGCCCAAGTTGTGAAATTGGTGTTTAAAATAAAAAAAAGATATATATGCAGAAAGAAAATTGAAGGGAAAAAAGATACAACAACCGCCCAAAATTATGGAATGATCTCATGAAAAAAATTAAAGAAAGAATCAAGCTTACTCTTAATTTGAGTATACAAAACTGATCAAGATGGTTTCTATTAGGATAAAAGCCGAACGATCCACAAGAAAAGATAGTAATGTGTATCTCAAAAACAAGGAGGAAGTGATGTTCTTGAAGAAGGAGATTCGGTCTTGACGATCTGACCTTAAAAGAGTCGTTAGATTAGCTGCAACATCCTAATCTAAGTTAATCAACAGTCCTTTTGTTCATAGCCCAATTAGCCAAGACCCAGATTTTTAACATTTAGCCACTCTTCCCAAATACTTCCTACCCAAACCCTAAGCCAATCATTACAACCCTTTATAAAGCCCTCTTGATTTGTACACATATTTTATATCAACTGATGAAGATTTGATTTTTATACATGCCTATGACTATGCGAGCATTAACTATAACATTGAGTGTACTACTTGACATACATTATCCATATATTAAACAGAAGTGTTGAGTGAACATTTGTGAGACTGTAATTTTGTGCATAATCATAGTTCCATCAAGTATGTTAGGCTTACTACCCTATTGTGGAGAAACACTCGAAAGGTATAAACATCTAATAATTGCTTTTGATAAAAAGACGTTTAATCATTTGGGACAAAGGCTTTGGATTAACATTAAATGAATGTTTCTATGGGTATAATCATGCATTAGTTTGCTTGAGGACAAGCAAAGTTGAAGTATGGGGTGTTATGATGTGTCATAATTGTTTTGGGTAAAAATTATACGAATTAACTTTGTAACCAAATTTCGATAGTGAGGTAGCGTGCTTGTTGAATCTATGAATGTAAAACAATAAAATCGACACAAGTGTTTACGAGGAAAGCCCTTGATCCTTGATGATCTTCGACACAAAACCTCGGGAGCCGATGAAAGTCGGACTGCCTTGATGAATTTTATAAAACTAGAAACTGTTGAGTACAAAGAGAGCTAATGAGATCGTATGCTAAGTGTTACAATGATTGCAAGTGCGTGTGTTGTTGTGTTTCTAAACGATCCATTGCGTATTAAATACAAAAAATAAGCATAACTACTTATCCGAAATTCTAGTTTTGACTCTATCTTCTCATATAACCGTTGTAAAACCTTCTACACACATTCCGCAAGTTTCATCTAGCTCCACGTCCGAGTCTTTAGGTGTTTAGTGGTTGCACACATTTTTCCTGCGAATAATAAAGCAATAAATAAGTAGCCGTTAGTAATATTCAGGATACTAACCTTATCGGGATAATGGATCTTGGATCACATGTTGCTCAGGATCCTACTCTGAATTTTAACCCGTAACAATTGTCCCCAACATTTGACAGCTGTAGTAATGATTTACAGTTGTGAAATTTTCAAATTTTGAATTTTAACTTAATACGGCTGCTTGATAAGACTTGGTGTGGGAAACGAGGGAGCGAAACATCGTGGACCGAGGCGATTATTATTAGGGCTATATTCACTCTTCTTTTTTCATTAATCCGAAGTCGTCTTCTCTGAGTTTTCTCTGCTATCTTCAGGTAAGAAGCTTATCCCTTTCTCATTTTTTTTTTTGATTTTTTGCTCCAAAAACGGCTAAAAAGCATACACGCTCTTCTACTCCTTCTGACGATGTTCATAGCCAAAACTTGATAGGAAATCCAGATTCTAAAAAATGCACATTTACGGATCTTGATATCCAATCCCTCAAATCTGGAGGCTTTTTTCGTGAAAATACCGTATTTAGACCCTTTGAGCTCAAAACCAGAGCTGATTTCATCTCGGAGAGTTGGGTTTGCTTTCTGTTTTTTCCTTTTTCTCTAGGGTTCACTTATCCGTTTCCTCCTCTTACCACTAATTTATTCCAGAAAAGTGGTCTTAGTTATGCCCAAATCATGCCCATGGTTTGGAGAACCTTGCACACCCTTGAGTTCCTGATTCAACATCATGCCATAGAATTTTCTGCTTCAGAATTAGCCCACGTTTATAATCTTAGGAGCCACGGTTCTTCCAAATTTCTATTTCAAATCAAATCCGGCATGACACATCTGATCTTGAAAACAACTCAGAATGATTCGAACTGGAAAAATAACTTCTTTTTCATGAGAGGAGATTCAATCCCTGATGGGGATAAGTTGCTAATAAAGTGGATCGTGAAGGGTAGGATCCTGTCTTGTAGGATTTTTTAGAAACTTGATATTTGGGATACTAACTGTTTATTTTTGTTTCAGTGCCGAAGTTTGATATCCTTGCTCCTCCTTCTCCGGATACTGCCAATAAGGTAGCTGACTTTTTTAGCTTTGAGCCCATCGAGCGGACTTTCAGGTTCAGAGCTTCTCAGGTGGAGGTTATTCCTGAAGATTCTTTTTCCAGCTCGGATATGTCTGGTAAGAAACACAGTAATCTTTCATTTTGTTAGTTATTAATGATAAATTAACCTGTTCTTTTGGAAATAGGCGTTCGCAAATCAAGATCCAAGTTAGCCATTGATGACATTGACAACATGGTCACTAAGGTTAAAGCTGTCAAGAAGGAACCTCAACAAGCCATCACTCTAGCAGTCAAACCTAATGCTCTTAAGCCTGAAGCTTCCACTGCTAAGCCATCCTCCAATAAGAAAAGGAAGATCTCGGATCCTGCCGAACTGTCCATCCAAGATTGCACAGACTTTGTTGATGCTCATAGGATCTTGCACAATCTTAGTCATCTAGTGAGTAAAATTCACTATTCTAATAGGATCAACCCTGCATATCAACTAATACGTTAAGTGAAACAGGCTCTGAACAGGCTTTCCACAACCAACTCTTGAAAGAGTCTGATGCGAACAAACTGAAGATCCAGGAATTGCAGAAGAGTGGAGCTACTAAAGATAAGAAGCTTTCAGATATCTCCAAGGAACTCGCTAAGGTTAAAGCCGAAATTTAAGAGATGCTCCTTCAACATGCTCGCAACATTGATGAGTCCAACGAGCAAGCTCAAACTTCTGCTGCCATTTCCATCTTCCAGTCTAGAATCAAGATGGCCAAGGAAGCTGATGATAAGGATTTTGACAGGAGCGCTTGGGATGTTGAGGAGTGGAAGAGGCTGGTGATTGAGTTGGGAGGAGAGCTGATTTCGGAGAAGGATGCTGAGAAAGTGGTGGCTGAGGATCAGATTCAGGGTTCGGCGATAGTGGCTGAGGAGCACGATGCTAAGGGTGCAGGGAAGCAGGTGGATCAGGGCAATGAAGGCAATGATGCCCAGGCCTGAGCCCTGATGTTTATGGTTTTTGATGTGGTTGTCTTTAACTTGTTAATTTTGAACAATTTAATTTTCTCGTTGACGGGATCCCGGAATGGGATAGACAATTTCTTGACTTAAGTCTCGGGTGGATGGGTCCTATTTTGGATGAAGCCCGAGACATATTTTGGTTTCCTGCACTTATAATATTAGTAGCTTTTGACTACTCTGCCATGATTGTTTTTGAAATTGAATGTGTTTGTAGAAACTTGAGGTTTGTTTTTAGAAAAAAATTAGATCTGAGTATTCATTCGAGATTCAGGATCCTTAAGAATAATTCATTAAACTTTGTCTTATAGAAATATAGTTTAGTTTTGACAAATAGAGCAAATCATGACTTAGTCAAATGCCTTTAATGGTGAATCAAGAAATAAGCTTAGATATAAGAATTGAAATAGATAGACATACATACCAGAACATTGATGATCATTGTAAGAAATTCTATAACCTCGAGTTGTCTCCTGTGTATGTTTGCCAATCATGTTGTATGACCAGTAGTAGAATTTCAGAATTGATATAAGTCTTTGGTTCGATCGTAACTTTTGAATATGCTTATCAATGATATGCATTTGCTAGGTATTAAACATTTGTGATAAAAAAATGGGCCAAACCAGAATAACGTGGGCCAAGCCAAATTAACGTGGGCCAAGCCAGATTAACGTGGCCAATCCAGAGTAACGTGGGCCAAGCCAGACTTGAGTTAGCATGAAAATGCTAAAAACCTTAGGAGTAACACGTCTGTTTACTATCGTAGAGTTCAAGTTATAGCCAACAATGATGAAATTGTCAGCCACTTTTACATGGACTAGTCGCACCACCTCGAACTATACTCGAACATCGTGCACTACAGGCGGAGTGTTTAAACTCAATTCTTAGAAAGGTGAAAACCTTTAAACCTTAGAAGGTATGCAGGATACCTTAACGTAGGAGAGATGGCCAATCTCTGTCTTGTGTCGGGATCCCTGGAGATACTTCCTGCAAGACATGAATTCTTGGTGAAGGTGGGTGTTAGATAGGCTAACACCCCCCGACGCTCAAGTCAGTATATTGATATGACATGATAATAAAATTAATTGATATGGAAAGAATACGTACCATTCTAAGTTAGAATGTAAATATGCTTCGGCTTCGATCCATTTGGAGAAGTAGTCTGTCATTGCTAACATAAATACTTTTCCTCCTGGTGCCTTTGGGAGCTTGTCAACTATATCCATTCCCCACTTCATAAATGGCCAGGAAGAAATAATTGGGTACAAGGGTTCTGCTGGCTGGTGAAGGATGTTGCTGTGTCTCTGGCATGCATCTCTTTTGGGAATATTCCATGGCATCTTTCCTCATGGTTGGCCAATAGTATCATGTCCTTAGGATCTTTGAGAAGAGTGCTCTGCCCCTAGTGTGATTTCCACAGTCACCTTCGTGTATATCTCTGAGGACTTCCAGTGCTTCAGGGTCTTCTAAACATTTCAAATAAGGACCCGCAATAGATTTTCTGTACAAAATACCATCTAATATTATAAAACGAGATATTCTCATACGAAAAGCCCTATGATTTTTCTTATCCTTCGATAATTTTCCGTCCTGTAAATATTTTATGATAGGTGGGATCCAGGATCTCCGGCTTGGTTCCAGATCCCGAGTATCTACTTCTTTAGCTTCCATATTGGATACTTCATTTTTTATTTTCAATTGCGGGACTTCGGATATGTATAATCGGTATTGTGATTCCTTCCGGGATCTTGAATGCTGAGGCAAGATTTTCTAAGGCATCAGCTTCAGCGTTGCCTTCCCTTGGTACTTGTATTATGCTAAAGATTTCGAATTTCATAGATAATTGTTTAACTATCTCGAGGTATTTGATTAATCTTTCACCCTTTGTTGCATAGGAGCCATTGAAATGGTTAGTAATCAATAGTGAGTCCACATATACCTGGATATACCTGATCTTCATATCATAAGCAAGTTGTAATCCTGCTATTAGCGCCTCGTACTCTGCCTCGTTGTTGGTTGCCTAGAACTCACAACTTATTGACTGGGGTAGTATGTCCCCTTGTGGCGATTTCAGTCTGATTTCAAGACCTGTACTTCTTATATTAGATGCACCATCTATGAATAGAATCCATTTATCCTTGGATTCCTCAAGCTGTTCAACTTCAAAATCTGCTTCTTGTTGGATATCACTGCTGAAATCAGCCACAAAGTCTGCAAGTGGTTGAGATTTTATTGCTGTTCTGGGCTCATATTTGAGATCATATGTGCTGAGTTTGACCGACCATTTAGCCATTCTTCTAGACATTTCTGGCTTTCTCAAAACACACTTAATTGGATAATTAGTCTTAACATGTATAGCATGAGTCTCAAAATAATGTCTAAGTTTAGTAGATTCCATTATTAAGGCTAATATCAATTTTTCTAAATGAGAATACCTGGTTTCCGTCGGAAGTAGACTTTTACTTACATAGTATACTGGATGTTGCTGACCTTCATGATCCTTAACTAGGACAACACTTACAGAGTGTCCCGATACTGCTAAGTATACGGATAATGGTTCGTCGCCTTCAGGTTTCATTAGTAGAGGAGCTGTGGACAAGTACTCCTTTAGTGCTTGGAGTGCTTGCTCATGCTTCTCTTCCCATTCGAACATTTTGTTCTTCATTAGGATATCATAGAATTCTTTACATCTTTCTGAGGATCTTAAGATAAATCTATTGAGTGCTGCTACTCTGCCAGTTAGTCTTTGGACATCTTTGGTATTGGTTGGGGATTTCAGGTTGATTATTGCCTTGATCTGCTCAGGGCTGGCCTCTATCCATCTTTTAGTCACCATATATCCTAGGAACTTTCCTGCCCCCACTTCAAAGTGGCATTTGGAAGGGTTAAGTTTCGTGTTATAATGATCCAGGATATCCAATGCTTCTTCAAGATCCCGAGGATGATCCTCAGCTTTCTTTGATTTCACTACCATGTCATCAATATAGACTTCCATGGTGTCCCCAAGTCTGTCTTTAAACATCATGTTTACCAGCCTTTGATATGTTGCACCTGCATTTTTCAAACCAAAAGGCATAGCAATATAGAAGTATATACCTATCGGAGTCATGAAGGCGGTATCCTCCTGGTCTGTAGGTTCCATCTGGATCTGTTGAAATCCTGATGAGACATCCATGAAGGTTAACATCTCGTGGCCTGCTGTAGCGTCAACCATAGAGTCTATGTGTGGTAGAGGGAAAGGATCTTTCAGGCATGCTCTGTTTAAGCCTGTGAAGTCTACACAAACTCTCAACTTCCCATTTTTCTTCTGGACCACCACTACGTTAGGCAGCCACCTTGGGAATTTTACTTCCCTTATCATTCCTGCTTTCAGTAGTCTTTCGACTTCTTCTTGAATGACTGTGTTTTTCTCTGTAGCGCATTTCCTTCTTTTTTGGTGTATAGGCCTGAAATTGTTATCAAGTCCTAATTTATGAGTAATGATATCTTTAGAAATACCTGTCATGTCTTCATGTTTCCAAGCAAAAGTTGAAAACATGAAGACATGACATGTATTTCTAAAGATATCATTACTCATAAATTAGGACTTGATAACAATTTCAGGCCTATACACCAAAAAAGAAGGAAATTCGCTACAGAGAAAAACACAGTCATTCAAGAAGAAGTCGAAAGACTACTGAAAGCAGGAATGATAAGGGAAGTAAAATTCCCAAGGTGGCTGCCTAACGTAGTGGTGGTCCAGAAGAAAAATGGGAAGTTGAGAGTTTGTGTAGACTTCACAGGCTTAAACAGAGCATGCCTGAAAGATCCTTTCCCTTTACCACACATAGACTCTATGGTTGACGCTACAGCAGGCCACGAGATGTTAACCTTCATGGATGTCTCATCAGGATTTCAACAGATCCAGATGGAACCTACAGACCAGGAGGATATTGCCTTCATGACTCCGATAGGTATATACTTCTATATTGCTATGCCTTTTGGTTTGAAAAATGCAGGTGCAACATATCAAAGGCTGGTAAACATGATGTTTAAAGATAGACTTGGGGACACCATGGAAGTCTATATTGATGACATGGTGGTGAAATCAAAGAAAGCTGAGGATCATCCTCGGGATCTTGAAGAAGCATTGGATATCCTGGATCATTATAACACGAAACTTAACCCTTCCAAATGCCACTTTGAAGTGGGGGCAGGAAAGTTCCTAGGATATATGGTGACTAAAAGAGGGATAGAGGCCAGCCCTGAGCAGATCAAGGCAATAATCAACCTGAAATCCCCAACCAATACCAAAGATGTCCAAAGACTAACTGGCAGAGTAGCAGCACTCAATAGATTTATCTTAAGATCCTCAGAAAGATGTAAAGAATTCTATGATATCCTAATGAAGAACAAAAGGTTCGAATGGGAAGAGAAGCATGAGCAAGCACTCCAAGCACTAAAGGAGTACTTGTCCACAGCTCCTCTATTAATGAAACCTGAAGGCGGTGAACCATTATCCGTATACTTAGCAGTATCGGGACACTCTGTAAGTGTTGTCCTAGTTAAGGATCATGAAGGTCAGCAACATCCAGTATACTATGTAAGTAAAAGTCTTCTTCCGACGGAAATCAGGTATTCTCATTTAGAAAAATTGATATTAGCCTTAATAATGGAATCTACTAAACTTAGACATTATTTTGAGACTCATGCTATACATGTTAAGACTAATTATCCAATTAAGTGTGTTTTGAGAAAGCCAGAAATGTCTAGAAGAATGGCTAAATGGTCGGTCAAACTCAGCACATATGATCTCAAATATGAGCCCAGAACAACAATAAAATCTCAACCACTTGCAGACTTTGTGGCTGATTTCAGTAATTTTGTGAGGCTTTGCTCAATATCCTCGGGGATATTGGTTCCAATAAACACCTTGACGTCTGGATCCTCTGGACTTAGGGATAATTCCTTGATGTCCTGCTCCTTAGCTTCTAGGACGTCTCTAGCCTGTTTCTTTAATTGCTATGGTTGTCTAGTCTTTGCTGATGCTTTCATGGAAGAAGTATAACAATCTTTTGCATCTTGCTGATCGCTGTTGATCTTTACCACTCCCCAAGGAGTTGGCATCTGACACATTGATGATATGTCGATGGTACTGCTTTCATATCATGTATCCAAGGTCTCCCTAATATAACATTGTAATGGGATAATGAATCAATTATGCAAAATTTTTGTATAGTGTTTACCTCTTCGATATATATCGGAAGTTTTATCTCTCCGACTGTGTTTTTGACTTCTCCGCTGAATCCCACTAGCACTGCAGATTTGGAGATAATTTCGGAATCCGGGATGCCTATCCTTTTCAAGACATCATGCTGAATTATGTTCACCGAGCTTTCTCCATCGATCAGTATTCTTCGTATGAAGTGATTTGCGACATATAGGGTGATCACCAGGCCATCATGATGAGGATCTTGCACGTTATCCCGGTCATCTTCGTTGAAGGAGATTATCTTCTCTTCTGTTAGACTGGAAGTTCTGAGGGGTCTATCACCTTTCTCTGTTTTAGCTTCATTGGCATTTCTCTTAGCTGCAGAGTAAGAAGTACCACAAATGTTAGAACCACCAGAAATAAAACCTATTACCTTAGCATCGGGTGGCGGAGATTTGGCTCTTTGCGGCATTTGGTTATGATCCCTGACTTACGTCTTTCCTTTGCCCAGAAATTCCTTAAGATATCCCTTGCTCAAGAGATAACTTATCTCTTTACGCAGGGGAATGCAATCCTCAGTGATATGTCTGAAATCTTCATGAAAGGCACACCATTTAGACTTGTCTTTGCCCCCGGTATTCTTTTCGAATTTACAGGGCCACCTGGCTTTGTCTCCAAGATCCTGCATGGCATATAACAAACTAGTTGTGTCAAGTGAAAAACAGTATTCAGATAACTTAGGATATTCTTCTTCCTCCTCGTTATCTTCCACAACATTGACTATGTGATTATCAGGTTTGGAATATGGCTTGGATCTATATGATTCATCTGTTTTGGGTAAAAATTAACAAGACTAATTTTGTAACCAAACTTAGTTTGTGAGGTAGTGTGTGTAGGATCGGTAAATACAAGATGGTTCTATTCTAGTTGAGATTGGCGGAAACAATTACAACTAAGCAATGTAAACACAAAGAATACTGATAAATGCAATTTGTATTAAGCTTCAATGGTTACAAGATTACAGAGAAAAATCTAAGAAAGCACACTTGTACAATGAATGAATACAATACTTATATAGTAACTTAGAATCAAGACAAACCCTTGATTCTAAGGATCAGATCCAACACAAGTCGTTGATCTTGTATAGAAGCTATACTACACGTAAAGACAACAAATACTACAATGGTTAACTTTACTCAAACGTCTTCTTAGGCATCATTGCTTGAACACTTGGAAGAAGAGCGTTGTTGTCTTTTATTGTCTGCACCAGTAACATTCTTGCTGCATGGGATGTGTCAGAATTGCAGCGGAAAGTTGTCAGTGGTAAAGTTGCTTTTGCTGTGCCAATCAGAAGCAACGCTAGATCTTCATCGGATATGGCTATCAGCAGCATTGTTGATGATTCGCGGCAAGACTCAACTATCCAAAGCTGCTGATGATTTGCTTATCAGCAATATCAAGTGTTTGATGCTGCTGAGAAGCCTATCAGCAGCAACTCTGGTCTTCAGCAGATAAGGCTGTCCGCAGCAGAAATGTTCATCAGCAGGAGAACAACTATCCGCAGCAAACAAGCTTATCTGCAGCAGCTTGTTGGTCAGCATCAAAACTGTGGAGTCCGCAGCAGTTGTACTTGGAGAATTTTGTAGCCATCAGTATTTATTTCTACAAACTCCCCTTACACTGATGCTACCAAAACTCTCTTACTACTTTTGTTGCTGAAGCTTTTGCATGTTGGCAACTATCCTTGCAACCTCATAGCCTCTAGGGTCCTTGCTGGGATTGTCAAGAGGAAGCTCAGACAAAGTATTGATGTCTTTGCTTGGCATACTGAAGATGGCCTTGCTTGAACATCTCATCTTCTGTCCTCTGACATCTATCAAAGTGTACTCATCCTGAGCAACATTGTAGGACCAGCTGATGAATGGAGAGTGGGTTTGGAGAGGTTTAGCATCAAATATTACATCTTTGCTAGGACTGAAGTGATGCTTGATCACTAGAAACATATGCCTCCCACCTTCATTCTCAGGCTCATTAGCTTCACCCAGCTCCATCATTCTTCTAAGATCAGAATCTGGGAGCTGCATTACTTCATCAACATATTTGTAGGTTGATCTTTTTACCTCTGTCCTTCCCCTGAAAACCTCAAACCATTGATCTTGATTGCCGTAGAACCAGATAACAATTTCTCTTGAATCTTCTGGTGTGGTAGTATGTTTGGTTTTCTTTTTGGGAGGTTGTTGATGAGGAGGAGTTGGGTGTGAGGATTTGAACTCTTTGGGTGGAGAGGAGGGAGGTCTAGGAGGGAGAGTGGATGGTTGTTGGATAGAGGAAGGGGTGGATGAGGGAGTAGGCTTGGGTTTCTTTGGTTTTCTGTTATCAGCTTGAGTAATCACCCTTTTCTTGGAGCCTGTCGACCCCAATCTTTCTTCCTCTTCCTCTTCCTTCTTTACTTAAAGTAGGCTTGGGTTTCTTTGGTTTTCTGTTATCAGCTTGAGTAATCACCCTTTTCTTGGAGCCTGTCGACCCCAATCTTTCTTCCTCTTCCTTCTTTACTTTGAAGTACAAGGCTTGCAGGTTCATGAAGCTCATGGGACCTAGCCTCTTTCCACTTTCTCCTCTATACTTTAAGAAGTCCATCATGACCTTCCTTTCTTCATGGGTCCTAATGTTAAAAGCAATGATCTTCTTTGATTTCTGCTTGGCTTTTTCTTCTTCTTCAGCCCTTTTCTTCTTTGCCAGTTGACCTTGCTGACCCATGAAAGCTCTGTAGATTTCTTTATTTGACAATTTCTCAAGGTAGTCTGCATCCTCACCTTGAGAAATTAGTGCTTCTATCCACTCCTCTCTCATTTCTTTGGCTAGTTCAGAGTCAGTTGTTCTGAACTTAGCCTCTTCTTTCCTTTTCTTCTCTCTCTTCTTATTCTTTATTCAGTTGTTCCTGCAGCTGAAGAGCTAGACCTTCATTTTCTTGTAATTGAGTAGCTGCAAAAATTTTAACTTTCAGAGCATCTAGTTGCCTAGCATGCAACTGGATCTGTTGTTCTTTAAGGATAATGGCAGCTTTTCTTTCTTGAATCTTTCTAAACTCTGCCATCTCCTCTTCTTCTCTTTCCCTTCTTCTCTTCTCTCTTTCTCTTTTCTCTTGCTTTAATCTTTCTTCTTCTTCTTCTTCTTCTTCTTCTTCTTCTTCTCCCGTCATGATGCCCTTCCCCTTGTCTTTGTTGGATGCCTCTGCTTCAGCTTCATGGATCACAACAAAATATGTAATAGATGTTGTTGGGATCTCAACTTCAGCTTCATTGGCAAGTTGAGGAATAGACACAAAGGAAGGGACTGCTTCACTTTATTCCTTTTCCCATTCACTCCCATGTATAGCTTTGAAGGCTTCTTTGACATTTTGAGCAACCAATTTTCTTGACTCTACTGCTACACTCAGTCTGTCAGTTGGCGAGGAGGGAAGGGATAGATCTGAGTCAGAGTCATCCATTGCAAGCCATCCCTTCTTTTCAAGATAAGCTTTGATAATTTTGATCATTGCTTGACTTTCTAAGGAGTTGATGTTGCAGATGTGTGTTCTGACTCAAAGACGTTGTTCAGGAAGTCAGGTTTGAGGATCAGGATCTCTTGGATGTTGTTGATTGTGAACGATGATCCATCACTTAAGAAGAATTTAAAGCCAGAGGACACAGTGCTTGACCATCCTTGCACTTCCAGGCCCCTGACCACTTCATTGTACAAAAATATTCTCCAACATAGAACTTCTTCTTCTGTTAAAACACTGCTCCTGATCAAGTCAAGTCTTGGAGCCAGTCTTTGTTCTGATGCTATTGAAGATTCTGCAAGGTGTTCAGGATAGGCCACCCTGTTTGCTTCTTCTAGGAGCCTTTCAATCCAGGGTAGATTATCCTCCATCAAGACGTAGAACCTGTCGATTGCAAGTTCTACTGAGAGATCTGTAGAAGTGTTGGTGCAGCTTGATAGATACATTTCAAGAACCTGAAGTGGATTTAGTGTATTCCAATTCAGCTCTTCTACTCCACCAAACTCCTATCCAATCTAGAATATCTCAGATAGACCATCATACCCCTAAGCTAGAATGGAGTCAAATTCTAACTTATTTGCAGTCGGAGTGAATTAAGGGGCAATGGTCTGTCTTGATATGGCTGCAGCAGCAGGAAGTATGCTGAGTGATGAAGGTGTGTCTTCATTTTGACTTTCATTCTTTAACACCTCATCAATATCTTGGACAACTAACTTCCAATCCTCAGTGATATCTTCCTCTTCATCTACTGAGTCTGGAAAGTCATGGATTTGAACAAAAGCAGGTTTATAGAGAGAACTTTGAAAAGCAGCCTGCTCTTGTATCCATTCATCGAGGCTGTCAGCATCATCTTCCATAGTAACTATCTCCCCCTTTTTGGTTGCATCAGTGCATAGAGTTTCATCTGTTTGAGTGCCCACTGATACAAGGGAGGGAGTAGTCACTAGAGGGCATTGATGGGCTTCATGCATAGAGACTTGGTGCCGTAGTTTGGACACTTCATCCTCTAGCATTGCCACCCTGTCCGTCAATTCCAAATTTTGTAGTTTTAGTCTGTCCTCATCCACAGTTGTGGAATCCTTGGAACTAGATGGGGCCTTAGGCCTAGCCTCTGCATCCCCATCACCCTGGTTTTCTTGGCACCTGGGATTCCTCTCAGTGAAGAGTGTTTCAAAAGAAACATCCTCACTGTGAGTTGTCGTGGTTAGGGTCTTAGTGATGCTATCACTATCCTCATGGTCAATTGATGTACCAGAAGTAGTGATAGCCCTTTCCACATTCACTCTATCGTCACTCCCAGAGTGAACCTTCTTAGGTGATGAACTTGGGCTGGGTACATTAGTAGCCAAGTTAATCAATACCTCCGAGATAGTGGTAGTTGGAGAAGGTATATCATCTTGACTAGGTGCCGCACTTAAGTTCAGAGAAGAAAAATAATGAAATGGCTCAGCTGGTTGTTTTATGGATCCGGGATGTGATCCCGATCCTAATAGAGAAACTTCCAAGGAAGTATCTCTAATGGTTTGGCTATCCCTTTTGATATTCTCATCAGAATGTTGAGATTCTGAATGAGGGCTTTTAGGTTAGGATTGGGCCTGTGAGACAAGAGTAGAATGAGTCTTCTTGCTCCTTTTTCTGGTATATTTTGCCGCAACTAGGGCCCTATGTTCCAGTTGGGCGGTGATAACATCCAAAACAGGTGTAAGTAGTTTTTGTGCCTGTGTATCCTTAGTAGTATGCACAGGGGTTCGAACAATGGAAGCAGTTTGTTATTCAGGTTTTGAAGTGGAGGGTGTGGGATCAGTATCAGCTGGGATTGCTGAACTGTCACCCTGGGTACTTTATATGTTCATCATTGTAGATAACAATGGAACATTGACCCCTGAGAACTTTTTAGAAACAGTTCTCATACTTTGAAAAATGTTATTTTTATGTCCCAGCATAAGATAGATTCTTACAGGTTTTGAAAGATTTTTTAATTCATTGTTGAAAACTTCCTGCAAGAATCTTGGATACATATAAAATGCCTGCTTTGCACCTTCTTGAAGGTTATATCTCAAACCTTCAAAGATGAGATGTGCAAAGTTGAAACCTTGGCCAGAGACCATACCGTGAACAACAGAGGCAAGTGCAGAGCTCACTTGGTGCCATCCACTTCTCTTCTGTGATATGCATTGTAGAAGAGTGTGGCATCGAAACTTCCATGAAGGGCCCATCAGCGACTTTTCAATGGTGTACTCGTTCTGATTTCTAGTGTACCCTATGGACACAAAGGTCCTCATATATTCTTCCTTTGAGTATGAAATGGCGGCCCCCTCATCTTGAAGCTTGAGATGTTTTCGGAGGGTAGCTTAGTGATGGTGATGTCTTTTCCATCTACCTTGGATTGGATTTGGGGTATCCCCTGTTCGGTAGAGTAGACGGCGGTGTTCCAAAAGTCCTCCATATGAGGGATGAATATGGTGGGTTGACGGTTAATGCAAAATATGTCTTTGATCGACAGAGAAAGTCGATCATGTCATTGAACCCCTCGGACTGCTTTCCTTTTAATAGGTATGAGGTGAGATTGTGGTAGGGTGAGAACTTGTCATCGGGTTGGTTTATGTCAACCTCTGCCATTGTTGTTGGGTTTGGAGGGAAGGAGGAAGGTTTTTGAAAGGTGGTTAAGTATGAAAGGCTTTGAATGCTGTGGAGGCTTGAGAGAAAAAGGTGAGAGTTAGGTTAAAATTGAATGTGAAGAGGTTATGGAGAAATTTGATTTGTGTTATAACGGCAGAGGAGGGATAAAGCAAAGTTACTTGTACAGTACAACCTTATTCACTTTTTACTGTTACAGCGGTAATACACTATAACAGTCATGGTAAAGACTGAAATGATTTTTTTACAGCGGGTAAAAGTTAGTTTGGACTTATTTTTAGCCATCAGCAGCAAACTTGGTTGCTGCGGATGGTTAAATCTGTTAGCAGCAAACTCATTTGCTGCTGATGGATGCAATGATCCGCAACAAAGATGTTGCTGCTGACTGCCTTAAAGCTATCCGCAGGAAACTTGTTCCTGCTGATAACTTAAAGCAGTCAGTGGCAAATTCTTTGCTGCCGAAGATTAAACCTGTCAGTAGCAAAAACGGTTACTGCTGACTTATAACTTTTATTTACAACAAAAGACAAACACATTTATAAAACAAATTTTAGAGACAAATTTTAGTCAAAGTTCAACATACCAATTGATTCAACTAAATATGTAAATCTAGCTTCATCAAAAGGTTTTGTAAACAAATCAGCATATTGCTCATTGGTATGAACTTTGGTTAAAATAATTCTCTTTTTCTCAGCTTGATCTCTTATGAAGTGATACCTGATGTCAATGTGCTTTGTCTTGGAGTGCTGCACCGGATTGTTTGTGATTGATATAGCACTCATGTTGTCAATGTGAATGGGAGTGGCCATGAAAGTCATCCCATAATCCAGCATTTGGTTTTGCATCTAGATGACTTGTGCACAGCAACTTGAAGCTGCAATGTATTCTGCTTCTGCTGTAGAAGTTGATACACAGGTTTGCTTCTTGCACTGCCATGAAATCAGTCTTCCTCCTAGAAACTAACATCCCCCTAATGTGGACTTTTTGTCCAAGTTGCATTCCCCATAGTTACTGTCAGTGTATGCATACATGTTGAACTTTTCATTTTTAGAATACCATATCCCAAGTCTTAGGTCTCCCTTTAGGTATCTGAAAATTATTTTGACAACTTGAAGATGTGTGATCTTTGGAGCTGCTTGGAACCTTGCACAAAGGCATACTGCAAACATGATATCTGGCCTTGAGTAAGTGAGGTACATGAGTGACCCTATCATTGCACGGTATTGGTGTTGATCAGTGTCTTGACCATCTTTGTCTAGAGTCAGTTGATGGTGCACTTGCATAAGAGTTCTTGCAGTAGTACAGTCAGCCATTTTGAATCTTTCCAGAATGCTCTTTACATATTTGGATTGGCTGATAAAAATTCCATTTGGAACTTGTTTGACTAGAAGACCCAGAAAGAAATTTAGTTCACCCATTGAGCTCATTTCAAACTTTGAGTGCATCAGGATCTCAAAGTCTTTACCCAATTTCTTCCTTGTTAATACAAAGATGATGTCATGAACTTAGATTTATACCAGTAGGATTTCTCCCCCTTCATCTTTGATAAACAAGGTCTGGTCAATGGCACCTCTTCTGAAGTTGTTGCTTAGCAGATATCCAGACAAAGTTTCATACTAGCCTCTTGGAGCTTGATGTAAGCCATAGAGAGCTTTGTCTAGTTTGAACAATTTGTTAGGATGTGCAGGATCTACAAATCCTGGAGGCTGTTTGACATATACTTCCTCACCAATCTTCCTATACAGAAAGGCACTCTTGACATCCATTTGATAAACCATGAAATTCTTGGATGTAGCATATGCCAGGAAGATTCTTATGGCCTCCAGCCTGGCAACAGGAGCAAAGACTTTATCATAGTCAATTCCCTCTTCCTGAGTGTAGCCTTGAGCTCCAAGTCTGGCTTTGTTCTTGACGACAATGCCTCTCTCATCTTGCTTGTTCCTGAATACCCATCTTGTGCCAATAGCCGTTTGACCAGGTGGAAGATCAACAAGTTTCCAGACATCCTGCCTCTTGAATTGCAGCAACTCTTCCTGCATTGCCTCAATCCAACTGTTGTGTTTCAGAGCTTCATCTATCTTCTTGGGTTCTACCTGAGACAGAAAACAAGAAAACAGGCATATATTGGCCTCATGAGATTTGCTTCTTGTTTGAACTCCTTTGTGAACTTGGCCAATGATATTTTCTATGGGAAGTTCCTTGTTGATTCTTTGTGCTGGTACAACATCCAGTCGTATCCCTTGCTCAATATTGCTCTGATTTTGATCAGGAAACTCTTCATTCATGGTGGAAGAATCTTCAATATCAACAGCAACGTCAGAATTATCAGCAGCAGTGTCAGCATTAGCATCAGCAACATCTGTAGTATCTGCAGCAGATGCCTCTACAACATTTACAGATGAGTCTTCATTCAGGTTTTCATCTTCAGAGAGGCTGCTGCTGATGACATTTAAGAGTCTGGGTCCGACTTCACTGGCTTCAATAGCTTCCACAACAGATGGATGATCAATAGATGGTCTTTTCAGTTTGATAGAAGGTCTAGGAAACTCCAATCTGTAGTCAGAGGAAGAAGAGGAAGTTGGAGCTTTGGAGGAGGTAGACTCCATATTTGAGAAGATGAGAGGCTCAAATATTTGTGAGAAAGAGTCTATATCAAAGAGCCAGTCTGGGCCTTTTCCCTGTTCACAAGCAATGTGTTCCCTATATTCCACATTGGCTGATTTTTCCACAATTCTTGTTCATGAGTTGAATACTCTGTAGGCCTTGGATTGAGAAGAATAGCCCACAAAATAACCTTCATTAGATTTGGCACCAAACTTAGGAAGAACACCATGTGTGATAAGAATGGTGCATGGACATCCAAAAGGTTTTAGAAATCCAACGTAGGGAACTCTTTTGAACCAGAGTATATAAGGTGTCTTGTTGAGAGGCTTGACAATGAGAACTCTATTCTGTACATAGCAAGCTGTACTGACTGCCTCCGCCCAGAATGTGAGAGGCAGTTTTGAATCAGCCAACATTGATCTTGCTGATTCAATTAGAGTTCTGTTTCTTCTTTCAGCAACCCCATTTTGTTGAGGAGTTCTTGGGGCGCTGTATTGTCTTTCTATTCCCTTGCTCTCACAGAAACAGTTCAGAATGTGGTTTTTGAACTCTGCACCTTGATCACACCTTATGATTTTCACCTTTTGATTACTTTGATTCTCAACTCGAAAAATATAAGATTTAAGAATCTCAGCAGTTTCATCTTTTGTTCTCAAGAAGTATACCCATGAAAATCTGGTGTAATCATCAGTAATCACCAGACAGTATGACTTCTTGCCCATTGACATGACATTTGTAGGACCAAAGAGATCCATATGTAGCAGCTGTAGAGGAGTTTCATTTGAATTCAATGTCTTGGGCTTGTGAGAACTCTTGTGTTGCTTCCCTTTCAAACATGCAATGCAATGATCTTCAAGTTGGAATTCTTTGTCAGGAAGCCCTCAGACAAGATTTTCCTTTACCAACTTGTTAATGGTTTTAATATTGACATGGCTTAATCTCCTGTGCAGAGAGCTGATTCATCAACTGATGCCTTTGATAGAAAACAAGATACACTATCATCCGAGAATCCTGGGATAGACTAATTTTTCAAATGTGACCATTGCAAGTCATTCCATGCGTCTTCAACATGTTCTTCTTGAATCCAGGAGCGATTCTCCAGGAATGAACTTGACTACACGTGTTTTACCTGCGTATTAGTCAAAATAGACGAAAGATACAACGGTTAAATATTGAGGATACCGGAACCTGTCAAGATACCGAAGTATGTTGAAGATCCAGGATCCTGAGCTATAAAATGACCCCTAGCAATTGTCCCCAAATTTTAACAGCTGTCAAACACTTATCGACATCTGTAAAAATTTCAAAATTCAAATAATAAATGATGATTAGGTTGCGATAATACTTTTACGACGACCGAGGCGATTTAACCGTTGTAATTTATGGATATATTCATTATTACTCCTTCTCTTTCATTCAGATCTTCTTCAAGCCGGAACAGGTATAGACATTCATCTTCTGTGATTTCTGATTTCCTTCTTCTTTTTTGTAAATATGGGCAAGAAAATGACTAGGTCAGCTTCTTCCATCGTTGCCGAAACGATAGAGGATTTCAAGGATCAAGGAATCCTTGACCACTCTGATATTTAACTCTGTTCTTTTATCGATCAAGACATAAAACTTTTGAAGTCAAGCAACGTTTTTCCTCAAAATACCATCTTCAGGCCTTTTGATTCTAGAACTAAAGCTGATCTGATTTCTGAAACATAGATTTGCTTTCATAGCTATCCTTTTTCTTTGGGTCTGACGTATCCCTTTCCACCTCTCATCACCGAGTTTTTTAAGCTTACCGGTCTCTATTATTCCCAAATCATGCCGATTGTTTGGAGGATTTTGGTTACTCTTGATAGACTGAATCGTTCATACTCCTTAACCATTGGCGTACCTGAGTTAGCCTCTGCTTATAATTTAAGAACCCATGGCTCTTCTCGCTTCGTTCTTCAGCTTAAGCCTGGGTGAACTCACTTAATCCCAAAAGCCACTCAAAATGATCCTAACTGGAAGGGGAAGTTCTTCTTTGTCAGGAGAGACTCTATCCCCGGTGGGAGACATTTGCCGCTTGAATGGGTTAAGAAGGTCAGTAAATAGCTAGGATTCCTGCAGATTATATTACATTTTACCTGTTGCTGATAATCCTTGTTTGATCCTTGTGTAGCTCCGAAATTTTGTGAACTGGTACCTGCAAGAAGCGATACAGACAAGAGCATTGAAGCGTTATTGGAAATACATGTGGGTGAAAGATCCTTCCGCTTCGAGTATACCATTAGTCAAGCCAGCTTGGAAACTCAGCATTCTGAATCTGAGATGTCTTCAGGTAAGGAATATTTAGTATTTCTATCTTCTTATACCATGATTCTGAACTACTTTATTTTTGTGTAGGAAGCTCTCAATTTGCTTTGTCTGACCTTGACAGCCTTCTATCTGGGGCTATTGTGGTCAAGAAGGAGGGTCTCACGCTTGCAACTGCTAAGCCTCATGTCCCCGTTTCCTGGTCCAAAGCTTCTGTGTAACATCCATGTTTTTCGTTTAGAAAACGGGTTAGTAAATAGTGTAAATAACTGTTCACAAGATCAGGAGAATGGACGGGATTACGTGTTATTGTTTTATAAAGAATTAGCCGGGATTTAAAGTGTAGATGTCGAGACCTGGGGGGGGACTTTGTAAAGTTTCGAAATGGGTCGGGTCGAGAGGTCAATGGCGATTGGGGGACAAGCCCGGTGCAAGGAACACACCCCTATAGGGTTACGGCATGGGGGAGGGTCCCCATTCTTCTTGTTTGCGGCTGCCGAGATCGAGAGAGACGAATGAGGCGACGAGAGCTTCCGGTTCAAGGCGATTCGAGGTAAGAACTTGCATTCTTTACTCTCTCGATTCACATGTGTGGTTATCGGAATGTTATTTACGTGGTTGTGACGTTAGGGTTTTGTTAAAGCTCGAGTGACTATAGAAGACGAGGACGATCGATGATTCGGCGAGCACAAGTCTTCCGATTGAAAGGTATAATAGTTTCATTCTATCCGTACGATTGTTGTTTATGGGTTGCGGGACTGTTGGGGGTGTTCGGCCGAACCCTTTTGGGGTGGCCGACATACGTAGCGAGGTCGAGGGAGGAGCCGACTAGACTTACGTGGCGAACCGCGAGGCGGGGAGGACTGGTGCGAAGCCGACAGGGACTAGGGTGATGCAGTGATGGCCGTGACAGGCCGGTGGGGACAAGGATGTAGCGACGGCAACACGGTGGAACTGTGGCAGCAGTGGCCGAAGGACGCGGGGGCTGCGGGTGGACTCGGGACGAGGCGTGGAGGTCGGAGGTGGTGCTGGCCGGTCGCTACAGTAGCGAGGATGGGCTCGTCGGGGGTTTTGCGAGGCTGTGGAAGCTCGGAAGGGGGCGGCGTCGGGTTGTGGTGGTTCCGAACGGGCACGACTGCAACAATAGGAGCCGGAAGGTGGTATTGCCGAGCCGAGCACTGGCGAGTAATGAGTTGGGGTCGGTTCGGGTGTGCATGCAACGCCATGCATGGCGACGTGCGTGCACGGGTGTTAAGCCCTGGGTCGGGTCGAGTGAGTGAGCTAGAGGACGAACGTCGAGACGTGATTATTGACTCGTGAATTGTGTGTAATATAAGTGCGAGATCGAAGAGCGAGAACGAGACATTAGCGGGTTCTAGAGATCGAGGCGTATCAAGAAAAGGTGAGTTTCTATCGCCCACGTTTAAATGTTTTGTATTTTTGGGCTCGAATACATGCAACGTGCCATATAGTAAGGGCACGAAATGATAAGGGTTTTGACGTTGATATTCGTGTTATGATACGATAGTATAGTTATATGCGTAGGATTTGGTGTCGAGTTATTTAATGCGATGCTTTGATATTATGAGATTAATTGTTATCGGGTCGACTCTAGTCGACGGGAATTGAGTCTGACCTTAGTTAGATGAAATGGGTTGCTTAATCGTGATAGTAAGTCGGTGTTGATTGGTGGGTTGTTATGACTAACGATGATTAGTCTACGAGTCATGAGCGTACGAGTCTTTGGACCAGTCGACGTGATTTTGTGTGTGTCGATAAAATATATAATTGATTAATCGGTAAAGAATTGAGAAAACCTTTGTGACGTAAATCGTTTTTAATAAAGCGTCGGGACTTAATATCCCCAAACGAATTACTCTAGAACTCACTCAGTGTAGCTAACTTTTAGCATGTATTTCAGGTAAGGAGAAAGCGTGAGCTGGCGGCTTCTGGATGGCGTTTGGTTACCGTGATCGTTGTGATGACATTTACTTTTCCGTTATGATGTTGAATGATTTAGATATTATTACTTGTTTGGATTATGTTTGAGATTTGGGTCACTGACCACTGTTGACTATTTGTTTTCCGTTGCATTTATTGGGACAATTTGATGTCATTTACTATTGTGCTTACGTGTATGCCAACGTGTCGGATTCCCAGGTTTAGGGCCTTACAAGTTGGTATCAGAGCGGTGGTTTAAATAATCTGGGCATCCTCGATGCCTAGACTTAGAATGAGAATGAGACCAATGTGTAGGGAATGTCATCACGCATAACCAAAGCCAGAAGCGCCAGGTATGAGTCAGTGTAAATGTGTGTGTGTTGGTAGGCTAAGACAGGGGCGTTATGCCAAGATGCAGTATAGGGATGGTTTAAAACCTGAAAGGCAATGCAAGCGGGTAATGGCGATTGGCTACCGTCATTAACTAATTGCACTGCTCGGATTGTTTTAAATGATACCTAAGTATTGCTTTGTTTGTTATTAATTTCAGTAACTGATGACACCTAAGAGAAAGACTGCGGGTAAAGCTACTGGTAGGGGGCGTCGTGAGAACGCTCAAGACGACAATGCTAATCATGAAGAGGTGTCGGTTCATACTGAACCGTCAGTACGTGCTGAACCTTCGGTGCATTTTGAGCACAACGAAGGGTTCCAATTCGAACCAGAGGTTCGCGAAGTGGTTAAGAAGGAAGTGGCTGAGATGATCCATGAGTATATGCCGGATATAGTGAAGGCAGCATTAAAGGAGCTCGAGATGAGAGTGATAGTGGAGGTGGAAAAGAAGAAGAAATCGACTGGAACTGGCGGCAACTGTGACTACGGGCACTTTAAGAAGTGCGATCCGCCTAGGGTCGATGGGTTGAAGGATACAGTGGCCATATATCACTGGCTTACTGAGATGGAGTCCACCATCTCTATCAGTGAGTACAAGCCGGAGCAGATAGTGAAGTTCGTTTCTCACTCTTTCTCTGCTGAGGCCTTGCACTGGTGGAACTCGGTGAAAGACAGAAAGACAGCTCAGGATCTAGAAGCTATGACTTGGGAGGATCTGAAGGGTTTGATTAAGAAGAAGTTCTGTGCTCCAGGAGAGCTGGAGAGAATGGAGAGGGAGTTCCTGACTTTCAAGGCTGGTAAATCGACTCATCGTGAGTACACGTCAAAGTTCATAGAGATGGCACGTCTGGTACCACATTTAGCTGGAAATGATGAGCGGTGGATGAAGTTGTACATAGCCGGTCTACCGGATCGTGTTAGGCATTTAGTCAAGGCTCAGCAACCTTCGAGTTTCGACGGTGCGATGGAGCTTAGTGGGACTTTGTATGATGATGTCATGGGAGCTGAGGTGCAAGAGAAGAAACCAGAGGATAAGAAGTGGACCGTACCCCTCAAAAGGTTCGGTAATTTGAAGGTTCCGTTTGGGAAGAAGGCTAAGACCGATGGACCTGATTCGTGTCGTAAGTGTGGAAAGATGCACTCAAGTGAGTGCAGGGCTGATGCGGGTACTTGTTATAGGTGCGGTAAGGCGGGACACTTTGCTAGAGACTGCCCGCGCGGTCCTAAGTGTTACCAGTGTGGGGGTCTAGGCCATCTGGCGAAAGAGTGTAAGGCAGGACAGAGTGCGGGACCAAGCAGGGAAGCAGTCCCAGTTAAGAAAGAAGATGAAAAGTCTAAGGCTAAAGCTAGGGCTTTCACTATGACTGCAGCTGAAGCCAAGAATGACCCTGCTGTTGTTTCAGGTACTTTTCTTATTAATAACGTACCGGCTTCGATTTTATTTGATTCAGGGGCAAGCAAGAGCTTTGTAGCCCCATTTTTTTGCAAGAGTTTGTGTAGGACGGCTAGAACGATTGAAAATCCGTTTAGTGTTGAGACCGCGGTGGGATCGCCCACCAGAGTCATTGAAGCGTTAGATGACTGTTTTATTAATCTAGAGGGTCATAGGTTCCCTGTTAGATTATTTATTATTACGTTAGGAGGGTTTGATGTTGTGTTAGGGATGGATTGGTTGGCCGCGTTTGATGCGAACATTGTTTGCCGATAGAAAATGATAAGGTTAAAGTCCTTAGAAGGAACGATGGTGACGGTGTATGGCGACAGAGTGAGCTCTCTACCGAGAGTTATCTCTATGATGAAGGCGGTGAGGTCATTACGGCATGGGTGCATGGCATACTTAGCTTATGTCACCAATATAGAAGCAAAGAGTGTGGATTTATCAGAGGTTCCAGTGGTGCAGGAGTTTGCAGACGTTTTCCCTGTTGACATAACGGGAGTACCACCGGAGCGAGAGATCGAATTCCAGATCGATCTACAGCCAGGAGCTCAGCCGGTTGCTAAACCTCCGTATCGGTTGGCACCGATGGAGATGAAGGAGCTCATGAAGCAACTTCAAGACTTGTTGGACAAAGGATTCATAAGACCAAGTATATCACCATGGGGTGCACCGGTCTTTTTTGTGAAGAAGAAGGATGGTAGCATGCGCATCGACTACCGAGAGCTCAGTAAGTTGACGACTAAGAACAAGTATCCGTTACCGCGTATCGATGACTTGTTTGATCAACTGCAAGGAGCAAAGTGGTTTTCACGTATGTAAGTCCCAGCGGGTCTACCGATCGATCTCTACTGTAAAACACATAATACGTACACGAAGTGCGGAATCTTTACGTATACGTATGTCTCGAATAGTCACGAACACAATCCAATCACACAAGACACGATTTCATAAAAAGCTTCTTGTATTATCATTCAAACAGTAAACACATAGTAGTTCTAGTTAAAAATGCAGAAGTTACAAATGAGAACAACTCTTGAACTTAATAAGTTCGCCACCTTTAGTTCAGGCGAACTTGTTAAGTTCGCCTCAACTATACCAGGCGAACATATTAAGTTCGCCTGTGCAAACTTAACTAATTACAATTACAAAACATACAAAACTTTAAACATAAAGACTAATCTATTACAAGGCTTGTTGTCACAAAACATGCTCCAACAGACTCCCCCTTGACAACATTGGTCTTTATCTTCAAGTCTTATTCTTCCAATTCTTTGGCAACGAGCTCCCTGCACATATCCTGTGTTTCAAACACATATACAATACCTTTTTATACTGTAATGCCTTCTCTCTGCTTTCATCAGTATACTTGATCTCTCTACGCTTTAGCATCTTCTGATCAGACCTTGAAAAATTAACAAGGTTCATAGCATCAAAGAATCTCACTATAGCCTTTCCATTCAAGTCTTCTATCACAACTTCTCCCATACATCCATCAACGTACCACCATTTAAGATCATGTAAACAATCATAAGAAATCAGTTTCAATGGAATCTTTGGTACTGATCTCACAGGTTTAAACTTATATCTCCATGTCACCTTTTGAGTAACAGGATCTACTTCTTTTATTCTTCTTCCCTATTGAGGTTTCAGTCTCTCATACTTTCCAGAACCTCCTTCCATTCTTATCAAGTTAGCAATCGAGTCAGCTATTCCATTATTCGATCTGTTAATCAAGGGCTTTGTTGATAACCCATTGACTTCACATCTCAGTAAAGAGTTAAAGTATTTAAGCCTTGGCTTCAAATATTGAACTCCATCTGTTCTCTTCAAAGCGAATAACTTGAACTCAGCTTCATAAAACCAACTTATTATTCTTCCAGAGCATTTGTCTTTGTTTACATATCTCTGCTTTTGCACTGGTGCCACTGGAGCAACTGGTAAGTTATCTCTCCAGCTCTTCACCATCTCCATCCATTGTGCCTTTGTCATTCCAGTATTCTTATACATTTCTGTATCTTTAGGCAAACTTTCAGCAGAGTCAGAATTTTGTTTTTCTAGATCAGGATCAGATGCATCAGATTCTACAACTCCTTCTGAAAACCCTTCAGGAATTACATCATCTTCAAACACATCTGTATCAATTAAACCTTCACATCCTTCGTAAACAACTTTCTTATTATCACACTCCAGCTCTACCTCAACAATCTCTCCTTCCTCTAATCCTTCCTCTTCTGTATCATCATCAGAAAGATCATCCAAATCTATCAAACATTCAATTTTGTCAGCTTCATCCATATCAGAATCTTCAAAGAACAAAGAATTATCTAACATGTTAGCATCATTAGCTTCATTGTCACCACTAGTCATCATATTGGCTTCCACAATAACCTCCGACTCCCCCTGAGTTAATGAAGGATTAGATGCAACGTGTTGATGCTCACCAAAACCATCACCAGCACTTGGTTCATCATCATCATCTGGATTCTTCTGAATACCAATACCGTGACAAGTAGTTTTATCATTATGAGCCTTCTCCCCCTGAGGGTCAAGACGCTCAACCAATTGATTAACAAGGATCCGCATCTCTGCAAGCACCTTGTTTTGATCATTAATAGTCTGAGCACGCTGGGCTTCTCTAGCAAGCAAATCATCTACCTGAGATTGTAAGCCTGAAACCTGTGTTTCCAAGGCTTGTATTCGTTCATCACTAACATCTCTTGTAGACTGATCAGCCTCATCTTGTGCTTTAGATACAGTAGGAATCACCTAAGGACTAGGAGATTGTGAAGGATTAGGAGTTACGATCAAAGAATCAACAAACTCTCTATCCATTGCAGATTGAGCAGCATTAATAGACGAAGCCATCAATTTAGGTCCTTTGACTACAGGAGCTTCATCATCGTCAGAACTAGATGTTTCATCTTGTAATTTCCTTTTACCAAGTATTGTATTGGGAGGAGGACCCCTTACAGACTTGCATCTTGGTAAAGTCACTTTATTCTTACCTAGAGACTTCTAACGGTTATCATATATAATTTGAGTAACTCGGGGAAGTTTAGCTAACTGATCATAATGATCAGGTCCAAAATCCTGAGAACTATCATCATTGTCATCAGAGCTACCAGATCCAGATGAACTGGTGCTAGTCTCTTCAACCGCTACATCATCAACATGAGGTTCATTATCAACATGTACAGTTACATCATCAGCAGCATGATCATCATCATTATCATCACCATCATCACCATCACCATCACCATCATCATCATCATCATCATCATCATCATCACTGTCAGTACCTTCATTATCATCACCACCTTTCTCATCCTCTTCCTCCTCATATTGATTGTCAACTGGAGGTAATTCCAAAGCAGGATCATCATGTATCCAATTATTGTTTGGTGGTGCAACATAAGCAAGATTAATTATGTGCCCAAACAATGGTGTAGCAACTGGAATTAAAGCAGGATTCTGCTGTTCAGTAAAGATCCTCTTTGTCATTGGAGTTAAATTCAATCGGGGATTTACTGGTGGCAAATTAGGGATCAAATGATTTAGGATAACCTGCATGAATCGAGGGTACATTAAGAAACCCTGACCCTCAGGTGGTGTAATCTGCATCACCAACTGCCTGTAGAAGTAAAGAGTAAAGTTGAAAGGTCGATTCAATGTCAAAGCTACCATTGCAGCTTGCAAAGAAGACTTTAACCCGTCAGTACCAGCTTTCCTTGGTGATAAGCATTGAATAATCACATGCATAAAATATCTCCATTGCCCTACAAGACCACCCTTGCGTGCCTGTGTATCATTCTGGCGACCTCGATAACCCATTCTTTGAAAGCAACCCGGGTCATCATTTCTTCCACCCAAAGAGAGAGCTGTCCTGATATCCTGGGCAGAAATAGCAATTTCTTGGTTATTCACTGTAGCCCGAATCACATGTGGATCAACATTTGTATCTTGGTGTGCCGTCTCCCAGAATTGTTGAATGTATAATAGGCTAATATGAGGATTAGCTGAAAGAGCGACATGAATCCTTGATCGATTGAGAAAATTAATAATCTCTTGATAATTTGCCGCCTCAGCTAACTCGGGATCAAGTAGTGCCACCTGATTGTGCTTATAATCAACACGACGATCCATGACCTGCTCAGAACAGTATATTAGACATCGAAAATTTCAAACACAAATTCAAAATAAGAAAAAATAACAAAGTAACAAAAAATTTTAAAGAAAAATCACAACTTTGAAAATGCCAAGTCTTTCCAACTCTGTTCCCCAAGGCGAACTTAACAAGTTTGCTTAGAGTTACAAGAGGCGAACTTGTTAAGTTCGTCTGAGCAAGTTCGCTCAAAAAGACGAACAGTCCCCCATGCGACAGTCACGATGATAACCGAGAATAAAACCGCGATTTCGAACAAATTGATGGATGAAATGAGATGATTATACCTTCTATGAACTCGCAAACTAATTTTGATATAGAAACAGGAACAGATAATCACTTTCACCAACTAAAATTCAAACTTAGAAAAATCACGCAATTTCATATAAAATCGCCTGATAAGTTTGCTCTAGTCAAAACAAAGGTAAAAATGGTCAAGTTCGCTTAAGTCAATATATACTCATCTGATTAAGTTCGCCTAATTCAAGCGAACTTAACAAGTTCGCCTAACCCATACTTGAACAAAATTTTGAAAATTTTCATTTTCTTCTCTTTCCGACATTCCGATTATCTTGCAACCTGTACAGCAATCTCAATCCAAACTTATAAGAATTTTTCATGGAAGATAAAAACAAAATTGTTTTGAATTTTTCTTAGAAAACTAAATGAACAAGTAAAGAATATATTTTTGGATTTTTCAAAATTTATGCTAAAACACACTAAAATCTTTTTGTACTCTTTCTTAAAGAATTAAAGCAGTAAATCTAGAAACATCTAAAAATAAAATCTTTTTGGTTTTTCTCTGTACATACAGAATCACATATTTTTGGCAGAACACTGCGAGTAAGAAGATCATATCAGTATCTTCTGAATAAAAATCCTTGGCAGATCTAAGGGTTGACCTATGACATTCTGCATATTTACAGATACTTGGCTCAGCAAACAATTTCCCAGATCTAATATATCATATTTTCAGACACTATTAAATCGTTTGAAATTTCATTTTAAATTTTCAGAAATTCATGAAATGATACGCGATAAACTTCAAAGTAAACAGGATCAGATCATGACATGCTAACTTAGTCATACCGAATTTGCAATATACTACATGTCAATTCAAGTTGTCAGCATTATAAGATTTTAAACTATAAGCATTTTTATCCCACGTTCTTGTGAGTTAGTACCATTTATATGAAAACAATGTGTACCCCACAAATATGCCAACAAAAATGTAAAATTGCACTATCTTCAAGACATATTGAGACTTATGCAAAGTTTAGATCAATTTCCAAGATGAGACTATCTCAATTAGCACATAAAAGAAACCAGATCCAGAAGGATATATTGAATCAGAATGATTCAGAATCGAATGATTCATATAACTTGGTTTTGGATGAAATATCATGATTCGTATTAACAAAAGAATGATCAAAGAATCGATTGACTCAGTGATACAAGGTAATGTGATCCAACTGTTATATGGATATATTCAATGGAATCAAGATAACTGATCCAAGGGTGAGTATATGTTCCAACAAGTTGTCAGAAACATATCTTAGTCCAACTTCACATTGCATGTTTTTCGGGACATGGGCAGTAAAGTGAACTGAAAAATTGTGCTAATCAATATAGTCCGATACTGGTCTCATGAAATACTTAGTCTCATATTCTTTATGTGATAATGATCTTTTAACACACACACCCAACATACCATGGGTTCAAATTACAATTGTGACATAGACCATTATGTTTTCACACTACTAATGGACTAAAAATGCTTCTATCCTACTGACAATTCAAATTACATGCAAAAATTAAAATTTATATATAGCAATATCAGACAGTTATGAAGCTATCATTTCCTGTTTATGCAAACTAAGATGTTTAGATCAACTCATATAAGCACAAACATAAATACAGACACGAGGTAGTCAATCTATGGTCATGAGTATGTGATCACCTACTAATGTACTATCATTTCTTCTCTAACTTCAAGCAGTACCGATTTTATCTTTTTCAAATTTGTTTGAGTTTTTCAGAAAACAAGAACACTAGCTAAAAATAAAGCATAAAACTATTTACTTTTAAATAATCTATAAAACTAAAAGAAAAACTTCCATGAAAAACCTTTTGAAAAACCTTTGTCACGTTGGATTAAGCATACTAATCATTTGAGTAAGAAATTCAAACCGTGTACGATCGAATGCTTTGGTAAACAAATTAGCATAATTGTCATTCGTATGAACTTTCACCAACTCAATCAGCTTCTTTTCTACACAATCACGAATGAAATGATGTCGAATCTCTATGTGCTTTGTCTTTGAATGTTTCAAAGGATTTGTTGTGATCGTCATGGTGGCTGTGTTGTCAACCATCATTGGTGTCCCTGTAAAGTTCAAACCATAATCCCTCAACTGCTATTGAATCCATAGGATTTGGGAACAACAACTGGCTGCTTCAATATATTCTGCCTCACATGTTGAAATTGCAATTGAGGTTTGCTTTTTGCATTGCAAGGACACAAGTCTATTCCCTAGAAATTGACAACCACCAGATGTTGATTTTCTGCCCAGACCGCAATGTAACATCCCAAAAATAAAACAACGGTTAAAATGACGAAATAAACGAACGGGGCATGTCGGGTCGGGTCAGATGGGCTAGAAGGGGAGCCTCCCCTATAAATAGCCAAGGTCACAACCCATTTCTCTCATTTGTAACTTCTAGAGAGAGAAACCGTAGAGAGAGAAAGTTGTCGGATCGACCCGAGATTTGAGAAGTGTGTTGCTCCATAACTCGTGAGAAGAACCACCAGATCAGAAGCTCGATTCAGGTAACGATCCGACCTAAATCTGAGTTTTTGTTCGTTTTTGGGTTTTTCGGGTTTTGGGTAAAAAGGTTATGTTTGAACGGATGAAACTGGAAGATGAGTATAGATTTGAGTTCCTTAATGGAAAACGAACGTTTTGAATGCAACAGGTTCGGGATCTTGACATGATCAGACCCGAATGCGAAAGTTAGGGTTTTCGTGAAGAACAGGTCGTGCGCACTTGCTAAGTGCGCACGGAGGGACCTGCGCACTTGCTAAGTGCGCAGGAGGAGGGACCTGCGCACTTGCTAAGTGCGCAGGAAGAGGAACCTGCGCACTTGCTAAGTGCGCAGGAGGAAGGACCTGCGCACTTGCTAAGTGCGCATGAAGCATGGTCTGCGCACTTGCTAAGTGCGCAGGCAGCAGGGTCTGCGCACTTGCTAAGTGCGCAGACATCAGAACTGATTAAGTAAAGTCAGTATGTTAGAATGGTTAAACCGTTAGAGTCGGTATTAGTCTGATGTGCATTTAACTAATCAATTCAGATCGGAAGTGAAGTTGTTGGACCTTTGTTAGGACAACCGAGACTAGCTTATAAGGTGAGTTCTAGAAGCCCTCTTTTAAATGTTTTAATAATGTTTTTGGGCTGGTGTGCACACGTGATGATTTTATAAAACGATGTTATGAAACGATGTTTACGAAGGATGTATGTAACGTTTTATAAAATGATGTTTATGAAGGATGTTTTAGAAGGAAGGTTTATGAAGGAAGTGTTTATGAAATATTTTGCCAAAAGAAGTTTACGAAGTGTTTTAACGAATGAGAATGTTTTTAATAAAACGTACGAATGCTTTAACTGAAGTTTTTGAAGTAAAAGAAGCGAAGGTTTACGAAAGTCACAAACGAACGAATCTGCCAATATTCCTTAGGGAATGAAGGTTAAGGGATGGGAAGTATGTTATGGGCCTTAACCTTTTAGGGGCCTCTGTGGCTGGCCAACTGTTGTATAACTGGGGTGATGACGGTCACCAAGGGGATTATCGTGATCCTTGAAGTTGGTACGATTTACCTTACGGGGTAGTCGTGCTTGAAGTTTGGTACTTGCGCCCGACGGGGCGCAGTGCTTGAAGTTTGGTACGCGCTATCCTTTGGGACGCCGTGCTTGAAGGGTTGGATGACCTAAGTATCGGGCCCTAGGAGTTCCACACCCGAAGGACAGTACGGTGATGATGGGCCTAGTGGTGGTGATCCTTAAGTTATTCAACCAGTATGTAACGTTTGGATTTGATGGTTACGAGAAGGCGCAGATTCTATATGTTCGTTGACTTATGAAGTGTTATGTTTGTTATTGCATTATTTACGTACGCTTTTTATTAAATGAAGTATGAAGTGATGTTTTTGGCAATTTATTTGAAGTTAAGGTTTTATGTTAAAACTAGAACTCACCAGCGTAGCTGACGTTTTTAAGTGTGCACATTCAGGTTAAGGTAGGTTATGGGGATGGACGGTGATGCTTGGCAAGCGAGAAGAGTTACCCGGCTGATCATGAAGACTGACATCCCGTTATATTTAGTTATGATGTAAATATGTTTTAAACTATGTTTACGCTTCCGCATGTACGAACAAGTTTTAATTATGATGAATGAATGAAGTTTTCCGCTGCGTTATTTGATATTCATGTTTAAGAACTGTTTGTGAATGAGTAAATCCAACAAGTGGGGCCTCCCGGGTTTGGGGCCTTACAAGTTGGTATCAGAGCAATAGTTTGAGAGATTCGGACACTCCTAGTGTCTGAACTTAAACTGTGAATGGGACCGAAAGCGGATGCCAGTACGGGTAACTCGAGCCAAAGCATCAGGTATGAAGGTAGTATATGTATTTACGTATATAGTATGCCTTAGAAAGGGTTAAGTAAGGACTTGTGTTCTGATGAAATCACAAAGGTGGTCAAATAGAAATCGAAAGGTAGTGTAATGGTTAATTACAGATGGCCAGTGTATATTAACATCTTACAGTGCTTATCGAATTCTATTTGTTAACTAGCGTGATGACATTGGATTTCTTGTCTTATAGAACGTAATGGCAAGGAGAGGAAACGGAAGGCGTGGTGGCCGTACCGGCGGTCGAAATGGTGGGCGTGGCAGGATCCCTGCGCGCCAAGAGTATAGTGAAGAAGGAAGTGTTCACACTGAACCGGCGGTTAGTGTGCATGAAGCTGAGCAGACACAGGTTGAAGAACAACCTTTCACTTTTGAACCAGAAGTGAGAGCAGCTATAGCTCGAGAGTTTACGGAGTTGATGAAGACTTCTCTGCCAGGTCTGTTGGCAGAAGCATTGAAGCAGGTCAATGCGGTGGGTGGGTCTAGCGCGGCAGTTGGTGCTCAGAACAATGAGACCGACAATGCACCGCCTGCTCGCGGATGCGACTATAAGTCCTTTAAGGCATGTGACCCACCGGTCCTCACTGGAAAGAAAGACGCGGTGGCTACATTTGACTGGCTGATCCGTATGGAAGCTGCCATTCGTCTGAGCGAGTGTCGAACGGATCAAGTTGTAAAATTTGCTGCTAACTCCTTGAGGGAGGAAGCATCTCATTGGTGGGAAGGTATACGTTAGGCAAAGGGGAGCGAGATTGTGGATGCGATGATGTGGGCTGACTTGAAAACTTTGGTGATCAAGAATTTCTGCCCAAGGAACGAGATTGAGAAGGTAGAGAGGGAATTTCTGGGTTTGAAGGCCGGGAACATGACGCACCGGCAGTACACAACCCGATTTAATGAACTGGCACGTCTGGTGCCACACCTTGTCACTACTGAAGAGAGAAAGATTGCCTATTATATTCAAGGGTTGCCGAACCAGGTCCGCACCTATGTCAAGGCAAACGCCCCTACTACCTATGATTCGGTAGTAGAACTGAGCGGCGTAGTATTTGATGATCTGGCGCTGAATGTTGTTGCCATTGAAGAACCTAAGAAGAAGTTGAGTTTTCCCGCTAAACGATCGGGTGGGAAGTTGTTTGGGGCTCGGGACAAGCAGGCCAGGGTAGGCGAGACGACAGTCTGTGGGAAATGCGGAGTAAGACATGCGGGTGAATGTCGGTTAGGATCGAATCTGTGCTTTAAATGCGGCAAGCCCGGACATTACTCCCGTGAATGCCCGCAAGGCTACAAATGCTACAATTGTGGGGAAAGTGGTCATATGAGTCGGGAATGCACCAAGCCCAGGATGGGGGAAACCGGGAAGGGAAAAGGCCCGGAAAAGAAGGGAGAGGGATCTCGTGCGAAGACGCGGGCGTACGCACTGACGCAGGAACAAGCCAGGGCGGATCCCGATGTGGCGTCAGGTACGTTCGTCCTTGACAACACTCTTGTTTCTGTGTTATTTGATTCGGGTGCCGGTAAGAGTTTTATATCTGCGTCTTTTTGTAAGAGAATGAAGTACGCTGCCAGTAAGTTAGAAAGGGCCTTTAGCGTAGAAACCGCAGAGGGTTGAACTGCGAGAGTGACCGATGTAGTTGACAACTCCACAATAAAAATAGAAGGACATAGGTTCCCTGTCAGATTGTTTGTTATGGTTTTGGGAGGGTTTGATGTCGTGTTAGGTATGGATTGGCTAACTGCCAATGAAGCACAAATTATATGTAAACGAAAGATAATCCAACTCAAGGCTCCGGATGGTAGCAAAGTCGAAGTCTTTGGAGATCGTGACGCCCCGATGCCAAACGTCATCTCAATGATTAAGGGAACGAATTACTTGAGGCGCGGATGCGAGGCTTATCTGGTATATGTAATTGACAAGTGTAAGGAAGTGAAGGAACTAGACGATGTACCCGTGGTACGCGAGTACCCGGAGGTGTTTCCAGAGGATTTGCCTGGGATACCATGCGATAGAGAAATTGAGTTCCGAATTGACTTAGTACCAGATGCCCAGCCCGTGGCTAAGGCTCCATATCGACTAGCACCAGTGGAAATGAAGGAACTTATGGTCCAACTAGACGAGTTACTTGAGAAAGGATTTATCCAACCGAGCATCTCGCCGTGGGGTGCTCCGGTGTTGTTTGTAAAGAAGAAAGATGGTTCGATGAGAATGTGTATCGATTATCGCGAGTTGAATAAACGAACGGTGAAGAACAAGTACCCTTTACCAAGGATCGATGACCTGTTCGACCAGTTGCAAGGCGCAAGTTGGTTTTCGAAAATCGACCTTCGGTCCGGGTACCATCAGTTGAAGGTGAGGGATGAAGACATACCGAAAACTGCATTTCGCACGCGTTATGGACTTTTCGAGTTCCGCGTAATGTCTTTCGGATTGACGAACGCCCCCGCAGCGTTCATGGATTTAATGAATAGGGTGTGTCGACCGATGCTGGATCGATCGGTAATCGTGTTCATCGATGATATCCTTATCTACTCCAAGAATGAGGGTGATCACGCGTGTCACTTGAAGGAAGTATTGGAAGCTCTGAAGAATGAGAAGTTGTATGCTAAGTTCTCCAAATGTGCGTTCTGGCTTAGGGAAGTCCAATTCCTAGGTCATGTTATTGGCCCGAACGGCATTATGGTTGACCCAGCAAAGATAGTAACGGTAAGTGAATGGGACATTCCTAAGACGCCAACTGAAATCCGCAGTTTCTTAGGATTGGCAGGCTACTATCGGAGATTCATTCAGGATTTCTTGAAAATAGCTTCGCCATTAACAAAGTTGACTCGGAAGGAAGTAAAGTACGAATGGGGTTCGACCCAGGATGAGGCGTTTAAGGAATTGAAAGAGAAGCTAACACAAGCTCCAGTCTTGGCCCATCCCGAGGGCAGTGAAGACCTGGTGGTATACTCTGACGCGTCGGGTCAGGGATTAGGGTGTGTGTTGATGCAACGCGGTAGAGTAATTGCATATGCGTCGCGGTAGTTGAAAGTTCACGAAGTCAACTATCCGACTCACGATTTGGAACTTGCTGCTGTCGTATTCGCATTAAAAATCTGGAGGCACTACCTGTACGGGGTAAAGTTTACTATTTACTCCGACCACAAAAGTTTGAAGTACTTCTTCGAACAAAAGGAGCTTAATATGAGGCAGCGGAGATGGTTGGAACTCCTGAAGGACTATGACTGTGAAATAATGTACCACCCTGGAAAGGCAAACGTGGTGACTGACGCTCTAAGCCGAAAGGATGTGCCTACTCCTATTAGAGTGAAAGCTTGCCAGTTGATGGTAACATCAGATGTGATGAGAGAAATCGAAAGAGCTCAAGATGAAGTTTTGAAGGAAGAAAATATAAAGAAAGAAAGGATGGTTGTCCAACAGGACAAGTTGGAATATAACACCCTTGGTGTTAGAACACGTTATGGACGGGTATGGATACCTATGGGTGGCGAGCTTAGAACTAAAATCTTGGATGAGGCTCATAAGTCTCGTTACTCTATCCATCCTGGTACCAACAAAATGTATCAAGATCTGAGGAAGGAATACTGGTGGCCTGGAATGAAATGTGATGTGACGAAGTATGTAAGCAAGTGCTTGACTTGCTCGCAAGTAAAGGCTGAACACCAGAAACCGTATGGAAAGATTCAACCACTTGACATACCAGAATGGAAGTGGGAACACATTACCATGGACTTCATAACCAAGCTACCTCGCACAGCTAAAGGTCATGACACCATTTGGGTAATTGTGGACCGGTTGACGAAGAGTGCTCATTTCCTACCTATTCACGAGACGTTCTCATCGGAAAGGTTAGCGGAAGTATTTATTAACGAAGTAGTAGCACGGCATGGGATGCCTTTGACGATAGTATCCGACCGGGACACACGATTCACATCGAGGTTCTGGAAAAGATTTCACGAAGCGATGGGCACGAGGCTTAATATCAGCACAGCATACCACCCGCAAACGGATGGTCAGTCCGAAAGGACCATTCAGACATTGGAGGATATGCTCCGTGCCTGTATTATCGACTTCGGTGGTAGTTGGGACAGCCATCTGCCGTTAGCTGAATTCTCCTACAACAATAGTCATCACACGACGATAGGCATGCCGCCTTACGAAATGTTGTATGGTAGAAGATGCAGGACCCCGGTTTGTTGGGGTGAGATTGGACAGAAGGAATTAGGAAGTCTCGAAGTCGTAAGAGAGACGTCGGAAAGGTTTGATCAGATCAAAGCGCGAATGAAGGCCGCACAAGGTCGTCAGAAGTCCTATGCGGATAGACGACGAAGGCCTATCGAGTTTGATGTTGGGGACAGAGTAATGTTGAAAGTGTCGCCCTGGAAGGGAATCATACGATTCAGGAAGAGAGGAAAGTTAAGTCCGAGGTTTATCGGACCATTCAGGATAATGGCACGGGTTGGGGAAGTCGCTTATAGGTTGGAGTTGCCGGATGAGTTAAGTGGGATTCATCCTACCTTCCATGTATCACACTTGCGAAAGTGTTTGGCGGATGAATCGGCTCACGTACCACTTACCGACATCGAGGTCGACAACAGCCTTAATTACATCGAAGAACCCGTGGCCATCTTAGACAGGAAGGAGAAGCGGTTGCGTAATAAGGTTATCCAATTGGTTAAAGTCCAATGGAAACATCAGAAGGGATCGGAAGCCACTTGGGAAATGGAGAAGGAAATGAGGGAGTCGTACCCTCATCTATTTGACTTATGATAGGTTTCGGGGACGAAACCTATTGTAAGGGGGGTAGACTTGTAACATCCCAAAAATAAAACGACGGTTAAAATGACGAAATAAACGAACGAGGCATGTCGGGTCGGGTCAGATGGGCTAGAAGGGGAGCCTCCCCTATAAATAGCCAAGGTCACAACCCATTTCTCTCATTTGCAACTTCTAGAGAGAGAAACCGTAGAGAGAGAAAGTTATCGGATCGACCCGAGATTTGAGAAATGTGTTGCTCCATAACTCGTGAGAAGAACCTCCGGATCAGAAGTTCGATTCAGGTAACGATCCGACCTAAATCTGAGTTTTTGTTCGTTTTTGGGTTTTTCGGGTTTTGGGTAAAAAGGTTATGTTTGAACGGATGAAACTGGAAGATGAGTATAGATTTGAGTTCCTTAATGGAAAACGAACGTTTTGAATGCAACAGGTTCGGGATCTTGACATGATCAGACCCGAATGCGAAAGTTAGGGTTTTCGCGAAGAACAGGTCGTGCGCACTTGCTAAGTGCGCACGGAGCAGGTCCTGCGCACTTGCTAAGTGCGCAGGAGGAGGGACCTGCGCACTTGCTAAGTGCGCAGGAAGAGGAACCTGCGCACTTGCTAAGTGCGTAGGAGGAAGGACCTGCGCACTTGCTAAGTGCGCAGGAAGCATGGTCTGCGCACTTGCTAAGTGCGTAGGCAGCAGGGTCTGCGCACTTGCTAAGTGCGCAGACATCAGAACTGATTAAGTAAAGTCAGTATGTTAGAATGGTTAAACTGTTAGAGTCGGTATTGGTCTGATGTGCATTTAACTAATCAATTCAGATCGGAAGTGAAGTTGTTGGACCTTTGTTAGGACAACCGAGACTAGCTTATAAGGTGAGTTCTAGAAGCCCTCTTTTAAATGTTTTAATAATGTTTTTGGGCTGGTGTGCACACGTGATGATTTTATAAAACGATGTTATGAAACGATGTTTACGAAGGATGTATGTAACGTTTTATAAAATGATGTTTATGAAGGATGTTTTAGAAGGAAGGTTTATGAAGGAAGTGTTTATGAAATATTTTGCCAAAAGAAGTTTACGAAGTGTTTTAACGAATGAGAATGTTTTTAATAAAACGTACGAATGCTTTAACTGAAGTTTTTGAAGTAAAAGAAGCGAAGGTATACGAAAGTCACAAACGAACGAATCTGCCAATATTCCTTAGGGAATGAAGGTTAAGGGATGGGAAGTATGTTATGGGCCTTTACCTTTTAGGGGCCTCTGTGGCTGGCCAACTGTTGTACAACTGGGTGATGACGGTCACCAAGGGGATTATCGTGATCCTTGAAGTTGGTACGATTTACCTTACGGGGTAGTCGTGCTTGAAGTTTGGTACTTGCGCCCGACGGGGCACAGTGCTTGAAGTTTGGTACGCGCTATCCTTTGGGACGCCGTGCTTGAAGGGTTGGATGACCTAAGTATCGGGCCCTAGGAGTTCCTCACCCGAAGGACAGTACGGTGATGATGGGCCTAGTGGTGGTGATCCTTAAGTTATTCAACCAGTATGTAACGTTTGGATTTGACGGTTACGAGAAGGCGCAGATTCTATATGTTCGTTGACTTATGAAGTGTTATGTTTGTTATTGCATTATTTACGTACGCTTTTTATTAAATGAAGTATGAAGTGATGTTTTTGGCAATTTATTTGAAGTTAAGGTTTTATGTTAAAACTAGAACTCACCAGCGTAGCTGACGTTTTTAAGTGTGCACATTCAGGTTAAGGTAGGTTATGGGGATGGACGGTGATGCTTGGCAAGCGAGAAGAGTTACCCGGCTGATCATGAAGACTGGCATCCCGTTATGTTTAGTTATGATGTAAATATGTTTTAAACTATGTTTACGCTTCCGCATGTACGAACAAGTTTTAATTATGATGAATGAATGAAGTTTTCCGCTGCGTTATTTGATATTCATGTTTAAGAACTGTTTGTGAATGAGTAAATCCAACAAGTGGGGCCTCCCGGGTTTGGGGCCTTACACGCAACCTCCATAATCTGAATCTGTAAAAGCTTTAAAATCAAAGTCAGAATTAATTGGATACCATAATCCCAACCTTGGTTTACCCTTTAAGTATCTAAAAATCCGCTTTACAGCAATCAAATGAGATTCCTTCGGCTTAGACTGAAATCTCGAACACAAGCATACTGCGAACATAATATCTGGACGTGACGCTGTCGGATAAATTAAAGACCTGATCATTCCTCTGTATAATCGACAATCCACCTCTTTCCCTTTCAGGTCAGAATCTAGTTTGTGATTAACTGGAATTGGAGTGTTGAAAGCTGAAGCATTTTCCATAATAAACTTCTTGAGAATATTAGCAACATACTTTGTTTGATGAATATAAAAACCATCTTCCTTTTGATCAACCTAAAGACCCAAAAAGAACGATAATTCTCCCATGCTGCTCATCTCGAATTTCAACTTCATCAATCTTTCAAAATCTTTACACAAATCAACATTCGTCGATCCAAAGATTATGTCATCAACATAGATTTGAACAAATAATAAACCCCCCCTGCTTTTTTGATAAAAAGGGTAGAATCAATTTGACCACGCTCAAATCCATTCTCAAGTAAATGCACCGACAAAGTTTCGTACCAAGCACGAGGAGCCTGATGAAGACCATATAACGCTTTATCCAATTTAAACACCTTTTCAGGAAACTTGGGATCTTCAAAACCAGGCGGCTGTTTCACATATACTTCTTCCTTTACCTTTCCATATAGAAAAGCACTCTTGATGTCCAATTGAAAAACTTTGAAACCCTTGAAAGAAGCATAAGCAAGAAACAAACGTATTACCTCAATCCTCGCAACTTGAACGCAAACTTCAGTGTAATCAACGCCTTCTTGCTGATTAAAACCTTGGATAACAAGTCTCGCCTTATTACGTACCACAACTCCACGATCATCACGTTTGCATTTGAATACCCACTTTATGCCAATAGATCTTGAACCCTTGGGTAAGTTAACCAAATCCCAAACATGTAATTTATCAAATTGAGCCAATTCTTCCTGCATGGCCTCAATCCAACAATCATCATCCAATGCCGCAACCACATTCTTAGGTTCTGTTTGAGAAATAAAGCAAGCATGTAAACACGTCTCTAAAATACCTGTATCCACAATCTGAGCATACAAACATGAATTTTCTGCAACTGTACGATGCCTCGTTTGAACACCTGCATTCAAATCACAAATAATATTGTCAGTTGGATGATTCTTATGCACACGAGATTGAGGAATATCTGAAGCTTGAATAACAACATCAAGATTTGAAGGCAACTCCCCCTCAACTGATGCCGATGCTGAAGAATCATCAACTATATTCTGGATATCATTTGAAGACTCCTGAAACACAGCTTCATCATCGTCAGAATCATCATGTTGTGTTGTACCCAAAGTTGAAGTGACATTTGGATCAACTGAAGGAGTATCAACAATCGGAATAACCGAACGAGGATCGACAGTTGAGTCATCATTGTAGTAGGACTGATAGAGTATTTCAGCTTCAATAGGAGAAATTGCAGGAGTAACATTGAAAGATCTGAATATTGCATCATAATCAAATGCCTAAGATGGACCTTTTGCATCCTGAGGAACATAACGATTATCACAGTCAATATGAAACCATTCTTCAATTTGACGTGATTCTTTGTTAAAAACTCTCTTATTATGAGAATTTGCAACATATCCCAAGAAAATTCCCTCAATCGCCTTCGAGCTGAATTTAGTAGGAACATCGCGAGTCTTTAACAAGGTACACGTATTCCTAAAGGGCAAAAGATACGCCAAATTAGGTTTTCGATTGTTCAGCAATTCATAACAAGTTTTGTTGTGTTTCTTCACGGTCAAAACCCTATTAAGAACATGACAAGCTGTATTTACTGCCTTTGCCCAAAAAGTAACCGGCAATTTTGAATCAGATAACATAGTACGAGCCGTCTCAATAAGAGTTCGATTCTTCCGTTCAGCAACACCATTCTGTTGAGGAACATAAGGAGCACTGAATTCATGATGAATACCCTTCTTCAAACAGAATAAACCCAAATTACCATTCTTGAATTCTGTGCCGTTGTCACTCCGAATTCTCCTGACTTGCAAGTTGCACAATTTCTCAAGTCCTACAATTAGGAACTTAAGAATTTCAGCTGTTTCATCCTTAGAAGCAAGAAATGTAACCCAAGAAAACCTCGAGTAATCATCAGTCACAACCAAACAAAAATATTTGCCGCCTTCACTCTTGACACTAATAGGTCCGAACAAATCCATATGCAACAACTCTAAAGGAGTCACAATTGAATTAGTCAACTTTGAAGGATGAGACTTCCTATGCTGCTTCTCTTTCTTGCATGGAATACAATCTTCATTCACATGTAATCTCATAACTGGGACACAAAAATTCAACCCATTTTTGACGAGATAGTTCATTTTTCTGAAATTTATATGAGCCATTTTTCGGTGGCACAAAGTTGAATCGGACTCGGAAGCATTCGAAAGTAGACAAGTTGGAACAGACGACGTTGTCGTAGCTGTGCTCATGTCAAGCATATATGTATCATTCTTTCGAGCAACTCGCATAAGTATCCAATCTTCAGGTATCACAAATCCCGGCTTTAGAACCAAACATTCTGACTTATTAAAATGAAATGATAAATCTTTATCACAGACTTGCGAAACAGATAACAGATTATGTCCTAGCTGCTCAACATAGTTGACTTTCTCAAAGCTCAATCTCCCATTCAACACAGTTCCTTGGCCAGAAATATTTCCTCCTTTCTTGTCTGCAAAAGTAACGTATCCTCCCTGAATTTCTTTCACATTTTCCAATAAATTAAGATTTCCCGTCATGTGCTGAGAGCATTCACTGTCAACATACCAATGGTTGCCAATAGTCCTCCTTGGAGTTCACTGCACACAAAGAGAAATGATTAGTTAGTAATAGAGACCCAAGCCATTGTGGTCTTGGGTCGGCCCGAGTCATCAAAATAAACTATTTCCTTCAATACACAATCAAATTTCTCCTGAATTTTAGGAGATTGTTTCCCTGAAACAGAAACAGTGGATTTAGGTTTCCACTTTGATGTAACCTGAACCTGGTAAGTCTCGCTCAACACCTCAACCTTGTCATTTACCACTGGTTCTTCGAGAAGTTTTCTAAACTGTTTATTTCTTCAACGTCTTTGTGGTCTAGACAATTTTTATTTTGGTTGGGTAGACTCACCAATTGACTCAACCTTCTTCACAACTTTCACTGTATCAGAAGCAGTCTGAACACTTGGCCTCTTTACACCACTATCCACATTCTTACTTACAGATTTTGCTGGTGGATTCACAAAAGGTCGTGCCAACTTTGGATTCTCTAGACGCTTCCCCAAGTTCTTATTTGAACAATCTTTCAAGATATGACCAACAACACCACAATGAAAACAAGTACGTTTTTCCTTGTAGACACGAACATACTTTTCTTTCTGAACCTTGAATGAAGTAGATGATGAACACTGAGAAATAGTGTTTGAAGAATGAACAACCTTATGAGTTTCCTCTTCAAGTTTCTTTTTACAAAAATCAAGAGTTGAGATTTTCTCAATCTTGTTTGTCTCTTGTGAATCAAAACCACCACTTACAAACGGTTTAACTGGTTTAAAAGTAGATTTAGATTTTGATTGTTTACTCACATCATCTGGTTCAGTTAGAATGCACCTGTCTTTTTTCACTGTTTTCATCACAACTAGTTCCACATACTTACAATCTTTCACCATGCCTTCAACTTTCTCTGAATCAAACACGTCATCATCAGTTAAATCATCATATACCATGTCATTACCAGTAATAGGATTGATGTTCAAAACAGATTTTGGTTCCAGATCTTCAACCAAAACTTCTTCAATCAAACATGGGGTATAATTTGCATTAAACGATGGACAATAACCAACACCTCCCCCAATCTCTGTATCATCAAAAGAAGGACAAGAACCAACCCCACCAATAACCTTTTCACCCGAAGCTTTATCATTATAATATTCCAACAAGAAACTAGAATTCTTATAACACTCAAGCTTGCGTAACAATTTTGTTACCTCTGTCTGTGACACAGCAAGTTCATTAATTTTCTTTTAATACTCAGAGTATGACACATCGAGATGAAATGCTTGTTCATTTACTTTGGTTTGCAAAACTTTAATATCATCTTTAGAGATTCAATTTTAGCTTTCAAAACTGTTTCATTATCCTTCAAAGTTTGGTTTGATGTGTACATTGCTTTCATGTCACAGATGAGATTCGTGTTATCATCACACAATCTCGTAATTTTGAATTCAAAATCAATGCATTTTAAAAAGAATCAACATGTTTTACCTGCTTAGAATCGACCATGAATGCATTTCCTCCAGCTAACATCTCTGCAATCTTTTCTGTAACCTTTCCAGCAGCTCCATCATTCAGTAAATTTTCATTTGAAAACTTTGGTTCACTCATCTGAGGCACTGAATCTTCACTTTCATGTACACTCCCAGAACCTGTAGAGTCACTATCAGAAGAACCACTTTCAATTCCATCTGCATGATGAACTTCAGCCAGAAAAGCTTGACTAACATGAGCCACAATATCTTCCAAATGAATACCCCAGTCATAATTTTCATCTTGTTGAGATATCAAAGCTGTGGAAGTACTCTGTTTGTTTTGATTGCCTTGAGAGTTTGAAGGTCCTTGATTCTGATTTCTTGGTTTAGTACATTCTCGAGCAAAATGACCAAACTCCTGACAATTATAACACTTTACCTTAGACTTATCCATTCCCATCTTGGTTTTGCTTGATGCCCCAATGAACTTCTTTCCAGTTCTCTTCAAGTGATCTTTTCCTTGTCTCAACCACAATGCCATGTTCCACTTAATATTCATTTCTTCCAAAGTATCTTTATCAAGCTGTTTAAAATCCTCCTCAATCATATCAGGATCAGTGATCTTACCACCAATAAAATTTTCATAAGAGGTTAAAAATGATGCAATCATTGCCATCATATCATTAGCTGTAGATGGAGACACTTTAGTATAACACGAATGACCTTCATTCTTGCTATGAGTAGAACATCCGGAGTTTGAAGCAACAAAACATGTATTTTCTTGACAAGAATTGTCTTTAGGAACATCAGACGACTCTCCCAAAAATAAAGCAGCTCCACTAGATTTTGATGCTGATGTACCTTTCCCAAATTAAATGCTTGGATCTTGATAAATTATGTCTTTCTTTTGTTTATGCAGATCATATGATTGAATCTTTCCCATCAAATCTTCAAGACTAAGATCATCAAATCCAGATTGTTCTATGATCACTATGGTGTACATCTCAAAATGTGCTAGTAAAGCATCCAAAGAAATTTTCAAGAATCTTCTTGTTTTTGTAAGTGATGTCATTGTTGACCATTTCACTTAGAAGATGATAATATCTTAACATGAGTTCATCCACTGATTCATCATCAAAGTGTTTAAAAACACTAAACTGTTTCTTTAACAATTCTTTTATGCTCTTCTTGATATCAGTGCTACCTTCACATCTTTTAGCCAAACCTTCCCAAAGTTCACGAGAAGTCTTAAATTTCTTGAAAGTATGGTAGATATCCAGAGGTAAACACATGGATAAAGCTGCAAGAGCTTTCTTTTCATGATCATACAACTTCTTTTCATCATTATTAAGAGCTGAAATTGGTTTTGGTGTATACGACACACCCATATGACGATGAACAGGATGCTCATAACCCTCACTAATAGGAAACCAAAAACTCGTGTCATTGATATCAACATAATTCTCAAATCGACTTTTCCAATTAGAATAATTTTTGAGATTCATAAGCCTCGGTGGCTTGGTTGGAGTTCCAATCTCATTGTCATGATTCAGTAAATGAGTCATATTGTTCACTTGATTAGAAGTAGACGACATCCTTGAACACACTTCAACACTTAAAATTTTTTTACAACTTTATGTATGAAGCGGACTTAACAACTTCGCCCACTAAGTTCGCCTAACTGGAATCTAGCGAACTTAATAAGTTCGCTTTGACAATTTCGCTCGTAACAGAACAAACAAGTTCGCCTGTATCAACTGAAGAACAAGGAAGATTTTTCTAACACCCAAACGCACGAACAAATCTGAAAATTTCCATAAATCTTGATTTAGAATGAATTAGAGAAATTCCTTCCATAGGATTTTTTTCAAATACTGATTTAGAACACTTCTAACGGATCAATTTTGGTAAATCAACACCAAAAATGAAGAAATCACTCAAAATTCAGCACAAAAAGTCGTAAACTTGTCAAGAACACAGAAACTTCCGAAAATCTCCATCTTGTTGTGAAAAATCAATCGAGACAATGTCAAACAACTGTAGCTAATCAAGAGCAAAAGCTCTGATACCACTTGTAAGTCCCAGCGGGTCTACTGATCGATCTCTGCTGTAAAACACATAATACGTTCATGAAGTGCGGAATCCTTACGTATACGTATGTCTCGAATAGTCACGAACATAATGCAATCACATAAGACACGATTTCATAAAAAGCTTCTTGTATTATCAATCAAATAGTAAACACATAGTAGTTCTATTTAAAAATGCAGAAGTTACAAATGAGAACAACTCTTGAACTATTTATAGACAACACAAAGTTCGCCACCTTTAGTTTAGGCGAACTTGTTAAGTTCGCCTCAACTATACCAGGCGAACATATTAAGTTCGCCTGTGTAAACTTAACTAATTACAATTACAAAACATATAAAACTTTAAACATAAAGACCAATCTATTACAAGGCTTGTTGTCACAAAACATGCTCCAACAACGTATAGATCTGAGGTCAGGATATCATCAGCTGAAGGTTAGGGAAGAAGATATTCCGAAGACGGCATTTAGGACACGCTATGGACATTATGTGTTCTTGGTTATGTCCTTTGGATTGACGAATGCTCTGGCAGCATTCATGGACTTGATGAACCGTGTGTACCGTCCAATGCTAAGTGATTGTGTTTATCGATGATATTCTAATTTACTCTAAGAGTGAGGAGGATCACGGAGATCATCTACGAGAAGTGTGTCCCAGGTCTATGATCAAAAGCATTGCATGCTTTTCACAGATAAAGAATGTTTTGTACTATCCCCTGGCTTAAGCAAACCACCTCCAGAGAAGATACTATTGACTGCTCAGAGAAAATATAACCTACATGTGCTTGACATGAATGAGGTCACTCCATCTGGTAGTGTATCTTGTTTTTTTATCAAAGGCATCAGTTGATGAATCAGCTCTCTGGCATAGGAGATTAAGTCATGTCAACATAAAAACCATTAACAAGTTGGTGAAGGAAAATCATAAGGTGTGATCAAGGTACAGAGTTCAAGAACCACACTCTGAACTATTTCTGTGAGAGCAAGGGAATATAAAGACAATACAGTGCTCTAAGAACTCCTCAACAAAATGGGGTTGCTGAAAGAAGAAACAGAACTCTAACTGAATCAGCAAGATCAATGTTGGCTGATTCAAAACCACCTCTCACATTCTGGGTAGAAGCAGTCAGTACAACTTGCTATGTGCAGAATAGAGTTCTCATTGTCAAGCCTCTCAACAAGATACCTTATGAACTCTAGTTCAAAAGAGTTCCCTACATTGGATTTCTAAAACCTTTTGGATGTCCATGCACCATTCTAATCACACATGGGGTTCTTCCTAAGTTTGGTGCCAAATCTGATGAAGGATATTTTGTGGGCTATTCCTCTCAATCTAAGTCCTACAGAGTTTTCAACTCAAGAACAAGAATCGTGGAAGAATCAGCCAATGTGGAATGTGGGGAACACATCGCATGTGAATAGGGAAAAGGCCCAGACTGGCTCTTTGATATAGACTCCTTCACACAAATATTTGAGCCTCTCACCTTCTCAAATATGGAGTCTACCTCTTCCAAAGCACCATCTTCCTCATCTTCCTCATCTTCCTCTGACTACAGATTGGAGTTCCCCAGTCCCTCTATTAGACTAAAAAGGCCATCTATTGATCCTCCATTTGTTGTGGAAGCTATTGAAGCCAGTGAAGCCGGAACCAGACTCTCAAATGTCACCAGCAGCAGCCTCTCTGAAAATGAAAATCCGAATGAAGACACATCCGTGAATGCTGTAGAGGCGTCTGCTGCTGATGCTGCTGTTGATATTGAAGACTCTTCCACCATGAATGAAGAGTTTCCTGATCAGAATAAGAGAAATCTTGAGCAAGAGATACGATTGGATGTAGTACCAGCACAGAGAATCAACAAGGAACATCCCCTGGAAAATATCATTGGCCAAGTTCACCAAGGAGTTCAAACAAGAAGCAAATCTCATGAGGTCAATATATGTCTGTTTTCCGATTTTCTTTCTCAGGTAGAACCCAAGAAGATAGATGAAGCTCTGAAACACAACAGTTGGATTGAGGCAATGTAGGAAGATTTGCTGCAATTCAAGAGACAGGATGTCTTGAAACTTGTTGATCTTCCACCTGGTCAAACTGCTATTGGCACAAGATGGGTATTCAGGAACAAGCAAGATGAGAGAGGCATTTTCGTCAAGAACAAAGCCAGACTTGTAGCTCAAGGCTACACTCAGGAAGAAGGAATTGACTATGATGAAGTCTTTGCTCCTTTTGACAGGCTGGAGGCCATCAGAATCTTCCTGGCATATGCTGCATCCACGAATTTCACGGTTTATCAAATAGATGTCAAAAGTGCCTTTCTGTATGGGAAGATTGGTGAGGAAGTATATGTTAAACAGCCTCAAGGCTTTGTAGATCCTGCACATCCTAACAAAGTGTTCAAACTAGACAAAGCTCTTTATGGCTTACATCAAGCTCCAAGAGCCTGGTATGAAACTCTGTCTGGATATCTGCTAAGCAACAACTTCAGAAGAGGTGCCATTGACCAGACCTTGTTTATCAAAGATGAAGGGGGAGAAATCCTACTGGTACAAATCTATGTTGATGACATCATCTTTGGATTAACAAGGAAGAAGTTGTGTAAAGACTTTGAGATCCTGATGCACTCAAAGTTTGAAATGAGTTCAATGGGTGAACTAAATTTATTTCTGGGTCTTCAAGTCAAACAAGTTCCAAACGGAATCTTTATCAACCAATCAAAATATGTCAAGAGCATTTTGGAAAGATTCAAGATGGCTGACTGCACTGCTGCAAGAACTCCTATGCAAGTGCACCATCAACTGACTCCAGACAAAGATGGTCAAGACACTATCTAACATCAATACCGTGCAATGATAGGGTCACTCATATATCTCACTGCCTCAAGGCCAGATATCATGTTTGCAGTATGCCTCTGTGCAAGATTCCAAACAGCTCCAAAGAATACACATCTTCAATCTGTCAAGAGAATTTTTAGATATCTAAAAGGAGCCATGGTATTCTAAAAATGACAAGTTCAACCTGTATGCATACACTGACAGTGACTATGGGGGATGCAACTTAGACAAAAAGTCCACATCAGGGGGTTGTCAGTTTCTGGGCGGGAGACTGATTTCATGGCAGTGCAAGAAGCAAACATGTGTATCAACTTCTACAGCAGAAGCATAATACATTGCAGCTTCAAGTTGCTGTGCACAAGTCATCTAGATACAAAACCAAATGCTGGATTATGGGATGACTTTCATGGCCACTCCCATTCACATTGACAACATGAGTGCTATATCAATCACAAACAATCCGATGCAGCACTCCAAGACAAAGCACATTGACATCAGGTATCACTTCATAAGAGATCAAGCTGAGAAAAAGAGAATTATTTTAACCAAAGTTCATACCAATGAGCAATATGCTGATTTGTTTACAAAACCTTTTGATGAAGCTAGATTTAGATATTTAGTTGAATCAATTGGTATGTTGAACTTTGACTAAAATTTGTCTCTAAAATTTGTTTTATAAATGTGTTTGTCTTTTGTTGTAAATAAAAGTTATAAGTCAGCAGTAACCGTTTTTGCTACTGACAGGTTTAATCTTCGGCAGCAAAGAATTTGCCACTGACTGCTTTAAGTTATCAGCAGGAACAAGTTTCCTGCGGATAGCTTTAAGGCAGTCAGCAGCAACATCTTTGTTGCGGATCATTGCATCTATCAGCAGCAATTGAATTTGCTGCTAACAGATTTAACCATCCGTAGCAACCAAGTTTGCAGCGGATAGACTTAACCATCCGCAGCAACCAAGTTTGATGCTGATGGGTGAAGATAAGTCCAAATTAACTTTTACCCGCTGTAAAAAGTCCTTTCAGTCTTTACCATGGCTGCTATAGTGTATTACAGCTGTAACAGTGAAAAGTGAATAACGTTGTACTGTACAAGTAACTTTGCTTTTTCCCTCCTCTGCCGTTATAACACAAATCAAATTTTTCCTTAACCTCTTCACATTCAATTCCAACTTAACTCTCACCATTTTCTCTCAAGCATTCATAGCATTCAAAGCCTTCCATACTAACCACCTTTAAAAAAAAACTTCCTCCTTCCCTCCAAACCCAACGACAATGGCTGAGGTCGATATAAAACAGCCCGATGACAAGTTCTCACCCTACCACAATCTCACTACATACCTAATAAAAGGCAAGAAGTCCGAAGGGTTCAATGACACGATCGATTTTCTCCGTCGATCAAAGATATACTATGCACTAACCGTCAACCCTACCATATACATCCCTCATATGGAGGACTTTTGGAGCACCGCCGTCTACTCTACCGAATAGGGGACTCCCTAAATCCAAGCTAAGGTAGACGGCCAAGACAACATCGTCACTGAAGCTACCCTCAGAAAACATCTCAAGCTTCAGGACGAGGGGGCCACCGTTTCATACTCCAGGGAAGAGTATATGAGGACCTTTGTATCCATTGGGTACACTGAAAATCAGAATGAATATACCATTGAAAAGGCGCTGATGGGCCCTCCATGGAAGTTTCTATGCCACACTCTTCTACAATGCATATCCCAGAAGAGAAGTGGATGGCACCAAGTGAGCTCTGCACTTACCTCTGCTATTCACGGTATGGTCACTTGCCAAGGTTTCAACTTTGTACATCTCATATTTGAAGGTTAGAGATATAACCTTCAAGAAGGTGCAAAGCAGGCATTTTATATGTACCCAAGATTCTTGCAGAAAGTTTTCAACAATGAACTAAAAGATCTTTCAAAACCTGCAATAATCTATCTTATGCTGGGACATAAAAATAACATTTTTCAAAGCATGAGAACTATTTCCAAAAAGTTTTCAGGGGTCAATGTTCCATTGTTATCTACAATGATGAACATACAAATTACCCAGGGTGATAGTTCAGCAATCACAGCTGATACTGATCCCACACCCTCCACTTCAAAACTTGAACAACAAACTACTTCCACTGTTCGAACCCCTGTGCATACTACTAAGGATGCACAGGCACAAAAACTACTTACACCTGTTTTGGATGTTATCAACCCCCAATTGGAACACAGGGCCCAGTGGCGGAAAAATATACCAGAAAAAGGAGCAAGAAGACTCCTTTTATTCTTGTCTCACAAGCCCAATCTCAACCTAAAAGGCCTCATTCAGAATCCCAACATTCTGATGAGAATATCAAAAGGGATAGCCAAACCATTAGAGAGACTTCCTTGGAAGTTTCTCTATTAGGATCAGGATCACATCCCGGATCCATAGAACAACCTGCTGAGCCCTGTCATTATTTTTCTTCTCTGAACTTAAGTGCAGAGGCACCTAGTCAAGATGATATACCTTCTTCAACTACCACTATTTCGAAGGTATTGATTGACTTGGCTGCTAATGTACCCAACCCAAGTTAATCACCTAAGAAGGTTCACTCTGGGAGTGATGATAGAGTGAATTTGGAAAGGGCTATCACTACTCTTGGTACATCATTTGACCAGGAGGACAGTGATAACATCACTAAGACCCTAACCACGACAACTCACAGTGACGATGTTTCTCTTGAAACACTCTTCACTGAGAGGAATCCCAGGTGCCAAGAAAACCATGGTGATGGGGATGCAAAGGCTAATTCTAAGGCCCCATCTAGTTCCAAGGATTCCACAACTGCGGATGAGGACAAACTGAAACTTCAAAAATTGGAATTGACGGCCAGGGTGGCAATGCTAGAGGCTGAAGTGTCCAAACTGCGGCACCAAGTCTCTATGCATGAAGCCCATAAATGCCCTCTAGTGACTACTCCCTCCCTTGTATCAGTGGGCACTCAAACAGATGAAACTCTATGCATTGATGCAACCAAAAAGGGGGAGATAGTTACTATGGAAGATGATGTTGACAGCCTCGATGAATGGATACAAGAGCAGGCTGTTTTTCAAAGTTCTCTCTTCAAACCTGCTTTTATTCAAATCCATGACTTGCCAGATTCAGTAGACGAAGAGGAAGATATCACTAAGGATTTGAAGTTAGTTGTCCAAGCTGTGGATGAGGTGTTGAAGAATGAAAGTCAAAATGAAGACGCACCTTTGTCATTCAGCATACTTCCTGCTGCTGCAAACCTATCAAGACAGACCATTGCCCCTCAATTCACACCGACTGTAAATAAGCTAGAATTTGACTCCATTCTAGCTTGGGGGTATGATGGACTATCTGAGAGATTCTGTATTAGACAGGATTTTGGTGGAATAGAAGAGCTGAATTGGAATACACTGAATCCACTTCAAGTTCTTAAACTGTACCTATCAAGCTGCATCAACACTTCCACAGATCTCTCAGTAGAACTTGCAATCAACAGGTTCTATGTCTTGATGGAGGATAATCTGCCCAGGTTTGAAAGGTTTCTAGAAGAAGAAAACATGGTGGCCTATCCTGAACACCATGCAGAATCTTCAAGAACATCAGAACAAAGACTGGCTCCAAGATTTGACTTGATAAGGAGCAGTGCTTTAACATAAGAAGAGGTTCTATGTTGGAGAAGATTTTTCTACAATGAAATGGTCAGGGGCCTGGAAGTGCAAGGATGGTCAAGCACTGGGTCCTCTGGCTTTCAGTTCTTCTTATGTGATGGATCATCTTTCAAAATCAACAACATTCAAGAGATCCTGCTCCTCAATCCTGACTTCCTACATAAGGTCTTTGAGCTCAGAACACACATATGCAACATTAACTCCTTAGAAAGTCAAGCAATGATCAAAATTATCAAAGCTTATCTTGAAAAGGAGGGATGGCTTGCAATGGATGACTCTGACACTGATCTATCCCTTCCTTCCTCACCAACGGTCAGACTGAGTGCAGCAGTAGAGTCAAGAAAAGTGGCGGCTCAGAATGTCAAAGAAGCCTTCAAAGCTATACATGGGAGTGAATGGGAAAGTGAAGAGAGTGAAGCAGTCCCTTCCTCTGTGTCTATTCCTCAACTTTCCAATGAAGCTGAAGCTGAGATCCCAACAACATCTCTTACATATGCTGTTGTGATCCATGAAGCTGAAGCAACAGAGGCATCCAACAAAGACAAGGGGCAGGGCATCATGACAGAAGAAGAAGAAGAAAGATTAAAGAAAGAGAAAAGAGAAAAAGAGAAGAGAAGAGAACAGAAGAGAAGAGAAGAGAAGAAGGGAAAGAGAAGAAGAGGAGATGACAGAGTTTAGAAAGATTCAAGAAAGAAAAGCTGCCATTCTCCTCAGGGGAACAACAGATCCAGTTGCATGCTAGGCAACTGGATGCTCTGAAAGTCAAAGTTCCTGCAGCTACACAATTACAAGAAGATGAAGCTCTAGCTCTTCAGCTGTAGGAATAACTCAATAAAGAAGAGGAAGAAAGAGAAAAGAAAAGAAAAGAAGAGGCTAAGTTCAGGATAACTGACTCTGAACTAGCCAAAGAAATGAGAGAGGAGTGGATAGAAGCTCTAATTTCTCAAGGTGAGGATGCAGACTACCTTGAGAAATTATCAAATAAAGAAATCTACAGAGCTTTCATGGGTCAGTAGGGTCAACTGGAAAATAAGAAAAGGGCTGAGAAGACCATTGCTTTTAACATTAGGACCCATGAAGAAAGGAAGGTCATGATGGACTTCCTAAAGGCTAGAGGAGAAAGTGGAAAGAGGCTAGGTCCCATGAGCTTCATGAACCTGCAAGCCTTATATGTCAAAGTCAAGAAGGAAGAGGAAGAAAGATTGGGGAAGACAAGCTCAAATAAAAGGGTAAACACACAAACAGATGAAAGAAAACAAAAGAAACCCAAGCCTACTCCCTCATCCACTCCTTCCACTGTCCAACAACCCTCCACTTTCCCTCCTAGACCTCCCTCCTCTCCACCCAAAGAGTCCAAATCCTCACATCCAGCTCCTCCTCATCAACAACCTCCCAAGAAGAAAACCAAACCTACTACCACACCAGAAGATTCAAGAGGAGTTGTTATTTGGTTCTACAACAATCAAGATCAATGGTTTGAGGTTTTCAGGGGAAGGATAGAGGTAAAAAGATCAATCTACAAATCTGTTGATGAGGTAATGCGGCTCCCAGATTCTGATCTTTGAAGAATGATGGAGCTGGGTGAAGCTCATGAGCCTGAGAATGAAGGTGGGAGGCATCTGTTGCTAGTGATCAAACATCACTTCAATCCTAGCAAAGATGCAATCTTTGATGTTAAACCTCTCCAATCCCACTCTCCATTCATCAGTTGGTCCTACAATGCTGCTCAGGATAAGTACACTTTGATAGATGTCAGAGGACAGAAGATGAGATGTTCAAGCAAGGCCATCTTCAGTATGCAAAGCAAAGACATCAAGACTCTGTCTGAGCTTCCTCTTGATAATCCCAGCAAGGACCCTAGAGGCTATGAGGTTGCAAGGATAGTTGCCAACATGCAAAAGCTTCAGCAACAAAAGCAGTAAGAGAGTTTTGGTAGCATCATTCTAGGGGGAGTTTGTAGATATAAAGACTGATGGCTACAAAATTCTCTAAGTACAACTGCTGTGGACTCCACAGTTTTGCTGCTGATCAACAAGCTACTGCGGATAAGCTTGTTTGCTACAGATAGTTGTTCTCCTGCTGATGGACAACTCTGCTGAAGACTAGAGTTGTTGCTGATAGGCTTCTCAGCAGCATCAAACACTTGATGCTGCTGATAGGCAAATCATCAGCAGCTTTGGATAGTTGAGTCTTGATGCGGATCACCAACTTTGCTGTTGATAGCCATATCTGCCGAAGATCAATCGTTGCTGCTAATTGGCAAAGCAAAAGCAACTTTACCACTGAAAAATTTCTACTTCAACTCTGACACATCTCATGCAGAAAGAATGTTACTGGTGCAGACATTAAAAGACAACAACGCTCTCCTTCCAAGTATCCAAGCAATGATGCCTAAGAAGACGTTTGAGTAAAGTTATCCTTTATAGTATTTGTTGTCTTCACGTGTAGTATAGCTTCTAGTATACAAGATCAATGGCTTGTGTTCGATCTGATCCTTAGAATCAAGGGTTTGTCTTGATTCTAAGTTACTATATAAGTAGTGTATCGTTTCATTGTACAAGTGTGCTTTTCTAAGAGTTTTTCTTTGTAATCTTGTAACCATTGAAGCTTAATACAAATTGCATTTATCAGTACTCTTTGTGTTTACTTGTTTACATTGCTTAGTTGTGATTGTTTCTGCCAATCTCAACTAGAATAGAACCATCTTGTATTTTTCGATCCTACAATCATAAGAGCTTGAAGTATTTCTTCGAGCAAAAAGAGTTGAACATGAGGCAGAGGAGGTGGTTGGAGCTAATCAAGGACTACGACTATGAGATCCTTTACCATCCGGGAAAGGCAAATGTAGTTGCTGACGCGTTAAGTCGTAAGGAAGAGCACACACCAATCAGAGTTAAAGCGTGCCAACTAATAGTAACATCATATTTTCTGACCTTACTAAGGGACGTGCAGACGGAAGCCTTGAGAGATGAAAGGCTAAAAGAAGAAAGGATTTTTGGACATCGTGAGCTATTGACTGAGAACAGTCAAGGGTGTGGGTCAAGGATGACCATATCTGGATACCGAGGTTTGGTGGATTTAGGGAGCAGGTACTTGACGAAGCGCACAAGTCGAGGTACTCGATACATCCGGGAACAACAAAGATGTATCAGGATATGAAAGGAAACTATTGGTGGCCGGGAATGAAGCATGATGTGATCCAGTATGTGAGCAAGTGTTTAACGTGTTTACAAGTTAAGGCAGAACACCAGAAGCCTTATGAAAAATCCAACCTTTAGAGATTCTGAAGTGGAAGTGGGGGCATATCACCATGGATTTTGTTACGAAATTACCTAAGACGGGTAAGGGGCATGATACTATTTGGGTAGTAGTTGATCGGTTGATGAAAAGCACTCATTTTCTACCGATTAAGGAATCTTTCTCATCGGAAAGGTTATCCGAGGTGTTTATTAATGAGATCTTTGCTAGGCATGGGGTGACGATTTCTATTGTATCCGACCGGGATACGAGATTCACATCCAAGTTTTGGAAGAGGTTCAATGAGGCCATGGGGAAGAGACTGCACATTAGTACTACGTACCACCCTCAGATTGGTGGACAATCGGAACGGACGATACAAACATTGCAGGACATGTTGCGTGCATGTGTGATTGATTTCGGAGGTGCATGGGATGGTCACCTACCGTTGGCGGAGTTCTCTTATAACAATAGTTATCATGCGACTATTGGGATGCCGCCGTATGAAATGCTTTATGGGAGAAGATGTAGAACCCCGGTCTGCTGGGGAGAGATCAGACAGAAAGAGTTAGGAAGCTTAGATGTTGTGAAAGCAACTTCCGAGAAGTTTGAATTGGTGAAGCAAAGGATGAAACCCGCTCAGGATCGGAAAAAGTCTTACGCCGACAAGAGATGGCGACCTATAGAATTTACCGAAGGAGATTATGTGATGCTTAAGGTGTTTCCCTGGAAGGGCATTATTCGTTTCCAGAAACGGGGAAAGCTTAGTCCGAGATATATTGGACCGTTTATGATAGAAGAACGTGTTGGTAGTGTCGCTTACAGACTGCAATTGCAAGAAGCATTGGCAGGGATACACCCAACATTCCATGTGTCCCATCTACGGAAGTGTTTGGCAGATGCTACAGAACACATACCGTTAGACGACATTGTGGTGGACGACAAGCTAAATTATGTGGAGGTACCAGTGGCTATACTGGATAAAAAGGAAAAGAGATCGCGAAGAAAGCTGATCCTTATTGTTAAAGTGCAATGGAAGCATCGTAAGGGATCCGAAGCGACTTGGGTGCCGGAAGCGGATATGCGCGAACGTTATCCGCACTTGTTTCTAGATGAAGCGGGTTTCGAGGACGAAACCTCTTTAAGGGGGAAAGACTTGTAACATCCCTGTTTTTTTTAATAGAAAACGGGTTAGTAAATAGTGTAAATAACTATCCACAAGATCAGGAGAATGGACGGGATTGCGTGTTATTGTTTTAAAAAGAATTAGTCGGGATTTAAAGTGTAGATGTCGAGACCTAGGGGGGACTTTGTAATGTTTCGAAATGGGTCGGGCCGAGAGGTCATAGGCGAGTGGAGCACAAGCCCGGTCCAAGGGGGAGGGTCCCCATTCTTCTTGTTTGCGGCTGCCGAGATCGAGAAAGACGAAGGAGGCGACGAGAGCTTCTGGTTCAAGGTGATTCGAGGTAAGAACTCACATTCTTTACTCTCTCGATTCACATGTGTGGTTATTGGATCGTTATTTACGTGGTTGTGGCATTAGGGTTTTGTTGAAGCTCGAGTGCCTATAGAAGACGAGGACGATCGGTGATTCGGCGAGCACGAGTCTTCCGATTGAAAGGTATAATCGTTTCATTCTATCCGTATGATTGTTGTTTATGGGTTGCGGGACTGTTGAGGGTGTTCGGCCAAACCCTTTTGGGGTGGTCGACATACGTAGCGAGGTCGAGGGAGGAGCCGACTAGAGTCGGGTGGTGAACCGCGAGGCGGGGAGGATCAGTGCGAAGCCGACAGGGACTAGGGTGACGCGGTGATGGCCGTGACAGGTCGGTGGGGACAAGGACGACGCAACGGAAGCGCGGTGGAACCGTGGCAGTGGTGGCCGAAGGACGAGGGGGCTACGGGTGGACTCGGGACGAGGAGTGGAGGTCGGAGGTAGTGCTGGACGGTCGCTACAGTAGCGAGGAGGGGCTCGTCGGGGGGTTTTGCGGGGATGTGGAAGCTCGGAAGGGGGCGGCGTCGAGTAGTGGTGGTTCCGGACGGGCACGACTGCAACAATAGGATCGGAAAGGTGGCATTGCTGAGCCGGCCACTTGAGAGTAACGAGTTGGGGTCGTTTCGGGTGTGCATGCATTGCATGCAACGCCATGCATGGCGATGTGTGTGCACGGGTGTTAAGCTTCGGGTCGAGTGAGTGAGCGAGAGGACGAACCTCGAGACGTGATTATTGACTCATGAATTGTGTGTAATATAGGCGCGAGATTGAAGAGCGAGAACAAGACGTTAGCGGGTTCTAGAGATCGAGGCGTATCAAGCAAAGGTGAGTTTCTATCGCCCACGTTTAAATGTTTTGTAGTTTTGGGCTCGAATACATGCAACACGCCATATAGTAAGGGCACGAAATGATAAGGGTTTTGACGTTGATATTCGTGTTATGATACGATAGTATAGTTGTATGCGTAGGATTTGGTGTCGAGTTATTTAATGCGATGCTTTGATATTATGAGATTAATTGTTATCGGGTTGACTATAGTCGACGGAAATTGAGTCTGACCTTAGTCAGATGAAATGGGTTGCTTAAGCGTGATAGTAAGTCGGTGTTGGTCGGTGGGTTGTTATGACTGACAATGATCAGTCAACGAGTCATGAGCGTACGAGTCTTTGGACCAGTCGACGTGATTTCGTGTATGTCGATAAAATATATAATTCATTAATCGGTAAAGAATTGAGAAAACCTTTGTGACGTAAATCATTTTTAATAAAGGTTCGGGACTTAATATCCCCGAACGAATTACTATAGAACTCACTCAGCATAGCTGACTTTTAGCATGTATTTCAGGTAAGGAGAAAGCGTGAGCTGGCGGCTTCTGGATGGCGTTTGGTTACCGTGATCGTTGTGATGACATTTACTTTTTCGTTATGATGTTGGAGATATTATTACTTGTTTGGATTATGTTTGAGATTTGGGTCGCTGACCACTGTTGACTATTTGTTTTCCGCTGCATTTATTGAGACAATTTGATGTCATTTACTACTGTGCTTACGTGTATGCCAACGTGTCGGGTTCCGGGTTTGGGGCCTTACATTCTGGAAGCAAAAAAGAGAAAAACTGCTGAGGTGCTGGGTCTTGAGATCTTCGAGGGGATGGACTCTGCTGAGACCACCAAGAAGCTTCAGAGCTTGATGAATCTGGTAAGTCTCCTCTTGGCATCCCAATGTATTTTTTCAGGATTCCAAATCATTAGTCCGTCTATATCTTACAGGGTCTCGAGAAACTTTACGCCAATTTGTCTGAGGCAGAGAAGAGTGCTGAGGATGCTATAGAGAAAGCTGAGGATTTGAAGAAGATCTTTGCCACCAAGAGAAAATATTTGGAGAATGAGATCCAGAGCCAGAAGAACAAGCTACAGGATAGCATAACCTAGTATGAGCTGAGGCTTATACAGACTGTAGACGATGCTAAGAAATCTGCGGCCAAGTCTATTCTTCAATCCAGGATCCAAATGGCTGAGCAAGCTGCTACTGAAGGTTTTGATCGTGTAGCCTGGGATCTTGAGGGATGGCGCTCTTCTCTGGCTAAGCTTGGAGGTGAAGCAGTGGATACCAGCAAGACTGCTGAGGATGCTGGAGCCGGTGATGTTGAGAAGCAGGTTGATCAGGGCGTTGAAGGTAAAAATGCTGAGACCTGAGCCCTTAGTTATGTATCAAGTGGGGGTATATACACATACCGGATTATACCATAGAGTCCAAATTTTAACAACTATTAGTTGTCCCCAGTGTTGAGTCACGTTGTAGTCTTAGTAATTGATCTTCATGATGTCGTAAGTTTTTAATGTGTGACAAATTAAATTCTTGGGCTAAGCCAAAAACGTGGGCCAAGCCAGATATTCGTGGGCTAAGCCAATATCATGGGCTAAGCCAAATAATCGTGGTCTAAGCCAATATTGTGGGCAAGGCCAATTTTTGAGTTAGCATGAAAATGCTAAAAACCTTAGCTTTAACACGTAAGTGTTAAATGATCGGAGAAACTTGAGTCATAACACGTCTGTTATATTCGTAACACCCAATATATAGCCAACAATGGCGAAATTATCAGCCACTGTTACATAGACTGGTCGCACCACCTTGAACTATAATCGGGTATCGTGCGCTCCTGGAGAGGTGTATTAACCCAATACTTAGAAAGGAGAAAGCCATTTAAACCTTCGAGGTATATCAGGATACCCAAACTTAGGAGAGATGGCCAATCTCTATCTTCTGTCGGGATCCTTGGAGGTGATTCCTACAAAACAGGAATCCTTGGTGAAGGTGGGTGTTAGCTTGGCTAACACCCCTCCGACGCTCAAGTCAATAATTTGATAAAGAATAATCAAGTATATAAAAATAATTATGGAAAGAGGACGTACTTTTTTAGTTAGAACATAATTTCTAACTCACATGAAGTAGGTTTTGAGATGGATGGCGTTCCGGGATCTTGGCAGGATTTCTCCTTCCATAGTTTCCAGCCAATACGCACCTTTGCCCGCTTCTGAATCAATCAAATGCGGGCCTTCCCATTTCGGTGCAAGCTTTCCGTCACTAGGATTGGTAGTATTATGGAATGCCTTACTTAGTACCAAGTCACCCACTTGGAATCTTCTGATCCTTATACTCTTGTTGTATGACTTTGCAATCCTCTGCTAGTAAGCTGCTATACGGACCTTAGCGAGATCCCTAAGCTCATCCACGGTGTCCAGATCCTGAGCGAGGGCTTCGTTGTTGGATTCTTCGGTTTGAAGATTGGTTCTGGCAGTAAGGATAACCATTTCCGTAGGAATCATGGCTTCAGTTCCAAACACCAAAGAAAACGGAGTTTGCCCTGTTGCACTTTTTGCGATTGTTCTATCTGCCCAAAGTACGAAAGGTGGCTCTTCAGCCCATCGTCCTTTCTTAGCTCCCAATCTTTTCTTTAGGTTGTTGATGATAATCTTGTTGCTTAACTCCGCCTGTCCATTGGCTTGAGGATGCACAGGGGTGGAAGTTATCATTTTAATTCCCCAACTAGCACAGAAGTTGGTTGTCCTTTTGCCGATGAGTTAAGACCCATTGTCGCATACTATCTCCCCCGGGATCCCGAATCTCGTCGGGATATTGCGCTTGATGAAGGAGATAACTTCCTTTTCTCTTACTTGGACAAATGCCTCGGCTTCGATCTATTTTGAGAAGTAGTCGGTCATCGCTAGCACGAACACTTTTCCTCCTGGTGCCTTGGGGAGTTTGCCGACAATGTCCATTCCCCACTTCGTAAATGGCCAACGAGAGATTACTGGATACAATGGCTCTACTGGTTGGTGAAGTATATTGCTGTGTCTTTGGCAGGCATCACACTTTTGAGAGTAGGTTGCAGCATCTTTCCTCATTATAGGCCAGTAATATCCTGTCCTCAGGATCTTTGAAAATAGCGCCCTGCACCCAGTGTGATTTCCGCAATCTCCTTCGTGTATATCTTTGAGAACCTCAAGTGCTTCAGGATCCTCCAAACATCTCAAATATGGACATGTAATAGATTTCCTGTGTCACACCCCCAAATTTATTTACTTAATAAATAAATACATGTTGCAACGATTAGTTCATTACAAGATAGCGGAAGCAGTATTAGTGATTTCTAAGACTTGATTACATATACGATTACTAAAACTAAGTATTACAATGATATAAGTTCTTCTAGATCAAGGATAGACTTGAGACTTGATAATCTATGCCCGTCCGGTTACTAGGAATTGTTCCAACATAGCTAGCCTATTCCAACCGCGCCATGGCTAAAGGTTACTTGAGAAACATATTTGAAAGTGTCAACACAAAGGTTGGTTTGTCCACAGAGTTTGTTATTTTAGTGCAGTTAGTTTTCCCCGAAGACGTATACATGACTTAACCGTCATAAAGATGAGTAGTTTTCCCCGAAACATATACATGACTTAGCCGTCATAAAGATGAGTAGTTTCCCTTTGAAAACATATAAATGACTTAGCCGTCATAAAATAAGTAGTTTTCATTTGAAAACATGCTCATGACTTTACCGTCATAAAATAAGTAGTTTTCCTTTGAAAACATATACATGACTTAACCGTCATAAAATAAGTAGTTTCCCTTTAAAACATATACATGACTTAACCGTCATAAAATAAGTAGTTTCCCTTTGAAAACTTATACATGACTTAACCGTCATAAAATAAGTAGTTTCCCTTTGAAAACTTATACATGACTTTACCGTCATAAAATAAGTAGTTTTCCTTTGAAAACATATACATGACTTAACCGTCATAAAATAAGTAGTTTCCCTTTGAAAACATATACATGACTTTACCGTCATAAAATAATTAGTTTTCCATTGAAAACATGCCCATGACTTTACAGTCATAAAATAAGTAGTTTTTCTTTGAAAACATGCCGATGACTTTACCGTCATAAAATAAGTAGTTTTTCTCTGAAAACATGCCCATGACTTTACCGTCATAAAATAAGTAGTTTTCCTTTGAAAACATATACATGACTTAACCGTCATAAAATAAGTAGTTTTCAATTGAAAACACGCCCATGACTTTACCGTCATAAAATAAGTAGAAATAATTCTAAACCCATATGATAACAAATGTTATTGTTCCATTCGTAAGCTAACTAGTCTTACAAATACCTATGTCCATACATGAAACCGTAACCAAACCCCAACAATTTAATGCCCTTCCTTGCCTTTCTGCGAGTAAGACAATATGCGGTCATTCGGCCATTTGGACCCCTGGTTAGCGCGACTAACCATGACTGGGGACGTCACCCCTAATAGTACTATCCATAGAATCCCAGGCTAAGTCCACAGCTAATGGTTACAAATGTGTGTTAATCCGGTGACTCTAAGCGCTATATTGTTCACCATGTATGACATAGTGTTAGTGTCTTGTTTCCTTGTTATCATATAAAAATGTTTGCAATGTTTTCTCAATTGTATAAAACAACAATGTTTCCAAATGTATTAGACAATAATGTAATACATAATAAGTAAGTATGTTTCTCCCCCGCAATTTACAAAACATTAAAAAGCGAAAAGGGGGTCGTGAACTCACCTTGTGTCCGATAAACTCCTAGCAAATAATAGTGTGCTAATAGTTCCTGTCTATCCGTACTCTAATCACACAAGGGTACTAAGGTGTTAAGACTACTCGACTAAATTGCAAGTTGTTCACCCGACTTAACGAATCCCGTTAAGTACGCCTTTGTTTAGTAAAACAGTGTTTTGATGTGACGACTCATTGGTGATTATTATTCTAGTCTAGACGCTTACATATTTTTCGATGAATATGTTTCAATATTGGTGACTTCTTAAGTGTACCAAAAATAAATATTATTTTTGTAACTAATTATAATATATTCACATTATAGTTCACGTATAAACATATAATTATTTCTTAAAAATAATTATATAAAATCTTCAAATATCGTTCAGTATATTCTATGCATGTTTATTACCCCACGTACGTATAAGCCACGTTAACACGTCCACATGCAAATACTTGTTCCGAACGACATTTATTAACTTGTTTAAGTTCAACATGCATTTATTTATCTATTTATATGGCTGACCATATGGATATATAACAAATGTTCATGTTAGGGTACTAACATTTCTTTCCTAGAACATTTCCACGATTCAACCAAAGTCGTACACCAACATATATATATATATATATATATTTATATATCATAATTTTTATCCATAAACATATATATATATATATATATATATATATTTACAAATCTTTCCAAATTAATAACTTATAATCACACACACATATATATGTTATGAGTTTTATATATGCCTACACGTACAATTTTCATGTTAACCAAATATCTTTATCCACTTATTTTTATACACAATTTTTGGTCCATATGTATCTATATATGTAGGTCCCTCGGGTGTCTCGGATCGTCACATGCAAGTGTGTTCCTAGTCGAAACGGGTGCGGAATGCCCGTGACTAGGTGGAGTATCAATCAACACAAAGTAAACCGACAACAAAGGCACAAGATACTTTCAAACTTCGTGTATTGATAATCACAGCCAGTTACAGAGAGAATGAGTGCGTACATACATTCTGTCACTAACAGCTATATATACTAGACATGTTGCCTATGCAATTGGCAAGTGTACAGGGTTTAGCTCATGCGTACTTAGCAAGTACGCAGACTTTGTTCTTGCGTACTTGCTAAGTACGCAGGATATACATCATGCGCACTTACTAAGTGCGCACAACACTTAACAGAAACAGACAAGACTAAGTACATACATATGTGATTACAACTCGATAATCAATACATACAGATACTTAAATAAAAGTACAAATACATAAAGATAAGTACATAAGCTAAGACAGCATCCAGAGTGTCTGTCACACAAACTTGCTTCAACAAACTCCCCCTTGACAACAGCTCTGGATTGTCTTCGATCTTCAAACTCCACCAGCTTCAGCTTATAGTCAAGGCAGAACTTGGCCAACTTGTTGTATCTTGATGCTTGAAGTTTTGTCCATTCGTCCGTGTGGATGCAGAATTTGTCATGTAGGACCGTCAGATCTTTCATAGAGAAATTAATGAAAGTGGTTTCATCAAGAACTCTGATCAGTTCCTTTGGCACCAAGCTTCCACTTTTGGACCTAATCTTTCCCATTACCACTGCCTCGCCCGTCTTTGGGTCCACGTACCAGTGCCACATGTTACCAAGGATATCCTGAGATAACTTGCTCAGGGGAATCCTGGTTTCACATAGCACTGGGTTATAGACCAGTTTCTTTAGGCTTCTGTAGTCACAGGATGTCTGAATTTCTTGTCCCGGACTCTCTTAGGCATCTGAGGCTTAAACATCTCAAAGTTCCCCGATCTTCCCTCTTTATGTAGTGTTCTCCACAAACCCATTGCTGATGCATGACTAGTGTCACACAGCAGCTCACGTTTTGTGAGGTTCACCAGATCATACTTCGGCAGGGAGCTGAACGCTTCACTAGTAGGTTTCAAGTATTGAACCCCACCAGCCTATTTAATAGTGAACAGCTTCTTGTCGTCGTCGAACCTGACTGACAAGATCATACCTGTAGCTCCATGTTTGTCTATGATGGATGTCTTCTGCCAGACAGGAGCTTGATCCTTTGTAAACCAACCAAGCGGATATTTACTTTTCCACGCCTCTGGATCAACAGGTTTAGGAACGGTGGGAGATGCTTCAGTCGAAGCCACAGCAGTACTTTCGGGCTCGACTGAACCTGTGTTAAAATCAGCTTCAAAGGCTGGAGCTTCAAATATCTCTCCATCCTCAAGCTCGTAAACTCCTTCACCGTCCCCTTTGGGAAACTCTACCATAACATCCTCATCTTCTACATCCCATTCATCATCAGACTCGATCTCTCCTTCCTCCAGATTGCTGAGGGCATCAATCTGAGATTCTTTGGAATAGTCTGGCTCAATCAGTAGAATGACCTCATCAGATAGGTCGTTTAGCACCTCAGCCGCATACTTTCCTTTATCACCTCCACTACCAGAAGCAACACCGCCTTCATGTTGAGTGGACTCCCCCTCAGCCATAGGCATGACAGAATAAGGAACAATCACCCATGCTAACGATTGCTGCTCACTTCCACTGGGACCAGCTTCAGGAACCTTGTTCTGGTCGTCACCCTTAGACAGATCATCTAGGTGATAAGCCTTATCACTACTTGGCTTTGTCGGTTTCTCCTTCTCCTTCAGCAACTCCTTAATCTTCTCCCCCTGAGCAGCAAGAGTTTTAGTCATATCACAGACTAATTTGACCATCATATCGTGCTCTTTCATATCGTGCTCTTTACGCTGCAACTCATCAACCGCCCTTTCCTTTTTCAAGGCCGCTACTTCATCAACCAAAGAGTTAATCTGACCTTGTTGCTTGTCAGACTCCTCCCTTGATTTCCATACCGTCTCTAGTAAACCAGCAACTTGAGACTCCAGGGTAGCAATCCTTGCATCCCATGGATCTGGATCCGTAGATGTAGGGGCACCAGCTGTATGAGTGGGAAAATTTAAGATGTCATCAAAGTCGAACCCATGGGTGAAATCACCATATTAAAAGGGTTCACTGATTGGTTGAAGGGTGGTAGTTGGAATAGTGTTTGGGATGGAAGTTGGTATGGTAGATGTTGCAATGGTGGTTGGGGTGATAATGACCGACTCAGTGAGGATTGGAGTCGTCACCGTCACCTGGACAGGTTGTAGTGGGAGGGATAATATCACAGGAACCTCCTCTGTGATAGTAGAAGCAGTTACTTGACTTGTTACACATGACCGCCTCCCTGTCCTTTGATATAGCTGGGTGGAAGTTGACGTAGAGGTTGAAGCAGTGCTCACGGCCTTAGTGACTTGTCGCCGCGCAACACTAACTTCTACTTCTCTAGAGATACCCGCAGATGGCCTATCCCCCCGACGCTTGTTAATACTTTCTCGTCTTTGTCTTTGTATAGCAGCATCTGAATCAGAGTCGGGTTCATACTCACTTCTTGTACTATCTTGCCTCTTTCTCTTAGAAGACGACTCAGGAAGGGTCACCACTGTCGTTCTTCTCGGGTGTGATTGGTCTGGTGCATCATCAGAATCAGATGAATCAGATAATGTTCCTTCGGAGTTAGATTCTTCAGCACCATCACTTCCTTCTTCTTCGTCTCCTTCATTTTCAGATTCATCATCACCTTCAACTTCCACATCTTCCTGCTCATTAGAGTGTTCACTTAGTTCAGTCTCCGACTCGGTACTATACCATCTGAAATTATCTGGGGCCACATATGCTTCGTTGATTAAGTGTCCGAAGAGATGAGTATGCACAAGGGTAGGTTCTACACTGCCTGTCTTTAAGAATTGAGCAAATACTCTCTTGTCCACTCGCTTCACTTGTAATCTTTCCCTAATTGCCGGTAGATTTGGCAACGCATCATTGATTAGCAGCTGGATAAATCTTGGATACAACATGAATCTAAACTTCTCCGCCGTAGAGATCTGGTCAGTTATGTCCTTGTATACGTTCTTAGAGAAATTATATCCCTTGTTGAGAGATAAACCCACCATAGCAGACGCTAAGTGATGACCCATGGCATTCTTGCCTGCTTTCCTTGAAGAGATGCACATGATCATGATGTGGGTGAAGTAGCGCCATTGATCGAGTACCCACATCTTCTTGTATGAAGCATAATCCGTTGCACTGACGTATCCCATTCTCTGCCTCCAACAACCATCGATAACGTAATCAGGATAGGTAATTGGGTCAGTTGCAAGATCCCGGAACTATAACACCCTCCTGATGGTGTCTTTGTATATGGCTATCTGTTGATCTGCTACAGTAGCCCTAATGACGTTCGGGGTTACTTTGCAGTCATGATCTGATGTTGCCCAGAATTGATCCATGTATGGTCTTGAGATGATAGGATTTGCAGAGATAGCATAGCTGATCTTTTAGCGGTCCAGGAAATCAACTATCTCCCTGTATTCAAGTGCAGCACCCTTCCACTCGGGTTGTGTTAGAGCCAGAAGATTGAATTCGCTGGTAAAAGCACGAGCCATCACTGTAAAAACATACAATGAACAAAATTAGAACAAGAATGCTTACTGGAAATGTACAAACATGACACGGTATAGCACATTCACAAGAAAGAATTTTACAGACTTAGAAAAATTTGTAATTTGCCTTCCTGCGTACTTAGCAAGTATGCAGGGGTTATACCTTGCGCACTTAGCAAGTACGCATGAGTTATCTCTTGCGTAATCAGGAGTTCAACAAATCGGTCCATTACAGGTGATTTAACAGACGAATAGGACTCAGATTCTCACCAAAGATTGGATAAGTGAAGATGAAACAAAGATTGGGATGAAAAAACGGTTTGGAATCACACAAATTTTGAGGAAATACGGATTGGAGGGAATTGCACAGTGGATGTGTTTCAAATGAGATAAAGTCTCAGAATTTTTCTAAGCCCACTATATATACCCACACAATCGGGTCGTGCGTACTTAACAAGTGCACAAGACTTAACTCTTGCGTACTTAGCAAGTACGCAAGGTTTAATTCCTACGCACTTAACAAGTACGCAGAAACCCTTGTGAAATCCAATTTCAACTCAAATTATGAAGAATGTTAAGTCAAATAACGAACCGGATACGAATCATTCAATCAAGAGGATTCAAAGTCAATTCACAAAGGTTAAACACAAATATTTTTGGCTTTTCTGATTTGAATTTGAACTATACACAAACTTAAAATCTTTTTGATCTTTTCAGAATAACGATATACACATTTTCACACACAAGCTATTTTTGTTCAATGACACGAGTAGAGGATCATATCAGGCTAATCTATAGCAATAATGATACAAGATAAACATCAAAGAATATGGGATCATGTCATGGATTATAATTTATTCATATGTAATAAGCACATAAACAAGTAATTCAAGCTGGCAATATTATAAGATTTGAAACCATAAGCATCTTAGGATCATGTTCTTGTGTGTTAAGGTAATAGTTATTAATATACAACGTGTGCCCCACAGTTATGCTATGAACTTACTTTGCACTTATCTCAAGGCATCTAAGATTTCCCAATGATTTTCTAAATTTCCAGAATGAGGCTACATCAATTAGCATAGGAAAAATCAAATAGAATCCATAAGGATTATCAGGAATCATAAGATTCAGAATCGAGTGATTCATTTGTCTTGGCTTCAAGTGATTTCTTCAGTGAATATCGGTATGATGATCCAGGATAATGAATATGGTATTTGAGGATTTAGGTAAGGAGATCCAACTTTTATCTGGGTTTGAATTCAATGAATCAGGAGTGATTCAAGTGTGAATACACACTCAACGGTTGATGTAAAGACATGTCTTGATTCAATCTCTCATTGCATACTTGTGAGTATGGACAGTGAGATGAACCGCATTAATTGTGCTAACGACCTTTCCCGAAACTGGTCTCAGAAGAAAATAATTGCCAAAATCTAACATCCTGTATCCGATAGTGATCTTTTGCATTCTTTTACGCACACACACTAGCAAATATGGGTTCAAATCACAGTTGTAGTATTGATTTAATTTCCACCCTACTAATGATTCAATAATGATTCAAAGATGCTTACAGCCTACTGACATATCAAATTACTTGTAAATAAGCAGATTAAAAACACAACAATTTAAACAATCAAGTAAGCATGACGCAATCATTTCCCATGTGTGCAGTCTAGGACGTTTAGATCATTTCTGATGTACTATCATTTTCTCTTTTCTCAAGAGAACATTGAAATTTTCTGGTTTTCTATTTTGTTTGGATTTTTGTAAAATATTTGAAAATTAAAATAACTATATAGAAAACTTAAAAGGAATAAAATTTAACTTTCATGAATTGGATTGATTTAAGAAAAACAAGTTTTCACTCCTGATTGAACATTCCTATCATGTTGACAAGATGTTCAAAACGTGTTCGATCAAATGCCTTAGTGAAAAGGTCAGCAAAATTGTCATCCGTGTGAACCTTTACAAGTTCAATGAGATGCTTTTCAGCACAATCACGGATGAAATGGTGGCGAATTTCAGTATGTTTAGTTTTGGAATGTTTCACCGGGTTGATTATGATGGACATGGTGGCATTGTTGTCAACGAACGGTGGAGTTCCAGTGAAGTTTAAGCCGTAGTCTCTCAATTGCTGTTGAATCCATAATATCTGAGAATAACCGCTCGTTGCAGCAATGTACTCTGTTTCACATGTTGAGACAGAAACCGTTGACTGCTTCTTACATTGCCAGGAAACTAGCCTGTCTCCCAAGAATTGACATCCACCTGAAGTTGATTTTCTATCAAGGTTACAACCGCCATAATCTGAATCAGTATAGGCTTTGAGGTCAAATGACTGCTGCTTTGAGTACCAAAGACCTAATCGGGGTTTCCTTTCAAGTATTTTAATATCCTCTTGACAACTATCATATGAGACTCCTTTGGTTGTGACTGAAACCTTGAGCACAAACATACATCAAACATTCTGTCAAGCCTTGAAGCTGTGAGATACATGAGAGAACCGATCATCCCACGATACAATTTACAATCCACATCCTTTCCATCTTTGTCTGGACGCAAACCGTGATTGACAGGGATAGGTGTGCCATAAGTACTACTATCATTCATCTTGTATTTTGACAAGATGTCCTTCACATACTTAGTTTGATGTAGATAGATGCCATCCTCTATTTGACTGACTTGCAGACCCAGGAAGAACGACAATTCACCCATGTTGTTCATCTTAAACTTGGACTTCATCACCTGTTCGAATTCCCTACACATCTCTTCATTTGTAGACCCAAAGATAATGTCGTCGACATACACTTGTACGAGTAGAATATCACCTCCTGCTTTCTGAATGAAGAGGGTCGAGTCAATCTATCCACGGTCGAAACCATTTGACAGTAGATGTTTTGATAACGTCTCATACCATGCCTGAGGTGCTTGATGAAGACCAAAAAGTGCTTTGTCGAGCTTATACACTTTATTGATATTATGCGGATCTTCAAAGCCGGGAGGTTGAGTGACATAGACCTCTTCATGAACTTTTCCATACAGGAAAACACTCTTCACATCAAGTTGATAAACCTTGAAGCCGATATAGATGGCATAAGCCAGAAACAGTCGAATGGCCTCAAGTCTAGCAACTGGAGCATATACTTCAGTGTAATCCAAGCCCTCTTGTTGATAAAATCCTTGAACAACCAACCTTGCTTTATTCTTCACTACGAAATAACGATCATCCGTTTTGCACTTGAACACCCATCTGGTTCCAATTGGTTGTACGCCTCTTGGCAAGTCAACTAAATCCCACACATGCAACTTTTGGAATTGGGACAGTTTATCTTGCATCGCCTCAATCCAGCAGTTGTCAGTGAGAGCCTCCTTCACATTCTTCGGCTCCAATTGGGACACGAATACAGTATGCAAACATGTTTCCAAGATACCAGTGTCAAGTATCTCAGCGTACAAACTGGTGTTCTCAGCAGTTGTTCTATTACGAGTCTGAACACCGGCATGAGGATCACCAATGATGTTGTCATATGGATGATTCTTATGCACTCTCGTCTCTGGTACGTGCGGTTCCTGGATATTTGTGTCTTGATTCGTGCTCAACTCCCCCATATCCATAAGAAGATCATTCAATGTTGATTGGATCAGCTGGAGCTTCATTTCCTACATGAGTGTTAGGATCAGCTGAAGCGTCATTTCCATCAACATGAACAACTTCAACGTCTTCACTATCATGAGTTCCAGATGCAGATGCAACATTGGAATCGGGATTTACAATAGGTACAGTAGCACGGGTTGAGAATTTGGAGTCATCGCTGCCATTAAAAAAATCGTACACATTTACGACATCATCGGCTGATAGATCAGGAAGGTTGAAAGACTTGAATAGCGCATCATAATCGAAACCCCAAGCTGGACCAGTTGGGTCTAGTCGAATGCTGTGTTTACTGCAATCCACTTCGAACCATTCCTCGACAGTACGAGTTCCTATATTGTATACTCTCTTGCATGGTGAATCGGCAACATATCCTAAGAAGATGCCTTCCACTGCTTTTGCATGAAATTTAGATTTTCGATCCTTGTATTGTAGCAATAAGGAACAAGGACTACCAAAAGGAACTAGGTAGTCAAGGTTGGGAGGTCGATTGTTGATCAATTCATAGCAGGTCTTGTTGTACCTTTTCACAAACAGAACTCTGTTCAAAACGTGACAAGCTGTATTTACTACTTCTGCCCAGAAAGTTACAGGAAGCTTTGCATCTGACAGCATTGTCCTTGCAATCTCGATCAAGGTTCTGTTCTTCCTTTCTGCAACTCCGTTTTGCTGAGGTGTGTACGGGGCAATAAATTCGTGACGCATCCCCTTCTTGACACAGAAAAGCTCCATCAAATTATTCTTGAATTCAGTTCCGTTATCACTCCTTATTCTTCTAACCTTCAACTTGCAAAGAGAATCCAAGCTCACTGAGCTTAACACAAGAAGTATAGACGAAACTAGAGATTTAGGGTCGGTTTCTCATACCGCTAGACAAGCTAGGGAGAGTCACGTGTAGAAGGTGTTGATGACTTGATCCTTCCTAGTGAGAGCTTCCTAACTCCTCAAGAACTCTTTAAATCTCCAAATCTCCTAGCTAGCACCTCTAAGGGGCTTGTCCTTGATTTTTCAAAGTGTGAACTAGTGTGTGTATGCATGTATATCGTGTATATGGAGAGAAGAATGGGATTGAGGGTTAACTCATCCATAATCATCACAAGTATGGATGAATGGATGGATTAGACCTTACTTGATTTTCTAGTTGATGGATCATGGTGCCTTATGACATGAATGATGAGTAAAAATGGTTGAATGGCAAGGTGGGTTGCCCCACCTTGTTCTCGGCAGTGAGGGGGTGTAGGGGGGGAGGTTGGGTGGTGTCACCTCTCCTAGTTACAATCCAAGTCCTAGTTAGGTCAGTTCTAGTTAGTGTAAACCCGGTAGGTGCTCCCGTGATATAATACCCGGTTGAAGAACTTTAATTATTAAAATGCTCTTTATTTTGTGTAGTTTGGCTAGTCTTGATAATTTGCTAGTGAATCCCGACATAGTTATTACTTTAACTATACTATACATGTATACACATAAGAATAATTTAAGACCGTAAAACACACATTTTTTTATATATTAATTTTAAAGTTTAGCCACCAATATATATGTTTTTATGTTAAGCATGCCTCTAGACTTTACTTGAATAAAATCTTGTTAATCACCAATGACCGTACACTGCGAGTAATAAATGTTTTTGACCTATTAATTATTAAAATTGCTAAAATATGATACGTGTTTCTTTGCTAGATTCCTTGTCAATACTTTGTCAAAATAATGATCGAGGAACTATAGCATACGAACGTGCTAAAATGAATATGACTTTTGACCTGAAATGCTGGGTGTCACATTCTCCCCATGTTAAAAAGAATTTCGTCCCGAAATTCAGTTGATGTTATATTGAATTTATGTATTCGTGAACAAGGTCTGGTACTCGATTTTCATTTTATCTTCGTGTTCCCATGTATCCTTAGGATCACGCTTCGAGTTCTAATATACCTTAACTAATTCAACACGGTTACGCCCTGTTCTCTGGACTTTTTAGTCAGTGATTTTAATGTGTTCCTGAACAGGGTGTGGTTTGTCATCTATGTGAATCTCCCTAGACGATATGATTAACATTTCGTCTGATAAATACTTCTTGAGATTTAACACATGAACTGTATCATGTACATTGCTTAGTTCTCGTGACAACTTAAGCTTGTAGGCTACAAGGCCAACATTAGCCTGTACTTCAGACGGTCTCCATTATCTATGGTTATGTTTGCTATGATTGCCGAACCTGGCAACTCCTTTCCAAGGTGATACTTTTAACAAAACTCAGTCTCCAATTTAGAATTCTAACGACTTTCTTCTGTTGCCAGCGCAACTCTTTTGTCTGTCTTGAGTGGCTTTCAGACGATCCTTGATTTCGACGATCTTGTCGGTGGTTTCCTGGCCAATCTCAAGACCAGTCAAATGCTTGTCGCCGGTCTCCTCCCAACATGGCAATGAGTGACATTTATAACCATAACAGAGTGGTTTTAATACGTGTATGGTAGTTTTTATTATATGAAAACTCAGCCAACGACGGTGAGTATCCCGATTTCCTCTGAAATTGATTACACACGCACAGAGCACATCTTTTAAAATTTAGATGGTCCTTTTACGTTGACCGTTCGTCTGGGGATGATATGCATTGCTCATGTCAAGGCACGTGCCCAAGGCTTCTTGTACTAAGTGACAGATTCTCGACACGAATCGACTGTCCCTATTGGAGATAATGGAAATCGGCATACCATGCCTAACCTCAATTTCCTTAATATTTAGCCTTGCACGCTTCTTAGTTTTATCTGTCTTCTTGATTGGCGGGGAGTGAGCGGATTTATTCAAACGACCAACGATTACCCATATAGTATCATAGTCACTAGACGTTTCGGGTAGTTTTGTAACGAAATCCATGGAAATATGTTCTCGTTTCCATTGAGAAATCTCAGGTTGTTGGGATTACCTAGGTGATTCCTGGTATTCTGCCTTTACTGTCGAATATTTCCCATCATAGATTGTAACTTCTCATTCACGTTTGGCCACACCATAGATTTTCTTGAGATCCTTATATGTTTTATCCGATTCTGGATGAACGGAGCACTTAGACTTATGGACTTCATCCATAACCACACACATAGGTTACCTGCACTTGGTACCTAAATTCTGTCTGTATCATCCAACTTAGACTCCAATTGTTTGATTTCCATTTACTTAGTAGTCAGTATTCGAAACCAAGGCGAATATTTCTCTGACTATTGATATTAACTGTACAAGAACCCCTTATTTGATTACCCTAAATATGGTGGAGTTATGTGTTACTCTTTCCTGATAATGAACGAAATGGTGTTTGAGAATATTGAGTGTATGCTGACACATACCCTCTATTCATCTATGCACTATGATGCACATAGCCAAATCTCTATAGCTCTTTAGAAAAGATTTACTTGATGAGGTGTTCAGGATTTAGTTGAAGATTGGATAGCAATGACACAATATGAAAAAGAATCATTATGTTTGTCCCTCTTATGCTTCTCGAAAGCATATTCTCGAACTAAGACTTTACTCCTAATTCAAGTTTCGTGTTTTCTAGGATCTTCCTTTCCATGTGTCTCAATGGAGCTAAGATTTTAAGGTTCCTTGTGAGCTCTTACTAGCAAAGGTCGAGTCTAATTACCACTTTACCCGTTGCTTGCACTACCCCTCCGTGGCAGACTAGTGTCTGGGTTGTATTGTCCTGATGTGTCAACTCATGACTGAACTACCATACCCTCGAAGTATGTAAGCCATAAGAAGTCCTTTGTTTGTTTGGAATATTCACATCATGTCTAGGTGAGGAAATGAATAGTGAGACTGTGAGCATGATCTCATAGGATTAGTGTTTTCCCCAAATTGGGCTATGGGTTTGTCAACCCATTAAGTTGGCGGAAAGGGTTTGGGAGTTTTACAATGGCCAACTATTAGTCATTCAGTGTGTCTACACTCCCCTGATGTTCGAATGGTACTTTAGTGACTTATCATTACGTATTCCACTCATATCAGTCATAGTCTCAAAGTTCTTAGCACAAGGACTCAGGTCATAATATCGAGGTAATGAGTGTTGAACATCAAAAATTTTGTACTCCTACTGAGCCTGCGTTAAGAGGTCATTCCTAAACAATAGATGCTCTAGAGCTTCCCAATTATAGAAAACTGGGAGTGAAAGGTGTGATTACGCCTCTCCTCTAGGATGAAATCTGGGATCCATTCAAACAGATGATCCTTGAGGAAGTGCAGGTACAAAAGGGTATAAAATTATCCTTCTTGGATCCTTGTGGGCAGTGGTCTGTTTTGAACAACTCGAGCTTACGTCCCTTATGCATATCACGAACTAATGAGATTAACACGAAATTCCGCATTTGGGTCTCCTTTAAGAGTTTTGTATGTCATTTTTTTTTCTGTTAGTGCGACAATAGTCATTAGTCAACACTTAGGTTTCTTTTGCATTCGCTTGAGCAGCATCCCCGACATATTCATCTCCGATGAGAATAGTCGGACTTAAAGGTGTATTATATGTCAATGGTTGAGAGCGCAACCCTGTTTGACCAATATTCTAAAATGTTAGATTACCTACTTGTCTCATGTCGAGCTTCCACAATACCCCATAGGTGCTATGTGTATGCGGGCTAGAACAATCTTCTGTCCTATTACCGAAGTTAGTGCATAGCACTCCTGACGTAAATTTCAAGTAATTGTGAGACTAAATTGTACGATGGATCTTGAGATTATGCTATAATCTCCCACAATAATTGTGCAATTATTGTAAGCGTGGGTTGTGGTAATGCTCAATTTGAAGCTATCTTGACCAGTAGAATCTCAAAAAATGAATGTGCGAAATCCTTCGCCGTTCAGGATTCACTAAGGATTGGTTTAATTCAATTTAACTTTCTCTCGTTCCTCACAAACTAGGAGAATGATTTGTGAACATCTAATTGAGAAGTCCGATTTGTTAAGATCCAATCCTTAATCAAGTGACTAAGAACATGGGTTGAATCATTAGCTTTGGATAGCAAGACTCACTAAACTTCTCATGCACTGCAAATTATGATTATGTGTGCACCCGTAATGATATTTTATTTTGTATGATCCCTATAGTGTTTCCTCTATCCAAGGCTTCTAGTAAAAAAGGATTTGAAATGTTAATTAGATCGTGCTTGCATGTTTGTGCAGGAGTGCGTATTGTCGTATCGGATTACTCTTAATTATGTGTACCAATACTCATGAGTTTGCCGAATATGGCTGTTGCCGTATGAGGTTAATGGTAGGGAGGCACTACCAGTGTCTCTCAAAATTGAAATGTGTATAGACGTCAAGCACTATGGGTAAAGCAGAGATCCTCAAATCAGTGTCGAGCAACTCCTGCTCCAAGTCTGTATATATGTATGGATCCACATGATCCTAATGAATCTCTACGTCTCCTGACCCGTGGAGTTCTCTCCCGTTTAGCCCTGCTTATCCGCCTCAAGTTCTGTTTTGTCTGGGCAATCCCGTGCCATATCTCATGGCGAAAGTCTTGGCATCCAATCTGACAACTCATGAAGGAGAATATTTATACCGCACATATTTCAGAAAGAAACAGCCTCCATAGCTGGAGTAGGTGTAGGTGTAGGTGTCGTGTAGGTATTGGTACAGATTCTGGTACGGGTTCAGCCTGTTGTGATACCAATATCGGTAACTAACAATTGTTGTCGTCGTCGCCGAAGCTTAACTCGTAACTTGATCTTTTAGGGTTGTAGTGTGCTGAGTACCCGTTATTCTTGACTCGTAATCCGAATAGTGACACTTTGTTGAGAAACGTTGTAAGTGTCTATTATTTCCACATTGTTGTGTGTGTTTAAGTTGTCACACCCCGCCAGGGCGGAAACGCGAGGCGCGACTTTCACTGGTTTCCAAAGCATATGATTACCGCAAACACATACATGTAATTGGATACATAACTGAATTTAAAATATTTACGTTACAAAATATCAATTTGAGTTTACAAATGTTTAAGATTTCGCAAATATGACTCAAGACCATGAGTTATACAAGAGAAATCCTCCCAAAAGCCGTATCCACGTGCATGCATGTAACCTACATTGCTAACCTGATGACCACGTTCAATTTCCTGAAAACATACTTAAAACTGTCAACACGAGGTTGGTGAGTTCACAAGTTATTATAAAGAGTTATCATAAACCCAATGTTTAAATCTGATCTTTTTGCCGATCAAAACTCTTTGTTAAACCTGATCATTTTAACCTGATCAGTACTCTTTCGTTTAAACCTGATCACTTTAACCTGATCATAATTCTTTACTTTAAACCTGATCACTTTACCCTGATCAGAACTCTTTTGTGTAAAACCTGATCATTTTAACCTAATCAGAACTCTTTTGATAAACCTGATCACTTTACCCTGATCAGAACTCTTTTGTGTAAAACCTGATCACTTTACCTTGATCAGAACTCTTTTGTGTAAAACCTGATCATTTTAACCTGATCAGAACCCTTTTGTGTAAAACCTGATCATTTTAACCAGATCAGAACCCTTTTGTGTAAAACCTGATCATTTTAACCTGATCAGAACTCTTTTGATAAACCTGATCACTTTACCCTGATCAGAACTCTTTTGTGTAAAACCTGATCACTTTACCTTGATCAGAACTCTTTTGTGTAAAACCTGATCATTTTAACCTGATCAGAACCCTTTTGTGTAAAACCTGATCATTTTAACCAGATCAGAACCCTTTTGTGTAAAACCTGATCATTTTAACCTGATCAGAACTCTTATGATAAACCTGATCACTTTACCCTGATCAGAACTCTTTTGTATGTATTACCAATGAATATGATTACTAATCCGATCTATTGACCCCATTTGTAAGCTTGCAAGGAATACAAAATAGTATGTAATGTACGAGACCGTAACCAAACCCCAACTTTCTGTGCCTCCCCTCGCCTTTCTGCGAGTAAGACAATATGCGGTCATTCGGCCATTTTGACCCCTGGTTAGCGCGACTAACCATGACCGGAGGCGTCACCCCCAATAGTACTATTCATATAATCCCGGGCTAAATCCATAGCTAATGGTTACTAATTTATTACGAGGACTTTAAGCGCTTTATGTTCCCTCAATACATACATACGGTCAGATCATTAGTTCCATTCATTTATACACAAAAGTCTTTTACAAGTATGTTTCCACCCCAAATCATTTCAAAAACTTAGAAAAAAAGGGAAATTAGTGAAACTCACCTCGACAGTATGAATGCTAGCAAAAATTTGAATGACGGCAGATTCGCCTATCCGTATCCTATTTACACAAGGATAACATACACGTTAAGACTACTCGTCTTAAACGCAATTTGTTCACTTGACTTAGTCGATCTGATTACTTTTGTTTTAATTATCTTTTTAGTTTTTCCAACCTTGTTTTGTTATGAAAATAGTTCTGAGTTACTGCCTTATGGGCTGATGAACAGGTATCGAAACTTTCTTAGTTTCGATTGAACAGAACGGATGTCGAAACTTCCTAGTTTCGACTGAGTGAAATAGGTATCGAAACTACCTAGTTTCGATTGGCAAGAATAGTATCGAAACTACCTAGTTTCGATTGTACACAGGTATCGAAACTTCCTAGTTTCGATTGAGTAAATAGATATCGAAACTCCTAGTTTTGATAGAACAACCGGTATCGAAACTCCTAGTTTCGATTGAATAACTGGTATCGAAACTACCTAGTTTCGATCAATAGGTATCGAAACTCCCAGTTTCGATTGACTAACAGGTATCGAAACTATAGTTTCGATATCTGCACTTTGATTTACAGAATTCACTCTGTATATTTTTATGTTCAAATCTTGAGTTTGACACAGTTTTCTTGTTATCTTACTTGCGTTTGAACGATTTGTATGTTTAGTTACGGTTTTAAAGCAAATAGTATGGATGGTATCGAGTTTTTACCTCAAACCGAGAATGGCGATCTTTAGAGAAAAACAGAGAAGTAGTCTTGAATCTTTTGCTAAGCTTTCTTCAAGAACACTTGAAATTCTCCTTATGACACCGAATTATGGTGATTTTCGCTTTAAAACTGGAATTCGAGATGAAAGAGAATTGTGAAATTACCGTAAGAAAAGAGAAGGTTTGAAAGGAATGGTGAAGTTTCGTCTGAAGGGTATGGTTTTCATCTGAATCAAAGTGAATCAGGCAAGTGGGAGCATGGCTCCCCTGACTCTCGGCCAAGAAAGTCAAGAAGTAGTTTAGGGGTTAATGATAACCAATTTTTTTAAATATTAATTTATTATGGTATTAGTATCAATTAGAGTTTTAAGGGGTAATTTAATTCAGTTTCGATTCTTCACGGTATTATAATTTTTAACCATTTTATGGCTCGTTGAAGAAAATATTAGAATCTTGGCTCAACGTAAATTTTGTGTAATATATATATATATATATATTTTTCTGGTTATTTTATTTAACCATTTACGTTCGCATTAAGTCGGGTTATCCTGCTTACTTTTTCTTGTAACTCTTTACGGTTTACTAGACTTGGAACAAACTTCTTTGCTAGACTTCTTGACTTTACTTAGTCAGAATAAAATATCAGGAAATAATAATTATGAACGTGCATTTATGAAATGTGGATATTGACCTGAAATGCTGGGTGTCACATAAGTGTTAGTTACACGTACCATGTAATTGTATTATGTATTAGTGTAGCTAATGATACCCTAGCGTAACTCCATACACTAATAGTCTACACAAATTGTTCAGCGACGGATGGAAATCCTATACTCAAGTATTGGGTGTTCTTAGTGTGATGCAAGTCTTAGAAATATTGGTCCCTAAATGAGTCCGGTTAGAGCCTAGGTGTCACTAAGGAAACCTAATTCGCTAAAACCATTGCTCTGATACCAATCTGTCACACCCCCAAATTTATTTACTTAATAAATAAATTCAGGTTGCAACGATTAGTTCATTACAAGATAGCAGAAGCAGTATTAGTGATTTCTAAGACTAGATTACATATACGATTACTAAAACTAAGTATTACAATGATCTAAGTTCTTCCAGATCAAGGATAGACTTGAGACTTGATAATCTATGCCCGTCCGGTTACTAGGATATGTTCCAACATAGCTAGCCTATTCCAACCGCGCCATGGATAAAGGTTACCTGAGAAACATACTTGAAAGTGTAAACACAAAGGTTGGTGAGTCCACAGAGTTTGTTATTTTAGTGCAGTTAGTTTTCCCCGAAGATGTATACATGACTTAACCGTCATAAAATAAGTAGTTTTCCTTTGAAAACATATACATGACTTAACAGTCACAAAGATAAGTAGTTTTCCCCGAAAACATATACATGACTTAGCCATCATAAAATAAGTAGTTTCCCTTTGAAAACATATACATGACTTTACCGTCATAAAATAAGTAGTTTTCCTTTGAAAACATGCCCATGACTTTACCGTTATAAAATAAGTAGTTTTCCTTTGAAAACATATACATGACTTAACCGTCATAAAATAAGTAGTTTCCCTTTGAAAACATATACATGACTTTATCGTCATAAAATAAGTAGTTTTCCTTTGAAAACATATACATGACTTAACTGTCATAAAATAAGTAGTTTCCCTTTGAAAACATATACATGACTTTACCGTCATAAAATAAGTAGTTTTCCTTTGAAAACATGCCCATGACTTTAACGTCATAAAATAAGTAGTTTTTCTTTGAAAACATATACATGACTTAACCGTCATAAAATAAGTAGTTTTCATTTGAAAACATGCCCATGACTTTACCGTCATAAAATAAGTAGTTTTCCTCTGAAAACATGCCCATGAAATTACCGTCATAAAATAAGTAGTTTTCCTTTGAAAACATATACATGACTTAACCGTCATAAAATAAGTGGTTTTCCTTTGAAAACACGCCCATGACTTTACCGTCATAAAATAAGTAGAAATAATTCTAAACCCATATGATAACAAATGTTATTCTTAAGCTAGCTAGTCTTACAAATACCTATGTCCATACATGAAACCATAACCAAACCCCAACAATTTAATGCCCCTCCTCGCCTTTCTGCGAGTAAGACAATATGTGGTCATTCGGCCATTTGGACCCCTGGTTAGCACGACTAACCATGACCGGGGACGTCACCCCAATAGTACTATCCATAGAATCCCAGTCTAAGTCCATAGCTAATGGTTACAAATGTGTGTTAATCCAGGGACTTTAAGCGCTATATTATTCACCATGTATGACATAGTGTTAGTATCTTGTTTCCTTGTTATCATATAAAAATGTTTGCAATGTTTTCTCAATTGTATAAAACAACAATGTTTCCAAATGTATTAAACAATAATGTAATACATAATATGTAAGTATGTTTCTCCCCGTAGTTTACAAAACATTAAAAAGCGAAAAGGGGGCCGTGAACTCACCTTCTTTCCGATGAACTCCTAGCAAATAATAGTGTGCTAATAGTTCCTGTCTATCCGTACCCTAATCACACAAGGGTACTAAGGTGTTAAGACTACTCGACTAAATTGCAAGTTGTTCACCCGACTTAACAAATCCCGTTAAGTACGCCTTTGTTTAGTAAAATAGTGTTTTCACGTGACGACTCGTTGGTGATTATTATTCTATTCTAGACGCTTACATATTTTCTGAGGAAATATATGTTTCCATATTGGTGACTTCTTAAGTGTATCAAAAATAAATATTATTTTTGTAATGAATTATAATATATTCACATTATAGTTCACGTATAAACATATAATTATTTCTTAAAAATAATTATATAAAATCTTCAAATATCGTTCAGTATATTCTATGCATGTTTATTACCCCACGTACGTATAAGCCACGTTAACACGTCCACATGCAAATACTTGTTTTGAACGACATTTATTAACTTGTTTAAGTTCAACATGCATTTATTTATCTATTTATATGGCTGGCCACATGGATATATAACAAATGTTCATGTTAGGGTACTAACCTTTCTTTCCTAGAACATTTTCATGATTCAACCAAAGCCGTACACCAACATATATATATATATATATATATATATATATATATCATAATTTTTATCCATAAACATATATATATATATATATATATATATATATATATATATATATATTTACAAATCTTTCCAAATTAATAACTTATAATCACCCACTTGCTCAGGGGAATCTTGGTTTCACATAGCACTGGCTTGTATACCAGTTTCTTTAAGCGTTTCTTAGTCACAGGATGTCTAGCATTCTTATCCTTGACTCACTTGGGTACTTGAGGCTTGAACACTTCAAACTTCCCAGATCTTGCTTCCCACTGTAGAACCTTTCACAATCCCATCGCCACTGCGTGATTTGAGTGACCCACAGCTCTCGGTTTGCTAGGTTCACGGGGTCATATTTAGGTAAGGAGTTGAACGCTTCACTGGTTGGTTTCAAGTATTGAACCCCCCCAGATCGTTTGATTGCGAACAACTGCTTATCTTCCTCGAACCTTACAGCCAAGATTATCTCTGTTGCTCCTTGTTTGTCTATGATAGAAGTCTTTTGCCAAACAGGAGCTGGACCCTTTGATGAACTAGCAGGCATATCTTTATCTTTTGGTGCCTCTGGATCCACAGGTGTAGGGTCAACTGGGGAGGCTTCAATCGATGCTTCAACGTTACTAGTAGTGTCGACTGAACCTGTGTCGAGCTGAGATTCAAAGGATGACACTTCAAAGATCTCACCATCTTTGAACTCATACTCTCCTTCCCCGTCGCCCTTGGGAACTTCAATAACTACATCCTCATCATCTTCATCCCAATCATCACCAGAGTCGATCTCTCCTTCTTCAAGATTGTAGAGAGCATCGATCTATGCTTTCTTGGAATAGTCAGGCTCTAAGTATAAGATCTCCTCGTCAGATAGATCCTTTAAAACGTCAGCCGCTGACTTTCCTTTGTCACCACCAGAGGTATCACCACCTTCCTGATAAGTAGACTCCCCCTCAGCCATTGGAATAGCAGAAATAGGCACGATTGCTAAAGCTTGGTGCTCACTACCACTAGGACCGACTTCGGGATCCTTGTCTTTGTCATCATCCTTAGTCAAATCAACAGGATGACAAGGCTCATCACCAGTAGGTGTTGATGTCTTCTCTTTCTCTTTCTCCTTCTCCTTCTCCCCCTGAACATCAAGCTTCTTGGTCAGATCAGCAATTAGTTTGACCATCATTTCATTCTCTTCCTGCTGCATATCAAAACTCAACTCAAGAGACGACCTGTGTCCCAGAATCATATTATTTGTCTTGATTAGAAGCTCGTTCTGGGCCATTACATTCTTGAGTCTCTCGTCTGTCCCCGTTCTGTGGCTTCTTAGAATTCTAACTTCGTCTACCAATGAATTAATATGTGCCTGTTGAGCGTCAGATTCGTCCTTTGACTTTCGAACAGTTTCCAGCAGACCAGCAACTTGGGTTTCCAGAAATTCTATCCTTTCTTCATTAGGATCAGGGTATCTGGATGTAGAAGCTTCAGCATTGTGAATTGGGGAGGAGAAGATAGTATCAAAGTCAAACCCCTGAGTGAATTCTCCATAGTTTAAGGGTTGACTTATAGGTTCGGTGGTTGTAGTGATTGTGGATGTGATGATGGTTGTAGGGGTGATGGAAGGTGTGATGGTGACTGACTATGTGAGAATTGGAGTAGTCACCGCCACCTGGACAAATGTGACAGGGAGCGTCACTATCACAGGAACTTCCCCTGTGCTAGTAGTGACCGCCACATCAGGTTGTACCTGTGGCCTCCTCCTCTGTTGCCTGTATAATTGTTGTGAAGGTGGGGTAGAGGCTGAATCAGTACTTGCAGCCGAAACTTGTACTTGCTGTTGGGCACTGACCTCCACCTCACTGGCAATAGCATGTTGCTGCCTATCCCCCCTGTTCTTGTTTATACTTTCACGCCTTTGTCTCTGAATAGCAGCGTCAGAGTCAGAATCTGGCTCATATTCACTGCTTGATGACTGATGCTTTCTCTTTGAGGATGACTCAGGAAGGGTCACCTTCGTCGTTCTCCTCGGGTGTGCCTGTGATGGTGCATCATCAGAATCAGAAGAATCAGATTCTGTCTATACAGAGTCGGATCCTTCAGCACCATCATGACCTGCTTCTTCGTCTCCACTATCCGACGATTCATCCACATTTTCAACTTCCTCTTCTTGTTGTTGTTGTTTCATCTGAATGTTCACTTAGCTCTGGCTCTGAGTCTTGGCTAAACCATCTCCAGTCAGCCGGTGCCACATACGCTTCGTTTATCAGGTGGCCAAAGAGTGCTGTGTGCTCAGGGGTAGGTTCTACATTGCCTGGCTTCAAGAATTGTGCAAACACCCTCTTGTCCACCCTCTTAACTTGCAATCTCGCCCCAGTAGCAGGGAGGTTTGGCAACGCATCATCAATCAGTAGTTGCACAAACCTTGGGTATAACAAGAACCTGAACCTCTCAGCTGTGTTTATCTGATCATTTATGGCTTTAAAAATGTATCTTGAGAAGTTGTAGCCCTTGTTGAGAGATAAGCCAACCATGGCTGCAGCAAGATCATGACCCATCGCATCCTTTCTAGCCTTTCTTGAGGAGATGCACATGATCATGATGTGGGCAAAATATCTCCATTGATCGAGTACCCACATTTTCTTGTATGAAGCATAATCTCTAACACCGACGTACCCCATTATTTGCCTCCAACAACCATCCACAAAGTAGTCAGGATAGGCTGTTGGGTCGGTGGAGAGATCTCAGAATTGCAAGACCCGTCTAATTGTGTCTTCAGAAAAGGCGATGTCATGACCCGCCATGGTAGCCCTTATAACATTGGGGGTTACCGTGCAATCATGCTCCGCGGTCTCCCAGAACTGCTCGAGATATGGTCTTGAAACAATCGGGTCTGCAGAAATAGCATAACTGATTCTTGAACGGTTCAAGAATTCAATTATCTCTCGGTACTGCAGTGCAGCACCCTTCCACTCTGGTTCTGTATGTGCTAGGAGATTGAACTCATTTGTAAACGCACGAGCCATACCTGCAAAAACACACAGAAAACACAATAAGAACAACAAGTTTCATTGGAATTGAAAACACATGACTCAGTATAGCAATTACTCATTGAACTGAAATTTCAGACTTAGAAATTTTTCACAAGTGTTGGTCCTGCGTACTTAGCAAGTACGCAGGAATTTGTTCTTGCGTACTTAACAAGTACGCATGAATTACTTCTTGCGTACTTGTTAAGTGCGCAAGAAACGCACTTGTACAATTTCAACAGTGTCAATCATATGTTCAAAAATGATGTGGATTAGGTCACCACAAGGTCGGAATACATGATTCTAGCCTATGGGACCAACACCAATCAACTGCTACATTTGTCACAATTTTGACCTAATAGACGACCCAGACGAACAACGGTCAATCGAGGGGTCAAGGTCAAAATCAAGAATCAATAAGGACGATTAGGCACAGATTAAGGTTCGATTGATGATTTTAAACATGTTTTAATCTTAATGTTTTACCAAATCGACTAATAAACTTCCAAAATGAATAATCAAACCCTTAGCAATTTCAAAATTTATAATGGTCCTTAATTCTCGATTTCGCGGATGAAATGCCTCTAGAATCTCACCAAGTGAGTGTAAAACGATGATGGAGCTAGAAACGTGACGAAAAACCGGTTAGGACACTCGAAGTTTTTGAGTAAAAGTAATCAGAGGGAATTGAACAGGCGATAGAAATTTGAATGTGATAAGAAGTCTGAAAATTTTTCCAAGTCCTGTATATATACCCAACACAAAATGGTCTTGCGTACTTACTAAGTGCGCATGACTTAACTCCTGCGTACTTACTAAGTGCGCAAGACTTAACTCTTGCGTACTTGTCTAAGTACGCAGGGCTTATTTCATGCGCACTTGTCAAGTACGCAGAAACCCTTAAGTGCGCAAACTTTCAACCCAAATTATGAAGATTTCAAGTCAAATAACGAACAAGATAAACAATATTCAATCAAGAGGATTCAAAATCAATTCAGGAGGTTAAACACAAATATTTTTGGCTTTTCTGATTAAGATTGAACTATACACAAACTTAAATTTTTTTTGATCTTTTCTAGGTAGAAATATACAGTTATTCACACAAACTATTTTTGATCAAAGACACGAGTAGAGGTCATATCAGGCTAACTAATAGCAAAAACGATACAATATAAACATCAAAGAATATGGGATCATGTCATGGATTACTATTTATTCATACGTAATAAGCACATAAACAAGTAATTCAAGTTGACAATATTATAAGATTTGAAACTATAAGCATCTTTGTATCACGTTCTTGTGTGTTAAGGTATTAATTATAAGATATACAATGTGTACCCCACTGATATGCTACAGTAATGTAAGTTGCACTATCTCAAGGCATCTAAGATTTTCCAAATGATTTACTAAATTTTCAGAATGAAGTTACATCAATTAGCACAGGAAAAATCAAGCAGAATCCATAAGGATTACCAGGAATCATAAGATTCAGAATCGAGTGATTCAATTGTCTTGGTTTCATTTGATTTCTTCAGTGAATATCGGTATGATGATTCAGGATAATGAATATGTTGTTTGAGTATTAAGGTAAGGGAATCCAACTTTTATCTGGATTTGATTTCAATACATTAGGAGTGATTCATGGGTGAATACACGCTCCATGATTGATGTAGAGTCATGTCTTGATTCAATCTCTCATTGCATACTTGTGAGTATGGGCAGTGAGATGAACCGCATTAATTGTGTTAAAGATATAACCCGAAACTGATCTCAGAAGAAAATTATTGCCAAAATCTAACATCCTTTATCTGATAATGATCTTTTCTATTCTTTTACGCACACACACTAGCAAACATGGGTTCAAATCACAGTTGTAATTTAGATTTAGTTTCCACACTACTAGTGATTCAAAGACGCATACAGCCTATTGACAATTCAAATTACCTGTAAACAAGCAGATTAAAAACATAATAATTTAAACAATTAGGTAAGCATGACGCAATCATTTCCCATATGAGCAGTCTATGACGTTTAGATCATTTCTGATGTACTATCATTTCCTCTTTTCTCAAGTTAACTTTGAAATTTTCTCCATTTTCTATTTTGTTTTTGATTTTGTAAAATATTTTGAAAATTAAAAGAGCTATACAGAAAATTTAAAAGAAATAAAATTTAACTTCCATGAATTGAATTGATTTGAGAAAAATAAAATTTTCACTCAGGATTGAACATTCCTATCAAGTTGACAAGATGCTCAAAACGGGATCGATCAAATGCCTTAGTGAAAAGGTCAGCAAGATTGTCATCCGTGTGAACCTTTACAAGTTCAATTAAATGCTTTTCAGCACAATCACGGATGAAATGATGGCGAATTTCTATATGTTTAGTTTTGGAATGTTTCACCGGGTTATTTGTGATGGACATTGTGGCATTGTTGTCAATGAACAGAGGAGTTCCAGTGAAGTTCAAGCTGTAGTCTCTCAATTGCTGCCGTATCCACAATATTTGAGAACAACCGCTCGCTGCAGCAATGTATTCTGCTTCACAAGTTGAGACAGAAACCATTGACTGCTTCTTACACTGCCATGAAACCAGTCTGTCTCCTAAGAATTGACATCCACCAGAAGTTGACTTTCTGTCAAGGTTACAACCGCCATAGTCTGAATCAGTGTAGGCTTTGAAGTCAAATGACTGCTGCTTAGAGTACCAAAGACCCAATCGGGGTTTCCCTTTCAAGTATCTGAAAATTCTCTTCACAACTATCATGTGGGACTCCTTCGGTTGTGACTGAAACCTTGAGCACAAGCACACAGTAAACATTATATCGGGTCTAGAAGCTTTGAGATACATAAGAGATCCGATCATCCCACGGTACAATCTGCAATCCACATCCTTTCCATCTTTGTCAGGATGCAGACCATGATTGACTGGGATAGGTGTGCCATAATTACTGCTATCATTCATCTTGTATTTTGACAAGATGTCCTGCACATACTTTGTTTGATGTAGATAAATGTCATCCTCTCTTTGACTAACTACAGACCTAGGAAGAACGGCAATTCACCCATGTTACTCATTTCAAACTTGGACTTCATCACCTGTTCGAATTCCCTACACATCCCTTCATTTGTAGATCCAAAAATAATGTCGTCGACATAGACTTGTACAAGAAGAATGTCACCTCCTGCTTTCCTTATGAAGAGGGTCGAGTCGACCTGTCCACGGTCGAAACCATTAGACAATAGATGCTTAGATAATGTCTCATACCATGCTCGCGGTGCTTGATGAAGACCATAAAGTGCTTTGTCGAGCTTATACACTTTATTGATATTATGCGGATCTTCAAAGCCGGGAGGTTGAGTGACATAGACCTCTTCGTCTACTTTTCCATATAGGAAAGCACTCTTCACATCAAGTTGATAGACCTTGAAGCCAACATATGAGGCATAAGCCAGAAACAGTCAAATGGCTTCAAGTCTAGCAACTGGGGCATATACTTCCGTGAAATCCAAGCCCTCTTGTTGATAAAAACCCTGAACAACCAACCTTGCTTTGTTCTTCACCACAACATGACGATCATCCGTCTTGTATTTGAACACCCATCTGGTGCCAATTGGTTGTTCCCCCTTTGGCAAGTCAACCAAATCCCACACGTGCCACTTTTGGAATTGAGACAATTCATCTTGCATCGCCTCAATCCACCAGTTGTCAGCGAGAGCCACCTTCACATTCTTCGGCTCTAACTAGGACACGAATGCAGCATGCAGACATGTTTCCATGACACCAGTGTCAAGTATCTCCGAGTACAGACTAGTGTTCTCAGTAATGGTTCGATGACGAGTTTGAACACCGGCATGAGGATCACCAATAATGTTGTCAATTGGATGATTCTTATGCACTCTCGCCTCTGGTACATTTGGTTCCTGAATTTCTGAATCAAGGTTCGTGCTTAACTCCCCCATATCCTGTGTTCCAGAAGAAGAAGATTCAATGTTAATTGGATCAGCTGGAGCTTCATTTCCTACACTAGCGTTAGGATTAGCTTGAGCGTCATCTCCATCAACATGAACATCTTCACTGTTATCACCATTAAGAGTTCCAGATGCAGATGCAGCATTGGAATCAGAAGTTACAATCGGTACAGTAGCATGAGTTGAGAAACTGGAGTCATCGCTGCCACCCAATAATTCATATACATTTGTGGCATCAACTGCAAACAAATCAGGAAGATTGAATGACTTGAATAGCGCATCATAATCAAAACCCCAAGCTGGACCGGTTGGTTCTAGTGGAATGTTGTGTTTACTACAATCCACTTCAAACCATTCCTCGACAGTACGAGTTCCTATGTTGTACACTCTCTTGCAAGGCGAGTTGGCAACGTATCCTAAGAAGATGCCTTCCACCGCTTTTGCATGAAACTTAGACTTGCGGTCTTTGTACTGTAGCAACAAGGAACAGGGACTACCAAAAGGAACTAGGTAATCAAGATTGGGAAGTCGATTGTTGATCAACTCATAACAAGTCTTGTTGTGCCTTTTCACAACCAGAACTCTGTTCAAGACGTGACAAGTTGTATTAACTGCTTCTGCCCAGAAAGTGACAGGAAGCTTTGCATCTGACATCATTGTCCTTGCGGTCTCGATCAATGTTCTGTTCTTCCGTTCTGCGACTCCATTCTGCTGAGGCGTGTACGGGGCGCTGAATTCGTGTCGGATCCCCTTCTTGAGACAGAAAAGTTCCATCAAGTTATTCTTGAATTCAATTCCGTTGTCACTCCTTATTCTTCTAACCTTCAACTTGCAAAGAGATTCCAAGCTCAGGATCAGGTATTGAAGAATGTCAGCAGTTTCGTCCTTCGTACCTAAAAAATACACCCAAGAAAACCGTAAGAAATCATCAGTTACAACCAGATAGAATGACTTACCTCTAATACTCCTGATACATATGGGGCCAAAGAGATCCATATGTAATAGCTCCAAAGGGGTATTGATGGAGTTTTGGAGCTTGGGCTTGTGAGACTTCCGTTGCTATTTGCCCTTTTTACAAGGCATACAGTCATCTGCAACGGTAAATCTCAGCTTAGGAACACCGGTTACCAAACCGTTTCGGACCAGATGATTCATTTTACGATAAGAAATATGTCCGAGTTTCCTATGCCACAAGATAGAGTCAAGTTTTGTCGCTTTGGTAAGCAAACAAGTAGCAACTGATGAGGTGGTTGTTGCCACGCTCATATCAATATGATAGGTGTCGTTTGTCCTTGGCGCTCTCATCAGAATCCAGTCTTCAGGAACTTCAAAACCAGGCTTGAGAATCAAGCATTCATTATTATCAAACATCACCGATACTCCTTGTTGCACATTTGGGAGACACTCAACAGGTTATGCTTCAGCTGCTCGCAAAAGTTGACATTGTCAAAACTGACACAACCATTTGATACCACGCCTTGACACGTGATACTGCCACCTTTCTCTCCAGCAAAGGCCATATAGCCGCCTCTGAATGGTTTCACGTCTTGAAGCAAGGCCATGTTTCCTGTCATGTGCCGGGAGCATCCACTATCTACATACCAACGGTTAGAGATAGTACCCTTCGGATGTCCCTGCACGAGTAACAAAAAGAATTAGTTAGATTTGGAGACCCAAGCCATAGTGGTATTGGGTCGTCCGTCTTTTTCAAAATAAACAACCCCTTTTAACTCACAGTCGTGACTGTTCAAAATGGATGAATCTTTAAAAGAATTAGGACTAGGAGATTGAGAATTTTTAGATTTGATAGTCCAGGACCTCTTCTGTTTCTTAACTGGAACAGTAGACTTAGGTTCAACAACAGCCGGTGAACTAATGGAAGCTTCACCTGATTGAACTCCAGTCAACTGTTCTAGCTTTCTCAACCTCTTATTCCTTCTCCTCCTCTGTGGCTTAGAGAGTTTCACCACAGATTTCTCACCAGTAGGTGTACTACCAGAGGTAGATACACAAGGTTTAGCAGGTTGCTTTCCCTTTCTTGAAACAGATGGTTTAACCTCAGAGGTTATCTTTGGCTTACCCATCGGTTTTACTGGTGGTTTCACAACATTTGTCTTTGGACTTTTGGGATGCTTCACTTGTGGTGACTTGGGGATGACAGCCGGTTGTGAAACAATAGGCCGTTTCCCTTGGTTCTTAGAAGGGCAGTTCACAAGGATGTGACCTACCAGACCACAGTGAAAGCAAGTCCTCTTGTCTGTGTAAGTCCTCCTATAAGGCTCATTAGATCTGGCATTAGATGACTCAGCATGATGAGCAGGAGGAGTTGGTTTGTGAACAGGAGTTTGACCCGATATAGATTGGTTTTTGGGAGTATATTATTTTTGCAAATTTTCTTTATAACCAAGCCCATAGTGAGCTGAAAAAGCTTCTTTCTTAACTTGATTAAGATTTTTATACCCCCATAAAGCATTACCTTTAATTTATCATTTGATTCAATGATATCGGGTTCAGTTAAAATACAATTGTCACTATTAGTGAGAATGTTTTTCTTAACCTTTTGTTCACATAATAACTCCTCAGATACTACTCCTTCTGGGCAGGTGTTAACCGACCCATCATCAGAAGCAGTAAAGAACTCCTCATCAGATGCGGAGTTGGCCTTACTTGAAGAATCATCCTTGTTAGAGGAATCATCCTTGTTAGAGGAATCATCCTTACCTGAGGACTCATCAAGACAAGTTAGATCAATGTCTACTAAGCTGTTGACAAATTTCTCGCTAACTGGTGGAGGAATGGCATTAGTACCCAACCCTAAGCCATTCATTTGTCTCACTACAGATTCGTAGTGTTCCACCACAAAACGTGAATTTTTCAACTTCTCATTAGTACATTTCAACTGCAAGATCTCATTTTGCAGCTTGTTGATCTCATTGTTCCTTTTCTCTAACCCCTTGTATGCAATATCCAAGTGAAGCTGTTGATCGCTCATTTTAAGTGAATAATCACATTTTTCTTTCTTCAACGTTTCAATTGAATCTTTAAATCGTTTTTCATTTTCTTTGTAGCTTAAAGCTGCAATACGAAGGGGTTCGACTTTGTCTTGAAGCTTAGAGTTTTCAATTTTTAAGCCTAGACATTTGGAACAAGAAATGACATAAAAAGGATTAGAATCTACTTCATTCGTTGAACTTGTTGCCTCTCCAATAGCCATTAGGGCAACAACAGTAGTAGACTCTTCTAGGTCAGCCACAGAAGCTTCCTTTTCCTCAGCTTCCTTCTCCTTAGCTTCCTTTTTCTCAGCTTCCATCATCTCCATGATCTCAGCCATGAGACCAACCTGAGTTTGTGCAATGATGGCATCCTCCAGATGAACACCCCAATCAAAGCTTTCGTCCTGTTGAGCTACCAGTGCATTGGACGTTCCACTTTGGCTTTGATTGTGATTGTTTGAGTTGTTGTAGCCATAGCTGTTTCCTTGGCTAGGTCTGGTGAAACCCGAAGCCGGTGCTCTGTCCTTTTGACATTCACGAGCAAAGTGTCCATAGTTCAGACACTTGTAGCACTTGGCCTTGGATTTTTCAAAACCAACCTTGGCATTAGAGTACCCGTCCATGAACTTTCTTCCTATTCTGTTCAGGAAACGCTTGGCTCTCCTCAATATCATGGCCATATTCCACTGAATATCCATGTCCTCCATGTCATCCGGATCCACCTGATTGAAGTCTTCTTCTATTGTTTCAGGATCCGTTAGCTTGCCGCCAATGAAGTTATCATAGGCAAGCATACACGATGATAATAATGCTACATGATCTTCAGCTATTTTGGCTATAGCTGATTGATTAGTTGAAGATGTAGCGGGAGGATTTCTTGAGGGATGTTGTTGATGAGATCCAGAACCTGATCCGGATGCTGCATAGCATGCATGACCACCATAATTCTTCACAGTTTCTTCCTCATGAGAGTTTCCAGAAAAAAGGGCAATTCCAGAGCCCGATGACTTGGTTGTAGAAGACGTCCCATGATAGATTGAAGGGTCTTGTATCTGAGGTCTTCCTGAGCTCTCCTTTCTTTTTAGGTTCATGTCATGAGCTTGAACCTTTCCAATTGCCTCATCAATTGTCATCTCATAGAATTTAGGATTCTCTCTCATCAGGGTTGTATACATCTCAAACTTGGGAGGCAAAGCATCCAGAAACTTTTCAACTAATTCTTCATCAGGACACTTCAGCTCAAAAGGTTTCAACTCAGTCTGCAGATGATAGAATCTAGATATGAGTTCATCTATGGATTCGTTCTCCAGAAATCTGAAGCACTCATACTGCTTCCTGAGAAGATCCCTTTTACTTTTCTTAATGTCACTATTGCCCTCGAATCTTTTCTGTAACGCCTTCAAAAGATCCTTGGAGTTATCATATCCTCTGAAACTGTGGAATAACTCCCTAGTCAAGGCCATAGTGATCGAATCGTGAGCCTTCTTCTCTCGATCATAAACTTTCTTTTCTTCTTTGTCGAGTTTAGAGATAGGCTTGGGCATTACTTCATCAAGGTAAATATGTGTGGGATGCTTATATCCCTCTAGAATAGGTATCCATAACGAAGAATCGGTATAAGAAATGTAATGCTCAAAGCGTGCTTTACAATTAGAATAATCATTTACATTTAGCAACTTTGGCGGTTTCTGAGGGGTTCCGATCTCGTTGTCATAGTTCAGAAGATTACCGAGATTCTGAAGATTTGACATGGTGAACACTTAGTCAAATTTCAGAAAAGTCAAAGACACTTGCGCACTTGATATTGGCCTTACGCACTTAGAGAAATGGTCTTGCGTAGTTAGGATTTGCTCGTGCGTACTTAGTAAGTACCCAGGAGTAAATGATAAGTACGTAGGAGATAACTTAAGTACGCACAAGATTGGTCTTGCGTACTTAGTAAGTACGTAGCAAAACTGAACTTTTTGCCAGATATGGTAAGTACGTAGAACACCTTTTCACCAACTCTCACCAAACTATTCCGGTCACTGGAATCTCACCGGAGATGGCAAAACTCGGACAGATGAACAAACAAAATGAGCCAAAGGGTCAGAAACTTGTTTCTAACCAACCTTTGTTGCTCAAAACACTCAAATACACAACAAAAATCGGTTTTTGAGTGATTTTTGCTTCTAAAATAGTGCTCAAGAGCTACCCCTATTTATCACAAAAATCAACAAAAATATCCATTTTTGATTGTAAAATCTCTGTAGAAAACACTCCAAACACACTCACAACACTCGAAATCAAGAGCAAAGCTCTGATACCACTTGTAGGTCCCTCGTGTGTGGCGGATCGTCACATGCAAGTGCGTTCCTGAGTCTGACCGGGTGCGGAATACCCGTGACTAGGTGGAGAGTCTTACAACACAAAGTAAACCGACAAGAGAATCACTTTAAACTTTCGTCTATTATAAACACTTGAAGGTTACAGAGAGAAATACTGAGTATATGAAGTCTGAGTATCTGCCTGCGTACTTATCTACTGTAAACCTATCCTATTTATACACGACCTGATCTCTACGTACTTAGCAAGTAAGCAGGAACTAATTCCTGCGCACATACAAGTGCGCAAAACACTTAGAGATTTCAGCAACTATCAACATGCATTAGTAAATACATCTCGATAACTAATACATATAGACACTTACAAACAAAGACAAATAAATACAATGAAAGTAGAAAACTAAGACTCTATCCAGAGTGTTTGTCACACGGAAAGTGCTTCAATAAGAAACATTTCCCTATGTTTTGAATAATGTTTAACATTTCATCATTTAATGAATTTTATATTTTTCAAACTCTAAAGTTATTATTCATTGATTTGATACGTTGAGTGTGAGTTACATCCATCATATTTTCATCAAGATTCTCCAAGTATCATCTTCTTCATTCACCGCAATTTAGTACACTACCGGCAATCTCCTTCATAACCAAATCATCCTATTAATTGATTTAAACAAACTCATTATTTTGTTCGAACAAAACGTTTATCAGACTTTTAGATAATACTTGAAATATAAATGTTCTATAAACATTTTCACCAGGTAAGGAAACTTAATGCAACCTGTTTTATAAAAGCATTATCTTAAATTGATAAAATAACTTTGTCGTTAAATAAATTATTTCTAAACCTTGACTAAATTAATGTACACCTACTTGTTTAGCCATTAATTTCTTTTAAGAATATTCTCCCTATAATAATTGAAAAGTTAATAAAAATGTTTTCCTATAAATTGTCCATTCAACTCATTTGTTTCACTACCTTATGTATCTACAACCAAGAACAAATTACAATTACGTATTGTCAAATAAAGATCAGTTATTTGTAAACATATTTCCCGGATTATTTTCAGAATCTCCTCGTTACCTTCACTTACCGCTTCAAAAGATGATCCATTCCGCATAAACGTTAACTATCCCTACAAAACTAAATGAGACTTAGAAAGCTAGAACCCAGCCACCCACACCATTCACGAACGCCAAACAACACGCTTCTCCTCAACGCTTGATCACATACAAAACTCGTTAGTATATGTCACACACGAAATTCAATAACTTACGTATGCACATTCACAAGATACACAACACGGTCGCATAACACATGAAACTTGTTTATTTACAATACACAATCTACCGGAATGATCACATGAATGCATGGAACTTAGTTGATTGCAATAAACATGATACTAAACTGATCACGTGATACATAAAAATCGTTTTTTTTGGTACATAATACTTGATTGACCACATTGAACATGAAACTTATTTGGTTACAAAATACATGATGCTAAGTTGTTCACGTTACACATGAAACATATTTGATTACAAACTACATAACATTAGACCATACATGAAACTTGAGTACTACATTATACACGAAACTAAATTGCTTACAATTGTTGCAATTGATTGATCACGTTATATATAAAGCATGGTCATACACTTTTGTTCACCAAAGTTGAAAACCATAACACATTGAAGCTACTCGGGGTTTGACGTATTCTTGCTCAGACATGAGAAAGCTGTAACACTTTAAAACAACTTGGTGTTTGACGTATTCTTGTTCAAACACGAGTAAACTATGGAACTTTAGTGTAGGATCGAGAAATTACAAGATGGTTCTGTTCTTAGTTGAAATTGGCGGAAACAATAACAACTACACAAGTGTAATCGAGTAAGCAGAAAGAATACTTTTAAGAACACTGTTATATTAAGCTTTTGCAGATAAACGATTACAATTGAAACTCAATCAAAAAGCATAAAAAGCACACTTACAATGAAGTGTTTACACATTATATATACTCACTTAGAATCAAGACAGCCCCTTGATTCTAAGGATCAGATCTAACACAGACCGTTGATCTGTTGTATGTAGCTAACTATTACACGTTTAGTCTAAAACTAGTTAACTTTATTGAAGCGTCTTCTTTATGCATCAGTACTTGCATGCTTGGAGAAGAGCATTGTTGTCCGTCATTGGTTGTGCCATTAAGGTTCCTTCTGCTTTGAGTGTGTTAGTGTAGGTCCAGGTAACTCAACTACTGATCGGACTCGTAATATGACGTTGCTATAACACGAAGTGCGGAATCCTTCATGTTAACATTTGTATACTAACCGACAATTGAAACAACACGCGTAAATAAACTTCTCGTTATATTCCAAATTTTATAGAGTTTACAAGATAATCGCTTCTGCTCTGTTCTGTTTCTCTCTGCTCTGCTATCTAGAAACAAACTGTAAACTCTATATTTATAAACACAAGTTCTGATATAAGCGAACTTATTAAGTTCGCCTCTAATAGCTTAAGCGAACTTAACAAGTTCGCCTCAGTTAGACCTAAGCGAACTTATTAAGTTCGCCTCTGATAGACCAGGCGAACTTAACAAGTTCGCCTCTAGGCTCACTTATAAAACACTTGGTAACTTTAGACATTTACATAACAAAAACATAAAGACATAAAATCTAACTATTACAAGCTTTTGTCATTACAAACTATGTCCTAACAGACTCCCCCTTGACAATAGCTTGATCTTCTGTCTTCAGTCGTTATCTTGAACTCTTCCAGTTATCCGGTAGTCTACTGCCAGCATGCACTCCATATCTTCTGCATATCTCCAAAACTCTTTTGTACTGTAGACCTTGTTCTCTCCATTCATCAGTGTACTTAGTGTCCTCTGATCTTTCTTTGAAAAATTAATAAGATTCATTGCGTCATAGAAACACACAATGACCTTATTATCTTTATCTTCAATCCTTGCTTCACCAGTATTAACATCAACATACCACCATTTCATATTCCCAAGAAAGTCTTGAGGAATATTCTTTAATGGTATCTTGTGAATAGCACGTACTGGTTTATACTTGTATCTCCAGGTTACTTTCCCAGTCTTTGGATCTGTGTTCTTCACTCTCTTTCCCTTCTGTGGTTTCAGCCGTTCATACTTACCCGAACTACCTTCTTTCTTTATCAGGTTTGCTATCACATCAGCCAAACCATTCTTCGATCTATTTATGAGTGGCTTTGAAGCTAGACCATTTATTTCACACCTCGGCAAGGTATTGAAATATTTGATCCTCGGCTTTAAGTATTGAACACCGTCCGATCGTTTAATAGCAAATAATTTTGATTCATCATCATAAAACCAACTTATTATCCTTCCTACACACTGCTCTTTATTCACATATTTCTCTTTCTGAGCAGGTTGTGCTGAAGACTTGGGTAGCACCTTCATCCAACTGTTTACAACTTCTCGCCACTGTTCTCTTGTCATTCCTGTATCTCTATACATCACAGGTTCTTCATTAACCTTCGGAGACTCAGTGTGAGTAGTTTCAGTTTCAGTCTCTTTATTGAATTGAAGAATCTCATCATCAGTATCCTTATTTGACTCAGCTGTATCATCAGGCAGTGTGACGTCTTCAACAGAGTCCATAGAATCTGTTATTCCTTCATAAGTGAATTCAGGAATAACATCATCCTGGATGAAGTTATAAGGCACTTTAAGACCATCACAGCCTTCATAAGTAACACTATCTTTTTCTTTCTCTATTTCAATCTCTACTATTTCTCCTTCTTCTATCTCAGTATCTGACATATCATCTTCCATGTCATTGAATAAATCGTCAATGTCATCAAGACATTCAATCTTTTCAGCTTCCTCTTCTTCTGAATCTTGAAAGAATTCTAATAACAGAATTTCTTTGTCATTAGTACTAGTAGTATCTTTATTTCCTTCAAGTGATTGTGATGTTGACTCCCCCTGAACTTTTGATATAGGATTAGCGTCAGTGTATTGACGATCACCCTCAATATTTCCAGCAGGATCATTGTCTTCATCATCACGTCTTTGAATTGACTTTGTGTGACAAGTATCAGGTATCCTCAACTCCCCCTGAGCGTCAAGACGTTGAACGAGTTTGGAAACTAATGCTTGCATATCAGCAATCTGTTGAGCTTGAGTCTGAATCACCAGCTGCCGTTGTGAATCAGTAGACATAAGAGTGTTTACCTGTGTTTGTAGAGAAAGCACTTGAGATTCAAGGAAAGTAATCCTGCCAGAATCAGAAGGCTTTGACGGACCAGCTGTTGATTGTGGAATAGAAGGACTTGAAGTAGTAGGAATGACTGGAGGAACAAGAGTTTGAACTGGAGATGGATTCTTAGATCTTGGAGGAGTAATTGTCAAAGAAGCAACAAAATTTGCATCCTCGACTCCTTGAGAAGATTTTGCAGCAGCAATTGACGCAGACATTAACTTTTGACGTGTAGGATCTGTATTAAAGTCACTATCAGTGTCAGAACTTTCATCGACCAAAGATCTTTTACCCAGTACTGATCCGGAAGGAGGATCCCGAACAGACTTTCGTCTTGGTCGTCTGGCTTGAGATTTAATGCGTTTACCAGCATTAGCCAGTGGAATAGCAGCCAACCGTTCATAATGACCTGAGGAAAAATCCCTAGATTCATCAGAATCAATGCTGTCATCATCAGATGATATCGTATCACTTGAGCTGGAACTAGAATTAGCATCTGTCTCCACATTCCCTTTTGTTTCATGAATGGGCGAGTTCACAGCATCATCAACGAAATCTTCCATATTCATTCCTAGATCGTGATCAAGGTCATGAACGACCTCTTCTTGAACTGGTTCCTGAATAGGTATATCAACTTCAGCTTGTGGAATAGGAACTTGTTCAGGAATAGGAATTTGTTGTTGTACGGGAACTTGTTCTTGTGCGGGTTGTTGTGGTTGTTGCTGTTGTTGTTGTGGTTGTTGCTGTTGTTGCACATTGATGCCTTGAGCTTGAGCAAGTTCATCAGGATGAAACCAGTTGTCATTAGGTGGTGCAACATAATCAGGATTGATTAAGTGCCCAAACAAAGGAGTATTGACGGGAATCAATGCAGCATTCTGCTGTTTCACCTTCGTACAGTCGGTAAAGATACGTTTTGACATCGGAGTCAACGTTAATCTTATTGGATGTTGTGGAAGATCAGGAAGAAGGTGATTGAGTATCATTTGAATAAAATGAGGATACATCAAGAACCTTGACCTTCAGCTGGATTGATCTACATTACCATCTCCCTATAGAAGTAAAGTGGAAAATTAAATCTTTTATTCAATGTTAACGCCACCATAGATGTTTGAAGAGCCATCTTCAATCCATCAGTACCAGATTTGCGAGGAGAGATGCATTGAATAATCACATGCATAAAATACCTCCATTCACCAACTAATCCACCTTTCCGAGCTTGGGTATCATTTTGTTTCCCACGATATCCCATCCGTTGAAAACAACCCATAATAAGAGTGCTTGATTAAGATAATGGATCTTCAGCATTTCCACCCAAATCAAGAGCAGTATGTATCGTCTCTTCAGATATTGCAATCGCGGTATTATTAACAGTGGCACGAAGAACATGAGGTTCAACGTCCGTATCTTGATGCACAGTATCCCAAAATTGTTGTATGTACACGAGACTGATGTAAGGATTAGCAGACAGAGCAACATGAAGATGTGATCTGTTCAAAAATCCTATGATGCCTTGAAAATTCACAGCCTCGGACATGTTCGGATCTAACAAAGCCACTTGATTATGTTTATATTCAACACGTCGAGCCATCTGAAACATTTGGACAAACAAACATATTAGAAAAAATAACGAGTACAAACAAAACAAAACAACAAAGAAAAAATTTAAAAAAAAATTTTCAACAAAAATTCACAAGTCCAAATCCTCACTGACCCCTAGGCGAACTTAATAAGTTCGCTTAGTAGTGCAAGAGGCGAACTTATTAAGTTCGCCTGACAAGTTCGCTTGGAACAAGTTCGCCTGAACTGTGAAGTTTCAAATTCAAACTCAGATAATCAAATGTCATCGAATCAAGATAAAATCATGGAATAAACGTTGAATAACAGTCGAATAACAATTTATAACCAAATAGTATGATCAATTTTACAAGTCTGGTCAAAATTAGGTCAAAATCTGCCGTTGAAACAGTCGACGTAAAACCGAGAATAAAATCGTCAAATACACACAATCTACCGGATGAAATTCAACGAAAGTACCTTAGTTGAATTCGCAATTCAATTTGGATTAAGATTCAACCAGTAAACAACTCCAACAACAACGTTTAAAATTTTTTGAAAATTCTGTCAAGTTCGCTTAAAACGGAGGAAAACGATGAACTGACAAGTTCGCCTGATCTAAACCCTTAAACCCATTAAGTTCGCTTAATTAGGCGAACTTGTTAAGTTCGCTTAACAAGCCTTCGGCGAAAAAGATAAGTTCGCTTCACCCCTAAGTTCGCTTCACCCCAGATAACACATTAAGTTCGCTTCATTGTTTTAAGCGAACTTATTAAGTTCGCTTCACTGTACACAGGCGAACTTAATTGCTTTTCAACATTTTTGCCTTGAACAAAAATTTTACCAACTTTATCCTGTCAAATCTTGAACTTCCGTCAGCAACACATATTCGATCCAATCCCGAACAATTTTAATAAAAGTTTAGAATTTTCATGGAAAATAAAAAAAACAAAATCTTTTTGAATTTTATCTGAATGAACTGAAATCACATTTTTGGATTTTATCTGTAAAAACAGAAACACATATTTTTTTGGATTTTATCTGTACAAACAGAAACACATATTTTTGGATTTTATCTGTACAAACTGAAATCACATATTTTTGGATTAACATCATGAGCAAGAAGATCATATCAGTATTCAATTAATTCATCACACATTTTAGCAATAACAAAGGGTAATCTATAGTATGAGACCATTCAACTCAATTTTGTGCATTTTGCATCTTTTTCATTTTGACACTCATTCAATTTGAATAATGTTTGAAATGATACGCGATAAATTTCAAAGTAAATAAGATCAGGTTATAAAATGCTCTTTTATTTATACCGAATTTGAAATATAAAGCATGAATTCTTAAATTTGTCAATATTATATTATTTGAAACTATAAGCGTTTATTCTCCAAATTCATATGATTTAGTACCACTTAGATGAAAAACATCGTGTACCCCACATATATGCCAAATAGAAAGTAAATGCACTATCTTCAAGACATAAAAGATTTTACTAAAGATTATCCGAATTTTCAGAATGAGGAGACATCACTTAGCACATGAATAGCAGAATCCAAATTGGATTGTATAGGAATCAATGAGATTCAGAATCGAATGATTCAATGTTTGGCTTATATTTGTGGAATCATAAGATTCAGGTACGTGGATCCAACTGTTATCTGGATTATGAATTCAATGGAATCAGTAAAGATGATTTATCAATATGATCCAAGGGATAGTATATGTTTGACAGAAGTTGTCAAGTACATATCTTGATTATACTTCAAATTGCATGCTTTTCGGGACATGGGCACTGAAGCAAATCGAATGAATAGTGCTAAGGACATAACCCGAAACTGATCTCATAAGAAAATCTTTATTAAAAGCTAATATTATTTATCTGATAATGATCTTTTACACACACACCCAGGCATATAATGGATTTAAATCACAGATGTAATCATATTCTATTTAATTTTCACACTACTATTAGCTTCAAAACGCTTTTAGCCTATTGACAATTCAAGTTTCAAATTTTATACACAAATTTTAAAACAAATTATCAAGAATAAAGCATTCACAACACTATAATTTCTTATTTATGCAGACTTTGAAATTTAGATCAGATCAACTTATTTTAATCAATCATATATCAAGGTCTACTAAGGTCGTGTGAAATGAACTAATCACTGATGTACTATCATTTCTTCTCTAACCTCAAATGATGTCAAATTTTATATTTTTCAATTTGTTTTGACTTTTTATAAATTAAACTTTTTGACTGAAAATGTAAAAGCAGAAATGTAATAAAGCAATAAAAGAACTTAAAAAACAAAATTTTCCATGAAATTCTGATTTTGAAAAACTTTTATTCCGGATTGATCATTCCAATCATTTTAATTAGGAATTCAAACCTGGTACGATCAAATGCCTTGGTAAACAAATCAGCAAAATTATCTTCAGTGTGTACCTTGACCAGCTCAATCAACCTTTTCTCTGCATAATCACGTATAAAATGATATCGAATTTCGATATGCTTAGTTTTACTATGTTTAACAGGATTATTCGTTATGGACATAGTAGCATTGTTATCAATAAGCATAGGGGTTCCTGTGAAATTCAAACCGTAATCTCTCAATTGCTGTTGTATCCACAGGATCTGTGAACAACAACTTGCAGCAGCGATGTATTCTGCTTCGCATGTTGAAATCGAGACTGTGGTTTGCTTTTTGCATTGCCAGGATACAAGTCGATTACCTAAGAACTGGCAACCACCTGTTGTAGATTTCCTGTCCAGACAACAACCACCAAAATCAGAATCAGTATAAGCATTGAAATCAAAGTTAGAACCATGAGGATACCATAGCCCTAAACGTTGTTTTCCTTTTAAATACCGAAAGATTCTTTTCACAGCAATTAAGTGAGATTCTTTTGGCTTTGCCTGAAATCTGGAACAGATACACACGGCGAACATTATATCCGGCCTTGAAGCGGTTAAGTACATGAGGGATCCAATCATAGCTCTGTAAAGTCGACAATCCACATCTTTTCCTTCCGGGTCAGAATGCAACTTATGATTGACCGGAATTGGAGTATCATATGGGGTACAGTCCTCCATATTGAACCGGCTAAAGATGTCTTTGACATACTTGGACTGATGAATAAAGAAACCATCTTCCTTTTGATTTACTTGTAAACCTAAGAAAAATGATAACTCTCCCATAGCAGACATTTCAAATTTCGACTTCATAACACCCTCAAAGTCTTTGCATAACCCTTCATTTGTCGAGCCAAAAATAATATCATCCACATAAATCTATACCAGTAGGTAATCTCCCCCTGATTTCTTTATGAATAAGGTCGAGTCTATCTTTCCACGAACAAAATCATTCGCCAAAAGATGTGTGGATAAAGTCTCATACCACGCACGAGGAGCCTGATGAAGACCATAGAGAGCCTTATCAAGCTTGAAAACCATATTCGGATTCAGTGGATCTTCAAACCCCGGCGGCTGACACACATAGACTTCCTCCTTGACCTTTCCATATAAAAACGCACTTTTAACGTCTAATTGAATCACCTTAAAACCTTTAAAGGAAGCAAAAGCTAGAAACAGCCTTATTGCTTCGAGCCTCGCCAACGGCGCATAAACCTCGGTGTAATCAATTCCTTCTTGTTGATTGAAGCCCTGGACAACTAATCTTGCCTTGTTGCGTACCACGACACCTCGATCGTCTTTCTTACATTTAAACACCCATTTTGTTCCTATCGGATACGCACCTTTCGGAAGATCAACAAGATTCCAAACCTTAAGTTTGTCAAATTGAGCAAGTTCTTCCTGCATAGCTTCTATCCAGTTATTGTCATTTAAAGCCATCTCAACATTCTTGGGTTTAACCTGCGAAATAAAGCATGAATGTGAGCAATCATCAAGAACACCAGAATCTTTAATGCAAGTATACAAACAAGTATTGTCAACAAGAGAACGTGTCTTCACTCCATCCTGTAAATTTCCAATGATATTCGTCACCGGATGATCTTTGAGTTCCTTGAAGGATGCGACCTCAGGAACCAGAAACACGTCAACTTGGGTAGATTCAGATTGATAAGAATAATCTTGATTAATTGGAATATCCGAGTCTAAATTTGTAGGAATCTCCCCCTGAGCCTGTGTTGAAGGTAATGGATCATCACCCAACAATGGATCAGCAGAAGAATCTTGAAAAATAGCATTATCCTCCTCACTCTCTGAATCTTGTTGACCGGAACAAGAAGCAACATTTGGGTCGGGAGCAGAAGTAGATGGAATCGATGAATTTGGAACTGCATTTGGTAGAAATCCATTGTGATGTGCATCTTGACAAGAATCATAAAGAATAGCAGCATCTTCATCAGAAATGTCAGAAGGTAAATGAAAAGACTTGAATAAGTTTTCATAATCAAATGCCCATTCCGGACCAATCGCCATTTGTGGTAAAGACCGATTTGAACAGTCAATATGGAACCATTATTCAACTTGGCGTGTCTCTTTGTTATAAACCCTCTTGGTTGTCGAATTTGCCACATACCCTAGAAAAATCCCTTCAATAGCCTTCGCACTGAATTTAGTTGGAACATCTCGAAATTTCAACAGGGTGCAAGGATTACCAAAAGGTAGTAAATATTCCAGATTCGTCTTTCGATTATTCAGCAATTCATAGCAAGTCTTGTTATGTCGCTTGACGGTCAAGACCCTGTTCAAAACATGACACGCAGTATTCACAGCTTCAGCCCAAAAGGTGACTGGAAGCTTAGAATCTGCAAGCATCGTGCGAGCTGTTTCGACCAACGTCCTGTTCTTTCGTTCAGCGACACCGTTTTGTTGAGGAACATATGGCACACTGAATTCATGATGAATTCCTTTTTGTAGACAGAATAAGCCCATTTTGCTATTCTTAAATTCGCTGCCATTGTCACTCCTGATTCTTCTGACTTTCAGATTGAATAAATTCTCCAAACCCAGGATTAAGTATTGTACCAACTCAGTGGTTTCAGCTTTAGAAGAAAGAAACTTAACCCATGAAAATCTGGAGTAATCATCAGTTACGACCAAGCTGTACGATTTTCCACCAATGCTCCTAATACTGATAGGACCGAACAAATCCATATGCAGCAACTCCAAAGGAGTTACGATAGAATTCGTTGATTTCGATTTGTGAGATTTCTTTCTTTGCTTCCCCTTCTTGCACGGAATACAATCATCAGGAACTGAGAATTTCATTTTTGAAATACCAAGCACAAGATCATTCCTAACAATGTAGTTCATCTTTCTGTAGTTAATGTGAGCTAGCTTCCTGTGCCACAATATTGAATCAGATTCCGACGCCTTGGAGAGTAAACATGTTGGAATTTAATCCGTTGTAGTGGCGACACTCATATCAAGGACATACGTGCCATTTCTCCTCGGAGCCTTCATGAGAATCCATTCATCAGGAATCACAAAACCCGGTTTCAGAATATAGCATTCATGATCGTTGAAAAAACTTCTTGTCACAGACTTGTTACGCTTAAAAGATTGTGTTCCAGAAGCTCAACATAATTCACCTTTTCAAATTTGACTTTGTCATTCTTTAACGTTCCCTGGCCAGTTATGTACCCGCCTTTATTACCCGCAAAAGCGACATAACCTCCATCAATTTGTTTTACATCCTTAAGCAATCTAACATTCCCTGTCATATGTCGAGAGCAACCACTATCCACATACCATGTATTGTTGATAGTCCTCCTTGGTTGTCCCTACATAAACAAAGACAATTAGTTAGAAATGGGAACCCAAGCCATTGCGGTCTTGGGTCGTCCAGATGGATCGAAATAAACAACTTCTAGCAACTCACAATCTACTTTATCATCAACCTTAGGCACATAAGATTCAGACTTAGACTTTCTCAATGAAGACTTAGAATGATTAATTGGAAAAACATTGTTAGATATATGATTATCTGTAGGTCCCAAACTCGTTGCGTGACGGATCTCTAGACTCGCGGTACGACACGGTGATAACGTGCGGAATCCATGATCAACGTGCTCGTGTAACTCAATCAACAACAACGGTGTAAATAAACTCTTTGTATTCCACCACAATATCAGGTTACAAGAATCTGTCTCGTCTACTCTGATATCGTCTCACCTCTAATCTGTTCTTTTCTTTTTGTCAAACTGACTCTGTTATGTATATATAAGCTACTGTTCTGCACCAGGCGAACTTAACAAGTTCGCTTCACTGTGCTTAGGCGAACTTATTAAGTTCGCCTCTAATAGGCTAAGCGAACTTAATAAGTTCGCCTCTGATAGACTTAAGCGAACTTATTAAGTTCGCCTCTGATAGACCAGGCGAACTTATTAAGTTCGCCTCTGATAGGCTAGGCGAACTTATTAAGTTTGCCTCTAGCAGAACTTACACAGAATTTTATCAACAGTTACAAAACATGTCCTAACAGACTCCCCCTTAACTGTTGCTAACAATTCTATCAAATACAAGTCAAAGACACTAAGACTAAGACATAATATCTTCAAGCTCGTTGTAACCAGAATATGCTCCAACAGACTCCCCCTTGACAACAGCTTCAGAAGATTGTCATCAGTAATCATATATCATCAAACACATTGTAGTCTTCGTCTTGTTCATCTGCACACTCTCTCTTTATTTCTAGAAGAAAACTTGGGAGAAGGACCCCTTGTCAACTTCTGTCTGCAATATTCAGTTTTTGTAAAGGAGAACAACTAAGAATAACAACAATTAAGATTTCCATGGAAGCTGGAAAAATAAAATCTTTTTGGTTTTTCAAACATAAGAAATACAAAATCTTTTTGGTTTTTCTCTGTACAAACTGAAATGTAAAATACAAAATTACATATTTTTGTTCGAACATCACGAGTAAGAAGATCATATCAGTATATATGATGAATCAATCACACATTTTGGATATAAAATCCATATAATATCAAAAGGTATCCTATGTCATTCTTTCAAGCTTTGACCAATCAAACCAATATCTTTCAAGATTATCACACTCTATCTTTTCAAGACTTTTATATTGCATGTTATGATACGCGATAAACATTCAAAGAAAATAGGATCAGGCTATGACACACAAATTCAAATTGTCAATATTATAAGATTTGAAACTAAAGCATCTCATTCCCACTTTCTTGTGAGTTAAAGTACCATTTAAGTATGAAATACAACGTGTACCCCACTAGTATGCCAACAGAAAGTAAATGCACTATCTTCAAGACATATGAGATTTTACTAAAGATTATCCGAATTTCCAGAATGAGGAGATATCACTTAGCACATGAATAGCAGAATCCAAATTGGATTGTATAGGAATCAATGAGATTCATAATCGAATGATTCAATATCTTGGCTTATATATGTGGAATCAAAAGATTCAGGTACGTGGATCCAACTGTTATCTGGATTATGAATTCAATGGAATTAGTAAAGATGATATATCAATATGATCCAAGGGCTAGTATATGTTTGACAGATGTTGTCAAGTACATATCTTGATTATACTTCAAATTGCATGCTTTTCAGGACATGGGCACTGAAGCAAATCGAATGAATAGTGCTAAGGACATAACCCGAAACTGGTCTCATAGGAAAATCTTTATTAAAAGCTAATATTCTTTATCTGATAGTGATCTTTTAACACACACACCCAGGCATAAAATGGGTTCAAATCACAGTTGTAACATATGCAATTATGTTTTCACACTACTAATGGTTCAGTGACGCTTTTAGTCTACTGACAATTCAAATTATATGCATACACAACACTATCATTTCCTATTTGTGTAGTCTCTGAAGTTTAGATCAACACATATAATTCAGATATATTAACATAAAGCACCAACCAGTCAATCTAAGGTCATGTGTGAAAGAACATCGACTGATGTACTATCATCTCTTCTTTAACTTCAAGTAATGTTGATTTTATCTTTTTCAATTTGTTTAGCTTTTTCAAAATCTTTTCAAAGAAAGTAAAACAAACGAAAATAAAATCTTTCATGAAAACATTTTAAGAAAAACATTTTACTTGGTTACTCAGGATTAAGCAAATCAATCAATTTAAAACTCAAACCGATGTAATGTAATTGAATGTCATTGCCTCTGTCAACACAGTTCTGTACTCCCCCTGTCCTGTAGACTCCTCCTCAACTAGTCAAATGGTTGCATCAACGACTTTATGCTCACCATTGTCATCCTAAATTTCAGGTTATCATTTGGACTTTGTAAAACTGTTTCCAAAACATTGTGTGTGACATATTCTCCCCCTTGAGCATCAAGTCGTTGAATAAAATATATTCACAGTTATCAACAACTCTTTACTCATGCAGATGTCATTCCCTGTCATGTGCTAAGAACCACCACTATCAACAACCAAAATGGTATTAATAGTCCCTCTTGGTAAATCCTGCACATCTAACAAGAAACATTAATTTGAAATTGGGACCCAAACCATGGTAGTCATGGGTCTTCCATCTGTATCAAAATAATAAACCTCACTCCATTCACAATCGAATCTCTCATCAATTTTCGGTGATTGCTCCGACGAGTCAGAACTAGAAACTTTAGATTTCCAAACATACTTCTTTTCATTAAGTTCTTTTTGCTTAAAATGTGAAGTGTTTGAACATTTTCTTTCATTTGAAAATTGATTTGATTGTGAAAACTCTTGTTGTTCTAAAATTTTTCTCAATCTTCTGTTTCTCCTTCGTCTTTGAGGTCTAGAAAGCCTAACCTCAGATTTTGAGTTACCCTTTGGTGTATCATGAGGTTTAACCACATTTGGGTTGTAAGGCTTACCATGAGTTCTTACCTTTTCTGGAGTAACTTGTCGGTTACCTTTGGTGTTGTGAGGACAAGCAATCCGAATGTGACCCACAAGACCACAGTAAAAGCAAGATCTCTTCTCACTATATTCTCTCATATAAGGAATCTTCACACGATAAGATGCACTTGAAGAAGATTCTCCTACATGAACTTCTTTTTGCTTTATTTTCTCTGGAACGCCAGATTTTGCAACAGGTTTTGATTCAGGCTTCATCTTCTCAGGAAATACATGCTTCTTCCTTTTATTTTTGTAAGGACAGGTCACCACAATGTGTCCTGTCTCATTACAATGAAAACATGTATGCCTGTTTTTATAATCTCTGACATATGGAACTCTCCTTGAGTTTGAAGAACTTCCAAATGTAGAATTTTCAGATGAATTAGAATCAACCTTTGATTCCTCTTTCTTAACAGCTTTCGGTATTCCCTCTACCTTAGCTTCATCAAAATATTCATCATCACTCTCATCAGAATACACCATATCTTCACCTGTGACTGGATTCACCTTCAACACAGTCTTAGGATCTAAATCCTCATCATTTATAATCTCAGGTGTAACAGAATAATTTCCGTTGAATGGTGGAGGAACATAACCAATACCACTAGTTCCCTTCCCCTTTTCAGTATTATTATGATAATGTTCTAATAAGAATGATGGATTTGCAAAGCTTTCTAACTTTCTATGCAATCTGATCACCTCTGCTTTAGATTCAGCTACCTCCTTATCTTTCTCAGCAAGATCATTATTTCTTTTCTCAATTTCTGCAAAGGACATATCCAGGTGATATGCCTGCTCTTTGATCTTCAAAGTTAGAGAATTTATATCCCTCTTCAGTGATTCTATCCTCTCAATACACACATTCTCATTATCTTTTAATTTATGATTTACCGTGTGCATCGATTTCATATCACAAATGAGGTTTACGTTGTCATCCATAGCCCTCATCATTTTATCCTTAACTGAAACACAGTTAGAACAAAACGTTTCAGAGTTAGAAAATACCTCAGGTTTTACTTCTGAAGAAGATGCACTAAGAGCCATGAATACGTCATCATCAGCTTCACTCTTTTGATCAACAATGACAGGCTCAACATCAGTGTCTGATACACTCAGATCATCTTCAACTGTCTGGAAACTTTCTTCACTCATCACATCAGTCTCAGTAGATTGAGTACTTTCACCAGAACGAATACTCTCACTATAAGTTAAATTTGCAGAAGAATCACTTTGAGAATAACTCGGCTTCTCCAATACTTCGTTGATCAAGACTACAAACGCTTGAGAAGTTGCTTCACCCTTTTTCTTCAAAGCTTCCCATAGATCTTTTGAAGTTGGACACTTCCCGAGACTATGAAAGATTTCATTTGGTAAAGACATCGTTAAAGTTTCACGCGTTTTCATCTCTCGATCAATATTCTGCTTTTCTACTTTAGTAAGAGCTGTCACTGGTTTAGGAACATCATAATATCCCATATAGTCAAACGTAGGATGAACATATCCTTCAAATACGGATGTCCAAAAGTTTTCATCAGAGACTGATACGAACTGTTCGAACCGGACTTTCCAGCTACGAAAATCTGATATGCACAAAAGTCTCGGTGGCATAGTTCTAATATCATTATCATCAATGAAGACTTTTCCACATTCGGTCTTTTAAGAATTTTCACCACTCTTTGTTGTGGAATTTCACTCTTCAATTTTCATGATGACTTCTGATATAAGAAGCTTTTGTGAAATTTGAAGAACTGTTGGACGAACAAGATTCAGAAGATTTCACTGAACAGTTGACTGGCTTCTTTGGAACATAAACCTGTTTAGTCACTGTTGATGAATTCTTATTTTGATAACCAGCAGCCACAAACCCACTAGATTGTAATACTTTTGACAAAATAGGTTGAACAGCTTTCACTTCATCAGGTTCTGTCAGAATACACCTATCACGAGTAACATTCTTCACAACCTTTGGTTCATCAATTTTCACTTCTTTCGGAATGCCTTCAACCTTTGAATCATCAAAAACCTCATCCTATGTATCAGAATCATACACCATGTCTTCACCCGTCACTGGATTCACTTTTAATACTGTCTTGGGATCAATTTCCTCTTCATGAATGATTTTAGGCTCAACCACATAATTTGCATTGAACGGTGGAGGAACAAACCCAATACCAGCAACTCTTTTTGTGGGATCAGCATTAGCATTGAAATAATCCAAAACTACAGATGAATTCTCAAACTGTTCCAGCTTTCTATGTAATTTTATCACCTCAGATTCTTTATCAGAAATTTCCTTGTTCTTTTGAGCAACAATTTCATTACGCTTTTAGATATCAGCATAAGCCATATCCAGATGATATGCTTGTTCCTTATTTTTCAATCCCAAAGAGTTTAAATCTCTTTTCAAAGACTCAATTCTTTCTATACACAATTTGTCATTATCTTTTAATTTCTGATTAACTGAGTGCATGGATTTCATATCACAAATTAGATTTGTGTTATCATCCATAACTTTTTGCATTTTATCTTTAACACGGATGCAATTAGAACAGTAAATTTGACAGACAGAGTCTTTTACCTTTGTTGGATCTGACATATCTGCCATGAAGACTTTAGCAATAGGAATATTGTCAGAATCAGCACCTTCAGAAAGATTTGGAGTTAAAGCAATCTCTTCTTCAGATACACTAGATGCCATCTCAGGTTCAACAGTATCATGTTCTTCATCAGCACTCGGCAAACTTTCACCATCACTGGAACTTCCATCATCAGTTGACTCCTCAGACTTGTCAGAATGAATCTCAGCCACAAATGCTTGATTCACAGCACCAACTAAATCTTCAAGATGAATTCCCCAGTCATAATTGTCATCATTTTGAGCAACCAATGCAGATGATGCAGTTGCATGATTAGAATTTCCTGAACCAGATGAACCATGTGATTGACTACGATTGTTCTGAAAAGTATTTGGTTTTTTTCTGAGAATCAAACTCAACTTTAGGCTTCACACATGCTTTAGCAAAATGACCATACTCTTGACAATTGTAGCAACGAACTTTTGATTTATCAAATCCCATACGAGAACGACTGTTAGACCCAATATACTTTCTTCCCGTCCTTTTCAAGAAATCCTTTGCCTGTCGCATTAGCATAGCCATATTCCACTGAATGTTCATCTCCTCTAGATCAACCGGATCAATCTGTTTGAAATCTTCTTCAATGATCTCCGGATCATGAATCTTCCCTCCAAAGAAATTTTCATAAGACTCCATGAAAGAAGAAAGCATTGCTAGATAATCATCAGCAACTCTTTGATGCACATTATGTGATCCAGAAGATGAAGAAGTGGTATTTGCAGAAAAACCCGAATGACTTGGAATTCTAGAACAGTGATCATTAGTAGCTTCTTGATTATCTCCAGAAAAAAATGCAACCCCTGCACCAGTTTTTCCTGAAGTCTTTGCAAAGTACATCGAAGGATTTTGAATATGCTCCATATTAGTTTCTTTCTTCTTCATATTCAAGTCATGAGATTGAAGCTTCCCAAGAACCTCTTCAAGAGACATAGTTTTATACTTCACATTTTCCTTTATCAACACTGTATACAAATCAAATTTTGATGGTAATGCCTCCAAGAACTTATCATTAATCTCTTCAGTCTCATAAACAACTGAAGCACTCGATAATTCACTCAGCAAATGATAAAATCGTGTTGCAATATCATCCAAAGATTCATTTTGGAAATGCTTGAAAACTAAGAACTGTTTTTTTAATAACTCTTTCCTGCTTTTCTTGACATCCAAACTCCCTTCACATCTCTTTTGCAAAGCTTCCCACAACTGTTGAGAAGACTTGAATTGTTTAAAGCTGTGATAAATTTCTTTAGGTAAAGACATAGAAATGCTAGCCATAGCCTTCTTTTCTCTATCAAACAGTTGTTTCTCTTCGGTGCTCAAAGCAGATACCGGTTTTGGAACATTATCCTGACCCATCCAAGTATACGTCGGATGCGTATATCCTTCTAAGATTGGAATCCATAAACTCGTATCGGTAAAAGACACAAACTGATCAAACCTATCTTTCCAATTAGAATAATCTGCAAGACTTAACAACTTTGGTGGTTTCTGAGATGTACCAATCTCATTATCATAGTTGAAATATTTGTCACTTGCACCATATTTGCCATTTTTACAAAAAAAATAATTTCTGAAAAAATTTCCAAGTGTTGAAGCTGAGCACCCCTTAGGCGAAGATAATAAGTTCGCTTTAGTGAGTACCAACCGAACTTGAGATCAAGCGAACAAGATGCTGCTGATGTCTTTGCTTGCCATTTTAAAGATATCTTTGCTTGAACACCTAATCTTCTGTCCTTTAACATCTGTCAGAGTGAATTCATTCTTCTCAGCATTGTAGGACCAGCTGATGAATGGAGTGTGGGATTGAAGAGGATTGGCATCAATGATTTCATCTTTGCTGGGGTTGAAGTACTGTCTGATTGCCAGCAAAAGATGTCTCCCACCTTCATTCTCAGGCTCAGATGATTCACCCAGCTCCATCATTCTTCTTAGATCAGAATCTGGAAGCTGTAGTACCTCATCAACAGAAGTATAGATTGATCTTTTAGCTTCTGTCCTCCCCCTGAACACTTCAAACCATTGGTCTTCAGGGCTGTATGACCATCTGATCATTTCTCTTGAGTCTTCAGGTTTGGAAGTGGGTTTGTTTTTCTTTTTGGGAGGTTGTTGATGAGTAGGAGCTGGGTGTGTGGATTTGGACTTTGAGGGATGAGAGGAGGGATGTCACAACCCAACCAGGGGGCTAGGCGTAACGATCGAATACCAAAACAAAACACAGCGGAAATAACGTGACATATAATTTATAAATGTCATTGGTCCAACTAAGTTAAATTATTCATTTACAAAGGTTCATATCAACTAAACACTAACTAAAAATATAATGAAATAATGGATTATATCTTCTCATCAAAGCTTTCTCGGGTGGAATCTATGGCTCAACATAAGTCTTCTAAGGAATCATCTATCTTCAAGCAAGCTCGTGTCTAGGTTGCTAATTTCCAAACTTGAGAATGGTACCTGAACACATGCTTAAAAATATTGTGTCAACTAAAAAGTTGGTGAGTTCACGAGTTTAAATAATAGAGAATTTATATTGAGTATCCAAATATGTATGGTGTAGAATTAAATAAGTTCACAATCAACCCTGTGCCCACAACCTGTGGACATCTAGAAATAATAATATTCCCCTAACCCATACCCCTTATTTTTATGGGTCTAATTACTCATGCCTGCCAACATAAGTTTAAAACCGTTAAACGAATATATGTCACAAGATATTTATCATCATTATATGATTATCATTCCATGGGAGGTTGTCCCGGTTACGTCGGGCCCATGGTGTGCGGGGGTTTCACCAGATAGTACTACCCATATATTCGCTGGCTCCCAAGGAGTTAATGATTGTGTGCTAAAGTTCAGGGATTCGTTATGGCAGCTAAAAATTGCCTTATTTAATTAATACACCAAGTATATAAACAAAACAGAAACATGTAATCACCCCAAAAAGTTTAAGTAAAAGAGGGGGAAAAGCACATGAACTCACTTGGTAATCTTGTATATGCCACATCAGTATGCTAAAGTTGCGAGCTTGCTATCGGGTGAGTAGTCATTAAGACAAATCCTAGTTATAATTATGACATTAGTATGTTGTACTAAAGTAATGTAATTAACCGTGTGGTTGAGCTCGACCGATTCGTTAAATTGTTGGGTCGTTTAGTAAAAATCTTGGGTTGTAACCTCTATTTATTATTCTAAAATAGTTGTGATATAAAAGCGTTGGTTCGATTTAGTATTCGTATATAACAGTAATATTTGTGTATATGCTCTATTATTAGTGGTAAAATAATGTTTCGACCCGAATAAGAGTATCACTAAGTATATTATAATAATGGTTTGATTCAATTAAAGTAATTCCAGGCATTATCTACTTACGTGATGTATACATATTTATAATATATGTAAAAATAAATATATATTCGAGTAGCTATATTTGTTTTGAAAATATTAATCAAGGTATTCAGTTATGTATATAAATATGAAAGGTATATCAATATATACGTATGTTTTATATCGTATGTATCGACGAAATTAGTTATGCTCGTCTAATATTAAACATAGTTATAGGGATTAGTTTGCAAGTATTGAAAAGAAAAAAATGCCTAAACTTGTATTTACATGAAGCCACGTAAAAATACATTTGTATCGAAAATAAATATTTGAAGTTTATAAAATGTTTATATATATATATATATGTATGTATAAAGTATCATGTCAAATATCGTTTTCGTTAACTAATGCTAAGTAAAGTAAAATATGGTTAAGTAAGTATATGTAAGCAAAACAAGGTCGTACATGTATATGCAAGTATGTCGAAAATATATATAATTTATGAAACTTTAATTTTCATTTAATAAGTTTTAGAAAATACATATATGTATAATATGTTTGTTATACGAAGTAACAAATACTTAGTATCCTTAACTACATACACACATTCGCATTAAGGTAAATACTTAGGGTTCTAAATATATATGCATGTTTGTCTCGAATAAATTCATGTATTTTATGTAATTATGTTTGTGTTTAATTATGTATCTATAGTCTATTTATATATATTGGTCAACTCGAGCTAAATATATATCTACAACTTTGTACATGTTTAAATACGTATTGGTAATAATTATTATGAATATAATCCTAGTATTACAATGATAATATTGTATAGAAATTAATAAAAGAATCGATATTACTTATGATATATAGTTCGTGTAAACAAATAGTAGTACTAATATTAATGAAATTATATGTAACGTTAATAATATTAGTGTAAGACATAATATAAGTTTTTGTAATTATAAATAATAACGGTACTAATTTGTTAATGGTATTTAGAAATAGTTATAGTATTATGTTTTAAAAAAAAGTAATGTTAGTGATAATAATAATAATACTTATTATAATAATAACTGATAAAAGTAATGATATTAATAATATATCTTTGATAATTATAAAAGTAGTAATGTTAATAATAAGTGTCACGGTTTTGATAAAGAAAATGTATATTTATAAGGTTTAAATATAAAAATATTTTTAGTTATAATAATAATAATAATGAACATACATTTTTAATAATAATGAAGACTTTTATATACGTATTACTTAGTTTTAAATAAATATTTATAGTATTTAATCTAAATAATAATAGTAATAATAACAATAATAAAATATAACTGTTTTCATATTAATGACAACTTTTATACTAGTAATGTTCTAGTTTTATATAAATATTTTTAATATCTATAACTAAACAACGTAATAATAACTATGTAATTTTTTATTTATTTTTTTTTTTAAAGAAAACTAAGTTCGCTTGATACTGTACAAGCGAACTTGACCCGAGCGAATTTGACCCGAGCGAATTTGACACAAGCGAACTTGTTAAGTTCGCCTGACCTTCATCATGCGAACTTATTAAGTTCGCCTAATACTGAATGAAGCGAACTTATTAAGTTCGCCTATAAGTTCGCCTGCAACAGAAATTTAAGTTCGCCTGGTTCAGCTGTTCAACCCAAACACGAACCAAAAATTTCGAAAATCATGATTTCTGATCAAAATGATGGAATTAAGCAATTCTGAACCATATGATTGTGTAGAAACTGATTAGGAACAATCCTATCGGATCAATTTCTTCAAACCAATCCAAAATCAATCCAAATTGATCAAAAATCTTCCATTTTTATCAAGAACACGAAAAAGATGAAAAATCCTTCAAATTCTCTGAATTTTGATGTTGATTGGACACGAAAACACCACGAATCTTTTGCTAATCAAGAGCAATAGCTCTGATACCACTTGTAGGTCCCAAACTCGTTGCGTGACGGATCTCTAGACTCGCGGTACGACACAGTGATAACGTGCGGAATCCATGATCAACGTGCTCGTGTAACTCAATCAACAACAACGGTGTAAATAAACTCTTTGTATTCCACCACAATATCAGGTTACAAGAATCTGTCTCGTCTACTCTGATATCGTCTCACCTCTAATCTGTTCTTTTCTTTTTGTCAAACTGACTCTGTTATGTATATATAAGCTACTGTTCTGCACCAGGCGAACTTAACAAGTTCGCTTCACTGTGCTTAGGCGAACTTATTAAGTTCGCCTCTAATAGGCTAAGCGAACTTAATAAGTTCGCCTCTGATAGACTTAAGCGAACTTATTAAGTTCGCCTCTGATAGACCAGGCGAACTTATTAAGTTCGCCTCTAGCAGAACTTACACAGAATTTTATCAACAGTTACAAAACATGTCCTAACATTATCAGATTCAGATGTTTCCAAAAGTTTCTTTAATTTTCTGTTGCGTCTTCTTCGTTGAGGTCTAGAAAGTTTAATTTCAGGTTGAGGCTCTTTTGAACTTCCAACATGTGGAATTTCAAACTTCTTTTGAATAACATCAGGTTTAGAAATATTCTTATCATTTTGCTTAAATCCTGCAGATTTAGCAAAAGATTGATAAGATACATTCTTTACACCACTCAATGAAGACTTTTCCACATTCGGTCTTTTCAGAATTTTCACCACTCTTTGTTGTGGAATTTCACTCTTCAATTTTCATGATGACTTCTGATATAAGAAGCTTTTGTGAAATTTGAAGAACTGTTGGACGAACAAGATTCAGAAGATTTCACTGAACAGTTGACTGGCTTCTTTGGAACATAAACCTGTTTAGTCACTGTTGATGAATTCTTATTTTGATAACCAGCAGCCACAAACCCACTAGATTGTAATACTTTTGACAAAATAGGTTGAACAGCTTTCACTTCATCAGGTTCTGTCAGAATACACCTATCACGAGTAACATTCTTCACAACCTTTGGTTCATCAATTTTCACTTCTTTCGGAATGCCTTCAACCTTTGAATCATCAAAAACCTCATCCTATGTATCAGAATCATACACCATGTCTTCACCCGTCACTGGATTCACTTTTAATACTGTCTTGGGATCAATTTCCTCTTCATGAATGATTTTAGGCTCAACCACATAATTTGCATTGAACGATGGAGGAACAAACCCAATACCAGCAACTCTTTTTGTGGGATCAGCATTAGCATTGAAATAATCCAAAACTACAGATGAATTCTCAAACTGTTCCAGCTTTCTATGTAATTTTATCACCTCAGATTCTTTATCAGAAATTTCCTTGTTCTTTTGAGCAACAATTTCATTACGCTTTTAGATATCAGCATAAGCCATATCCAGATGATATGCTTGTTCCTTATTTTTCAATCCCAAAGAGTTTAAATCTCTTTTCAAAGACTCAATTCTTTCTATACACAATTTGTCATTATCTTTTAATTTCTGATTAACTGAGTGCATGGATTTCATATCACAAATTAGATTTGTGTTATCATCCATAACTTTTTGCATTTTATCTTTAACACGGATGCAATTAGAACAGTAAATTTGATAGACAGAGTCTTTTACCTTTGTTGGATCTGACATATCTGCCATGAAGACTTTAGCAATAGGAATATTGTCAGAATCAACACCTTCAGAAAGATTTGGAGTTAAAGCAATCTCTTCTTCAGATACACTAGATGCCATCTCAGGTTCAACAGTATCATGTTCTTCATCAGCACTCGGCAAACTTTCACCATCACTGGAACTTCCATCATCATTTGACTCCTCAGACTTGTCAGAATGAATCTCAGCCACAAATTCTTGATTCACAGCACCAACTAAATCTTCAAGATGAATTCCCCAGTCATAATTGTCATCATTTTGAGCAACCAATGCAGATGATGCAGTTGCATGATTAGAATTTCCTAAACCAGATGAACCATGTGATTGACTACGATTGTTCTGAAAAGTATTTGGTTTTTTTCTGAGAATCAAACTCAACTTTAGGCTTCACACATTTTTTAGCAAAATGACCATACTCTTGACAATTGTAGCAACGAACTTTTGATTTATCAAATCCCATACGAGAACGACTGTTAGACCCAATATACTTTCTTCCCGTCCTTTTCAAGAAATCCTTTGCCTGTCGCATTAGCATAGCCATATTCCACTGAATGTTCATCTCCTCTAGATCAACCGGATCAATCTGCTTGAAATCTTCTTCAATGATCTCCGGATCATGAATCTTCCCTCCAATGAAATTTTCATAAGACGCCATGAAAGAAGAAAGCATTGCTAGATAATCATCAGCAACTCTTTGATGCACATTATGTGATCCAGAAGATGAAGAAGTGGTATTTGCAGAAAAACCCGAATGACTTGGAATTCCAGAACAGTGATCATTAGTAGCTTCTTGATTATCTCTAGAAAAAAATGCAACCCCACCAGTTTTTCCTGAAGTCTTTGCAAAGTACATCGAAGGATTTTGAATATGCTCCATATTAGTTTCTTTCTTCTTCATATTCAAGTCATGAGATTGAAGCTTCCCAAGAACCTCTTCAAGAGACATAGTTTTATACTTCACATTTTCCTTTATCAACGCTGTATACACATCAAATTTTGATGGTAATGCCTCCAAAAACTTATCATTAATCTCTTCAGTCTCATAAACAACTGAAGCACTCGATAATTCACTCAGCAAATGATAAAATCGTGTTGCAATATCATCCAAAGATTCATTTTGGAAATGCTTGAAAACTAAGAACTGTTTTTTTAATAACTCTTTCCTGCTTTTCTTGACATCCAAACTCCCTTCACATCTCTTTTGCAAAGCTTCCCACAACTGTTGAGAAGACTTGAATTGTTTAAAGCTGTGATAAATTTCTTTAGGTAAAGACATAGAAATGCTAGCCATAGCCTTCTTTTCTCTATCAAACAGTTGTTTCTCTTCGGTGCTCAAAGCAGATACCGGTTTTGGAACATTATCCTGACCCATCCAAGTATACGTCGGATGCGTATATCCTTCTAAGATTGGAATCCATAAACTCGTATCGGTAAAAGACACAAACTGATCAAACCTATCTTTCCAATTAAATAATCTGCAAGACTTAACAACTTTGGTGGTTTCTGAGATGTACCAATCTCATTATCATAGTTGAACATATTTGTCACTTGCACCATATTTGCAATTTTTACAAAAAAAAAATAATTTCTGAAAAAATTTCCAAGTGTTGAAGCTGAACACCCCTTAGGCGAAGATAATAAGTTCGCTTTAGTGAGTACCAAGCGAACTTGAGATCAAGCGAACAAGACAAGTTCGCTTAAGGAGGAAATCCGGTAAGTTCGCCTACTAATTAAGTTCGCCTAAAATGTGAGAAGCGAACTTAAGTTCGCTTGCACAGGAACTAGCAAGTTCGCTTAAACTGCTGTAACAGACTCAGAGGAATCTCTACCCAAACACGAACCAAAAACTTAAAAAATCATGATTTCTCAGCGAATTGATGGAATTTAAGGAAATTGAACCGTAGGATTATGAATTTTATCAAATAGAACACTTCTATCGGACTAATTTCGTCAAAATCACTTCCAAAAACACGAATTCAGCAGAGAAACGATCTTCAAGAACTTGAAAAACTCCATTGATGCAGAAATTTCAAAAATGTTGAATTTCTTGTCGAATTGTACACTAAACCGTCACTAATCACCGAGAATCGTACTAAATTCACGAGCAAAGGCTCTGATACCACTTGTAGGTCCAGGTAAGTCAACTACTGATCGGACTCGTAATATGACGTTGCTATAACAAGAAGTGCGGAATCCTTCATGTTAACATTTGTATACTAACCGAAAATTGAAACAACACGCGTAAAGAAACTTCTCGTTATATTCCAAATTTCATAGAGTTTACAAGATAATCGCTTCTGCTCTGTTCTGTTTCTCCCTGCTCTGCTATCTAGAAACAAACTGTAAACTCTATATTTATAAACACAAGTTCTGATATAAGCGAACTTATTAAGTTCGCCTCCAATAGCTTAAGCGAACTTAACAAGTTCGCCTCAGTTAGACCTAAGCGAACTTATTAAGTTCGCCTCTGATAGACCAGGCGAACTTAACAAGTTCGCCTCTAGGCTCACTTGTAAAACACTTGGTAACTTTAGACATTTACATAAAAAAACATAAAGACATAAAATCTAACTATTACAAGCTTTTTTCATTACAAACTATGTCCTAACAGTTAGTTGCTTTTGCAGAAAGTTGTCAGTGACGCTTGGTATGGATAGTCAGCTGCAACGATTTGTCTTCAAGGCACAAGGCTGTCAGCAGCAAAGATGATGATCAGCAGCAAGATGTAACCATCCAAAGCTGCTGATGATTTGCCTGTCAGCAGCATCAAGTGTTGATGCTGCTGAGAAGCCTATCCGCATCAACTTTGGTCTTCAGCAGATAAGGCTATCCACAGCAGATTTGTTCTTCAGCAAGAGAACAAGTATCCACAGCAGATAAGCTTGTCCGCAGCAGTTTGTTGGTCAGCATCAAACTCTGAGATCAGCAGCATTTGTACTTAGAGAATTTTGTAGCCATCAGTCTTTGGTTCTACAAACTCCCCCTAGACTGATGCTACCAAAATTCTCTTACTGCCTTTGTTGCTGAAGCTTTTGCATATTTCTGACTATCCTTTCAACCTCATATCCTCTCTGGTCCATGCTGGGATTGTTAAGAGGAAGCTCATATAGAGTCTTGATGTCTTTGCTTGCCATTTTGAAGATAGCTTTGCTTGAACACCTAATCTTCTGTCCTTTAACATCTGTCAGAGTGAATTCATTCTTCTCAGCATTGTAGGACCAGCTGATGAATGGAGTGTGGGATTGAAGAGGTTTGGCATCAATGATTTCATCTTTGCTGGGGTTGAAGTAATGTCTGATTGCCAGCAAAAGATGTCTCCCACCTTCATTCTCAGGCTCAGAGGATTCACCCAGCTCCATCATTCTTCTTAGATCAGAATCTGGAAGCTGTAGTACCTCATCAACAGAAGTATAGATTGATCTTTTAGCTTCTGTCCTCCCCCTGAACACTTCAAACCATTGGTCTTCAGGGCTGTATGACCATCTGATCATTTCTCTTGAGTCTTCAGGTTTGGAAGTGGGTTTGTTTTTCTTTTTGGGAGGTTGTTGATGAGTAGGGGCTGGGTGTGTGGATTTGGACTTTGAGGGATGAGAGGAGGGATGTCACAACCCGACCAGGGGGCTAGGCGTAACGATCGAATACCAAAACAAAACACAGCGGAAGTAACGTGACATATAATTTATAAATGTCATTGGTCCAACTAAGTTAAATTATTCATTTACAAAGGTTCATATCAACTAAACACTAACTAAAAATATAATGAAACAATGGATTCTATCTTCTCATCAAAGCTTTCTCGGGTGGAATCTATGGCTCAACATAACTCTTCTAAGGAATCATCTATCTTCAAGCAAGCTCGTGTCTAGGTTGCTAATTTCCAAACTTGAGAATGGTACCTGAACACATGCTTAAAAATATTGTGTCAACTAAAAAGTTGGTGAGTTCACGAGTTTAAATAATAGAGAATTTATATTGAGTATCCAAATATGTATGGTGTAGAATTAAACAAGTTCACAATCAACCCTGTGCCCACAACCTGTGGACATCTAGAAATAATAATATTCCCCTAACCCATACCCCTTATTTTTATGGGTCTAATTACTCATGCCTGCCAACATAAGTTTAAAACCGTTAAACGAATATATGTCACAAGATATTTATCATCATTATATGATTATCATTCCATGGGAGGTTGTCCCGGTTACGTCGGGCCCATGGTGTGCGGGTTTCACCAGATAGTACTACCCATATATTCGCTGGCTCCCAAGGAGTTAATGATTGTGTGCTAAAGTTCAGGGATTCGTTATGGCAGCTAAAAATTGCCTTATTTAATTAATACACCAAGTATGTAAACAAAACAGAAACATGTAATCACCCCAAAAAGTTTAAGTAAAAGAGGGGGAAAAGCACATGAACTCACTTGGTAATCTTGTATATGCCACATCAGTATGCTAAAGTTGCGAGCTTGCTATCGTGTGAGTAGTCATTAAGACAAATCCTAGTTATAATTATGACATTAGTATGTTGTACTAGAGTAATGTAATTAACCGTGTGGTTGAGCTCGACCGATTCGTTAAATTGTTGGGTCGTTTAGTAAAAATCTTGGGTTGTAACCTCTATTTATTATTCTAAAATAGTTGTGATATAAAAGCGTTGGTTCGATTTAGTATTCGTATATAACAGTAATATTTGTGTATATGCACTATTATTAGTGGTAAAATAATGTTTCGACCCAAATAAGAGTATCACTAAGTATATTATAATAATGGTTTGATTCAATTAAAGTAATACCAGGCATTATCTACTTACGTGATGTAAACATATTTATAATATATGTAAAAATAAATATATATTCGAGTAGCTATATTTGTTTTGAAAATATTAATCAAGGTATTCAGTTATGTATATAAGTATGAAAGGTATATCAATATATACGTATGTTTTATATCGTATGTATCGACGAAATTAGTTATGCTCGTCTAATATTAAACATAGTTATAGGGATTAGTTTGCAAGTATTGAAAAGAAAAAAATGTCTAAACTTGTATTTACATGAAGCCACATAAAAATACATTTGTATCGAAAATAAATATTTGAAGTTTATAAAATGTTTATATATATATATATATGTATAAAGTATCATGTCAAATATCGTTTTCGTTAACTAATGCTAAGTAAAGTAAAATATGGTTAAGTAAGTATATGTAAGCAAAACAAGGTCGTACATGTATATGTAAGTATGTCGAAAATATATATAATTTATGAAACTTTAATTTTCATTTAATAAGTTTTAGAAAATACATATATGTATAATATGTTTGTTATACGAAGTAACAAATACTTAGTATCCTTAACTACATACACACATTCGCATTAAGGTAAATACTTAGGGTTCTAAATATATATGCATGTTTGTCTCGAATAAATTCATGTATTTTATGTAATTATGTTTGTGTTTAATTAGGTATCTATAGTCTATTTATATATATTGGTCAACTCGAGCTAAATATATATCTACAACTTTGTACATGTTTAAATACGTATTGGTAATAATTATTATGAATATAATCCTAGTATTACAATGATAATATTGTATAGAAATTAATAAAAGAATCGATATTACTTATGATATATAGTTCATGTAAACAAATAGTAGTACTAATATTAATGAAATTATATGTAACGTTAATAATATTAGTGTAAGACATAATATAAGTTTTTGTAATTATAAATAATAACGGTACTAATTTGTTAATGGTATTTAGAAATAGTTATAGTATTATGTTTTAAAAAAAAGTAATGTTAGTGATAATAATAATAATACTTATTATAATAATAACTGATAAAAGTAATGATATTAATAATATATCTTTGATAATTATAAAAGTAGTAATGTTAATAATAAGTGTCACGGTTTTGATAAAGAAAATGTATATTTATAAGGTTTTAATATAAAAATATTTTTAGTTATAATAATAATAATAATGAACATACATTTTTAATAATAATGAAGACTTTTATATAAGTATTACTTAGTTTTAAATAAATATTTATAGTATTTAATCTAAATAATAATAGTAATAATAACAATAATAAAATATAACTGTTTTCATATTAATGACAACTTTTATACTAGTAATGTTCTAGTTTTATATAAATATTTTTAATATCTATAACTAAACAACGTAATAATAACTATGTAATTTTTTATTTATTTATTTTTTTTAAGAAAACTAAGTTCGCTTGATACTGTACAAGCGAACTTGACCCGAGCGAATTTGACCCAAGCGAACTTGTTAAGTTCGTCTGACCTTCATCAAGCGAACTTATTAAGTTCGCCTAATACTGAATGAAGCGAACTTATTAAGTTCGCCTATAAGTTCGCCTGCAACAGAAATTTAAGTTCGCCTGGTTCAGCTGTTCAACCCAAACACGAACCAAAAATTCCGAAAATCATGATTTCTGATCAAAATGATGGAATTAAGCAATTCTGAACCGAATGATTGTGTAGAAACTGATTAGGAACAATCCTATCGGATCAATTTCTTCAAACCAATCCAAAATCAATCCAAATTGATCAAAAATCTTCCATTTTTATCAAGAACACGAAAAAGATGAAAAGTCCTTCAAATTCTCTGAATTTTGATGTTGATTGGACACGAAAACACCACGAATCTTTTGCTAATCAAGAGCAATAGCTCTGATACCACTTGTAGGTCCCAAACTCGTTGCGTGACGGATCTCTAGACTCGCGGTACGACACGGTGATAACGTGCGGAATCCATGATCAACGTGCTCGTGTAACTCAATCAACAACAACGGTGTAAATAAACTCTTTGTATTCCACCACAATATCAGGTTACAAGAATCTGTCTCGTCTACTCTGATATCGTCTCACCTCTAATCTGTTCTTTTCTTTTTGTCAAACTGACTCTGTTGTGTATATATAAGCTATTGTTCTGCACCAGGCGAACTTAACAAGTTCGCTTCACTGTGCTTAGGCGAACTTATTAAGTTCGCCTCTAATAGGCTAAGCGAACTTAATAAGTTCGCCTCTGATAGACTTAAGCGAACTTATTAAGTTCGCCTCTGATAGACCAGGCGAACTTATTAAGTTCGCCTCTGATAGGCTAGGCGAACTTATTAAGTTCGCCTCTAGCAGAACTTTCACAGAATTTTATCAACAGTTACAAAACATGTCCTAACATTATCAGATTCAGATGTTTCCAAAAGTTTCTTTAGTTTTCTGTTGCGTCTTCTTCGTTGAGGTATAGAAAGTTTAATTTCAGGTTGAAGCTCTTTTGAACTTCCAACATGTGGAATTTCAAACTTCTTTTGAATAACATCAGGTTTAGAAATATTCTTATCATTTTGCTTAAATCCTGCAGATTTAGCAAAAGATTGATAAGATACATTCTTTACACCACTCAATGAAGACTTTTCCACATTCGGTCTTTTCAGAATTTTCACCACTCTTTGTTGTGGAATTTCACTCTTCAATTTTTATGATGACTTCTGATATAAGAAGCTTTTATGAAATTTGAAGAACTGTTGGACGAACAAGATTCAGAAGATTTCACTGAACAGTTGACTGGCTTCTTTGGAACATAAACCTGTTTAGTCACTGTTGATGAATTCTTATTTTGATAACCAGCAGCCACAAACCCACTAGATTGTAATACTTTTGACAAAATAGGTTGAACAGCTTTCACTTCATCAGGTTCTGTCAGAATACACCTATCACGAGTAACATTCCTCACAACCTTTGGTTCATCAATTTTCACTTCTTTCGGAATGCCTTCAACCTTTGAATCATCAAAAACCTCATCCTCTGTATCAGAATCATACACCATGTCTTCACCCGTCACTGGATTCACTTTTAATACTGTCTTAGGATCAATTTCCTCTTCATGAATGATTTTAGGCTCAACCACATAATTTGCATTGAACGGTGGAGGAACAAACCCAATACCAGCAACTCTTTTTGTGGGATCAGCATTAGCATTGAAATAATCTAAAACTACAGATGAATTCTCAAACTGTTCCAGCTTTCTATGTAATTATATCACCTAAGATTCTTTATCAGAAATCTCCTTGTTCTTTTGAGCAACAATTTCATTACGCTTTTAGATATCAGCATAAGCCATATCCAGATGATATGCTTGTTCCTTATTTTTCAATCCCAAAGAGTTTAAATCTCTTTTCAAAGACTCAATTCTTTCTATACACAATTTGTCATTATCTTTTAATTTCTGATTAACTGAGTGCATGGATTTCATATCACAAATTAGATTTGTGTTATCATCCATAACTTTTTGCATTTTATCTTTAACACGGATGCAATTAGAACAGTAAATTTGACAGACAGAGTCTTTTACCTTTGTTGGATCTGACATATCTGCCATGAAGACTTTAGCAATAGGAATATTGTCAGAATCAGCACCTTCAGAAAGATTTGGAGTTAAAGCAATCTCTTCTTCAGATACACTAGATGCCATCTCAGGTTCAACAGTATCATGTTCTTCATCAGCACTCGGCAAACTTTCACCATCACTGGAACTTCCATCATCAGTTGACTCCTCAGACTTGTCAGAATGAATCTCAGCCACAAATGCTTGATTCACAGCACCAACTAAATCTTCAAGATGAATTCCCCAGTCATAATTGTCATCATTTTGAGCAACCAATGCAGATGATGCAGTTGCATGATTAGAATTTACTGAACCAGATGAACCATGTGATTGACTACGATTGTTCTGAAAAGTATTTGGTTTTTTTCTGAGAATCAAACTCAACTTTAGGCTTCACACATTCTTTAGCAAAATGACCATACTCTTGACAATTGTAGCAACGAACTTTTGATTTATCAAATCCCATACGAGAACGACTGTTAGACCCAATATACTTTCTTCCCATCCTTTTCAAGAAATCCTTTGCCTGTCGCATTAGCATAGCCATATTCCACTGAATGTTCATCTCCTCTAGATCAACCGGATCAATCTGTTTGAAATCTTCTTCAATGATCTCCGGATCATGAATCTTCCCTCCAATGAAATTTTCATAAGACGCCATGAAAGAAGAAATCATTGCTAGATAATCATCAGCAACTCTTTGATGCACATTATGTGATCCAGAAGATGAAGAAGTGGTATTTGCAGAAAAACCCGAATGACTTGAAATTCCAGAACAGTGATCATTAGTAGCTTCTTGATTATCTCCAGAAAAAAATGCAACCCCTGCACCAGTTTTTCCTGAAGTCTTTGCAAAGTACATCGAAGGATCTTGAATATGCTCCATATTAGTTTCTTTCTTCTTCATATTCAAGTCATGAGATTGAAGCTTCCCAAGAACCTCTTCAAGAGACATAGTTTTATACTTCACATTTTCCTTTATCAACACTGTATACACATCAAATTTTGATGGTAATGCCTCCAAGAACTTATCATTAATATCTTCAGTCTCATAAACAACTGAAGCACTCGATAATTCACTCAGCAAATGATAAAATCGTGTTGCAATATCATCCAAAGATTCATTTTGGAAATGCTTGAAAACGAAGAACTGTTTTTTTAATAACTCTTTCCTGCTTTTCTTGACATCCAAACTCCCTTCACATCTCTTTTGCAAAGCTTCCCACAACTGTTGAGAAGACTTGAATTGTTTAAAGCTGTGATATATTTCTTTAGGTAAAGACATAGAAATGCTAGCCATAGCCTTCTTTTCTCTATCAAACAGTTGTTTCTCTTCGGTGCTCAAAGCAGATACCGGTTTTGGAACATTATCCTGACCCATCCAAGTATACGTCGGATGCGTATATCCTTCTAAGATTGGAATCCATAAACTCGTATCGGTAAAAGACACAAACTGATCAAACCTATCTTTCCAATTAGAATAATCTGCAAGACTTAACAACTTTGGTGGTTTCTGAGATGTACCAATCTCATTATCATAGTTGAAATATTTGTCACTTGCACCATATTTGCCATTTTTACAAAAAAAATAATTTCTGAAAAAATTTCCAAGTGTTGAAGCTGAGCACCCCTTAGGCGAAGATAATAAGTTCGCTTTAGTGAGTACCAAGCGAACTTGAGATCAAGCGAACAAGACAAGTTCGCTTAAGGAGGAAATCCGGTAAGTTCGCCTACTAATTAAGTTCGCCTAAAATGTGAGAAGCGAACTTAAGTTCGCTTGCACAGGAACTAGCAAGTTCGCTTAAACTGCTGTAACAGACTCAGAGGAATCTCTACCCAAACACGAACCAAGAACTTAAAAAATCATGATTTCTCAGCGAATTGATGGAATTTAAGGAAATTGAATCGTAGGATTATGAATTTATCAAATAGAACACTTCTATCGGACTAATTTCGTCAAAATCACTTCCAAAAACACGAATTCAGCAGAGAAACGATCTTCAAGAACTTGAAAAACTCCATTGATGCAGAAATTTCAAAAATGTTGAATTTCTTGTCGAATTGTACACTAAACCGTCACTAATCACCGAGAATCGTACTAAATTCACGAGCAAAGGCTCTGATACCACTTGTAGGTCCAGGTAACTCAACTACTGATCGGACTCGTAATATGACGTTGCTATAACACGAAGTGCGGAATCCTTCATGTTAACATTTGTATACTAACCGACAATTGAAACAACACGCGTAAAGAAACTTCTCGTTATATTCCAAATTTCATAGAGTTTACAAGATAATCGCTTCTGCTCTGTTCGGTTTCTCTCTGCTCTGCTATCTAGAAACAAACTGTAAACTCTATATTTATAAACACAAGTTCTGATATAAGCGAACTTATTAAGTTCGCCTCCAATAGCTTAAGTGAACTTAAATATTTGAAGTTTAAAAAATGTTTGAAGTTTAAAAAATGCCTAAACTTGTATTTACATGAAGCCACGTAAAAATACATTTGTATCGAAAATAAATATTTGAAGTTTAAAAAATGTTTATATATATATATATATATATATGTATAAAGTATCATGTCAAATATCGTTTTCGTTAACTAATGCTAAGTAAAGTAAAATATGGTTAAGTAAGTATATGTAAGCAAAACAAGGTCGTACATGTATATGTAAGTGTAGCATCCCAAAAATAATAAAACGAATAAACATAACGAGACCAGTGATTTAGTCGGAACATTTAAACAAAAAGAGAGCGGGCCTGGGCCCGGCTTCAATGGGCCGAGGGAAGCCCATTGCACATAAGAGGCAAGGCAGCCCTCTTCCCTGCTCATTTCCCCAACACACGCAGTTTTTAGAGAGAGAAAGGAGAGCTCGGGTCTAGAGAGAGAAAGTGACGGATCAACTCGGGAATTCAGGAGAACGTTGCTGCTGTTCCCGTGAGCAAAACCTCCGAATCAGAATTACAATCCAGGTAACGATTCGATCACATTATGAGTTTTTGTTCGTTTTGGGAAGTTTCGGGTTTTGGCTAAAAGATAACGATTTTACGGATGAAACTTGAAAGTGAACTTAGGTATAGCATCCAGGATGAAAAACGAACGTTTTGATCAAAGAAAAATTTAGATATCGACATGATCAGATTCGCATGCAGAACATTCGGATTTTTGGGGAAGGCGATAAGTGCAGACCCATCGAAACTACTTAGTTTCGATATGTGCAGGTCCATCGAAACTACTTAATTTCGATATGTGCAGGCCCATCGAAACTACTTAGTTTCGATATGTGCAGACCTATCGAAACTACCCAGTTTCGATATATGCAGACCCAATCGAAACTACTATAGTTTCGATATGAGCCCCCGGTCCGAAGCTAAGATAATACATAAGTTACTTATCGAAACTACTTATCGAAACTACCAAGTTTCGACATAAGCAGCCTATCGAAACTACCTATCGAAACTACCAAGTTTCGACAGGAACAACCTATCGAAACTACCAAGTTTCGATATATGCTAATCAATCGAAACTACTAGGTTCAAGCATAGTAATGTCTAGTGTCATCTAGGAGCACTACCTTATGTATATGACTTTATTATATAGATCGTGAGTGACATTAGTGAAGCTCAGTAGCCAGCTAAGTGTATTACAGAAACTACTCATCAGGTGAGTTCTATGTGCCCCCTTCTATGTTATGTGCAAATGATTTATAAATGTTTTAGGGCTGAAGTGTATACACTAAATGAATAAATGAAATGAATATCAATGTGATCATACGTGATATATTAAGGTATATGTGTAGATACATATGAATGTGAATAATGACTTACGAACAAAGAACGACACGTATGTTTGCAAAGAATGAATGAATGAATGGTATAACGTAAATAAATGAAACCTTGCTTTATAAATATATATTGCATGCGAAGAATGTAAGTATACGTTATGGACGGAAACGAAGCTAACGACTACTACGGTAGACGGACGACCACTTGACTATTATGCAGCTAGAGAAGGAAGTCTAGAAAGGTAGACTAAATAAAGGCCACTACGGTGGAGTAAGTCGCTAAATCAATATTCGGCTGTATAGTTCGTTCAAGTGGGAAACGGATGCCTTATGGCAGACGGGCGAATATGACGGACTACGACGGTAGGACGGTTAAGACGGACGGCCGAAGGTTGGCCGGACGGAAAAGTTAAGGCGGACGGTTTCTAGGACCGGACGAGTAAAAGGGCTACGACGGTAGCTTAAGGGCGTATGTCTTTGTGACATACGCAGTAAAAGGCGGGTTGATCACCCTTATGTGTATGACCAATAAATGGTAAAGAAAGTAAAGGCGAATGCATATCTATGTAATCACGTAAGAAAGATAAGGAAAGAATGTTAAGAAAAGTGAAAGAAAAAGGGTGAACGCATATATATATATATATGTAATCACATTAATAAAGAAAAGAAAGATGAAAGAAAAGCAAAAGTTATGAATACGTATTTATATGAATAACTTTATAATAATGTTTACTTATGAAGTAAAGAAAAGAATGTTTATATCTAAACGCATTAAACTAGAACTCACCAGCGTTAGCTGACTTTAGTAAACATTTCAGGTAAAGGAAGAAAAGGTTGTGCGAGGGCGTGAAGGTTACCCGACACAAGACTGACATCCCACTTTTGTTTGTTAAGACAATGTTGTGTTTTTTTTTAATTGTTAAGACTTCCGCTGTTATGAAATGTAATTGAATGATGAATGTTTTTAATTTAAGTTTAGTATTTATGACTATGTTTATGAGTAAATCCAACAAGTGAGGTTACCCGAGAAAGGGGCCTTACAGTAAGTATGTCGAAAATATATATAATTTATGAAACTTTAATTTTCATTTAATAAGTTTTAGAAAATACATATATGTATAATATGTTTGTTATACGAAGTAACAAATACTTAGTATCTTTAACTACATACACACATTCGCATTAAGGTAAATACTTAGGGTTCTAAATATATATGCATGTTTGTCTCGAATAAATTCATGTATTTTATGTAATTATGTTTGTGTTTAATTAGGTATCTATAGTCTATTTATATATATTGGTCAACTCGAGCTAAATATATATCTACAACTTTGTACATGTTTAAATACGTATTGGTAATAATTATTATGAATATAATCCTAGTATTACAATGATAATATTGTATAGAAATTAATAAAAGAATCGATATTACTTATGATATATAGTTCATGTAAACAAATAGTAGTACTAATATTAATGAAATTATATGTAACGTTAATGATATTAGTGTAAGACATAATATAAGTTTTTGTAATTATAAATAATAACGGTACTAATTTGTTAATGGTATTTAGAAATAGTTATAGTATTATGTTTTAAAAAAAAGTAATGTTAGTGATAATAATAATAATACTTATTATAATAATAACTGATAAAAGTAATGATATTAATAATATATCTTTGATAATTATAAAAGTAGTAATGTTAATAATAAATGTCACGGTTTTGATAAAGAAAATGTATATTTATAAGGTTTTAATATAAACATATTTTTAGTTATAATAATAATAATAATGAACATACATTTTTAATAATAATGAAGACTTTTATATACATATTACTTAGTTTTAAATAAATATTTATTGTATTTAATCTAAATAATAATAGTAATAATAACAATAATAAAATATAACTGTTTTCATATTAATGACAACTTTTATACTAGTAATGTTCTAGTTTTATATAAATATTTTTAATATCTATAACTAAACAACGTAATAATAACTATGTAATCTTTAGAGATTATCAAATTAGTATAATGAAAATAATAAGAATAATAATAATGGTTTTATGTTATCAAATAGTAATGTTTATATATATTACGGAGCGCATGTTCTTAATATATATATATATATACATATTAATACCCTTAAGAAAGTAAGTATATGTGTATGTCTATAATTATATTTGTGTATATAAATATAAGTTTTGAATATAAATATACTTATTTAGTTTATAACTAATATTCTCGTTTATATGTATACATTTTACATTTACTTATAACAAGACATTTTATATTTACAACTAAATGTATATGCACATGTCTGTATGTTTGGTTTTTATATGTTTTTGGTCTCTAAATAATTATATAAGTGTATATATATTTATATCTCTAAGTAATATGTTTTATATTTATAATTACATGATATGTGTGTATATTATACTTTCTTTTTGTTTGGACAGAGACCCGATTATTACAAATACACGAACGAGGTTTAGTTTTACATCTAAATCCCGAGCGGTCGGGATCGAGTCGGTTTAGCTCAACTAACTATTACACACGTTTACACACAAAACAAATACAATTTACAAAAACTTGTCGCGCGTTTATACCTTACTACTCGTACGCGAACCCGCTCATTTAAAGACCCGTTTAGAGAACCGTTGACCACCTTAGACTCGCGTTTTCTGCTGTTGACCGACTTTAACCATGGTTGACTTTCGTTGACCGAAACCCGGGACTATCGGGAACGACCTGAAAAAGTCCCACCTATCCGTGGTGACTTAGTTCCACCTCATAACCTGTCCAAGCCATCATTTCACACCCGGGAATGAAACCCGTCAACTTAATCAACAGTTTTAGCCGGAAAACTTGTTGTAATCGTTAAACATGAAATGATATGTGGGTTTATACCCTGAATGGCACGAAACTGGAAATAAAGGCTTACCGGAATACGAACTCGCGGGAAACCTAGTTTGCTTTCGGACCAGAAAAACGCATCTCGTCGAAAAACGGGGTTTGAAACCCTAGTCACCGTGACCGTCTTCACTAAGCTCCACCAACACCGTTGCCGTCTGACTAGCAGAACCCTAGCCGCCAGGTTAGCTGCTACTGCCGTCGCCGAGGTTGGTCGGCCACCGCGTGGGCCGCCTGTCCCCTTGTTTGCTTCATAGCCCAGCCCCCCCGCTTCCTCCCCAGCCCAACGCCTTCACCACCACAGCACCGACGGAGGAGGCCGGCTCCTCCCCCTTTTGCGCTCTCTCTCCCTCCCGTAACTCTCTCTAGATTTGTGTGAGTGGGTTTTCAGAGGTTGTGGCTGAACTCGAAGGAAACAGATGAATAGAATGATGGTGTGGGTCACAGGTAGGCAGTTGGAGCCGCTGTGGCTCGCCGGTGATAGCCGGAAGAGAGGGTCGGCTCCCCTCTCTTTCTCTCGTGTCTCTCTCTCTCTCTCTCTGATTGTGGGTTTGATTATGTAGATGGAAACAAAAAAAATGGAGGTGTTGGATGGGTTTTACGAAGAGAAAAAAAAAAGAACGGAAATAAAATCATTTCATAGATTGAGGGTGATTTCTTGGATTAAGGGAGATTGTGTGTAGAGAATATCTTATATGAGATTTTTTTGTATATTTTCAAATCTCTTGTAAAATGTCAAATCTAGATTTTCAATAATTTGAGGCTCATTCTAACCGGACACGAAATATTGTTAATTTGACCCGTCGTCGCGCGATACGCCCTCGTATAGGTCAATACGAGGGTGTATAGCGTTTAGTCTCTGACACCAGAATTACACGTGTCATTCTCAGTGTCCCATACGATTCGTATTGCCCTATACGCCACGTATGAGGCAGGGCTCAATATTTTTCATCAAAAGTTGAAAGATTTGGTGTTAAATAATCTTATACGTGGCGTATAGACCTATACGCCACGTATATGTTTATTTATTTAATTATATTTTTTTTATAATAATATATTATTTTGTATTTTAGTTTATATAATTTTGTTAATATAAGTTTATTATCTATTTATAAATTTTATATATTTTATATTTTTTTTAAACATTTATTATATTTTTACAGTATAATCAAACAAAATATTAAACATTACAAACCAAACAAAATATTAAACATTACAAACCAAACAAAATATTAAAAATTACAACCAAACAAGTAAACTAAACATTATATACATTACATCATAAAATTAAATATATACATCAAAATGTTTTACATACATAACAACGAAATAAACAAAATACAAATAAAAGAACTAAACCTAATCGGCTCTGGCGTCACCCTGACCTGCCCCGCCCTCACCCTGAACGGGGTCGTCCGGATAATGACGTGGCGGTGGTAGTGGGGGTGGCTCGATGCCGGCGGCTCGTGCCAACCGCCCACGTCATCAGGTCCTCCATGCGATCGAGTTGACGACCCTGTCGCCGTGAGTCGGCAACACGGCCATCAAGCAATGCCTGGGTAGCCCTATCCAGCCTAACAGACCGACGTATGTGTCGGGGATGCTGTGGCGGATGCTCGTGGACCTGCTCGACGTGTGGCGGCTCGTCCTCAATCGCCATACCCTGCAGCGGCTGAGGCATAGGCGGGTCCCCCTGTCCAGGCATCTGCGGCAACGGCACCGGGACCCAAACCTGGTCCTGGACGGCCCCTACGAATCGAAGGCCCTGGGGGAATCGGTGCGTGATGCGCATGCCGCTCGCCGTGCGACGATCTAATCGGACAGGGGGAATGGCCGGTAACATCTGAGGCTCATGGTGGCCAAATGGTATGACCGACCGCATGATATGCGTGATGAATGCACCGCCATATAAAAGTCCGCGCCTCTGTCGCATATAGGCTGAAGCAAAATAAAGCGCCATGCTTGTGGACAGGTCGCACCGCCTCCCAGTAAGCAGGCAGAAAAGGAAGAAAAGATCTCTATCAGTGCACCACTCACGGCTTTTCAGACGCGGTGCGATCGACGTTGAAATAAGCCGGTGCAGATATCTATACAAAGGGTCTCTAATACCCGAGACCCTCCCCTTGGTACCCAACCAAGGACTATCTTAAATCAAGCCCCAAAAAACAAGGAGTTCCTCCTTGTCAACCTCCGTCACCGCCTCGGTGAATAGCGGCGAGACCGTCTCAGGCTCGTAGTACAAGCCCGTCGTGACGGCCCACTGACGGAGGGTCTGACGGTAAACGACCCCAAAAATAGAAAAAGAAATACGATCCGGATCCTCAATATCCGGCGCCTCCCCGGGTAGAGGCTGCAGCCCAGTCTCTGAATAGATAAACGTCGAAAGAAACTCGACGACAAGCTCTCGGTATGTCTCCTCAAAAGAAAGGTCAAAAAGACGCGACCATGGCGTGTCCTCACCGATGATGGCCCTAGCTCGCTCGGCCTCATGCACCTCCTCGAGGAGGGCCCAATCCACCGCCGTACCCGGACCCATCTGCACCTCCCGGAGCTTCTGGCACCGGGAATAAGCCTCTGTATCGGGCGGAAAATCTAGAAAAGGATAGTGCGCAAAATCGTCTAGCTGATCCATCTGAATATCATCATCATAATCCGCCATATCTGATAATAATTAATTGTTTTTAATATTTTAATTTAAATAATAAATAATAATAATATATTGTTTAAATTTTAAATAATAAATAATAATAATATTTTTTTTTAAATAATAATAATAATAATAATATATTGTATTTATTTTAAATAATAAATAATAATAATAATAATAATATTAATATATTGTTTTTATTATATTTTCTTTAATTGAATTAATTTATATAATTAAAAAAAAATTTAAATTAAAAACCTATACGCCACATATAGGCTTATACGTGGCGTATAGGCGGTTGCCGGGTAAACAAAGCCATACGCAGGCCAAATAGGCCATACGCGGGCGAGTTGCCGGGTAAACCAAGCCATACGCGACCAAACTAGGCCATACGCAGGCATGTGACCGGGTAAACTGAGCCATACGCAGCGTATAGGCTTATACGTGGCGTATGGCTTCATCTTCTTCCTTAGATCAATCCAGAAGAACTATACGCCACGTATGGTCCTGTACGTGGCGTATAGTTCTTAATTTCAAACCTAAAAATAGCTAATCTACCCAGTTTTACCCGCTAATATTCAATAAAAACCTAACATTAATGATCGTGGGTTAAGACACGTACCTTTTCAAAGTTTTTTTGATGCCACAATCCAAATCAACGAGCGTTTTATAAGCGGGTCGCGTATGGCTTTGTGTTTGTTTTTTTGGTTCGTTTGGTACAATACGGGGCCAAAACCAGATAAATCAAATGTATATACGCCACGTATAGGGCAATATGTGGCGTATAGAATACCAAAGGTTAGGGAAGATACGCCACGTATTGATCTATACGTGGCGTATAGAAATTTGAATTTTGAAAAAATTTGAATTTTGAAACATTTGAATTAAAATTATATATTATTATATTTAATTAACATTATAATTAGTTATAATTAAATAAAAATATTTAAAATGACAATAAAATTAATTTAAAAAGAATTACAATACAATTTTAAACAAATATCATCCGAGATTCGTGAAATATTGTGGAAAACTAGATCTATTAGTGGCCATTATTTTCTTAAATCGTTCTATACGATCATTGTATATATTTTCCCATTTTGCTGCATCATCATTTCGGTGCAAATTCCAAAGTGCATTCGGCGTAGGAATCGGAAATTCTCCGTCTAACTTGACGTGGATGAAATGAGCATTTTTGACGTGAACTAACGATAAGACTTGATATTGAGTGTGAACGTTAGGACCAAACCACAATGGAAAAAATGTTTGATTACCGTTGATGCTTAAAAGATGAACAATCACCCCAAATCTTTGAGCAATTAGGAGTCCTGTGTATGGCATCGACATCCAACGACTAACTGGTGCGACTTTCACATCCTGCCAATCTATTGTGTGACGTAGCTTATCATACTCTTGAAAGGCGACTCTATCAAAAACAGTTCTCCACCATTCCTCTTTATTGTCCATCTCATGTAGAAGTTGTTGTCGGACAAAGAGCCACCGGTTTTCATTTAACCCTAAGCCCAAAGCTACCGATCGAAAACCACAGTTACCGTCGGGTTTTACATCCTGTATATGTAAAATGTACGGATAAAATAAAGAGGGTATCGAATCCTTAAAACATTTTATATTGTTAACCGCATCATTCCCCGTAATCAATGGAAACCCAAAATGGGCGTTATCATCTTGCGGTTGCTTTCCTTTACCCTTAGTTGAACGACTGTGTTGAAAGACCGAACTCGCTTGTATAGAGTCTTGTGACGCAATATACGAGCTGTGTCTCGCAGGGTCACATTTGCTTTGTTGGGATCCTGTGAATGAGTTGTTTCTCGCGACATCCTGTTTCCTTTGTTGTTGCTTTTTCAAAGTTGGACGACCGCGAGTATCTTCTTGTACCATAGGCGCTTTCTTGTTACTTTTGCTCGGAAAGACAACCCCTGCAATTCTCAACAGCATACTTCTTTTGACCTGATCGGGTTGTGACATAATTTTGTTTCTCACTTGACCCAGTACCTTATCCACGTCTACATTTTCATCATCGACAAACGACGGTTTTAAATCAAGTTTCCTCCAGAAGACGTCCACTGCATCTAGAGGGATTATGCCACCTGTATAATAATAATATATTGTTTAAATTTTAAATAATAAATAATAATAATATTTTTTTTTAAATAATAATAAATAATAATAATAATAATATATTGTATTTATTTTAAATAATAAATAATAATAATAATAATAATAATATTAATATATTGTTTTTATTATATTTTTTTAATTGAATTAATTTATAATAATAATAATTAAATAGTCATAACAGTTTACCTGTAGCTTCGATATTTGCTAGACGACAAGCACACGGCAACCCACAACTATTGAAAAGTTGGCACCCACACGTTGCATTTTGTTTCCGTATATTTGATAACTTGTACCACTCATTTTCTATCAAATCTAGAGCTTTATGTGAAACTTTAACGTGCAGGATATCAAACAATTGAATAGCTATGTGGCTGTCCATTTTTCTTATGATGCTTGTTCCAAACCCAAACTGTAAGTGATAATACTGATCTGATACAATTTCATCAACAAACCCAACAAGTCTATCTAGCGAGCTGTTAGCGTTTCTAAGATAGCTCTTTAAGAGCGAATGCTGGCTCTCGACTCGGTTCGTTGTATGTTGACCAAAATTGAGGTTTTTGTTGGACCACGCGGATACAAACTTTTCTTTATACGGGTCTAGCCAATTTTTAGTCACATAATCAATAACTCCTGGAAAAATATTTAATATTGAATAAATATTTAAATACTGAAAATATTAAATATTTAATATTTAAAACTTACTTCCTCGTTTGGCTGCGTACAGACGTTCGTAAAGTCGGTTGAAGTTGTACTAGTATATATCTGGCGTGGGAGACTCACATAATACCGACCATGAATACTTGAAATTTTTCCAGTCTTCGTCTGTAAATGATGCCCTGCAATGTTTTGCGATATTCTCGTGTATGTGCCACCGACATAGGTTCTTGGAACAACTCGGAAATATTTTATCACACGCGTTCATAAGAGCTTTGTCCCTGTCTGTTACTATCACACACGGCTCCGTACACTTTAGCAACATTGCTTTTATTTGAAGTAACACCCAGACGAAGTTTTTCTCCCGTTCTTTTGATATAAATGCATGAGCGACGCAAAACGACTGGTGTGTGGAGGTCACACCGACCACTTGGACAAATGGAAGTTTGTACATGTTTGTTTTGTATGTCGCGTCGATCATCAACACGTGCGGGAATGCACGCCACATCTCGTACGATTTCGGATGAACAAAGAATATCTCCTCCACACTATTTGTGGCAGGATCTTCTCGAGTATAGTAGACGTATTTTTTTGAAGAAAGCAGGTTTTCCAGAATCTGTATTGGAGTTTCACCGACTCTCGTTTCGTTTTTTATCTTTTGTATTGCATTATAAATGTCTTTTTTAATGCAACTACTCTCTGGGTTTTGTTCCCTTATAGTTGCTAGAATGTTTCGTGGCAACATGTTTTGCGAATACAACTTCCCCACCAAAAGTTGTTCCGACTGAGACAGTCTCCTTGCAAATGAGTGCGCCTCAAGATGTTGACTAGGATTGTGGTTATGACTGTCATCCTTCACCGTTAATTTCCAATCACCAGTATTTTCTTGGTACTCTCCTTCCAATTTAAAGGGACAACCAATTTTCTTGCTACCGGCACGTCTAACCGTGGCAGTAGACGCACGTTCGCCGTGACGGTCACACACAAGCCACACCTTGATAAACGGTTCCGTCGGATCGTCGCCTTTTCTCCTCGATCGTCGGGTGACAATGACGTAACCATTGTCACGTCCTCTCCGGATAGCCCAATCAACCAACTGTTCACGAGACTGAAAATTCTGGTTAGTTTTATAAGACATATTTTGATTATTTTGTTCTTCGTCTTCGGAGTCATCGGTTTGTTGTGTCGGGTAAGAGACTTCATCGTATACGTATTCGTTCGTGGGTTGTGTAAGGTAAGACGGTTCACCGTATACGAACTCGGGATTGCTTAGTGGCTCGTTCAAATCTGGAAGCCTTACCCGTTGATGAGAATAAACGTTGGACGAGACCTCCTCCTGGTTCACCTCTTGAACGCCAAAACTTTGCGGATTGTTTTCCACCGACTCGTTAGAATATACCTGAAAACCGTAGTTACCATCCCACCACCAAGACATTTTATAGTTTTTTTTTTTGGAAAGCATACGTTCGTTCGGTTCGAATGAGAATTCTGCATTGTTAAATACACAAAATTTGGGCCCTATACGCATCGTATAGCCCAATACGATGCGTATAAGATACGATGTGATGGGTTTAGTGGCAGAAGGAATCTCGTATCCTAAACTGCATCGTATTGACCTATATGATGCGTATACGAGGTTTGAATGACAGGTTGTAAGAGAATGTCGGGCACGAGAATTTGTGAATGGCTATACGCATCGTATTGCCTTATACGATGCGTATATGACCAAGTGTGGTTAGCATTTCCCGTGTGTGGTTAGTAGTCCCCTAATTTTAACCATAAATAAATTATTCATACAAAATTTGTAGGATGAGTATGTAATTAACGGTGTAATCTGGACTGTTTACTGGCATATCGTGTGCTCATTCGGGTTTCAGTCTCGTTGATTAAATCCGAATTTTATTTTATAATTCTTATAATAATAAGACGCGGTAATGTATATAATTTAAATATTTATTCCCTGAAATCCTCGTTCCGACTGTTGCCCAAGCCGGTATGTGTCGATACCGCGTGTTTCCTACGCGTTCGCCTAAATAAATGTTTCGCGCTCCGTTTAAATAATAATACTAGTAATAATAACAATTAACTATAAATAATGATTTAATTTATTTACTTAGTCCCGCATCTTTAAAATAACCGGTATCACTCTGTACCGTGTGTTCACACGCGTCTGCTACGGGTAAAAATGTGTCGCGTTCCGAAATTAGTTATAACGTGCTAAATAATAATAATCTCAATATTTTTATACGATAGGTATAAAGTAAATACTTGTTTCCGTTATTTAATTATACCGGATTTAGAAAATCCCGCTGACGTATACACTGTTATTCGTCGCAGTCGCGCATCTAACGTTGCATATCTCGCGTATAAATTCCTAATCAGTCGCCCGAATTAAATACCAGTATTTATCTATACTATTTATTTGGGGTTTGACGTCTAAATATCTTATTGCGTCGGATAACTAGTAATAACTCGTACTAGGGCGTTAATCGTTCTAACCGCTCTTCGTGTAAACGATTTAGTTTGTAGTTATTATAAATTATATCGAATCGTGTATTGATCCGTCAAACAGAGGCTTATCAGTTTGTTTTGGACTGGGTTCGTATACCGGGCCTTTAGTTAGGCCGTTAATGGGTCGAGTCTGTTTATCAACAGTTGGGCCAAACCCAATGGGCCTTGTTCAAGTATCAAAATAGGTAACACGTAAAAAAAATCAGGCCCTAAATTTGGGGTTGTTACAGTCTCCCCTTGTTAAAGAAATTTCGTCCTCGAAATTTAAGTTTTGGTTATCTTCTATAATTTGCTTATGAGTCTCGATGTTAGTGCGTGTTTTTGAACCACTTTACAAATTTAGAGAGAATTGAGATTTTTAAGTCAGGGTTTCAAGGGCAAAAATGACAATCAGAACTTAAAAGTTTAACTGGATGAGTCATGAATAGCCTCCGGGCTATTTGAGAATTTGGGGAAACAATTTCAATGTCTTATGAAACATGCGGTTTAATTTCAACGACTTGATTAAAGGAAATAGACCGTTAGTTTTATCATATGAAGTCAGTATTTTGGCTAAGGGACTCACAAAGATTTCACAGCGTGAGTGTAGGTAAACGTAATGAAGTGACAATTAATCTTGTAATGTAGTGTGATATGGAGTGAGAGAGTGATTTTTTATTCTTATATGAAAGATGGAATAAGTGTTGGCATGTGTAATAGTTTGAATAAGGTCATAGATGGCAAAAATGATAAAGGGTGTTGTGGATGGTCCATACACACGCGCAGGGGGGGGGGGGGTTTACTACGTATTCATCATGATTAGCTGTAGAAGGTTTGAGATAATCGTCACAGTTAAGGAAACGGGAGGATGCAGGTATATGTGGGAACTCCTGGGTAAGAGATCACACACGTAATTCTTATTACTTGATGATTATTTCTCCTTGATATAGGTTATAGGAAGGTTTCAGAATAGGAGCTAGAGAAGGGTCTAAAAGGGATTAAACAGATAATTTACTTAAAAGATAATGCAGCAGATCGAAATCAAGTAGAGGACTGTTTATCACAAGAAGGTTTAAAAGGAGATTGATTGGGTAGATTACTTGGAAGGCTATATATAATAGTTCAAAATCAGGCAATGGGTCATTTGTCGCAAGGAATTGGCGTCTTGAAACGTTCGTATTTGCGGAACATAGGAGTCTTGTTGATATAGAATAAGAGATTTTCACTTAAATGTGGTCCGTTGAGGGTGGGTTTATTGATTTAGTCTGATTCGTCGGGAGTAAGGATGGCATTTTCTTTCGCAACTTCCTTTGTGTTGAGTGGAAATACTTGAGGCGTGTTGATAATAGTTATCTAGGTAGTGAAGTAGACATTTAAGATATGGAAGGAAATTTCAAGGAAACAAGATCTCCTAAGAATGATTATGGGCTTCCCAAGTCTATTTCGTTGATAACAGTTGGCACAAAATGGTCGTCGATCGGTGTAGGGCTAGATCTTCACGGGGTAAATGTCGAATAATCAACATGGAGATAATAGAATTTCACGAAGTCGTCAATTGTGAAGTCGTCGGCTTCCAAGGTTTCTCTGAATGGATGCATAGTTATTCAAACAGGATGAGAAGAAAATTGAAATCAGGTTCGAAAATGGATTTGTTCGCTGGGAATTCCTAATGGTAGAGAGGGTTTATAAGCCTATCCGAAAACCATACGTTTATAAGCGTTTATTTCATTATTTTACACATTTATAGGCACGTATGACCTCCTATATGTCCAAACCTTTAAAGATTATAATTTATAGATTATTAAGTTCATAAACATGACTCATAACAACTTATGGCTCAAAACTTGAAAAGATAGCAAAAACCGTCGTGAAACCGTCGAAAACGGAATTCACAATCTTGTTTACTCAAAAATGATATTTTTACCAATCAAATTACATACTCAGAATTCTCCAAAGCACATAAGTCCTAAATAAAGAGTTTCCGAAAAAGAATTACCCAAAAACATTTTTCTAAACGATCGCACGATTTAAAACGAGTTTAAAAGCCATAAATTGGGAAACATAGTTAAACACCTCAAAAAATTATGAAATATTATAAAGAAATTTCTAATACTAATTTAAACAAAGGAAAAATATTGATTAGGTGCAGATCTCCATTTACTATGAAAAATGTTTAACGTATGTAAAATAAATCGGAAACTATTTGAATTTTTAATAAATGGTGAATCTGATCAAAATATGAGTTTTATAATTTTTTAGGACTTACATATACTTTATTAAGACTATTTAAAATATAAAATTAAATTTCTAAGTTTATTTAATAATTATTAGGAATTTAGGTCATTTTTAGAGAATTAGATGCACTAATAATATAAAAATACAGAAAATAATTATATAAAAATTATTTTTATACCCTATGAGTCATAACCTACTGTAATAAAAACATAACTTAGAAATGTTGACGTAATTTTAATTATTTAAGAATATATATATCATTTAAACGCGTTAAAACAATAGTTAATTAAGTAGAAGTAAAAAATAGTTATAAACTTTTATTTTTCCAGAAAATTTTATCCTATGTAACTTAAGTAGTATGGGCGTCCAATGGAAGTGAAAATGTTAATTTTATCAAAATTTGTGTAATAGATTTGATGTATATGGTACTAGTTGTTGGACTTGGGTTTTTGTAATGAAATATTTCTTAAACCAAGTCTTAGGTTTACAACAGGGATTCAATGTCAAGATGAGGTTCAACGTTCACATTGTGAGGGGTAAGAAATTGTTTTTGAACAACATATAAGTCCAAGCCTTCGATCTTAGCTCCAACAGATTGAGGGTAGAGGAAGGTATTACAATTGTTATCACTTTCAGCACCAGTGGGGTTGGCTTCAAGAAATTAAGGATAAGAGAATTGATTACAATTGAATAAGGAAGGGATTTTCAATTGTTAATGGAAAGTATGCAATAGAGGGGACTGCTTCATGCGATGTGGTCCAATGACAAGGGAGGCGAGAATAATCTTCGTTGTTCCGGTTTAACTGACGCTTTCGCTAGGCTTAGTCCAAATTTCTTCAGCTTCTTCAAGACGATAAGAACTTAGATAGGGAGTGTAGTTAGTGAAGTAATGAAGTTAGAATATGGCTAGCGTTTGATAATGGGTCAACGAATGTGTTGTTAAGGATAATATAGTTGATATATGAGGATGTGAAATCGAAACAATGTTGTTGCAATAATATTGTTCATGAGCGATCTATGATAACTTGTATAATAGAGTCAAAGGAATTGAAAGGAAAAGTAGTTCAGTTATCATGGAAAAGCATAGTTGAGTCGAGTTTCTTAAGGAGAGTATTGATTTAGAAGTATACAAGGATGAATTGAGCTAATGAATGCCTCTTTATCGTCAAGGGTTGTTTTAATTTAAGAAGAGTTTTATGTTTGTGGCTTACGCATATGGAGACCCGATAGGATTTCCTAGAATTCACATGTGCATGTAAGCTCTCAATTACATGATATCAAGTGTAATTGTCAACTTACTCACAAGATCACTCTAGTAGTCTCCTAGCATAGTCATATTGCATGCGTGCACCAATGTTATTTCTAGTGTCGATGTGGAAGTGATCGTCCTAAAGTGTACTTATGAGCCAAGGTCCTAAAAGTCATGTCTCAGAGTACTTAGGTTTTCCTAAAGTACTAAAATTGTGATCAATGCCATAGTAGTTTCAGAGTCCTAACGGTGAGGATCCTTAAGATGTTTTCGGTTAGAGCCTAGGAATACTAAGGGAAACGTAATTCGCTAAAACCGCTGTCTCTGATACCAATCTGTCACAACCCGACCAGGGGGCTAGGCGTAACGATCGAATACCAAAACAAAACACAGCGAAAATAACGTGACATATAATTTATAAATGTCATTGGTCCAACTAAGTCAAATTATTCATTTACAAAGGTTCATATCAACTAAACACTAACTAAAAATATAATGAAACAATGGATTCTATCTTCTCATCAAAGCTTTCTCGGGTGGAATCTATGGCTCGACATAAGTCTTCTAAGGAATCATCTATCTTCAAGCAAGCTCGTGTCTAGGTTGCTAATTTCCAAACTCGAGAATGATACCTGAATACATGCTTAAAAATATTGTGTCAACTAAAAAGTTGGTGAGTTCACGAGTTTAAATAATAGAGAATTTATATTGAGTATCCAAATATGTATGTTGTAGAATTAAACAAGTTCACAATCAACCCTGTGCCCACAACCTGTGGACATCTTGTAAGGCTCCAAACCCGGGAGGCCTCACTCGTTGGATTTACTCATTCACAAACAGTTCTTAAACATGAATATCAAATAACGCAGCGAAAAATTTCATTCAAACATAACGTCATCATTGTTCATACATGCGGAAGCGTAAACATTGTTTAAAACATAATTACATAAACTTAACATAAACAACTCATAACGGGATGCCAGTCTTCATGATCGACCGGGTAACTCTTCTCGTTTGCCAAGCATCACCGTCCATCGTCCGTACCTGCCTTAACCTGAATGTGCACACTAAAAAGGTCAGCTACGCTGGTGAGTTCTAGCATTTCATAAAAACTTTAACATCAACTTTTGCCAAAAACATATCATTCATTCATTAGTAAAACCTTTCACAAAAGCATGTAATTATAACATCTTAAAAAAAAAAGGTTTCGTACCCATATCATCATCAACATCATAATCATAAACACCGTTAAACGGATCGTTCTTTAAAACTTTTAACATTCATTTAAGTCATACATTATTATCTAAATCTGTGTTACCCTTCGTTCCGTCATTTAGTATGGTATTGCCCCTAAGGCTAACTGCACGAAGACTGACAATACCATACATTCCGTCAATTCCCTTTTTGGTATTGCCCCCAAGGCTAACTGCACGAGGACCGACAATACCCATTCAGTTGCCCTTATGGCTCTCATGTCCATAAACCGACAACTTCAATCGACGGCCACGGCTCACGGCCAATGACACCGTCGGATCATAATTTAACCTTACATAGGGTCACGTTAACCCTTGAGTAACCGTCGTTACTCCCTTTACCAGTTGTACAACATCATAACCATTGACATGCCACAGAGACAATGCCCCTGTTGTTCTTGTGGCAACTATGGCTCGCTGTCCATAATCTACCACAAGGCTGGGAATCTCATTTCCCAGACTTCATTCGTCAATTCCATTCATTCGACAAATTAGATTTGTAATGACTTCTTTAAAACATTTACCTCTTTCTCTTCTCATTAAACATTTCCTCATTTAGACCGTTCATAAAACATTCGTAACCCTTTTTGGCAAAAACACTTCAAAACCTTTCCTTTCGTAAACATCGTTTCGTTAAAACATCATTTCGTTAAACATCATTTCGTTAAACATCATTTCGTAAGTATGCACACCAGCTCAAAAACATTAACAAAACATTTAAAAGAGGGCTCTAGAACTCACCTTATAAGCTAGTCTCGGTTGTCCTAAACAAAGGTCCAACAACTTCACTTCCGATCTGAATTGATTAGTTAAATACACATCAGACCAATACCGACTCTAACGGTTTAACCCTTCTAAACATACTGACTTCACTTAACCAGTTCTGATGTCTGCGCACTTAGCAAGTGCGCAGACCCTGCTTCCTGCGCACTTAGCAAGTGCGCAGACCCTGCTGCCTGCGCACTTAGCAAGTGCGCAGACCCCTCTTCCTGCGCACTTAGCAAGTGCGCAGGTCCCTCCTCCTGCGCACTTAGCAAGTGCGCAGGACCTGCTCCGTGCGCACTTAGCAAGTGCGCACGACCTGTTCTTCGCGAAAAACCCTAACTTTCGCATTCGGGTCTGATCATGTCAAGATCCCGAACCTGTCGCATTCAAAACGTTCGTTTTCCATTAAGGAACTCAAACCATGATTATCTTTCAGTTTCATCCGTTCAAACCTTACCTTTTCACCCAAAACCCGAAAAACCCAAAAACGAACTAAAACTCAGATTTAGGTCGGATTGTTACCTGAATCGAGCTTCTGATCCGGAGGTTCTTCTCACGAGTGCAAGAGACACGAGCGGGTGCAATCTTGTGCGATTCCGACACACTCTCTCTCTACGGTTTTTCTCTCTCTAGAATTGCAAATGAGAGAAACATGTGGTGATCTTGGCTATTTATAGGGGAGACCTGCCCAAGCCCGGTTCGCGACTGACCCGGCCCGACTTCGGCCCGCTTGAACTCGTTAACTTTATTTCTTGACATTTTGGGATGTTACAAGTCTACCCCCCTTATAATAGGTTTCGTCCCCGAAACCTATCACAAGTCAAATAATTGAGGGTACGACTCCCTCATTTCCGCCTCCGTTTCCCATGTAGCCTCTGATCCCTTTCGGTGCCTCCATTGGACTTTAACCAATGGAATAACTTTATTACGCAAACGCTTCTCCTTTCGGTCTAAGATAGCCACGGGTTCTTCGATGTAATTAAGGCTGTTGTCGACCTCGATGTCAGTAAGTGGTACGTGAGCCGATTCATCCGCCAAACACTTTCGCAGGTGTGATACATGGAAGGTAGGATGAATCCCACTTAACTCATCCGGCAACCCCAACCGATAAGCGACTTCCCCAACCCGTGCCATTATCCTGAACGGTCCGACAAACCTCGGACTTAACTTTCCTCTCTTCCTGAATCGTATGATTCCCTTCCTGGGCGACACTTTCAACATTACTCTGTCCCCAACATCAAACTCGATAGGCCTTCGTCGTCTATCCGCATAGGATTTCTGGCGATCTTGTGCGGCCTTCATTCGAGCTTTGCTTTGATCAAACCTTTCCGACGTTTCTTTTATGACTTCCAGACTTCCTAACTCCTTCTGTCCAATCTCACCCCAACAAACCGGGGTCCTGCATCTTCTACCATACAACATTTCGTAAGGCGGCATGCCTATAGTCGTGTGATGACTATTGTTGTAGGAGAATTCGGCTAACGGCAGATGACTGTCCCAACTGCCACCGAAGTCGATAATACAAGCGCGGAGCATATCTTCCAATGTCTGAATGGTCCTTTCGGATTGACCATCCGTTTGCGGGTGGTATGCCGTGCTGATATTAAGCCTTGTGCCCATCGCCTCATGAAATCTTTTCCAGAACCTCGATGTGAATCGTGTGTCCCGGTCAGATACGATCGTCAAAGGCATCCCATGCCGTGCTACTACTTCGTTGATAAACACTTCTGCTAACCTTTCCGATGAGAACGTCTCGCGAATAGGTAGGAAATGAGCACTCTTCGTTAATCGGTCCACAATTACCCAAATGGTGTCATGACCTTTAGCTGTGCGGGGTAGCTTGGTTATAAAGTCCATGGTAATGTGTTCCCACTTCCATTCTGGTATATCAAGTGGTTGGATCTTTCCGTACGGCTTCTGGTGTTCAGCCTTTACTTGCGAGCAAGTCAAACACCTGCTTACATACTTCGTTACATCACATTTCATTCCACGCCACCAGTAGTCCTTCTTCAGGTCTTGGTACATTTTGTTGGTACCGGGATGGATAGAGTAACGAGACTTATGAGCCTCATCCAAGATTTTGGTTCTAAGTTCGCCACCCATAGGTATCCATACCCGTCCATAACGTGTTCTAACACCAAGGGTGTTATATTCCAACTTGTCTTGTTGGCCAACCATTCTTTCCTTCTTTATTCCAACTTGTCGTGTTCTAACACCTTGAGCCCTTTCGATTTCGCTCATCACATCCGATGTTACCACCAACTGGCAAACTTTCACTCTAATAGGAGTAGGCACATCCTTTCGGCTTAGAGCGTCAGCCACCACGTTTGCCTTTCCAGGGTGGTACATGATCTCACAGTCATAATCCTTCAGGAGTTCCAACCATCGTCTCTGCCTCATATTAAGCTCCTTTTGTTCGAAGAAGTACTTCAAACTTTTGTGGTCGGAGTAAATAGTAAACTTCACCCCGTACAGGTAGTGCCTCCAGATTTTCAATGCAAATATGACATCAGCAAGTTCCAAATCATGAGTCGGATAGTTGACTTCGTGAACTTTCAACTGCCGCGACGCATACGCAATCACTCTACCGCGTTGCATCAACACACACCCTAATCCCTGACCCGACGCGTCAGAGTATACCACCAAGTCTTCATTGCCCTCGGGAAGGGCCAAGACTGGAGCTTGGGTTAACTTCTTCTTCAATTCCTTAAACGCCTCATCTTGGGTCGAACCCCATTCATACTTAACCTCTTTCCGAGTCAACTTTGTCAACGGCGAAGCTATTTTCGAGAAATCCTGGATGAATCTCCGATAGTAGCCTGCCAATCCCAAGAAACTGCGGATTTCCGTTGGCGTCTTAGGAATGTCCCATTCCCTTACCGTCACTATCTTTGCTGGGTCAACCATAATGCCGTTCGGGTTAATGACGTGACCTAGGAATTGGACTTCCCTAAGCCAGAACGCACATTTGGAGAACTTAGCATACAACTTCTCCTTCTTCAGAGCTTCTAATACTTCCTTTAAGTGACACGCGTGATCACCCTCATTCTTGGAGTAGATAAGGATGTCATCGATGAACACTATTACCGATCGATCCAGCATCGGTCGACACACCATATTCATCAAATCCATGAACGCTGCAGGGGAGTTCGTCAATCCAAAAGACATTACACGGAACTCAAAGTGTCCATAACGTGTGCGAAATGCCGTTTTCGGTATGTCTTCTTCCCTCACCTTCAACTGATGGTACCCGGATCGAAGGTCGATCTTTGAGAATCAACTTGCGCCTTGTAATTGATCGAACAGGTCGTCGATCCTTGGTAACGGGTACTTGTTCTTCACGGTACGTTTGTTCAACTCGCGATAATCAATACACATTCTCATCGAACCGTCTTTCTTCTTTACGAACAACACCGGAGCACCCCAAGGCGAGATGCTCGGTCGTATAAATCCTTTCTCAAGTAACTCGTCTAGTTGCGTCAATAGTTCCTTCATCTCTACTGGTGCTAGTCGATATGGAGCCTTAGCCACGGGCTGGGCATCTGGTACTAAGTCAATTCGGAACTCAATTTCTCTATCGGGTGGTATCCCAGGCAAATCCTCTGGAAACACCTCTGGGTACTCGCGTACCACGGGTACATCATCTAGTTCCTTCACTTCCTTACACTTGTCAATCACATACACCAGATAAGCCTTGCATCCGCGCCTCAAGTAATTTGTTACCTTAATCATTGAGATGACGTTTGGCATCGGGGCGTCACGATCTCCAAAAACTTTGACTTTGCTACCATCCGGAGCTTTGAGTCGAATTATCTTTCGTTTACATATGTTTTGTGCTTCGTTGGCAGTTAACCAATCCATACCCAGCACGACATCAAACCCTCCCAAAACCATAACAAACAATCTGACGGGGAACCTATGACCTTCTATTTTTATCGTAGAGTTGTCAACTACCTCGGTCACTCTCGTAGTTCTACCCTCAGCGGTTTCTACGCTAAAGGCCCTTTCTAGTATACTGACAGTGTACTTCACGCGTTTACAAAAATTCACAGATATAAAACTCTTACTGGCACCCGAATCAAATAACACAGAAACAAGAGTGTTGTCAAGGACGAACGTACCTGACGCCACGTCGGGGTCCATTCTGGCCTGGTCTTGCGTCAGCGCGTACGCACGAGTCTTTGCTCAGGGCCTCTCTTCCCTCTTCTCCGGGCCTTTCCCCTTCCCGGCTTCACCCATTCTTGGTTTGGTGCATTCCCGGCTCAGATGACCGGCATTCCCACAGTTATAGCACTTGTAGTGTTGTGTGCACTCACGGGAGTAGTGCCCGGTCTTGCCACACTTAAAGCACAAGTTAGATCCCAGTCTACATTCACCTACATGCTCCTTTCCACACTTCCTACAAACAGTCGGCTCATCCACCCGAGCCCTTTTATCGCGAGCCCCAAACATCTTTCCACCAGTTCGCTTGTTTGAGAAGCTCGGTCTCTTCTTTGGTTCCTCGATGGCGACGACATTCAGTGCCAGATCATCAAATACTACGCCGCTCAGTTCTACTACCGAATCATAGGTAGTAGGGGCGTTTGCCTTAACATAGGTACGGACCTGGTCCGGCAACCCTTGAATGTAGCAGGAAATTTTTCTCTCCTCCGTCGTAACAAGATGTGGCACCAGACGTGCCAGTTCATTGAATCGGGTTGTGTACTGCCGGTGCGTCATGCTCCCGGCCTTCAAACCCAGAAATTCCCTCTCTACCTTCTCAATCTCGTTCCTCGGGCAGAAATTCTTGATCACCAAAGTTTTCAAGTCAGCCCACATCATCGAGTCAACAACCTCATCCCCCTTTGCCTGACGTACACCTTCCCACCAGTGGGATGCTTCCTCCCTCAAGGAGTTAGCAGCAAACTTCACTACTTGATTAGCTCGACACTCGCTCAGACGGATGGCGGCTTCCATACGTATTACCCAATCAAAAGTAGCCACTGCGTCCTTCTTCCCAGTCAGGACCGGCGGGTCACATGCCTTAAATGACTTATAGTCGCACCCGCGAGCAGGCGGTGCGTTGTCGGTCTCGTTGTTCTAAGCACCAGTTGCCGCACTAGATCCGCCTTCCCCACTAACTTTCTTTAACGCTTCAGCCAACAGACTTGGCAGAGAATTCTTCATCAACTCGGAGAACTCTCGAGCTATGGCTGCTCTCACTTCTGGTTCAAAAGTGAAAGGTTGTTCTGCAACTTGTGTCTGTTCAGTTCCATGCACACTAACCGTCGGTTCAGTGTGAACACTTCCTTCTTCGCTGTGCTCTTGGCGCGCAGGAATCTTGCTACGCCCACCATTTCGACCGCCGGTACGACCGCCGGTACGGCCACCACGCCTTCCGTTCCCTCTCCTCGCCATTTCGTTCTATAAGACAAGAAATCCAATGTCATCACGCTAGTTAACAAATAAAATTCAATAAGTACTGTAAGATGTTAATATACACTGGCCATCTGTAATTAACCATTACACTACCTTTCGATTTCTATTTGACCACCTTTGTGATTCCATCAGAACCCAAGTCCTTTTCTAACCCTTTCTAAGACATACTACATACACATACTCTACTTTTCATACCTGATGCTGTGGCTCGAGTTACCCGTACTGGCATCCGCTTTCGGTCCCATTCAAAGTTTAAGTTCAGACACTGGGAGTGTCCGAATCTCTCAAACTATTGCTCTGATACCAACTTGTAAGGCTCCAAACCCGGGAGGCCTCACTCGTTGGATTTACTCATTCACAAACAGTTCTTAAACATGAATATCAAATAACGCAGTGAAAAATTTCATTCAAACATAACGTCATCATTGTTCATACATGCGGAAGCGTAAACATTGTTTAAAACATAATTACATAAACTTAGCATAAACAACTCATAACGGGATGCCAGTCTTCATGATCGACCGGGTAACTCTTCTCGTTTGCCAAGCATCACCGTCCATCGTCCGTACCTGCCTTAACCTGAATGTGCACACTAAAAAGGTCAGCTACGCTGGTGAGTTCTAGCATTTCATAAAAACTTTAACATCAACTTTTGCCAAAAACATATCATTCATTCATTAGTAAAACCTTTCACAAAAGCATGTAATTATAACATCTTAAAAAAAAAAAAGGTTTCGTACCCATATCATCATCAACATCATAATCATAAACACCGTTAAACGGATCGTTCTTTAAAACTTTTAACATTCATTTAAGTCATACATTATTATCTAAATCTGTGTTACCCTTCGTTCCGTCATTTAGTATGGTATTGCCCCTAAGGCTAACTGCACGAAGACCGACAATACCATACATTCCGTCAATTCCCTTTTTGGTATTGCCCCCAAGGCTAACTGCACGAGGACCGACAATACCCATTCAGTTGCCCTTATGGCTCTCATGTCCATAAACCGACAACTTCCATCGACGGCCACGGCTCACGGCCAATGACACCGTCGGATCATAATTTAACCTTACATAGGGTCACGTTAACCCCTGAGTAACCGTCGTTACTCCCTTTACCAGTTGTACAACATCATAACCATTGACATGCCACAGAGACAATGCCCCTGTTGTTCTTGTGGCAACTATGGCTCGCTGTCCATAATCTACCACAAGGCTGGGAATCTCATTTCCCAGACTTCATTCGTCAATTCCATTCATTCGACAGATTAGATTTGTAATGACTTCTTTAAAACATTTACCTCTTTCTCTTCTCATTAAACATTTTCTCATTTAGACCGTTCATAAAACATTCGTAACCCTTTTTGGCAAAAACACTTCAAAACCTTTCCTTTCGTAAACATCGTTTCGTTAAAACATCATTTCGTAAAACATCATTTCGTTAAACATCATTTCGTAAGTATGCACACCAGCCCAAAAACATTAACAAAACATTTAAAAGAGGGCTCTAGAACTCACCTTATAAGCTAGTCTCGGTTGTCCTAAACAAAGGTCCAACAACTTCACTTTCGATCTGAATTGATTAGTTAAATACACATCAGACCAATACCGACTGATATGAATTGATTAAGGGCAGGTTATGGTGATGGACGGTGATGCTTGGCAAGAGAGAAGAGTTACCCGGATGATATGAAGACTGGCATCCCGTTAAGAGTTGTTTATGTTATGTTTATGTATTTGACAATGTTACGCTTCCGCATGTTTTGAACAAGTTTTAATTATGATGAATGAATGATTTCGCTGCGAAATTTGATATTCAAGTTTAATAGCTGTTTGTGAATAAGTAAATCCAACAAGTGAGGCCTCCCGGGTTTGGGGCCTTACAAGTTGGTATCAGAGCAATAGTTTGAGAGATTCGGACACTCCCAGTGTCTGAACTTAAACTGTGAATGAGACCGAAAGCGGATGCCAGTACGGGTAACTCGAGCCACATCATCAGGTATGAAGGTAATATATATTTACATATATAGTATACCTTAGAAAGGGTTAGGTAAGGACTTGTGTTATGATGGAATCACAAAGGTGGTCAAATAGAAATCGAAAGGTAGTGTAATGGTTAATTGCAGATGGCCAGTGTATATTAACATCTTACAGTACTTATTGAAATTTATTTGTTAACTAGCGTGATGACATTGGATTCCTTGTCTTATAGAACGAAATGGCAAGGAGATGAAACGGAAGAAGTGGTGGGGGCCGTACCGGCGGTCGAAATGGTGGGCGTGGCAGGACCCCTGCGCGCCAAGAGTATAGTGAAGAAGGAAGTGTTCACACTGAACCGGCGGTTAGTGTGCATGAAACTGAGCAGACACTGGTTGAGGAACAACCTTTCACTGTTGAACCTGAAGTGAGAGCAGCTATAGCTCGAGAGTTCACAGAGTTGATGAAGACTTCTCTGCCAGGTCTGTTAGCTGAGGCATTGAAGAAGGTTAATGGGGAAGGTGGGTCTAACACGGCGGTTGATACCCCGAACACTGAGGCAATCAACACACCGCTTAACCGTGGTTGCGACTATAAGTCCTTTAAGGCATGTGACCCACCAGTCTTGACTGGGAAGAAAGACGCGGTAGCTACGTTTGATTGGGTGATTCGTATGGAGGCTGCCATTCGTCTGAGCGAATGTCGAACGGATCAAGTTGTGAAATTTGCTGCTAACTCCTTAAGAGAGGTAGCATCCCATTGGTGGGAAGGTGTACGTCAAGCAAAAGGGAGCGAGGTTGTGGATGCGATGATGTGGGCTGACTTGAAAACTTTGGTGATCAAGAATTTCTGCCCAAGGAACGAGATTGAGAAGGTAGAGAAGGAATTTCTGGGTTTGAAGGCCGGGAGCATGACGCACCGGAAGTACACCACAAGGTTCAATGAACTGGCACGTCTGGTGCCACATCTTGTCACGACTGAGGAAAGAAAGAATGCATGCTACATTCAAGGGCTGCCGGACCAGGTCCGCACCTATGTTAAAGAAAACGCTCCTACTACCTACGATTCGGTAGTAGAACTGAGCGGAGTGGTATTTGATGATCTGGCACTGAATGTCGTTGCCATTGAAGAGCCCAAAAAGAAGCTGAGTTTTCCCTCTAAGCGATCGGGTGGGAAGTTGTTTGGGGCTCGGGACAAACAGGCCAGGGTAGGCGAGACGGCAGTCTGGGGAAGATGTGGGGTGAGACATACGGGTGAGTGTCGGATAGGGACAAATCTGTGCTACAAATGTGGCAAGACTGGGCACTACTCCCAGGAATGCAGGCAAGGCATTAAATGTTATAATTGTGGTGAAAGCGGTCATATGAGCCGGGAATGCACCAAGCCCAGGATAGGTGAAGCCGGGAAAGGGAAAGGCCCGGAAAGAAAAGAAAAGAGGCCCCGAGCAAAGTCTCATGCGTACGCACTGATGCAAAAACAAGCCAGGGCAGACCCCGACGTGGCGTCAGGTACGTTCATCCTTGACAACACTTTTGTTTCTGTGTTATTTGATTCGGGTGCCAGTAAGAGTTTCATATCTGCGACTTTTTGTAAACGAGTGAAGTACAATGTGAGTAAGTTAGAAAGGGCCTTTAGCGTAGAAACCGCTGAGGGTAGAACTGCGAGAGTGACCGATGTATTTGACAACTCCACGATAAAAATAGAAGGTCATAGGTTCCCTGTCAGGTTGTTTGTCATGGTTTTGAGTGGGTTCGATGTCGTGTTAGGAATGGATTGGCTAACTGCCAATGAAGCACAAATTATATGTAAACGAAAGATAATCCGACTCAAGGCTCCGGACGGTAGCAAAGTCGAGGTTCTGGGAGATCGTAACGCCCCGATGCCTAACGTCATCTCAATGATCAAGGCAGCAGATTACCGAGTACCCGGAGGTGTTTCCAGAGGATTTGCCTGGGATACTACCCGACAGAGAGATTGAATTTAGAATCGACTTAGTACCAGATGCCCAGCCCGTGGCTAAGGCTCCATATCGACTAGCACCATTGGAGATGAAAGAGTTAATGGCACAACTAGACGAGTTACTTGAGAAGGGATTTATCCAACCGAGCATCTTGCCGTGGGGTGCTCCGGTGTTGTTTGTGAAGAAGAAAGACTGTTCGATGAGAATGTGTATTGATTATCGCGAGTTGAACAAACGTACGGTGAAGAACAAGTACCCTTTACCAAGGATCGACGACATGTTCGATCAATTACAGGGCGCAAGTTGGTTCTCAAAAATCGACCTTCGATCCGGGTACCATCAGTTGAAGGTGAGGGAAGAAGACATACCGAAAACCGCATTTCACACGCGTTATGGACATTTCGAGTTCCGCGTGATGTCTTTCGGATTGACGAACGCCCCCGCAGCGTTCATGGATTTAATGAATAGGGTGTGTCGACCGATGCTAGACCGATCGGTAATTGTGTTCATCGATGATATCCTCATCTACTCCAAGAAAGAGGGTGATCACGCATGTCACTTAAAAGAGGTGTTGGAGGCTCTGAAAAGGAAAAATTGTATGCTAAGTTCTCCAAATGCGTGTTCTGGCTTAGGGAAGTCCAATTCCTAGGTCACGTCATCAACCTGAACGGCATTATGGTTGACCCAGCAAAAATAGTGACGGTAAGGGAATGGAATATTCCTAAGACGACAACTGAAATCCGCAGTTTCTTGGGATTGGCAGGCTACTATCGGAGATTCATCCAGAATTTCTCAAAAATAGCTTCGCCATTGACAAAGTTGACTCGGAAGGAGGTAAAGTACGAATGGGGTTCGACCTAGGACGAGGCATTTAAGGAATTGAAGGAGAAGCTAACCAAAGCCCAAGTCTTGGCCCTTCCCGAGGGCAATGAAGACTTAGTGGTATACTCTGACGCTTCGGGTCAGGGATTGGGATGCGTGTTAATGCAACGCGGGAGAGTGATCGCGTATGCGTCACGGCAGTTGAAGATTCACGAAGCTAATTATCCGACTCATGATTTGGAACTTGCTGCTGTCGTATTCGCATTAAAAATCTGGAGGCACTACCTGTACGGGGTGAAGTTTACTATTTACTCCGACCACAAAAGTTTGAAGTATTTCTTCGAACAAAAAGAACTTAGTATGAGGTAGAGGCGATGGTTGGATCTATTGAAAGACTATGACTGTGAAATAATATACCATCCTAGAAAGGCAAACGTGGTGGCTGACGCTCTAAGCCGAAAGGATGTGCCTGCTCCTATTAGAGTGAAAGCTTGCCAGTTGGTGGTAACATCTGATGTGATGAGGGAAATTGATAGAGCTCAAGATGAAGCACTTAAAGAAGAAAATATAAAGAAGGAAAGAATGGTTGGCCAACAGGACAAGTTGGAATATAACACCCTTGGTGTTAGGACACGTTTTGGACGGGTATGGATACCTATGGGTGGCGAGCATAGAACCAAAATCTTGGATAAGGCTCATAAGTCTTGGTACTCTATCCATCCTGGTACCAATAAAATGTACCAAGATCTAAGGAAGGAATACTGGTGGCCGGGAATGAAGCATGAAGTGACGAAGTACGTAAGCAAGTGCTTGACTTGCTCGCAAGTAAAGGCCGAACACCAGAAACCGTATGGAAAGATTCAACCACTTGATATACCGGAATGGAAGTGGGAACACATTATCATGGACTTCATAACCAAGCTACCTCGCACAGCTAAAGGTCATGACACCATTTGGGTAATTATGGACCGTTTAACGAAGAGTGCTCATTTCCTACCTATTCGCGAGACGTTCTCGTCGGAAAGGTTAGCAGAAGTATTTATTAACGAAGTAGTAGCACGGCATAGGATGCCTTTGACAATCGTATCTGACCGGGACACACGATTCACATCGAGGTTCTGGAAAATATTTCACGAGGCGATGGGCACGAGGCTTAATATCAGCACGGCGTACCACCCACAAACGGATGGTCCGTCCGAAAGGACTGTTCAGACATTGGAGGATATGCTTCGTGCTTGTATTATCGATTTCGGCGGCAGTTGGGACAGTCATCTGCCGTTAGCCGAATTCTCCTACAACAATAGTTATCACACGACGATAGGCATGCCGCCTTACGAAATGTTGTATGGGAGGAGATGCAGGACCCTGATTTGTTGGGGTGAGATTGGACAAAAGGAATTAGGGAGTCTTGAAGAGAAAGGTTTGATCAAATCAAAGCACGAATGAAGGCCGCACAAGATCGTCAGAAATCCTATGCGGATAAACGACGAAGGCCTATTGAGTTCGATGTTGGGGATAAAGTAATGTTGAAAGTGTCACCCTGGAAGGGAATAATACGATTCAGGAAGAGAGGGAAGTTAAGTCCGAGGTTCGTCGGACCATTCAGGATAATGGCACAGGTGGGTGAAGTCGCTTATCGGCTAGAGTTGCCTGATGAGTTGAGTGGGATTCATCCTACCTTCCATGTATCGCACTTGCGAAAGTGTTTGGCGGATGAATCAGCTCACGTACCACTTACTGACATCGAGTTCGACAACCGCCTTAATTACATCGAAGAACCCATGACCATCTTAGACAAGAAGGAGAAGCATTTGCGTAATAAGATTATCCAATTGGTTAAAGTCCAATGGAAACATCGAAAGGGATCAGAAGCCACTTGGGAAACGGAGAAGGAGTCGTACCCTCATCTATTTGACTTATGATAGGTTTCGGGGACGAAACCTATTGTAAGGGGGTAGACTTGTAACATCCCAAAAATAAAACGACAGTTAAAATGACGAAATAAACGAACGAGGCATGTCGGGTCGGGCCGGATGGGCCGGCGGGCTGGAAGGGGAGCCTCCCCTATAAATAGCTTAGACCTCCATCATTTCTCTCATTTGCAAGTTCTAGAGAGAAACCGTAGAGAGAGAAAGTTGGCGGATCGACCCGAGATTTCAGCAAAGTGTTGCTCCATAGCTCGTGAGAAGAACCTCCGGATCAGAAACTCGATTCAGGTAACGATCGGGCCTAAATCTGAGTTTTTGTTCGTTTTTGGGTTTTTCGGGTTTTGGGTGAAAAGGTAACGTTTTCACGGATAAAACTGAAAGATAAACATAGATTTGAGTTCCTTAATGGAAAACGAACGTTTTGAATGTAAACAGATTCGGGATCTTGACGTGAACAGACCTGAATATGAAAGTTAGGGTTTTGCGAAGAAACAGATCGTGCGTACTTATCAAGTACGCACGGAGCAGGTCCTGCGTACTTATCAAGTACGCAGGAAGAGGGCACTGTGTACTTATCAAGTACGCAGGAAGAGGATCCTGCGTACTTATCAAGTACGCAGGAAGCAGGGTCTGCGCACTTGCTAAGTGCGCAGACATCAGGTTGTTTAAGTAAAGTTAGTATGTTTAGAAGGTTAAACCGTTAGAGTCGGGATTGGGTCTGATGTGTATTTAACTAATCAATTCAGATCGGAAGTGACGTTGTTGGGCCTTTGTTTAGGACAACCGAGACTAGCTTATAAAGTGAGTTCTAGAAGCCCTTCTTTAAATGTTTTAATTAAATATTTTTTGGCTGGTGTGCATACATACAGAATGATGTTTTGAAATGAGGTTTACGAAACGAGGTTTACGAAAGGATGTTTACGAAAGGATGTTTACGAAATGATGTTTACGATATGATGTTTACGATATGATGTTTACGAAATGATGTTTATGAAATTTTTTGCCAAATGAAGTTTACGAAAGGTTTACGAAAGAGATGATGTTTTGTTTAATAAAACGTACAAATGCTACTAAAATGAGGTAAAGGTTTTATGAAAGTCACGAATGAACGAATCTGCCACGAGTTCCTACGGGAGCTAAGGTATGTATGTATGTATGTATTGGCCTCACCTTACAGGGGGCCTTTGTGGCTGGCTAACAGTTGTACAACTGGTTGATGATGGGGTGACGACGGTCACCCATGGGATTACCGGGATCCCGATGGAAGGTACTATTCCTTGCGGGGAAATAGTGCCTAAGTTATGTTCTGTCTACCTAGAGGTAACAAGCCTTAGGAGACATATGTTTGGTCTACCTAGAGGTAACGAGCCTTAGGAGACGTATGTTTGGTCTACCTAGAGGTAACGAGCCTTAGGAGACATATGTTTGGTCCACCCAGAGGTAACGAGCCTTAGGGGACCTGTGTGACGGATGACTTAGAGGTAACGAGCCTTAAGTTCATCCACTGGTATGCGATGTATGGAATTGACGGTTACGAGAAGGCGCAGATTCGGTTCATGTTGACTTATGTTATGATGTTATGTTACGATGATGTTAAGTTATTGCATGTTTTACGTACGCTTTTGTTAAGCAAATGTATGTTATGTTTTTGGTAAAAATGTTTATGTTAAGGTTTTATGTAAAGCTAGAACTCACCAGCGTAGCTGACTTTTTAGTATGCACATTCAGGTTAAGGGCAGGTTATGGTGATGGACGGTGATGCTTGGCAAGAGAGAAGAGTTACCCGGATGATATGAAGACTGGCATCCCGTTATGAGTTGTTTATGTTTTGTTTATGTATTTGACAAGTTACGCTTTCGCATGTTTTGAACAAGTTTTAATTATGATGAATGAATGATTCCGCTGCGTTATTTGATATTCAAGTTTAATAACTGTTTGTGAATGAGTAAATCTAACAAGTGAGGCCTCCCGGGTTTGGGGCCTTACAGTTAATGATTGTGTGCTAAAGTTCGGGGATTCGTTATGGTAGCTAAAAATGGCCTTATTTAATTAATACACCAAGTATGTAAACAAAACAGAAACATGTAATCACCCCAAAAAGTTTAAGTAAAAGATGGGGAAAAGCACATGAACTCACTTGGTAATCTTGTATATGCCACATCAGTATGCTAAAGTTGCGAGCTTGCTATCGTGTGAGTAGTCATTAAGACAAATCCTGGTTTTAATTATGACATTAGTATGTTGTACTAGAGTAATGTAATTAACCGTGTGGTTGAGCTCGACCGATTCGTTAAAGTGCTGGGTCGTTTAGTAAAAATCTTGGGTTGTAACCTCTATTTATTATTCTAAAATAGTTGTGATATAAAAGCGTTGGTTCGATTTAGTATTCGTATATAACAGTAATATTTGTGTATATGCTCTATTATTAGTGGTAAAATAATGTTTCGACCCGAATAAGAGTATCACTAAGTATATTATAATAATGGTTTGATTCAATTAAAGTAATACCAGACATTATCTACTTACGTGATGTATACATATTTATAATATATGTAAAAATAAATATATATTCGAGTAGCTATATTTGGTTTGAAAATATTAATCAAGGTATTCAGTTATGTATATAAGTATGAAAGGTATATCAATATATACGTATGTTTTATATCGTATGTATCGACGAAATTAGTTATGCTCGTCTAATATTAAACATAGTTATAGGGATTAGTTTGCAAGTATTGAAAAGAAAAAAAATGCCTAAACTTGTATTTACATGAAGCCAAGTAAAAATACATTTGTAGCGAAAATAAATATTTGAAGTTTATAAAATGTTTATATATATATATATATATATATATATATATATATATATATGCATAATATATGTATAAAGTATCATATCAAATATCGTTTTCATTAACTAATGCTAAGTAAAGTAAAATATGGTTAAGTATATGTAAGCAAAACAAGGTCGTACATGTATATGTAAGTATGTCGAAAATATATATAATTTATGAAACTTTAATTTTCATTTAATAAGTTTTAGAAAATATATATATGTATAATATGTTTGTTATACAAAGTAACAAATACTTAGTATCCTTAACTACATACACACACTCGCATTAAGGTAAATACTTAGGGTTCTAAATATATATGCATGTTTGTCTCGAATAAATTCATGCATTTTATGTAATTATGTTTGTGTTTAATTAGGTATCTATAATCTATTTATATATATTGGTTAACTCAAGCTAAATATATATCTACAACTTTGTACATGTTTAAATACGTATTGGTAATAATTATTATGAATATAATCCTAGTATTACAATGATAATATTGTATAGAAATTAATAAAAAGTAATGTTAGTGATAATAATAAAACTTATTATAATAATAACTCATAAAAGTAATGATATTAATAATATATCTTTGATAATTATAAAAGTAGTAATGTTAATAATAAGTGCCACGGTTTTGATAAAGAAAATGTATATTCATAAGGTTTTAATATAAACATATTTTTAGTTATAATAATAATAATAATAAAGAACATACATTTTTAATAATAATGAAGACTTTTATATACGTATTACTTATTTAATCCAAATAATAATAGTAATAATAACAATAATAAAATATAACTGTTTTCATATTAATGACAACTTTTATACTAATAATGTTCTAGTTTTATATAAATATTTGTAATATCTATAACTAAACAACTTAATAATAACTATGAAATCTTTAGAGATTATCAAAATAGTATAATGAAAATAATAAGAATAATAATAATAGTTTTATGTTATTAAATACTAATGTTTATATATATTACGGACCGCATGTTCTTAATATATATATATATATATATATACATATTAATACCCTTAAGAAAGTAAGTATATGTGTATGTCTATAATTATATTTGTGTATATATATATAAGTTTTGAATATAAATACACGTATTTAGTTTATAACTATTATTCTTGTTTATATCTATACATTTTATATTTACTTATAACAAGGCATTTTATATTTACAACTAAATGTATATGCACATGTCTATATGTTCGATTTTTATATGTTTTTGGTCTCTAAATAATTATTTAAGTGTATATATATTTATATCTCTAAGTAATATGTTTTATATTTATAATTACATGATATGTGTGTATATATAGAGATTTTTATACTTTCTTTTTGTTTGGACAGAGACCCGATTATTACAAATACACGAACGAGGTTCGGTTTTACATCTAAATCCCGAGCGGTCGGGATCGAGTCGGTTTAGCCCAACTAACTATTACACACGTTTACACACAAAACAAATACAATTTACAAAAAAATACAAAAACTTGTCGGGCGTTTATACCTTACTACTCGTACGCGAACCCGCTCATTTAAAGACTCGTTTAGAGAACCGTTGACCACCTTTGACTCGCGTTTTCTGCTGTTGACCGACTTTAACCAGGGTTGACTTTCGTTGACCAAAACCTGGGACTATCGGGAACGACCCGAAAAAGTCCCACCTATCCGGGGTGACTTAGTTCCACCTCAAAACCTGTCCAAGCCATCATTTCACACCCGGGAATGAAACCCGTCAACTTAATCAACAGTTTTAGCCGGAAAACTTGTTGTAATCGTTAAACATGAAATGATATGTGGGTTTATACTCGGAATGGCACGAAACTGGAAATAAAGGCTTACCGGAATACGAACTCGCGGGAAACCTAGTTTGCTTTCGGACCAGAAAAACGCATCTCGTCGAAAAACGGGGTTTGAAACCCTAGTCACCGTCTACGTCTTCACTAAGCTCCACCACCACCGTTGCCGTCTGACTGGCAGAACCCTAGCCACCAGGTTAGCTGCTACTGCCGTCGCTGAGGTTGGTCGGCCACCGCGTGGGCCGCCTGTCCCCTTGTTTGCACCATAGCCCAGCCCCACCGCTTCCTCCCCAGCCCAACGCCTTCACCACCGCACCACCGACGGAGGAGGCCGGCTCCTCCCCCTTTTGCGCTCTCTCTCCCTCCCGTAACTCTCTCTAGATTTGTGTGAGTGGGTTTTCAGAGGTTGTGGCTGAAATCGAAGGAAACAGATGAATAGAATGATGGTGTGGGTCACAGGTAGGCAGTTGGAGCCGCTGTGGCTCGCCGGTGATAGCCGAAAGAGAGGGTCGGCTCCCCTCTCTTTCTCTCGTGTCTCTCTCTCTCTCTCTGATTGTGGGTTTGATTATGTAGATGGAAACATAAAAAATGGAGGTGTTGGATGGGTTTTACGAAGAGAAAAAAAAAGAACGGAAATAAAATCATTTCAAGGATTGAGGGTGATTTCTTGGATTAAGGGAGATTGTGTGCATAGAATATCTTATATGAGATTTTTTTGTAGATTTTCAAATCTCTTGTAAAATGTCAAATCTAGATTTTCAATAATTTTAACCATAAATAAATTATTCATACAAAATTTGTTGGATGAGTATGTAATTAACGGTGTAATCTGGACTGTTTACTGGCATATCGTGTGCTCACTCGGGTTTCAGTCTCGTTGATTAAATCCGAATTTTATTTTATAATTCTTATAATAATAAGACGCGGTAATGTATATAATTTAAATATTTATTCCCTGAAATCCTCGTTCCGACTGTTGCCCAAGTCGGTATGTGTCGATACCGCGTGTTTCCTACGCGTTCGCCTCAATTAACGTTTCGCGCTCCGTTTAAATAATATTACTAGTAATAATAACAATTAACTATAAATAATGATTTAATTTATTTACTTAGTCCCGCATCTTTAAAATAACCGGTATCACTCTGTACCGTGTGTTCACACGCGTCTGCTACGGGTAAAAATGTGTCGCGTTCCGAAATTAGTTATAACGTGCTAAATAATAATAATCTCAATATTTTTATACGATAGGTATAAAGTAAATACTTGTTTACGTTATTTAATTATACCGGATTTAGAAAATCCCGCTGACGTATACACCGTTATTCGTCGCAGTCGCGCATCTAACGTTGCATATCTCGCGTATAAATTCCTAATCAGTCGCCCGAATTAAATACCAGTGTTTTTCTATACTATTTATTTGGGGTTTGACGTCTAAATATCTTATTGCGTCGGATAACTAGTAATAACTCGTACTAGGGCGTTAATCGTTCTAACCGCTCTCCGTGTAAACGATTTAATTTGTAGTTATTATAAATTATATCGAATCGTGTATTGATCCGTCAAACAGAGGCTTATCAGTTTGTTTTGGACTGGGTTCGTATATCGGGTCTTTAGTTGGGCCGTTAATGGGTCGAGTCTGTTTATCAACAGTTGGGCCAAACCCAATGGGCCTTGTTCAAGTATCAAAATAGATAACACGTAAAAAAAATCAGGCCCTAAATTTGGGGTTGTTACAAGGGAGGTCTAGGAAGGAGAGTGGAAGGTTGTTGGATTGAGGAAGTGTTGGGTTTCTTTGATTTCCTTTCTTCTTCTTGAATGTTTACCCTTTTCTTGGAGCTTTTCTTCTCCAATCTTTCTTCCTCATCCTTCTTGACTTTGAAATAGAGGGCTTGTAGGTTCATGAAATTCATGGGACCTAGCCTCTTTCCACTCTCTCCTCTAGCCTTAAGGAAGTCAATCATGACCTTCCTTTCTTCATGGGTCCGTTTATTAAAGGCAATGGTCTTTTTGGACTTTTGTTTGGCTTTTTCTTCTTCTTCAGCCTTTTTCTTCTTTGCCAATTGACCTTGCTGACCCATGAAGGCTCTGTAGATTTCTTTATTTGATAGTTTCTCAAGGTAGTCTGCATCCTCACCTTGAGAAACTAGAGCCTTTACCCACTCCTCTCTCATTTCTTTGGCTAGTTCAGAATCAGTTATTCTGAACTTAGCCTCTTCCTTCTTCTTCTTCTTCTTCTCTAGTTCTTCTTCTTCCTTGTCAAATTGTTCCTGCAGTTGAAGAGCAAGAGCTTCATCTTCTTCAATCTGATAAACTGCAGGAATCTTTACTTTGAGCTCATCCAACTGTTTTGCATACATCTGGATTTGTTGTTCTCTGAGGAGAATGGCTGTGAGTCTATCTTGAGCTTTCTTTGTTTCAGCCATCTCCTCTTCTTCTCTTCTTCTTCTTCTTCTTTCTTCTTTCTCTTTCTTTTCTCTTTGCAACCTCTCTTCGTCTTCTTCGGTTATAATTCCCTTTCCCTTATCTTTTTTGGATGCCTCTGCTTCGGCTTCACTGGTCACAACAGCAGATGATTGTGCTGCTGTGGGAATCTCAGCCTCAGCTTCATTGGCAATTTGAGAGGTTGATAAGGGAAGGTTATTAGCTTCATCTTTTTTGCACTCAGGACTTGTAAATTCTATCAGCATTTCTTTGACAGTGGATCTTGATTCATATGCAGCAGCAAAGATGTCTACTCGAAGGGAAGCTGAGTCAGAATCAGTGTCAGAATTTGACACATATACCGCTTCAGCAATCCTTCCTTCTTGTTCAAGATGGGCTCTGACAATAGCCATCATTGCCTGGCTTTCGAGGGAGTTGACATTGCAGATATTTGCTCTGAGTTGAAAGATCTTGTAAAGAAAGTCTGTAGGCAGTAGCAGGATGTTCCTGGTGTTGATGGTGAGAGAGGAGCTGTTGCTTAGCAGAAAGGTGTGGTCAAGAGACTTAGTGCTTACCCATCCCAGCACATCTAAGTCCTTGACAATGGAGTTGTATAGAAATCTTCTTAAGCACATAACTTTTTCTTTAGTGAGAAGACTGCTCCTTATTATTTCAAGTCTTCTAGGAGTCAGTCTTCTTTCTACTGCTATTGAAGATTTAGGATATGCTACTCTTTTTGCTGCTTGTATTTGTCTTTGAAAGTTGGGTAGATTATCCTCCATTAAGTCGTAGAACCTGCCAATGGCAAGTTCTACTGAGAGGTCCGTTGAGTTGTTTATGCATTGTAGATGGTATAGGTGAAGGACTTGGATGATGTTGATAAAGTCCCAGTTTAGCTCTTCTACTCCGCTAAACTCCCAACCAATCCAGAACCTCTCAGACTTTCCATCATACCCCCAAGCTAGTATTGTATCAAACTCTAGCTGTGTTGAAGTCAGTGGAAATCGGGGGGCAGTGGAGTGACTTATGATGGCTGCTGCTTCAGGGATGATGTTGAAAGGTGTATATGTTTGTTCTGTGTCTTCGGCATCATTCAGTATTTCATCAACAGCCCTGACGACTAACTTCCAGTCTTCAGATGTCTCTTCTTCTTCGTTATCTGAAGCTGGCAAGTCATGAACCTGTACAAAAGCTGGCTTGAAAAGTGTGCTTTGAAATACAGCCTGCTCTTGAATCCAGTCGTCAATACTGTCTGAGTCTTCCTCCATTGGGACCATCTCCCCCTTTTTGGTTGCATCAGTGGACAAATAAGCATCAGTTTGGGTGCCCACTGATACAAGAGAGGGAGAAGGTATAGTTGGGCATTGATGGGCTTCATGCATAGAGACTTGGTGTCTTAGTTTGGACACTTCAGCCTCTAGCATAGCCACCCTAGCCGTCAATTCCAAGTTATGAAGTTTCAGTCTGTCCTCATCCACAGTTGTGGAATCCTTGGATCCAGATGAGGCCTTAGGCCTAGCCTCTTCATCCCCATCACCCATGGTTTCTTGGCACCTGGGATTCCTCTCAGTGAGGGGAGTTTCCAAGGAAGCATCCTCACTGTGAGTTGTCGTGGTTGAGGTCTTAGCAATGTTGTCACTGTCCTCCTGGTCATTTGATGGACCAGCAGTAGTGACAGCCTCTTCCACATCCACTCTTTCATAACTCCTAGAGTGGACCTTCAGGGTAGAAGAACTTGGGTTGGGTGTGTTGGAAGCAAGATCAATCAGGACCTCCGAGATAGTGGTAGTTGGAGAAGGTACATCATCTTGATCAGGTTCCTCAACACTTAAGTTCAGAAGAGAAAGGAAAGGCTCAGGGGGCTGTTCTATGGATCCGGGAAGTGATCCTAATCCTAATAGAGAGACATCCAAAGGAGTCTCCCTAATAATGTGGATGTCCCTTATGATATTCTCACCAGAATGTTGTGATTCTGAGTGAGGGCTGTTAGGTTGGGTTTGGGCCTTGAAGGCAAGAGAAGAAGGAGTTCTCTTGCCCCTTTTCCAAGTCTTTGAAGTTCTAGGGGTGAGCTTTGTTATGCTCAAAGGTGACTTCTTCCAATGTCTTTTGAACATATGGAACCCTCTCTCCAGGCGCATGACATATGTAAAACACCTTCCTTGGTTGGATTGTCAAACACCTTCCTTAGTAGTATGCACAGGGGTTCGAATGGTAGAAGCAGACTGTTGTTCAGGATGTGAGGTGGAGGGTGTGGGATCAGTATCAGCTGGGATTGCTGAACTTTCACCCGGGGTACTTTGTATGTTCAGCATTGTAGATAACAATGGAACATTGACCCCTGAGAACTTTTTGGAAACAGTTCTCATGCTTTGAAAAATGTTATTTTTATGTCCCAACATAATGTAGATTCTTGCAGATTTTGAAATTTCTTTTAGTTCTTGATTGAAAACTTCCTGCAAGAATCTTGGGTACATAAAAAATTGTTGCTTTGCACCCTCTTGAAGGCTATATCTCAAACCCTCAAATATGAGGTGTGCAAAGTTGAAGCCTTGGTTAGTGACCATACCATGGAAGGCGGAGGCAAGTGCAGAGCTCACCTGATGCCATCCACTCCTCTTCTGAGATATGCATTGGTGAAGAGTGTGGCAAAGATACTTCCATGGAGGGCCCATCAGCGCCTTCTCGATCGTATACTCGGTCTGATTTCCAGTGTATCCAATGGATACAAAGGTCCTCATGTATTCGTCCTTCGAGTATGAGATGGATGCTCCTTCATCTTGAAGCTTAAGATGTTTTCTGAGTGTGGCTTCCAAGATGGTGATATCCTTACCGTCTACTTTGGCTTTAATTTGGGGAATTCCCTGTTCGGTTGAGTAGACGGCGGTACTCCAAAAATCCTCCATATGAGGGATATATATGGTAGGGTTGGTGGTGAGGGCAAAGTAGATCTTTGATCGACATAAGAAATCGATCATATCATTAAATCCTTCGGATTTCTTTCCTTTGGTAAGATATGCTGTAAGGTTGTGGTATGGGGAGAACTTATCATCAGGGTTATTGATGTCTGCCATTGTTGTTTAACTTGGAGGGAAGGTTAGAATATGGGAGGCTTTGAATGTTTTAAAGATGAAGGGCTTGAATATGGTGGGGACTTGAGAGAAAGTGATGTGGGTTTAGGGTGAAATTAAAGATGAAGAGGTGGTAAGGAAATTTGATTCGTTCTTATAACGGCAGAAGAGGGAAAAATCAAAATGACTTGTACAATACAACCCAATTCACCTTTTACTGTTACAGCTGTAACACACCGAGGCAGTCACGGTAAAGACTGACGTTGATTTTACAGCGGTTAAAAGTTAATTTGGACTTAAATTTACCCATCAGCAGCAAACTTGGTTGCTGTGGATGAATAAGACTGTCATCAGCAAACTCAATTGCTGCTGGTGGATGCAATTATCTGCAGCAAGGATGTTGCTGCTGACAGCCTTAAAGCTATCCACAGGAAACTTGTTCCTGCTGATAAGTTAAAGCAGTCAGGGGTAAATTCTTTGCTGCTGAAGATCAGACCTGTCAGTAGCCAAAAAGGATGTTGCTTACTTATAACTTTTATTTACAACAAAGGACAGACACATTCAACTGAACCAATGATGATGCTTGGTGGTTTCTTTGCCTTCCATTGTTGAGTTGGTGGTTTTCCAGCTCTCTTTGCCTTTTCAGCAGCAGAAGCTGCATCGGAAGACTTTGACTTATCAGTAGCAGATTTTGTTGCTGCTGATGGTTTTACTTGAGCAGCTCCAGACTTTGCTGCTGAAGGCTTTCCTTTTGGTTGCTTGGGCTTTACTCGATCAGCAGCAGTTTTGTTGGCTGCTGATGGTTTAAGAACAGACTTATGCCTATCCTTCTTCACCTTACTGATAGGCTTTTGTATAATTGGGGTTGGAAGAAGAATCTGATTGAAAGGATTAAACTTACAATTTGCAGCAAAGTGGTCTGATTCACCACAGATGATGCAAGATTGTTGAGGTTTTGACAACTGCTCCCTTGGTGGAGAAAGAGAGTTTCTGAATTGAGTTGTCTTAGCTTCAAACCTTCTTACCTGTTTGTTCTTCTTTGTCTTCTCAAAAGCATGTTGCTTGAGGTTTCTTTACTGCTGAAGGTAGTAGAAGCAGGTGCTGGCAGTATGATTGTATTTCCCACACATAAAGCATGATTTCGCCAGTTTGTCCCTTTGAAAGTACATATAGTCCTTTCTTTTGAACAAGTATTTGAAGTTCCAGGGGTGAGCTTTGTTATGCTCAAAGGTGGATTCTTCCAATGTCTTTTGAACATATGGAACCCTCTCTCCAGGCGCATGACATATGTCAAACACCTTCCTTGGTTGGATTCAAGTTGAGGACTGGCCCTTTTCAATATTTAGCTTCCTACCTTCTGGAGGATAACTAATTTTGATTTGTTTGAATAGGGTAGGAACTGGTACTGAAATGGCTGGTACTGGTGCTGAATGGATAATGGGTACTTCATCTTTAGTCAGAATAACTTGAGGGGCAGGAGGGGATGAAGCTTCACTTGTTTCAGTGGAGTCTGAGCAAGTTGATTCAGACTCTGATGAGGTAGTGCATTCTTGAACCAAAGGTTCATCCTTAGAAGGATTAAGATTTCTGTTGGCCATATCAAGATTTACAAGATTGAAGCTTGGTTCATGGATGGCAACGTAGTCAGCAGGAGGTGCAACGGCTTGATATTGTTCAGCATGATACCCCATACCAGTTTTTACCTTTTCATGAATTTGAGCATCCAAAAGTCTTTGCAGCTTTTTGGATGCAAATTCATATTTGTCAACATGAACTTTCTGTTCTGCCAATTCTGCTCTGATAGCTTTTAATCTGGCCAGTAGATCATCAATCTGAGTTTCAAGATTGGTTTATTCATGTCTTAATGATGAAATCTCTTTCTTTAGGCAGTTAGTTTTTTCTTTGTAACTGTCTTCGACCTTTTTGAATTCAGATTTCATTTGATGAAACTCTTCATTTTGATCTATGAGGTTTTGATTATGCTTTCTGTAGCCTAAAACCTTATCAATACAGGTTTGGGAACATAGATGTTCATATACATGAGGCGGTATCTCAGTTGTATCTGCCATAAGAGCTTGGTTGTTGGTAGGCAGATCTTCATACTAAAAGCTCCGGTCAAAGTCAGAAGTTCCAACAGCTGCACAAGCTGCAGTTTGAGCTGGAGGAGTAGCTTGTTGCTGTTGTTGTCTAGGTTGGGCTTGGTGAGCTTGTCTTGTTCGATCATCAGCTGGGTTTGCCCTATGTGCCTTGCATTCTCTAGAAAAATGACCCAGTTGGTTACAGTTGTAACATCTCAATTTGCTTTTATCCAAGCCAACTCTGGTGTTGGAGTTGTTCCTTGGAATGTGTCTTCCGGTTCTAGAGTAGAACCTTTTTTCTCTTATAGAGAGCATGGCATACGAGTGCTGTATATCCATTTCTTCTAGATCATCTGGATGGAAACATTCCAGATCCTCCTTGATAAAGGACATGTTGCTTGAGTTTTCAGAACAAAAGCGGCAGAGGTTGAGGCTTGAGGAGGAGCTTCAAGAAGAAATAGTGATGTGTTTGTTTTAGAGGTAGGAGTTTGAGGATGTGTGACTATGGGAGGATAGTAGTTGCTAGTACTAGGACCTGAGTGCTCAGAGTGAAGAGCAGAAGAGGTGGTGGTGGATGTTGAAGCTGTTTGGTAGCTTGAGCTCCTTTCCTTGGCCTTAATCATTTCTAATTCATAGGTTTTGAGCATACCAAATAGCTCAGTCATCTGAAGAGTCTTCAGATTCTCAGTTCTTCTGATGGACATTGTGTAGAGTGTCCAGCAACTAGGTAGAGATCTGATGAATTTCTTAAGAATGTCTTCATTCTCCAACTTCACTTTTGAGCACTGCAGCTCACCTACAAGATAAGTATATATGTTATATAAAACAATTAGAGACTTACCTTCCTTCCAGACGAAGTTTTCATACTACTGCTTCAGGATGTCTCTTCTGTTTTATTTGACTTCCTCATAGCCAGCAAACATCTTCTCAAGAGCTTCCCAGAGCTCTTTAGAAGTTTTGTAACTTCTGAAGTTATGAAAAGCTTCATTTGGAAGGCACATTTGCATAGCTCCTAGTGCCTTGAAGTCCACCTCCATCTTCTTTATGTCCTCTTCTGAGTACTTGGAGGGCTCCTTTGGAACTGGTGGTCCTCCAGAGTCAGCAGAGGCCACCATGGGAGTGTAGGGTCCATCCCTGATGGATTTCCACATTCCATACTCCTGATAGCAGAAAAAACTTTCCATGCGATTTTTCCACATGTCGTAGTCTTCCCCAGATACCAATCTTGGTGGTCGGTTGATGCTGCCGATGTCTTCAAATCCGTTGCTCTGTGCCATCTTTGTTCTTGGTGACTTGATGAAAGAGAGAGAGTTTAGAATAGAACCAGAAGTGATTAAACAAGTGTGAGTTTGTTTAATCTGAGCCAAAGCTCTAATACCACTTGTAGGATCGAGAAATTACAAGATGGTTCTGTTCTTAGTTGAAATTGGCGGAAACAATAACAACTACACAAGTGTATTCGAGTAAGCAGAAAGAATACTTTTAAGAACACTGTTGTATTAAGCTTTTGTAGATAAACGATTACAATTGAAAAACTCAATCAAAAGACATAAAACGCACACTTACAATGAAGTGTTTACACATTATTTATACTCACTTAGAATCAAGACATCCCCTTGATTCTAAGGATCAGATCTAACACAGACCGTTGATCTGTTGTATGTAGCTAACTATTACACGTTTAGTCTAAAACTAGTTAACTTTATTGAAGCGTCTTCTTTATGCATCATTACTTGCATGCTTGGAGAAGAGCATTGTTGTCCTTCATTGGTTGTGCCATTGAGATTCCTTCTGCTTTGAGTGTGTCAGTTGCTTTTGCAAAAAGTTGTCAGTGACGCTTGGTATGGATAGTCAGCTGCAACGATTTGTCTTCAAGGCACAAGGCTGTCAGCAGCAAAGATGATGATCAGCATCAAGATGTAACCATCCAAAGCTGCTGATGATTTGCCTGTCAGCGGCATCAAGTGTTGATGCTGCTGAGAAGCCTATCCGCAGCAACTTTGGTCTTCAGTAGATAAGGCTATCCGCAGCAGATTTGTTCTTCAACAGGAGAACAAGTATCCGCAGCAGATAAGCTTGTCCGTAGCAGTTTGTTGGTCAGCAGCAAACTCTGAGATCAGCAGCATTTGTACTTAGAGAATTTTGTAGCCATCAGTCTTTGGTTCTACATTTAGGTTATACTACTTTATTACCCTTTAGTTGCTAGTTAACATGTCTATTTAGGGACATAGTTACTTATTAGCAACTCATATGTAAAAACAATAGACATGAACTAAGTGAATTTGCGCCCCTTTTGACCCACACACAACGGAAGGACCTATACGGACCATACGATGATTCGAGTAATTACGGGTGCACACGTAATTATAAAAATCAGCGCATGGAAAACATGGTGAATTTTGTCATGTGTTGTGACTTAAAACCTATCGTGATATATGACAACGAAATTAATGTGATATGACAAGGGCATGGTGGATACGCCGATGGTACTTCCTATATATAAGTGCTCTATCATATTATCAGAAGTAGCGTTGTTCGTGTCACGTGAAGTTTTATGTTATTTTTGACCTAGACCAATGTTTGTGAAATCTCTCACCCATTAACAACACCTAAGCATATTAGATTGCACCTTAATCAAACCCTGATCATCAAATTCCCATCAAATCCATTCCAAGTAATGCATTTCACCTTTCGAATCCAAATTGTTATTCAACAGTTTTACTCCTTAAATCCACTTTAAAAATAAATTCATTACCATCATTCATATCCGACTAGGAAGATCAAAATCCGTATCTTGGCACCAGTTAGACTCCTTAAACCAAAAATCAAAACGCATTGAGAATCCAAACCCTCACCTCCTTCCTGATTCAGTAGTCTCCACTAGTTAATTTTCGAGACGAAATTCCCTTAACATGGGGAGACTGTAACATCCATAATTTTCCGATCCTAATTTAGTACATTTATCCATGATTTTTCTGGTATTATTTTATTTTATTTTATACAACAACTACAATTCTTAAATCAAAATAAAACTTATAAAGTTTTAATCATGTAAGTACACCTTTATATATATATATGAATGTATTTATTTATAAATAAATATGTAAATATAGGTATATATATTTAAGTATATTAAATAATTCATTTACACATATTGTTATTTCATAAGAATGGAACTTATTCCTTTATAAAATATTTATAAGTAAATAAATAATAATTTCACTCTTACAAAATTTATAAAAAAAACAATATTTTTTATAAATAATTAAAAGGAATTTAAAACATTTGGTTTTGAACCCCTAACCATTTGAACCCTCATTTTGAACCCCTCCCTAGAAAATTGACCCTTTTGATCCCAATTTTGACCCCACTCAAGACACTTGACTGACTTTGACTTTAAAAGTCAAAATACCAAAAATTCATATAAATCTAAATCATTATCGATCAATTCCGACTGTTATGGACGTTCTTTGATTTCCAATTCAAATATAGACCGTTGCAAGTCCTAATTACACCTCAATCCAACGTGTTACGCGATTCATTTCGAAATTCAAAAAGGTTTGACTTCACAAAGTCAAACCGTATCAATTCATCATCACTCCGTAGAAATCAACGCGTTTAAATCCCGTAAATCACGCACAAACGTCCATTGCATGTTTTCAGACCATAAACACGACTCAATTCATTCAAATTCAAACCAATTACATATAAACGAATCCTAACCGGTTACACTTGCCTTTTTGAAATCGAATCAAGTAATTAAGCTAAAATTAAACAAATTAATATAGCTACACACATTCGTAAAACCCCATTCAAACTCTCTAAACACGGTATCTCTACTCATATCACGTCTGGCCTGCGATCGAGCACCAAGAACCTCAGGGCTGAACTCATAGCCGTCTGCATTCATGCCCAAACCAATCGAGTAAGTTTTTATATCATTCGAATCATTTTCAAATCCTTGTCAAAAGCCCCTTATCAATTCGTACTATCATTATCTATCGAAATCTAATCGGATTAGGGTTCTTGACCGATTAAACGAAATCAGATGTGGGGATATGGTTTGATGCAATTGAACACGTATAATCAGCGGAACCACCTGGTCTGACAGGTTAGGCCACTGCACCATCAGACTAGGTGGCATGGGTTCGAAACCCATAGCCGCACATCCGGCCGGCCTTTTTGCGCATGCCCTGAACATCAAACCCAGCTTCCTTTTCTCTTCGTGTTAATAGCCAACCGGACCGAACTTGTACACGACTAGCTCCACTGGTCCAGCGGTACAAACGGACTACACACACAGGAACCACCCGGGTTCGAACCGGGTGGCCTGTTTATATTTTTAAAATCAGTTTTTAAAACTCCAAAAATTTATATAAAAAATATTTTATAAACCCTACATTATTTTGAACAAAAGGAAACAAAAGTTTACAATTTTTAACATAAACTCACTATTATTACGAAATTAGTTGTTAAAAATTTCATTTTAATTATTTAAAAAAAGAGAGGAAATATAGATTTTTAAATAATTAAACAAAGTAATTAATTTCCTAATTTTATAAATATTGTGACAACCTTTTATATAATATATATATATATATATATATATATATGCTTTCCTTGAAATAAAGTTTATAAAGTTTTATAAAATTTAAACTATATTTAAAACAAATAAGACTTTTTTTCCAAATACAAACGTATATTTTTTTTTTCAAAAGAACTTCTTTTTTAACAATAAATGAATGAATGAATTTATTTATTATTTATATATTCTACATTACAAGTACACTTAGGGTTTTGAATTGTTTTTACATTAATTCTTAGATACTAATATGTTTATATATTTTTTTCATAAGTGAATGAATAAAATAACGTTATCTATTTAAATTATATTTGAATAAAATATAACTTCACACCTATTCTTTTTCTAATTAAATAAATAAATGACACTTATTTATTTAGTTATTCAAACCTAAGCCCTAAATCATTTACTATTAAAATCATATACTTCAAACTTTCAGTTTATTAAAACTCTTATTCAAATGCAAACGCAAACATTTACCCATCCCCTTTATATAACAATAACACGAACTCTTTGTACAAGTCCCTATACTCACTCTCATTGAAACCCTAGACTTTGCTTTAGACTTATGTGCATGTTATTAATTCCTATTATATACATTACATGCTAGGTTAACTTTATGAGTTACAAGGATCACCTTTGCTACCTATTCTCTTGTGCTATCTACATCCTTGATACAAGTGAGTTTTACATAGCCCTTTTTACACTGTTTTACAATTTTGGGGTGAAACATGAACAATTACAATGATTTACACAAACTACACAATACAAATCCACTTTACAATTTGTGTGCAATTTGAGCTTTATGTTTGAGTACTAGGTGTGTTAACTTATTTGTGTGCAATTACATGTACAATCATTAACTATTCAAGCCGACGGTTAACAATGATAGATCTATTGAGTTTGACAAACCCACCCAGTTAGGGTGATTGTTACCGACAACACACTTTGTTTTGCATGCTAGTTACAAAGGTTTGATTGTACTACTTGGTTACACAATAGTAACTCTCCATAATTGCCTTATTAATCATGACTTGTATGGATTTGTTTACACACAACACTTTGATGCTATTTAGAGTCAAAAACCTATGTATGCTCACCAACTTTTTAGTTGACCTCGTTTTCATCATGTTTCATATACAAAAGTTTGAGCTGATCAAGTTGATTCACTTAGGTTGTGGACCTAGTTAATTGAATCAAATAAATATGTTATGTATTTCAAGAATTCTTGTATTGTTGAATTTGGTGTTATGAATGAAATGTAACGTTTTAATATATTGAATTTTAGTCAACCATGTGCTCATGAACAGTCTGCATGTCCCGCCCCGACGTTTCCGCCGTCGGTTGGGGTGTAACACTTCTGAAGCTATTGTCAAGGGGGAGTCTGTTGGAACTATTTCTGGTGACAATGAGCTTGAAGATTCTATGTCTTAGTCTTAGAGTATTTGACTTGTAATGTGTTAGAATTGTAAGCAGCAGTTAAGGGGGAGTTTGTTAGAGCATGTTTTGTAACTCTCGCTGAAATTCTGCATTGTAAGTTAGCGAAGCTGTCAAGTTCGCCTAAGGAACTTAGAGCGAACTTGATAGGCGAACTTGCTAAGTTCTCCTAAGCTTGTTAAGGGCTAACTTAATAAGTTCGCCTGTGTTGCTTTGTGGTTTCCCTATAAATAGAGGTTTACATGTCAGTTTTAGCAGTCTAGATCAGAGCCTAAGAGAATAGATCAGAGTTGATCAGTGTAGAACAGAAACTGAGAGATCTTGTAAACTTATATTCTGAGTGGAAATACAAAGAGTATTATTTACACCGTGTTGTTGATTGAGTTACACGTTGCACGTTGATCATGGATTCCGCACGTTATCACCGTGTCGTACCGCGAGTCTAAAGATCCGTCACGCGCCAAAGGGACTTTCACATATCGAAATTCACAGATAATTGTTTAACTATTTCCACATACTTGGCTAGTCTTTCACCTTTCACTGCATACGAGCCATTAAAATGGTTAGCGATTAACAAAGAGTCCACATATACTTGAAGATACATGATTTTCATATCCCAAGCTAATTTCAAGCCAGCTATCAGAGCTTCATACTCAGCTTCGTTATTAGTCGCTTGGAACTCACAACTTATAGATTGGGGTATTATGTCCCCTTGTGGCGATTTCAGCATGATCCCTAGACCCGTTCCTCTAACGTTTGATGCCCCGTCGGTGAATACGATCCACTTATCCTTTGATTCCTCTAACTGCTGAACTTCAAGGTCTGCTTCATGCTGTATATCACTGCTGAAATCAGCCACAAAGTCTGCGAGTGCCTGTGATTTTATCGATGTTCTGGGCTTATATACGAGATCATATGCGATGAGCTTGACTGACCATTTTGCCATCCTTCTAGACATTTCTGGCTTTCTTAAAACACACTTAATAGGATAATTAGTCTTTACGTGAATAGTGTGTGTTTAAAAATAATGTCTAAGTTTAGTAGATGCCATAATTAAAGCCAATATTAATTTTTCTAAATGAGAATACCTGGTTTCTGCCGTGAGTAGGCTTTTACTTACATCATATACCGGATGCTGTTGGTCTTCGTGATCCTTAACCAGGACAGCGCTCACTGAGTTTTCGGATACCGCTAGATATAGGGATACTGGTTCTCCATCTTCGGGTTTCATTAGTAGAGGAGCGGTTGACAAGTACTCCTTTAATGCTTCTCTTCCCATTCGAACCTATTGTTCATGCTTCTCTTCCCATTCGAACCTATTGTTCTTTTTCAGGATGTCATAGAATTCCCTGCATCTTTCCGAGGATCTTGAATTGAATCTGTTAAGTGCTGCTACTCTGCCAGTCAGTCTCTGGACATCCTTGGTGTTTGCTGGGGATTTCAAATTGATTATTGCTTTGATCTGTTCTGGACTGGCCTCTATTCCTCTCTTGGTCACCATGTATCCCAAGAATTTTCCTGCCTCCACTCCGAAGTGGCACTTGGACAGGTTCAGCTTCATATTGTATTTGTCCGGGATGTCAAATGCTTCCCTGGGATCCCTGAGATGATCTTCAGCTCTCTTTGATTTGACCACCATATCATCTATGTAGACTTCCATGGTGTCCTCTAGCTTGTCTTTAAACATCATGTTAACCAGCCTTTGATATGTTGCACCTGCATTTTTCAAACCAAAAGGCATAGCAATATAACAGTATATACCTGTCGGAGTCATAAAGGCAGTATCCTCCTGGTCTGAGGGTTCCAACTGGATTTGTTGCAATCCTGATGAAGCATCCATGAACGTGAGCATCTTGTGGCCTGCTGTAGCATCAACCATTGAGTCTATGTGTGGCAATGGAAATGGATCTTTTGGACATGCTTTGTTTAAGTCTATGAAGTCTACACAAACTCTCCACTTTCCATTCTTCTTCTGGACCACCACCACATTAGCTAGCTATCTTGGGAATTTTACTTCCCTTATCATCCCTGCTTTTAGTAGTCTTTCAACTTCCTCTTGTATCACTGTGTTTCTTTCAGGAGCGAACTTCCTTCTCTTTTGGTGTATAGGCCTGAAACTGTTATCAAGACCCAGTTTATGTGTAATAACGTTTTTGGAGATACCTGTCATATCCTCATGCTTCCGGGCGAAGGTTGAAGTTATACACTTTAGCAATTCTACAAGAACCTGTTCAATATCTTTGGGGATACCGGTTCCAATAAGCGCCTTGACGTCGGGATCCTTAGCACTTAGATATACTTCTTTCACATCCTGCTCCTTGGTCTCCAAGACGTCTTGGGCTTGCTTCTTTAATTTCTATGCTTGCCTGGTCTTGGCAGAAGCTTTCATCGAAGAGGTGTAACAGTCCTTCACATCTTGTTGATCGCTGTTGATTTTCACTACCCTCCAAGGGGTTGGCATCTTGACACATTGGTGATATGTCGAATGTACCGCTTTCATGTCGTGTATCCAGGGTCTCCCTAGAATAATATTATAACAAGATAATGAATCTATTATGCAAAATTTTTGTATAGTGTTTACCCCCTCAATATATATCGGAAGCTTTATCTCTCCGACTGTGTTCTTGATTTCTCCACTGAAGCCTACTAGTACCACAGTTTTGGGGATAATTTTGGAATCTAGGATCCCCATTCTTTTTATGACATCATGTTGAATGATGTTTGTTGAGCTTCCTCCGTCTATCAGTATCCTTCATATGAAGTGATTGGCGATATATAAGGTGATAACCAGCCCATCATGATGAGGATCATGTACGTTATCCCTTTCCTCTTCATCGAAAGAGATCACCTTTTCTTCTGTCAGGATAGTGGTTCTGATAGGCATGTCCCCTCTTTCTGTCTCTGCTTCCTTGGCATTTCTTTTTGCTGCAGAATAAGAAGTACCACAAACGTCAGATCCACCAGATATGAAACCTATTACCTTACCATCCGGAGGAGGGGATTTTGCTCTTTGCGGGATCCTATCTTGATCCTTAGTCTTGTTCTTTCCTTTGCCTAGGAATTCTTTGAGATACCCTTTGCTCAACAGGTAGCTTATCTCTTTGCATAGGGCAATGCAATCTTCAGTCATATGGCCAAAGTCCTCATGGAAAGCACACCATTTGGACTTGTCCTTTCCTCCGGTATTCCTCTCAAATTTGCGAGTCCACCTAGCCTTGTCTCTGAGATCCTGCATAGCATATAACAAACCAGTTGTGTCAAGTGAAAAACAATATTCAGACAACTTAGGATATTCTTCCTCTTCCTCATCATCTTCCACAGCATTCACCCTGTGATTATCGGGTTTAGCAAACGGTTTAGATCTGTATGGCTTTAAGGGTGCAGATTGAGTCTTCCAGTTAGGTTGAGTATAACTAGTCGGAGCTTCTGCCCTTTGCTGGATTTTCTTGTCATCCTCGAGCCTGATAAATCTTAACGCCTTATTCCTGACTTCGTCAAGATTCCTGCAAGGATTCATGACAAGGTCTTCATAGAATTGAGAGTCTTTCCTTAATCCCATCTTGAATGCTTGGACTGCAGTGGCAACGTCCAGGTTTGGGATGTCCAAGGATTCTCGGCCAAATTTGCTGACATATTCTCGGAGTGATTCTCCGGGATTCTGAATTACCCTGTATAAGTCACTTGTTAACCTTTCAAAAGTTCTACTGCAAGAAAATTGATTGTTAAACAGGTTAATCAAATGAGCAAAACAAGTAATAGAATATGGAGGAACATTAAGTAGCCATTTTAAGGCTGGTCCTGTTAAAGTAGAGTCGAAGCCCTTGCACAGACAAGCTTCCTTCAGGTCCAGATGTATGGGGTTAATCTCCATTCTCTCCCTGTATTGCGCGACATGCTCCACAGGATCCGTAGTTCCATCATAAAGCTTTATGTTGGGAGTCTGAAAACGCTTAGGGATCTCCGCATCGCATATGGGATGGGCAAATCTGGAGATCCTGTGACTTGTAGTGGACATCTCGGGTATAGGCTGGACCATGCCTGGTACACAGGAGATCATCTCCCTCAGCTTTTTCAGTTCTTTAGCCATGGATGGAGTGATCCATGTATCCTGCACAGATTCATTAGTATTGAAAAATCTATTGAAAGTGTTACCCATGTCAGGATTTCCAGATGATGATCCTAGAGTAAATCCAAGATCCTGACTCATAGTAACTCTGACAGCTCCCGATGTGCATTGGAAGAAAGTATCCTTTATGGACTTCTGGGGATCATGAATAATCAAAATCCAAGATCCTTGGTTGCAACGGGGTCGTCACTTTCATTGGTTTCTTTGATTCTTTGACCCTTTCAATCTCTCGAAACAGCATTAGGTTAGTCTTCCTCCATTTCTCCATTTGCTGCTTCACTTCCGAGAACATTTTGAGAATCTTGTCGTTTGAAGCAAGAATAAGTGTGCTAGCGGATATTCCGGATCCCGAAAAACCTGCAGGAGTATTTTTCTTCTGTAGACTATCATTCTTTTTCTGGAATAACGGAGGAGGAGGAGGAATAGGGTTGACTAACCCAGATGTTGAAGATGGAGCAGAAACATAAACATTCTTGGATTGGGACGACATTTTTTAAATCAGTTTTGAAAGATAATGATTGAACACAAATTTTAGTAAATATTTAAGGATAAAAAGCACCACTTGCCCCCACGGTGGGCGCCAAATTGTTTTGGTTAAAAATTAACAAGACTAATTTTGTAACCAAACTTAGTTTGTAGTGTGCTTGTAAAATCAATGTAAATAAATGTAAAAACGTAAAAAGTGACACGGATGTTTACGAGAAAAGCCCTTGGTCTTTAGGGATCGCCGGCATAAAACCTTGGGAGGTGACAATCGTCTCCTGCCTCGTTTCTTCAATAAATGGTAAAAAAGATTACAAGGACGAGCAGTAGATGATCGATATCTAAGTGTTACAGAGGTGATTATGAGTTTAGAAGCTAAGTGCGTAGTGAATGTTTTGTCTATAATCTATCAAGCTGCTGAAATAAATTCAAGGATAAAGCTAGTTAATTATCTGAGAATCCCGGGATAGACTAATTCTTCAAATGTGACTGTTGCAAGTCATTCCACGCGTCTTTAACACGTTCTTCTTTACTCCAGGAGTGATTCTTCAGGAATGAACTTGACTACACTTGTTTTACCTGCGTATTAGTGAAAATAGACGAAAGATACAATGGTTAAATATTGAGGATACCGGAACCTGTCAAGATACCGAAGTATGTTGAAGATCCAGGATCCTGAGCTGTAAAATGACCCCTAACACCATCCTTTGTTGAATCTTCTTATCATCTTCGAGTCTGATGAACCTTAGTGCCCTGTTTCTGACATCGTCAAGATTCTTGCAAAGGGTTCATGACAAGGTCTTCATAAAACTGAGAATCTTTCTTCAATCCCATTTTAAAGGCATGGACTGCTGTTGCTACATCGAGATTCGGGATATCTAGAGATTCTTTGCCAAACTTACTGACATAATCTCGGAGGGATTCTTCGGGATTTTGAATTACCCTATATAGGTCACTTGTAAATCTTTCAAAAGTTATGCTGCAAGAGAAATGACTGTTAAACAGATTAATTAAATGAGCAAATGAAGTAATAGAGTAATAGCCCGGAGGTTGAAGATGGAGCAGAGACAGAAACATTTTTAGATTGGGACGACATTTTTTAAATTAGTTTCGAAAGATAATGATTAAACAAAAATTTCAATAAAGATTTGAAGATAAAAAGCATCACTTGCCCCACGGTGGCCGCCAAATTGTTTTGGGTAAAAATTATACGAATTAACTTTGTAACCAAATTTCGATAGTGAGCTAGCGTGCTTGTTGAATCTATGAATGTAAAACAATAAAATCGACACGAGTGTTTATGAGGAAAGCCCTTGATCATTGATGATCTCTGGCACAAAACCTCGGGAGCCGACGAAAGTCGGACTGCCTTGATGAATTTTATAAAACTGGAAAATGTTGAGTACAAAGAGAGCTAATGAGATCGTATGTTAAGTGTTACAATGATTGCAAGTGCGTGTGTTGTTGTGTTTCTAAACGATCCATTGCGTATTAAATACAAAAAATAAGCATAACTACTTATCCGAAATTCTAGTTTTTACTCCATATTTTCATATGACCGTTGTAAAACCTTCTACGCACATTCCACACGTTTCATCTAGCTCCACGTCCGAGTCTTTAGGTGTTTAGTGGTTGCACACGTTTTTCCTGCGAATAATAAAGCAATAAACAACTAGCCGTTAGTAATATTCAGGATAATGACCTTATCGGGATACCGGATCTTGGATCACATGTTGCTCAGGATATTGCTCTGAATTTTAACCCGTAACAATAATCTATACATGTTTTACATGCACAATTATCCCACATATCTAGCACAATTATAGACAAAAATGATAACATATAATACTTAATCTACTTAATTGTGTTACAACTGGATAATTATCCCTTGCATACAAAAACATTAAGAAATCACTCAAAAACAGGGCAAAATCAACATCCGGAAGCCAATCGGACGTTCGTGCACCCAAGGAGTCAACCCAGAAGGTCAAAATCAAGCAAAAGTCAAAGTAAAGGGTTGCAAGATCGTGCATCCCATTGCACGACCGTGCAAATGGTGAAAATGGGCCCTGAGCCTACCAGACCTGACAGATTCCCTCACGTGCAAGAAATGAGTGCTTTGCACGACCGTGCATTTCATTGCATTCTCGTGTATTGTCAAAATCTTTGCCTATAAATAGGAAGCTCATTCTAGTATTTTATATGTTCAAGATCAAGATTAGGGAATGCCTTAGTGCTCTGCTAAGAGCCGGAACTCTCTCGGTTTTGGTCCATTTTAACTTTCTTGTTTATTTTCCTTTTTAAAGTTTTGTAATATGAAACGATTCTTCTCGTTCGAGTAAAACAAGAGGCAACATATACCCACTCTCCCTTGATGTTGGAACACTTCCACACATTATCTAAGGGTTAGTGGAGTCACTTGTATGGTCATTCATGGCTAGTTCTCCTGTGTTACTCGAGTTGGTTGAACTTTAATTAATTAATGAAGTATTTTTAGTATGTTATGTTTTAAAGTCTTTACTATGATTTATCTTAAAAAGATAAGAATAAATGAAATTTAAACCAATCTAATATTCTTAAATCTTGTGAGTTACTTAAGCAATACTTCTTGTTTGGGAAGTTTATTCGATATTTTTACGGTCTATATACAAATCTTGACGCTAGCACGACCGGTTAGTATAGATTTAATATTATGGGTTGATTGGAGGTTTGGGTATTCAGCAAGTCGTTTGAGCCCTAACCATACCGGGCGGTTTGTGTCGGTATTTCTTTACTTCTCTCGTGTCGGCTTGCAGAGGACTTCTAGTGGGAGCCATGGGGTTTTATCTTGAGAAGGAAAGTCTTATTTATTTAAAATAATATTATAAGTAAAGACAACTATGTAAGAACATAATTTGTTAGGTCCGAGCGTTCATAAAGTACATTTGGAGGAAGTCGTGCATTTCGAATTACCGGAAGTAGTTACAAGACATGACGTACGTCAGTCATTGGATAATCCTAGTCCGAATAATGAATCACAATATAACCGTAGACTTGAGACCCCGTTCAGGGTCCGAAGATTCATTAAGGAACAGTTGGCCGACCTTATCCACTATGACCAACCTTACTTTAAATATAGTATTAATTAACAAGGGATACCAACTAAAGTAACATCTTAAACGAGATTGTAAGACCCCAACCCGGGCATCCCACAGTTGGTTCTAATAACGGGTCATCCTTTTTAAAACGCATTTATTATTATTCATACTACAGCAGAAATCTTCCTAAAATAATTTATTATGATTTTATGTTATTAAATTTACCTCACGAATGCCTGCACACCAATCCGAGTAGCTCCGCTCCCAAGCCAAGATACGTCAACGCGATGCCTACCTGCAAAACAATCTATCGCACACACAAAGTCAGCTACGCTTAGTGAGTTCTAATAGTTTATTTTAAATTAAAAGCCAACTCGTCACCAAGGTTATTTAAAGTTTACTTAGGACCCACGGTCCTTATAAAGTAGTTTACCAATTCATAACAACTACATAGCTCCAGTATCCCATAACTGTTCATTACCCCAGACTCGTCCCGTAATAATAACAATAATCCCCCAGTTTCTTCAACATAGGTCGAACTTTCTTCACTAATAACTCATACACTAGGATACGTATTAACTCGACACTTAGTTAACCCAACAAAACCCTAGACATCAACCTAACTGACCTTATCCAAGGCTCTTACATTTCAACTGACACGACAGTTGTACACGTCATGTCACAATCCAGACATCACTGTCGATCTAGCTCTATATGTACCACAATAATAACATTCACACGTCACGTTAGAAATACCACCTTAATATACTCTACACGTCACATTAACATTACCACATTAATAACTTCACATGCATAATAAATATAACTCAACGTTTGTATGTAATTCCACACACATATAAATACACACGTTAACACATACCTCGTCACTGCACCCTCGTCAGGGCATTAACACACTCCGAGCTCATCATTAACCTGTTAAATAAATGTCACCATTGGTGACTTCTCGAAGGACCTCGTCCTCCACCATCCCGTTTGTCATGTCATAACGACAACGATACAAACACAATACCCGCCGTGCCACAAGGACAACGACACCAAACATACAACACAAATATAAACATATAATATCGTACTACACTTATATGATTTGTTAACCACACTTAAACCTCACACATAGCATTAGGACAATATTTATCCCACATGCAATCATAAGCATTTAGCTTAAATCCCGACTCTCCCTGTCCAAACCCTTAACCCATCATACATTATTAACTCGTACCTATAACTCACGTTTACCTAAGAACACACCATTGACCCTATGACTTCTTAATAATCATTTTATATCAAAACCCGCCCGGTTAGAACCCGAAACCCTTAACACGACTAATCATGTTACCACCTCTTAACAGTATGTACGATAGCCTCAAAATAGTAAAACATTTAAAAAGGGGAATTAGAAACTCACAGGATATGTCGATCCTTAGTCTTTGCTCTGCAACTTCTTCGATCACGCTGAAACCCGAACCTGACAAATGCATGAACACTTGGTCAGATATGTTCCAAGCATACGCCAAAAAGAACATAAAATAATAACTAAACCCCGATGCTTGACTCGAGGTCCCAACGTCTCTTTCCCACGAGACCCTCGTCTAACGGGTTTACGTAATCAACAGTCTCACGTCCTCAATAGGACTTGTGTACCTGAGTCCTTGCTTCCATGCATGCACATGCAATTGCCATGCACCCCTAGCTCCAAGAACACGCACGCCCGAGCCGACTTCTTCCTGCACACGCACATAAATCTCCTTTCGAAACCTACTCAGGAAAGGGTCTAGCTGAGTCCTCCGTCCACCCGGCCAAGCACAACTTAGTTGATCACCACCTTGAGTCGCCACCATTGTCATGACGTCCCCACTCTCACCATGGACTTATCAACACCATCGTAGTTCGTTAATTTCTCTAATACTCACGGCAACCACGCAGCCGCACGCTTTAACAGCCGCCACCAGCTTCCTCTTGCCGTCGGACACCACCCCTCTCCGCTGCTTAGTCGTTGCCGCCATAGGCATCCCCACGGCCTCCACCGGTAGCCGCCCGACACCCCTGCCACTTCTTTGTCGTACACCCGCAACCTCTCAGCCCATCTCCCTCCTCTTTTCTTCCTTAGCCAACGAGCACCATAACCAACGTTCCACCCCCTTCACACTCCACCATCACCTACAGTTGCCTCCACCCTACCACCATACCCATCAGCATCTTCCCTCCGATTATCACAGTAAAGGATCCAAAACCCTAACCGGGTTTCAATCAAAATCGAACATAAACACTTAGAAAGTAGGAACGAGTGTTACCTTAGCCAGGTATGGAGTTTCTCCGCTTGAAGCCACCGTGGAACCACCACGAACTGTCATCGTCGTCGTCCTCTCTCTTGCTCGTTTCTGACGTAGGAAGAGCCCTAGCCAAATGGCCTAGGGTTACGATTTAAGCTAGGTTAAATACCACCTAGAAGTTTCGCTTCGGGTCCCAACTAATTCGTCTCACCTGTTTCATAACCAAACTTTTTAAATAACGACCAGTCGGGTCCTCTCTCTCTGATATACCGAGCCTTACGTGCAATCTATTTAGTTTAAAGTTGTTAAAAAAAGAATTCGGATCCCTTATTAACCCGATTCATTAATTAACGGATTTCCGGGATGTTACATAGATAAAATTTATAATTACATTTCTTATCCTTTAATTTTCCTTTTAAACAAAACCCATTTTTCAACTTGTTGTCCTAGTCAGACAATAGCGAGGGTTGAGTACGGAATCCGTGTCCATGGTTCGATACTTGGTTCTTACCCATACTATAATACGCTGCGATAAGTACACTTGCCTATTGTGTGTGTGTGTTTAGTTGAAGTAATTATCATTTTAATTTATAAATTTAAAACCTGATTTTGTGTAGCTCTAAATATAATATATATTTATTACTACTAAAAACACGCTATCACCCCCATAAAATACAAAATCATACCCTCATACTATCATGAATCGGTATCTATGTTCAAATTAAACACATACACATAGTGTTTTGAGTGAATAAAAGGTAAAATGAGTAAGATTTTGCAAAATAGAACGTTTTGGTGATTAAAATAAAAATGTTGAAACTTGTATATGAATGATTAGTGCCCCCACAAATTGTTCATCTCCTTTTACCTAGTATTTTATGGGATGAGTTAAATGTAATTAATAGGGGTTACAAGGTAATTATACACATTTGAGGCTTTGTCAATGTATACATTAGGCAATAAAATAGGTACAAGGTGTCTTCATTTTTTAAGTAAATTACATGTCTATCATTCTAATCTCTATTATATAGTATATATATATATATTAATTATTTTTAATGACAGTGGTATTATAATCTTTTTTTACAAACTTAACTAAAAAATTTTAACGGGATGAGCTGGACTTTAATTGATATGAAAGTGAAACTATTGGACTTAAAAAAGTCAAATTTAAACTTTTGAACTTAAATGATTATTTTGGTTAAACCACAAAGACTAAAACCGTATTTAAATCTTTTAATTTTTAGGTTTTGTAATTTTTAATTTTTAGTTTATGTAGTTTTTAATTTTTTTTTTAAGTATTATATTATTTTAAATAATACGAAATATAGAAAATAAGATTATAATAAATAAGTTTTTTGGTATATATATAAATGTAAAAGTTGATGATGATGTGAAAATATATGGGTGTTTGATAATGGATGTAAGAGCATTCACAATCGGTCCTGTATATTTATGTGGGTGAGTTCCCTATATTTTAAAGGGTGAGTTTAAAGTGGTTGTGAGTGGAGGAGAGAGAAAATGTAAAAAAAATTCTGTATATTTGGAGGAAACATTGTTCACCCACAAAAATTTTTAATATTGTGATTGTGAGTGAAGTGGAGAGAAAAGGTAATGATAAAGGTATAGAAAATATTATTTAATTAAAAATAAGAGAGAAAAGATAATGATTTTAGTGTAATTATGGGGATAGGGATGCTACTGCGAATGCTCTAATCTCTCTTATAATAAAAGACTAAATGGTTTTGACAAATGTCATTACCACAATCCATCTCACAAATTTTTCCCCCAAAATCATATTTATATACAATATTCAATCTTTTCATATTTAACTCAAATTTTTTTTTTTGCAAAATTACATAAATAAACATGTAACCAAATCAATTCACCATTATTACCATTGAGTCAAATTGTTTTTTTTTAATTATCATCAAAAGTGAATATTTTAAAAAAATCAAGAATTAAAAAATAGAAGATTTTAAAAAATCAAGTTTTAAAGTTTTATTAATAAAAAATGAGTTTTTAAAAATTTTATTATTAAAAAACAACTTTTGTTTTTAACTTTACATATAAAATTTGAAACTACTACTTTTGAAACTTAAATAAATATGTGTTAGAATAAAGTTTACTAATATTTAATTAGTAGTTTTTAATTAAGTTTGATATTTATAAATAATTTTTTATTTTGATTTTGATATTTTAATAGTTAGTTTTTAATTAAAGTTAAGAAATTTATAAACATTTAATTTTAAAAATGTATTATACTGTAAACTTCAATTTTTTTTAAATGACGAGTTTTTTTCTTCAAAAAAATATCAAAAAACTTGTTTGGTTTCAATTATAATTTATTAGTTTTAGTTTTTTTCACAATTAATTTTGGAATTTTAAATTTAAATTGTGTCGATATAGGAGTGCGATTTTTAAATTTTGTAGTTTTAAAGTTTTGAATTTAAAAGACGATATATTGTTGAAATTTAAATTTTATTTGTATTTTTTATTTTATTTTAAATGTGAGATTAAATATTAAAATTTTAACGAGATTTTCCGTATAAAAGGCGAAATTAAAAAAAACGATTTTGATCCGTAAATTTAATTAGAACTTAAATATTTGTAAATATGTTACAACATCAAAATTAAAGTTTCTACAAAAAGGCTGATAGAGTTTCAAGAAGCTAATAAAATGGAGAAACAACGTGTGCAAGGAAATCGTTGACCAATTTGATTATCTTCGATTTCTTTGACTCCCTACCGGCTTCAATCAGGTTCGCACCGTTTTTGACTTTTTTTTTGAACGGTTTTGGCTATTTTGTATTTCCAGTCGTTGAGGAAAGAAACTCTATTCTTTGTTGCATTTAGTGGGTGTTAAACATGAAAAAGTTACCGATATCACGTCAAATATTGTATACAACGAAGTATTTTCAAATTTGTAAATCATCATTGTAAGGTTTCATTTGACATGTAATTTAATGTATTGTAAAAAGTACACCACTTACACTACTAGAAAACATATATATTTTCTACAAAAATTTCCGACAAGATAAATGTGTAACGAACCAATTTTGAGTTTATCTTATAATATGTTTATTACATTATTAAGGGGGTGTTTTTAAATAAAATGAAAGTATATGGGTTTATTGAATTCACTAAATAACCTAAGTTTGGGATGAAAGGGGTAACTTAGAAAAGAGAAGGACTAGAACTATAATTAGCCAATTCTTGATTTGGTTTTAATCATATATGTCGACACACACACTAGGGAGGTGTGTGTGTGTGTTGTGGTTAAGAGAGAAGAAGGGAAGAGGAGCAAAAATTGGCCAAGATCATCAATTGATAAGATTACATGGTTGATTTGGAAGATTTGGCTCACACAACTCTTTTTAATCATCAAGTGAGTATCATCTTTCTCTTTAATTCACCATGGATTCTTGGTTTAGTAAAGTGTTGATAGATGAACTTTAATAATCTAAAATTGAGGGTTGTATTGAGTAAATTGTTGATAAGGGTGATTATTCTAGTATAACTAAAGCTAGATGAACAACAAATTCAAGTTAATTTCACTTAATTACAAGTTTGATAATTAGGGTTCTTGAGACCAAAAAATTGGGGTTTTGAATTTGGGATGTTTGGTTGTGTATTTGATTATGTTTTAATGTTTGTAAGGTTAGATAAACACAAGTGCATGTAAAAATCTATTGGCTTTGGTGAATCTTGATTTGCATAGAAATAGAGAATGTTGGGTGAAAACCTTAACTGGTCAAATGGGTAAAGTTCGATTTGTATGATTAAAAGATTGTGTATGGCTTGGTTAATCAAGTCTTGTTGTAGAGTGAAGTGAATAAGGTCTTAGGATGGTGTAAGTACCTAAATTGGTGATTAACAAGATCATAGATTACTAAACTAAGTGTGAATTGTTTAGGTAATTGATTGGTCAAAGCCGAGGAGCAACCGGGAGCTTCTAACGCCAAAGGTAAGTGCTTTGCACTTATTTAGTACTAGATATGTATTTTGTGATAAGTAACTTTGTGTTATATTATTTATTTGTCAGTGTGATAATTGAATCGTATGAACTTGATAGTACTTGACTTGTTATGTGGTGGAATCGACCCGTTAGTATAAATAACAAAAGGGTTGAATAATATGAGGTGTGGATACTTCATGGAAGGGGGTAAGTGAAGCAAAATACTTCACGGATGTAAATGAGGACATAGTTCTCACAAGTGGTAGTGAAGTTGACTACTTCATGGTGGACATGAAGTCAATTACTTCCTAAGTTGACATGGAGTCAAATACTCCATAGGAGAAACCGAGAGGCGGATCTCTCACAAGACATGTGGATATGTCAAATAAATGAATGATAAACTATAAACCATGTATATATTATTATTAATCTTAAGAAGTTGTTAAATGTATGCTTAAATATAAGGATATGTGTTATATTGCTGTGAAAAAGGAAAAATGGAGTTATTGTCAAAATTGTGTTTTCTGAGTGGCCAACTCTTACGCCCACCAGCGTACTCTTACGCTGGACCTGGAGAAGTTCACTGCCTTACTGCCCCTTTACGATGGAAAATTGTTTTCTGGGTGGCGTACTCGTACGGTAAGTGGCGTACTCGTACGGTAAGTGGCGTACTGATACGCCAGGACTATTTCACATGATTTTGTTTTGCTTGATATGCATTGATACTATGGATGGGATGTTTTACTTAACTAACCTTGTTTATTTTAATATTGTGAATGTAGGAAAGGCTCCGTCATAATCTCGGTCTCGCCAAGGTTGGACAATTGGATTCTCAATGTTTCTTTTGGAAATTATTTGTTCTAAAAACTAACCCTTAGAAGGCAACACTTTTGTGTGGGTTCATGTGTAATATGTAATAGTCTAAAAATCGTTAAACACTTTCTTTATGAAGCTTTTGATGATCTTTTGTTAATTTAAATAGTGGAACTAAGTTTTTGAACATGTATGCTCATCTGGGACCTAAATTCCGTATTATTTAAAAGTTTTAATTGGTTACAAATTCCGGGTGTTACAAAATTTCTCACAAGTTAGCGACAAATTTCCGACAAAACAAAAACAAAAAAGTAACTATACGATTTCCTACAATTTTCCAACAAATTTATTAAACAAGTTAACTTATTTATTTACTATAATCGTCGGAATATTGTCGGAAATTACCGACAAAATGCTTGTCGCTAATTCGTCGGAAAATAGTCGGGACTTTGTCAAAAAAACATTTCCTACGGGTTTTTTTTTCAACAAACACTTTTTTGTCGGAAACTTGTCGCTAACGACCAATTCTGACAAATTTCCCACAAAACTGTTGTCGCAAATTTATCATTTTTTTAGTAGTGAGATTTCATAGGAAATTTGTCAGAATTGGTCGTTAGCGACAAGTTTCTGACAAAAAAGTGTTTGTTGGAAAAAAACCCCGTAGGAAATGTTTTTTCCGACAAAGTCCCGACTAATTTTCCGACGAATTAGCGACAAAAGTCTTTCGTCGGTAATTTCTGACAATATTCTGACGATTATAGTAAATAAATAAGTTAACTTATTTAATAAACTTGTCGGAAAATTTGAGGAAATCGTATAGTTACTTTTTTGTTTTTGTTTTGTCGGAAATTTGTCGCTAACTTGTGAGAAATTTCTTTTGTTGGTAATTTGTCGAAAACTTTTGTAGGAAATATATATGTTTTCTAGTAGTGTTATTGATATGCTATCATTTATAAATATTTTACATGCACAATTATCCCCATAATTAGCACAAATCATAGAGAATATGATAAGATATGATACTTAATCCACTTATTTGTGTTACAACAGAATAATTAACCCTTGCATACAAAAACATGAAGAAAACACCAAAAAACAAGGCAAAATCAGCATCCGGAGGCCAATCGGACGTTCGTGCACCAAAGAAGTCAAATTAAAGCAAAAAGACAAAATTATGGTTTGCACGGTCGTGTATTGCATTTCACAGCCGTGCAAATGGTGCCACGTGCCCCCGTCCTTTCCTGCTCTGCTAGATTTCCTCACGTGCAAGAAATGAGTGCTTTGCACGACTTTTGTGACACCTGCAAAATTCCAGAATCCAAAACCTATTTGTTAGGCTAACCCAACTAGACCCAATAAGGCTCAATAGAAATTCAAGACTATTTGAGGCCCAATAAGGATCCAAGTCCATTAGAGGCCCAAATTTCATAATCTAAATATCATATTATCCATTTGGTTTCGTCTAATGAATAGTTATGTAATCTTGCGAATTTGAGAAAAGGTACAAGAACGTACGCGATTTAGTAATTTTAAACGTTTAACGCGGCAGACATCGATTTATCACCAGGCATTCGATAAGACAGTTGATTAAAATAAAAAAATTTCTAATATTAAGTATTAATATTAATTGGGATAGACTGTTCAAACAAATATACGCGTAATACGTGTATGTAAACGTTAAACCGTGTTAAATGCTCGTAAGATCAACGATAGCGGTACGGTTGTTACCAATACGTATATTGATACGAGAATATTATGAACATTTATTTTAATAATTATTATTAAAATAATAATAACAATACTTGGAGGGTGAAACGTATGAAAAGATGAATGCATTAGAAGCGCGGTGCCGACGTGTACCGGTGTGCTTATCAAACGAAGCAGAAATTTCATGATTTAAATACCTAAACGAAATTTATAATAACGTTTCATAAATCTAAGCACCTTAACATAAAAATTCGTAATTTTAATCATGACGGAGACTAAAGTGGATACCCACTTTCCCTAAACCAATATTATTTCTCTTGGAAGCCTTCACCCTAACCCTAAGTATAAAAGCATCTCATCACCTTCTCCTCCTCCTTTCTCCCAAACCCTAGCCACACAAAAACACACACTATGTGTGTAATCGGATGAGAGAGAGATGGAGGTCGGCGGCCAGCCCTTCCTCCGGCCAGCACTCCGGCGGGCTAACCAGGCCATGACGGCGGCTATGACATGTTCAGACGACGGCGCTGGTGATGTCCCGACGCGAGGACGAACGGCGGTGGAGAATGAGGTGGAAGAAAGAAAGAGAGAGAGACAGAAAGAGGAGCAAGGATGAGAGAGAGGGCCGACCAAGGTTTTGAAGCGGCCTTGGCGACGAGGGATGTGATGATGGTCGAGACCGACGACGGAGAAACCCGACCGGAGAGGGAGAGGGTTTCACCGGTTTTCCAACTAGCTCTTCTCATATCCGTTTTTTCGACGAAATTAGGGTTCCGGTTACCCCGTCTTTCCGACGAGGCTAGCAAACGGCGGCAATGGCGCTGATGGTGGTAGTCTTGGTTCCAAACAGAGGTGACAAGGTATCAAACCCAACCTTCCTACAGCTCAAGTTATTTACCGACGAACAAAACCGTCTTTCCAGCCACCCTCGATTTTCGGTTAATGTTAAAAAGGTCTGATACTCATTTTCTTGTTCCGATCTTCGGTTTCTAAAGGTTAGTTTTAAAGACTAACCTTTCACATTCGATTCTCATAATTTTCTATCTAGATCCATTGGTATACCTTGTAGATTTAGTGACTTTGGTGATCGGGTTTCATTCCCGAGTATTAAATGCGTAGTTTTTGGACAGATTTGAGCATTTCGAGTCTTGGTCAACCCGGTCAACACTGGTCAACGAAAGTCAACTGGTCAAATCTGGTCAACTATGGTCAACGGGTTTGTATAGGTGAACCAAACGCATAAAAAGGTATATAACGCGTGTTAAAATAACTATATTTTATTACGCGAGAATAAACGTGCGACCGGGTAAATCACGTTGAGCTTAAAAGATTTATTAACGGTAAAAATAATAATAAAATAAATATTAACTTAACAGTTAATATTAACGAGCCGTAAATACGTATCTTTGACAAAGAGTTCGTTCCAACTAAAACATATAATTACTCTTAAACGAGAAAATAGGTTCGTAAATATGTAATCGGTCAAATGAGAATCTCGAATACGATCAACGAACGATATGTACAATTATAAAATATTACTCGTGAACGTATATATATATTTATATTACAATTGTAACATAAAAATCGTTGAGGATTATAGCTTAATACGAATATATATATGATTTGAGATTATTTGAATAACAAATACATTTTATATAAAACATATACATTAGGTGCTTCGTTTAGATATATATAAATGAATACAAGGATACGTATGATACTTGTGGTATAAAATGGTTTATACAAAATAAATACGATTGAAATGATTTTAAACTTTAAGTATCTTGGAACGTACACACACGTGTGTGTGTGTGTGTGTGTATATATATCTAATTGATATGACGCTAAATGGTATTTAAACGAATGTTTAAACGGACTAAACAAGGTTTGATACGGCTATATTTTTATAAATATAAACGTACCATAAAAACAAATAGATACACTTATATAAATAACTATAAATACATATTTGTATAGAAATATTCACATGGTATATGAGAATCAAACGATTATTATATAACATGATGTTTAGCTTTGAAAATAAGTACATGTACATTCACACGCTCAAATATATATATATATATATATATATATATATATTTGTGTGTGTGTGTATATATGTGTCGTAAGACCTTTGAATTGTGACACGAACATCTAGAAACTTAAACGAATACGCTTTGAATAAATGTGAAAACTTGTGATCGCCATAATAAAACATAAAGTTGTATATATTATGTTAAATGGCGCACGAACATGAATAATTATTAATAATTATACGTGCACATAGCTATATACGATCGTCTACTCGACAAACTAATAGTTTTGTATACAAGTTCTGAAACATATTCGAGTCGAGAAAGTCGACTCGAATTAAGCAACTAATACTACTGAATGTTAAACCAACATCTTATATAGAATCAGTAATATCGTTAAGAATCTATAGAGCTCAACAGCACACGTGATAACTCAACAAGGATTTAGATTTATGTTATAACATTAGGGTTAATTTATAAAGTTCTTTAAGTACCTACAGGTATTGTAGGACTCGAGTAGAGCGTAAAACCGTGACTATCATATCATGTGGACATTGGTTTCCATTGCTATCAAAAGGACATTGGTGTTCCTGACCCGTCACCAGGTGAGTTCACTACCCCCTTTTTACTTTTAAATGTTTTAGAAACATTGGGAGAGAAACATACTTGCTTAACACGTTTGGAAAACATGAAGCATCATCGTTTGATACATTTGAAAACATCATTGTTTGATACATTTGAGAACACCATTACGTGATACATTTGAGAAAACATTAAACATATTTGCATTATACGTAGAAAAAAGGAATCATGACCGATCATTTATGTTTACATGAGACAATCGTGGAAGAGCTCGTAAAGTCCCCTACGTGAACAATTTATTAACCATTAACTCGTATGTAAGGCCCCAAACCCGGGAACCCGACACGTTGGCATACACATAAGCACAGTAGTACATGACATCAAATTGTCCCAATAAATGCAGCGAAAAAAAACAGTCAACATGTGGTCAATGACCCAAATCTCAAACGCAAGTCAATCAAGTACTAATATCTAAATAGTTCAATCATCACAACAGAAATAAATGTCATCACGGTAACCAAACGCCATCCAGAAGCCGCCAGCTCACACCTTCTCTTTACCTGAAATACATGCTAAAACGCCAGCTACGCTGAGTGAGTTCTATAGTACTTTATTTGGGATATTAGTTTCCCAATACCGTTATAAAATGGTTTAAGTCTCAAAAGATATTAACTCATAAAATGGGTTATAACAAAATGATCGTTTAATATCAACGACGCACACTTAATTCCCGCCTGCCTAATCCGAGGATACCGGAAAACCCAATCACCCGTCAGACCCTGCCAGACACGTTATCCCGTTGACTAAAGTCAACCCGATATCAACTTTACACTCAATCACCCGTCACGTCAATAAGTACGTAACACGTTCCCATACATCCCATGCATACGCAGCAAAATTTAGAACATGTGCGCTTAACACACAACGCCACCTATCTTATGATTAAGGTCAACAACCTACACATGTATTCGAGCCCAAAACATTAAAACATTTAAATATGGGCGATAGAAACTCACCTTTGCTAGACGTAACATGATCACTAGAACCCGCTAACACCTCGTACTCGCCCTTTGACTTCGCACCTATATCACACACAATTCACGAGTCAATATCATGACCCAATGATAAACCTTCGCCTACTCGACTAATCCCGACGTCACGCATGGTTACATACACGTGCATTACGCCATGCCAAAACCCTAAATACCATGCGAACCCCCAAGCACGTTTACGCACTTCATGTGCGTCTCAAGCCACCCCCGAACCCACCTCGGCTAACCCCGGCTCTCTTCTACAGTCACCGGCACTGCCCCACCGATCCAAACCATCTCTGGCCACCACCCGCAGCCTCCATGGCCTTCAGCCACTGCTGCCACGCGACTCCCCCCCCCCCCCGGCGATGCCGTGTCGTTGCCACCAGCACCGAGCCGGCAAAGCCCCTCCCCGTTTCTGCCTCGGTCATCCGAAGCCACCACCGCCACGTCTCGCCCTTCTCCAACTCGCTGCCACTGTCACAACCTTTACCCGAACCCGTGACACACGCCGGCCACCACCGTGGGTTCGGCCGAGCACCCGATGCCTCACAAAATGTTAAAAATAGAATACATAATCATAACGAATCTAGACTAGAGTTATACCTTCGATCCAAGTGACTCGTGCTAACCGAATCACTAGAGAACTCGTCCCTTCCCTTTACTCGTCTTCTTCGAACCTAAATCCTAAAAAATGATTATTACGATTAACCGAATCTTAAAACACATACACGATGATTAGAGGCTTGCGATTATACCTTGATCTTTGTTGAAGCACTTTCCTGTGACAACACTCTGGATAGAGTCTTAGTTTGTATTTTCATGTCTGTAATTGTCTTTGTATGTAAGAGTCTTTATGTATTAGTTTATCGAGATGTATTTACTTTTACATATTGAATGTTGCATTTCTTACTAAGTGTTTTGCGCACTTACATGTGCGCAAGAGAAAGCTCCTGCGTACTTAGCAAGTACGCAAGAATACCTTTGCGTACTTGTTAAGTACGCAAGAGCATTTTGCCCTGCGCACTTGCTAAGTGCGCAGGCATCAGGTCAGGTATAAGTAGGATAGGTTGACAGAAGTTAAGTACGCAGGCATAAACGCAAATACGCAGATTATAAATTCAGTGTTTTTCTCTGTAACCTTCAAGTGTTTATAATACAAAGAACGTTTAAAGTGATTCTCTTGTTGGTTTACTTTGTTTAGTTTGACTCTCCACCTAGTCACGGGCATTCCGCACCCGGTTCGACTAGTAGACCCACTTGCATGTGACGATCCGCCACACCCGAGGGACCTACAAGTGGTATCAGAGCGTTTGCTCCTGATTTCGAGTGTTGTGAGTGAGTTTGGAGAGTTTTTACAAGCAAAAAGATGTATTTTTTGGTGATTTTTGTGATAAAATAGGGGTAGCTCTTGAGCACTATTTTAGAAACAAAAATCACTTAAAAAACTGATTTTTGTTGTGTATTTGAGTGTGTTGAGCATCAAAGGTTGGTTAGAAACAAGTTTCTGACCCTTTGGCTCATTTGCATTGATCATCAGACCAATTTTTACCATCTCCGGCGAGTTTCAGGTGACCCGAAAAGTTTGGTGAAAGTTGCTGAAAAGGTGTCCTGCGTACTTACCATTTCTGGCAAAAAGTACAGTTTTGTGCGTACTTACTAAATACGCAAGACTTATCTCCTGCGTACTTATAAATACGCAAGACTGAACTTGTGCGAACTTAAGCTATATCATGCGTACTTACATCTACTCCTGCGTACTTACAAGTACGCAAGAGCAAATATAAATACGCAAGACCATTTCTCAAGTGCGCAAGGCCAAAGTCAAGTGCGCAACTGTGTCTGAATTTTCTGAAATTTGACTAAGTGTTCACTATGTCGAATCTTCAGAATCTTGGAAACCTGTTGAATTATGATAATGAGATCGATACACCACAGAAACCACCAAAGTTGCTGAACATGAACGATTATTCTAATTGGAAAGCACGTTTCGAGCACTACATTTCATATACCGACTCATCATTATGGATACCAATCCTTGAGGGATATAAGCATCCCACACACATCTATCTTGATGATGAATTGCCCAAGCCTATTTCTAAACTCGATGAGGAAGAAAATAAAGCATATGATCGAGAGAAGAAGGCACTTGGTTCGATCACTATGGCATTAACTCGGGAATTGTTCCACAGTTTTCGAGGGTATGACAATTCTAAGGATCTCTGGAAAGCTTTACAGAAGATATTCGAAGGAAATAGTGACATCAAGAAGAGTAAGCGGGATCTTCTCAGGAAGCAGTATGAGTGCTTCAGATTTTTTGAGAACGAATCTTTAGATGACCTCATCTCTAGATTCTATCATCTACAGACTGAGTTGAAGGCTTTTGATCTCAAGTATCCAGCTGAAGAGATGGTGGAAAAGTTTTTGGATGCTTTACCACCCAAATTTAAGATGTACACAACCCTGATGAGGGAAAATCCTAAATTCTATGAGCTGACAGTTGAAGAGGCAATAGGAAAGGTTCAAGCTCATGACATGAACCTAAGAAGAAAGGAGAGCTCTGGAAGACCCCAGATACAAGGCCCTTCTATGTATCATGGGACGTCTTCTACATCCAAGTCATCTGGCTCTGGAATTTCCCTCTTCACTGGAAATCCTACTGAAGAAGACCACTCAACTGGGTGTCTTGGTCATGCTTGCTATGCTTCAGGATCAGGGTTGGGGTCTCATCATCAAAATACCTCAAGAAATCCTCCTGCTACGTCTTCAGCTAACAACTCAGCTATAGCCAGAATAGCTGAAGATCATGTAGCACTATTCTCATCTTGCATGCTTGCATATGAAAACTTCATAGGTGGCAAGCTTACTGATCCAGAGACGATTGAAGAAGATTTTAATCAAGTGGATCCTGATGACATGGAGGACATGGATATGGCCATGCTTTTGAGGAGAGCCAAGCGTTTCCTGAAGAGGACAGGAAGAAAGTTTATTGGCGGGCATCCTAATGCCAAGGTCGGGTTTGACAAATCCAAGGCCAAATGCTACAAGTGTCTGAACTATGGACACTTTGCTCGTGAGTGTCAGAAAGACAGAGCACCTGCCTCTGGTTTCACCCGACCCAGCCAAGGAAACAGCCATGGCCAAAACAATCCAAACCACCACAATCAAAGCCAAGGTGGAACGTCCAATGCACTGGTAGCCCAACAGGACGACAACTTTGATTGGGGTGTTCATCTGGAGGATGCCATCATCGCACAAACACAGGTTGGTCTCATGGCTGAGATCATGGAAATGATGGAAGCAGAGAGAAGGGAAGCTTCTATGGCTGACCTAAAAGAGTCTACTACTGCTGCTACAGAGGAAGAGGAGGAAGCTGAAGGAAAGGAAGCTTCTGTAGCTGAGAAAGAGGAATCGACTACTGCTGTTGCTCTCATGGCCATTGGAGAAGCAACACGTTCATCTCATGAGGTAGACTCTAATCCCTTTTCTGTTGTTTCATGTTCTAAGTGTCTGGGGCTAAAACTTGAAAATTCTAAGCTCCAAGACAAAATCGAACCCCTAAGTATGGCAGCTCTAAACTATAAAGAAAACGAAAAACGTTTTAAAGAGTCTATTGAAACGTTGAAAAAGGAAAAACGTGAGTATTCTTTAAAAATGAGCGATCAACAGCTTCACTTGGATATTGCTTATAAGGGGTTGGAAAAACGGAACAATGAAATCAACAAACTGCAAAATGAGATCTTGAAGTTAAAATGCACTAATGAGAAGTTGAAAAACTCTCGCTTTGTGGTGGAACACTACGAATCTGTAGTGAGACAATTGAATGGGTTAGTGCTGGGTACTAATGTCATTCCTCCACCAGTGAGCGGGAAGTTTGTCAATAGCTTAATAGACATTGATCTCACTTGTCTAGATGAGTCCTCTGATAAGGATGATTTCCCTAAAAAGGATGAATCCTTAAGTAAGGCTAACTCCACATCTAGTGAGGAGTTTGTTACTGCTTCTGAAGATGGGTCGGTTAACACTTGCCCTGAAGGAGTAGTATCAGAGGAGTTGTTAACTGAACATAAGGTAAAGAAAAACGTTATCACTAATGGTGATAACTGCATTTTAACTGAACCCGATATCATTGAAACAAATGATAAACTAAAGGTAATGCTTTACGGTGGGTATAAAAGTCTTAACCAAGTAAAGAAAGAGGCTTTTTCAGCTCACTATGGGCTTGGGTATAAAGAAAATTTGGAAAAATATTATACTCCCAAAAACCAAACTGGTAAGGTTCAGACTAATGTTCATAAACCAACTCCTCCTTCTCATAATGCTGAGTTATCTAAGGCCAGATCTAATGAGCCTTACAAGAGAACTTATATAGACAAGAGGAACTGTTTTCACTATGGCTTGGTTGGTCACATTTTTTTGAACTGTCCTTCTAAGAACCAAGGGAAACGGCCTGTTGTTTCACAACCAGCTGTTATCCCCAGGTCGCCACCAGTGAAACCATCTCCCAAACATCCAAAGCAAAATGTGGTGAAACCACCAGTCAAACCGATGGTAAAGCCTAAGATCATATCTGAAGCTAAACCATCTGTTCCAAGAAAGGTAACGCAACCTGCTGTACCTCGTGTATCTACCTCTGGTAGTACACATACTGGTGAGAAACCTGTGGCAAGACTCTCTAAGCCACAGAGGAGGAGACGGAACAAGAGGTTGAGAAAGCTTGAACAGCTTACTTCAGTTCAATCAGGTGAAGCTTCCACAAGTTCACCTGCTGTAGTTGAACCAAAGTCTCCTGTTTCGGTTAAGAAACAAAAGAGATCCTGGAACGCCAAATCCAAAACTTCTCAATCTCCTAGTTCTATTTCTTCTAAAGATTCATCAATTTTGAACAGTCATCATGACTATGAGTTAAAGGAAGTAGTTTATTTTGAAAAGGATGGACGACCCAAGACCACAATGGCTTGGGTCTCCAAAACTAACTAATTCTTTTGTGACTCGTGCAGGGACGTCCGAAGGGTACTATCTTTAACCGCTGGTATGTAGATAGTGGATGTTCCAGGCACATGACAGGAAACATGGCCCTGCTCCAAGACGTTAAACCTTTCAGAGGCGGCTATGTGGCCTTTGCCGGAGAAAAAGGCGGCAGCATCACGTGTCAAGGCGTGTTTTCGAACGGTTGTGTCAGCTTTGACAATGTCAACTTCTGCGAGCAGCTGAAGCATAACATGTTGAGTGTCTCCCAAATGTGTGATAAGGAGTACTCGGTGATGTTTGACAAGTCAGAATGCCTAATTCTCAAACTCGGTTTTGAAGTTCCGGAAGATTGGATCTTGATGAGAGCGCCAAGAACAAACGACACCTATCAGATCGATATGAGCGTGGCAACAACCACCTCATCAGTTTCTACCTGTTTGCTTTCTAAAGCGACAGAGCTCGACTCCATCTTATGGCATAGGAAACTCGGACATATTTCGTATCGTAAAATGAATCATCTTGTCCGAAACGGTTTGGTAACCGGGGTTCCTAAGCTGAGATTTACCGTTGCAGATGACTGTATGCCGTGTAAAAAGGGCAAACAGCAATGGAAGTCTCACAAGCCCAAGCTCCAAAACTCTATTGATACCCCTTTGGAGCTATTACACATGGATCTGTTTGGCCCCATAAGTATCAGGAGTATTGGAGGTAAGTCGTTCTGTCTAGTAGTAACTGATGATTTCTCATGTTTTTCTTGGGTGCATTTTTTAGGTACTAAAGACGAGACTGCTGATATCCTTCAATATTTGATCCTGAGCTTGGAATCTCTTTGCAAGCTGAAAGTTAGAAGGATAAGGAGTGACAACGGAACTGAGTTCAAGAATAATTTGATGGAGCTTTTCTGTCTCAAGAAAGGGATCCGTCACGAATTCAGCGCGCCGTACACGCCTCAGCAGAATGGAGTTGCTGAACGGAAGAACAGAACACTGATTGAGACTGCAAGGACTATGCTGTCGGATGCAAAGCTTCCTGTCACTTTCTGGGCTGAAGCCGTTAATACAGCTTGTCACGTCTTGAACAGAGTTCTGGTTGTGAAGAGCCACAACTAGACTTGTTACGAGTTGATCAACAATCGACTTCCCAATCTTGATTACCTTGTTCCTTTCGGTAGTCCTTGTTCCTTGTTGCTACAGTACAAAGACCGCAAGTCTAAGTTTCATGCAAAAGCAGTGGAAGGCATCTTCTTAGGATACGTTGCCAACTCGCCTTGCAAGAGAGTGTACAACATAGGAACTCGTACTGTCGAGGAATGGTTTGAAGTGGATTGTAGTAAACACAGCATTCCACCCGAACCAACAGGTCCAGCTTGGGGTTTTGATTATGATGCGTTATTCAAGTCATTCAATCTTCCTGATATATCTGCAGTTGATGCCGCAAATGTTTATGAATTATTGGGTGGCGGCGATGACTCCAGTTTCTCTACTCGTGCCACTGTACCCATTGTAACTCCTGATTCCAATGCCGCATCTGCATCTGGAACTCATGACAGTGATAACAGTGAAGATGTTCATATTGTTGGAGATGACGCTCAAGCCAATCCTAACACAACTGTAGGAAATGACGCTCCAGCTGATCCAATTAACATTGAATCTTCTTCCTCTGGAACACAGGAAATGGGGGAGTTAAGCACGAATCTTGATCCAGAAATTCAGGAACCGATTGTACCAGAGACGAGAGTTCATAGGAATCATCCAATCGACAACATTATTGGTGATCCTTATGCCGGCATTTAGACTCGTCATCGAACCATCAGTGAGAACACCAGTCTTTACACAGAGATACTTGACACTAGTGTCATGGAAACATGTCTGCATGCTGCATTCGTGTCCCAGTTAGAGCCAAAGAATGTGAAGGAGGCTCTCACTGACAACTGCTGGATTGAGGAGATGCAAGATGAATTGTCTCAATTCCAAAAGTTGCACGTGTGGGATTTGGTTGACTTGCCAAAAGGGTTTCAGCCAATTGGAACCAGATGGGTGTTCAAGTGCAAGACAGATGATCGTCATGTTGTTGTGAAGAACAAAGCAAGATTGGTTGTTCAGGGTTTTTATCAGCAAGAGGGCTTGGATTACACGGAAGTATATGCCCCAGTTGCTAGAATTGAAGCCATTCGACTGTTCTTGGCTTATGCCACATATGTCGGCTTCAAGGTCTATCAACTTGATGTGAAGAGTGCTTTCCTTTATGGTAAAGTTCATGAAAAGGTCTATGTCACTCAACCTCCCAGTTTTGAAGATCCGCATAATATCAGTAAAGTGTATAAGCTCGACAAAGCACTTTATGGTCTTCATCAAGCACCGCGGGCATGGTATGAGACATTATCTAAGCATTTACTGTCTAATGGTTTCGACCGTGGACAGATTGACTCGAATCTCTTCATTAGGAAAGCAGGAGGTGACATTCTTCTTGTACAAGTATATGTCGACGACATCATTTTTGGGTCTACCAATGAAGGGATGTGTATGGAATTCGAGCAGGTGATGAAGTCCAAATTTGAAATGAGTAATATGGGTGAATTGTCGTTCTTCCTGGGTCTGCAAGTCAGTCAAAGAGAGGATGGCATTTATCTACATCAAACTAAGTATGTGCAGGACATCTTATCAAAATACAAGATTAATGATAGCAGTACTTATGGAACACCTATCCCAGTTAATCATGTTCTACATCTTAACAAAGATGGAAAGGATGTAGACAGCAGATTGTACCGTGGGATGATCGGATCACTTATGTATCTCACAGCTTCAAGACCCGATATAATGTTTGCTGTGTGCTTGTGCTCAAGGTTTCAGTCTCAACCGAAGGAGTCACATATGATAGCCGTGAAGAGAATTTTCAGATACCTGAAAGGGAAACCCCGATTAGGTCTTTGGTACTCTAAGCAGCAGTCATTCGACTTCAAAGCCTACACTGATTCAGATTATGATGGTTGTAACCTTGACAGAAAGTCAACTTCTGGTGGATGTCAATTCTTAGGAGACAGACTGGTCTCCTGGCAGTGTAAGACGCAGTCAACGGTTTCTGTATCAACTTGTGAAGCAGAATACATTGCTGCAGCGAGCAGTTGTTCTCAGATACTGTGGATTCAGCAGCAGTTGAGAGACTACGGCTTAAACTTCACTAGAACTCCTCTATTCATTGACAACAATGCCACAATGTCCATCACAAATAACCCGGTGAAACATTCCAAAACTAAACATATAGAGATTCGCCATCACTTCATCCGTGATTGTGCTGAAAAGCATTTAATTGAACTTGTAAAAGTTCACACGGATGACAATCTTGCTGACCTTTTCACAAAGGCATTTAATCGATCCCGTTTTGAGCATCTTGTCAACTTGATAGGAATATTCAATCCTGAGTGAAAAATTAATTTTTCTTAATTCAATTCAATTCATGGAAGTTAAACTTTATTTCTTTTAAATTTTCTGTATAGTTCTTTTAAGTTTCAAAATATTTTACAAAAACAAAAACAAAAATAGAAAATGGAGAAAATTTCAAAGTTAACTTGAGAAAAGAGGAAATGATAGTACATCAGAAATGATCTAAATGTCACAGACTGCTCATATGGGAAATGATTGCGTCATGCTTACTTAACTGTTTAGGTTATTATGTTTTTAATCTGCTTATTTACGAGTAATTTAAATTTTCAGTAGGCTGTATGCGTCTTTGAATCACTAGTAGTGTGGAAACTAAATCTAAATTACAACTGTGATTTGAACCCATGTTTGCAAGTGTGCGTGTGTAAAAGAATAGAAAAGATCATTATCAGATATAGGATGTTATATTTTGGCAATGATTTTCTTTTGAGGTCAGTTTAACCGTTGAGCATGTATTCACCCTTGAATCATTCCTGATTCATTGAAATCAAATCCAGATAAAAGTTGGATCCCCTTACCTTATTCAATCACCATATATATTATCCTGAATCAACATTCCGTTATTCAATGAAGAAAATCAAATGAAACCAAGACAACTGAATCACTCGATTCTGAATCTTATGATTCCTGATAATCCTTATGGATTCTGCTTGATTTTCCGGTGCTAATAGATGTAGCTTCATTCTGAAAATTTAGAAAATCATTGGGAAAATCTTAGATGCCTTGAGATAATGCAATTTACATTAGTATAACATATCAGTGGGGTACACGTTGTATATCTTATAAATAATACCTTAATACACAAGAATGTGATACAAATATGCTTATAGTTTCAAATCTTATAATATTGTCAACTTGAATTACTTGTCTATATGCTTATTACGTATGAATAAATAGTAATCCATGACATGATCCCATATTCTTTGATGTTTATTTTGTATCGTTTTTGCTAAAAGATAGCCTGATATGATCCTCTGCTCGTGTCTTTGATCAAAAATAGTTTGTGTGAATACATGTATATTTCTATGAGAAAAGATCAAAAATATTTTAAGTTTATGCATAGTTCAACTTTATTCAGAAAAGCCAAAAATATTTGTTTTTAACCTTCCTGAATTGATTTTGAATCCTCTTGATTGAACATTTTTATCTTGTTCGTTATTTGACTTAAAATCTTCATAATTTGAGTTGAAAGTGTGCGCACATAAGGGTCTCTGCGTACTTGATAAGTGCGCATGAGGTAAACCCTGCGTACTTAACAAGTACGCAAGACTTAAGTCATGCGTACTTGGTAAGTACGCAGGAGTTAAGTCCTGCGCACTTAGTAAGTACGCACGACCAATATGTGTTGGGTGTAAATACAGGACTTAGAAAATTTTTTAGAGTTTATCACTTTCAAACCTTTTTCTCCTGTGATATTCCCTCCGGCCATTTTCCTCAAAAATTTCGAGTGTTCCAACCAGATTTTTCGTCCCACTCATTGTTTAATCATCATCTAACATTTACTTGGTGAGAATTTCGGTCCGTATCATCCATTAAATCCGATGTTTTCGACCGATTCAGCGAGGGTTTTGAGTGTGAAATTATTGACCTATTTTGGTGTTCTAAATGCAAATTAAGACCTAAAACTTGTTAATAATCACTAATCGAAACCTATTGACTCCTAATTTGTCCTTAACTTGGTTTGATTTTGGCCTTGACCCTCGATTGCCCGTTGGTTCAACTGGGTTGTCATCTAGGTCAAAAATTTGACGGGTTTAGCAGTTAGTTGCGGTGGATAGTGGTCCCATAGGTCTTAATCAAGTATTTCGACCTTGTGGTGACCACAATCAACGGCAATGCCTCACTTCTGTTGGAAAGATGTGATTTCTGGAATTTTGCCTGAGTACAAGTCTTGCGCACTTAACAAGTACGCAAGAAGTAATTCCTGCGTACTTGTTAAGTACGTAAGAACAAACTACTGCGTACTTGCTAAGTACGCAGGACCAACACTTAGCAAAAATTCCTAAGTCTGAAATTCACTTCATTAAGTAACTGCTATACTGAGCATGTTTATCCATTTCCAATGATACGTGTTGTTCTGATTATGTTTTCTGTGTGTTTTTGCAGATCATGGTGTAACAACCCCAAATTTAGGGCCGAATTTTTTTTCCATTTAATTACGTACTGTCTATCTGGATACTTGAACTGCTGACTAGCAAGCTTGAACACCTTGGATTACGATATAAAGTCCAATAAACACATTGTGATTACACTAATGGATTATGCCCATTGAACTTGGCCCAACTGTAGAGAAACGGACTTGGTACATTAATGGCCTAACTAAAGGCCCGATATACGAACCCAATCCAAAACGAATTAGTAAACATTATTTGACGGATCATTACATGATTCGATATAATTTATAATAATCACGAACTAATTCGTTTACGCGGAGAACTGTTAAAACAATTAACGCGCTCGTACGGGTTATTACCGGTTATCCGACGCGATATAATATTTAGACGTCAAGTTTCATATATATATATAATGCAATATAAATACTAGTATTTAATTCGGGCAACTGACTAGGAGTTTACGCGAGAAATGCAACGTTGGACGCGCGACTGCGACAAACACCGGTGTTGACATCAGCGGGATATGCTAAACCCGGTATAACTAAATAATGTAAATAAGTATTTACTATATACCTAACTTATTAAATTATTAATATTATTATTATTTAAGAATTAATAAATAGTTTCGGAACACGACACGTTTAACCGGAGCGGACGCGTGTGAACACGCGGTACAGAGCGACACCGACTATTTAAGAAATATCATAATAAAATATATAACTATGTATTATTATAGTTAATAATAATATTATTAATATATAATATAGATTATCGGAGCGCGAATCGATTGTTTGAAGCGAACGCGTTTGGCACGTGCGGTGTCAACGTGTACCGGCTTGGGCAGCAGCCTAAACGAAGTTTATACAAAACAGATATTTAAATGATAGATATGGTCACGACATATAATTATAGGAATTATAAATAATAATTAACTTCGGAACGCGAAACGTTTAACCTGAACATACATGGTTAGACACGCAGTATAGGAGCGACATCTAACTATTTTAGAACCGTGAGAAAGTAAGTAAATTAAATCATTATTTATTAGTTATTATTATTAATATTATTTAAACGGAGCGCGAGACGTTTATTTAGGAGAACACGTATAAGGCATGCGGTGTCGACACATACCAATTTGGACACAAGTCGGAACGAGAATTTTACGAAATAAATATTCAAACCATATTTATTACCGCGTCCTATTACTATAAGAATTATAGGACCAAACTACGGATTTATCGGGCATGACGGAGACTCGAGACAATATGCGATATGACGAAACCAGTCCAAGTTACACTGGTTTTAACCTACCTCTAGTTTTTATTTTAGTTTATTAGAATTTTAAAATTCAAGTCTGACTTTTTGAAAGATATTTAGAATCCTTCTTTGAAATTGGTGTGATTTTGCCATCATTTCTCCTCAAATATCTTATCATATCTCCTCAAAATCGATGCATATCTCCATCTTTACAAGAATCCAACATTCCAAGACTTTTTATTTATTTTCATCTTCTGTTTGAAAACACAGAGAGGGAGAGAGAGTTAAAAATCAGTAGAGAGAAGGTGGTGGAGCCGGTGGTTTCCAACAGCCCCTTCGGCGGGTCTCCGGCGGCGCAACCACTACGAGGACGACGGTTTGAGGTATCAATCGACTTTCCGGCCACCTACGGTCTTCCTGCTGTCCCTCCTGGTCGCTCCAATGGCCGCGGAGATGACGAGCAGGGAGCAGCCGTGACTCCGGCAACCCCCAAAACAGGCAACATGGATAGACGGCGGTGCGTGGGGTGATTTCAAGGAGCCAAACTCGTAATGGCGATTTTGTTGGCAGGTTAAGGGGTGACGACGGCTAGGGTTCTGCCATCAGCTACGGCGACAACGGTGGTGGTCTCCGATGTAGCTGAAACGGTGGTGGTGGACCTGGTTCCTCCGACAACCCCCCTCCTGCCGGTGACATCACTTGAGCAGGAAGATGAATACGATGGCGGCATTTTCAGGGTTCCGACGAACCCTTGTTTTCCCGGCGATTTCAAGCGACCCAGTTCCTACCCCCTTATATTCTGATCCTTGTTTTTTTAGGTTAGTTTTTTTTTTAAGATCAAAATCTAACTGTAGAATCTCCAAATTTTCCGGCTAAACCGGTTGAGTATCGTGGCCGGGTTTTCATTCACGGGTGTTAAACGAGTACATTGACAGGTTAGGGTGAAGGCGAGACACCACCCGGATAGGCGGGACTTCTCTGGTCGTTCCCGACAGACCCGGGTTTCGGTCAACTCAGGTCATACCTGGTCAATGCGGGTCAAGGACGTTTAACGGCTGAAACGACGAGCGGGTTAGCGTGCGTGTAGTAAGGTATAAACGCGTGTTAAGTTTGTAATTGTTATTGTATTTGTTTTTTTAAACGTGTGTAATAGTTAGTTGAGCTAAACCGACTCGATCCCGACCACTCGAGATTTAGATGTAAAAACCGAACCTCGTTTGTGTGATCGTATTTGTAAACCGGGTCTCCGTCCAAAACAAAAAGAAGATATAAAAATCCATATATATATATATATATATATATACCTTTAGTTATAAATAATATAAAGTATATGATTTAATAAAGTAAAGCTAACCTCATAAGCATTTATATAAACCGAATAAGAAAAAAATATAAATTTAAAACGAGTTATTATACGATATGCAAAAGTTATACAAATAAATTTATTTATATAAATATATTTATAAACATACACACATATTTACGAGCATATGTATGCATGTATATATTAAAACATACGATCTCAAACTTATATAAATATGTTTATAAACATTAGTATTTTGATAACTTAATATTATTATTATTATCATCATCATTGTTATAACCATAAGTATTAGGGATGTTTAATTTGAAGACTAATTATTATGGATATTATCTAAGCTAGTATTTTATTATTATCAACATTAGTGAGCGAGTCATATTTTATTATTATTACTAAAAATGTATTTATTGAAAAAAAATTACGAACCGACACTTTCTTTACCAAAACCGTTGTACCCATTATTAATATTACTACTTTTATAATTACTAAAGATACATTATTATTATTATCATTACTTTGATTAGTTATGATTATAATTATTATTAATATCATTAGCATTATTTTTAACATAACATTATAACTATTAACTTTATTTAAATTATGCATATCTTTACCATTATTAGTATTATTATCGTTACTATTATTTTCAATTACTAAAACGTAAATTATGTTTTACACTAATATTATTAACGCTACAAATATTTTCACTAGTATTAGTACTACTATTTATTTACACGAAATATATATAATAAGTAATATCATTATTTTTATTAATTACTATTATTATTATACAACGTTTACTTTCTTTCATAGTAATACTACTTTGATTATATTTATAATTATTATCCAACTCGTATTCAAACATGTATCTATATTTTCAATCTTAAATATTTATTTTCGTACGAATGTGCATAGTTAAAGATACTAACTATTAGCTACTTCATATAACAAACTCATCATATATATATTTATTTTTGAGACTATTATATATTTATGAGAATTTATATAATTTCAAGCTTTGACATTTACCAATATTTGTTAACCAAGCATTATAACCATATTTTAATATAAGACTACCATAACTAATTTCTTTAATACTTATGATTTATAATATAAAAGTATATTTTGATGACTTTTATGCTTAGTTATATATGCAACTATAAATCTTGATTATTATTTTCTAAACAAACATAGCTACTCGAATGTATATTTATTTTTACATAAATTATATAAACATCGTATAAGTAAATAACATTTAGTGTTACCTTGTTTGAGTCGGACCATTATTATAATACTTAGTATTACTTTGATTCGGGTCGAAACATTATTTTACTACTTTCATTAGAACATATACACAAGTATTACCATTATACACGAGTACTAAGTTAAACCAACACTTTTATAGTATAATATTAGAATAATAAATAGAAGTTACAACCCGAGACTTTTACCAAAACGACCCAACACTTTAACGAATCAGTCGAGCTCAACCACACGGTTAATGACATTACTCTAGTACAACATACTAATGTCACCATTATAATTAGGATTTGTTTTGACAACTGCACACCATAACAAGCTCGCAACTTTAGCATATTATTTGGCATATACAAGATTACCAGGTGAGTTCATGTGCTTTTCCCCTCTTTTCTTAAACTTTTGGGGTGATTACATGCTTCTGTTTTGTTTACATACTTGGTGTATAAATTAAATAAGGCCATTTTTAGCTGCCATAACGAATCCCCGAACTTTAGCACACAATCATTAACTCCTTTGGAGCCAGCGAATATATGGGTAGTACTATCTGGTGAAACCCCCGCACACCATGGGCCCGACGTAACCGGGACAACCTCCCATGGAATGATAATCATATGATGATAATAAATATCTTGTGACATATATTCGTTTAACAGTTTGAACTTATGTTGGCAGGCATGAGTAACTAGACCCATAACAATAAGGGGTATGGGTTAGGGGATAATATTATTATTTCTAGATGTCCACAGGTTGTGGGCACATGGTTGATTGTGAACTTGTTTAATTTTATACCATACATATTTGGATTTTCAATATAAATGCTCTATTAACTAAACTCGTAAACTCACCAACTTTTTAGTTGACACAATATTTTTAAGCATGTATTCAGGTACCATTCTCGAGTTTGGAAATTAGCAACCTAGACACGAGCTTGCTTGAAGATAGATGATTCCTTAGAAGACTTATGACGAGCCATAGATTCATCCCGAGAAAGCTTTGATGAGAAGATAGAATCCATTGTTTCATTATATTTTTAGTTAGTGTTTAGCTGATATGAACCTTTGTAAATGTAAAATTTGACTTAGTTGGACCAATGACATTTATAAATTATATGTCACGTTATTTCCGCTGTGTTTTGTTTTGGTATTCGATCGTTATGCCTAGCCCCCTGGTCGGGTTGTGACACATGGCTCGGGCGTTTTCTAACGAATTCACCCTGTTAGCTAACACTGAACCAGAATGGAAGGGTGCAGCGTTGCAGTACAGAGACATAGTTGATTTCTTGAACCGTTCAAGAATCAGCTACGCCATTTCTGCTGACCCGATCATGTCAAGACCCTATCTCAAACAATTATGGGAGACGGCGGAGCACGACTGCACGGTATCCCCCAATGTCATTAGGGCTACCGTTGCAGGTCAGGCTATCGCATTTTCTGAAGATAACATAAGAAGGGTCCTGCAGTTCAGAGACCTTGCTACCGACCCGACAGCCTATCCAGACTACTTTGTGGATGGGTGTTGGAGGAAAAGAATGGGATACGTCGGAGCAAGGGACTATGCTTCTTATAAAAAGATGTGGGTATTAGACCAATGGCGGTATTTCGCCCACGTCATGATCGTGTGCATCTCGTCAAGGAAAGTTGGGAAAGATGCCATGGGTCATGACCTTGCAGCAGCCATGGTCAGCCTTTCTCTCAACAAGGGCTACAACTTCTCCCGCTACATCTTTAAGGCCATCAATGACCAGATCAACACAGTGGAGAGGTTTTGGTTCTTGTTATACCCTCGGTTTGTGCAACTTTTGATAAATGACGCGTTGCCAAACCTTCCTGCTATAGGGGAGAGACTGCAAGTCAAGCGGGTGGACAAAAGAGAATTTGCTCAATTTCTGAAGCCAGGCAGTGTAGAACCTACCCATGTACACACAGAACTCTTTGGCCACCTTCTAAATGAAGCATATGTGGCACCTGAAAACTGCAGATGGTACAGCCACGACTCGGAACCTGAACTGAGTGAACATTCCAATGAACAGCGGGAACAACACGATGAGGAGAATGAAAGTGATGATGAATCGTCTGAGGATGGAGACGACGAAGGCGGTAATGGTGGTGCTGAGGAATCCGATTCAGAAGCAACAGAATCAGATTCTTCTGATTCCGATGACGCACCATCGCAGGTACACCCCAGGAGATCGGCACAGGTAACCCTACCTGAGTCGTCCTCCAAAAGGAAGCGACAGAGCTCGAGCGGCGAATATGAGCCAACATCTGACTCTGTCGCTGCTCTACAAAGACAAAGACGAGAGCATGTTCATAAGAACAGAGGAGATAGGCAAGAGGTTGCTATCCCCAGGGTAGTAGAGGTCCCGACTGTGCAGCAAGTACAAGTTCCAGCTGCCAGTCCAGATTCAGCCTCTACCCCACCAGAACAGCAATTGTACCGAAGGAGGAGAAGGCCACAAGTTCAATGTGAGGCCCCAAACCCGGGAGGCCCCACGCGTTGGATTTACTCATTCACAAACAGTTCTCAAACTAGAATATCAAATAACGCAGCGGAAAATTTCATTTCAAACATAACATTACATCGTTTAACATGCGGAAGCGTAACATTTTCAAATACATGTACATAACAAAAACAACTCGTAACGGGATGCCAGTCTTCATATCATCCGGGTAACTCCTCAAGCCGCCCAGCATCACCGTCCATCATCATAACTTCCTTAACCTGAATGTGCATACTAAAAAGGTCAGCTACGCTGGTGAGTTCTAGTTTTAACATAAATCATTAACATCAAATATTTGCCAAAAACATAACATCATACTTTATTTAATAAAAGCGTACGTAAAATATGCAATAACTTAACATCATCAAAACATCGTAACATAGCATCATAACACTAGTCAATATGAACCGAATCTGCGCCTTCTCGTAACCGTCAAACCCATACATCGCATACCAGCGGATGAACTTAAGGCTCGCTACCTCTAAGTCATCCGTCATCCAGGTCTCCTAAGGCTCGTTACCTCTAGGTGGACCAAACATACGTCTCCTAAGGCTCGTTACCTCTAGGTAGACTAAACATACGTCTCCTAAGGCTCGTTACCTCTAGGAAGACTAAACATACGTCTCCTAAGGCTCGTTACCTCTAGGAAGACTAAACATACCATAGGCAATATTTCCCCGCAAGGAATAGTACCTTCCATCGGGATCCCGGTAATCCCATGGGTGACCGTCGTCACCCCATCCTCAACCAGTTGTACAACCGTTAGCCAGCCACATAGGCCCCCGTAAGGTGAGGCCAATACATACATACATACCTTAGCTCCCGTAGGAACTCGTGGCAGATTCGTTCATTCGTGACTTTCATAAAAACTTTACCTCGTTTTAGTTAAAGCATTCGTACGTTTTATTAAATAACACTTCATTCGTAAACCTTTCATAAACTTCGTTTGGCAAAACATTTCATAACATCGTCCTTCGTAAACATCGTTTTATATACCTCATTTCGTAAACATCATTTCGTAAACATCGTTTCGTATGTATGCACACCAGCCCAAAAATATTAATTAAAACATTTAAAGAAGGGCTTCTAGAACTCACCTTATAAGCTAGTCTCGGTTGTCCTAAACAAAGGTCCAACAACGTCACTTCCGATCTGAATTGATTAATTAAATACACATCAGACCTAAATCCCGACTCTAACGGTTTACTCGTTCTGTTACAGGTGAATACACTGACTTCACTTACTGATGCAGACCTATCGAAACTACTTAGTTTCGACAGGTGCAGGCCCATCGAAACTTCTAGTTTCGATACCTGCAGGCCCCTCGAAACTTCTAGTTTCGACACCTGCAGGCCGCTCGAAACTCTAGTTTCGACACCTGCAGGCCGCTCGAAACTTCTAGTTTCGACACCTGCAGGCCGCTCGAAACTCTAGTTTCGATACCTGCAGAACTCAGCTATCTTCCCCGTGAAAAACCCTAACTTTCGCAATGCAGGTCCGACCTGGTCAAGATCCGGACTTTTTACATTCAAAACGTGTATTTTCCCTTCGTGATTCCAGATTTATAACCCTTTCCTCATTTGGTTTATAAAAACCAGTCATTTTCCCGAAAATACCCGAAAACCCAAAAACGAACAAAAACTCAGATTTGATTCGGGTGTTACCTGATTTCGAGATTCTGATCCGGAGGTTTTGCTCACGAGCTCAGTAGCAACAAGCTCCTTCAATCTCGGGTCGATCCGCCAACTTTCTCTCTCTACGGTTTCTCTCTCTAGATTCTTGCAAATGAGAGAAATGGTGTGTGTGTTGGCTATTTAAAGGGAGGAAACCCCCCCCCTTCCTTCAAGTTTGCCGGCCCAACCGGCCCGGCCCGTTACGCCTCGTTCTTTTATCCCGTTCGTCCCGGTTCAACCCGTTATTTAAAATCCTCATTTATTTTGGGATGTTACATTCAAGCTGATGTGGCAGTCACGACAGTCACAGAGGAGGTTCCTGTGACAGTGACCCTCCCTACAACATCCGTCCAGGTGGCGGTGACTACTCCAATTGTTACGGAGTCTGTCACCATCACCCCTACCATAACACCCACTCCCATCATCTCATCCCAAATCCCAACACCCGCCATTGATCCTCCAAGTCAACCCTTCACTTATGAAGATTTCTCACAAGGGTTTGACTTTGGTACCATCTTCTCTTCCCCTATCCATAATGCCGAAGCATCATCGTCTAGGCATCCTGATCCGAATGAGGCAAGGATCGATGTGCCAGAAACCCAAGTTGCTGGACTGCTGAAGACTATTCAGAAGTCAAAGGAGGAGTCTGATGCTCAACAAGCACAGATTAATTCATTGGCCGATGAAGTTAGGATTCTACATAGCCAGAGAACGGGGACTAATGAGCGACTGAAGAACGTAATGGCACAGAATGAGCTGTTAATGAAGACAAATGAAATGATTCTAGGCCACAGAACGTCACTTGAGCTAAGGCTGGATTTACAGAGAAAAGAGCACGAAGCGATGGTCAAATTAGTTGCAGAACTGACCAAGAAGCTTGATGCTCAGGGGGAGAAAGAGAAAGAGAAAGAGAAGGAGAAGGAGAAAGAGAAAGAAAAGAAATCCACTGGTGCTGAGTCTTGTCATCCAGTCGACTTGACTAAGGATAACGATAAAGACAAGGATCCTGAAGCCGGTCCTAGTAGAGGTGAGCACCAAGCTTTGGCAATTGTGCCCATCTCTGCTATTCCAATGGCTGAGGGGGAGTCTACTCATCAAGAGGGTGGTGATACCTCTGGTGGTGGTGGTGATAAAGGGAAGTCAGCAGCCGATGTGCTCAAGGACTTATCTGATGATGAGATCCTTTATCTTGAGCCTAACTATTCCAAGGAAGCACAGATCGATGCTCTCCTTAATCTGGAAGAATGAGAGATCGACTCTGGTGATGACTGGAATGATGATGATGAAGACGTGGTGATAGAGATTCCCAAGGGTGACGGGGAAGGAGAGTACGAGCTAGAATTTATCCGCATAGGATTTCTGACGATCTTGGGCGGCCTTCATGCGTGCTTTGATCTGATCAAACCTTTTCGATGTTTCTTTAACGACTTCGAGACTTCCCAATTCCTTCTGTCCAATCTCACCCCAACAAACCGGGGTCCTGCATCTTCTCCCATACAACATTTCATAAGGCGGCATGCCTATCGTCGTGTGATAACTGTTGTTGTAGGAGAATTCGGCTAATGGCAGATGACTGTCCCAACTGCCACCAAAGTCGATAATACAAGCACGAAGCATGTCCTCCAACGTCTGAATGGTCCTTTCGGTCTGACCATCCGTTTGCGGGTGGTATGCCGTGCTGATATTAAGTCTCGTACCCATCGCCTCGTGAAATCTTTTCCAGAACCTCGATGTGAATCGTGTGTCCCGGTCGGATACAATCGTTAAAGGCATCCCGTGCCGTGCTACTACTTCATTAATAAATACTTCTGCTAATCTTTCCGACGAGAACATCTCGCGAATAGGTAGAAAATGAGCACTCTTCGTTAAACGGTCCACAATTACCCAAATGGTGTCATGACCTTTAGCTGTGCGAGGTAGCTTGGTTATGAAGTCCATAGTAATGTGTTCCCACTTCCATTCCGGTATCTCAAGTGGTTGAATTTTCCCATACGGTTTCTGGTGTTCGGCCTTCACTTGTGAGCAAGTCAAGCACTTGCTTACGTATTTCGTCACTTCGTGTTTCATCCCAGGCCACCAGTATTCCTTCTTCAGATCTTGGTACATTTTGTTGGTACCGGGATGGATAGAGTAACGAGACTTATGAGCCTCATCCAAGATTTTGGTCCTAAGCTCGCCACCCATAGGTATCCATACTCGACCAAAACGTGTCCTAACACCAAGGGTGTTATATTCTAACTTATCCTGTTGGCCAACCATCCTTTCCTTCTTTATGTTTTCCCCCTTTAGTGCCTCTTCTTGAGCCTTTTCAATTTCCCTCATCACATCCGACGTTACCACCATTTGGCAAGCTTTCACTCTAATAGGAGCAGGCACATCCTTCCGGCTTAGAGCGTCAGCCACCACGTTTGCTTTTCCAGGATGGTACATGATTTCACAGTCATAGTCTTTCAAAAGTTCCAACCATCGCCTCTGCCTCATATTTAACTCCTTTTGCTCGAAGAAGTACTTCAGACTTTTGTGATCGGAGTATATGGTAAACTTTACCCCATAGAGGTAGTGCCTCCAAATTTTTAATGCAAACACAACAGCAGCAAGTTCCAAATCGTGAGTCGGATAGTTGACTTCATGAACCTTCAGCTGTCGTGATGCGTATGCGATCACTCTTCCACGTTGCATCAGCACACACCCCAACCCCTGACCCGAAGCGTCAGAGTATACCACCAGGTCTTCATTGCCCTCGGGAAGGGCCAAGACTGGAGCTTGGGTTAGCTTTTCTTTTAACTCCTTAAATGCCTCATCCTGCTTCGGACCCCATTCGTACTTTTCTTCCTTTCGTGTCAACTTTGTCAATGGCGAAGCTATTTTCGAGAAATCCTGAATGAATCTCCGATAGTAGCCTGCCAACCCTAAGAAACTGCGGATCTCCGTTGGCGTCTTAGGAATATCCCAGTCCCTTACCGTCGTTATCTTTGCTGGGTCTACCATAATGCCGTTCGGGTTAATGACGTGACCTAGGAATTGGACTTCCCTAAGCCAGAACGCGCATTTGGAGAACTTAGCATACAACTTCTCCTTCTTTAGAGCTTCCAACACTTCCTTCAAATGACAAGCGTGATCACCCTCATTCTTGGAGTAGACGAGGATATCATCAATGAACACAATTACCGATCGGTCCAGCATCGGTCGACACACCCTATTCATCAAATCCATGAACGCTGCGGGGGCGTTCGTCAATCCGAAAGACATTACGCGGAACTCGAAATGTCCATAACGCGTGCGAAATGCAGTTTTCGGTATGTCTTCTTCCCTCACCTTCAACTGATGGTACCCGGACCGAAGGTCGATTTTCGAGAACCAACTTGCGCCTTGCAATTGATCAAACAGGTCATCGATCCTTGGTAAAGGGTACTTGTTCTTTACCGTTCGTTTGTTCAACTCGCGATAATCGATACACATTCTCATCGAACCGTCTTTCTTTTTCACAAACAACACCGGAGCACCCCACGGCGAGATGCTTGGTTGGATAAATCCTTTCTCAAGTAACTCGTCTAGTTGTGCCATTAATTCTTTCATTTCCACTGGTGCTAGTCGATATGGAGCCTTAGCCACGGGCTGGGCATCTGGTACTAAGTCGATTCGAAATTCAATCTCTCTATCGGGTGGTATCCCAGGCAACTCCTCTGGAAACACCTCCGGGTACTCGCGTACCACGGGTACATCGTCCAGTTCTTTCACTTCCTTACACTTGTCAATTACGTATACCAGATAAGCCTCGCATCCGCGCCTCAAGTAATCTGCTGCCTTAATCATCGAGATGACGTTGGGCATCGGGGCATCGCGATCCCCAAGTACTTCCACTTCGCTACCATCCGGAGCCTTGAGTCGGATTATCTTTCGTTTGCATATAATTTGAGCCTCGTTGGCAGTTAACCAATCCATACCTAACACGACATCAAACCCTCCCAAAACCATAACAAATAATCTGACGGGAAATCTATGGCCTTCTATCTTTATCGTGGAATCGTCAACTACTTCGGTTACCATTACGGTTCTACCCTCAGCGGTTTCTACATTAAAGGCTCGTTCTACTTTACTAACCGTGTACTTTACTCGTTTACAGAAAGTTACAGATATAAAACTCTTACTGGCACCCGAATCGAATAACACTGAAACAAAAGTGTTGTCAAGGATGAACGTACCTGACGCCACATCGGGGTCATTCCTGGCCTGTTCTTGCGTTAGTGCATACGCTCGAGTCTTCGCTCGGGGCCTTTCCTCCCTCTTCTCTGGGCCTTTCCCTTTCCCGGTCTCGCCCATCCTGGGCTTAGTGCATTCCCGGCTCATGTGGCCACTCTCCCCACAGTTGTAGCATTTGATACCATTCGGGCATTCTCGGGAGTAGTGCCCGGTCTTGCCACATTTGTAGCACAAATTTGATCCCAACCGGCATTCACCGGCATGCCTTCCCCCACACTTCCCACAGACTGCTAATTCATTTACCCTGGCCCGTTTGTCCTGAGCCCCAAACAACTTCCCACCCGATCGCTTAGCGGGAAAACTCAGCTTCTTCTTAGGCTCTTCAATGGCAACGACATTCAGTGCCAGATCATCAAATACCACGCCGCTCAGTTCTACTACCGAATCGTAGGTAGTAGGGGCGTTTGCCTTAACATATGTGCGGACCTTGTCCGGCAACCCTTGAATATAACAAGCGATCTTTCTTCCTTCAGTAGTGATAAGGTGTGGCACCAGACGTGCCAGTTCATTGAACCGTGTCGTATACTGCCGGTGCGTCATGCTCCCAGCCTTCAAACCCAGAAATTCCCTTTCTACCTTTTCGATCTCATTCCTTGGACAGAAATTCTTGATCACCAAAGTTTTCAAATCATCCCACATCATCGAATCAACCACCTCGTTCCCCTTAGCCTGGCGTACACCTTCCCACCAGTGAGATGCTTCCTCCCTCAAGGAGTTAGCAGCAAACTTCACGACCTGATTCGGTCGACATTCACTCAGACGAATGGCGGCTTCCATACGAATTACCCAGTCAAAAGTAGCCACCGCGTCCTTCTTTCCAGTCAGAACCGGCGGGTCACATACCTTGAATGACTTATAGTCGCAGCCGCGAGCAGGCGGTGCGTTAACGGCCTCAATGTTTGGAATATCAGTTGTCAGTTTAGATCCGCCCTCCTCATTAGCCTTCTTTAGTGCTTCTGCCAGTAGTCCTGGCAAAGAAGCCTTCATCAATTCGGTGAACTCACGTGCCAGAGCCGCTCTTACTTCCGGTTCAAAAGTGAATTGTTGTTCTTCAGCATGAGTCGGCTCAGTCCCGTGCACACTAGCTTCTGGCTCAGTGTGAACACTTCCTTCTTCACTGTACTCCTGGTGAATAGGAGTTCTACCTCGGCCACCACCGGTACGACCACCGGTACGGCCCCCACCACGCTTTCCGTTCCCTCTTCTTGCCATTCCGTTCTACAAGACAAGGAAATCCAATGTCATCACGCTAGTTAACAAATAGAATTCAACAAGCATTGTAAGATGTTAATATACACTGGCCATCTGCAATTAACCATTACACTACCTCTTGATTTCGATTTGACCACCTTTGTGATTTCCATCAGAACCCAAGTCCTAACCTTAACACTTCCTAAGGCATACTATATATGTAAATATATATACACTACCTTCATACCTGATGCTGTGGCTCGAGTTACCCGTACTGGCATCCGCTTTCGGTCCCATTCTCAGTTTAAGTTCAGACACAGGGAGTGTCCAAATCTCTCAAACTATTGCTCTGATACCAACTTGTGAGGCCCCAAACCCGGGAGGCCCCACGCGTTGGATTTACTCATTCACAAACAGTTCTCAAACTAGAATATCAAATAACGCAGCGGAAAATTTCATTTCAAACATAACATTACATCGTTTAACATGCGGAAGCGTAACATTTTCAAATACATGTACATAACAAAAACAACTCGTAACGGGATGCCAGTCTTCATATCATCCGGGTAACTCCTCAAGCCGCCCAGCATCACCGTCCATCATCATAACTTCCTTAACCTGAATGTGCATACTAAAAAGGTCAGCTACGCTGGTGAGTTCTAGTTTTAACATAAATCATTAACATCAAATATTTGCCAAAAACATAACATCATACTTTATTTAATAAAAGCGTACGTAAAATATGCAATAACTTAACATCATCAAAACATCGTAACATAGCATCATAACACTAGTCAATATGAACCGAATCTGCGCCTTCTCGTAACCGTCAAACCCATACATCGCATACCAGCGGATGAACTTAAGGCTCGCTACCTCTAAGTCATCCGTCATCCAGGTCTCCTAAGGCTCGTTACCTCTAGGTGGACCAAACATACGTCTCCTAAGGCTCGTTACCTCTAGGTAGACTAAACATACGTCTCCTAAGGCTCGTTACCTCTAGGAAGACTAAACATACGTCTCCTAAGGCTCGTTACCTCTAGGAAGACTAAACATACCATAGGCAATATTTCCCCGCAAGGAATAGTACCTTCCATCGGGATCCCGGTAATCCCATGGGTGACCGTCGTCACCCCATCCTCAACCAGTTGTACAACCGTTAGCCAGCCACATAGGCCCCCGTAAGGTGAGGCCAATACATACATACATACCTTAGCTCCCGTAGGAACTCGTGGCAGATTCGTTCATTCGTGACTTTCATAAAAACTTTACCTCGTTTTAGTTAAAGCATTCGTACGTTTTATTAAATAACACTTCATTCGTAAACCTTTCATAAACTTCGTTTGGCAAAACATTTCATAACATCGTCCTTCGTAAACATCGTTTTATATACCTCATTTCGTAAACATCATTTCGTAAACATCGTTTCGTATGTATGCACACCAGCCCAAAAATATTAATTAAAACATTTAAAGAAGGGCTTCTAGAACTCACCTTATAAGCTAGTCTCGGTTGTCCTAAACAAAGGTCCAACAACGTCACTTCCGATCTGAATTGATTAATTAAATACACATCAGACCTAAATCCCGACTCTAACGGTTTACTCGTTCTGTTACAGGTGAATACACTGACTTCACTTACTGATGCAGACCTATCGAAACTACTTAGTTTCGACAGGTGCAGGCCCATCGAAACTTCTAGTTTCGATACCTGCAGGCCCCTCGAAACTTCTAGTTTCGACACCTGCAGGCCGCTCGAAACTCTAGTTTCGACACCTGCAGGCCGCTCGAAACTTCTAGTTTCGACACCTGCAGGCCGCTCGAAACTCTAGTTTCGATACCTGCAGAACTCAGCTATCTTCCCCGTGAAAAACCCTAACTTTCGCAATGCAGGTCCGACCTGGTCAAGATCCGGACTTTTTACATTCAAAACGTGTATTTTCCCTTCGTGATTCCAGATTTATAACCCTTTCCTCATTTGGTTTATAAAAACCAGTCATTTTCCCGAAAATACCCGAAAACCCAAAAACGAACAAAAACTCAGATTTGGTTCGGGTGTTACCTGATTTCGAGATTCTGATCCGGAGGTTTTGCTCACGAGCTCAGTAGCAACAAGCTCCTTCAATCTCGGGTCGATCCGCCAACTTTCTCTCTCTACGGTTTCTCTCTCTAGATTCTTGCAAATGAGAGAAATGGTGTGTGTGTTGGCTATTTAAAGGGAGGAAACCCCCCCCTTCCTTCAAGTTTGCCGGCCCAACCGGCCCGGCCCGTTACGCCTCGTTCTTTTATCCCGTTCGTCCCGGTTCAACCCGTTATTTAAAATCCTCATTTATTTTGGGATGTTACATTCAAGCTGATGTGGCAGTCACGACAGTCACAGAGGAGGTTCCTGTGACAGTGACCCTCCCTACAACATCCGTCCAGGTGGCGGTGACTACTCCAATTGTTACGGAGTCTGTCACCATCACCCCTACCATAACACCCACTCCCATCATCTCATCCCAAATCCCAACACCCGCCATTGATCCTCCAAGTCAACCCTTCACTTATGAAGATTTCTCACAAGGGTTTGACTTTGGTACCATCTTCTCTTCCCCTATCCATAATGCCGAAGCATCATCGTCTAGGCATCCTGATCCGAATGAGGCAAGGATCGATGTGCCAGAAACCCAAGTTGCTGGACTGCTGAAGACTATTCAGAAGTCAAAGGAGGAGTCTGATGCTCAACAAGCACAGATTAATTCATTGGCCGATGAAGTTAGGATTCTACATAGCCAGAGAACGGGGACTAATGAGCGACTGAAGAACGTAATGGCACAGAATGAGCTGTTAATGAAGACAAATGAAATGATTCTAGGCCACAGAACGTCACTTGAGCTAAGGCTGGATTTACAGAGAAAAGAGCACGAAGCGATGGTCAAATTAGTTGCAGAACTGACCAAGAAGCTTGATGCTCAGGGGGAGAAAGAGAAAGAGAAAGAGAAGGAGAAGGAGAAAGAGAAAGAAAAGAAATCCACTGGTGCTGAGTCTTGTCATCCAGTCGACTTGACTAAGGATAACGATAAAGACAAGGATCCTGAAGCCGGTCCTAGTAGAGGTGAGCACCAAGCTTTGGCAATTGTGCCCATCTCTGCTATTCCAATGGCTGAGGGGGAGTCTACTCATCAAGAGGGTGGTGATACCTCTGGTGGTGGTGGTGATAAAGGGAAGTCAGCAGCCGATGTGCTCAAGGACTTATCTGATGATGAGATCCTTTATCTTGAGCCTAACTATTCCAAGGAAGCACAGATCGATGCTCTCCTTAATCTGGAAGAATGAGAGATCGACTCTGGTGATGACTGGAATGATGATGATGAAGACGTGGTGATAGAGATTCCCAAGGGTGACGGGGAAGGAGAGTACGAGCTAGAAGATGGAGAGATCTTCGAAGTTCCATCCTTCAACGCTCTGCTCGACACAGGTTCAGTCGAGCAGGCTAGTAATGTAGAAGCCTCGACTGAAGCCTCCCCAGTTGACCCTGAACCTGTGGACCCAGAGGCACCGAAAGATACAGACATGCCTTCTACCTCATCAAAGGGTCCAGCTCCTGTGTGGCAAAAGATGTCTATCATAGACAAGCACGGAGCAACAGGGATGATCTTAGCTGTAAGGTTCGAGGAGGACAAGCAGCTGTTCGCTATCAAAAGATCTGGGGGTTCAATACTTGAAACCCACCAGTGAAGCGTTCAGCTCCTTGCCCAAATACGACCTTGTGAACCTTGCAAACCGAGAGCTGCTAGGTCACTCCAATCATGCAGTAGCGATGGGTTTGTGGGTGGTTCTGCAGCGTGAAGCAAGATCTGGGAACTTTGAAATGTTCAAGCCTCAGGTGCCCAAGAGAGTCAAGGATAAGCACGCTGTGCATCCTGTGACTAAGAAGCACTTAAAGAAATTGGTATACAAGCCAGTGCGATGTGAAACTAAGATTCCCCTGAGCAAGTTATCTCAGGATATTCTTGGTGACATGTGGTACTGGTATGTAGATCCAAAAACGGGCGAGGCTGTGATCATGGGAAAGGGACGTTCCGAGAGCGGGAACATAGTACCAAAAGAACTAATCAGAATATTTGATGAAGTCTGCTTCATCAACTTTTCTGTGAAAGATCTGGAGGTACTAGCTGATAGGTATTGTGTCCACACGGACGAATGGACAAAGCTCCTTGCTTCTAAATATGACAAGGTGATCAAGTTCTGCCTTGAATACAAGAAGAAGATGGAAGCTAAGGATGGGCAGCTGTGAGGACTGAAGATTGAAGACTGAAGATTGAAGACTGAAGACGATGAAGATCCCGAGCTGTTGTCAAGGGGGAGTTTGTTGAAACACTTTCCTGTGACAACACTCTGGATAGAGTCTTAGTTTGTATTTTCATGTCTATAATTGTCTTTGTATGTAAGAGTCTTTATGTATTAGTTTATCGAGTTGTATTTACTTTTACATATTGAATGTTGCATTTCTTACTAAGTGTTTTGCGCACTTACATGTGCGCAGGAGAAAGCTCCTGCGTACTTAGCAAGTACGCAAGAATACCTTTGCGTACTTGTTAAGTACGCAAGAGCATTTTGCCCTGCGTGGCATCAGGTCAGGTATAAGTAGGATAGGTTGACAGAAGTTAAGTACGCAGGCATAAACGCAAATACGCAGATTGTAAATTCAGTGCTTTTCTCTGTAACCTTCAAGTGTTTATAATACAAAGAACGTTTAAAGTGATTCTCTTGTTGGTTTACTTTGTTTAGTTTGACTCTCCACCTAGTCACGGGCATTCCGCACCCGATTCGACTAGTAGACCCACTTGCATGTGACGATCCGCCACACCCGAGGGACCTACAATCTTGACCAAATCGCGATGAACAGCCTCCCTCTCTTTCTCCTTCTTCTCTCGGCAGCCGCAACAATAAATGGGGGACCCCCCTTGTCGTAACCCTATAGGGGTGTTTGTGTCGGACCGGGCTTGGCCCTTGCGTCCCACGGCCCCTCACCCAGGCTTGGCCCGTCTCACTTCATCGCAAGTCTTGCTAATTATACAATAACCCATGCCTATTTATTTATATAACGCTAACGTACTGTCCCCGTCAAGTTTCCTGTACCCGAGAGCCTTTATTTACAAAATGTACACACCCGTTTTCTAAACAAAAAACCAGGATGTTACAAGTCTTCCCCCCTTAAAGAGGTTTCATCCTCGAAACTTGGGTTATCCGGAAACAAATGTGGATATCGTTCGCGCATCTCCGCTTTCAGCTCCCATGTAGCTTCGGATCCCTTACGATGCTTCCATTGCACTTTAACAATAGGGATCACTTTCCTTCGCAACCTCTTTTCCTTTCTATCTAGTATCGCCACTCGTTCCTCTACATAATTTAGCTTATCATCCACCAAAATGTCGTCTAATGGTACGTGTTCTGTAGCATCCGCCAAACACTTCCGTAAATGGAACACGTGAAACGTTGGGTGTATCCCTGCCAATGCATTTGGCAACTGCAGTCTGTAGGCGACACTACCAACACGTTCCTCTATCATAAATGGTTCAATATATCTCGGACTAAGCTTTCCCCGTTTCTGGAAACGGATAATGCCCTTCCAGGGTGACACCTTAAGCATCACATAATCCCCTACGTTAAACTTTATAGGTCGCCGCCTCTTATCGGCGTAAGACTTCTGCCGGTCCTGGGCGGCTTTCATCCTTTGCTTCACCAATTCAAACTTCTAGGAAGTTGTTTTCACAACATCTAAACTTCCTAACTCTTTCTGCCCGATCTCTCCCCGGCACATCGGGGTTCTACACCTTCTCCCATAAAGCATCTCATACAGCGGTATCCCAATAGTTGCATGATAACTATTGTTGTAAGAGAATTCCGCCAACGGTAGGTGCCCATCCCACGCACCTCCGAAGTCAATCACACATGCACGCAACATATCCTCCAACGTTTGTATCGTCCGCCCCGGCTGTCCATCAGTCTGAGGGTGATACGCAGTGCTAATGTGCAACCTTGTTCCCATAGTTTCGTTGAACCTCTTCCAAAACTTGGACGTGAATCTCGTATCCCGGTCGGATACAATAGAAATCGGCACTGCGTGCCTAGCAATGATCTCATTAATAAAGACTTCGGATAACCTTTCCGATGAGAAAGTTTCCTTAATCGGTAGAAAATGAGCGCTTTTCGTCAACCGATCCACTGCTACCCAAATAGTATCGTGCCTCCAAACCCTTTAACCGTCTTAGGAAATGATACCAACTTGTAAGGCTCCTTAACCGTCTTAGGAAATTTCGTAATAAAATCCATTGTAATATGCTCCCACTTCCACTTCGGAATCTCAAACGGTTGAATTATGCCATAAGGCTTCTGATGTTCTGCCTTGACTTGCAAACATGTCAAACATTTACTCACATACGGGATCACATCATGCTTCATTCCCGGCCACCAATAGTTTCCCTTCATGTCCTGATACATCTTTGTCGTTCCCGGATGTATCGAGTATCTCGACTTGTGCGCTTCGTCAAGTACCTGCTCTCTAAATCCACCAAACTTTGGTATCCAAATATGGTCATCCTTGACCCACAACCCTTGACTGTTCTCAGTCAACAGATCACGCTGTCCAAAAATCCTTTCTTTTTTTAGCCTTTCACCTCTCAAGGCTTCCGTCAGCACGTCCTTTAGTACTGTCAGGAAATCTAACGTTACTACCAGTTGACACGCTTTAACTCTAATTGGCGTGTGCTCTCCCTTACGAGTCAACGCGTCGGCAACCACATTTGCCTTACCCGGATGGTAAAGGATCTCACAGTAATAGTCCTTGATTAGTTCTAGCCACCTTCTCTGCCTCATGTTCAACTCCTTTTGCTCGAATAAGTACTTCAAGCACTTATGATCCGTGTAGATCGTACATTTGATTCCATACAAGTAATGTCTCCACAACTTGAGTGCGAACACTACCGTTGCCAACTCTAAATCATGGGTAGGGTAATTCACTTCATGCGTTTTCAACTGCCTTGACGCATACGCAATCACTTTCCCTCATTGCATTAACACGCAACCCAACCCCAAATAAGACGCATACGAATACACCACTAAGTTGTTCGTTCCCTCCGGTAACGTTAACACTCGTGCTTCAGTCAACCGCTTCTTTAACTCTTGAAATGCATCTTCTTGATCAGGTCCCCAAGCAAAATTCACTCCCTTTCAAGTTAACTTAGTTAATGGTGTTGCCAGCTTAGATAAGTCCTTGATGAACTTCCTGTAATAACCGGCTAACCCTAAGAAGTTGCGCACCTCCGTTGGAGTCTTAGGAGCGTTCCACTTCACCACTGCTTCATTCTTTGCAGGGTCCACCATGATCCCTTCTGGGTTAATAACATGCCCCAGAAACTGCACTTCCCGCAGCCAAAACGCACACCTTGAGAAGTTAGCGTAAAGCTTTTCCTGTCTCAACGTTTCTAACACTTCCCGTAGATGCTCTCCGTGCTCCTCCTCACTTTTAGAGTAGATTAGAATATCATCGATATCTATCTAGCATTGGACGACACACGCGGTTCATCAAGTCCATGGATGTTGTCGGGGCATTCGTCAATCCAAAGGACATAACCAAAAACTCATAATGTCCATAGCGTGTCCTAAATGTCGTCTTCGGAATATCTTCTTCCCTAACCATCAGCTGATGATATCCTGACCTCAGATCTATACGTGAAAACCACTTTTCTCCCTGTAGTTGATCGAACAAGTCATCGATACGCGGTAACGGATATTTGTTCTTAACTGTCAACTTATTAAGCTCCCGGTAGTCAATGCACATACGCATGCTACCGTCCTTCTTCTTCACAAACAAGACTGGTGCACCCCATGGTGATATACTTGTTCTTATGAACCCTTTGTCCAACAAGTCATGAAGTTGCTCCATGAGCTCCTTCATCTATGTCGGTGCCAATCGATACAGAGCTTTAGCAACCGGCTGAGCTCCTGGTTGTAGATCGATCTGGAATTCGATCTCTCGTTCCGGTGGTACTCCCGTCAAATCATCAGGGAAGACATCCGCAAACTCCTGCACCACTGGAACCTCTGACAAGTCCATGCTTTTTGATTTTGTTTTGGTGACATAAGCTAAGTATGCCCCGTACCTACGCCTCAAAGACTTCACTGCCTTCATCATAGAGATAACTCTCGGTAGAGAGCTCACTCTGTCGCCATACACCATCACCACAGTTCCTTCTAAGGACTTCAACCTTATCATTTTTTGTCGGCAAACAATGTCCGCATCGAACGTGGCCAACCAATCCATCCCCAACACAATGTCGAACCCTCCTAGAGCAATAATAAATAATCTAACAGGGAACCTATGACCCTCTAGATCAATAAAACAGTCGTCTAACACTTCAACAACTCTGGTGGGTGGTCCCACCGCGGTCTCAACACTAAACGGATTTTCAATCATCCTAGCTGTCATACACAGACTCTTGCAAAAAGATGGGGCTACGAAGCTCTTACTTGCCCCCTAATCAAATAAAACAGAAGCTGGTACATTATTAATAAGAAAGGTACCTGAGACAACATCAGGGCCATTCTTGGCTTCAGCTGCAGTCATGGTGAAGGCTCTTGCTTTAGCCTTAGGCTTTTCGTCTTCTTTCTTCACTCGGACTGCTTCCCTGCTCGATCACGCTCCCTGACCTACCTTGTACTCTTTTTTTCCAAATAGCCAAAACCCCCCACATTGGTAACACTTAGGATTGTGCGGGCAATCTCTAGCAAAGTGTCTCGGCTTGCCGCACCTATAACAAGAACTCGCATCAGCCTTGCACTCACCCGAGTGCACCCTACCACACTTACGACATGAATCAGGACCATCGGTCCTAGCCCACTTCACAAACGGAACCCTCGAATCCTTACCGAACCTTTTGAGGGGTACGGTCCACTTATTATCCTCTGCTTCTTCTCTTGCACCTCTGCTCCCATGAAATCATCGTACAAAGTCCCATTAAGCTCCACCGCACCGTCAAAACTCGAAGGTTGTTGAGCCTTGACTAGATGCCTAACACGATCTGGCAGACCGGCTATATATTCGAGCCCAAAACATTAAAACATTTAATAGTGGGCGATAGAAACTCACCTTTGCTAGACGCAACTTGATCACTAGAACTCGCTAACACCTCGTACTCGCCCTTTGACTTCGCACCTATATCACACACAATTCACGAGTCAATATCATGACCTGACGATAAACCTTCGCCTACTCGACTAATCCCGACGTCACGCATGGTTACATGCACGTGCATTACGCCATGTAAAAACCCTAAATACCATGCGAACCCCCATGCACGTTTACGCACTTCATGTGCATCTCAAGCCACCCTTAACCCACCTCGGCTAACCCCGGCTCTCTTCTACAGTCACCGGCACTGCCCCACCGATATAAACCATCTCCGGCCACCACCCGCAGCCTCCATGGCCTTCGGCCACTACTGCCACGCGACCCCCACGGCACTGCCATGCCGTCGCCACCAGCACCGAGCCGGCAAATCCCCTCCCCGCTTCTGCCTCGATCGTCCGAAGCCACCACCGCCGCGTCTCGCCCTTCTCCGACTCGCTACCACTGTCCCGACCTTCGCCGACCTTTACCCGAACCCGTGACACATGTCAGCCACCACCGTGGGTTCGACCGAGCACCCAACGCCTCACAAAACGTTAAAAACATAATCCATAATCATAACGAGTCTAGACTAGAGTTATACCTTCTATCCAAGTGACTCGTGCTAACCGAATCACTAGAGACCTCGTCCCTTCCCTTTACTCGTGTTCTCTGAAACCTTAAATCCATAAAAATGATTATTACGATTAACTGAAGCTTAAAACACATACACGATGATTAGAGGCTTGCGATTATACCTTTATCTTGACCAAATCACGATGAACGGCCTCCCTCCCTTTCTCCTTCTTCTCTTGGCAGCCGCAAAAAGAAATGGGGGACCCCCCCCTTGTCGTAACTCTATAGGGGTGTTTGTGCCAGACCGGGCTCGGCCCTTGCGTCCCACGGCACCACACCCAGGCTTGGCCTGTCTAACTTCATTTTATAAAAATAACCCCGCGAGTCTTGCTAATTATACAATAACCCCTGCCTATTTATTTATTTATATAACCCTAACGTACTGTCCCCATCAAGTTTCCTGTACCTGAGAACCTTTATTTACAAAATGTACACACCCGTTTTCTAAACGAAAAACCGGGATGTTACATCGTATAGCCGGGATATTATGAATAGTACTATTGGGATTGACACTCCCAGTCATGGTTAGTCGCGCTAACCAAGGGTCTATATGGACCGATGGCGGCACTTTGTCTTAACTCGTGAGCCCGTGGGGAATGGGCGAAGGGCTAAACACATGTGTTTGGTTTGGTTAAAACCCATGTAAAATAAGCTTTGTAAACCTAGCTAGTTACAATGGGTCAACTTGATAGGTCAAACTTGATATGATTGCCATATCTTGTTTATCATACACATTGAATCATTTTTGTGTAGATGGATCTGTCAATCGTTTTCGTGCAAATTGGTTTTGCCAATCGTTTACATACAAATGGTTTTGCCATTCGTTTACATGCAAATGTTTTGTTAATGTTTTCAAGGAAAACAGTTTCATATTATGGCTACGTATACATTATCAATGTTTTCAAGGAAAACTACTTTACATTGATACAATCAAACTTGTGAACTCACCAACCTTTGTGTTGACACTTTAAGTTTTTTTTTCAGGTAATTTATAGCTATGGCACGGCTGGAATAGGATAACCACTTGGATTAAACCCTAGAAGCCGAAGACGTTATCTGATCAAGATAGGCTTTTAGATCGTGCATCATTGTGATCACGCACTGTCGACTAACCTTAAGCCGTGTTGACTTGCATGGTTTTAAGTCAATGTAATATTTCTGTTAGTGTTGTAAAGGTGTTCAGCACTTTAGAACTCTTTATTTTAGTTTATGATGTTGTGTAATGTTATCAATCGTTGCAACCTTATTTTATTTATTTATTCCTTAAGTAAATGAATTTAGGGGTGTGACAACCGTGCATCCCAATGCACGGCCGTGCATTACCAAATTCTCAGTCTATAAATAGCAAGCTCATTCTAGTGTTTTAAGTGTCCAAGATCAAGAGGTGTGAAGGCCTTAGTGCTCTGCTAAGAGCCGGAACTCTCTCGGATTTGATCCATTTAGCTTTTTCTTTTTATTTTCTTTTCTAAGTCTTGTAATATGAACTTATTCTTCTCGTTCGAGTAAGACAAGAGGCAACATATACTCACTCTCCTTTGGTATTGGAACACTTTCACACATTTATATTTATATTTATATTTTTATCTACATATAAAACCACACATCAAGTTTTTGGCGTCGTTGTCGGGGACACGGTAATTCTGCGAAAGATCTAAGTCGTTGGACTGACTATTTTTCTTCTTTTTTTTGAGTCATGGTGTTTGTGTTACTTACATCTATCTTTGCAGCAATATTCAAGGATCGCGACCGCGAAAGTTTTGTTAAGAAAAATGAACAAACATAAGTACCGTCATTTGAAAGCAAAAAAATATTTTCTTTTTAGGCGTAACGGTTTTTACGTGTTTAACATTTTTATTTTTTTATAATAACAAGCTCGATACTCTGATATTGGATTGCATAAAACGAGGTAAGATTCCAAAAATAATTTCAGGATTTTTGTTGGTGACATTCCCTGTGACCACGGTTATATTTTTAGGTAATACGTTATGGAAAAATGAAATTAATTTTTAATTAAAAATATAAAATTTATTTTCTAAAAACACTAAGCTGAAAAATATATTAAAAAAACTGGTCAAAATGGGGGATGCACGGTCGTGCATCAACCAAATGCGCGTCTGGTGATTAAAGGCAGCAGTAGCAGCACTTTTCTAAAAAAACCTCACCCCCAAACACTCTCGGGTTCGACCGAAAACACCACAAAACCTTCGATTTCTCACGGTTTCTCTCGTTTCTTCACTCTAATCTCTCCCCCAAGGTATGTGAACTTGTCTATTATCGTTTTTGAGTCGATTCTTGCTTCATTTATGGATAAATTTATTCAAATAGGGGCTAGGGTTTCGTTTTGAATTTTGGTATAAATATGTTGAATCTGATTTTATTGCTTAATCTAAATGCATATTTGACCATGATAGATCATAATGTAACTTGTTTTAGCCTCGTTTAGATAGATTTGTTCCACTCGTATGATTTGGGTTCTTAATTTTTGCTTAGAAATTTTGACTTTAAATGTATGAATTGAAGCACGAATCTTTTATGTATATGTTTACAATGTAGTATAGCTTGTTGGAAGATTGTTAATTTGATGAACTAAGGCAAAATTTTTGACATGTTTGACTTTCAAAAGTCAAAATATCATTGTTTAAGTTTGAGTCTTGTTTGATAAACTGCAATTAGCCAATTATGGACTCGAAAAATGTAACCATGCCATGACAATGCATGAATTTAAATTTTCTTTAAGTGTTCCTAAAATATTTATGCATAATTTTTATGTCATATTAAATTTTTGGAGTCATTGCCATATATGCAATGATACTTTTCTATACTAACTCCATTTGTTGTTGTATAGGATATGGCCGAGTCATCTAGACAAGCGAGGGGGAAGAAGGCACACCAAATCGGGGTCCCGAACAGGATCCTCCTCGTCAGCCCACATGAGTGGCTCACCACCAACTCTACCATCGCCTCCACCACCATTCAATCTGCAGCCTATGCCAGAGTTACCACAAGACTTACACTCTTGGCTTATCTTTGATCCCGATGATGCCATTGAGGTTCATGCCTATCAACACTTAGCCACCTTACTGACACAAACCTTCGGGACACATAAAACCATCTGCTACCCAACTTTAGAGGATGATAAGCTCCTGGATACTGCAGTTCCTCTAATCACGAAACCTTGGCAGAGGTTCTCTGCTATTAGGGAAGCAACATACTATGAGCTCACTCTTGAGTTTTTAGCTTCTTTTGAGTTCGACAGGCCGGTGGTGAATATGGAGATGCAAGATTGTGTGAGATTTAGGATGGCTAGACAGTGGTATGTAGTGACTTTGGCAGAATTTGGGGTAAAGATGGGATTGTACAGACATAGGGAGAGAACAGAACCGATCTTCACCGAGAGTAAATCAGAGTTTGCAGAAGGTGAAGCCTCGGCATTTTGGAACAGAATCGGGTCAGGACCCTTTGACCCGCATACCCAGAAAAGCACCGGGATCAAGCACCCTCTCTACCGTTATCTGCATCGATGTATTGTCCTTTCTATTTGGGGAAGGAAAGATAGCACCGAGGTGGTAACCATAAGAGACCTCTTCCATCTCCATTGCCTGATTGATCAAGTTCCCTGTAACCAAGCCTACAACTTAGCTAAATTCTTTACCCGAGCCACGGGCTACAGTTCCAGTAGCCACATCTTTGGAGGACTATACATCACCCATCTGGCTCAATACTTAGGTGTTTTGTCCCTTGTAATCTTGGAATAATCTAAGATATGGATCTGCCCATTCAACCTATAGACACCCAAGTGATGATCAATATGCATATGATGAAGAAATTTAATGGGGTGTACCGGTTAGTGGGGCATCGAGGGAACATTTGGACAGGTGAGGTTGAAGAGTCTAAGGACGAGGAAGTACCAAGGGGGCAACTGGGATATAAAGGCCCAAATATGTATCACACCACTGCTGATCCCACTATGCTGGATTTGATGATCTGCATGGGTCAATTGGGACACTTGATGGACGGAATGCGGCAGGACTTCTACAATCACACCCATGATCCGTATGCCCATCAGCAATATCAGCAGCAGCCTCCCGGCCCGCATCCACAGTGGCAGCGTCCTCCTTTCCAGTAGCTACTCTCTTCACCTTTCATCTTTGATATTTGTGGTTCTTTTCTGATGTAGTTATGGTTCTTGACTTGAGACAATGTTTGTTGGTTTGTTTGACTGGGTGTAACTGTTGACAGGGTGCCACCAACTTATCCGGCCGCCATTTTTGGCGAATATTAGTTTAAATTTTCTATTTAATATTTACTTTTTATTGTTTGAGCATTGCATAGCATAACAGGGACATACAGTTTTTGGAGCAAATACTAATCAAGCTGAGGAAATCAACTATACGCATGATGGTGATGCATTAACAAGGGAGGTTCAATTTCTTTTCACCTTTATCCTACCCATGACAACCATTAAATAGCATATCCTCGTATAACAAGGACATTGTCAAATTCTAAGTATGGGGTGTTAGAAAACTCAACAATGCAATGGCAGCATAATGTGTCCCAAGTACTACAAGTGCATGATTAACAAGTATTCAATCCATCAAATTGAAATACACATAGAAATCGTTAAAACATTTTCAAAAAAAAAATATAAAGTTGATATTTTCATAAATAATCTAAAAGCTAAAAGTCTTAAAAATCATTTGGATTAAAACGATCTTATAAAAACAATAATTTTAAATACCGTTCAAATGAATCAAGGAAACAAATAGGGAAGATTTGTAAGCACAACAGAAAGAAAGAAATAAGTTTATGCACATTTTTACTTTTATGCCCCTTTATCTTTCGTTTCATGTGAGAATTTGAGCCTATCCGAGCATTATCATATAACATATCAAGTTTTTGACACCATTGCCAAATCTTACATGCTTATTTCGTTTGATAGAGTAGTGTTTCGCATGTTAGAACTTGTGTAAAACATACATTTCAATATCATGAACTAAAAGAATGCTTAAAAATGATTGAGGCATTAGGATTCATCCACTTTCTTTAGCCTTCTTATCTTCTTTCACGTACCCTAAACATTATCCCCTAATTAACCCCTTTGAGCCTAAACCCTTTTCATTTCTAAACCCACAAACGACATCAAGTTTTTGGCGTCATTTCCCTTTTTCTATTGGAAGTCAACTTGGCTATAATATGAGGAGTTTTTGTCTACAAAAAGATTCATAATTCATCTTAAGATCAACGAATGAAAATTAGCAAGAAGAGAAGGATGAATATGAATATGAAAAGAAAAGAAAAGGGGGCAAAAAAGAGAAAGTTATACTCGCCCAAATTATTGAAGAAATTTCATCAAAAAGAAAATCAATCTTACTTAAAAAATTGGAGTATGCAAAGCAAATCAAGAATATGGATGTATTAGGAAGAAACAACCGAAAAATATGGGGGATTGATAATAGTGAATGCTTCAAAATAAGAAGAAGTTTGCATTCTTGAAGAAAGAAATTGGTCTTGACGATCTGACTTTAAAAGAGTCCTTAGATTAGTCACAATGTCTAGTCTAAGCTTATCAACAAGCTCGCTCACCATTTAGTCATTAAGCCAAGTCTGATTTTCAACAATTAGCCACTCTTCCCAAATACTTCCTACCCTAACCCTAAGCTTATCATTACAACCCTTTAAAGCCCTCTTGATTTATGCACATATTTTATGTCAATTGGTGGAGATTTGATTTATATACAAGCCTATGATTATGCAGGCGTTAATGTAGCATTGAGTGTTCCCCTTAACATACATTATCCATGTATTAAACCCGAGTGTTGAGTGAACATTTGTGAGACTGTAATTTTGTGCATAATCATAGTTCCATCAAGTATGTTTGGCTTGCTACCTTATTGTGGAGAAACATTCGAAAGGTGCAAACATCAAGTTATTATTGCTAAAAGATACGTTTAACCATTTGGGACAAAACTTTAGACCAATGTTTTATTCTATGGGTATAATCATGCATGAGTTTGCTTGAGGACAAGCAAAGTTTAAGTATGGGGTGTTATGATATGCTATCATTTATATATGTTTTACATGCACAATTATCCCCATAATTAGCACAAATCATAGAAAATATGATAAAATAAGATACTTAATCCACTTATTTGTGTTACAACATGATAATTAACCCTTGCATACAAAAACATGAAGAAAACACCCAAAAACAAGGCAAAATCAGCATCCGAAGGCCAATCAGACGTTCGTGCACCCAAGAAGTCAAACCAGAAGTCAAAATAAAGCAAAAAAACAAAATTATGGTTTGCACGGTCGTGCATTGCATTGCACGGCCGTGCAAATGGTGCCACGTGCCCCCGTCCTTTCCTGCTCTGCCAGATTCCCTCGCGTGCAAGAAATGAGTGATGTGCACGACCGTGCATCCCAATGCACGGCCGTGCATTACCAAATTCTTAGTCTATAAATAACAAGCTCATTCTAGTGTTTTAAGTGTCTAAGATCAAGAGGTGTGAAGGCCTTAGTGCTCTGGTAAGAGCCGTAACTCTCCCGGTTTTGGTCCATTTAGCTTTTTTTTATTTTCTTTTCTAAGTCTTGTAATATGAACTTATTCTTCTCGTTCGAGTAAGATAAGAGACAACGTATACTCACTCTCCCTTGGTGTTGTAACACTTTCACACATTATCTAAGGGTTAGTGGAGTCGCTTGTATGGTCATTCATGGCTAGTTCTCTTTTGTTGTTCGAGTTGGTTGAACTTTAATTAATTAATGAAGTATTTTTAGTAAGTTATGTTTTTAAAGTCTTTACTATAAGTTATCTAAAAAAGACCATAATAAGTGATCTTTAAACCAATCTAATAATCTTAAATCTTGTGAGTTACTCAAGCAAGATTTCTTGTTCAGTAAGCTTATTCGATGTTTATACGGTCTATATACAAATCTTGGTGCTAGCACGGCCGGTTAGTATAGATATTATGGGTTGATTGGAGGTTTGGGTATTCAGCAGGCCGTTTGAGCCCTAACCTGACAGGGCGGTTTGTGTCGGTATTTCTCTGCTTCTCTTGTATCGGCTTGCAGAGGACTTTTAGCGAGAGCCATGGGGTTTGATCTTAAGAAGGAAAGTCTTATTTATTTGAAATAATATTATAAGTAAAGACAACTATTTAAGAACTTAATTAGTTAGGTCTGAGCGTTCATAAAGTACCTTTGGAGGAAGTCGTGCATTCCGACTTACCTGAAGAAGTTACAAGAACAGACGTACGTCAATCACAAGGATAATAAGTCCGAATAATGAATTGTGAAGATACCGACGGACTTGACACCTCGTTTAGGGTCCGTTATATTCATTAAGGAACAGTTGGCCGAGCGTATCCACTGTTCCGTTACGGAATACTAACTCACCTATCGAAAGGGTTAGTACTAGTAACTATGACCAACCTTACTTTAAATATAGCATTAATTAACAAGAGATAACAACTAGAGTAACACCTTAAACAGAATAATAATTCTAATTACGTTTCTTAACTTTTTATTTTCCTTTTAAACAAAATCCATTTTCCAACTTATTATTCTAGTCAGACAATAGCGAGGGTTGAGTACGAGATTCGTGTCCAGGGTTCGATACTTGGTTCTTACCCATACTATACTATGTTGCGATAGATACACTTGTCTATTGTATGTGTGTTTAGTTGAAGTAATTATCATTTTAATTTATAAATTTAAAACCTGATTTGGTGTAGCTCTAAATAAAATATATTTATTACTACTAAAAACACGTTATCAAGTTTTTGATGATGTTACCAGGGATATATATATTTATATTTTTATCTACATATAAAGCCGCACATCAGTTATAAATGTATTTTCATATATGTTTTTGATGTTTTGATTACTCTAATCCATATAATCTTAACATTTAACATAATAAAAAAAATTACCAATATAACTTTAATGTTTCACCCCATGTAACAAATGGGGTCAAAGCTAGTAGTAAATGAAAGTCAAATTACATTAAATAATACTTAACGTATTTTCGAAACACAATTATATATTAATTTTTACATATATTTTTTTGTATCCTTAATATATGTAATATATTTTTATACCTGTAACATATACACATAAGATTTGTCAATTTTATGTATTGATATTTTTCAGTCCGTGTGTAATACACGGGGTTCTAAACTATTGTTGGAGTAAAAAAAGAATTTTTAAAAGATGAGTAGGAATTTGACGTGATAGCTGATATGACGTGCTTAATTAGGTTTTACATACACCATTGGAGGTGCTATGGCAAGTGATGCCCCACCACTTTTACCGCTATACCAACCCTTAGGTTTAACCTTCCAAAGCATTAACCCCTCCCCCCCCCCCCCCGGTACGCCATACATGACTACACACAACACACGTATCTATCATTGTTAGAACTGGGCTACTACCACCCACTCGTTCATTTACTCAAACCACCTTTTCCCTTTCGGTCTCAACGCCATTACACCCCCACTTCGATCTAGCACTGTGTTCCGGCAATAATTCCAAACATGGATCCTTATAACCATTAGACCTGTCGATCTTGTTCATGTTCGATCGTTGTTGTTTCTCCATCTAAAGCAACCTTGTAGGCAAAATTAAGTATGTCTTTAGAATCATCCGGACGCGTGTGCTATGTCCACTGCAACACCATTCTGCGGTACTAAATTCTAACTTTCAACTATGTATTATTCTTTTAAGTTGTCTTTGTTTCTTGACATACAACAATATGCTCCAAAAAAGTTTAAAATTGACTGTTTTGGGATCTAATTACACATGTTAATCCTAATTAATCAACCTCGATCGTGTTTGTTTTGGGTTTTTGAAAGCATATATAAGAAAATATACAAAAGATTAGGTAATATAAAAGGCTGTATCTTGAGAAAATAGGCTTTTTTGTGAAAATAGGTAATTTGTGTTTCTTTATAAATTATTTTTAAAATTTCTTAAATTATTTCAACCTATTAAGAATAATAAGCAATATATAATTAGGATTAACATGTGTAATTAGATCCGAGATAATAAATAGCATTCAACCTATTAAGAATAAAAAGCAATATATAATAGTCAACAACTTAAAAGTCTTTTGGTATTAAGAAGTGGGTAGTTCATTAGTTTATTTGGTTCTATATAGATAACTTATATAATATAATTACAGATTTGATAAAGGCATCACAATCAAGTACTTGCTTCATCTAGATTCACATTAGTCTAGAGCATACATAGTTTGTGTCAATTTCAATATAATTTCTTCACTACCACCGCTGTAAAGTCTAATTCAAGACGATAATAAAATTTTCGCTTTTATGAAAACATAACGCTTTTAGAAGTCATAACCTAAAAACCCTAAACTAATTGGAACACCTTAGAAAGATAGGAAAACACACAGCAACCATCAACTGCAACATAAATCAGTTCAGTTGAAACATATATATAGTAGACATATAGTTTAAGGTGTAATTTTTAAAGATATATATATAGGGGTTATATTTTTTGAAATTATATTCTTTAAAGTTGAGATCTGTAATGATCATCATATTGTACAATAAAAATTTCATGGTATGAAAATCTGTGATTTTTATTGAAATGTAATGATTGAATAATAGTGTTCCATGCAGCAATATGTCAATAGGTATTGTAACAGTTAGATGCGGTCACTGTGAGGGGGGGGGGGGTTTGGGGTGTAGTAACCTCATCTAACACACAAAAATAAAAAAATAGAATAAAAATTTGCGGTTCAAAATAAAATATGTGGTCACTGTGCAAACTTATTGCCTGTAAATATCGGTGCTTTGTTGCAGAAAAACCCATATTTTCATCATCAGGTTTCTGTAACAAAATTTAATATTTTCCTCTTTCATATTCAAATTAAGCTTGATATATATTTAATTCAAAACAGTTAAGTTGCAGAAACAACTCTCGAGAAATGAGGACAAAGCAAATTACAACGGTTCATCATCTTTTCAGTCACTTGAGCCAGAAGTACCTAGAACACCAGCAGTTATTGGTAAGTCGTGTTCCATCATTTCTTGCACATATATATTTGACATCATCTCATCTTCTTCAATTTGGAAGGTGAAGAATAAAAAGAAATGTTGTGTGTTCTTTGGCTAGAAAGAATATTACAGGAATTGTTAGGATTATAAGAAATAAGATCTTATAAGGTAATTGATTATTTATAACAAATGCATACAGGTTAGGTGATTTTTGTTTTATTACATTACATTACATACATATAATAAATAAAGATAAATATTGTTTTTTTATAAAATTTGTTCCCCTGACCTAAAGAGAAAGACAAATGCCGTGAAAATGTAAATATAAATAAACTATAAACATATTTTATTAGATTCAAAGTGGCGGAGCATGAAAACTTTTTTACATGTGTCACCATTTTTCGGCCTTGGAATATACGTTGATATTTTTACCGGGTCGAATCGAATCATGCCACCAAAATTATAATATACACTTTATAATAAAAAAAAACATATACAATGGTAATACCGGTGTTACAATTCAACTCATGCTAAAAAGTTCAAAACAAATTAAAAATCCTATTTTTATATTTTCAACTTCGAATTTTATAAATATATATATATATATATATATATATATAAAAGTTTAAATAAAAAGGGTTTCTAATATAAAAAGGATGACTATTTATAGTCATTATATCAAATTATAGTCATTATATCAAATGGTAAATCAAATTAAAAATAATTTAATGGTTGAGATCAAATTGTTGGAATATATTTTAATCGTGACCATTTTTTTGACTTTTTATCAAGTTCCCCATTTTTTAAACGTTCATAACTTTTACATACGACATTATTTTAAAAAAAAATTACACCATAAAAACAAACATTTTTTATCTTTAAAACGAGTATAGTGTCGATACAAAAACGAAAAAAAATATGTTTTCCAGCTCATTGTGTAATTTGCTCGTCATTGTGTCTAATGTCAAGTAATTGTATCAAATATTTTTCATCATTGTGTTTAATGTCAAATATTTTTCTAATGTCAGGTCATTATGCCAAATATTTCCACCACTTTGTTATATATAATACATAAAAAGCAGTGACAAAAATAACACAGAATTATCTAAAACGTAAAACACAATGATGAAAATATTTGACACAATGACCAAACCTGACATTTGACACCATAAAAACGAGTTTTTTTTTAATTTTTAAAACGAGTATAGTGTCGTTATATACAAAAACGAAAAAAAAATTACATTTTCCAACTCATTGTGTAATTTGCTCGTCATTGTGTCTAATGTCAGGTTATTGTGTCTAATGTCAAGTAATTGTGTCAAATACTTTTCATCAATTTGTATAATGTCAAATATTTTTCTAATATCATATCATTGTGTTTAATGCAAATTTATTGTGTCGAATATTTTTTATCACTATGTTATATATAATACATAAAAACAATGACAAAAATAACACGAAATTAACTAAAACGAAAAACACAATAAATAAAACTAGTGTTTTTTATTTTTAAAACGAGTATAGTGTCGTTATATAAAAAAAAAAAAAATTCCAGCTCATTGTGTAATTTGTTCGCCATTGTGTCTAATGTCAGGTCATTGTGTCTAATGTCAAGTAATCATGTCAAATATATTTTATTATTGTGTTTTACGTTTGAGATAATTTCGTGTTATTTTTTCACTGTTTTTTATGTATTATATATATCATATTGATAAAAAATATTTGACACAATGACCTGACATTAGAAAAATATTTGACATTATAAACAGTTATGAAAAATATTTGATACTACACACAATGATCAAAAATATTTGATACAATGACTTGACATTAGACACAATGACCTGACATTAGAGACAATGACGATCAAGTTACACAATAAGCTGGAAAACGTAACTTTTCGTTTTTTGTATATAAAGACACTATATTCGTTTTAAAGATAAAAAATGCTCGTTTTTGTCATTGTATTTTACGTTTTAGATAATTTCATGTTATTTTTTGTTATTGTTTTTTATGTAAACATGTGGGTTACATAAATGTAAACATATTTGAAACCTTGCAAAAAGTGAATCGATTACTAGGTGTGTTTTTTTTGTTGTCATCTTCTTTGACTCTTTTCATTTTGATTTTAAAATTATATTAAAATCAATAATGATGTAAAATTATAATTGGGGTGAGATATGAGAGAGAATGGAAATTTTTAAGAGATTGTTAATTATTAGACATTTTCAAAGTCAAACCAATTTTAGTATTCTTGAAATACCTTTAGAGCATTTAATTATATCTTTTAAACACTATTTATTTAAGGCATTGTGTGATCTCAACCACAGATTACACAAATCAATGATGAATTAATGGTTTTCTTGGTTTTCTAGTTAAAGATGGTTTTATTCTTGAACACATAATATATATATATATATATATATATATTTATTTATATATATATAGGGTGAAGTTCATAAGACAACTAACGTTTAGGTTTTTGGGTGGGGTGGGTGTGGTGGGATTAGGTTTTTGGGGGTCGGTGTGGGTAGTTTAGGTTTTTGGGTGGGGGTTTAGGTTTTTGGGGGTGTGTTAGGTTTTTGGGGGTGATAATACACATATGCAGTATTGAAAATAAGAAGAAAAAAAAAAAGACGAGTTAATTCTTATTTTTTATAACGTTATTTATACTCAAATGAAAGATAAAGAAATTATTGATTTAATGGTGCAATTTTTTTTAAGTAATAATGTATGCAAAAGATAGAAATGTTTAAAGATTTATATATTTTAAGTTCCAGTTTTACCCTTTCTCTTTGAAATCCCACCACTTCTCTTTTTGGTGGTTCTCTAGTTCTTTCATTAAAATTAGCTTTAGGGTTTAGATTTTAAGGTTAGGTTTCTTTAGGGGGTGGGGGTTTAGGTTTTTTTAAGGGTGAGTTTAGGTTTTTAGGGGGGTTGGGTGAGTGGTTTAGTTTTTGGCCGGTTTGGTGAGGGTTTTAGGCTTTTCGGGGTAGGGTTGGAGGGGGGTTTACGTTTTTAGGGGTGCGGGTGGAGAGGGTTTTAGGTTTTTGGGTGCGGGTTAGGGTTCGATGAGACGGTTCCAACGCCGCTGGAATAAGCTCAATCGGAGTTCGTTTGACCCATTTCTTAGGGAAAAATGACTTCTTAGTGGAATTTTCCCATATACATATATACCTACTAGTTTAGATCCCGTGTCTACACACGGAGTAAAAATTATCAATATATAAATTTTTTAAATTTTTATTAATATATTTTAGAGGTGTAAAAATTTATTACATATACTAAGGATAAAAACAAACTCAAAATATGTAAAAAATAATATATAATTGGGTTTCAAAAAATACGTTAATTACTATTTATTGTAATTTGACTTTCATTTACTATTTGATTAAAATAAAAGTTACATAATTAAATTTCAAAGTTTTTTATAATAAGGGATAATTTGAAATAAATGTGTTTTATTAGTAGAATTGGTATTTTCTTTAAATATATATTATTATTAAAATATAGAAGTGCATTAAATAAGAGAAAGAGGCGGGAAAAAATGGTGAGAATGAATATGGAGGCGACATGTGACACTAAAAAACCTTTATTTATTATATAGTATAGATATAGATATAGATATAGAGAAGTTCTTGAGAAAACTCTCCCTTAGTGAGAGAACTAGAGAAACTCCTTATTAAAGGTAAAAAATCAAAAAAATAATAAAATAATTATTTCAATTGAAAAGAACGAAGATTACAATAAAGTGGCAGGTAAACGGGCAACAAGTTGCGCTGCAACTCCCTTTTGAATAGCAAAACCGATCCTACTAAAAACAAAGCTTTGGGTTTTAGGGGCCGAAACATTACTGTGCACGACTCGTTGAACCCTGTTTAGGAATTTCACTGCCTCCGGTGCTAGGAACCCAAAAGTATCAAAAGCAAAAGGGATAAACACGTGTTGGTTCTCTAAACAAGCTTTCTCGTGTTTAGCAACTTTGCATGATTCCGCCTTTAAAGCAGCATGACCCGCCACAACCCCATTGTCCCTGAGCCCCACAAGAGGGGACACTCCTGTAAGGTCCACACAAGCGTGTTTCCCCCTGCCCAACCAAACACAAGAATATCAGCCGGCCGTAGAGTAGACCTCCCTTTAAGCGGATCTGTCAGAAAGTTCACGGGAGACTCTTTTTTAGCGGAAATTCCTGCCCGTTTGAGAACATCACAAAGAACATCCATAACCAAATCATGCATGTACTTAAACCCGGGTAACTCTTTGCAATGGACCGCATGCTCGCCAAAAGAATCCAAACAAGCCTTGCGGCAAACTGGGCAGGGCTCATCAGTCGGAAACAAGGGGATCATTAGCCGATATTTGAGGATAGCCCGGTACTCCACAGCCGACATATGCTGGCCCAGTCTTTCAATGGGGATAACTGTTAGAAAATCTTGGGCTCGAGGAGCCCGGAGACATTCAAACACCGCTTTTTGGCGAGATGATAAATCAAACTTTACTCCCAAATTCTGAACGATTCTGCTAAATAAGGCATTCACCAAAGCATGTTGGGCTTTAGGGGGGGGCGGTGTCCTTATTAGAGAAACCGCTAAGATCGAAATCAGGAAGGGAGATGTGCAAGCGATCCATCGCACACCCATAATCAGAGTCTAACCCATCAATATCACAACCCCGAAGAATGTGGTCCTGTAAACTCCAAGATTGTGTCCTCGAGGCCACAAATGCATAAGCAGATACATCCTGAGCCGCACATAAGCCCAAACCCCCAAAACGGGTTGGAAGTGATGCCAACCTCCATTGAAAATCCCCAAAAAAAGCACCACCACAAACCACGATATCTTCGATCGCACCACGGAGGCCCTTGTCGAAAATTGAAACAGATTCCCTCACATACATAAGCTGGCATGTTCTAAGGCCGAAAAAAAATAAAAAATGCCCCCACATACATAGGCTGGCATGTTCTAAGGCCGAAAAATAAATCATAACTCAAAATATAAATCAAAAATTAAAAAAGTGGTTTGGAGAAGAAAAAAAATAAAAAATGCCTGGTTTAGCTTTAGGGTTTAGCTTTTGCGTTTAGTTTAGCTTTTAGGGTTAGGTTTTTGGGTTTAGCTTTTATGGTTAGGTTTTGGTTTTAGCTTTTAGGGTTAGGTTTTTAAGGGTAGGGGTGGGTGAGTTTAGGTTTTTGGGGTGGGTGTGGGGGTTTAGGTTTTTGGGTGGGAGATTAAGGTTTTTTGGGGTGGATTAGATTTTGGTGGTGGTACTACACATATGCAGTATTAATAATAAGAAAAAAACCGAGTTAATTCTTATTTGTTATAACGTTATTTATACTCAAATGAAAGATAAGAAATTCTTGATTTAATGGTGTGATTTAAAAAAATTTATAATGTATGCAAAAGATAAAAATGTTTAAAGATTTATATATTTTAAGTTTCAAATTTACCCTTTCTCTTTAAAATACCACCTTCTCTTTTTAGTGGTTCTCTAATTCTCTCATTAAAATTAGTTCTCTTATGAAACTCACCTTATATGTTTTTGAAATTTTTTACACACTCTTTGTCCTTTTACTTAACCCTTATCCATTTTTCTAATTAAGTGACACCATGTGCCCCCTCACCTAAGGAGCAAAAAAGTCATTTTAAGTCTTCCATTCTCATGTACTATAAAGATCTCTTATATAGAAGGCTACAAATTAATCGATTATAACACACATATTTGATATAAATTACATAAATAGTCATTAATGGGTAAAAATATCATTATACCCTCATATGTAAGACACATACCAATATTTAACATAAAAGGTTAACACCAGTTAATGAAAATAACGAAATATGTGCAAAGTTTTCAAAAAAGAACAATTTTTATAATCATTGAATTCAAAAGACATAGATTACAGTTTCATGTATAATTAAAAGACAATTTGTGTGATTTACTCAAGAATATATTAATCACTTTTATGAGTTATTAACCATTGGGCAAAGGTGGTACTTGTGTCGCATTATTAGAACCAACTTTTTAATGTGTGGCTGTTGATAGAATTTAAAATACAAATACATCATATAAATTTTTTCACAAAAATTAAAGAAATCAACATTTATATTTATATCTAATTTCATAAAACACTTTAGTTCTTATTAATTACACTGGACACCAATTATGTATAAACGTAGTTACAAATTTATACCTTACATCTAACAATTTCATATTTAAACCCCCTTTTGAACCCTAATTTAATTCAGATGAAAAAAGGGAGGTGAATTACAAATATGCCCTCACGTGATAGACACATGCATTGATTTTAATTAAACTAAAGTTAGACCAAATGTCTAAATTTGTTACAATGTTTATACGTAAAGGTTGTCCAGCATAATTAATTAAATTTAAGGTCTTTACCTGAAGTTAGGTATAAGTATAATGGTGAAGGGGGCGCCCTCGGGTAATCACTTGTGGTTCAAGGGTAGCTCGGCTACACCGCCTCCAACGGATCGGGTAAGAGTTTGGGTAGTGTTTTGCGGGCATATGTGCCCGTGTGTAAGACTTGAAGTTGAAGATGGAAGGACGAGCCATTGCTGTTGGAGTATGAAGACTGGGAAGGAGAAGATGTCAGGATTATATACATATAATATTATATACATATTCTAAATATATAAATAAAGAGTAATATCTGTTCATTCTTTTATAAATAAAGTATCATATCTGTTCAATTTAAAAATAACTTATGATACATTTATTTATTCCTAAAATCTTTGTAATTTTTTTATTGTATTTTTATTTATTTATTGTCAATTTACTTTTTTTTAAATAACGAAAGTTTAAGTTGTTTTTATTTTTTTATTTGTTTTAATTTTAATAAAGAATTAATTTAAAAGAAAAAAATGAATTATTTAGGGTATTAGGGTTGCGCCGGTAACACTTAATGATATTAGGTATTTGAGTAAAAATGAGTTGACACACGATCATTGGTTATTTTTGTTAGTGTACTTTTTTATTAGGGTTATGCCATGTTCACCTTAAAAAATGATTTAAATAAGGGGACTACTAACCACACACGGGAAATGCTAATCGCACTTGGTCATATACGCATCGTATAGGGCAATACGATGCGTATAGCCCTTCACAAATTCCCGTGCCCGACATTCTCTTACAACCTGTCATTCAAACCTCGTATACGCATCGTATAGGTCAATACGATGCAGTTTAGGATACGAGATTCATTCTGCCACTAAACCCATCACATCGTACCTTATACGCATCGTATTGGGCTATACGATGCGTATAGGGCCCAAATTTTGTGTATTTAACAATGCAGAATTCTCATTCGAACCGAACGAACGAACGTATGCTTTCCAAAAAAAAACTATAAACATGTCTTGGTGGTGGGATGGTAACTACGGTTTTCAGGTATATTCTAACGAGTCGGTGGAAAACAACCCGCAAAGTTCTGGCGTTCAAGAGGTGAACCGGGAGGAGGTCTCGTCCGACGTTTATTCTCATCAACGGGTAAGGCTTCAGGATTTGAACGAGCCACTGAGCAATCCTGAGTTCGTATACGGTGAACCGTCTTACCTTACACAGCCCACGAACGACTACGTATACGGTGAAGTCTCATACCCGACACAACAAACCGACGACTACGTATACGGTGAAGTCTCATACCCGACACAACAAACCAACGACTACGTATACGGTGAAGTCTCATACCCGACACAACAAACCGACGACTTCGTGTCCGAAGACGAGGAACAAAACCATCAAAACGTGTCGTATAAAACTGACCAGAATTTTCAGTCTCGTGAACAGTTGGTGGATTGGGCGGTCAGGATAGGACGTGAGAATGGCTACGTCCTTGTCACCCGACAATCGAGGAGAAAAGGCGACGATCCGACGGAACCGTTTATCAAGGTGTGGCTTGTGTGTGACTGTCACGGCGAACGTGCGTCTACTGCCACGGTTAGACGTGCCGGTAGCAAGAAAATAGGTTGTCCCTTTAAATTAGAAGGAGAGTACCAAGAAAATACTGGTGATTGGAAATTAACGGTGAAAGATGACAGTCATAACCACGATCCTAGTCAACATCTTGAGGCGCACTCCTTTGCGAGGAGACTGTCTCAGTCGGAACAACTTTTGGTGGCGAAGTTGTATTCGCAAAACATGTTGCCACGAAACATTCTGGCAACTATAAGGGAACAAAACCCAGAGAGTAGTTGCATTAAAAAGGACATTTATAATGCGATACAAAAGATAAAAAACGAAACGAGAGTCGGTGAAACTCAAATGCAGATTTTGGAAAACCTGCTTTCTTCTAAAAAATACGTCTACTATACTAGGGAAGATCCTGCCACAAATATTGTGGAGGAGATATTATTTGTTCATCCGAAATCGTTTGAGATGTGGCGTGCGTTCCCGCACGTGTTGATGATCGACACTTAGCCACCTTACTGACATAAACCTTCGGGGATACATAAAACCATCTGCTACCCAACTTTAGAGGATGTTAATCTCCTGGATAGTGCAGTTCCTCTAATCACAAAACCTTGGCAGAGGTTCTCTGCTATTAGGGAAGCAACATACTATGAGCTCACTTTTGAGTTTTTAGCTTCTTTTGAGTTCGACAGGCCGGTGGTGAGTATGGAGATGCAAGATTGTGTGAGATTTAGGATGGCTAGACAGTGGTATGTAATGACTTTGGCAGAATTTGGGGTAAAGATGGGATTGTACAGACATAGGGAGAGAACATAACCGATCTTCACCGAGAGTAAATAAGAGTTTATAGAAGGTGAAGCCTCGGCATTTTGGAACAGAATCGGGTCAGGATCCTTTGACCAGCATAACCAGAAAGCACCGGGATCAAGCACCCTCTCTACCATTATCTACATCGATGTATTGTCCTTTCTATTTGGGGAAGGAAAGATAGCACCGGGGTGGTAACTATAAGAGACCTCTTCCATCTCCATTTCCTAATTGATCAAGTTCCCTGTAACCAAGCCTACAGCTTGGCTAAATTCTTTACCCGAGCCACGGGCTACAGTTCCAGTACCCACATCTTTGGAGGACTATACATCACCCATCTGGCTCAATATTTAGGTGTTTTGTCCCCTGTAAATCTTGGAATAATCTAAGATATGGATCTGCCCATTCAACCTATAGACACCCAAGTGATGATCAATATTCATATGATGAAGAAATTTAATGGGGTGTACCGGTTAGTGGGGCATCGAGGGAACATTTGGACATGTGAGGTTGAAGAGTCTGAGGATGAGGAAGTACCAAGGGGGCAACTGGGATATCAAGGCCCAAATATGTATCACACCATTGTTGATCCCACTATGCTGGATTTGATGATCCGCATGGGTCAATTGGGACACTCGATGGACGGAATGTGGCAGGACTTCTACAATCACACCCATGATCCGTATGCCCATCAGCAATATCAGCAGCAGCCTCCCGACACGCATCTACAGTGGCAGCGTCCTCCTTTCCAGTAGCTACTCTCTTCACCTTTCATCTTTGATATTTGTGGTTCTTTTCTGATGTAGTTATAGTTCTTGACTTGAGACAATGTTTGTTGGTTTGTTTGACTGGACAAGTACCATTTTTACCGGTTACAGGTGTAACCGTTGACAGGGTGCCACCAACTTATCCGGCCGCCATTTTTGGCGAATATTAGTTTAAATTTTCTATTTAATTTTTACTTTTTATTGTTTGAGCATTGCATAGCATAACAGGGACATGCAGATTTTGGAGCAAATACTAATCAAACTGAGGAAATCAACCATACGCATGATGGTGATGCATTAATAAGGGAGGTTCAATTTCTTTTCACCTTTATCCTACCCATAACAACCATTAAATAGCATATCCTCGTATAACAAGGACATTGTCAAATTCTAAGTATGGGGTGTTAGAAAACTCAACAATGCAATGGCAGCATAATGTGTCCCAAGTACTACAAGTGCATGATTAACAAGTATTCAATCCATCAAATTGAAATACACATAGAAATCGTTAAAACATTTTCAAAAATAAACTATAAAGTTGATATTTTCATAAATAATCTAAAAGCTAAAAGTCTTAAAAACCATTTGGATTAAAACGATCTTATAAAATCAATAATTTTAATTACCATTCAAATGAACCAAGGAAACAAATAGGGAATATTTGTAAGCACAACAGAAAGAAAGAAATAAGTTTATGCACATTTTTACTTTTATGCCCCTTTATCTTCCGTTTCATGTGAGAATTTGAGCCTATCCGAGTATTATCATATAACATATCAAGTTTTTGACACCATTGCCAAATCTTACATGTTCATTTCGTTTGATAGAGTTTTTTTTCTAATTAGTGTTTCGCATGTTAGAACTTGTGTAAAACATACATTTCAAGATCATGGACTAAAAGAATGCTTAAAAATGATTGAGGCATTAGGATTCATCCACTTTCTTTAGCCTTCTTATCTTCTTTCACCTACCCTAAACATTATCCACTAATTAACCCATTTGAGCCTAAACCCTTTTCATTTCTAAACCCACAAACGACATCAAGTTTTTGGTGTCATTTCCCTTTTTCTATTGGAAGTCAACTTGGCTATAATATGAGGAGTTTTTGTCTACAAAAAGATTCATAATTCATCTTAAGATCAACGAATGAAAATTAGCAAGAAGAGAAGGATGAATATGAATATGAAAAGAAAAGAAAAATGGGCAACAAAAAGAAAGTTATACTCGCCCAAATTATTGAAGAAATTTCATCAAAAAGAAAATCAAACTTACTCAAAAAATTGGTGTATGCAAAGCAAATCAAGAATATGGATGTATTAGGAAGAAACAACCGAAAAATATGGGGGATTGATAATAGTGAATGCTTCAAAATAAGAAGAAGTTTGCATTCTTGAAGAAAGAAATTGGTCTTGACGATCTGACCTTAAAAGAGTCATTAGATTAGTCACAATGTCTAGTCTAAGCTTATCAACAAGCTCGCTCACCATTTAGTCATTAAGCCAAGGCTGATTTTCAACAATTAGCCACTCTTCCCAAATACTTTCTACCCTAACCCTAAGCCTATCACTACAACCCTTTAAAGCCCTCTTGAATTATGCACATATTTTATGTCAATTGGTGGAGATTTGATTTCTATACAAGCCTATGATTATGCAGGCGTTAATGTAGCATTGAGTGTTCCACTTAACATACATTATCCATGTATTAAACTCGAGTGTTGAGTGAACATTTGTGAGACTGTAATTTTGTGCATAATCATAGTTCCATCAAGTATGTTTGGCTTGCTACTTTATTGTGGAGAAACATTCAAAAGGTGCAAACATCAAGTTATTATTGCTAAAACATACGTTTAACCATTTGGGACAAAACTTTAGATCAATGTTTTATTCTATGGGTATAATCATGCATGAGTTTGCTTGAGGACAAGCAAAGTTTAAGTATGGGGTGTTATGATATGCTATCATTTATATATGTTTTACATGCACAATTATCCCCATAATTAGCACAAATCATAGAAAATATGATAAGATATGATACTTAATCCACTTATTTGTGTTACAATAGGATAATTAACCCTTGCATACAAAAACATGAAGAAAACACCCAAAATCAAGGCAAAAATCAGCATTCGAAGTCAAACCAGAAGTCAAAATAAAGCAAAAAGACAAAATTATGGTTTGCATGGTCGTGGATTGCATTGCACGGCCGTGCAAATGGTGCCACGTGCACCCGTCCTTTCCTGCTCTGCCAGATTCCCTCGTGTGCAAGAAATGAGTGATTTGCACGACTGTGCATTACCAAATTCTTAGTCTATAAATAGCAAGCTCATTCTAGTATTTTAAGTGTCTAAGATCAAGAGGTGTGAAGGCCTTAGTGCTCTGCTAAGAGCCGTAACTCTCTCGATTTTGGTCCATTTAGATTTTTTTTTATTTTCTTTTCTAAGTCTTGTAATTTGAACTTATTCTTCTTGTTCGAGTAAGACAAGAGACAACCTATACTCACTCTATCTTGGTGTTGTAACACTTTCACACATTATCTAAGGGTTAGTGGAGTCACTTGTATGGTCATTCATGGCTAGTTCTCTTGTGTTGTTCGAGTTGGTTGAACTTTAATTAATTAATGAAGTATTTTTAGTAAGTTGTGCTTTTAAATTCTTTACTATAAGTTATCTAAAAAAGACCAGAATAAGTGATCTTTAAACCAATCTAATAATCTTAAATCTTGTAAGTTACTCAAGCAAGACTTCTTATTCAGTAAGCTTATTCGATGTTTGTACGGTCTATATACAAATCTTGGTGCTAGCACGGCCAGTTAGTATAGATATTATGGGTTGATTGGAGGTTTGGGTATTCAGCAGGCCGTTTGAGCCCTAACCAGACCGAGCGGTTTGTGTCGGTATTTCTCTACTTCTCTTGTATCGGCTTGCAGATGACTTTTAGCGAGAGCCATGGGGTTTGATCTTAAGAAGGAAAGTCTTATTTATTTGAAATAATATTATAAGTAAAGACAACTATTTAAGAACTTAATTAGTTAGGTCCGAGCGTTCATAAAGTACCTTTGGAGGAAGTCGTGCATTCCGACTTACCGGAAGAAGTTACAAGAACAGACGTACGTCAGGCACAAGGATAATAAGTCCGAATAATGAATTTTGAAGATACTGACGGACTTGACACCTCGTTTAGGGTCTGTTATATTCATTAAGGAACAGTTGACCGAGCGTATCCATTGTTCCGTTACGGAATACTAACTCACCTATCGAAAGGGTTAGTACTAGTAACTATGACCAACCTTACTTTAAATATAGCATTAATTAACAAGGGATAACAACTAGAGTAACACCTTAAACAAAATAATAGTTCTAATTACATTTCTTAACTTTTTATTTTCCTTTTAAACAAAATCCATTTTCCAACTTATTATTCTAGTCAGACAATAGCGAGGGTTGAGTACAGGATTCGTGTCCAGGGTTCGATACTTGGTTCTTACCCATACTATACTATGTTGCGATAGGTACACTTGTCTATTGTGTGTGTGTTTAGTTGAAGTAATTATCATTTTAATTTATAAATTTAAAACTTGATTTGGTGTAGCTCTAAATAGAATATATTTATTACTACTAAAAACACGCTATCAAGTTTTTGATGATGTTGCCAGGGATATATATATTTATATTTTTATCTATATATAAAACCGCACGTCAGTTATAAATGTATTTTCATATATGTTTTTGATGTTTTGATTACTCTAATCCATATAATCTTAACATTTAACATAATTAAAAAATTACCAATATAACCTTAATGTTTCACCCCATGTAAAACATGGGGTCAAAGCTAGTAGTAAATGAAAGTGAAATTACATTAAATAATACTTAACGTATTTTCGAAACTCAATTATATATTAATTTTTACATATATTTTTTTTGTATCCTTAATATATGTAATACATTTTTATACTTACATAAGATTTGTCAATTTTATGTATTGATATTTTTCAGCCCGTGTGTAATACACAGGGTTCTAAACTAGTGTTGGAGTAAAAAAAGAGTTTTTAAAAGATGAGAAGGAATTTGACGTGATAGCTTATATGACATGCTTAATTAGGTTTTAGATACACCATTGGAGGTGCTATGGCAATTGATGCCCCACCACTTTTACCCTATACCAACCCTTAGGTTTAACCTTCCAAAGCATTAACCCCTCGCCCCCCCCCCCCCCCCCCCGGTACGCCATACATGACTACACACAACACACGTATCTATCATTGTTAGAACTGGGCTACTACCACCCACTCGTTCATTTAATCATAACTCTTCGGCCTCTCTCACATATCTCAAACCACCTTTTCCCTTTCGGTCTCAACGCCATTACACCCCCACTTCGATCTAGCACTGTGTTCCGACAATAATTCCAAACATGGATCCTTATAGCCATTAGACCTGTCGATCTTGTTCATGTTCGATCGTTGTTGTTTCTCCATCTAAAGCAACCTTGTAGGCAAAATTAAGTATGTCTTTAGAATCATCCGGACGCGTGTGCTATGTCCACTGCAACACCATTCTCGCGGTACTAAATTCTAACTTTCAACTATGCATTATTCTTTTATGTTGTCTTTGTTTCTTGACATACAACTATATGCTCCAAAAAAGTTTAAAATTGATTGTTTTGGGATCTAATTACACATGTTAATCCTAATTAATCAACCTCGATCGTGTTTGTTTTGGGTTTTTGAAAGCATATATAAGAAAATATACAAAAGATTAGGTAATATAAAAGGCTGTATCTTGAGAAAATAGGCTTTTTTGTGAAAATAGGTAATTTGTGTTTCTTTATAAATTATTTTTAAAATTTCTTAAATTATTTCAAATCTAAAACCAGTTTCGATTTTTCTATGGTACTTTGTTTAGTTTGATGCTGAATATATGGAGATCCGAGATAATAAATAGCATTCAACCTACTAAGAATAATAAGCAATATATATTAGTTTATTTGGTTCTATATAGATAACTTATATAATATAATTACAGATTTGATAAAGGCATCACAATCAAGTACTTGCTTCATCTAGATTCACATTAGTCTAGAGCATACATAGTTTATTTGGTTCTACCGCTGTAAAGTCTAATTCAAGACAATAATAAAATTTTCGCTTTTATGAAAGCATAACGCTTTTAGAAGTCATAACCTAAAAACCCTAAACTAATTGGAACACCTTAGAAAGATAGGAAAACACACAGCAACCATCAACTGCAACATAAATCAGTTCAGTTGAAACATATATATAGTAGACATATAGTTTAAGGTGTAATTTTTAAAGATATATATATAGGGGTTATATTTTTTGAAATTATATTCTTTAAAGTTGAGATCTGTAATGATCATCATATTGTACAATAAAAATTTCATGGTATGAAAATCTGTGATTTTTATTGAAATGTAATGATTGAATAATAGTGTTCCATGCAGCAATATGTCAATAGGTATTGTAACAGTTAGATGCGGTCACTGTGAGGGGGGGTTGGGGTGTAGTAACCTCATCTAACACAGAAAAAAATAGAATAAAAATCTGCCGTTCAAAAAAAAAATATGTGGTCACTGTGCAAACTTATTGCCTGTAAATATCGGTGCCTTGTTGCAGAAAAACCCATATTTTCATCATCAGGTTTCTGTAACAAAATTTAATATTTTCCTCTTTCATATTCAAATTAAGCTTGATATATATTTAATTCAAAACAGTTAAGTTGCAGAAACAACTCTCGAGAAATGAGGACAAAGCAAATTACAACGGTTCATCATCTTTTCAGTCACTTGAGCCAGAAGTACCTAGAACACCAGCAGTTATTGGTAAGTCGTGTTCCATCATTTCTTGCACATATATATTTGACATCATCTCATCTTCTTCAATTTGGAAGGTGAAGAATAAAAAGAAATGTTGTGTGTTCTTTGGCTAGAAAGAATATTACAGGAATTGTTAGGATTATAAGAAATAAGATCTTATAAGGTAATTGATTATTTATAACAAATGCATACAGGTTAGGTGATTTTTGTTTTATTACATTACATTACATACATATAATAAATAAAGATAAATATTGTTTTTTTATAAAATTTGTTCCCCTGACCTAAAGAGAAAGACAAATGCCGTGAAAATGTAAATATAAATAAACTATAAACATATTTTATTAGATTCAAAGTGGCAGAGCATGAAAACTTTTTTACATGTGTCACCATTTTTCGGCCTTAGAATATACGTTGATATTTTTACCGGGTCGAATCGAATCATGCCACCAAAATTATAATATACACTTTATAATAAAAAAAAACATATACAATGGTAATACCGGTGTTACAATTCAACTCATGCTAAAAAGTTCAAAACAAATTAAAAATCCTATTTTTATTTTTTCAACTTCGAATTTTATAAATATATATATATATATATATATATATATATATATATAAAAGTTTAAATAAAAAGGGTTTCTAATATAAAAAGGATGACTATTTATAGTCATTATATCAAATTATAGTCATTATATCAAATGGTAAATCAAATTAAAAATAATTTAATGGTTGAGATCAAATTGTTGGAATATATTTTAATCGTGACCATTTTTTTGACTTTTTATCAAGTTTCCCATTTTTTAAACGTTCATAACTTTTACATACGACATTATTTTTAAAAAAAATTACACCATAAAAACAAACATTTTTTATCTTTAAAACGAGTATAGTGTCGATACAAAAACGAAAAAAAATATGTTTTCCAGCTCATTGTGTAATTTGCTCGTCATTGTGTCTAATGTCAAGTAATTGTATCAAATATTTTTCATCATTGTGTTTAATGTCAAATATTTTTCTAATGTCAGGTCATTATGCCAAATATTTCCACCACTTTGTTATATATAATACATAAAAAGCAGTGACAAAAATAACACAGAATTATCTAAAACGTAAAACACAATGATGAAAATATTTGACACAATGACCAAACCTGACATTTGACACCATAAAAACGAGTTTTTTTTTATTTTTAAAACGAGTATAGTGTCGTTATATACAAAAACGAAAAAAAATTACATTTTCCAACTCATTGTGTAATTTGCTCGTCATTGTGTCTAATGTCAGGTTATTGTGTCTAATGTCAAGTAATTGTGTCAAATACTTTTCATCAATTTATATAATGTCAAATATTTTTCTAATATCATATTATTGTGTTTAATGCAAATTTATTGTGTCGAATATTTTTCATCACTATGTTATATATAATACATAAAAACAATGACAAAAATAACACGAAATTAACTAAAACGAAAAACACAATAAATAAAACTAGTGTTTTTTATTTTTAAAACGAGTATAGTGTCGTTATATACAAAAAAAAAAATTCCAACTCATTGTGTAATTTGTTCGCCATTGTGTCTAATGTCAGGTCATTGTGTCTAATGTCAAGTAATCATGTCAAATATATTTTATTATTGTGTTTTACGTTTGAGATAATTTCGTGTTATTTTTTCACTGTTTTTTATGTATTATATATATCATATTGATAAAAAATATTTGACACAATGACCTGACATTAGAAAAATATTTGACATTATAAACAGTTATGAAAAATATTTGATACTACACACAATGATCAAAAATATTTGATACAATGACTTGACATTAGACACAATGACCTGACATTAGATACAATGACGATCAAGTTACACAATAAGCTGGAAAACGTAACTTTTCGTTTTTTGTATATAAAGACACTATATTCGTTTTAAAGATAAAAAATACTCGTTTTTGTCATTGTATTTTACGTTTTAGATAATTTCGTGTTATTTTTTGTTATTGTTTTTTATGTAAACATGTGGGTTAGATAAATGTAAACATATTTGAAACCTTGCAAAAAGTGAATCGATTACTAGGTGTGTTTTTTTTTGTTGTCATCTTCTTTGACTCTTTTCATTTTGATTTTAAAATTATATTAAAATCAATAATGATGTAAAATTATAATTGGGGTGAGATATGAGAGAGAATGCAAATTTTTAAGAGATTGTTAATTATTAGACATTTTCAAAGTCAAACCAATTTTAGTATTCTTGAAATACCTTTAGAGCTTTTAATTATATCTTTTAAACACTATTTATTTAAGCCATTGTGTGATCTCAACCATAGATTACACAAATCAATGATGAATTAATGGTTTTCTTGGTTTTCTAGTTAAAGATGGTTTTATTCTTGAACACATAATATATATATATATATATATATAAATATATATATATTATATATATAGGGTGAAGTTTATAAGAAAACTAACGTTTAGGTTTTTGGGTGGGGTGGGTGTGGTGGGATTAGGTTTTTGGGGGTCGGTGTGGGTAGTTTAGGTTTTTAGGTGGGGGTTTAGGTTTTTGGGTGGGGGTTTAGGTTTTTGGGGGTGATAATACACATATGCAGTATTGAAAATAAGAAGAAAAAAAAAGACGAGTTAATTCTTATTTTTTGTAGAACCAAAGACTGATTGCTACCAAATTATTCTAAGTACAAATGCTGCTGATAAGCTTATCAGCAGCATTCAACACTTGTTGCTGCTGATAGGCTTATCAGCAGCATTCAACACTTGTTGCTGCTGATAGGCTTATCAGCAGCATTCTGTACAAGTTGCTGCTGATAGGCTTATCAGCAGCGGTCATCCATGTTTGCTGCTGATAGGCTTACCAGCAGCAACCTTCACTCTTTGCAGCTGATAGCCTTATTCACTGAAGACCAAACGTTGCAGCTGACTATCCAGGCCAAGCGTCTCTGACTCCTTTCTGCAAAAGCATCTGACAGACTCAAAGCAGAAGGAACCGCTATGGTCAACCAATGACGGACAATAATACACTTCTCCAAGCATGCAAACAATCATGAATAAAGAAAACGTTTCAGTAAAGTTAACTAGATTAGCCTTTACGTGTAATGTAAATTAATAAACAAGATCAACGGCTTGTGTTCGATCTGATCCTTAGAATCAAGGGTCTGTCTTGATTCTAAGTTACTATAAATACTGAGTTGCCACTTCATTGTAAGTGTGACTTGAGTGTGTCTTGATAGTGCTAGTAGTGCTTGTCATACTTATTCATTGAGTTTCTCACTTGTAATCTTAGCATTCACAAAAGCTTAATACAACAGTGTTTATCAGTATTCTTTGTGTTTACTTGATTATAAATTGTGTAGTTGATTTTGTTTCCGCCAACCTCAACTAAGAACAGAACCATCTTGTATTCTCACGATCCTACAAGTGGTATCAGAGCATTGGCTCAGATTAAACAAACTAACATTTGTTTAATCATCTCTGGTTCTATTCTAAACTCTCTCTTTGAACAAGTCATCCTAAATCAAAACAAAAATGGCACAGAGTAATGGCTTTGAAGATATTGGAAGCATCAACCGACCACCAAGGTTGGTATCTGGAGAAGACTATGACATGTGGAAAAATCGCATGGAAAGCTTCTTCTGTTACCAGGAATACGGAATGTGGAGATCCATCAAGGAGGGTCCATATATTCCCATGGTGGCCTCTGCTGATGATGGAGGGATACAAGTCCCGAAGGAAACCTCCAAGTACTCTGAAGAGGACATCAAGAAAATGGAGGTGGACTTCAAGGCACTAGGAGCCATCCAAATGTGTCTTCCAAATGAAGTTTTCCACAACTTCAGAAGTTACAGAACTGCCAAGGAGCTCTGGGAGGCGCTGGAGAAGATGTTTGCTGGCTCTGAAGAAGTCAAAGAGAACAGAAGGGACATACTGAAACAGCAGTATGAGAACTTCGTCTGGAGGGAAGGTGAGACCTTAACTATTTTATATAACAGATTTACCTATCTTGTAGGTGAACTGCAGTGCTCCAAGGTAAAGCTGGAGAATGAAGACATTCTCAAGAAGTTCATAAGATCTCTTCCTAGTTGCTGGACATTATACACTGTGTCCATCAGAAGAACAGAGAATCTGAAGACTCTTCAGATGACTGAGTTCTTTGGCATGCTCAAAACCTATGAATTAGAAATGATTCAAGCTAAAGAAAGGAGCTCCAGTTATCAATCAGCTACCACTTCCTCCACTACCTCCTCAGCGCTTCACTCTGATCATTCCGGTCCTAGTGCAAGCAGCTACTATCCTCCCATTGTTACTCACCCTCAGACCCCAACCGCTTCACAATCTAACTCATCACCATTTCTTCTTGAGTCACCTCCTCAACAGCCAACCTCTACTGCTTTTGTCTCTGACAACTCAAGCAGCATGTATTTCATAAAAGAGGATCTGGAATGCTTTCATCCAGATGATCTTGAAGAAATGGATATTCAGCACTCATATGCCATGCTCTCCCTCAGAGCAAAAAGGTTCTATTCTAGAACCGGGAGATCAGTTCCAAGCAACAACTCAAACACCAGAGTTGGGCTTGATAAAAGCAAGATCCGATGTTACAACTGTAACCAAATGGGTCACTTTGCTAGGGAGTGCAAGGCACCTAAAGCCAATCAGGGTGCCAGCCATCAAAGACAAGGTTACCAAGGTCAGCCCAGGCAGCAGCAGCAGCAAGGAACTACTCCAGCACAGACTGTAGCCTGTGCAAATGTTGGAACTTCAGACTTTGACTGGAGTTTTCAATATGAAGATGTTCCTGCCTCCAACCAAGCACTTATGGCAGACACTGCAGAGATACCACCTCAGGTATTTGAACATCTATGCTCTCAAGCTTGCATTGATAAAGTTTTAGGTTATAGAAAACATAACCAAAACCTTATAGATCAAAATGAAGAGTTTCTTCAAATGAAATCTGAGTTCAAAAAGGTTGAAATCACTTACAAAGAAAAAATTGAATGCCTTAAGAAAGAGATTTCATCTCTAAAACATGAACAAACCAATCTTGAAACTCAGATTGATGATCTATTAGTAAAACTTAAATCAACCAGAGCTGATCTGGCAGAACAGAAAGTTCATGTTGAAAAATATGAATTTTCTTCTAAAAAGCTTCAGAGACTTCTAGATATTCAAGTCCATGAAAAGGTAAAGCTTGGAGGACTTGGATATGGCAAGGAACAGTACAATACTGTTCCTCATCCAGGTGACTATGTTGCCATCTATGAACCAAGCTTCGATGTTGCAAAACTCGACACTGCAAACAGAAATCTTGATCCTCCAATGGATGAACCCCTTGTTAAAGACTGCACTACCTCATCATAATCTGAGTTAACCCTCTCAGACCATGATGAAACCAGTACAGCCTCATCTGAAGCTGGTCTGAATAGAGTCCCAGTTCCTACTGTTCTCCCAGCTGTTCCAGCCCCTATACCATTCAAACAGATAAGGATCAGCTATCCTCCAGGTGGAAGAAAGCTAAACACTGAAAAGGGACAAACATCAGGACCTACAAACTCCAAGTCTCAGTTCATGCCAAATCAGAAGAATCAGCAACAGGTTAGAAGAGTTACGACCAAGAAAACTCAGTGCAGAAACTCTTCTTCTCCACCAAGGAAGCAGCAGCCCAAAGTTCAGCAGTCCTGCATCATATGTGGGGAATCAAACCACTTTGCTGCAAAATGTCAGTTTAACCCCTTCAACCAGATCCTTCTTCAATCAGCGCATAAACAAAAGAAGGATCAGCATACTTCAGTTGATAAGCCATCTGCAGCCAGTAGAAGAGTTGAAACTACAGAAAAATACAAGCAGCAGCAAAAGGCAAAGCCTTCAGCAGCCACCAAATCTGCTGCTGCTCAAACAAAACAGTCAGCAGCAAAAACTAAATCTGCTGCTGCTCTAAATAAGCCCTCAGCAGCAAAAGCAAAATCTGCTGCTGAAAGGCCAAGGTCATCAGCAGCAACATCTGCAGCTGATAAGCTGAAGCCATCAGCAGCAAAACCTGCCCCTGCTGACAGGCCAAAACCTCAAGCAGGAAAATCAGCTGCTGATAGAGCAAATTCATTAGCTGCCAAAGCCAAATCCGCAGCAGATAAAGAAAAGAGAACTGGAAAACCACTAACTAAGCAATGGAAAGCCAAAATCTCTGCTCCTGTCAGCAAAATCATCATCGGTGCTGTTAAATGCACGCATGATGAATCAGAATGTCCAAGAACTCTTTTCTTCAAAAAGGAGAGCTCTTGGACCACTCCCACTAACTAAAATTTCTTTCATGTGTAGGGACAGCCAGGTAACAAGAATAACACCTGGGTGGTAGATAGCGGCTGTTCCAGGCACATGACAGGCAACAGGTCCATCCTCTCCAACTTTAGACATTTCAATGGAGGATATGTTGCCTTTGGGAGTGACTCAAAAGGTGGATCTATCACTGGACAAGGCACTGTGTCCAATGAAAGGATGAGTATTGAAAGAGTCAACTATGTTAAAGAACTTGACTTCAATCTCATGAGTCTTTCTCAAGTATGTGATCAAAAGCATTGGATGCTCTTCACTGACAAAGAATGTTTCGTGTTAGCTCCTGGCCTATCTAAACCCCCCCCCAGAGAAGATTCTCCTAACTGCTAATAGAAAGGACAACTTATATGTGCTTGACATGAATGAAGTCACTCCATCTGGTAGTGTTTCATGTTTTCTGTCAAAGGCATCAGTTGATGAATCCGCTCTCTGGCACAGGAGGTTAAGCCATGTTAACATCAAAACAATCAATAAATTAGTGAAGGACAATCTTGTCAGAGGGCTTCCTGACAAAGAATTCCAGCTAGACGATCATTGCATTGCCTGCTTGAAGGGAAAACAACACAAAAGTTCCCATAAGCCCAAGACATTGAACACAAATGACACTCCTCTCCAGCTACTGCATATGGATCTCTTTGGTCCTACAAATGTCATGTCAATGGGCAAAAAGTCCCACTGTCTGGTGATCACTGATGACTTCTCCAGATTCTCTTGGGTATTCTTCCTAAGAACAAAAGATGAAACTGCTGAGATTCTCAAATCCTATATTCTCAGGGTAGAGAATCAAAGCAATCTGAAGGTAAAGATCATAAGGTGTGATCAGGGAACAGAGTTCAAAAATCACACTTTGAACAGTTTCTGTGAGAGCAAGGGCATTGAAAGGCAGTACAGTGCTCCAAGAACTCCTCAACAAAATGGGGTTGCTGAAAGAAGAAACAGGACTCTGATTGAATCAGCAAGATCTATGCTGGCTGACTCAAAACTGCCCCTTACTTTCTGGGCAGAAGCAGTAAGCACAGCTTGTTATGTGCAGAATAGAGTCCTTATTGTTAAGCCTCTCCAGAAAACTCCCTATGAACTCTGGCTCAAAAGAGTTCCCTACATTGGCTTCCTGAAGCCCTTTGGATGTCCATGTACCATCCTCATCACACATGGAGTTCTTCCTAAATTCGGTGCAAAGTCTGATGAAGGTTACTTTGTGGGTTACTCTTCTCAATCGAAGGCCTACCGAGTGTTCAATTCTAGGACTCGGATTGTGGAAGAATCTGCTAATGTGGAATGCAGGGAACACGTTGTCTGTGAACAAGGCAAAGGTCCCAACTGGCTTTTTGATATAGACTCCTTCACCCAGATATTTGAGCCCCTCATATTCTCAAATATGGAGCCTCCCTCTTCAAACTCAACACCTTCTACCTCAACCTCTTCTTCTGACTACAGACTGGAGTTTCCCAGTCCCTACATCAGGATGAAAAGGCCATCCATTGATCCTCCATCAGTGGCAGAAGCTATTGAAGCCAGTGCAGGTGAAGCCGGTACATCCAACACCACAAGCAGCAATCTCTCTGACAATGAAATCCTAAATGAAGCCTCCTCAATTCATGATGAAGAGGCCTCTAATGCTAATGCTGCTGACTATGTGGAACACAATGATCAAATCCTCCAAGCTCCTCTCCACACATCTGAAGACAATACTGATCTAAACCACAGTAATCTTGAAGAGGGAATACGGCTGGATGTGATACCTGCTCAGAGAATAAACAAAGAGCATCCTCTGGAAAACATCATTAGCCAAGTCCACTCAGGCATCCAGACAAGAAGTAAGTCTCATGAAGCCAACATTTGTTTGTTCTCCTGCTTTCTATCACAAGTGGAACCCAAAAGGATTGATGAAGCTTTCAAGCACAACAGCTGGATTGAAGCAATGCAGGAAGAATTGCTGCAATTCAAAAGACAAGATGTTTGGAAGCTTGTTGATCTTCCACCTGGTCAAACAGCCATTGGAACAAGATGGGTTTTCAGAAACAAGCAAGATGAGAGGGGCATCGTAGTCAAGAACAAAGCCAGACTGGTAGCTCAAGGTTACACTCAAGAAGAAGGCATTGACTATGATGAAGTTTTTGCTCCTGTTGCCCGTCTGGAAGCCATTAGAATTTTTCTGGCTTATGCAGCATCCAAAAACTTTACGGTCTATCAAATGGATGTGAAGAGTGCCTTTCTGTATGGCACGATTGATGAAGAGGTCTATGTCAAACAGCCTCCAGGCTTTGTAGATCCTGCACATCCAAATAAGGTCTTAAAACTGGACAAAGCTCTCTATGGCTTACACCAAGCCCCAAGAGCCTGGTATGAAACTTTATCTGGATATCTACTTAGTAACAACTTCAGAAGGGGGGCCATTGATCAGACTCTTTTCATCAAAGAAGAAGGGGGCGAAATTTTGTTGGTCCAGATTTATGTTGATGACATTATCTTTGGATCTACAAGAAAGAAGCTCTGCAAAGACTTTGAAGTTCTGATGCATTCCAAATTTGAAATGAGTTCAATGGGTGAACTAAATTTCTTTTTAGGACTTCAAGTCAAACAGGTACCAACTGGAATCTTCATAAGTCAATCCAAGTATGTTAAAAGCATCTTGGAGAGGTTCAAAATGACTGACTGCTCTGCTGCAAGAACTCCTATGCAAGTGCACCATCAATTATCTCCGGATAAAGAAGGACAAGACACTGATCAACATCAGTACCGAGCAATGATAGGGTCTCTCATGTACCTCACTGCCTCAAGACCAGATATCATGTTTACAGTCTGTCTCTGCGCAAGATTTCAAGCAGCTCCAAAAGTGTCTCATCTTCAAGCTGTTAAAAGGATCCTTAGATACCTAAAGGGAGCTCCAAAGCTTGGGCTTTGGTATCCAAAGAATGAAAATGTCAATCTATATGCCTACACTGACAGTGACTATGGGGGTTGTAACTTGGACAAAAAGTCCACATCTGGGGGATGTCAATTTCTTGGAGGAAGGCTCATCTCATGGCAATGCAAAAAGCAAACATGTGTTTCTACTTCAACAGCTGAAGCAGAATACATTGCAGCTTCAAGCTGCTGTGCACAGGTCATCTGGATCCAAAATCAAATGCTTGACTATGGAATGACCTTCATGCAGACTCCAATTCACATTGACAACATGAGTGCTATCTCTATCACAAACAATCCGGTACAACACTCAAAGACAAAGCACATCGACATCAGGTACCATTTCATAAGAGATCAAGCTGAGAAAAAGAGAATTATTTTAATCAAAGTTCATACAAATGAGCAATATGCTGATCTGTTTACAAAACCTTTTGATGAAGCTAGATTCCGATATTTAGTTGAATCAATTGGTATGATGAACTTTGATTAAAATCCATCTCAAGTTTCTTCTTAAAATGTGCCTTTTTGTCTCTTGTTGTAAATAAAAGTTATGGGTCAGCAACATTTTTGTCCTTCAGCTGCTGACAGGTAAAAGCATCAGCAGCAAAAGTTTTGCCACTGATAGCTTTAAGTTATCAGTAGGTACATATTTCCTGCGGATAGCTTTAAGGCTTTCAGCAGAAATTCCTTTGCTGCGGATCTTTAAACCTTTCAGCAGCAAAATCTGCTGCTGACAGACTTATCTTTCCGCAGCAACCAAGTTTTGCCACTGAAGAAGAAGTTCTGGGCCTTCGAAGGTTCCTGTATGCCTTCCTGGTCAAGGACTTGGATGTGCTAGGTTGGGTGAGCACTAAGTCTCTTGACCACACTTTTCTGCTCAGCAACGGCTCCTCTCTCATCATCAACACCAGAAACATCCTTCATCTGCCCTCAGACTTTCTCCTCAAGATCTATCAACTCAGAACAAACATCTGCAATGTCAACTCACTTGAAAGCCAGGCAATGATAGATACTGTCAGAGCCAAACTTGAACAAGTAGGAAGAATTACTGAGGCAGTATATGTGTCAAACTCTGACACTGACACTGACTCAGCTTCCCCTCGAGTTAACATCTGCACTGCAGCTTATGAGTCAAGATCAACTATCAAAGAAAAACTGAGAGAAATAGAAGGTCCTGAGTATCAACTTGATGAAGACGATGACCTTCCCCTATTCACATCTCAAATTGCCAATGAAGCCGAGGCAGAGATCCCAACAGCACAACAATCAGCTGTTTCTGTGATCAGTGAAGCCAGAGCAGAGGCATCCAATGTTAATAAAGGGAAGGGCATCATGACAAAAGAGGATGAAGAGAGGTTGCAAAAGGAAAAGAAAGAGAAAGAAGAGAGAAGAAGGAAAAGAGAAGAAGAAGAGTTGGCTGAAGAGATGGCTCAAAAACAAAGGCATGAAGATAGAAAGGCAGCCATACTTCTCAGACAACAGACAATCCAGCTGTATGCCAAACAGCTGGATGAAATGAAGGTAAAAGTCCTTGCAGGGTCTCAAGTTGAAGAAGATGAACAACTTGCTAGACAGCTACAGGAACAGTTTGCAAAAGAAGAAGAAGAAGAAGCTAAAGAGAAAAGGAAGGAAGATGCTAAGTTTAGAATCACTGATTCTAAATTAGCAAAAGAATTAAGGGAGGAGTGGACTGAAGCTCTGATCTCTCAAGGTGAGGATGAAGACTACCTTGAAAAACTTTCAAACAAAGAGATCTACAGAGCCTTCATGGGTCAGCAAGGTCAGTTGGCAAAGAAGAAAAAGGCTGAAGAAGAAGAAAAAGCCAAACAACAGTCCAAAAAGACCATTGCCTTCAATAAAAGGACCCATGAAGAAAGGAAGGTCATGATTGACTTCCTTAAGGCCAGAGGAGATAGTGGAAAGAGGCTAGGTCCTATGAATTTCATAAACCTGCAAGCCCTCTACTTTAAAGTTAAAAAGGATGAGGAAGAAAGACTAGGGAAGAAGGGCTCCAAGAAAAGGGTACTTATCAAAGAAGATGAAGAACCAAAGACAAAGAAACCCAAGCCTTCTCCCTCACCTACCTCTTCCTCAGTCCATCATCCTTCCACTCTCCTCCCCAAACCTTCCACTCCTCCACCCAAAAAGTCCAAGTCATCCCACCCAGCTCCCACTCATCAACAGCCTCCCTTGAAGATACCCAAACCCACTCCTAAACCAGAAGACTCAAGAAATATAGTTAACTGGTTCCACAATTCACAAGATCAAGTGTTTGAGATCTTCAGGGGGAGAACTGAGAAAAGAAGATCCACTTACAGGTCTGTTGATGAGGTTCTGCAACTACCTGATTCTGATCTTCAAAGAATTTTAGAGCTGGGTGAAGCTAATGAGCCTGCAAATGAGAGTGGGAAACGTCTTGTGCTAGCAATCAAACACTACTTCAACCCTAGCAAAGATGTGATCATAAACATCAAACCACTCAAGTCCCACTCTCCATTTGTATCTTGGACCTACAATGCTGATTTGGATGAGTTCACACTAACTGATGTAAAGAAGCAGCAGATGAGATGTTCAAGCAAAGCAATCTGCAAAATGCAACACAAAGACATCAAGACTCTGTCTGAACTTCCACTGAACAATCCCAGCAAGGATCCAAGAGGCTATGAGGTTGAAAGGATAGTCAGCCACATGCAAAAGCTTCAGCAACAAAGTGATTAGAAGAATTTTTGGTTGCATCAGTCTAGGGGGAGTTTGTAGAACCAAAGACTGATTGCTACCAAATTATTCTAAGTACAAATGCTGCTGATAAGCTTATCAGCAGCATTCAACACTTGTTGCTGCTGATAGGCTTATCAGCAGCATTCAACACTTGTTGCTGCTGATAGGCTTATCAGCAGCATTCTGTACAAGTTGCTGCTGATAGGCTTATCAGCAGCGGTCATCCATGTTTGCTGCTGATAGGCTTACCAGCAGCAACCTTCACTCTTTGCAGCTGATAGCCTTATTCACTGAAGACCAAACGTTGCAGCTGACTATCCAGGCCAAGCGTCTCTGACTCCTTTCTACAAAAGCATCTGACAGACTCAAAGCAGAAGGAACCGCTATGGTCAACCAATGACGGACAATAATACACTTCTCCAAGCATGCAAACAATCATGAATAAAGAAAACGTTTCAGTAAAGTTAACTAGATTAGCCTTTACGTGTAATGTAAATTAATAAACAAGATCAACGGCTTGTGTTCGATCTGATCCTTAGAATCAAGGGTCTGTCTTGATTCTAAGTTACTATAAATACTGAGTTGCCACTTCATTATAAGTGTGACTTGAGTGTGTCTTGATAGTGCTAGTAGTGCTTGTCATACTTATTCATTGAGTTTCTCACTTGTAATCTTAGCATTCACAAAAGCTTAATACAACAGTGTTTATCAGTATTCTTTGTGTTTACTTGATTATAAATTGTGTAGTTGATTTTGTTTCCGCCAACCTCAACTAAGAACAGAACCATCTTGTATTCTCACGATCCTACATTTTTTATAACGTTATTTATACTCAAATGAAAGATAAAGAAATTATTGATTTAATGGTGCAATTTTTTTTAAGTAATAATGTATGCAAAAGATAGAAATGTTTAAAGATTTATATATTTTAAGTTCCAGTTTTACCCTTTCTCTTTGAAATCCCACCACTTCTCTTTTTGGTGGTTCTCTAGTTCTTTCATTAAAATTAGCCTTAGGGTTTAGATTTTAAGGTTAGGTTTCTTTAGGGGGTGGGGGTTTAGGTTTTTTTAGGGGTGAGTTTAGGTTTTTAAGGGGGTTGGGTGAGGGGTTTAGGTTTTTGGCCGGTTTGGTGAGGGTTTTAGGCTTTTCGGGGTAGGGTTGGAGGGGGGTTTAGGTTTTTAGGGGTGCGGGTGGAGAGGGTTTTAGGTTTTTGGGTGCGGGTTAGGGTTCGATGAGACGGTTCCAACGCCGCTGGAATAAGCTCAATCGGAGTTCGTTTGACCCATTTCTTAGGGAAAAATGACTTCTTAGTGGAATTTTCCCAATATACATATATACCTACTAGTTTAGATCTCGTGTCTACACACGGAGTAAAAATTATCAATATATAAATTTTTTAAATTTTTATTTATATATTTTAGAGGTGTAAAAATTTATTACATATACTAAGAATAAAAACAAACTCAAAATAGGTAAAAAATAATATATAATTGGGTTTCAAAAAATACGTTAATTACTATTTATTGTAATTTGACTTTCATTTACTATTTGATTAAAATAAAATTTACATAATTAAATTTCAAAGTTTTTTATAATAAGGGATAATTTGAAATAAATGTGTTTTATTAGTAGAATTGGTATTTTCTTTAAATATATATTATTATTAAAATATAGAAGTGCATTAAATAAGAGAAAGAGGCGGGAAAAAATGGTGAGAATGAATATGGAGGCGACATGTGACACTAAAAAACCTTTATTTATTATATAGTATAGATATAGATATAGATATAGAGAAGTTCTTGAGAAAACTCCCCCTTAGTGAGAGAACTAGATAAACTCCTTATTAAAGGTAAAAAAATCAAAAAAATAATAAAATAAATATTTCAATTGAAAAGAACGACGATTAAAATAAAATGGCAGGTAAACGGGCAACAAGTTGCGCTGCAACTCCCTTTTGAATAGCAAAACCGATCCTACTAAAAACAAAGCTTTGGGTTTTAAGGGCCGAAACATTACTGTGCACGACTCGTTGAACCCTGTTTAGGAATTCCGCTGCCTCCGGTGCTAGGAACCCAAAAGTATCAAAAGCAAAAGGGATAAACACATGTTGGTTCTCTAAACAAGCTTTCTCGTGTTTAGCAACTTTGCATGATTCCGCCTTTAAAGCAGCATGACCTGCCACAACCCCATTGTCCCTGAGCCCCACAAGAGGGGACACTCCTGTAAGGTCCACACAAGCGTGTTTCCCCCCTGCCCAACCAAACACAAGAATATCAGCCGCCCGTAGAGTAGACCTCCCTTCAAGCGGATCTGTCAGAAAGTTCACGGGAGCCTCTTTTTTAGCGGAAATTCCTGCCCGTTTGAGAACATCACAAAGAACATCCATAACCAAATCATGCATGTATTTAAACCCGGGTAACTCTTTGCAATGGACCGCATGCTCGCCCGGGATCATTAGCCGATACTTGAGGATAGCCCGGTACTCCACAGCCGACATATGCTGGCCTAGTCTTTCAATGGGGATAACTGTTAGAAAATCTTGGGCTCGAGGAGCCCGGAGACATTCTTATTTGGGTGGGAGATTTAGGTTTTTTGGGGTGGATTAGATTTTGGTGGTGGTACTACACATATGCAGTATAAATAATAAGAAAAAAACCGAGTTAATTCTTATTTGTTATAACGTTATTTATACTCAAATGAAAGATAAGAAATTCTTGATTTAATGGTGTGATTTAAAAAAATTTATAATGTATGCAAAAGATAAAAATGTTTAAAGATTTATATATTTTAAGTTTCAAATTTACCCTTTCTCTATAAATTACCACCTTCTCTTTTTAGTGGTTCTCTCATTCTCTCATTAAAATTAGTTCTCTTATGAAACTCACCTTATATGCTTTTGAAATTTTTTACACATTCTTTGTCCTTTTACTTAACCCTCATCCATTTTTCTGATTAAGTGACACCATGTGCCCCCTCACCTAAGGAGCAAAAAAGTCATTTTAAGTCTTCCTTTCTCATGTACTATAAAGATCTCTTATATAGAAGGCTACAAATTAATCGATTATAACACACATATTTGATATAAATTACATAAATAGTCATTAATGGGTAAAAATATCATTATACCCTCATATGTAAGACACATACCAATATTTAATATAAATGGTTAACACCAGTTAGTGGAAATAACGAAATATGTGCAAAGTTTTCAAAAAAGAACAATTTTTATAATCATTGAATTCAAAAGACAGAGATTATAGTTTCATGTATAATTAAAAGACAATTTGTGTGATTTACTCAAGAATATATTAATCACTTTTATGAGTTATTAACCATTGGGCAAAGGTGCTACTTGTGTTGCATTATTAGAACCCACTTTTTAATGTGTCTCTGTTGATAGAATTTGAAATACAAATACATCATATAAATTTTTTCACAAAAATTAAAGAAATCAACATTTATATTTATATCTAATTTCATAAAACACTTTAATTCTTATTAATTATACTGGACACCAATTATGTATAAACGTTGTAACAAATTTATACCTTACATCTAACAATTTCATATTTAAACCCCCTTTTGAACCCTAATTTAATTCAGATGAAAAAAGGGAGGTGAATTACAAATATGCCCTCACGTGATAGACACATGCTTTGATTTTAATTAAACTAAAGTTAGACCAAATGTCTAAATTTGTTACAATGTTTATACGTAAAGGTTGTCCAGCATAATTAATTAAATTTAAGGTCTTTACCTGAAGTTAGGTATAAGTATCATGGTGAAGGGGGCGCCCTCGGGTAATCACTTGTGGTTCAAGGGTAGCTCGGCTACACCGCCTCCAACGGATCGGGTAAGAGTTTGGGTAGTGTTTTGCGGGCATATGTGCCCGTGTGTAAGACTTGAAGTTGAAGATGGAAGGACGAGCCATTGCTGTTGGATTATAAAGACTGGGAAGGAGAAGATGTCAGGATTATATACATATAATATTATATACATATTCTAAATATATAAATAAAGAGTAATATATGTTCATTCTTTTATTATTAAAGTATCATATCTGTTCAATTTAAAAATAACTTATGATACATTTATTTATTCCTAAAATCTTTGTAATTTTTTTATTGTATTTTTATTTATTTATTGTCAATTTACTTTTTTTTAATTAACGAAAGTTTAAGTTGTTTTTATTTTTTTATTTGTTTTAATTTTAATAAAGAATTAATTTAAAAGAAAAAAATGAATTATTTAGGGTATTAGGGTTGCGCCGGTAACACTTAATGATATTAGGTATTTGAGTAAAAATGAGTTGGCACACGATCATTGGTTATTTTTGTTAGTGTACTTTTTTTATTAGGGTTATGCCATGTTCACCTTAAAAAATGATTTAAATAAGGGGACTACTTAACACACACGGGAAATGCTAATCGCACTTGGTCATATACGCATCGTATAGGGCAATACGATGCGTATAGCCCTTCACAAATTCCCGTGCCCGACATTCTCTTACAACCTGTCATTCAAACCTCGTATACGCATCGTATAGGTCAATACGATGCAGTTTAGGATACGAGATTCATTCTGCCACTAAACCCATCACATCGTACCTTATACGCATCGTATTGGGCTATACGATGCGTATAGGGCCCAAATTTTGTGTATTTAACAATGCAGAATTCTCATTCGAACGAACGAACGTATGCTTTCCAAAAAAAAACTATAAACATGTCTTGGTGGTGTGATGGTAACTACGGTTTTCAGGTATATTCTAACGAGTCGGTGGAAAACAACCCGCAAAGTTCTGGCGTTCAAGAGGTGAACCGGGAGGAGGTCTCGTCCGACGTTTATTCTCATCAACGGGTAAGGCTTCCGGATTTGAACGAGCCACTGAGCAATCCCGAGTTCGTATACGGTGAACCGTCTTACCTTACACAGCCCACGAACGACTACGTATACGGTGAAGTCTCATACCCGACACAACAAACCGACGACTACGTATACGGTGAAGTCTCATACCCGACACAACAAACCGACGACTTCGTGTCCGAAGACGAGGAACAAAACCATCAAAACATGTCGTATAAAACTGACCAGAATTTTCAGTCTCGTGAACAGTTGGTGGATTGGGCGGTCAGGATAGGACGTGAGAATGGTTACGTCCTTGTCACCCGACGATCGAGGAGAAAAGGCGACGATCCGACGGAACCGTTTATCAAGGTGTGGCTTGTGTGTGACCGTCACGACGAACGTGCGTCTACTGCCACGGTTAGACGTGCCGGTAGCAAGAAAATAGGTTGTCCCTTTAAATTAGAAGGAGAGTACCAAGAAAATACTGGTGATTGGAAATTAACGGTGAAGGATGACAGTCATAACCACGATCTTAGTCAACATCTTGAGGCGCACTCCTTTGCGAGGAGACTGTCTCAGTCGGAACAACTTTTGGTGGTGAAGTTGTATTCGCAAAACATGTTGCCACGAAACATTCTGGCAACTATAAGGGAACAAAACCCAGAGAGTAGTTGCATTAAAAAGGATATTTATAATGCGATACAAAAGACAAAAAACGAAACGAGAGTCGGTGAAACTCCAATGCAGATTCTGGAAAACCTGCGTTCTTCTAAAAAATACGTCTACTATACCCGGGAAGATCCTGCCACAAATATTGTAGAGGAGATATTATTTGTTCATCCGAAATCGTTTGAGATGTGGCGTGCGTTCCCGCACGTGTTGATGATCGACGCGACTTACAAAACAAACATGTATAGACTTCCATTTGTCCAAGTGGTCGGTGTGACCTCCACACACCAGTCGTTTTGCGTCGCTCATGCATTTATATCAAAAGAAAGAGAGGAAAACTTCGTCTGGGTGCTACTGCAAAAAAGCAATGTTGCAAAAGTGTATGCAGCCGCGTGTGATAGTAACAGACAGGGACAAAGCTCTTATGAACGCATGTGATAAAATATTTCCCGATTGTTCGAAGAACCTATGTCGGTGGCACATACACGAGAATATCGCAAAACATTGCAGGACATCATTTACAGACGAAGACTGGGCAAATTTCAAGTATTCATGGTCGGTATTATGTGAGTCTCCCACGCCAGATATATACCAGTACAACTTCAACCGGCTTTACGAACGACTGTATGCTGCCAAACGAGGAAGTAAGTTTTGAATATTTAATATTTTCAGTATTGAATAATTATTAAATATTTAAATATTTATTCAATATTTTTCCAGGAGTTATACATTATGTGACTAAAAATTGGTTGGACCGGTATAAAGAAAAGTTTGTATCCGCCTGGTCCAACAAAAACCTCAATTTTGGTCAACAAACAACGAACCGAGTCGAGAGCCAGCATTCGCTCTTAAAGAGTTATCTTAGATATGCTAACAGCTCCCTAGATAGACTTGTTGGGTTTGTTGATGAAATTGTAACAGATCAATATTATCAATTACAGTTTGCGTTTGGAACAAGCCTAATAAGAAAAATGGATAGCCACATAGCTATTGAATTGTTTGATAACCTGCACGGTAAGGTTTCACATAAAGCTCTAAATTTGTTAGAAAACGAGTGGTACAAGTTATCACATATACGGAAACAAAATGCAACGTGTGGTTGCCAACTTTTCAGTAGTTGTGGGTTGCCGTGTGCTTGTCGTCTGGCAAGTATCGAAGCTACATGTAAACTGTTTTGACTTTGGAATTTTTGAATGTTTAATTTTCAAACTTTTCTGACTATTTCGTTTTAATACAGGTGGCAGAATCCCGCTAGATGCGTTGGACGTCTTCTGGAGGAAACTTGATTTAAAACCGTCGTTTATCGATGATGAAAATGTAGACGTGGATAAAGTACTTGGTCAAGTGAGAAACAAAATTATGTCAGAACCTGATCAGGTCAAAAGAAGTATGCTGTCGAGAATCGCAGGGGTGGTCTTTCCGAGCAAAAGTAACAAGAAAGCGCATGTGGTACAAGAAGATACTCGCAGTCATCCAACTTTGAAAAAGCAACAACAAAGGAAGTAGGATGTCGTGAGAAACAACTCATTAACAGGATCCCAACAAAGCAAATGTGACCCTGCGAGACACAGCTCGTACATTGCGTCATAAGACTCGATACAAGCGAGTTCGGACATTCAACACCGTCGTCCAACGAAGGGTAAAGGAAAGCAACCACAAGATGATAACGCCTATCTTGGTTTTCCATTGATTATGGGGAAAGATGCGGTTAACAATATAAATTGTTTTAAGGATTCGATACCGTCTGTCTTTCATCCGTACATTTCACATATACAGGATGTAAATCCCGACGGTAACTATGGTTTTCGATCGGTAGCTTTGGGCTTAGGGTTAAATGAAAACCGGTGGCTTTTTATCAGACAACAACTTCTACAGGAGATGGACAATAAAGAGGAATGGTGGAGAACTGTTTTTGACAGAGTCTCCTTTCAAGAGTATGATATGCTACGTCACACAATAGATTGGCAGGATGTGAAAGCCGCACCAGTTAGTCGTTGGATGTCGATGCCATACACAGGACTCCTAATTGCTCAAAGATTTGGGGTGATTGTTCATCTTTTAAGTATCGCCGGTAATCAAACATTTTTTCCATTGTGGTTTGGTCCAAACGTTCACGCTCAACAACAAACTGTATCATTAGTTCACGTCAACAGGGCTCATTTCATCCACGTCAAGTTAGACGGAGATTTTCCAATTCCCACGCCAAATGCACTTTGGAATTTGCACCGAAATGATGATGCAGCAAAATAGGAAAATATATACAGTGATCGTATTGAACGATTTAAGAAAATAATGGCTACTAATGGATCTACATTTCCACAATACTTCACGACTCACGGATGATGCTTTATTAGTTTTTTTATTAATTTTAAGTATAGGGTCAATTTAATTATTTTATATTTTAATTATTTGTAATTTTAATTATTTTAAATTAATTTTAAGTTAAGTATAATTAATATTTTAATAGTTTTTGATTAATTTTAATTAAATATAACTAATTTTAATTTAATATTCTATACGCCACGTATAGGGCCATACGTGGCGTATAGACTTGAACAAGATATTTTAAAAGTTATACGCTACGTATAGGTCAATACGTGGCGTATAGCCACTTGATATACCAGGAAAATGCAGCGTACAGACCCAAACGACCCAAAACAAACAAACACAAACCCATACGCATCTGGCAAAAAAGCTCGTTGATTAGGATTGTCGTCTCAAAAAAACTTCGAAAAGGTACGTCTCTACACCCACGATCATTAATGTTAGGTTTATATTGAATATTAGCGGGTAAAACTGGGTAGATTAGCAATTTTTAGGTTTGAACTTAAGAACTATACGCTACGTATAGGGCCATACGTGGCGTATAGTTCGTCCTAGGAAGACGTTGAAGCCATACGCCACGTATAAGTCTATACGCTGCGTATGGCTTGGTTTACCCGGTCACTTGCCTGCGAATGGTCTGGTTTGGGTCGCATATGGCTTGGTTTACCCGGCAACTCGCCCGCGTATGGCTTAATTGGCCTGCGCATGGCTTATTTTGCCCGGCAACCGCCTATACGCCACGTAGCCTATACGTGGCGTATAGGTTTTTAAAAAATTAATAATTATTATTATTTATTATTTAATATTTAAAATAAAAAAAAAATTAATTATTATTATTTATTATTTAAAATTTAAACAATATATTATTATTATTATTTATTATTTTAATTAAAAACAATATATGTGACAATCCGAACTTTTCAGGTTAACTCCGTTAACCAAATCCAGTTAAAGTTAACGTAGTTAACTTAACTCAAACCTTAGGGACTAATTACGTCATTATCCAAACTTAAAACTACAAGGACTAGTAGTAAAATTAGTCAAAACCCATTCTATTGACTTTTTGTTAGTCAAATTAACAAGTCCGCAACCTAGTTAACCTAATTCAAACTTTAGGGACTATTACTGCCAAGTTCTAAACTTAAAAACATAAAACCACAGGGACTAAACCTGATTTTAACCCATTCTTGATTGTGTTTGACTTTTGAAAGTCAAACCGTGTGACTTTGCTCAAAATCAAGCCCCGCGATCGTTTCTATGTGAAAGTGTAACTGAATTCACATGAATTATGACATTAACGGCCCTTAACTACCGAATAAAACACTATCGTTATCTAACTAAAACTCAATAATGGGAATTAAACCTGTACCCGTCGACTTCATCAGCATATACTATCGAATTCGTCGAATTCGCATACCAATTCACGACTTGATTTTCTGCACTCGATAATCGAGACTTTGTGAAGCTTCTGTAAGCATCAACTTCATCGAAATCCCAGCCGAAGTCATCGGGAATCAAAGCTGCCATCCTCGGCATCGGTTCTAGCCGATCTCGGTCAATTCGAACACCAATTTGGTAAACGTTTACATCCTTAGCTTCGTTTTTACCTGTACATTGAAAGCCCTAACGTTTTAGAGGCTGATAACATCGAATCGAAGATGAACCCAATTCTAGGGTTCATACGGAACCAATTTGATCGAACACTACCCTATACTCAACCTAAATGGAATTAATCTATATCAAAAGATTCGCAATACTCTAATCTATAAAAGCCCTATCTTAATCTTATCAATTAACATCAAATCGTTCAAGATCACAAACCTAGGGTTCTTACGTAAACGAAATTGGGGCTTTGATATTAGATTATTCGTAAATGAAATTAAACCTTATAAGCTTATTCGAAATGTCCCATTTAACTAAAGCCCTATGATTCCAACCTCTGATATTATGGAAAATAATCAATTGGATTCGCGATTTAAAACTTAGGGTTTCGACTTTCGAATCTGAAATTAAAACGTTTTAAAGTCATGATTTCGCGAATTAATTTTGTCCTTTGATTCGCAAAACCCTATACTACAAAACCCCTTTACTGATTTGAACCCTTGTTATCAAAATTATGTGTATGGGGGCTAGAATCGATCGCGAATGGATGTAGGGGGAGGGAGTACAGGGACTCAATTGTTAAAAACATTTTAGTCAGGGTTTGTTTGCAAATTGGGTTGGAGCTGAGTTGGTTAATTGTGTGTGATTGTAGGGGAGAGACCCGGGTTCGAGTCTCTCCACCCGCATTTATTTTTAAACCATTTTTCTGGATACTATTTTAATATGAACCCAAATGTTATATTATTATAATATTATATTAAAGTGTTTTAACCCGGAAAACAACCCGTAAGCTCGGGTTTGGTTTTATAACTTATTTTTATATTTATTACTACTTTTAAAATAATATGTTTATATTATTTTTAAACCGTAAATTCGTATAAAATAATACGTTTATATTATTTTCAAACTGTGACCCATATTATTAAATAATATATTTTTATATTATTTTGTATCGTTTTATAACCTCGTGTAACGTTTAAACTAAAATGATATAATCGTTTACTCACGTTTATTATCTCGAATAAAAATAATATATTATTATTTTTGCCGCTATGATTATTTAGTTAATCATTCGAACATAAAAATAATATATTAAATTATATTATTTTCCTAACATTCGTAAACGACTCAAGCGTACGAATTTATTTATTTACCTATTTAATATTATTCGTTATTAACATTCGACACGTAACACATTAATCTTAATTATTATATTGAGAAATCTATTTTCCCGTAGACCCGTTCGTCTAACCGATAATCCTTAGAATGTTTTAATACATCCTAATCTTCCGTGTCGTCGTCACAAATCCCATCGTGTCCCTAATTTATGTGTTTATGATTCTAGGGCATACGTAGGCCGTGCAGGCTAACACTTGAGGTTCTAAATCTCATACTTGTGTGATACTACCTACTACGCAACGCAGGTGAGTTTCACGGCCCCTTTTTACCTGTTTTACTATTGGGGGAGAAACATGCTTACACACAAACGTATTTTACTTGTTTTCCTGTTGAGGAAGAAACAAACATGAAACACCAACTATCATACTTGTACTTGTTTTCCCCGTGGGGGAGAAACAGGTACGCAAGCAAATAATGTTTTTCCCGCCAGGGGAGAACACATGACGCAACTATTTGATTATGGTACTTTATATGATATCACTGTTGAGACTAAGCGTAACATGCTATCACAGAAAGTCCTCATCTTATTTCGAACCGTTAATATGGATCTTAGCGAGGTAATGTTTAGTAGTACTACTGGGTTTGACAAATCTCACCCACGTTAATCGCGCTAACTCGATTGGATATCGAACGGGTGAAATGTTAGCCTACTCACATGTGCCAGAGTTGATAGACCTGGCAGGAGGCATACAAACACAGTCAGCTTCGGTTGCGAGCGCTTTAGTAAAACATGAACATAGGTTAGCTACCTGTAGATATGCATATTGAAAGTACATAATCTGGCAAACACACTCTTATTGTAAACTTGAAACCTGTGAACTCACCAACCTTGTGTTGACACTTTTTCTTACATGTTTCTCAGGTCGCTAAGGCACAGGTTGCACACATAGGGCATGCATGGAGTCCTACTGTCATATCATCCATTTCAAACATTTGAAACAGTTTACTTATTTACATATATGGACATCTATTGCATGTAATTACTTTTGATTTCATATTAACGTTTACGCTTCCACATTAACTCTGAACTTTTATGTTTTGACATTTCAAGTCCCATATAGTGTCGTTTGATGTAACTAATGACTGAGATCCTGGTGTGTCACCTTCCAAACGGTAAAACTCCGTTAGTTGAAATTGGGGGTGTGACAGATTGGTATCAGAGCCAGGTTATAGAGAACTAGGATTGCATATTAGACTATAACCGTACACATGCATTAGTTACACGGCACAGACACTCATACCTGATATATATAGCATCTATACACACATTGTGGTGCAGGTATGTAACACCATCCGTATCACCCTCGGTTGGCGAGGGACACATCATTTGCATTGCATCATCATTCCCAGTGGCGACACTCGGGGAATCACCGGAACATCATCCACTCCCGTTCGAGAGCAGCGAGACGGAGCCTTCGGAGGAGTCACTTACATCACCATCACCTGTTGGGTATGGTGGGCTTTCTCAGGTCCATGTTATGGATGACACTCAGCACTAACGCATATCTCTTTGGGAGTTGGGATCGTCGGAGGCGAGTCCCTACTGTACCCGCCAGCAACAATACGCCGAATGAAGGCAGACCGTTGCACGCATGATTGCAGAATCCATTGACATGTAGATGTCATCACTTTCCCGAGCCATGGGCTCGCATCCTTGTTCGATATTCTGTTGAGAATAGATTGACCACAAATCTGAGAACGCATTGCTCAATACATACTCAAACCCTATCTTGACTAAGTTAAAAGGACAACTACCTTACTGCTTCCTATAACTTGTATTCATGAATTAGTTTCATTTCTCGAAGTCGCATTTCGTGTACATGTTTGCTTCATGCTCTCATCTACAATCCACTGGATTGGACTCGTGTATTGTGTTTCAACTCGAGCGAATACTCGGATCAAACGATTTCTTGACTACTCATCCTAATATGAGTTCTAATTGATCAACTTATGGTTGATAACTAAGCTTTTCGATGACTTATCATATCTGACAACACTCTGTACTCAGCAATACAAACTAAAGGACATTATAGCACAGGACGGGGAGAACTAGGGTGAACATGCAAAGCAAATTACTATTACGGGTGCACACGTAATAATAATTTGAAGTGCATGTAAGTCCTGGTGAAACCTAGTGTGTGGATAAATGGTCCTAATCAGTGATCTACAAACTTAAACTTCCACTGTCAGTAGAAGTTCTTGTAACCTACTCAACGACTAGTTGGTATCGTTAAACTCGTTCAACAGTTGATAGACGCGACTATCAGGCTGAAGATGTCTATGGACACATAGAACTATCATTAATGAAATCCATCAATATTATTCTCACTCATGTAAGAGTCTTAGTGAAATTAAGACACTCATCTAAACGTGATCATAGAAACCATCTTGATTGAAACTCTAATAGAATCTCATAGCAAACTTATCGATTCCAACTATGTACACCGAATTTGAGAAATTCTTTCTATGCTAACACGTTATTCCTTACACTCCAACAATAGATCGCATTTGACCTTATTACCTCACCTTGTGACTAATCCTTAGTCTAACTTCGAATTTTACCCCAGCATATTCAATCCTGTAAACGGATTTCTTTCTTCACGAAATGATCCTGTTGATCCAATGACATTAGGAAACGAAGATTTAACCTAACCAACCATCAGTTGAACGCAACTACTTAGACATACATCCTATATCTTATGCTACTGGAATCTATATCTCATTAGACTTTTCATTCTTACATGTGAACCTATTCCCTTAGCCTATGCATTGACTGACACTTGCTTTATAAGCACGGGTCTCATTAGAAGCCTCAGTATGACTTCACAAACCCCATATTAGTGTGTAGTGCTCCAACTCTGTTAAAAGCCAAGTATACTATTGAGATAGCAGACGCTCAGAAAATCAAAACAACTCGCATTCTTACAGATGTAAACTAGTATTGGTTAGTCATAAACTTGACATTGACCTTCTGCCAGTTACACTTGGCAGTTTCGACCTTATTGTCGGTATGAATTGGTTATCCAAGAATCGACCTAAGGCCAACTGTTGTGAAAAAAATATTTGCCTTCCTCTCCTTAGAGGGGAAATCCTTTTTGTCTAAGACAAAAGGAGTGGTGCAGTCATAAGCATCATATCCTTCATGAAAGCGCAGAAATGTCTACGTAAAGGTCATACTGACATTCTGGCTCTCGTCGCCGAGCAGCCATATGAGGAGAAGAAGATTGACGACATACCGATCGTTCGTGATTATCCGGAATTATTTCCCGAAGATCTGCCTGGTCTTCCGCCGCATCGTCAAGTCGAATTCCAAATTGATCTAGCACCCGGAGCAACGCCTATTGCTCGGGCACCCTGTAGACTTGCACCTAGTGAATTTCTAGAACTATCCATACAACTGCAAGATTTGTTGGATAAAGATTTCATCCGACCTAGCTCATCGCCATGGGGAGCTCCAGTCCTATTTGTCAACAAAGAAGGATGAGACTTTCCGCATGTGCATCGACAATCGTGAGCTGAACAAAGTAACGACCCATAATCGTTATCCTCTACCCCGCATAGATGATATATTTGATCAACTCCAAGGATCAAGCTTCTATTCCAAGATAGATCTTAGATCTGGTTACCATCAATTGAGAGTCCGAGATGAGGATATCTCTAAGACTGCTTTCAGGACAAGGTACGGCCACTATGAGTTTATGGTTATGCCTTTCGGATTAACCAACGCACCCGCGGTATTCATGGACCTCATGAACCGTGTGTGTAAACCCTACCTTGATCAGTTCGTCATCGTTTTCATTGATGATATCTTCATTTATTCCAAGAACAAGGAGGAACATCTACGTTTAATCCTGGAGTTACAAAAAAAAAAAAAAAAAGAGCAGTTGTATGCTAAGTTTTCCAAGTGTGAATTCTGGATCTGGGAAGTTCAATTCTTAGGACATGTGGTTAACGAGAAGGGGATACATGTCGATCCATCAAAGATTGAAGCCATCAAGAATTGGGCAGCACCGACGACTCAGACTGAGGTGCGACAATTTCTGGGATTGGCTGGTTATTATCGGCGATTCATCGAGGGATTCTCTAAGATTGCACAACCTCTCACTGCCTTAACTCAAAAGGGTAAAGCCTATAACTGGGACGATAACCAGGAGTCAGCATTTCAACATCTTAAACAGAAACTTTGCAATGCACCTATTCTAGCTCTTCCGGAGGGAACGGATGATTTTGTGGTGTATTGTCACGCATCTATTCAGGGTCTGGGTTGTGTGTTAATGCAACGAGAAAAGGTGATCGCATATGCATCGCGTCAGCTAAAGATTCACGAGAAAAACTACACCACTCATGATCTAGAGTTGGGTGCAGTAGTTTTTGCACTTAAGATATGGAGACACTACTTGTACGGTACCAAATGCACCATCTACACCGACCACAAGAGCCTCCAGCATATCTTCGAGCAGAAGGAGTTGAACATGCGACAACGTCGTTGGGTTAAACTTTTAAATGATTACGACTGTGCGATCCGGTATCATCCGGGTAAAGCTAACGTTGTGGCTGATGCACTAAGCCGAAAGGAAACGAAACCCAAACGAGTTCGAGCGTTACAACTCACTATTCACCCTAGATTGCCTGACAGAATCCGTAGTGCCCAACTTGAAGCCTTGAAAGAAGATAACCTACCGTTAGAAGGTACACGTGGCATGGAAGCACAACTGGAAGTAAAATCTGACGGAATTCGTTACTTTGTCGAACGAATATGGTTCCAGTGTTCGGAAATTTAAGGGAACTAATCATGGATGAAGCTCATAAATCTCGTTACTCCATTCATCCGGGTTCCGATAAAATGTACCATGATCTAAAAATATTATATTGGTGGCCGAAGATGAAGGCCGATATAGCCACTTATGTTAGTAAGTGTCTGACCTGCGCGAAGGTCAAAGTTGAGTACCAAAAACCGTCCGGTCTCCTGCAACAACCTAAAATTCCCATGTGGAAATGGGAACAAATATCCATGGACTTCATTACCAAATTACCCCGAACCCCTACCGGATGTGATACTATATGGGTAATTGTTGATCGCCTAACAAAATCTGCCCACTTCCTAGCCATCAAAGAAACTGACAAAATGGATAAACTCACTCGAGTATACTTGAAAGAAGTGGTCTCTCGGCACGGAGTGCCAATCTCTATTATTTCGGATCGTGATGCACGATTCACTTCCCGTTTCTGGCAATCATTGCATAAAGCATTAGACACGCGTCTAGATATGAGCACAGCTTACCATCCTCAAACCGATGGTCAAACAGAACGTACTATCCAAACTCTGGAGGACATGCTATGAGCTTGTGTGATCGATTTCGGTAACACTTGGGAGTCTCACCTACCATTGGTGGAGTTCTCCTACAACAACAGTTATCACACTAGCATCAAGGCAGCTCCATTTGAAGCACTTTATGGACGAAAATGCCGTTCTCCCATTTGTTGGACCGAGGTTGGAGATAGCCAACTCACAGGTCCTGAACTTGTATTTGAAACTTCCGAAAAGATCGTTCAAATTAGAAACCGTATGGCGGCAGCTCGTGATCATCAAAAGAGCTATGCCGACAAGCGTCGTAAACCTTTGGAATTTCAAGTAGGTGACATGGTCTTACTAAAAGTCTCACCTTGGAAAGGTGTCATTCGTTTCGGGAAACGAGGAAAGCTGAATCCTCGTTATGTTGGACCGTTCAAAATAATGAAGAGAATCGGACCAGTAGCGTATCAACTGGACCTACCTGAAAGACTTAGTGGTGTGCACAACGTCTTTCACGTCTCAAATTTAAAGAAATGCCTACCAGACAAATCACTCACAGTTCCTCTTGAGGAACTACACGTTGATGAACAGTTACGTTTCATCGAAGAACTGTGAAAATTATGATAGGGAAGTCAAAACGTTAAAGCACAGTAAAATCCCTATTGTCAGAGTTCGTTGGAACTCGAAACACAGACTAAAATTCACTTGGGAACGCGAGGATCAGATGATGCGCAAGTATCCTCATCTGTTCAAGCAATCCACGTCAAACCCTTCAGGTACTATTCTAATTTTCGGGACGAAAATTCTTTCAACTAGGGGATGATGTGACACCCTCAAAAAAAAAATTTTATTTTAATTAATTTTCGGGACGAAAATTCTTTCAACTAGGGGATGATGTGACAATCCGAACTTTTCAGGTTAACTCCGTTAACCAAATCCAGTTAAAGTTAACCTAGTTAACTTAACTCAAACCTTAGGGACTAATTACGTCATTATCCAAACTTAAAATTACAAGGACTAGTAGTAAAATTAGTCAAAACCCATTCTATTGACTTTTTGTTAGTCAAATTAACAAGTCCGCAACCTAGTTAACCTAATTCAAACTTTAGGGACTATTACTGCCAAGTTCTAAACTTAAAAACATAAAACCACATGGACTAAACCTGATTTTAACCCATTCTTGATTGTGTTTGACTTTTGAAAGTCAAACCGTGTGACTTTGCTCAAAATCAAGCCCCGCGATCGTTTCTATGTGAAAGTGTAACTGAATTCACAGGAATTATGACATTAACGGCCCTTAACTACCGAATAAAACACTATCGTTATCTAATTAAAACTCAATAATGGGAATTAAACCCGTACCCGTCGACTTCATCAGCATATACTATCGAATTCGTCGAATTCGTATACCAATTCACGACTTGATTATCTGCACTCGATAATCGAGACTTTGTGAAGCTTCTGTAAGCATCAACTTCATCGAAATCCCAGCCGAAGTCATCGGGAATCAAAGCTGCCATCCTCGGCATCGGTTCTAGCTGATCTCGGTCAATTCGAACACCAATTTGGTAAACGTTTACTTCCTTAGCTTCGTTTTTACCTGTACATTGAAAGCCCTAACGTTTTAGAGGCTGATAACATCGAATCGAAGATGAACCCAATTCTAGGGTTCATACGGAACCAATTTGATCGAACACTACCCTATACTCAACCTAAATGAAATTAATATATATCAAAAGATTCGCAATACTCTAATCTATAAAAGCCCTATCTTAATCTTATCAATTAACATCAAATCGTTCAAGATCACAAACCTAGGGTTCTTACGTAAACGAAATTGGGGCTTTTGATATTAGATTATTCGTAAATGAAATTAAACCTTATAAGCTTATTCGAAATGTCCCATTTAACTAAAGCCCTATGATTCCAACCTCTGATATTATGGAAAATAATCAATTGGATTCGCGATTTAAAACTTAGGGTTTCGACTTTCGAATCTGAAATTAAAACGTTTTAAAGTCATGATTTCGCGAATTGATTTTGTCCTTTGATTCGCAATACCCTATACTACAAAACCCCTTTACTGATTTGAACCCTTGTTATCAAAATTATGTGTATGGGGGCTAGAATCGATCGCGAATGGATGTAGGGGGAGGGAGTACAGGGACTCAATTGTTAAAAACATTTTAGTCAGGGTTTGTTTGCAAATTGGGTTGGAGCTGAGTTGGTTAATTGTGTATGATTGTAGGGGAGAGACCCGGGTTCGAGTCTCTCCACCCGCATTTATTTTTAAACCATTTTTCTGGATACTATTTTAATATGAACCCAAATGTTATATTATTATAATATTACATTAAAGTGTTTTAACCCGGAAAACAACCCGTAAGCTCGGGTTTGGTTTTATAACTTATTTTTATATTTATTACCACTTTTAAAATAATATGTTTATATTATTTTTAAACCGTAAATTCGTATAAAATAATACGTTTATATTATTTTCAAACTGTGACCCATATTATTAAATAATATATTTTTATATTATTTTGTATCGTTTTATAACCTCGTGTAACGTTTGAAACTAAAATGATATAATCGTTTACTCACGTTTATTATCTCGAATAAAAATAATATATTATTATTTTTGCCGCTATGATTATTTAGTTAATCCTTCGAACATAAAAATAATATATTAAATTATATTATTTTCCTAACATTCGTAAACGACTCAAACGTACGAATTTATTTATTTACCTATTTAATATTATTCGTTATTAACATTCGACACGTAACACATTAATCTTAATTATTATATTGAGAAATCTATTTTCCCGTAGACCCGTTCGTCTAACCAATAATCCTTAGAATGTTTTAAGACATCCTAATCTTCCGTGTCGTCGTCACAAATCCCATCGTGTCCCTAATTTATGTGTTTATGATTCTAGGGCATACGTAGGCCGTGCAGGCTAACACTTGAGGTTCTAAATCTCATACTTGTGTGATACTACCTACTACGCAACGCAGGTGAGTTTCACGGCCCCTTTTTACCTGTTTTACTATTGGGGGAGAAACATGCTTACACACAAACGTATTTTACTTGTTTTCCTGTTGAGGAAGAAACAAACATGAAACACCAACTATCATACTTGTACTTGTTTTCCCCGTGGGGGAGAAACAGGTACGCAAGCAAATAATGTTTTTCCCGCCAGGGGAGAACACATGACGCAACTATTTGATTATGGTACTTTATATGATATCACTGTTGAGACTAAGCGTAACATGCTATCACAGAAAGTCCTCATCTTATTTCGAACCGTTAATATGGATCTTAGCGAGGTAATGTTTAGTAGTACTACTGGGTTTGACAAATCTCACCCACGTTAATCGCGCTAACTCGATTGGATATCGAACGGGTGAAATGTTAGCCTACTCACATGTGCCAGAGTTGATAGACCTGGCAGGAGGCATACAAACACAGTCAACTTCGGTTGCGAGCGCTTTAGTAAAACATGAACATAGGTTAGCTACCTGTAGATATGCATATTGAAAGTACATAATCTGGCAAACACACTCTTATTGTAAACTTGAAACCTGTGAACTCACCAACCTTGTGTTGACACTTTTTCTTACATGTTTCTCAGGTCGCTAAGGCACAGGTTGCACACATAGGGCATGCATGGAGTCCTACTGTCATATCATCCATTTCAAACATTTGAAACAGTTTACTTATATACATATATGGACATCTATTGCATGTAATTACTTTTGATTTCATATTAACGTTTACGCTTCCACATTAACTCTGAACTTTTATGTTTTGACATTTCAAGTCCCATATAGTGTCGTTTGATGTAACTAATGACTGAGATCCTGGTGTGTCACCTTCCAAACGGTAAAACTCCGTTAGTTGAAATTGGGGGTGTGACAATATATTATTATTATTTATTATTTAAAATAAAAACAATATATTATTATTATTTATTATTTAAAATTTAAATAATATTATATTATTATTTATTATTTAAAATTTAAACGATATATTATTATTATTATTTATTATTTAAATTAAAAACAATTAATTATTATCAGATATGGCGGATCATAATGATGATATTGAGATGGATCAGCTAAACGATCTTGCGCACTACCCTTTTCTGGATTTTTCGCCCGATACGGAGGCTTATTCCCGTTGCCAGAAGCTCCGGGAGGTGCAGATGGGTCCAGGTACGGCGGTGGATTGGGCCCTCCTCGAGGAGGTGTAAGAGGTCGAGCGAGCTAGGGCCATCATCGGTCAGGACACGCCATGGTCGCTGTGACATTTCGGATTTTCATTCACGCACTTGTAATATATATATATCATGTAATCATTTATATTTAAATGAAATGCGAGTGTTTTTATTTTTGTACAAATTATATATTTTTATTTTATGGATTTAAAATAATTAAAATTTTATAAGTTTTAAACTTTTATAAAATTTTATATAAAAAAATCTAAATTAAAAGGGTTCATGTATATATAAGATAACCTATTTAAATAAAATAATTAACTTTTATAAAAATATTTATAATAATAATAATAATATAAGTTTATAAAAGATAACTGAAAAAAAAATGTAATTAATTATTAAAGTTGAGGGGCTGTTTTGAAATTTTTAAAACTAAAAGGTTTTAAACCAAAAACCGGTTAAGGGACTAAGCATGGCCAAATCAAACCATAAGGACCCATCCGTAATTATCTCAGGGACTTAATTAAAACAGAATCAAACTTCAGGGACCAATTCTGCCATTTTCCAATTCGCGTTTCCGGTCACCTCCTTCATTATCCGGCGGTCCAAGCCAATTTCCGGCGACATCTCGACACGCCTGTTCCCTGCACCTCGACAGCCGATAAAGGTGTCCCAGACATCGTCGTCCCCACGCGAGCAAAAGCCCTCGACCAATTGGTCTCCCCAACATTCGAATCGTCTGATCGTGTTTGTGGCCGAAAGTCCACGCCACGAATTCGGCCCCGACAGTCAACCTCCTCGCCTGCAAGATGGCTCGACAGTTTCGTCTCGTCCAGACGAGTGTCTGGACATACTCAATTATGTGTTTTATTATAAGGATCGAGCTCGGCTATAAATAGCCATTTACGGACCTGCTCGATCGCCACCCCTCCTCCACCCACTCTCACTTCAAATTGAAACCAGCATTGTGTTCGTCGTCACTGTGAGAAGCTGTGACCAGAATATCAGAGTCTAATTCCATCTCGAAGCTTGATTTCCCATTCTTAACATTCTCGGATTTAAGACCCTGCCGACCAGACCCTTCGCGACCATGTTCGAGCCTCAAATTTGTTCCGTTATCTTCTATTATCAACTGGCAATCTATCCCAATCGAAATCGCAACCTCAAACCATCGATTACCGGGCAAACCAAATGTCTCGGACACTGGTTTGCCGGTTGCCGAGGACCAACGACCAGGTTCGCTTATGTGCATATCAATTAACTGATACATACATAACCAACGATGGGCAGTAGCCCGGCTGGTTATGCGTGTGTGTGTTTGTGTCTAAGGTCGCGGGTTCGATTCCGGTTGGCCTTCGGCCCAATTTTTTTTCTTCTGTTTTATAAAACTTTTATTTTATTTATTTATTTTATCTCATTTTAATAATTTCTCTATACAATAAAAACTATTACGAGTGGGTTGACTCGTTCGTCTATTTTGAAATCGATTAAACAATTTTTTTCATAATTAACCCATCCAATTTTTATAAAATAATAAACCCTACAATTTTTATAAACTTGTTAAAATAAATTTTAATATATAATAATGATAACATAATTAAACAAATAGAAACTTTTCTTTTTATTTATTATTATATATAAATACAATAAACATAATAACAAATTATTTAAAATATAATATTTTAACAAGATTAAAATATATATATATATTTGATGTTAAGTTTTACAAAATCATTATCATTTTTCTACCATATTTTATACAAATAAATGTTAAGAAATATTATTATAAACCTATACACATTTAAATACGAATACGCACATATAAAACATACAATAATACCTATTTATCCACATAGGGTTTCAACGTGCTTAGTTTTCAACATCCTTATCACCCGCACTCGTGGATTAAAACATCATTTATCCAGGTGAGTTACATAGCCCCTATTTTACATTTTTACATACTTTGGGGTGAAACATTATTTCATGCTACTCAATCAAATTGTTTATACGTGTTATTCATGTGGATTATATGCTTATTATCTTGGGTGTACAATCATTAACTTTAAACACAAGAAAACCAACAGTAATATTAATAGATCTATTGTGCCTGACCAGCCCACCCATGTAGGGTGTTTATTACTGCATACTCGGATATAGCCGCGTGTTATATTCAAACATATCGGATATAGTGGGTAACTATATTCAAACATACCGGACCTAGCTGTTGTGCTATGTTCAAGCGCGTCAATCAAGGTTTGAATTGTGCTTAGATAAATGATACAACCATGTATGCTATGTTTAACAAGATAAACAATGAGTTGCAAAACGTTTTTATCTACTATTTATCGGTTCCACTAAACCTATGTACTCACCAACTTTATAGTTGACACTTGATTTAAATAATGTTTCAGGTTTGGATATGTGATTGCTTGCTGAAGATTCTACCACTTAAGAACTTATGGACCTAGTTAATTAAATCAATGTTTTGAAATAGACTAGGTTATTTGAATTTGTATTGTACTTGAATGTTTGTTGTCTTTAATTAAATTAATGAATTATGCAATATTTTAGTTATCATGTGCTTTTGAACAATCATTTCATTGTCCGCCTCGATGATTCCGCCATCGGTCGGGGTGTGACAGATTGGTATCAGAGCCATGGTTATAGGGAATTAGGTTATTAGACACAATGATCTAGACTATAACCCTAGGACTCCCTTTTATGTGTTACGTGCTAAATGATTATCTGCTATGTGAATTATTTGTAGTTAGGTATTATTTGAATTTCCCCAAGTTTGGTACATGAGACTTATACACATACATACAAGGCTTTAAAACACATAATACATACTTTACACACACATTTGACAAACAAACGTATGCAAACAAATACACTACCCATCCTTATCCATACTCTTTCCATACTGTTTGCAACATTCCTACACATTTTATACTCATAGACTCTCAAGTCTATTAAAATCTTGAAAATCTCGTCAACGACTTAATTTCTTGAAACCAGTAAAGGACATGTGCAATCTGGAAGGGTGACACCTGTACATTGGGTTTTCTGTCTAGGAAAGCATTTCGTATAAATCCAAATAAACGGACCCGTATGCTTTCCTGGGAATACCTGAAGTGAGTGTTTACCTATAGGCTAAAGCATGTCTCCTTGAAAGTTTTGAGGAATTACTTAACGTTGATAAGTCATTGTATTCGCAAGAATACGATCCGAACCTAAACTCAAAATTTTGGGGACATTATAGTAAGATAGGAAGAACTAGATGAACATGCAAAACAAATCATTATTACGGGTGCACACGTAATAACGATTTGTAGTGCATGCAAATCCCGACGATTCCTATTACGCAAATAATGATCTATGACATCATATCCTACCCGGAATAGATGGCTTACCTCCCCCATCAACCCTGAATAAATACACATACATTGGCACGCGACATGATGAATTCCGCATTTCTGCTTACATTATTCCCACTATAGCTCATGTATACCCACTTTATCTAAAATATCATTGTCTTTTCTTATGGTGTTAGAATGCCTCCTCGACGTGCAAACTCTAGAACTTCCAACCCGGATCTTGCTACTCTTCTTGCCCAACTGGTAGGACAAATTACCCAAGCCAATAACAACAGTGACGGGTCTCACAACATCCAAGGAAACGGTGGTACCAACCCGCCTCAATGCACGTTTAAGCACTTTAACTCGTGCAACCCTACAAAATTTTAAGGGACTGAAGGTGCTACCGGCCTACTACAATGGTTTGAAAGCATGGAAAGCACATTCCTAAACAGTGACTGTCCCGATAATCTTCGGGTTCGCTATGCCACAAGTGTACTACAAAAGAGAGCCCTCACCTGGTGGAACGGTGAGAAACGCACTCGTGGTGTTGAGGTTGCTACATCTTTATCATGGGATGATCTGAAGAAAGCCATGACTGATGAATTATGTCCTCGAAATGAAATGAGGAAGCTCGAGACTGAGTTTTGGGATCTTGCCAAAGACAGCGGGGATAATCTGGCTTACACCACCCGATTTCAAGAGCTGAGCCTACTGGTACCTCATATGATCACTCCCCTTGCTCGGGAAATTGAAAAATACATAGGCGGGCTGCCTATTAAATTCAGGATGCTGTGTTAGGAAGTAATCCTCCTACACTTGAAGCTGCTATTCGTCTATCCGCTACGCTATCCTACAACCACGTCAAAGCCGGAACCTTAACAAGAAAGGGTTCAAAGAAGGTTGTTTCTACTCTTGCGGCCGTCAAAGATGTAAAGTCCGAGTCTTCTAACCGCAACAAGAAACGAAAGGGTCGAAACTTCGCAGCCGTATCTCCCACCGTACCTGCTATTCAAGTGGCCCCTTTGGGTCAAAACCCGAAACCTTATTTGGGTCCAAATCCCCAATGTCAGACCTGCAAGTACCACCATCCTGCCAACTTACCATGCCGATTGTGTTCAAGCTGCGGACGATATGGACACGTGGCCACTACTTGCTTTACCCGTCCTCCCGTCCATCAAGCTGCTCCAGCCAACCGTCCAAACTATCTGGCACCTCTCAATGGTCGGGCATGTTACGAATGTGGAGACCCAAACCATTCCCGTGACCGATGCCCAAAACTTCATCATCAAGGTGGTCCCCAAGGACGAGCGTTTAATATAAACGCTAATGAGGCACAAGAAATCAACGACGTGATAAACGGTACGTTTCTCATAAACAATCATTATGCATCCATTTTATTTGATATCGGTGCCGATAGGAGTTTTGCGTCTCTTACCTTTGAATCTCGACTTGCTAAACAAAGAACGAAACTTGACAATTCTTATTCCGTGGAGATAGCAAACGGAAAATCTATTACTATAAATTCTGTTATCCGCGACTGCAATCTCGAGCTTAATAATCATGAATTCTCTGTTGATCTCCTTCCAATGCAATTGGGAAGCTTCGATATTATAATTGGCATGGACTGGTTATCCAAGCACCATGCCGAGGTTATTTGCTACGAAAAGTGCATTCGTATACCTCTCCCTTCGAGCGACACGTTAGTTATCTTCGGTGAAAAACCGTGTCATGGTCTTCAACTCATGTCTTGCACATTGGCACAAAAGTACTTGCGGAAAAAGTACGTTGCCTTCTTGGCCCACGTAGTTGACACGAAAGACTAAGGTAAGAAATTGCAAGATATTCCGATCATTCGAGACTTTCCCGAGGTATTCCCAGAGGATTTACCCGGTCTTCCTCCCCCTAGACAAGTAGAGTTTCGTATTGACCTTGTGCCCGGAGCAACTCCCATGGCAAAAGCTCCCTATCGTCTTGCACCTTCCGAGATGCAAGAACTCGCAAGTCAATTACAAGAACTCTCATCCAAAGGATTCATCCGACCAAGCCATTCACCTTGGGGTGCTCCCGTGCTGTTCGTAAAGAAAAAGGATGGATCGTTTCGAATGTGCATTGATTATCGTGAACTCAACAAGCTTACAATCAAGAACCGTTATCCTTTACCCCGTATCGACGATCTTTTCGATCACCTTCAAGGTTCAACATGTTTCTCCAAGATTGACCTTCGTTCCGGATACCATCAACTTCGTGTTCTCGATGAAGACATTCCGAAGACTGCCTTTCGGACTAGATATGGTCACTACGAGTTCATGGTCATGCCTTTTGGCTTGACTAATGCACCTGCGGTTTTCATGGATCTCATGAACCGTGTATGCAAACCTTATTTGGACAACTTCGTGATCGTTTTTATTGACGACATTCTCATCTGTTCTAAAACGAAAGCGGAGCATGAACAACATCTTCGTTTGATTTTGGAGCTCTTGAAGAAAGAAAAACTATACGCCAAGTTCTCCAAGTGTGAATTCTGGCTAAAGGAGGTTCAATTTTTGAGACACATAGTCAACGATAAGGGGATTCATGTGGACCCGGCAAAAATCAAAGCGGTAAAGAATTGGAGTACTCCTAAGACTCCTACCGAGATTCGTTCCTTCCTTGGACTAGCGGGTTACTATCGTCGCTTCATCTCAAATTTCTCCAAGATTGCGGTTCCGCTCAATGCCTTGACTCACAAAGGTAAACCTTACGAGTGGGGACCCAAACAAGAGGAAGCTTTTCAAACTCTCAAGCACAAGCTCTGCAACGCTCCTATTCTAACTCTTCCTAGTGGTACTGACGACTTTGTCGTTTACTGCGATGCATCCAACCAAGGTCTTGGTTGTGTTCTTATGCAGCGTGGCCAAGTAATTGCATACGCATCACGTCAGCTCAAAATCCATGAGAAGAACTATACGACCCATGATCTTGAGCTTGGTGCTGTCGTTTTCGCCTTGAAAATTTGGAGACACTATCTTTATGGCACCAAATGCGTGGTTTTCACCGACCACAAAAGTCTCCAACATATTTTCAATCAAAAAGAACTTAATATGAGGCAACGACGATGGGTCGAACTTCTTAACGACTACGACTGCGAGATTCACTACCACCCCGGCAAAGCAAATGTTGTAGCCGACGCCTTGAGTCATAAGGAACGTATCATGCTTCATAGTGTTCATATTCATAACGATATCCAAGCCCGCATTCTCCAAGCACAACACCCCTCGGTTACCGAGGGAAATATGTACCAAGAAATGGCATGTGGTGTAGAACTCTTGCTAGGAACCAAAGCCAACGGCCTATTGTATTACTTGGATCGTATCTGGGTTCCCTATCGCGACGACCTTCGTATATTTTTTATGAACGAGTCCCACAAAACTCAATATTAGGTACATCCTGGAGCTGATAAGATGTACATGGGTCTTCGTCAACAATATTGGTGGCCCGGCATGAAAAAGGATATTGCCCTCTTTGTGGCAAAATACTTAACTTGTTCTAAAGTGAAGGCTGAACATCAGAAGCCTTCCGGACTCCTCGAACAACCTGAAATTCCCATGTGGAAGTGGGAGAACCTTGCTATGGACTTCATCACCAAACTCCCACGCACTTCTAGTGGGCACGATAGTATCTGGGTTATTATCGATCGACTCACAAAGTCTGCTTATTTCTTGCCTATTCGTGAGGACTATCGAGTCAAGAAATTGGCTCGGATCTACATTGATGAGATCGTAAGTCGTCATGGAATCCCATTGAACATCATCTCCGATCGTGATTTGCGTTTTACTTCCCGATTTTGGCAATCCTTACAATCTGTGCTTGGTACTCGTTTGGATTTAAGTACGGCTTACCATCCTCAAACTGATGGACAAACCGAGCGATGCATCCAAACCCTCGAGGATATGCTTAGAGCTTGTGTCATTGACTTTGGTGGAAATTGGAATTCTCACCTACCACTGATCGAATTTTCCTATAACAACAGCTACCACACAAGTATTAACATGGCACCGTTCGAAGCTCTTTATGGACGGAAATGTCGTTCACCGATTTGTTGGAACGAAATTGGTGAAGCACAAATCACCGGTCCCGAGCTTATCCAAGAGACCACCGATAAAATCTCTCTTGTTCGTGACAACATTTTAGTAGCAAGGAGTCGGAAAAAAAGCTATGCCGATAATCAACGAAAACCCTTGGAATTTCAAGTTGGGGATATGGTTCTTCTAAAGGTATCACCTTGGAAAGGCGTAGTCCGATTTGGAAAGAAAGGAAAACTTGCACCTCGATATGTGGGTCCATTCAAGATACTCGAAAGGGTAGGGAAAGTGGCCTTCAAACTCGATCTTCGTTCAGAGCTCAGCAACGTTCATCCGACTTTTCAAGTATCTAATTTGAAAAAGTGCCTAGCCGACGAGAATCTCCACATCCCTCTTGATGCAGTGCGTATTGACGAGAAAATGCACTTTGTTGAAAAACCCGTGGAAATCATGGACCGTGAAGTCAAGAAACTCAAACGTAGCCGCATCCCCATTGTCAAGGTACGTTGGGAGTCTAAACGTGGACCCGAGTTCACTTGGGAACGTGAAGACCAAATGAAGACCAAATATCCGCATCTCTTTTCATAGCCTCCACTAGTTGAATTTCGGGGCGAAATTCCTTTAACATGGGGAGACTGTGACATTTCGGATTTTCATTCACGCACTTGTAATATATATATATATATATATATATATATATATATATATATATATATATATATATATATATATATATATATATATCATGTAATCATTTATATTTAAATGAAATGCGAGTGTTTTTATTTTTGTACAAAATATATATTTTTATTTTATGGATTTAAAATAATTAAAATTTTATAAGTTTTAAACTTATATAAAATTTTATATAAAAAAAATCTAAATTAAAAGGGTTCATGTATATATAAGATAACCTATTTAAATAAAATAATTAACTTTTATAAAAATATTTATAATAATAATAATATAAGTTTATAAAAGATAATTGAAAAAAAAATGTAATTAATTATTAAAGTTGAGGGGCTGTTTTGAAATTTTTCAAACTAAAAGGTTTTAAACCAAAAACCGGTTAAAGGACTAAGCATGGCCAAATCAAACCACAAGGGCCCATCCGTAATTATCTCAGGGACTTAATTAAAACAGAATCAAACTTCAGGGACCAATTCTGCCATTTTCCAATTCGCGTTTCCGGTCACCTCCTTCATTATCCGGCGGTCCAAACCAATTTCCGGCGACATCTCGACACGCCTGTTCCCTGCACCTCGACAGCCGATAAAGGTGTCCCTGACCTCGTCGTCCCCACGCAAGCAAAAGCCTCCGACCAATTGGTCTCCCCAACATTCGAATCATCTGATCGTGTTTGTGGCCGAAAGTCCACGCCACGAATTCGGCCCTGACAGTCAACCTCCACGCCTGCAAGATGGCTCGATAGTTTCGTCTCGTCCAGAGTCTGGACATACTCAATTGCGTGTTTTATTATAAGGATCGAGCTCGGCTATAAATAGCCATTTACGGACCTGCTCGAGCTCCCCACCCCTCCTCCACCCACTCTCACTTCAAATTGAAACCAGCATTGTGTTCGTCGTCACTGTGAGAAGCTGTGACCAGAATATCAGAGTCTAATTCCATCTCGAAGCTTGATTTCCCATTCTTGACATTCTCGGATTTAAGACCCTGCCGACCAGACCCTTCGCGACCAGGTTCGAGCCTCAAATTTGTTCCGTTATCTTCTATTATCAACTGGCAATCTATCCCAATCGAAATCGCAACCTCAAACCATCGATTACCGGGCAAACCAAATGTCTCGGACACTGGTTTGCCGGTTGCCGAGGACCAGCGACCAGGTTCGCTTATGTGCATATCAATTAACTGATACATACATAACCAGCGATGGGTAGTAGCCCGGCTGGTTATGCGTGTGTGTGTTTGTGTCTAAGGTCGCGGGTTCGATTCCGGTTGGCCCTAGGCCCAATTTTTTTTCTTCTCTTTTATAAAACTTTTATTTTATTTATTTATTTTATCTCATTTTAATAATTTCTCTATACAATAAAAACTATTACGAGTGGGTTGACTCGTTCGCCTATTTTGAAATCGATTAAACAATTTTTTTCATAATTAACCCATCCAATTTTTATAAAATAATAAACCCTACAATTTTTATAAACTTGTTAAAATAAATTTTAATATATAATAACGATAACATAATTAAACAAATAGAAACTTTTCTTTTTATTTATTATTATATATAAATACAATAAACATAATAACAAATTATTTAAAATATAATATTTTAACAAGATTAAAATATATATATATTTTTGATGTTAAGTTTTACAAAATCATTATCATTTTTCTACCATATTTTATACAAATAAATGTTAAGAAATATTATTATAAACCTATACACATTTAAATACGAATACACGCATATAAAACATACAATAATACCTATTTATCCACATAGGGTTTCAACGTGCTTAGTTTTCAACATCCTTATCACCCGCACTCGTGGATTAAAACATCCTCTAGCCAGGTGAGTTACATAGCCCCTATTTTACATTTTTACATACTTTGGGGTGAAACATTATTTCATGCTACTCAATCAAATTGTTTATACGTGTTATTCATGTGGATTATATGCTTATTATCTTGGGTGTACAATCATTCACTTTAAACACAAGAAAACCAACAGTAATATTAATAGATCTATTGTGCCTGACCAGCCCACCCATGTAGGGTGTTTATTACTGCATACTCGGATATAGCCGCGTGTTATATTCAAAGATATCGGATATAGTGGGTAACTATATTCAAACATACCGGACCTAGCTGTTGTGCTATGTTCAAGCATGTCAATCAAGGTTTGAATTGTACTTAGATAAATGATACAACCATGTATGCTATGTTTAACAAGATAAACAATGAGTTGTAAAACGTTTTTATCTACTATTTATCGGTTCCACTAAACCTATGTACTCACCAATTTTATAGTTGACACTTGATTTAAATAATGTTTCAGGTTTGGATATGCGATTGCTTGCTGAAGATTCTACCACTTAAGAACTTATGGACCTAGTTAATTAAATCAATGTTTTGAAATAGACTAGGTTATTTGAATTTGTATTGTACTTGAATGTTTGTTGTCTTTAATTAAATTAATGAATTATGCAATATTTTAGTTATCATGTGCTTTTGAACAATCATTTCATTGTCCGCCTCGATGATTCCGCCATCGGTCGGGATGTGACTGTCGCGTCTTTTTGGCCTTTCTTTTGCGGATACATACCGAGAGCTGGTCGTCGAGTTTCTTTCGACGTTCATCTACTCAGAGACTGGGCTGCAGCCTCTACCCGGGGAGGCGACGGATATTGATCCGGATCGTATTTCTTTTTCTATTTTTGGGGTCGTTTACCGTCAAACCCTCCGTCAGTGGGCCGTCACGACGGGCTTATACTGACGGTCACGCCGCTTTTCACCGAGGCGGTGACGGAGGTGGACAAGGAGGAACTCCTTGTTTTTTGGTGCTTGATTTCAGATAGTCCTTGGTTGGGTACCAAGGGGAGGGTCTCGGGTATTAGGGACCCTTTGTATAGATATCTGCACCGGCTTATTTCGACGTCGATCGCGCCACGTCTGAAAAGCCGTGAGTGGTGCACTGATAGAGATCTTTTCTTCCTTTTCTGCCTGCTTACTGGGAGGCGGTGCGACCTGTCCACGAGCATGGCGCTTTATTTTGCTTCTGCCTATATGCGACAGAAGCGCGGACTTTTATATGGCGGTGCTTTCATCACGCATATCATGTGGTCGGTCATACCATTAGACGACCATGAGCCTGCGATGTTACCGCCCATTCCCCCTGTCCGATTAGACCATCGCACGGCAAGCGGCATGCGCATCACGCACCGATTCTCGCAGGGCCTTCGGTTCGTGGGGGCCGTCCAGGACCAGGTTTGGTTCCCGGTGCCGTTGCCGCAGATGCCTGGATAGGGGGACCCGCCTATGCCTCAGCCGCTACAGGGTATGGCGATTGAGGACGAGCCGCTACACGTCGAGCAGGTCCACGAGCATTCGCCACAGCATCCCGGACACGTACGTCGGTCTGTTAGGCTGGATAGGGCTACCCAGGCATTGCTTGATGGCCTTGTTGCCGACTCACGGCGACAGGGTCGTCAACTCAATCGCATGGAGGACCTGATGATGTGGGCAGTTGGACAGCTCGTGAATCAGTCACGAGCCGCTGGCATCGAGCCACCCCCACTACCACCGCCACGTCATTATCCGGACGACCCCGTTCAGGGTGAGGGCGGGGCGGGTCAGGGTGACGTCGGAGCCGGTTAGGTTTAGTTCTTTTATTTGTATTTTGTTTCTTTCGTTGTTATGTATGTAAAACATTTTAATGTATATATTTAATTTTTTGATGTAATGTATATAATTTTAATTTATTTGTTTGGTTGTAATGTTTAATATTTTGTTTGGTTTGTAATGTTTAATATTTTGTTTGGTTTGTAATGTTTAATATTTTGTTTGATTAACAAAATTATATAAATTAAAATAAAAATAAACAAAGTATAAATAAAATAAAAAAAATATAGTTAAATAAAAAATACCTATACGTGGCGTATAGGTCAATACGCCACGTATAGGATTCATAAAACTCCCAAATCTTCCAACTGTTGAATCAAAAATATAACTCGTGCCTCATACGCTGCGTATAGGTCAATACGCCACGTATTGGACCAGCCGCCAGACATAGAATGACACGTGGCATTCTGTTGGCAGTGACTGAACTCTATACGCTCTCGTATTGCCCTATATGAGGGCGTATAAGACGGCGGCGGGTCCAATTAACAATATTCCGTGTGTGGTTAGAATCACCCTTTTATAATTGATTTGTATAGTGTGGGTACTTAGGATTCATGGAAAATATAAGTTTCGGTTTGTGAGACAAAAGCGAAATATTAATTTTGATGCCACCGAAATACTAAACATTAGATGCCACCGAAATATTAATTTTGTTTCTCTTATATCAATGCTAACAAGTTATTTTCTGGACATCTGTACAGGGACAAAGTATAGCGTTATGCGTTAAACTTAAAACTTATAGCATCACTATGGTTTGTGAGGCAAAATCGTGACTAAATCTACTATCCTAACTCACTTAACCCAGGGGTTATAAAAAGTTATTTTCTGGACTCGGTTCGTTGTTTGTTGATCAAAATTGAGGTTTTTGTTGGACCAGGCGGATACAAACTTTTCTTTATACGGGTCCAACCAATTTTTAGTCACATAATGTATAACTCCTGGAAAAATATTGAATAAATATTTAAATATTTAATAATTATTCAATACTGAAAATATTAAATATTCAAAATTTACTTCTCGTTTGACAGCATACAGTCGTTCGTAAAGCCGGTTGAAGTTGTACTGGTATATATCTGGCGTGGGAGACTCACATAATACCGACCATGAATACTTGAAATTTGCCCAGTCTTCGTCTGTAAATGATGTCCTGCAATGTTTTGCGATATTCTCGTGTATGTGCCACCGACATAGGTTCTTCGAACAATCGGGAAATATTTTATCACATGCGTTCATAAGAGCTTTGTCCCTGTCTGTTACTATCACACGCGGCTGCATACACTTTTGCAACATTGCTTTTTTGCAGTAGCACCCAGACGAAGTTTTCCTCTCGTTCTTTTGATATAAATGCATGAGCGACGCAAAACGACTGGTGTGTGGAGGTCACACCGACCACTTGGACAAATGGAAGTCTATACATGTTTGTTTTGTAAGTCGCGTCGATCATCAACACGTGCGGGAACGCACGCCACATCTCAAACGATTTCGGATGAACAAAGAATATCTCCTCTACAATATTTGTGGCAGGATCTTCCCGGGTATAGTAGACGTATTTTTTAGAAGAACGCAGGTTTTCCAGAATCTGCATTGGAGTTTCACCGACTCTCGTTTCGTTTTTTGTCTTTTGTATCGCATTATAAATATCCTTTTTAATGCAACTACTCTCTGGGTTTTGTTCCCTTATAGTTGCCAGAATGTTTCGTGGCAACATGTTTTGCGAATACAACTTCGCCACCAAAAGTTGTTCCGACTGAGACAGTCTCCTCGCAAAGGAGTGCGCTTCAAGATGTTGACTAGGATCGTGGTTATGACTGTCATCCTTCACCGTTAATTTCCAATCACCAGTATTTTCTTGGTACTCTCCTTCTAATTTAAAGGGACAACCTATTTTCTTGCTACCGGCACGTCTAACCGTGGCAGTAGACGCACGTTCGTCGTGACGGTCACACACAAGCCACACCTTGATAAACGGTTCCGTCGGATCGTCGCCTTTTCTCCTCGATCGTCGGGTGACAAGGACGTAACCATTCTCACGTCCTATCCTGACCGCCCAATCCACCAACTGTTCACGAGACTGAAAATTCTGGTCAGTTTTATACGACACGTTTTGATGGTTTTGTTCCTCGTCTTCGGACACGAAGTCGTCGGTTTGTTGTGTCGGGTATGAGACTTCACCGTATACGTAGTCGTCGGTTTGTTGTGTCGGGTATGAGACTTTACCGTATACGTAGTCGTCGGTTTGTTGTGTCGGGTATGAGACTTCACCGTATACGTAGTCGTTTGTGGGCTGTGTAAGGTAAGACGGTTCACCGTATACGAACTCGGGATTGCTCAGTGGCTTGTTCAAATCCGAAAGCCTTACCCGTTGATGAGAATAAACGTCGGACGAGACCTCTTCCCGGTTCACCTCTTGAACGCCAGAACTTTGCGGGTTGTTTTCCACCGACTCGTTAGAATATACCTGAAAACCGTAGTTACCATCCCACCACCAAGACATGTTTATAGTTTTTTTTTTGAAAGCATACGTTCGTTCGTTCGGTTCGAATGAGAATTCTGCATTGTTAAATACACAAAATTTGGGCCCTATACGCATCGTATAGCCCAATACGATGCGTATAAGGTACGATGTGATGGGTTTAGTGGCAGAAGGAATCTCGTATCCTAAACTGCATCGTATTGACCTATACGATGCGTATACGAGGTTTGAATGACAGGTTGTAAGAGAATGTCAGCACGGGAATTTGTGAAGGGCTATACGCATCGTATTGCCCTATACGATGCGTATATGACCAAGTGCGATTAGCATTTCCCGTGTGTGATTAGTAGTCCCCTATAAAAATACACATCAATTCAACTCTAATTTGTCATTAAGGTTTCTGGCTCAATAATAGGTTTAAATCTTACTCTTAAAAGAAATTAAAAAATTTGTCTTTCAATAAAATAAAAAATCTAACTCCAATTTACTCTCAGCTACTCACAAAGATGGGGTAGTGTTGAATTTTACCCATACACATAAATTCTACCCTAGTATGTTCAAAAGAAAAAATACACACACAATCTCAACTACCTGTAATGGATTCACATACCCGCGCCGACTACCCAAATGCCATGTGGTGATGTTTATGTGGTAACCGTTAAACTCAAACCACTACCGGCATGGTGCCCCTAGTACCTTTAGAATGAAATACCGGTAGATGATGGACCTTGGGAACCAACGAATGACGGAACTTGAACAATTAAATTTGGGGGTCGAAAATATTACACATAAGAAAACAAGTTTTTAGTGGATTTGAGGAACAAATTTGGGCTTTTAGTCCGGATTAGGAGTTCCCAAACACTAGAAGTCTAGAAATAATATGAAATAAACCTGGTGAGCCGAAATCAATACCAAATAAAAAAGTAGAGTAAAACCATATTTTTAGTGGATTTGTGGAATAGATTTGGGGTTTTGGTCTAGATTAGGATATAAAGTGAACTTAGTGGACCGAAATCAATACTTATAAGAAAACGGGGGGCCGGGAGGGGGTGAGGGCATGCCCCTGGCCCATATAATGGTTCAACCAAGGTGAGTGTTTTGGAGGGAGAAGTGACTATACTATAAAGACGACATGCTAAAGGGACACAAAGTACCATGTGTTCATGACCTATACAAGAGAGAGATTAAGGCAGTGTCCTTTCAACAGAACCGCTCCCATAGATTCATTTGTAAATTCTAATCAGTTGTTAATGAATTGAATTAACCATTAATATTATTAGTGTGCTCATTGCCTATTAATTATCATTTTATAAACTTTAATAGGCCAACTAGTAGTTAATTAACATGATTGTACATAAATCATATAATTAGTTAATTAACATGTGACCGGAGTTGGACGAGGCTCTCTCATATGACGGGAGGGTGTGACGTCACAACATTCAATGTTCGTCGTTAAAAAAAAAGTTAATTACTATGTATCTCTTTAATTTTAATTATATTCATATGTTATGACACTTCATTATGTTAATAATCTTTGTGGTGTGTGAAGCTCCACTGAAGAGGCCACGAGTTCCATCTGCATACAACAGATTCATCAAGTAAGTTAATTCATGTTATCTAATTTTGTCATTTTAGTTACTTTTATGTTTCCATTCCACAAGCAAATGTAATAATGTTTAATCAACCAAACATAATATGGATTTTCAACGTATATTTTTAAATTCTAATTTCAATAAAACATCCCGGCGAACAAAAATCATATATAAATGCTGTAAAAAATAATAAACATAATTGTATAGTTCTTCCTAAAATTGCATCATAATTAAAAAAAAAGGGGGGGGATTCTTGATCTTAAACTCAGTTATTTCTGATCAAACCAAATCCATTGATCACTTCCTAAAAGATATTGGGTGGGATTTTTCCTTGAATGCTCTCCAACTCTGACGTCAAGTGGGCCCGGTTAAGACAACATATTGGCCGGAGTTGGATGAGGCTCTCCCATGTGACAGGAGGGTGCGACGTCACAACATTCAGTGTTCGCCGTTAAAAAAAAGGTTGAAGCTTAAAAACCTCCAAAAACTTGCATACTCATCTGACACGGTTCCTGCAGAGAGGAGATCAAGTGGATAAAGACATCCAACCCTTACATTACTCATCGGGAAGCCTTTAGCGCAGCAGCCAAGAATGTAAGTGTAATTGGTTCGGGTTATCGAATGTCTTAGTTTATTGTTGTACGTGAATAACGTCTTGTGTTGTTTACGCAGTGGGCACATTTCCCGCACACCCACTTTGGTCTAAAGCTCGATGAAACAAGCAGATGATCATTTAATTAGTTGAGTTATCACTCTATAAAATAATACATTTATGTTTTTGTCTATAATCTTTTATTTATCTAAGTTATTTGTTATCTCTATTCTAATAAAAAGAACTAAATCTTTTGTCACTTCTTATCATCATATTCACTCTCACAACTTTTTTCCCTAAAACCACATTTAAATCAACTATTCAATCTTTTCATATTTTGCTAAACTTTTTTTGAAAATTATGTAAATAAACATTTTAACAAATTAATTTATCATTATTACTATTGACTCAAATTTATTTTTAAATTATCATCAAAAGTGAATATTTTAAAAAAAATCAAGATTTAAAAAATAGGAGATTTAAAAAAAACTACTGTTGTATTTGAATAGATATGTGTTAAAATAAAGTTTACTAATATTTAATTAGTATTTTTTAATTAAGTTTAATATTTATAAAAAATATTACTTTGATTTTAAAACTTTAATAGTTAGTTTTTAATTAAAATTAAGAAACTTATACATATTTCATTTTAAAAGTGTATTATATTTTAAACTTAATTTTTTTTAAGTGACGAGATTTTTTTTTCAAAAAAATATGTCTGGCTTCAATTCTAATTTATTCGTTTTAATTTTTTTCATATTTAATTTTTAAAAGTTACCAATATCACGTCAAACGTTGTATACAATGAAGTATTTTCAAATTTGTAAATCATCATTGTAAGGTTCATTTAGCATGTAATTTAATGTATTGTAAAAAATACACCACTTATGAAATGTATTTTCATGTATTTTTTTATATTTTGATTACTATCATCAATATAATCTTAACATTTAACAAGAGAAAAAAGTTACCAATACAATATCAAATTTGTATAAAAAGAGATGTTAAGATAGTTATCAATATAATGTTAACGTGTCATCCCATGTAATACATGGGGTTAAAGCTAGTATAATATATATGTTTAAAGTTTTTCGAATCTGTCGCTACATTTTATATTAAATTTATTATAATACTATCAAATCTTTGGTATTTTCTATTAAAATTTTTTATTTATATCCTGTTATGCAATATTTTTTTACAGGGCAATTACATATATCCCTAAAAACTTCATTAATTACATATATACACAGCTGGAAATTTTATTTACGTATATCATCTTCATTAATTACATATATACCCAACTTGATGATGGAATCGAAGTGACGATGGATGTTGGAATTGATCGGAAGCTGGAATCAGAAGGTTAGAGTTGGGATCGATGGAATTAGAATAGTCATATTTTATGTAAGGTTAAAAGAACAATTTTATAAAAATTGGGGATATATATAATTTAAATTTTAGGCTGAGTATATATGTAATTAGGGTTGAAAATATAGGGATACATGTAATTCTATCTTTTTTATATTACTAACAACCTTAAAAACTAAGGTCGGTGGCCACTCACAAGCCACCGACCAAAGTTTACTAATCATCTCCTTGACTTTCTCAATTTTCCGTAATGGTCCCCGCAACTTTATAAATTTTTAAATATATCCTCAAGTTTCTAAAGTTTCAATTTTACCTCTACACATAATTCAAAACTCTACCCTTCAAATTTATTAACTCTCAATTTCATCCCTCAAATTTCTTTTCTTTTTTCTTTATTTTTTTATATTCGTTTGTCAAAATTAATTTTTTTTCTACTTTTGTTTTGTTTTTACTTTTTTACGAATTTGTCGTTTAAATGTTAACTCCTATTCGTTCCGTAATTTATCTATTTTTCGGTCTCTATGACGAAGTTGTGTCAACTTCATACGTTTCTTTTATGTACTTAGTGATGTTATTGTTGTCGCCACAATGCGCGTAACGAGGTTCACAAACCCGTCGCATCGCGTGAGTTTTAAATATGTACTTAAACATGTTAATATTATCGTACGGTCCTACCGAATCACGCGGGTCATATTTTCTAGTTTTAGTTAATTTACATTACTAATAAATAATTAACGTAAAAAGCAATTTTAATAAGACAAATATAATAAAAATTGATTTATAAATAATTAAAACTTTAAAAAGACACGAAAAATAGTTGATGTTAAGATAGGGTTGTGGTGGATTGATGCTGACCAATGTTTTCAGAACCGGACCGGACGTCGAACCGGTCTCCTTACCGGTCCACTGGTCGGACCGGATTTAAGAACCGGACGACGTCATAAATATTATAAAAATATATCAGTCTAAATAGCTTTTAATCCTTTCAAAAACCACCAACAAGTCAATTCCAATAATTTTAAACTAACAATTACCTACGAAATAAGAAGCCAAGAGACTTAAAAAAGATTAAAAAAAAAAAAATAGTCAAGCGGTTCAACCGGTCCGACCACCCGGTTTCCGGTCCGACCGCCGGTTCAACCGGTTCGCTACAGAAACGGTTCAACACATGAAACCGGACCGGTCAGACCACCGGTTCCCGGTCCGACCGGCCGGTCCGGTCCGGGTTTCAAAACATTGATGCTGACAGTTCATAAGTCATGGGTCAATATCACGGGGTCTCCTTATGATGATAATATTACTTACATCCCTACAGTATATCCAACTTGCTAGAATACACCTTTCCTTTAACCTACTAAAGTCCCTTTATTATTTTTGCACGACCACGACATAAAACTTAGTGGTCCCTTCCCTTTGTTGTTTTTGAACCATTGTTCCGGCGGAGCTTGAAAAGGGTATTTTTTTCTATTAGGGGGATCGGAACTATAAAATTTTCGACCGAATATGTATAAATTAACACTACTTAGTAAAAATCGGTCGAATGCGTATATATTAACATTTTTGAGCAAAAAATCAGGAGGGTCGGGGCCCCCTCGGGCCCTCACTATCCTCCGCCCATGGTTTTTGAACCATGAGGTAGAGTATTTGTCGTTGACGGTACGCTAACCATTTTTGAATTCTTGAGTAAATTTTGGTTTTAGTTCATGTGATTTTCTTAAAATAACGGTTTAAGTTAAATAGTTTTAATTTCACTTTTTAAGTCTTTGTGCTTTGTCAATTGTCCCAATCAATTACCCACCAACACTATCCAAATTTTCTGTTAAACTTTTATGAAAAGACAAATATGCCCATGATAATAAAAAATTTAAAAAGAATATATAAATTATATAAATCTAACCTAACCCACCTCACCCCCACCCTACCCCTCTCTACTCACTAGTGATGAGATCGGTACCGTACCCGTACCGAACCGGTACCGGTACTTCCCGAATTTTGTTGAAAAACGGGTACCGATACCTGTATTTCGGTACCCGATACCTGTTTGGTACCCGATACCTATTTGGTACTCGAATACAAATTTTCATAAATTATTGGTTTTAATACCGTTCGTTTTGTTAAATATCTTTTTTATAGCCGTTCGTTTTAACGAGTTCATGAGTCGATCTATTTAAAATGACCGTTATTTAAAAAAGGAATTAAAAATAATGAACGTTTTGAAAAAAAAAAACATTGTTTCAAACGTGCTTTCATTCCACCAAAGCAATTTTAAATAGTTTTTTTTGTTTACTGTTTAAAAAAAATTTAACTGGAAAAAAAACGTATCTTTCCTTTTGTTCAATGTCTAAATATTTTTTTTTTCAAAACGCTAATTTTTTTTAATTTTTTTTTCAAAATCCGTCATTTTAAGAACGAGCAGTTTTAAAAAGATGTTTAGAAAAAATGAACGCTTTTAAAAAAGACGTTTCGACAAAACGAACGGTTTTAAAAAAGACGTTTAGAAAAAAGAACGATTTTAAAAAAATACGTTTAGACAAATTGAACGGTTTAAAAAAAACGTTTAAACAAAGATGTTTAAAAAAAACGGTTTTGAAAAATGAAGTTTAAAAAACCCGAATGGTTTTGAAAAGAATGGTTAAAAAAGCAAACGATGTTAAAAAACATTGAACAAAATGAACGATTTTATAAAGGATGTTTTGAAAGAAAAAAAAAAGATAGTTATTTAGTTTATGGTATTACAAAATAAGAAATTCCCATAAAAAGGACCTTAAATATTTTCGCTATTTTCGGGACTAAAAGGGTACTTTTCGGTAAAGTACAGGTACCGGTACCCGTTTGTACCGATACCGAAATCAGAGAAAATCAAGTCCCGGTAACGGTACCCGTTTTGATTTTTCGGTACCTGTTTGGTACCGGTACGGGTACTGGGTACCAAAAGCTCATCCCTACTGCTCACTCTATTTCTCCAAGAATACAACTGCAAATAATTCAAGAAGATATTGTTGGAACCTGTTAAACGTCACATTCCAATTATAGTACAGGGGCTGAAAGTGCACTTTTTGTAAGTTATGAAATTTGGTCAGCGACACTTTGAGAGTCGCTAGGTTGGTTTCAGTCGACACTCTTAGAGTGTCGACATGAAGAATGGCGATACTCGGTGTGTTCTATTTGTTATTCATGGTTTTGTTGTCTTGATTCATTTCAAGCTCATAAGTCTTCAACATACCATGCAACTTAACCAGATCAAGATTCTTGAGATCAAAGGAGTTCCTGAATGGTATACATTCTCCAATGAGCAGGCAGAGTTCTTAGAAACTTTTCAAGAACTTCATCAATACCATACTCTCTTCCCTTTGTTCTTAATTCATTAAGAAGCTTGGTTAGCGTATCACATTGATGTGACATAGTTTAACCTTCAATATGAGCAAACATCTCATATTCTTGAAGACGAGTCTTTCTTCTATTTCCTTTCACCTTATCAGTTCCTTCAAACTTAGTTTGAAGTGCTTCCCAGAGTTCCTTAGCACTTTTGCAATGAAGGAATCCTAGATAAATATCATTTGGGATTGCCATTGCAATATCACTTTTTTGCTTTAAAATCTCTTTCTATCAACTTTATGTCTTCATCTGTGTAATTGGATACTTCTTTAGGGACGGGAACATCATTATTATCCACAGTTGTAGTCACAGGGACATGAGGCCCTTCCAAGACAGATCTCTAAAAACTGAAATCATAGAATCCAAGAAATTCTTCCATTATGACTTTCCACATATTGAAATCATTGACAACAAATTTTGGAGGCTTGTTAATGGTTCCAGTTTCAGAATCCATTTCTGTTCTAGACATGATTTGGAAATTGAATAGAACGAAATGATACGAGTTTTAGAACCACAAGATAGGGACACTAATCGTGAGATTAAAGTTCCTGATTCAGAGCTCTGATACTACTTGTTAGGATCGACTAAGATAGTTCTATTTTGTAAGGATTGACGAAAACAACCCAAACAGATAGCAATTGATAAACAAGAATAAGATATTATCAATTACTCATATGTAGCTTGATAAAAACTGATGATCATTACATAGAAAAGAACAACTTATTTACATAACAATTGAAAGTAACTGATTGTGAAATATTCTCCACAATCATAGCACATAATAAACTATCCTATTAATCTTCAACCTAATAAATGATTACATCTTTTGCCACCTGTCGCTCTATCGTTCAATCTCACTTTATTTTTCCCGCCCAAACCATTTACCCGATTTAAATAACACGCGAACCCTATTAAATAATGATATTAAAATAATATAGTTTTAAATACTAAATATAAATCTAATTATGGATATTATTATTTAATTATAGATAGTTATTATATCATCGACCAAGTCAATTTAATCTGAATTACATTTATTAGTTACATAAAAAAATTAATGTCCAGTTAAATAAAATGTTTTAAAAATTAACTTAATATAATTTATAATTGTCACGTCAAAATAATTTTATTTAAAAACATATTTTGACTAGTGTTCGTGTTAATATATTACATTATATTTTATTCAACCCGTGTAATACACGGGATTATAAACTAGTACAAAATAGACAGTTACAATTAGGAAATCAGTCAAAGATAAGTCTTCCGTTGTAAGGCCCCAAACCCGGGAGGCCTCACTTATTGGATTTACTCATTCACAAACAGTTCTTAAACTTGAATATCAAAATAACGCAGCGGAAAATTTCATTCAAACATAATGTCAACATTGTTTAAACATGCGGATCGTTCGTTTAAAACATTTAACCTTCATTTAAGTCATACATTATTATCCAAATCTGTGCTACCATTCGTTCCGTCATTTAGTATTGTATTGCCCCTAAGGCTTAACTGCACGAAGACCGACAATACAATACATTCTGTCAATTCCCTATTGTATTGCCCCTAAGGCTTAACTGCACGAAGACTGTAGAAATAAAGACTGATGGCTACAAAATTCTCTAAGTACAAATGCTGTTTACCTCAGAGATTGTTGCTGACCAACAATGTAACATCCATGATTTTCCGGCCTTTTTTTTTATTATTTATTCATTTTTATTTTAATTCCATTCTAGTTCAATACACTGTGTCACATAGACCATACTTACAAGTGTTTCAAAAATCAGGATTTCTTCATACAATTTCATATTTTAGCTCTACATTAAATATATATATATATATATATATATATATATATATAACATATGTTTATATCCTCATAGATATATTTGGTTAGATCAATTAAATCCAAATGTGACTTATAGACCTTGACCATGTAATATCACTCCTTATAAATGCATATATATAGACATATATGTAAACATTATAAATAAATATGAAAACATACATATATCTTTGTTAAACCATTTACACAATTTACATCTTTTTATAAAAAGAAATGAAATATACCCCTTTATAAGTGTTCAAAATTTAACAAACGAAATGTGAGTTTTTATAAAGTTATAAAAGCATCCTTATAAATAATTAACTAAATTAAGACAAAGGAAAAGGGTTTTTATTTGGATAATCAAGCCTTTTGAACCCAACCTCTTTGACCCCCTCCTTCCACCCTTGAACCCTAGATACTCTATATGCTGATTTTGACTTTGAAAAAGTCAAAATCACATCCCAAGCTTCAACCCATCCATAAATTCGAAATCCTTAAATGCTCACTTCAATTGCTAAACCGCTTGTGACCTTTGGTGATTCAAAATTTATTAGATGATTAAACATTCAAAGTTTTAAAACCCATTAAAGGGACCTTCGGTTTCGGAATTCAAACCCACAAATCGAGTTCAATTTTCATTCATCTCACCCCCATAACTGTTGTAAACGCGTCAAGTGTACACCACTCTATGCCAAGTTCATTTACAACTCGGTATTATCGCTCCAAAGCTATCCCCGTACCCCCTTGTCCCGATTGGAGACAAGCAACACATGAACTCGATTTCACGCCCAATCGATCCAATCTTTCAGGTAATCATCACTCCCCTTTGCTCGTTTTCCCTTCTAGTTCGGAAGCCCCTTGTTTATCGATCACGAATCTATGTTAGATAGGGGGTTAGGGTTTGAATCGTATGTATAAGGAAGAAGATGAAACAATTCGTTTGTTCTACTTAAATTTGTTCCATCTTTGTTAACCAGGCTGAGACAGCAGAACAACTGGTTAAATCACTTACCCCCCCACACTTGAGGTCGTGGGTTCGATCCACACCAGGCTCATTCTTTTTGTTTCTCCTTATATCTACTTACTTATACTTCCTTTTTACTCAATACATACATGTATATATACACATATTCATACATATATTAACATAAGTATTTTCTTAAAGTTAAAGGGATAAAATACATGAATAAACTCTTATATTTTTTATAAATGTTATTTATATAACACTATCATCATTCATATTTACAATTAGTATTTTCTTTTTGTTTTAAAAAAATAAAAGTATACATATTCATAACCACGTTTAAGTATTTCAATCATCACAAACGTATGATAAATAATAGACGAATCTAAACGTGTAATATTTCCGCTACTAGCATACTTTGCTCAAAGACGACAAATGATTTGGTATATTTCAAAAACCTCGTTATTTTATAACTTTTGGAAACTACAAAGTAATCGCGGTTGTAACGCCACGACTTTTATCAAACTAAATAGGTACCTATATACATATACTTAATTGTCTTAATAAAATATTTATTATACATTGCAATTAGTACTTACAATTGGCATCTAAAATCCATCTTATAAATAAATAAAAAATTTAATATAAATGAGGTTATTTTATAAACCTAATTGCTTTGTAAATTTTTACAAGATTCTTTATTTAATTTACCTTTTATAAATCATTTAAAGCTTGTATTTATTTAATACCTCTTTTACTAATTATTTAAGTAAAAGAATTTGTTAGATAATTTATATAATCATTTTATTTAGTTAAACCTTTTCCAAATTCTCAATCCATTTATTATTCTTGGAATAATTATTTAAATAGTTTAAATAATTATTTTATTTACATAAGGACAATCATTTAAACCTTTTCTAACCCATAATATATTTATCAATTATTTTGGAATAATTATTTAAATAAATTCAAACGTATTATTGTTATTACAAATCCTATACTATTATAATTAATTAGAAATTCTAATTAATTCTAATAAATCTTATAAATTATTTTATCATTAATACGATACTTGTGAACCCGTACAAATCCTATATTCAATCCCAAATTCCATGGATCCCTAGAAACTCAAATAAACTGAGCGTCCTTTACTTTCATTCCCATTAAACGTACGTTCAATCTAGAATGCAATTACCTGTGTAGGTTAAGTGTGAGGAATCCTCACGAAGCCTATCTTTCGTTTGCACTTCATACAACCTACTAGCTTCTGTTCAGGTGAGTTTTCATAGCCCCTTTTTACTGCTTTTGTTTTTGGGGTGAAACATGTGTTAACTACTTTATCTACACGATTTAATAACTTGATTCTATGCTATGATCTACATGCTTTATATCTTGAACTATTTGGTGACCATTGCATGAACGCATGCCAGTACATTCATTAACTTGTGTTGCAAGCCTAAGGTAGTACCTAACATGATCATTTATAGGGGAATCCGAAACTAAACTAAACTTACCACATAACCTTGGCGGGTTGTTGTTGGTGTGAACTATTATCATGGGTGTATCTCCCCACGTTGGATGTGAACTATTAACTTGGGTGTCATCTCCCCTTGTTGGATGTGAACTATAAAACTCGGGTGTTATCTAACCCTTTTATCAAAACGGCAATCCGTGGGATTGTGGCAGCTAGATTTCATTTACCAGGATTGAATTGTACGCTTGGAGCCTTATATGTTCTCATATATGCTTTAGATCTGCTTTGAATCTTCTGAATCGTAAACTATATCTAAACTTTAGTTTGGTGTCAAAACCTATGTTGCTCACCAACTACTTGTAGTTGACATTTACTCGCATGTTTCAGGTGTACCTGCTTAAGGCCATTGCTGCTCATGTAGGACTTGGACCTAGATAATGAATTGAAATTTATGTTATGTTAAACTTTTGACATTTCATTGTTTTTGTAACGGATTATTTAATATGGATTAATAAATACTTTCGCATTAAATAGATGATCATGTGCTTATGAACAACCGCGTCAGCCCCGGCGTATAATCCGCCGCCGGCCGGGGTGTGACAAACAAACTGCTGCGGATAAACTTATCTGCAGCGGATACTTATTCTTCTGCTAAAGAACAAATCTGCTGCGGATAGGCCTTATCTGCTGAAGACCAAAGTTGCAGCTGATAGGCATATGTTGCTGATCACCAAAGTTGCAGCTGATAGGCATATGCTGCTGATCACCAAAGTTGCAGCTAATAGGCATATGTTGCTGATCACCAAAGTTGCAACTGATAGGCATATGCCGCTAATCACCAAAGTTGCAGCTGATAGCCATCTCCACTGAAGATCAAACGTTGCAGCTGACTGTTCTTGTTAAAGCAACCATTACCACTGACAACTTTCTGCTGCTACACTGACACACTCCACGCAGAAAGAATGTCATTGGTACAAGACAATAAAAGACAACAACGCTCTTCTCTAAGCATGCAAGCAATGATGCCTTAGAAGACGTTTGAATAAAGTTAACTAGCATAGTTATTATTATTGTCTGTACATGTAGAATAGCTTCAATACAAGATCAATGGTCTGTGTTAGATCTGATCCTTAGAATCAAGGGTCTGTCTTGATTCTAAGTTACTATATAAGTAGTACTTAGAGTCATTGTATCTTAGTGCTTTTCTTAGAGTTTTCTCTGTAATATTGTAACCATTGAAGCTTAATACAAATTGCATTTATCAGTACTTCTTGTGTTTACTTGTTTACTTTGATTAAGTTGTGACTGTTTCCGCCAATCTCAACTGGAATAGAACCATCTTGTATTTACCGATCCTACAAGTGGTATCAGAGCTCTGGCTCACAGCTTAAACAAACTCACACTTGTTTAATCATTCTTCGGTTCTATTCTAAACTATCTCTTTGTTAAAGTCTCTCACCATCACAAATCAAAATGGCTCAAAACAATGGATTTGAAGATATTGGAAGCATCAACAGACCACCAAGAATGGTGTCTGGGGAAGACTACGATATGTGGAAGAACAGAATGGAAAGCTTCTTTTGCTATCAGGAATATGGGATGTGAAAATCCATTAAAGATGGACCATACATACCCATGGTGTCCTCTGCTGATTCCGGAGGTGCACTGGTTCCCAAAGAACCCTCCAAGTATTCTGATGAAGACATCAAGAAAATGGAGGTAGACTTCAAAGCCTTGGGAGCCATCCAGATGTGTTAACCAAATGAAGTTTTTCATAACTTCAGAGGTTACAAAACTGCAAAGGAGCTATGGGAGGCTCTTGAGAAGATGTTTGCTGGGTCAGAGGAAGTTAAAGAAAACAGAAGAGACATCCTAAAGCAGTAGTATGAAAACTTTGTCCGGGAGGAAGGTGAGTCTCTAACTGTTTTATACAACAGATTTACCTATCTTGTAGGTGAGCTGCAGTGCTCAAAGGTGAAGCTGGAGAATGAAGATATTCTCAAGAAGTTCATCAGGTCTCTACCAAGCTGCTGGACACTTTACACAGTGTCCATCAGAAGAACTGAGAATCTGAAGACTCTCCAGATGACTGAGCTCTTTGGAATGCTAAAAACCTATGAGCTAGAGATTATTCAGGCAAAAGAAAGAAGCTCAAGCTACCAAACAGCCTCAACATCCACCACCACCTCCTCTACCCTCCATTCTGACCACTCAGGTTCTATTTCAAGCAACTATTATCCTCCCATCATCACTCATCCTCAAACTCCAACCTCTCAAACAAACACATCTCCATTTCTCCTAGACGCCCCTCCTCAAACCTCAACCTCTACTGCTTTTGTCTCTGAAAACTCAAGCAACATGTCCTTTATTAAGGAGGATCTGGAATGCTTCCATCCAGATGACTTAGAAGAAATGGACATACAGCACTCGTATGCCATGCTATCTATAAGAGCAAAAAGGTTCTACTCTAGAACCAGAAGACCCATTCCAAGTAACAACTCCAACACCAGAGTTGGCTTAGATAAAAGCAAACTAAGATGTTACAACTGTAACCAACTGGGTCATTTTGCTAGAGAATGCAAGGCACCTAGGGCAAACCCAGCAGCTCCTCAACCAAGACAAGCTCACCAAGCCCAACCAAGACAACAACAGCAACAAGCTACTCCTCCAGCTCAAATTGCAGCTTGTGCAGTCGTTGGAACATCTGACTTTGACTGGAGCTTCCAGTATGAAGATCTGCCTGCAAACAACCAAGCTCTTATGGCAGACACAACTGAGATACCGCCTCAGGTATATAAACATCTTTGTTCCCAAGCTTGTATTGATAAGGTGTTAGGCTACATAAAGCATAATCAAAACCTTATAGATCAAAATGAAGAGTTTCATCAAATGAAATCTGAATTCACAAAAGTAGAAAACAGTTATAAAAAAAATTAACTGCCTAAAGAAAGAGATTTCATCACTAAAACATGAACAAACCAATCCTGAAACTCAGATTGATGATCTACTGGCCAGATTAAAAGCTACCAGAGCAGAGTTGGCAGAACAGAAAGTTCATGTTGACAAATATGAATTTGCATCCAAAAAGCTGCAAAGACTTTTGGATGCTCAAATTCAAGAAAACGTAAAAACTGGTCTGGGGTATCATGCTGAACAATATCAAGTTGTTGCACCTCCTGCTGACTACGTTGCTATCCATGAACCAAGCTTTAATCTCTCAAATCTTGAAAAGGCCAACCGAGATCTTGATCCTTCAAGACATGAACCACTGGTGCAAGAATACACTACCTCGTCAGAATCTGAGTCAACTTGCTCAGAGTCCACTAAAACTGAGGAGATCTCATCACCAGTACAAGTACCAGAACCGCCTGTTCTTGAAGTCATTCAAACAAGTACTCCTGTCCCTTTACCAGCTGCTCCGATTCCTATGCCTTTCAACCAAATCAAAATTAGCTATCCTCTAGAAGGAAGAAAGCTAAATGTTGAAAAGGGGCAGTCTTCAACCTCAAAGTCTCAAAGAAAGGTGTTTGACATATGTCATGCGCCTAGAGAAAAAGTTCCATATGTTCAAAAGACATTGGAAGAAGCCACCTTTGAGCACAACAAAGCTCAACCATGGAACTTTAAAGACCTATTCAAAATAAAGGACTATGTTCACCTTTCAAGGGACAAACTGGCCAAATTATGCTTTGTCTGTGGAAAATACAACCACACTACCAGCACCTGCTTCTACTACCTTCAGCAGCAAAGAAATCTCAAGCAACATTCTTTTGAGAAGACAAACAAGAACACACAGGTAAGAAGGTTTGAAGCCAAGACAACTCAATTCAGAAACTCTCTTTCTCCACCAAGGAAGCAGTTGTCAAAACCTCAACAAACTTGCATCATATGTGGTGAATCAGACCACTTTGCTGCAAATTGTAAGTTTAACCCTTTCAACCAGATCCTTCATCAAGCCCCTCATAAACAAAAGCCGACCAGCAAAAGAACTTCTACAGAGAAGCCTTATGTCTACAAGGTAAAGAAGGATCAGCAGCCATCGGTTGTTGATCCATCAGCAGCCAGCAAAAATGTTGGTAATCAAGTGAAGCCCAAGAAAACAAAGGACAAGCCTTCAGCAGCAACCAAATCTGCTGCTGCCCAAGCAAAACCATCAGCAGCAACAAAATTTGCTGCTGATAAGCTAAAGTCCTCAGCAGCAAAATCTGCTGCTGATAAAGCAAATCCATCAGCAGCCAAAGCAAGATCAGAGAGCAAAGAAAACTGGAAAACCATATCCTCAGCAATGGAAAGCCAAGATCCCAACTTCCATTCCTTCAAGAATCATCATTGGCTCTGTTAAATGCACGCATGCTGAATCTGATAATCCAAGAACCCTTTTCTTCAAGGATGCAAACTCTTGGATTCCTCCCACTAACTAGATCTCTCTCATGTGCAGGGGCAGCCAGGTCACAAGAGTAACACTTGGGTGGTAGACAGTGGTTGTTCCAGGCACACGACAGGCAACAGATCCATCCTCTCCAACTCCAGACACTTCAATAGAGGATATGTTGCCTTTGGGAGTGACTCAAAAGGAGGATCTATTACTGGACAAGGGACTGTGTCTAATGAAAGAATGAGTATTGATAAAGTAAATTATGTCAAAGAATTGGACTTCAATCTCATGAGTGTTTCCCGGGTATGTGATCAAAAGCATTGGATGCTCTTCACAGACAAACAATGCTTTGTGCTATCTCCTGGCTTATCCAAACCTCCTCCAGAGAAGATTTTATTAACTGCTCAGAGAAAAGAAAATCTTTATGTGCTTGACATGAATGAGGTCACTCCATCTGGAAGTGTATCCTTTTTCTGTCAAAAGCCTCGGTTGATGAATCAGCTCTCTGGCACAGGAGACTAAGCCACGTTAACATCAAAACCATCAACAAATTGGTGAAGGACAATCTTGTCAGAGGGCTTACTAATAAAGAATTCCAGCTAGAAGATCACTGCATTGCTTGTCTGAAGGGAAAGAAACACAAGAGTTCTCACAAGCCCAAGACCTTGAATACAAATGATACTCCACTACAGCTGCTGCATATGGATCTCTTTGGTCCTACAAATATTATGTCAATGGGTAAGAAGTCATACTGCTTGGTGATAACTGATGACTACACCAGATTCTCATGGGTATACTTCTTAAGAACTAAAGATGAAACTGCTGAAATTCTCAAATCCTACATTCTTAGGGTAGAGAATCAAAGCAATCAGAAAGTGAAAATAATAAGGTGTGATCATGGCACAGAGTTCAAGAACCACACTTTGAACTATTTCTGTGAGAGCAATGGAATTGAAAGGCAATACAGTGCTCCAAGAACCCCTCAACAAAATGGAGTTGCTGAAAGAAGAAACAGAACTCTAATTGAGTCAGCAAGATCTATGTTGGCTGACTCAAAACTGCCTCTCAGATTTTGGGCAGAAGCAGTAAGCACAGCCTGCTATGTGTAAAATAGAGTTCTCATAGTCAAGCCTCTCAACAAGACACCTTATGAACTATGGTTTCAAAGAGTTCCATACATTGGATTTCTAAAACCTTTTGGATGTCCATGCACAATTCTAATCACACATGGGGTTCTTCCTAAGTTTGGTGCCAAATCTGATGAAGGATATTTTGTGGGCTATTCCTCTCAATCCAAGGCCTATAGAGTTTTCAACTCAAGAACAAGAATAGTGGAAGAATCAGCCAATGTGGAATGCAGAGAATACATTGTCTGTGAACAGGGAAAAGGCCCAAACTGGCTTTTTGACATAGACTCCTTCACCCAAATATTTGAGCCTCCCACCTTCTCAAATATGGAGTCTTCCTCCTCTTAATCACCTGCTTCCACCTCCTCCGACTACAGACTGGATTTTCTAAAATCCTCTATCAGTCAGAGAAGACCATCCATTGATCCTCCATCTGTTATGAAAGCCATTGAAGCAAGTGCAGCCAGAACCACACTCTCAAATGTCACCAGCAGCAGCCTGTCTGAAAATGAAAATTTTAATGCAGACTCTTCGATAAATGCTGTAGATGCTGCAAACACTATTGCTGATAACACTGATGGAGTTGTTGATCTTGAAGACTCTTCAACCATGAATGAAGAAATCCTTGATCAAAATCAAAGCAATCTTGAACAAGGGATACAGCTGGAGGTGGTACCAGCTCAAAGGATCAACAAGGAACATCCTCTGGATAATATAATTGGCCAAGTTCACCAAGGAGTTCTAACCAGAAGCAAATCTCATGAGGCCAACATATGTTTATTTTCATGTTTTCTATCTCAGGTGGAACCCAAGAAGATATATGAAGCTCTGCAACACAGCAGCTGGATTGAGGCAATGCAGGAAGAGTTGCTGCAATTCAAAAGACAGGAGGTCTGGAAGCTTGTTGATCTTCCACCTGGTCAATCTACCATTGGCACAAGATGGGTATTCAGGAACAAGTAAGATGAGAGAGGCATTGTAGTCAAGAACAAAGCCAGACTTGTAGCTCAAGGCTACACTCAGGAAGAGGGAATTGACTATGATGAAGTCTTTGCTCATGTTGCCAGACTAGAGGCCATCAGAATCTTCCTAGCATATGCTGCATCCAAGAATTTCATGGTCTATCAAATGGATGTCAAGAGTGCCTTTCTCTATGGAAAGATTGGTGAAAAAGTATATGTCAAACAGCCTCCAGGCTTTGTAGATCCTGCACATCCTAACCAAGTGTTCAAACTAGACAAAGCTCTATATGGCTTACATCAAGCTCCAAGAGCCTGGTATGAAACTTTGTCTGGATATCTACTAAGCAACAACTTCAGAAAAGGTGCCATTGACCAGACCTTGTTTATCAAATATGAAGGGGGAGAAATCTTACTGGTTCAAATCTACGTTGATGATATCATCTTTGGATCAACAAGGAAGAAGCTGTGTAAAGACTTCGAGATCCTGATGCACTCAAACTTTGAAATGAGCTCAATGGGTGAGCTAAATTTCTTACTGGTTCAAATATGTCAAGAGCATTCTGGAAAGATTCAAGATGATTGACTGCTCTGCTGCTCGAACCCCTATGCAAGTACACCATCAGCTGACTCCAGACAAAGATGGTCAAGACACTGATCAACATCAGTACCGTGCAATGATAGGGTCTCTCATGTATCTCACTGTCTCAAGGCCAGATATCATGTTTGCAGTATGTCTCTGTGCAAGATTTCAAGCAGCTCCAAAGATTTCAAATCTTCAAGCCGTCAAGAGAATTTTTAGATACCTAAAGGGAGCCCCAAGACTTGGGCTATGGTACTCTAAAAATGATAAGTTTAATCTATATGCAAACACTGACAGTGATTATGGGGGATGTAACTTGGACAAAAAGTCCACTTCAGGGGGATGTCAGTTTCTGGGAGGAAGACTTATTTCATGGCAGTGCAAGAAGCAAACATGTGTTTCAATCTCTACAGTAGAAGCAGAATACATTACAGCTTCAAGTTGCTGTGCACAAGTCATTTGGATACAAAATCAAATGCTGGATTATGGGATGACTTTCATGGCAACTCCCATTCATATTGACAACATGAGTACTATATCAATCACAAACAATCCGGTGCAGCACTCCAAGACAAAGCACATTGACATCAGGTATCATTTCATAAGAGATCAAGCTGAGAAAAAGAGAATTATTTTAACCAAAGTTCATACAAATGAGTAATATGTTGATTTGTTTACAAAACCGTTTGATGAAGCTAGATTTAGATATTTAGTTGAATCTGTTGGTATGATGAACTTTGATTAAAATATGTCTCTAAAATTTGTCTTTGTAAATATGTTTGTCTTTTGCTATAAATAAAAGTTGCAAGTCAGCAGCATCCATTTTTGCTGCTGACAGGTTTAATAATCAGCAGCAAAGATTTTGCCACTGACTGCTTTAAGTTATCAGCAGGAACAAGTTTCCTATGGATAGCTTTAAGGCAGTCAGCAGCAACACCCTTGCTGCGGATCATTGCATCCATCAGCAGCAATAGAGTTTGCTGCTGACAGACTTAACTATCCGCTGCAACCAAGCCTGCAGCGGATAGGCTTAATCATCCGCAGTAACCAAGTTTGCAGCTGATGGGTAAAAATAAGTCTAAATTAACTTTTACCCGCTGTAAAAATTCCTTTCAGTCTTTACCATGACTGCAATAATGCATTACAGCTGTAACAGTAAAAAGTCAATATGGTTGTACTATACAAGTCATTCTGCTTTTCCCTCCTCTGTCGTTATAAGAACAAATCAAATTTCTTTACCACCCCTTCACATTCAATTTCACCCTAACTCCCATCACTTTCTCTCAAGCCCCCACAACATTCAAAGCCTTCCATTCCAAAATCACTCTTCAAAACCCTCCTCTTTCCCTCCAAAATCCAACAAAAATGGCAGACATCAACAATCTTGATGATAAGTTCTCCCCCTTTCACAACCTTACGGCATACTTAACAAAAGGGAAGAAATCTGACGGTTTCGATGACATGATCGACTTTCTCTGTCGATCAAAAATACACCATGCACTCACCGTCAACCCTACCATATATATTCCTCATATGGAGGATTTTTGGAATACCGTCGTCTACTCTACCAAACAGGGGATTCCCCAAATAAAAGCCAAGGTAGACGGCAAGGACATCATCATCTCTGAAGCTACTCTCCGAAAACATCTTCAGCTTCAAGATGAAGGGGCAGCCATCTCATACTCAAAGTAAGAATACATGAGGACCTTTGTAAATGAGTACACAATCGAGAAGGCACTGATGGGCCCTCCATGGAAGTATCTCTGCCACACTCTTCTACAATGCATATCTCAGAAGAGAAGTGGATGGCACCAAGTGAGCTCTGCACTTGCCTCTGTTGTTCACGGTATGATTACTGACCAGGGATTCAACTTTGCACACCTCATCTTTGAAGGTTTGAGATATAACCTTCAAGAGGGTGCAAAGCAACAATTTTTTATGTACCCCAGATTCTTACAGGAGGTTTTCAACCAGGAACTAAAAGATCTCTCAAAACCTGCAAGAATCTACATCATGTTGGGTCATAAAAATAATATTTTTCAAAGTATGAGAACTGTTTCCAAAAAGTTCTCGGGGGTCAATGTTCCATTGTTATCTACAATGGTGAGCATACAAAGTACCCAGGGTGACAGTTCAGTAATCCCAGCTGATACTGATCCCACACCCTCCACCTCACATCCTGAACAACAAGCTGCTTCCATTGCTCGAACCCCTGTGCAAACTACTAAGGATGCACATGTACAAAAATCACTTATACCTGTTTTGGATGTTATCGTTCAACTGGAACAAAGGGCCCCAGTTGCAACGACATACACTAGAAAAATCACTTAATATAATTTATAGATAGTTATTATATCAACGACATACTAAATATAAATCTAATTATGGATATTATTATTTAATTATAGATAGTTATTATATCATCGACCAAGTCAATTTAATCTGAATTACATTTATTAGTTACATAAAAAAATTAATGCCCAGTTAAAAAAATGTTTTAAAAATTAACTTAATATAATTTATAATTGTCACGTCAAAATAATTTTATTTAAAAACATATTTTGACGAGTGTTCGTGTTAACATATTACATTATATTTTATTCAACCTGTGTAATACACGGGATTATAAACTAGTACAAAATAGACAGTTACAATTAGGAAATCAGTCAAAGATAAGTCTTCCGTTGTAAGGCCCCAAACCCGGGAGGCCTCAATTATTGGATTTACTCATTCACAAACAGTTCTTAAACTTGAATATCAAAATAACGCAGTGGAAAATTTCATTCAAACATAATGTCAACATTGTTTAAACATGCGGAAGCGTAACATAGTCTATTACATAAACATAACATAAGCTAATCATAACGGGATGCCAGTCTTCATGATCAACCGGGTAACTCTTCTCGCTTGCCAAGCATCAGCGTCCATCGTCCCTACCTGCCTTAACCTGAATGTGCATACTAAAAAGTCAGCTATGCTGGTGAGTTCAAGTTTTCATTCGATTTAAGAAATGGTTCGTCATTCAATAATTCATTAGGGTTTAACATCATGTATAAGAAAACAGGGCCTTTCGTTCATCATTAAAAACATTTTATCATCATCATAAACACTGTTGAATGGATCGTTCGTTTAAAACATTTAACCTTCATTTAAGTCATACATTATTATCCAAATCTGTGCTACCATTCGTTCCGTCATTTAGTATTGTATTGCCCCTAAGGCTTAACTGCACGAAGACCGATAATACAATACATTCCGTCAATTCCCTATTATATTGCCCATAAGGCTTAACTGCACGAAGACCGACAATACAATACATTCCGTCAATTCCCTTATGTATTGCCCCCAAGGCTTAACTGCACGAGGACCGACAATACTCATTTAGTTGCCCCTATGGCTCCCATGTCCATAAACCGACAACTTCCATCGACGGCTATGGCTCAGGGCCATAACACCGTCGGATCATAATTTAACCTTTATAGGGTCACGTTAACCCCTGAGTAACCGTCGTTACTCCCTTACCAGTTGTACAACATCATAACCATTGGCAGGCCACCAAGACACTGCCCTTGTTGTTCTTATGGAAACTATTGCTCGCTGTCCATAATCTACCACAAGGCTGGGAATCACATTCCCAGACTTCATTCGTCAATTCCATTCGTTCGACAGATTAGATTTGTAATGACTTCTTTAAAACCTTTGCCCTTTCTTTTCTTTTCATAAAACCTTTCATTCATTTTCAAAAACCCTTTACCTTCAGTTTAAACCATTTCTTTATAAATATTTCGTTCGTAAACATTTCATTCATAAAACTTTCTTTCCATAAACTGTTCATTCCAAATCATTTCATTTCGTAAACATAGTTTCATAAGCATCATTTTGTAAACATCGTTTCGTAAAACATCATTTCGTACGTATGCACACCAGCCCAAAAACATTATTTAAAACATTTAAAAGAGGGCTTCTATAACTCACCTGATAAGCTAATCTGGGTTGTGCTAAACAAAGGTCCCTCAACGTCACTTCCGATCTAAATTGATTAGTTAAATACACATCAAACCAAATCCCGACTCTAACGGTTTAACCTTCTAAACATACTAACTTTAACTAAACAGCCTGATGCCTGCGCACTTAGCAAGTGCGCAGGGCCTTGCTCATGCGTACTTAATAAGTGCGCAAACCTTGCTTCATACGTACTTGATAAGTACACAGGACCCTATTCATGCGTACTTGATCTTGCTTCATGCGTACTTGATAAGTACGCAGGACCCTCTTCATGCGTACTTGATAAGTACGCAGGATCCTCTTCATGCGTACTTGATAAGTACGCAGGATCCTCTTCATGCGTACTTAATAAGTACGCAGGATCTGCTTCCCCGCAAAAAAAACCCTAACTTTCGCATTCGGGTCTGATCAAGTCAAGATCCCGAACTTGTTTACATTTAAAACGTTTGCTTTTCATTAAGGAACTCAAATCTATGTTTTTCTTCCAGTTTCATCCGTAAAAACGTCACATTTTCGTCCAAAACCCGAAAACCCAAAAACGAACAAAAACTCAGATCTAGGTTGGATCGTTACCGAGCTATGGAGCAACGCACTTCTTCATTCTCGGGTCGATCCGCCAACTTTCTCTCTCTGCGGTTTCTCTCTCTAGAACTTGCAAATGAGAGAATGGTTGAGTGACGTAGGCTATTTATAGGGGAAGGGACTCTTCCCCTCAAGTTCGTCGGCCCATCTGGCCCGGCCCGTCACGCCTCGCTCATTTATTCCTTTCGTCTTACGTATAACCCGTTATTTTAATCGTCGTCTTATTTTTGGGATGTTACATCCGTAAATTAAGCTTTAGATTAACTTCGGTATCTAACATTTGTTCCCATCGGCATCCAGTATACTTCGGCATCAACTTCCTCAGCAACTTTATTCTTCGGTAGCACTCTGTCTTTTAGTTATAACCCAACACTTTGAGAACAACTTTGGTGACTTGGTCTAACTATGGATAAAAAAAAACTATCGCGGAGCTGAGAGTTTTGGGATCCGTGTTTTGTTTCTTAAATTATAATTCTTTTTAGATTTTATTTTATTTTAATTCGTTTTAATTTGGTATGAGAAAAGGCTTAAAGTTTGGATTTTTAAAGTAAATGGTTCAAAGAAAAAGAAATATGATTTTTGATTTTTTTAAGTGGCAAACTTTAAATTTCTTAGAAAACCAACACATTGTTGAAGTTGATTTTCAATCCTTTGATAGTTTATTGTTTAATTTTCCAAAACAAACATACTCACTTAAACAATAGATAGGATGTGAGAAGAATGGGATAATAACAAACCTTACATCAATTTCATGGGATAAACAGGGCCGATCCCATTCGACATCAACAACTCCACCGTCCCAGTTCAACATCAATAGATCCACCGGCCCAATTCAAAACCTACAACCCCATGACCCGGAAGCCCATGCACACGTTTAAGTTGGCGCCAATCTTCCAATGTTCTTTTCATTTGAATGCTTATTTTAATTTCATGCATTTCTTTTTTACCCCATGTTCTGCATGCTAGTCCATGTTAACCCCACTAAATGTTTGTAATCTGCCACGTCAGTTATTTTAAATTCTCTAATGGAATCACTTTGAGATGGAATCGAAAAGATAAGAGTCTTCCATTGCTAGTTCAAACTTGGCAAGTTTGAATTGTGTTCTTGGAATCTTAAGCGGTGCATCTATTTCTTAATTCTCATTTAGAATTGCCCTACCAGTAGATTGAGTGGTGAATATGTATCTCAATCCTATCGTTGCCTAACGTTTTTTTATTTGTTCCGATTCTACCCGTTACCCTAACCGGATTTATATCAAATAGATGGAGAAGTTTATTTGTTGATAAAAGAAAAAAACAAAACAGCAGCAGCAGCTTGAACATTTATAACTGAAGTCAAATAGCTAGGGTATCACTGAATGTCTCTCTCATTCAGTCATTTGACAAACCATATCACTAAGTCGACTTAGATCCAGTAACTAAAACTATAAAGTTGATAAAGGTCATTGCAACAATCAAACATACCTAAATAGTGTTGAAAAAGAAACAGTCATGATAGCGCCACATATTCAGTGCAAATTGTAAACTGCAATAAATGACATCAAGACACTCCCCATCCATAACTTGCCATCCTTCTCCTCAACTTCACTCACCGCTCTTACAACTGTACCTTGTGTGTCCTCCAATACCTGAAGGATCTTGCCATCTGGGCTGTACTTGATAACCAAGGCGTGAAGCCGACCACCAATGCTCAGCAGGTAATGAAACTTTATGGGGATTGGTAGTTTTAGCAAAAAGGTTCTAAGTTTCGGGAATAAAGCGCATGTGTAAGTGTACATTGACCGACGAGTATGGATCGCCACCCAAAATTCACCTTTTTCGTTTGTCCTCACATTGTCAGGGAAACCGGGTAGAATGGCAAACACTTCCGATGTCCCTGCTTTCTCTCCCTTTATAAAATACTTTATTAACCTATAGCATTAAATTACAAGTGTTGCCTGGTTAGGAAAAATAAAAAAACAACTACTTTATGAAGGAATTCATAGAAAATAACTGAAGTCATATTTCATCTCCAACGGGTATAAATGTCATATTTGTTGATAAAAGAAATTTATAGGGATTCATAGAAAATAACTGAAGTCATACTTTATTAACCTTGAACATTTATAACTGAAGTCATATTTCATCTCCAACGGGTCAAAAGGGGAAATTTATAGAAAATAACTTCAAACGTAGCGGGTCAAACATGCCAAAACTCAACCGACTGTAAATAAATTTTAAAAACTATTATTTTAATAGTATAACTTTTGCAATCATATTTGATACATCAGCATATTGGGAATCAATCCAACCCATACAAAAACTACCCGTTTAGTCCCAAACACATTTTGACCCATTACCCAATCTGCCCGATAGCCCATTTTTACAACTTGAAGTCTCTAAATATTTTTATACGGAGAAAAAAGAGTAAATATTATGCGACAAAGACCACACAATTACTACTTTGAAACAAAGGCAATGGCAAATAGGTTATTCAGTTAGTAAGGTGTTTGCTTGCTCACCTGCCTTTGGACCCCTCGCAAAATAAGAAGAAAGAACCATCCTTGCTTAGAGACACACCATTAGGGAACTGGAGGTTGCGAAGAAGAACAGTTGTCTCTTTTGTAAGTGGATCATATTTCAAAAGTCTACCACTGTCTTCTGCTGAGAAAACTAAATGCATGAAGTTTCTGAAAATCAAAACAAATATATACATATAAATATTCAGGTTAGAACGGTTAACACGTAGTAAAAATTAAAAAGGTTCAACGTTTAAGGAAATAAATGAATATGGCGGTCAAGGTGTCATATATTCAAGGAGTAAATATAGAGGGAGGTTCAAATAAGAACCAAAGCCAAATGGATCACTTTTTAGCCCTTCAACCATGTATCAATTTCAAGAATTAATTACACGGATGGCCTCTGTGGTTTACACGTATTTCGCTTTTGGCCCCTGGAAATGGGAAACTACATGTTCAGACCAATAGTTTGCACATTTATATCAGAAATGGCCCCTGAAATGGTTGGCCGTTAAGTTTATCCGTTAAATGGGTGTAAAATATCTAAAATACCCCTTATAATTAAAAAAATAAAAATAAAAAAGAGGGGGCCCCACTATCCACCCACTTCATCTTTTAAAATACCCCTTACAACATGTGGGACCCACCAAACCTAAACCTAAACACAAACCCACTTCAATCTTCTTTCTTCTTCTTCAAGATTTGTCCTCCACCACCACTATCTCCGGCGCCATTTCCGGCGACAACCACCACCGCCTCCGGCTACCACCACCAGAAAAATTACACCCACCAATTGGTTCCTTTTAACCCAACTGAAAATCAAGATCAAATAAAGACCTAAAATAGAAAATAAATAACACTTCAAGATCAAGTCGTGAGGTCGAGACGAGGGAGAGGGGGAGGTCAGTGTGTGCCGGAGAAGATGGAGTGATGGATCTAACGCCGGCGATTCCTACACCAAATCAAAATCATCCGTCTCCGTCAAGGCACCGCCATGGTCGCCGTTTTTGCTCGTATCGACGACGTTGGCCGTTGGCGAAGGACGAAGCCGCCGTGAAATAAGACGGATCACCTTACTTTTTTACCCTACGCGTCCGTCCATTCCGAGAAGGTTTTGGAGGAGAATTTGTTGAATTAAGAGCTGACAGTTACCGGAAAAGGTTCGGAGAAGGTTTTGGAGGAGTTCGATCGGATTTTGGATGAGTGTAGTGCGTTTTCGGTGAAGGAGGTGGCGGCTGAGAGTTGAAATGAGGGAATGAGTTGAAATGGGGAAATGAAGGAAGACGGGGTGAGGGTGAGGGTGAAGGTGGGGGTGGGGTGGGGGTGTACCCATTAATTTAATACTAATAAATTTTTTTTAGTTTTATGTTTTAAATGTTTATTATTGAGGGGTAATTTGGTCAATTTATACTCACTTAGCAGAGTAACTTAACTGACATCCAACTCAGGGGCCAAACGTGTTACAGTCGTGCAAACTATTAGGCCAAACTTGTAGTTTCCCATTCCTAGGAGCCAAAAGTGAAATCCGTGTAAACCACAGGGGCCATCCGTGTAATTAATTCCAATTTCAATGAATGGTTGATATCTCCCTCTATTATCGCTCTTCCATTGAAAAAATCACGAGTTTCCTCCTTTTGTCTATGATCAAAAGTTAAAAAGCGCCTCCTTTGGTTCCCAATTATTTGATGGTTTTTATTTGAACTCATCCCTATGTATGTGTGCATATTGGGGGTGTAAATGAGTCGTGCCATTCGTGAGCTTCTCGTGATCGGCTCGCTAAAAACTCGAATCGTGTCGAGCTTAAACGAGCTCAAGCCCGAGCTTCACATATCGAGCTCGAGTAGGATCGCGAGCCTAAACTAGCCTTTTAATTATATAACTTTTATTTAATATTATGTATATATTTATATAATAATTATTATTATCTACAAAATTATGATAAAAATAATTAAATATAAAATATGTTATGTATAAATATTATAACTATACATATATATTAAAAATTGATGAATAATAAACAACCCGAGCCTGAGCCAAGCTCTGTGTTTGTGTGTGTGTGTGTGCAGAGAGAGAGAGAGAGAGAGAGAGAGAGAAAAGATCAAACAAAAAGGCTTTTATAGGAAGGCTAGGAAAGGTTTTGACCATTTAGACTATGTGTAATGGTAGGGTGAAGGTGGTGAATTTTTTATGCCACGTAGACCAGGGCTTCCCTCACCCACACCCTCACCTAGGTGAGTAATGGTGTGGGGTGAGAGTCTTAGGTGAAACCCACAAAAAACCAACTTTTGGCCCCCCCCTCACCTCCACCTGGCGCGGTGTTTCACGCCAGTGGTGGGGGTGAGGTGGCACCACGCCTCTCTCTTCACCTTAGTATTACGCATAGCCTTATTGCATCAAACTAATAGTTAAGATTGAAATGGTCGCAAGATTGTAATTAAGAGTAAAGATAAATATGTCTAGAAGGGTAAAAGAGAAAATGTAGTGTAAATCTTGATTTTAAAAAGCTTGAGGCCCTTAGGTCGCAAAAGTTGAATCGTGAGATGCTTAGATCTTGAAATCTGAGGCGCAAGGCAATAGATTCACGTACACGAAGCGCCTATAATACCTATACATTAGTTCTAGATAACATTTTCTGCTTGTTAATTATTAGTCACCCAAAAATAAAAATAATAAAAAGAAATACACACAATTTACTAATTTAAAAAAAGGGTAACTTTACACAATAGTAACCAAGTTTCCCATCTGTTTCATTTTAGTCACTCAAACTTTTTTTGTCTCGTTTTAGTCATTCAAGTTTTCTTATCTGCTCCATTTTGGTCACTCAAATTTTTTTTCTCTCATTTTAATCACTCAAGTTTCACATGTTGTTCCAATCTTGTGAAATTACCATGTTATGAGTTACTTTTTTTTGTATTTTATTCTATGTATATGGTGAAAATAAAATCCAAAACGAGTAAACCAACATTTTCTCCATATTCATAAAACAAAATTAAAAAAAAAGTAACATGTGAACCTCGTAATTATGCAATATTAGAATAACATGTGAAACTTAAGTGACTTAAATGAGACAAAAAAAGTTTGAGTGACTAAAATGGAACAGACGAAAAACTTGAGTGACTAAAATGAGTCAAAAAAAAGTTTGAGTGACTTAAATGGAACAAATGAGAAACTTGATTACTATTCCATGAAGTTTTCCCTTTAAAAAAGCATGAACAATCTCAATAAATAAATGTTTCCTAATAACCAGAATTACAATAACACCGTATAGTTGCCGCAGATAGTGTGTATGATTAAAATGACACAAGTACCCCATAAACGTTTGTCATCTACGAAAGCCTTCTTAAGCTTCCTACCTAAAATAGACTTTCGACAGAAATTTGTACAATGGTTTTCCTATATGAGTGGTACATCCAGGAACATGACAAAACTTAAAAAAAATAAGTGAATTAGTATAATGGTTTAACAAAATAAAGATAGCATGGAGAGAATACAGAGACCTCAAAGACAGAAAACTCATCCAGTGGTTTGTTAGCACTGAACCACATTTTGGGTCATATGATTTGGAATAGAACTCAAAAAGCGGTTCAAAAAGATTTGGGCCACGAAACTCTGATTGCTTGTGTTATGATCTTGATAATTCAAGAATTTTGGATAATGTATTCACGTGAGCGCAACTTGAGGACATCCTCCATCAAGAAAAAAACTCAACAAGCCTAATATGTGATGATACCTATTTCTATGTGGGCATATAACGCCTGCATACTGTTTTTAAAGCCTTCTGAAAATGAATGGATTTAGATTCCTGTTAGCAAAAAGGCCTATAATTGTATCAATGGAGGGGCTCGCATATGTGTGTATTGTCCTATTCGCAAACTTCCTTGTAGTAACAGAATCTTATTAGGACTACACAAAATCTGTAACCGAATCCTATACACTCTTTTTCAACCGTTAGATTTGGGTAGACATTTTGTACCACAATTAACAACTATATTGTGGAACATCAAAATAAATGGGCAAGTTGTAACATATACAAGATTCATTGTGGATGACTAACATTCTCCTCTTATTTTTGAATGACTGCTCTCATTTCCTAACAAGTTCAACTTTGCACCACATGCTAATTTTTTTTGGATAACATATAAAAAGATGCAACTACTTTTAAAATCAATATGCAATTCGAAAACGCAAAACAAATGATTCAGGGTTTCAACAATGTACCTTCTCTGATACTTTGTGCTGCTATCTGTAAAGTATATGTTTCCGTCATCATCAATATCCAAGTCATTTGTGAACTTTAGAGGAACTCCTTGAGCTTCGATTACTAGAGGCGTGGCCAGGCCGCCCTGAGGCCCAACCTTTAGCAACCCGAAATACGCATCTGCAATATACAAATCACCTGTTTTCTTGTGAAACCGCAACCCCAAGGGTCTCCCACAGATATGCTCATTCTTCAAGTAACCCAAGATTGTTGGTTTGGGGTTACATATCTGTGACCTGAAACATCAGCCTCATTTCAGAAAAATATACATATCATATATGTGTACTGTAGGAAAGCAAGCACCATTATTACCGATTTGGGGATGTATAAGCAAAATCAGACCAGGAGTTGCCGTTCCAGAACACAACCCGGCCATCAGCAATACCAGTATACGGTCCACGCCCTTGGGGATCAAAAGCAACGCTCTCAGGTCCTTGAATTTCATTCAAAAACTTAATCTCAGACTTTTGTAGTAAATTCTCCGAATCTCTATCCTTGGGCATTTCAGACCACGGCGGGATGTCGACTTTGACGGACTCAAAGTCCGGAAAATCAGCGATTGGACTGTGCCTGAACGGGTCTAGTCCACAGTAGACCGCCACCAGGAGAAATATTCCGGCAAGGATTCCGGCGAACTTCATTGCGAAAGGCAGTAAGTAGGTCGTTGATGAGAAGCTAGTAGCTATATAATATCTGAAATAATAAATTGTGGACCGTGTGATCCACCAACTTTAGATTTCTCGGCTCGGCTCGGCTCGGCTCGGCTCGGTGATTATTAAATATAAGATATAATAAAAAATTAAATGATTTTGTCACTTGACATCATCATTTTTATCTCATAATTTTTCCCTCTAAAATCATATTTATATCATCTATATAATACTTTCATAGTTAGCTTTTTTTTTAAATACATAAATGAATATTTTCATCATTATTACCACTGCCTCACATTTTGATTAAAGTTTTTTTTCAATCAAAGAATTTTGATGATGATTTTGATTAAAGTTTTAATCTACTGATTTTCTAAACGAACTTACATTATCGGGTTTGTCAAACCATATATAAATAAGTTTTAAATGTCGGTATTCCACTTATGCTATTAATAAATATTGATGAAAAAATGGTTTAGGTAATGTAACAAGTCCTTAGATCAAATCACAAGGTAATCGAGTTATAGAAGCGAATGTTATATTTTGAAACAACATTGATCATCACAGTTTTATCCCTATAATTGGGTTAACATATTCAGACAAAAGAATTTCTTTAAAACTTTAAAGAAAAAAATATACAATTGTTGTATTGTTGCAATGACCATGAATAAAAGTTTAGGTCTATCACTTTCAAATGTTTGTTTGTATTGAAAGATCCGGTGTTTATTCATGATCAACTGTATATTGCGTTATCAAGAGTTAAAAGTAGAGATGAACTCAAGCTATTAATCTTTGGTAAACATAGAAAAATTACCAATACCACGTCATGTAATTTAATGTATTGTAAAAAGTGCACAATTTAAAATAATCAATGTAAAACTTTATTTGACATGTAATTTAATGTATTATAAAAAGTAGACAATTTATTAATTGAAACCTACCATCAAAGTTGTGTCTATTATAGTCAAGGGTGTTCCGAAGTTAGAGACCAAGTACTTGTAGGCGATCACCAATATGTAAATGATAGGCTTGCCATTAAGTTATGCTCCACATGGCTCCAAAACACTGGCCAACCGATTCAATTGACCAGAATGTAAGTACCACAAAAGCAATTCCGATAACTGATTTACAAAAAAAAACATTTTTTCATGCTTTGTTACAGATTTCACTGCCTCAGCAATTCATCAAAAGGCTTTTTAGAAAATTTCATAACCACTACACTGTTTTTGTATGCTTTTTGTTAAAGAAAACCATAATCATTCTAACTAAGAACCATGCTTTTGAGAAAATTTCAACTCTCATATCATCTTTTATTCAATTTTTATGAATTAGTATTAGGCTGCAATTATGCATTTTTTGTTTTAGCCTTTACTAAACATAACTTTGTTTTAAAGCAATTGAGTATGCAATAAAGATTATTGTCAAAACACAAGAATCAAATGGTCTTTATTGACCTTTTTTATTCAAGATGGATAGAGTGTTGTTTGGTTTTATTTTTTAGAAAGGATGACTCCGATGTGTTAATTTCTCATCAAGATTATCATTTTGGAAAATTCATGAGTAATATGTTACATTATATCAAAACTTGAACTATCAAGTTGTAGTGTAAAGAGTACATAAAATACAACAGGTTTCAGGTAAAGCATATTCATACGCCCTTTTTTGCTTCTGTCTGCTTTTAGTTGTATAAAATTAGGTATGGGTCAAATTTGGTTGTATGATTAATGGGTAACAACTGAATTTTCAATGGACGGTCCAGGTTGGGTAACAATCTTTCAACAATTTTTTGTATTTTGTAAATAATTAATCTATTGAGTATGATTACAAAAGCTACTTTTGTTAAAATAATAATAATATAATTTCTTTTAAATAAATATATAGTACATTATATGTATTATTTTCATATTTTGTAAATAGTTTGAATATGATTACAAAAACCTGTTTTTTTGTTGAAATAGTAAGATAATTTCTTTAAAATACAATATTTTAGTACGTTGTAAGCATTTGAATACACAGTAGGTGATTTTTAATCTCTTTAATATGTGTTTCATTTTAGCTAATCTTCTACATTTGACCCCATATAAAAACAATACTGTAACATCCCAAAATATAAAACGACAATTATAATAACGGAATAAACGAATGAGGGATGACGGGCCGGGCCGAATGGGCGGGCGGGCTTGAACGGGCGAACATAGGGGAGCTTCCTTTATAAATAGCCTAAGTCACTCCACATTTCTCTCATTTACAAGTTCTAGAGAGAGAAACCATAGAGAGAGAAAGTTGGCGGATTGACCCGAGATTGAAGAAGTGCGTTGCTCCATAGCTCGTGAGAAGAACCTCCGAATCAGAAGCTCGATACAGGTAACGATCCAACCTAGATCTGAGTTTTTGTTCGTTTTTTGGTTTTTCGGGTTTTTGAACGAAATGTGACGTTTTTACGGATGAAACTGGAAGAAAAACATAGATTTGAGTTCCTTAATGAAAGGCAAACGTTTTGAATGTAAACAAGTTCGGGATCTTGACGAGATCAGACCCGAATGCGAAAGTTAGGGTTTTTGCGGGGAAACAGATCCTGCGTACTTATCAAGTACGCAGGAAGGGGGTCCTGCGTACTTATCAAGTACGCAGGAAGGGGGTCCTGCGTACTTATCAAGTACACATGAAGCGAGGTTTGCGCACTTATTAAGTACGCAAGAGCAAGGCCCTACGCACTTGCTAAGTGCGCAGGCATCAGGCTGATTAGGTAAAGTCGGTATGTTTAGAAGGTTAAACCGTTAGAGTCGGGATTTGGTCTGATGTGTATTTAACTAATCAATTCAGATCGGAAGTGTCGTAGTGGGACCTTTGTTTAGGACAACCCGGATTAGCTTATCAGGTGAGTTCTAGAAGCCCTCTTTTAAATGTTTTATATAATGTTTTCGGGCTGGTGTGCATACATATGAAATGATGTTTTACAAAACGATGTTTATGAAACTATGTTTATAAAATGATGCTTATGAAACTATGTTTACGAAATGAAATGATTTGGAATGAACGGTTTATGGAAAGAAAGTTTTATGAGTGGAATGTTTACGAACGAAATGTTTATAAAGAAATGGTTTAAACTAAAGGTAAAGGGTTTCGAAAATGAATGAAAGGTTTTATGAAAAGAAAAGAAAAAGGACAAAGGTTTTAAAGAAGTCATTACAAATCTAATATGTCGAATGAAGGGAATTGACAAATGAAGTCTGGGAATGTAATTCCCAGCCTTGTGGTAGATTATGGACAGCGAGCCATAGTTGCCATAAGAACAACAGGGGCAGTGTCTTGATGGCCTGCCAATGGTTATGATGTTGTACAACTGGTATGGGAGTAACGACGGTTACTCAGGGGTTAACGTGACCCCATGAAGGTTAAATTATGATCTGACGGTGTTATGGCCGTGAGCCATAGCCGTCGATGGAAGTTCTCGGTTTATGGACATAAGAGCCATAGGGGCAACTAAATGGGTATTGTCGGTCCTCGTGCAGTTAAGCCTTGGGGGCAATACAAAAGGGAATTGGCGGAATGTATTGTATTGTCGGTCTTCGTGCAGTTAAGCCTTAGGGGCAATACAATACTAAATGACGGGACGAATTGTAACACAGATTTAGATAGTAATGTATGACTTAAATGAATGTTAAATGTTTTAAATGAACGATCTGTTCAACGTGTTTATGATGATGATAAATGTTTGAAGGTTTTTAATGATGAACGAAAGGCCCTGATTTCTTGTACATGATGTTAAACCCTAATGAATTATTGAATGATGAACCATTTATTAAATCGAATGAAAAACTGGAACTCACCAGCGTAGCTGACTTTTTAGTATGCACATTCAGGTTAAGGCAGGTATGGATGATGGACGATGATGCTTGGCAAGCGAGAAGAGTTACCCGGTTGATCATGAAGACTGACATCCCGTTATGATTAGTTTATGTATTAGACTATGTTACGCTTCCGCATGTTGAACAATGTTATGAGTATGTTTTAATGAAATTTTCCGCTGCGTTATTTGATATTCAAGTTTAATAACTGTTTGTGAATGAGTAAATCCAACAAGTGAGGCCTCCCGGGTTTGGGGCCTTACAAGTTGGTATCAGAGCAATAGTTTGAGAGATTCGGACACTCCTAGTGTCTGAACTTAAACTGTGAATGGGACCGAAAGCGGATGCCAGTACGGGTAACTCGAGCCACAGCATCAGGTATGAAGGTAGTATATATATTTACATATTTAGTATGCCTTAGAAAGGGTTAGGTAAGGACTTGTGTTCTGATGGAATCACAAAGGTGGTCAAATAAAAATCGAAAGGTAATGTAATGGTTAATTGCAGATGGCCAGTGTATATTAACATCTTACAGTGCTTATTGAATTCTATTTGTTAACTAGCGTGATGACATTGGATTCCTTGTCTTATAGAACGAAATGACAAGGAGAGGAAACGGAAGACGTGGTGGGGGCCGTACCGGTGGTCGTACCGGGGGCCGAAATGGTGGGCGTGGCAGGACCCCTGCGCGCCAAGAGTATAGTGAAGAAAGAAGTGTTCACACAAAATCGGCGGTTAGTGTGCATGGAACTGAGCAGACACAGATTGAAGAACAACCTTTCACTTTTGAACCAGAAGTGAGAGCAGCTATAGCTCGAGAGTTCACAGAGTTGATGAAGACTTCTCTACCAGGTCTGTTAGCTGAAGCATTGAATAAGGTTAACGGGGAAGGTGGGTCTAACAAGGCGGTTGACACCCCGAACACTGAGGCAATCAACGCACTGCTTAACCGTGGTTGCGACTATAAGTCCTTTAAGGCATGTGACCCACCGGTCCTGACTGGGAAGAAGGATGCGGTGGCTACTTTTGATTGGGTAATCCGTATGGAAGCTGCCATTCGCCTGAGCGAGTGTCGAACGGATCAAGTTGTGAAATTTGCTGCTAACTCCTTGAGAGAGGAAGCATCCCATTGGTGGGAAGGTGTACGTCAAGCAAAAGGGAGCAAGGTTGTGGATGCGATGATGTGGGTTGATTTGAAAACTTTAGTGATCAAGAATTTATGTCCAAGAAATGAGATCAAAAAGGTAGAAAGGGAATTTCTGGGGATTAAGGCCGGGAGCATGACGCACCGGCAGTACACAACACGGTTCAATGAACTGGCACGTCTGGTGCCACATCTTATCACGACTAAGGAAAGAAAGATTTCCTGTTACATTCAAGGGCTGCCGGACAAGGTCCGCACCTTTATCAAAGCAAACACCCCTAGCACCTATGATTCGGTGGTGGAACTCAGTGGTGTGGTGTATGATGATCTGGCATTAAACGATGCCGCCATTGAGGAACCGAAGAAGAGACCGAGCTTCTCAAACAAGCGAACTGGTGGAAAGATGTTTGGGACTCGTGATAAGAGGGCTCGGGTGAATGAGCCGACTGCTTGTAAGATGTGTGGAAGGGAGCATGCAGGTGAATGTAGACTGTGATCTAACTTGTGCTTTAAGTGTGGCAAGACCGGGCACTACTCCCGTGAGTGCCCACAACACTTCAAGTGCTATAACTGTGGGGATGCCGGTCATCTGAGTAGGGAATGCCCGAAACTGAAGATGGGCGAATCTGGGAAAGGGAAGGGTGCCGAGAAGAAAGAAGAGAGGCCCCGAGCAAAGACTCGTGCGTACGCGCTGACGCAAGACCAAGCCAGGGCAGACCCCGACGTGGCGTCAGCCACGTTCATCCTTGACAACACTTTTATTTCTGTATTATTTGATTCGGGTGCCAGTAAGAGTTTTATATCTGTGACGTTTTGTAAACGAGTGAAGTGCACTGTCAGTCAGCTAGAAAGGGCCTTTCGCGTAGAAACCGCTGAGGGAAGAACTGCGAGAGTGACCGAGGTAGTTGACAACTCCATGATAAAAATAGAAGGTCATAGGTTCCCTGTCAGATTGTTTGTTATGGTTTTGGGAGGGTTTGATGTCGTGTTAGGTATGGATTGGTTAACTGCCAACGAAACACAAATCATATGTAAACGAAAGATAATCCGACTCAAGGCTCCGGATGGTAGCAAAGTCGAGGTTTTTGGAAATCGTGACGCCCCGATGCCAAACGTCATCTCGATAATTAAGACAACAAATTACTTGAGGCGCGGATTCGAGGCTTATCTGGTATACGTAATTAACAAGTGTAAGAAAGTGAAGGAACTAGATGATGTACCCGTGGTACGCGAGTACCCGAAGGTGTTTCCAGAGGAGTTTCCTGGGATACCACCCGATAGAGAGATTGAATTTCGAATCGACTTAGTACCAGATGCCCAGCCCGTGTCTAAGGCTCCATATCGACTAGAACCTGTGGAAATGAAAGAACTTATGGTCCAATTAGACGAACTACTTGAGAAGGGATTTATACAACCGAGCATCTCGCCATGGGGTGCTCCGGTGTTGTTTGTGAAGAAGAAGAAGGATGGTTCGATGAGAATGTGTATTGATTATCGCGAGTTGAACAAACGAACGGTGAAGAACAAGTACCCTTTACCAAGGATCGACGACCTGTTCGATCAATTACAAGACGCAAGTTGGTTCTCAAAAATAGACCTTCGATCCGGGTACCATCAGTTGAAGGTGAGGGAAGAAGACATACCGAAAACTGCATTTCGCACGCGTTATGGACATTTCGAGTTCCGCGTAATGTCTTTCGTATTGACGAACGCCCCCGCGGCGTTCATGGATTTAATGAATAGGGTGTGTCGACCGATGCTGGACCGATCGGTAATTGTGTTCATCGATGATATCCTCATCTACTCCAAGAATGAGGGTGATCACGCATGTCACTTAAAGGAGGTGTTGGAGGCTCTGAAGAAGGAAAAGTTGTATGCTAAGTTCTCTAAATGCGCGTTCTGGCTTAGGGAAGTCCAATTCCTAGGTCACGTCATCAACCCGAACGGCATTATGGTTGACCCAGCGAAGATAATGACGGTAAGGGAATGGAATATTCCTAAGACGCCAACTGAAATCCGTAGTTTCTTGGGATTGGCAGGCTACTATCGGAGATTCATCCAGGATTTCTCGAAAATAGCTTCGCCATTGACAAAGTTGACTCGGAATGAGGTAAAGTACGAATGGGGTTTGACCCAGGATGAGGCGTTTAAGGAATTGAAGGAAAAGCTAACCAAAGCCCCAGTCTTGGCCCTTCCCGAGGGCAATGAAGACTTTGTGGTATACTCTGACGCTTCGGGTCAGGGATTCGGATGCGTGTTGATGCAACGCGGAAGAGTGATCGCGTATGCGTCACGACAGTTGAAGATTCACGAAGCTAATTATCCAACCCACGATTTGGAACTTGCTGTTGTCATATTCGCATTGAAAATCTAGAGGCACTACCTGTACCGGGTGAAGTTTACTATTTACTCCGACCACAAAAGTTTGAAGTACTTCTTCAAACAAAGAGAGCTTAATATGAGGCAGAGACGATGGTTGGAACTATTAAAAGACTATGACTGTGAAATCATATATACCATCCTGGAAGGGCAAACGTGGTGGCTGACGCTCTAAGCCGAAAGGATGTGCCTGCTCCTATTAGAGTGAAGTTTTCCAGTTGGTGGTAACATCTGATGTGATGAGGGAAATTGAAAGAGCTCAAGATGAAGCACTTAAGGAAGAAAACATAAAGAAGGAAAGGATGGTTGGCCAACATGACAAGTTGGAATATAACACCCTTGGTGTTAGGACACGTTTTGGACGGGTATGGATACCTATGGGTGGCGAGCTTAGAACCAAAATCTTGGATGAGGCTCATAAGTCTCGGTACTCTATCCATCCTGGTACCAATAAAATGTACCAAGATCTGAGGAAGGAATACTGGTGGCCTGGATGAAACATGAGGTGACAAAGTATGTAAGCAAGTGCTTGACTTGCTCACAAGTAAAGGCCGAACACCAGAAACCGTATGGAAAGATTCAACCACTTGATATACCGGAATGTAAGTGGGAACACATTACCATGGACTTCATAACCAAGCTACCTCGCACAGCTAAAGGTCATGACACCATTTGGGTAATTGTGGACCGTTTAACGAAGAGTGCTCATTTCCTACCTATTCGCGAGACGTTCTCGTCGGAAAGGTTAGCGGAAGTATTTATTAGCGAAGTAGTAGCACGGCAAGGGATGCCTTTGACGATCATATCTGACCGGGACACACGATTCACATCGAGGTTCTGGAAAAGATTTCACGAGGCAATGGGCACGAGGCTTAATATCAGCACGGCATACCACCCACAAACGGATGGTCAGTCCGAAAGGACCATTCAGACATTGGAGGATATGCTCCGTGCTTGTATTATCGATTTTGGCGGCAGTTGGGACAGTCATCTGCCGTTAGCCGAATTCTCCTACAACAATAGTCATCACACGACTATAGGCATGCCGCATTACGAAATGTTGTATGGGAGGAGATGCAGGACCCCGATTTGTTGGGGTGAGATTGGACAAAAGGAATTAGGGAGTCTTGAAGTAGTAAGAGAAACGTCAGAAAGGTTTGATCAAATCAAAGCATGAATGAAGGCCGCACAAGATCGTCAGAAATCCTTTGCGGATAAACGACGAAGGCCTATTGAGTTTGATGTTGGGGACAGAGTAATGTTGAAAGTGTCACCCTGGAAGGGAATCATACGATTCAGGAAGAGAGGAAAGTTAAGTCTGAGGTTTGTCGGACCATTCAGGATAATGGCACGAGTTGGTGAAGTCGCTTATCGGCTAGATTTGCCTGATGAGTTAAGTGGGATTCATCCTACCTTCCATGTATCACACTTGCGAAAGTGTTTGGCGGATGAATCGGCTCACGTATCACTTACTGACATCGAAGTCGACAACAGCCTTAACTACATCGAAGAACCCGTGGCCATCTTAGACATAAAGGAGAAGCGTTTGCGTAATAAGATTATTCAATTGGTTAAAGTCCAATGGAAGCACCGAAAGGGATCAGAATCTACTTGGGAAACGGAGACGGAAATGAGGGAGTCGTACCCTCAACTAATTGATTTATGATAGGTTTCGGGGACGAAACCTATTGTAAGGGGGTAGAGTTGTAACATCCCAAAATATAAAACGGCAATTATAATAACGGAATAAACGAATGAGGCATGATGGGCCGAGCCGGATGGGCCGGCTGGCTTGAACGGGCGAACATAGGGGAGCTTCCTCTATAAATAGCCTAAGTCACTCCACATTTTTCTCATTTACAAGTTCTAGAGAGAGAAACCGTAGAGAGAGAAAGTTGGCGAATTGACCCGAGATTGAAGAAGTGCGTTGCTCCATAGCTCGTGAGAAGAACCTCCGAATCAGAAGCTCGATACAGGTAACGATCCAACCTAGATCTGAGTTTTTGTTCGTTTTGGGTTTTTCTGGTTTTTGGACGAAATGTGACGTTTTTATGGATGAAACTAGAAGAAAAACATAGATTTGAGTTCCTTAATGAAAGGCAAACGTTTTGAATGTAAACAAGTTCGGGATCTTGACGAGATCAGACCCGAATGCGAAAGTTAGGGTTTTTACGGGGAAACAGATCCTGCGTACTTATCAAGTACGCAGGAAGGGGGTCTTGCGTACTTATCAAGTACGCAGGAAGAGGATCATGTAATTCCCAGCCTTGTGGTAGATTATAGACAGCGAGCCATAGTTGCCATAAGAACAACAGGGGCAGTGTCTTGGTGGCCTGCTAATGGTTATGATGTTGTACAATTGGTATGGGAGTAACGACGATTACTTAGGGGTTAATGCGACCCCATGAAGGTTAAATTATGATCCGACGGTGTTATGGCCGTGAGACATAGCCGTCGATGGAAGTTGTCGGTTTATGGACATGAGAGCCATAGGGGCAACTAAATGGGTATTGTCGGTCCTCGTGCAGTTAAGCCTTGGGGGCAATACAAAAGGGAATTGACGGAATGTATTGTATTGTCGGTCTTCATGAAGTTAAGCCTTAGGGCAATACAATACTAAATGACGGTACGAATGGTAACATAGATTTAGATAGTAATGTATGACTTAAATGAATGTTAAATGTTTTAAATGAACGATCTGTTCAACGTGTTTATGATGATGATAAATGTGTGAAGGTTTTTAATGATGAACGAAAGGCCCTGTTTTCTTGTACATGATGTTAAACCCTAATGAATTATTGAATGATGAACCATTTATTAAATCGAATGAAAAACTGGAACTCACCAGCGTAGCTGACTTTTTAGTATGCACATTCAGGTTAAGGCAGGTATGGATGATGGACGGTGATGCTTGGCAAGCGAGAAGAGTTACCCGGTTGATCATGAAGACTGGCATCCCGTTATGATTAGTTTATGTTATGTTTATGTATTAGACTATGTTACGCTTCCGCATGTTGAACAATGTTATGGGTATGTTTTAATGAAATTTTCCATTGCGTTATTTGATATTCAAGTTTAATAACTGCTTGTGAATGAGTAAATACAACAAGTGAGGCCTCCCGGGTTTGGGGCCTTACAAATACATCCCGGATCGACCTGTTTCCAAATAAATGGGTTATACGTGTTTCTCAATTGGAGAACTATGAACAAAAAATTGTAGGAATGAAGAACATGTCCACACACGTTTGATTTACTTAGCTTCTGTAATTTTTTACCCACTTGCATTATACGTGCATCTTTTGGTCCAAGACTCCTTTACCAAAAGAAAAGTCTCTCCAGGTTTTGACTTAAGACTTTCATGTATTGTTTTTACCATACTTTAAGCTATTATTTATTGTGAACATTTCTTAGAGTTTGATGTTGATGTGTTACAAAGCACACATGCAATTGTGTCGTGTTTTGTTTAATTTTCGTATAGTTTTAAAGTCATATTGAGTCGTTTATAGTTAGTATTTACTTATGTGATGTTTTGTAGGTTATCGGGTCACATTTGAGCTTAAACGATCAAGAAGCGTGAAAGAAACGAGTATGAGAACCCGAGATGAGAAACGGAAAAAAATCGGAAAAGTGTCCATCCTTAAAAGAGACATATCTCGGGCTAGAAAATTAGTTACGGGGCCCATTTTATATCGATTTGGGGTAGCTTGACGAGAAGAATCCAAAAATCTAGTTATCTGCTCGTGCGAGGCTTGGGTCCATTTTCTCGCGGTACGCGAGGGACCGAAAAACATGCGCGACTATTTTGTCTCCGGCGTTACGCGAGGGGGTTGCCAGAACCCCCCGCGGTACGCGAGAGACCCCAGATACGGGCTTTTTGGCCTATTTTCAAGGTATAAAAGGTTATGTTCGATCCTAGGGTTAATTATTCGATTCCGTGCGTAAAGTTGAGAGATTTTTGGTGATTCCAAGTGGGAAAAGGCTTCTAGGATCAATCAGAAGTGTTGATTGAAGTTAGAGATCGAGGAACGGGTCAATTACATTATCCGGTTCTTGTTATCTTTCTTCATTCTTCTTTTCCAAATTTGAAACCATGATATCTATGTTTGATTCTTCTGTTTTGATGTTCTTAAACATGTTGATTGGCTAGACTTTCATTAGCTACCTAGATTATGATGATTATGTTATGTTAATTGGTTTTCTTTCGGATTTCGGTTTATTGTTGATGGATTAATATTAAAGTAAAGAACTTGTTTCGTTTGATGAGATGTATTTGCGTATTTGATCTTGATTTATGATCTACTGAATGTTCCATATGCTGCTTTGTGAATGTCTTTCATGTATGGTTATGTATTAGGTCACTAGCTTTATGCACGTGATTAGTTTATGGTTTACTGACGTCGTATCCATATGAAAATCGATTGAGAGTCTATTAGGGTTAAGTATTATGCCTGCTTCAATAGCTGAGAGGTGAGAGGTAGACGGGTAATCTTTGGTGTTAGGGTATTTAGGTTAACGACTCTGAAAGGAGTGTTCCCTAGGGTTTCTTAGTGTCATTGTTATTCCGTGTCTTGTCAAGTGAATTCAAGGTGTATTGAGATAATGACAACTAACTTGAATTCACTTGACAAGATACGGAATAACAATGACACTAGGAAACCCTAGGGAACCCTCCTTTCAGAGTTGTTAACCTAAATACCCTAACACCAAAGATTACCCGTCTACCTCTCACCTCTTAGCTATTGAAGCATGCAGAATACTTAACCCTAATAGACTCTCAATCGATGTTCCTATGGATACGACGTCAGCAAACCATAAACTAATCACCTGCACAAAGCTAGTGACCTAATACGCAACCATACATGAAAGACATTCACAAAGCAGCATATGGAACATTCAATAGATCATAAATCAAGATCAAATACACAAATACATCTCATCAAACGAAACAAGTTCTTTACTTTAATATTAATCCATCAACAATAAACCGAAATCCGAAAGAAAACCAATTAACATAACATAATCATCATAATCTAGGTAGCTAATGAAAGTCTAGCCAATCAACATGTTTAAGAACATCAAAACAGAAGAATCAAACATAGATATCATGGTTTCAAATCTGGAAAAGAAGAATAAAGAAAGATAACAAGAACCGAATAATGTAATTGACCCGTTCCTCGATCTCTAACTTCACTCAACACTTCTGATTGATCCTAGAAGCCTTTTCCCACTTGGAATCACCAAAAAGCTCTCAACTTTACATCTGGAATCGAATAATTAACCCTAGGATCGAACATAACCTTTTATACCTTGAAAATAGGACAAAAAGCCCATATCTGGGGTCTCTCGTGTACCGCGGGGGTTTCTGGCAAGTCCCTCGCGTAACGCCGGAGACAAAATAGTCACGCAGGTTTTCTGGTCCCTCGCGTACCACGAGAAAATGGACCCAAGCCTCGCGTATCGCGAGGAGATAACTTGATTTTTGGATTCTTCTCGTCGAGCTACCCCAAATCGATATAAAATGGGCCCCGTAACTAATTTTCTAGCCCGAGATATGCCTTTTTTAAGGATGGACTCTTTCCCGACTTTTTTCCGTTTCTCATCCCGGGTTCTCATACTCGTTTCTTTCACACTTCTTGATCGTTTAAGCTCAAATGTGACCCGATAACCTACAAAACATCATATAAGTAAATACTAACTATAAACGACTCAATATGACTCTAAAACTATACGAAAATGAAACGAAACCCGACAGAATTGCATGTGTGCTTTGCAACACATCAAACATCCCCACACTTAACCTTTTTTCGTCCTCGAAAAAGTATTCAATGGAATCATAACTGATATCCAACTTTATAAACATCAATTACCAATTAGCACAAATATACTCACGTGTTAAAAAGCAATAATCAGTATTTCTGTCCGATTAAACCCAAGCACCAACTATCTAGCCCCCGTTATGTGTTCTAATTCCATTTAAAAAAAAGTAAAAAAAAAAAGTGGGACTGGAGGCAACAATGGATGAACTGCAATTCACAGTGACAGAAGGTGAAGCACAAGTCCCATATCCAAGTTTTCTGACCTTGAATGCAGAACTGATGAATTTGTACTGATTCTGTGCAAGATCACAATGATCCATACGATTCTTTACACTTGTCTTGTGAGGATGATTTTTTGCATGAATCACAGATTGAACCGAGGACAAAAATGGACGTCTTAGTCCCACCCTAGGATCTGCAGGGTGTTAAGCAACTTCGGCCGGGAATTTATGAATTTTCTTGGGATGATAGTGATGATGATACAGCGCAGGAGTCACAAGATACTCCAAAGCCGTAGACGATAATGGACATAAAAGTCCCACCTACTGTTCAGCAAGACATCGAGCCAAAATTTTGGTGTCCTACACCATGGAATATTGATGATTGCTTTTGGAGTGACGATGAAAGAGACATTGAAGAAGAAGAGTTGATGGACGTACCTAAAATCCAATCTGAAGACGAGTGTTTAGAAGAGGGATTAGCAGGTTTATTTGAGACGGAGGAATTAGGAGATGAGCAAGTCCCATCCTGGGAAGATGAGTTCGGTAATGAGTTGGTGGACCTGCCGACTCCTAGTGAAGAAATTTTCGACCCACTTGGCAATTTGAAACTCCTTGAAGATCTATTATATCAAGAGCCAAGTGTGGGGGTGAAAGAAGAGGTGCAAGTGGGGGAGTTGGTGTCAAAACCATCACATTGCACCATAAAGAAAGAGAAGAAAAGACCCGTGGAGGTACTAGATGATGGATCGCCACACAAATCAGCACGACCACGGGATAGGGTACAGAGACGTATGGACTGGCATGTTCGGAGGGTCCTGGGATGGTCACACAATGACCATAGGATGCAGTATACTGGAGATGACCAATCACCTCATTACATGCCATGTATCAGGTTTGACCCAGGTATGTTCAAATATTGGTGGACCTACCCGTTTAAATTTTTAACAACCAATTTAAGGTCTACCATCAAAGTTTGTCAAATCGGTGGTAGACCAATTACACTAAACGGGCCGGACAGGGGCGGTATAAAGGAGAAGCCTCCTGATAGGCTTGTTTGATTCTCAGGCAAGTGCCTAGGATGTAGAGTTTGTATGTTTTATTTGATGTGAGTCTGTCTCTTTTTCAGCGTTTTTTGGTATTGTGTGTTTTGTGTGTGTCGTGTCTTGCAGGGATTCGCGCTTGATTTGGCATGGGAAATCATTGGGAACGAAGTTCCAGGTATGTTTCAGATTGGTTTTGATCATTGGAAGAGGGTTTTAAAGAATTTGGGTGAAAAATAATTTTAGGTGGCCAAAATTTTTCTAAGTAAAAAAATGAAAAAAACTATTAACTTTCTGTGAATGACACCCTCTCGCGGTACGCGAGGTGGGGGAGCCAGTCTCTCGCGGTATGCAAGAGACTGAAAATTTGGCCGGCTATATTGTTTGTTCCTCGCGGTACACGGGGAATGGTCCAAGGTTCTTCGCAGTACGCGGATTTGCCTTTCTTTTCTTGTGTCCCATGGTTTCCCCCGACCACCATTCACCCACCATCATCCACTACCTAAACCATCTCATCCATCATTCCCATCACTATCATCCTCTATTCATTCATCATTTATCATCTATCATACACACCATTCATCCATCATTCATTCAAATCATCCACTCACCACCATCGACCATGGGATACTAGAAACTGTTCGTAATTGATGATTCATCTTGCTGTGGCATTCATGTCTATGTGTTTGCCACACATCGGGTACGTGTCCTTGCATTTCTATCCAGAGTCTTAGTGAGTTAGTTTGAGTGTTTTATTGAGTCGGTTTAATGTTGCAGGTTTGTTGTGAGGTTTATTTTGCAGGTATTATTCATCGTGTCCGTACTCAATCTCCATTCGGGCGGGATCGATGCTTCTATCACTTTGTAAAGGCCACCTAATAGATATGTGCAACCGCGACCGAAATGATACACGGTGCACACAAGGAAGAACGAAGCTGCACGTTTGTTTGCATATTCATTACCAGCTAAGTCGCTTCCTGTTTTTATTTTTTGCATTTTTATTTTTAGTTGTGTCTTGCTTCACATTGAGGACAATGTGTCTTTCAAGTGTGGGGATGTGAGTGTTTAGTTATATAGTTTGTGCCTTTATAAAAATTCAAAAATACAAAAAAATTATAAAATTTTGAAAAAAAATGTCCTTTGAAATCAAAAGTTTTTGCATTATAAATGAAAAATGATAGTACAACTGGATCTACTTGTTTATTTAAATGAATAAATAATAGAAAACGTGTCTAATTAGTGATGTTTTGGTAGACCCAGCCAACTTGAATAGCTTAAATAACCTGTGAGTGTTACTTAAGATTAATCACGTAATAATATCATGAAATCTTTTGGGTACTCATCTTAGGGTGTCGGTAATACCGAAACTGTCAACATAGGGTGATAGGTACCACGTTAAGCTAATATTTAAAGGTTTTTGAAAACTATTCTTGGCACACCACTATCCTTTTATGAGAATAAATCCGAGTTTGGTGGCGCCTGCATCCATAATTCCATCTAATAATGAGTAATTAATAAACTGAAAATTCGAGTCTTGACCTACGTGTTTCCCACGGGGATAGTGACTTTGTGGATACACCCATAGGTTGGGGCTTGAGTGATCAGTACTTAGATAAATAAGATTGACGTACGTGTTTCCCATGGGGATGGTGACTCTGTGGATAAGCCTATGGGTTAATTCTTATGGGCCTAATTGATAGACTGCAGCCTATATGCTACCTTCTGGGATAGTGACTTGGGAGACGCACCCTTAGGTGAGGTTGATTCATATACAATTAATAATGCTCATTCCATTCGTTCCCTAATCCATTGATTTCTAAAAATCTATAAACCGTAGTTTAACGTGGTAGGGAAATCTATATGATTTAACTCGTGCCTAAACATGACCTTAAGACGGGATTAGGTAGAGCTGTAAATTCTAAGTGTGAGTCACATAGGTTGATTGATTGTTGTATAAAATGGAATTAGAACACATCACGGGGGCTACATAGTTGGTGCTTGGGTTTAATCGGACAGAAATACTGATTATTGTTTTTTAACACGTGAGTATATTTGTGCTAATTGGTAATTGATGTTTATAAAGTTGGATCTCAGTTATGATTCCATTGCAGACTTTTTCGAGGACGAAAAAAGGTTAAGTGTGGGGATGTTTGATGTGTTGCAAAGCACACATGCAATTCTGTCGTGTTTCGTTTAATTTTCGTATAGTTTTAGAGTCATATTGAGTCGTTTATAGTTAGTATTTACTTATGTGATGTTTTGTAGGTTATCGGGTCACATTTGAGCTTAAACGATCAAGAAGCGTGAAAGAAACGAGTATGAGAACCTGGGATGAGAAACGGAAAAGAGTCCATCCTTAAAAGAGGCATATCTCGGGCTAGAAAATTAGTTACGGGGCCCATTTTATATCGATTTGGGGTAGCTTGACGAGAAGAATCCAAAAATCAAGTTATCTCCTCGCGATACGAGAGGCTTGGGTCCATTTTCTCTTGGTACACGAGGGACCAGAAAACCTGCGTGACTATTTTGTCTCCGGCGTTACGCGAGGGACTTGCCAGAAACCCCCGCGGTACGCGAGAGACCCCAGATATGGGCTTTTTGTCCTATTTTCAAGGTATAAAAGGTTATGTTCGATCCTAGGGTTAATTATTCGATTCCAGATGTAAAGTTGAGAGCTTTTTGGTGATTCCAAGTGGGAAAAGGCTTCTAGGATCAACCAGAAGTGTTGAGTGAAGTTAGAGATCGAGGAACGGGTCAATTACATTATTCGGTTCTTGTTATCTTTCTTTATTCTTCTTTTCTAGATTTGAAACCATGATATCTATGTTTGATTCTTCTGTTTTGATGTTCTTAAACATGTTGATTGGCTAGACTTTCATTAGCTACCTAGATTATGATGATTATGTTATGTTAATTGGTTTTCTTTCGGATTTTGGTTTATTGTTGATGGATTAATATTAAAGTAAAGAACTTGTTTCGTTTGATGAGATGTATTTGCGTATTTGATCTTGATTTATGATCTACTGAATGTTCCATATGCTGCTTTGTGAATGTCTTTCATGTATGGTTATGTATTAGGTCACTAGCTTTATGCACGTGATTAGTTTATGGTTTACTGACGTCGTATCCATAGGAAAATCGATTGAGAGTCTATTAGGGTTAAGTATTATGCCTGCTTCAATAGCTGAGAGGTGAGAGGTAGACGGGTAATCTTTGGTGTTAGGGTATTTAGGTTAACGACTCTGAAAGGAGTGTTCCCTAGGGTTTCTTAGTGTCATTGTTATTCCGTGTCTTGTCAAGTGAATTCAAGTTACTCCTGGCACTGAGAGGTGTATTGAGATAGTGAGACTGAGAGGTAATCTATCTAGCAAGTACTTTAGTGTTGTTGGAAATAGTTGAGAGGTGATCTGACTAACTGGTGAGTTTAAACGTCCCTTAGGGTTTCCTCTTTGGTCACACCTGGAGAATGATCCATGATCCACTAGGTTGTCTAAGTGTGTCGTATTCTAAGAGCTCGGTTCCATCATAGTTTCTATATCCGAGAGAGTTCCAAGGTACATGCATAGGATTAACGGTCTAGGTAGTGCTTTCCCCATTTGTGAGTTCATCTAAAGCATGTTGCTTTATATTTGGTTATCGTTAGTGAGAGGTTTCATTAGTTATAATCACAACACAAATCCCCAATATAATACAATTCAGTTAGTTAAGTCAGAGTCTAGGTTAGTTGTCATTAATGTCTCGTGGGTTCGATATCCGGACTTTCATTAGACTTTACTACATTGATCTGTACACTTGTCGGTTGTGTGGTCTAGTATTAGGTTGAGTCTAGATTTATAAATTTAAAGCTAGAGTGTCTAGGTTAGGTTTTTACATAAGTTTTTATAGACCGTCCAACATGCATCAGGTGTATTTATTATTATTAAATCAACCTCCAAATCCAAAGCTTTTATATTGTATCAATATTAATTTGGCCAGCTTGACAGTCTCATGATTAATATAGATTTTGCAATGGATGGAGCATAGTTTTCTTTTTAAGAGTTGAATAAAAATTTCCTGTAGTTCAGTTCAACATTGATTTAATTTTGTAGGAACTTAGTTGTTTTTCAGTTCAATACCTATGTTTTGTTTTCTTTATAGCTTATAAGAAAAACACACGGGAAACTAATCCAAATCGGTTGATGCATCCGCTTTGAAACTGGTATACCATCGTATTAGTGTCTTCAACACCACATTTCCCTTTAGAAAGTGCTTGTTTTGTCTGATTATGTATTTATTATAATTGTTTATTTTGCAGGCCTTAGCTTCCGGTTTGCAAGAAGATATCCCTGCACTGATAGATAGTCTTTCAGGCTTGGGTATTTCATTTGTGTGTTTTACTTCATCTTGCTTTAGAATTAAGGTTATTTTGATAGAAAATTGTTGCATAATTCATTGACGGTTTTGGTTTTTGATGAATCGTTATGGGCTTTTAATTGGATTTTTGTAGCACCATTATTTAGTGGGCTTAAACATAGTGGATGGCCTTAATATGTGGGTATGTGTTTCTTTGGTAACCATGGCTCAATTCCTGAACAACACTGACGCTAATTCCCTCATGTCATGTATTACTAAACACCTTTAATGTGTGTGTATTTTTAATCTCAATTCCAATGGTCTTAAACAAAGTGGTTTTAACACTTACATTTGTGTTGTTACAGAGTCAATGTGTGTTGAAACACCTTACGAATATGTCGCTTAAAAGCCTGCACACAGGTAATTAGTGTTTATATTATGATCTTAAATCATGGGTATTAAGTTTCTTTGTTTAAAAATTGTTAGACTTTTTGGCAGGAGGCCACTCTTAATAGCCTTAACAGTTTTTTCTGTACTTTATGAGGCTTGCATCTATAGCAGCTTTTGAATCAAAGAAGCTTACCCTTGACAAAGGAACATGCACAGTTTACATGTTTCCATTATTGTAATTTAGTGGATGTGGTAAGATGGGAAAATTGGGTAACGTGTCAAAACATGTATGTTTTGGTACGAGGGGTTAATTCAAAACATTTACTATCCTAAAAAAAGTGTCTTATCTGTCTTTAGGGTGAAGTATCTAATTGTGATATGATGGATTTTGAAGATATTGGTGACCCTAATGCATAATTGGATTCCTTGAAAACAAGACTTATCTTGGTAATATAAATCTTATTATTGTTGATTTATATGTTCTTTTATAGTAATGTCGTCAGTTTGGTAATATAAATCTTGTATTATGGCTTTCTGAGATTTTGAGTTCCCATTTATAGTAATGTCGTCAGTTTGGATTGTTATTGTGCATCAAGTTAAAATGATCCATAAATTATTAAAACATTAGAGTATATTTTTATCTTGTTTGTGTAATCTTGGACTTTTGAAGTTAAATTACATTGTAAACCACGTTACTTCGTCACAACATCCAGGTTTAGCAATCTTGTGTTCTGACTTTCTGAGATTTTGAATTTCCATTTATAGTAATGTCGTCAGTTTGGATTGTTGTTGTGCATCAAGTTAAATTGATCCATAAGTTATTAAAACATTAGAGTATGCTTTTTATCTTGTTTGTAATCTTGGACTTTTGAAGTCAAATTACATTGTAAACCACGTTACTTCGTCACAACATCCAGGTTTAGCAATCTTGTGTTATGACTTTCTGAGATTTTGAATTTCCATTTATAGTAGTGCCGTCAGTTTGGATTGTTGTTGTGCATCAAGTTAAATTGATCCATAAATTATTAAAACATTAGAGTATACTTTTTATCTTGTTTGTGTAACCTTGGACTTTTAAAGTTAAATTACATTGTAAACAACGTTACTCTGTCACAACATCCAGGTTTAGCAATCATATATAGTACGGTATGTTAAAATAAAAGTCTATTCCCTTGAGTACAAACCAACTGATAAACTAACGAAAGACGAGTATAAACCCGTAAATTGTACACTTCGCCACAATGCGCGGGTTCCCCACTAGTATTTAATAATAGGGAAAACTTCACTAAATAGTAATCAATTTTCTCAAGTGTTCTATTTAAGTCACTCAAAGTTTTTTTTTTGTCACTCTAAAGTCACTCAACTTTCACTAAGTGTTCCAATCCTATGTAATATTTTTATAAATGTTTAATTTTTTTTAAAATTAAATGAGACAAATGAATATATATATATATGAATATTAGTTACCAATAAGTGAAATTTTTATGTCAATTAATCTAAAATTGGAGGTAATAGTGAAGAAAAAAATTCACCAAATAATAAACAACTTTCAAAATTGTTATATTTAAGTCGAACTGGAAAAAAAATAATTTGCTAAATAGTAAACAAGATTCATATATGTTTCATTTGCCTCATTCAGTTTAAAAAAATTGAAACATTTATAAAAAAAATTACATCGGATTAAAACACTTACTGAAAGTAGAGTGATTTTAAAGAGACGAAAAACTTTGAGTGACTTAAATGAAACACCTTGAGAAAACTTGGTTACTATTGTGTAAAGTTAATAATAAGCATTTACATATTACATAGTTTTTTAATACAAATTCTAAAAATGTTATATAGTTATATTTTTAAATGTTTTATAAAAAGAATGAACGAAATGCTCAATTTATAAAATGGCAAATTCTATAAAAAGCCAACATAATTACTGGTTTTTTTCATAAAAGTTCCTCAATAATTTTTTGCACTTAAAAAACCAATATACTCTATTTTTTTTCTCACAAAAGTCACTCAACAAATTTTTGCACATAAAAACAACATACTTTCTTGTTTTTCTCACAAAAGTCCATCGACAACTATTTATCTTAGCAAATGAATCCGCATAAGTAAAGCAAAGGAAATCGACCGATAGAAGCAAGAGCAAATGAATCCTTTGCCTTGCTTCTGCCGATTCATTTGCTAGGATAAATAGTTGTCGAGTGACTTTTGTGAGAAAAAACAAGAAAGTATGTTGGTTTTTTATGTGCAAAAATTTGTTAAGTGACTTTTGGGAGAAAAAAAGAGAATATGTTGGTGTTTTATATGCAAAAAATTATTGAGGGACTTTTGTGAGTAAAAAACTAGATAGTATGTTAGTTTTTTATGCATTTGCCCTTTATAAAATTGTTTTATGAAGAAACTTAAATTTTTTTAAAATAAAAAAAAAAATTCTATAAAAGTGAATAATATAAATTATTATTACTTAATAGAAGAGAGAAGCGGAAAACAAAAAAATTATAAAATCAAATAAAAATTTATATATATCTAAAAGAACTAATTACACTGATGGTCCATATGGTTTGACCAAATTACGGTTTTCGTCCCTAGCTTTTAAAAATTACGGATTTAGTCCAACATAGTTTGTTTTGTTAAACTGACGGTCCCTGGAATGGATGGAGGTTAACTTTTTTAGTTAAGTTGATGTGAAAAGACTAAAATACCCTTAATAACAAAAGAATAAATAAAATAAAACATTAAAAAGGAAAATAAATATTGAAATATTAGTGGGTCCACCAACAATTAAATAAAAAAAAGACTTTCTTCTTCATTTGGCGGATCACCACCACCTACCCACCCATCGACGATTACCGGCGACCACGACAACCAGCATCATCACCCCGCCGACCACCGCAACCTCTACAAGCATCATCGCCCCAGCATCACCACCCCGCCGACCACCACCTCCCCACCCTATTCTCCCATAGTCGACTCCACCCTTTTAATCCTTTATGAAGCTTATGCATAAAATTAAAAAAAGGGAAGCATACTCTCTGCCATCAAAATCATTTAGCTTCAATTTAATATCACCAATTGAGTGGCCCAGAAGCTTAAACCCTTGTCTGTTCTTTGAATAAAAAACAAAGCTTGGTGTTGGTGTTTTGGGATTAAAGAAAAGGGTGCAAGACCTTCGCTGTCGCCGGAGACAAGGTATTCCGACTTCTCAAAACAGATCTAGATTGCCGCCACAATCATTGCAGGAGTCGTCTCCGGCGCTGCTGCCGTTGCCCTTCGTGGCTAACCCAATGTCCCAACACCACCCCACCGCAATGACAACGCCGCCCTCAGATTCCACCACTTGACTGTCGTTGACCATCGCCAACTTCGTGACTGAGGAGTACCACCGTAAACCAGATCGCCACCTCCATGGTTTTTCTGGCAACAACAACCACATCATTAACTTGTTTTCAGCAACAACGACTACCATTACTATCTTGTTTTTCCGACAACATCGCTTGAAATCATCGTAGAGAGAGCAGAGTAGAAGATTTAGAGATGGACACGACATGTTTTTCTGACTTAATCAGGGGTAGCTCTAGGTGGTGGTGGTTGTAGAAGGCAGTAGAGATGGTTATGGTGTCGGTGGAGGTGGCCGGAATTGTTGCTGTCGGTGGTGGTAGACCGTCGATGATTTAGGTTTGTTAATTTTTATTTATTTAACTTCAAGGGTATTTTCGTGATTTTATGAAAAGTTAACAGAAAACATAACCCTCATCCACTTCAGGGACATCAGTGTAACAAAATAAAAATGTCTTGAATCAAACCCGAAGTTTTCAAACCTAGAGACGAAAACGTAATTTGGTCAAACCACAGGGACCATACGTGTAATTAGTTCTATCTAAAAAGATAGAAACGGAACAAGACAAACGTTTTTATTTAGATCTATTGGGCTGAAAACGTTTTGGGCTGAAAACCTGATCTGGTGGACCGCTGGTCGCGTGGGATTCTCGCGGCTTAAACTCTTAAAGCCCTAAAGATTGAGTGCGGACGATTCTTTCCCAACGATTGCGATGATTAGGGTTCATCATCACCAGTGATCACTCGATTCACGACAATGGAAGATCAATCGGGCTTAGCATCGGTAATTTCTATATATTGTTGACTCATCACTCACTTCACCTCCCTGTCAATTGACTGAATTCTGATTCAATCGATTTGCTTACTTGCTTGTTGCTGCTGCTTACTGATTTGTGGCTCGTTGTGTAATTTATGGTTCGCTTCATCTCTTTGTTGCTGTTGGACCGAGAAGTTGTTCCTTGAATCATTGTTGTTTAAAATTTCAATCGGTATTCGGCTATTGGTCTGAGTTGATTCAATCAGGTATGTTTTATTGTTGCCCACGCCTCACTTGGTTCATCACTTTATTGGTTAATTTGGTACTTTTTTGTATGGTTAATTCCTTAATTGCAATCTGCTATTGCTAAATGCTAAATTGCTAATGCTAATTTCAGTTTCACCATATTCTTTTGCTAATTTGGTTAATTTAATTGGTTAATGGTTATAATCTTCTATTTCTAATTAGGTTAATTGTTATATATTCTATTAATCTGCTATTGCTAATTAGGTTAATTGTTATATATTCTATTAATCTGCTATTGCTAATTTGGTTAATGGCTAATTTAATTGGTTAAAAACATGACTTTTGGAAAAAAAAGGGCACCAATTTTTTAGTTTGCTTAGGGCACCAAATACGTTGAGCCGCCCCTGTTTGTATGCAGCTGTGATCTCAAATCATTACTGATAGATATTCATTTGTGTTAGGAAGATGAGCAACATGACAAGTGAAAGCGAGGACGTGATAACATCCGGGGATTGTGTTACATCACCATCGGTTGATGAAGTTAGCACTGAAAGGAACATGGTAGGAAATGACACACTCAAGAAAGGTCCATGGACATCTGCTGAAGATGCAGTTTTGGTGGATTATGTGAACAGACATGGAGAAGGGAACTGGAATGCTGTTCAGAAGCATTCTGGGCTTTCTCGTTGTGGTAAAAGCTGTCGATTACGGTGGGCAAACCATTTAAGACCTGATCTAAGAAAAGGTGCATTTACACCCGAGGAGGAACGCCGAATCATTGAACTCCATGCCAAGATGGGTAACAAATGGGCCCGCATGGCTGTCGAGGTACATGCCTGTTTCCTTCAAGTTTTTTTCTAGTTCTACTATGTTTCCATTTGCACTACGGTTTGTGTGCAGATTCTTTCAACCGCTTTTTATTAATTTCCCTCCCTATGTGGTAGTCACGTAATAAATATGACTACGATGATATCTTGGATGTAATTTGACATTCATACATATGAGTATGTGTATATGTGTGTACATTTTCACACTAAATATCAATATATAAAATTCTTAATTTTTTATGTATATATTTTACATGTGTAAAGATGTAATACATATACGAATGACAGAAAACAAAATTCAAAATATGTAAAAATTAATATATAATTGGGTTTCGAAAATCCGTTAATTACTATTTGATGCAATTTGACTTTCATTAGTATTTGATTCAAAATAGAAGTTACATAATTATATTTCAAAGTTTGTTATAATAAGTGATAATTTAAAATAAAAGTGTTTTATTAGTATAATTAGTATTTTCTTTAAAGATATATTATTATTATTAAAATATAGTGATGTATTTAATAAGAGGGAGAAGCGGGAAAAAATGATGAGAATGAATATGGTGGCAACACGTGTCATGTAAAACCTTTATTTATTTAATAGTATAGATTTGCCCTTTTCTATACCATCTTCCCTTGCATGTATACATTTTTACATTTGCCCTATTAGAACTTCCTCAAATATTAGTGGTTCCAAAATATTGTTAGGTGTAGATCCAAAAAGCTACTTGGTTAGAAATATGCATTTGTATATTAAAAAATTAAAATTGATTATTAGAGGTTCAAAATATTGTTAGGTGTAGATCAAAACACATAGGTGCTTATTTGGTTCTCGTCGTTTTCTACTTAAATATTTGTATATATATGTGTGTGTGTATGTATATATAGAATCATGATCAAATAAGAAGGGTTTTTATCGTGAGAAGCGTATCAGCTAAATGTGTAACTTCAATTCACAGTTTTTGCATGTGAAGATCCTTTTTGTTTGATCCTCATCCCATATATAGACATATATATGTGTGTGTGTGTTATATGTATGTATATATATATATCTTGGTTTTAAATTGCGCGATCACTCTAAGCGTTTGGTCCCAAATTCCGATGCGCGATGCGTTTTCTCGCTATGCGAGCGCATCAAGTATGCGACGCACTCTTTATTAAATAAGTACTAAATTATTAATTTTACATAAAAGTTGTAAAAACGTACTTAAACAAAAAAGAACTCATACAATAAAAAGATAGAGTTGCAATTATTTACTTCTTTTAGCTAACCCAACCATTTATTTTAAAGATTCGACCCAATTTTACATATTGCAACGCATCAGACGCACATTGCGACTGCATATTGTGCCGCATTGTCGCATTATGAGCGCATCATGTAATCGCATCACAACAAGTGCAGTGATGCGCTCTTTACACCGCATCAACGCATTACGCATTATGCGTGCAATTTAAAACAAAGATATATACGCACACATAAATTGTGATTTGAGGTTACAGATTATAGTGTGGATTCACAATTTTTTTAATGCTCCCAGAATGTGAAATTGTGAAGCGAAGTTATAAATTTAGTGAAATTGTTAGGAATCAGAGTCGGTATCGTACGCAACGGAAATCAAACACACACACACAAACAAATATATAGAAAGCAGTAAAAGGCACAAGAGATAACGTGGTTCGGTTTCGGTATGAAACCTACATATCCACGACTATAACTACGGTTTATTCTTTATTAGGTGCTACAAATTACAATTATATTGCTGGGATATAAATAATGACTAGATTAGGGTTAATGACTTTATTAACCAGAAACAATAAACATAGACAAAAGCCACTAGGGCTGGCCGCCCATGGCTTCTGTTGGCCCAATTCCAGCTCAATCCCGAGCCCAATCAATGGCACACTCAAAGTACTTTAAACTAGATTGGAGATGATCCCTTCTCTCCGGTGAGGGCAGTGAAGGACTCTCGCCTATTCTATACTCTTCCTGCAATCTTGCCCTTATTGCTCTGCCTGGTAGGCATACCCTGTAACCAATTCATCTCATCGGCACGCTTTGCTAATCCGTGGACCAAGGGATGTAGGCCTAGGAAAACTTGAAAGAAAGAAGCAATACCGACGGTACCAAAAGAGCTAAGAGCTCAAAGGACAACTCTTTACTCACCTGTTCTACGTATACCGTTCACCAACACTCACGTACACTTCCTTCCGGACTGGGAAATTTCCAACCTTCTATACTGATACCTTTCTTGCATACCACTTCTAGGATTGCTTGAGAACCTGCTCCATGATCCGCATCATTCTTTTTGACTTGAATAAAGTAATGAACTAAAAGTAAAAGACAATTTCACTCTAAGGCCTTGTTGTCAAAAGCCCTCAAGGCGCTCGCCTAGGCGCAATTTCAAGGACATCGCATCTATAACGCCTGAAGGTGGCCAAGGGGTAGGTCTGGGATTTTTTTGCAAAGGTTGGCTCTAGAAAAAATAGGGACTACCAAATTAAATCCAAATCAACGATCTTTTATATATATACACACACCATTGAAGGTTACAGAGTTTTGGTATTACTTTTGATTATCTATTATTAATTTTATCTTTTGGTACTATTTATAATAGTTTTTCTTCGTATTAGAGGCGTGGGATTAACTTTCGGTGTATAGTATATTTTTTGTTTTTTTCCTCTACGTGCGCCTTTTTATCTCAGGCCCTCGCTTTTTTAGCGCCTCGCGCCTAGGACCCGGGCAGGGCTAATGCGCCTATTTCATTTGATAACACAACTCTAGGGGCTTATGGGATAGGTTAGCTCACTCCAACATTTAGTTTCGAGTCATTTTCTGGTTCAGGAAATATGGTGATCCGCATTATGTGGTGTGGTTTGGTTTGTTACTCTAAAATGTGGTTAGCCAAACCAAACCACTTATATATAACATAATACCAAAACAAGTTGTTTCATATTATGTTAAAAAAGTATTTCTGATTCTTCTTGTCAGTTGTCACAATAATAATTTTTTTTTATAAACCATATCATAAACCTTTATTCAAGTCTTGAGTTTAGACTCTTTTTTCTTGTGCTGAAACATCATGATCCCACTAATTTTTCTGTACTCTTTTATAGTCGATTTTAACATAAAAAGATCTATTTTGGAGTGTGGGAATTGATATTGAATATTATTGATTGCTATAGCATAAATCTATGTAGTCAAGGAGGCAACATGTGCGCGCCTCGAGGACACACAAGGTGACCATCTTAATAAAGTGTTGATCAGGCGATTGACTGGTTCCATCCAACTACCAAAAGCGGACTGAAAAAGATCCAAAATTTGGAAAAAAGGTTGTAGATAGAGAAAATGAGGACAGAGGAACCTGTTTTGTTTAGCTGCAGCTCTGGAGAGAAGCTCTTAGGAGATTGGTTTCAGATTTCACGATAGAGAAACAATTTAAAAAAAACTTTAGTTTGTTGGCGATTGGACTGACCCAATTATTTTCTGTAAAGAACAAAGAAAACTGTTTTTAAGGATAATGGATGGTAGCCCAATTAAATATCTTGCACTTACTATACGTTTTAATTATTTTAGTTTTTTATAATTAATTATAAATTTTAAAAAATATATTAATGATTATTATTGCAATTTTTAAGGAAATTATAAAACGGTTTTTGTTGTTTATATAAATATAAAATAGTATTAAATTATTAAGTTTCTTTGTCTATTATACGTATTTATTTTGCTGTCTGGCTCCTAGGCGACCGCTGAGGCTTTTGCAACTTTGACGACCTAGGAATCAATACATTTATACTTTGAATTTTGTGTTGCCTACCAAGGTTAACTACTAACAACACCGTAGGTCAACCACTAATAAAGATTAACCGCTAAATGAGGTTAATTTTAGGTTTGGCTTTTAACCGCATATTAGGTTAGGTTCGAGTATGGCTGACAATTTCTGACATGAACCTGTTAACACGACACAACACGTAAATTAACATGTCTCGTGTTTGATCTTAACATGTTTCATGTCTTAAACAAGTCGACGCGTTAAGACACACAGTTAAATTTGTGTCTAAACAGGTTAAAGACATGTTAACCTGTTAAGACCCGTTAGTGGCATGTTAACATTCTATTTGCATCCAGGCCTAGTCCAAGTCCAACACTCCAACTCATCTTCACATATACGCTGCATCTCTAACTCCCTAAGTCATGACCTAACTTTGAAACTTACACATCGTCCTCACACCTCTCTATCGTCGCTCGTCCTTACGCCGCTCACGACGATGTTTTGATTTGACTTTTATGGGTTTTTTGTTTTAAAAATGTTTAGAATTTATTATGTTAATGAATGTTATGATTTGACTTTTCAAACTCTTATGAACTTTTTATGTGATATTTATTCTCTCTTTAAGCAGGTCTCTTAACATAACAGGTGACCTGTTTCTAAACAAGTCGTGTTCGTGTTTGGAAAAAATGACACGATTAGTATCGTGTCGATCACTATAGGTCATCGTGTCTTATTGTGTTGTGTCTAATCTGTTATGCCAGCCCTAGGTTTGAGGTTTCTAAACATTCTAAGGTTAAACATCACCGCAAACGCCCCTATGTGCTCAACACGTCTTTCAAAACTTGTGTAAAAAGGTTCAAGAGATTCAAGAAATAACTTTGCACTACTCACTAGCAACTTTGGTATCTGAGCCTCTTATTATCCATGGATTATACATACATTTAACTTTGGCATTTGTTCTTCTATGCTTCTTGGTTTTCCCATCTTCTGGATAATTTTCGTTTGATGTGCTTTAACTTATACTGGAGTCTTTTAGATGCTTATGACCAACTACATTATAGTATACGAATGAAGGTAAAAAAATCCAAGGAGATTCCCTCACATACACATGTGGGAAAAATCTGATGGGGGCGGTGGGGGGTTGAATAGGATATTCTGGATCAACTTATGGAGATACACTTTTTTGCTTACAACAACATATGGATTTTAAAAGTCAAGTTTCAAGTGTCCTAGTTACCTGAATTTTTACATCTCAATTGTTTTGTTAAAAATTGGGTCAAGGGTTGGAAATTTTTTAGGCCAGTATGCATAATAGCAACATACTTTCTGTTCATTTCAACCCTTTTTTGGGGTCCTGGGGATAGTAATCTACTTCTAAAAATTTCCATTTATAACAAATTAGCGGTCATTTTTTTAATTTAGCAACTTTGGTGGACTAATTGTGAACTCAGAAACTTGAGGGTGCTAGTTTAAGATGAACAAATTCTGGTCATGTTTACCTATTCCTGACATACAACCTATTTTCAATTCAACTTGCTGTTGACAATTTGTTGGCCTAAATCATTGCTAATATTACCTGAATGTCTTAGTAATTTGGGGTTTTCAGAATTTATAATATTTGAAATAAAATTTAGTAGCCTTAATACCACTTAAAAGCCACCAATCAACTCGGAAACAAGTTCTAACAATTACTATATGATAAAATTGAAGATTAGTGTTGAATATATACATTAAAATGCTAGGTCAAAAGTCAAACTGGTTGCCCAACATCAAACTCTGGTTTCTCTAACAAAAGTGATAAAAACCTCAATACTTTTATTAAATCATAAGTTTGATACCAAAACCGTTTACAAAACACAAAGAACTAAACACTAAACAAATCTGATAACATCGACTATCAAATGTGTGACTAGGTAGTCATCATATATTGTATGATCGTGAAATGAACAACCGGTCCAAACCTGCAACAATATGTTGCAGGTTGAAAACCCTAAAAGAAGATGGATCAAGACATCAGGTATGAGAAACGTATAGGTTGCGTCTGATTGCGAGCGAGAGAGAGAGAGAGAGTGTGTGGTCATCAGGCACCAAAAACATCCCATATATACACACACCAAGTAACCCTAAAAGGCGTGGAGCATAAGGGCCCTATTATGGGCTGACCATCACAATTCACAAGCAACAAGCAAGAGCTTTTAACCAAGCCCATCAGACTAGCCTTTAACCAAGCCCATCAACCTAAAAACAAAATGATCGAATATAAGAATAACAAGCTTATTGAATCGAAAAACTTGATAGATAAATACTTATCTTTTAATAAAAAGCTCACTATTTTATAAAAGTTACATATGAAAAGGTTCATGTATAATTTTTGGTTTTGATTCATTTGAAAATTGGGACTAAAGGATTTAAAGAAATCAAGGGTTCCAAAATTTTCTACTTTACAAGTTTATCCCCCTCTACTTTATGTAGTTTCAAATACATCCCATTTACACATTTTTAAAATATTTCAAAAATAAGGTAATATATGTCGGTTCTATGTCATTGGCTAACAGTTGTTTGTTTATTGATTGCTATAAATGGAAATTTTGGATGTAAACTGCTATTCTTTGAAAAAAGGTTAATTGCTGACTATGAATAAATATAACTCAGGTTGCTATATTGTGCATTTTACCCTTTCTATTCCTATGTCAGAGTTCTGGATGGCCAATATACAGAACTATTAAATCAAGGGAATATTCAGATCACTTTGAAGGTTCTCTGGTTATAATTTTTTTTTGAAGTGCAAGGAGAACTAGATATCGGATGAAAGCTCCACTGCTGACGTCATTTTTCTTGAGTTCTTAAAGAGATGCAAACTTGTTAAATCTGGTACAGGCTGCTGGAAAGGGGTTATTATTGAGTGCACCTCTTTGAATTTGGTGGTTTTCTGTTGTATGATAATTCTTTTTGAGTATTTGAAGTTGTGTTGTTTGATCGACTTTGTTTTAAGCTCTTCGTTCCTTTTTAGTTGATTGTCAGTTTGGGTTTGTATGTAAAGACAGTGTTTTTGTTTCCGGTCGATTTATCTGATCTCAAGCCAGTGCTGGGGGACAACTCATACTCCAAATCTCTAACAATGGATAAATTGGGTAGATAACTAGATATTGTAGTTTTTTGGGTTTGTTTGGGTAATGAAACATGTTTAAAATCCTTCATGGATCAAAATAGGCTAAATAATAAAGGCATGCACTAATCCTACGAGTCATGTATGGGTCGATTGATTTTCACACTTTCCTGTTCAATTCACAGCCCAAACAACTGCTGCTAAAACTAGCTGTCATGCAAGCTGTAATTTGGCCACATACATATTACCTAAATTTTTACATGTTTCATTTTTTAATTAAAGTTTAACTAGTTATTGTATAGTGGTTTAAACATATTTGTCATCCATAATACAATATTGTATTAATTTATCTAATAACCACAATATTACATTTTGTTATGACTTTATTATATATCATCTTTGTGTTAAATTTAAACATTTTTTGTTTTTCCTTTTACTTTTGTTTGTTCTTTGTTAGTTTTTGGATGATAATGTTAAAATGTGATCTGTTTATCTGAATCAGTTTCCTTTTTACTTGATGCTGCATTTTTTTGATTTTATTCAATAGATTTTATAATCGTATTTAATCTGTTGGTTGTTTAAGAAATTCAAAAGAAAATGAAGTTTTTAATGGTCCAACCTGATCTGGCCCGACCCGTGACCTGGTTTTCAGAAATACATGTTTTAACCCGTTACCCAACCTGACCGTTCTTGCCACCTCTAGTTGGATGTGTTTTCTACTTTTCTTTAGTTTCTTCTAAAGCAACAAGGTTAGATCAAAATTTCCAAGAAATTGATAACTGAAGGTTGCAGTTAAAAATATATGTTTGTATATTTAGCTCAACCTCAAACATCTGCAGCTTTTTTTACTACTGAAATGACCATTACCTTTTTCTTTTCAGTTACCTGGACGTACAGACAATGAAATCAAGAACTTTTGGAACACAAGAACCAAAAGAAGACAGCGTGCTGGATTACCGATTTACCCTCATGACATTTGTTTCCAAACAAACGACAATGCACAAACCCAAAACATGGTCGCATTCGATACATCACATGTTGAAATCTTGCCAGATAATACCTTCCAAATTCCAGCTGTGGAGTTCAAGAATTTGGAACTAAATCAGGAGTTCTATGTACCAAACATTCTTGATTTACCAGGAGGCAGTTTATTTGATCTTCCTGGAGGTAGCTTGATTCCAGACGGGCTGGGATCAACCTCGTGTAATGATAGTTTTCATTTCCCAGTGCCAAAACGTGTCAGGAGATCCGATTCTTATCCAGTATTTGATGGTGATCCGAATGAATATTTTCCGACAGTTGATCAATCTTTTGAGATTTCTTCATCGTATGATCAAAACATCAATGGTGGGGACATTGCATCATCATCATCCTGCTTATTTTCAGGCAGCCATGCCTTTTTTAATGGCAACACTTCTTCTTCTGAGCCCATTTCATGGCCCCAGAAGATGGAGCTCCCTTCACTCCAATTTTCTACCCAAATGGGTAGTTGCAATGCAGCACCTTCTTCCCCACTGCCCTCCCTTGAATCTGTTGATACTTTAATCCAACAGTCGATGTTGATCGGTCAAACAAAGTCAGACAGGGACCGTGGGTTGTTAGATGCAGTGCTGTTACAGCCACAAAATTTGAGGACGCCAAAGAGTAATAATAATTCAGAAGCGTCAGTTGTGCCTCGTGACATTCCCACTGACAGTTCGTCTCAACCAGATGACTGGGAAGCATATGGCGGGGATCCTATGTCACCTTTGGGTAATTCTGCTGCTTCTGTTTTAAGTGAATATACTCCTCATTTAAGTGGAAGCCCATTGGATGAACATCAATCTATTGAGGCCATTTCAGGTAACTTCCTCTTATAATACTTGTCAGTTATTTGTTATATACAGATTCAACTCGTGAATTTTAATTCGGTTTTGAATTTTTATTTTTGGGAGTTGAAAGGCTTCTTATTAGAAATTTACAACAAGAAAATCGAAGTGTTTCTCTTTGTATTTGTCAGGAGCGAGAATCTCACAGCTGCCTCTCTTTTTTATACATATTGTTTAATTTTTTTTGCGCAAAACTTCCCAAACACAATAACAAAAAGAAAGGAATTATACCTTTTCGTGTTTTCAAATCCAAATACAAAATCAGTATGATTTTGTTATTATTACAAATTCAGCTTGTGAATTTTCAGTTGTTATTGCACCTTCCTAAATCTTCATCTGTTGAAACTGCTTGTTATTACAACCCGAAAATTGAAGTGTTTCTCTCTGTGTTTGTAGTGTGGGAGTACCTTACAGCTATCTGGTGTTATATTTTTTTGTTTTATTTATTTCCCTACAAAACTTCTCAATAGAATAGAGGTGGTGCAATGGGTGGTTACTGCGGTTTTGGTAACTAGTCAATACATGTAAATTTAGGTACATTTCAGAAGATGTCGCGCTGGTCCTGCACATTTCTTTTTATAAATAATCAGTTTGCCAAATATAATTACAAAAAACAGTATTGTTTTATGATATTCTAATTTTTTAATAAAGTGATTTAAGTGGTGTTATGCCTTAGATATAGCTCTGGGCAACTTTTAGCCTGTCAACCCGTTTTCTTTTTAACTAATCTTTTTTATTTTACTCATTGACCTAGATAAAACAAAACCTAATCCACTCATTTTGTTATATACTGATAGAGATCTGATACAAAATAAGATGAAAAGTATAAAAGATGGAACGATTCTTATTTGATGATTCGGTGATTGAGAACAATGGAAAAGATATGCCCTCTCTCCGCACATTAAGCAGTCTTACCTGTCTTCTCTCTTCATTATTTATTACTATATATACTAATATTGAGCATGACAACCTGTTATCCACTTGAGGGAAGTTTCCCTTTGCCCCTTCAAGAATAAACTTGTAACAAATCAGGTGATAACCTTATCATATACAAATTCAACTTAAAAGTTTTCAAACAATATCTCCAGTTTCCTTGTCAGAGCCAATTGCAAAATCAACATCAATTTGTTATATACAAATTCAACGTAAAAGTTTTCAATTGGTATCACATCTTAACTTTTGTTTGTGAGAGTTGAAAAACTGATCACTAGAATTAGAAAATAAATGGGATAATATCATATATCTATCCCCTTCAGAAAACTTGGTACTCTTCCCTTAAAACCTGTATTAGGATATGAGAGTTTGTGTAAGAATAAAAAAAGGGTATAATGGTCATTATAAATTATATTTAATGAAATGGGTGAATATGAAATTTAAAGCATTTCGAATGCTTATGTTTAATATTAATTTTTTTGGTCGCGTAAGTATAATGTTATGCAAGTGCCAGGGCATAAGTTTTTCTGTTTGTATTTTCTTCGTTTATTCGTCTTTAGCGCAAAACTTTGCGAAAAAAGAACTCAATTAGAAAACATTGATCTGATTGGTTGAAGTCGGTTGTTATTCTTTTGATGATTCTTTTTTGTTTTTCTTTTTTCAGTTAAGCATGAAGCAGAGGAATTTGGTACTAAGCAATCCGACAGAGAGGATGAGAAGTCGAACCACATAAACTGTTCAAGACCAGATTATCTGTTGGACTCCCCGAGCTGGTTTGGTTCCAGTTCAAATACAGCAGCCTACGGTAACAAAGATCATTGTTTGGTTAGCGACCCAATTCACGCACTTGGTGATGATGATTTTGGCAGCGACTCCGACAGACACATTTCTGGATCTCCACCCTTTGAAGGACTACACTTCGAGTCTACTGGCAAATGGGACGACATTTCTGAAATCTGCAGAGGCCCTGGGAACCGTTAAGTCTTGTTTGGATTTGAAAATTGCTGTTTGGTGAACCATGCAAGTAGTCATTGTGGGGTTGGACTTGAGACCATTTTTTTTCAACAGTACAAATTCAACTGGACCTTTGTGATGTTAAAGACCGACCGTTTCAGCTATATTTCCACTAAATAATTGTGTGTGTAATTAAGCTATGTTTAGAAAAAGTATTTAATTCGGGTGAGAAAGCTTGGTTTTCGATATCAAATAAAAATAATATTTATAGCTTGACCAGATCTAACTATTTATGGCTTCACTGTTTGTTTTCATATTCTATTCTTTTATCTTATGTATGTATACGAGTAAAGTCGCATCTCTTTAACGAAGCATTAAAAAGCTATAAGTACACTTTATTATTGTTTTCTTTAACCAAAAAAATGTTTCCTCCGCCGGAATTTTAGACTGCTTCGTATTGCTTTCACATTTTTACTACGCATATAAATGCGTGTAAGAAAGTGTATCTGATGAGTGATGTAAAAAAAAAGCATAGCGTATGGTTTTCATTCCAAGCGCATGTATAACGTGAATTCCTTCTTAAAACTTTTCCATACATAAAAACACTATTTTTATTTCCATCTTTCCTCCGCCGCCGGCCAACGGTGTCATGGAAAAGGTGCAAAAAGAGGCATTAGAATCGACTAAGAGACTACTATGGGTTGTGACAACAAATGTGCCATCACAAAAAGAATGAAGGGCGTTTTTTTAATCTGGCGGCAGCCGATGGAGGTTTTCTTAATGTAGGTTCGCGGTTGGGTGTGAACTCGGATTTGAGACAATCAGGTGGACTCATAAGTGATAGCAGAGCTGTTGGTTAGCTCTTAGAAGTTTTGAAGCTATTTGTAGCCGTTGGAGATCAAATTTGGATCGATTTCAACGCCATTTTCAACATTTTAGCATATACATAAGTGGAGATGGAGCTTGGAGCATTTTCGGGGTCTGATTTGATAGTTGGGAGTTGCAGGTTGGATTTTACATTCTTGGGAAACATCGTCCGAAATCTTCATCTTTGAAGGGACCGAAAAGTGTTTTCGACCGAAAACCTTTTTGTGCATCTGTTTTTTCGACCGAAAGCCCTTGCCTGAAACATTGCGTTTCATATTTATGTTCGAAGTTCTTATATGATAATCAACAGTAAGCATTACAAGAAGCGTTTATTAATTAATTCATCTCGTTCTTATGGCGTGTTACTCGTTTTTCGTGGTTTGATCTCTAGATAGATTTGGATTGATTCCGCCTGTCACACCCCCAAATTTCTTCACTTGATAAATAAATAAATAAATAAATTAGGTAACATTAACGGAAGCTAAATAAAGACTTCTAAGTATGTCGAACACGATTACAGGAGCTAAATGAATACATAGACCTAAAGTCATATAAGTCTAAACGGACTTGACGTTAAACGACCATGCGTCTTCGTCTTCTAAGGTCTTAATCCAAATGATTAACCTATTCTAACCGTGCCAAAGTCATGTAATACCTGAAAAAACATGCTAAAAAATGTCAACGCAATGTTGGTGAGTTCACAGGTTTTAAATGAATACAATTGGCAAAACCATTTGTACGAAAACGTTTGACAAATACCATTTGTACAAAATCGTTCGACAAAAACCATTTGAACGAAACTGATTGACAAAACTGTTTGTACATGTACTATTGGCAAAATCATTTGCTCGAAGTTTACTAGCAAAACCATTGGTACGTATACCATTGGCAAAACCCCTTACTCGAAATTGACTGGCAAAACTATTGGTACGTATATCATTAGCAAAACCCTTTTATCAAAATTGACTTTATGTACATAATAAACAAAACAAGTTAGCAGTTGATTCATCGAAGTCTAGTTAGCACTTACGAATTATGTGATGTACAAGCCTATAACCAAAACTTTAACGAATTCTCAAATTTTTCCCCAACCCATTGTACCTTTAAACAATGAAAACAACAAGACCTAATATGCAATCATTTGACCCTGCTGGTCGTGGTTAGCGTGACTAACCAGGATTGGGGGTGTCAAACCAAATAGTACTATTCATATCGATCTATGGCTAAGTCCATAGCTAATGATTAAAGTTCGAAATACCGAGAACCTTTATGTGTTAACTCATGCTCACAAGGAAATCATATGATTGTTTCTCGTTTTCTAGTTATCATACCATTTGAATTTAACACGTTTTCCCCCCGAATATAGAAAACAGTAAAAAGGGGACGTGAAACTCACCTAATAATGACCGTATTCCTTGAATAACTGACAATGCTGGGTATACATCCTACTTGAGTTTCACAATACACATAGGTACTATAAGATTTATGGCTACCTTATGATCCACATAAATGGGTCACTATGTTTATCAATGCATAAATTGAATTATGTCCTAATTCTATATGCTCTTTGTTTAGTTCCAAGTTTCCGACACGTCTCTCAAGTTCTCGTTATTAATGCTCGTGCCTATAATAAGTATTCATGAAAATAAAATATACATGACCGGTTCTTCGAACCTTAATGATAGATATAGAAAAGTTGTTCTTTACCTTGAAGTATATTATATAGGTGAATATATATATAGGAATCGGAATTTTTAATAACCCACTGTCCATTAACTTTGGCAAAAACTCTCCAAATCATTTTTTTTCTTGAATAACATTATTACACAAATACAACGTGACTTTCTTTTTTGTATTTTTTCAAATTCGTAACGGAAATAAAGATTGCACTGGTGTAAATATTTTACACTGGTGTAAGTAAAATCTTTACACCGGTGTAGTCTTCATTTACATTGCGAATTTACAAAAAATGTAAAAAAGAAAGTCACGATGTATTTGTGCAATAATATTATTCCAAAAATAAAAATATTGATTTGGAGAGTTTTTGCCAAAGTTAATCGGTTATTACAATAGGGGAAGGATCAAGAGAAAACCACAAAGTTAGGCGAAAACCAAGAAAACCACTAAAACAATGTGTAATACTATGGGTTACGTATACGTAATCGCAATTTTTTTGTTTTCTGTTTACGTATACGTAACACTATGGGTTACGTATACGTAAGCCAGTATTTAAATGATTTTTTGGTAAAAATGTGTAATATTACATTGATACTTTTATAAAAAATAAAATAGAATAAAATAAAAAATAAATATTATTATATTATTGGTTAAAATTGGTTTTTTAATTTCTCGGTTTTCGCATAACTATGTGGTTTTCTCTGGAATCCTCCTCTATTACAATAACAATGAGTTATGTAAGGTTCCATCCCCTATATATATATATATATAGGGTGAGGTTCAAATGCAAAACAATTTTTATGTGATAACCACTCTCAGATATAGTGTTACGTATATGTAACAATTATCATTATGTTAATGTTACATATATGTAAACAACATATGTCACGTATATGTAATATTATTTGGTACGTATACGTAAGACTCGTCATTTCCGTATTTACATTCAAAATAATTATTCAACATACTTAAATACTATTTTAACAATTAAAAGAAAAAATAATTTATAAATTATGTGATTGTTTTATAGTGGTTAGTACGATTATCACATAAAAAGCTGGTTAGCATTTGAACCCTTCCCTATATATATATATATATATATATATATATATATATATATATATATATATATTTGGACCCACAAATGATACACTGGAATAATCCGTTGGGTCTTCCAATATCAATAGGTTGATTGTTTCACTCCTATATCTTCCAAAAGGAAAAAAAGATATACCAGAGTTCTATCCTGAATCCGACAGACAGTACTTGGGTTCTCCCAATAACTAAAAAGTGTAGTATGCCTGAATCTAACCGGGGTTCACGGTGGTGGAGGGACTGGATCGAAAAATAGCGATTCTAGTTGTAAGATATCTAATGAAACTGTCGCTGGAGTTGAGATATCATTCAAAAAGAAAGATCTCAAATATCTGGAGTTTGTCTTTGTATATAATATGGATGATCCGATCCGCAAAGACCATGAATAGGAATTTTTTGATCGTCTTTCTCTTATAAAGAGACAAAATAGAATCAACTTGAATTCGGGACCATTATCTTGAAGCATATCATATAGGTGAATATATATGGGGAGAAGATCCAGAAAAAACCACATAGTTATGCGAAATCAAGAAAATCAGTCTAAACCAATCAATGAATTTATAAATTAATCAATTACTTTTAATTATAAAGGGTATATTTGTAAAATTACATGTATTTAATATATTATAATTATTATGAGTCAAATGTAATACCTAAAATATCTCTCATTTCATACTATCTTTTCCAAATCAACCAAAGATTGAAGATATACTCTACCCAGAAGATTTAAAGATTTGATCCAATCTTGGTTTTTTTTATTTTGATTCTTCCCCTATTTTTCGATATGGTCCATTATATATTTTGGTATTTTGTTTACGTTCATCCCCAAATCATCAGTGACTTTTCATCTTTCAAGGTTCATGTGTAATTCATTGCTTTGAAGCGATCAATGAATTTCGAACATACCATTAATATTTTTTTATGTTTGTGAGTTTCAGTTATGGTTTCTGATGAAGATGATCAACGGAATTAATTTTCAGATGTTAATTCTCCTCATGATTCATCTACATTTCTGGTTACACAAGTACAAGATGATAATTCGAATCAAATAATGTTAGCAGATCAGCATGTTGACACAGAAGATATTGATCATCATACTCCCTCAAAGAACATTAATGGGAATACCACAGATATATACCTTACTGGTGAAGGTATTGTTATTACTGTTTTGTTATGAATTTACTAATTCTTATAATCAATTCATGTGTTGTTAAAGACTTTAGGTATTATTAATTCATGTTTTTATAAAAAAAATTACTAAATACGTATTCATCAATAGGTCGAGAAATTAATATGTATAAAATATAACAAATACATATTTGTTTTCAATATTTTTCATAGTTTTATTATTATGAATTGTTTAATGTCATTAGTTAACTTACTATATATCTAATAACTCATGGCAATTTATAAACTTTTAGTTTTGAATACGTATACGTATCCACAAGATGAGCAGACATGTATCAAATTGTTATTACTGAAAACGTAACAATATTGTATTTCCCTAATTTTTTGTGTTTACTTAGGATCAAATACTGCTGAGGTATTTGTTTCACCTAATGGTTCTAGACATTGGATACCTATTGTACCGGTTGAGTATTTACCGGTGTTAGCGACCACTTTTGAGAAATGGGAGGATGCTGTTAATATGTACGAGAAATACACAGAGATAGCTGGTTTCTCTATTCGATTAGGTGCTATGAAAAAAAGGGCAAGATAACTAATAGATATATGATGTGTACTAGAGCCGGTAAACCTAAAAAGAAAGTTATTGACTCATTGGATAAGTCTTCCAAGGTTGTTCACCGTACAAGCTATAAAGTTACCAATTGTAAAGCATGTATCAAGTTGAGAGGAATTAGAAATACCTTAGGTTTTGAGTTATATGCATTTGTCGATGATCATAACCATGGCTCGGTTAGTATTGACAATATGGCTTGGTTACGTATACGTAAATAGTTTATTTCCAGTTTGTATTCATATATGTATTCGTGTAATTGTAATGACCTTGTGAACCAAAAACATAAATGTAATCTACTTGAACAAAAACAGACTGTTAAGCTTGAAACAGTTTTTATATAATGTTAATTGGAACAAACCATCTAAATAAACCAAAACATAGGTACCTACATCATGACATTCACGTTTCTAAATCCAGCATAAAACCAAAACAAACTAATAAAAAAATAAAATTGCAATCCTTCTACTTTTTCTTTTCCTCAAATAAATCTTGTGCTTCCTTCATTACTTTCCCCCTATACTTGTTCACTTCACATGTAACAATTCTAACTGCATATTTTTTCGCTTCACATGTAAGAATTCTAACTGCATATTTTTTCCTAAGCAAGGTTATTTTGGACTTTATCTTCTTTTCAACCTTTGGGAACCCACAATCCCATTTTCCATCATAATAACCCATGTAGGTCTCCATATGTCGCATGACAAATACGCCACAATCTGTGAAGTTATTCTTTGTTTCCCATCCGGTTATTAATCGTTCCAATTGTGCAGCTTCTATGTCTTTTCATTTGGGATGATCAACCCACTTTAAATACTTCACAAATAAATCTTTCTGCAAAAAATCAAAACTTATAATTATTACATACAAATCCAATATATGTTGTCTAAACAGTATACATAAAATAGTTAGGCATACCACTTTAAATGGAGTATCCTTTTTGAAGAAGTCTCTAACATTCTAGTTGTGCTGTCTTTAACATACATATTTTCAATCAATCTAATTGTATGCTTCCTCAAGTCAAAGCATATCAAGTAGAAATGAATGTCTTCAATAATTGGAAAAAACACAATGTCGAACATCTTCATATCCTTTACATTATCCCAATCTTCAATAACTCCTTTTAAACAGGTACTCATATAAACCAATCGTTCCAAGTCAGACTCCTCTTTACTATGGAGGACCCATCCAGACTATAATAAATAAATATTTTTAATATTTGATATTGTTAGTCAAGTCACGAAACGTCAAAATATGTATTACTTACAAAAGTAGTTGTCCCTGAGAACATCCTATAAATTGAGCTTGGGCTTCTAAATTTTTCCTCATAATTCCATACTTTCAATTCTTGCTTTGTCAAACTCTTATTAATGTCCGCTGCTCGAACCATATACGGTGACATAAGGACAGCAGAAGCATGCACAACTCGCTTTTTTTTACATTCCATTTGTCAACAAAAATATCTTCACCTGTATTTGGCATTGTGTTTTCTTTTGTAGGACTCAAATTCGTGCATCTTTTTTCACCTCCTTGAGTTAATCCGATGCTCATATCGGGTGCATCGTCTATTTCAATATTTCTTGATATATGCCTTTCTTCTTTCTCACGCTCTGCAGAAAACACTTCATACGCATCCGCTACATCTATACAATATCGTGTCCAAATTCCCGACTCATACGTTTGCTTTTTTACAGAAACGGGAGTGTAAAAGCACACACCGGTAGAGTTTATTGCTGTCAACTCTTTTCCACAACCGGCATCTTCAACCTCAACACCTTGTCTGAACAACCCGTTAAACTTTTTAATATAATTAGATAATTCTGTGCTTTCTGGACACAGTTTTCTGGCTTCAAGGATTGCATTATGGTACTTGATGTTTATTTCATTTGCTGAATTTTGAAGATATTCAAGCAAAGAAAGTTGTGTCTGTAAACATTTTGTTCTACCATTCAGATACAATATATATATAATTTTTTATAATATAAAATACATTGATTACGTACCTGAAAGTTATTACTATCAATAACAGGTAACTTAACATACTCTTTTTCTCTGATGTATCTTGTTCGTCCAATTCAACATCATCAATTCCATCATTTACCTCTTAATATACAAGTTGCTCTCTATGTTCGCCCAAACCGAAACCTCCTTTTGCTATTTCCATATTTTCCCTTTTGTGCAGTTTGTCCATTGTCCAAAACATGATAGGTTGTAACGATCTTTCATCATTAATTCCTGGACAACTGGTCCCGTCAACATATAGTAGCTACATGTTTTTAAATACATAACGGGTTACATACAGATTAATAAATGCAGAATCTCATCATTTAAATTTATCAAAGATATCTACATAGTATAACTATTTCATGACATGAGGTCCCATCAACATGGACTACCAAATTGGTACATAGTATAATTATGAAATTATTGATCATGAAATAAAACAGACTAGTAGTAAAATTCAAACAAAATGGTGTTACATACCGTTAAAATTGTCAAGGGACCAATAAATTATGATTCCACATCACATCTAGTCCATCCCTTTTTATAGTTCTTGATTGCTTCCACTATATACCCACACCAATCATATTCATTTAGCTCATTATCCATACATAGTACTCTAATATCCCATATTTGCATTTACCATTCCTGCATCCCCTTATCATAGTTGTGTAGAACAAAACAAGGAAATCTAGCTTAAACATCAAATCATCGTACTGAATCCGCCCCGACACTACTGAATACGCCCCTGGTGACTTCAATGATGTCCGTGGGCCTGAAGAACGCCTAAATTCGGAATTTAGCCCCTATAATGAGACGTTCTTTAATTCCTTCATCGAGTAGGCGGACTTGAGTGAGTACAATATGGGGGGGCGTAAATTCACGTACATGTCAGATAATGGATCTAAGCTTAGTAAGCTGGATAGATTTCTGGTCGGCCATATTTCCATGAACTCCTGGCCGGCTGCCTCTGTTTTGGCGCTATCCCGGGGTTATTCTGATCATTGTCCGGTTTTGCTATCCACTATATCGTGTGATTTTGGTCATATTCCTTTTCGGTTTTATAATTCTTGGCTCGAGTTGCCTGGTTTTGCGGATTTCATCGTCTCCTCGGCTTCGTCTTTTGTGTTTCATGGTCCAGCTGACCTTGCTATTATAACGAAACTTCGATGGCTAAAAAATAGGATCAAAAGGTGGATAAAGGCTGAAAAACTAGTCAAGGAAGGGGAGTGCAAGGCAAATAAGGATTGGATTGAGGCTCTAGAAATGTTGGCTGAGTCCCGGCCCTTATCTTCCTTGGAACTGGAAGATCGGATTAGATGTAAAAAGGAGGTTCATGAATTTGACAAGGCAAGACTGATGTTCTTAGCAGAAATCTCGGGTGAGGTGGGCTATAGATGGTGATGAGAATTCATCATTGTTTCATAGTACGGTTAATGATAATGTCATTAATAATCAGATTAATGGATTGGATTTTGATGGGGAGTGGATAGATAACCCTGACCTTCTCAAAGAAAAAATTGGAGACTTTTTTGAAGAAAAGTTCATGGAGTCTTCAGTCTTGCGACCGAAGGTGAATTGTTTCAATATCTCGAGATTAGAAGCTATTGAGGCGGACTCCCTGGTTGTCCAATTCACTCGAACTGAAATCAAAACGGCGGTTTGGGATTGCGGGGATGATAGGGCGCCTGGCCCGGATGGGTTCAATTTCAGGTTCTTGAAGACTTTTTGGTCCTGTTTTGAGGATGACTTTTATAAAATGTTCCAGGAATTTTTTGAGAGTGAAAAATTAAGCAGTGGGTGCTCCTCTTCATGCTGCCATCTTAACTACTATTTGGTGTATCTGGAACACTAGGAACAAAATTTTGTTTGGGGATGGAGAGAGATCTTTGGAGAAAATAATTGAAGACGTAAAGATCATGGGGGTTCTTGTGGATTAGAAACAGATCTGGGGCTAGTTCCATTACCTGGGATCAATGGAAGGCATTTGAGTTATCTCGTCTTTTTAATTAGTTCTCTGTGCTTGGTGTGGTTTTTCTTTGTATATCGGTGCATCTTGCCAGCCTCTGGCTTGCTCTTGGTGTTTTAATGAATCCCTTTTTCGTTGGTAAAAAAAATATGATAATTGCATGCTCCACCTATTTTTTTAATAAAAGATTCAACCTACTTAAATTTTCCTCCTTTTTTATAATATTCTCCATCATTTATATTACGCTAATAACTTTTTTATACAATTGTATTTTATTAATGGTTGTTATTATATATATGATATAGATATAAATATAGTTATTCAAAATCCTTTCTCTTTTAGAACATTAATAACTTTTTACATAGTGTTATTTTTTTTTATAAAAGTTACACCATTAAATAGAGCATTCTTCTATATTTAATTCTATTATACTCTTGCTATATATATTTGTTTAACGTCTATTATTACATATATGTAAGAAACAATTAAGTATAGTCTTGCTATAATTTTTTTTAATGTCTTTTAAATCCTGTAGTTAGATAATAGCAATGTGGATTCAACAACAATTTGTTTTATTGTAAAATAAATGTAAAAGACTAACATTTACAATAAATGAAAACAATTACATATATGTAATATACAATCACATACATATATAATATGAACATATAAGTAATTGTGTATATTACATACTAGCTGGGTTAACGTTAAGATTATATTGATAAATATCTTAACAACTCTTTTATATAAATTTGATATTATATTTGTAACTTCTTTTCATTTTGTTTCATGTTAAGATTATATGGATGATGGTAATCAAAACATCAAAAAATACATGAAAAAACATTTAATTTTTACAATACATTAAATTACATGTCAAATGAAACCTTACACTGATTATTTACAAATTTGAAAATACTTCATTGTATTAAACATTTGACGTGGTATTGGTAATCTTTCCATGTTTACCAAATAATAATAGCTCGATTTCATCTCTATTTTTAACTCAACATACAATTGATCATAAATAAACATTGGATCTTTCAATACAAACCAACATTTAAAAGTGATTGACCTAAACTTTTATTCATGGTCATTGCAAAACATACAACAATTGTATATTTTCTTTTTTGAAGTTTTAATAAAAAAAATTGTCTGAATATGTTAACCCAATTATAGAGATAAAATTGTGATGACCAATGTTGCTTTCCAAATATAATATTCACTTCTATAACGTGATTACCTAGTGATTTAAGCTAAAATCTTGCTACATTACCTAAACCATTTTTTCTTCAATATTTCTTAATAGCATAACTGAAACACCGACACTTAAAACTAATTTAAACCTGATAATGTAAGTATATTTAGAAAATCAGGAGATTATAAACTTTCATCAAAATCATCATCAAGATGCTCTGATTGACCGATACTATTTGTACTTGTATGTGGAAAGTCTCGCTAAACTTTTAATACTAAATCTCTCATTAAAAAAAAATAATAATATACAAATAAAATTTAAATTTCAACAATATATCATCTTTTAAATTCAAATTTTAAAACTCCAAATTTTAAAAATTTCATTCCTTAATATTTCGACACAATTAAATTTTAAATTCCAAAATTAAGTATCAAAAAGTTTAAAACTAATAAATTAGAATTGAAAAAAAAATCTAGTCATTTAAAAAAAATTGAAGTTTAAATATCAAAACAAAAAAATTATTTATAAATATCAAATTTAAAAAAAACTATAAATTAAATATCAGTAAACTTTATTCTAACACATATTTATTTAAAATACAAACGTAGTATTTTGAAATTTTATATGTAAAATAAAAAAAAACTTGTATTTTAATAATAAATTTTTTAAAAATCATTTTTTAATAATAAATTTTTAAAAACTTGTTTTTTTATAAATATCATATTTTTTAATTCTTGATTTTTTTTAACTTTTGATGATAATTTAAAAAAAATATATGAGCCAATAATAATAATGATAAATTGATTTTGTAAATGTTTATTTATGTAATTTTTCAAAAATAAAGGCTAAATATGAAACTATTAAATGTATGATATAAATGTAGTTTTGGAGGGAAAAATTGTGAGATGTAATGTGGTGATACCAAGTGACAAAAACATTTAGTTTTTTATTATAAGATGAATATGTATTCTCATGTTATAACATATATGTAATATCATATTACATATAAGTAAAGTCTTATAACATATATGTGTGCAACATATACAAATAACTCGTTTTATTTGTTATTTTAAACAACGATTTCGCTTGTAATAAAAAACTATACGTCAAAAGATTAGGGTATTGTAATGAAAATAATTTATTTTTTATTAGAAAACTAGTGACATATGTACTAATTTATCTTTTAATTTTTTAATAAAATGTTTAAGCACAAATATAACTATTTTTTTTGTTTTTAAATATGTCAATGAAAGTAACAATAGGTTTAATTATCAAAAAAAGTAACGGCATATGCACTAATTTATCTTTTAATTTTTTTAATTAAATATTTAGTGAAAAATATAACCATTTTTTGTTTGTTTTAAATATGTCAATGAAAGTAGCAATATGCTTAATTATTATATTTTCAATGAAATAGTTAATGATGGATATTATAAATTTATTGTTTAGTTTTATATTTAGCCACATATTTAATTATTTAATTTTATATATAGCAACGAATTTAATAATTAACTAGTGGGATTCCTTCGCGTTACGCGGTAAGAATTTAGTTGGTATTGGTTCGTGTCGTTACGAAAACGACACTCACATAGCAAACGAAAGAGAAAAGCTAAAAAATAAAGTTGTTACATACCCAAATGTAACGACTTTATTTTACTAATCATAAATAATCAGTAAAATACATTCATTAAATGTTTAACAGATCAAACATTAATTCCCCGTAAATAATTAATTCACCAAGTAATTAATTATCTCAATCTCCGATAACTATTTCTCTAAATATTTATTCATCGTTTGTTATATCCGTCCTTCGTGAACTATAATATTTTACAATTAAACATTATGTATTTGTCCGTTTCCTAAGGTGTAACTCTTTGGATCGTACCTCGTTAGTAGCGTTGACTTAATTGACGATCGGAGATCTTATATCCAACATATATGTACTTAATTACTCTATACTTAAGTACGATGCAAGTGTAACTATGTGTAATCATGTAAGAGTCAGGTATGAGTATTAACTTGAAATTTTCGGATGTCACAAATTAGGTTTTAGATTCTGAAGTTTTGCAGGTGTCACACTGCCTTTTCCAGATCTGAGTTGTTGAGTTAGAAGCTTGATTTGAGCCGCTCAGAGGTGTTCACAAGAAGGCTTATGTTGATGAAGAAATTTTTGGTGGTGGTGGTGATGTTGGACCAAGCTCACCATGTTCTAACAAAAGAGATGAACAAACTGCTGATGTTGATGCTGGCCCAAGTTCACCTATTGGTGAAAATATAGTGTCATATTCCGGGTGTCCAATCAAAAGTATTCATTTTATGTGTTCTAGGAAGAAAGTTTTGTATGTCCCGGTTCGGACGTGACGGATCTCTAGACTCGCGGTACGACACCGTGATAACGTGCGGAATCCATGATCAACGTGCAACGTGTAACTCAATCAACAACACAGTGTAAATAATCCTCTTTGTATTTCCACCACAAATCTCAGTTTACAAGTTCTCTCAGTTTTTCTATTCTGTGTTCTAGACTCTTACAACTGACATGTAAACACCTATTTATAGGGAAACAACAAAGACCATAGGCGAACTTGTTAAGTTCGCCCCTAACAAGCTTAGGCGAACTTGACAGCCTATAGCGAACTTGACAGCTTCGCTAACTTACAACATAGAATTTCAGCGACAGTTACAAAACATGCTCTAACAGACTCCCCCTTAACTGTTGCTTACAATTCTAACACATTACAAGCAAAGACTCTAAGACTAAGACATAGAATCTTCAAGCTCGTTGTCACCAGAATATGTTCCAACAGACTCCCCCTTGACAACAACTTCAAAAGATTGTCATCAATCCTCAAACAGATCATAGTCTTTGTCTTGTACATCTGCACACTCTTTCTTTCTTTCTAGAAGAAAAATTGGGAGAAGGACCCCTTATCAACTTCTATCTGCAAATTTTCATTTATGGCAAAGAAGAACAACCAAATGTAACCAGCAAGTAAAATTTCCATGGAAGCTGGAAAACTAAAATCTTTTTGGTTTTTCAAACAAAAGAAACACAAAAACTTTTGGTTTTTCTCTATACAAACTAAAATGTAAAATACAAAATCACATCTTTTTAGTTGAACATCACGAGTAAGATCATATCTGTAAAAACAATGCATCAATCACACATTTTGGATAAGCAACCCTAAACATTCTAAGGGTATCCTATCCAGATTCATTCTTTCATTTCTTTCTTTTCTTTATACTAGATAAGATCAAATCTTTTAAGCTTCAACCAAAACATGTAATGATACACGAAGAACTTCAAAGAAGATGGGATCAGATCATAACATGCTTATAATAAATTACATACGAATTTGCAACACATAACATGTCAATCTAAGTTGTCAATATTATAGCATTTGAAACCATCTGTATCTTTGTCCCATGTTCTTGTGAATTAAGGTACCATTTATTTTGTAATACAACGTGTACCCCACAAATATGCCAAATGAATAAATGTGCATTATCTTCAAGACATATAAGATTATTGCAAGATAATTTTCAATCTCCAGGATGAAATTATACCGTTAAACACAGGAAAAATCAAGCAGAGAATCAGAATGATTCAGAATCGAATGATTCAAATGTCTTGGTTTGGATGAAGTATCATGATTCATAGTAACAGAAAGATTGTACCGATAGAATTCTTCAACATAAGATTGATCAATGAATCGATTGATTCAATGACATAGGGTAGCGTGATCCAACTATTATCTGGATATATTCAATGGAATCAAGATAATTTATCCAAGGGCTAGTATATGTTCTAACAGATGTTGTCAGAAACATATCTTAGTTCAACATCACCTTGCATGTTTTTTGGGGCATGGGCAGTGAAGTGAACTGAAAAATTGTGTTTAACGACATAACCGATACTGGTCTCATGAAGTACTTTAGATCTTATATTCTTAATCTGATAATGATCTTTTACACACACACTCGGCATACCATGGGTTCAAATCACAGTTGTCACAAAGTTCATTATGTTGTCACACTACTAGTGGACCAAAGATACTCATAGCCTATTAATAATTCAGAATACATCTAATATCCAAATTAAAATATAAGCATCTAGCATCAATTTTTGTTCAACATAAGCAGTTATAAAGCTATCATTTCCCAAACTGTGTAGTCTAAGAAGTTCTGATCAAAACATTTGTCACAGATATATTAGATAAGCAATCATAAAGTCCAACTAAGGTCATGTGTGACTGAACTTCTACTGATGTACTATCATTTCTCCTTAACTTCAAGTAATGTCGATTTTAACTTTTTCAATTTGTTTGGCTTTTTCAAAATCTTTTTGACAGAAAGTAAAACTTCTATGAAAACATTTTAAGAAAAACATTTTACTTGGTTACTTGAAAATTAAGCAATTCAATCAATTAAAATTCAAACCGATGTAATCGAATGCCTTTGCCTTTGTCACCAACACAATTTTGTACTCCCCCTCAACTAGTCAAATGGTTGAATCGATGACTTTATGCTCACCATCATCATCCTAAGTTTCAGGATGTCTTTTGGACTTGGTCAAACACTTTCCAAAACAACATTGTGCGGGACATTATCTCCCCCTTGAGCATCAAATAGTTGAATCAAATAGACTTAGCAGTTATCAAACAACTCATTGCTCCTTCAGATGTCATTCCCTGTGACGTGCTATGAACAACCACTATTAATAAATCAAATTGTATTAATAGTCCCTCTTGGTTAATCCTGCACATTAAACAAGAAGCATTAGTCTGAAATGGAAACCCAAGCCATGGTAGTCCTGGGTCGTCCATCCGTATCAAAATAAATGACTTCACGCAATTCACAATTGAATCTCTCCTCGGTTTTTTGGAGATTGATCCATTGAATCAGAAGCATAAACTTTTCTTTTCCAAACACTCTTCTGTGCATGAAGTTCCTTCCTCTTGAAAAGTGAAGTGTTTGAACATTCTGGTTCATTTGAAACATTTTGAGATTGCGAAACGTCTTGTTGTTCTAACAATTTTCTCAATCTTCTGTTTCTTCTCCGTCTCTGAGGTCGAGAGAGCCTAACCTTCGATTTTGAATTCAGAGACTTCGTACCAACAGAATTTCTACCAACTGATCTTGTCACAACTGGTCTAGTCTTTGGTGTCTCATAAGACTGGGTCGTTAAAGGACAATTCACACAAATGTGACCCACTACACCACAAGAAAAACAACTTCTCCTATCAATATTCGTAAGGAGCTTTAGGAGTCATATCTCTTGAATCTCTATAACTAGACACTTCAGTTTGATTCACATATTTTGTTGACTAAATTTGTGACTTTGGTTTCACTGGTACAAATGAAACCTTTACTTCAGGTTTAGAAACATCAGGTTTCTTCACAGGAGCAGATTTCACCACTAGCTTTGCTGGCGGTTTAACAAAAGGTCTTCCCAACCTGGGATCTTCTAGATGCTTTCCCACATTCTTATCTGGACAATTTATCAAGATATGGCCAACAACCCCGCAATGAAAACTTGTTCGTCTTTCTTTGTAAACTCTGACATACTTCTCTCTCGAAACTCTTGTTGTACTGGATGATGTACACTGGGAAGTAGTGCTAGATACTTGAACAACCTTAGGTTTTTCTGAATCAACCTTATTTTTAATAAAATCAAGAGTTGAAGTTTTCTCAATCTTATTATTTTCTTGAAAATCAAAACCACTGCTCACAAATTTTTTTACTAGTTTAATTTGTGGTTGTTCAATATCTTCATCTGGTTTAGTCAAGATGCACCGATCTCTGGTGACTTTCTTAACCACAACTGGTTCATCAACCTTACAGTCTTTCACTGTTCCTTCAAATTTATCTGGATCAAATGTTTCATCATCGCTTGAATCATCATAAACTATGTCCTCTCCTGCAACAGGATTTACCTTGAGGATGGTTTTTGGTTCCAGATTGTCTTCTGTCACAACCTCAGTAGTACGAGAAGTGTAATTACCATTGAAAGGTGAACAATATCCAACACCTCCTCCAATAGCTTTGTCATCAAATGAAGGACATGAACCAACACCACCAACTACTTTCTCTCCTTAAAGCTTTCTCATTATAATATTCCAATAGAAAACTGGAATTATTATAACCTTTGAGCTTTCTCAATAATTTAGCAACCTCACTCTGTGACTGGGCAAGTTCATTTATCTTTTTCTCATATTCAAAATATGCCACATCAATGTGAAAAGCTTGTTCATTTACTTTTATCTGTAAAATCTTGATATCATCTTTCAATAATTCAATTCTTGCATTTAAAAGCTTTTCATTTTCTTTTAAAACTTGATTTGATGTGTATATTGCCTTCATGTCATAGATCAGATTTGTGTTGTCATCACACAATCTTACAATTTTCAAATCTGAATCATTGCATTTAGAACAAGAAACAACCTTATGTTCCTGTTTTGAATCAGTCATGGATGCATTTGCTTCAGATAACATCTCAGTAATTTTCTCAATCACTTTCCCAGCAGCTCCATCATCAAGCAGATCTTTAGTTGAAAACTTTGGCTCAGCATTCTGAATGATAGATTCTTCAGTTTCAGCAACACTCCCAGAAACACTCAAGTCACTGTCTGAAGAACTAATATCAGAACCAGCATCAGTATGAACCTCAGATTTTATCTCTGAAAAAGAAGAGTGAAAACTTTCTATATCACTTGATTATGAAAAACAGTCACTCTCAGAATCACTCTTGTCACTAACTTTAGGCACATCACCTTCTTCATAAGCATAAATTGTACCAATCAATTCTGCTAAAGACATATCGGTTAAATCCATATTTATCTTGATGAGCACTGAGTATTTCTCAAACTTACGTGGAAGAGCATCCAACAACTTCTCATTCACCTTAGTATTAGTGTAAGAAACATCACATTTTACCAACTCTCTCAAAAGATGGTAGTATCTGGAAATGATATCATCAACAGTTTCATCCTCCAAATACTTGAAAACATGAATTGTTTCTCCAACAAATCTCTTCTACTCTTTGAAAAATTGGTCATCTCGAGAATCTGTGTAAATGAACACGGAAAACTTTTCCCTCCAAGAAAAAACTCTTTTTAAGAAAGAAAAAATTTCAAAATTACAATATTCTCAAAAATGACTAAAAAGAAGTATATAAATGCCTCCTCAAAAAATTGAATAAAAAAAAATTCGCATGAACACTAGCGAACTTGGCTACCTGAGGGAACTTAGTAAGTTCTCCTGAAACTGCCTGAGCGAACTTGTTAAGTTCGCCTGAACTTCACTGAGCGAACTTGGTAAGTTCGCCTCCCTAATTTCGCCTGTAACTGAATCAGCAAGTTCGCCTGAAACGCTGAAACTTCAGGAAGAATACAAATACGAACCAACTCTGCTGAAAATCATGATTTCTGATCAATATGATAGAATATGACAAATCTGAACCGTAGGAATGTGTAGAAACTGATTAGGAACAATCCTATCGGATCAATTTCTTCAAACAAATCCAAAATGAATCAAAATTGATCAAAAATCTTCCATTTTTGTCAAGAAACGAAAATGATGAAAAATCCTTCAAATTCTCTTCAAATTCAGTGATATTTGATGTTGATTGTACACGAAAACACCACGAATCTGCTGCTAATCGAGAGCAAAGTCTCTGATACCACTTGTATGTCCCGATTCGGACGTGACTGGTCTCTAGACTCGCGGTACGACACGGTGATAACGTGCGGAATCCATGATCAACGTGCAACGTGTAACTCAATCAACAACACGGTGTAAATAATCCTCGTTGTATTTCCACCACAAATCTCAATTTACAAGTTCTCTCAGTTTTTCTATTTTGTGTTCTAGACTCTTACAACTGACATGTAAATACCTATTTATAGGGAAACAACAAAGACCATAGGTGAACTTGTTAAGTTCGCCCCTAACAGGCTTAGGCGAACTTAGCAAGTTCGCCTATCAAGTTCGCTCTAAGTTCCTTAGCCGAACTTGACAGCTTCGCTAACTTACAATATAGAATTTCAGCGAAAGTTACAAAACATGCTATTACAAGTTTTACGAGAGTAAGCTTTTGCCTTTAGATTCTAATAAACTTTGATGGCTAATGTGTTTTAATATGTTTCAGATGTTGATAAAGGCAAACAGCTTATGACCAAAGTTGAGTCTGAGGATACTTCAAAGATAAAGTTATCTAAAGATGTGGAGGAAGAGCTATCTAGAAAAGCTATTGTTGAATTATTAAGGCAGGATGAGCTAGAAGCTAAAGCTCAGGCTGATGCAAATATTGATAAGGCTGAGCTGACTCTTTAAGCTCTATCTTGAGCAAGAATCTTGAAAAAGAAAAGGAGTCTATAAATGAAATAATGAATGTTCCAAGAATATTTGCAAGAGTTTATCTGAGGAGAAAAGTGACAAAGGATGTTCAATCTGAACCACCTCTTGTTATTATTTCTAAAGATTCTGCTCAAGCAGAAAGTTTAAAAGTACATACTGAAGGTTTTCCTAAGGTTCAAAAGTCTATAAAAGATGTGTCTAAAAAGGCTACTCCTAAGGTTGTCCAAGAACCAGTTATTCCAAAGTCCACTCCCAGGAAAAAGTCTATTCCAAAGAGAGTTCTGAGGAAACCAATGGATGTGATAATTTCTAGCAGAGAAAAATACAAGAGATTGTATGAGTTTGAGAATGTGAAGGATCTGACTGATAGAGACTTGGAGAGAATGGTGTATCTGTTTGAACATGGTATGAAGTGAGATGAAATATTTGGTATGTCTATAAACAAGATTGTGGACACTGAACAAGAAATAAGTCCAAAATGACAAAGGATGAACTAAAGAGAGATAGCCTTATTTTCTTTTTGAAGGGTAAACACCATAAAAGAAAGCAACTGAAAACTTGAAGAAACTTGTGAATGACTTGAAGTTAGAAAAAGAAAGAATGAGTTTACTGAAGAAAGAATTAGAAAAGGAAAAGAATGTACAAAAGGATACGGATTTGAGTCAAGAAAAAGAAAAAAGAAAAACCAAAAGATGTTGTAACGGACTTTCATATGTCAAATTTTATTGAAGATGAAGAGGTTGATAGATTGAGATTAATTGAAGAGTTTGTTGAAAGGGGATATATGAGAAAATCTATTTAAGATTGCAATAGAACTCTATTATTGAAAATGAAAAAGAAAGTTGAAGATAATAAAGTTTTAAGAGAAAGACTTGAAGAGTTAGAAAAATTCAAAAAGAGAAGAATGGATGTTGGATCAAGTAATTATGATACTCAAAGAACTCTATTTGAAGCAAGACTAAAAGAACTTGATGCTACAAATCTAAAGCCAAATGTCAATGTTGAGGAAGTCTCCAAAGATATATACTCATCATATGCAGTTGCATCTCCCATCAAAGTGTTTGAAGAATCTAAGTCAACATGGTTTAAAAAGAAGCCTGAATCTTCATCAAGATTTGTTGATAGTTTTGAAACTGGTATAGAGAACTTCTCTTCAGTAACTCTTAAAGAAAAAAATATCAGTCGAAGATAGGATAGTAGAAAGGATGTATACATCATAAATAGAACAAGGGGTAAACATCAAATGTTTAAGAATGGTGAAGATGTTTTTGAACTACCTGTTTCTGATTTGAAGGTTTTAGATGGGATTAAGATGTTGAAAGTTATAATTTTGAAAGTCTCTGATAAGGATGTCTAAAGATGGATTTAATGCTTACAAGAAGAATCCAAAGGTATCATAGAGGAAAATGACTAAGTTCAGGTACAATGTTGAAAGGGTTGCTGCTAGAAAGATTGTCAGAAGCAGAGCTGCAACTGCTATTCTTCCTCAAGATAATGAAGAATATACTAAGAATAAGAATTCAGAATCATTACAACAGTTTACAAGAGCTTATGTGGATGAAATGGTTGAACTGGTTGTGGAGAGAGGAGTGATAACGTGTTTTTAGTAGTAATAAATATATTCTATTTAGAGCTACACAAAATCAGGTTTTAAATTTATAAAATGGTATTTACTTTATCTTAAAACACACACAATAGGCAAGTGTACCTATCGCAGCGTAATATAGTTTGGGTAAAACCAAGTATCGAACCAGGGACACGGATCCCGTACTCAACCCTCGCTATTGTCTAACTAGAATAATAAGTTGGAAAATGGGTTTTGTTTAAAAGGAAAATAAAAAGTTAAGAAATGTAATTAGAACTATTATTCTTTTAAAGGTGTTACTCTAGTGGTTATCCCTTGTTAATTAATGTTGTATTTAAAGTAAGGTTAATCATAGTTACTAGTACTAACCCTTTCGATAGTGGAGTTAGTATTTCGTAACGGAACAGTAGATACGGTCAGCCAACTGTTTCTTAATGAATATAACGGACCCTAAACAGGGTGTCAAGTCTGTCGGTTTCTCACAATTCATTATTCAGACTTATTATCCTTGTGACTGACGTACGTCTGGTCTTGTAACTTCTTCTGGTAAGTCGGAATGCACGACTTCCTCCAAATGTACTTTATGAACTCTCGGACCTAACTAATTATGTTCTTAAATAGTTGCCTTTACTTATAATATTATTTCAAATAAATAAGACTTTCCTTCTCAAGACCAAACCCCATGGCTCCCGCTAGAAGTCCTCTGCAAGCTGATACGAGAGAAGTAGAGAAATACCGACACAAACCGACCGGTCTGGTTAGGGCTCAAATGACCTGATGAATACCCAAACCTCCAATCAACCCATAATATTAAATCTATACTAACCAGCCGGACTAGAACCAAGATTTGTATATAGACCGTACAAACATCGAATAAGCTTCCCAAATAAGAAGTCTTGCTTGGATAGCTAAAGATCACTTATTCTGGTCATTTTTAGATAACTTATAGTAAAGACTTTAAAAACATAACTTACTAAAAATACTTCATTAATTAATTAAAGTTTAACCAACTCGAGCAACACAAGAGGACTAGCCATGAATGACCATACAAATGACTCCACTAACCCTTAGATAATGTGTGGAAATGTTCCAAAACCAAGGTAGAATGGGTATAGGTTGCCTCTTGTTTTACTCAAACAAGAAGAATAAGTTCATATTACAAGACTTAGAAAAGAAAATAAAAAAGATAAAAGCTAAACGGGCCAAAACCGAGAGAGTTCCGGCTTTTAGCAGAGCACTAAGGCCTTCACACCTCTTGATCTTGGACACCTAAATGAGAGACTTGAGCTTCCTATTTATAGGCAAAGAGTTGGGATTTGCATGGGCATGCATTCAAATGCATGGTTGTGTATTTGGTCAACTAGTACACTAGTACTCTTGTAAGGGAATGTTCTACTTTTGGAGACAAAGGTACACACATATAATGCAAGAATCTCTTGCTTTTATGGTGCACACGGGTATAATGCATGGCCTGGTTTCTGACTTCCACATTTTCTTCAATTTCTTGTTCTTTTTCTCTTATTTTTGTTCGGGAAGCCGTTTAACCTGCAAAAATAAAATATATGCGAATTAAGTAGTATTTGCAAGGTTTTTATTCAATAAGTATCATAATATCCGGATAATTGTGCATGTAAAATATGCATAAATGATGGCACATCAAGGAGATAATATGGAGTCATTGAGAATGTATGAGTTAGCCCATATTAGAACTCTTACTCCTGAAGATATATTTTCTTTAGCTGCCATGAAGATTGCTCATAGGCCAGAACATGAATTTTTTGCAAAGGATTATGAAAATCTCCTAAATAAAGTTTCAATGGATATGAGAGGGATTCCTTATGATAATGTAGAAACTTTTGTGGATCAACAGTTGTCACACCTCAATTCCAATAACACACAGCGGAATAATAAACCACAATCTTTTATTATAAACATAACATCGTTTTATAATCTAGAATTGAGTGGATACAAAACATGGTTCCTAATATGAAACTATAATAGTGGACTTATCATTCGTAAATTGCCCTAGATAGTACCGAGGTATGGTTTCTGAATACCCAAAGGTTCCATTATGCACACCTAAGATAGGAATATTGATTATAATGATATGTGATATAATATAGGGTATACTCGAGGTGTTGACTGTAGTATTGATTCAAAAGGAGGTTCTGATTGAGGCGAGTTCCTCTAAAATGTGCTCGATATAAAATGTTTTTAAATGTTTTTTATCGAAACGAGTCGTATCCCTATTTGAATTCCATGTATATATACCTGTGAATATCGTTTATTACAGTCGAGTTGGGATGGGACTGATGGGCGAGACTGATCATCTCGTTACTAATTGGTACTTGTGATGCCAATGGCCGGGAAGGTCTTAGTATATATATAATAAAACCTCAGTGTCCTTGTGTGGCCACTAGGTGGGAAATTGGGATGGATGGTCGTTTTGTATTGTGGATATGATTGTGAAAACATGATTTGTTTATGAACTCCCAAGCTTTATGCTGATCCATTTTTATCAAATGTTTTTTAGCACAGGTTGTCACAACCCGCCTCAGGCACCCCTTGGACATGTGTGAGCCCGAATGGTATCTTGGGTTCTTTGATTTCAGAGTTTTTTTGTAAAGTATAGCGGAAGTCTTTTTAAAAGGATTGTTTCATCATTTGTCTCAACCTCAAGGGTTGTATTTGTAAATATCAAAACTCAGTTGTAAAACAAAAGTTTTATATTTACTTTATAAACATGGGGATTTTAATACCCTTCACATATTTGATTACAAAACCAAGTTTGAAGCCAAATACATCTCTTGTCTCCTTTGGACAAGTTCAAGCCACTGGAAATAGCCACCTAGGGTTGATCAGTTCCCTGATTCCATATCCTTTTTCTTTATTTAGGATTTCCTATACATGAGGCCTGAGAATCCAACATGTAAGTTATACATTTCACATGTCAGATCTGATGTCTACCTCTCACATTTTCTTTAGGCCAGATCTTATGTCTGCCCATACCCCATTTTCACACTTTTTAATCATTACCTGAAAACATTTTAAAAATAAAACGTCAGCGCGAACGCCGGTGAATACAGTATCTTGGCATAAAATTATTTGGCACAAATAATTATTAATTTCATAATCACAACTTCATGTTCAGTCTACACACTCAGTAGGCCCGTCATGTTCAATCGCACCACGGTATACACTGGCGTCATAGCTTATATCAGCGGACAGGTCTACGCCTCCGGATGTGTTATAAGATAAGCACCAGTCGCAGTCCGGGAATTTCACCCGTAACCCGTGTATCCCTTGCAAGTTTTACGTATACCTATGGCCTGAATGTTTGTTCGTAGAAGAACGTTGAGCATTACTTCGCTAACCTTTATTTGGCCATTTTCGTAAAAAAAATATTTGACACAAGTTTTGAAAGAGATAAAGTATTCACCTTTATAGTGGGAATGAGCTTCTAGAGTTGAAAGCTTATAGGATAGCTTCTTATCCTGATTTCTCTAGCGTTTCGACCTTTCTACGAGCATTTATTGCTTAACCGGGCACTACGAGGAGCGGGAGTTGGACCGGGATCGTCGGGAGTGGGCTAGGGATCTCCTGGAACATAAGTTGGTAGTTTGAATCGATTGTGGGATGAAGAAAATCGACTGAGATCGTTCTGCTATTCATAGGCTGAAATTTGGTTTCGTGTCGGACCGACATGTTTGGGGTGTCCGGGGATGTCGGTCCGACATCCGACTCTAGCCCACGTTAGCCCTAGACGTCGCTGTCTGATTGGACCGAACATATTTGGCGGCATGTCAGACCGATATGTGGACCATGTCGGTCCGAAATCCAGACCCATTAGGGCTGAGTCATCGGACACGTGTCAGCCTCATAAATTATGGCTGAAAGGAGGTTGTCGGGTCGTTAAGGATTGATGTCGGTCCGATACCCGACTTAGCAACTTATGGTGGACTGATATGAGAATTTGTCTCAATTTATCGGTCCGATATTTGGACTAACTAAAGCTTTGGTTCGGTATATGTCAGACCGATATGGAAATGGTTATCGATTTTTCGGTCCGATATTAACTTAATTTCTTAAATTTCTTTTATTTTTAACCCTAAACTTTGGTGTATTTACACTTATAGTCCCTAGGGTTTACCTTTTGTCAAATCTTAGACATTTTCGTGGCAGGTGTTACACAGGTGACCACTAGCTTGTAGCTGACATTCAAGGTGATGTATAGATGCATGGTTTGGAGGTTAGCATTTACTGAGGGCAGGTCCTTGTGAGAACATAAGGCCTGGATTGATGGCATGTTCTTGGAACTATAAGTCCAATGTTGTATGTTCCTGTTAGGAACCATGTTTTGTATTCCAGTCAATCCTAGTTATAAAACAATGTTATTTTTATAATACAAAGTTGTGGTTTAGTCTTTCGCTGAGTGTTTTGGTATCAACGTCACTGTAATGAGTATCTGGGAACTGGGGTGTGGCAGTTTGAGAAATGGGATAGACGTGTAAAGCAATTATATGATCATTTCTGGTGATTGAGAGGAAATCGAAATCAAATGAGTAGGAAATCAAAATCAAACGAGTAAGAAATCGAAATTAATGATTACCAGAGAAGGAAAGAAATCAAAATTTGAATGGAGGATTTTGACTTGATAAATACCTTTCGTTCTTGTTTCCGAAATTATGCACACAAATATTGAAAGATGATTGAGAGCTGTAGATATAAAGACTGATGGCTACAAAATTCTCTAAGTACAACTGTTGCGGATTCCACAATTTTGCTGCTGACCAACAAGCTGCTGCGGATAAGCTTGTTTGCTGCTGATAGTTGTTCTCCTGCCGATGAACAACTCTGCTGCGGACAGCCTTATCTGCTGAAGTCCAGAGTTGCTGCTGATAGGCTTCTCAGCAGCATCAAACACTTGATGTTGCTGATAGGCAAATCATCAGCAGCTTTGGATAGTTGAGTCTTGTTGCGGATCATCAACTATGCTGCGGATAGCCTTATCTGCTGAAGATTAATCGTTGCTGCTGATTGGCATATCAAGAGCATCAAATTTACTACTGACAACTTTCTGCTGCAAATCTGACACATCACATGCAGAAAGAATGTTACTGGTGCAGACAATAAAAGACAACGCTCTCCTTCCAAGTATTCAAGCAATGATGCCTAAGAAGACGTTTGATTAAAGTTAACTTTTGTAGTCTTTATTGTCTTAACTTGTAGTATAGCTTCTAGTATACAAGATCAACGGCTTGTGTTTGATCTGATCCTTAGAATCAAGGGTCTGTCTTGATTCTAAGTTACTATGTAAGTAGTTTATCTGTTCAGTGTACAAGTGTGCTTTCACAGAGTTTTCCCTGTATTCTTGTAAACATTGAAGCTTAATACAATTTGCATTTATCATTATTCTTTGTGTTTACCTGTTTACATTGTATAGTTGTGATTGTTTCCGCCAATCTCAACTAGAATAGAACCATCTTGTATTCACTGATCCTACAAGTGGTATCAGAGCTGTTGATGAGGTGATGCAGCTCCCAGATCAATGGTTGGTTGGTTCTACAGTAATCAAGATCAATGGTTTGAAGTCTTCAGGGGGAGGGCATAAGTAAAAAGGTCAATCTATAAAACTGTTGATGAGGTGATGCAGCTCATCAACTTCTGATCTTAGAAGAATGATGGAGCTGGGTGAAACTCATGAGCCTGAGAAAGAAAGTGGAAGACATTTGTTGCTAGTGATCAAACATCACTTCAACCCAAGCAAAGATGTAGTCATTGATGCTAAACCTCTCCAATCCCACTTTCCATTCACTAGCAGGTCTTACAATGCTGAGAAGGATGAATTCACTATAACAGCTGTTAGAGGTTAGCAGATGAGTTGTTCTAGCAAGGCCATTTTAAGATGCCAAGCAAGGACATCAAGTCTCTGTCTGAGCTTCCTCTTGACAATCCCAGCAAGGACCCTAAAGGCTATGAGGTAGCAAGGATAGTTGCTAATATGCACAAGCTTCAGCAACAAAATTTATAAGAGAGTTTTGGTAGCATTAGTCTAGGGGGAGTTTGTAGATATAAAGACTGATGGCTACAAAATTCTCTAAGTACAACTGCTGCGGACTCCACAATTTTGTTGCTGACCAACAAGTTGCTGTGGATAAGCTTGTTTGCTGCTGATAGTTGTTCTCCTGCTGATGAACAACTCTGCTGCGGACAGCCTTATCTACTGAAGTCCAGAGTTGCTGCTGATAGGCTTCTCAGCAGCATCAAACACTTGATGTTGCTGATAGGCAAATCATCAGCAGCTTTGGATAGTTGAGTCTTGTTGCGGATCATCAAGTATGCTTCGGATAGCCTTATCTGCTGAAGATTAATCGTTGCTGCTGATTGACATATCAAAAGCATCAACTTTACTACTGACAACTTTCTGCTGCAACTCTGACACATCACATGCAGAAAGAATGTTACTGGTGCAGACAATAAAAGACAACGCTCTCCTTCCAAGTATTCAAGCAATGATGCCTAAGAAGACGTTTGATTAAAGTTAACTTTTGTAGTCTTTGTTGTCTTAACTTGTAGTATAGCTTCTAGTATACAAGATCAACAGCTTGTGTTTGATCTGATCCTTAGAATCAAGGGTCTGTCTTGATTCTAAGTTACTATGTAAGTAGTGTATCTGTTCAGTGTACAAGTGTGCTTTCACAGAGTTTTCCCTGTATTCTTGTAAACATTGAAGCTTAATACAATTTGCATATATCATTATTCTTTGTGTTTACCTGTTTACATTGTATAGTTGTGATTGTTTTCGCCAATCTCAACTAGAATAGAACCATCTTGTATTCACTAATCCTACAAGTGGTATCACGATGTTGGTTTAATGGATGTTTTTGAGGTATTGTGAATGCATCACAAATCTACCTAAAATAAAACCTAAAAATTAAGGGTGAGTTTAGGCGGGAATTGTTAGTCAAAGGAGGCTTGTGGTGAAGACATGTGTCATTGTGGGTCCCTTTATTATGGTAAATAATATAATAGATACTTAGGTAGTCTTTGGTATGTATGAATGTATAATGGAATGAAATGAGTTATTACGTTAGAATGAAACAAAACATGTTTAGTAATCACATAAGAATGGAATCTATATCTATACTATATAATAAATAAAGGTTTTTCATGTCACGTGTCGCCTCCATATTTATTCTCATCATTTTTTTCTCCGCCCCTCTCTTATCAAATACACATCTATTTTTTAATGATAATATATTTTTAAAGAAAATATTAATTATACTAATAAAACATATTTATTTTAAATTATTTTTTATTATAAGAAACTTTGAAATCTAATTATGTAAATTTTATGTATTGATATTTTTCATCCTGTGTGTAATACACGGGTCTAAACTAGTTGACCGTTACATTATTACATAAGGAATGTGATTATTTCCCTTATAATGATTTTCATTTATCGGGGGAGTGGTGTTTTATTTTCATTCCTTCAACGAATGAAATGATTTTGTTTAATTAATGACGCGAACCATGATGCGACCCATGACCCGACCAATGACCCAACCCATGACTCGACCTATGACCCAATCCATGATCCGACCCATGACCCGACCCATGCCCTCCTGACCCCTGGCCCGAACCCTCCGTCCATGGTACGACCCATGACCCGAAGCATGACCCGGACCATGCCCCGTCCCATGCCCCGTCTCATGCCCCAATCCATGACCCGAACCAAGGCCTAAACCATGACCTAAACCATGGCTCGAACCGTGACCCGACCCGACTCATAAGATAAATTTATTAGTTAAAAATACTTATGAAATATATTTTTCTGTCTATCAAATAGCACGAAGTAATGATTTATTAAGAGTAACCAAACAGGGGATGCAATAGTAATAATACATTTTCTTTAGTTTGTCCAATCCATTCCATTTAGTCGTTAATTCAATTGCCAAACAGAGCTTGAACAAATTCATCTTTTTATTGGGGAACGTTTTCATACGAATGATTAATGAAGCATGCATTCCACGTAGACGTAGCTGGAACAGATTCATTGCGGTGATTGAATTGGCTCCTTCTCTTCATTCAATTCCCGTAACTTTTTTTTTTATTAAATGTGAAACTGATTCATAACTCCATCGTCAATTGTAATCATTACAGATCTATTACTTGTTTGCCATTCGTTCCTTCCAGATCGACACACCTTCATCGATTGCTACTATGCATTGGTATGTATCACTAAATTATTTCAATTCGCCTTCCCCTTAAATTCACCCCATGCTAGCTGAGATGATGAATTATTATTATTATTTTGCAGATCCAAAAATCTTGAGAATAATGGGGGTTATGTCGAGGCGGGTTCTGCCTGTATGCAGCATCCTATGTGTATGTTGTCCTTCATTGCGGGCTAGGTCAAGACATCCTGTAAAACGTTATAAGAAGCTTCTTGCAGATATATTCCCACGCTCTCAGGTGAAGTTTTCTACTAGTCATTCACTTTCTAGTGATTGTATTGAAAGTGAATTAGAATCAGAATATGAAATGTAACAAAACTACGCTTCTTCTTTTTCATATCATAGTCATCGAATAATCAAATTTCATTAGTTTACTCACTACTATAAGATACCTGGAGTTTGGTTGTACTATTGTATACTATAAAAAAATAAAATAAATAAATAACTGTGGTATTTGGATTTGGAACTGGGTCTCAGCCGCGTGGGAGAGATGCAAGGTTTGCCCGTTTCGTATCACACCCTCCCCAAACCCTATCAATAGCTCTATAACGAGTGGGATTATACTGGGTACGCTTGTTTTTAGTGATCAGCTAATCGTGAGTGTTTGTAGATTTTGGTTATTTTAATTCATATTCTTGTATTTCTAGTATAACCAAAGTATCTGGTTTTGTGCAAGTATATTTTCTATTTCTGGAATAATTAACATCCTCAAGTATGAATCATCTATCTCGTTGAGTGGTTAGTGTGCGGTTTAAATACGTAATCAACAACATTAAATGCTAGGATGGAGAGCCAAATGACAGGAAAACTGGGAAGCTTTGTGAATATGCTTCTAGAAATCCTTTACGCATACCAAAGGTAAACTTTCCATTTTTGATGAATTTATCGTTCTTAATGAGTTCATTATCTACATCCATTCATGAGTTTGGCCACAATGATATGATTTTGTCTAGAGTGTCTTTGGCATTTTACTTTCAACGGGTTAACATTAGCAGCTAATATTTGGGGTCAGTTGACAAAGAAGAAGCACAAATTTTTTTTGTGGGGGTCGGAAATTTTTGGGGTCGGTTGACAAGCGATATATAGCGCATATATTGCATGATAGACAATCGGGGGGGGGGGGGGGCTATTGCAAAATTTAATGGGGCGCGATAGTGATTTTAAAACGTATATTACACAAAAAAAATTTGGTAGAGGGCGCCTGCCCCCATTCCCCCTTAGAATGTCCGCCAAATGATTAGCTACACTTAGGTCAATGAAGTCGAGTTGACGGTTTAATAACTTGAAACAAAAAGAGATTTTCCTTCAAAGAGACCTGTTCTACTAATTTGTTTTCTAGTACTGAATGTTAGTGTAGTTTCTTGAACTGCAAGAACATCTTTGTGAATATTGATGATGTTCAATCTTAAATGATCATGGATTTCTATCTTTCTTAAAAATCATTGAAGTAGTTGTTACTATTAATTTTGTGTATGTGGGCCGTCGTTTATCTACACTTGATTGTTTCATATTGACAAATAGGCAGGCCCTTTTAGAAATGTTACGGTAGTTGAGCGACACCCATCAGGTTATCATTTTATTTACCTTATGATTTCTTCCCTTGCAGATTACTGATTACTTGGAGCAAAAGTTTTACAAGAATTTGCGGAAAGAAAACATTGCTGCAGTAAAAGCCGTACTGCTCGTTTACGGGAAATTATTATCCTCTTGTAAGCAGCAGATGTAAGTTTGAATATTATTTCCTTGGAATAACTATTAGTATCCGCTTTAATCCACAGTTTTTAAGTATGTTCCTATCATTTTCATTCTCAATGTTTTAACCCAATACATATTTTATTGCTCTAACTTTTATTTGAAGTAGCCTGCAAGGAAACTTTGACCATATTAATAATACATTTTCCAACAGAAGCCAAAAACCCTGTTTTCACATTTTGGTGGTGTTCAACAAGTGGCATCCTCTTTTCAAGTAGATTTTTTCAAAGGCGTTATTTCAAGTAGACGTAGGTATTTTTTCGCATACCATTATGTGTTAGATTTGATAACCAATAAAAACTTTCAACACTTGCAGGCCGCTCTTTGCCAGTAGCTTTTTGGGAATCATTGGGACCCTACTAGAGCGAACACAACAACACGAAATGCAAATTATTGGTTGTAACGCTCTAGTCAACTTCATAAACAATCAGGTACATAGTGAGGACTGGTATTCAAGTAGAAAGATTTTGCAACAATTCTTGGCAAAATAGTCATGGTTCAGATGCATCTGGGAGAGAACCAACTTATGGTAGTTTCTAGTAAGATATTATTACAGAACCATGGTCAAATGGAACCATCCCATAAACACATCACACATGCAAGGCTGACTGCCCATATATCCCAATTGAACATAAATAAATTACAATAACTTCCTTTTTGTGACCCTTCGGAAATCTTTTAAAAACAAGTTATTTGGTTGCGTGAGTGCCAGATAGACAGTGCATACATGTTCAACTTAGAAGGCCTCATCCCGAAGCTTTGTCAACTGGCTGAAGAATTTGGAGATGATGAAAAAGTACTAAGGTTAAGGTCAGCTGGACTTGAAGTGTTGGCTTCTATGGTAAACTTATTTTCAGTTCATTATCTTTATCTTGACTTGATGTGTATATAGCACGAAATTGCTTATCAAATACCCTTAAACTTTTATTAATAATGCTTGACCTGATGTGTATATATATAATATAACAGCAGATTGCACCATCCAATATAGTTCTTTATTTTCTGACTAGGTGCGATTCTTGGGGGAGCAGCCTCATGTCTCTATGGACTTTGAGAATGTATGTTGCATTCATCACCCATTAGTAGAAAAGCATGGTGATTTCAATAATCTGTTTGTAGTTTACAAAGAAATCAAGTGACGTGTTATGTAATTTGGGTTGGTTACAAATTGAATTATGTTCTCAATTTTAAATAGATTATATCAGTGACTTTGGAGAATTATACGGACTCTCAAATGAACCAAGAAATCAAAAAGTACAACAGACAACTCTCTCAAGCCCATGAGCACGCTCCTTCATTTTCAGATTTGGTCAACTCCAAAGATGCCCCTCTGGTGTAAGTAACCTCCTGTATACAAATGTTCACTTTTGGATCGTATCTTATCATTAAAATCTCAATTGTTTGTTATTATGTTCAGGGATGCACACAAGAACCCTTCTTATTGGGCCCGGGTTTGCTTGCACAACATGGCCCAATCCGCAACAGGGGTGACAAATGTGCGACGTGTATTGGAGCCTATTTTTCAAAAATTTGACACTGATAAACTTTGGCTCCCAGAGAAAGGGCTTGCCTTTTCTGTTTTGAAGTATCTGTTGTCGGTTTTGGAGGAATCAGGTTACCATGGGACCTTGGATTCCCTTTTAAAGTCTAAATAGAAGAAGAGACGATTATTGATAATACTTAGAGGTGGAAAAGGAAACGGGACAGGGCTGGGTTGGTTGGCCAAATAAGACCTTCAGTTTTTTTAGCATTAGTTGTGATAAAAAAAATATTATTACAGTAATAATCTAAATCCTTGAATGAAAGGGTTTAGGGGATTTTATGATTAAGAATAAACTATGGACGACTTTCAAACTGTTTGATCTGTCAACACTGATTTTTGTTCTAAATTGACCCATTTGAGATGAAAAAAAAACCCAAATTGATCCATTCATAAGTACCTGGCTCCAGTGGCGGATCTAGGAAAAAAATCCAGGGGTATCTAAAATTTCGTTCAGGGGTATCTGGATACATAAAACGGTAAAAAAAAAAAAAAATTCCCGCTGCGCGTCGAAAATTCCCACTACGCGTCGAAAGTTGAGGGCGTAGATCCGCCCCTGCCTGGCTCGAAATTCCCACCTCTAAGTTAATACCCATATGCTGTACTTGGTATATATAGTTATAACTTTGTCCATGTGAACTCAGATGATAGATCCCACTTATTATTGCCTGTCTTGGTTAAGCATCTGGACAACAAACATGTTACCAAGCAGCCCGTTTTGCAGTTGCAAATTGTAAATGTTGCTACACAACTGTCAGGGTATGTAAAGCAACATTCAGTCACCATTGTTGGTGCAATATCTGATCTAATTAAACACTTATGCAAGTGCCTACAAAGACCATCTGAATCTTCAAGCTCTAGAGAGGGCTCTGATAGCTTATATACTGATCTTCAAAGTGGTTTAGAAAACTGCATCTCAAATCTCTCATGTAAGGTTTGTAATGCATGTTGTTCTGATACCTTTAAATTTGGTCCTGAAACAATTACCTAGCTATAGATGAAAAATATAATAAATTTGTGCTTCTTTTTACTTGATCATTTGTAGGTTGGAGATGTGGGACCAATTCTGGATACCATGGGTATAGTGCTAGAGAATATATCGACTAGTGCTGCTATGGCTAGAGCAAATATTTCTGCTATTTATCGGACTGCAGAAGTTATCAGTTCCATTCCAAACAAAACATACTTCAGAAAGGTGAGTGCAACTCTTGCTGAGGTGGCAAAATGAGGAGGTCACAGGTTCGGTTGACCCACAAACATTTTTTGTCCCCTTTCTTTGAGTTATTTAAACAATCACCATACTAAATATGATTGTAAAAACTATTTTATTAAGTGCTATTCTAATTTTTAAAGTGATTTAAAATGTTCTACACATTTAATTATGCATCACCTGTTTGACCCGTTTGGTCCAATCTTTTTAAACCAATTTTGTAAACTTTACCCGTTCGACCCATGAGAGATAAAAGTATAACCTGAAGCAACCCATTTTTCTTGAGTTATAAAAATAATGGTTTTATTATATATGATTATTGAAATAGTAATCTAACTTTTAATAAAGTAAATGAAGAGGTTGTAAGCATTTAATTACACTTTGGGTCACTTTGATCGATTTAGCCCGTTCTATCTTAAACCAAGTTTCTAAAATTACCCATTTGTCCCTCAGAGCTAAAAATAACCCAAATCAACTCATTACTATGTAAATGGATTAGAATTGCAATCTCTAGCCAGCAGCATGTTGATTATATTGCAGGATTCTTCTCTAATATCTGAAGTGATTATGAACCTCCAGGTGTTCCCTGATGCTCTCTTTCACCACTTGCTCTTAGCAATGTCACACCCAGATCATGAAACACGAGTTCTCGCACACCGTGTTTTCTCTATTGTGCTGATCCCGTCAAGTCAAAATTGGTCAATCCAAGATTTAATACCCTCACAAGGCGGCTTTCCATTAACAATATCCCCAAAGGTAGCAGAGGGAAGTAACAAAAGCATACTTGAAACCATAGATGAAGAGATGATGGAGAAAGAAAATGATAACGTTGAAAACCATGTGAAGAACACTACAAAATCTTTATCTTGTGGTAGCAATGACGCTTCTACTTGTAGTGGGAATACAGTATGATAGACCTTGTATACTCAAACACATGATCATGTTTTACCTATTTTACTTAACATGTATGGTACTTTTTTTTTACAAGAAAGTTATATTTTTGTATAAAATTCTCCAGGCCTCTAGTTCCATGCGACTGAGTGGTCATCAAGTGAGTCTTGTTCTTTCATCCATTTGGATTCAAGCAACATCCATGAAAAATAGCCCTGAAAATTTTGAGGCAATGGCACATACATATGCTCTTGCTTTATCGTTTATTTTGTCAAAGGTGAGAACCTGTGATTCTATGTTACTTGAATAACTGCTACCATGCTTTTGTTTTATTGCTTTTAATCAATGTATTCTGAATGATTAAAAGAAGTGCGTAATGTATCAGTAAATTGGAAATTCAACATTCGTGTAACCCCTAACTGAACTATTTGCTGAATTGTGTACATGGTTTTCTTCAGAATCCAAATCATGTGGCCTTACTCCGGTTTTTCCAATTAGCATTTTCCCTCAGAAACATCTCTTTGGATCGACAAGGTATTAGCCGCCACTGTTAAACTTTCTGATGCATGCTAGTTCTGAAAGTAGGGAGAGGTTTAGATCCACAATGCAGTCATGTGAAGGTACCTTTCACTAGAAGCCTAGTTGACTATTTGACTAATGCATGCTTAGAGTTGTTGGATATTATGATAGGTCAAGTATATATACCTTCTACAAATTCAAAGTAGAAAACCATGAGATTGTTTTATTTGCATCTTTCAGTTGGTTTGGATAGTTAGCTTTAGTTTACGAGTAATGATACATAGGCCTAAAGTATCAACCTAAAATTATCTCAAGAAGATTGAGACACATGGAAAATTCAAAGGAAAGGATGAAGACAGAGAAAATACATAAGTCATGTGTCAAGCATTGAATTGATTAACCCTTCTTCAGGTTGATGTTTTAGAACTTTGTATCATTATAATTAGTTATAAATATCATAACCAATATATTGTTACTGTACTGAGATAAATATCTTTGTAGATTTTCTCTTGTGCATATGTACTTTTTTGTCTGTTGATTCCTTGTATATTGTAAAGGTGACCTGCAAGCATCTCAGAAAAGACCTATGTTTATGTTGGCTTCATACATGATTATCGTCTCTGCAAAGGCATGCAATGTTCCAGAGCTAGTTTCTTTGGTTAGATCAACATTGATAGAAGAAACAGTAAGTTTTCACTTCAAAACTTACAATTAATATCATTTTTCTGAATTTTTTTCGATAACTAGATATATTGGGACCACCTTTTTCAGTATGGCAAACTGCATAAAGAAACAATGGACTTTGGTCGTTCTGTTTTGGGTAGCCAACTTACTTTTGGGCCAGAAAAAACCATTATAGTTGCGAAAGTTTTGATTTATGGTAATTATCTAAGACGTTTTCAGGTGCCAGGTCAGAAAAAGATAAGGTCAACATGATCAAAAGTTTTGGGCATGCCACCGGTTACCAAACCAGATTACCTTGACTCAGAATTTATGAAAATTGGTTACCTTCAGTCAAACTTTTTGAAACTTTGGCATTTTTTGTAGCCTGGTAAAAAGTTGGTTACAGTATTATGCAATAAACAAGAACATGATGTGGGGAAATTAGCCGGCGAACAAGATCATGTGTTTTCAATATACCTAGATGCAAGTTGATGTAAATTGTTATGTCTGTCAGTTCATATACTTACTAAATTTAGTATATATGCAGGTGGATCCTTATCTGGTGTTGGAAGGAGATGTTAAGCTGCGGGCTATTTGTACAAAACCAGGTGACAAAAACTGCTATGGATCACACGCAAATGAAGCTTCTACGATGAAGTCATTCTCTGCAATAGAATCAAAGGATCAACAATTAAAAGATACACTTTCAACACACTTGGTAACATGTCTTGGCAAATCATCCGAGGTATTCACAGTACACACACATATATAGCTTGAAATAGTTTTGTCATGACAATGGGTCTATTTTCTTTCCTCAATGTTCTTCAGGAAGAAGTATTAAATATGAAGGCACAACTTTCACAGTGGTTCTTGCCTGATGAAGAATATCCTATGGGAGTCCCATTGTTTATGGGGACAAAACAGCCATTTTCACCCCTTTCACCTATGGATATTCAGGCTTTTGATGAGGTTATATTTACTTTATAACATTTTGTTGTATTTAATTTCCCTCCATCCTAGAATATTGCAGAATTTCCTTTTCTTAAAAGAAACCAAGTTACAAATAAATTGGTGGAACTGACTTGTAACAAGATGATTCTCTTAATATATGATAATAATAGTCAAACACTTGCTACGTCAAGTCAAATGCTGCAGTTTTCATGGAAAAAGGAGTAGGTCTTTAAGTTCCATATGTTCATAGAATGCATTTGCAATGATTTTGTTTTCCTAGGTTATGCCTCATGCTGACTCAGCAAACGAAGATCCTTTGGATCAATGTGGAAGCCAATCAGATCCCAAAGCTCCACTTGCCATCAATTCACTTGACATTATAAGTGTCAATCAGCTATTGGAATCAGTATGTCTATTCAGTTTATATTTTCTTCTGTGTTGCTATTTGTTTGAGTATATATTATCTTCTCAAATATACACAGTCATTACTCCATGAAACATTATAAATTGAAATATATTTATAAAATAATAATAGTGATAGTAATATTAAAACCAATGCGTCACAAACAGGTAGTGGAAACAGCACATTATGTTGAAAGCAAGCAGAATTCATCTTTAACTTTAACTTTTGATGAATTAAAAAATCAATGTGAGGCTCTTGTGATGGAGAAACAGCAGAAAATGTCTGTTCTTCAGAGTTTTAAGGAGCAACAAGAAGCCATGGCAATAATTTCTTCTGGTGAACATGAAAAGCATACTCCACTAGTATCAAACAATGTAAGTTTCTTTGGCAAACATCTTTCTTTCTCTATGTTTGACAATATAATGTACTTGCAATTACATTAAACTTACTATTGAATTAAACACTTTCCTGGTTCATCATCATTGCGTCACATGTCTGATATATAAGATTAGTTTTGCCACAGTTCTCTTGAGTGAATTCCTTGTTCATAAATTTCAGTTAAAAATCAGTATAGTTATTGAACGGATCCAAGCTAACTTCATTTAACATGTTCTTTAGGTTACCCACTGAAACTAGATGTCAATTTTGACACATTTGCTTATTAATGGGTAAATTAGGTTATGACTTATTTCTGACGGATCAAAAGGTAACATTATAAAAATAGCTAAGGAAATGCGTTAAATGGGTCAGAAGGCGCACAAAGTGTATTTTTAACACGTAAAAATCTCTTAAATCACTTTTGATGAAAAAAAAACCTAGATTAAAACTAAAGTGATATAATTTTTGCAAACATATTTGGCACACTCGGTATTTATAAAAGCTTCCAAAAGATTGAATACAAACTGTTTGAAGTCAACTCCACCCGTTATGACCCGTCACCCAACCCATCAGACCCACCTATTTTGCCACCTCTATCTATTAACTTCTTGTGAAATCTGATGTGGTGACTAGTGATCCCCCAAATTTTGGATTATTGTTGAATGGTCATGGGTCATATTAGAGCTATTAAATTGGTTGATTTGATTTCAAGTTATTGATACCATGTAAATAGTTATGATTCAAAGATGATTTCCATTGAATATTTAAATGGTATATATACACAATACAAGGAAACTAATATCCTATAACTATGGAAAGGATATATACAAATAAATACAAAATATTCTACAAATATTATTGCTAGGAGTTATAACTTATAAACAACTGTAAAGTTTGCTGACAATAAACAACTATAAACAATTGTTTGAACTTTGTATGGAGATAGTATGTTGTATTTGTCATTTAGTTAGTTAGTTGATCAAGAAAATTAGGTCAAACCTTACTTATTGTTAGAAGAGTAATCATTATACATATTAACAACTTATGTGTATGTTATGTGACAGCAATTGGAGCTCACAGAAGCGGAAGCTAAATCTTCAACGAGTGATCATGCACAAGTGAATAATCGGCTCTTTTCTTGTTTGAACGAGTACGGACAACCAGAGTCGTTCAGGTTACCAGCTGTAAGCCCATATGACAAGTTTTTGAAGCCAACAAGATGTTAGTTGATATGCATATAGCAGTGCTTACATTTCACATGTTCTTATACGTATTAATAATCCTTGCTATTCATCTGAGAAAGAAATGATTACATCACATTATCCCTCGGCTGTCAGATTTTGATGATATAATGTTAAATTAACGACTCAAAACTTTTTGAGCCAATGAAAAGACTAATACAATCTCAAGGTTCACTAGAAATCTTCTGCAAGTTAAAAACTTGAATTATTGGCTGCAAGCCTACAACCGATCCATATCTCATGCTGGTGGGCCCATAGTAGAACTATAGGGCATTTTTTAAATTTTTTGTTAAAGGCTAGGGGCGTTCACGATGTGGTTTTGACAGATTTCAGGTCAAAGCGTAAAGTTTAATGAATATTTGGCTTTTAATATGAAACTAAAGTTGAAGTATATGGTTACTGTTATGATTCAAGAATATGCTTATTTACGTGCCTATTAACAAACACAATGATTGCTTCAATAATTTGTTATTCATATTCTAAAATTTGCTCTGGCAAAAGAGATTTAGGGTTACCTATTGAATTCTCAGGCTTATCTTCAATCTCGGTACAATTCTGGTTTGAACATACGGTTTTCATATACATCTTCCATTTCAATTTTCGTATTGTTGTTCGACTCACTTTTACTCCATCATTTTGACCTTGAATCTTCGATAAGAGTTCATTATTTTCTTGGAATTGACTTATCGGTCATTACATTTAACATAAACTAATAAATCAAACTAAATACACTATATACAATTAACACTCCTCCTCAAGGTGGAGCATAGATGTTAATCATGCCTAACTTGTTACAAATAAAATCAATATGTGGTTTCCATAGGGGTTTGGTAAAGATAGCAAGTTGAAGCTCTGTCTTCACGTGAATCGGTTGAATAGATGGAGGATCTGTTTGAGTGCCTACTACCCGATCCCTGATTATATGACAGTCGACCTCTAGATGTTTGGTCCTCTCATGAAATACTTCTAAGAAACAAATTATTGCATCACATTATCCCTCGGCTGTAGGATTTTGATGATATAATGTTAAATTAATGACTCCAAACTTTTTGAGCCAATGAAAAGACTAATAAAATCTCAAGGTTCACTAGAAATCTTCTGTAAGTTAAAAATAAAAAATATTGGCTACAAGCCTACAATCGATCCAAATCTCATGATGGTGGCCCCCCTCAACCATTCATGGGCCCAAGGAGAAGTAGAACTATGGGGCATTTTCCAAATTTTTTGTTAACGGCTAAGGGCGTTCACGATGTGGTTTTGATAGATTTCAGGTCAAACCGTAAAGTTTAATGAACATCTGCTTTTGGTATGAAACTAAAGTTGAAGTATATTGATGTGCACTAAATTAGTCATATATTTCTCATCAATTGTGTTACGATTTATGTCGATTTCTTTACATATTGGTTAGATTTATTGCTCACTTAGCTTAAATTGTATTCTCAGGTAGTATTTGGCCTGGAACGAGCAAACGAGCGTAAACACGAAGAAACGTGAAGATATAGGCAACTCAGTAGCTTGAGCAAGGGTCGTGCCCAACCTTGGTGCTTTGCTTCTTACAATCCTTCTAGCAATAGCAACTTGAATATTATACTTCAATTTGGTCAACCTCCTCCGAGGTACCTTTGGGTTTTTCTTGAATGCATTAGATCCATCTTTAGACATCCTTCTCACATAATTCTCAAAATCACAACCCTTGGGATAAGTGGTCAGCATCTGAATGCCATCTTACACTTTCAGGTCAGAAACAGGTAACTTAAAGATATCCTCTCTATTCTTAAAGACTTGATGTATTCCTTTTCTCATGTGAATGATGTATAGATCTTTTCTACCATCATACCTCCAACTAGTAATCTTTTCTTTCAGTGTTTCAGATGAAAAGTTCTCTATTCCAACATCAAAACTGTCAACAATTCTTGAGGAAGACTTAGGCATGTTCTTAAACGAAGTAGCCTTAGATTCTTCAGAAGCTTTGATGGAAGCATCAGCTGCATCTGATGAATATACCTCCTTGGAGACTTCTTCAACATTGACATTTGGCTTCAGCTTTGTAGCATCAAGTTCTTTCAATCTAGCCTGAAACAAAATTATTTAGGTATCATAATTGCTTGAACCTACCTCCAATCTTGAAAAATTTCGATCCTAGAGTCCCACCTGCAACAACCTTTAAAAATAGTAAAAGCAATTGGGTCAACATAAGTTAGTGAGTTCATGGATCTTTACCATATGTTTATTATTCAATCATCAGTAATCCCACATCCCACCCACTAGTTACAACAACTGTGAGCTTTTTTTTATATTCATAACTGGTCGACCGTTCTCGCCACTGGTCCTTCCACACCAGTCGATAATGGAACAACTATCCTATCTCACTAGTTTGTCCACACCAGTAAAATAAGATAATTGATCCACCTGTAGGTCCCATCCACTTTCAGAAAATGTATAAAGTACTTATTACACGTTATATATACTTGAAATAGAGTATTACTTATCAAACTATTTCAAATAACAACTGTGTAATAATATACACATTTCAATTTGTAGGTCCCAACGGGTCTACGAATCGATCTCAGACGTATAACATGCAACACATACTCGTAGTGCGGAATCCTAACGAATACACGTGTTTCGAACTAATACGAATATAATAGAACACACAAAGTAAACTCTATGTATTGCTCTGATAAAAGTGCTTACAAGTTGTAAATCACACAAGTACAAATGAGAACAAACTAAGCACTATTTATAGGCAACACACTGCCACAGGCGAACTTAACAAGTTCGCCACATCTAGCTTAGGCGAACTTATTACAAAACTTAACAAAATCATAGAAAACATTACATACTTAAAACATAAAGACCTAATCTATTACAAGGCTAATTGCCACACATAATGTTCCAACAAACTCCCTCTTGACAACAGCTTGGTCTTCATCTTCAAGTCTTACTCTTCCAACTCTCAAGTAACGAGCTTCCTTCACAAACTCCATACTTGTTACACACATTTTTATAATTGATTTGATATGTATGCATGTTTATGTCTGATTTATGATCACTTATTGTTCCACATGAATCTTGTTGATTGTCTTTCAGTTATATATGTATGATTAGATCACCTACAGTGTGTTTGTGATTTGTTTATGGGTTTTTGATATCATTATCCATGGGAACAGTATATGAGAGTTTAAAGGATATAGATGTTCTACCTACTTTGATAGATGAGAGGTGAGAAGTAGTTGGTTTGTCTTTGATGTTAGGGTTTTAGGTGTAAAGACTCTGAAAGGAGGTTTCCCCTAGGTGTCCTAGTATTCTTTGCATTCTCGTGTCTTATCGAGAGTCGAGCTACCCCTTACATTCCTTGAATGTATTGAAATAGTGAGACTGAAAGGTAATCTGTCTTCTGGGTACTTTAGTGTTGTTGGAGAGACTGAAATGTGATCCAACCAAGCAGTGAGCGTCACACACCCCTTAGGTTTTCCTTTTAGGTCACACCTTAAGAATGATTAGGGAAGGAGTATGTAGTTTGAGGGTGTAGTATTTATAGATCCTGGTTCCATCATTAGTTTCCTTAACCGAGAGAAATCCAAGGTTCACAAGCAGGTAGTGCTTTCCTCATTCTGTAGTTCGTCTAAGTACTTTGGTTGATAGTTGGTTGTCATTAGTTAGTTCTTTTTAGTTTGTTAGAGTTAGAATCACAGCACAAATTTCCCCCATTAAAATCAGTTTATTAGTTGAGCCAGAGTCTAGTTAGTTGTCACTAGTGTCTTGTAGGTTCGATGTCCGGACTTCTATTAGGTTGTACTTCAATTGATAGGTACACTTGCATGTCATTGTGGTCTAGTATTTAGTATAGTCTAGAGTATTTTTAGAGTGTCTAGGTTAAGTTTTTATAGACCATTCTAAAAGATCAATTAACCTTATTTGTCTAAAATTGAGTTTGTAAGGGTTATTCTTGTTTAGAAATAATGTATTAGCTTATCTGGGTAACAATTACATGATTTTGTCAATCGAATCATACTATCCATGAAAAAAAAATGCTTTGGGACAAAGTACAAGTTGTTTAGATTTAGATCGACATATTTTTGCCCAAGTAAAAAAGCTTTTTTGGCTAAAAGCAAATAAAAATCATTAATCTACAGAGTGGAAGTAAAAGATACGTGAGACCTTATTGTCTTCCAACCAAATCATACATTTTTTATCAAATAATCATAAAAAAAAACACCAGAAAAAGTTGCTAATGACAACATAAACAACATTCATTAGATAGATCTCTTCAATCCTTGTACTTCATGTCAGTCGATGAGAAGCCAGGCATGTCAAACGAGCCAGAAAACTTCTCCACATCAGCCTTGAGTTGTTCGATCTCTTTGTTGTTTACCAATCCCTTGTTGAAATCCTTCAACAATTTACCGAATTCCTTCTGGATGCTTAAAGTGATTTGAATTGAACGATGAAGAAACTCGCCAATTTGCTCAAAATCCTTCTCAACCAAACCCCTTGAGGTCATTGCAGGTGTACCTAACCAAACGTCATTTAGTTCATCATTCAAAGCACAAAATAAAAATAAAATTTTTGGGTAAAAGAAACATACCAATCCGAACACCTCCCGGGGCCAAAGCACTGCTGTCACCAAACACAGCATTCTTGTTCACAGTGATGTTTGCAAGATCACAAAGCTTCTCCACCTTGTTCCCTGCAAAACCATACCCAAACATGTAACGATAGTGGTGTGAGATATATGAGCGTCATGAGCCCTTACCAGTCAAGCCAAGAGGACGAAGATCCCACAAAACAAGATGGTTTTCAGTTCCACCGGTCACAAGCTTGTAGTCTTTGCTGATCAAGTAATTACCAAGCGCAACAGCATTGGCTCTAACTTGCTTAGCATAGACCTTAAATCCAGGTGACATGGCTTGTTTCAAGGCAACAGCTAGAGCACCAATCTGGTGGTTGTGTGGACCACCCTGCAGAGCTGGGAAAACAGCAAAGTTGATCTTGTCTTCGAAGTCATAAACAGCGTCTTCTGGCTGACCCTTCTTTGGTGGTTTTGGACCTTTGCGGTAGAAGATCATACCGGATCTTGGTCCCCTAAGACTCTTGTGGGTGGTGGTTGTCACCACATCACAGTACTCAAATGGATCTGCAGCTTCCTATCAAACCCCACCCAAAGAAATCTTTATTAATGTATTTTAACAAATACATGAATATACTGTAGTTTTAAAATGACTAACCAAAAAGACTGTTTCTAATCCTGAATCATGATAACTTAACATTTGTTTGTTTTATCCAAAATCAAACCCTAGATACGGATCTGAATTGGTGGATTCAATTACTCAGTCAGATTAACTTACTTTTCAGATGCAGATCTAGAAATCACAACAAACATGTATATTATATGCATATACCTGAGCAGCAACAAGACCACTGATATGAGCCATGTCGCATAGCATTAGAGCACCACACTTATCAGCGATGGATCTAATCCTCTTGTAATCCCAATCTCTAGGATAAGCACTTCCACCACAAATGATCAACTTTGGTCTGAAATCCAACGCTTTCTCCTCCATCTTCTCATAATCGATATACCCAGTAGTCGAATTCACCTTATAAGGCAAACTTTCGAAGTAAATCGAAGTCGCCGATATCTTCTTCCCACCGGAAGTATAGTATCCGTGTGTTAAATGTCCACCTGACGGCAGATCAAGACCCATGATCCGATCATGCGGGTTCAACAGTGCGGTGTAGGCAGCGAAATTGGCCGGAGATCCCGAGTAAGGCTGGACATTGACGCCCCATTTGGTGGGATCTAGACGGTAGGCTTGGAGGGCACGGCTACGGCAAAGGTTCTCGATTTCGTCGATGAACTCGTTACCACCGTAGTAACGGTTTCCGGGCATGCCTTCGGAGTATTTGTTGGTTAAGGGGCTGCCAAGGGCTTGGATGACGGCGAATGAGGTGAAGTTTTCAGATGCTATGAGTTCGATTCCACGGCACTGGCGCCGTTTTTCCTTTTCGATTAGGTCGAATATTTCTGGGTCGGCGGTGTCCAGGGCGGTGTTGCCCCATGTATTAACCGGATCCATGGCTTTTTTCTTTACAGAGAGAGGAGATGGTGGTTCGAGATTTTTGGAAATGGGGGGAGGGTTTTAATAGGCAAATGGATGTTACAGCTTTAGATCCTGTAGTTTCAATGCTTTTTACTTATGGTCCTTAACTTTTTTTTCTTTTTATTTGTATTTGCTTTTGGTGTTGGTGGCATGGAATAATCCGCCATAGATTTATATAATAAGTAAGGAGGCGTTTGCTACGTCGGAATTCAACGGAAATGGAATTTGAATTCCATTTATTTTGGGTGTTTGGTTCGTAAAATTCGTTAGAATTAGAATATGAATTTCATTCTTAACGTGTTTGGTAGAGAAAGGAATTGCAATTGGAATTGCAATTAATTCCTTTAAATGAAGGATTTCAAATTCCTTCCAACTTCTGAAGGAATTCAACTAAAGCAAATGGAATCTCCGACTACCGACCCTTGCGACCACTGCCGCCAACCCCGCCGCCACCACCGTCGCCCCGACTCCCACCATTGCCACCCCGACCATCCCCACCGCCGCTCGCCGCCCTCGCCACCTCCGCCAACCGCCGCATCCGACTCCGACCACCGTCGTCGACCACAAACGAAAATTCGACTATTTTTTCAAGTTTTTTTTTTTAATGAAATGAGGCAAATGAAATAAACATTTTAGTTTTTTTAGTTATTTTTTGTTTTATTATTTTTTTTATCTATTTTTAGGGGTTTTTTTCCTTATAAAAATGCAATTCCAAATCAAATTCTTTTTAATGATTGTTTTGTCAATCAAATGGATTAAGAATTCAAATTCATTTAATAGATTCTAATTTCTTAAAATTCCAAATGCTTTGAACAAAATACAATTCCAAATCCAATTCCTTAAAATTCCAATTCCAATTCCAACGAATTTCACGAACCAAACATCCCCAAGTGTGCTAAAAAGCCTAAAACAAACCTCTTGTGCGATGTTAAAAATTGTGTTTTACGTGTATTCATAAATTGTTTAATTTAAGACTTTTCATTTTATTTTTTATATTAGTACTTTAAAATTAATAATATAGAACAACATTACGTGCTTAAATTAATAATATTGAACAACATTACGTGCTTGATCTAGGTTATTTGGATCATGTCAATTTTATTCTTTTAAGTTGGTGGGTTGGTGACTGGTGGGTTGGTGAAAATTAATAATATTGAACAACATTACATAAGTCTTTTTAACTTGCCATTCTTTTGTCACTTGCTCTTTGGATCAACGCCTCAACCAGGTGGATGTCATATAAACTATAGAGTCAATATTTAGACTGAACGATGTAAGGGTGAAGCGCGGGCGTGGTGCCACCTCACTCTTCAAGAGCGTGAACACTGTGCGGGGTGAGGGCGGCGTGGAGGGGGCCGGGTGGTGGTGTTCACCGGCGTGAGAGGGGGTTGAGCATTTACTTTTTTGATTTTGTTACCGTTTGATTAAATTAATTTTTTTATTTTTTTTATTTACCCTATATAAATACCAACCTAAACAACTAAATTTCTACACAATATTTCTTCATTCTTCTATCTATATTTTTATAAAAATTTTAAAAATGTTTTCATGTCAATTTGTAAACAATCCAAACCGCCCGAACCACCAGAACAACCCTATGGGGGGTACGTTCCACAACCCCCGGAGACGAACCCGTTGTTAACGTTTTCAAATTGGAGTCATTACCCGCCTCGTTTCCCGACTTCAAATCCGTCTACACCCACAACCGATTTTTTATCCGACTATATGCAAGACTACGTAACCCCACAACCATCTTTCGACATTGTACCCAATACTCAACCGTCACCCGACATTATACCCTAAACTCAACCGCCACCGCAAACAAAAAGAAGAACACATAAAAATAAAGCCACTACTTCTACACCCGAAGCGGATACGGTTAAAGGGCGTTCCGAAAAGTGGTCGCTGGATAAGGAGCTAGCTTTGGTGAAAGCGTGGATCAACGTGTCGGAGGATCCAATAGTTGGTACGTATTGTCGGCGACGAGCGAGAGACGGTTGTATGGAGCTAGCTTTGGTGAAAGCGTGAACATCGATCATTTGGTCGACGACGAGAGAGAGAAATTCGTTAAATTGAAGAAAAATATAGTATGTAGTTTAGTAGTTTTTTTTAGTATTATGTTGTTTTTTCTTTTTAATATTATGTTGTTTTTTTTAGTATTAATATTATGTTGTTTTTTAAATGTTATATTGTTTTTTTATATTACGTTTTAATTTTAGTATTAATTAAATTAATAAAAAATAATTATGTAATTATTACAAAACTGACCATTTTCACCCCACCATTACACACCTAGGTGAGGGTGAGTTCTGGCACTATTTACGTGGCACAGAGTGTGCTCTCACCTTCACTCTTGCATTACTCATAAGGGGTGTGATGTAAGTATAAAAATATAAATAAATATATTTTTAAGATGATTTCACACGATCATGTTTTAAATTTATAAAATGATAATTACGTTAACTTAAAACACACACAATAGGCAAGTGTATCTATCGCAGCGTAATATAGTTTAGGTAAGAACCAAGTATCGAACCAATGGACACGGTCGAGTTCCAATACTCAACTTTTATTATCGTTTAGCCGGATTAATTAGTGAGTGGGATTAGTGTGCTTGTGAAGCTGAAAAGTAAATAACGGTAAGTAAATAACATAAAAGTAAAAACGTGTGTGATGAGTGTAACAGAAATGTAACTAGCAGAATAGTAAATAGCAAGAACGTAAATAAGGCGAAAATGATCAGATTACGGATAGTATTCCTTCGGGATTCGAATCAGCTTGGTACGTGATAATGTTAAGTTGACTAATTCAGTGGTAAGACTACAAACTTGTGACCCGGGTCACCGCTAGAGCCTCGTCCTCACTACATTTGATTCACAAATTATAATATTTAAGAAATGGTAGTGTCTCCCGTTAAGGACAACAGTTACCCTCAACCCATTGAATGGTCATCTCCGGGTTGGTTTAAGACATCGGACTTAAAATGCTTTATATTAAAGTTAAATAGGTGATTGTATTTTGCTCACTGAGAGGCGGTGTAACAATGGAACCAAATATAAATACGTATCGTTCCCAACATGAGTTCACCAATTCCTAGTCACATAATAAGCTCGTATAAAGACGTACGATCTTAGAAGTATAGACCAAGTCTTGGCTTATCAATCTATGCTCGTATAAAGACGTACGAGTTTCAAAGGAAGTTTGATTAAAAAGGGTTTTACGATCTTACTCTTTAAAATCAAGACACTCATAAATATAAAGACGGATTTAGACAATAATAAAAGCCCACCAAATGATGGTTTTCAAGAACGAATTAGTTAAAGACATAAACATACCACTAAATTAATACGTTAAACATTAGAATGCACCAAACATCATCTTCACCCTAGCAATACTAAGAAGTTTAAGCCACGGATGCCCATAACAACTAGCGTAGTGATGAGTTTCGTAGGCTCCCCTGTTGTGGAACAAGGAGTCTACTCTCTACTCTAACTACGAGAATGCTCTCTTTTTTAGTGTTCTTTTGGTCTGGATTGGTGTATGGAATGAAGAACTCAAGTCTCTTATTTATAAGCCTCAAAATGTGCAATGCACGGGCGTGCAATGGTTTGCACGGTAGTGCAAAGGTCTAGGGAATCAAACAGGGTATAGAGGACACGGTACTGGGCCGTGGGGAGCAAGGGACAGCAATGCACGACCGTGCATCCCCTTGTTTTCTCCCAGCTTTGTCTTTTAGCTGCTTGGTTGACTTTTGTTGACTAATTTTGACTTCTTGGGGGTCAATGCTCGGGAATGGATCTTCTAGAAGTTTGAATTCTTGGTGTTTTTTATAGGATTTAGCTTGATTTATATTTTCAACACCAAATAACCTGCAATTACAAAATATAAGTGTTTTAAGCATAAATTGCAAGGTTATTATTCAATTAGTACCATAATGTGAGATTATTATGTATGTAAAATATGTATAAATGATGACACATCAAGATGTTTGGATTGACTTATTTAACCTACTTATAACTTATTAACTTTTTAGAAAATGAGATAAGTCACAAGTATGTTTAGCTCCCCTTACTTTTTCTCCTTCTTTTAGTGATTTTTAAGAAGAAAGGGGCCACTTACTTTTAACTTATGACTTTTTAAATAAGTCAATAAATAGTTTTAAATAAGTAATCTCAAACACTCCCATAGTCTTAAGTCCATTGGCATATATAAATACAAATGTTTCAGTGAACATTGTACTTTGGACAAAGAAAACTTATTAACTTTTTTTCCAAATGAAAAGATTTTGCTAGTTAAAATGATAAGTAAAAGCTAAAACTTGCATTTATTAAATTAAAAAAATATAACACTTTATAATATTTGATTGAGTAAACACCGAATAATCGAACTATAATCAATAAAAAAAATTGAAATAGTCGAGTCAATTAAGACATTGATTGTTTGGCTATTATACTTTTATAATCGAGTTTTATGATTCGATTATGATTATAAATGTATAAAAAATGGAACCAAACCGCTATATATACCTTTTATCTATTATAAATCCTTATTATAATAAATGATTTCGAATAATGACACGTGTAATCACTATTTTTTTTTCACCAAAATCTTATAATTTCTCTACTTTAAGTTTAAATTTTAAAATTTAATTATGTTAATGTTTTTATTTTTTAAAATAGATAATATAAAATTTAAATTCTAATTACTTAATTAAGAAAACAAAGAATTTTATTTCTTGTTTTACATATTATTTTATTTTTTTTACACATTATTATACTTTTATTTTTTTTATTAAACAACCCCATGTAATACATGGGTATAAAATCTAATAATATTGATATATGGATCCTCTTATCTGCATACTCTCCCTATTTAATCGGATTTTAAACTCCTCCACGGTTTCACCATCTCTCCTTAGAATATTGTGAACTTTAGTAGTGTCTTTAGAACAACACTTTTGCTAACTAAAATTTTTAAGAAACTTTTGCCGCAATTCCTCGAAACTATCAATTTCACCAATCGGTAAATTGTCGAACCACACTCTAGCCATTCTGGTTAATGTTTGTGAAAATATATGATATGCAAATATATGGTACCACGTTGCATTGACAAACATTCTACTTGTGTTGCACCGTAGAAACTAAATATATGATCATCTGGGTATGAAATCCCATCATATTTAAAGGCATCTTCATTTTAGTCTAAAATTAGCTTTTGTAATTTGTCTGTTTAACTTATAATACAATGACATTCGCAACGGCATATAAGGAACAATTAAACCAGATGTAGGTATTGTACCTATCACACCAGCTACATTATCTGTGACAAACATTATTCATCCACTATACTTTCTCTCCTCGATTTTATTGTAATAAATGTGAATAACAAGGATGTAACACCCCACCCCAGATCTTAGGGGTGACACACCCTGGACATAAGGGTGGCATGTCACTGTTGGATGTAACACCCCACCCTAGATCTTAGGGGTGACACACCCTGGACATAAGGGTGGCGTCATGGGTGGATCTACAGTATAAGCAAATAAAATAACCGCTTTAAACCCCCCATGTTTTAAGGGCCCCAACAATTAAAGAAACCATTTCAGTCTGTATTTTAACGCAAAAATATATATGCTAATTTATCAACTTTTGTGTTTTTAAAGACAAACGATAATCTATAAACTTTTGTGTGAACATTATACGTTTTCACGCTCCATTAAATTATATTTTAGTAATTTTATATATTTATCAGAATCAAATAACCGGATAATCTTTTTGGTCAAATAAAATAAATAAAACTTTGACCAAAATAAATAAATAGATCAAATTTATCTGGATCAGAAACTTTAAACAAGTTAAAGTTTTTGATCTATAACCGGTTAAAAGACCAGAACCGATTTGTATGTCGTAACCAAGACTCTGATACCATTGTTGGGTTTTGAAGGTGGTGATCAGTTAGATTAGTTATAAAAAACGATTGATAAATAATAATAGATTAATAATAACTATTTAGTAATTATAAAACGCATGGAACGAAACCGATTCAACACAAAAACGAAAACCCAACAGGATCTGGGTTACAAAACATACGAACACGAAATAAATATATAATCTAACTACCAATGAGATAGATATACCTCGGTTAATGATTAACCGGTTGAGACACCGAGGTATAATGAACCGATGCTAGATCACGAACCGAAATGCGAGGGATTCGGGGGGGGCGGGGCTGGCCGGAAACGGGACAGCAGCGGCGACTGGGGCTGGTTTGGTGGTTGCCGAAAATCATCAAAGGAAGTATCGCTTTCGGTGTTCGGCGGCTGGCTTGGTAAAAGCAAAAGAAGAAACAAAAAAGAATTTTTTCTTGCTTCTCACGTGGAAACCAAAAACAGCCCTTATGGCTTTATTTTGATTGTCAAAGAATAATAATAACTAGATTAAACTCCTTAATCAATTTTATAACCCTTTTAAATTATCACCGGGCCTAGAACCCAATATTTAATAAAAAGCCTGAACTCATTTAATTGTTTTAATAAAAAAATTAAAACAATAAATATAAATTATTATTTATAAATTTGTATAAATAATAAGTCCCGTATAACGAGTATATATAAAATAGGTTTTTTTATATATTTTTCCCTATTATACTTCTAAATTACATATATTTCCAACCCCTAACTTTAATTACATATTTCCACAATTAACTTAAAATTATCCAATTGTCCCTCACAAATATTTTGAAAATATATATGTAAATAGTACTTTAATTGGTTTATTAAGGGTAAAATGGTAATAAAATAAGTTATTTTAAATGAATTAGATAAATATATAGTATATAGGTTTTAGGAAAGCGGAAATATGTAATTAAATTTTAGGGTTGGATAAATATGTAATAAAAGAACTTAAGAAGGGGATATATGTAAATGCCCCTATAAAATATATCCTCTCGCTAAAAGTTCGTAATAACCAGTTAAGCGGGTTAAGTGAATTTAATGTTCGTTGCCCTAGGTGTAACTCTTACGGGTCACAACTCAGTTAGTAGCGTTAAATAATCGGGACCAGACATACATATTTCCTACAGTAGGCTCGACCATTTGGATCGGCATTAGGCACTCGTTCGTCTCTAACCTGGCCATGTGCGTTTTTTATCGCCCAAAATAGAGTGGTCCATAACAAAATTTGATTTATACATAAAAAAAATAATAAATAAATCCATACTTGTTTAGAGAATACACAATTGTTAGTTGCATATTTAGACATGTTTTATCCTAATTTTTGTATTCATTTTTACTACATATCATGCATTTATCATTTATATATTCTTTTATTTTGTGTAACACTGGAATCGGTGGAGCGGAGTCTACTTTGAATTATTTTTATGTCTTTATAGGCATGGAGTGTGTGTGAGTGATTACAAGGGCATTGTAATGCATTAGAAGAATACTCAACAAAAGCATTGATTTGAAAGGCGAAGCAAATGAGGAGTAATTAGGCTGCAAATACACTAAATTTGATGCATCTAAATTGAAGTGGGCTAAATTAAAGTAATTGACCTCGCATTTGCTAAATGGGTCAACAACTTATTGATTTCATGGGCCCACTACAACTCTAAAAGAAAGCCCATAAAAGGCTATCTCTCGATGTCGGTTTTTGGCAACAAAATAATAGGGGGAATCATGAAGAAAATCACGTACCTTTTGTTTTTCGGCCATCTGGACGGTTTTCGGAAGAGGAGCAGGCAGAAAGAGCAATTGGGAGTTTTAGTTTTGAGTTTTTTGTTTTTTTAATGCAAAGATAATCTTTCTTTTGGATTCATAAGTTTTCTTATTTTATTTTATGTTCAACTTCTTGATATGTTTGACTATATGTAATTAGGGTTTATTTTTATGGTTTGATTTGATTCTTATTTGAGACGATTATGTGATCCGTTTATTTGAATGGTTTGTTTGTATGATTCTTGATCTTAAACCCAGATCTAATCCGGTATATATTAGATTGTTAATAAACTTGATCAACTTATTAATTTTTCTAATAAAGTTCTTCACTTTTTAAACCTCTAATCGGATTTTAATTCTTGATTCAAGGAACAAATAATGTTGTGTTTGTCTACGAACCCAAAATCATTATAGAATCATTCAATCTAATTGAACATTCTAAACGGCGTGAGTTTTTTATTATAATCGATACTTCTGTCATTGCAACCCGCACACTAAGGTCTGAACGACGAGAACTTGGAGTAGCTGGTTGGCTCTAATAAACGAACTGCGCTTGGTTAGACATTAGACAGAGTAGATATTCGAACGGCGCGATGTCTGGTATAGAGGTGGGCAAAAAAACTGGTTTCAAACCGGGTCACCGGAACCCGACCCGAACCGGTTTCACGACCAAACCGGTTTCACCCAACCCGATCCGAGACCCGATCCAAACCCGTAGGTGTGTAACCAGTTTTAAAAATAATTTTGGAGGCCGGTTCTTAACCCGAACCGGTTTCACCCTCAAACCGGTTTCGGGCCCGACCCGGTTCTCAAACCGGTTCGGAACCGGTTCGAACCGTTGGGATTTTTTATTTTAACGGCTTTATAGCCGTTGGAACGGCTATATGACCGTTTTTTTTGTATTTTGGAGCCCCTATAACTTGTATAAATAGATCTGGGTTGTATTGGTTCAACCACACAATTCCAAAACGCTCTCATTTCTCAAAAACACTCTTATTTCTCAAAAACGCTCACGCTCGAAAGTCGAAACTCTCAAAATGGCAAACGAATCTCAACAATCTAATATTGTTGGTGCTTCTCAAAGTGTTACTGCTCCCACGGTTGTGCGGGTTATTCCTACAACAAAGAATCCCAATGTTTGGCAACATTTCGATTTATGCGAAATGTCGAATGGTGGTCATAAGGCTCGATGCAAGTTGTGCGGGCATTTTTTTGGAAAAGACGCAAACACAACTTTGAAGAATCACATTGAAAAAAACTATTGTTCGGTTATAAAGGCTCAAGCTTCGCAAGGTCAAGCAAGTATGACAACCGAAGGTAATATTTTTGCGTATAATGTTGACTTGGTTCGGGAAAGGATGACGCATTTTGTGATTCAAGAGAGTCTACCTTTCAAACACTTTGACAACGAGCGTTTGACTCGCTTATTCAACAAACGCTTCGGAATCTGCTTTTTCTGTTAGTGGCAGGGTTGTTTCTTTACGAAGAACAAGACTAACTCCGCCATCGGTGGAAACGTGCATTTGCTTAAAAGATTACTTGGACGCGGCGGAAAGAATACAACATATATCTTCCCTTGAAGGCGAACTCGAAGTCGAGGGAGAGATATACGAGGATGAGGTGGAAGGAGGATTGATTGAAGCAATCGACGAAGACCTCCTACGAGGGAGTTCGGGATCCGACTAGTACCGACTACCCGGATTTTCAATATATCCACGAAGAAGACTTTTATATTTAATGTATTTTTAATTTGTAAACTTTTAATTATTTGTTTTGTAATTTCTAAACTTTATCTTGTATGTTTTGTAATTTTTAAGTTAAGTTAATATCTTTAACGGTTAAATTTTTAAAAAATTAACGGTTTTTTTTTTTTTTTAAATCCGGGTAAACCGGTTTGGGACCTGAACCGGTTTAGTAGCCAACCCGGTCCTCAACCCGGTCCGATCCGGTTTGGTAGGATTGGGTTCGATGATCCTTGAACCCGGTTCGTGACCCGAACCGGTTCGTACGTCGACCCGGTCCAAGCGGGTATTGCCCAACCCGACCCGGTTTTAAACCCGAACCGGTTTCGTTTGAAACCCGATTTGTACACCTCTAGTCTGGTATTGATACGAACCGTTAAAATTAAAGGATCATTGCACCATAATTGTTAATGACCGTAAGCCAAGTCAAACCAAATAAATTACCTTTGTGTTGGGATTGTATTTAAAATATTTGAATTCAATTTACAATTTAATTAACCGTTTTTAGTATCTATTTTTCATAATCAAAACCCTCCTCCCAAATCAATTGATTTTAACAACAATTGAATTTACACTCAAACGTTTTTGGCATAATTAAGTTAATCTGTATCCCTGATGACACGAACCTTACTTCCACTCATACTATTTTTAGTGTGTCAAGTAGGTTTACTTTATTTATTTATTGGATTCGACACCCATCAACCATATAACCAAAATGCTAAAGTGATACTATTTGTTAAATTCTCAAATATCCTATAGTAACAACAAAATATTTACTATTGGAAATTTTAATATAACGTCACCAATATATGAAACGGGGTCCATAAACCAGGTCAAAGAAAGGTTTGACTGACCATTACATCGGGTTGTTCTGACCCGTCAAGGCTGCAAATTCCAGCCACGTTTTGCAAAATCACATGCTCAGCTGATTCGGTTGTGTTTTGTAGTGGAGGATAGGTCCATGTTTCGGTTATCTGTACAGTAACAGCATGAAACAAATCCTTATATTAGTACACACACTAAGCTATCATTATGAATTTCAAAAAGGTGAATACAAAATAAGTGCCCTTCATTTTAGAACATGCATTGGACCCCTAACCTTTAGAGCATTCCTCATTCCCATAATTTAACTAAAAAACATTATTTTCTAAATTTTTACCTCTAATTTTTTTAAAAATCTCTCATATCTCATCCTCCATACTTATCTCTATTCAATTAAACAATACTTTTTTATTTTTCTTTTTATTATTTTTTCTCTTTCTACCACTCATAAAAAATATAAAATAATGGATATGGAATTGAATTATAAGTTCTCAAGTATGCAAACTTCCATGTGCACCTCTCAGCTCCAATTACATAAACAGGCTTTCTGGAATGTTAAAAAGGAAGTTTCTTCCATAAAACAAGGAATTTGGTATTCAACTTAGGATATTTGCTGAGATTTTGAAGATGCTTACCCCGTAGTGCAAGCCTCACTTAGCATGCTCACTGAATCAGCAGTAATCACAAAAGCATCAGCCCAAGCTAGATGCCCCATGTGTGGATTTGGATCTACATGTATTCACTGTATCAACATCTTCTCTTTCTGTTTTATACAGGTGGCAAAACGGCAGGAGGCTCAAAACATGTTATTTGGTGTGGGCCATGTCGGTTTGTCCATTAACAGTTCATGTCCAAAAAATTTATAGTGTGTCATATATGATTTACCAATCTATACTTTTCACTAATAAAGTTAGATGACCTTGTGAATGGTTCAAAATTGCCACCTCTATATAGTTAGGGAAGTAATAATGGAAATCATTAGTGATGAAGGGGTGGGTACCTTGTCCATCCCAGATATAAACCTTAGGATGGTTATGAAATTCCTTTACCAATATCTCAGACACCTGTTGGTTAAATGTTTAGAAAAATGTTTTTTTTTTCATTGGAATATGATTTAACTTATACTAGAAACAATCCATACCTGCCGGGGAGTTCGTCTAGAAAATGAAATCCTAATGCTCCCACAAGTTGGGAGAACATTCATCAATGATGTTGTTAACTGCCTTGCCAGGTCAGCGCCATATCTGCAGTGACCTATAAGATCCAAAGAGCCTTCTTAATTCAGAAACTTGTTAGAATGCACGAGTGGAACAGTACTTGTAAGGTTACTTTTAGCTTATTAATTTTTGGTGCGGTTCGAAACTGATAATATGATAACCTAATCAAAATCATAAAAACAGTAATAGTACAGGCTGCAGAAGATGGTGTTTGGATGTGCTTTTGCTGTTTGAAGTTGTAATGATTAGATAATCAGTTGTTTGTGTGTGTAGAGTGTAGACAATACAGATTATTCAGGTAACTAAAAATAAATGACCAAAAAGGACATCCGTGATTTTTTTTATTATTAAGCTGAAACTTTAAAATATTACAATTAACTTTCTATCAGCTATAGTCATACTTTTACAAAAAAACCAGTTTAGTATCACGTAGGAACAACTTTTTGGGAGAAGAAAAGTGTGAACGTGATAAATATAGAAATACACTCACGAATAGGTCCTCCTATGTTGACCACAAGCAAGGGTTTGCATAATGATGCCAGCTCATCATGCCAGGCTGACGCTGCACACTGCAGTGCATCTGAATCAATTTGATGAAGGGCTCCAAATGTTAGGACCTAAGGTTGTATATAGAACCAGCTTCATAAGTATATTTTCAATTGAAATATTTGTTTGTACTTGCATAATGTAATATTTAAAGGTGGTAATTTTCTCCATTTATTTATAAATAGGGTGATTTGGGTTATGTTCTGTCTCTAATAGGTCAAATGGGTCAAGCTAAAATACTTAACCAAAAGGGAAACATGTTGAAAGACATTCCACCTCTTGATCAGGAAAATAGGTTAATATTGATATAATGAATTCTATAATCATATTTAACGCATTAGGTATTTATAGAACTCAAAAAAATGAACTGAAAGAGTTTGTGGGGCCTAACCGACCTGTACTAATTAAAGGATTTGACCCGTTGCCCGACCCACCTAATTTGCCAGCCCAAGTAATATACGTTAGAAGATCACAAATGGGGCCCGAACCGAGGACTGGCCCAATAATACCAAGGAAGGATGTTACCCACCACATTTCTTCGAGGAGGTTGACGAGGAGTAATCCACAAGGAATTTGTTTCTTTCCTTCAGGAGTCAGTGGATAATAATCATGATGAGGGCTAATCACCAAATCAAACCTACTCAAATGTGAACGTGGGTGTTGTATCTACAACCATCATAGAACAATAAACATCATTCGTGATTATGTTATGCTGAATGTTCAAACTATAACACGATAAGCACATGCAATGCAAAGTTGCAAACATAACTTTGTTACAGGGATAAAACAATACATTATTGAGCAGGAAAAGCACAATATTAATTTTTAAAGATGTCCACTGTTCGGTGTCCTACACACAAAAGCAGTAAAACGACACTAGAATTTAACGTGATTCGGTCTAGGTGACCTACATCCACAGGCTGCAACTAGGGATCTTTTCAATATTCAGGTGCTCAAGAAATTACAAATACATAAGACAATATTTATGGAGAACTAATATAGGGTTAATAGCTTAACCACAAAGTTAAGCCCAATTGGGCCCCAACCCTAACCCTGCGCAAGAGGTCCCCTAGGGCCGGCCGGCTCCTTAGCCTCCACACACGACAAAACCTATTCCATGACTCCACTACAAAATATCAGTGAATTTGATTTGGTCGGTCACTTAGGTTAGGTATGTGATTATTAGTTCATTAAACAATGTGGCGGGTCAAACATTGTACAAAATAACAAGTATTAATAAATAAGGGCTCCTTCTCAAACCTGTATAGTGAAAACATGGTCCGGAGCCAACCGTTTAATTGAAGTTGCAACAGATATAGTATCCCTGCCAGATGCAACCACCAATAGTGGACCATCTCTAGGAGAAAAGGATGCTGGATGAGGGATGTTAAATATGTAATTCCATTGATTAAAAGTTAAAACAAACATATACTTGTGAAAAGTTTCAGTAGCATTTAAGATATCAGATTGATCTGCACCACCATAAACATAAACAAAAACAATACCCTCATCACATTCATCTACATCACATGTAATACGTTATAGACCTATGGACGGTGGATCAAAGAGTTGCATTCTTAATCTTTTGTGGGTAGAAACTATTGATCCCCTCTTTTGGCATACAAACACGCTGTCCAAACAGCATATTAATAAGAATAACTCTAATAGACATGGAATGATAAACCCTTACATACAAAGAATGCCGATGAGATAGGCCTAAAGCTCGAATCAGTCCATAACACTGATTCTCGGCTCCGGCAAAGCCATTTCCGATTATAACAGCTCGTCTAACGCTTCTATGCATTTCACCGATAGGCGGAGGTTTTTCTAGGGTTTAAATCTTCGACTTTCCACGTCAATTTCCCATCCCGTTTCATCCCCAAAAAAAACACCAGTTTAGTTTCACACTGAGCCATTAAACTCTTTTAAAATAAATTCAGTCGCTTTTTTATACATACATGGAACTATAAAAAATACATTCTATAAAAAAAAGAAAGATTTTCTACTAAAAACTATTTCCACACTACATATTTTTATATTGTAAATTATTTTCAACATCGAAAGATTTATTCAGATAAATTGATGTAGGTAACGGTAATAAAGGAATAAAAATTTCAAAATGAAGAAGATATAGTAAAACAAGAAGATACTTGATCAGTTTTAGTGAGATTTAATCAAAACGACGTATGTTGCATTATCTAAAGTTAAAAGTAGAGATATACTCATTGATCTTAGATAAAGATTGTAAACTTACCAATAAAACATCAATGATGTATAAAAATAAGTATCTAGAGATTTGTGAATTATAACGGTAACTTTTAATTTTTTATTATTACATTTAATACGTAATTTCAGTCATAAGAAATATGTTAAAATTTATGAATTATATCATTTTTATTATTCAACACATGTAATACACGAGTTTTTAAGCTAGTTTTAAATAAAATTAAAAAATAATTATAAACGAACTAAAAATATTTAAAAATTAAACTTCATTAACAAAAAAATAATACAAACAAAAAATGAAATAAAATTTCACTTAATTAAAATAACTACTCAAGGTTTGGTATGTGGACTCTTAAAATATGCTCGACGAGATCCGCACGTAGGTTAAGATTTCTTGGTAATGTAATTCTCTATTCGTATTTTCGTTTACTTGTAGACCGTCTTGAACAGATGGAAGCTTATTTCCATGAAAATGACATAACGCTTGATCTTGGTCTTTTACAGTCATGTTGTGTAAAATGATACAAGCGTATATTATTTTTCTAATATTCCATGAGTGCATTGCTCGTGCGAGGTCTCGAATTATAACCCAACGACTTTTGAGGGCACCGAAACTCGTTCAACATCCTTCATGCTGCTAAGTGCTTGAATCTTTTTCATTTATCAGTGTATGGAAAACTAATTATCTTAATAAAAGTAGTTTCATTTGGGTATATCCCATCAACAATAGAATACGCATGCTTGTAATGTGTAAGATCGAGATATTACAAGATGATTATGTTTAGTTGATATTGGCGGAAACAATAACAACTATGAAAATGCAACAAGAAACTATAAAGAGAATACTGATAATGCACAATGTATTTCACTCTTAAAAGCTTACAAGTTACAAAGAAAACTCTAAGGAAGCACACATACAAATGAAGAGAAACAATACATATAAAGGAACTTAGAATCAAGATAGACCTTTGATTCTAAGGATCATATGAAACACACGTCGTTGATCTTTAACAGATGAAAAGCTACACTACAATTGGTTTACAACAAAAAGACAACTGCAGCAAAAAGACAACTGCAAAAACAAAAGGTCTTCTTAGGAATCTTTGCATGTGAGTTCAGAAATAGGAACATTGTCTTTTGTCTTCTGCACCAATGTAACATCCCGAAATAATATAAACGAATAAAATATGGCAAGAGCGGGGTTTAAAAATAAAAGGAAGAGAAACGGGCTCCGACTTGGCTCCTATGGGTCGAAGGGGAACCCAAGTATATAAAGGCAAGATCAGAACCTCCCCCTCATCACCCTCCATTTGCGCAAACTTAGAGAGAGAAAGAGACATCGGGTTAGAGAGAGAAAGCTTCGGATACGACTCGAAAGCTCAAGGAATCCCGATCACCATCTTTGGAACATCTAGCAACAAGGAGGAGGCGAAAACAGGTAACAACAAGCTCTCAGATTCGATTTTAGTTTGAAAATGGGTTTTAGGGTTTGTAAAAAGTTTTCACAAAAATATGAGATTTTTACGTTAGAATTGATCCATAAGTGTATATCTAGCTTCCATGGAAACTAGATACAAGTTTTTGACGTAAAAAGATCGAAGCTTGGATCAAAAACGAAGAATTTGATCAAGAATAGATGAATGGTCCGAAAACTCAATGAATGGTCCGAAAACTCTGAAACGTTCGAAAAGTATTTCGTACAGAACTTTTCGATCGAAAAGTAATTCGGACATCATATGTGACGTTTCGGATTTTTCGTTCTCGCACTTGTATCATAATTATCGTGTAATCATTCTCTATTTGAATAAAGTGTAAGAGCTTTATTTAGTTTTATACAAATAGGTATTTTATTTTACGGATTTAAATTAATTAAAATTTTATAAGTTTTAAAAACTAATATAAAATTTTATATATAAAAATCTAAATTTTAAAAGTTGCATATTTAATAAAATAATCTATTTAAATAAGATAAATAACTTTTATAAAAATTATTTATAATAATAATAATAAAATAAGTTAAAAAAAACATTTAAAATATAATATTAAATTAAATTAATTTAAAAGAAATTAAATTTATTTATTTAATAAAAACTTTAGGGGTTGTTTTGTAATTAATCAAACTAGAGGGTTTTAAAACTGAAATCGGTTGAGAGGCTGTTTCTGAACAATTTAAACTACAAGGACCCATCCGTATTTATTTCAAGGGCTAATTTAAGTCAAACCAAACTCCAGGGACTAAAACTGCCAATTCCCAAATCGTTTATCCGGTCACCCCCTTCGTTGGTCCGGCGGGTAAAGGAACTTTCCGGCGACGCCCGACAAGGCTGTTTCCCTGCACCTCGACAGCCGCTAAAGGCTTCTCTGGCTTCGTCTCTCCCACACGAACTAGACCCCCCGACCAATTGGTCTCCCCAACATATTATGGATCGTCTGATCCTGTTGGTGGCCGAGAAACCCACGCTCAAATTCGAGCCCGACAGTCCACCTCCACGCGTGTTGAATAGCTGGTTAGTTTCGTCTCGTCCAGACTAGTGTCGGGACGTGCCCAATTGCACGTTTTGACATAGGAATCGAGCTCGGCTATAAATAGCCATAGTCGGCCCTACACGAGCTCGCTACCCTCCTTCCACCCACTCTCACTCCAAATTGAGGACACCATCACCTTCGTCGCCTCTGAGTGAAGCTGTGACCAAGATTTCAGGAGCTAATTCCACACAGAAGTCGATTCCCACTTGTGACATTTTCGAGTTCCAAAGCCTTGCCAACCAGACCCGTTGCGACTAGGTTCGAGTCTCAAAACGATTCCACTGTCTTCTATTAATCCCTGGTAAGCAATTCCAGTCGAAAACACGGCAATCGCCCGTGAGTTACCGGGCAAACCCAGTGTCCTCGGACACGGTTTGCCGGTCACCGAAGACCAGCGACCAGACTTGCTGTTGTGTATTTAAATTATCCAATATGCGTGTGTATGTTTGAGTTACAGGTCGCGGGTTCGAATTCGGTTGGCCTTCGGCCCAATCTTTTTTTACTTCTGTTTTCATTTTATTTATTTTATTTAATTATCTTAACTTATCTAAATATTCTTTTTATACAATAAAGACTAAAACAAGTCGGTTTACTCGTTCGTTTATTTCGGAAACCATTAAAATTCTTTTATACCTATTTAATTCACAAGAATTTTTATAAAATAATAAATACTAAATTTTTATAAATTTGTTAAAATAATTTCAACTTGTAAAAAAGAATATATATAATGATGACAAAAAAAAAATAAAAAAAAAACTTTTATAAAATACTTAATAACTACTTAATTAAAAATGTAATATTTTAACAATATATATATATATATTTATAAGTTAAAGTTTTACAAAACCATTATCATTTTTCCTACCATATTTTATACAAATAAATATTAAGGAATATTAAAACCTATATACATTTAAATACAAATACACACATATAAGCATACAATAATACCCAATTATCTACATAGGGTATCAACTACAACATCCTTATCACCTACACGCGTGGAAAAATACCCGCTTGCATGGTGATTTGCATAGCCCCTATTTTACATTTTTATACATTTTGGGGTGAAACATTATTCATGCTACTCACATTGTTTATACGTGTTATAGATGTGGACTATATGCTTATTACTTGGATGTACATACATTAAACACAAGACAACCAACTGTAATATTGATAGATCTATTGTGCCTGACCAGCCCACCCGGTTAGGGTGTTTATTACTGCATACTCGGATATAGCCTTGGGTTATATTCAAACATATCAGATATAGTGGATAACTATATTCAAACATACCGGACTTAACTGTTGTGCTATGTTCAAGCGCGTCAAACAAGGTTTGAATTGTGATTAAATAAATGATACATCGTATATGCTATGGTTAACAAAATAAACAATGAGTCGCAAAACGTTTTACACTACTATTTACCGGAATTACTAAACCTACGTACTCACCAACTTTTTAGTTGACACTTGATTTAAATAATGTTTCAGGTTTGGATATGTGATTGTTTGCCGAAGATTTCTCCACTTAAGAACTATGGACCTAGTTAAATAAATCAATGTTTTGAACTAGACTAGGTTATTTGAAATGTATTGTATTTGGATCTTTGTTGTCTTTAAATTTAACTAATGAATTATGCAACATTTTAGTCATCATGTGCTTATGAACAATCATTCCATTGTCCGCCTCGATGATTCCGCCATCGGTCGGGGTGTGACAGATTGGTATCAGAGCCATGGTTATAGGGAATTAGGTTATTAGACACAATGACCTAGACTATAACCCTAGGACTCCCTTTTATGTGTTATGTGCTAAATGATAAATTGCTATGTGAATTATTTGTAGTTAGGTATTATTTGAATTTTCCCGAGTTTGGTACATGAGACTTATACACATACATACAAGGCTTTGATACATGATACATACTTTACATACACATTTGACAAACAAACTTATGCAAACAAATACACTACCCATCCTTATCCATACTCTTTTCTAATCCGTATTAATTGCAACAATTCCTACACATTTTATACTCATAGACTCTCAAGTCTATCAAAATCTTGAAAATCTCGTCAACGACTTAATTTCTTGAGACCAGTAAAGGACACGTGCAATCTGGAAGGGTGACACCTGTACATTGGGTTTTCTGTCTAGGAAAGCATTTCGTATAAATCCAAATAAACGGACCCGTATGCTTTTCTGGGAATTCCTGAAGTGAGTGTTTACCTATAGGCTAAAGCATGTCTCTTCGAAAGTTTCGGGGAATTATTTAACGTTGATAAGTCAATGTATTCGCAAGGATACAATCCGAACTTAAACTCAAAATTTGGGGACGTTATAGCAAGATAGGAAGAACTAGACGAACATGCAAAGCAAATCATTATTACGGGTGCACACGTAATGACGATTTGTAGTGCATGCAAGTCCCGGCAATTCCTATTATGCAAATAATGCTCTATAACATCATGTCCTACCCGAAATAGATGACTTAGTTTACCCGATCAACTTAGAATAAATACACATGCACTGGCACGCGTCATGAGGAATCCCTTTTTTCTGCTTACATTATTTCCCGCTATAACTCGTATATATCCATCTTATCTAAAATATCATTGTCTTTTCTTATGATGTTATAATGCCTCCTCGTCGTGCAAACTCTAGCACTTCCAACCCAGATCTTGCTACTCTTCTTGCCCAGCTAGTAGGGCAAATGACCCAAGCAAATAACAACAGTGACGGGTCTCACAACATCCAAGGGAATGGTGGTACCAACCCGCCTCAATGCACGTTTAAGCACTTTAACTCGTGCAATCCTACAAATTCTTCGGGACTGAAGGTGCTATCGGCCTACTTCAATGGTTTGAAAGCATGGAAAGCACATTCCTAAACAGTGACTATCCCGATAATCTTCGGGTTCGCTATGCCACAAGTGTACTTCAAAAGAGAGCCCTCACCTGGTGGAACGGTGAGAAACGCACTCGTGGTGCTGAGGTTGCTACATCCTTATCATGGGATGATCTGAAGAAGGCCATGACTGATGAATTCTGTCCTCGAAATGAAACGAGGAAGCTCGAGACTGAGTTTTGGGATCTTGCCCAAGACAGCGGGGATAATCTGGCTTACACCACCCGGTTCCAAGAGCTAAGTCTGTTGGTGCCTCATATGATAACTCCCCTTACTCGGGGAATTGAAAAATACATAGGCGTCCTGCCTATGCAAATTCAAGATGCTGTGCTAGGAAGCAATCCTCCTACACTCTAAGCTGCTATCCGTCTATCTGCTACACTATCCGACAACCATGTCAAAGTCGGAATCTTAACAAGAAAGGGTTCCAAGAAAGTTGTTTCTACTCTTGCGGCCGTCAAAGATGTAAAATCCGAGTCTTCTAACCGCAACAAGAAACGAAAGGGTCGAAACTTCGCAGCCGTAACTCACGTTGTACCTGCTATTCAAGCGGCCCCCTTGGGTCAAAACCCGAAAACTTATCTGGGCCCGAATCCCCAATGCCAGACCTGCAAGTACCATTATCCTGCCAATCTACCATGCCGATTGTGTTCAAGCTGCGGGCGATATGGACACGTAGTCACTACTTGCCGTACTCGTCCTCCCGTCCATCAAGCTGCTCCAGCCAACTGCCCAATCTATCCGGCACCACTCAATGGTCGGGCATGTTACGAATGTGGAGACCCAAACCATTTTTGTGACCGATGCCCAAAACTTCATCATCAAAGTGGTCCTCAAGGACGAGCGTTTAACATAAACGCTAATGAGGCTCAAGCAAACAACGACGTGATAAACGGTACGTTTCTCGTAAACAATCATTATGCATTCGTTTTATTTGATACCGGTGCCGATAGGAGTTTTGTATCTCTTACCTTTGAATCTCGACTTGCTAAACAAAGAACGAAACTTGACAATTCTTACTCCGTGGAGATAGCAAACGGAAATTCTATTACTATAAATTCTGTTATCCGCGACTGCAATCTCGAGCTTAATAATCACAAATTCTCTGTTGATCTCCTTCCAATGCAATTGGGAAGTTTCAATATTATAATTGGCATGGACTGGTTATCCAAGCACCATGCCGAGGTTATTTGCTACGAAAAGTGTATTCGTATACCTCTCCCTTCGGGTGACACGTTAGTTATTTTCGGTGAAAAACCATGTCGTGGTCTTCAAATCATGTCTTGCACATTGGCACAAAAGTACTTGCGGAAAAAGTACGTTGCCTTCTTGGCCCACATAGTTGACACGAAAGACAAGGGTAAGAAATTGCAAGACATTCCAATCATTCGAGATTTTCCCGAAATATTCCCCGAGGATTTACCTGGTCTTCCTCCCCCTAGACAAGTGGAGTTTCGTATTGACCTTGTGCCCGGGGCAACTCCCATGGCAAAAGCCCCCTATCGTCTTGCACCTTCCGAGATGCAAGAGCTTGCAAGTCAATTACAAGAACTCTCATCCAAAGGATTTATCCGCCCGAGCCATTCACCTTGGGGTGCTCCCGTGTTGTTCGTAAAGAAAAAGGACAGATCGTTTCGAATGTGCATCGATTATCGTGAACTCAACAAGCTTACAATTAAGAACCGTTATCCTTTACCCCGTATCGACGATCTTTTCGATCAGCTTCAAGGTTCAACGTGTTTCTCCAAGATTGACCTTCGTTCCGGGTACCATCAACTTCGTGTTCTTGATGAAGACATTCCGAAGACTGCCTTTCGGACTAGGTACGGTCACTACGAATTCATGGTCATGCCATTCGGTTTAACTAATGCACCTGCGGTCTTCATGGACCTCATGAACCGTGTATGCAAACCTTATTTGGACAAGTTCGTGATCGTTTTCATTGACGACATTCTCATCTATTCTAAAACGAAAGCGGAACATGAACAACATCTTCGTTTGATTTTGGAACTTTTGAAGAAAGAACAACTATACGCCAAGTTCTCCAAGTGTTAATTCTGGCTAAAAGAGGTTCAATTTTTGGGACACATAGTCAGCGATAAGGGAATTCATGTGGACCCGGCAAAGATCGAGGCGGTAAAGAATTGGAGTACTCCTAAGACTCCTACCGAGATTCGTTCATTCCTTGGACTAGCAGGTTACTATCGTCGTTTCATCTCAAATTTCTCCAAGATTGCGGTCCCGCTCACTGCCTTGACTCACAAAGGTAAGCACTACGAGTGGGGACCCAAGCAAGAGGAAGCTTTTTAAACTCTAAAGCACAAGCTCTGCAATGCTCCTATTCTAACTCTTCCTAGTAGTAATGACGACTTTGTCGTTTATTGTGATGCATCCAACCAAGGTCTTGGTTGTGTTCTTATGCAACGAGGTCAAGTAATTGCATACGCATCACGTCAACTCAAAGTCCATGAGAAGAACTATACAACCCATGATCTCGAGCTAGGTGCTGTCGTTTTCGCCTTGAAAATTTGGAGACACTATCTATATGGCACCAAATGCGTGGTTTTCACCGACCACAAAAGTCTCCAGCATATTTTCAATCAAAAAGAGCTTAATATAAGGCAACGATGATGGGTTGAACTTCTAAACGACTACAACTGCGAGATTCGCTACCACCCTGGCAAGGCAAACGTTGTAGCCGACGCCTTGAGTCGTAAAGATCGTATCATGCTTCATAGTGTTTATATTCATAACGATATCCAAGCCCGTATTCTCAAAGCACAACACACCTCGGTTACCGAGGGAAACATGTATCAAGAGATGGCATGTGGTGTAGAACTCTTGCCAGAAACCAAAGCCAACGGTCTATTGCATTACTTGGACCGTATCTAGGTTCCCGATCGCGACGATCTTCGTATATTTTTGATGAACGAGTCCCATAAAACTCGATATTCGGTACATCCCGGAGCTGATAAGATGTACATGGGTCTCCGTCAGCAATATTGGTGGCCCGGCATGAAAAAGGATATTGCCCTCTTTTTGGCAAAATGCTTAACTTGTTCTAAAGTGAAGGCCGAACACCAGAAGCCTTCCGGACTCCTTGAACAACCTGAAATTCCCGTGTGGAAGTGGGAGAACCTTGCTATGGACTTCATCACCAAACTCCCACGCACCTCTAGTGGGCACGATAGTATCTGGGTTATTATCGACCGACTTACAAAGTCTGCTCATTTATTGCCTCTTCGTGAGGACTATCGGGTCGAGAAATTGGCTCGGATCTACATTAATGAAATTGTGAGTCGTCACGGAATCCCTTTGAACATCATCTCCGATCGTGATTCGCGTTTTACTTCCCGATTTTGGCAATCATTACAATCAGCGCTTGGTACTCGTTTGGATTTAAGTACGGCTTACCATCCTCAAACTGATGGACAAACCTAGCGAACAATCCAAACTCTTGAAGATATGCTTAGAGCTTGTGTCATTGACTTTGGTGGCAATTGGGATTCTCACCTACCACTGATTGAATTCTCCTACAACAACAGCTACCACACAAGTATTAACATGGCACCGTTTGAGGCTCTTTATGGACGGAAATGTCGTTCACCGATTTGTTGGAACGAAATTGGTGAAGCACAAATCACCGGTCCCGAGCTTATCCAAGAGACCACCGATAAAGTCTCTCTTATCCGTGACAACATTCGGGTAGCAAGGAGTCGGCAAAAGAGCTATGCCGACAAGCGACGAAAACCCTTGGAATTTCAAGTTGGAGATATGGTTCTTCTAAAGGTATCACCTTGGAAAGGCGTAGTCCGATTTGGAAAGAAAGGAAAACTTGCACCTCGATATGTGGGTCCATTCAAGATACTCGAAAGGATAGGAAAAGTGGCCTACAAACTCGATCTCCCTTCAGAACTTAACAACGTTCATCCAACCTTTCATGTATCAAATTTGAAAAAGTGTCTAGCCGACGAGAATCTCCAAATCCCTCTTGACGAATTGCGTATTGACGAAAAAATGCACTTTGTTGAAAAACCCGTGGAAATCATGGACCGAGAAGTTAAGAAACTCATGCGTAGCCGCATCCCCATTGTCAAGGTCCGTTGGGAGTCTAAACGTGGACCCGAGTTCACTTGGGAACGTGAAGACCAAGTATCCGCATCTCTTTTCATAGCCTCCACTAGTTGAATTTCGGGGCGAAATTCCTCTAACATGGGGAGACTGTGACGTTTCGGATTTTTCGTTCTCGCACTTGTATCATAATTATCGTGTAATCATTCTCTATTTTAATAAAGTGTAAGAGCTTTATTTAGTTTTATACAAATAGGTATTTTATTTTACGGATTTAAATTAATTGAAATTTTATAAGTTTTAAAAACTAATATAAAATTTTATATATAAAAATCTAAATTTTAAAAGTTGCATATTTAATAAAATAATCTATTTAAATAAGATAAATAACTTTCATAAAAATTATTTATAATAATAATAATAAAATAGGTTTATAAAAAAACATTTAAAATATAATATTAAATTAAATTGATTTAAAAGAAATTAAATTTATTTATTTAATAAAAACTTTAGGGGTTGTTTTGTAATTAATCAAACTAGAAGGTTTTAAAACTGAAATCGGTTGAGGGGCTGTTTCTGGACAATTTAAACTACAAGGACCCATCCGTATTTATTTCAAGGGCTAATTTAAGACAAACCAAACTCCAGGGACTAAAACTGCCAATTCCCAAATCGTTTATCCGGTCACCCCCTTCGTTGGTCCGGCGGGTAAAGGAACTTTCCGGCGACGCCCGACAAGGTTGTTTCCCTGCACCTCGACAGCCGCTAAAGGCTTCTCTGGCTTCGTCTCTCCCACACGAACTAGACCCCCCGACCAATTGGTCTCCCCAACATATGGATCGTCTGATCCTGTTGGTGGCCGAGAAACCCACGCTCAAATTCGAGCCCGACAGTCCACCTCCACGCGTGTTAAATAGCTGGTTAGTTTCGTCTCGTCCAGACTAGTGTCGGGACGTGCCCAATTGCACGTTTTGACATAGGAATCGAGCTCGGCTATAAATAGCCATAGTCGGCCCTACACGAGCTCGCTACCCTCCTTCCACCCACTCTCACTCCAAATTGAGGACACCATCACCTTCGTAGCCTCTGAGTGAAGCTGTGACCAAGATTTCAGGAGCTAATTCCACACAGAAGTCGATTCCCACTTGTGACATTTTCGAGTTCCAAAGCCTTGCCGACCAGACCCATTGCGACTAGGTTCGAGTCTCAAAACGATTCCACTGTCTTCTATTAATCCCTGGTAAGCAATTCCAGTCGAAAACACGGCAATCGCCCGTGAGTTACCGGGCAAACCCAGTGTCCTCGGACACGGTTTGCCGGTTACCGAGGACCAGCGACCAGACTTGCTGTTGTGTATTTAAATTATCCAATACACACATAACCAGCGATGGGAAGTAGCCCGGCTGGTTATGCGTGTGTGTGTTTGAGTTACAGGTCGCGGGTTCGAATCCGGTTGGCCTTCGGCCCAATCTTTTTTTACTTCTGTTTTCATTTTATTTATTTTATTTAATTATCTTAACTTATCTAAATATTCTTTTTATACAATAAAGACTAAAACAAGTCGGTTTACTCGTTCGTTTATTTCGGAAATCATTAAAATTCTTTTATACCTATTTAATTCACAAGAATTTTTATAAAATAATAAATACTAAATTTTTATAAATTTGTTAAAATAATTTCAACTTGTAAAAAAGAATATATATAATGATGACAAAAAAAATAAAAAAATAAAAACTTTTATAAAATACTTAATAACTACTTAATTAAAAATGTAATATTTTAACAATATATATATATATATATATATATTTATAAGTTAAAGTTTTACAAAACCATTATCATTTTTCCTACCATATTTTATACAAATAAATATTAAGGAATATTAAAACCTATATACATTTAAATACAAATACACACATATAAGCATACAATAATACCCAATTATCTACATAGGGTATCAATGTGATTAGACTACAACATCCTTATCACCTACACGCGTGGAAAAATACCCGCTTGCATGGTGATTTACATAGCCCCTATTTTACATTTTTATACATTTTGGGGTGAAACATTATTCATGCTACTCACATTGTTTATACGTGTTATAGATGTGGACTATATGCTTATTACTTGGATGTACATACATTTAAACACAAGACAACCAACTGTAATATTGATAGATCTATTATGCCTGACCAGCCCACCCGGTTAGGGTGTTTATTACTGCATACTCGGATATAGCCTTGGGTTATATTCAAACATATCAGATATAGTGGATAACTATATTCAAACATACCGGACTTACCTGTTGTGCTATGTTCAAGCGCGTCAAACAAGGTTTGAATTGTGATTAAATAAATGATACATCGTATATGCTATGGTTAACAAAATAAACAATGAGTCGCAAAACGTTTTACACTACTATTTACCGGAATTACTAAACCTACGTACTCTCCAACTTTTTAGTTGACACTTGATTTAAATAATGTTTCAGGTTTGGATATGTGATTGCTTGCCGAAGATTTCTCCACTTAAGAACTATGGACCTAGTTAAATAAATCAATGTTTTGAACTAGACTAGGTTATTTAAAATGTATTGTATTTGGATCTTTGTTGTCTTTAAATTTAAATAATGAATTATGCAACATTTTAGTCATCATGTGCTTATGAACAATCATTCCATTGTCCGCCTCGATGATTCCGCCATCGGTCGGGGTGTGACATCATAAGCTTCCGGACTGAACATTTCGGTCGAAATGCATTTCGGGACAGAAAGATGTTTTCGAACAAGCATACATTATGTTCCTAATTTTTTTTATTTTGAGACCAAGACCGAGTCGGTCGTTCGATAATATGACACTTATTCTTCAAGAGATCAAACGGTCGTTCGATATCTTTTATTGCTGCATCATGTGCTTTTTTGTAAGTTGTACGGTTAATATCTTCGGGACACGTAAGAGACTTGACAATTGTAGCATATTCAGGGTATATTCCATCATCAAGATAAAGCCCACGTTGGTAAAGTGTCCCTCTAAGTTTAAAAGACGAGTCATGTGCGGTTCCGTTTATCCTATCGTCAAATATAGGCGATTGATTAAGAACGTTAATGTCATTGTTGGAAGCTGCAACGCCAAAGAACGCATGCCAAATCCATAAGCCATATGAAGCCACAACTTCAAGAATAATACTAGGACGAGGACGACCCTCATGTGAAAACTGACCTCGCCACGGGTTGGGACAGTTTTTCCACTCCCAATGCGTACAATTGATGCAACCGAGCATCCCGAAAAAGTCATGTTTAGCTACATGAGCCGCATATAATTGTTGAATATCGCTAGCCGACGGTTTACGTAAATATCTCTTACGGTACAAGTGAATTATAGCTTGAGAAAATTTGTAAATACAAGACCTGATAGTTCGGAGGGACATCTTCAAGTAATCACCGACCGAGTCACTAGCGATGTCATACGCCATTTGACGAACCGCGACGGTACACTTTGGACATACGTAAAACCAATCCGACCCCTCGCATCAACCCTTTAGCGGAACCAAGACACCTGTCTCTCGATATCATTTTTAATTTTTAAAAATAAATTCCGGCTCATTCGAAACCGGGTACTAAAGTGCATCTCGTCGTAAGTACACCCTTCGTCAAAAGTAGTCTTTGTGTAGAAATGTGTTAGCAGTTGTCTGATCACGATTAATACGAGCCCTTCGTTTTTGAGGTTGTTAGGATCCACCTTCTTCCCACCATTGAAGCGTCGTCATTAAGAAAGCACGGAACATCATATTCCGGGCTTCGTCGTTGAAGATGAAATCATTTTTTTTAAATGTATAAAGTTGTATGAGAGTTGTGTGATTATTTGTGAAATATATTAGGTAAAAAGGTATATTTATAGTGGTTTAATTCATAAAAAAATTGATTTTTTTTTTAATTTACCGTTGCACAACGGCAACATTTAAAAAATAGCTGTTGCTTCTCCTTTCCTTTAGTTAAAGAAGCTCACGAATAAACCTCATCACGTGAGAAAGGTCACGAAGGTCTCGTTGTGTTCCCGAGTCTCATTTAAGGAGAGAAAAAAAGGAAAAAGAAATGAAGGGGAAGGAATCTCTTGTTCAAGAGTTTTTTTTTATGAGTGAAAAGAAAGGAAATAAAAGAAATATGTTTCAGAGATATTTTTTTAAGGAGGTAAATGAAAAGAAAAGTAATAATGAAAAAAAAAAGGAAAGGAAATGATCCGTTTACTAAACTCGGGAACAAATACGTCCACATATCGTCATGCTCTCCATCATAGTTGACCTGCGATACCAACTCCATAGTCTCTCAAACACGCTTTAAATTCACATCATCGACCGGACTGAATCCAGAGTGATGGCAGGATTTCCGCGAATCAAACTGGGTTCCCAGGGTCTGGAGGTATCAGCTCAGGGTTTAGGTTGTATGGGAATGTCCGCCTTCTACGGAGCTCCCAAGCCTGAGCCCGACATGATCAACCTCATCCACCATGCCATTGACGCCGGCATCACCTTTCTCGACACCTCCGACATCTACGGCCCCAAAACCAACGAAATTCTTCTGGGCAAGGTTACTAATTAAATAATCGATTAGTTATTGAAGTTAGGTTTTGTTTCTGATATGATGTGATTGCAGGCTTTGAAGGGAGGATTTCGGGATAAAGTGGAGCTGGCTACTAAATTTGGGATCAAATACGAGGGTGTGAGAGAGGTTCGCGGAGATCCAGCCTATGTAAGGGCTTCTTGTGAAGCTAGCCTTCAGCGACTTGACATCGATTGCATTGATCTTTATTATCAGCACAGGATCGACACTCGTGTGCCTATTGAGATCACGGTTATTTTTCCAGTTTCTGAACATTTAATAATTGGTGCAAAATAATTGAGAGCTAGGTTTGGTAAAGATAGTACATTTAATAATTAATTGGTGACTAAAACTGAAGGTTCAAGAATTTGTCTGTTCTAGTGAATTGGTAGGTGTACACGTACCTGCATCTATGAAATATCTCTCCACAAGGGTTTTCTTCATTTTGGTATTGTGTTTTTTGATTCTTGTGTTTTCATGCCTCACATTTCGACAGTGAAACTGATTGTGATTATTTACGAGTCAGATAATTAGTTGCAACAAATCTGATAATTTGATTATTAGGGGTCAAACAATCAGTTTAGGAAATCCTTAAATAATCTCTAGTTAATTATCAAACTGTTGATTATCTGATTATCCCAACTCCAAACTGCATAACGGTGCGTCCTAAAACAACCGTTTAATATTTGATGTTTATCCATACATATATAAATAAACTTCATTTGGTTGACTTTTTTTTTCATATATGAGGAGAGTGTTGTTCTCTAGAAATAAGATTCTTGATTGCAATCTGTTCAAATGTTTTCCTTTTTGTTGTTAGATGGGAGAACTAAAGAAGCTGGTGGAAGAAGGAAAAATTAAATATGTGGGATTATCAGAGGCATCCGCATCGACCATCAGAAGAGCCCACGCTGTGCACCCAATAACTGCCATACAAATAGAATGGTCCTTGTGGTCAAGAGATGTTGAACAAGAAATTATTCCTACTTGCAGGTTGGACATAGCCTTTGTTTTTCTTTTTTATGATACTAATGCCCCCACCCACTTAAATTTGGGTTGTTTTGGACTCGAAAATACAAGTCACTGGGTCATTTTGGGTTAAATGTTATTTTAAAATGGGTTTAAATGGGTAGAACTAAAAATAAAAAAAGAAGCATATGGGTTAGACTGGGCCACCAAAAGAAGGCGGCGGGTCAGACTGGGCGACAATGGAATCCGGTGCACATTTTGTTTTTTGATTTTTGGAGTTCTACTGCAACAATTTCATATTTTGGTTTTTTTATTGATTTTTGGTTTTTAAAATCTTTCAACTTAATTTTTTAAATCTTTTAATTCTTCTAATTATTTTGTTAAGGAGTTTGGTTGAATTAGATGATGTTGGTTTTGAGAAAAATATTGAAAGGGTCATTTGGAGAATAGAGAATACATGGGTGGTGCTCCTCTTTAATTTAGAGGGTTTGTTTATTGGTTCATTTTGGGGTCGTGAAGTTTATATGTTTAAGATTGTCAAAAATAGGGAGCGTAGGAGACAAGATCTTGGGGTCGTGAAGTTTATCAAGGAAGATGATGGAAGAGTTTTGGTAAAGGGACGAGACATCAAGCTGAGATGGCAAAACTATTTCTACACCCTTTTCAACAGTTGTAGACCAAGTCTAGCCATAACGGAGAATCCCACTACTCAATCCAGTCAACGAAATAATTGTTATTGTCGAAATATCACACAGGAAGAAGTGAGGAGTGCTCTTAAGAAGATGGGAAGAGCTAAGGCAGTCGGTCCAGACAACATACCCATTGAAGCGTGGAAGTGTATGAGAGAGGAAGGCGTTCAGTGGTTGACAAGACTGTTCAACAATATCTTCAAAACCGGGAAGATGCCAGATCAGTGGAGGTGTAGTGTCTTAGTACCCCTATATAAAAACAAAGGAGATGCTCAATGTTGTGCTAACTACAGGGGGATTAAGCTCCTATGTCATACAATGAAATTATGGGAAAGAGTTATAGATACAAGGATTAGACGACAAACCCAGGTTACAGCAAACCAATTTGGGTTCATGCCAGGCCGGTCCACTACGGAGGCGATACACATTTTAAGAAGATTAATGGAAAAGTACAGAGAGAAGAAACATGATTTACATATGGTGTTCATCGATCTTGAAAAGGCGTACGATAGTGTGCCTACAAGATTGATCTGGGAAAGTCTGGAGGGAAGAGGGATCCCTAGTAAATATATTGAGGCAATTAGGGATATGTATCATGAGGCTAAGACATGCGTCCGAGCACCCGTGGGGGATACAGACTTTTTTCCGGTGGAAGTGGGAGTTCACCAGGGGTCGGCACTAAGCCCCTTTCTCTTTGCAGTAGTTTTGGATGAGTTGTCAAAGTCGATTCAAGATGCAATTCCATGGTGCATGCTTTTTGCTGATGATATCGTGTTGATTGCAGAAAGTAAAGAGACATTGAACAACAGACTAGAGGAATGGAGAACAGTCTTAGAGCACAAAGGTTTGAAGATAAGCCGATCTAAAACCGAGTACCTTCACTGCAACTTTAGTGGTGCAAACGTCGACGAGGAGACCCAGATTTCTATTGAAGGTGGGGTTGTCCCTAAGACACTGAAGTTCAAGTATCTAGGATCTGTCATCCAGAGTAACGGGGACATCGACAATGATGTAGTCCATCGGGTGCAGGCTGGTTGGTGTAAATGGAGAGCGGCCTCAGGTGTTTTGTGCGACAAGAGGTTCCCAATAGGGTTAAAGGGTAAATTTTATAGGGTAGCAGTTCGCCCAGCGATGCTATATGGAACCGAGTGTTGGGCCATCAAGAAGACACAAGCTCGAAAAATGGATGTAGCTGAGATGAGGATGTTGAGGTGGATGTGTGGACACACAAGAAAGGACCGAATAAGAAATGAAGTTGTTCGGAAGAGATTGGGAGTCACATGTATCTCAGATAAGATAAGAGAAGGAAGATTGAGATGGTTTGGACATGTCAAGAGGAGACAGAGCACAGATCCAGTGAGAACGGTGGAAACTCTCGTTGTAGAGGGGAAAAGGAGCAGGGGGAGACCGAAATTAACGTGGGATGAGAGGATTAGGCTTGATTTGCTAGATTTACACCTCTCAGAGGACATGATCAATGATAGGATTTCATGGAGACGTCGTATTAGGGTTTTAGGATGAGTGACCCGTTGTGTGGGAGAGTAGAGTTGTTTAGCAAAGATCTTGCGTATGTCTTGTTTCTTGTAAGTGTTGTGTTTCTTGTGACTAATATACTCTAGTCATACACTGCTAATTGTTAGATTACTGTTAGATTTATTTTACTTTATTACTCATTAATTTTATTTATATTTTTATCTTTTTCTTTCCCATGGAGCCGGGGGTCTAAACGGGAGCAGCCTCTCTATCCCTTGGGATAGGGGTAAGGTTTGCCCTCATCACACCCTCCCCAGACCCTACTAATAGCGTTAGCTATGTGTGGGATTATACTGGGTACGTTTGGTTTAGTTTGGTTTATTGGTTCATTTTTTAAAATGACCCGTCCCGACCTGTATCTCTTTTTGTCAAAACTCGTTCTAATCCGAACCAAAGTGACCCATCTTCAAAGGGACCCGTCCAAACCCGAACCCATTCTGACCCGTCACCCTGCCCAACCCGACCCGCCTATTTTGCCAGCTTTTGTGCTATCAGTAATTAAAACATCCAAATTTCTTACTTGTGTATACTCTCTATCAGAGAACTTGGGATAGGGATTGTTGCATACAGTCCTCTAGGACGGGGGTTCTTCTCATCTGGTCCAAAGATGCTGGAGAAGCTGGAAGATGGCGACTTCCGTAAGGTATGTATCTTACACCTTGTTTTATTTTTCAAATTCTTTTTGCTCTCCTTTGCATTTATAAGACACTCTATGATCAAATGGATAATTTTCAACCTCGAAATCACCTACGAACAGACCATGGTCTAGTGGTAACAAGTGAGGCTCAACAAATTTCGGGGTTGTGAGTTCACTCCTCGTAAAAGACCAGTTGTGTGAGTTTTTTTGTGGTTTCCATAAATATATTCAAACTAAAAAATTGTTATAAATGTGGTATAGCTTTTGATAGGCACTATAATTTGATAAAAAGGTACCTCTGTTACAAGTTTAGGGTGGGAAATCCTTCTACACCTGTTTCCCCCACATTTCACAGTGAGACTGTCTAGTTAATCCAGCTAGAGGTAGCAAAATATGTCAGTTGGGCGGGATAGGTAACATGTTAAAACCGATAATTGGTACGGGTCAGGTCAAGTTGACCTGGAACACCTTTTGTTTAAATCCTTTTAATAGAGCTTCTAAATCATTTGTGTTAGACATGATTGCAACCAGTGGCGGAGCTTGAAAATCTAAGAAGCGGGGGCCGAAAAAAATAAGCAGGGGCCGGCTCTATACGTAAAAAAAATTTCGGACGAAAACGGAAAAATTAACACTACTAACGGAAAAAACGGCAGGGGCCGGGGCCCTCCCTGGCCCCTTTCATAGCTTCGCCCTTGATTGCAACGAAATATATTATTAGAATATTAATCTAATCTTGAGAAGTAGTCGATTTAGTAAGTTCAGTTGTGTGTACTGATTTGTGTTTGACCCATTTCCTATTTAGTTAATTTTTTTGATATTACTCATTTGACCCGTTAGATATAAACATGACCTGGGTCCATTGTTGATATGTAAACGGGTTGAAACGTATCTGTTTGAGTTGGAACTTATATCCGGATTGGAATTTCCATTTTGTAGTACTTGCCGAGGTTCCAACCTGACAATATTGAGCACAACAAGATCTTGTACGAGAGGGTTAATGAACTAGCATCAAAGAAGGGGTGCACCCCTTCACAGCTATCATTGGCCTGGGTTCACCACCAGGGAAATGATGTGGTGCCCATTCCAGGAACCACCAAGATAGCAAATCTTGAACAAAACATAGGAGCATTATCTGTCAAGCTAACACCAGAAGAGATGGCTGAACTTGAATCCATTGCGTCAGCTGATTCAGTCAAGGGAGAGCGATATGGTGCGGGTATTTCCACACATTTGAACTCTGAGACTCCTCCACTTTCATCTTGGAAAGCTTAATCTTAATCACTGCTGCAAGTTTGTTCTGCGATCTGTTTTCCTGTAAGCATGCTTAATCATAGCTGCAAGTCATTTGTTTCCCATATGCTTAAATCGCTTTGTTTTCCTGTAAAAACCGTGTTTCGTGTTAAACTTGGGAGTCTTTGAGAAGAATAAATACAGTTGGGTTTGTGTTTTGAGTGTATGCTTGAATATTGATTATAGGACCTTCAACTCAAGGAAGCTATGTCTTTGCAATTTGCATAAGATAAAAGTTAATAACTGATATCATACTACCGATGTGAATATCCGACACAAAACAAAAACACTCGTGAATCTAACACAGTTCATGGATCTAGTTTAGCAAGGTTACATTCTTTTCGAACCCATTAACATGTTTAGTTATCGGGTTAACATAATAAATATGTTTCTATTTGATCACCATTTAGAAGTGTTAAGCGTTTGATTGATAGCTTTGGACTTGTTCACAAGAACACATTGTTGCTATAGTTGGTTTCCTTATACACAACACATTTACTTCATATGATAGTATTACGTTGAGATTTTCAAAGAGGCTTGAGGGCCTGGTGTTGGTCTTCATGAGAGCCAAAAATTCAAGTGATGGCTGCTTTATGCAAAAGGTGCACAAGTCTGTTTTTCAAACCGGAACCGGTTTGGCTCAATTTGGTCAAAACTGGTTTGGTGTCGAACCGTTTGGGTTTGAAACCTTATTTTTTAGTGGAAAATCCAAATCTATCCAAACCGGTTGGGTTAGGTTTGGGACCGGTTTAGGTTCAAATTTTTTTCTACTTCATGAAATTTGAGAAAAATATAAACCTATAAAGTTACAAAATGAGGTTTATTTTTTATTTATTTTTTGAAGTTTGGAAATAAAAAAAAACTTGAAATTGTGAAAACGTTACTGTAAGATTGTAAACTTTAAAAGAACGGGATTATGCGATTGAATTGAATGACGGGAATCAATCAATTCAATGTAATCAAGTAATCGAATACAATGCAATCAATCATAAACTAGAACAAAGAAGTAGATAAAAGGATTTTTTTGTATTGATTATGTAAGTTCGTACAAAGTGTGGAAAATCATTTACGATACATCAAAACTAACTTGCTATTAATAGGCTAATACGAGAAATCCTAAACATTAAGTTCTATTAGTGTCACGTGACATAACAAACAAACTAACTCCTCTAAGTTGTTAGTTTCTCTACAGAGTAAGTCTCTTGAGAAGAAACACAAACTAGTCCGGATAAACAAAGTATGGTCCAGATGATCTTTTTGACATCCGAAGTACTTGCCTTGTATTCTAGTTCTTCTTATCCGGGGTAGTAGTTGAAATCCGAGAATCTTTTTTCATCTGGAGTGACTCTTCATTCGTAGTAAATTCTTCATCCGGAGTACTTTGACTTAAAGTTCTTCACAGTTATCCGAATCATTCTCCATCCAGAGTAACTTGTTCATCCGGAGTTTTTAAACTTGTGCATTTTGGTGAACATCAACCTTTATTATGGGTTGATGTAGAATCTTCATTATTTCCAAAGCGAAAATATCTTCATCACAAAGTAGTTTATGTTCTTGAGAACATAGGCTTTGATTTCTTCCTGATCTCCTCTTTCTACTACCACTTTACTTGAAATTGGATCATAGTTCATTCTGGTGAAAGGTTGTCACACCCTAGTCCAAGGCACCGCTTAGTCGTGAAAAATGGTACAGAACACACAACGAAAACTAAAACCTTCAACATTTATTTGTATCAAACATTGTTTTACAACTTTAAACCAATTGTTACATCATTGTAAGGAACATAACACATTTGTTAAAAGGATTAAGCATCAATGACTTTTGGTGTAAACCGTGAACTAGTAGTTCACGGCTAGCGTGTTATGGGCCGGCCTTGGGGCCGAGAACATGTAAGGGACGGGCTTCGTTAGTATTACTAAGTATATATTCATGTCTACCCTAACCATTTGTGGTAATTAGCGGCTTTGTTACTTTCTCTATAATCATTTTTGTTTGAGTTATACTATGGTGTTACTTTGAATCCTCTTTTTGAATCACCACAAGTCACTACAAAAAATGTCATTTAATGGCATACAAAACGTGCCACAAAAAATAAAAAAAGTGGCACTAAAGGTGTAACACCTTAGGCAAATCTCATATCGTTCTGTTCTATTCTGACCACGGAAGTGATGCTGGGTTCATAAGGAATGTCCCGCCTCAAATACAACAACGCGTTTTGAGCTTAGTTGGCTGTGAAGCACATGAGAACTCCATAGTTAAGCGTGCTCGGGTGGGAGTAATCCAGGGATGGGTGACCTCCCTGGGAAATTTTCACCCAGGCAACCAAAAACAAATCCGTGAGCTATTAGGGGCAAAGCGGACAATATTGTTGGTACGATGGGCCAGATCTTACAAATGGTATCAGAGCCACTCCTGTTCTGTATACGATAGTGGGGACCTCAACGAGGACGATGAGTCCCAAGGAGGGGTGTTTGTAACACCTTAGACAAATCCCATATCGTTATGTTCTGTATGTACACGGGAGAGATGCTGGGATAATAATGAATGCCCCGCCTCAAATACCACAACGCGTTTTGGGGCTTAATGTTAGTGGATGAGAGGAGAACTCCACAGTTAAGCGTGCTCGGGTGGGAGCAATCTAGAGATGGGTGACGCCCTGGGAAGTTTTCACCCGGACAACCAAAATCAAATCCGTGAGCATTTAGAGGGCAAAGCAGACAATATTGTTGGTACGAGAGGCCAAATGTTACAAAAGGGCCCCTGTATGAATGAGCGACACAAAAAAAGTGTCACTAGAAGCGCTAACACTAAAGCCTTTTAATGGCACATTTTTAGTCTGTCACTACAAACTTTTGAGCTTTTGTGGCACAAATTTTGTGTCAGTAAAAACTCTTTTTGTCATAAAATTCATATAAAATTAAATGCCACTATTGACGTTTTATTATATTAATTTTGATTAATTATAATAATTATTTTTTTACAATACAAAAATGAAAATAAAAATGTAAAATGTATAAATCATAATATCATCACTTCAATTAAAAATTCAATAGTCTTCCAAACATATTCCAAACCGTTGCAAACTAATATCTAATAAGTATCAAATTAAGTCTAATATCAAACATATAAAACACAAAACTATAAAAATGTTTGAATAAAAACTCGACACTACATTGCGTTCATGAACCTCAATCATCACGCGAGTCATCAAGACGCTCGCGTAAACTTTTGTTTAGCAACGATACTAGCATTTACCTGTTAAAAAAATTAAGGCATTTTAATATGCAAACAATATACTGAAAAAAAAAAAGAATAAAAAAAATAATCTGTAATGCATTCTTATTCCAAATCATTAACAAGAAGTTTATGTATTCTATATGCATTCAACTGTTAAGAAATTTACCTTGAAGAATTCTAGTCCAAGAAATCAGAAACCTTTAGGCTTTTAGTCCAACAACAAAAACATATATGCAAAAGGTTAAGTGGATATGAGTTCAAACTAACTCTATATTGTCCATGTAATCAGCCAATCGTAGCAAACCATATCTAGATATATGAGTTCATGTTATTATATTAAAAAAGACAAATAGAATAAAAGTGGTTTAACTTTCCTGTTGCTTCATCACTTTCTACATGCTGGCCATCCAGGTCTAAATTTCCAATAAACCTACACAATCAACAACTTAAAGTTATGAAATCTTTTAGTTTAAATAAGCAGGAAAAACTAAACAAACAGGAAAAAAAATAAACAAAAAAATAACATAAACATCACCAATCAAAAGCATTTTGAATGCTTATGACAAAAAACCAAATGCAACTCAATCAGATTAAGTGCAAAAAAAACTACTGAGCCTTTTTACAGCAGTAAAGAACCAGCAACATTTTGAATGCTTATGACACATTTTGCTCCTGAAAAGAAAAAAGACATCTAACACTATGACTAACTGCACAAAACACTGTTGAGCCTTTTCAACTTGTAATCGTTATGCATTCTAATCCTATATATAAGTTGACTGATTACCGTGAAAGGGGGAGCATCAACTGATTTGGTAACTTGGGCACATATCTGAAGAACAAATTAATAAACAAACTGATCAATCGATAATAAGAACATGAAAGAATTAAAATCATTAACCTAAGAAGAATTAAAAAAACAATCTGCAACATATTTAGCTAACTAATTTATGCACAAAACACATGAACTTTCTAACCTGCTGCACATCAAACAGGACCCAATTTTGCAGAACTTTTGACTTTTGTTGAATCATATCAAAGACATGCATGTTATCCAGCCCATATTTAGCTAACTAAAATACTGCCCAAAACACATAAATATATTATTCTGAACATAATTTGAATGCATTTTGAATGCTTTTGACTTTCTGTTTTTGCCACTACCATGCACATAATTTCACAACATGGATGCAATACACGGTAAGTCGGTAATATATTATTCTAAAAATTGTCTTTGACGTCCTGTACATTATCATCATTCAAATAACATGCATGCAAATTCAATATACCAAGTTTTCTGTACACTATCATCATTCAAATAACATGCATATTCAATCACATAAGCATTTGCAGGTAAAATGTCACAAAATGGTAAAATTTATAGGTTTGGTACACTAGAAGATAATGATTTTAGTGACTTAATGTATCTTCCTAAGTTTGGTAAAATCACATAAGTTTGACAGGAGTATTAACTTTCATAAGTTGCAAGGTATCTCTGTTTTGGCTTTTAAAAACCCTCTTCAAACCATATTCCTGTCTAGTTTTTCATCAATAATACACATTGATGGACATTGGATGTGTGTTCATCATGATTTGCAATAATCAATTTGGATTGTTTGAGAAAAAAATGAACATGATTGTCTAAGTTATAGGGAAAGGGAATTAATCCTTTAAAATTTTAGGAAGGCTCACCATTGGTTCTAACACATCATTCACCCTTCATTTTTGATCCAACAGCTAGAAGAAGCCTGCTAGGCATGCACAGGTTGGCCACCTATCATATGATATCAAATATCATGGAAATTTCATAAAGACCATAATAGCCCTGAATAACATCCAAGATTATTGAAATAACAGACTGTATCGGTTCGGTTTTGGTTACACACATTTACAAAATGAACCAAAACAAAAGCGACAGATAACCAAATCATTAGAATTATGTTGTTTTGGTTAATGTTTGGCAATCTTTAATTAACTACGGTGGTGCCAAAAAATTCAGGCCCAAATATGTTTGAAACATATAATTCAACCCTAACATTGCAGCAAAAAGCTACATATTAATAACAGAGAAGATAGTGTCGAAGATTTCTGAATTCTAGACTTGACTAAAAATATAAAACAATTAAGTTGAACATCATTCAATAGTGACTATCATATATTAAGATATGGCATAATAATGAAAGGTTTTATGTCCTCTTTAGCCATACCAAACAGAAAGATAACCTGTTCAACAATTCCTCTCAACCTCAAAATACTAAAAGATAATCATATGTTCAACAATTCGATTCAAACTGAAATTGTAGTAAAGTAAAACTATCTCGGCAGTCAGGAGCAACAATCACAAATCTCTACAGTAAGTTAATAAATTACGGCATCTACAAGTACAACTAAAATTATCCTTCTATTTTCAAAGTAGAACTAAAATTATAGTCATCTGCAACAATAAGCACAAACTAGGTCATAATATCACTTCATTTTCTTTTCTCTCAACAATTTCTATATATCATCACTACAGTAAGTCAAACTAGAAATCAGAGTGAGAAATGTAAAAGGATAAGAGACGAGTTGTAGAGATCCATCGGTTGAATTGAAGGATAATCACGGGCTGGAATAAGAAATTCACTGGTTTGAATTGAAAGATAATCACGTAATCAGAGTGAGAAATTTATTTATTCAAATTGATGGATAATCACGTATTTGGGGGATCGAAAGATGATCATCGACTCAGAGAACGCACGGGTTGGAATGGGGGAATTTACTGGTTCGAATTGAAGTGCGGCAGGTTTTAAATGTGAATGGTGTTGTCGATGAAGAAGATGAATGAGGATAATCACGTTTGATTCACCATCTGAAATACGATTTCATATCAAACATAGAAGATAATCGCGAATTTAGGGATAATCATGAACGATTAAGGGAGTGAATGAGTCAATTTTTAGATATAACTTTTGGAAAGGGGGGAATTTTTGTAGGGGCGGGAATGAGTTTAATTTTTGGAGGGGAGATGAGCTTTTAGGGTGAAAATTTTAGAAAGGGGGGAAGGTGAATCACAGGCATTAAAGGAGATGAGCCACTGAAAAAGCGTCATAGGCAAATATGGCATACGTAAAGTGCCACTAAAAATCTAAATTAGTGCCACAAAACTTAAATGCCATTAAAAATGTGTCACTAAATGGCTTTTTTTGTAGTGCGTATAGATTCCGCTTGTAACGTGTGACACTTTGATATTGTTCGTATTTGTTCGTGTGTTCGAAGATCCATCAGATATATTGGGACTTACAATTGGTATCAGAGCCATTGAAGCATTCAAGGCTCGGTTTCGATATCAAGGATTCAAGATTTGAGGTATTTTTAAGTTTTCGGTTGTTTTTGCTACTAATTGGGTGTGTTTATGCTAGTATATTGCTGTGCTTCATGGAATTACTGTTGTTTTTGTTGTTGTTGGGAAGGAGTTTGTGTTGATTTCGTCAAACAAAAAAATTTTGTTTGGGATCATCATAGCTGTTCTTCATGTTCTTAGCTTGTTCGAGTTTCAAATTTTGAAACTCCTAATTTCTCGGAGTTTATTTTGGAAACAGTATCAGTCAACGGATTTGATCACATGGGATAGTTCTCGGGTAATCTTCACGGGCTAAGTATTCGGCAAGGTTCACGGGCTAAGGACTCGACAAGGTTCACGGGTTAAGTACTCGGCAAGGTTCACTGGCTAAGTACTCGGCAAGGTTCACGGGGTTGAGTACTCGGCAAGGTTCACAGGGTTGAGTGTTCACGGGTTGATTACTCGTCAAAGTTAACGGGTTGTGTAATTCAGCTTAGTTCACGGGGCAGTTTGAAAGTTCACGGCCTAGATCAGGTTCACGGGTTAATTTAATGTTCACGGCTTCACTCACGTCTCAATTTAATTTGGTATTCAAGTCTTACTGGTTTAGATCAAGGGACTTGTATTTTCCTTTCCATTTGGGTTAGTGACATCCTTGGGTTTATGTCCCGGGATAGCACTTTCCTTTGTCTGTAGTTTGTTTTGATTTGAATAAAAGTTTCCCAGGACACTACCCTTTTTCAAAAAAAGAAACGGGTTGGTATGTGTTGACGCAAAACACTTTATGTTCATTTTTTTATTTTCTTACAAATAATCAGCGTGTTAAATACTATCACAAAAACTGTATCATTACAATATCAATATATTTGGTTTATACATTGAAAATATACTTTGGCCAACTTTCTACACATTTTTATTTTTACTAATTTTTTTGCTTTTACCCATTTGACTTGTTTGACATAAAACAAAACCCAGATTTATAATTAAATGGGAAGGATTAGTTGCTAAAATGTTCAATTCTAAATTGCATCTTATGTTTAAACTTTGCATTTGTAGGATGAACATGATAAAATTCGGGAACTTTCACAGCAGCTGGCTATCGAGAAAAGGAGAGCTGCAGCATACAAACGGCAGCGGGAAATGATTTTTGAGCAAATCAAAGAACACAATGAGTCTTTATCGAAGAAGATTAAAGACATTGTAAACAACGTGAACGAGATGGAGTCCAAGGAGATGCAATCTCATACATAGTTTTTCCATTTTACAGTTTCTAAATGCTCTTTTTATTATTATTTTTTTGAACGGCAACACCTAGATATTCTAGGATAATTGGGTTTCTCCGGGGCAACACCTAGAACATCCAGGGCAACCCATCCCAGGATGAACCCCCTAACTGGGTAAACCCCCCTGACCTGGCCACAAACCCTTTTTTTACTGTGGCCAAGATTCGAACCCAAGACCTCCACATTGGGAAGTCTTCGGGCTACCATTGCACCAGATGACAGATCACATTATTTAGACTTGTATCATTTTTGGGTCGCATGTTTACTGCAACTTAGCGCCTAGATGCACATTTTTACAAAGTTTTTTCAAGTTAGTTCTGTAAGTTGTGATGTTATAGGGAATTCTAGGGTGTATAATCATCAGTTGGCAATCTTGGGACGTGTACAATGTTGTTTGGGGACTTTTTGATGTCCCTGGAAATTTCAGTGATACTTTTTAACCTGAGTTTGCCATGGTATCAATCAAATTTCCACCATGTTGATTAATGAAAGATACCTTAGTCCCCTTGTCCCAACAAAGTCTAGTTATGGACAATGAATCAAATTGATTCATTTTTAATCAAGGTTAGGCTTGGGTAGACCTATTTACTATTCTTTTGTCAGTTTTTTATGTGTAGAATATAATGTTGAATTGATAAATCCAAACATGTCTAAGATGTTTATATCAACCCTAATCTGGATAAACTTAAAATTTAGCAGCCCATTTATCTAAGCGAGTCAACTCGGTTGGTGGGTTGTAAACGAGTAGTACACATGTTGGCGGGTTGACCTTATAAAACATATTTTTAATTTCTTTTTATTTTAAAATTAAACAGGTCGACTTTTTAATTAAACGGATTAACATATCAACCCGAACACAATATCTTTATTAAAGTGTTTAGAAACTTGCACCGCTAATAAGAAGTATTGTAATAATTTAGATGCTCTAGTATTAAGAGGTTCTATACACTTTTAGTGACATTTTGGGTATTTTTAGTTCTAGTTATTTTTTGAAAAGTTGGTAACATAAAATAAAACCGTCTAAGTGCAGTTCAAACATTTCCCTTGTGAAAACAACTCTTGTAAACTTGGGGAAACCAGTCCCTTCTCTCACCATGTAACAAAAAATGGAAACTTCAAGCACCCGCATAGACTACTTTTACAGCTTTGGCATGTTATATATAATCATAATCTCCCTCAAATCCAATAGTAATTCGAACTTTAAGAATTAAAAGGTGAGTGGTGATTATCTTGAAGAATATCTTTGGAAGCAATTGAACTTCAATCACCATGAATGCTACAAAAAAACTCTTTTAAATCCAAAACCTAAAATAAATAAATAAATGAATAAAATATCCCTTTCCAAGTAAAATAACATAGAATGGAGGTTTTGAAAGATGCATATAAACAAAAACTACTCTATCTGACGACACAATTTAACCAAGATTTTGCACAGCCAACCAAACTTATCTACTCAAAATCCTTGGGTCCATCCAAACCATGCTCTTTCAAGTTCATGGAGCTTATCATTTTTGAATCCCCACTTGGTGCCAAATGCTGCTCTTGCTGATGCTGGTGGTGGAGTTGCTGCTGCAGGTGGTGGAGGTGTTGCTGATGAAACTGATGCTGCTGCTTATGGGACTGGATCTGGAGTTGCTGAAACTGTTGTGCAGTTAACATTGTGTTCATGGCTTGATTTTGGGAGTAAAATTGCTGGTTCGATCCAAAAGATGGTGGGAAGCTCATCACTGCTCCATTTGCCCCTGTAACGGTTTTCAGGTGCTGGATTTCCTCCTTCAGTGCATCATTTAAAGCTGCATGCATCAATGGCGAAAAACGTTATTTTTATGAAAATGTTTGATCTCAAACGGGTCAAAAAAAACATTAGCTACAAATTCTAACCTTAATGCATACTTTATTCAAAGATTTACATTGTTATTGTGATAAAAATGTTTCAGTAATCATAACTAACGCGTTATATATGTAAACATAGAAAAAAAAGGTTTGTGAGTCAACCCAGCCCGTTTCGACCTGTACATATAATGACCCTTTTCAATCAGGCCGCCATTCGACCCATAACCAAACCTGCCCGACCAGCCCATCTCGCCACCTCTACAATTGATTGATTGTAATATCAAGTTAATCTAGTAAGAAAGAGCATAATAATTTCCTATTATGGCTCATGGAAGGGTCTCCAACATACTGTATACTATTATCTTTTAGTAAATCTCAGTGTTGTAAAAATCAGGATTAATAGCCGATTAGTCGACGATTAATTGGTAATTGGGGGTCTACTGATGCGATTTCATCTAATAGAACCAAAAAATCGGTAGACGGTCCAAATCGGCCCAACAAATTTTATTTTTTTATTTTTCATTTATCACTTATTCTTTAATAAAATCACAAGTTTCATCCTCAAAATTATAGTTTTAACAAATTGACCAAGACTTTTACATGTGTGCATTAAGATGTTGTACATATATGTTTTTAGGTTGTACATATATATTTTTTATATGTTAAAACATATATAAAGCTTATGATACGAACCCAAAGCTGGATCAAAATGGGTCAGCGCAGACCCATGGGTAGGGACGGACCACTATTCCATACATCACACTAGATAGATATCATATTCATGGAATACGATTCACTTTCAAGATGTCTTGGTGGTGAAATGGTAGACACGCGTGACTCAAAATCTCGTGCTAAAGAGCGTGGAGGTTCGAGTCCTCTTCAAGGCATAATAATGAGAATGCTCATTGAATGAGCAAATCAATAAGAGAGCTCGGATAGCAATACCGATTCGATCCGAGCTCTCTTGGAATAAGTTCGACAGCGGATCACGAAATCTTGGTCATCTTCTCGGGGAGTCTGCTTTAAAATTTCAAATCGTCTGCCTTGCACCCACCCCTCGAGTATATGCTTCAACAGGAATCACACAAGTGTAGATTATAAACCTCTAGTAAAATGACTGCCCGTAACCCAGCAGATAAAGTACATTACATAGTCTGTTTTAGGGATTGGCGAATTACCCATTCAGTGACTTTGACACTGGACGTTCCCCAAACGGGTACTGTCAGGTCGGGTGAATTCGATAATAGACGCATGTTGGCATTCCAGCCTTCCTTCGCCTGACAATGGTTAAAGAGCCTAACATAGCTAAGTTAAGAGATAATTGAGCATGCCACGACGTTGTTAGGATCTCATATAGGCCTTTATGGCCCTGGCCCGTAAATGGACCTTTATGAGCTTCTAAAATATCTTTTAGACCATGACCAATGCCCCAGTTGGTCCTATACATGTGACCCGCTATCAGAAAAAGAATTGCCATAGCTAAATGATGGTGTGCAGTATCGGTTAGCCATATACCTCCCGTTAGGGGGACTAATCCTCCCCGAAAAGTAAGAAAGTCCGCATATTTTGACCAATTCAAGGTGAAAAATGGGGTTGCTCCATCGACAGAACTGGGATAAAGTTGAGCTAAAAGATCCCGATTCAAGATAAATTCATGAGGAAGTGGTATTTCTTTAGGATCTACTCCAGCGTTTAGAAACTGGTTAATAGGTAAAGATACATGTACTTGATGCCCCGCCCAAGAGAGAGACCCAAGTCCTAGTAGCCCCGCTAAATGGTGATTCAACATAGATTCTACATCTTGAAACCAAGCCAGTTTTGGAGCAACCTTATGATAGAGAAACCAACCAACAAAAAGCATTAACGCCGCAAAGATCAATGCACCAATTGCAGTACAATAGAGTTGCTGCTGGGTGGTGGGAAAAGGCTCAAAATTAGAGGAGGGGAAATGGGGTAGAAACTGCAGGATAATATTCTTATTTTATGGGGGTTCTACTGTTTTGTTTTTCTTGTCTTAATTGTGTTTTAAATAGTTTATCTTTTGTATTTGGAGAGTTAATCCTTCTCAGATTGGTATACAATCTGCAACCGAATAGTTATCAGTTCATCTTTTATTTACTTTTGATTTTCCGGGTTCTATCGTTGGTTCCATTGCCGGGAAATTGAAGTAACGATGATGCAAACCTGGAGCAGTCATGAGGATAGCGGCAATGCCCCTAACTCTATCGCTACCCAATTAGCCACCATCACCACCCGTCTTGAAGGCTTGAAGCCATGGAGTCGCTCAAAGACGATGGGGCGACCCTTAAAAACCGTCGTCGGATCTCTCCCGTCGAGAAGATGATTCCAAATCCACCATCACCATATCGGAATGTCAGGTTGATTCCAAGACCGGAGACAGTTGATTTCAGTCGGGTAATTGGATGAACAGGGACTAGACGTTAAATTTGCTGATGTAAAGTGGAAGGTGATCGATGGGAACTTGGTCCTTGCTTGGGGCTTGAAACGAGGATTGTTATACATGGTATCGGTGCCGTCTGAGGGAGTGACCTCCCAGTAAAGACAAATGGCAAAGTTAGGCTCGCTGAATCGGGTAGGCTAAAAGAGTTCATTTTGCAAACGTGAAGCTTGTAGTCACATGGATGTCAGCGGAGTGTATGCGGAATTCGAAACTAGGTGAGCGATTTGGTGACAGTGGGAACACGGGGCGTGTATCGGGTACAGTTACAAACTACCGTTGGGTTTTGAACACCGGGAATTCGAATAGGAAAGTCTCTCCAGGAAATAGTTTGCTAAGTTTAGAGAGTCTTTATCCACTGGGTCTCTGGAACCGATATTGCAAGTCAGTGGGAGTTGGTTGAGATTGTGGATGGGTCTGTAATGACTGCTAAGTTGGAGCTCGAAAACTGACCTTTCAGGTAACTGACTGTCTGACGAGAAGGGTCGTTGCAACTAGAGGAATTTGACATGAAGCCTTAGCTTGGGCTTCGAGGACTTGTTTATAAAGATTACTGAAGTTACTGGTGCTTAGTTTTCTTGTATGGCTTGTATGGGCAAATCTTTCAAGTGGGAGATTGTTGAGCTATGAAAGCTTTTGGGTTGGGCCTGTTTCGGCTAGAACACAAGGAAAGGGTAGTTGGCCCTAGTTTATTAGATTAGCCCTAATCGTGTTATTACAAATACTCAATTATGTAATCGTAGCACACTAGCACCTAATAATAAAGAGAAACCCTAGTTGCACCTGTGGACGTAGGTCACTTTGGCCAAACCACGTTACTTCTTGTGTCGTTTACTGCTTTCTATATTCAGTGTGTGTGTGTTTGTTTCCGATGTGTACGATACCTACTCTGATTCCTAACACGTGTGTGTTTGTTTCCGTTGCGTTACTCACTCTGATTCCTAACACTACAGGAAGAATAAACATAAATGAACAATATAGAAAAGATTAATGATGCACATACTTTTGGATGTATCTATGGGTAAAATGTAAAACATTGCACATATATATTTGGGATGATGAGGGACGACCCCACTATCACGAAAACCTGTATAGAGTTGTCAGTGCAAAACAAAAAAGTAGTTCTGAATTGGCCATCCAACAAATACCTTGGGATCAAGTAAAAACACATTCCAGCAAATCTATCACAAAAGCTTTACTAGACACCTAAATACATCTTATACCCCAGGACAAAGCTTTACTCTATAGTACTATTAATAGAATAGATGTTAATGTAACTAAAAAGCATAAATCACAATTTGATTTTTAATCCTTCACATTAAGTTAAAAAAATATTTTGAGAATACGGTAAAAATAATTACTTCAGTCTTTCAGTTCTTTATTTTTATCCTGTAAAATAATGTTGATAGAATAGGCAAAAATTATCTTTAAAAAATAAAGAAAGAAAATCATAATCTTTCCCTACAAGTCATCTTTAACAGCAGTATTCATCTTCACTACATGTGTGAGGCATTTGCTGTTATTTAATTAATTGGGTATAACTTTCTTCTAAATGTTCAGAATTCTTGAATTTTAAATATTAATTTATGGGTTTACGATTTTTAAATTCGAATCACTAGAAGATCATGAGAAAACCCTCATCATTTTGAACGCGGTTTTAGTTCAAACTTCAAAAATCGCACCTCTAATTGGAGGAAATATTTCACCAAAATTGAACATTTAAATGATTGACTTGACAATCATATGTTGTGCATATGACAAATATAAGTCACTAGTAATTATATAAAAACTGAAACTAAAATGTAATGAAATAAAAAGAACTTCCACATTAGCATGTCAGTTCACTAAAACTCAAAAGTAGTGTTGGATGCATTACTTCATGTTTTTCAACTCATACTTAAACCTAATTAGTAGCTACTAATGGCAAAGTAACAGTTTGGTTAGAAAATAGACATTTTAGGTGTTCTAGTGGGGCACACGAGAGTTAGACAAGAACAATCAACACGTTTAAATCAAGATAACTAAAGGGGCTAATCAAACCTATACAAGATTCGGGCTGCCTTCGAATCCATTATCCTTGATTAGGAACAATATTTTTTTAATGAAAGTCCACCCTTAGGCTCATTCATCTACCTACAAAAATTTACAAGTTGAAACACTTTTCTCTAATTTCCTGTTCAATTTTGTCCACTACTGTTCAAAATTGTATAAAACCCCTCATCTTGTTTAGCGTTTCCATTTTAGCCTTAAAAGAAAAGAAATCAAATAGGCACCCACCTTTAACTATATATACATTTTGACCACTCATTTGCAAATTTGTAGAAGAGCCACCACCTTCCACTATTGCTCCATTTTCTAACTTTCATTAGATATCCTCATTTATCCTTAAAATCACACCTCATAACTTTCATGCAGTGAAACATCCTTGCAAATTTGGTTGCAGCGGATGATGTCTCCATTTCCAATTCGCACCCCAACGGAATCGACAACTTGTGTTGGTAGGCCCGCCTTTGTAACCAATGTGTCGGTAATAAAATTGTGGGTTGAACCTCAGTCGATCAAAATCGATACCTTAGCAGAAATAATAGACCCGTGAACTATCAAGGCTGGGTGGGGTGACTTGACCATAATGGCATGTAGGCTGATCTCAGCCATTTCTCCCAGGAGAGTATCTTCTTCATCACCTTCCATGTGCTTCAAAAAATTAAAAGAGCCGGTCTTGCACCTATGTCCCAGGCCATATTTTTCCCCACACCGGAAGCACTCTCCTTTAATGTACCGGGCCTACTTCTCTGTCTTAGAGATAAGAAAAGGTGGAATCTGGGCTGGGGTGACAGCTGGGGTGATGGCAGATGGAGGTTGTTTGGTGGTTGATGTTGGTTTTGAACGGTTGTGGTATGCTGATTTGGACTCAAATTCTAATGCTAAACGCATAGCATTGTACACTGTCCTAGGCTTATAAATCTTAACATCAGCCTTTAACTCTTCTTTGAGCCCATTCAGGAACACCCCAGTAAGCTGTGATCAGGCCAGTCAGATACTCGAGCAGACCTCTTGGAGAACTCCTGCCTGTAATCCTGGACCGTACCGGTTTGTTTGATGTTGCAAAGATATTAATCCGTATTTTGAAACTCAACTGGGCCAAAGTTTTTCCGCAGTGCTTGGACCAATTCTTCCCAGAAACTTACAGGCAGGAAAAGAGGTCTAGCGCATCCGATGCCACATCGTCTGGAATCTGATAATAATGGAAATTATTATCGGCCTTTAAAATCCACCCACATGGATCGCCTTCACTGAAAGTACCGAATGCAATTTTGTTGTAGTGGCGGTTGTTGTTCCATGAGGAATCGCCTTCTTCAAACCTGATGGACCCGCTGGACTTCCCTCTGGAATTGGCTCGAGACTTGAGTTCAGCAACATCTTTCTGCGGTGTCGCCATAGTCTCCAATTTAGCAGCAATAGTCGCTAGCTGAGCAGCAACCGGATCAGGTGGGTTTCCCCCGCTGTCGCCAAAGTTGTTCCAGGTTTGCACCATGTTCGAATTCCCGACAATGGAACCAACTTATAGAAACCGGAACTTAGAATGTAAAACAGAGGGGGATTTCACTAGTCAGCCCGCTTCGAGAGGGGCAATTCTCTTGTACAAAAGGTACTTTAGGTAATTCAAATAAACAAAGACGGCAAACTATGCTAAAAAACAAACATAAATAGGCTAAACAAAAGCAGTTAAGCTGCAGTTACCCCCTAAACATTAGCTGACCCAGTCATCCACTAACCCCACTTGGCAGTTTCTCCCTGGATCAATCTGGTTCGACTACTAGATCCGCCCAATGCACGAGGTAAACGAGGCTCACCTCAGGGCCTAGAAGTGGCGCCTCATGCACATCTTGGTCAAAACTGGGGACGCTAATATGTAAAAACAACCAAATGGGTGAACAAAATATGAATGGTTTACTTGATAAAAAGGATAACATGTAAAACATAAGACACATGTGCAACTTATGGTTGTACATAAAGCTCATTTGGTTGTACATAGAGCAATGCCTCACATACGTGAAGCTCGTGCCTACGCCTTTCGGCACCTAACAGCCTCGGAGTGCCTAGTGCTTTTTTAAACCAAGGCGAGGATTAAGTGGAGCTTACATTAGTCCTTCAATATAACAGAGGGTTTTATTATTTGATTATGTTAATAAATAGGAATTAAGATTCCGATATGATATTATTCTATTACCCCAATTATATCTCTAAAGAATTAGGAAAACTCCACTCGAGGACTCTCATCTTATTGTCCATTTTCTCGTCTACTATTTCTCATTTACCTATGTATTGTGTCTTCTACATACCTCCACCTTAAAAAAACCTTACCTATGGTAAAACCAGCAAGCTCCATTTCATGAAATATAGGTTGACCTCTCTAACCTAAATAGTTAAGATCCAAATTCAGCTTGTTCGATCACATTCCTCTGCTCGTTTCCTTAAATAGTATTTAGAGACCTTATCATGCTTAGTGCGCTTCGGGTTCTAGGAAACTACCACTTCTGTAAATGACTTCCCATGTGCAACTTGGGTTTAGAGGTGGCAAAATGGGAGGGTGGGATGGGTTAGGTAACCGGTCAAATTAGGTCACCTTTAAGTACCGCTTGAACCAAGCTAGGTCAGGTTGACTTAACTAGCAAACACTTTTTGTCCATTTAAAAAAAATTATCTAAAAATAACCAATGTGTAAAATATGGTTATGCAAATAATATATTACGATATTAATTTAAATAGTTAAATAAAATAGTATTACAAAAATGTGTAGGTAATTATTTTTTCCGGCCCGAACCTATTTTTGACTTATTACCCAACCCATTTCCCACCCACATTTTGCCAAATCTAGCATCAAGGATGATCTAAAGGTATGCAAGGGAAAAAGGATGTTCTTCAGATGAAAAGCATTTACGTTTTTGGTACCTCTTCCATCAAAAACCACATTAGTTTGATAACTTCACACAACTAATGAGCTTAAGCTTAGTATCTCTAAGCCAATAACAATTATAAGGTCACCACACAACATAAAGGTAGGGGATCTTTTGGGGCTAATGTATATTGCCAAAATCTTACCATCTTGCAAGTGAACCTGTTGCTCCATGGTTTGTAAACGCAGCCTCAATTCACTGTTTTCAGCTGTCAGGCAACTAGTATCTCGCTGAAAAAAAAGAAAAACCAGAAGCAAGATATTATCTTCACTCATAAAAATACTTCTCATTTCTAACCAGACATTCTGGATATAGCTTGACCAGTTAAGGAACCAAGATATGCTACTAAAGTAATGAAATAACTAAGGGGTGACAAAATGGACGGATTGGGAAAGGGTCAAAACATGTACTTTTAGTACAGGTCAAAACGACCCATGAACAATTTTAATTAATATATTTGAATTTTGGATAAAATTAATGTGGTAAGCATGATTACAAAAATTATTTTAATATGGCAATAATCTAAACAATTTTTAATAGAGCGATTTAGAAGGTTTTATGCATTTGAATACATTCTCAATTACTTTTAACCTGCTTGATGGACCTATTTGGCCCGTTTTCTTTTTAGTTAAATCTTTTAGCTTAACACATTTGACCCATTAGAGGTAAAGCAAGACCCAAATCGACTCAATATATGTAAATGGGTTGAAACTGCCACATCAGCAGTCCAGTGACCTTAGCCAAAAGAAAACTAAGCAAGGGTGGACAAACCTGTAAAAGGGTGAGTTGAGCAGATAATGAAGTTGCTTCTGTTTGCAGTGTCTGGACTTTCCTTTCTAGCTCTGCAATGTATCTCATCTTTCTTTCCTTTGACCTTGCAGCTGACTGCCTATTGGCTAATATCCTAAAGCAAAAGTCAAAAGGGGATATTTTAGTAGACATATATATACATGATAAAGGCATTGAATTGAATAAAAAATAATACAAATTTAAGAAAAAAGGACGTCAATACTAATATGTCAATTTCATGATGAGAACAAGACAACCACACTTCCAACTAGTGGTGGCAATTTTGACCCAACTATTTATGACGGGTTGATTTAGGTTATGTTTTATCTCTAGTGGGCCAAATCCTGTAATATAAAAGATTGGTAAAAATGAAACGATTTGAATAGGTATCCCACAAAGTGTATTTTTAACGCAGAAAAGCTCCTAAATAGGCATATTCAAAAAATTGATTATTATTATTAAAATAATCTAATTTCTATGATTATATTAAACAGACTAACTATTTATATAAATAACTTGAAAACGGTGGACAGAAAGTGTTCCGGGTCAACCCAACCCAGCCTGTTTTGACCCGTTACCCAACTCACCAATTTGCCACCTCTACTTCTAACTAATTACACACCTTAAATGCATAACACTGTAAGGAAGAAACACGGAATTCAGTTTAGTTACCTTTTCGCCCTCTTTGGGTCAACAAGTGCCAGCTCAGAAAGCTTGGCAGCAGACATGGCTTTCTTAGCATCAGAAGGCGAAGTTTCCTCCAAACTGGAAGTGAGCATTTCAGGCTTAATTGTGGTGGACCCATCCATGGACTGACTATGCTGGTGTCTAACTCTAGGCCTTTCACTCGGGACTGGGACAACAGTCTCAGGCCCAGGTGTCAAAGCTGCAGAAACTTGAACCACAGTAGAAGATGATTCACCGCCTTGAAATGTGGATGTTGCAGATGACGAATTGAACTTATCCATGTCAAGATACATAGAAAACAAATCCTCTTCAATTTCATCAGAGAACGAAGGTCCTTCAAACCCACCCACCACACCAAGATCACTATCAAAGCTAATATCATCAGGAAGAGTGAGAATCTCAGAATGAGCCCGTCGATGACCCAGATTCCTAGGCGGGTTATCGGGCATTCTGCTAACATCATGACTAAACCGACCCGATTCAGAAGTCATCCCCATACCCCCAAATCTACCAGGCTCACTAGTAGCAGGCCCAACTGGGGACACTGTGGTTGACCCTGATGGCTCTGATTATACAATTCCAGATGGTGGTAAATAAACCGAATGCCTCCCGGATGGAGGAAGCAAACTCCCACTAGGGTTTGGGGACTTATTATTCTTCTCCATTTCCCCAAATTACTATGTTAAAGTGTTGCTTCCTGTTCAAATTGAAACCCTAATGCAAAAAAACAGAAAGAATTAACAAGTGAAAACCTAAGGGAAAAGGAAAGATTGGTACTTGGAATGATGGCTAGTGTAGAGATCTCTGAAAATCGATTGGCAAGATTGAAGTCAAAAGCTTTGGGCAATGGTTTAGTAGTCACATGGGAGTCCACAGGTCTAAAACGCGGAGCATCGAAGGTAATATTGTGGTAACTTACATCACTCTTTGTTTTGAGGGTTTCTTATATCCGATCTCTTTGTTTGATTTATTTATATTTATAAACAACCCTCTAAATTATTTATACAAAAAATCGAACTTGTTATATGTTTAACCAAGCTTCGATCTAATAATTACCTTCATTTTCGGTTGCTTGATTCTTTAAAACTTGTTCATAACATGATCAAGGTCGATCCAACCATCGATTGTATGGTTTTTTTTTTACTTTTGACTTTGTTTTAGTTGATTTGTCTTTACAATTGATTTACGGCTCGACCATGAATGGATATTGTTGTCACTGTCCACTTTTCCTGTTAACCTTCAATAGTTTATTATTTTTTATACTCTTGGTGATAATTAGAGAATGTAAATATGAACACGTAAATAATTATATTTAGAATTTGTTTCACTTATTCATAATTTTAGGGGATTGTTAGGCGTACACCACCCCCGTACGCTATACGACTCACATACGGGCTATATGGGGCGTATAGCCCAAAAGTCAAACCGACAACGTCCGGACATGTCATGTCTGTATTGCTCAAAATAGCCCAATTGATGTGAATGTTTTGATATAGTAAAAATATAAGTAAATATATTTTTAAGATGATTGATTTCACAATATCAGGTTTTAAATTTATAAATTAAAATGATAATTACGTTAACTTAAAACACATAATATGCAAGTGTACCTATCGCAGCGTAATATAGTTAGGTAAGAACCAAATATCGAACCAATGGACACAGTCGAGTTCCAATACTCGACTTTTGTTATCATTTAGCCGGATTAATTAGTAAGTGGGTTTTGTGTGCTTGTGAAGCAGAAAAGTAAATGACGGTAAAGTAAATAACATAAAAGTAAAAATGTGTGTGAAGTGTGTAACAGAAATGTAACTAGAGCAGAATAGTAAATAGCAGAAAAGTAAATAAAGCGAAAATGATCGGATTACGAAATGTATTGCTTCGGGATTCGAATCAGCTTGGTACGTGATAATGTTAAGTTAACTAATTAAGTGGTATGACTACTAGAATCTTGTGACCCGGGTCACCGCTAGAGCCTCGTCCTCACTACATTTGATTTGCAAATTATATTCTTTAAAAAGTGGTAGTGCCTCCCGTTAGGGAAAACATTTACCATCAACTCATCGAATGGTCATCTCCGGGTTGGTTAAAGACATCGGACTCAAAATGCTTTATATTAAGTTAAATAAGTGATTATATTTTGCTTACCGGGAGTCGGTGTAACAATGGGACCAAGTATAAAGACGTATCGTTCCCAACATGAGTTCACCAATTCTTGGTCGCATAATAATCTCGTATAAAGACGTACGATTTTAGAAGTATAGACCAAGCCTTGGCTTATCAATCTCTGCTCGTATAAAGACGTACAAGTTTCAAAGGAAGTTTGATTAAAAAGGGTTTTACGATCTTACTCTTTAAAATCAAGACACTCACAAATATAAAGACGGATTTAGACAATAATAAAAGCCCATCAAAAGATGGTTTTTAAGGACGAATTAGTTAAAGACATAAACATACCACTTCATTAATAGGTTAAACATTAACATGCACCAAACATCATCTTCACCCTAGCAATACAAAGAAGTTTTAGCCACGAATGGCCATAACGACTAGCGTAATGATGAGTTTCGTAGGCTCCCCTATTATGAAACAAGGAGGAAGAGCCCCTCTACTCTCTACTGTAACTACGAGAATGCTCTCTTCTTGAGTGTTATTTTGCTCTGAATTGGTGTGTGAAATGAAGAACTCAAGCCTCCTATTTATAGGCCTCAAAATGTGCAATGCACGGCCGTGCAATGGGTTGCACGATCGTGCAATGGCCCAGTGAATCAAATAGGGTACAGAGTACACGGTACTAGGCCGTGGAGTAGAAGAAAGGCAATGCACGACCGTGCATTGGGATGCACGACCGTGCATTGGGATGCACGACCGTGCATCCCTCAACTTTCTTCCAACTTTTATCTTTTACCTCCTGTTGACTATTGTTGACCAATTTTGACTTCTTGGGGGGTCAATTCTCCGAGAATAAACCTTCTAGAATCTTGAATTCTTGGTGTTCTTGATAGGATTTAACTTGATTTGTATTTCTAACATCGAATAACCTGTAATTACAAAATATATGTGTTTTAAGCATAAATTGCAAGGTTATCATTCAATTTAGTACCATAATGTGGGATTATTATGTATGTTAAATATGTATAAATGATGACATATCACCAATACAACCATATTGTATCCTCTATTGTGTCTCGTATTGGCCAATACGACTCGTATCGTATCTCGTATAACCCCCTATACAAGTCGCATGGGATGGATTATGATTAACAGTCCCCTATTTTTATTGTCATCAAAATGGGTAGGGGTTAATTTGCATAAGTCAAACTTATATGGAGTGGGAGTGGACAATCATCAGGTCTCTTCGATAGCAGGCATTACGGGATGTGTTACGGGACGAACCCTTTTTTGTATTTGGGCCTTTCAGTGGGTGATAATATGGGTAAGAAAAGTAGTTGGAAAAATAATATTGATAAATTCAATGTTCATTTAACAAAGTGGAAAACGTCCTTGATTTCATTTGGAGGAAGATTTGTGTTTGCGCACTCGGTGCTTGGGGCGATGGACATCTATTTCTTTTCCATTTTCTTAATTCCAGTATCGGTCCTGAAAATTCTAGAAAGCCTTAGGGCTAAGTTTTTTTGGGGTGATTCGGAGAATGGCAAAAAGATTCATTCGGTGGGATGGAATAAGGTAGTGGCTTCAAAAACAAAAGGTGGGATTGGTATTGGTTCTTTGGAAGCGTTTGTTGGATATATGATGTCCGATCGTCAATTAAGTCAACGTTACTATTAAGGTATTATCCAAAGAGTTACAGATTAGGCAACGAACAAATATATATTTATTGTTAAATATTATTCACGAAAGACGGATGTAATAAATGGTGAATAAATATGTAGAGAAATATTTATCGGGGACCGAGATAATTAATTATCTGATTAATTAATTATTTGCGGGGAGTAAATGTTTAATCTGTTAAACATTTAAAATATTAGATTTTACTGATTATTGTTAATTAGTAAAATAGATAAGGTTAATAATTAAACAGTTAATTATTATGAGGTATTAACTGTTTATATCTTAGGGGCCAGTGTGTAAGTTACAGGTTTATAAATATAACCTTAACTTAACCCTAAAAACCTAATCAAGTTCTTAGCCACCACAAAGAATTCGAAACCCCTCCCTTCCCCTCCTCTCGTTTCCTAGGGGTGAGCACTTAACGGGTATTACCCGACAAACCCGTCAAACCCGTTGGAACCGACTCATGAGGAACCGTGAAAGCTAACTAGGTACGGTAAACGGGTCTATGATTTAGCCTCAAAAGGGTACGGGTCGGGTACGGGTCTAGAACCGAAGACAACCTGTATACCCGTTAAAATATTAAACATAATTAAATATTTAGTGTTGATCAATATGTAAATATGTGATATATTTTTTATATTTACCAAATTTAAAAGATATGTTATTTAATAGTTAAAAAAATTATATAAGTGAAAATATTATATAATTCTCATTTATAATATTTACAAATATTATAAATGAAAGGAAAAACATTAAAAGTGTAGCATATGTATATAAGTTTATATTTTAATAATTATTTAGAACTTTATTATAATACCCGATGATAATAATAATAATAATAGAAATAATAATATTAATAATAATAATAATTTGAATTAATCAAAATCATGTTAGCTTGCATGTGATTCATTTTCCTTAAATATATCTTGACCCTAATTGTTTTTCAATGATTTGTTCTTGAATTAACATAGTGGAAAATGTGATAATCTCATTCGTTAACTATATGCAGGTCTCGGGAGCCTCGTTGCGCAGCGAAGATAACACGGACCTGTTCTGTGATTTGTGTGGGAACCAAGAAACGAGACAGAGAAACACGAACAAAGACAAAAGATAACGAAACGATACGTAATCCATAACATAGAATTCATCCCGTATTACAGACTACATACCGAAGGAGCACACATCTATCATCTAAGCTCACGGTCCAGGGTTCGGGAGAGCTCGTCCCGACCCAGACACCTCTCAACCTAGTTCCAGAGTTCCACCTACAAATGAAGACAAGTCTTCTATTTATAGGGGCATGAACACTACCTGCGTACTTGGCTAAGTACGCATGCTAAGTACGCAAGGCAAAATCCTTGCGTACTTACTAAGTACGTAGGACCAACCGGTGAACAAGCTAAGTACGCAGGAACACCCTCCTGCGTACTAGCCTAGTACACCGATACATAGAATTTAATCTATAGTTACTAAAACATGCTTCTACAGACTCCCTCTTAACTATAGCATCAAATTCTATCTATCACTAACACTGATAATCATCATTTTACAAAGAATGTCCTAACAGACTCCCTCTAAACTAATGACATCACGTGTCTTCTGGCGAGACTTTATCTTCTGGCATTCCACTTGAGATCTTCAAATCTTCAAACTTCAGTCTTCAGTTGCCGAGTGATGACAAACCCGACTCCTTCTTAATTGTAGCTTTCATTGTAGACCAAACCAAGTGATTCAATAAGAACCAACTAACCCAACACAACTCATTGTAGTTCATCCTCTCAGCAGTAGCAACCTCCACCCTGACTTAGAATTCCTCCAAATCAGCTGGCATATGATAGAGAGTTTGAATTTCCAATAACCTGCATCAAACTGATCAGCTCCCATAGGACTTCCAGTAAGATAAACTTTAGTCTTCACACCAGATGTGTCCAACTCTATCCTGTATCTTCACAAGTTAACCAAATTCCCGAAGATGTTCATTTCCAATTTCCCCTTTCAATGTAAGCTTCTCCTGACTAAACCAGAAACAAGGGTATGTTTCCTATCCCATCGGCCAATGATAAAAGGTTCCATCTTCAACTAATAATCCAACGGATATACAGCTTCATCCTGAAAACACTTGATAGAATGAAACACAAAATCATGCTCAACAGTGATCACCTTATATCCAAAGTCCAACATTCTTCAATTAGATCTTCATTCCTGGTTAACACCTCCTAATCTGTATACATTCACCGCGGTGAAGTTCCATAACTAGGTTGTCTATCTGGATTCCGCCCAGATCCCAAGTGAGAAATCCAATCATAATTGAATCACATCAAATCTTGAACACATGCTTGACCAATGAGCACGAAAAATATAGTTTACACGAGAAATCACGGTTGATGATACATCCCCCCATTTCTATGTAAACTATGACCAACTTCATCATCACTTCACTCAAATCCTCAAAAAGCACAACTAGCCAACTCCAGGATTTTATTCTTTTATTCATTTGAAAAGATCCAAAACAGCAAATCCTTGGGTTCAAGTTGTTACAGTATTCATCCCCTATTAAAGAAGTATCCCGGATACTCGTAGCCTACATATTCAGGTTTGAATACCTAAACAAGATGATTCTTTTTCCAAAAGACCCAAAGCAGCCACATCTTCATAAATAGAACGAGACCTTTAGCCGATGACGACCCAATTGCTCCAATTAGTTCAACATTCATACCCTATTAAATAAGTATCCCGGATACTCGTAGCCTACATTTTTAAGTATGGACACTTAAACAATATATGACAAGTGGTATCATCCAACAAAAATCTCGTCCGTGTTTCGCCAAGCCACATCGTATACAAATTCTGGTCCGGAAAAACCAAAATTACTATCTTCTCAAAAATGGCCAGAAACACGCGTACAAATGATCCCTAAAAAATTTGGCCAAGAAAAGTTTTCCCGCCAAAAAACTTTTTTTTTAATCTCAGATACTAGTTCATGTGTACTTAGTAAATACGCACATAAAGGGTGTTCATGCGTATTTAGTAAATATGCAAAGCCAAGTATCCATACGTACTTGTTAAATGCGCAGAGAAATGCTCTTGCGTACTTAGCTAAGTACGCAGGTCACTTCTCATGCGTACTTACTAAGTACGTAGGGCTAACCCATGCGTACTTATCAAGTACGTAGAAAAGGTGATTCTGCGTACTTGTTCAGTACAACAGTGTTCTTGACGGATCTTGAGAAGAATGCTCGAAAAGTGATGGATCTGAGAAATTGATGCTTCCAAAAGCTTAGAAATCATCATCTAACAAACCCTTAGCCCTCCAAAAACCAAATGAAGTGATAACAAACTCGATTTTAAGGATTTTAGGTCTGAAAAAGTATGAACTTGTATGAACACAGATCTGCTCAAAACTCTAAAAAATCAAAACTGGAACACAAATCAACGAACACCGAGGCTCTGACACCACTTGTAGGTCCCCGGGAGCCTCGTCGCGCAGCGGAAATACCACAGACATGTTCTGTGATTTGTGTGGGAACCAAGAAACGAGACAGAGAAACACGAACATAAACAAAAGATGTGAAACGATACGTAATCCATAACATAGAAGTCATCACGTATTACAGACTACATACCGAAGGAGCACACATCTCTCATCTAAGCTCACGGTCCAGGGGCGGGAGAGCTCATCTCTCCTGGACACCTCTCAACCTAGTTCCCAGAAGTTCCACCTACAAATGAAGACAAGTCTTCTATTTATAGGGGCAGGAACACTACTTGCGTACTTGGCTAAGTACGCAGGGCATTGGTCATGCGTACTTGCTAAGTACGCAAGGCAACTGGTGAATAAACTAAGTATGCAGGAACACCCTCCTGCGTACTAGCCTAGTACACCGATACATAGAATTTAATCTATAGTTACTAAAACATGCTTCTACACTATACGGGTCCATCTTCGCAAAACCCGCGAACCCTTACCCGTGGACCTTTAACCGACCCTTTTAACTATTATACGGGTCACGGCTATGTATTTTGTCATCAAAAGGGTACGGGTATATGGGTACGGGTCGAGTATACTCGTTTGCACACCCCTATTGTTTCCGACCGACGCCAGCCGGACCACCGTCGTCGCCGTCGTGATTGGCTACTCCCCTTCGCGTATCTCGTGTGACGTTTTGCTGTGGGTTTTCATGTACGTGTCAACTAGCGTGACGTTCGTTGTACTAAGGTGTTACAAATCTGGTTATCGTCAAAGGTATAAATCTAAACACCCTATGGTTGGTTATTTAATATTGTTTATACGCGTGTAATTGGATTACTGAATGGAATCCAGATATGATCTGGTAATGGTACTATTAAATTGCTTCTGCTAAAATATATCTGATTTGTTTATTTAAAATGTTTAAATAATTATTGTTTTAAAAGTTAAAACTGGTGTCATGATTCGCAACAACGTTCAATTTGGCTCTCTTGCAAAAGTGACGGTTGGGGATGGTTAATAACCCGAATAGTTTATGGGCTTTGATTATAAAATCTATTTACGGGTGTAAGGTGGGAGTTCTTATTGTAGAATGGCTACCTAGGGGTAATGGGGTGTGGACTCGCATGTTGAAGTCTTTTGCTAAACTTAACGACGGTAATATTGTTCTGTTCTCGTCTATCGCCAAGAAGATTGGGAATGGAAATAGTACGCGATTTTGGCTTGATCATTGGATAGATGATACTTCCCTGGCTCAAAATTTTCCTCGGTTATTTGCCCTCGAAGAAGAGAAAGAATGTTTGGTTATTGACAGAGCGGATGGCAACAGTTGGCATTGGCGCCGTCTAATCTGGTCAGGTTTAGAACAATCACAATTGGGTCTTTTGAAGATGGATTTAGACCTGATCCATTTGGATCAGCGTGAGGACCGATGGGTGTGTCATCGGATGGGGTTAATGATTTCTCGGTGAAAGGGGTTAGAAAAGTTGTTGAGGATTACTTACTTTCAACCGGTCAAATCATACAAGATGGAATAAATTCGTTCGAAGGAAGGTAAATATTTGTGCTTGAAGAATAATAACAAATAGACTTCCTACTTAGATGAATTTGGATCTAAAAGGTATTGATGTGCCTTCTATTTTATGTTCAAATTGTGATAATAAATCGGAATCGGTAGATAATTTGTTTGGTGATTGTAGTCTGGTTGTGTCAATTTGGGTAAAGGTGGCGATTTGGTTGGATGTTTGTTTTCCGAGGAACGCTAATCCGAATGCGTTGATTGATTGGCTTGAGACGGTTCGGATGAAAAAAGAAGCCAAAGATTTTATTGAAGTGGTCATTTATGCGTCTTGGTGGATGATTTGGAGGTGTCGTAATGGAGTAGTCTTCGGAGGTAGATCTCAAAGCCAAGGATTTTGTTTCGATGATGTTTTTCAATTTTCGTTTATTTGGTATGGTAGTAGGAACTGTAAGCGTAAATTATACCGGACTGAGTGGGTTAAAAACCTGTTTTTATGTTTGTAATTTTTTTTCTAGCTCCTTGTTAGTATATTAATATAATTTCCAATGTTTAAAAAAACAAACAAAGGGAGACAGTGACTTACAAATTATTCCAAGAAACCTACGTCAAAATGGATTGAGCACACTACTTTACGATTTAAAAAAGGTCTTACCACATTACCCCTACTGGGTATGCAACTCAAACAACCATGTTTCAAAAGTCCTAAGGCAAATGTGTGTAGGCCATGTTCCATATATTGGTACAAATTCGATCATAACACACTTACATATGGTAAAAATTATCATGTGCAATTGGTGCCTCAACTCAGGCCCGGTTTCGAGAATTTTTAAAATATTTTGGGTCAGGGACATGTAAAAAAAATCCAAACCTCTATATATTGGATTTTTTTTTGTTTTACAATATATATTGAATTAAAAAAAAACACACACACGCGCACACACACACATATATGTATATATATAAATTAACTTCGGGTCTCGGGGGTTATCGGGCCTGGAGCCGTAGCCCACTTTGTCCCTCTTCGGGGCCGGCCCTGCCTCAACTGAATTATGGCAATACGTACATCACAATGAGCGAGACACAATGATGCATGGCATAACTACTTCGCTATGAACTCTCATTTTTCTATTATGAAATGTGTAAATTTCCAAACCTTCCCACATATAAAGTTCCATAACAACTATTATGCACTTCCTACAATTTAATGATCAAAGCAAATTTGATAATTAAACAACCTAAGACATGTATAAAGTTAGGGGTGAAATGCACACAATAAATTCATCACTGACATTAGACGTGTCTTCGGCTACTTATTCAACTATAACATATTCCAATATTATTAGTTATACAAATTACTTACATATACTACAAAAAAAATGAGTCTACTGTAACTTTTTTTTGTCAAAAAAATGTTGCATTATACCTAATGCAACTTTTGTTACATAATGCAACTTTTTGTTTTTCCAAAGAGTTGCATCTTTAAAGGGTTGCACTTGAAGAAAAAAAAGTTGCATCCGTAACAAAAAGATTGCATTAGGTCTAATACAACTTTACCTAATGTAATATTTTTCTGAAAAAAAAAAGTTACATTTCATTTTTTGTTGTATATATATTACATCCACAACATCTTTCACTATGAGCCTTCGAGGCATTATGCTACTTATTGCATACATGCACATTTAGCACACTAATAACTAAAGCCTTGTTATTTTTCATCCAATTGCTTAATTTGGCTACTACTGAAACTTCATTTTCAAGACTTTTATTCAATTTCAAAAACATTTAATGGAATTGTTTTTGATGTTTTAAAACAATTTGTGTGCTCACCTCAACTAATCAAAAGTTGACTCAATTGCAATTCTTCAATCATTAATTCAACTTAAGTACTTAACGAAACATATCATTTTCCATTTTATGAGAACAAGCATGATTAATTTAACATATCTATGCTTAATCATTCTAATCATATTCCATAGATTTATATGATTCTATATTGATATGTCAAATGTCCATTTTAACTAAGTGTTTGAATTTTCAACATTCTATCAGTTTAATCAAATTTTCATTTTTATACTTAAATTTACATTTGAAGTTGCTAATACATTCTTTACATCTTAGACTAACTAGAACTATAATTAGTTGAACTGACCTTTAATAAATCAAAATCACCTTCAAAACGGACAAGTTTTACCAATTTTACCATTATTTAAATTTTTATTCCAAATCATAATAGGCATATAATAGTGTTATTAAACATTTATAATGCATAATTTTATATTTGATAATAATTTAACTAAAATCCCATTTTAGGTTGTTTTCCCCCCCAATCTACCAACATCCATGAAATAGTTAAATCCCAAATTAAACGCATGCAACAAGTTCTAAACATCATTTGTAGCGACTTTAAGCTATAGAAAGTTATTAAAACAAGTCTAGCATTATTTCATCATAGTTGAGTCAAAACCCCATTTACACAAAAGATGAAGAACACTTGTGGATTTGTGTGGAAAACATTCCGATGTTGGATCGAATTTGGTGGGAGTCTTGTGTTACATATTAAGAACAGCTGATGCATACTTCACATCAACTTATTAAGTTTCAAACTCTCCAAAGACTATCCTCTGGCTGGTGTGACAACTGACAAATTTTAGAATCAAAAGCTTAGTTAATCGGCTAAACCGACCGGTCCAATTAGGCCCAATAGTGATTCAAGCCTGTTAGAGGCTCAAATTTCATAATCCGAATATCAAACTGGTCACTCGGTTTCGTCTAATGACCCGTTACGCGATACTATGAATTTAAGAATGAATAGATGTACGTACGCGATTCAATATTTTAAATGGTTAACGCGTCAGACATTGGTTTATTACCGGATATTCAGCAAGACATTTAAGAAAGATGATAATTTATTAAGATTAAGTATTGATATTCAATTGTAAAGACTGTTTAGATAAATACACGTGTAATACGTTTACGTGAACGCTAAACCGCGTTAGATGCCCGTAGGGCTAACGATAACGGTACAGTTGTTACCGACACGTATTTTTAATATGACAAATATTATAATAGTTATTTTAATATTCTAAGTAAAATAATAAACTATAAACTCAAAGCGAAACGTTTAAAAAGAACGAATACGTTATGAACGCAGTACATCCGCGTACCGGTTTGGACAACAACGGAGACCTCACGATTTAAATACATAAAGGATAGAGTAAACTGCCATTTTCGTCCCTGTGGTTTGGTCAAAATTGCCACTTTCATCCAATAGTTTGTTTTTTTGTATCTGGGTCCTCATGGTTTTAAAATATTGCCATTTTCATCCTCGTGGTTTTAAAATATTGCCACTTTCATCCAGTCAGCTAGGGGTATTTCAGTCCTTTTACTTATTTGTTTTATTTTTTCATCTTTTTTACTCTCACTTTTTAATCATCCCCAATTTAACCTCTAATTTAATCATCCACCTGCTGGCCTTCTTCCTCTTTTCCTGACCAGTTTCCGACGAGCACCACTGGAACACCTCCGTCGCTTGTTTCTATGATTAAAAAGTGAGAGTAAAAAAGATGAAGAAATAAAACAAATATGTAAAAGGACTGAAATACCCCTCATTTAATTGAGAAAAACGGACGGTGTTAGCTGACTGGATGAAAGTGGCAATATTTTAAAACCACGAGGATGAAAATGACAATATTTTAAAACCACGAGGACCCAGATACAAAAAAACAAACTATTGGATAAAAGTGGCAATTTTGACCAAACCACAGGGACGAAAATGGCAGTTTACTCTAAAGGATATTTATGATAAAATTTTATAATTCTAAGTACTTTAATATAATATTTCAAGAATTTAGTCGTTACAGAGATTTGAACAGATACGCGTTTTTAGCAAACTAGTATTAATTCCCTTGGAAACCTCCCCGTTTAACCCTAGGTATAAACACCCCATTATAACTCCTAGCCTCCATCCATTTCATTTTTTAACCCCCAAACACACACACATATGTAGAGAGAAAGAGAGAGAGAGTTACGTGGGAGGGGAGGAGGGTCGGTCACCCTCCGACGGACGTGAAGGAGCATGTGGCAGCGGCCACGACAGGCACGTCGGCGCATGGTGGCGGTCCACTCTCCGGAGAGTGGCGGCTAGTGCGGTGACTTTTACGGAGATTCGAATAGATACACATTTTCAGCAAGCTAGTATTAATACCCTTGGAAACCTCCACCCTTAGCCCGAGGTATAAACACCCCATTATAACTCCTAGCCCCCTTCCATTTCCATTTTTTTCACCCCTAAACACATGTAGAGAGAGAGAGAGAGAGTGAGAGAGTTGAGTGGGAGGGGAGGAGGGTCGCCCACCCTTCGGCAGACGCGGCAGAGCATGTGGTAGTGGGCACGGCAGGCACACCGACGCACGATGGCGGTCCGCTCTCCGACGAGTAGCGCGAGTGTTGTGACTTTTTCGACTGTCCTCGTGGTCCTAAACACATTGGTGGTGGCGGTTTTAGCTAGTTCATGCCGGTGACGGCGGATATTCGGCTCAAAGGGGCGGCGGCGACTAGGATTCTGCCACCACAGGTGGTTGCCGGCAAAGCTCCAGCGACGAAGCTGGGGATTCCGGCGTCATCTAAACCATCCGATCATGTTTGCATGTCTATCTCGGTCTGGATCTATGACTTTCCTTTTGTTTTTCCGACAACCCGAGATAAAGACCGGAACATGAACCTATTTCTTGTTAAATAAACCCCCTTAACACTAGACTCGTATATTTTATAGATCTAGCGAATTTGGTGAAAATGGAGGTAATTCGACGATGGTGGTTAGGTCGGGATTGTTAGGCTCGCTTTAAATACTCCCGAGTCTCTGTCAAAGTTAGTCAACGAAAGCCAACGGGTTCGTATATGCAAACCGAGTAAAGAGAAATGTATAAACACGCACCAAAACGGTTATATTTATTTATGTGAAAGTCAAATGTGTGTGCGGTTAATTTTCGTTGAGCCCTAAATGATTCGTTAGAAATAAATTAATATTAACATATATCAATAGTAACTAAACAAGACATTGACAAATAACAATGGTCCGTATAAATATATTGTTATATACATGTAAATACATTCAAATATATATATGTAATTATAAATCTTCATGCTTTATGCGAAACCAAACGATTACTTTATAAAATGATATATAGATCTGAACATATATATATATATATATATATATATATATATATATATATATTCTCATTATACACAATTGGACTACTAGTTAAATATAGCACTCGGATGCGAATATAAATAAAATATAATAACTGAATATACTAAAGTAGGTATATTTATGTGTATATGGTTACATAAAGACGAACATATTCTATTAAAGAACGTCTATTGCGAAATACAATACGGTATAAATATATTTTGGGGTTTTGAAACTATATAAATATGCATATATTTTTAAATACATGTATGAATGTACTATAAAACCCTAAAATGAATTTATTAAAACATAAAGTTGCACACATTTTGTTAAAAGTCGCATGAATACGAATTATACATATATATCGATTATAAGCGCATATAATTATGCACATTTGGGCGCGAAACAAACTAATACTTTTAAACGTGACTATTGGAATGTGTGTGGATGGAGAATCCTGACTCCATCTATATAGCTAACATTACCCGTTGTTAAACCGACATCGTATACTGAATCGATATTATAACTTAGTGAATCAATAGAGCTCAACCGCACACGTGATGACTTAACCCTAGTATCAGAAATTAATGATATACATACATGTATTCGTAATTAGGGTTATGATGGTGAACATATACATGTGGTAGAATTGCTCGCCACATTGGCACACTTACTCCTGTCTACGAATCATTATGACGATACATTGGTGACACAAGTGAGTTTTCACGACCCCTTTTTACTTGCTTTATACTTTTGATGAAAAACATGCAATGTTTATGCAAAAACATACAAGTTTTATAAAAGCATACATGGTTTACGAAACATACACAGTTTACAGAACACATGCAAGGTTTTCATATGATAACGAGGTATTTCGATCTCGAATGTGTTACATGGGTTACGAACATCACAAAAAAATTCCCGAGGAACACACTATAACCATTAGCTATGAACTTAGACTAGAAGTATATGAATAGTACTATTGGGTTGACACTCCCATTCATCAAGTGGTCGCGCCAACTAACGTTAAATGGATGCATATTATCCAAAAATTCACTTCAGTGTTTGTGATGGAACATTGGTGGGGCAACAACGAGAATCGTCTAGGTTTGGTTATGGGCTCATGGTAACGACATCACTTTTGTTGATTCCTAGCTAGACAACACTAGATCACCTCGGGACTTGTTTATCATGTTCATGACATTCCAATTACTAGTGTAACAAAAGCTTTAATGACATGTTCATCGTGTCTTTCAAGGATAAGTTCACCAAGATTATTAAATATGTGGTTATCATATTATTCAATGAAACGTTTACAAATATTCCAAGGGAATGTCCTACGGGAATTCCAAGGGCATAGTTTTCAAGCATTGCAAGGGAATGTCTTACAAAAGTTCTAAGGGTATGTTTTATAAGTTTTCCAAAGAAAATGATTTTCCTAGTGTGGCGATTAAACTTGTGGATTGACCAACTTTATGTTGACATTTTTAAGTATGTTTTTCAGGAAATGCATAGCTATGGCACAGTTAGAGTAGGTTAACCTCTTGGATTAAGACTCTGGAGGTCGAAGACCTTGTTTTCAGCAAGATAGGCTTTTAGGTCGTGCATCATTACGAAGACGCATGGTCTTCAATCCTTAAGTCATTCTTGACTCACATGGTTTTGAGGCAATGTAACATTTCAATTAGTGTATGTAACGGTGTTCAACACTTTAGAAGTTTTATTTAGCTTTCGCAGCTGTGTAATGGTATCAATCGTTACAACCTTGATTTATTTATTAAGTAAATATTTTGGGGGTGTGACATCTGGTCGGTGGAAGGCAATAAACTCTTATGATAACAAGACAAGTAAAGATCATTTGCTTAGATTCCTCTAATTAGAAATATCTAATGGGATCTTTAGATAAGATCCACTAATAGTGCTACAAAGACCAAAGATCAACTGATGAAGACCCTCTGACGTCATCTTCCTTTGTGAAGACCAATTAACCAGATTCCTCTAATAAGTTGATATTAGCTAATCCTTTTATCAGTGGAATCTACTTCATCCACTAATCAATATCAACATATATTTCCCCTGGTGCTTCTCAGCCCTGATTCCATTAAAGGACAATTCTGTTACGATTTTTTTTCTCATTTAGTGTGAGTCACCCATTGCTGCCATCAGGGAATCTGTTCCCATTTATGATACGCCATAAGCATATCACCAATTCCTGGTTTAAGATAGAAAATGAAGCAATACACCGCATAATCTTCAGAAATTTCTTCTGAAATTCTGACCTTATTAAGAAAGAACTTGAATTCATCGTAATACTCATCAACCGTACCCTCTTGGCTCAATGACATGAACTCGTCTACATAATCTGCTTATTCTGATTTGTTACCGATACATTGAAATCTCGAATCTGATCGCTGCCCTAATTGTCGTTGTTCTTGTTCGATTTGTACCCACTGAACGAATGGAATTCTTTTGTTTCCCTAACCCAAGGTCAAGAGGAAGGATAGCTCTGATACCATTGTTACGATACAAATTGGTAATCAAGCACGAACACAAGATTGATAAGAAGAGAAGATGAAACACAAAGGAGTTAAACTCAAATCATCGATACCAATAACATTCGTTCTTTTTGTTTAAGTACAACAATCAGGTTCACAACTAACCGAAGATAGCCTATACTATTCAACCATTAGAATCTAATCCCTCTACTATTTTGATACCTATCGCAAAAAGCTAACCCTAACTTGACTTCATGGTTTGCTGAAAACTAAACATATGAGCTGGAATCCAATGAAGACAAGAAGGTTAGTCAAGGGGAAGACATGTTGAAGAGTATCCCTACAATTACGATCTATAACAATCAAGGTTTGTAAGTCCTATCCACACACTTTTACAACTGCATAGCCTTTAACTAGCAGAAAAAAAGGATCAAAGTACAAAATGTCATTGATCTTCCATTCAATTATGGAGTAATATGAAAACCTTACCGGAGCTTTTAAGGGACAAAACGAATTAAATATAAAGGTTTTTACAACTTATGTTTTTCACTACAGTTTTTATCAAACAAAAAATTGGCAACATCATGTGAAAATTGTCCGATAATACAGGCGAACAACACAACACAATATGCTGGACGGGTTTCTCTATTAACAAACTTGCCAAACCGTTTATTTGGGTTCTTGCTTTTCTTCTTCTGTTTTCCATACGACATCGTTGAGAATACTGGAAAGTCTTTTGTAGAACTGCACCAAAAAAGAAAAAAAAAGCTCTAAAAATATAACAGGAAACTAGTATTAATTGAAAATGTAAGATGATGATGAAGATTATGGTGGTGGTGTTGATGATGATGATGGTGGTGGCGGTAAAAGTACTCACAATCCAAGGAGTCTAGTTGTATAACATACTCCAAAAGGTTTACACATTTTACAAATATATTAATTGGACTAGAGGTGACAATTTTTACCCGCTAGGCAAACGGGTCAGGTTTATATTGTCTCAAAACAGGTCAACGAGTTAAATTAAAATAAAAAATAAAACAATGAAAGTCACCCCAATAGCAAACAAAATATACATTCGAAACCCCCTAAATGGCGCACACTATTTATTTAAAAAAACTAAAAAAAAAAAGAAAAATAGTGTTTCTTGGTTGACCTGTTTTGACCCTTTACCAAACCCAACCAACCAAAGTGAAGTCATGATGAAAATGACAACCAAAAACTGAACAAATAACATGATTAGCCTTGGAAACTAGAGTTTTAAGTCATTTTAAACCACCGATTAGCGTATAAACTTAAGTTAGTCTACGGCCTGCCCAAAGTAACTATATATGCCACTCCCTTTCACACAAGAAACAATGGAATATAATTTTTTATAAATACACGTTAATACAATAACCAATATTAATAGAGAACTGCAATAAACACATAACACTTGTATCAAATGCTTTTAACTGTGATGCATAAGGCGGTTATGTAATCTCATAACCGTATCTCTCGCTCTCCCACTATACTTGACTTGCACAATGTACAAGTGCTTATGCGGTACCTATAAATTGATTTTGCAACTTGAAATACATGAATAACATACCTTGTGAAATTCCAGAGTATCTCCTTTTGCTTTCCGAACTTCAACCATGTGAAGTGATGGTGCTACTTGAAATACCTAATAAAGGGTAATATCAGAAAATATCAAGTGAACCTTCTTTTTTTTTGTCAAAACCATTTAAATTATCAGACATCACAACATGGTACCTCGGTAGCAACATTGAGGTTTCCTTTTCTCCCGGCTTTGATATTCTCAAGCCTCATCTGAGATGAAAATAAAGAATGATTACTCATCCATCATCCAAAAACCTAGCCATTTAATATGGATTCCATATTAAAGTACTTGTTATAAGTGCAAACTATTTTAGGCTCGGCCCAATGTTTATAGGCTTTAGGGTTTCATATTGTATGTGTGTATGTATATATATGATGTATCTGTTCAGTTGAATCAATAGAATACCAATTTTTCTCAGCAGTACTTAAATAAATAAACTTTAACCTTATAATTTTTCTTGTACACATCAAAGCCAAGAGGTTTTGCAGCTTCTTCAATTTTACAAACTATCTCATTTGCTGGGCATCTTGATGTGAATCTTGTCTCCCTTTTGAATCCCTGCAGCCAGATTTATTTCCAAACCAGAGAAAAAGTGAACTTCAATGTTACAGGCTTGAATTTTACTATGATCATGAATCTAGAGGAGACAATTTTACCTACACATGGGGTCGAGTGAGGTTATGTTAATCTTTTAACAGGTTAAGCGGGTAAAAGAATAGCTTAAGACGCCCAAAAGTGTATTTTCAATGCATAAACCTCGTAAATCATTTTACTCGGAAAATCAGAATATTTTGGTAATGATATGATTTTGTATATCATATATGCTACGTGATTATTTATATAAAAAAATACAAATTGTGGACAGTGTTCCATGTACACCCAAACCAACCCCACCCATTCGACTAGCAACATAAAACTCCCCATTCTGACTTAAACCCGTATTGACCTGTTCTGTTACCCAACCTGTCGGGTCCTCTAGTCATGACGCAACTCATATACATGGTGCATTATAAGAATCATTTAGAAAGTAAAAAATATAAACTGCGATATCAATAAAAAGATATTGAAGAAAGTGAATACTAACCTGTTCCATCTCAAAAAGATTGCCAAGGTTGAGCCCCTTAGACATAGAAATTAATTCAAAAGCGTTCATGGGAGCTGGATGTTCTATCTTTTCTGTCACATGATACTCCTGTTTCAAAACAAATATATAAACTCTCAGCATTTGAAATGAACGGGAGCTAAATTTGATACACTCACTTCAAAATCTTGAAAGGCGGCTTCCACATCATCAAAATTTGTGTCTTCTTTCTCCATAAATTCAGGTTGCTTGAAATCTTTTTTAAACCACTCAATGTTTAGAAGCTCAGGTATTGTTATCCGCTGCCACAAGGAGACAGTGTTGAGACTTGAGATAGGCATAAATGTTTGTATTTACATAAGAGTAACAAATACTAAAATGCTGCAAGGAACTTGGAATGTATTAATCGCAAATAATTGCATAATACATTTTGAATATTTAATAAAAAGAATCAGCTGAAATAAAAACAACAACTTTGTAAAAAATGTAAGTAATATTTTGGTAACCATGAGAACCCGTTATTGGAAAACTCATGGGACCCGTCAATACCCTATTAACCAACGGGATCACGCAAATCACAAATCACAGTTTGCGCCGGGCAGGTGGGATTCAAGAAGTTATGGAAATGAGGTGTTTACGAATGCAACACTCCTTGAAGGATTAAAGTAAGTAAAATATTTTACCCTTAAATAGATTTTGTTGCAGCTGGTATGAAATATACAAGTACAAACACTTACCGTCATGGGATTGGGATCCAATATGCGCGTTATCAACTTTACGGCACTAAAGGAGATCCATGGAGGACAAGTGAACTCTGCAGCTGAAATCTAAATGCACACCCACTTAAAAGGAGATGACGACAACAGTAATCAAGTGTACAAGACAACTTAATACAATGCTCACTTTTTTATACAGGTTCATTAGATTAGAATCATCAAATGGCAAGTAACCCGCAAGCAGTACAAACAAAATGACTCCACACGACCATAAATCTGCAGTTGCCCCGTCATAACCACCATCATTCAACACCTAAAAAGGATGAAAGAAAGATCATCACTACATGCACTAGCACAAGGTGAAGATATGTGCAATTTAGAGGTGACAATTTTGACCTGTTTACTTTTGAAGTGGTCGTTCTATATTCTATCTAACGGGTTAAATTGGTTAACCGGCGTTCCCACCCATTTTGCCACCTCTAGTATGCATAATGAGGAGGGTATAGTTAACAGTTATACGCACCTCAGGAGCGACATAATTTGGAGTTCCACATGCTGTGTGAAGCAAACCGTCATCCTGTATAACAACAACCCTTTAAAACTTAATATAAGATATAATACAAACGATTAAAAGTTAGAATCTTATATGTATACCCTAACTTGTAGAGAAAGGGCACTCTATCCAAAATCCGAAACTTTGAGGTTTCCCAAAGCATCTAAAAGCAAATTTTCTGGCTGGAGGAAAAGCAATGTTAGAAAGTAGTGAGACAATAGATACAGATGGATACCAGTATGCACTAATAACTATCAAGTAAAGGGGCAAATAACGGCGACTACCTTTAGATCTCTATGATAGACACCCCTACTATGGCAATAATCAACAGCATTAATAAGCTGTTGAAAATATTTCCGGGCTTCATCTTCTTGCATTCGTCCATGGTTCACCTTCATAATCAAACTAGAACATTAATGTATACTCTTTCTACCCTGTAAATAGAGATGATGCATATATAAAGATTACAATTTTATCAAAAAGCTCTCCCCCCGTGATAAACTCTAGTACGATGAATATCTTGGTCCTGCTCCCCATAACCTCGTATAAGCGGACAACATTTGGATGTTTTATCAACTTCATAGTTGCCACTTCCATTTTTATCTGCATCACCAAGATAATACATAAGCAAGAAAGTAAAAAGAACCGAATTTGATCAATGGGAATGGCAATAATGTAACTTTTTTTTAAAGTTATTCATCAAATTTTAGAAACTTTTTTTCCAGCTGCTAACCAACAGAAATCACAGCTTGCTCTGGCAGGTGGCCATTAAAAGGTATGGCAGTGGAACCGGTGCGCTACCGCTTGAAGGTGTCAACTTTTTTGAAACTTAGGAGTTGTGAGAGTTGAAGTAACCTGTTCAGCCATTTTATGTTTAACAACTTTTTCTTTATCAAGGATCTTGAGAGCCACAGGTTCACCAGTTTCACAATGCCTAGCAAATTTCACTTTTGCAAAAGTTCCTTCACCAATTGTCCTTCCCACCTCATATTTACCCACTCGATGCTTCATCTTCGGAGGACTCAATGCATTCCTGGTTATCTGATCACAAAATATCATCGATCTCACAACATAACATGCTTAATTCACCAATCCCATGTGACAGTTAATTCAGTTGAGTAGATCCCAAAACCAGAAAATGAAAATTCCTCAAGTGCATAGATAAAGTGAAAAATGTACCTTTGAAGTTGAGAGGGAACAGTAGAGAAGAAGAAATCAGAAACTTGAAGAAAGAGATGGGGAATGCATTCTGATCCATGTGGGCATGATTGAGTCAGCAAAGGCCGTCCCCACATATGCCATGACAACTGGGGCCCCATTGTTTTTGGATGCGTACGGATCTCCATCATCTTTAAATAATACACTTACACACACTTGATTGAATATCTATAGATATACTTTTATAAAAATAAAATATAAGTGTTGATTCGTCTTGTATTTAAAACTGTTTTCACATGACATGTATTTTAAAAGATTAGAAAACAAAACACAAAATGATTATTAGAAATATTATCAATTCTAATTCGGTATCTTTGTGGAGTTTTTTTTTTTCTAATATAATATATTTGAAAAAAAAATATTTACCGAATAACCGTTCGTTTTTTAAATATCCTATTTTATAACTGTTCATTTTAAGCGTTTTTTTAAACGCTCATTTTTTTAATTTGTTTTTCTAAACCGTTCTTTTAAGAAAGGAACAGTTTTAAAAAGACGTTTAGAAAAAAATGAACGCTTTTAAAAAATACGTTTAGACAAAACGAACGCTTTTAAAAAAGACATTTAGACAAAACGAACGCTTTTAAAAAAGACGTTTAGAAAAAAAAACGAATGGTTTAAAAAAAACGTTTAGACGTTTAGAAAAAATGAACGGTTTAAAAAAAGTCGTTTAGAAACACGAACGATTTTGAAAATAACGTTTAAAAAATCGAACGATTTTGAAAATAACGTTTAAAAAATCGAACGGTTTTGAAAAGAATGATTAAAAAAACCGAACAGTTTTGAAAAGAATGTTTAAAAAACCGAACGGTTTTATAAAGGACATTTAGAAAACCAAAATGTTTTAAAAAGAACGTTTGACGAACTTCGTCGTGAGCTAGAATATTATCCTGCATACGATCTGGCTTGCGGATTGAAGAAAAAATATCATCATATTCGCAATGAGCATTTTAATGTGCTTAAATCCTTATCATGTTGTATGTATAGAGGAACATGATTAACTCACACTTTTCTAAAATGATGAGACACATTGACAACCTAAAAGAACTTTGTTCCCCCAACAACCAAGATATGACAATAGAATTCATCTTGAAGTCTTTGTCGGTTAAATAAGAAGAGTTCGTTAGTTACTACAAAGAAAATGTAGTTGGAGGGACCTTGTCCGAAATGCGAGGGTCGCTTATGGCTGCCGAGATGACTATGGGATACATGAACATTCTAAACTCTAAACCGAGAAAGCGTGTCAAGAAGAGAGTTGTTTTCCGAAGTGATGACATTTGTCATCATTGTGGAGAAATTGGGCATTGGAAGACTACCCGCCGATCTTACCTTGCTAAGAAGACCAAGGCTTCAGACCCAGGTTCGTTATTGAGGCCTTTTTTTTGTCTACCAAATCTTGGGTGTTTGACACTGGATGTGATTTTCACATTTGTAATGATTTGCACCGACTAAGGAAGATTAGGAAGCTGAAACAAGCAACTTGGAGCTCCATGTGGGCAATGGACAAAGAGTCACGGTGAAGGCAGTGGGAGAATATGTTCTTTTACTTCCATGTGGTGTTGAACTTGTTTTGAACAATGTTTGCTACACCTAGTTTAACTAGGAATATTGTTTCGGTCTGCGTTTTGCGAGAACAAGGATTTAAGTATGCTTTTGATGGTGTTATATTTCTGCATATTTGAATGATTTGTTTTATTTTACCGCAGAGCCTCATAATGGAATCTATGAGATAGAGGTCCATGATAATAACACTTTATATAACATCTCCTCTAAATGTACGAAATTATGATACGTATCTACGACATTGTCGACTAGGACACAAAAACAAGAATCGCCTAAAGAAACTTCAGACTGTAGGAATTTTGAATTCCACTGGTCAGTAGTCTTTTGATGATTGCGAATCTTGTTTAGATGGTAAGTTGACCAATGGCCCTTTCACCGGTATCGGTCAAATGGCTAAGTATCTGTTAGGACTAGTGCATACTGATGTATGTGGTCCATTCAGAACAATGTCTAGATGTGAAGAGATGTACTTCGTTACATTTGCTGAGGAGTTCAGTAGATATGGTTATATTTATCTTACCAAGCATAAACATGAAATGTTTAAAATGTTCAAACAATACCAGAACGAGGTACAGAATCAACTATGTAAATCGATTAAGATGCTTCGATATGACCGAGGTGGTGAATATCTTAGTCAAGAGTTTGTCGAACATCTTAATAAATGTGAGATCATTTCTCAACTCACTCCACCTGGAACACCATAACTTAATGGTGTGTCTGAGAGGAGAAATCAAACTCTATTAGATATGGATGGATCAATGATGTGTCTTACAAACCTTCCACATTCTTTTTAGAGTTTTGCTCTAGAGATTGCCACAAGAATCATTAATCTAGCTTATACAAAGAAGGTGGACAAAACGCCTTATAAGATATGGAATGGGGATAAACCCAAAGTGTCCTACCTTGTGCTGCATAAACTTCCATCACTAGAGGTGCTTAAAAAAATTAAGCCTTTTATGCAGGGGCGGACTTAAGTGAAGCGGGGGGGTGCACAGGAACCCCCCGAGTTTTGAAATTTTAGTGTAACGGTAGGTAAAAAACTGGGGTGAACCCCCTAAAATATTATAGGGTGAACCTCCTTACAAAGTTTCCTGGATCCGCCACTGCTTTTATGGACTGCTAATAATCTGAATTTTGCATATTGCAGGATGGTGCAGAGATCGGTTATGGTGCTAAAGCACAAGAAGTTCTAGGTCAAGTTCGAGGGAGGTATGCTATAAAAATTGGACAGGTTGTTGACCTGCAAATTTTATGTCATTTAGTCAACCATGGTCAACATATCGACCCATGACTGTGAAAATATTTTTAGTAAGAGGGGGTAATTTCAACCCATTTGCATAAAAATGGGTTGATTTGGATTGCATTAGATCTCCAACTGGTCAAAAGGTTTTAGTTTGAAAACTTAGCTAAAATGGAAACGCGTTAGCAGGGGCGAAAATCATCCAAACTGTTTTTAAATGCTTAAATTCCCTTAAGCTTTATTAATAAATTTAGATTACTATCTTTAACAATATAGTTATGATCTTAATTAGTACCTATTAGTTATTTGTAGAACTTAAAAATTGGAAAAAAATGTTGTATTAAGGATTGAACCTGTGCAATACTTGAATAACGAGCATTGAGTCTGAAATTGGCTCACCGGCGGCCAAGAGGGAATCGGCCTTTTGATTGTTCATGTCAAGGTGGGATTTGAACTACTAAATTCACATAATAAATCTCTCAATATTTGCAGAGAACTTTTGATGAAGCGGCTAAACCATTGTTTTTGGTGAAAAATGTGGTCGGGTGCTGCACTATTTGCATGATTTCAGGTACGTTTTTGCTTTTATTTACGTCTATGAGTTCAATTTGTGTTAATTTTCTATAAATCAGATGAATGTTGAAATGAAATTGCTGCTTTTTGAATGCTAATCTAACATTAAAGCATATCGAAAGTGATCTATTATCTTTTTTGCAAAAAGAACTCTAAAAATCTGACCTAATAGTATGGATGTTGACTTTTGTTATGACTTTTACTTACAATTTTGATCTGATTTGAACTGATACTAGGTTTGGTTTTCAAAAGCAACACCAAAATTGGTATTGAGATTAATGGGCTTGAGTGGTTGACATTGTACCATTTGAATTGAAGAGCCATTTTGCAGGTAAGAGTTTAAGTTTTGAGTTTTCAAAATTTAGTTTGGTTGACTTTACAAATTCAATTCTATTCTATTGATTTTACAAATTCAAAATTGACACATGAACATGAAAATTATAGGTATAAGCATAACATAGTCGAGTCAACAAGTCAGAGTTTCAGGGTGGATGAATATAGGTTTGGTCGGGTTATATTGCTGAATATGAAATTTTTTTACCCGTTTACATGATAAATTTTAATAATTTTGCTAAAATAAAGCTGGGATGAACCGGTCAAATTGTGTTTGTCATTACTTTCTTTGGTCGGCTCGGGTTATCTTAGATTTCTTTTGCTGTGTTGGCTTTAGTGATCTTCTGAATTTATTACTAGCCTGTGAATATCGAATTTAGTGGTTTATTATTAGTTGGATTTTTAGGGTTATTTCAAGATTATATCCATATTGAACATCTGGGTTTGAGTTGAACTGATACTGTGTTTGTTTTAAAGATTTTTTGATCTGATTTTAGTTTTAGGGTTTGATACATATGTTACAATGATGGAAATATTTACTTGAATCTTCTGCAGCTCTGAAGTCGTCTGCCGTGGGAGATGATCGGATCATTTGGAGCGAAGGTGTACAACGGCAATTAAAAGTCGGTGGCAGTGGGAATAATGAAGAAGCGCTCCAGAAGCTAGAAAGCATGGTTCAATAAATCACTATCTCAAGGTATCATCTCATTGAATGTTGCAAGAGAAGGTGACGAAACAGATGTTCTCCGTCGCAACGCGCGGAGGGGTAGTGCAAAACAAATACCGGATAAAGTAAAAAAAAATTTTAAGCCACCCAATCGGTAGGTGACAGGTGCCCTTTTTAACCAATCCGAGCATGTTAGTGTAGACATGAATGTATAACCCACTTTCAAATGTATAGTTGATGATGATATTTTTTTAAAAATTTCTATCAAAATTCAAACACTAATTACTTGACATAGTAAGTCAAAGATTTGCAATCTTTAAGTCAAAAGATTTATATCTTTTATGACAAAAGTGATTAAAAAAAACATGTGGTTAATTCAACCGACTCATTATTACATCTACTTTTTCATCAACCGTAGTTTTAAACTTATGGCTGGTTAGACAAACATGTTCTGAATCAATCATAACACATTAGAAAACGGATAACAGACGGACCCGTCAGAATTCTATCGATGAAGGTGGTTCTTGTTAGGGTGTGGGTTATGTCGTATTTATTAAAAAAAATTACCAAGATGTCATTGATAGGATTATCAGTGATGGATTGTCAACAACTATTCCAACATCACACTTGTACGCCTTTTTTCTGATGAATGTTTACCGACATAAGATTTAACTGGGAATTCACTACTGACGAGTTCTTTGATCATTTATTAACATGTTTGTCTTGGTGATATTCATTTTTATTAAAAAAAACGATAATACTAAATCAGGGGCGGCTCAATCATATTGGTAGCTTAAAGCGAACTAAAAATTTAAGGCCCTTTCATCAAAGGTCATGCGATAAACCCTTCTACTTTATCCGGACTTGAGACTGGCAATAATAAACTAAAAAGTTTATATTTGGCGGAGTTAAAAAAAATCATTTTTTTAATAATTTTGTATTTGTATAAAAAGTTTAGATTAAGTTTATTTTTCTAGCTTTTTTAGAAGCAAACTTTTTAATAAAATTTTACAAATCATTTTCTTCTAACAATTCATTTTCAATTGACAAAATAGCTAAATCATTTAATCGTTCTTGTGACATAGTAGATCTCAAATAATTTTTTAACAATGTTAATTTGGAAAAACTTCTTTCCAACCGTTACAGGAATAGTTAACATAACTGTATAGGCAATATAAGCTTTTGAAAAAAAATTAAACTTTTTAATATAATTAAATATATTAATAAGTGTGTCGCATTTTAAATGTATGTATTAAAATTTTTAGTTCTTGAAATAAATCTAGACCATCGATATCTAAGCTAGCATCATGTTTTAAAGATTTTTCAAGATCAATACAATGTTGTTTTAAAATGTTATTATTGATTGATTTTAAATATCTTTATATTAAATAGAAAACAATAATACTTTCAAACTTTTTACATTGATTAAATCTACTTTTAATTGAAGAAATAGTTTGTTCTACTATATATAAAAAGTAATCAGTTTTAAATAAATTAATAGGATTTATAAAAAATAAAAACAAAAATTAAGGTCCTTAAATTTTGGTGGCCTAAATATAGGGTTTTACTTGCTTTACTCAAAGACTGCCACTCTACTAAATACATTTAAGTTTCCTAAAAATTAGAAACAAGTTATAAATTCTGAAAAATAATGAAAGCAATTTCATTACTGAAAGTAATATATTAAAGAAATATGATAACACGAATAGAAGTTTATAAATCTACTTTTATAAACATATAAAGATACCAATCTATATCAACTTACACTAAATCTTTGATGTTTTGTCAGATGTAAAGATGATAATACAAAACGACAATAGTCCAGCTCCTATCAATTTTAGTTGTTTATTAATGGGCTACATTTTGATCTAATATAGCAACATTTTCATATATGTTCTTCATGTGGTGTTTAATATATGATCTAATTAAAGCAGCATTTTCATCTATTTTCATGTGGTGTTTAAAATACGTAGTAGTCGGTCAGGTCATGGGTAGGACCGACAATGATACGACAGGTAGGTTTGGAGGGACCATTTAATTTCACATGTAAAGCTAAAACCATGCAGGTTCGCCGAAACCGGCGAAGAATTCAAAGTTCTTATTGTATGGTATTTTTTTTTTTTTTTTAAATCAAAGCGAATTTATTCAATCGGGGTTAGCAAATTACTAAAACCTTAAAGAAAAATCATACAGAGAGAAACAAGGGAAAATAACATACAATCAAAACTCCAAAAATATAACCCAACCCGACATGATTTTAACCAGTATAAAAAAGACACCATAATAACTATTCCAGAGCTCTCTCTTTCATCCTATTTTTTCACCAAAGCGCGCTAAAAATCTTCATATCCGAGACCACCCTAGAAGGGGATACCTTTATACCATTAAAGATAACTTTGTTGCGATGTTTCCAAATACACCAAGGACGATAGAGTGCAACAACTTTCTCTTTTTTTAATATGTTAGTAACGTTTTATACAACTCCATCAAATCTTTATAGGAAAAAGCATATACTAGAGGCATTTTACACCACACGCTATGTAGGAATCATCGGTCTATAAAATTTATTTTGAAAGGCAAATTTCTTTTTTACTATGACAGTAAAATTTGAACACATGACATCTTTAAATCTTAATGTACCTAAAGAACTTTACTCTATCACCGAGTCACAAACCCTATAATAACATCACTCTATAAATAATTTTATGTTCTATTTCCTAGATGTAATATGATAGAGAAACAAAATCAATTATACGATTAGATAAACATTTTATTTATTAAAGTTTTAACAATATTTATTTGTTTTCATACGGTTATGTTAAACAATTTTATGTTATCGTAGTTTTCTACCTAAATTTAAATTACATAACTAACAAAAAGGAAAGTCGGTGACACACACAAGTTTACTGTGCAACAACTCTAAGCACTTGACACGTGACATCAACAACCCCTAAGCACTTGACACCTGGCAAAGTTAAAGTTTTTTTTATCAAGTTTTCAATTTTACCCCTTATATTATATTACTAATTTGAATCTTATAATAACTTAACTTTATAAAAAAACTAAATACATATTTATTTTTTAATTCTTTTTCTCGACATTCCGCTACATTTTTTTTAAGACGGAGTAGTATTCAAAATAGTCTTTTTTTTTATCATAAGCTAGGCAACCAATAACAACCGAACAACATCGTTATCGACATCGGTGTTATCGGAACCGGTATCGGTATTCGTTCTTTTTACGTACTTGAGCACGTTAAATGTTTTGCTTTTTTTATATAAACTTTCGAAGACGTTAATTTCTTGCGCTTTAACGCACCACGACGCGTAAAGGTTTTGCTATTTTTTATATAGTCTTGAAGACGTTAATTTTTTTTCGCGGTTTAACGTGCAACTTATTATAAAATTATAAAAAAAGGAATAAACAAAAAAAATGAAAAAGTGAGTAGAAAACGTAGAATATAAAAAATAAACTTGAAATTAAAATATTGAATTTTTTAGTTAAATAAATAAAGAAAGAAAAGAGCTTTATTATTAAAAAGGAATATGCTTTTTTTTTTCTTTGTTTTTCTCTTCAATCATTAAAATATGATATATTTTTTTTTTAAATTCCGGATTTACCATTTTTATTTGCTTTTTTTTACATTCCAACATATTTTTTAAAAAAACGTAGTTGTATTCGAAATCGAATATTTTTTTGTATCTTAAGTTTTATAAACAGTGAATATGTGTTTGTATTTAAATTTTTTTCCTTTGCGTCGTGCTTATCATCATCAATGTTTAGACGTTAACTTTTTTGCGGTTTCGTTTTCTTACATAAGGTTTTTAATATTATCAACGTTTTCGCTAAGTTTAGAAGGCGTGAACTTTTTCGCGGTTTTCGTGATTTCCAAATATACCGTTGCGGTTTGCTTTTGTTTACCTACGTTTCGACTTTCGTTGTTGGTTTCATTCAAAATGGTTATTTTTTACGTACTTTAGCGCGCCGCAACGCGCGCCCCGATTAACTAGTTTGTATTAAATGACATTCTTTAGTTGTAGTATTCAACATGAAAAATTACGAACTTTGTTTTATAGTTTTATTTTTCTATCATTTTCTGTTTTTGTTTATTATTGTGTCCAACTAGTAAAAAATAAAATCAAAACATTTATGTAAACCATCTCCACGCTTGAGACGCCGACGTCAAACCATGGAAAAAATTGACTTCGAATAACTTATACGAGTAAAATATTTGACTTTATTGACCAAAAATCACAAAATGTTAAAAAGAGAGGAACTTATGGAATCTGGAAGTTTTGGACTAGATAATCGATTGCTGCAATATTTGATACGCTGATTGTTTATTAGAAAAACAATTTGGACAAACAGTGCTCCGGATCAACCCACCATTTTTTCACTTGTAGCAAATTTAGTAATGTGGTTGAGACCATTTTTAATTAGTAATTTCATTCATAATTCAACAAGAAACAAGTCAAAAGAAACTAGAGAGAGATTGAGACCATTTTTAATAATTTCATTATAATTCAAATACATAATAAGAGCTATATTCTTATAGCCATACAAGACCCACACTACCCCACTAAACAAATAAACTTACCCACTAATTAACTTACTACTAACCAACCAAATAGATTACCCATGATCATCGCCTACATGCATGCCAGTACTCTTCTTCACGTGTGCATGCTTAGGAGTGAAAGAGATACTAATTGTAGACCCGTTCCGGTACACATCACTTAGACAAAAATGGAGCAAGCGAGCAGTAATAAGTTTTGCATACCTTGCTTCAGTTAAATCGTAAATATTAAGCAACACCCCATTGTGAGCATCAACATTTGGCCAAGGGTTTTTCACCTGCGAATACACAACTACAGATTTAATTGATATATTTAACTGAACCTTATCCATGTTATATGTACTAACAATAATATTTATCCCATAATGAATAACTTATAAATTGGACGTTTTTTACTGCCTTTGTTTGACCACGTCTATGAGCTTGATTTTCAGCCTATAAGGTTCACAAGTGCATAAAGCAACCACAACATTTTGAAAAAACTACAACTTCAAGTAAACGGGACAGACTTAAATTGTTAAATGGCCTAAAGATATAGTTAGAGGGATAGGTACAACACAACAGAAGAACAAATATCTTTCTTCTGCTTTATTGTTTTCTACTCTTCATAATTTTCTGAATTACAACATTTGTTTGTGAATCAGTTGCTTAATAATCTGCCCAAATATTTTATAAATAACTCAAATAAATTTATTTCTTATTTTACCTGGTAGCAAAATTTCTTATTCTAAAATTTACCGATAGTATTCAAGAACATCAGCAACCTGATCAGCTAATTTGTTAACACATAATGTTGAATAATTGTAAGACATTGGAGCAACTGCAAAAGCTCTTAAGGATGTACCATATAAGATTGTATGCATTTGAAGATATACAAATACATTTATCATAGAAAAGTTATAATAAAAAGATGAGGTTACAAACATAACTCATAGCAATTAGTAACTAAACAATAGGTAAGGTAACCCCGATGAACAGTAAAATACACTTTACATTGCGTCAGGTGTTTTGCTTGACACGTGGGATATGCATGCTTAATAAACTTCAATCTACTAGCAAACTTAACTATGAAAGTCCAAATCAGAACCTGTTTTACAGCTTGCATTAGACCTAATATCAAAATTTTAACTATTTTTCCCCTATTAAAGAGCTAAGTATATGCAATTCAACGAAGAACACAACAAATTTTAAGTAGATCAAACAACTAAGCATGAAACAACAGATCACAAGAAAAAAGTAATCCCTGAAAAAAGTCAACAAAACAGAATGAAACAGCAGATCGTGCTAGATTATACCAGAAGATAAAAATCACAATTAAGCATCTAAATCATGTTTCTTCTCGAGAAAAATTCGACCTATATCACAATGTTCCAATGCTGAACTATTCCTAACGAAATTCAGAAAATACTAATTTTCGGAAATAAGCACCAATTACATCAATCGTTGAACAAATTATCGCTACTTGTAATTTTCTCAACGGAAACATGAATATCCCTAATTTACAAACTCTATAGCTTACGAACAACAATAAAATATCCTAGCCCTAATTTACACGAAATCAAAAGCACACAGTGAGAAAGAGACCTGAAATCGCCGTAGATGAGGTGAGATTAGGTCTCGTTCGATACTGTTTACTCCGTGGTTTTCGACTCCATCGAATCCTGTAAAATGGAAGCTTGGTGGCGGAGGAGGTTAGTGGCAGACCTGGTAGAGTTACATGTGAAAGTATCGGTGGCAAATCTGGATCGGTAGCTAATTTTGCGACCGTCATTAGGTGGCAAATGTTTGGTCGCAAATACCCAATTTTCTAGATAAGTTCTTTGATTACTTATACATTATCACGCACAACTCCATTTTAATTTAAATGAAGCTTACAGCGAAATGTACATTAAAATAATCATGTTGCAACAACATGTTCAGAATATTATAAAACATCATCTTTTAAAAGTTATAAATGGAAATAAAAAATAATGAAAAGCTTATGTGTAGGACACGTGTCGACAGGGTGTCGACAAAAAAAATAGAAAAAAGTATTTGGCAAAAAAATAGAAAAAAGTATTTGGCAAAATATAGTGTTTAAAGTATAAGGGATGACGGAGTGGAGGGACGGGCTTAGCACGGGTAGGACGGGTAACACCGCCGCATCAGTCGCGGGTTGTGCACGGGTTAAGTGGGACGGGTTTTAATACCCGTTTGAAGCCGCGAGCCGTTCACCTAATCTAGCCGTTGGAGAGGACCGTTGGGGGGGGGTGGGTGGGTGGGTTGGGTAATTAAATAAAAAAAAATTACCTATAAATATACATTTTACATACATAATTTTTTACACTCTCTTTTCAAACTCTAGAAAAATGGATTCATCCTCATCCAAAAAATACCTTCCCAAAGTGCGTGCCTCTCAATCGCAAAACCCTCGTTCAAGTCAACCGCAACCTGTACTAGAGATCAATTGAATTCAAAGTGGACGCCAATGAACACAAAGATCAACAATTTCAACGGCCTATACACGCAAGTGGTAAATTTAAGAATGTCCATTTTAAATATTGCTTATTTTTTTGTAATGTATTAACATATTTTTTTAATTTTATGTTTTTTTAGAAACACCGTTGGGGTAGTGGGATGTCGGATGCAAACATCATGAATGAAGCACAAAAAAGTTACCGAATCCTCTACCAGAGGAAAGGTTTCACTTTCATCGAGGCATGGGAAATTCTCAAAGACCGTCACAAATGGAAAGCCGTCGCGGTTATGGGTGAGGAGTTTGAACAACAATCGTCCAAGAAATCAAAAACATCCGACTCCGGAAATGAAGGTTCAAACAACCCTTCCTCGAGAGACCTCCCTGACTTAAACGAACAATCCCTACCGACTCAATCGACTCGCAAAAGCAAAGGAAAGAAAACCGCCGAGTCTTCAAGCAATAGTTTGTTGGAGGTTGTTTCCGAATATAAAGCGTCTAAAGATGTTGAAAGAGAGAAAATTGGAATACCGCAAGAAAAGGGAGGAAACAAAACAAAGACTGAATGAACTCGATGCTTTCCAAAGAAGAACAGGACCACGACTTGGAATACTTTCTAAAAAACATGACGATATCCCCGAACCTTTTCTTTTGATTGTACTCAAACGTAAACGGGAAATCGCGGCAAAATACAACTGGCCGTGTAATTTTTAGGTTATTTTAGTTTTTTATTTTGATGTTTGACGTTTTTTTTTCTTTTTATTGTTTTTAAATTTTAGGCTTTTAATATGTATCATTTTAATTTTTTATTTAATGAAATGTGGATTTTTATTTGTTTTAATGAAATAATTAAAAAAAATAAGAGCTTATCGGTTGCACACCCTCCTCTTAGGGCTGGAGAGGGTTCAATAGAGTAAAAATGACATGACACATTTTAATTGAATAAAATGAAAGAATTCCATGATTTTTTTTTTACCACTCCCTCCACCCAAAGTTTAATCAAGTGTAAAGGGATGCATTGCAAGTGTTTGAAGGGTCATAATGTATCACTGAAACGCAAACTTCATATGCTTTTACGTATACCATAAAAATCTGGCTATTCAACGAATAGTGAAATGTATTCACATGGACCGTTTACTAACTGTTATATTAATTTTCTCTTTTGTATTATTTTAATTTTATTTTTCTACTTTGTTTTTGTTATAAATGAATCATTATATATGTGACTTTCCACATACATAACTCTTATCTTAGTTAATTTTGTATTAATGTAATGGCCTATATATAATGTCATTTTGTATTTGATATATTGTAAGACCCGAAAGTTTAAAACATAAATTTAAACACCTTGCGGAAAATAGGCTCATATTTTTTTATTAAGAACTCATTCCACTAAAAGTAACACCTCATATAATATTATACCAACATGCACTCAAAGAGTACACATAAAACGCACCCAGGTTTTCTCATAAAATTTCGACATGACCCTTTCGTAAAATAAATAACCCTTACGAAACATTAACCCGTTTAGACACCAAATAAAACCAAACCAAGTGACCAAAACATCCATGGACACATCGATGTATAATAATTCAACATGGAGTTTATACTTCAAAACGCCAATACAAAACCACAGTGTAAATGAATGACTTTACAAAACAACAATGCAAAATCATACGCCACGACAACTCCAATATCCATCCCGTTGACCCGATCCCTTGACTTGATCACCAACGCCTTTCGCCGTCCAAAACTGTCACATGACATCACCCAACGGTTAGTTAACTCACAGTTCAAATATTTCTATGGTATTATCCTCGTGACCACATATATATATATACACATCTAATTATGTGTTTATCACCCAAACCAAATAATTGAGAATGGTTTATTTATTCACTTATCTTTTAATTGGGGTTAAGCCACCTCTTTGACCCTCCTGTTACTCCAAGATAAATGCCTCCAATTACTCACCATAGATATGCAATCCAAGCCAACCCATTTAATCCACATATCTTGACCACCTCCGTGTATAAATGACTCTTCATACCTACACATCACCACCACCATCATAACTAATTAGCCGAAGCTAAGTGATGACTCACATTCCACATATATAATTTATACAAATACGATTTTAATATATAAACTAGAAGCGTGTCAAGCTTCACCACTGAGGCACGACTCCCACAACGGTTTAAAAGTCCGTTGTATACTTCTTTGTTCTCTTATTCTCCCGACCCCAATGGTGGATCGTTTCACCTTTGATAACCCTGTTAGTACGAATTTAAAACAATACAAACACATTAGTAGGTTAATTCACATCGTAAGAATTAAACAACATAATAAACCAACATTCATTGTGTTTCACACCACAACCCGCCCGGTTAACAACTTGTTATTATCCCCGCCACATGTCCTTATTAAGTTTGTAATATTCACCCGTCTTTAGTTTGTAAATCCCCTTAAAAGCCATAAATGGTAAAACTATATTTAAACCGGGTTACAAACTTGTGACACCATGATTACATCAAACCCCATAACTTAACCAAAATCCGACCATTTAGTTTGTTCTAAATCAAGATATTCCTCATCCCTAACTCGTCTAAAGAGTTTTAGACACCTTGAGGTTTATAACCATATAAAAGACATCCCCAACGAGTTCTTGGTTAATCCCCAATATTTTATAAATACTATAAAATTCATGTTTCAAAACAGCCTTGCGCGGCTGTAGAAATTCAACGTTTACCCAGTGTTGTAAAAATCGCGCCTAGGCGCCGATTAGCCGCTAGGCGGCCCAGTGAGGACTAATTTTGGCCAAGTCGCTCCATTAATCGTTGGGCGGTCCTAGTCGGTCCCAGGCGGGCAGATTCCGGCGAACATTCCGGTGAAAAACTAAAATTTCCGGCCAAATTCCGGCGAAAACCTTTGGTGTGGTTTAAAAATGAACATTTTTATAAAAATTACATATAAAAATGTGTGTATATATATAAAAAACTGAAAATTACATATAAAAATTCCAATTCGATTAATCCCGCCTAGGCCCCGATTAATCCCGCCTAGGCCCTACCCCACCGCCAGACTAGCGCCTATAAGTATTTCACCTCAACTAAAAGTTATGAGTAAGGTACACTAATAGAGCTTTCCGTCGATGTATAATACACCTCGAACGGATATCCGGTTAACTTACTATGAATACTTCAAAACCGGTTAAATTTAGAAAATATGCTCAATTTTCAGCACTTATATCACTGACTCATTATTAATTTGCACCATTTCTCTATGGGTTCAAACCCCCAAAACACCGACAAAACACTACGATATTGTTTAGTTAAACCATACACAAATAATTATAATAAAAACACCTTAACTATAAGAATCCCAAGTCATTATTATGACTATTTTAATTGAACTCAAATTCGAGTCACTCACCTTTGCCCTTAGGAGTGTTATTGCTTTGTCACTTGTTTGACCCGTTGCTATCCAGGTTATGCCACACCTATCTTGACAACAAGTTAATCTTTTAAACAATTAGAACACGTAATATGGATATTCACACCATCTAGTATTTATCCATTTCATTAAATGTGTTCTAAATTATACATTATTTCACATCCACCCATATGACCCGTTAACACACAATTTAGTTTAGTCATATTCTACGGGTTCTTTTACCATTTACTCAATGCAATATACTTTTAAATCACCATAAACATCAAAACATAAGTTATGGTTGTAATCCGAACCATTTAAATCCATACACCGAAATGTCCCGTTTGGGTGATTAACCCATTCTTTGTCATAATAAGCTCAAACGAGCCATTTGATAAACAAAACAATCAAATTCACCAATGAGGTTTATCATAAGCTTATGCCTACTAATTTAAAGTTGAATTTTAACAAATTATACTAATCAAGTAAACCTTGTAAACTGATGAGTGACCAAAGTTTCATGTATTAAGAGGTGCAATGTGTTATATTTATGCATTTTGATATGTGGAATACAAAGGTTTTGTGTAGCCATGCATGTGCAGGTGTTGGAAGCTTAAAGTATGATTTTGGAAGATATTAGGCGAGAGATGCAAGAGTCGGAAGAGACTCGGAGAAAACGGGGCAAAATGCAGGGTCAGCGTAAGCCTACGCCGAAGGCAAATTGCAAACAGAAGCATCAGAGGGTCAGCGTAAGGCTACGCCATATCGGCGTAGGCCTACGCCTAAGTATTTTCTTCACAGCGGCTTCCAGTGGACCGGCGTAGGCCTACGCCCTCCCAGCATAAGCCTACGCTGGGTGCGTTTCAGACGCGGGTTTTGGGCGAAACAGCCGATTTTCAATGTTTAATTAGGTTTTTCTTCCCCAAATTCGGATCCATCTTTTACACCACAGTTCTTAGGCGATTTTGGTCATTCTAGGAGGCTAAGGAACACGATTCTAACATGCAAGTGAAGATTGATACTCGAAATATTGAAGAATCGAAGATGCATTCCACAACCATGAGCGGCTAATCCACCGGTAATCATTCCCGGGTGGATTGTTTGTAAGTTTTTAGGGTTTTATCATGTGCTAGCTTTGAGAAACAATTCTTGTAATCGTTTGGTTTGAAACACTTGAATCTTTGTGTTTAGTATGGTTATGAACTCACGGGAGTTGATAAATTCTTGCACCATTGACCCCGTTAGATGATAATTGCTATGAACTTTGATTTATGTTGAATCTATTGATTAATCTAATTCTATATTGCATACATTTGTCTCGATTTCATTCGTGAATATTGTTTTACACTATTTGCCGATGATGTATGAATGTTGATGTTCTTGGTTTGATTTGGTTAATTAGATTTGAATAACCATTCGATTGTTTGAACTCAAATGTTGGTGTGATAATCCCTAATTATTTGTGAGCTTGAAACCCGGGTGTGATACCCTTTTTAATTATTGTTTACAACTTAAACCATTTTGTTTGGTACTCGATTTGTTTGTTGAGTTTATAAAGTTTTCACTTAAATCATTGATTGTGTTTGGTCAGAAAGACCCGTTGTAACTTCATAATTTGCATTGTTAATTGAAGTTGAGCACCGACCACAAACTCTTCGTGGTTCGACACCCTTCTTACCCTAACTAGTTTAAGGTGATTAGGACACTCTATTTCTTTATCTTTGACCGGTCCCTTCGACACCGATCAAATTTTGGAGACGTTGCCGGGGAGTGTGTGCGCTTGGTGTTTTATTTTAGTTGACTCTTGTGACTATTTGTTACTTGTTTTGTTTAGTTAATCTTCTTCTATTTTTGTGTTACGCGTGGTGTTTGTTTGTGTGTGCAGGTGACAGATTAGTGCATGCGTACCCGTTCATCCGGGAGAACTTCACTGCTCGTGTTTGAACCAGAAATTGAGAGGATAGCAAGGCAAAACCGAACCCAACAACAAAAGTTACAACCTATTTCATCGGAACCATCATCAATGGATGGTCGAAGCAGTCATTCTGGATCTAGCATGAGAAACCGTGGCCCAACTCCAAACAGAGGCCCTATCCCTAACCGCCCACCAACTCCACATCACCGAACCTCAACCCAAACACCACCTATACCTATCAATAACAACCAACCCCGTGGGTCGGGTCCAGTTCAACAAAACCGACCCGTTAACATCCGTACCAATCCCACGTACCAAGGAAGAAGGGGACCACAACAAAATCAAACCCCTCCCGAAAACAATGAGAACGAGGGTTGGGAGGATGAAGATGGTGAATATTTTGGGTATGCTGATAATGAAGATGTTGGGAATGGTGAAGGGTTTGGCGATTACGAGTATGAGGATGGTGAAAGAAGCATCTATGGAGAGTACAATGAGGGGCAAGGATTTGAAGAGGAAGAAGAGGTGAATTATGTTCACCAAAGGGCGAGACAACCAATGGGTCGAACAATTCGACCAGAGAGATTTGGGTATCCTCCTAGACAGGAAGGGAGGAGAGCTACTGGGGGCTACAATAATGAAAACCGAAGACAACCGGTAGCCCCTATGGGTGGAGTTAATGGTCGTTTTAGACCAGCTATTTCGGAGAATGCTTCTCCAATTGTTCCACCAATTCCAGGAATGAGGAGGTTTAAGTCAAGACCGAATTACATCAATGTCCTTCCACATTTTCATGGTATGGTCACCAAAGAACCATACACCCATTTAGCCGAGTTTGCTGCCATCTGTAGCACAATTGGGGATGAAAACTTTGACCAAAATGAGGTCAAACTCCCACTTTTTCAGTTTTCCCTCAAAGATCGAGCAAAGCAATGGTTCATCACATTGCCGGCTAATAGCATCTACACATGGGATGAAATGCAACAAGTTTTCTTGGATGAATATTACTCGGTTGCGAAGACAGATGACTCCCGAATTGAGATTCGGACTTTTCAACAACAAACAGGTGAACCTTTACATGAAGCTTTTACCCGTTTCAAGGAGTTGTTGAGGAAATGCCCCCACCGTCAAATTGAGTTGTGGGAACTAGTAAAGTGTTTTGTTGTTGGTTTGACTCAAGAGGAGAGGAAGTACTTGAAGTCCACCAGTAATGGGACATTGTTGTCTAATCCCGAAGAAGATGATTGGGATTTCTTAGAAAGAATGAGCCAAAGTTCAAAATCCGAGGCATCGGCTAGCCGAAGAGCCAAACACCCAATTTCAAAATCTGCCCCGGACTATGAGACGAAGGAGAGGTTAGCCTCTATGGAGAAAGAATTGGCCAATTTGAGAAGAGGAGAGAAAAAGGAAGTAGCGGGAGTGAAAACCCGTTTTGATGTTTGTGAGAGTTGTGGGGATTTGGGACACAAGACCATAAGTTGCCCATTGCAAGATGGTAGACAAGAAGAAGTGAACCAAGTCTTTGGTGATAGGAAACCATATGATACAAACACAAACTCCTATCACCCGAGCTCGAGGAATCATCCCAACTTCAAATACGGGGATGCATCAAACCAATTGAACCCAAATTTCCAAGGTTCAAATCAAGGTACTTCGTCATACCAACCTCGTCAACAAGGGAACTACAATTCGGGCGGTTACCAAAGGAATTCATATAACAATAACCGGAACACAAATTACCCCCCAATGAATTACAATCAAGATCATCAACAACAAGGTGGATCATCGGGGGGTGATGACGCGGTTAATTCAAAACTGGATGCACTGTTGGAGATAATGAAAGAGTCAAAAAGGGAGAATGAAATGAGAGACAAGTCTTTTGTGGCGTTGGAAAGACAAGTGGGGCAAATGGCCGAAGAAATATCTTTGCTAAAACAAAATGAAGGTAAACTGCCAATTGACAACACATTGAAGCCACAACATCATGTTAGTGCAATTGATGTGGCTCATGATAATGAAGAAGGTGAAGAAGGAGAAGAGGAGGAAATCGAGTGTGGAGAACCCTTAGTTCCTATTCAAATTGGGGAATTCAAAACTAAGTTGGCACTGCTAGATTATGGAGCTGGGGTGAGCATTCTACCAGGGAGCGTGTATGACCAATACAATTTTGGTCCATTAGAAGAATACAACACCACGTTGGTGTTAGCAAATGCTACATGCACACGTCCTCGGGGGAAATTAGTGGGAGTAGCTGTGCAGATTGGAGAATTCTACTATCCTGGAGATTTCTTAGTGCTTGATTATGCACCACTTGCTAAGGAGGAGCTACGAGTGATTTTGGGAAGACCGTTTTTTGCAACCGCAAATGCACAAATCAATTGCCGAACCGGCACTGTTGACATGACCTTTGGGAAGCGTAAGTTGAACATTAATATTTTTTCAAATTCATTTACATATTCGGTTGAAAATAAATGTTCAAAAGCAGTCACTACTAACGTGGGTCATCCTCGCGCCAAGGCAAATGAGGGTGACACCAAAAACAAAGGTATCATGTTTGACAGGTTTAATGTGAAAGACGAGCTGAAGGCAATCGAGAAGAAAACTGAGAGGCTGAAAGATGAAAAGAAACCACCTGACCATGTCCAACATCCGAACGAGAAAGTAGATTTGTGTGATGTGAAATTTACGAGAGATGAATCTTGGAGTTGGAGTGATAAGAATCGAAGTGGTGAGGGAGCTAGTGGAAGCAATTTTGTGTTTCAACCTCCATAAGGAGGTAATGTCGGGCTGAGGACAATAAACTTAGCGCTAACCGGGAGGCAACCCGGCTTGTGATTGCTTGTATTTTGTCTTTGCTTTGTTTTGTTTTGTGTGTTTTAGTTTTCGTCACCATAGCAACACTCAAGTGTGGGGAAGACTCATGGAAGACTTACGAGTCCATTTTTGGTGATGGTTCAAGCACTCTATGATCACCTCTAATCAGGTCCACGTACTCTTTCTCATATTTATGTTGCTTTGATTGAACGAATTTGTTTTTGTTTGTTTTGGTGTGTTTATGTTTGAAACTTGGTTGATTGTGATTGGGTTGGTGCTTATGGTTATGGGAATCTTTGAGTCGGACATTGAGAGTTATTGGGTATTGGTTATTTTTTGCACCCACTAACCGCACTTTTACATTTCATAACTTTTTACATTGGGACAATGTAAGGTTCAAGTGTGGGGATGTGGAAAATCCTGGAAACCATACAAATTTTTTTGATTTTCAAAAATGTCCTTGGATCAGAATTTTTGTAACTAAATGGAAAATGATAGATATAATTGGAAACTATGCTTTTGTGATTAAAAACAATAATAAATAGAAAACGCGTTTGATTTGTAATGTTTTGGTAGGCCCAACCGACTTAAGAGCTTAAACATCCTGATAATGTATCTAGGTTTAAATGAATAATTAATTCAGAATATCTTGTGGGTTCTCATCTTAGGGGTGTCGGTAAGGTCGAAACTGTCAACATAGGGTGATAGGTACCTTTATAAACAAAAATTTATAAGTTTTTAAAATTATTTGGCACACCGCTTTATTTTTATGAAAATAAATTCAAAAGTTAGTGGCGCCCGCATTCCATAATCCATCTTGCATGAGATTAATTAAATCAACTGAAAGCTTGAGTTTCGCCTACGTGTTTCCCTTCGGGATGGTGACTTGGAGGATACACCCATGGGCGGGACTTAGGTGATCAATAAGTTTGGATGACTAAGTTAGGTTTATGTGTTTCCCTTCGGAATGGTGACTTGAAGGATACACCCCTATTCCGAAGCTTATGAATTTCATTGCTTAAGAACTGCAGCCTACGTGTCATATATCGTGTTCCAGCGTGATTGAAACACCACTGGGTTAGGTTCGTTCATAAAATAAGAATAAAAGCTAAAAACATGCACCCATCGATCCATAATTCCATAATTTTCAAAAACATATAAATTGGTGTTTATAATGGTGGGAAATCTATATGGTTTAACCCGGGCCTAAACATGACCTTGAGATTGAATTAGGCTAACTCGTAGCTTTCTGAGTATGAGACCCTGATAGGGTGCGAAAGCACACGTCTTTATTCCTTTGTTTTAATGTGTTCTAAGTAGTTTTATATTAGTTTTGAGTCAATTTTATGTACATTTGAGTCGTTGGTCTTATTTGTAGGAGCTCGGGAATATTAATGAAGAATACGTGAAGAAAACGAGCGAAGAAACGAAGCCCGGAAAAGTCCAAAGATCAAAAGACAATTTTCTGAAATTTAGGTCTCTCGCGGTACGCGAAAGACGAGTGTAATAATTCTCGCGGTACGCGGGAAACTCCAGGAATCCGCCCGACTATTTTGATCCTCGCGGTACGCGAGGATCCAGTCAACATTCTCTCGCGGTACGCGAGAGGGCCGTTTTCCGCAAAACCCTAATTTTCTAAATTAAAAAGATTTAAACGGCCATTATGAGGGAGTTCGATTCTAAGCCGTTCCAGGGAAGAAAAGAGGCGATTTTGGGAGTTTGGAAGAAGATTGAAGCTTAAAGATTAAAGCTTTGGATTCCGGGTTCGTAGTTATACGTTCTAGGTTTTAAAGACTTGATTTTTATCTTTGATTTTATGTTTTGAACCTATGGATCTTGCTATTTGCTTCTGTGTAGATGTTCTTAGTATGATTCTAGGCTAGATCCTTGATCTACCTAGGTCAATATGATGATTATGTGTTAAAGTTTCGATTTTTATTCGGTTTTTGGATTTGAATGTTGGATTTATGATTTAGTAAAGGTTTGAGTTTGTTTATGTGTGATGTTAGTGCATGTTTAATTCTGATTATGTGGTTGATTATGCTTTTCTGCGTTGATTGTGGTTGTCTGCCAGTTTGATCTTCGTTTCTGGTTCATAGACTTTAGGGTTTGTGAGTTAGAGTGGTGTCTAGACGTAGTAGCCATAGAAAACCTAGTTAATTACTGATTAGAAGTGAATGTGTGTCCTAGTTCAATACCCGAGAGGTGAGAATTAGTCGTTTAGTCTTCGTCATTAGGAATCCGAGTGTCAGCTGTCTGAGAGGAAGTTGGTGTTAGGTGTCTAGTGATAGTTGCTATCCGAATCATAGTATCCATTCTAGAACTACCCCATGCATTCCTTGAGTGTATGGTAAGCGGTGAGACTGAGAGGTAATCCGTTTATTAGGGTACTTGTCATAGTAGGAAATACCCGAGAGGTGATCCGATCATCTGGTGAGTTAATATCCTTAGGTTGTCTTCTGGTCACATCTCGAGACCGAGAGTGATCGGGAATCCACTAGATATCTTTTAGGTGTTAGATCTTTAGAAACCCAGATCCAACCTAGTTCCAAAACCGATAGAAGTTGAGCTTTACACATAGGATTCCGACCTAGGTAGTGACTTCTCCATTCTTGATTTCATCTTTAGTTTACTCTTGATAGCTTGAATTGTCCTTAGTTTATTGCATTCTTAGTTAATCTTTAGTGTAGTAAAACCCCCAATCAATTAATCATATTAAGTCCTAGTTAGAGTCTAATTTAGTTATTCAGTGTCTTTTGGGTTCGATATCCGGACTTCGTTAGGCTATATTGCATTGATCGGTACACTTGCCGGTTGTGTGGTCTAGTATTAGGTCGAGTCTAGGTTTTATAAATTTAAAGCTAGAAAGTCTAGAATAGGTTTTATTTGTTAGTTTTTAATAGACCGTCTGGACGACATCAAGTTTTTGGCGCCGTTGCCGGGGACACTTGGCAATAGCAATATTAGCTTTGACTAGTTCTTTGATTGATTTTTGGTTTATTTGAGTCTTTTGTTTTCTTTTGAGTCTTGTGTGCTACTTGTGAGTCTTTATTCTGTTTCCTTCTTAGAGTCTTTCTGTTTATGCCCAATACTCGTTCGCAAGGATCACCATCTTTTGCATCTTTTCAAGAGCCCGAACGAGAGCTTCACGAGCGCACCCGCGACTTTCGGGAGCGTTTAGAGGAGCTGGTTAAATCTAAGGTACGTTCTACTAGCCCAGTTCCAATTTCTATCATGGGCGACGCTGATCCTCCAGCGAGGCGTACAGTACACCAGAGGGCCAGTGAGGGGGTCACGGGCGCGAGATCTTCGATCACACGCCCCACTATACCGAACACCAATTCTTGGCAGATCCCATCACATGTCATGAGTACGATCACTCATGCCACTCAATTCCATGGCCTCGAGGATGAGGATGCACCCGGACATTTGTCCCGCTTCGCGCGGATATGTGATACATTTAATATCACGGGTGTATCTAAGGACGCAATCTACTTGCGTCTCTTTCCATTCTCTCTTTCTGGGCGTGCATCTACTTGGCTCGACACTCTTCCCGACAATTCTATCACCACATGGGAGGATCTCGAAGCCAAGTTCTTCAAGAAATACTTTCCACCTTCCAGGGCCGCTCGCCTTCGGGACCAGATCCATTCGTTTCGGATGGATCCCGACGAGCCTTACCACATGGCCTGGGAGCGGTTCAACGCGATGTTGAGCCGATGTCCCCAGCACGGTCTCCCCGACTGGGCACTAGTGGAGAAGTTCTATAATGGCCTCACCTTCGAGACGCAGCAAATGTTCAACACAGCTGCAGGAGGCCATATCATGGATAGACTCGAGCCTGAGGAGTGCGAGGATATGTTCGAGAGCTTCGCTCAAGCCGAACAGCAGCACCCACGTTCTGTTAGGGATTCCATCCCTACTGCTAGGTCACACGCCTCTTCTCCTAGAGGTGTGCATCAGGTCACTCCTGATACTAGCGTGGCTGCTGCCCTCGCCTCGATGGCGAATGAGATAAAGGAGCTCAAGCTCAGTGCTTTGAGGTGTCAGGTGTGCAGGGGAGGACACGACACCCGAGATTGCCCGGTAAATAATCAAGAGCATGTGAGCTATGCTGGCAACCAATACCAGAACCGAAATTACAACAATTCTAATACTTTTGGTTCGGGATGGAGATCTGGATTCACTGGTCGTCAGCAACAGTATGGAGGAGCAGAAGAAGGAGCGAGTTCTGGGAGCACTGTTGGGTCACGAAGGATTGAGGAGATGATGGAGACTCAGACACAGTTGCTTGCCCAGCTGGTGCAGAATAACAAGGATGCTCGGCTAAGACTGGATAGCCATGACACTTTGATGAAGAATCAGCAATCGGCGTTCCAGGATTTGCAACGCACGGTAGGAGACATTGCTAGGAGCATACATGATAGACAAGGAAGCCCTTCTACGGGCCCGAACGCTTCAGTGATGGCCGTGTCTATAGAGAGTGTGGAGAGTAAAGTGGTTGAAGAGGTTGACCCCCACTCTAAGGAGCATAATATTCCCCCAGTGGAGGAGGTGAACAAGATTGACTGGGAAGCTCGATTTGCTGAGATCGATGCTAGGATGCTAAAAGAGACCGAGTCGAATGCTGTTTCGACGAGGAGCATGATAGAGAAGGAGGATGAGAGCCCACCGGTAGTAGTAGAAGAAGAGCCGGTGGAGGAGGAGATAGTGGTTGAGGTGCCTACCAAGAAGGCACAGGAGAAGAAGAAGGGGGTGGAGATGAAGTCCCCCGAGATTGACTTGAGTCGTATTCCTTATCCCGCACGTGTGTTGCCACATAAACACGCTAAGGAATACGGTCACTTCCTTGATATGTTCAAACAACTCAAGGTCAATCTCCCGTTTGTAGAGGTCCTCCAGCATATGCCCAAATATGCCAAGTTCTTAAAAGGCCTTCTTTCCAACAAGAAGAAACTTGAGGAGGTCTCTGGAGTCTCACTTGGTGAGCAATGCTCGGCAGTGGTGCAAAATCATTTGCCAGAAAAGTTGTCTGATTCGGGTCGGTTCACGATCCCGTGCTTGTTGGGCAACCTACCATTACACCACGCGTTGGCCGACCTAGGTGCTAGCATCAATTTGATGCCCTATTCATTGTACAAGCAGCTGGACCTAGGTGAACCACAACCAACGCGCATGAGCATTTCCTTGGCTGACCGCTCAGTCAAGTATCCACGGGGAATAGTGGAAAATCTATTAGTGAAAGTGGGCAATTTTGTTTTCCCCGTGGATTTTGTGATTCTAGATATGGAGGTGGATGACAAGGTCCCACTCATCTTAGGGCGCCCGTTCCTACGGACCGCAAAGGCGATGATTGATGTCTTTGACGGGAAGCTCACACTTCGTGTGGGGGATGAGGTCCTTACATTCAATGCTGTAGAGTCCGGGAAGGATGTTGGCGAGCACAGCCATTCCGTGTGCATGCTCGACTCTTTCATAGACCACCATTGGGACTCCGATCCGATGTTAGAAGTTGGTGAACCCGCCCCGAATATAGAAGAACCATCTGAGTGGGCGTTGGAGTTAGAAAGGTTGTTAGGGGAGCCGGATGATTACGGTGATGATGAGATGCCCGATGATGTACTGAACATAATGGCTGAATTTGAAGATGTCATGGGCAAAACCCCAAGTGTGGGGAAGTTAGTAGATATCGTGGAGGATCCCTATGATGATCCTGGTGAGAGTGAAGAAGCCATACCGCTGAAAATATCTATTCCTGAACCTTCACATGTCCTCACCCTTGTTTGTGCTGAGGGGAGAATTGAAAAACCGACCCCAAATTCTAATCCCCCTAGATCTAGGCCACCACGTAAGAGAACCCGCGAGTCGAGAGAGGTAGAGTTGAAGATGGAGCAAACCCCGAGTGTGGAGATATGTAAAGATGACAGTACACTCGGTTATTTGAACAATGTTATCTTCGGTCCGGGTAGGTTTAAGTTGTGGTGGAAGGACTGGATTGCTACATGTGATATGAGTTTAATGTTTGAGAGTAGTAGTTGTTTGCTAGAGGTATGGAGGACCCGGAGGCCGCGCAGGATGAAGGCGGTACCGGTTAGGATCAAGGAGAAGCCCCCTGATAGGCTTGCTTGAGTCATGGGCAAGTGCCCGGGATGTAGAGTTTGTATGATTTCATTGGGTTGAGTCCGTGTCTTTTTCTTTGTTTTTCGGTTTGTGTTTTGTTTTTGTCAAGTTTTGCAGGAATCCATGCTTGATTCGGTAAGGAAAATCGTCGGGAATGAAGCCCCAGGTATGGTTACATGTGTTTTTATGCTTGGGACAAGGTTTTAAGGAAGTGGGTGAAAATTTTTTCTTAAATGGCAAAAAATTTTTCTAAGTACAAAATTGAAAAAAAAAAACTTCAAAACTTTCTGTTAACGACACCCTCCCGCGGTACGCGAAGAACGAGAGGAAGATCTCTCGCGGTACGCGAGAGACAAAAGTCTCGGCCGGCCTAACTTTTTGGCCTTCGCGGTACGCGAAGAATATCCCCTTAGACTTACGCGGTACGCGAGGGACTGCTGGTGTCACCCTATTTCCTTTGTTTCCCATGGTTTCCCGTACCCGTTTCTGTCCCCGTTTTCATACACCACCACCACTATTCATCACCTACCTTCGTACCACCACTACCATGAAGCATCACCTTTAACCACCATCATCCATCACATTAATTCACCCACCTACCACCATCCGACCACCGTGACCATGGGAAACTAGAAACCGTTTATGACCGATGTTCGAACTTGCTGTGGTATTCATGTCTTTGTGTTTGCCACATGTCGAGTATGTTTTCTCTGCATCTATCTATCTTGAGTCTTTTAGTTTTCTTGAGTCTGTCTAGTCTCTATATTTTATTTGAGTCAGTTTAATGCTGTGGGTTTGTATGAGGTTTATTTTGCAGGTTTTATCATTCTGTCCGTACTCAATCTCCATTCGGGCGGGTTTGATGATTACCATTACTATCTTGTAAAGGCAACCCAACAGCTGATGTGTAACCGCGACCGAAATGCTATACGGTGCACACAAGGAAGAACGAAGCTGCATACTAGATTGCATCTACATTACCAGCTAAGTCGCTTCCTGTTCTGTTTTGTTTTTTTTATTTTTGCATTTTTTTTTAGTTGTGTTTTGCTTCACATTGAGGACAATGTGTCTTTCAAGTGTGGGGATGTGAGTGTCTAGTTTGTTTAGTTTGTGTCTTTAAAAATTCAAAAATACAAAAAAAAAAAAAATTGAAAAATTTGAAAAATGTTCTTGAAAATAATTGCATATATTTGGAAAATGATAGTAGAACTGGATCTATTTATGAGTTTAAAAGATTAAATAATTGAAAACGTGTCTAATTAGTGATGTTTTGGTAGACCCAGCTAACTAGTAGAGCTTAAATATCCTGTTTGTGTTATTTAGGATTAATCACGGAATAAAATCATGATATCTTGTGGGTATTCATCTTAGAGTAATGGTAATACTGAAACTGTCAATATAGGGTGATAGGTACCACGATTAAGTTAAAATTTAAAGGTTTTTGAAATTTTTTATGGCACACCATTCTCTTTTTATGAGAATAAATCCGAGTTTCGGTGGCGCCCGCATTCCATAATCCATGTTATTCCATAATTTATGAGCTATACTGAGTTTTGCATATGTGTTACCCTTTGGGATAGCGACTTGGAGGATACACCCCTAAGTAAGATTTATGTGCTTCATTGATAGAATGTAGTCTATGTGTTACCCTCCGGGATAGTGACTTGGTTGAAACGCCTCTAGACGAAAGTTCTTTTGCTTATTATGCTCATTATCATCCATTCATTCATGATTTCATCTGATTTCTAAAAACCTGTAAATAGTAGTTTAACGTGGTAGGGTAAATCTATATGGTTTAATCCGTGCCTAAACATGACCTTGAGACGGGATTAGGTAGAGCTGTAACTTCTAAGTGTGAGTCACATAGATTGATTGATATGTTGTATAAAATGGATTTAGAACACGTAACGGGGGCTTGAAAGTTAGTGCTTGGGTTTAATTGGACAGAAATACTAATTGTTGCTTTTTAACACGTGAGTATGTTTTGAAAATTGAAATTTATGTTTGTTGAGTTAGATGCCAGTTATGATTCCATTTGCAGATTTTTCGAGGACGAAAAAAGGTTAAGTGTGGGGATATTTGATAGGGTGCGAAAGCACACGTCTTTATTCCTTTGTTTTAATGTGTTCTAAGTAGTTTTATATTAGTTTTGAGTCAATTTTATGTACATTTGAGTCGTTGGTCTTATTTGTAGGAGCTCGGGAATATTAATGAAGAATACGTGAAGAAAACGAGCGAAGAAACGAAGCCCGGAAAAGTCCAAAGATCAAAAGACAATTTTCTGAAATTTAGGTCTCTCGCGGTACGCGAAAGACGAGTGTAATAATTCTCGCGGTACGCGGGAAACTCCAGGAATCCGCCCGACTATTTTGGTCCTCGCGGTACGCGAGGATCCAGTCAACATTCTCTCGCGGTACGCGAGAGGGCCGTTTTCCGCAAAACCCTAATTTTCTAAATTAAAAAGATTTAAACGGCCATTATGAGGGAGTTCGATTCTAAGCCGTTCCAGGGAAGAAAAGAGGCGATTTTGGGAGTTTGGAAGAAGATTGAAGCTTAAAGATTAAAGCTTTGGATTCCGGGTTCGTAGTTATACGTTCTAGGTTTTAAAGACTTGATTTTTATCTTTGATTTTATGTTTTGAACCTATGGATCTTGCTATTTGCTTCTGTGTAGATGTTCTTAGTATGATTCTAGGCTAGATCCTTGATCTACCTAGGTCAATATGATGATTATGTGTTAAAGTTTCGATTTTTATTCGGTTTTTGGATTTGAATGTTGGATTTATGATTTAGTAAAGGTTTGAGTTTGTTTATGTGTGATGTTAGTGCATGTTTAATTCTGATTATGTGGTTGATTATGCTTTTCTGCGTTGATTGTGGTTGTCTGCCAGTTTGATCTTCGTTTCTGGTTCATAGACTTTAGGGTTTGTGAGTTAGAGTGGTGTCTAGACGTAGTAGCCATAGAAAACCTAGTTAATTACTGATTAGAAGTGAATGTGTGTCCTAGTTCAATACCCGAGAGGTGAGAATTAGTCGTTTAGTCTTCGTCATTAGGAATCCGAGTGTCAGCTGTCTGAGAGGAAGTTGGTGTTAGGTGTCTAGTGATAGTTGCTATCCGAATCATAGTATCCATTCTAGAACTACCCCATGCATTCCTTGAGTGTATGGTAAGCGGTGAGACTGAGAGGTAATCCGTTTATTAGGGTACTTGTCATAGTAGGAAATACCCGAGAGGTGATCCGATCATCTGGTGAGTTAATATCCTTAGGTTGTCTTCTGGTCACATCCCGAGACCGAGAGTGATCGGGAATCCACTAGATATCTTTTAGGTGTTAGATCTTTAGAAACCCAGATCCAACCTAGTTCCAAAACCGATAGAAGTTGAGCTTTACACATAGGATTCCGACCTAGGTAGTGACTTCTCCATTCTTGATTTCATCTTTAGTTTACTCTTGATAGCTTGAATTGTCCTTAGTTTATTGCATTCTTAGTTAATCTTTAGTGTAGTAAAACCCCCAATCAATTAATCATATTAAGTCCTAGTTAGAGTCTAATTTAGTTATTCAGTGTCTTTTGGGTTCGATATCCGGACTTCGTTAGGCTATATTGCATTGATCGGTACACTTGCCGGTTGTGTGGTCTAGTATTAGGTCGAGTCTAGGTTTTATAAATTTAAAGCTAGAAAGTCTAGAATAGGTTTTATTTGTTAGTTTTTAATAGACCGTCTGGACGACATCAGACCCATAGATAGACCGTTGGCTTGGTAATAGATAGAATAATAGATCACATAATCGGGTGCTCGAGGTTCGGTGGTTGGGTTTAGTCGGATAGAAATACCAATTGTTACAGTCAATGCGTGATTATGTTTTAATTGTATGAGATTATGAGAGCAGGTTTCAATTATGATTCCATTGCATAATTCTTTTTCGGGACGCAAAAGAGTAAGTGTGGGGATATGATGAGTGACCAAAGTTTCATGTATTAAGAGGTGCAATGTGTTATATTTATGCATTTTGATATGTGGAATACAAAGGTTTTGTGTAGCCATGCATGTGCAGGTGTTGGAAGCTTAAAGTATGATTTTGGAAGATATTAGGCGAGAGATGCAAGAGTCGGAAGAGACTCGGAGAAAACGGGGCAAAATGCAGGGTCAGCGTAAGGCTACGCTGCTACAGCGTAAGCCTACGCCGAAGGCAAATTGCAAACAGAAGCATCAGAGGGTCAGCGTAAGGCTACGCCATATCGGCGTAGGCCTACGCCTAAGTATTTTCTTCACAGCGGCTTCCAGTGGACCGGCGTAGGCCTACGCCCTCCTAGCATAAGCCTACGCTGGGTGCGTTTCAGACGCGGGTTTTGGGCGAAACAGCCGATTTTCAATGTTTAATTAGGTTTTTCTTCCCCAAATTCGGATCCATCTTTTACACCACAGTTCTTAGGCGATTTTGGTCATTCTAGGAGGCTAAGGAACATGATTCTAACATGCAAGTGAAGATTGATACTCGAAATATTGAAGAATCGAAGATGCATTCCACAACCATGAGCGGCTAATCCACCGGTAATCATTCCCGGGTGGATTGTTTGTAAGTTTTTAGGGTTTTATCATGTGCTAGCTTTGAGAAACAATTCTTGTAATCATTTGGTTTGAAACACTTGAATCTTTGTGTTTAGTATGGTTATGAACTCACGGGAGTTGATAAATTCTTGTACCATTGACCCCGTTAGATGATAATTGCTATGAACTTTGATTTATGTTGAATCTATTGATTAATCTAATTCTATATTGCATACATTTGTCTCGATTTCATTCGTGAATATTGTTTTACACTATTTGCCGATGATGTATGAATGTTGATGTTCTTGGTTAGATTTGGTTAATTAGATTTGAATAACCATTCGATTGTTTGAACTCAAATGTTGGTGTGATAATCCCTAATTATTTGTGAGCTTGAAACCCGGGTGTGATACCCTTTTTAATTATTGTTTACAACTTAAACCATTTTGTTTGGTACTCGATTTGTTTGTTGAGTTTATAAAGTTTTCACTTAAATCATTGATTGTGTTTGGTCAGAAAGACTCGTTGTAACTTCATAATTTGCATTGTTAATTGAAGTTGAGCACCGACAACAAACTCTTCGTGGTTCGACACCCTTCTTACCCTAACTAGTTTAAGGTGATTAGGACACTCTATTTCTTTATCTTTGACCGGTCCCTTCGACACCGATCATAAACCATCCAAGTTTTCCACTAAATAATTTGGTTTAGGCATTTCATCGAACACCTTGTGGGCATGATTAAAATTAACATACCCATTTGAACTCCCAATATCACCATTTTATCATCAAAGTTATCAAGTTCATTAAGCATATATATACAACTTGAAACTATAATCAAACTCCTACTTTGTTAATCAACTATCACCATAAAAGTGTCAAATTGCTAGAACCCAACATAAATCATTATTTTACACCTTTTACAAACCAAATCATATAATCTAACATCTAAATTATAACATGCAACCATACACATAACTTAATAATCACAAACAATCATTATAGCATAAAGTTTAGGGTTTATTTCACGAAAATCACCCACCATCACCTCCCAATTCGTGGGTTTTGAGTTCACCACCACATGAACCCTAATCTATGAATTTTAGTAACACAAGATGGAAGATTACACACCAGGGATTTTAGAAATCAAGCAAGAATAGGATAATCGAGACTTAGACTCACCAATTTCAATCACCATAAGTAGAATCGCTCCTCCCCTCCTCCTCTGATCCTTCTGATCGATGAAAATAAGGGGTGGTCGACCTCCACCCATAAATCACGATGCTTCTTTTTTTTTAAATCCCCATTTAATTTGTCAATTAACCCCTTTTTATTTGTTACATTACTCCCCTTTTACCATTAATTATGGGTTTTGTCAAGATTAGTCCTCATAATTACATATCTATAATATTAGATGTAACCATTGTTACATATTTCACCCAATTACAATATGAATCCTATTTAATGGAATTATCTCATAGTATACTATTTCACCGACACAACTTACTTTAGAGATTAAATATTTATATATATAAAATATATTTTAATCCCATGAAATTCAGTATATTACAAATCTACCCCTCTTAAAAGATTTTCGTCCCCGAAACCCCTATCCCGATTATTCATTCACCTATGATTATGTAGGAGTTTAATTAAACTCCAGTTTTCACCCAAACCCCATAGGAGTGAAATCAATATGGATTTCATAATTTAGAATGACTTACTTGCATTTTTAAGCATAAAATCCATCTCAGCTAGTTCACTCCCCGTTGCACATAACCAATGCAACTTGCACCCATCCCGTGCCTTTAGCTTTGGTCATTCTTTAGCATCCACATGCACACCTTTCTCAACTTTGATGCTACAATATTATATCAATATCAACCAATTTTCCCATAATAATGTATTTCTGATTAATGATATCCAATAGTTATCAAATAATCCCAACACCCTATGAAGTTCATAGGATTCACCACTATGCTGATTAAGGCTTTAGTCCTCACCCCATATCAATCACCTATATTGGGATCAATGATCCCATGGTTAATACAAATGTAATCTCCTTATCCTTTATTACTATCCACATAAGCATGGCTATATCAAGATCACATTAGGTCTATTTGTTAACTATTTACAATATGAATAGTCAACACTTAGCATTAATGATTCCTCATTGTTACCATGTAAAAAATATCGAGCAATTACTTACATTTTTTGAAAAACTTTGTTTATAACTCCCAAACATACCCACCCGAATTCTATGTCAAGTTGAGAATCCGTAAAAATCATATCCACAATATGTAGTTACCTCCCACGTCAGGAATTTCCCAATATTTAGGTACTTACAAATAGTTTTCTTAAAGTTCAAGACTTCATATCCACATTATTGACGTTCTAGGACTTTAGCCTCAATACACCTAGCGAGACCCGAGGTCCCAAGTTAATTACATCCTTTTAGATTTTGTGATCTCATTGCATTTACCAAACCCCCCATTAAAGTTCAAAACCTTAATCACCCAATTAGCATAAACAAATGGTAATCCATGAGATTCAAGATCTGAACCATCCCAATATTTATTTAGAAGTTCTAAAGTTCAAAACAACAATGGAATATTTAACTCCAAGTCCTACCATCACCTTTGTACTTATGTACGACGACCGACATTTAGACAAATATATACATTATACAAGTCCTATTAATTTACCAACAATCAATTTGTCATTTAGACACGCCTAATGCAAGAACCACAACTCGCTTTCTCATGTAGCAGTTGACTCCATGTCCACTCATGAAGTATTTGACTTTATGTCAACCATGAAGTATTTGACTTCATTTATCCCCCATAAAGTGTTTCAACTTCAAGTATTCGCCCAATCCACCAATTTATCATTATTCCACAACGGTTTAACTTTATGCCATTTTAAGTCAATTAACACCGATTTACCACATTCTATATTTTAGTTTGACTATACACCACATTAGTCAACTACACCAATTTACCACATACCACATAAGTTAAACGACAAATCATAATGCATAAACATATTGTGCATAATCACTACCACCTATCACTACTAAGTAAGCACAAAATGACAACTAGTGAAGCTCTTGACCTCAAACTACTACTGGGTGAGGTTTTTATACTTCAATACCGACTCTTTAACACAACATACAAGAGTACACACATGACCTATAGGTCCTCTATTCATTTTTCTAACCCTTACGTTATTTAACGATACGTGGGATTCAAAGATCTCAATCCCCCCTTCCCATTTGTGAAGAAGTTCAAAGACTTCAAACAACAACAATAATGGTGAAGTTCAAGACTTCAAGTAATAACAACACATCTGAAGTTTATGACCTCAATTACCACGAGTGAGATTCATAGACTCCAAATACCGACTCTAAACATACAACAAGTGTCACACATGTTACCAATCCATCTTTATAATCCATACATAATTTACGAACATGTGTGATTCAAATACCCCAAATGGATTTACATACTACCATTTATGATAACTAAATCTCATTTAACGCCCATTAACAACCCATTGTTTGTAAACAAAACACACACCCATATTGGAGACACCAAAACACATAACATACATACCATTTATGTGTAAAAAACAAACAACAATTTCTAAGTATGAAACACTTTATCCTTTTTAATAGTCTCCCTTTCTTGTTATTAAAATAAATCCTCAATCACATCATGTATTCGTATTTATATCCCCAAAACATACACAACCCCCTTTATTTTATATATTATGTTTTTAGCATTTCATTTCACACCATATTGGTCAATAGACCATCACACCACTTCCTTCTTCATCCCACCCCATGAACCCTAATCAATTTCTTGATGAATTCATGAATGTAGACTTATTTTTCTAGCTAGGGCAGCATCTACACTACTCTCAAATTCCAAAAATGGAGTATAAAAGCAGATTCAGTCTTGGAATTAAAGACCATCTGCTTGAGAAAAGTCAACCGACCAACAATTTGATTACGGATTTTGTGGGTTATGGGTTTTGTGATGAAAGGCGTGGGTTATGGGTTTTGTGAAAGTCTAATGGTGGACATCAAAGGTATAAACCAAATCCAACTATGATTGCATATGGGTTTGGTGATGCCATTTGTGAAGCATTCGATTGATTGCTCTGTAACCTAATCTATGAAAAGTTGCATGTGTCGACCGTCCCTAGTCGTCGGAATCGGTTTTAGTTTCCATTTTTTGGTTTAGAGAACGGGTTAAAGTTTAATTTCACAAAATCATGACCATTATGGAGGATTGGTTATTGAGCCAGGTCGATGGTGTTTATTACAAACCCTATAAACAAAACCCCCCAATTTCATTTCTTCTTCTTTACTTGGGTTGATTACGAGGTTGAAGGATTTGGCCGGAGATGATGGTCAGAGATATGAACCAGGTCGTCATAGAAGAAGAGAGGGGGGGGGGGGGGGGTTGTTGCATTGGTAATTTTGTAAAATAAAAATGTACAAAAATAAATGATGGTGGAAATTACATGTTTTGTCCTTTAACAATAAGGGCAAAATAGACATTTTTTAAAATTTTAACAGAAAAGTTAACGTCGTTTTGTGTAAAGGACGTAACTTGTTATAAATCTTAAACCTATGTTCAGCGTGCATTTTGAAGATAAAGGATGTTCAACATGCATTTTGAAGATAAAGGATGAAACCTGTAAATACATATAAACGTAAAGGACGTTCTCTTTGCATTTTAATCCCATGAAATTCGTGTTGTACTAACTAGGGGGAAACCCGCGTGTTGCGACGGAGTCGACAATTTACAGCATTGTACTCGATTTTCATTTGTTTATCAATTGTTTCGTTTTTTGTTAGGTTCTACGTTACTTTAAAGAATTGATATTGTTAAACCAATAATGCGGCGGTGATAACAATTTATAACACGTTATTCATTTTCTGTCTGTTTATCAATCCTCTTGTGATAAATAACAATGACCAGTTGTATTTAAACATAAAATATAATTCTAATAAATACTTTCATCAATTCGTTGTACATATAATGATGTACATCCTATGAGTCGATGCAATCAACAACTCATCGCTTGGATAGAGACCGATACAACCTATTGACTTATTGGTAATTGACCCAACAACTTACCGACGCATTTGCTCTTTCGGACCCGCAAGTGCTTCCGATTGCTAGCGACCCAACGGCTAGTGAATTTGAGTTTTCCATGAGATTGCTATCATTTAACTTCAAGAAAACAAAATAACACACTTTCCAAGATTTAAAAACTAGAGTTAGTAGTTTTATATTTATCAGTATTCACAAAGTTGCTTAAACAAACACAATTTAAAACATCTGAAGGTGGTACATATAGAAATTCAACATTAACAATTAGAAAAACATAACTCATGTGAGACCTAGAAGCATTAGCATAAGTTTCATATTAAAGACGGTTTAAGCAAGGAAATCTACAAACCAACATCATCACCCAATGTCATTTGCTTGGAGAAGATCTTAACAGCCCACATTTAAAATCCCAATCCATATTGTTTGAAGCCCGTATCCAAAATAGTCCACTTCAAACACCTTTTCAAGTTTACCACTGATGGAGCATTAAAATTCGACACCAAATACTTACCGGACCTTGTTTAATTTGTAACATCATATAGTTCCATTCTCCTTTTTACCGTCATGGAGGTACTGCTTGGTGCTTGTAATATTTTAGAAAGGTTTCTTCACGGGCAACCATTTTTTATTCTTCAACTGACTTTGCAACAGGTTCGGTTGACACGAACCAAATGAGTATCCTACTCGTTAGATTTGTTCGTTGAACAACAAACATATTTTCGTTGTAATAAAAAGGGTAATCTATTCAAACACAAACTTTTCAAAGAAAAGTGAAGACTAACCGGTAACGAATGCTATGGAAATCTGCAACTTGTATGTGTTACCTACAAAAATCTGCAACGTATTTGTTCATAAAATATTATTTTAAAATGTAATCGGTCTTCAAATAAAACGGTTCAGGTGTTGCTATCAACATGTTCATCGGATTTATGATCACAATGATCCAATAACGACACTCAAAATGGTGGGCAAATTGTGATGAAATGAACGTCTATATTACATAAACCGAAGAAAACTAAGAACACATAGGAGGGAAAAAAAAAAGAAAACTAAGTGAGGAAAATAATATCAATGAATATGTGGTATTGAAATAAGCATACATTAATTAAACATGAATAAGATCAGCCCTAAGCTAGGACTCTGAATAAACATGGATTCTTGTAACAATAAATAAAATACAGTTAGATGGCTTTGCCCTTTGACTTTATTTAAGCAATATTATGACTGCTTACTTCTGTTGGGGTCATCACACCAGGTATATATAGCAAGTCATCACTTTCTTGATCCAGAATGTCCTGCAAATGATTTACATTATTAGAGAGAGTTATAAGATATAGTAAAAAACTAAAACCAAACAGAAGGGTGCCTTTAATATTGTAAAGCATCACCACCTCAGTCCCAATAAGGAAATACATCTGACTTGGTCACAATGCAGACCATCTATATGTACATTCACATTCTCATTTGTGTTGCATTTGCATTTATATTGTTTAATTATACTTGAGGTATCTGAAAGAGATGGGCGCTTTCCGGTTCTATAAAATAACTACTCATCGTGGCTTCACAACTGCAGGATTCATGAAGAATTTTGCTCCAGCATTTTTGGCATTTTCGGCATCCTTAATTTTTAAAACAGTGCCCACCTAACAATCATAAAATCCGAGTTTAACATACCAATATAAGCAATTTCAAAGTAATCACCAACAAAAGTTAAATTGAGTACACACTTGACAGAGATGTCCCCAAATATATGAATGTATAAAGTAAAATATCATTTGACTTGTCAATTGATGATTATGAAACACTTACTCCTAGAGTTGTGGTTGGAAAATCTTGCACCAATTAACGTAAAACCTACCGAATATACAAGAAGGAAACATGTCACCTTTTAAGATCATAACCTAATAAAGCACAAAATGCATAAAAAAAGTAAACAACCTCAAACACACCTGGAGTGGAAACCAGAGTCTCCAACTGCAAATCAACAAAATTACTTGTATGTCAAAACATACCCCTAATGTTGGTGGTTGTATGCCAGTTGCATTATACGCTTATGTATTTGTGTGTGTTCTGTTCTTTCTTTTGTCGGCAATAATAAGATTATCATTTCAAATATAGTTAATATCCTCATATATAAAGTTGCAATTGTACAACTCTTATTTCATAAGGAACAACTCAAGAAATATCAGATTTTAAGCATCTAGGATCATATAATCAATGTATCGATCATGTTTCCTCATTTTCAGAATATAGATATGACCGATATGAAGAAACGTGAGTCACCGCACCTTGCCTTTCTACTTTCTTCATGGTTTCAGCAATCATATTTCCTACTTCAGGATTATTCCCTGCACTTACTGCTGCAACATCAACAAGCTCACTATCTTCAACCTGCAATTTCACATACAATGTAAAGTTTAATTCACAGTAAAGGATATACTTCAGAAATAATTAAGAAAAATATGAGCTTTTACTTCTTTTGATATCTGCTTAAGCTCTGCCACCAGGGCTTTAGTGGTCCTTTCAATACCCATTGTTATTTGAATTGGGTTTGCACCTGCTGCCACCACCTGATAGATAACGGTTTGAACTTTGATATGTTAATGAAGATTCATCATTCTAAACGATTATAAACTGCAAGAATTAACCTGTACCTTGACACCTTAGTATTTACAAGATTGGATTGGGGAATTTGTAAATACTAAAAAAGGTAGTTATTTGTATGTTCTTTGCTGGACTCACATCTTGTAAATATGGTCATGACTTCTTGTTGCTCTTCAACACATGCAAGTATGCAGTTTATATGTCTTAAGATTTAATACAACAAGAAATCATGATCATCTTCTTTGCTGGACTCACATCTTGTAAATACTAAATGAGGTAGTTATTTGTATACTCCCATTGATTGTGCACAATATTATAAAAAAAAAGTTACTTATAAATAATTAAATAAACTCACTGGTTGCTAGATACAGGTTGAACTGCTGTTGTACGTCATTTAACTATACCTTGACACCTTATTTTGTGATGGGGAAGGTTGAAATGCTAGATTTGGTATCATTATCAACATCAAGTATAGGCAAAGAATTAAAAGGGATCATGATAGTAAAGCAAAGAGCAATGACAGTAACCTCTTTTGATGTAACACATGTTCTGCAAACCAAAACTTTGCTCCACAAAATTCGCAAGCCTCATCAAAGGTACCAAGATTTTCATAAGCAGAGGAAACAACGGGATTACATGGCGTAGCAGATGAACAGGGCAGGGTGTATGCATAAACTGATGAAATACCATGAAGGTGTGCAACAGAAGCAGACATGGCTGCTGCTGCATCAATCGACGGACGCTTTGCATGCTGTGCGACCGATTGACAGCCTTCAACTTCCAAGGCATGCGGCTTCCTTTTCCTCGAATAAGAAAAGTGTCGCATCAAACAACAGAGAGAGAAAAAACCTTAAGAACTGAGTTCATGTAAAATACATAAGAAACAATAAGACATACAACAAAAAAAAACACAAAAGAATAATTCTTTTTTTAACAAAACAAACACTGTACAATGAACGTGACATCAGTCTTAAACATGAAACAATAAACATAGTGAATTATGCAACACGAGAAGCTCAACATGTTCTGCTTAGAATATGGAGCATCCAGTTCCCAACCACCAGAACCTTTTATTAAACCATTTTCCATTCAAACAGCACCCAATTTATCAATAAACACCATAGATGGGGCCTGTGGAGATCTAGTAATAAACATGATTTAATATTAAGAAAATGCATATTTATGAAGTTAACTGCAAGTGAAGAAAGAAACAATAATTGATGATAAATCTAGAAGATGCGTTTGATTTATTTATGAATTATAGCATACAAAATGCTCTTACTTTGCACATGTCAAAAATCAAGAGCAAACATATGTGGGTCTTCATCCATGACAGTGGTCTTCAAAGAAAACTAAATACTCACAAATTATAACCTTCTGTGTATATTGCAATTACACACAAGTTGCCTATTTTTCAATCTCCACATGCCACAACTGATCGAAAGTCATTTCAGTAACTATATAATTAAGATAAGATCACATTTCCATTAGCTTGAAGTTTAAGTTAACATCAATTGGTATAACAAATGATAAGTACTATTCATACAAAAGTTGAGCCAATTACACTTCCAATGGATCCCTGCTTGCAGTTTTAAAATAAGTGTGAATTATATCAAACCAAAAAACAATACCTTTCCAATAGGGTTCAAGCTTCTATCTTAGATTCATCTTCTTCACCAAAGGGCCTCAAAATTCACAAATGATGATTCATAACTCAAATCACTAACCATGGTGCAGCAGATATATACATTCATACAACATTTACATTCAATATCCATTTACCTGTAATGCAAAGAGAGAAAAAACAAGTTAGCATAGAACAATTGCCATTACAAAGAATTTCTAGATCACACTTTACCAAACTCTATATCCTAAAATCAAACAAGGCTCCATTTTCTACCATAAGTCACTAAACACTTAAATTAATTTAAAAAATAAAAAATTCAACCACTCTTAATAAAAGTAGTTATAAATATACCTAGCAAGAGTTAAACTTCTAAGATTCAACCACTCTCAATAAAAAAACTCTCTTTATGCAGCAATAAATGCTTTTAACAATTTGTAATAATTAACAAAAACAATCCGATGGATAAACAACCAACTAAAGACGATGGTTATAAAAAAAAATAACTTAAGCAGACTGACATACAAAGCTATGTTCAACAGTAACTGAAGTTAAGAGAGCATACCATTTTTAAAACCGGCTTCCCTTCTGCATGATGTGGCCATTTCCCTTCCAAAGCTTGAGGTCGGAAAATTTCTAATCCTATCACTAAAACACAAAACATCTATCAGCACTTGTGAAAAACTACAATTGATAGAACACTATATCTTTTCCATGAAAAACTTATATATTACCACACACATGCAATTTACTTGTTTCCCAGTCAATTAAAACATAAAAAGTATTGCAGCTATCAAAAGCACCACCATTTAGAAGTCTACTAATAACACTTTGAAACAAGTAGGTGAAGTTCCCCAAATACTCATCTCATGTCTGAAAGAAAGCATATGGTCATATAATCCACAGTAAGAATCAAGACCATAAAAAGTTCTTAATGCCAGTATATATTTGTTAACTTTCTCAATGAATAACTATGAGCTGGATATTACCAATCTTATATGATTTGAACTCATTCTCACTCTAATTAACCTACACGAATACAAAAACATATTTTCATAAATCATAAACTTTTCATGTTAATCTACATAAATTATAACCTATACAGAAATAAATTAAATGCATAAACCATAAAAGTTTTTTCTAATTTGTCTGATGCATATTGAATTGAAAAAAGTACATCGAATAAAACCACTACCTGGTAAGTTTCTTTCAAATGAAAATGAAATTGAAAATTACGTGATTTATTTGTGAATTGACAACGGTTGCTGCTCCTGTCTCAGGGTCGACCTTGTTGACCAAAACAAAAGAGGAGAAAGCCTCTTCATCACAAAAATTCTAAAAATTAGATCAACCAAATTAGATGAAATAAAATAGGTAATCTAAAATTAGTTGTAAATTCAGACAATTAGAGCATACCTGATGATGATTGGAAGCGTTGGTGGAGTTAACATTCACAAAACAGTAGGTTTATGGTCGCTCAGTGTTTGTAGGACAAGTCAATGAACAACCCGTAAAAACCTAATCAAACATGAAGATAACCTTGGAAAGGCAGACAAGATAACCCAAACAAAATCAAGAAACAGAAAAAACGTCTGAGAGGCGGGATCGAAACGAAGAAAGCGACCTTACCAGATGACTACGCAAGAGCTTTCCAACCACGCCAACTGCAGACTCCTTACCTTCTAGTAAGCCTAACTACACAAAAAAGCAGCGAAATTGAAGAAAAGCAACCATAACCGAACAACCCCAAAACCAAAAAAATACGAACAAAAGAATGAATAATATACCGATCACTTACAATAGACCCTTTTTTCCATTGAATCCCCAAAATGTACTTTGTTCGGTGTAAGCATGCATAATAATCAATATCATATAATCCAAAATGTGCAGACATGAGTTTGATTAAAGTAACTAACAATGATAATCCATCAACAATTTCATTTTCCTTGACGTTATAAACGTGAAACGAAACGATTGAAACCCTAAATCAGGCAATCGACTTTAAGCAGATAGAAGAAAGGATGAGAGGCGAAAGTGGTTGTGCGGTGGAGGAAAATCCCGCCTGCAACCCTTTCTGATCTCTATTGGAGTATCTGTATAAATCCCTTTCCCTCTTCTACTCAATTTCCCATCTTCTTCTCCGCCTGAATTCATCCTTGAATTGATTCTCTCTTTGCAATCGTTCTTCACTCCGCTCCTTCCTCAACTCCCTTCCTCTGTCGCAAATTGTAATATTTACCTTGAATGGAGGTTTTATTCGGGTGGTAGGTTACGAAGGCTAACAGTCGCGGGCGTCGGTTAGGATGATGAATCGGCTCAGCGTTATCGGCGGGAACCAAGATTAGGTTCCGGCATCTTAAAATGAGTTTCGCTTGTTAAAAGTCCCTTTTAAATGAAATTAATACACATGTATTATTTGGATGAGTTAATTTATTTATACCCATTCAATATTTTTTAGTTAAGGTTTAATGAAAAAGATTAAATGGTTATTAATAAGTTTACATTGTTATCCTTCTAATCCATATTATATAATAGTATAGATATAGATTTGTTGGTTGAATCTAAAACAAATACACGTTTTATTTCCAAAAAGTTTTTAAGTTTTCAAAAATACAATTTTTAAAACTTATAATAAAAGGTTATACTTGGTCAGTCTCATACAATCCCATTTTTTAGGACGTGAAACTATCATCTCGTTGCTAATGGGTTTAATGCCCACGTTGTAAAAATGTTCAAAACTCATATTATAAGAATTTTCACCAGCAATATTGTAATAATACTTATCACCATAACGTATGAGTTTTCACCACCCGGTTGACCACTCATACCGTGAGATTGTTCACCAGACATATTGTTTTAAATTTTAACGTTTTTAATTGAGAAATTTTTTTAATTTATTTTAGTTTTGATTAATTGATTAAGTGATTTATAAATGATTGATTAAGTGAATTTGTTTGAGTTGTTAAAAGACATGTATGCCAATTAAAAATGTTTTAGTTAAGGTTTAAGAAAATGGGTTAAAAGGTAATTAATAAGTCTTGATTATAAATAGAGGGTTAGAAGGTAATTATAACCATTTTATGCTTTATGAATTTGTATCTCATGCAATAACAATGGTACAAGGTGTCTTAAAATTTTTATAAAATTACTTTGCTATCCTCCTAATCACTATTATATAGTAGTATAGATATAGATATAGATATAGAGAAATCATTTTTTCCCTTTACTTCTTTGTCTATTTATAATAGGTTGTTGTTTCACAACAAGTTATCAGCGCGTTGCTCTTGAAGTTCAACCGTATTATCATAAGGTGAGTTTGTATAGCCTACTCGGCTTGTTTTTTCTCTCTAAAATCTCTTTATATAATCCATATTGTAATTCATACAGCTTTAGGTTAGAAGAAGATGTAGATTCTTGTTTCTATACAATTACAAATTATACACTGTTTACAAATAAAATTGACTCTTATTATGCTAAAAAGTTCTCTCTTTTACTACTAAAAGATATATTCTTTCACTAATCATATTCATATTGTTTAAATTATTATTATTATTATTTTTATTAACATCTTGATTCATATGAGATATTTTCTTTAGAGGAATCACTTATTCTACCACATATATGATAATAATGATAAAAACAAAGAATATGTAAAGACTATGTAAAACTAATGAGTTTTGTACATAAAAAAAAATTAAAGTTGTAGGTACATGAAGCAAAACCTATTATAATCACAAAAAGTAAGAAGAAAGAGTCTTCTTTGTTTTTTTTTCTTTTCTATATTAATTAAAGTCTTCCTTAGATATTATGTATAAAGTAGGGGTGTTCAAACGAATCGAATCGGGTTATTCGGTTTATTCAAATCGAATTATTCAAAATTTGAATTTTTTTTTTTCTGGATTCGAATTCGATTCGATTCGAATAATAAATCACTTAAACCGATTCTAGTAACCTTATTCGAATCGAATCGAATTCGAATCTATTCGAATAAACCGACTTACTATTTTTATTTTATTTTAAAAAAAATTTAAAAAGTTACAAATACTCAGTCCCAAATATCAAAATTCTACATAAAATTTTTATGAATTTAAATTTGAAGCCCATACCAAATTTAAAAAAACCCAAATTAACCTAAATAAAAGGATATTATATATTTAAAAAAAATAAAAATTACATAATATATAAATTCGGTTTATTTGAATCGAATTGAGGATTTTAGGATTCAAATTCAATTCGAATTCGACTTATTTATTCGAATCGAATTATTATTCGATTCGAATAAGCCAAAATTCGAAATCAAAATTTTTATTCGAATTCGATTCGAATCAAATTTCGATTTATTTGAATGAGATTCGAATAATAAACACCTCTAGTATAAAGTTTTACTATGAGTTGTATTGTTTGCACAATGTCTGATAATTTTTAAAGACAACAATATATATTTAATAAAATTATAATAGTAGTCAAATATTTATGGCAACAAGTTCGTGTGCTCTATTTGAAAGCAATTTGTTTATAGTATAATCATTTGTTTGTTCTTACACTGTAGTGATAAGTTATAAAATCAATTGTTACGGTTTGATATATTGATTATTATATTGATTATTGAGAACGCAATATTCAAATTTACTATCATACTCAATTTGCTATATCTATACTAATAAATAAAGCTTTAAGGTGGACACTTGTCACTTTCTCATGCTTTTTTACGTTCGTTTTTTCGCCTCACTCTCATAATAAATGCGCATCTATCTTATTAAATAATAATGATATTATAAATATAGAATTAATTACACGGATGGCCCCTGTGGTTTGGTCAAATTATGGTTTTGACCCCTAGGATTTAGAAACTACAACTTTGACCCAATAGTTTGCATGATTGTAACACCCATGGCCCCTGGGTTGGATGTCAGTTAAGTTTTTCAGTTAAATAGGTGTAAAATGTCTAAAATACCCTTTACATTAAAAAACATCATAAATTAAACTAATACCACATGTGGGACCCACCAAACCTAAATCAAAACCCACTTCATCTTCTTCAACATTTGTCCTCCACCACTACCACCGGCGCCATTTCCGGCGACAACCACCACCGGCGCCATTTCCGGTGACAACCCCACTTCATCTTCTTCAACAAACTCCTACCCTACCCCAGCACACCCCACCTCACCCCACCTTCAACGTCATCTTCATTACCTGCACCCCTCCGCACACAGATATAGTTTTTATTCAAAGAACTAAGAAGTATTTGTGAGATACGAATACGTGTGTCGGTGTAATCAGAAAATAATTACAACATAAAACCCAAATAATCCTCTATTCAGGCGCAATCAGACGAGAAATTTATTTGTTATTCGATATTTTTAGCAAATAATCCTCTATTCAGGCGCAATCAGGTGGGGTTGGCCGGAGAGGCCATTCGGAGGGGTGCAAGTAAAGAAGATGAATTAAAAAAGCTCCGCAAGCCACCGCCCACCTGTCAATTATACACCACGCGCTGTCATCGTAATCGTGCAATTTTCCGATCCGTTTCTCTTCCTCTTTCTCTTTTCTTCGTTTCCTGTTCTTGATAATGGCAGCAAGTTCTGGAAACTCCATTCCTGCTCCTGGTACTTGCCCTAATTCTTCGATTCTCTTAATTTAAATTTCCATCTGATGTTTTTATCTTCGATTTCCAGAGGCGATCCAGGTTTTGGTTTCATCCATCGCCGATGTTTTTATCTTCGATTTCCACAACAGCCTGAAACCACCGCCGCCGCCACCACCATCAATCTGAAACCACCGCCGCCGCCACCATCAACCTGAAACCACCAATCGCCAAGAGGGTTCCGACGAAACCACCACAGCCTGAAACCACCGTCGCCGCCACCAACAATCTGAAACCACCGTCGAAATAGGTGGGTGGTGGTGGTTTGACCCATGGTTGGGGTAGAGAGAAGATGGGTGGGATAGAGATAAGATGGGTGGGGTGGTATTTATATTGTTTTTTAGTTTTTAATTTTTAAAGGGGTATATAGGTCATTTTAAAAAATTTAACCCCAAAAGATAACTGACATCCAACTCAGGGGCCATGGGTGTTACAATCGTGCAAACTATTAGGTCAAAGTTGTAGTTTCTGAATCCTAGGGGCCAAAACCATAATTTGACCAAACCACAGGGGCCATCCGTGTAATTAATTCATTAATATATTATTAAAGAAGAATACTAATTATATTAAATAAGAATATATTGGAAATCAAAATATAACTAATTGAAGAAAAATACTAATTTGTTATATACACACACATTTCCGCCCGATATATCTCGAGACGATCATAATAGTCTGACAAGTTATTACGTATTTACAAATTTATATGTTTTATATTTTTTAATATACAATCTCGTGTAATACACGGGATTCTAACCTAGTTGTAGTAATAAATGAAGGATTAATCTTGATTAAAGATAATTATTAATATTAATTTATTAATTGTTTGGTTAAGGTCGTATTAGACTAGGAGTGAGTTTTTATTTATTTGATTATTTAATTGAGTTTGAGTTGAGTTAGGATTAGTATATGGTTTACTAGGTTAGAATCCCGTGTATTATACGAGATTGTATATTAAAAAAAGATAAAACTTATAAATTTATAAATACGTTCTGACAGGATAGACTCGAGATATATCACGTGGAAATGTGTATGTATATAACAAATTAGTATTTTTCTTTAATTAGTTATATTTTGAATTCTTATTATATATTCTTACTTAATATAATTATTATTCTTCTTTAATAATATATTTATAATATCATTATTATTTAATTAGATAGTGGTGCATTTATTAGGAGAGAGAGGCGGGAAAACCAATATGAGGAGGCATGAGGGAAATGTGACATCCAAAAACTTTTATTTATTAGTATGTATAGATTATAAATAGATGGTTAGGGATTAATTGTAAAGTGTGAGTTGAGTTTTATTAATAAAAGAGTCGATCTTGGTTAAAATCAAAATTTGTGTTCGTGTTCTTGGGCCTGGTTTCCAACAATTGGTATCAGAGCTTGGTAAAAGAATATGTGGTTTTAAGAGTCGTTTTTTGAAGAGGGGAAGCAGTCTTTGGCCGCAGGGCTGAAGACGAAGAAGGAGAAAGGCTAGTGATCGAAGGAAAGAAATAAAAAAGAGGGGAACGACAACATCTTTTGGCTACTTGATTCGTAAATCGAGTGAAAAAAAGGATTGGGTCAAATTAATTAGAGTTGCGCACCTGCTCCGGAGAGAAAACTTGGAATAAGTTTGATACTTTGGTAGTTGAACAAATATAAATTTTGTTTGTTTGGAAATTACGTGAAGATCAAGAATAAAGAATTGGTGGATTTGGATAAGAATACGAATTCCAATTCTTTGTGTAACAGAAGATAATGGGTGATTTACGTAGAAGACTAAACAATGGTGGAATCCATATTTAATGCATGATCGGTGGATGTTGGGTGGTATTCGAGCGGTAGTCATCGATGGGAGCAAGCGGCGGTGGTGTTAGTTGCATGTCCGGTGGTGACTAGTAGTTAGTGGTGGTAGTAGCGGTTGTGACAACCAAACAACGAATGGTTGTGCGAGTCAACCAAGGACGATGTCGATCTGAGCGATTCAGATTGAGTGAAGGATCAATCACCAGTGAAGGGTGTAGGGATATGCGAAGTGTTTACCTGTGCGATTCAGGGTGGTACGGTGTGATACTGGTGAAGAACGTGGTTGTCAATCCGTGATAGATTGCTTAGTAAACAGGGCAGATTTGTGATCAACGAGTGATCAAATAGGGGTGAATATTCTGTGTGAGATGGAATTGAAGACCGTGTGAAACGGGGTGAAGAATTTGAGTGATTTAGATTGGAGATGAATGTGCGATACCTGTGTAGAAGAAAGTAGCGAAGGTGGTTAAAACTTGAGTGATTTAAGTTGGTGTGAAAGACCTGAGTGATTCGGTTTATTGATAAAAGTTATGAAGACCATGATTGTGATTATCATGATGGTGTTGAAAGTTACGAGTCTTGGTGGGAATTCAAGATCTAGAAGGTACAAATCAAGATTAAGGGGGAGAATGAAGGATTAATCTTGATTAAAGATAATTATTAATATTAATTTATTAATTGTTTGGTTAAGTTCGTATTAGACTAGGAGTGAGTTTTTATTTATTTGATTATTTAATTGAGTTTGAGTTGAGTTAGGATTAGTATATGGTTTATTATAAATAGATGGTTAGGGATTAATTGTAAAGTGTGAGTTGAATTTTATTAATAAAAGAGTCGATCTTAGTTAAAATCAAATTTTGTGTTCGTGTTCTTGGGCCTGGTTTCCAACAATAAAAGCAATTGTTCGTATGCTCTGTTTTATAAGAAATTTTCATCTATGCTTCTCATCAGAAAAAAAATATGATATAATATAGTTTGGGTATTAATCCAAATTGTAGCTCAAATTACTAGAATTGCTTTAACACAATATCTAATTGAATCTTTTCACAAAAACACTCTACTTTAAACGTGCAAGTAAATTGTTTAATATGAAATTTTGTTTTTAATATTAAAATTGTTGTAGCATTAAACCAGAACATCTTGAATGAAAATTGTAGCAATGTTTATGGTGGTTAAGATATTTATTAACATCTCATGATAGAGTGACAAAAATTTTATATAAGTTATGCATGTGATTGGTTATCCCACGATATGTTAACATGTGACATATGATATGTTAATATGTGACAAATTATATGTAAGTGATAAAAATATTATTTCATAAAATTTTATCATAACTCGTTCTATATGGTGACATGTTAAAACAAGTATCGTATAATTTGATTTGATAGGATGCTTTGTAATTGTATGATGTCATTTATTTATGTATATGATATTGAGAGAACTAAACCAAATTATGGTGTATCATCACTATCATGAACGAGTGTGAATTTGTTTAGATATGATACCCGAAGTGGCATATTCCCTGAAGCTCATTATCAAGTGATAAAAAGGCGTTAGATGTAGACCGATAAATCTTATATGACTCGGACTTTAATTACCTCTCTATTGGTATTATGCAAAGAGAAGATTATTTTATAAGGAAAATCTTGATAAAACAATTTTCATTAATTATATCTCAAAAATGCTCCTGAAGTAGCAATAGCTGTGAAAGCGTATGAAAATTTTGAAGTGAATTTCTATTTGTATGTTCGAGAAAACAATTAAAAAAAACATGAAACTTGTTTGGTTATAATCCATTCCGTGAAGTGAATGTGATGTCTAAATGCTCAGTGTAAAGGTTGCGGTCATGTACATAACTAACGGAATTGTAATATGCCTCCACGAAAGTTGTGTGGTTATAATCCACTCATTGAAGTGAATGTGATGATATAATGATGCGTGTAAAAGCTTATGATCATGATAATTGAGGAAATTGTTCCGATACTCATTAATGATGTGACGATTATTTGAACATTATAAAGGTTGTGATCATGAGAAAATTGTAATGATCCTCATGTTGATAATGAGATCATCCATGTTATATCATGGATATTTGAAATAATTCCCTTGTATTACCTGACATGTATTAGACAAACACGAGTGCAACTAAAACATATATGATCATAAACCAGGAATATATGTATCTGATTGTTTAATAAATGGCTTGACCGGTTAGACCATTCCGAGTCATTGATGATGTGAATAATATCGAAGAACCAGATGATTCTTCATGACACTTCAAAAATGCAGTTTTTGCTCTCACGAAAAGCTAAAAAAATATATGAATAAAAATAGGGTGTGAATCCCTAAATATTATGAAAATGATAAAAGGGTATGTGCATCTTGACATGATACCATTTAGTGTTCTAAAATCGATGCATTGTCTAAATGTTTATCAAATTCACAACTTGGAGTTTGTGTGATTTGTGGCTTAGCTAATGAGATAGCAAGCACATGTTCTAGACTATCATATTTATTTTGGTAATAACGATGAACATAATTCCTATGTCACTAATGATTATTGGAGTATGCGATGAAATTCATTAAGCTCATACACGAGTTTACTTTTGATGACACTATCACCAAACGTCTGCAATTGATCGCAAAATCAATGATCGCAAAAAGTTCATATTTTGTTTGGGACCATGCTGAAATAGTAATTCACATCAAGCCTATGAGATGTATTTACTCCCCTTTACAATTGGTTTTTTTTTTTCAGGAACCATATATTTCCCATCTAAGATTTTGGGTTGTGTGGTATATGTTGTAATTATTCCATCACAACGCACAAAGATGGGACCTCAGAATAGGTTATGAATGAATGCATGTTGGGTATCATGACTAACTATCTATGATTAAGTAATTAGAGCCATTAGCTTACAACTCAAGTTATTGATTTTTCATATTATTGAATCATCATTCCCAACATGAGGGGGAGATAAAAGACAGTTGGAAAGTAAATAAATTGGATTGAATTATCATTGTCTCATCTTGATCCTCAAAATAAACAATGTGAACGGTATGTTCAAAAGATAATTCATGAATCAATTACCATACGTATTGACTGACCTTTAAAAAGTGACTAGGTCACATATACCAGCTGCTAATGCTCCAATAAAGATTAGTGTCCCGAAGGACAACCATGTATTTGTGTAAGGCACGCTGAAAGCGTGGTAACACAGTCGATTCCAAGAATAAATTTTCCTCAAAAAAAATGGAACAAGTAATGAAGATGGTCAAGTTGAGGTAACAATTAAAAGGTCCCTTGAAGAGACATTAGACATGATGGTTCTAGAAGAACCTTAGGTACCTGAAAATAAATAGATCTCGATAATTATATCATGTCTAGAAATGTATGGAATCGAAACAAAATCGACGTCCATAATACTTTTGTATATAATAGCGCTTAAAATGTTAAATATGACGAGGATCAAGAATTAAGATCTGCCTATGAAAGAAAACATAGAAACTATTGGCCAAAATGTAAAGACGCGAATGGGGCAGAATTGAATTCTCTCATTTGAAGGAAAGTTTTCAAACTTATAGTCTATACAACTGAAGTTGTAAACACGTTAGATATAAATCGGTCTTCAGTGCGAAACTACGATGTGAAAAATGAAATTAAGTAGTATAAGGCAAAACTGATGGCACAAGGTTTTCGCAAAGACCTAAAACTGATTATGACAAAATATATTTTTCGGTGGTGAATGAAAAAAAATATTAATATCTTATTAGTCTGACAATACTAGAGATAAATTATATGCGTCTAATGGATATTATAATATGTTAAGTGCATGGCTTACATGATAATGAAATTTACATGAAATCCATGAAGGATATTTAAATTTCCAAATCATGTAAAGTAAGTTCTCGAGAAAGATATGATTGCAATATATAAATTTGGATCCAAATACATTATACTGGTGTATACGTTGTTGCGCTGAATAAAGTTAGAACTCATGATGAGTTTTCTGAGGCAACTTAGTGCTTAAAAACAAACATCTTCAAGATGTAATTCCTATGCCCCAATAAGCATATGGTGATTATGATATCTCAATAAAGTGTGTACAAGATGATACAAAACATAATGAAAATGAAACAATTGTTAACGAAATCTTTGAATATGATATAGAAAACGATATGCTAAATAACGAAGTTTATGTGGTAAACTCTTATAGAGTGTATTCACATACATGATTGGTCAACATGGAAGGAAGTCCATGACGGATTGTAAATGATGAAACATTGAAATTAAAAGCTCGAGAAATATATTACATGAAGTTACAAAATTCTATATATGAAGTAAAATAGTCGAGTAAAACACGGTATAATCAACTCGGTGATTATCTTGGAAAATAAAGAGATATGAATATAGTGTACTCGATTCATGTGTTTTGTTAGATCAATAATATCATGTCTAGAGATATTATAATATATGTTGATGACAACATTTTATCTCTTGAAGAGATCAGAAAGAATTCCAAATTACTAAAGAAAGAGCATGAAATGAAAGATGGTATACATATCGAGCATCTCATTATATTTTTATATACCAATCAAATTGCATCCAATATGTGGTAACATTTTAATATGAACAAAGTTCATATCTAAGAAAGTTGAAGGCTGTTAAATCATTTGGTGTATAACAAATTATCCTTGTCATCTTCTAAATAGAAGTTATTGGTCCAGAATTACCATAATTAATTGTAATTGATGCAATGTCTGTTGCTATTTACACACAACTAGATATATCGTATAAAGACAAGGTATAGTTCGTGTCCAGTGAGGACACACTTAAATGGATTAAAAACAAATGTTTCGATACCCTCAAGGTATGAAAGTTATTAGTTTATGCTTTACTAATCTATAAAAAAAGGGTTTGGTTAGTCTTCTATATGCAGAGAATGTAACACAACACGGTCGTTGATCTTGTGGTATGTATATACGAGAGGAGGCACTTGAAGTCTGACATGAAGATCACACATTGTTGCTTAGCTTAAGGAATTGTACATCAAGAGATTAAGCGCCAAATCATTGACTACAAAGTTTTTGAGTAACTTTCAGAGAAGATCACTGTGACTTAAAAGATACATACTAAAATGAAGGGGTAGTATTATACACGTTGCACTCTTTTTTCCTTCACCAAGTTTTGTCCTACCGGGTTTTCTTTGTAATGTTTTTTAATGAGGCAACATCACTATCCAGAAGTATCAAGGGGAGAAAATACGCGTTGCACTCTTTTTCCCTTAGCTATGGTTTTGTCCCACTGGGTTTTCTAGCAAGGTTTTTAACGAGGCAACATCACTAAGCGTATTAAAAGAATAATATAACAATTTTATCTTCATGTGGATAGTTAAGGGGGAGTGTTATAAATGAATCATTATATGTGTGACTTTCAACATACATAACTCTTATCTTAGTTAATTTTGTATTAATGGAATGGCCTATATATAGTGTCATTTTGTATTTGATATATATACTAATATAGAGAAATCATTCTTTCCCTTTACTTCTTTATCTATTTATAATAGGTTGTTGTTTCACAACAGTTTTTATATTATTTGAATTTGTGAATTATCAACTGTATGCCATTAAAAAAAATTGTCAACGGTATGAAGGGTGTTATGAAACAACGACCTAATAGCATTGAGTAAATAAAAAATATAAACACAAGAATAAAGATTGTAAAGTATGATCATAGAGAGAAAGACAAAATGAGAGAATTATATTCATGGTGATATTAACAAACAACTAAACCTATATATATAGATATTTAGTAACCTATACAATGAATAAAAATCAACTAGGAAGATAAAACTTTTAGAAGTTTTAATCCACACTTAGTCATATTGATAACTATAAATCATATTTATAACAATCCCCCTAGATTATCAATTTATATATATATATATATATATATATATAGGGAAATGGTAGAAAAGAAACCATCTTGAGATGAAGAAACCCACGAAACCCTTTGAAAAAAATAGTAATTTTTTTTTAAAATTTGTGATTGATTACTTATATAAAAATCCCCCAGTCGCAAAAAAAGTTAAAAAATGCCGAATATATATAAAAATAAAAAACATGTAAAAAATAACCAAAATCAGCGTTTTTTTCTTACGTCAGTAATTACGTATGTAAAAAACGTCAGATTTTAAAAAAAATTAAAAAAACCACTCGGCGCTTTTTTATATTTTTTTCATCAGAAGTGATAAAATTGAATGTAGAATTCATTCCAAAAATAAAAAAAAGTTTTTTTTACATATGTAAAATAGTGTTTCGTGGGTTTTTTCATCTCAAGTGGGTTTTCTATTATAACTCTTCCCTATATATATATATATATATATAGGGAAAGTATAAAATGAAATCTCACTTGAGTTGTGAAACCTCGTGAAACCACTATGTAACTTTTATATAGTTGGCCATCTGGTGCAATGGTAGCCCCAAGACTTCCCATAGTGGAGGTCTTGGTTTCGAATCCTGTCCACAGCAAAAAAGGGGTCTGTGGCCATGTTAGGGGGTTTACCCATTTGGGGGGTTCCTCCTGTGGTGGCTGCCCTGGATGTTCTAGGTGTTGTCATGAGAAAACCCAATTATCCTAGAATATCTAGGTGTTGCTGTTAATTTATATATATATATATATATTTAAAAAAATGTAAGTTTTATTAACATTTTCGTCACTTTAAAAAAAACACCGAATACTTTTTTTTTTAAATCTTAAAAAATTAACCAAAAATCCCGTTTTTGGTAAAAAAAATCATATAAATTCAGCGCGTTACATATGTAACTCAGGTGTTACATATGTAAATTTTTATAAAATAAATTTTTTTAAAATGGCTCAGCGTTTTAAAAACTTGTTTTTTTAAAAAAGTCTTAAAATTATAAATAGAAGCTACCATAAAAAAACTTTTTAATTTTTTATAAGGGTTTCACGGGTTTCACAACTCAAGTGGCGTTTTATTATAACCTAACCATATATATATATATATATATATATATATATATATATATATATATATATATATATATATATCATTTGAGAACTCTAAATATCTTGAAAACTCTGAGAACTCCTATCAGTGGTTTATATTTTTTTTGTATTTTTTATATATTGTCATGTGTGTTTATGTACATAAAAAACAATCAAACTAATTTTTACATATGTTTTTATATTTTTAAATTTTACCTACACATGTTTAGATCTCAAGTGGGTTTCCATTATAACCCTTTATCTCAAGTGGGTTTCCATTATAACCCTTTATCTCAAGTGAGTTTCCATTATAACGCCATGTTAAAAATGGCTCACAGGTGTAAAACACCATGTCTAGAAAAACACACAGTTGAAAACACCGTAGATTTAAAACACCATGTGCAAAAAACCCCACTTTGATGTAATCTAAACAAAAACGATTTAAAAGAGTATATATATATATATAGCAATACTCATTGGAAAGATAAAAAAACGCTCGATTTTATAGTGAATTTCTTTAAAAAAAAATAACGACGTATAAAAAAGTTATGGACGCTTAAAAAAAACGGGGGAAATGACGTGTAATTTGCATGTGCACTTTTTTGGCTTGGCTCTTCCCTTTATACCCTTCCTGATGGTTTTCCACTTGCTATTGCGTGAATCTCAACCACAAATCACAAAGATCTTGTGGCTGAGATTCCATCTTACACTTTTTAGAGTTTTGATATTTTTTAGCAGAACCTCTACACACACACATATATATATATATATATAGGGAGGGGACGTATCAAATAAAAACCCTGAGTTGTTGTGAAAACTCTTAAACCCATTCCTAGCCACACATTAATTTTCTTAGTTTTTTTATTTATTTTTAATATGCAAGGGCATTTAGGACATTTCCCCTTTATCCCCCCTTTTTAAATCCATCCACTATTCTCTCTTTTCAAAGATCAGATCTATATTTATCTCTATCACCATCAAAGATCTCATCCTCACCCCCAAAATCTCACCACACCTTGCTCATGGTTCGTGACCCATTGAAATCCCCCCATCGCTTTCCTATCTGCAACCATCGAACCCCCGTTGTCATAAGTTCGTATATGTTTCTATTGATTTTGTAAGTTAGTGAGTACCATATCTGATTTTTAAAATGAAAATCATCAGAGCAACCGTGTTGATATCCAGGTTCCATTAATTGAGAATTTTGGCAAATCTTATCTCAAACTTTCATTTTTATATTCAATTTAATATTATGTTTTTGCCTCTGGTTATTGTGGATAATTTTAGGAATTCTTTTACACACACACACACATATATATATATATATATATATAACTAACTCATAGTAACATAGGATTTCAAGTAGAAATATTAATTTGTTTTTATTGTAATATTTTTGGTTTTTCTTATTTTCTATTTAGTTGAATAGTTTTTATAATGACATATTCATTATTGGTTTAGGAAAAAGAAAATAAACAAGAATTTTGTAAACTGAATTTTTGCTTTTCTGTTGCTTCTGTCAATGGCTTCAGCTTCATGATACTTTTTCTTCGTTATTTTATTTATGGGTTCCATTTTAGTTGTTAAAAGCCTTTTTTGTTTATTGTTTTGACATTCTACTTTGTCAAGTTTGAAGTATGTTCAAACTTATCAATGAAATTTCATAATAAATTATTTTTTCTTTCACGATTCAAGATTTTTGTAAGGATCAAACCTAAAAGGCTAACGCATCAAGAGATCACCGGGAAGTTCAGAAGACGGCGTTTTAGAAGTATGCGGCCTCATACTTCATTGCCTAGCCGCATACTTGAAGTATGCGGTTTCCAACCGCATACTTGAAGTATGCGGTAAGGCCCAAGCCCAACCGATTACTTGTGATTAGTATAAATAGTTATTTTGTTTTCTGTAATCGGTCAGACAAGTTGTTGAACGATGTTGTATTGTGTTTCCGTGATTTAATCAATATACGAATCGTTTGATAGTTGATTGTGTCTCGTCCTCTTTGTTTCTACCTACAAGTCACGTGTCGAGTCCGTTTCCGCCAGGTTCAACACGCTATTGAATCCGTTAATTGAAGATACTTAGGAATACGGACCTTACAATTGGTATCAGAGCCTTTGCGCTCATTGGTGAAGCTTGCAACGGATTTCATTGACTCGTGAGGTATCAAAGTTACTATTTTAGCTTTTGTTTAATCTGACTTGTGCGTTTTGGAGAGTTTCTGGATAGTGATAGGTTTCGAAATTGCGTTTCTGTCACTATTGTTGGAGTTTGCGGTCAAATCAGTGAATTATTGGCCTGAAAATCAAAGTGTTTTGCTGTTAATTTGATAATCTTAAAGTTTGCGGATTTGGAAGTTTGCGGCTGTTGAAGTTTGCGGTCATCAACTTTGCGGTTAGCAAGTTTGCGGTATTTCCTAACTTAAATCTTTCCAATTTTAACTGGGTTTCAAGTTTGTGGTTGACTTCAAGTTTGTGGTTACCTCCAAGTTTGCAGTTGACTTCAAGTTTGCGGTTAAACTCAAGTTTGCGGTATTGTCATTTACACTTTGAAGTTTGCGGTAATCTTAGAAGTCTGCGGCTACCCTTGTTTGTGGTTTTTCCTATCAGAAATTGTTAGTGTGAGTATCTGTGGTTAAGTAATGACTGATACTAACTCTATAGATAATGAGATTGGTACCTTAATTAGACCTCCACGTCTAACTGTAGGTCCAGATTTCAATCAGAAATCTCACAGATGATCGATTCTCCACACACAAAGGCAGAAACAGTGTGTATGGGGGTGAAACAGAGGGTAGAAACAGATTTTGGTGAAGATAACGGGCTAAACACACTCACAATCAACATAAATATGATATGAAATTGTAAGAACAATGCACAATAACTCAAAATGCAGATGTATTGATTGATGAACAATGAAAGAGAAGGTTCAGGGTTACAACCGCTACTCACACCCTAATCCTTCTCAAACTAGGCTATTTATAGTAATTGACAGGTATCGAAACTATGTCAACCGAAACTACTAGTTTCGGTTGAACATTTAAAATGAACACCCAGTCGAAACTACTATCTATCGAAACTACTAGTTTTGATTGAACATAACTCAATCGAAACTAAGTAGTTTCGATGGACCAGACTTAACTATAATAAAGCAGTAAATTACAGAAACTGAAATTACATTTAAAGTAAGCTAAGCCAAGATTGTTCAAAATACAATAATGACAACAGCTTAATAAAATTACATGACTCTACAATCTCCCCCTTAGCTGTTGCATTACTGTCTTCAGCCCTTCACTAAGCAGCTGGTCCTTCAGTAGGCTTTTGGAAGTAAGGCTTGACATGTAGGGTCACAACTCGTTGATATGCCTTTGCATCCACCTCATCTTCATCGCTGTAGGCTTGAATATGATTCTTAAAAAGCACCTCGAGATCATCCGGTTGAAACTTCAGCAACTCCATCGGTTCAAAGATCACCATATCTTCCTTGCCTTCACACTTAATCATGGCACTTCCAATATTTGGATTGTAGTACCATTTCTTGAAGGTTTGGAGTTGAACATGCACGGATTTGGGAAGAGTGATGGTTTTGTGTGTTTGTGCTGGTTTGTACCTCAAGAAGACATATGGCTTCTTGGTCTTTGGATGAAACCTAGTCTTTGAAATCTTTTTCTTTGTTTTTCTAGGCTTCATTCCCTTAAAGTCACAGTTGACTTGGGTGTGTAGGAAGTGTTCAAAGTCTGAAGCCATCATCACCTTCCCTCGATTTTGAAGGGGAAGGTTGGCCAGATCTCTTAGGTCATAGAAGGGGAGAGTTTGGAAGTCAGTCATATTCTTGAAGTGTTGAACTCCTCCCCTATATCTTCTAATGATGAACAACTTCCTTTCTGCATCATACTTCCATCCAACAGGAGGCCTCTTCAGCTCTTGATGTTCGGCTATCCATTCATAATTCTGAGGGCTCTCCTCCTCTACAAGCTTTCCCCACCAAGGTTTCTTAGGGTTAGGATAGTTGGGATCAAGTGTTGGTTGAGTTTGAGCTTGAGTGGTTTCCAGTATTGTTGGAGTGGGTTCTTCAGTCACAACAGGCTTCACAATATTGACTTGTACATTGTAGGATCGGTGAATACAGGATGGTTCTATTCTAGTTGAGATTGGCGGAAACAATCACAACTAAGCAATGTAAACAAGTAAACAAGAAGAATACTGATAAATGCAATTTATATTAAGCTTCAAAGATTACAAGATTACAGAGAAAACTCTTAAGCAAAAAGAACTAGTATACAATGACTCTAAGTACTACTTATATAGTAACTTAGAATCAAGACAGACCCCTTGATTCTAAGGATCAGATCTAACACAAGCCGTTGATCTTGTATTGAAGCTATTCTACATGTAACGACAATAAAAACTACAAAAGTTATCTTTACTCAAACGTCTTCTTAGGCATCATTTCTTGAGTCCTTGGAAGAAGAGCGTCGTTGTCTTTTATTGTCTTGCACTAGTAACATTCTTTCTGCGTGGAGTGTGTCAGTGTTGCAGCCGAAAGTTGTCAGTGGTAATGGTTGCTTTATCGAAGCCAGTCAGCTGCAACATTTGATCTTCAGTGGGAATGGCTATCAGCAGCAATGTTGTTGATCAGCAGCAAGACACAAATGTCCACAACTGCTGATGATTTGCCTATTAGTAGCAACTTTGGTCTTCAGCAGATAAGGCTATCCGCAACAGATTTGTTCTTCGGCAGAAGAACAAGTATCCGCTGCAGATAAGCTTATCCGCAGCATTTTGTACTTAAAGAATTTTGTAGCCATCAGTCTTTATTTCTACAAACTCCCCCTAGACTGATGCTACCAAAACTCTCTTACTGCTTTTGCGGCTGAAGCTTTTCCATGTTGCAGACTATCCTTTCTACCTCATAGCCTCTTGGGTCCTGGCTGGGATTGTTTAGAGGAAGCTCATATAGAGTCTTTATGTCTTTGCTTGGCATTTTGAAGATGGCCTTGCTTGAACATATCATCTTCTGTCCTTTAACATCAATCAGGATAAACTCATTGGTATCAGCCTTGAAAGACCAACTGTGAATGGAGAATGGGTTTGAAGAGGTTTGGCATCAATGATTACATCTTTACTAGGGTTGAAGTGATGTTTGATCACTAGCAAAATATGTCTCCCACCTTCATTCTCTGGCTTATGGGCTTCACCCAACTCTAATATTCTTCTTAGATCTGAGTCTGGGAGTTGCAGTATCTCATCAACAGATTTATAGATTAATCTTTTCAATTCTTTCTTTCCCCTGAAAACTTCAAACCATTTATCTTGATTGTTATAGAACCAGACAATTATTTCTCTTGAGTCTTCTGGTATGATGGTAGGTTTGGTTTTCTTCTTGGAAGGCTGCTGATGAGGAGGAGCTGGGTGGAAGGATTTGGACTTTGTGGGTGGAGAGGAGGGAGGTCTAGGATTGAGAGAAGAAGGTTGTTGAATAGAGGAAGTGGTGGATGAGGGAGAAGGCTTGGGTTTCTTTTATTTCCTTTCATCTTCTTGATTAATTTCCCTCTTCTTTGAGCCTTTCTTCCCAAGCCTTTCTTCCTCTTCCTTCCTCTTCCTTCTTGACTTTAAAGTAAAGGGCTTGCATGTTCATGAAACTCATGGGACCCAGCCTTTTTCCACTCTCTCCTCTAGCCTTTAGGAAGTCAATCATGACCTTCCTTTCTTCATGGGTTCTTCTGTTAAAGGCAATGGTATTCTTGGATTTCTGTTTGGCTTTTTCTTCTTCTTCAGCCCTTTTCTTAGTTGCCAATTGACCTTGCTGACCCATGAAGGCTCTGTAGATTTCTTTATTTGATAGTTTCTCAAGGTAGTCTGCATCCTCACCTTGAGAAATCAGAGCCTCTATCCACTCCTCTCTCATTTCTTTGGCTAGTTCAGAATCAGTTATTTTGAACTTAGCTTCTTCCTTTTTCTTCTTATCTCTTTCTTCTTCTTCTTTATTGAATTATTCCCGCAGTTGAAGAGCTAGAGCTTCATCTTCTTGAATTTGAGAAGTGCAGGAATCTTGACTTTCAGATCATCTAGCTGCTTAGCATAGAGCTGGATCTGTTGTTCTCTAAGGAGTATGACAGTTTTTCTTTCTTGTGCTTTTCTTAATTCAGTCATCTCCTCTTCTTCTTCTTTCCTCCCTTTCCTTCTTCTCTTTCAATAACCTTTCTTCATCTTCTTCTGTCATAGGTCTCTTCCCCTTGTCTTTGCTGGATGCCTCTGCTTCAGCTTCATGGACCACAGCAGCAGATGTAAGAGATGCTGTTGGGATCTCAGCTTCAGCTTCATTGGCATTTTGTGGAATGGACAAGGGAAGGACACTTTCTTCATCTTCTTCCCATTCAAGACCTGTCACTGCTTTCCATTCTTTCTTCAACTTTTCCTTTTCTCTCCTTTCGGATTCTTCTGCTGTGTTTAATCTGACAGTTGGAGAGGAAAGAAAGGATAGGTCTGAGTCAGAGTTGGAGTCATCCATTGCAAGTCGTCCTTCCTTTTCAAGCTTAGCTTTGATGGTTTTTATCATTGCTTGAATCTCTAAGGAATTTACATTGCATATGTGTGTTATGAGCTCGAAGACCTTGTGCAGGAAGTCTTAATTTAAGAGTTGGATCTCATTGATGTTGATTGAGAGAGATGATCCATTACTCAGGAAGAATGTGAAGTCAGAAGACCCAGTGTTTGACCATCCTAGCACTTCCAAGTCTCTGACCACTGTGTTGTAGAGAAATCTTCTCCAACATAGAACTTCTTCTTCTGTTAAAGCACTGCTCCTGATCAAGGCAAGTCTTGGAGCCAGTCTTTGTTCTGGTGTTGTTGAAGATTCTGCATGGTGTTTAGGATAGGCCACCCAGTTTGCTTCTTCTAGGAGCCTTTCAAACCAGGAAGATTATCCTCCATCAAGACGTAGAACCTGTCGATTGCAAGTTCTGTTGAGAGATTTGTAGAGTTGTTGGTGCAGCTGGATAGGTACAGTTCAAGCACTTGGAGTGGATTTAGTGCATTCCAGTTCAGCTCTTCTATCCCACCGAACTCCTTTCCGATCCAGAATCTTTCAGTTGAACCATCATACCCCAAGCTAGTATGGAGTCAAATTCTAGCTTATTTGAAGACAATGTGAATTGAGGGGCAATGGTCTGTCTTGATATGGCTGCAGCTGTGGGAAGTATGCTGAATGATGAAGGTGTGCCTTCACTTTGACTTTCATTCTTTAACACCTCATCAACAGCTCAAACAACTAACTTCCAATCCTTAGTGATATCTTCCTCTTCATCTACTGAGTCTGGCAAGTCATGAACTTGAACGAAAGCAGGTCTGAATAGAGAACTTTGAAAGGATGTCTGCTCTTGTATCCATTCGTCGAGGCTGTCAGCATCGTCTTCCACAACAACTATCTCCCCCTTTTTGGTTGCATCAGTACACAGAGTCTGGTCAGTTTAAGTGCCAACTGAGACAAGGGAGGGAGTAGTCACTAGAGGGCATTGATAGGCTTCATGCATAGAGACTTGGTGCCTTAGTTTGACACTTCGGCCTCTAGCATTTCCACCCTGGCCGTCAATTCCAAGTTATGAAGTTTCAGTTTATCCTCATCCACAGTTATGGAATCCTTGGATCCAGATGGGGCCTTAGGCCTAGCCTCTGCATCCCCATCACCCTCGTTTTCTTGGCACCTGGGATTCCTCTCAATGAAGAGTGTTTCAAAGGAAACATCCTCACTATGAGTTGCCGTGGTTAGGGTCTTAATGATGTTATCACTGTCCTCCTGGTCAGTTGATGTACCAGGAGTAGTGACAGCCCTTTCCACATTCACTCTATCAGTACTCTCAGAGTGAACCTTCTTGGGTGAAGAACTTAGGTTAGGTGCACTAGCAGCCAAGTCAATCAATACCTCCGAGATAGTGGTTGTTGGAGAAGGTATATCATCTTGACAAGGTGCCTCTGCACTTAAGTTCAGAGAAGAAAGATAATGGAATGGCTCAGTGGGCTGTTCTATGGATCCGGGATGTGATCCTGATCCTAATAGAGAAGCTTCCAAGGAAGTCTCTCTAATGATGTGGCTATCCCTTTTGATATTCTCATCAGAATTTTGGGATTCTGAATGAGGGCTTTTAGGTTGGGATTGGGCCTTTGAGACAAGAAGAGAAGGAGTCTTCTTGCTCATTTTTCTAGTATATTTTGCTGCAACTGGGGCCTTTTGTTCCAGTTGAACGATAACATCCAAAACAGGTATAAGTAATTTCTGTTCCTGTGCATCCTTAGTAGTATGCACAGGGGTTCGAACAGTGGAAGCAGATTGTTGTTCAGGATGTGAAGAGGAGGGTGTGGGATCAGTATCAGCTGAGATTGCTGAACCGTCACCCCGGGTACTTTTTATGTTCATCATTGTAGATAACAATGGAACATTGACCCCTGAGAACTTTTTGGAAACAGTTCTCATACTTTGAAAAATGTTACTTTTATGACCCAGCATAAGATAGATTTTTGCAGGTTTTGAAAGCTCTTTTAATTCATTGTTAAAAACCTCCTGCAAGAACCTTGGGTACATTTAAAATTGCTGCTTTGCACCCTCTTAAAGGTTGTATCTTAAACCTTTAAAGATGAGATGTGCAAAGTTGAATCCTAGGCTAGTAACTATACCGTGAACAGCAGAGGCAAGTGCAGAGCTCACTTGATGCCATCCACTTCTCTTCTGAGATATGCATTATAGAAGAGTGTGGCATAGATACTTCCATGGGGGGCCCATCAGTGCCTTCTCTATTGTGTACTCATTCTGATTTCCAGTGTACCCTATGGATACAAAGGTCCTCATATAGACTTCTTTTGAGTATGAAATGGCGGCCCCCTCGTCTTGAAGCTTGAGGTGTTTGCGGAGAGTAGCGTCAGAGATGGTGATGTCTTTGCCATCTACCTGGGCTTTGATTTAGGGTATCCTCTGTTCGGTAGAGAAGATGGCAGATTTCCAGAAATCCTCCATGTGAGGAATGTAAATGGGTGGGTTGACGGTTAGGGAAAAATATAGCTTTGATCGACAAAGAAAATCGATCATATCATCGAACCCCTCAGACTTCTTCCCTTTTATTAAGTATGCTGTGAGGTTGTGGTATGGAGAAAACTTATCATCGGGATGGTTTATGCCTACCTCTGCCATTTTTTGGGTTTGGAGGGAAGGATGAAGGTTTTGAAAAGTGGTTAAGTATGGAAGGCTTTGAATGCTTATGGTGGTTTGCGAGAAAATGATGAGGGTTAGGTTGAAATTGAATGTGAAGAGGTTATGGAGAAATTGATTGGAGTTATAACGGCAGAGGAGGGAAAAAGCAAACTTACTTGTACAGTACAACCTCATTCACCTTTTACTGTTACAGCTGTAATACACTATAGCAGTCATGGTAAAGACTGAAGGTAATTTTTTACAGCGGGTAAAAGTTAATGTAGACTTATTTTTACCCATCAGCAGCAAACTTGGTTACTGCGGATGGTTAAGCCTATCCACTGCAAGCTTGGTTGCGGCCGATGGTTAAGTCTGTCAGCAGCAAACTCAATTGCTGCTGATGGATGCAATGATCTGCAGCAAGGATGTTGCTGCTGACAGCCTTAAAGCTATCCGCTGAAAACTTGTTCCTGCTGATAATTTAAAGCAGTCTATGGAAAATTCTTTGCTGCTGATGGATGCAATAATCTACGGCAAGGATGTTGCTGCTGACAGCCTTAAAGCTATCCGCTGGAAACTTGTTCCTGCTGATAATTTAAAGTAGTCAGTGGAAAATTCTTTGCTACTGATGGATGCAATAATCTGCAGCAAGGATGTTGCTGCTGAAAGCCTTAAAGCTATCCGCAGGAAACTTGTTCCTGTTGATAACTTAAAGCAGTCAGTGACAAAATCTTTGCTGCTGATGATTAAACCTGTCAGCAGCAAGAAATGGATGCTGCTGACTTATAACTTTTATTTATAGCAAAAGACAAACACATTTACAAAAACAAATTTTTAGAGACATATTTTAATCAAAGTTTATCATACCAATAGATTCAACTAAATATCTAAATCTAGCTTCATCAAAAGGTTTTGTAAACAAATCAGCATATTGCTCATTGGTATGAACTTTGGTTAAAATAATTCTCTTTTCTCAGCTTAATCTCTTATGAAGTGATACCTGATGTCAATGTGATTTGTTTTGAGTCACTTCCAAAGACAACATATCCTCCATTGAAATGTCTGAAGTTGGAGAGGATGGATCTGTTGCCTGTCATGTGCCTGGAACAACCAATGTTTACCACCCAGGTGTTATTCTTGTGACTTGGCTGTCCCTGCACGTGAGAGAGATCTAGTTAGTGGGAGGAATCCAAGAGCTTGCATCCTTATAAAAAAGGGTTCTAAGATTATCAGTATCAGCATGTGTGCATTCAACGGAACCAATGATGATTCTTGGAGGAATTTTGGCTTTCCAATGCTGAATTGGTGGTTTTCCAGATCTCTTTGCTTTGTCAGCTGCTGATGTTGCTTTGACTGCTGACAGATTTGCTTGATCAGCAACATATTTTGCTACTGAGGACTTTTGCTTATCAGCAGCAGATTTTGTTGCTGCTAATTGTTTTACTTGAGCAGCAACAGACTTGGTTGCTACTGAAGGCTTGTCCTTTGGTTTCTTGGGCTTTACTTGATCAACAACATTTTTGCTTACTGCTGATGGTTTAACAACAGATGTATGCCCATCCTTCTTTACCTTGTTACCAGATGGTTTCTCTGTAGAAGTTCTTTTGTCGATAGGCTTTTGGTTAATCTGGTTGAAGGGATTAAATTTATAATTTATAGCAAAGTGGTCTGATTCACCATAGATGATGCAAGATTGTTGAGGTTTTGGCAGCTTATTCCTTCATGGGGAGAGGGAGTTTCTGAAATGAGTTGCCTTGGCTTCAAAGCTTCTTAACTTTTTGTTCTTGTTCGTCTTTTCAAAAGCATGTTGCTTGAGGTTTCTTTGTTGCTGAAGGTAGTAGAAGCAGGTGCTGGAAGTATGATTGTATTTCCCACACACAAAGCATGATTTCGCCAGTTTATCCCTTTGAAAGTACACATAGTCCTTTCTTTTGAACAAATCTTTGAAGTTCCAGGGGTGAGCTTTGTTGTGCTCAAAGGTGGCTTCTTCCAATATCTTTTGAACATATGGAGCCCTCTCTCCAGGCCTATGACATATGTCAAACACCTTCCTTTGTTGTGATTTGGATTGAGGCTTTGAGTTGGTGGAGGTTGAAGACTGTCCCTTTTCAACAGTTAGCTTTCTTCCTTCTGGAGGATAGCTGATTATGATTTGTTTGGTTGGCTGAGATATTGGTACTGTTTTTGAAGGGATGAAAGGGCTTGGATTGTTAGCTTTAATAGCTTCACAGGTAGGAGGTGATGAAACTTTATTGGTTCTAGTGGAGTCTGAGCATGTTGACTCAGACTCGGATGAAGTAGTGCATCCTTGCACAGGGGTTTCTTGGACAACAGGGTCAAGATTTCGGTTAGCCATGTCAAGGTTGGAAAGATTGAAACTTGGTTCATGGATAGCTACATAGTCAGCGGGTGGAGGAACAACATTGTAGGGTTGTTCAGCTTGAAATCCAAGACCAGCAGTTACCTTTTCATGAATTTGAGCATCCAAAAGTCTTTGCAGCTTTTTGGATGCAAATTCATATTTTTCCACATGGACCTTTTGGTCTTCTAATTCGGCCCTTGTAGCTTTTAACATAACCAGAAGGTCATCAATTTGAGTTTCAAGGTTTGTTTGTTCATGTTTTAATGATGAAATTTCCTTCTTTAAACAATCAATCTTTTCCTTGTAACTGTTTTCAACCTTTTTAAATTCAGATTTCATTTGGTGAAATTCTTCATTTTAATCTATGAGATTCTGATTATATTTCCTGTATCCAAGGACCTTATCAATACAAGCTTGAGTACATAGATTTTCATATACATGAGGTGCTACCTCTGATGTGTCTGCCATGAGAGCTTGATTGTGGGCAGGAATATCCTTATACTAGAAGCTCCAGTCAAAGTCAGTAGTTCCAACAGCTGCACAGGCTGCAGTTTGTACAGGAGGAGTGGCCTGTTGCTGTCTTGGTTGAGCTTGGTGAGCTTGTCTGGTATGAGCAGCAGCTGGGTTTGCCTTTGGTGCCTTTCATTCTCTAGCAAAATGACCAAGTTGGTTATAGTTGTAACATTTCAGTTTGCTTTTGTCCAAGCCAACCCTGGTGTTAGAGTTGTTGATTGGAACGGGTCTTCCTGTTCTTGAGTAGAACCTTTTTGCTCTTAGAGAGAGCATGCATAGGAGTGCTGTATATCCATTTCTTCTAGATCATCTGGATGAAAACATTCCAGATCTTCCTTGATAAATGACATATTGCTTGAGTTTTCAGAGACAAAAGTAGCAGAGGTTGATGTTTGAGGTGGGGCTTCAAGAAGAAATGGTGAGTTGTTTGATTGAGAGGTTGGAGTTTGGGGATGAGTGACGATGGGAGGATAATAGTTGCTTGAACTAGGACCTGAGTGGTTGGAGTGGAGGGCAGAAGTGGTGGTGGTGGAAGTTGAGGCTGTTTGGTAGCTTGAGCTTCTTTCCTTGGCCCGAATCATCTCTAATTCATAGGTCTTTAGCATATCGAAAAGCTCAGTCATCTGACGAGTCTTCAGATTCTCATTTCTTCTGATGGACATTGTGTAGAGTGTCCAGCAACTGGGTAGAGACCTGATGAACTTCTTGAGAATATCTTAATTCTCCAGCTTCACTTTTGAGCACTACAGCCCACCTACAAGATAAGTATATCTGTTAAATAAAACAGTTAGAGACTCACCTTCCTTCCAGACGAAGTTTTCATATTTCTGCTTCAGGATGTCTCTTCTGTTTTCTTTTACTTCCTCTGAACCAACAAACATATTCTCAAGAGCTTCCCATAGCTCCTTTGTAGTTTTGTATCCTTTGAAGTTGTGAAAAACTTCATTTGGTAAGCACATCTGGATGGCTCCCAAGGCCTTGAAATCTACCTCCATTTTCTTGATGTCTTCATCAGAGTATTTGGAGGATTATTTGGGAACCAGTGTACCTCCGGAATCAGCGGAGGCCACCATGGGTATATATGGTCTATCTTTAATGGATTTCCACATCCCATATTCTTGATAGTAGAATAAGCTTTCCATTCTGTTCTTCCACATATCATAGTCTTCTCCAGACACCAGTCTTGGTGGTCTGCTGATGCTTCCAGTGTCTTCAACTCCATTGTTTTGTGCAATTTTTGATTTGTGATAATGGGTGACTTTAGCAAAGAGATAGTTTTGAATAGAACCAGAGAATGATTAAACAAGTGTGAGTTTGTTTAATCTGTGAGCCAAAGCTCTGATACCATTTGTAGGATCGGTGAATACAAGATAGTTCTATTCTAGTTGAGATTGGCAGAAACAATCACAACTAAGCAATGTAAACAAGTAAACAAGAAGAATACTGATAAATGTAATTTGTATTAAGCTTCAAAGATTACAAGATTACAGAGAAAACTCTTAAGTAAAAAGCACTAGTATACAATGACTCTAAGTACTACTTATCTAGTAACTTAGAATCAAGACAGACCCTTGATTCTAAGGATCAGATCTAACACAAGCCGTTGATCTTGTATTGAAGCTATTCTACATGTAACGACAATAAAAACTACAAAAGTTATCTTTACTCAAACGTCTTCTTAGGCATCATTTCTTAAGTCCTTGGAAGAAGAGCGTCGTTGTCTTTTATTGTTTTGCACCAGTAACATTCTTTCTGCGTGGAGTGTGTCAGTGTTGCAGCAGAAAGTTGTCAGTGGTAATGGTTGCTTTATCGAAGCTAGTCAGCTGCAACGTTTGATCTTCAGTGGGAATGGCTATCAGCAGCAATGTTGTTGATTAGCAGCAAGACACAACTGTCCACAGCTGCTGATGATTTGCCTATCAGCAACAACTTTGGTCTTCAGCAGATAAGGCTATCCACATCAGATTTGTTCTTCAGCAGAAGAACAAGTATCCGCTGCAGATAAGCTTATCCACAGCAGTTTGTACTTAGAGAATTTTGTAGCCATCAGTCTTTATTTCTACATACATCTTCTTCAGCTTGATTCTCATCAGATAAAGCTTGAATTTCATCTCCTTCTTCAGTAAAGTATCGGACTCTTTCAGTCTCTAGCTCCTTAGTAGGTAAGATTTCTGGATATAGATCATTGTAGCCAAAGTTGTCGATTTCATCTAAGAGGGCATTGAGCTCATCATCAGATGCCACATCTTCTTCATCCAGAATTACCGTTTCAACATCATTCTCAGTTCCCTTCCCTTTCTTCCTAGCTTCTCTTCTTTCACTTGCTGAGGGAAGGTCGAACTCTTGCTCTTCAATCTTAACCTCCACAGCTACCTTTGTCTTAGTGGCAGGTTCAGAGAAGATGATCACTGCTGATTCTGGATTTGTGACCAAGGCAGGGAAAGAGGGTTCAACACCCGAGGTGGTCTCCCCCTGAGCTGTGGAGGTGATTGCTTATTGCTGAACTGGCTTTACTAAAGAAGCCTTGAGTTGCTTAATTATCTCAGCTAAAGCTTTGAATTCTTCATGTTTTTTTGAGATGAGCTTTTGTTGGGTTTCAAGATGAGTTTGCTGGACCTCAAGCTGGGTATGTAAGCCCCCAACTTCCAGCTTCAGGTCTTTGACCTCTTCTTTGCACTCATTCAGCTCAGTTCTTAAACCTTCAATCACTGTTTCCTTCTCTTTAACATGATCCAGTAGTTTCTTCACTTCAAGGCTTAAGGTTTTGACTCTTGGTGCTGATGTTGGTTCATGAGATGGTGATGTAGGTGGTGTAGGAATGTGTACTTGTTGAGGTGATGGTGGTGGTGTAGGGATGGGTGCATGTTGTGGAGATGGAGGTGGTGTGGGTTGTGGTGTTGGCTGTGGTGATGGTGGAGGTGTGGGTTGTGGTGTATCAAATGCTGATTCAGAGGAAGATGACAGATCTTCCAACCCGGTCTTTATTTTCTTGGCCTTAGGCTCTTCAAGTTCATAATCGGAGTCTGAGTCAGCTTGTCTCTTGGAGGATGATGCAGGGGGTTCAGTTTGAGCATCGGAGTCTGACTTGTAGTAGTCTGACCCATATATTCCTGCATCCAGAGTCCCACTTGACTCTGCTACCTCCTCCTCATCTCCTTGTATACCAGCTTCAACATTAACCACTGGCTCAATAGGAATTTGTACATCCTCAACAAAAGGAGCTTCTAACACAGGCTCATCAGCAGGATGTTCTTTTTCTAGAACAATAGGGATTTCAACTTCAGCTTCAGCCTCTTGCTGGTTCCATTGATCTTGATCCATTTCCTCTTCTTCTTCCTCAAATGATGACAACTCAACTTTTAGATCTAGATCCACATCAGGAATAAACTCTTCTTCTCCAATAATGTGACCAAACATAGGAACATCAACAATGGCTCTGTTGGTCCTTTTGTTCGAACTTTTCATGTAGCTGAGAGTCTTGGCTATCATATGGTCGAAAACAAATACATTCCACCTTGTTGAAGATCTTAGGTGGTTGATGATAATCTGAAGAAATCTTGGGTAAACCAGAAACTTCTCCTTAACAGTTCCTGTCAAGTTTTCTTTCAGCTGTCTAAATACCAACCCTAAGAAGTTTTAATCCCTGCCTTTAATCAATCCCAACACTACAGATGCTATCACAGAGTCAAAGCCACCTTTTCTGATGGAGAGGCAGTGAATGAATAAATGAACAATATATCTCTAATGGCTTGGAAGGGAGTTCTTTATGATTTGACCACTTTTGAACTCATCAGGATGACCGAGTCTCCTGAAACATTCTTTGACGTAGAAGATTGGGAATTCTGTTGGTGCTTCTGCATTTAAACGGCAGCACTTGCCTTATTGTGGCTTCTGAAAATAGAACCTCTTGCTCATGAACTGTGGCCCTTATGTGCTCCACGTTGTCAATAGTAGCTAATTCAGCTGTTTACCAAAACTCTCTGATGGATGCTTCAAAAACTGGAAGGTTGTCACTGATGGCAAAGCTTATGTTTGAATTAGACAGAAAGTTCAGGACAGGAACAAACTCGACACTTTTTGGATCGTTAGCATCAAGGAAAGCACAAACATTGTGCCTTTTAATGAATAGTAGATCCATATCTGCAAACACACCAGACTAATTAAGTTTGATACATAGCGGAATTTCAGAGAAAAACTGATCGAAACTCTTTGGCCCAACACTTAGACAAATTCTGAAACAAGTCCTATTGAAACTACTAGTTTCGATCAACACTTAGAAAATTTCAGACTAGGCCTTATCGAAACAACTAGTTTCGATCGAAACAACAAGTTTCGATCAACACCTAGACAATTTCAGAAAAAAGTGATCGAAACTAAGTAGTTTCGGGCAAAGAGACAACAATTGGGCAAATTTTGGTATCGAAACTACTAGTTTCGATTGAAAACCTAATTAAATTTTGAAAAACACAGCCCTTCTATCGAAACTACTTAGTTTCGATGCCCAAACCCTTGAACATACTTAACACACAGAATCAAGACACAAAGAGATTTACAGACTCATATGAACATGAAATTGACGGAAAATATAAAGGAAGGAGTAAGAGTGGGCTGTGAGTGTCGAAACTCCATCTTACCGATGATTCAATGAAAAATATGCAAATATGTACACAAAGATGTAAGATATTAACAATGGTGAGTCTATTAACGAAAACTAAACCTTGATCGGCCACAAATGTGAAGTGTTAGTTGTGAAAAACTATCCTTCTCAAACCCTAGGTTTGATCATCAGACATTTCAAGTAGAAACCTTAACACGATCATTACCTGATGATGAGAATGATGAAGACGATGAGGGAATCAGGTTAGACACTGATTTCGCAAACTTAGACCGAGGGTTTGAGAGCTTTTGTATGTGTGAGAAAAGGTGTAAAAGTTTTGGAGACGGTTAAGTGAGGTTTGGCGACGAAGAAACCTGATTATGAAGTCATTTAATTTTCCCATGTGGCAAAAGACAATTTTGCCCCTGTCTAAACTACTAGTTTTGATAGAGTAAAGTAGTTTCGGGTGACTTGGAAGTTTCGGGTGACTGGAATAGTTTCGGGTGACTTGGAAGTTTCGGGTGACTGGAATAGTTTCGGGTGACTTGGAAGTTTCGGGTGAATTAGGGTAGTTTCGATAGATATGCACAGATAAAGAAAATTAGAGCCATATTAGTAAAATATTTACAACTTTATACAGACTTAAAATGAACTATTCACAGGTTATTTACACTTATTTTCTTGAAAAAATCTAACATGATATCAGATCTGGAACATGATATCAGATCTGGTCAGTCTCTTGAAACACTTCCTTTTGCAATCAACTATTGTGAGTCCCTAAAGATAGCTGATATTTGTGCAAAGTAAACCCGAACATTTGTTTGTACATAATTTTTTCATGTGACTAAATGGTACCATTTGAGCAAGATACAAGGTGTACCCCACATATTGAAATAAAATGGTTTTGAAAACCTATCAATCCTCAAGAAATACCCGTATTCATCTTATTATCTCTTTCTGATTGGCCAAGGTACCATCTTAGTAAGTCAAAGATACCACCAAAATAGAAATAATAAATCCAAGTGGATTAGAAGATGTAAAATGAAAGATATCCAAGTGGATATTAAAGATATGAACATTCTAGATCTTTGCGTAAGCAAAACAGAAGAAGTCGTAAAATTATCCAAGCGGATAGGAAAAGGTTGAACACCCGAGATCTTTGCGTAAGCAAAACATACGTGGTCAAATCATCCAAGCGGATGGGAAAAAAATGAACACCCGAGATCTTTGCGTAAATAAAACATACGGAATCATCGGCGGTAAATATCGTTACTTTGATGGTCATCTGGCGTATGAATAGGAATCCAACACGTAGGACTGTATCTGATTGAATTGGTTTTCTTAATAGACAAAAATGGGTTAGATGTTTCAATAATGGGTTCAAACAGACAAGTATGAGATAAGATTTATGTTTTCACACTACTTAAAAGTTTTAACCATGTGCAGGGCCTACCAACTATACCTCAGTAAACACCATCGCTTTTGGTCCATTCCATGTTCAAGAGATGTGATCAGACGCTATCATTTCTCAAAGGTCAGATTCAATTTTCCTGTAACAAAACTACTTGTAAGACTGTACACAAAACAATTCTTTTTTCATTTTTGACATATTAAAATTCTCATTTCTCCCCTAAAAGATTTGCTAGGTAATAAACATGAACTATACACAAAAGGAAAATCTTTTTGAAAGTTTTCTTGACTGTTAAGCATAAACATGAAACAACTAATATACACAAGGATTACTGAAAGTTTATCATGCCAAGCATCTCCACCAGTTGGGCAAATCTGGTAGAGTCAAAAGACTTTGTGAAGATGTCTGCGGTTTGCTTGTCGGTTTTGACCTCAATGATTTAAATATGTTTCTTTTCAACACAATCACGGATAAAATGATGTTTGATCTCGATGTGTTTGGTTTTGGAATACTGAACTGGGTTTTTGGTGATATGGGGAACGACAGTGTTATCACAAAGAATGGGTGTCTCATGGAATATGATCCAATAGTCAAGCATATGATGGTGTATCCATCTGACTTGGGAACAACAAAGGGCGGAAACAATGTATTCTGCTTCGGCGGTGGATTGGGAAACAGTGGATTGTTTCTTACATTGCTATGAGACAAGACGGTTGCCAAGGAACTAACAACCTCCAGAAGTGGATTTACCAGTTTCGGTTGAACATTTACAAATGAACACCCTGTCGAAACTACTATCTTTCGAAACTACTAGTTTCGATTGAACTGAACTTAACTCAATCGAAACTAAGTAGTTTAGATGGCCCAGACTTAACTACAATAAAGCAATAAATTACAGAAACTGAAATTACTATTAAAGTAAGCTAAGCTAAGATTGTTCAAAATACAATAATGACAACAACTTAATAAAATTACATGACTCTACACTAACTAATGCTGATGACTTTGATAACTGGAAGTACCGATATGAGAACTTCGCCAAATATAAGGATTTATCTATCTGGAAGTCTATTGAAAATGGTCCTCAAATTCCTATGGTCAGGAATGAGAAGAATGAGTTTATTCCCAAGGATGCTGATCTATATGTGGCTGAAGAAATCCTTCAAATTGAGAAGGATGAGAAAGCTTACGCAGGGTTAACCATGGCCTTGTCAACTGAAATTGCTCAAGGGTTCAAAAAATACAAGACCGCGAAATCCCTTTGGGATGCACTGGTGGAAAGGTTTGAAGGAATTTCTGACATGAGAGAAAGTCAAAAGGATAGGCTGAGACAGAAATTCAGTATGTGAAATGGGAGAGTTTGGAAGCTCAGATTAATAGATTCACGAACTTGATGACTGAGATTAATAGTGCAGGTATTGAGATGACAAATGGTGAAGTAAACAAGAAACTGCTCAATTCGTTGCCATTGAACTGGAATTTCAACATAACTACCATCAAGAGAACTAAGGACATGTATACCACTCCTCTCAGTGAACTTATCTCCATCCTAAGGTCATATGAGATGGACGATCAGCAAATTCTGATGATGTTTTCATCAGAGACAGATCATTTAATGTCTCAGGGAAATGCCTTACTCTCTAGCATACACTCAAAATTTGTCTGTTGTTTCAAATCAGACAGCTCTTGCTACATCTGTCCAACAAAGTAACTCACCATGCTCAAATACTGTCAAGGTTGTTGAAATGCATGTTGCTCTTTTTAGTGTTTTCATGAGCAGCTACAATGCCATGCTAGCTGGAAAACTCTCTCCTGCTAATCTAATTCAAGATGACACTGATAAAATACATCTTGATGACTTGGAAGAAATGGATATCAAGTGGCACATGGCGATGGCTGTGCATCGTGCTAAGAGGTGTATCAAGAGAACTGGTAAAAATTCTTTTGATGAGTTGGAGTCCGGTACAAAGAAGATCGATTTTGATAAATCCAACCTGAGGTGCTACAATTGCAGTAAACCTGGTCACTTTGCTAGGGAATGTCCAGAACCCAAAGTAGAGAAGGGAAGCTCTTCAAGTAAATCAGAAGAAAAGGAAGCAGCTGCACCCAGTGATAGCAAAGCATTAGTGAGTCAGCAAACTGCAGGATATGATTGGGGAGATCAAATCAATGAGCTGTCGATGAAGGTGTCAAATCATGCTCTCATGGCAAAGATTGAAGATTCTGAGGTACATACTAATACCTGTTCTAATAACTGTGTAGAGAAAATAAACAGATATAAGTATGATAATGAATTGCTCATAAAAGAAATAAATCAACTTAGGCATGCCAATGCTAAGCACAAGCGTTCTGAAAAATTGTTTAAAGATAAAATTGATGCAGGTAAAACTGATTTTTCCAAACTAGAAATGGATTTTAGCAATAAGGAATGTCTTTATCATGATGCATTAAAACGAATAGACGATCTTAGTTTAAAGCTGAATGACGCTGTGACTCAATTGGCAAACACTAAGCTAACAATCGAGAAAATTGATCATTCTCGATCTGTAGTTTATGACATGATAGATTCTCAAGTCAGGAAAGTAGGGAATCTAGGAATAGGCTATCATGCAGTTGAACATCCTTTTAATGGCAATTTCACCTCAACACCAAATGTTCAACTTGAAGATGTTGAAATGGAATATGGCATAGGCCATAAACCGGCTCAACCGTCTTCATCCACACAGTCCACGCCCGTGACTAGTGGTTCCTCGGTACAACATGTGAACGTTAGTAACCCTTCTAAGTCTTGTGCAACAACATGATTAGTAGAGGGCATAGTGGAGGATTGTGGGAGTGATGATGATGAGGAGAGTCGTGTTTTTAATACCAAGTCTTTATCTTTTAAAAATACTTTGTCTGGTTTTTCAAATTCTGCTACTTTTGTTGGTTCTGGTTTAAGTGTTGATTTGAACAGTGGTAATTTTAAAAAGGAAACTTAGTTGAAATCTAATTTGAAATCCACTTTTGTGAATGGTGGGACTTTGGAAAAGGAAGCCACACATATTGCTAACGGTAAAAACCATCAGTTTGTTTAAAACAAAAACCATTCTTCAAATCGTGAAAGTAGTAAACCATCAACAAGTCAGTCTAATTCAAAGAAAATGCCTCAACGTTTTACCAAAAGCGAATTTTATGCGAAATTTGACAATCATCATCGTGCTTTTGAACAAAATGTTAGAAATTTTGATAGAAAAAATTTCAAATCAAATCACAGAAGTCATAATGATGACCGAGTGCACGATAGAAGGTTTTCTAAGAACTGTGAAACTGCAGGTTACTTCAGAAGTTTTCCTCAACGGTCATCATCATGGGACACTGGATACTATGCCCCATATCCGAGAAGGCAAACGTGTTATGTCTATGGGAATCATGGACACTTTGCTCGAAACTGCGTTCATAATCGTGAACACTCTGGTAGAAGTCCGAATGTTAATCAATGGGAAAATACATATCAAAAGCCACACATGTCTAAAAGACACATGGCTCAACATCACAAAATGCCCAATGATAAACAATCGGATAAAAGAATTTCAAATCAAATCACATAAGTCATTATGATGATCGAGTGCATAATAGAAGGTTTTCTAGGAACTGTGAAACTGTAGGTTACTTCACGTCAACGGTCATCATCATGGGACACCGGATACTATGCCCCGTATCCGAGAAGGCAAACATGTTATGTCTATGGGAATCCCGGACACTTTGCTCGAAACTGCGTTCATAATCGTGAACACTCTGGTAGAAGTCCGAATGTTAATCAATGGGAAAATACATATAAAAAACCACACACGTCTAAAAGATACATGGCCCAACATCACAAAATGCCCAATGATAAACAATCGGATAAAAGAACTGACGCTGTGCATAAATCTCAACGTCATATTAAAGAAAATAATGTTTTCAAACATAAACAAAAAAAGTTGAGAAACTTGTAAAATCTGAAAAGGGTAAAGAAAAGGTCGTCACTCCAACAGTGAGCTCAAATTTTCAAAAACCAAAGCCTGTCTGGAAACGAAAACCAAGTGCACAAACAACACCAGTTGAGTTTAATGACAAAAGAGGTATGAAATTACAAGAGGTTTCATACTTGGATGATTTAGGGTAACCCAAGGCAACCATGGCTTGGGTTCCAGTTACTAATTAATGCGTTCTATCGTGCAGGGGCAGCCAAGGAGGCCTATCAATAACCTATGGTATGTTGATAGTGGTTGTTCCCGACACATGACAAGAGACATCTCTCAGCGTCACGACATTAACATGTTTGATGGAGGGTATGTTTCCTTTGCAGGTGATAAAGGTGGGCAAATCACAATGAAAGGTATTGTCACTAATGGTACTCTCTGTTTTGAAGATGTGAATTATGTGTCTAAATTGAATCATAGCTTGTTAAGTGTCTCAAATTTGTGACAAAAATTTTTCAACTTATTATATTGATAAAGAATGTTTGATTTTAAAACCAGGGTTTGCTATCCCTGAGGATTGGATTTTAATGAGAACACCGAGGTGTAAGGACTCATATTTGTTGGATATGAATAGTGAGTTAGCTTTTACAAATACCTATATGTTTTCAAAAGCTTATGAGAATGACTCAATGCTCTGGAATTATCGTTTAGGTCACATAAATTTGAAAAACCTAAATAAATTTGCTAAAGGATCACACGCGGTTGGTTTGCCTTTAAAAGAATTTTGTGAAGTTGAAAAATGTATTTCGTGTGCTAAAGGCAAACAACATAAACGACCACATAAACCCAAGATGTTTAATTCAATAGAATCTGTTCTTCAGTCGCCTCACATGGATCTCTTTGGTCCAGTATGTGTGATGGGTCTTGGGAAGAAATTTTATTGTCTTGTTGTACTGATGATTACTCACGATTTACTTGGGTGTTCTTTTTTAGTAAGAAAAGTGAGACTGCATATATTCTTAGGCAGTTCATGATACTTGTTGAAAATCAACTGAACTTGAAGATCAAGATTATCAGAAGCGACAACGAGACATAATTTCGTAACGAAGTTCTTGATAGCTTTTATGCTGAAAAAGGAATTGCAAGACAGTTCAGTGCTGCTAGAACTCCTCAACAAAATGGAGTTGCTGAACGAAGAAATCGCACTCTAATAGAAGCTGCAAGAACAATGATTCCTGACTCCAAATTGTCGTTATTCTTCTGGGCTGAAGCAATCAACACTGCCTGTTATGTGCAGAACAGGGTGTTATTCAACAAGTATCAATTGAAGACTCCCTATGAAATCATGTTTAAAAAGAAGCAGAAGGTCGGTCACTTTAGAGCATTTGGATGCCTATGCAAACTGTTGCATAATGATACAGTTGGGTCCAAATTTGATGCAAAGGCCGATGAATGTTACTTCGTTAGATACTCATCCAGCAAGACAGCTTACAGGGTTTACAACAAGAGAACAAAGCAAATAGTGGAGTCTTACTACATTGACTGGCATGAGCTCAATAAAACTGATGCAAATACTGGTCCAAATTGGTTATTTGATTATGATTCAATTTTTAATCTATTTAATGTTTATTCTGATGTATTTGATGTAACAGATGATGGTTTCTACAAGTACAGCACAGTCGATTATAGAATTGATGAAGAACCTGATCAAGCATCATCTTCGTCCTCTAGAACTCCTGAATCTTCTTCTCAAGAAAGTGATCAACACATCGCTGATCCCATCAACAACGAGACTGTTGCATCTGGCAGTGGTCATGCTTCATAGGAGATTGCTGCATCTGGCAGTGATCATGCAGTACAGGATACGATTCCTGACTCAAATGTTATTGAGGAGCCGGTTCCTATAACTGAAGTAGCATATCAGCATATCACTAACTTACCTGATACATTACAGGAAGAATAAGTTCTAACTTTACAGATTAATAAAAGTCATCCCGTAGAGGACATCATCGGTCCTCTCTCTGACGGGGTGAAGTCTAGGAGTCAATCTGGAGTAATCAATATCTTCTTGTACTCTACATTTATATCTCAGGTAGAGCCAAAGAACATTAAAATGGCTTTGAGTGAGGCAAGCTGGGTGGAGGCTATGTAGGAAGAGCTAATACAGTTTGAAAAACTGAAGGTTTGGGAACTTGTGCCGCTACCACAAGGCAAGTTGCCCATTGGTACTCGTTGGGTTTACAGAAACAAGAAATATGACAGTGGAATTATTGTTCGGAACAAAGCAAGACTGGTTGTGCAAGGATTCTAGCAGCAAGAAGGAATATACTATGAAGAGGTATTTGCACCTGTTGCAAGACTCGAGGCCATCAGAATCTTTTTGGCCTATGCCTCGTTCATGAACTTCAAGGTATTTCAAATGGATGTGAAGACAACTTTTCTATATGAAAAGGTTCAAGAAGAGATCTATGTGTGTCATCTATGTGTGTCAACCACCGGGGTTTGAAGACACCAATCACCCACATGATGTCTATAAACTAGACAAGGATTTGTATGGCTTACATCAAGCACCACGTGCATGGTATGCACTCTGACAGAGCATCTGCTTGCAAATGGCTACACTCAAGGATCCATAGATCAGACATTAGCTGGGAGACGATCTTATTCTTGTCCAAATCTACGTTGGTGACATCATCTTTGGATCAACGAATGCTACACTGTGCAAGGAGTTTGAAGAAGTTATGAAGAAAAAGTTTGAAATGAGTTCAATGGGAGAAATGGCTTTCTTTCTTGGGTTGCAAGTTAAGCAAAGTGATGACGGAATCCTAAATCATCAGGCCAAATATATTAATGACATACTACTCAAGTTCAACTTTGCTGACTCCAAACCGGCCTCGACTCCTATGGCAACTCGTCCTGTTCTGACTCCAGATCTACATGAACCGGGAATTGACCAACATCTTTACTGGTCAATGATTGGATCGTTAATGTACTTGACTTCTAGCCGTCCTGACATCATGTTTGCGATCTGTCAGTGTGCACGATATCAGGCTAATCCGAAACTTTCTCACCTTAATGCTATCAAAAGAATTTTTAAATACTTGAAGGGCAAGCCTCGGCTAGGCCTTTGGTCTCCAAAGGATTAAGAATTTAACTTATTTTATTTTACTGACAGTGATCATGGAGGTTGCAATCTATACAGAAAATCAATAACCGGAGGATGCCAGTGTGACAATCCGACTTTTTAGGTTAACTCCGTTAGCAAATTTCGTTAAATATTAACCTATTTAACTATATTCAAACCCCAAGTACTATTTCTGCCCATATTTAAACTTCAATACATGAAACTAGAGGGACTAAGGTTGTAATAACCCATTTTCGATTTTCTGTTGACTTAGGAAAGTCAAAATTTTAAGTTTTAGCTTATGTTGACTTTTTAAAAGTCAAAATCGCAAGCCATTGACTCAAATTCAAACCCAGTGACCAGCTTCTATTCGAAATTGTAACGGAAATGCACGTTTATGACATTAACGTTCATCATTATACCATTAAACTAAGTCATTACATCGAATTAAACCTCAATTATGGGTAATCATGTCTTAACCGTCGACCATCACCGTATGTTCATCAAATTCGATGAATTCGTGTATCATTCTCTCGTACAAACACGCTGCACACACTAGACGAACTTCTTTGAACCTGTTCCCCATCTCACTTCGGCCGGAGTTGCAGCAAGAGTCACCGGAGAACACGAACACGTCGTCGGATCTGCGTTTACTCGATCGCCTTCAATTCGGCACTAATTTAGGTAATCAATCACATCCCTAACTTTGTTTTAGTGTCTAGATTGAAAGCCCCATGGTTATTCGGGCTTACAATATCGAATTGATCGCAGACTAGATTCTAGGGTTCATCCGATTACGGTTTAATCGAACCCTAATCTAGGCACATTTGCAATGCAATTAATTCATATCAGTAGATTCACAACTCTTTGTATAATTATAGCCCCATGTCAATTTGATCTCAAATCATCGAATTAATCAAGATCCTGTAACTAGGGTTCGTTCATAATCTGTTATATGGTTTTTGATCTAGAACTCAACCAAAATGAAATTAATTCTCATACACATATTCGAAATGTCCTAATCAGTAAAAGCCCCATGTTTTTATCAAGATTTAATTTCGAATTCAACATATTTGATTTTGGGTTTATATCTAGGGTTTTCGGTCTTAGAATAAGAAATTGAACACCTGGACTTGTCGTTTTTACAATTAATCACTACCGTAGGTTCGAAATACCCCATCTATCAAAACCCCTATGCACTTGCATTCAATCGTGATCGAAATCGATGGGGATTGGGGTGGTTTGATTAGGATCGCGACTAAGGGTAGAGGGGAGGGGGTTTGGAATCATTAAAACCATTTCAGAAGCATTCCAGTCGCGATTCCCTAGCGGGCTTGGTTGGTTAAGTGTGTGTTCTGTTGGGGAGGAGACCCGGGTTCGAATCCTCCTCCCCTGATTTCTTTTTAATTGCATTTTTGGGTTAATATTTAATTATAAAAACTCTTCCACTATTATTATAATAATATGCTAATATGTTTAAACCGGAAAAACTACCCGTGGACTCGGGAATGATTTTATAAACCTTCCTTGTTACGTATTTCATAATTTTATAATAATATGTATATATTATTATTTAACCTTCAATTTCGAATAAAATAATATAAACTATATTATTTTTCAAACCGTGGCTCATATTAAAATAATATATTTAAATATATTATTTTCGCCACGTTTCTAATTTTTGTGAGACGCTTCAAACTAATAAATAATATAATTATTTATATTATTTACTCACGTTTATATCCTTGAATAAAAATAATAGATTTATTATTTTTGACATACAATTTAATTATTGTGTTATTTCGCTAAACTTAAAAATAATATAATAAATTATATTATTTTCCTACACTACTATTTAATGACAAAACGCTCGAATATATTTATTATATATTATTTGTCATTCATCGCGAAACGCATTCATCCTAATTTAAAAATCCGTATTCCCGTAAACTCGTTCGTTTACCCGTTAATCGTTAGAATGTTTAAAGACGTTCTAATCTTCCGTGTGTCGTCACAAATCCCAATGAGTCCCTAATTGTTGTTTGTGATTCTAGGGCGTACGTAAGCCGTTGCAGGCTAACACTTGTGTACCAAGTCTATTACTTGTGTGATTACTTCCTACGCCATCGGGTGAGTTTTTCACGACCCCTTTTTACTGCTTTTAAACTGGGGGGAGAAAAATGACGCAAACACTTTTTTTTATTTTTGTACTTCATTATGTATCACTTGTTATGACTATGCGTAAACTCTATCATGAAAGTCCTCACATCGAATCGTTTAAATATGAGTATAGTGAGGTATGTTGGGTATTACTACTAGGTTTGACAAACCTCACCCGCGTTAGTCCCGCTAACTCGATTGGATATCGAACGGGTGCAATATTGACCTAAACGTGTACCATGGTTGATAGGCCTGGTGGGAGGCATTCAAATAGTCAGTTTACGGTTGCAAGCGTAATTGCAAACATGAACATGAGTTAGCTACCTGTTGATATATATATATATATTGATTGTACAATAAATCTGGTAAACGTTTATTTATATATTGAAACCTGTGAACTCACCAACCTCGTGTTGACATCTTTTTTTACATGTTTTCTCAGGTCGCTAAGATAAGGCCCAGGTGCACATATAGGACATGCATGAAGTCCTATTTTTGAATTATATTTTATTACATTCGTATTATTTTCATTTATGTTTGGACTGTTGTCGTTTATGTTTGGGCTGGACTTTTTGGGCACGTTTGTTTTGCGTATTTACTTTCTTTTATTGCTTCCGCATTTACTCTGATTGATATTATATTTTCATTTGAGTCCCATATAGAGTCGTTCAATGTAACTAATTATTGAGATCCTGGTTTGTCACTTCACAAACGGCAAAACTCCGTTAGTTGAAATTGGGGGTGTGACAGATTGGTATCAGAGCCATTGGTTATAGAGAACTAGGATTTCATACTAGACTATAACCTCACACATTAGTTACACGTCATAAATGTTTTGTTTTGGCACTTATATATTACATTACAGGACCATGTCGTCAACCCCACCACCATCACCTAAGGCACCAGGACATGATGCACCTATCCTACCAACCCCGGAGCCCAAAAGGCGCCAGACTAGTTCTAGTGACAATTCGGTTGATCAAGGTGAACCGAGTAGCGCGCAAGCAAGGAATCCGACACACAATTGGGATGCATACCCGAAAATGATCCAAAGATGGATCGAAATGGGAAATGTTCCATCACCCTACTTTACTTCCTCATCATCTACTTTACCTAGTTTGCCATGTACCATGGAACAAGCTTTTGCGGCTTTTTTATTTTACATGTCTAGGGAGTTAAGCATTGTGAAAGATACTACTGATGAGATACCCGACATTTTACAACGGGAGTTGCAAGTGGAAGAGAACAAGGAACAAATTGAGCATCTGACCACTGAACTAGCAGCAACGGACCAGGTCCATGACCATCTAGTGGATAGGGTGCAACATTTGGAAAGAAGGGTGGACACCTCGGACCATGCTGCTGAAGGGATTCCGGAGAGAGTGAACCTTCTGGAAGCCCAAATGCAAGCAGCACTTTGGCCAGAGAACATTCCACTTTCGGACTACGAGGAGGAGCCGTTTGAGGATGAGCCCTTAGAGGAGGGGTCACCCGAGGAGGAGCCGATCGAGATTGATGATGCACTATCATGTGTTTCCTCCGATGAAGAGGATGTTTGATAATTATTCTATCCTATCTTTCCTTTCATTTATGCTTTGTTTATGTTCTTCTATTTTCAAACCTAGATGGGTAAGGTTGTTCCCATTCAGTAAAAAAATGAGAAGTTTGATGTTTTGAGTTATTTATTTTGTAGCCTTACAACTTATTTAATTTCAAAATATTAGATGTTGCGTTATCCTTTCCTTACTTGTACATAAATAATGTTTGATATGCGATATATTCTCATTGTTTTGTATTTGTGAATGTGAAGTATCATGTCGGGAAGAGGACGTGGAGGTCATGCTGGTGGCCGAGGTACCATTAACATGACAGCAGCTGAGCTGGCGGCACTAATTAACGATAGTGTGGCTGAGGCTCTAGCAGCACAGAATGCTGCAGGTAAATGCTATAACCATTGACTAGTGCGGTCAATTCATCTCTCAAAGCGTCTTCCCAAGCTTTATAATCTCGATCCTATTTTATGTTTCTAAATCCAGGTCAATAGAATCAGCAACCAACATGCACATTCAAAACATTTATGGACTGTAAACCCCACACCTTTATTGGAGCTGAAGGAGCTGTCGGACTACTCTGGTGGTTTGAGAAAGTAGAGTCGGTATTTGCCATGTGCAACTGTCCCCTGGCCAATCAGGTCGGATTTACTTCTAGTACTTTGGAGGGCCAGGCTCTCACATTGTGGAATGCACAGGTCCAAATGTTAGGTTTAGCTATGGCCAATGCACTCCCGTGGGAGGAGTTTAAGATGATGATGAATGAGGAGTACTGTCCTTGGGATGAGATTCAGAAGTTGGAAGGAGAATTCTGGAACCTGAAGATGGAAGGTTCTGAAATTGAGCTATATACCACTCGCTCTCATGAGCTTGCTAACATGTGCCCACACATGGTGACTCCTAATTACAAGAGGATTGAGCTGTACATCGGAGGTTTAGTGCCTCAGATTCAAAGTATGGTCACCTCATCCAACCCTACCACCATCCAACAGACTATCAGACTCGCCCACAAGTTAACCGATCAGGCGGTGACTCAAGGGACTCTACCCCAGAGGGGTTCAGTTTCTAAATCCGCCGACAATCATAAGTGCAAGTTTGATCACAACTCCAACTCTCATTCCAACTCCAAGGGACCCTAGTTTAATCAACCTCATCTGCAGCAGCGAAAGTTTGAGCCTGCTAAGAACTTCAATCAGACGACCTCTTCAGGTCCGAATCAGAGTGAACATGCTGAGAGGTATCCCAAGTGCAACAAATGTGGCTCTCACCACACGGGAACTTGTGACTGACTGCGTTGCCAGCGATGTGGTAAGATGGGCCACGCTGCGAAAGACTGTAGGGTTGCACTTTCGAACAAGCAACCATTTCGACCACATGGATTTACAAGAGGATGTTTTCAGGGCGGCAAGGAGAGACACATTCAAAGGGATTGTCCTCAGTCGAAGAGGGGTGGAAATGGTAATGGAAATGGTAACGGCAACGACAATAATCAGAGCCACAATGGTAACAACAATAATCAAAGCAACAACAACAATGGTGGCAATAATGGAGGGAATGGTGCGAAGGGACGAGCCTTTGTGCTAGGATACGGAGAGGCTTGATATGATCATAATGTGGTCACTGGTAAGTTCCTCTTAAACAATTACTTTGCTTCTGTCCTTTTTGACACTGGTGCTGATATGAGTTTTATATCTAAGAAACTTAGTGATATGATAAAAGGAACTCCAAATCTGTTAGAAGCTAAGTATGTAATAGAAATAGCCGATGACCGTATAATTGAAGCAACCCACATTCTTAAGGGTTGTAAGCTTGAGTTGGCTAGTCATAAACTTGATATCGACCTTATGCCGGTCACACTTGGTAGTTTTGATGATAAGTTTGTTATCTAAAAACAAGCTGAAAACATATGTCATGAGAAAATCATTCGCATTCCTCTCCCGAGTGGAGAAACTCTTTCCGTTAAGGGAAAAAAGGTTGGTGCAGTCATGGGCATCATATCCTTCATGAAAGAACATAAATGTCTTCGAAAAGGGCATACGGCTATTCTGGCTCTCGTTGCAGAGCAGCCATCGGAAGTGAAGAAAATTGATGATATTCCCATCGTTCGTGATTTTTTGGAAGTATTTCCCGAAGACTTGCCTGGTCTGCCACCGCACCGTCAAGTTGAATTTCAAATCGATCTAGCACCCGGAGCGGCACCGATCGCTCGGGCACCTTACAGACTAGCACCTAGTGAATTACAAGAGCTATCCACTCAGCTACAAGAATTGTTGGATAAAGGTTTCATCCGACCTAGCTCATCGCCATGGGGAGCTCCAGTTCTGTTTGTCAAGAAGAAGGACGGGACTTTCCGCATGTGTATTGACTACCGTGAACTGAATAAAGTGACAATCAAGAATCGTTATCCTCTGCCTCGTATAGATGACATCTTTGATCAAATCCAAGGATCAAGTTTCTATTCCAAGATAGATCTTAGGTCCGTTACCATCAGTTGCGAGTTCGAGATGAGGATATCCCTAAGACTGCTTTCAGGACAAGGTAAGACCGTTATGAGTTTATCGTCATGCCTTTCGGGTTAACCAACGCACCCGCGGTATTCATGGACCTCATGAACCATGAGTGTAAGCCATACCTTGATCAATTTGTTATCGTTTTCATCGACGACATCCTCATTTATTCCAAGAACAAGGAGGAACATGAGGAACATCTAAGCTTAATTCTGGAATTACTTAAGCAGGAGCAGTTGTATGCTAAGTTTTCCAAGTGTGAATTCTGGATTCGGGAAGTTCAATTCTTAGGACATGTGGTTAACGAGAAGGGAATACATATTGATCCATCAAAGATTGAAGCCATCAAGAATTGGGCAGCATCGACGACTCCGACTGAGGTGCGACAATTTCTGGGATTGGCCGGTTATTATCATCGATTCATAGAAGGATTTTCTAAGATTGCACAACCTCTCACTGCCTTAACTCAGAAGGGTAAAGCCTATAACTTGGGCAATAACCAGAAGTCAGGCCTTCAACTCCTTAAACAGAAACTTTGCAGTGCACCTATCCTAGCTGTTCCGGAGGAAACGGATGATTTTGTGGTGTATTGTGACGCATCCATTCAGGGTCTGGGTTGTTTATTAATGCAACAAGAAAAGGTGATCGCATATTCTTCGCGTCAACTAAAGATTCACGAGAAAAACTACACCACTCATGACCTAGAGTTGGGAGCTGTAGTTTTCGCGCTTAAGATATGGATACATTACTTGTACGGTACCAAGTGCACTATCTACACCGATCACAAGAGTCTTCAGCATATCTGAACATGCGACAGGGTCGTTGGGTCGAGCTCTTGAATGATTACAAATGTGCGATCCGGTATCATCCGGGTAAGGCTAATGTTGTAGTTGATGCCCTAAGTCGAAAGAAAACCAAGCCCAAACGAGTTCGAGCATTACAACTTACTATTCACCCCGGATTACCTGACAAAATCCGTAGTGCTCAACTCGAAGCCCTGAAGGAAGAAAACCTACCGCTAGAAGCCACACGCGGTATGGAAGAGAAACTCGAAGTCAAATCTGACGGCATTCGCTACTTCGCCGAGCGAATATGGGTTCCAGTATTCGGGAACGTAAGGGAACTAGTCATGGATGAAGCTTATAAATCTCGTTACTCCGTTCATCCAGGTTCTGACAAGATGTACCATGACCTAAAGGTGTTGTATTGGTGGCCAAAGATGAAGGCCGATATAGCCACATATGTGAGCAAGTGCCTAACTTGCGCAAAGGTCAAAGTTGAATATCAAAAGCCTTCCGGTCTACTCCAGCAACCGGAGATTCCCATGTGAAAATGGTTGCAGATATCCATGGACTTTATCACAAAATTGCCACTAACTCCTACTGGATGTGATACCATTTGGGTAATCGTTGATCGTTTAACAAAGTCCGCTCACTTCTTAGCAATCAAGGAAACATACAAAATGGAAAAGCTTACTCGTATTTACTTAAAAGAAGTAGTCTCTCAGCACAGAGTGCCAATCTCTATCATTTCGGATCGTGACGCACGATTCACCTCCCGTTTCTAGCAAGCGTTACATAAAGCTTTAGGCACGCGTCTAGATATGAGCACAACATACCATCCTCAAACTGATGGCCAGACGGAGCGTACTATTCAAACCCTGGATGATATGCTACGAGCTTGTGTGATTGATTTCGGTAACACTTGGGAGTCTCACCTACCGTTGGTGGAGTTCTTCTACAACAACAGTTATCACACTAGCATCAAGGCAGCTCCATTCGAGGCACTATATGGACGGAAATGCCGTTCTCCTATTTGTTGGGACGAGGTTGGGGATAGTCAACTTACGGGTCCTGAACTTGTACTTGAAACTTATAAGAAAATTGTTCAAATTAGAAATCGTATGGCAGCAGCTCGTGATCGTCAAAAGAGCTATACCGATAAGCGTCGTAAACCGTTAGAATTTCAAGTAGGGGATATGGTCTTGTTAAAAGTCTCACCTTGGAAGGGTGTCATTCGTTTTGGGAAACGAGGCAAACTAAATCCTCGTTATGTTGGGCCATTCAATATAGTGAAGAGAATTGGTCCAGTAGCGTATCAACTGGACCTACCTGAAGGACTTAGTGGTGTACACAACGTCTTTCACGTCTCAAACTTGAAGAAATTTCTGGCAGACGAGTCACTCGCGGTTCCTCTTAAGGAACTACACATCGATGAGCATTTGCGCTTCATCGAAGAACCTGTGGAAATCATGGATAGGGAAGTCAAAACGCTTAAACGTAGTAAAATCCCTATTGTCAAAGTTCGCTGGAACTCGAAACACGGACCGGAATTCACGTGGGAGCGTGAGGATCAGATGATGCGCAAGTATCCTCATCTATTCAAGCACTCCACGTCAAACTCTTAAGGTACTATTTTAATTTTCGGGACGAAAATTCTTTCAACTAAGGGATGATGTGACATCCGGAAAAAAAAATTATTTTATTTTTATTTTCGGGACGAAAATTCTTTCAACTAGGGGATGATGTGACAATCCGACTTTTTAGGTTAACTCCGTTAGCAAATTCCGTTAAATATTAACCTATTTAACTATATTCAAACCCCAAGGACTATTTCTGCTCATATTTAAACTTGAATACATGAAACTAGAGGGACTAAGGTTGTAACTAACCCATTTTTGATTTCTGTTGACTTAGGAAAGTCAAAATCTTGAGTTTTAGCTTCTGTTATCTTTTTAAAAGTCAAACTCGCAAGCCACTGACTCAAATTCAAACCCAATGACCAGCTTCTATTCGAAATTATAACGGAAATGCACGTTTATGACATTAACGTTCATCATTATACCATTAAACTAAGTCATTACATCGAATTAAACCTCAATTATGGGTAATCATGTCTTAACCGTCGACCATCACCGTATGTTCATCAAATTCGATGAATTCGTGTATCATTCTCTCGTACAAACACGCTGCACACACTAGACGAACTTCTTTGAACCTGTTCCCCATCTCACTTCGCCCGGAGTTGCAGCAAGAGTCACCGGAGAACACGAACACGTCGTCGGATCTGCATTTACTCGATCGCCTTCAATTCGGCACTCATTTAGGTAATCAAGCATATCCCTAACTTCGTTTTAGTGTCTAGATTGAAAGCCCCATGGTTATTCAGGCTTACAATATCGAATTGATCGCATACCAGATTCTAGGGTTCGTCCAATTACGGTTTAATCGAACCCTAATCTAGGCACATTTGCAATGCAATTAATTCATATCAGTAGATTCGCAACTCTCTGTATAATGATAGCCCCATGTCAATTTGATCTCAAATCATCGAATTAATCAAGATCCTGTAACTAGGTTTCGTTCATAATCTGTTTTAGGGTTTTTGATCTGGAACTCAACCAAAATGAAATTAATTCTCATACAAATATTCGAAATGTCCTAATCAGTAAAAGCCCCATGTTTTTATCAAGATTTAATTTCGAATTCAACAGATTTGATTTTGGGTTTATATCTAGGGTTTTCGGTCTTAGAATCAGAAATTGAACACCTGGACTTGTCGTTTTTACAATTAATCACTACCGCAGGTTCGAAATACCCCATCTATCAAAACCCCTATGCACTTGCATTCAATCGTGATCGAAATCGTTAGGGATTGGGGTGGTTTGATTCGGATCGCGACTAAAGGTAGAGGGGAGGGGGTTTGGAATCATTAAAACCATTTCAGAAGCATTTAGTCGCGATTCCCTAGCGGGCTTGGTTGGTTAAGTGTGTGTTCTGTTGGGGAGGAGACCCGGGTTCGAATCCTCCTCCCCTGATTTCTTTTTAATTGCATTTTTGGGTGAATATTTAATTATAAAAACTCTTCCACTATTATTTTAATAATATGCTAATATGCTTAAACCGGAAAAACTACCCGTGGACTAGGGAATGATTTTATAAACCTTCCTTGTTACGTATTTCATAATTATATAATAATATGTATATATTATTAATTAACCTTCAATTTCGAATAAAATAATATAAACTATATTCTTTTTCAAACCGTGACTCATATTAAAATAATATATTTAAATATATTATTTTCGCCATGTTTCTAATTTTTGTGAAACGCTTCAAACTAATAAATAATATAATTATTTATGTTATTTACTCACATTTATATCCTTGAATAAAAATAATAGATTTATTATTTTTGATACACAATTTAATTATTGTGTTATTTCGCTAAACTTAAAAATAATATAATAAATTATATTATTTTCCTAGACTACTATTTAATGACAAAACGCTCGAATATATTTATTATATATTATTTTTCATTTATCGCGAAACACATTCATCCTAATTTAGAAATCCGTATTCCCGTAAACTCGTTCGTTTACTCGTTAATCCTTAGAATGTTTAAAGACGTTCTAATCTTCCGTGTGTCGTCACAAATCCCAATGAGTCCCTAATTGTTGTTTGTAATTCTAGGCATACGTAAGCCGTTGCAAGCTAACACTTGTGTACCAAGTCTATTACTTGTGTGATTACTTCCTACGTCATCAGGTGAGTTTTTCACGGCCTCTTTTTACTGCTTTTAAACTGGGGGAGAAAACATGACGCAAACACTTTTTGATTTTTGTACTTCATTATGTATCACTTGTTATGACTATGCGTAAACTCTATCATGAAAGTCCTCACATCGAACCGTTTAAATATGAGTATAGCGAGGTATGTTGGGTAGTACTACTAGGTTTAACAAACCTCACCCGCGTTAGTCGCGCTAACTTGATTGGATATCGAACGGGTGCAATATTGACCTAAACGTGCACCATGGTTGATAGGCTTGGTGGGAGGCATTCAAACAGTCAGTTTACGGTTGCGAGTGTAATAGCAAACATGAACATGGGTTAGCTACCTGTTGATATATATATTGATTGTACAATAAATCTGGTAAACTTTTATTTATATATTGAAACCTGTGAACTAACCAACCTCGTGTTGACATCTTTTTTTACATGTTTTCTCAGGTCGCTAAGATAAGGCACAGGTGCACATATAGGACATGCATGGAGTCCTATTTTTGAATTATATTTTATTACGTTCGGATTGTTTTCATTTATGTTTGGACTGTTGTCGTTTATGTTTGGACTGGACTTTTTGGGCGCGTTTGTTTTGCGCATTTACTTTCTTTTATTGCTTCTGCATTTACTCTGATTGATATGATATTTTCATTTGAGTCCCATATAGAGTCGTTCAATGTAACTAATGATTGAGATCCTGGTTTGTCAATTCCCAAACGGTAAAACTCCGTTAGTTGAAATTGGGGGTATGACAGATTGGTATCAGAGCCATTGGTTATAGAGAACTATGATTGCATACTAGACTATAACCTCACACATTAGTTACACGTCATAAACCTTTTGTTTTGGCACTTATATATTACGTTACAGGACCATGTCGTCAACCCCACCACCATCACCTAAGGCACCAGGACATGATGCACCTATCCTACCATCCCCGGAGCCCAAAAGGCGCCAGACTAGTTCTAGTGACAATTTGGTTGATCAGGGTAAACCGAGTAGCGCGCAAGCAAGGAATCCGGCACACAATTGGGTTGCATACCCGAAAATGATCCAAAGATGGATCGAAATGGGAAATGTCCCATCACCCTACTTTGGTTCCATTTCCTCATCATCCTCAGGAATCCATAAAGGAGACTTTATCCCCATTCAGACTCGAACCACTACAGTTGGCTCGACTCCAGATGTTGGAATCACCCCAGGATCCTCATCGTGGGATCCTCACATTGGTAACATTTTCAAACAATTTTTAAACGTTAACGAACTTATGCAGGATACAGGGATCAGTCTAGTCATGGCCAAAGAGTTGAAAAAGCTGAAGGATATGATCTCTAGCGTACCAGGTGTGGTAGAACCAATACCGGAAGCATCCTCAGCCAGTCACAGGATCTCCAGATTCGCTCCCCCGATATGCGACGCAGAGATCCCGAAACGCTTCCAGACTCCCAACATGAAGTTATATGATGGAACTACCGACCCCGAAGAGCATGTCGTGCAATATAAAGAGAGAATGGAGATCAATCCTATCCCTCTGGATCTGAAAGAGGCCTGTCTGTGCAAAGGCTTTGGATCAACCTTAACAGGATCTGCCTTCAAATGACTATTAAATGTTCCTCCCTATTCTATTACTTCATTTGCTTATTTTATTAGTTTATTTAATAACCAGTTTTCTTGCAGCAGAACCTTTGAAAGACTAACTAGTGACTTGTATAGAGTAACCCAAGATGCTGACGAGTCCCTTAGGGATTATGTAAGCAAGTTTGGCCGGGAATCCTTGGATATCCCGAACCTTGACAATGCTATGGCAGTTCAAGCTTTCAAGATCAGATTGCTAAAGGACTCCCCCTTCTACGAAGATCTCATAATGAATCCTTGCAGGAACTTGGATGAAGTCAGGAATCGGGCTTTGAGGTTCATAAGACTCGAAGATGACAAAAAGATCCAGAAAAGGATTGATGCACCCTCCAACTATGATTATCCCAACAGGAAATATGAATCATCATCTTTCAAGCTTCATAGATCAAAGCCTTACTCGAGAGCTGACAATCACAGATTCAACGATGTGAAGGGCAATGGGGAAGAAGAAAATTATCCTAAACTGATTGACTATTGTTTTTCTGTTAATGATTCAGGACTCATGTATGCTATGCAGGATCTTGGGGACAAGGTCAGAAGGCCTAGGAAAACTGATAAGGCATCCGGATGGAAGGACAAATCTAAATGGTGTGCCTATCATGAAGACTTCGGGCACATGACTGAGGATTGTATTGCCCTTCGAAAAGAAATAAGTTATCTTCTCAGCAAAGGCCACCTGAAGGAACTCTTGGGAAGAGAGAAAGAAAAGAATCAGAATCCTGATGCTACCCAAGACAAGCGGCATCCTCACCTAAGGATGTCAATGTAATAAGTTTCATATCTGGTAGGTCTAATATATGTGGTACTTCTTATTCTACATCAAAGATAAACGCTAAGGAGGCAAAGACAGAGAAAAGGGACATGCCTACCAAAAATCCACCTTAACCGAAAAGAAAGTGATCTCTTTCAAAAAAGGGGACAGAGAAGATGTAAAGGATCCTGATTGATGGAAGAAGCTCAGTGAACATCATACAATTAGAAGTCCTAAAAAGGATGGGGATCCCTGATTCCGAAATCATCTCGAAATCCTCAGTCTTGGTAGGATTCAGTGGAGAGGTCAAGAGCACAGTTGGTGAAATAAAGCTACCAATCTACATCGAAGGGGGAGACCGTGGATACATGTCATCAGCACCTCTGCTAATGAAGCCATGGTGAACCATTATCCCTGTATTTGGCGGTATCCAGATATGCTGTAAGTGATTTCTTAGTCAAGGATCATGAAGGACAACAACATCCCGTATTCTATGTAAGTAAAAGCTTTCTAGCAGCAGAGACCAGGTACTCTCATTTAGAAAACAACTAATTTTAGCTTTAATAATGGCATCTACTAAGCTTAGACATTACTTTGAAACTCATACTATTCATGTTAAGACTAATTATCATGTTAAGTGTGTCTTAAGAAAACCAGAGATGTTAGGAAGAATGGCTACGTGGTCAGTCAAACTCAGTGCATACGATCTAGTATATGAACCTACAACATCAATAAAGTCTCAAGCACTTGCGGACTTTGTGGCTGATTTCAGTAGTGACATTCAACATGAAGTAGTCCTTGAAGTTCAACAATCAGAAGAATCCAAGGATAAGTGGACCACTGACGGTGCATCAAATGTTAGAGGAACATGTCTAGGCATCATACTAAAATCGCCACAAGGGGACATAATACCCCAATCTATAAGCTGTAAGTTTCAGGCAACCAATAACGAAGCGAAATATGAGGCGCTGATAGCAGGATTACATTTAGCCAGGAATCTCAAGATCAGGTATCTCCAGGTATATGTAGATTCACTATTAATTGCTAACCATTTTAATGGATCGTATGCAGTAAAGGGTGAGAGGTTAGCCATATATCTTACAATAGTTAAGCAATTATCTGTGGAATTCGAAATTTTTAATATTACACAACAATTGAGAAGAAAAATGAAGTATCCAACACTGAAGAAGAAACATGTATTCGGAATCTTGAACCTAGTCATGGATCCTGGATTTCACGTATTAAGAAATACTTGCAGGATAGTGAGATCACAAGTGACGAAAAGAACCACAAAGCTTTTCGAATGAGCGAAATATGAGGCGTTGATAGCAGGATTACATTTAGCCAGGAATCTCAAGATCAGGTATCTCCAGGTATATGTAGATTCACTATTAATTGCTAACCATTTTAATGAATCGTATGCAGTAAAGGGTGAGAGGTTAGCCATATATCTCACAATAGTTAAGCAATTATCTGTGGAATTCAAAATTTTTAATATTACACAACAATTGAGAAGATAAATGAAGTATCCAACACTGAAGAAGAAACATGTATTCGGAATCTTGAACCTAGTCACGGATCCTGGATTTCACCTATTAAGAAATACTTGCAGGATAGTGAGATCACAAGTGACGAAAAGAACCACAAAGCTTTTCGAATGAGGGTATCTCATTTTATAATATTGCACAATATATTATATAGAAAGTCTATTGCAGGCCTATATTTGATCGACTCAGAAGCAGGCAAGGGTGCATGATGGTTGGCTACTATAGAAGGAGATATTCTGCCAAGATCCTAGAACGTTGTCCGTCTCAAAACCTACTTTATGTAAGTTAGAAATTATCTTTCCATAATTATTTTTATATTTGTTATTCTTTATCAAAGTAGTGACTTGAGTGTCAGAGGGGTGTTAGTCAGTCTAACACCCACCTTCACCAAGGTTTCATGTTTTGCAGGAAGGATTCCCGAGGATCCTGATAGAAGACAGAGATTGGCCATCTCTCCTAAGTCTAAGGTATTCAAAATCCATTCAAAGGTTTAAACGGCTTTCGCCTTTCTAAGTAGATTGGGTTTCTACACCCCGTCAGGAGCGCACGATATCCAAGTTTAGTTCGAGGTGGTGCGACCGGTTCATGTAACAGTGGCTGATAATTTCATCATTGTTGGCTATATGTTGGACCTTATGAATATTATCAATGGAGTAACACAGACGTGTTATACAGCCGGGCATGACCTAAGCAGTTTAACATTGACATGTTAACCAAAGGTTATTGGCATTTGCATGTCACTACGGGTAAAACCCACTACGTTGGCATGTCCCAAGTTAATAACCCAAAATCCTGACACTTAAGCGGATTGGGGACACCCTTGAGAATCCTGAGGTACAATTACTAAACAAACAATTTGTTTGACAGCTATACACAGGGGACAACTAAAATTTGTCATACTTTGAGTATGTTTGTACTCCCTATCATTATGTGGTATATATCTACCAAGCCTGATTCTCGATGAAGGTACTTACTTAAAATTGCTTATTAATTTTCAATTTTGGGTAGACTCGAAATATTTGATGACTAAGTTATGGTATGTTTGTACTGGTATTTTTTCAAACTATTTATCAGAAACAAGGTATGTTTTCCTAAACTAAAGTTTAGACCTAATATATTATTAAAAATGTTCATAAAGGATCCGGTATCCCAAAAAGATACCTAAATCTATTTTTTAATATAACATAAGACTTAACTACCTAAAGATCCTTATTTTCTAAAAATATGTCAAAAACATATCAAACACATAACAATCATGGCATATAGTCATAAGTTATTTACTAATATTGAGAGTGCAGGAAAATTAGTGATCGGGTTTCATCCAAAAGCTGGACTCGAGCCTTGTATTTATTGCCATCATCATCCTGTTCAACCACCTTCTCCACCGCCTTCACAACTGACTCATTACACGTGGTTATCTGCTCTAGGCCCTATTATAAGAAAATCTGTTAGAATTTATTTAATGCAGGTTTAGAATCCAGGATACTGAAAGTATGTTACCAAATGATTGAGGACATGAAGCTTCTTATAGGCATCAACATAGTCCAGGCCTTTGTAGATAGCTACATCGGCAGCATCACATAGCTTTCTCTTTGACAACGGTGATCTTGGGGTGTAGAGTAGAAGCATCAGGTTTGGGAGCTTCAGCAGCAGGCTGAGTCTTTCCCTTTTTTACGGCTTTGCTTTTAGAGACCATGCTATCGATGTCGTTGAGGGAAAATCGAGAGCTTGAACTACAAGCGTCTGCTACAGGATAATGGGTTAGACTCCTAAATATACGTTTAACTAACATATAGATAAAACTTTCTTTTTTACCAGACAAAGCTGATTGAGAATCATACTTCGGGATTCCTATAAAGAGTCGGATAATTCAGAATTATACAAATACTTGTAAGGAAAGAGATGAAGATCGAAGTAAAAAGCTTTACCTATTAGCTTTGAGAAGATCCAAGTGAGAGAACCGTGAAGGATTATGATTATATCCTATAGAAGCAACGGTAATTTTGCATTGGAACTCGGGAAGAGTCCTATCGAAACCTTATCATTAATTTACTGTTTGAATTTTAAAATTTTACAGATGTCGATAAAGCTGACAACTGTTAAATTTGGGGACAATTGTTAGGGGTCATTTTTATGACTAGGGATCCTGAGTCTCTGGCAGTCTTTAGTATCCTAATAGGTTTCGGGATCCTTAACATTTATAAAGCTAACCGTTGTATCCTTCTCCCATCTTGATTTATTCAAAGGTAGAACGTCTGCAGTCAACCTCATCCCTGAAGAATCGGTCAGGGAGTTAGGAAAAACGTGTGAAAGATGCGAGAAAGAGTCTACAACGGTCATATTTGAAGACCAAGTAATCTCCGGGATTCTCGGAGAGTTAGTTAGCTTATCTTTTTGTATTTATTCAGCAGAAAGATCATATAGGAAACACAATTCACGACTCTCACAACACAAAACACTCGAAAACACCTCTGTAACACTTAGATTTCGATCATTCACTGCCACATTTGTACTTTTTTCATCAATTTATACAAGAACAGGATTCCTGAGGTTTTATGCCGGCAATCCTTAGGGATTAAGGGCTTTCCTCGTACATCATCGTGTCAAGCTTTACTTTTTCGTTCATAAGTTTACATTTTTATCAAGCACACTACCTCACAAACTAAATTTGATCACTTGATTATCTTATGTAATTTTTGGTCAAAACAATTGTCATAGTGGGGAACATCTCATAGATTACTGAATAAGTATTTTCTGTTAATAATCGAGCACTCAAACATAAAGGTTGATGAACTGTGGATGAACATACTATCTCTGGATTGCACAAACCGAGACCCTTCACAAAGGGGTTGCGAGCTGACTTGATACAAGTCCGTATATATATATATATATATATATATATATAGATAAAAGACATGTAATGACATGCAATAGGTGAAAAGAATACTCAATAATAGTGCAAAGCTACTCTGCAAAGCATAAATTTGAGCAAAAAGACACGCAATGTCAATGTCGTGCTATAGGAAAATTCAAAAAGATATGTCAAAAGACATACATACTAGTATACTTGTAAATATTTTTCTCTTTGAGAATGTGTGACTGAGAAGGAATCTCTTATCAAGGCATGTAAGTCCGTAGTGCAATGACCCTGAGCATTTACTGTTTCTGAACATGTAAGTCCGTCGTGCTATGTTTGTAATCAAATTTGTCAGAGATTTCCAGAACAGTCCGTTGACCCGTGCTAGTTATGCTCTTTTTGTTATTTTTAGGTGCTCAAAAGATCATGAAGAATGAAAGTTTATCCGATAAGTTGTGGGGTCCATTAAATTCATCAAAAACTCATCTAAATCAAAATAAGATAAATACATGTCTCTGAGATGTGAGTGTGTGACCCACTAAGTCATGAATAACTATTACCCAGAAGACATGATAAATTCATTCACTGCTTGCTTGTCAATTAAGGTATAAAGGCTTGAGTTTAAAAGGATAACATATTAGCAAATACCAAGACCTATCTAAGAAAATGAGTGGCTGATAAGTATAGCTTACTCTGCTCTAGAATGATATGATCCCATAATAGAGTTTCTCTCAAAAATATTATATCTTAGTGTTTCAAAGTTGTCTCATATATTGAAAAGAACAAAAATATTTTGTGTTTTTAGCTTAATTAAAGTTATTTTTATTTTTATCTTTGTTTGTATTTCATAAGTATCAAAATGACCATCCCTGCTTGACCGACAATCCAAAAGAAAAGGTTTTTGAAAAGTTCGAAGTGTCTCAAAGTTTGAGGCCGCATACTTTAAGTTTGCGCCCGCATACTCTAAGTTTGCGACCGCATACTCAACTTTGCCTATAAATAGGACTCGAAGTTTGCGGTTAACGGTTTACACCAACCGCATACTTCCTTTTCCTTTCAACCGCATACTCTGTTTTTCAATTGTTGGAACCGATTACTTGATCTCAGTGTGATCTTGTTGCTATATTTGTGTTCAACTATTCAAGGCGACATCAAAGGTAAAGGTTATGTCCATAGATTCATGCAAATCAAGCATGTGGAATGTGTTTGACTAAAACTGATAATGAACCGGAAGTTTTTTTACCAAAATTGACCATCTAAAATCCTGCAAAAACTGAAATTGGTCCAATGGTTTTGGTCAAGATCATGTGCCGACCACGAATCCTTAAAAAATCCAAACTAAAACATGTTAAAACTCATAAATTTTGAGCGTTTCAAAAGTTTGCGGTTTTAGTAAAAGTTTGCGGTTTCTTGAAAAGTTTGTGGTTTGTTTTTAAGTATGTGGTGTCACCTAGTTTGCAGTGTGTCCAAAGTATGCGGTGTTCATAAAGTTTACGGTTTTAAAATCAAAGTTTGCAGTCTCATCTTTTGTCTGAAAACTTTGAGTCTGTCGTTTTAGAATCTAACTTGTTCTATTAATTACAGGAATGGCAGATTTGAAATTTGTTAAGGACCATAATGAACCAGCTTACTTAGAGTACCCACCACAGATTCATAGCATTTTCAAATCAATGATCATGGGATTAAGGGAATCCAGGGTTTTTCATGCTCTTTTACAACATCCAGATATTTGTGAAGACTTTATTAGAAATTTTTGGAGCACAACTAAAATAATCTCCGAAAATGATGTGGAAGGGATAGCTGGTACAGTTGCGGGAAAGAGAATTGTAATTACTGAAGCTGTGATAAGGACTTGTCTGAACTTTGGTGTAGTCCCAAACATCCTACAAGTTATATTGTTGAACAGATGACTGAAACCTTCCAAAGAATATGAGGGTGAATTACCATCTATGTTGAAGAGATATCTGCCACCGTACTGGAGATACTTAGCTCACGTGGTGAATCAGTGAATTTCGGGAAGAAAAGGAGGTTATGATGAATTAAGTGTTAGCATGACATCAATGGTCTATGCATTGGTGACGGGGGGAGAATTTCAATTTCTCAAGAGTTGTGTTTGATGAAATGAAAAGCAACTTGACGGGAAAGAAGAAGTCTGTGTTCTTGATGTACCCCCAATTTCTACAGATGATCATAAACCGAGAACATTCGGAGTTGGCCATGACTCAAAGGAGGTTGCACATAAAGGTGATGGACAAAAGTTTTCTATCCTATATGTGTATGAACAAGCACGGGTACTATGTTGGTCTGAGACCCTTAGAGAAATTCGGTGCCTTTCCAGAGACCGACGGTAACCAGCCTCAACAACCACACCCACAACAACCACCACCCCCACACCCACAACAACCACCAACACCACCACCTCAACCTCATCATAGACAAAGACGTGCTCCCCGACAGGCTCAGAATCAGGCTGAAGTTCCTATTACCAATGAGCCTGTGATACCAAATGTACAGTTGGCCGACGAACACGAAAATGAATTCAATTATAATATTGAAGGGCCTATATACTTCGAGAATGAAGAGAATGTGAAAAATCTCGAAGGCATGGCAGATCTGAACCTGGACGGTTTGATGTTCTCTGACACTGGGACTCAAAGTGTTACTAATGAAAAAGGAGACGAAGTTCAGAGTTCAAGTGCAGCGAATATGGAAGAAAATATGAATGAGTCTGAAGGAGACTCAGAAGGTGATGAATTTGATTTATCTAAAACAGAAAGTGAGAGAGAAGAAGAGCCCATCAACAAATATCAAGGAGCTTATTGATCAAAAGAAAGGTTGCTGGGAAACCTCCTCTCATCAACCCTTCTAAACAACAAAGTGATACTTCCGATGAAGACTACGATGTTGAAGCTGATCTAGTTCCGAGGAAGAAAGCAAAGCTATCTGAACAACTCCCGCAGAAGTCCACACTAATCATCACACCTACTGTCACCACTTAGCAAGATAAGGGCAAAGCAAAGGAAAGTTATGCGCCCGTAGATGTTCAAGCCCTACAACAAAGAGTGTTTATGCTAGAACAAAATTCAGTCGCCAAAGACTTGTAGATCGAAAAACTCGAATCAGAAAATCATACCCTGCAAACGACCATCAACATTCAAAGTGGTCAGATTCAAAGTTTAAGAGACAACATGAAGCATGTGCTTAAAGAGTTGAAAAGACTGAAGGAAAAGAAGGAGAAAAAGAAAAGGAAGAGAGAAGATGGCTGCAGTGGCAACGATAACAGTAGAGGTGATGATGATGGCGATGATGGTGATAATAATGAAGATCGAAAGGATGGTAAAGATCAAAGTAAAGACCAGGAAGACCAAAGAACAAGCTCTCAAGAAGATCTATCAAGAGCTATGGTCGTGTACGTTCCTGCGTCAGAGGATAAAGGAGCACATCAGTCTGAAAATGACTTTTCATTTGAGTTTGAACAGGGTCTTGATGATTTACTTAAGTCAGACTTGGAATTCTTATTTGAAAAGGATTCAATTGTTCTAGATGATGAATTTGCATGAGAGGATATCATTGAGGCTGAAGATTTCTTTGATACTAATGTGCCTACCTCTCCTACATACATCGGTGCTCAGGGAAAGGTGATTACCGGTATTGACAGCGATATATTCACCGAAGGTAATTCACCTCCCCATGTGGATGTATCTGCTGAATATGTTGCTGAACCAACTCACACATCCAAAGAAACATCGTCCCCAGCCGCCCCAGATACAAAGAAGAGTATGTACAAGACTCTTCCTCTAGAAGAAGTCCATTATGTTACTTCATCCAACGCGCTTGCAAAGAAGAACGATCGTTCTCCTATCTTAAGCTGGATGTATGACAGTGAGAAGCATCTCTAGCTGATCAAGAGAAAGAATGGGCGAATAGAATACTTTGCTAATATGCATGATTTTTAATCATTGCCCAGATATGATCTTAGAGCACTGAACAAAGCTCCATTCTACAATCTGGGAAACAATGGAGATGTAAGAAGTTTTGCCTCATTCCTTGATAGAGAGTGCGATAGTGACTTCAAGATAATGAAGACTGCTTAGTGCAAGAGGGTGACATCAGAATACATGATTGACAGAATCACCCAAAAGCCTTGTATCATGGAAGTCTATCCTCCTCCAAAGACAGTTGACAGTGTTCCTGTACATAAAGGTCTACCCGACAACACACTGAGTAAGCTTGAGTACTGGTCTTATAGTCTTATGACCGGGTTTCACGACATTCAGTGTACTGACAGAGAGTTCACAATTGCTGACCCTATGGATCTTCTGAAGTTTGGGAAGGAAGACATGCTGAGACTGTCCAAGCAGATACTGTTCGTGCCTGAAGAGAATGAGAAGGATACTAAGCCGTTTATAAAAGTCTTGGCCAAGGCGTTAGTTCAAGACCTATATGCGGGAGCGGTTGATCATTCAGCTGATGTTGAAATTTTGTGAGTTCCTTAAATGTATTAGCCTAGGGGGAGATTGTAAGGATCCAACCTAATAGGCTAACGCATCAAGAGATCACCGGGAAGTTCAGAAGACGGCGTTTTGGAAGTGTCCGGCCGCATACTTCATTGCCTAGCCGCATACTTGAAGTATGTGGCCCAGGCCCAACCAATTACTTGTGATTAGTATAAATAGTTATTTTGTTTTCTGTAATCGGTCAGACGAGTTGTTGAACGTTATTGTATTGTGTTTCAGTGATTTAATTAATATACGAATCGTTTGATAGTTGATTGTGTCTCGTCCTCTTTGTTTCTACCTACAAGTCACGTATCGAGTCTGTTTTCGTCAGGTTCAACACGCTATTGAATCCGTTAATTGAAGATCCTCAAGAATACGGACCTTGCAGTTTTTTTATGAATATTTAAACCTTAAAAGTAGGATTTTAATTGCTATTTCGTCTTTATATTATTAGGTATGTGATTAGTTATTTAAACTCATATTATTTTGATTATCTAAAATAAAGTAAAGGCTATTGGTTTTGCAAAGCCCCAGTATTTAAGCCTTAAAAAGTAGGATTTGGAAAGCCCCAAATTTAATTTACATATGTTTAAATTGAAGTGTAAACTGAATTATGTGTTTTTATGTTGATTCTGATTTGAACATGTATAAAATTATCTTTATACAAATTTGGAAAAGCCCCGATTTTAATTTACACATGTTTAAATTGAATTTACACATGTGTAAACTGAATTTACACAAGTGTAAAGAGTTGTTATTCATGTGTTTTTATGTTGATTCTGTATCTAAACATGTATGAAATTGTCTTTGTTGATGTGTATATATATATGTAAATTGTCTTTGTTCATGTGAATTGATTTTTGTATATGGGTTTTAGATGGGTAGCAAGCACATGAGGGATCGAAGATCTTGGTTCAAGACGGTGTAAAAGTCGGCTTCCTAGTGTATATGTTTTTTTTTGTAAAAATATGTGTGTATTTTTTAATGTAATTTTCTGATTTATAAATATGTGTAAATTAGTTGTACACATGGGTTCTTTAAGTATACAGATATGAATATATAGAGGTAGAGAGACAAATATGAATATATGAGAGAGAGTGCTTTTGTTAAATAAATCAAGTAAATTACCCTATTTACCCTTTTAGGGGCATTTTAAAAAGAAAAATTAAAAAAAATTACAGATTTAAGGTGGACCATATATTATTATATTTGTTTAAGATATGTGGTTGTGAGAGGGTTTTTGGGTTTTCACAATAAGGAAGAGTTTTCATTTGATACATCTCCTATATATATAAATAGGGGAAGGTTCCGAGAAAACCACATAGTTAGCCGAAAACCAAGAAAACCACATAGTTAGCCGAAAACCACTAAAAAACAAATTTTAACCAATAATATAATAATATTTAATTTTTATTTTTTTATTTTTATTTTTTATAAGAGTATCAATGTAATATTACACATTTTTACCAAAAAATAATTTAAGTATTGGCTTACGTATACGTAACCCATAGTGTTACGTATACGTAAACAGAAAACAAAAAAATTGCGGTTACGTATACGTAACCCATAGTATTACACATTGTTTTAGTGGTTTTCTCGGTTTTCGCCTAGCTTTGTAATTTTCTCTTGATCCCTCCCCTATATATATATATAGCGGAAGTATTAAATACAAAGTGTTTTTTTGTTGAAAAGCGTAAGAAGTATTTTGAAGCGTTGATCTAGGAAATCAACGATTAGGATCAAATGTGATTGTTTTAAACGTGAAAAGATTCCGAAAAGAGTAAAATTGGAATAGCCTACCTTTGTTGAATTTTTACAAGTTCCCACATTTTTTTTAAAACAAGCATAACTTTTTTATACGACATTATTTTTTTTTAAATTACACCATAAAATCGAGCATTTTATTCTCTTTAATTTGAGTATACTCTTGTTGTACTTTAAAAAAATGACTTCTTTTTAAAGGTCGATGTGCTGTGCGTATACTATGCGTGATTATGGTCATGTGTATAACATGCGTAATTACGTGATTATGTGATTATGGTCATGATTATAACATGTGTGATTACGTGATTATGGTCATGTTTATAACTTGCGTGATTACGTTATTATAGTCATACGTTATTATAAATCATGCGTGATTATAACGCGGACGCATTTACCCCTCGCCCACCGAACACATGTCGCATACGGGTGACTTCGTACGCTTCGTATGCTAAAACACTTTGTACGATAACCGGCCCCTATATATATATATATATATATGGACATGTTTAATTAAGAACCATAATTTTGGCGAGAACCAAAAGAACCATGTATTTATACACAAATGTAAGGATGCATGTATGTATTTGTGCATATATAAAGTAAGGATGCATGTATGCATTTGTGTAAGAATGCATGGTTCTTTTGGTTCTCGCCAAAATTATGGTTCTCAATTGAACATGTCCCTATATATATATATATATATCCTATATAATAAACAAGTAAAATTTAGTGACACATGACACCTCCACATTTCACCTCAAGAATTTTTCCCGCCTAAAAGATAAAATATCGATTTATTCATTCAAATATATTAGCTTCAATAAACATTTTTTCCCTATAATTAAGTTATTTTAAGACATAATGGTCAAATTCTTTTTTTAAATTTAAAAGATTCCTAAATTATTATGCGGAATAAAAAATAATTAATTAACCTTTTATTATACTCTTAATCTAAATAAATAACTTCCTTAACTTTCTTTTTAAGATTGAGTATTTAAAACAAAAAACTTCTAATTTATTACTTAAAAGAATCTCAATTATTGGTATGTTTCAAACTTCTAATAGTCAAATTTTCAAGGGATAAAAAACTTGAGAATCTTTGATTTGATTTTTTTAAACATTTTCAAATTTCACTCCATCAATTATTACAATTTGTTTTCTGTACTTACTATATGATACATTTTTACACCTATAAAATTTACACATAAATATTTTAAAACTTTATGTATTGATATTTTTCACCCCCGTGTGTTATACACGGGATCTAAACTATCTATATTATATAATAAAGGAAAATCATAGGAGACACGCATCACTGTCTGGTTAATTCTCACCTTTATTTTCCCGTCTCTCTCTCATATTAAATATTAGATTTTCTATTTCTCTCTCCTATTAAATAATAATTTTTATATTAATAAATCTAATTACGGATACTTATTATTTAATTATAAATAGTTATTATATCGTCAATCAAATGAACTTAATATGAACCAACATTTATCAATTAAATTAAAAAATTAATACTCAGTTGAAAAAAAAAAGTTTTAAAAACTAACTTAACATACCTTATAACTGTCACGACAAATTACATTTTTTTAAAAATATTTTGACGAGTGAGTTTGTTAATAAATTACATCATATTTTATTCAACTGATGTAATATACGGGTTAATACACTGGTTTTTAAAAATATAATTTTTTTATTACTAAATATATAACATTTTATTTATTTAACCCGTGTAATACACGAGATTTTAACATAGTATATATATATATATATATATAGGGTTGAGTTCGTGAGAGAACTAACTTTTATAAGAGAACTAGAGAACTCCTCATTAAAGGGAAAAAAATAATTAAAAAAATCATAACTCAAAATATAAATCAAAAACTAAAAAAGTGGTTCGGAGAGCATGTTTCCCACGTCGTCCTCGTTAAAAAAATATAAAAAATAAAATAAAAATAATAACGTAATATTGCATATGTGTAGTACCACCGCAAAAACCTAACCCACCCCAAAAACCTAAACCCCCAGCCCACCCCCACCCCTACCCAAAACCTAAACCCCCACCCCACCCCAAACCTAACCCCACCCCACCCACCCCCCAAAAACCTAAACCCCCCACTTACCCCCCTCTAAAAACCTAACATAAAAGCTAAACTAAACCCAAAAAACTAAACCTTAAAGCTAAACCGACTATTTTTTTTAACGAGGACGACGTGAGAAACAAGGTCTCCGAACCACTTTTTTAGTTTTTGAGTTACGATTTTTTTTGTCTTTAAAGAGGAGTTCTCTAGTTCTATTCCTAAATGTTAGTTTTCTTTTGAGTTACGTATATGTAAACATGTTTATATATGTAAACATGTGTCAACAAAAACAATATAGTGGGGAAGAAGAACCGAGTTACATATACGTAGCTCAGAGAATGTGTCAAAAGAACACAAAAATGGGAAGTACATTAGAGTTACGTATACGTAGCTCTTGCAAGAATACGTATATGTTTTCAATAAAATAAATGAGCAGGTTCTGGTTACATTAAACAACTACTTATTCTCAAAACTATAACATTTATTAAATACATATAAGTTTTCAGGATAAACTTATTAAATAACATCTACTAATTACGTATATGTTTTTATGTATTAATTGCGTATATGTATTCAACTTTGAAACAAAATTATAAGATGCATAAAACAAAAGTAAATGATAATAAGAATTTTGTAAATGATTACGTATACGTATTCAACATGAAAACAAATTATAAGATACATAAAACAAAACTAAATGAAAAACATTTTGTACAAAATCTTCTTTTGTCACCATCCTTCAAAAATCATTCAAAAAATTTAATAAAATGTAAAGATCAATGCACAACATAAAACCTCATTTTTTTTCAAACTCATCTCGCCAAACCGTAGTTTTGGTCTGCCGATGGATTCTTGATGCTGCAAAATAGAATTCTTGCCCTCAATTCCTACACAAACTTCATAGCAAACTTTCATTTAGAAAGTAATAGGTTCTGATCAGAAATTCAAAACCAAAATGTACCCAAGCGAAAAGAATACTAATTCAACCCAATTCAAACAAGTGATCTAGTACGGAACTCAAGTGGTTACTTTTTGAAGCCCCGCCTACTTCACTTGTAAATTATTACATGCCGAAATTGAAATTAGATGATTTCATGCTTTACAATCCACAACCTCGACCGGCGTATCCACCGCCGTCACATCTTCCACCACCACCTTCGTTTCATCTCCCTCTCCAACCACTGTAAAACCACAAGTAAGCGGTGAACGACGGAGATCTGGGTCTTCAAGAGGGGAGAGTGAACATGGGTCTTCAAGCCGGGGACCATATCGGAGGTCTTCATGCCGAAAAAAACGAAGATCTGGAATGGAGAAGGAGAAATTTTGAGATCTTGAATGTTGATTTTGATATCTTGAAACATGGAGGTCCAGATCTTGAATGGAGAATTTTAAGAAAAAACCTTTTAATATATTTAAAAACTAATTGGAGAGAGATGATATGCAAATTTAGTTGACTTGAAAAAAAATAAAAACGTTAATGGGAGGATAGTTTGGGATTTGGATTGAAAAAAATATAAATATTAGAGTAAATTACAAATTGTGTCCTTTAACTATATATTAAATTGTAGGTTATGTCCTTTGACTTTAAAAATTACACCAGATGTCCTTTTTTTTAAACTTTGGCACACTTTGAGCCATTTTCATTAACTAGAGTTAAAAGTTTTTCAGTTAAGTCTTGTTATGTGTCTTACACTTGAGGACAAGATGGTCATTTTATCCTATAAAAAACAAAAAGTGTGATTAAACTCCAAATAAATAAAACCTAAATTTCTTTTTTAAAAAATCTTTTCCTTTCACTCTCATCTCTTTTCCCTTCCATCCATCTCTCTCCCCCCCTCTATCTACCCTATCTTTATCTTTACCCTCCCTCCGGCACAATAACCGACTCAAATCAAATCCGCTACTAGTTCCGACGTTGCCCCAATGACCAGAACTCTAAACGCTGCTCCCTACAAAATCAACGGTCAGATCTCAAAACCCAACTATATCCTCCGACGACCACCACTAACCCTGACCAGATTTGCAACTTCTTAAAATAGGGTTTGAGGAAGACTAGTACAATCGAAGGTTTGGATATGGCCACCATTGTTGAAGCTTCAAAAAGTGATTTCAGTGAGATTTTTTAATCAGAGAATAGAGATATGTTGATGTGGTTTAATCGAGGGTTTGGGTCAAGATGGAAAGTTCAGTGGTCACAAGTCACTAGTCAAAACTGTAATTTTTTAATTGATGGCGGTTGTTCGGCCAGAAACGGGGGGAATGGATGTGATTTTGGTCGACTTCATTCTAATTTTCTGATTGGCTGAGACTGGTTTTCTTGGATTTCGCCTAACTTTGTTGTTTTCTCTTGATGCTCTCCCTATATATATATATATATATGGTGTATATTGAGTGGAATCCCATGTGAGTTATGAAAACTCCCAAAACCCAACATTTGGTTCTCATTCATCCACATCACCCTTCCTTTCAATATATATTTTAATCAATCAAGGGTATTTAGGTAATTTCATATACATATGACTTTATATAATAATTTAATATTTTTAAACATTTCATATTCTCTTTACTCATTTAATACCTCTTTTATCTCATTTACAACACCCATCAAATCAAAACTCTTTTATCCTATTCCATTTAAATAAAACCCACGATTTATTTTTTTCCTTTTAAATCAATACCACCTTTATCATTTATATTTTTTCTTATTTCTCAATACCATATTTCCAATATCACCATATCTTTTAAAACCACCTTTCACCATATCTTTCAAACTCATATTTCCTTAATTTCCAAGTACAAATCTCGAGATTATCATATTTCCTTAATTTCCAAGTACAAAACCACCTTTCACCCTTCCATTCTCTTTATTTACAATTTTCCATCTCTTTCATCCTCACTTTCCTCTATTAATGTTCAAGCTTCCATTAATGGGTAAATCCTCAAATTCAAGAAATTTCACTCATCTTCATCCACAACCACTAAATGTAGATTACCCATTAATGTCTTATTCTCAACCTTTACTTTCTTGTTCCCCATCAATGCTTGTCAACAACCCCCCCCCCCCCAATAAATGATGGTTCTTTGGTTCTTATTACCCCCAAGATCCGCCTTTAAAATACCTTCAATTGACAATATTTCTTCCTTTTTTTTCTACTCCCATTTCTTTATATAATTTTATTTTTGTTTCTTTTTTTTTCTACTCTCTACTGCAATTTGAAATTAAAAATTGATGCTAGGACTTTATAAGCATATAAACAAAATGAGAATTCATGTGTGTTTAAAATTAATGTGTTATATTTATGAGTATATGTAGGTCTCTATAGTTTTTGTGTTTGTTTTATTTTATGTTACAATCTTCCAAAACATTCAACCTTTTTAATATTTTATTTTTTAATCAAATTAAGTGCAATATTAAATCATATTTAACGTAGTTACATATGTAACAATCCTAGTTACATATATTACATTTCCTAGTTAGATAAAGTTTATACATTAATACCATGAGTTTGGTTTGATTTTGGATTATGTTAATTAAAAGTTTGGTTTGATATGTAACAATCCTCTTACTGCAAAACCATCACTCTCGAGGTCGGTAGTTCGGACCCAATTGACAACGTTAAGACTAAAATCCAAGACAAGGAAGGAATCATTTAGACCAACAGCGTTTAATCTTCGCCAAATAAAACAACTCGAAGATGCAACATCAAGGCTAAGAAACAAAAAGATACAAGCGTAATGGATTTTATATGTGAGGTTTTATGCTTCTTGTAAAATTTACTTATTACATTCTATGGTGCTTTTCTTTGTAAGCTTTTTGGCAGTCCAATATGTAACATTGATAGTTACATATGTTACATATGTTTCATTCATATCATTTAACTCACCGCCACATATATGTTACAAAATAAAAAAAACGTTACATTTCCATTTAAGAGTGAAATTGATTTGTTACATATATGTTACATGGCATGATATATAATATGTTACATATTTAATATTAAATCAAAATAAATTATTACATCCAACAGAAATGTAACATTCCTGTAACAAATATGTACAATTAAAAAATTGTATAATATTTTCATACATATTTTTAATATTTTTATAAAAATATGTACAATTAAAAAATTATTACATCCAACAGACATGTAACATTCCTGTAACAAAATTTCTGTAATGTTTTTATACAATTCTATTTTATACATATCTAGCAAACATTTACAATGAATAAAACTTTAATAACCCGGTAACAAGTATGTATATTTCTCAAATCCTACAATATTTTTTTACATATGTTAAAATGTTACATTTGTATAATTCAAAAATTCTAAGCATAATACATCCAACAGCCATGTAACATTCATGTAACATGCAACCGATATGTAACATTTCTGTAACAAATATGTACAATTCAAAAATTCTAGATTAGTTATTGTCACACCCCACCGAAGGCGGAAACTCGGAGGTGAGACGAAAGCGGTGCATTGAACACTTAGGCGCAAGAGAATGCTAACGGGTACATCGCAATTTACAAAAGAACTATTACTAAACCTAAAATTAAAAGAAGTCATACAACATCCGAAATTCAAACAATAAAAGGAGCGTCTTATAAATAACCAAAGTCATAGGTACTAAGTTTGTTCCAACGTGAAACCACAAAATCTAAACAAAAGCGTGCCCCCGTGAACCTTATCTTCATTTCTGTTTACCTGAAAGCATGTTTCAAAAACGGGTCAACTATATAAATAGTTGGTGAGTATCGCAGGTTTTACGACTCTATAAAAGTTTATAAAAATCCAAAGTCAGTACACATGTATTAGACAACATATTACCATAAGCCGTAATCAAAGCCTAGACAAAATAAAAATAAAGTACCCCATACGAAAGTCTTATGCCAACAACCGCCTAAAAAATAATTGGCTAACTTTGCGCCCACGTGACCCTACAAGTCTGGTTGGCACGACCAAACCATGAGCGGGTGTGTCAACCCAAGTAGTATTACTCAAAATTCCCAACGGCTACGCTCAGCTAATTGATTACAAAAAAAAAATTGGGGACTTTAATGCATAAACATAAAAATAACTCATGTAATCAATGTATCATGTAACATGTGACTAAATAAAAAAATGAAACAGCTTTCCCCCAAAAACAGTAAAACAGTAAGTAAAAAGGGGCCGCGAAAACTCACCTGAGAGTGAAACGCGAAAAAGTGCGATAAAACAGTGAAACAGCCAACGGTGGTATCCTAACCGAGTCCTACTAATAAGTAGACACAAAATGTATTTAGGAAACCTAATATGTGTGGCTAAGTCAAAAAAAGTCAAAAGTGGCTATGCAGTCAATTGTATAGCCAAAACCCGTGCACGTGCGTACGAACCGTTAAGAATTGTAAAACCGGCTTTTATATGAATTAATAACCTTAAAGCTTTAAGTTTTAGATTTTTAATAAATAACATCAATAGTTAAAAAAAATCACAGTTGATAAAATTTCATGTCACGGTTTCGTATGATCAAAAACGCGATTACGCGCGTAAAGTCCGGTCTACGGTTTAAATACGATTCGTCCAAAATTAGGGTTTTAGTGTGATATTAGCACCCAATTTAAAAATCAAATTTTATGTTTTAAACGGGGTTATACTTCTGTCCAAAATCCCTTAGAATTTTTATAAAATTAATTTTATATAAAAATTTTCCAAAATTAATAACTTTTTATAAAATTTAAATGGACCATAATTTCAAAACTATACTTAGACATAAAGTTACTGCTTCAAATTTATACCAATTGATCACATATATAAATAAAAATTTCTGACCAATTTTCATATTTTTTTCAATTTCCAGATTATTTAATATTATTAAAAGTTTACAACTTCGGGAAAAAGAGTTAAACACATCAAAACTTTACCAAATTATTACCATATTATTTTTAAGTCAATAAAAGATCCCGTAACAAGTTTCAATTCCTGATTTTATCCAGAAGTATACAAACACTAAATCGTCCGTTTAAACTTTATAAATACTAAACGTATACTTAAACAACTCAAATTTTCATAAATTTTGGACAGGAGTCTTAGTTCATCATATAACAATCACTGTCCAATTTTCAGAATTTGTCAATACTCAGAAGTATTTTCCCCAAATTTCCATCTATTAAACTTGTGTGAATTTTAATAAATAATCTATAAAGAGTTAGATAATCAATATTTCCATATACTCATTTTAAAACATATTCTACTGACTAAAACCACTTTTGGGTGCTGGATCAATAATTTTTAAAAATCCACCAAAAACATGTTTGTTCTTGATCATTTAAGCTATACTACAAGTTTGATTAAGGATTATACCTTCCAAATTCAACAAATGATGATGAAATTTGATGCTAAGCTACTGAGTTTTCCTTGATTTACAACCTACAATCACAATGTGGTTCAATTCCAAGATCAAAAGCTCAAAAATCAACAAAATGCTCTTTTAATTCAAGAAGATGCAAGTATGAACACCCAAGTGTTCATACACTTTGATCATCAAATCTTGCAAGAATTTCACTAGATAACTCATTGTGGATGATTACAACTAGTTTTTATCCACAAATCCTTGTTAAAACCACAAGATTCAAGCTAAAAACAACAAAACTTGAAAATCAAAGTAAGTGTGTGTAGTGTGTGTGTTCTTGAGAACACATGCAAGAATCAAAACAGAAATTTTAAAGATGAAATCATGTTAAAATATCTTTAAAGCACTAAAAACAAGCTCATAAATCCATTGGAACCAAGAATCAAGCTTTGAATTGGATTATTCTTGAGCTTGATATGAGATTTGTGGGTGTTTGGATGAAAAGGGGGAGGGGGTGGGGGTTACAGCTGAATTGTGGAGAAGGGAAGGGGAAAATGGGGTGGGGGTTGGGTATTTATAATGGAAATGTAATCTAGTGGTTTAAAAGACCAAATGTATAAAAAATACCCACTTTTTTATAAAAATTACACCCTTAAACACTCTAATAAATATTTTTATCCAAATATAAAATTCTAGTATCCAAAATAATGAATTTTAGAAATTTTTAAAACATAAAAACTCAAAAATTTTCAAAAAGTTATACCGGGTAAACACCGGGTTTTTAACGGAAGAACCACATGTGATCGTTAGTTAAATCAAGAATCACAAAAGTTAGCACATATAATGTTATAAAATATCATTCTTAACTAAAATATAAATATAAAAATTATTTTCGTGAATTTAGTTTTTACCGTTTATTTAACGCGTTCGCAGTATACGCAGTGTATGCACTTAACCGGGTTTTCTAGTTCGGACCTTAGTGTTTGTCTAAGGTAGTATTCCTAGAATTCCTAGAAACACTAAAAATATATAAAATCATAATATTAAAAAAATATAACGTATAAAAAGTCGAGAAATGGTAAGGACCTAAAAAACCGCAGTTGTCACATTATCCCCCAGTTGAAAGGAATTTCGTCCCGAAATTCAACTGGTGACAGTAGTAACCGCTTCCTTCTCAAAGAGATGAGGATATTTTTGCTTCATTTGGTCCTCGTGTTCCCATGTGAATTCGGGTCCACGCTTCGAGTTCCAACGGACCTTCACAATAGGGATACGACTGTGCTTAAGCGCCTTGATCTCGCGATCCAAAATCTCAACCGGTTCCTCGATAAAATGAAGCTTCTTGTCAAAACGGACTTCCTCTGGTGGTATCACTAAGGACACGTCAGCTAAACACTTTTTGAGGTTTGATACCTGAAAAGTATCGTGTATACCACTGAGTTCCTGAGGCAATTTCAATTTGTACGCCACGGGGCTGATTCTATCCACAATTTCATACGGCCCAATATACCTCAGATTGAGTTTACTCCTCTTTCCGAACCGAATAACGCCCTTCCAAGGTGAAACTTTTAAAAGTACTTCGTCACCAATTTGAAATTCCAAGGGCTTTCTTCGATTATCGGCATAGCTTTTCTGTCTGTCTCGTGCGGCCTTTAGTCTATCCCGAATCTTAAAAAAAAAATTTGTAGTCTCCTGAATAATCTCGGGGCCAGTTAAATGATTGTCACCAACTTCGGCCCAACAAAGTGGTGATCGACACTTACGTCTATTCAAAGCTTTAAACGGTGCACATCTGAGGCTAGCGTGATAATTATTATTATAAGAAAATTCGATTAACGGTAGATGTGTATCTCAATTACCACCAAAATCTATTACACATGCCCTTAACATATCCTCCATGGTCTGAATCGTCCGTTCACTTTGACCGTCAGTCTGAGGATGATAAGCCGTGCTCATATCCAAGCGCGTTCCCAGAGCTCGTTGTAGTGTCTGCCAAAATCGGGAAGTAAAACGACTATCCCTATCCGAAATGATGGAAACGGGCACTCCATGCCTAGAAACGATATCACCAATGTACAAACGGGCTAACTTTTCCATCTTATAATCCTCTCGGATGGGAATAAAGTGAGCAGATTTTGTCAACCGGTCAACAATGACCCAAATTGAATCATAACCGCTAGAAGTTCAGGGTAATTTGGTGACGAAATCCATAGCAATCTGCTCCCATTTCCACTGAGGGATGTCAGGTTGTTGCAAAAGTCCCGACGGTTTCTAGTATTCCGCCTTGACCTTAGAACATGTCAAGCATCTCCCAACATAACTTGCAATATCTTTCTTCATTCCGGGCCACCAATAAAATTCTTTCAAGTCTTTGTACATCTTGTCGGCTCCGGGATATACATAATACCTCGACTTATGAGCTTCATTAAAAATCAGTTCCCTCAAGTTATGGGAATCCGGAATCCACATTCGATCCAAATAATAAATCAACTCATCAGTTTTTTGTTCAAATTTTTTCTCAGCACCACATAAAAGTTCGTCTGTCAAGTTATTTCTCTGTAGTGTTTCCTTTTGTGCCTCGAGAATTTGAGCTTTCAAACTCGTTTGGATTGTCATCCCCAAAGCACGAACTCGAATAGGTTTTATTCTTTCCTTTCTACTCAAAGCATCTGCCACCACATTTGCTTCCCCAGGGTGATAACGGATCTCACAGTCATAGTCATTCAGAAGCTCAACCCATCGCCTTTGTCTCATATTTAACATCTTTTGATCAAATATATGCTGAAGGCTTTTGTGGTCGGTAAAAATAGTGCATTTGGTGCCATAAAGATAATGCCTCCAAATTTTGAGTGCAAAGACAACAACACCCAACTCTACGTCATGAGTTGTGTAATTCTTTTCGTGCACTTTCAATTGTCAGGATGCGTAAGCAATAACCTTATCCTTTTGCATCAACACACAACCAAGACCCTGGTGAGATGCATCACAATATACAACAAAGCCATCCGTACCTTTAGGAAGAGTTAGAATCGGAGCGTTACATAATTTCTGCTTTAATAACTGAAATGACTCTTCCTGCTTGTCACCCCATTCAAACTTTCTATCTTTCTGAGTCAAGAGGGTTAAAGACTAAGCTATCTTCGAAATTTTCTATAAATCGCCTATAGTAACCCGCCAAACCAAGAAATTGACGAATCTCAGTTGGGGTCTTAGGCTTTTCCCACTTCTTTATCGCCTCAATTTTGGCTGGATCCACATGAATGCCTTTCTCATTAATCACATGACCTAGAAAGTGAACTTCTCTAAGCCAAAACTCACACTTAGAAAACTTGGCGAATAGTTTCTCGTTTCGAAGCAATTCCAAAATCAACCGCAAGTGATGTTCGTGCTCTTCATTACTTCGAGAATATATCAGAATATTGACTATCACGAATTTGTCTAAATAGGGTTTACACACCCTATTGATCAGATCCATAAATACTACCGGGGCATTGGTTAGCCCGAAGGGCATAACCAAAAACTTGTAATGACCGTACCGAGTTCTGAACGCTGTCTTTGGTATGTCATCCTCCTGGACCCTTAATTGATGATAACCAGATCTGAGGTCGATCTTAGAAAAATGAGTCGATCCTTGTAACTGGTCAAACAAATCATCGATCCTCGGGAGTGGATATAGGTTCTTAATCGTCAATTTATTCAACTCCCGGTAGTCAATACACATTAGAAATGATCCATCCTTCTTTTTCACGAACAAGACCGGAGCTCCCCAAGGTGAGAAACTCGGTCTAATAAATCCCTTCTCTAAAAGTTCCTGTAACTGATTCGACAACTCTTGTAATTCAGACGGTGCCAGACGGTATGGGGATCTAGCAATAGGTGCGGCACCGTGTACCAAGTCAATCCGGAACTCAACTTGTAATGGAGGGGGTAATCCAGGCAAATCCTCGGGAAAAACTTCTGGGTACTCGTGTACAACTGGAATATCCTGAATCTTAACCTCCTTTGATTTCTTCTCAATGACATTAGCAAGAAACGCGTAGCTTCCCTTTTTAAGGTATTTCCATGCCTTCATGCAAGACACAATGCTCAAACTCCTCCCAGGCTTATCGCCTTGGACGTTCAGGACTTCACCGTTTGAAAGCGGAATTCGAACCATCTTTTCTGAGCAAACAATTTCGGCTCGGTTTTCGGATAACCAATCCATGCCAATAACAACATCAAAACTACCGAGCTCTATTGGGATAAGGTATACAATAAATTGGTGATTATTTAGGTTCATAGAGCAACCTCGGATAATGTCACTAGCTTTAATCAATTTACCATTAGCTAGTTCTATAGTATAGGCCTCTTTCAATTTCTGTGATTTTAACTTAATCAATGATCTAAATTCAGAAGATATAAAGCTTTTATCAGCCCCTGTATCAAAAAGTATAGATGCATAAAGATCGTTGACAAGAAACGTACCCGTCGTCACATTCGGGTCCTGACGTGCATCTGCAGCCCCAATCACAAAAGCTCTATCTTTAGCTTGATTCACTGCGTTCCCACCAATTCTACCCAATTTGGGACATTTTTTCCTGAAGTGATCAGTTGCCCCACATTCAAAACAACCCCTTGGTGCATTAGGGTCGAATCTGCAGTAGTTCGCTGTATGCCCCACTCGTTTACATTTTTCACACACGAACTGCTCGCAAGCCCCAAAGTGTTGAGAATTGCACTTGGCGCAAAGAGGTGGATTTCCAGTGTTTGCCCTTTTCTGTGATGTCACCGCCACATAATTCTTTACAAACTTACGCTTTTTACTTGTACCACCAGTAGATTTCTTCATAGCCTTCTCCTCTGGTTTCTTTCCAATTGTTCCTTTCTTAACCAAAATTCCATTTATCACCATCTCATCAGTTAATTCACTTGCCAATTGGATCGCACTTTGCATAGTAGAAGGTTTGGCTGAAGTAACCATTCCCCGAATCTGGGGCACCAATCCCCATATATACCTTTCAATCCTCTTAGATTCGAGTGTCACCAGATGTGGCACCAAACGGGACAATTCTTGGAATCGAGTTGTGTAAACCAAGATTTCAGCTCCTTCCATTTCTAGGTTCCAAAACTCAACTTCAATCTTCTTTATTTCATTTCGAGGACAGTATTCCTCAATCAACATTTTGTTAAACTCATCCCAAGTCAAGTTATCAGTAACCTGTTCTCCTAACGCATCAACTTGAGAATTCCACCATGTTAGGGCTTCGCCCTGCAGAGAGCAAGCAGCATACTTAACCTTCTGATTATCCAAGCAGTTACTGATTTTTATGACAGACTCCATCTTTTCTATCTAACGAACAATCCCAAATGCTCCCTCACTACCATAAAAATCCAAAGGTTTTCCTGTAGAGAAGTCTTTAAAAGTGCATCAGCGGTTGGTGTTACCAGTATTTGTGCCACCACCAGCACCATCACCACCACCACCAGCTCCACCACTGCCAGAAGCACCACCACTAGTGTCGCCAGCACTCCTGATTAACCCTGCGGTGATCTGTTCCACTATTCTTGGTATAGCCGCATCTATCCCTTGATTTATCAGCTGTTCCAAATCCGGCTGAGTATTCTCTGTCTCATATGCTGAGGATCCCTCCTCGGTGGCATTTTCTAAAAACGGAAACGGAATTTGATGAGAGTTTGAGTAAATGAAAATACTTGATTAAAAATCACTCAAAACATAGTAAACAAACCATATATAAAAGACATGTTTTTGAGAATGACAATAAAATTTTTAACCGAATCATGTACACAAGGTAACAAATAAAAACAATAACCAAATGATGTTTATAGCATACAAATAATTATCCAAAACATTGTTTCATTCCATCATCAAAAGATTTATAAAAATGCTTTATAAAGCATAGATAGTAGCTAGGGTTTACAAGAGCTAGTAATAATTTTACAAAATTAGGCATTAGTTAGAACTAAGCCAATACCCCAAAAATAAAGTTTTTGTAACCCATCAAAAGGACCTGAGCACATGTCGCTCAGTGTCTGAAATAGAAACCTAACACAACAGCAACCAGTAAAACAAAGAAAGCCACAAAAATAGTCAATCTGGAGTAGACCCTTTTCTCAAATCGATCCATGCGCTGGTTCCTGTTCAGATCTGACGTCTGAAGAGTAGTAATATATTGATATAGCTCCGGTATCCTCTCTAGAACATCCTCCAACATAGTATGATGATGATTCAATCTCGTCTCGTGTCCAGCGTAATCCTCCACTAACTCATCCATCTGTACCTCCCTATTAGTCTTGGTGTCCTCTGGCTCCTCCTCTTCATCTGATGATAACTCTATAATAACAGGTGCAGTCCTAGTAGATGATCCTCCAACTTCGAAGGTCGATCCAGGAAATCGTGACTGTCCACTAGCAGGAGCAGCAGGGTGTAGAACAATAGTCACTGGTGCTACCATGGAAGGGGGTAGGACCGAAGTAGGTGAGGGTAGATGGCTCCCTAAATCCTCTGAGCTGGTCACGTAGCTAGACTCACCGGGCACATAGTGCTCCGACGGATCCTCCTCTGACGTATGACTTGGCTCGGGCGCACTCCAATCACCTGATGCTGTAGGGACAGGTACAAGAGGGAAACTATTGAAGCTATCAGCCTCATCGTCTGAGAAGTACTACTGAAATGAAGATGCTGAAGACAAAGACATGCTGTGACGGAGAACGTAAAGCTGGTAAGAATAAGTAATGCGAAATGATATGCAATGCACACATAGTTCCTAAGGTTCTTTGCAATGTTTCTTAAGGTCATAGTCTAGGTTCGAGTATGGGGTAAACCTAATTATCTATAACCAGTGCTCTGATACCAAGTCTGTCACACCCCACCGAAGGCGGAAACACGGAGGTGAGACGAGAACGGTGCATCGAACACTTTGGCGCAATAGAATGCTAATGGGGACATCATAATTTACAAAAGAATCATTACTAAACCCAAAATTAAAAGAAGTCATACAACATCCGAAATTCAAACAATAAAAGGAGCGTCTTATAAATAACCAAATTCATAGGTACTAAGTTTGTTCCAACGTGAAACCACAAAATCTAAACAAAAGCGTGCCCCCGTGAACCTTATCTTCATTTCTGTTTACCTGAAAGCATGTTTCAAAAACGGGCAACTATATAAATAGTTGGTGAGTATCGCAGGTTTTACGACTCTATAAAAGTTTATAAAAATCCAAAGTCAGTACATATGTATTAGACAACATATTACCATGAGCCGTAATCAAAGCCTAGACAAAATAAAAATAAAGTACCCCATACGGAAGTCTTATGCCAACAACCGCCTAAAAAATAATTGGCTAACTTTGCGACCACGTGACCCTACAAGTCTGGTTGGCGCGACCAAACCATGAGCGGGGGTGTCAACCCAAGTAGTACTACTCAAATTTCCCAACGGCTACGCTCAGCTAATTGATTACAACAAAAAACAATTGGGGACTTTAATGCATAAATATAAAAATAACTTATGTAATCAATGTATCATGTAACATGTGACTAAATAAAAAAAATGAAACAGCTTTCCCCCAAAAACAGTAAAACAGTAAGTAAAAAAGGAGCCGTGAAAACTCACCTGAGAGTGAAACGCGAAAAAGTGCGGTAAAACAGTGAAACAGCCAACGGTGGTATCCTAACCGAGTCCTACTAATAAGTAGACACAAAATGTATTTAGGAAACCTAATATGTGTGGCTAAGTCAACAAAAGTCAAAAGTGGCTATGTAGTCAATTGTATAGCCAAAACCCGTGCACGTGCGTACGAACCGTTAAGAATTGTAAAACCGGCTTTTATATGAATTAATAACCTTAAAGCTTTAAGTTTTAGATTTTTAATAAATAACATCAGTAGTTAAAAAAATCACATTTGATAAAATCTCATGTCACGGTTTCGTATGATCAAAAACGCGATTACGCGCGTAAAGTCCGGTCTACGGTTTAAATACGATTCGTCCAAAATTAGGGGTTTAGTGTGATATTAGCACCCAATTTAAAAGTCAAATTTTATGTTTTAAATGGGGTTATACTTCTATCCAAAATCCCTTAGAATTTTTATAAAATTAATTTTATATAAAAATTTTCCAAAATTAATAACTTTTTATAAAATTTAAATGGACCATAATTCCAAAATCATACTTATACATAAAGTTACTACTTAAAATTTATACCAATTGATAATATATATAAATAAACATTTCTGACCAATTTTCATATTTTTTTAATATTCAGATTATTTAATATGAATTTAATATTATTAAAAATTTATAAATTAGTGAAAAATAGTTAAACATATAAAAACTTTACCAAATTTTTACCATATTAGTTTTAAGTCAATATAAGATTCCATACCAAGTTTCAAGTCCTGATTCTATCAAGAAGTATACAAACCCTAAATCATCCGTTTAAACTTTATAAATACTAAACGTATACTTAAAAAACTCAAATTTTCATAAATTTTGGACAGGAGTCTTAGTTAATCATATAAAAATCACTGTCCAATTTCCAGAATTTTTCAATACTCAGAAGTATTTTCTCCAAATTTCCATGTATTAAACTTGTGTGAATTTTAATAAATACTCTATAAAGAGTTAGATAACCAAATTTTCCAGATACTCATTTTAAAATACATTCTACTGATTAAAACCACTTTTGGGTGCTGGATCAATAATTTTTAAAAATCCACCAAAAACATGTTTGTTCTTGATCATTTAAGCTAAACTACAAGTTTGATTAAAGATTATACCTTCCAAATTCAACAAATGATGATAAAATTTGATGCTAAGTTACTGAGTTTTCCTTGATTTACAACCTACAATCACAATGTGGTTCAATTCTAAGATCAAAAAGTCAAAAATCAACAAAATCCTCTTTTAATTCAAGAAGATACAAGTATGAACACCCAATTGTTCATACACTCTGATCATTAAATCTTGCAAGCTTTTCACTAGATAACTCATTGTGGATGATTACAACTAGTTTTTTTTTCCACAAATCCTTGTTAAAACCACAAGATTCAAGCTAAAAACTCTTGAAAACAACAAAACTTGAAAATCAAAGTGAGTGTGTGTAGTGTGTGTGTTCTTGGTGTTCTTGAGAACACATGCAAGAATCAAAACAGAAATTTTAACGATGAAATCATGTTAAAATACCTTTAAAACACTAAAAACAAGCTCATGAATCCATTGGAACCAAGAATCAAGCTTGGAATTGGATTATTGTTGAGCTTGATATGAGATTTGGGGGTGTTTGGATGAAGAGGGGGTGGGGGTTATGGTTGAATTGTGAAGAAGGGAAGGGGAAAATGGGGTGGGGGTTGGGTATTTATAATGGAAATGTAATCTAGTGGTTTAAAAGACCAAATGTATTAAAAACTACCCACTTTTTATAAAAATTACACTCCTAAACACTCTAATAAATATTTTTATCCAAATATAAAATTCTAGTATCCAAAATAATGAATTTTAGAAAATTTTAAAACATAAAAACTCAAAAATTTTCAAAAAGTTATACCGAGTAAACACCGGGTTTTTAACGGAAGAACCACCTGTGATCGTTAGTTAAATCAAGAATCACAAAAGTTAGCACATATAATGTTATAAAATATCATTCTTAACTAAAATATAAATATAAAAATTATTTTCGAGAATTTAGTTTTTACCGTTTATTTAACGCGTTCGCAGTATACGCAGTGTATGCACTTAACCGGGTTTTCTAGTTCGGACCTTAGTGTTTGTCTAAGGTAGTATTCCTAGAATTCCTAGAAACACTAAAAATATATAAAATCATAATATTAAAAAAATATAACGTATAAAAAGTCGAGAAACGGTAAGGACCTGAAAAACCGCAGTTGTCACAATTATATACATATGAAACCTAAATGTATAGTTAACTAACATGTAACAAATTATTGAAAATAAAATTTACACAATGTAAATATTGTAATGTTCAAACAATAAACAGTTAAAAGTTACTTTTTTTATAATAACCTTGCTTTTTTATGAAAAAAAAAATTAAGTCTCGTTTTTAAAAGTCATGTTTTGATTTTTATAAAAAAAAACTCTTTAGTTTTCATATAAAAATCTTACTTTTTAATAAAAATATCAAATTTAATTCTTTTAAAAGTCTCTTGGTTTAAAAAATATCGTTTTTTAATACTAACAAAATTTCGCTTTTAAATATTATAAAAATTTGTAAATCTCGTTTTTATTTCTTTGTAAGCTTCCGGGAATCCAAAAAATCCGGAATTTTAAAAAAGATAATCCTTATTTCTATGAAATTTTAAATTTCGTTTTTTATATATATAAAAAGGAAGAATTATAAGTTACTATTTTTTTATTTCAAATTAAAAAAAATAACATGATAAAAAGGAAGAAAGATGTATCATTTTGACTGATAGGTGCATTCTTCCTTTTACACTTCCCAATGTACTATTTCATTACCTAAGAAAAAATGTTTTCAAAGTTGCATCAATGTCAAATGTCTTTAATACCCTTTTGGTACTTTTAACTAATAAAATAATATAAAAGAAGATGATTAATTGGTTAAAAAAATCATAGCCCTTGATCAAAAAGTAATCAATGGCTCATGTAGGGTTTTGGGAGTTTTCATAACTCATATGAGTTTCCAATCTAACCCAACCATATATATATATATATATATATATATATAGGGGATGGTTTCCCTAAGAAGTGCTACTTGGCTAAGAAGCCTAAGAAGCAATCTCATCCATTCAATTGGATGATCAAAGATATGTATTTAAGTGTAGAAAAATAAGCGGTGGAGGACATTTTTGGAAAACCCACAATTGTTGACTTTTTTCAAATTCCCCCCTCTTTTTTTAAACATACATAACTTTTTCATACGACCATATTTTTCAAAAAAAATTACACCATAAAATCGGGCATTTTTTTACCTTTATTTCGAGTATAGTATTGTTATATTTTACTGTAAAAACAAAATCGACACTTAGTGAAATTGTGATACTTTACATAAATGTGCTGGTTTATAGTAAAACAGCACAACTAACCATGATGCATTGTAAAACATCACAATTAACTGTGCTGTTTTATCATAAAACAACACCAAACATAACAATTAGTTGTGTTGTTTTACAACACCAAAAGAACACGGTTCATTGTGTAACTTGTTTTTCTTAGCTAACCAAACACAAACAAAACCAGCACAACAAAACTAGTATATCAAACCAGCACAACAAAACTAGTATATCAAACCAGCACAAAACAACATTTTGATGCATAAGCTTTTTGTTGCCTACCACTGAACCGTTTTTTTTTGTGTATGGATTTTTTAAATTTTTATTTTTAAATAATGCTACCAAATCAGGCACATAATAATTGACTAAAAGTAACACACATTAAAGAAACCATTACATTTACGTAAATTGTGTTGTTTTACCAGAAACCAGCAAATTTTTAATGTGTTAAATTGTGTTGTTTTACCAGAAACCAGCACATTTACGAGAAACCAGCACATTTACGTAAATTAGCACAATTTCATTAAGTGTCGTTTTTGTTTTTGCAAAAAAAATATAGCAATAGTATACTCAAATTAAAAATTAAAAAACGCTCGATTTTATGGTGTAATTTTTTTTTAAATAATGTCCTATGAAAAGGTTATGAACGTTTAAAAAAAGTGGGGGAAGTTAAAAAAAAGTCAACAAAAGTGTCTATTACTTAAATACCCCCCCACCCCTTATTTTTCATACACTTAAATCTCTACTGTTGATCATCTAATTAAATGGATGAGATTAATTCTTAGCCTTTTTAACCAAATTAGACTTCTTATTTGATCATCCCCCTATATATATATATATATTAGAGGGATATTCTAAGAAGTGAAAAATATGTGGTAAGTGTAGAAAGCCACGATAGAGTGTCATGTGTCCAAGAAGGATTCCAAAGAAAAAGGGCAAAAACGTAAACCCATCATGCACATGCTACTCACATGACAAGGAAAATGCACATGCAAGTTACATACATATTCCCCCCATCTTTTTTAAACGTTCATAACTTTTTTATGCGTTATTTTTTTTTAAATTTTCCATAATAACGAGCATTTTTTTATCTTTCCAACGAGTATGATATTGATATATATATATATATATATATTTATATATATATATATATATAAATATATATATATATATATATCAATATCATACTCGTTGGAAAGATAAAAAAACGCTCGTTATTATGGAAAATTAAAAAAAAAAATAACGCATAAAAAAGTTATGAAAAAGTTACATACATATTCCCCCCATCTTTTTTAAACGTTCATAACTTTTTTATGCGTTATTTTTTTTTTTAATTTTCCATAATAACGAGCGTTTTTTTATCTTTCCAACGAGTATGATATTGATATATATATATATATATATATATATATATATATATATAAATCTTCGTTTTATGGTGTGTTTGAACTGGGCGTTTTAAGTTGTTTCTAAACTAGAAATTTTATGGTGTTTTTGAACTGCGCGTTTAACATTCTGTTCATGGTGTTTTACACATGACGTTTTACACATGGTGTTTTAGATTGGGCATGTAAAAATCATTTTTTTTAACATGAACCGGGCGTTTTCTACATGGGGTTTTAGATTGGTCATGGTGTTTTACACATGGCGTTTCATAAAAAAACATTTAATTTATGGTTTATGGTGTTTTTGACGCTCGAAAAACATCATAAAAACGCTCCAAAGAAAAACACCATAAAATGATTTATAGTTTCGCTCGAAAACATCATAAAACATACTCGAAAAAAAGTAATGAAAAAACATTATAAAAACACCATTTAATTTATGGTTTATATGACTCTCGAAAAACACCATAAACACGTCATACATGGGGTTTTAGATTGGTTATGGTGTTTCACACATGGCGTTTTAGATTCTGGTCATGGTGTTTTACACCTGGGCATGGTGTTCTACACCTGGGCATGGTGTTCTACACATGACGTTTTAGATTCTGTCGATAGTGTTTTAAACCTGGGATGGTGTAAAACACTATGTATAAAATGTTAAAACACAATGTAAAGAGTAATAACACCATGTATATACTTAAACACCATAACCATAAAACGCAATAAACATGTAAAACATCATGTGTAAATTGACGTTTAAGTGTAAAACACCATGTACAAACATTTAAGTTTAAATGTTAAAACACCATGTAAAGACTTAAACATCATATAAATACTTAAACACCATGTACGGACTTAAACAACAACATGTACAGACTTAAACAACGCCATCTGCACACGTAAACACCATGTACAACCTTATATATTTAAGTTTAAATCTTAAAACACCATGTACAAACTTAACACACCATATACAGACTTACACACAAATGTGTAGACTTAAACACCATGTACAGACTTAAATAACACCATGTGCAGATTTAAAAACCACTATGTGTAGATTTAAACACCATGTGCAGACTTAAACAACACCATGTACAGACTTAAACATTAAGTTTTAAATGTTAAAACACCAGACATAATCATAGTTACGTTTCTGTGGGTAATCGTTGCAGTTGGTGAACGAATTTTGTTGTGTGAAAAGAAAATAAAAACACCATCTACACCATAAAAATGACCAGTTTAATGCAACACCCACTTCATCGATTTTTTTTTTATTTTTTTTATATATCAATACTATACTCGTTGGAAAGATAAAAAAAATGCTCGATTTTATGGTATATATTTTTTTTAAAATAGTGACGTATAAAAGAGTTATGAACGTTTAAAAAAATGAGGGAAATGACATGTGACTTGCATGTGTATGTTTCTTCCTTTTTTGGACGCAATTACTACTATATCCCTTCAGCCACTTTTATTCCCCTTTATTTCCCCTAATTGACGTGGCATATCCACAACCCTCCATCTCCAAGATCAATGGCTCAAATCCCTTCCTACATTTTTTTCTCTTCTTAGTGCAACCCTATATATATATATATATATAGGGGAAGGTTCCACTAATAAGTGGTTTTTCGCTAGGAAACGCTAAAAAGTGAGTCAAACGAACTTCGATTGAGTTCATTCCAGCGGCGTTAGAATCGTCTCATCAAACCCTATTTCGGACCCAAAAACCTAAACCCCCTCCACCCGCACCCCCAAAAACCTAAACCCCCCTTCCAACCCCACTCTGAAAAGCCTAAAACCACCACCCTCACCCCCCAAAAACCTAAAACCCCCCAAAAAAAACCTAAACCCATCCCCACCCACCCCCACCCCTAACAAAACATAAACCGTAAAATCTAAACCCTAAAAGCTAAACCCTAAGGCTAAAACCCTAAAGTTCTAACATAAAATCTAAACCTTAAAAACTAAACCCTAAAAGCTAAGATGGTAGAGTTCGACGAGACGGTTCCAACGCCGCTAAAATGAGGTCAATCGGAGTTCGTTTAATATCATTTCTTAGAGTTTTTGTCATTTCTTAGAGTTTTTGTCAATTCTTAGATTTTTTTAGCGAAAAACTACTTCTTATTTGAACCTCCCTATATATATATATATGTGGTTGAGTTTATGAGAAAACTCATTTTAATGAGAGAACCAATAAACTACTCATTAAAGTCATTTATGTAATTATACTATCATTATATATTCTCAAAAACCTAACCCTTTCATACACCCTAAAAACGTAACACACCCCCACCCACCACCACCCAAAAACCTACCCCCCCTTCCCCCCTAAAAAAAACCTACCCCCTATAAAAACCTAACATAAAAGCTAAACCCCAAAATCTATGAATCTATGATTAAAGGTGGATATTCGAACCGGTTTATGATCTGAAACAAGATCCGGATTCAATCTGAAACCACATTTGAAACTCGTTTGGGTGCAACCAGTTCAAAACCAATCCAACATGCCAGTTTGACATCGGTTTCAGATATTTATGATAAAATCGGTTAACAGCAAATCCGATCCGGTCCAAAATCGGTTTCAGACCGATCCGGCTTTCTTAATCTAAAACCGGTTTGTAATCCGAACCGGTTTAGGGGAAAACCGATTTTGACTTTCTTTGACCAAAACCACGGTGAGCCCAAAAACCGATTTTGACCTAACCTATGTAGCCCGTCCACAACTGGGTCTGGGCTTTTCCAGACAACTTCATGTTTGAAACTGAACCGGGCCTACTGGTCAAAGTCAAAATGTGGGAATTCTGAACTGGAAGATCACTCGAAGCCCTAATTCAAAGAAACAGAGATGATGAGAATGAGATTGATGTGGTTCACATTGGGTTTTGCTTCCACGGCTGCTGTCATGGCTAACTTCGTCTACAAAGATCTGTTTCTCGATCGTCACTCTCTTTCTTGCCAGGTACTTTCTTCATTTGATACCCCATTTACGCCATTTTTGTTTATTTGTTCTTTATTTTCCACGATTGTAGTTGAAGAACCAGTTTGATTCGTTGGAATCTCGTGTCTCACACCTCCAGTCAGTATCATCAAAGGTACTTTATCTATTTATTTCCAGCAATTGATTATAACAGCTAAGCTTTTAGAATTCCCATTCACCCTTAGGATCAATTATTACGATGTAGATTGTGTTTTCTCCCATGTGGCATGATGCTTAAGTTTAAGGCTTCTCCTAGTGTTTAATTTAGGGATGTCAATCGTTGGCGGGTTTTGTGTTGGTGAGTTGAACCGATGACCCATATATAATATATTTATTTGTGTCACAGATATCAGCTGTAATCCGGACACACTTAAAATCGTGTAACCCATTTATCTAAACGGGTTGGCGGGTGAATTGATGAACCCGAACACGACCCATATGTTTATTCGTGTCATGGACATCAACCCTAACATGGACACACGTAGAATCGTGTAACCTGAATACAACCCGTGTAACCCATTTATCTAAACGGGTTGGTGGGTTGTAAATATGTTGTAATCAAGTTGAAAACAAACAAATAAACTTACCTAGTAAAATCTTATCCATAGCAAAACTATTGGTAGGGTCTAAGGAGGGTGAGATGAGGACAACCTTCCCGTATCACAGGATGATAGAGAGGCTGCTCTCGGTGAAACCCTGGACTTAAAAACTATTTTGTTAAAATACAAGTATAAATTACAAATAACAGATAGCAAACAAGGAGATATCCAAAACAAAAACACAGACAAGGTGTACTAATAGTAGTATTAATCTACGTGGAGCACGTACCGCATAGAAAGTAACTAACATATAAAGCATAATTAAACACGTAGGAAGAAGTTCTTGTATAGAACTTTGTATTTCAAACAAATGGAGTTACAAATGGTTACCAGCAGCTGTTCTTGTACAGAATGGTTACCAGCGGCGGGAGCTGTTCCAGCCCTTGCACCTGTTCTGCATGGTTACCAGCAGGCGGATGTAAACCTAATAGGGGCTGGCACTAAACCTAAACCTAACAAGGGTTGGACATATACCATTGACTTTGGCTTAAGTCAGCCCACTTACTTAACATTAAGATTTGTACAGACCTGTGCTTTTATCTAAATAAGTTTGCAGCCCAAGTAAAAATAAATCAAACAGACCCAATATAGACCTAAACTAATTAAATAGCCCACATGTTTATATATATATATATATATATATAGGGGAAGGATCAAATAAGAAGTTGTTTTCGGCTAAGAAATCTAAGAAGTGACAAAAACATTAAGAAACTATATCAAACAAACTCGGATTGAGCTCATTCCAGCGGCATTGGAACCGTATCGTCGAACTCTACCATCTTAGCTTTTAGGGTTTAGATCTTAGTGTTGAATTTTAGGATTTTAGCCTTAGGGTTTAGCTTTTAGGGTTTAGATTTTAGGGTTTAGGTTTTTTTGGGGGGGTGGGGGTTTAGGTTTTTGGGGGTGGGTGGGGGTCGGTTTAGGTTTTTGGGGGGGGGTGGGGTGGGGGGGGTTTAGGTTTTTGGGGGGTGGGGGGTGGTGGTTTTAGGCTTTTCGGGGTGGGGTTGGAGGGGGGGTTTAGGTTTTTGGGGGTGCGGGTGGAGGGGGGTTTAGGTTTTTGGGTTCGGATTAGAGTTCGATGAGACGGTTACAACGCCGCTTGAATGAGCTCAATCGGAGTTCGTTTGACCCATTTCTTAGCGTTTCTTAGCGAAAAACCACTTCTTAGCGGAACCTTCCCCTATATATATATATATAGTGTTTTAGATGTTTATATTAATGTGTTTTAGGTGTTATAACTTATAAGTGCTTTATATATAACTAGTTTTAACCTCATTACATGGGGTGAAACGTTAAGATTGTATTGGTAACTTTTTTCATTTTGTTAAATGTTAAGATTATATGGATTAGAGAAATCAAAACATCAAAAAAAATACATGAAAATACATTTCATAACTGGTGTACTTTTTCAATACATTAAATTACATATAAAATCAAGCCTTACAACGATGATTTACAAATTTGGAAATACTTCATTGTATACAATATTTGAGGTGGTATTGGTAACTTTTCCATGTTTAACACCCACTAAATGCATTAAAGAATATAGTTTCTTTCCTCAATGACTGAAAACACAAAATAGCCAAACTGTTTGAAAAAAAAGTCACAAACGGTGTGAACCTGATTGAAGCCGGCAGGAAGTCAAAGAAATCGAAGATAATCAAATTGGTCAACGATTTCCTTGCATACGTTGTTTCTCCATTTTATTAGCTTTCTTGAAACTCTACCAACCTTTTTGTAGAAACTTTAATATTGATATTGTAACATATTTACAAATATTTAAGCTGTAAGTATCAATTTTTTTTTAAATCTCACCTTTTATACGGAAAATCTCGCTAAACTTTTAATATTTAATCTCTCATTTAAAAAAAAAACAAATAAAATTTAAATTTCAACAATATATCATCTTTTAAATTCAAATTTTAAAACTCCAAAATTTAAAAATCGCACTCCTTAATATATTGACACAACTAGGTTAGAATCTCGTGTATTACACGGGTTGTATATTGAAAACGATATAACTTATAAATTTGTAAATACATCATAACTTGTCAGACTATTATGATCGTCTCGAGATATATCAAGTGGAAATGTGTGTATATAATAAATTAGTATTTTTCTTTAATTAGTTATATTTTGATTTCCTATTATATATTCTTAATTAATATTTTTATTTAATAATATAGTTATAATATTATTATTTTTTAATAAGATACAAGTGTATTTATTAGGAGAGAGGCGGGAAAACCAATGTGAGGAGTCACAAGGAAGTGACAAGTGTCCATTTTAAAGCTTTATTTATTAGTATAGATTTAAGTTTAAATATCCAAAATTAAATGTGAAAAAAAATTAAAACTAATCAATTATAATTGATACCAAACATATTTTTTGAAAAAACAAACTCGCCATTTAAAAAAATTAAAGTTTACAATATAATACACTTTTAAAAATAAATGTTCATAAATTTCTTAATTTTAATTAAAAACTAACTATTAAAATTTCAAAATCAAAATAAAAAATTTATTTATAAATATCAAACTTAATAAAAAACTACTAATTGAATATAAGTAAACTTTATTCTAACACATATTTAAATTCAAATACAAAAGTAGTATTTTCAAATTTTATATGTAAAATTAAAAAAATCTTGTTTTTTAATATAAAAATTTTAAAAACTCGTTTTTTTAATAATAAAACTTTAAAACTTGTTTTTTTTAAATCTTCTATTTTTTAACTCTTGATTTTTTAAAATATTCACTTTTGATGATAATTAAAAAAAACAATTTGAGTCAGTGGTAATAATGGTGAATTGATTTGGTTAAATGTTTATTTATGTAACTTTCTAAAAAAATTGAGCTAAATATGGAAAGATTAAATAGTGTATGTAATGTGTTTTTGAGGGGGGAAAATTTATGAGATGGATTGTGGTGATGACACTTGTCAAAACCATTTAGTTTTTTTTATTATAAGAGAGATTTATAGATTTTTTTTAAACATGTGCGCTTCGCGTACGAAAATCGATCCGCTTTTGCGCTTCGGATTTAGACCTTGTCGTTTCGGTGCGCTTCTCGCTTTTTAAAACCAAGGTTTAGAGGTTATTATTTGAGCCAAATAGGATTGTTTGAGTATGTGATTAGGATTGTTTTGTTTATTGGTTAGTAGGATTGTTTGAGTCGTGTGAGGCGACTGCAGAGAAGAACGGTACATGATTAGCTTGTGTGAGTCGAGGAGGGATTGAGTGACCCGAAGAAAGAATCTGAGTAATTTGTGTGATGTTGATTTGAACCTAACCAAAACCGAGTTAAAGAAACGTGGCGAGGAAGGTGGGTCTGATCGAGTTGAGTTCAGTCGCAAGTTTTAAAGGGAATAGAAGCAAGCAAGCAAGAAGGCACATAGTTGAAGAAATTTGTGGCCGGAATCAAGAAGCAAGCAACTAGGCTACCAGGAGAATTAATTTAACCAAACAAGTAGGTCACGAGGTAAGAAGAAAGTTGTCGAAGGAATTTAAAAAAAAACGTGAAGCACGCAACCAGGTGGGTGGCTAAGAAAAGAAAGAAAAGAGAGAAGGAGGTGAAAGCTCTAAATTGAGTTGCATGGATGGTTCACAAAATAAATTCAAAACAGTAAATGGGTCGATGGAATTGATGCAAACATGGTTAGTGGGATGTGAATAATCAAGATTACACTATTCGAGTGGGATGTGAATAATCAAGAAGACACGATTCGAACGAGATGGAAAAAGAAGCTTAATAAAATTTGTTTGTTGGTACAACTATAATCAAAAGGAAGAAGAAGCAAAATATCCGGACAAAGCTCAAATTAGGATAAAGAGGGAGAATGATGGACTTAATCATAATTCGGTAAGGAAGAAAAGAGATCACTCAAAGAGTTAAAAGATAATTAAGGGTTAATATTTAAAGATTATTATTCGAGTCAAATAGGTTTTTTTGAGCTGTGATTAGGATTGTTTTGTTTATTGGTTAGTAATTATCTCCTAGCATTTAGTATTAGCATGGGTTGCTTGTTATCCAAGATTTAACCTAGTATAAATAGATGTTAGGGATAATGTATTTGAGTGTGGTTTTCAGTTAATATTATTGAAATCCAACTGTTTTGCATTTCCTCGATCCAATCATTTCCAACAGCGCTTGCATTTTCTTTATTGTCCAGTAATCCGTTTTGTATATATAACATAGCTGACCAAACTGCAACCCTATAAAAGTTTCCCTTTAGTCTTGTTGCGAACCGCTTGTCACATGAAACTCCTATGGATGCTCTCCACTCATCACTGTCAATGACCATCACTCTTGACGAACGACCCTAAATACTTAAACTTGTAATCAAGTTGAAATTGACTCATAAATGGGTTGGCGTGTTATAATGAATGGGTTAGATAGGTCGACCTAATAAAAAATTATTTTAATTTTAAACAAGTTCACGGGTTTACTAAAAAGATAACTTTGCATGACTAGAAAGGCACGAAAATAAGAGATCATTAGGCGTGGTCCCGAGTTTGAGTCTTACAAAAGGAGTTGTTGACCTTAACACAAGTAATTGGAGGGATTTGTTTTGCCCGAAACGAAACTAGGTTTATGAAGAGGGATTGAAGCATATTCTTGGCATAATCCTGCATAGTAAACATTTTACATGTTCATATTCTAAATTTTTAATCATTCTACTCCTAAACCAATCAAATGACAGGAAACATATGATCAAATACTTTTCCACTAGTTTCCTGACAATAAGTAGTACATTGAAGTTATAGATGCTTTGCTTTTAACTTCAATAATGGCAAAAAGTGTATTATTATATTGCTTCATTAAACCTTAAAATAATCCAGTGGTTCCAACGGTTAATATTGTTGGCCTAAGAAATTAGAAGGAGAGATAATTAGATCCATTCATTTCATTCATATCTCATTAAACAAATACTAAGGCCTTTATATAACCTTACAAACACTAAAATAAAACTACTCTAGGAAAGGAATTAACAAGAAAAGGAAAAGGTGGACAACGTGGGTACGTAACAGAGTAGAATTATATAGATAACATTTTGCACATAAAAGGAGACTTTTCCACATAAGATGAAATTGAGAAATTATGTATATATTCCACCATTCTATGTTGATAAGGTTAGAGAGGGAGGGAGGGAACTGAACTCTTTTTGTTTTAGATGTACCTAAATTTAGGAAGTTCCAATTTTGACTTGTTTACTTATAAACGGATTAATTTGGGTGATGAAACCAAAAGATTTAGCTTAAAATGGAACGGTTCATATGTGGTTGGAACTTGAAAATCTACCCCAAGTGTATTTTGTAAGGTATACAATACAAGCTCCTCAGTCACCTTATAAAGACATTTAGTCTGTGATTACTGTAATATTTTTTTTTAATCAATTTAACACCGTAATTATTTATATCTTAAAGTGGACAAAAGAGTGTTTAACCTAACTTACCAATTTTGTCAACTCTTCGGCTAAACTTTTGCAGGAGTAACAATAAGAAACTTGAAGACCTGTTTTTGTTGCCAGAGTTGGTTCGTCGTTAGTTTCTATGTAAGATCCTGATCTGCCAAGTAAACTTGAGGGTGTTTTTAATAATTGTTGGTCACGATTATACAAACAAGTGACTTGATTAAGAAGATTTTCATATTTTATTTTAATCTTAAATATACTATTAAATTCAATTCAGGTTTGAAAATGGAAATTATACATGTTTTATTTTAATCTTTATTTTAAATTAAAGATTTTCATATCATCTCATGATTAACCCAGATATTAGCATTTTTTAGTCTATACTATTATATAAAACATTAGGTTATATATATTTTTTTTAAAGGCAAATTTCTTTATTCCTATGGAAGTAGGATTTAACCCATGACCTCCTCAATCATTAGTGTTCCTAGAGGATTTTCCTTTACCAATGGGTCACCAACCCCATTGGCAAAACATTAAATTATATACCCTTGTATTACATGGAGTTGTTTAATAGAAAAATGAAATCACAATAATGTGTAAAAAAATTAAAATAATGTGTAAAACAAGAAATAAAATTCTTTGTTTTTTTAATTAAGTAATAATTAGAATTCAAATTTTTTATTATCTTTTTTTTAAATAAAAACATTAACATAATTAAGTTTTAAAATTCAAACTTACTTAAAATAGGGAAAATTAGAATATTTTGGTGAGAAAAAAAATATGGTGATGACATGTGGCATTCTTCGGAATCATTTATTAGAATAAGGATATTGGAAGGATATACTTGTAATTTACCAAAAAATTTATAACACAAATTGTTTTGCATAATGAAGTACACCTTACCAATGCATAAAATGTGTTCAATTATCATTTAACTCCATAATTAAAGTCCAACACTCCATAGTTACCTTTATCTAATACACATGAGATTATTTAATTCATTACATTAAGTATTATTTTGTTTATAATACTTAAAATTAAGATTTAAATTTTCATTTACTGTTTATATTTTTATAACTAAATATTATTTAAATTAAGTATTATGTTTTGTAAAGTTTCTTATTTTACAAGTTATAAGAGAAAACAAAATATTCCTAAAATCTATACTATATAATAAACAAAGGTTTTTAATGTCACGTGTCGTCACCATATTCATTCTCATCTTTTTTTCCCGTCTCTCTCTCTTATTAAATACACATCCATCTTTTAATAATAGTATATATTTAAAGAAAATATTAATTATACTAATAAAACACATTTATTTTAAATCATCGTTTATTATAAGAAACTTTGAAATCTAATTATGTAACTTTTATTTTCAATCAAATAGTAAATGAAAGTTAAATTACATTAAATAATGATTAACGTATTTTCGAAACCTAATTATATATTAATTTTTACATATTTTGAATTTTGTTTTCTATCCTTAGTATATGTAATATATTTTTCAACCTGGTAAAATATATACATAAAGATTTAAGAATTTTATATATTGATATTTTTCACTCGTGTGTAGACACGGGGTCTAAACTAGTAAACTATAAAGATTTAGATAATTTAAAGACTAAAGTTATATATTTTTTTATAAAAATATTAGGTGATTAATTAAGTTAATTTAGCATTTTAAAAACTATAATTGTATTTTTAGTTAAATAATAATGAAATGAAAAAAAAATAACCGTAAAAGAGAAGAACTAGCAGGGGGTCCTCAAACTTGCACCTTGTGTGTGCACATGTGGGTTTGGCAATGTGGCGTGCGACCCACCTCGGTCGGCGCTCATTTATGTTCTACATCCGCTTCCGCTTGTATATGTATATAACAAATAAATAAATCAGCTTGAAAAAGGGAAGAAGTTGCCCGCGCACGGGGGGTGGGGTTTGGGCTCGAACCCGGGCCACCTACGTGTGGGTGTGGCATACGAACCAAAGGCACTAATGCTCACTCTTGCTCTCAATCATTTTCATATACATACACACACGTACATTAGGGGAATTCATGGTTCGGTTTGAAACCGTGAAACCGTCCAAACCGGTCATTGGTTTGGTTTCACGGATAGTTTTTTAATTAGATTTCAATCCGTCGGTTTCACAAATTTCAAACCGTAGAGAACAGTTTGGTTTACGGTTATACCAAAAACCGGCCGTATAAAACCGGACTGAACCGTAAGATTAGGCCTTGTTTTAAACGGGTATATTAATATTCAGCTTATTAAACTTTATAAGATTGAGCTTTAGCTGAACTCATCAACTCCCATGATGACTTAACTCAATTCCTCATGAACTTGGGAATGATCACTTAAATCAGCTTATATATTTCACAATAGTTGGGCTTAACAAGTTTCTTTAATATGATATCCGTCTCACTATATGTATGTTTTCGGCCTTTAAAAAAAATATGTATGTTTTTTCTTTTAATTTCAATTCTTCACATTTAACTGGTGTAATATTTCTAGCTTGTTTACAATTTTTTTTTATTTAGTATTCTAACTTCAATCCTCTAGTTACATGTTTAGAGAGGCTCATTACTTAAATCGTGAAATCAAACCGGAGCCAAACCGTTAGAACGGTTCGGTTTGGTTCGTATTAAATTTTTAATGGTTCGGTTTCGGTTTTCAATTATCAAAAACCGTTACTAACGGTTTGACCTAAAAGCCGTCAAAACCGGACCGTGAACACCCCTAACATACATACATAGATAAAAGTTTTCACGTGACAGCACCTTGTTGGTTAGGTTTACTGTTCATTGTCATCCATTTCTAATAGAGTATATAATAATTAAAAATGTAAAAATTTAAAAACAAACCGTCGACTACCGTTTTAAAAATCTTCACACCAAACCCGCGAGGTTGGTCGGAACGACCGGCCGACCAAACGGCAGTTAAGTTTTTACGACCTAAATCAATCCACAGACTGAAGTTGAAACTGTGGATGTTTAATTATTGCGGAAATGAAATGAATCTAAAATAGTGGATGTTAATTATTTAAATGCTTAAGTATATAATTACTAAATATTTACATAGTTATAATAATAATACCAAAATATAATCATTATTTAAAACAGTTCGAGTCAGATTATGCTCTCCAAAAAAGCCTCGGTAATACCTGACGCTTGGTGCAAGCCAACCCACCACACCTTTTTTTCCTTTGGTTCAAATTATAACATTTTTAAGCATTTTAAAATTTCCGGATATATTTTTCACAATAATGTATTTTTACATATTAAACTAAAACTTTATACTTTTGTTCAAATTAATTAATGTAATTATATTCAATTATAATAATATAATAACTTGAAGGGAATTTTGTACTTAAAATAGACATGTTTAATATGTTAAAACCACATTAGGTATGTTACTAACGATATTACACTTATTTTTATTTGAAACATATTATTTTAACATCTATATCTATACTATATATTAAATAAAGGTATTTTATGTCACGTTTCGCCTCCATATTTATTCTCATCATTTTTTCCCGCTCATCTCTCTTATTAAATACACATCTATTTTTTAATAATAATAATGTATTTTTAAAAAAATATTAATCTTTATATTAATAAATCTTATGACATATTTTAACGAGTGTATGTGTTAACATATTATATTGGATTCCAGGGGTTTATTCAACCCGTTTAAAACACGAGTTTTTAAAAAATAATTTTTTTATTACTTAATATATAATATTATATTTATTCAAACCGTGTAATACACGAGATTTTAACCTAGTTATTAATTAATGCAATCATTTTTAATTTCTTTTATTTTCTACCATGAGAAAATATGTTAATAAAATCAGTATGTGTATAACATGAAAGTAACAGTTCTACGAACATATTTATACGCTTTAATTCTTTTATTAAAATAGATTATTAATTTTCATTATTATAAACTAGGTTATAGACCCATGTATTACACGGGATTAAATACTAAAAAAGATGTAATAAAGAAATCTGAAAATACTTCTTATAATTAATAATACATATTACATGTAATAATAAGAAATGGTGACTGTTACAATTAGAATTTACAAATCTTTAAATACAATTACAATTTACAAAAATCTAAATACATATTTTTATACAATATTTGTTTTTCTATTCGTAACTTTATCGCCTTTATCAACAACAAACAGTTTAAGTCCATCTATGCTTTTGACTCTAGACAAAGCCACGTACAGTTGACCTTGATCATGAGCTTGGTACTAGAGCCATGAATATGCTTATGCCAATAACATAAGAGAAGAAAAGCTCATTTGTAAAAAAAAGGAAACCTCATTAATAGGAAGAAATTGTTCAATTGTTGGACTCTACTTGCGTGTGTAATTATTACAAGTACATAAATTATTACTATATGTATACCCAGAAGGATTAAAAAAAGGAAATTCTAACCACACACGGAATATTGCTAATTGGACCCGTCGTCGCGCTATACGCCCTCGTATAGATCAATACGAGGGCGTATAGGGTTCACTCTCTGACATAAGAATGACACGTGTCATTCTCTGTCTGAAGTATATGTCTCATACGATTCGTATTGCCCTATACGCAGCGTATGTGGCAGGGCACAATAATTTTCTTCAAAAGTTGGAAGATTTGGTGTTAAAGAATCTTATACGTGGCGTATTGACTTATACGCCACGTATAGGTGTTTTTTATTTAATTATAATTTTTTATTTTATTTATATTTTGTTTATTTTTATTTTAACTTATATAATTTTGTTAATATAAGTTTGTTAATCAAACAAAATATTAAACATTACAAACCAAACAAAGTATTAAACATTACAAACCAAACAAAATATTAAACATTACAACCAAACAAATAAACTAAAATTATATACATTACATCAAAAAATTAAATATATACATCAAAATGTTTTACATAAATAACAACGAAAGAAACAAAATACAAATAAAAGAACTAAACCTAACCGGCTACGACGTCACCCTGACCCGCCCCGCCCTCACCCTGAACGGGGTCGTCCGGATAATGACGTGGTGGTGGCAGTGGGGGTGGCTCGATGCCGGCGGCTCGTGACTGATTCACGAGCTGTCCAACCGCCCACATTATCAGGTCATCCATGCGATCGAGTTGACGACCCTGTAGCCGTGAGTCGGCAACAAGGTCATCAAACAATGCCTGGGTAGCCCTATCCAGCCTAACAGACCGACGTATGTGTCGAGGATGCTGTGGCGGATGCTCGTGGACCTGCTCGACGTGTGGCGGCTCGTCCTCAATCGCCATACCCTCTAGCGGCTGAGGCATAGGCGGGTCCCCCTGTCCAGGCATCTGCGGCAAAGGCACCGGGACCCAAACCTGGTCCTGGACGGCCCCTACGAACCGAAGGCCCTGCGGGAATCGGTGCGTGATGCGCATGCCGCTCGCCGTGCGACGGTCTAATCGGACAGGGGGAATGGGCGGTAACATCGCAGGCTCATGGTGGTCAAATGGTATGACCGACCGCATGATATGCGTGATGAAAGCACCGCCATATAAAAGTCCGCGCTTCTGTCGCATATAGGCAGAAGCAAAATAAAGCGACATGCTCGTGGACAGGTCGCACCGCCTCCCAGTAAGCAGGCAGAAAAGGAAGAAAAGATCTCTATCAGTGCACCACTCACGGCTTTTCAGACACGGTGCGATCGACGTCGAAATAAGCCGGTGCAGATATCTATACAAAGGGTCTCTAATACCCGAGACCCTCCCCTTGGTACCCAACCAAGGACTATCTGAAATCAAGCCCCAAAAAACAAGGAGTTCCTCCTTGTCCACCTCCGTCACCGCCTCGGTGAAAAGCGGCGTGACCGTCTCAGGCTCGTAGTATAAGCCCGTCGTGACGGCCCACTGACGGAGGGTCTGACGGTAAACGACCCCAAAAATAGAAAAAGAAATACGATCCTGATCAATATCCGGCGCCTCCCCGGGTAGAGGCTGCATCCCAGTCTCTGAGTAGATGAACGTCGAAAGAAACTCGACGACCAGCTCTCGGTATGTCTCTGCAAAAGAAAGGTCAAAAAGACGCGACCATGGCGTGTCCTGACCGATGATGGCCCTAGCTCGCTCGGCCTCTTGCACCTCCTCGAGGAGGGCCCAATCCACCGCCGTACCTGGACCCATCTGCACCTCCCGGAGCTTCTGGCAACGAGAATAAGCCTCCGTATCGGGCGAAAAATCCAGAAAAGGGTAGTGCGCAAGATCGTCTAGCTGATCCATCTGAATATCATCATCATGATCCGCCATATCTGATAATAATTAATTGTTTTTAATTTTTTAGTTTAAATAATAAATAATAATAATATATCGTTTAAATTTTAAATAATAAATAATAATATAATATTGTTTAAATTTTAAATAATAAATAATAATAATAATATATTGTTTTTAATTTAAATAATAAATAATAATAATATATTGTTTTTAATTTAAATAATAAATAATAATAATAATATATTGTTTAAAATTTAAATAATAATAATAATTAATTTTTTTTATTTTAAATATTAAATAATAAATAATAATATACTGTTTTTAATATATTGTTTTTAATTGAATTAATAAATAATAATAATAATATATTGTTTTTAATTTAAATAATAAATAATAATAATATATTGTTTTTAATTTAAATAATAAATAATAATAATAATATATTGTTTAAATTTTAAATAATAATAATAATTAATTTTTTTTATTTTAAATATTAAATAATAAATAATAATATATTGTTTTTAATATATTGTTTTTAATTGAATTAATAAATAATAATAATAATTATTAATTTTTTAAAAACCTATACGCCACGTATAGGCTTATACGTGCCGTATAGGCGGTTGCCGGGCAAAATAAGTCATACGCAGGCCAATTAAGCCATAAGCGGGCGAGTTGTCGGGTAAACCAAGCCATACGCGACCCAAACTAGGCCATACGCAGGCAAGTGACCGGGTAAACCAAGCCATACGCAGCGTATAGACTTATACGTGGCGTATGGCTTCATCGTCTTCCTAAGACGAACTATATGCCACGTATGGCCCTATACGTGGCGTATAGTTCTTAAGTTCAAACCTAAAAATCGCTAATCTACCCAGTTTTATCCGCTAATATTCAATAAAAACCTAACATTAGATATTAACATCCTGTATATGTGAAATGTATGGATAAAATAAAGATGGTATCGAATCCTTAAAACATTTTATATTGTTAACCGCATCTTTCCCCGTAATCAATGAAAACCCAAAATGGGCGTTATCATCTTGCGGTTGCTTTTCTTTACCCTTCGTTGAACGACGGTGTTGAAAGACCGAACTCGTTTGTATAGACTCTTATGACGCAATATACAAGCCGTGTCTCGCATGGTCGCATTTGCTTTGTTGGGATCCTGTGAATGAGTTGTTTCTCGCGACATCCTATTTCCTTTGTTATTGCTTTTTCAAAGTTGGACGAACGCGAGTATCTTCTTGTACCATAGGCGCTTTCTTGTTACTTTTGCTCGGAAAGACAACCCCTGCGATTCTCGACAGCATACTTCTTTTGACCTGATCGGGTTGTGACATAATTTTGTTTCTCACTTGACCCAGTACCTTATCCACGTCTACATTTTCATTATCGACAAACGACGGTTTTAAATCAAGTTTCCTCCAGAAGACGTCCACCGCATCTAGAGGGATTATGCCACCTGTATTTTAAACGAAATAGTCAGAACATTTTGAAAAGCACACGGCAACCCACAACTACTAAATAGTCAGAACAGTTTACCTGTAGCTTCGATATTTGCCAGACGACAAGCACACGGCAACCCACAACTACTGAAAAGTTGGCACCCACACGTTGCATTTTGTTTCCGTATATTTGATAACTTGTACCACTCGTTTTCTATCAAATCTAGAGCTTTATGTGAAACTTTACCGTGCAGGTTATCAAACAATTCAATAGCTATGTGGCTGTCCATTTTTCTTATGAGGCTTGTTCCAAACCCAAACTGTAACTGATAATACTGATCCGATACAATTTCATCAACAAACCCAACAAGTCTATCTAGCGAGCTGTTAGCGTTTCTAAGATAGCTCTTTAAGAGCGAATGTTGGCTCTCGACTCGGTTCGTTGTATGTTGACCAAAATTGAGGTTTTTGTTGGACCACGCGGATACAAACTTTTCTTTATACGGGTCCAGCCAATTTTTAGTCACATAATCTATAACTCCTGGAAAAATATTTAATATTGAATAAATATTTAAATACTGAAAATATTAAATATTTAATATTTAAAACTTACTTCCTAGTTTGGCTGCATACAGACGTTTGTAAAGCCGGTTGAAGTTGTACTGGTATATATCTGGCGTGGGAGACTAGGAGACTCACATAATACCGACCATGAATACTTGAAATTTTTCCGGTCTTCGTCTGTAAATGATGCCCTGCAATGTTTTGCGATATTCTCGTGTATGTGCCACCGACATAGGTTCTTGGAACAGCCCGGAAATATTTTATCACACGCGTTCATAAGAGCTTTGTCCCTGTCTGTTACTATCACAAACGGCTCCATACACTTTTACAACATTGCTTTTATTTGAAGAGCACCCAAACAAAGTTTTCCTCCCGTTCTTTTTATATAAATGCATGAGCGACGCAAAACGACTGGTGTGTGGAGGTCACACCGACCACTTAGACAAATGGAAGTTTATACATGTTTGTTTTGTAGGTCGCGTCGATCATCAACACGTGCGGGAATGCACGCCACATCTCGTACAATTTCGGATGAACAAAGAATATCTCCTCCACACTATTTGTGACAGGATCTTCTCGAGTATAGTAGACGTATTTTTTAGAAGAAAGCAGGTTTTCAGAATCTGTATTGGAGTTTCACTGACTCTCGTTTCGTTTTTTATCGTTTGTATCGCATTATAAATGTCCTTTTTAATGCAACTACTCTCTGGGTTTTGTTCCCTTATAGTTGCCAGAATGTTTCGTGACAACATGTTTTGCGAATACAACTTCCCCACCAAAAGTTGTTCCGACTGAGACAGTCTCCTTGCAAACGAGTGCGCCACAAGATGTTGACTAGGATCATGGTTATGACTGTCATCCTTCACTGTTAATTTCCAATCACCAGTATTTTCTTGGTACTCTCCTTCCAATTTAAAGGGACAACTTATTTTCTTGCTACCGGCACGTCTAACCGTGGCAGCAGACGCACGTTCGCCGTGACGGTCACACACAAGCCACACCTTGATAAACGGTTCCGTCGGATCGTCGCCTTTTCTCCTCGATCATCGGGTGACAAGGATGTAACCATTCTCACGTTCTCTCCGGATAGCCCAATCAACCAACTGTTCACGAGACTGAAAATTCTGGTCAGTTTTATAAGACATGTTTTGATTGTTTTGTTCTTCGTCTTCGGAGTCGTTGGTTTGTTGTGTCGGGTAAGAGACTTCACCGTATACGTAGTCGTTCGTAGGTTGTGTAAGGTAAGATGATTCACCGTATACGAACTCGGGATTGCTCAGTGGCTCGTTCAAATCTAGAAGCCTTACCCGTTGATTAGAATAAACGCCGGACGAGAGTTCCTCCCAGTTCACCTCTTGAACGCCAGAACTTTGCATGTTGTTTTCCAGCGACTCGTTAGAATCTACCTGAAAACCGTAGTTACCATCCCACCACCAAGACATTTTTATAATTTTTGGGAGATTGTTTGAATTTTTTGTAAGAAATGATACGTTCGAATGAGAATTCTTTATGGTTAAATACACAAATTTTGGGCCCTATACGCATCGTATAGGGCAATACGGTGCGTATAGGATACGAGGTACTTTCTGCAACTAGTCATCCATCACATCTCTATACGCCGCGTATAGGTCAATACGAGGCGTATAGCGAGGTGATGGATGACTAGCTGCAGAAAGTACCTCGTACGCTATACGTCCTAGTATTGTCCTATAGGATGCGTATAGGATTGGAATGACCATGTTGTAAGAGAATGTCCGGTATGAGAAATTGTGAAGGGCTATACGCATCGTATTGCCCTATACGATGCGTATATGGCCAAATCCAAATAGCAATTCTCGTGTGCCATTAGTAGTCCCCTTAAAAAATTAGAGTACACCTAAACAACAATAAAGGAGTACATTGTATAATTCAATTTCTAGTGACCAAGTTCCTGCAAATCCATTAAAATTTGTACTTTAGGATACAAAACAACAAAAGCAATAATAAACCAACCAAAATATCAGTGAGACCACTGTGTTGCGACATGTTATGTCGGTTTTGTTTTCTGAACAAAATATAAAGAAAAAAAGTTTTTATTTTAACGATTTATCGGCATCCAAAAACACAAGATGAGTAACTTTTAGTACAAACTTACGGGTATAAATCGATCATCATCGTCCTCATTACTTTGTAAAACAAAGAATGGCGATGATACAAATACAAACATAAATACGATTTAGGGCAAAATCAAACAAAAATAATCGACAAAACATGTTAAAAGTAAACATACCTATTGGAAGAGAAAGTAAATGAATCTGGCGTATGAAGTTGAAGACCAAATCCGTCGATCAGAGCAAAACGAATGAAAAGTATGTTTTTTAAAGATTTTAACTACCAATGAGAATTAGTCAAATAGAACCATGTTCATAGTCAGAAGTTGTAATTTAGTTTGTACCTGAATAACATAATTACCATATTGGTATATTGTGCTAGAGTACAAACTGAGTTCATTATTTCATCCATTACAACTTGTGTATTTGGATCATCACAATGCTCCAAAACCCTCTGTTGATATCAAATATGATTAGTAGTTTACAAGAGTTTCCAACGTTAATAAATATAGAATAGTTTATTTTTACCTGTATGACCCGACAACCATAAGGATGTGATGAAAGAGCAACAACTTGCCCAAAGAAATATGAAACTATAAACTGAATCCGATCTTGAGGCACACATTCAATGCATTTTTGAATAACATGATTACCATTTTGATCACAAACAACCATCTGGTTCTGCTGATCAACATCAACCACCTTCACTGCCTGATCAGAGATGATGTTGGAATGAATTATTTAAAGTTTCAAAAAAGAACTCAATCTAGGGTCTTTCTTAAAAACCTACCATATGTAAAAGGCCAAAATCCAAAAAAAATGTAATCAAAGTACGATTTTTACAAAAGAATCAGTGGTTTTGGTAACATAAACCTTTTTCAAACACCAAAGGGTGCAAAAAAATGTTGACATTTATCCAATTCAGAAACCTCACAAAGGAGAGTCTATAAACTTTTAACAGATTACTCATATAAAAATTGTATTCTTGTCTTAGTAAGCAATTTTGCACAAAGAACAAAATTTGCTATTTTATTATTGACTTTGTCGGGTTGAAATATTTGAATTCTTAATGACAACTGATTTTTACAAGTTTAACCTAAATAATGAATATTTGAGAATTGTCCTCCATAATCAGTCAATGATCTTTACTTTGCAAAATCATGCAATCCAAACCCAGCTGAAAAAGCCCTAGCCTCTCTAAAGACCCAAAATTCTTCAGTGAAAAAACATAAAAGTAGAGAGGGTGAGATGCAATACCAGTAAAATCTTAGAGGAGGGAGTTCTGGTACTCCCATAGACATGAGTAAGTCGATATATAGGGATTTGTTGTGTTAATAAGGTGTCGGGTTTATGCGTGTGGTAGATCATGAGTTATTAGTGTAGTAATTTCGATCCATGTCGGTGAGACTACTGAATTATAATTATGGGATGAGTCTTGGGTGGTGAACTGTTATGGGATATCGTAGGATAACAGGGGTTATCTATTTGTTAATAAATGTCAAAACGTTTTTACTAAGGTCCGGAGGGTCTTGAGTGGAGATAAATATTAATGGTGTCGAGTTGGATTTTGTTTAAATTTAACTATTAGAACTCATACAACGTAGCTGACTTTGTGTGTACGTTAGATTGTGTTGCAGCTAAGCTTTGGGGTCGACGTATCTTGGCTTGGGAGCGGTGCTACTCGGATTGGTGTGCAGGCATTCGTGAGGTAAATTTAATGACAGTAATAATTAATGTTTTTAGAAAGACTTCCGCTGTAGTTTGAATAATAACCCAAGTATTTTAAAGAGAATAACCAGTTATGAGAACCAACTATAGGATGCCAGGGTTTGGGTCTAACAGAAAGAAAAAGAATCTGTCAAAGAAAGACTGATTGCTCCAAAAACTTATGCAGGAGTTTATCTAAGAAGAAAGTTGCCAAAGGATGTTCCTTATGAACCTCCTCTAGAGAGTATTTCTGAAGATTCTACTCAGGTAGAAAGTTCTAATGTCATTTCTAAAGATTCAACTCCCAAAGTTAAAAAGACTTCTGAATAAATACCTAAAGAGGCTAATCCTAAGTTATTCATAAGCCTGAGTTAGATAAGTCTAAGAAGAGGAGATGTGATGTTTACACTAGTCGTTTTGATACACAAAAATTATTACTTGAGGCTAGGATTAAAGAGTTAGATGCTACCAAGCTAAAGCCACATGTCAATGTAGAGGAAGCCTCTAAGGAGATTTACTCAACACATACAGTTAAAGCTTCGGTTAAAGTGACTGAAGAGTCTAAGGCTACATGGTTTAAAAAGAAGCCAAAGTCTTCTTCAAGAATGGTGGACATTTTTTAGGTAGGTCTTGAGAATTTTTCTTCAGATACACTTAAAGAAAAAATAGTAAGTTCGTGATATGATAGTTATAAAGACTTGTTCATAATCCATAGAACAAGGGGAAAGTATCAGGGGTTCAAAGATGGAGAACACATTTTCAAGCTTACTGTCTATGATCTGAAGACACCTGCTCAGTTAAAGATGCTGACTACACATCCTAAAGGTTATGATTATGAAATTTCAATGAGAAGAATGGCAAATGATGGGTTCCAAGCTTACAAGAAGAATCCTAGTGTGTCAACGAGTAGGATGACAAAGTTCAAGTATAATGTTCAGAAAAGATTGTAAGAAGCAGAGCACCAACAGCCACCCTTCCTCAATATAATGAGGAGTATACTCACAACACAGTGTCATTACAGTCTTTCTTGAAAGCTTATATTGACTCTGAGGTTAATGAACTGGTTGTTGATAGAGGAGAACATCTGGAGAAGCTTAGAATGTATGAGTTTGCTCAGATGAGATGTTTAACTCCTGATGATATTGCTACCTTATCATCTATGCCTATTCATTGTAAACCTGGCTCTGAATTTTATGTAAAAGACTTTGAAAATTTGTTGTGTAGTTTATCTAGAGAGGTTAGAGGTATACTTCAGGAAGAGTGAGTTGTGGATCATCAGCTTAGGGGGAGATTGTAGAGTCAAACTCATAAAGATGAAGATCACAAGGTCACTAGCTCCAGATCAATCCAAGTCCTACTTAGGAAGAACAACTTACTCAGCAGTCTACTACGAAGAGAAAAGTGACTTAGGAGTAATGTCAAGAAAACCGTTGTCTTACTCAAGATGAGTAAATCTACTCTGGAGTGCAAACTACTCCGGAGGACAGATTTATCCTGAGTACAGATACTTGTTGCTGAGTAAAAAAGAACACTGAAGATTCAAGACTAAGTGTTTAGTCTGGAGAGTCTATCTACTCCGGAAGAGCAATTTAGTCTTTCGGGGTAGGAGGAATAGTCTCCGGACCACATTGTGTTTCTCTTACAAAGGACTATTCCAGAAGGGCATATGATCAACTTAGATTTAGTTGATTCTGTTATACAAGGTTGGCTTCTAAAAGGATAGAAGTTAGTTAGTTGGTTACAATCAATTGTATTCTTGTCTACGTATATTGTTTAGCTTTCTGTAACTATGTAACCTTTGATATTGTTAAGTCTTCATTGTAATTAGAATGGTTTCTAATACAATTGGCCGTTGAAGTGATTTGATCTTGTTCATTTTGATTCAAATGCTTATTGTTTTACTGTTTGATTGTTGTTTCCACCAACAATCACATTCGGATTCGTGTGTTCTTGAGAGATCTCGATCCTACATAAAATTACTAGTATTGGATAAAGATAGTAAAGTCACAAATGAAACATCAAATGTTGTTTACAATTAAATATTTAGAGATTTATGATTGTGATGCAGGATCCCTAAGAGATAATCCGCATGAACACGGCGACCCAGACGAACCCGACCCGAGAGATACGATTGAGTGAGTATGGGATTTTACAACTCATGCAATGTGGAGATTTGTACATATCCATTCCTATTCATTATTAGTTTGAAGTTTTATTTATTTATTATTATCTGGTATCTTCTTTGAGTTTATATTGAATTTCTTTTGTGGTTATCTCAAAGTTTGTTAGTTGGGATTTAAAGACTCTTGGAAGAACCGTGAGTGTTCATTGATTGTTTTGAAATTTATTTACAAACCTTTGGTTTTTTTAAGGTTTTGTTGGTTTTTTTAAGGTTTTGTAAACTTATAGATTTTGAGGCATTTGATTGCTTCCGTTCTCGTATCAGATTGTTTATATGTTTATTAATTATAAATGTAATTTAACTTTGTCCTTATTTAATATAAACTAGTTTTTTTTACCCGCGCTATGCAGCGGGAGTCTGATTTTTACCAGGGCCGGTCCCGAGAATCTTTAAAAAGTTCTGGCCCTGGACATGTAAAAAAAATGGGCCCCTATAATATAATTATCATATTATATAAAAAAACCTTAATACGACAATAATAGTTATAACAATAATTAATAAAACAAAAGTAATGTACCAAAATGATCGATATTACTTACTTATGTGAATCGTGAGGCTCTCCTAGCGTTTTTGGAAGCAAAGCTCTCGATCAAGTCTTCATAATTCATAGTCTCTAATGTATATTGCTCGTACGCCAATTTGTCAATTGTTTCGTTGCAATCCAACCTTTGACGCATTTCAAACCATTGATTCACATTCTTCAAATGGTCAAAGCTAACTTCATGCTCTTTAAGTCTATCACTAACATGTTTTCAATCCGCATAACCTTCACTATCCAACCCACTTTTAGAATAAGCATGCCTAAAAAGCTTACAACAAAAACAAAATAGTTTGTCAAGCTCTTTCGAATACACTAGCCAATCTCTAACATTAGTTTCGTCTACATTAACATTATCTTCTTCAACAACATCATTTTCATCCAAATTAACATCATCTTCCTCAACAACAACATCATCTTCACCCAAATTAGAATTTTGTGGTTGTTTTTTAAAGAAGAACTTACGTATAGCCCCTTCTTAAGACTTTCTTTTTTCTTCCTCTAATTTCCTCCTTTTACGTTTTTCATATCCGGATAAATACTTGGTTTTAGGAGGCATATTTCTAAAAAAAATAATAATCAAACATGACCCATTCAATCAACAATCAAATATTAATTCGAATTGCTTGATCAACAATCAACAATCAAACATTAATCAACAATCAAACAATAATATAAATTTATACCTTTTGATTTTGAAGGCAAAAAAGAGTCCACAGCAGTCCAAGAAGAAAGAGTTAGGTTCCTGCCGACTGCTGCAGTCCACGAAACCCACGATGATCTCTTCTCTTCCCGCTCGGCTCGCTGGGTTTGCTGGGCAATGCCCTGGATGGAGGATCGATCGATGAGCAGGCAGTCCAAGAGTCGGCCGCTCGCTGCTGTGTTCCTTCTTTTTTCTTTCTTTTTTTTCACTTATCCAACTCAAGCCCAGCCCATCTTATTTATTATCTGTTGGGCCTTTTTTAAATTTTGAAATGGATAAATACAAGAATTATAATATTAATAAGATTGGGCCTTTTTTTATAAAAAAAATATATGTAATATATATATATAAATTTTTTTGAAAAATGCGAGCCCCTCGGAATACCGGGCCCTGGGCGGTCGCCCACCCCGCCCCCCCTCTGGGCCGCCCCTGATTTTTACCCGGTTTGGCTGGTTTGTAGGGATAAACTTACGTCGAAACGCATACTTGCTATAGCATACGATAGAAAAAAAAAGTACTCGATTTTGAATACATCTCCGTTTTAATAAAACTTATACCGGTACGTTGAAAAAAAAACTAAAAAAAGCCGCGCATTCCGTTTTTTAATATCAACTAATGAACGGAAGTAATTACGGAAAAACGAAATTATTAGAAAAATAAACGGGTTAAAAGCGTATAATATATATAGTATGAGGGGTGAAATAGAAAATAAAAATAATAAAAAAATTAAATAGGCACTTGTCACCCCCTTATTGGTGGGATACTATTTAAATAATTATATAATTTCTAATTGTGTCTGTTAAATCGCGTGAGAAATTAACGTAATTGAAAACTTATAAAATAAAGTAATAGAAAAACGAAATCGTGAAAAAAAGTTATTGTTTACAAACTAAATAATAATTATTATTAAAAGTAAATAATAATTGTTATTATAATAGTAAAAACAAATTTTTTTTTGTTGCATTAAAAACTTGTACATAGTGCATTGAAAACTTGTACATTGATGAGTAATAGGATTTTGTGAGTAAGGCACTTTTGGTAATTAATACGTAGTGAATATGATTTCTTTTATTTTCTTTTTATTTATAGAGTTATTACTTATATAATTTTAATAGTTTAGCAACACATGTTTACAAAACCTAGTAAATAAATAAATAAAAAATATATTTCCCCCTATTAAACTTTTAAATTACATATATCCTCAACCGCTAACTTTAATTACACATTTCCCCAATTAACTTAAAATTACCCAATTGCCCCTCACAAATAATTAGGTAAGGGATAACATAAATAGTACTTTAATTGGTTCGTTAAGAATAAAATGGTAATAAAATAATATATTTTAAATTAATTGGACAAATATGTAATATATAGGTTTTAGGAAGAGGAAAGTTGTAATTAAATTTTAGGATTGGATAAATATGTAATAAAGGAACTTAACAAGAGGATATATATAAATGCCCCAAACATAAAAGTACTCTTTTATTTTATTTTATTTTATTTTAAACAAAATAAAAACAGGCCGCCTGGTATGCTTATTTGAGGTTGAGCAGTTCAGTTAAACATGTTTGTTGGTTTAATCTAACCAAATTCAAACATTATAAGAAATTTAAACCTGAAGTAGATAAAGGTTGATTTGGAACATAAAACAACTATTTAATAAATATTCATTGGATTAATGGATTTTAATAATCCTACATTTTACCAATTGGCCAATAATAATCTCAACTGAGAATATTCTTACCATCGGTCCCTACTTTCAAACTATTATTTTTACATTGGACACCCAGTTAAAAAAACTTAACGCCGTTAGAGTTTATATGACGTGGACATCAGCAAACCGCCGAAAAGTCGAGCCAAGCTAACAGTGGTCTCGTGTTGGCTTTTGAAATTGGCTTTGGTGGTGTTTAACTGGTCTCATTAAACACCACCGTTGTCTCTGTTTGGACTTTCCGGACCCACAAGACCAGTCACCAGAGCCAATTTCAAAAGCCACCACGAGACCACTGCTAGATTGGCTCGACTTTCTGGCGGTTTGCAGATGTCCACGTCATATAACTCTAACGGCGTTAAGTTTTTTTAACGGGGGTCCAATTTAAAAAAATAGTTTGAAAATAGGAACCGGTGGTAAGAATATTCTCAGTTAGGATTATTATTGGCCAATTGGTAAAAGGTGGGATTATTAAAATCCAATAATCCATATTCATTAAAGCTTTTTATATAAACAAAAACCAGTTAACTTTTGATAATGTGTTCTAACGTTTACATATTAGATGATGTTATAACCGAATTTAAATTACAAAATAAACCTTTTTCAATGTTTTTTGATAATACATCTAATAATACAAATGCGGTTAAAAAACTAAAGTTAACTAGTTTTTTTTTACATAAAAAAGTTTTTGTTTACATCTAATAATACAATTATTTAAAAAATATTCAAAAGACATTTGTTAGAACACATTATCAAAAGTTAACTTTAGTTTTTGAACTGCTTTTGTATTATTAGATGCATTATCGGAAAACATTGAAAAAAAATTATTTTGTAATTTAAATTCGGTTATAACACCATCTAATATATAAAATAAATTTTCGCCGGTGTGCGGATATTCAAACAACTCAAACGCGATTGTACGTTTCATCATTTGCCACGTTTTGGGATCAACCCAATGAGCCGACCAAACATCGGTGGTTAAGTTTACACCGGTTTCCAAATTTTCAAAATCCAAAATTAATTCTTGTTTGGCTTTTTTCCACATTTTTATACAATCTCGTCTAAGAGTAGTACGACTTACTTGATGATAACGTGGTTAAAGTGTGTCTTGAATCATTTTTGTCAAGCACGAATTGTCAAAGTGGTTGAACGACAAAGCTTCTTGGATTACTAACCTCGTCATTCTATCTCGAACCATACTTGCATCAAAGTTCCAAATTCCTCCGTCACTAGTGTTTGAATCTTTCCCCATAAACGCACCACATTTTGCACCGAGCACGTTCATTCCCGTTTGACAACAAACATAGATCGTAATTACACCAAATTTTCGGGTTCCTCGTTGTTGGTATGATTTGCTAAACGGTAACTTCGTTTGAGGAAACACCAACACTAGCACTTGCCATCTTTTTTTAGAGAGTTTGAGAGCGTTTAGAGAGCGGTTTTAAAAATTAGAGAGTGTAGAGAGAGGTGTGATTAAACCAAAACACCCTCACCTAATTATAGTGTTTTATGGGTGCAAAATGATCCAAAAAAAAGGCTAAAAATCGGCCCAACGGCTATATAACCATTATGTAAAGGCTATAAAGTTTCAGCGACTAAACCGGTTTGAACCGGTTTAAAAACCCAGTTTTGGACCGGTTTTCCACATAAAGCTCCAAACAGGTTATGAACCGGAATCGGGTATGAACCGGTTTTCGGTTTTGAACCGAGCTGAAAACTCAAACCGGTTTTTTTGAGCACCTCTAGGTTTTTCCAATAGATGATTAGTTTTCAGGGGAAAAAAAATTGGCAACGAGAAAAAGCTTAAACTTCAAAATTTCTAGTGAGAGTTCAACTGTCCAAGCTTTAAAATAAGTCGCTACTTTTTTCCATATTTTGTTTTTCATGAGCTTTAAAATAAAATGCAAAAAAAATAAATGAAAAGCAACAGAAATAGAAGACTAAAAGTAAGAATACAGAGGTGTTCATACCAAAAGCTAGTTATCAGCAGATTTGGTGAATGGTGTGTATAATAAACTATAGTAGTAGTAGTCAGTGTTGTAAATATCGCGCCTAGGCGCCGATTAATCGCTAGACGCTCTGCTAAGAAGGAATTTTGACCTAGTCGGTCCAAAAACCGCTAGACGGTCCAAATCGCGCCTAGGCGGCCAGATTCCGGCGAACATTCCGGCGAAAACTTGAAAATTCCGGCCAAATTCCGACGAAAACCTTTGGTGTGGATTAAAAATGAACATTTTTATAAAGATTACATATAAAAATGTGTGTATATATATAAAAAAACTGAAAATTACATATAAAAATTTCAATCCGATTAAACTCGCCTAGGCCCGATTAATCCCGCCTAGGCTTAGGCCCTATCCCACCGCCCGACTAGCGCTTAGCGATTTTTACAACACTGGTAGTAGTAGATGCACAAGCACAAATAGTATAGGAATGGGTTCCAACAAACAAACACTCATCATCCAGCCAAACAAAAAACCAGAGACAGAACATACGCTCGATTGACGAAAGATTCCCTGGCTCATAATTACAAGATCCCGATTTAGAAAGCAGTCCAAAATGTGACATTATTACTATTATCAATCACATGAAATCATAATCATCATAACCATCATAGCCAGCATTTACAACAGCTTCATCATCAGGCTTATCCACCAGCAGCTGTTTCTTCTTCCCCCCTACACAACATGAAAAAGTAGAGACCTTCAATCCATACATACAAGTTTGTTAATTTAGGTTATATTTTCACTATTGGGTAAAATAGGTCAACCTAAGAGATTTAACTAAAAAAAGAAATAGGTCAAATCGGTCCAACATATCAAATGGGTTCAAAGTCATTTGAAGTGTGGCACAAGACCTCCTTCTTTGATTAAAAAAATAATATTAATATTTTGTAATCCTATTTAGCACATTAGTTGCATAGATAGGGGTAGGGTTAATGAGAAAATCACATAGTTATGCGAAAACACCAAGAAAACCAATTCTAACCAATCACATAATAATAATAATAATAATATTTATTTTTTATTTTATTTTATTTCTAAGAGTATCATTTTACCAAAAAATCATTTTATGTTTTGTGTTACATTACATAACCGGTAACACTATGTCAACAAAAAACCAAAAAAATTGCAATTACGAGTTACGTATATGTAACATAATATGTAAAATGATTTTTTTGGTAAAATGTGTCCCTCGGAAATAAATTAAAAAAATAAAAAATTTATAAATTATTTGATTGGTTGTTGGTGGTTTTCGTGATTTTCACATAACTATGTAGTTTTGCTACGAGTGAGATTTTACTGGCTACGTTTGTTTGTATTTAGCACATTAATTATTTATAGAGGTGTTTGCATTTTGACCCAGACTAAATTACAAGTTACCCAACCGGTCCATTTTTCCATCTCCACTCGGAATGTATAAGAATAGAACACATATGATTTGTTCCAAAAGGGACCTACCTGTTTTCTTTTTACCAGCAGCAGCTTCTTTCTCCACTTTTAACTTCTCATTTGCAATTGCACTAACCGAAGAAGTTGCATCAGCAGCTTTTAAGGATGTCATTGACAATCTCATTACATGCTTCAGTAATCCAATATAATGAAAGCTTTTCTGCATATACAAGTCAACAAAAAGCCTAGATGTTTCAAGTTTCAAATTATCAACCATCAAATAAAAAAATATACCAAATTCAGTATACCTCAAAAGGCCTGAGTTTATTAGAAATGAGTTCTGCGTATTCTATAAAGTCATTCTCTGATTTCGGGATGAAATTATCAATGGTCTTGTCATCACCTTTCTTGCTGGCAAAAAGTTCTGCTGTGTTCTTGTAATCAGCTTCTTCCACAAGCCTGAGAGGGATGGAACCCGCATATTAGCTTCATTAATCACATATAAGAAAATGAAAATGGACTCATTATTTAGTTGATTATATGTTAATCTGCATGTTCAAAACATGTCTAGACAAGACCCCATAGTTACAAAAATATATATAATTAATTAGTTGATTAATATGTTAATCTACAACCAGATAGCCATACATTCAAATGGGTTGACTTCGCTATAATGTACAAGTCAGTGAAGCACAAACGTACAAGCTGTCGAGGCTGCTTTAATGTTTTGTTTTTTATTTTTTTTCCCTCTTGCAACCTTTAAAGTGTGGCGTTTTATAAATTCGAGCTTTGCTATTTCCACATGTTTTTTTATAAGCGTTTCAAATGTAATTTTTTTTGTTCGGGCGAATACTGTAGGTCCTCGAAACCGAACCTTACCAATTTTAACACTTAACAGATACCGGTCGAACAACATCATAACCAAACTTATACAAATCAAATTCCCACCACGTTGCGCGGGAAACTCCACTGCTTTAAAACATTTATTATTAAAATTCAAGAAAGGAAAGACAAAAAAGTGTTTATGGGTTGAGAAATGACATTAGTTGTCAACACTTGGCATGACTTTGAGCGACAATAGGTGTCACCGTGTCATTACATGGTACAAATATTTAACTCGTTGAAGGTGAAAGTGGTTTAAAACATTTATTATTTAACTTATACCAATCAAATTCCCACCACGTTGCGCGGGAAACTCCACTAGTTTAAAACATTTATTATTAAAATTCAAGAAAGGAAAGACAAAAAAGTGTTTATGGGTTGAGAAATGACATTAGTTGTCAATACTTGGCATGACATTGAGTGACAACAGGTGTCACCGTGTCATTACATGGTACAAATATTTAACTCTTTGAAGATGAAAGTGGTACTATTTTAAAATTTCAAAGATTAGGTTCATGAGTGTAAAACGATCAACAAATACAAGTACGGATTACTAGTTTTATCATACATATGAAGCTATCAAAAAGGCAATGCCAAACCCTGCAGAAAAAGATCTGATGTCATGCACAAAATACGTAAATAACTGACTTGATAATTTCATTGCATATTTCTTAGAAAGATTAATGTTCATACCATGAAAAGAAATAAATCTGTCAATGGTTCATACCTTTGTTGTCTGAGCTTCTCTGCTACAGGATCTAACGGCGCCTCTTTTGCTACTTCAACAGCCTTCCCTTTTTCTTGGGCTGGTTTGGACTTCTGTGGGGCCGCCTTCACAGGAGGAGGTGCTACCACCGGTGGCTGATGCACATACATGAAAAGAAAAGATGTAGAGAATTACAACAGCAAATCATAATATTATCAATTTAAAGTTCCGTTTTATCAGGTATGAAAAAGTAGAATGCATATATACAAAAATGATGATGTTAAGCTTGAACCAGCTAAACTGGACCATAAAGAAAGTATAGTACCGGAGCAGGCTCATCTTCCCAAGAAGCTTTTACATCATTTTCATCGACATCTTCGTCATCCCACATGCTTTTGGGCTCCTTTTTTAAAACAAGCGGGGCTGGCTCATCTTGAAATAGTTGAGAAATATGTGACAATACATACTATTGAAAAATAAATTTAGCTATTAATACACATAAAAGAATACATGATAGGGAAAAAATATGTTTCAGCTAACTTTAGACTAATTTATCAACTGTATTAATCTGTTCTGCTAATCAAATCGAGCAGTAAAAAGATTCAATCTCCACATGTCATGAAATCACAACATTTGCCGAGGCACTTATGTTAAAGGAAGTGTTGATATTCCTTAAAAGTCAACATTACCTTTCAATAATGACCACTAAGAGAATAATGTGTAGACTCAAATCAGCACATAGAATACTAATTTGTAATGATGGCAACAGGAAAACAAACACTATTTGCTTGAAAACCTTCCAAAAAAAAAAACAATAGGCATTGTTGGAAAAATCGCTAGGCGCTAGTCGGGCGGTGGGGTGGGGCCTAGGCGGGATTAATCGGGGCCTAGGCGGGATTAATCGGATTGGAATTTTTATATGTAATTTTTAGTTTTTTATATATATACATACATTTTTATAAGTAATTTTTATAAAAATGTTCATTTTTAAATATTTATACACATATTTGGCTGGAATTTGAAAGGGTTGGTTGGAAAATCCAAGGCTTTCGCCGGAATTTGGCCGAAAATTTCAGGTTTTTGCCGGAATTTTCGCCGGAATCTGGCCGCCTAGGACCGGTTCCGATTAATGGTCCGCCTAGCTCAAAATTACAAGTTAAATGGCCGCCTAGCGCCTAGGCGCTGCCAAGGCCCGATTTTTACAACACTGACAATAGGTTGTAAATTTCACAGACCATCACAAAATGGAAGTTGTTACAGCTTCTTGAATAGGATATTAATTTATTCATATTTCATACTTGATTAGAAACTAAAGAAAGAGGAATAGCGGGTCAAATACAAACAGATGTATCTTTCATGTATTGAACTGAACATAGTGGATTTCTAAGAAAAATATTTTCCTCGGGCTCTTACCCTTTGTGACACTCGATGGTTTCCAATTACCTAAATGAATTTTCATTATCAAAGGATACAACAAACATGTTAGGCTTCGGGTCAGCCGGCCCTAGCCCGAAGCGGGACAAGTTTAGTTAACCTGTTGATTAAGAGTCTAACCCTAACTTATGCCTATAAATTAATCTTTTGTACTTGTAATTCATTATCACTCAATAATAAGAAAACCCTAGTTGCCCCCGTGGATGTAGGTCACATTGATCGAACCACGTAAATCTTGTGTCTCTTTTATTTTTCTTGTTTGTGTGGTGCGTGTTTGATCCTAACAACTGGTATCAAAGCTTGGGCTCTTGATCAGCAGACAAGAACAGCCTCCAGACTTGTTCAGCTGTCAACCCCTCTTGTTGCAAACCCTAATTAGGGTTTCAGCCTCTTAACAGCAGCAGTCAGCCTCAGCCACCATCAGCCACTGCTACTGTTGTAGCAAGATCCTCTGGGCAACAGGGTATTGCCGCCGCTGCTGCCAGAAGTTATTTTCCGACCAGTTTTTTTTTGGAACTGCTGCTGTTTTCTGTTCGGTTTTTGTTGAGTTTCAGGTTCTGCTCTGTTTTGGTTGTTTTTTGGTCTATGTTACTCAGGTGCGTTATCGACTCTTTGTTTTTCGGTTTTTTGGAACTAAATATACGGGTAGTGTGTGATAGAACAACACTCAAGTTCAGGCAGCCTGCCAAAGTTGTGTTAGAACACTATTCCAGTTTTGACTCTATCGTTAAGCATTTGTAGTTGGATAATGACAGAGGAAGGAAAGATCAAGATTGAGAAGTTTGACGGGCAGAACTTTGGATGGTGGAGAATGCAAATCACGGATTTGCTAATACAGAAGGATCTAGATTCGCTACTAGAAGGTCCGCCCGCAAAGATAACACCAGCCTGGTTAGCGCTCGACAAGAAGGCTAAGTCAACGATTAGACTTGGTCTAATGATGAATGTTGCTTAAAACATCCTATAGATGAAACCACAGCACGTGGAATCACGGAAGCGTTGTCAAACATGTACGAGAAGCCTTCAGCAGCAAACAAGGTGTTTCTGATTCGGGAGTTGGTTAATACACATATGAAAGAGGGAGGTTCTGTCGCTGATCACATCAATCTCTTTAACTCTCATTTGAGACGTTTAGCGTCAGTAAAATTCAAATTTGATGATGAATTGCAAGCTTGCTTACTCTTATCTTCATTACCTGACAGCTGGTCAGGAACAATCACTGCAATCACTAGTACAGTTGATTCTGACGCATTAACTTTGTTAGGCATCAAGAGTCTTTATCGCAGCGGAATCACACACACACACACACAATCGATAAACAGAAAGTAAAAGACACTAGAGATTTATAGTGGTTCAGCCCCGATTGGCCTACGTCCACTTTGCAACTAGGGTTCTTTATTATTAGGTGCTCAAGGAATACTATTACATCAGGGGATTATAAATAAGACTAGAATTAGGGTTACACAAATTAGGAAACAACTTAAGCAGCAAGTTAGGGTTGTTCAGCCCCAAATATGTCGCCCACTTTTGGCCACCTGCTTCCATTTGTAAAACAGGTCCAACTGGGCCTAGGCCCAAATCGGCCCAACTTAAAAAAACCTTCACCCCAACAATCTCCCACTTGAAGGCTTTGCACAGTCCACAAACACCATCCAAGTGACCCCAGATCCGGTAACTCCAGTATCCTCCATATCTAAAGTCTCATGAGCCTTCAATCCCCATAAACAAGCTCAGACTTCATTAAAATCCCCCTAGTTGCTTGTACATAAAGCTACCTAGGTTGTACTTAAGAGTTGAACTTCTTTTGGTTGTGCATAGAGCTTTTTGTGTGTGTATTTATGTTAACATCTTATTTTTTGGTTTTCAAAAATCAACAAGTTAAAATATTATCTATATATAACCTATTAGTATTTTTTTTAATACCAAACACCTCACTTACCTGAAGCTCTAGCCTCGCGCCTGGCGCTTTTTAATAGGGGTGCAAACGAGCCGAGCCGAGCCCGAGCTTGACTAGGCTCGAGCTCGGCTCGTTTAACTTACTGTGAGCTCGAGCTCGAGCTCGGCTCGATTCGAGCTCTAATTTTGAAGCTCGGGCTCGGCTCGTTGGTAGCTTTACAAGCTCGAGCTCGGCTCGGGCTCGGCTCGTTTATTATATATTAATTAATTTATATATATTTATAATTATTTTTATATAAATTTTATTATAGTTTTTATATATAACATAATACATATTATTTAATTATATTTATCTTAATTTTATATATACTAATTATTATTATTATTTTATAAATATATATTAAATATATTAAAAACATTATATAAATAAAAGGCTCGTTAAGGCTCGCGAGCCGGCTCGAGCTCGATAAGTGAAGCTCGGGCTCGGGCTCGTTTAATAAACAAGCTTATTCTTAGGCTCGAGCTCGGCTCGAGCTCGTTTAAGCTCGGCTCGTTTCGAGCTTTTTAACGAGCCGATCTCGAGTAGCTCGCGAGCAGCTCGGCTCGTTTGCACCCCTACTTTTTAAATCCATGCCATGCCAAATCTTGGTTAGAAGTTCCACACTATGAGTTACTCTAGGTCAAAGTCATGAACACCCATGCTAGCTACATGCCACCAAACTATTATAAGAAAATTGTATTAACAGGAGAACATATAACGTATTGGTAGCTTCTACAAAAAAATATTTGCAACTTATTTTTTTAATGTCAAACCCTTACACGCTCAAAACCTTATTGGATATTCAGGGGAAGTTCTAGTTCCTTCACCTCTAAGGCCCTACCTACACTTTTATCCCAAATAGAACTTGAACCCTCAACCTTATTGGTAGTTTGGTACCGCTGGCCAAATGCTACCAGGTTTTCAGCAAAATGTTCAGCCTAGAAACAAAGCTCACACAAAAGCTTAAAAGCAGTTTATTTCTTATTCGCCATCCTCGATGGATTCAAGGAACAATTGAAATTTCAGATTTATCAACTGTGATTTTAGCATAAACAATGTAGAAAATTGAAAAATGCAAGTGAATAACTACATGATGACTAATCTATTGGTAATGATAACCTAACACTGCGACGAGATGGAGAGAGAAGTTTACCCCAATCCTCCATCTTCTTTCACTTTCTTTAATCTTGTACAAAACTGTGGTCTATCAAGGATGAGTTTCAGATGATTTAAGCCTGCTTAACAAGATCAAAAAAGGTGCATGTAACTTAATATAAACAAGACATGACTTCTTTCATAAGGTACAAACTTCGCAATATACAAACAAACCTATCTAGTAAAATCCCACACATAGCAAAGCTATTGGTAGGGTATAGGGGAGGTGAGATGAGACAAACCTTTCCCCTAACACTGGATGATAGAGAGGCTGCTCTCGGTGAGACCCCCGGCCCAAAAAACTATTTATTATGATAAGTATAAATTTCATATAATAGATAAATGTACAGTGTAGATAGGCAAAATAAAACACAAAACAAGGAGTACTAATAGTAGTAGCAGGCTACATACATGCATAGTTGTCAATAGCGAATAGCTACATCATTATCAATGTCCCTATCGCTCTAGACGAGCGACCCTAAATGCTTAAACTTAGTTGTATGTGGGACTTGTCCTTTGATAGTGATTTGTGTGACCTTCTCCTCGTTGGCCTCATTAAAGTTACAATACATGTACTATGTTTTGAATTGACTAATCCGTAAACCTTTGTGCTCTAAAGATACTCTCCACTCCTCGAGCCTCATTTAGGCTTTACTTACTCTTTGCCACCAACACAATATCATCAGTGAAAAGCATGCACCACGGGATTGCCTCCTGGATGGACTTTAACAACTCATCCAAGACTGAGATAGAAAGGAACTGTCTCAACGCATATCCTTGGTGAAGGCCCACGTCAACAAAGAATGAGCTTGTGTCCCCCACCGGCGCCCACATGCTTGTCTTAGCACTAACATATGTATCCGTAATAATCTCAATATACCTCCTCGGTGGTACACTATCAAAATACAATCAAGAGCCAAATTATCATCAACTATTACCTCCAATGAGTTGCAGCAATCAAGAGCTAAATTAGCATTAGACCCAATTCTTATTATCATCAACTATTGCCTCCACTGTCTAACCTCAGTCAGAAACAAAATCCGCTAGACAAATACCGGAAGTATATCCTACCCATAACCGATTCGTACATATAACACGTAACATTCAGATATCGTACTTCATAAACAATTTCCATAATCTAAGATTAGGTTCATCCTCTCCTTATTTCATATATGATGCTTGATTTGTTTTTTATATGAGATTAAGAAATATAATGGAATACAATGCAGGACCATTCACTGTAGAAGGGAAAAGAAAAGACAAAATAAGAAACCTTACCGGAACAGGGATTTAACAGTCGCTCCAGTAAATTTTCTCAGATTATCAATTACTTTCAAGTTTCTTTACAGAGATTAATAGTACGTAAGATGAAATAAATCATACCTTAAGACGATTAGGTGGAGATGGCACTGCAATGACGGCGATGAGAGGTTTACGGCGGGGTTCCCAATGCTGCGAGGAACGGAGAGAAGGTTAGCGTTAGGGTTTTAATGATCGGGTCGGGTACGAACCCTTTACACGGTGTTCCCAAGTCTAAGGGTGGAAAGGAAAGGATTTGAAAGGAAAATAAAAAAAGAGTAAATTACACGAATCGTCCTTTATTTTTATAACATTTTTTACTGTATTTTACTGTATGTCGTTTATTCAAAAAATTGATAGAGACTTTCCTTTATGTTTACAAATCTTGCATGTTACGTCATTTACCCCTAACCCAATTAATTTTTTTCGTTAAGTATGATCATGTGTAATACACATAAGGGTACTTTGGTCTTTTTACTCATTTATATAAAAACAAAAATATAAAATGAAAAAACTCTCTCTCTCTCAAAACACACGCCCTCTCTCTTCTCTCTCTTCTTCTTCAAGACAGCCACCACCACCACCGTGGTAGACCACCGAGAAATCCAGATTTCCTTTCATTTCTTCATCCTCACATCTTTCCTCAGAATCAACGATTATACATAGGCATACCCCAAATGATTTTTATTTTGGGGCTAAAATGGAACCTCCGTCAATCATGAAGCCGATTCAGCCATCGCTCCACATGAATCATCTGGCAAACTTAAAAATTTCTCAGTTTATCAAAGGCAAACCCTGAACGATCAACAACAAAAGTCAAAATTTCAGTCTCTTTTGATTTTGGGGCTAAAATATTACCTCAGTGGATCAGAGTACAATTCATGAACAATTAGGGTTAGGGTTTCGATTGCTGCAAGTGTAATACAAATAGGTATATACTTGAATGTCTCGATCGGCGACAGAAGCGGGTCAACGGGAGCCATCTGAGTGGTTAATTGCGCATTAAATGGCGTCGCAGCAGCAGTCGTCTGCCTGAACATATTACTATTCACCTGTGTTGTTGTCACATACGGAGTCAAAAATCCGAAAGGACTCGAGCTTTGTTGCTGAAACGGCGACGCTTGCTGTTGTTGCTGAGAGAAAGGAGTGGAGAAGAGCGATGAACCAAAGCCTGTGGCGAACGAGGATGTTTACGGCGTTCCGAGGCTGGCGTTGAGGAAGGGGTGCCGAACGCGGGGGTGGATGACGGAGTGCCGAATGTGGAAGAAGGTGTGCCGAACGCCGACGGCCGGTGGTGGTGGTGCTCAGATCGGAGGAGGGGGCACGAGATTTTAGAGAGAAAGAGAGTTGAGAGAGAGAGAAAGAGATGAGAGAGGTTTGTTATTTATGTTTATATATATATATATATATATATATATATATTTAAACATAAATAACAAACCTCTCTCATCTCTTTCTCAACACCCTCATGTGCAAGGCACATGAATAGAGTTAACTGAAAAACTTGACGCCCGTTAGGCTAAAGGACGTAAACTGTAACAAATTTAAATGTAAAGGATGATCTCTGACATTTTTTGGGCTAAAGGACATACAGTGAAAAATGGTATAAACATAAATGACGATATCTGTAATTTACTCTAAAAAAAGGCTTGTTCCATAGTTTTGTTTGAAGGGAAAAGAAAAGAAAAAGGGGGAAAAGGAAGGAAAACCTTTCTTTTATATTTATCCTCCCAAATTGGACTGATTAGGAGAGAGAGGATTTTTATAAAAATTTAACTTTTTTAAATTTCCAAAACTACCCTTAATCTTTTTATTAAATAACCAGCAAAACACCTGATCAACTACTCATTTCTCTCTGGCGATCTCAGCGCCAAATCGAAGTTCATCTCAGCGCCAAATCGAAGCTCATCTCAGCACCAAATCAAAGCTCATCTCTGCACTAACTCGAAGCTCATCTTAGCGCCAAATCGAAGCTCATCTCAGCGCCAAATCGAAGCTTCATCTTCTTACTAATTAACAGGTAATTTCCATTTGATTGTTTCTAGTTAATTGCTCTTTTTCTGTTTGCATTAGTAGGTGTAATTGTTTATGTTTCCTTTTGGAGGACTCTTTTTGTTTTGATTAATGAGATATTAAGAAAAATTGCTCCGATCATTTTTCCTTGAAATTCTTTCTCATATTTTCCTATTTAATTTTGCCCATAGTATCCAATCGAACCACATCATAAGCTAGTACATTTTGTTAAGATTGATTTAAATTTTATTAAATAATGAGTTGCTTTAAGTGCTTCATGTAAAGTTTTTACCATTTGAGATCTTTTCATTTGGGTTCTGAGCACTCAAGAAGTGTTGGGTGTATGTTAAATTGGGTTTTCTGTAATACCTAGGAGGCCATGAAGGTAGTAAATATGAAAAAAAAGGTTGCTACTTAATATGTTTTTTTTCTTTTTTAAAGCGAACTTTGGCCCTTTCGCTATGGATGATCAGATACTCCGTATAATTCGGGTTGTGTGAGCTAGGCAATTGCAAGCAGCTAGCGTAATTTGCTTATTGGTAGCTTTCATTACACGACGTAGATTGTCTACCAAAAAACATGCTAATTTACCTACTAGAGATGAAATTTTACAACGACGATATGTACGAGAAGAGATGTTATGGGACCTTTCAAACAGTAGTAAATGTCGTGAACTTATTCGTATGAGTGAGAAAACTTTTATGACTTTGTGCACTATCTTAAAGCATGACGGTGGTCTTCGACCTACTCAACGAATGTCCGTTGAAGAGCAAGTTGCAAGATTTTTGCATATTGTAGGTAATGACATGAGAAATAGGTTAGCCTCTTCGATATACCGTTGTTCTCGATCAACAACCGGTTGATGCCTCCATAGAGTTTTGCGAGCGATTATATCGTTAGAAAGTCATTATATTCAACAACCTAAAGGTGATATTGTCCCGAAAGAAATTCAAAAGAAAAAGAGATTTTATCCTTTTTTCAAGGATTGCATAGGGGCAATTGATGGAACACATGTCCGTGTTAAAGTACCAAACAAAGATGCCCCTAGATATCGTGGTCGTAAGGGATACCCGAAAATAAATGTATTAGTTGCTTGTACATTTGATTTAAAGTTTACATATATTTTAACTGGTTGGGAGGGGACTGCATCGGACTCAAGAATAATAAAGAATGCACTTACTAGAGATGATAAACTAGTAATTCCAACGAGTAATTTCTCAAGCCGAATTTACTTAATTGTATAATATTTTAAAATAATACTAATTATAGTTTATTTATAGGTAGATACTGTTTAGTAGATGCGGGTTTGCCTCATACAAGTACACTAATGACACCATATAGAGGTGTTAGGTATCATTTGAAAGAGTACTACACTCGTGCCCCTGAGAACTCAAAGGAGTTGTTTAACCTTCGTCATGCATCATTACGTAACGCAATTGAACGAGCATTTGATGTCCTAAAAAAGAGGTTTCCTATCATTAGAAGTACAACAAAACCATTTTACTATTGTGAAACACAATCAGACATCTTTTTGGCATGTTGTATTTTACACAACTTTTTACTAGATGAAGACCGTGACAAAGATCTTGAAGATGAAGTCTTACATGAGGTGTTAAATGGACCAGAAGAGGAAGAGCGTCATAGTACGACAGGCATACGTGAGGGTAGTACCGAAGCAACACAACTAAGGAACTCAATTGCAAATGGAATGTGGACTAACTATTTGATGTTAAAAGATGATGAAATAGATATGTCAAAATAGTTTTAGAATAGTATGTTATAGTAATTCCTTTTGACCTTGTATTGATGATTCTTGTTTGAAATTATTAATGTTATTTAGTATTTATATTGTTCATTATTATTACATTTACCAGTTGTAAGTGTGTAATTGCTTAAACAAAGTATCCTTTGTTTATGTTAGCATGAAGGAAGTCATCATGACCAAACATGAAGCCGGTGAAAATGCTAGTGATAAGGAAAACTTAAAGTGGACGGAATATATGGATAATGCATTCATACAATCCATGAAAACACAAGATGACAACGGCTATACGATTAATGGAACTTTTACTCCACAAGCATACAAAAATATGGTTGAGGAGCTAAGCACGAAGCTTCAAATGAATTTTACCAAAAATCATTTGAAAAACCGTTTAAAAACGTTGAAAAGTCATTTTTCTAGCTGGTATGATATGTTTCGCGGAACGTCATTAAGTGAGTTCTCATGGAATCCTGAAACTTAACTAATTGAAGTATAGGATGAAGTCTGGGAAAAATTAATAGACGTAAGTGCTTTAGTTATTTACTTGAATATTTATATTATCGTTTACAATACTAATTATCTTGATTTTGTTAAATACACAAAGCCTGATGCTGCAGCGTTGAAGATAAAGACCTCATGATCCCATACACTATGCATGTAGTTAAGCATATTTCTAGGATCTTGCTGCTGCTTTTCAATCACCTCATGATCTGGTTCAGACCGGTTTTCCCAAGACAGACCAAGCACTACTTGTTGGTTTAAGTTGGCCACCTAATCTTGGTCTTACCGGTCATGATGCAACCTGTTCATAACAAATCTTTGATCGAGTGTGGTCCATGACACAACAAAAAGAACAGGCTTGATCTATGCCTGATAGTCCTAAACATGGTTTTAGTAAAGCATTATTTGATAATTGGCATAACCGAAATTATTTATCTTTTTTTCCCTCTGTTTTGTAGGTGGAGAGTAGTGATCCTATCCTATAGTTTATTTAAATTTTAATTAAAGGGTATAATAGTAAAAATATAACTTTCTTTTCTTTTCCTTTCAACTTGGGAACACATAAAATGTTTAATTTCCCTTCTTTTCCTTTCATTTTCATTAAACTCGGGAACATGAAATACAATCACATCTTCTCATTTCCTTTCCTTTCTTTTCTCTCCTACTTTCCTTCCCTTTCTTTTCTCTTGTTAAATGAAACTCGGGAACAAAGCGTTAGAGTGATAGGGGCACCTTACTCAAACACCCTAACTACTCAAATCATTAGGGCTGGTGTATCCCACTACCCAAACTACTCGGGTACCTTCTTTCCACCCATTGTGTCCGAGTAAAACAACTCGATTACCACCAAAAATCTACTCGGATGAAACCTACTCCATTGTACTCGGATCAAAGGGAGCGGTGTACCCCATTTTACCCGGGCTCCTCTCTCCTACTCGGCTATGCCTGAGTAGGGTGCCCCTCTAACCATTACTAAACGTTTAAGATGTGTTCCTGAGTTTCATTTAAGAGGAGAAAAGAAAAGAAAGAGAGAGGTTTTGAGACTAAAATTCATCTTTCCAAATTGGAAAGAAGAGAAGGGAAAAGAATGGAAGATAAGAGAAAAGAAAGTGAGAGATTCTCTTCTTTTTTTTCTTTAAGTTAACTCGGGAAAACAGCCTAAATAGTCTGTTTTCAAGGCTTGCATTTTTAAATTTGTTTCCAACGTCTTATATATCTTGTAAACTAGGTTAGAGATCTCGTGTATTACATAGGTGGTTGAATAAATATAATATTATATATATATAGTAATATAATTTACATATTATATAGTTATGATATATTACATTGTTTTTTAATACAAATTCTAGAAATGTTATATAGTTATTTTTTTAAAATGTTTTATAAAAAGAATGAAAATGTTTAGATTATACAAATGTTTTACGACCAAACCTATTTTTTTTAAATAAAAAACGTTTTATAAAAAGATTTATACAAATCGTTATTATTTAATAGAAGAGAGAGGCGTTTAAAAAAATTATTAAAACAGTTAAAGAAAATTGTATAATTAATATGAGAGAGAGGCGGGGGAAAATTGAGAATGCATATGAGAGTAACAAGTGTCCATCAAAACCTTTGTTAATTATATAATATAGATATAGATTTGTAACTAGCTCATGAAATTTTATAATAGTTGAGACGAAGAGGTGTGTAGTTAGTAATGTTTTATACCCAAAAATAAAGGTAAAACTGAAATGGGTTGAATTATAGTTATAAAGGTCTTTAATCTAAAAAGGGTAAGAATGATTTTGATCATGACATGTGCCGTTTTATTGTTTTTGAGGGGAGGGCATATCGGTCATCGTATCTAATACGTCAGGTCTAATGTCATGTCTGAACATTGTGTCTAATGTCTAGTAATTGTGTCAAATATTTTTCATCATTGTGTTATATGTATTAATCATTGTGTTTTACGTTTTAGATAATTTCGTGTTATTTTTGTAACTGTTTTTTATACCCGAAAATAAATGTTGTTGGGTCTAAATCGGTAGTCTAATGTTATCAAGTCAAAAGGTGAAAGTCAAAGTTAACATGGTTTAAAGTCAACATCATCGAGTCAAAGTCAACACGAGAAGTTTGGATGATGGATTGACATATGGAGCTCAAGTTGTGATCATCAAAGGTGTTCCGGTTATATAAATATATTTTGTTTAGACAAAATATATTGATTATTTTTATTGAAGATAGATTTATGAGTAAATTACAAATTGTGTCTGTAGGATAGGAAAATACAAGATGGTTCTATTCTAGTTGAGATTGGCTGAAACAATCACAACTAAGCAATGTAAACAAGTAAACACAAAATACTGATAAATGCAATTTGTATTAAGCTTCAATGGTTACAAGATTACAGAGAAAACTCTAAGAAAGCATACTTGTATAATGAAACGATACACTACTTATATAGTAACTTAGAATCAAGACAGACCCTTGATTCTAAGGATCAGATCGAACGCAAGCTGTTGATCTTGTATACTAGAAGCTATATTACACGTGAAGACAACAAATACTACAAAGGATAACTTTACTCAAACGTCTTCTTAGGCATCATTGCTTGGATACTTGGAAGGAGAGCGTTGTTGTCTTTTATTGTCTGCACCAGTAACATTCTTTCTGCATGAGATGTGTCAGAGTTGCAGCAGAAAGTTGTCAGTGGTAAAGTTGCTTTTGCTTTGCCAATCAGCAGCAACGATTGATCTTCGGCAGATATGGCTATCAACAGCAAAGTTGGTGATTCGCATCAAGACTCAACTATACAAAGTTGCTGATGATTTGCCTATCAGCAGCATCAAGTGTTTGATGCTGCTGAGTGTCACACCCCGACCGGCGGCGGATTATACGTCGGGGCTGACGCGGTTGTTCATAAGCACATGATCATCTATTTAATAATGGCAATATTTATTCATCGAATTTAAAGCATCCGTTACATTAGAAATAAGAAAACAAAGTGTTCAGCAAAACATAATTAAAATTTAACTAGGTCCACGTCCTATGTGATCATGTAGTCCTTAAACTGGTGCACCTGAAACATGTGAGTAAATGTCAACTACAAGTAGTTAGTGAGTAACATAGGTTTTGACACCAAACAAAAGTTAAGTAAAAAGTATTTGAAATTCAATATGTTCAAAGCATGTCTAAAGCATATAAGTGAAAACACACAAGGTTCCAAGCGTACAATTCAAGCCTGATAATAGAAAACTAGATACGCAATCCCACTGATTGCCATTTTAAAAAGGGAGCAAGCGGATACTCCAAGTTATAGTTGATACCCAACAAAACCCGCCAAGGTCTTGTGGTAAGTTATAGGTTCAGTTTCCCATATAAATGATCATGTTAGGTACTACCTTAGGCTTGGGCTGCAAGTTAATGAATGTACTGCCATGAAACACATGCAATGGTCACCAAGTAGTTCAAATATAAAGCATAAAGATCAAGCACAAGAACATAGATATTGAATTTGGTTAAATAGATAAAGTTGACATGTTCCACCCCAAAAGTAAAAACAGTAAAAAGGGGCTATGTAAACTCACATGAGTTGTGTACTAGTAGTGGATAGCACCACACATGAATGCAATAGAAAGCATAAAAGTTTGTCTGTGAACCGTCTACGTATGTCCTAGAATTATAAGCATAATAATTAGGGACACATGAGAGATTGTGACGACGACCCGGAAGATTGAACGTCCAAAGACGCACTAACATTAAAGAGTAGCGAACTTGTCCACGGGAATAAGGTTTCTTAATATAATGATAAATGCGTTACGTGTCGAACGTCCCTAATTACGAATAATAAATAAATAAAAATTCGTGTGGTTGTACCATTTAAATTATGGCTAGGAAAATAATAATATAACTATATATATTATTTTTAAGTTTGTAGAATTAATAAAATAATCATTTATGTTGCAAGAATAATAAATATATTTATTTTTATTCGGGGATATAAACGTGGGTAAATAATATAAATAATTATATTATTTATAAGTTTGAGATGTTACACAAAGTTTATAAACGTGGAGAAAATAATATATAAATATATATATTATTTTCAATTGGAGTCACGGGTTGAAAATAATATAAATATATTATTTTAAAAGTGGGTATTTTTAATGAATACGGGTTACAAACCAAACCCGAGCCCACGGGTGGTTTTACGAGGCTAGAACACCTTAATATATTAATATAGTAATATAGGAAGATGATTTTATATTAAAAATGATATTGAAAATATGTTTTAAAAACAAACAGAGTGGGGAGACTCGAACCCGGGTCTCCTCCACATCAACACACAGCTTTAACCAACACGCCCGCTAGGGTATCGCGATAAGGACTCTGATTCAAAAGGTTTTAACCCATACCTCCTCGTGTTCTTCCTCCCCCATCGCACATCCGAACCCGAACCTCCCCAAATCCAACCATTTTGATCTCGATTGATCTTAAAACAATGGGGCTTTTGTTAATCGGTACATTTCGAATCTGGGGGTAAGTTTAATTGCAAAAACAAAGAGTTCTGGATCGTTTGAAATCCCGAAACTCTAGTTTTGAAATCACAAATCAAATCGACTAATACTGATATTATTTAGGATTGGAATCATAGAGCTTTCGATCCTGACATCAAGTCGATCCTAAAGGTACAAGAAATACCTGCAATGGTTGTGTGAGGAGGACGAACGGCTGGAGCCTCTGGTTCGATACTCCTCGAGTTCGCCGGCATTTCAGAAGTGATATCAGACATGTTTGCGTATTCAGGGAGGTAAAAGGGGGTGTCGCCATTGTGTTTGATCAGGTCTTGTGGTCCAATTCCATACTAATAGCACAAATTTGAAGTGGGTTTAAGGATGCCGTTACGGGAATGATTAGTGGTTAATAAGCATAAGTTCGTTTAAATTGGTTCATTATTGGCATTTAGTATTGATCGCATAACGTCTTTGCATGATTTTTGTACATTAAGAGCTTCGAATTCGAAGCGTTTGAATTGAATTCGATGGCAGTTTGACCTGGGAAAGTCAACTTCCGCATGAAGGGTTTTGGATTCGAATTTTTCCTTTGTTTCGTGTCAAATTGATTTGATAAACGCATTTGGCTTTGATCATGTAATGTTCTAGTAGGACTGGCTAGCCTTAATATCCAAGGATTAGCCAGTTATGAAACTGAATTTGATGATGGTTGGCTCTGAAAGTCAACTGACGGGTGATGGGGTTCAAGGGCATTTGAATGGATTCAAGATCATTCTTATTTGATTTCAACTTAATTCAATTGTTTATTAAAATTCATTTTTTTAAGAAATAGTCCTCATAACATGTATGTATATAGAAAAATATCTAAATGTTGTTTGTTAAATTATAATGTCTTATGAAGTGGGGAATTTCATGACAACTTGTTTAAAATTTTTATTTATTAAGCTTAAATAGATATATATATATATATATATATATAATTATAACTAAATACATATGTAAAAAGATATAGATACATTTATAAATTTGTAAGTAAAATTAAGAGTTACATAGACAATTTATTTAGTATAATCAAATGTGTACATATATTTACACAAAAATATATACACATATATGTGTATATATGTGTATATAAGCATCCTTGAAGTGTGTGTTATAGGGGAATGGCATGTAATGCAAGGTTGAAAGATTGAGTTGATATATGTTTAAAATAATAGTTAATGTGACATAATATGTTTTAAACAAGTACTGGATTTATGTGTTGTGTTATTATTGTATAAATAAATAAATAATAATAAGGCCGGGAAATTATGGATGTTGCAGTATCCCCAAGTTGATGGAATTTCGTCCCGAAATTCAACTGTTGTAGGTTACTGAAACAAGTTTTATCTGTTGGTTTGAGGAGTATAATTGATGACAATATCCGGGTCTGATATTCAGAGTCAGGCTTGAACGGTGGCAGTGTATTTAGTTTGAAAATGGTTAGGGAGGGAGTTGTCCTAGAATTCATTTTGCACTCAAATGATGGGGTGCATCACTTGAAGTGGGAAAGATGAGAGTTCAATATTCAAAGCTTGTTTAGAATATAGTATAATATGTTCAGAAGGTATCACTAGGTGAGGTTTCACAGACATTGTTCAAGATCAAATAAATAGAAAAACCCTACGTGACACAAACAGTGAAAACTACCGACAGCATGACAGGAACACTTACATAAAGGAAGTGTCAGCGGCGTATCCACTATGCCCTTATCAGATCACATTAGTTACGTTATTGTATATCTCTATAGGTTTTAAGTCATCACACACGACAAAATTTACTATGTTTTCCATGCGCTGACCTTTATAATTACGTGTGCACCCGTAATTATTCAAATCGTCGTATGGTCCGTATAGATCATTCTATTGCGTGTGGGTATGGAGGTGGGGGAAACACCCAAAAACATTTAGTTTATTATTGTTTTCATGCATGAATTGCTAATAAGTAATTGTGTGTATAGATGGTAAAGTCAATCAGGGAGTAATGACTAACAAGGTGATACAACCCTATACATGGGTGCCGTATACCCTTTAGGTTACCCATAAAGTTTATAGCTCTCTCGTGTTTGAACAAGAATACATCAAACCCCGAGTAACTCAAAGTTTATAGCTCCCTCGTGTTTGAACAAGAATACGTCAAACCCCGAGTAGCTCAAAGTTTATAGCTCCCTCGTGTTTGAACAGGAATACGTCAAACCCCGAGTAGCTCAAAGTTTATAGCTATCAAGTTTCATGGATAAAGTGAACGATCATGTCTCATGTATGTAGTGGGCAAATAATTTGCAAACAAGGTAAACAATCTAGTTTCGTGTGTAATGTAAACACTCAAGTTTCATGTATAGCGTAAATAATCTAGTATTATGCATATTGTAAATAACCAAGTATCATGTATCATGTGAACAATCTAGTATCGTGCATATTACAAGTAATCAAGTTCCATCTATAATGTGATCAATCTAGTATCATGTACATTGTAAGTAATCAAGTTATATCTATAATATGATCAATCTAGTATCATGTACATTGTAAGTAATCAAGTTATATCTATAATATGATCCATCTAGTTTCATGTATATTGCAAGTGATCAAGTTTCATGTATAATGTAAATAATCATGTATTTTGTATACAACCAAGTTTCATGTATAACTTGAACAATCAAGTTGCGTCGATAATGCAACCAATTTAGTCTCAGGTATATTATGAATGTTCGTATGTAAATAGTTGAACCTCATGAGAAATGTAAACTATCGAATCTTGTCGGTGATCGAGTGCTGCGGACAAGCGTGTTGTATAATGTAGGTAGTTGGGTTCCAAGTTTTCAACTTTGTTGATGGATGGTTAACGTCTATGCAAGATGGTTCATCTTTTTGAAGTGGCTAGTAAGTTCATACATTTTCGAATGTGCATGGTGATGAGAACGTTTTACAGGTATTTAGAATGATACGCACACGAATAACTGATTTGAGCTTTTTTTGTTTGTAAATGACGAGTAATTGAAATTTATCATTGTTTGTAAATTAATAAGTGAAGGTAATAGGTTGAATAACTAGGTGATTGGGTAAATAAAACCTTTTTATTTATTTATTTATCATAAGGAGAATGTTTCATAAGAAAATAATAGCCAAATTATTCCGTAATCAGGCCAAGAATTTTAAAGTAATGAATTAAGAGGCCGTATTGAAATAATTAATCGAGTCATAATTAATTCTTAACTAGGATAATGAGATAAATGTTTTTATAAAACAAATTACATTTAGTTCCTTCACAAGGTGAAGAGCTTTGTACATAATTTATAATCTAGATAAAACTTATAAACCAAGGGCTTGATAAAGGTTTTGTTTGAACAAAATAACTACATTAGCCAAATCAGGAAATAACAAAATAAATAGTTCACAAAGGAGGTTTAGATATTAATCATTAAGGAGAGTAAAAAAAAAATAATAATAATAACATTTATATTTGTGTACAGGATATGAGTTTCAATTTAAGTTTTAAGAAAACGTGAAATAGAATATCCGGCTAACATCTCAGATAGTTTTCCACCAAGAAGCAGATGAGCACCAAGACAAACATCTTTGTGGTTATTAGTATTGCAAATCGGGCTTCAGTCCTAGTTATTTCCGTATGTGCATCAAGTATTCCCTGGTCTCCATTCCTTACCTCAGAAACTCTGCGGTCCTTACATATAGGTGAGCGGTATCAGCTGGGACTGGTAGGTTCCGTGGCTTGTCCTGCTCCTAGGCCTGGGTGGTATAGGTTAGATGCTAGATAAGTGTCACACCCCGCCAGGGCGGAAACGCGAGGCGCGACTTTCACTGGTTTCCAAAGCATATGATTACCGCAAACACATACATGTAATTGGATACATAACTGAATTTAAAATATTTACATTACAAAATATCAATTTGAGTTTACAAATGTTTAAGATTTCGCAAATATGACTCAAGACCATGAGTTATACAAGAGAAATCCTCCCAAAAGCCGTATCCACGTGCATGCATGTAACCTACATTGCTAACCTGATGACCACGTTCAATTTCCTGAAAACATACTTAAAACTGTCAACACGAGGTTGGTGAGTTCACAAGTTATTATAAAGAGTTATCATAAACCCAATGTTTAAATCTGATCTTTTTGCCGATCAAAACTCTTTGTTAAACCTGATCATTTTAACCTAATCAGTACTCTTTTGTTTAAACCTGATCACTTTAACCTGATCAGAATTCTTTACTTTAAACCTGATCACTTCACCCTGATCAGAACACTTTTGTGTAAAACCTGATCATTTTAACCTGATCAGAACTCTTTTGATAAACCTGATCACTTTACCCTGATCAGAACTCTTTTGTGTAAAACCTGATCATTTTAACCTGATCAGAACTCTTTTGATAAACCTGATCACTTTACCCTGATCAGAACTCTTTTGTGTAAAACCTGATCATTTTAACCTGATCAGAACTCTTTTGATAAACCTGATCACTTTACCCTGATCAGAACTCTTTTGTGTAAAACCTGATCATTTTAACCTGATCAGAACTCTTTTGATAAACCTGATCACTTTACCCTGATCAGAACTCTTTTGTGTAAAACCTGATCATTTTAACCTGATCAGAACTCTTTTGATAAACCTGATCACTTTACCCTGATCAGAACTCTTTTGTGTAAAACCTGATCATTTTAACCTGATCAGAACTCTTTTGTGTAAAACCTGATCATTTTAACCTGATCAGAACCCTTTTGTGTAAAACCTGATCATTTTAACCTGATCAGAACTCTTTTGATAAACCTGATCATTTTACCCTGATCAGAACTCTTTTGTATGTATTACCAATGAATATGATTACTAATCCGATCTATTGACCCCATTTGTAAGCTTGCAAGGAATACAAAATAGTATGTAATGTACGAGACCGTAACCAAACCCCAACTTTCTGTGCCTCCCCTCGCCTTTCTGCGAGTAAGACAATATGCGGTCATTCGGCCATTTTGACCCCTGGTTAGCGCGACTAACCATGACCGGAGGCGTCACCCCCAATAGTACTATTCATATAATCCCGGGCTAAATCCATAGCTAATGGTTACTAATTTATTACGAGGACTTTAAGCGCTTTATTGTTCCCTCAATACATACATACGGTCAGATCATTAGTTCCATTCATTTATACACAAAAGTCTTTTACAAGTATGTTTCCACCCCAAATCATTTCAAAAACTTAGAAAAAGGGGGATTAGTGAAACTCACCTCGACAGTATGAATGCTAGCAAATATTTGAATGACGGCAGATTCGCCTATGCGTATCCTATTTACACAAGGATAACATACACGTTAAGACTACTCGTCTTAAACGCAATTTGTTCACTTGACTTAGCCGATCTGATTACTTTTGTTTTAATTATCTTTTTAGTTTTTCCAACCTTGTTTTGTTATGAAAATAGTTCTGAGTTACTGCCTTAAGGGGCTGATGAACAGGTATCGAAACTTTCTTAGTTTCGATTGAACAGAACAGATGTCGAAACTTCCTAGTTTCGACTGAGTGAAATAGGTATCGAAACTACCTAGTTTCGATTGGCAAGAATAGTATCGAAACTACCTAGTTTCGATTGTACACAGGTATCGAAACTTCCTAGTTTCGATTGAGTAAATAGATATCGAAACTCCTAGTTTCGATAGAACAACCGGTAGCGAAACTCCTAGTTTCGATTGAACAACCGGTATCGAAACTCCTAGTTTCGATTGAATAACTGGTATCGAAACTCCTAGTTTCGATCAATAGGTATCGAAACTCCTAGTTTCGATTGACTAACAGGTATCGAAACTATAGTTTCGATATCTGCACTTTGATTTACAGAATTCACTCTGTATATTTTTATGTTCAAATCTTGAGTTTGACACAGTTTTCTTGTTATCTTACTTGCGTTTGAACGATTTGTATGTTTAGTTACGGTTTTAAAGCAAATAATATGGATGGTATCGAGTTTTTACCTCAAACCGAGAATGGCGATCTTTAGAGAAAAACAGAGAAGTAGTCTTGAATCTTTTGAGCTTTCTTCAAGAACACTTGAAATTCTCCTTATGACACCGAATTATGGTGATTTTCGCTTTAAAACTGGACTTCGATTTGAAAGGGAATTGGGAATTTGCCGTAAGAAAAGAGAAGGTTTAAAAAGGAATGGTGAAGTTTCGTCTGAAGAGTATGGTTTTCATCTGAATCAAAGTGAATCAGGCAAGTGGGAGCATGGCTCCCCTGACTCTCGGCCAAGAAAGTCAAGAAGTTGTTTAGGGGTTAATGATAACCAATTTTTAAATATTAATTTATTATGGTATTAGTATCAATTAGAGTTTTAAAGGGGTAATTTAATTCAGTTTCGATTCTTCACGGTATTATAATTTTTAACCATTTTATGGCTCGTTGAAGAAAATATTAGAATCTTGGCTCAACGTAAATTTTGTGTAATATATATATATATATATATTTTTCTGGTTATTTTATTTAACCATTTACGTTCGCATTAAGTCGGGTTATCCTGCTTACTTTTTCTAGTAACTCTTTACGGTTTACTAGACTTGGAACAAACTTCTTTGCTAGACTTCTTGACTTTACTTAGTCAAAATAAAATATCAGGAAATAATAATTATGAACGTGCGTTTATGAAATGTGGATATTGACCTGAAATGCTGGGTGTCACATTCTCCCCATGTTACAGAGAATTTCGTCCCGAAATTCAGTTCTTGTCACTCTGACTTGGTGTTTTTGTAAACAGTGACGGGTACTTGGATTTCATTTTATCTTCCCGCTCCCACGTATACTCGGGGCCACGCTTTGAATTCCAACGTACCTTGACCAGCTTAACACGGCTGCGTCTTGTTCTCTGAACCTTCCAATCTGTGACTTCCATAGGTTCCTCAATGAAGTGCAACTTGTCGTCTATGTGAATCTCATCAGGCGGTATAATTAACGTCTCGTCTGATAAACACTTCTTGAGATTTGATACATGGAACGTATCATGTACATTGCTTAGTTCTTGTGGCAACTTGAGCTTGTAAGCTACAGGGCCAACCCTAGCCAATATTTCAAACGGTCCAACGTACCTAGGGTTAAGCTTGCCACGGTTGCCAAATCTTGCAACTCCTTTCCAAGGTGAGACCTTTAACATGACTTTGTCTCCTACTTGGAATTCTAAAGGTCTTCGTCTGTTATCCGCGTAACTCTTTTGTCTGTCACGGGCGGCCTTCAGACGATCCTTGATTTTGAAAATCTTATCTGTGGTCTCTTGAATAACTTCAGGACCGGTTAAATGTTTGTCGCCAACTTCTGCCCAACAAAGCGGTGAACGACATTTTCGACCATACAAAGCCTCAAACGGAGCGGCTTTGATGCTGGTGTGGTAACTATTATTGTATGAAAATTCAGCTAGTGGCAAATGAGTATCCCAATTTCCACCGAAGTCAATTGTACACGCACGGAGCATATCCTCTAATGTTTGAATAGTTCTTTCACTTTGACCATCTGTTTGTGGGTGATATGCCGTGCTCATGTCAAGACGTGTGCCCATGGCTTCTTGTAACGATTTCCAGATTCTAGACACGAATCTGTTGTCTCTATCAGAGATAATAGAAATTGGTACTCCATGCCTAGCCACAATTTCCTTGATATAAAGCTTTGCAAGTTTCTCGGTTTTATCCGTTTCTTTGATGGGTAGAAAATGAGCTGATTTCGTCAAACGATCGACGATTACCCATATAGTGTCATACCCGCTCGACGTCTTGGGTAACTTTGTAATGAAATCCATGGAAATCTGTTCCCATTTCCATTGAGGTATCTCGGGTTGTTGTAACAATCCCGACGGTTTCTGATGTTCTGCTTTTACTTTTGAACATGTCAGGCATTTACCGACATAAATAGCAATTTCTCCTTTCATGTTCGGCCACCAGTATAATTCTTTCAGATCCTTATACATTTTATCCGAACCTGGGTGAATGGAGTACCTGGACTTGTGGGCTTCGTCCATAACCAACTCCCGTATGTTACCAAAACATGGCACCCAAATTCTATTCATGAAGTATAAAGTGTCATCTAACTTTGGTTCCAACTGCTTTATCATTCCTCGTAAAGCTTCGTTCTGACTGTTTTCTTCTTTGATTGCTTCTTGTTGTGCCATCCGAATTTGAGTCGTGAGACTCGTATGAATTGTCAATTCTAGGGCACGAACACGTAGTGTTTTAACTCGTTCTTTACGACTTAAGGCATCTGCTACGACGTTTGCTTTGCCAGGGTGATACTTGATATCACAGTCGTAATCATTCAGTAGTTCTACCCAACGACGTTGCCTCATGTTAAGTTCTTTCTGATTAAAGATGTGCTGGAGACTCTTGTGGTCTGTAAAGATAGTACATTTTGTACCGTATAAGTAATGTCTCCAAATCTTGAGTGCAAACACAACTGCACCCAATTCCAAGTCGTGGGTCGTATAATTCTTTTCGTGCACTCTTAGTTGTCTGGATGCATATGCTATGACTTTTTCTTTCTGCATCAACACACATCCCAGACCTTGGTGTGATGCGTCACAGTACACAATGAAATTGTCAGTCCCTTCGGGAAGGGATAGGATTGGTGCACTGCAAAGTTTTTGCTTCAGCAATTGAAAAGATGATTCTTGTTTAACAGTCCAATCAAACTTTTTGTCCTTCTGGGTTAACGTGGTCAAAGGCAAGGCTATCTTTGAAAAATTCTCGATGAATCGCCTGTAATATCCTGCCAAACCCAGAAATTGACGCACCTCAGTCGGAGTTCTTGGTGCTTCCCAGTTTTTGATAGCTTCAATCTTGGATGGATCCACATGGATACCCTTCTTATTAATGACATGTCCGAGAAAGTGAACCTCTTGGATCCAAAACTCACACTTAGAGAATTTAGCATAAAGCTTCTCATTCCTGAGTAGTTCCAAGATTAATTTCAAATGATATTCATGTTCCTCCTTGGTTCGTGAATATATCAATATGTCATCGATAAACACAATCACGAATTTATCCAAGTACGGCTTGCACACGCGGTTCATGAGATCCATGAAAACAGCTGGTGCATTAGTCAAGCCAAATGGCATAACTAGGAATTCGTAGTGACCGTAACGAGTCCTAAAAGCCGTTTTTGGTATGTCTTCTTCCTGAATTTTCAGTTGATGATACCCTGATCGTAGATCAATTTTAGAATAAAAACTGGAACCTTGAAGTTGATCAAACAAATCGTCTATTCGAGGAAGAGGATACCGGTTTTTGATTGTTAGCTTGTTCAATTCCCGGTAATCAATGCACATTCTAAAGGTTCCATCCTTTTTCTTTACAAATAGGACCGGAGCTCCCCATGGTGAGAAACTCGGTCTTATGAAACCTTTGTCAAGTAATTCTTGTAGTTGGCTTGACAGTTCCTGCATCTCGGAAGGGGCTAGACGATACGGAGATCGTGCAACTGGTGCGGCTCCTGGTACTAGGTCGATCCGAAACTCGACTTGTCTTGATGGTGGTATTCCTGGTAAGTCTTCGGGAAATACTTCCGAATAATCTCTGACGATTGGTATGTCCTCAAGTCGACGTTCTTCGGGTTTCTTCTCGACGATGTGAGCCAGGAATGCACAATAACCCTTGCGTAGATACTTATAAGTTTTCATGCAGTTTATCGTTTTTAACATCGTTATACACCTTTCGCCTTGAATTGAAAGAATTTCTCCGCTTGGTAGAGGAATACGTACAATCTTCTCGAAGCATACTATCTCGGCACGATTCTTGGTTAACCAATCCATACCAATAACAATATCAAAACTCCCTAACTCGACGGGTAGAAGGTCTATACTGAATGTACGGTTTTCTAAACATAAAGTACAACCCCTAAAGACCTCTCCGGTTTCTATTAATTTCCCATTTGCTAATTCAATTGTATAACGTTGATCTAGTTTGCTGGCCTTAATACCGAGTAAGGATTTAAAATCATTCGACACAAAGCTCATATCCGCACCCGAATCAAAAAGTACAGAGGCATAGTGATTATTTATCGGGAACGTACCAGTGACGATATTCGGGTCCTGGCGTGCGTCCCTTGCACCCATCACAAATGCCCTCCCTGGTGCCTGAGCGTTGTTCTGATTCTTCCACTTGGGACAATCCTTCTTGAAGTGTTTTAGATCACCACATACAAAACATCCCGGTTTGATTTTCCCCAATCGGTTGTTAGTTCGACAAGCTTGAGTGGTGTGACCAAATTTGTCGCATTTTCCACACTTGATGCAAACACCGGCATGATGATTTCCACACCTCTTACATCTCGGTAGGCCCCTATCATACTCCTTTCTTTCCACTGTGTTGGCTGCAAAAGCCTTCACAGTTCCTTGTTTCTTAAACTCTTGTTTTCCAGATTTGTTACTTGAATTTCCCATCCATTTCCTTTTCTCCCCAGATCTACCTTCCTCATTCTCCTTCCTCACAAACAATTCATTACGTACTGCATCATCCTTTAGTTTGAATGCTAAAATTATAGCACTCTTGGCATCTATTGGATTAGATGATGTTACCATGCTACGAATTTGAGGCGCAAGGCCCCACAGATACCTCTCCACACGCTTATGTTCTGGTGTGACCATATGCGGTACCAGAAGTGCCAATTCATTGAAGCGGTCGGTGTATCCCGCTACATCATCTCCTATCATCTGTAGGTTCCACATCTCAGTTTCAATCTTTTGCAATTCGTTCCGAGGACAGTATTCCTCAATCATCATGTTTTTCAAATCTTCCCAAGACAATTGGTACGCTGTCTCTCTCCCCAAAGTCTTCATTTGAGTATTCCACCAAGTTAAAGCTTTATCAGTGAGCGTGCAGGTAGAATACTTCACTACGCAATCAGCGGTGCATTCACTTATATCAATCACCGACTCCATATGTTCTATCCATCTCATTAGTCCTACTGCACCCTCGGTGCCATTAAAACTGCGGGGTTTGCAGGATAGGAAGGCCTTGTAGGTACACTTCCTATTTGGAGCATCTGCAGGATCATAAGTCATAACGTCATTAATTCGGATCATGACAATGTGTTATGGCTTATTTATTTATTTATTTATTTTTATTTTTTTTTTTAATTACCTCCGGAACCTCCTGCTGTACCGCTACCTCCTGCACCTCCTCCGCTATTTCGGTTTGCTTCATACTGCTCTATAGCGGCAGCTACTCGCTGTGCTATTAGTTGTTCCATGTTTGGGGAAATTGTCTCGTTGTTGTCACCAGTAGTGTTACGGGGTGTCCCACGCTTAGGTGCCATGACGTTCTTTCTAACATGTCAATTAAAAAGAAACAACATCATATACCAATAATGATAGATCATGACATAAGGATACCACAACATCAAACATGAACAACTATCATTACAACATAAACCATTACATACATAGTCAAAACATACATAGTACATTGTTCCCAAAAGACGAGGATACAAAAGAGATGGGTTCACATGACCTCATCAGTACTAACGTTTTAAACTACATAATGTACTATGGGCACAACCCGCCCATAATAGGTTTAAAAGAAGAAGTGGGAGTACAACCCAATCATCATGGCAAGTCCCGCCATGACAAAACTAGCTCTCGCCACAAATTCTGCAGCCAAAGTCCTCTTCTCCAGCGCCTCCACCATGTCTCGGACCGTGAGAGTGAACTGCCAGTCCATATCAGCTCTCAACTCGAGGTAGTCAGTGGCACTCTGTATGTCTCGAGTGCTATCCTCCAGAGTCTGTACTCGAGATCCGAGCCCTTGACGTAAGCGCCTGGTTGCATCCCCCTGTGCCCGAATATCATCTAGGAGATCATCAAGACGCTCCTCATGCGTACGAACGCGAGCTACCAAGGTAGGCACAGTGAGCTCTATGGCTTCCCCAGTGTGGGGTAGGGGTGTTGGGGAGTTAGAAGACTCTCCAAGCTCAAAGGTAGATGGGATGCTCTCCATCTCCCTCCAACGTGCCAGGGTACGAGGCATCCAACGGATGGTTCCCACGGTAGGGTGGTAACAGGGTCGTTGCCTCGGTGGTTCCTCATCGGTCTCCAAGTCTTTCGGGTCACGGGCTGCCAGGTTTCTCTTGCGCGGAAGTCGAACCTTCTTCCTAGCACTTTGCACCTTAACTGGTCCTCCGCTTTTCTTTCGGTAAACGATGGGCGGTTCTCCCAGAGCGACATTGGGTGGTGTCGAGCTGCGAACTTGTACTCGATTTTTAGGGCGTGAGGCGGAAAGTTCCTCGTTGGATTCAGAGTCAGAGACGGGGTCAGAGTGTGAATGTGACGACATACTTGTGACTACAATATCCACATGACATGATGACTGGTTATGCAATGCTTATGCAATGGAAACATTTTAGTGAGTCATTCTAATTATAGACTAGGTTCCGTTTTAGACACCTAGTTCGCTATAATCAATGGCTCTGATACCAAGTTCTGTCACACCCCGCCAGGGCGGAAACACGAGGCGCGACTTTCACTGGTTTCCAAAGCATATGATTACCGCAAACACATACATGTAATTGGATACATAACTGAATTTAAAATATTTACATTACAAAATATCAATTTGAGTTTACAAATGTTTAAGATTTCGCAAATATGACTCAAGACCATGAGTTATACAAGAGAAATCCTCCCAAAAGCCGTATCCACGTGCATGCATGTAACCTACATTGCTAACCTGATGACCACGTTCAATTTCCTGAAAACATACTTAAAACTGTCAACACGAGGTTGGTGAGTTCACAAGTTATTATAAAGAGTTATCATAAACCCAATGTTTAAATCTGATCTTTTTGCCGATCAAAACTCTTTGTTAAACCTGATCATTTTAACCTAATCAGTACTCTTTTGTTTAAACCTGATCACTTTAACCTGATCAGAATTCTTTACTTTAAACCTGATCACTTCACCCTGATCAGAACACTTTTGTGTAAAACCTGATCATTTTAACCTGATCAGAACTCTTTTGATAAACCTGATCACTTTACCCTGATCAGAACTCTTTTGTGTAAAACCTGATCATTTTAACCTGATCAGAACTCTTTTGATAAACCTGATCACTTTACCCTGATCAGAACTCTTTTGTGTAAAACCTGATCATTTTAACCTGATCAGAACTCTTTTGATAAACCTGATCACTTTACCCTGATCAGAACTCTTTTGTGTAAAACCTGATCATTTTAACCTGATCAGAACTCTTTTGATAAACCTGATCACTTTACCCTGATCAGAACTCTTTTGTGTAAAACCTGATCATTTTAACCTGATCAGAACTCTTTTGATAAACCTGATCACTTTACCCTGATCAGAACTCTTTTGTGTAAGACCTGATCATTTTAACCTGATCAGAACTCTTTTGTGTAAAACCTGATCATTTTAACCTGATCAGAACCCTTTTGTGTAAAACCTGATCATTTTAACCTGATCAGAACTCTTTTGATAAACCTGATCATTTTACCCTGATCAGAACTCTTTTGTATGTATTACCAATGAATATGATTACTAATCCGATCTATTGACCCCATTTGTAAGCTTGCAAGGAATACAAAATAGTATGTAATGTACGAGACCGTAACCAAACCCCAACTTTCTGTGCCTCCCCTCGCCTTTCTGCGAGTAAGACAATATGCGGTCATTCGGCCATTTTGACCCCTGGTTAGCGCGACTAACCATGACCGGAGGCGTCACCCCCAATAGTACTATTCATATAATCCCGGGCTAAATCCATAGCTAATGGTTACTAATTTATTACGAGGACTTTAAGCGCTTTATTGTTCCCTCAATACATACATACGGTCAGATCATTAGTTCCATTCATTTATACACAAAAGTCTTTTACAAGTATGTTTCCACCCCAAATCATTTCAAAAACTTAGAAAAAGGGGGATTAGTGAAACTCACCTCGACAGTATGAATGCTAGCAAATATTTGAATGACGGCAGATTCGCCTATGCGTATCCTATTTACACAAGGATAACATACACGTTAAGACTACTCGTCTTAAACGCAATTTGTTCACTTGACTTAGCCGATCTGATTACTTTTGTTTTAATTATCTTTTTAGTTTTTCCAACCTTGTTTTGTTATGAAAATAGTTCTGAGTTACTGCCTTAAGGGGCTGATGAACAGGTATCGAAACTTTCTTAGTTTCGATTGAACAGAACAGATGTCGAAACTTCCTAGTTTCGACTGAGTGAAATAGGTATCGAAACTACCTAGTTTCGATTGGCAAGAATAGTATCGAAACTACCTAGTTTCGATTGTACACAGGTATCGAAACTTCCTAGTTTCGATTGAGTAAATAGATATCGAAACTCCTAGTTTCGATAGAACAACCGGTAGCGAAACTCCTAGTTTCGATTGAACAACCGGTATCGAAACTCCTAGTTTCGATTGAATAACTGGTATCGAAACTCCTAGTTTCGATCAATAGGTATCGAAACTCCTAGTTTCGATTGACTAACAGGTATCGAAACTATAGTTTCGATATCTGCACTTTGATTTACAGAATTCACTCTGTATATTTTTATGTTCAAATCTTGAGTTTGACACAGTTTTCTTGTTATCTTACTTGCGTTTGAACGATTTGTATGTTTAGTTACGGTTTTAAAGCAAATAATATGGATGGTATCGAGTTTTTACCTCAAACCGAGAATGGCGATCTTTAGAGAAAAACAGAGAAGTAGTCTTGAATCTTTTGAGCTTTCTTCAAGAACACTTGAAATTCTCCTTATGACACCGAATTATGGTGATTTTCGCTTTAAAACTGGACTTCGATTTGAAAGGGAATTGGGAATTTGCCGTAAGAAAAGAGAAGGTTTAAAAAGGAATGGTGAAGTTTCGTCTGAAGAGTATGGTTTTCATCTGAATCAAAGTGAATCAGGCAAGTGGGAGCATGGCTCCCCTGACTCTCGGCCAAGAAAGTCAAGAAGTTGTTTAGGGGTTAATGATAACCAATTTTTAAATATTAATTTATTATGGTATTAGTATCAATTAGAGTTTTAAAGGGGTAATTTAATTCAGTTTCGATTCTTCACGGTATTATAATTTTTAACCATTTTATGGCTCGTTGAAGAAAATATTAGAATCTTGGCTCAACGTAAATTTTGTGTAATATATATATATATATATATATATTTTTCTGGTTATTTTATTTAACCATTTACGTTCGCATTAAGTCGGGTTATCCTGCTTACTTTTTCTAGTAACTCTTTACGGTTTACTAGACTTGGAACAAACTTCTTTGCTAGACTTCTTGACTTTACTTAGTCAAAATAAAATATCAGGAAATAATAATTATGAACGTGCGTTTATGAAATGTGGATATTGACCTGAAATGCTGGGTGTCACAATAAGGGTCTCTCGGAGGTGGTGATTCAGCTTCTCGGAGTTCTCAAGCATGTTCCTAATCCAATCTGCTCTGTGGTTGAACATGGATCTGGCAGCTAGTCGTGTTGGTGACTGATTGTTTGGTGACGGGGACCCCAAGTCTTCCTCTTGTGTTGAATATACTTCGGGGTGATTCTCAGGGGAATGAGGAGGGTAAGGGACCATGTCTAGCCCGAAAGGGTCGTAAGACTAATCATAACACCGAGTTCTTATAATAATGTATTAGGAGTAACACTTGACCTATATGTAGCATGCCCATGAAGAAATCTTCAGGAAAGAGAGGTGGGTCTCAAAGGACACACTTAAGTACCTCGCCTTTCTTTTGTCAGAACCTTTCATGGGTCCACACCCACTCTTACAACCATCATGTATCATTAACATAATTATTTAGACTCATGGTTATGATGAGAATCATTAGAGATTGTGTCTTGTGGCTCAAAGGTGTGCTCTATCTATTCGAGCAGCTTCCTTTTCTTGAAGGGTAAGGTCTAAGGGTTTTAAATCCCTTGCAAGTGACAATAAGGGTGATAAAAATTTCAAGGTATGAGGTTGAAGAGGTATAGTTGACTTAAATATGATTAAGTGTAAGAATCAAATAGGGGGTTTAGACTTGTGTACTAAATTATAATAATTAAGCGAATGATGTTTAGATTGCATTCATCTGGCATGTAACCAAATGGATGTTGTGACAAATCAAAGTGGCTCAAGTTTGTATACTTTCAAGAAGACATACTTTGGCCTATAGGTGAACACTCACTTCGGGAATTCCCAGGAAAACATACGGATCCTTCGGTTGATTTGGATTTATATGAAATGCTTTCCTAGACAGAAAACCCAAGGTACAGGCATTCACCCTTCCGGATTGCACATGTTCTCTACTAATTTTCCGAACCCAAAACTTTGACGGGATTTTAAAATTTTAATAGGCATTGGGCCTAAGAGTTTGAATCTTTCCATAGGTGATTAGTGATTATGTGTAAGGATGAAAGTGTATAAGTGTGTGGCAAAACTTAGGATAGCATTTAGTGATATCAAATAGGTATTGTGCAGACAATTCAAATAGTGTAGCAAAGAAGGTATCACAGGGGTAGTAGTTTTTGTAGACATGTAGGTTATCAAAAATCATAGCACATAAGATAATTCGTATTGTATCATGCAACTAGAAAATATGTAGGAATATTATACCAAGGTATCCTAAGGTTATAGGCTACAGACTAAGAATATGTTTCAAGTAATTCATGTAGTTTCAAATAGTTTCATGTTGTCCTTGGAATGTTGTAGTTCATGTAATTGTATCATGTAAATGGAAGTAGATAGATGTAAGTAATTATGTGTATAAATGAGCATAGAATGGAGTTCCTAATAAAGACACGAGTTAAACTCATGTTTGGGGACTCCTAGGTTATAGTCTAGGTCGTGTGGCTCTAATAACCTAATTCCCTATAACCATGGCTCTGATACCAATCTGTCACACCCCGACCGGCGGCGGATTATACGCCGGGGCTGACGCGGTTGTTCATAAGCACATGATCATCTATTTAATAATGGCAATATTTATTCATCGAATTTAAAGCATCCGTTACATTAGAAATAAGAAAACAAAGTGTTCAGCAAAACATAATTAAAATTTAACTAGGTCCACGTCCTATGTGATCATGTAGTCCTTAAACTGGTGCACCTGAAACATGTGAGTAAATGTCAACTACAAGTAGTTGGTGAGTAACATAGGTTTTGACAACAAACAAAAGTTAAGTAAAAAGTATTTGAAATTCAATATGTTCAAAGCATGTCTAAAGCATATAAGTGAAAACACACAAGGTTCCAAGCATACAATTTAAGCCTGATAATAGAAAACTAGATACGCAATCCCACTGATTGCCATTTTAAAAAGGGAGCAAGCGGATACTCCAAGTTATAGTTGATACCCAACAAAACCCGCCAAGGTCTTGTGGTAAGTTATAGGTTCAGTTTCCCATATAAATGATCATGTTAGGTACTACCTTAGGCTTGGGCTGCAAGTTAATGAATGTACTGCCATGAAACACATGCAATGGTCACCAAGTAGTTCAAATATAAAGCATAAAGATCAAGCACAAGAACATAGATATTGAATTTGGTTAAATAGATAAAGTTGACATGTTCCACCCCAAAAGTAAAAACAGTAAAAAGGGGCTATGTAAACTCACCTGAGTTGTGTACTAGTAGTGGATAGCACCACACATGAATGCAATAGAAAGCATAAAAGTTTGTCTGTGAACCGTCTACGTATGTCCTAGAATTATAAGCATAATAATTAGGGACACATGAGAGATTGTGACGACGACCCGGAAGATTGAACGTCCTAAGACGCACTAACATTAAAGAGTAGCGAACTTGTCCACGGGAATAATGTTTCTTAATATAATGATAAATGCGTTACGTGTCGAACGTCCCTAATTACGAATAATAAATAAATAAAAATTCGTGTGGTTGTACCATTTAAATTATGGCTAGGAAAATAATAATATAACTATATATATTATTTTTAAGTTCGTAGAATTAATAAAATAATCATTTATGTGGCAAGAATAATAAATATATTTATTTTTATTCGGGATATAAACGTGGGTAAATAAGATAAATAATTATATTATTTATAAGTTTGAGACGTTACACAAAGTTTATACACGTGGTGAAAATAATATATAAATATATATATTATTTTCAATTGGAGTCACGGGTTGAAAATAATATAAATATATTATTTTAAAAGTGAGTATTTTTAATGAATACGGGTTACAAACCAAACCCGAGCCCACGGGTGGTTTTACGAGGATAGAACACCTTAATATATTAATATAGTAATATAGGAAGATGATTTTATATTAAAAATGATATTGAAAATATGTTTTAAAAACAAACAGAGTGGGGAGACTCGAACCCGGGTCTCCTCCACATCAACACACAGCTTTAACCAACACGCCCGCTAGGGTATCGCGATAAGGACTCTGATTCAAAAGGTTTTAACCCATACCTCCTCGTGTTCTTCCTCCCCCATCGCACATCTGAACCCGAACCTCCCCAAATCCAACCATTTTGATCTCGATTGATCTTAAAACAATGGGGCTTTTGTTAATCGGTACATTTCGAATCTGGGGGTAAGTTTAATTGCAAAAACAAAGAGTTCTGGATCGTTTGTTGATCGTTTGAAATCCCGAAACCCTAGTTTTGAAATCACAAATCAAATCGACTAATACTGATATTATTTAGGATTGGAATCATAGAGCTTTCGATCCTGACATCAAGTCGATCCTTAAGGTACAAGAAATACCTGCAATGGTTGTGTGAGGAGGACGAACGGCTGGAGCCTCTGGTTCGATACTCCTCGAGTTCGCCGGCATTTCAGAAGTGATATCAGACATGTTTGCGTATTCAGGGAGGTAAAAGGGGGTGTCGCCATTGTGTTTGATCAGGTCTTGTGGTCCAATTCCATACTAATAGCACAAATTTGAAGTGGGTTTAAGGATGCCGTTACGGGAATGATTAGTGGTTAATAAGCATAAGTTCGTTTAAATTGGTTCATTATTGGCATTTAGTATTGATCGCATAACGTCTTTGCATGATTTTTGTACATTAAGAGCTTCGAATTCGAAGCGTTTGAATTGAATTCGATGGCAGTTTGACCTGGGAAAGTCAACTTCCGCATGAAGGGTTTTGAATTCGAATTTTTCCTTTGTTTCCTGTCAAATTGATTTGATAAACGCATTTGGCTTTGATCATGTAATGTTCTAGTAGGACTGGCAGGCCTTAATATCCAAGGATTAGCCAGTTATGAAACTGAATTTGATGATGGTTGGCTCTGAAAGTCAACTGACGGGTGATGGGGTTCAAGGGCATTTGAATGGATTCAAGATCATTCTTATTTGATTTCAACTTAATTCAATTGTTTATTAAAATTCATTTTTTTAAGAAATAGTCCTCATAACATGTATGTATATAGAAAAATATCTAAATGTTGTTTGTTAAATTATAATGTCTTATGAAGTGGGGAATTTCATGACAACTTGTTTAAAATTTTTATTTATTAAGCTTAAATAGATATATATATATATATATATAATTATAACTAAATACATATGTAAAAAGATATAGATACATTTATAAATTTGTAAGTAAAATTAAGAGTTACATAGACAATTTATTTAGTATAATCAAATGTGTACATATATTTACACAAAAATATATACACATATATGAGTATATAAGCATCCTTGAAGTGTGTGTTATAGGGGAATGGCATGTAATGCAAGGTTGAAAGATTGAGTTGATATATGTTTAAAATAATAGTTAATGTGACATAATATGTTTTAAACAAGTACTGGATTTATGTGTTGTGTTATTATTGTATAAATAAATAAATAATAATAAGGCCGGGAAATTATGGTTGTTGCACTGAGAAGCCTATCAGCAGCAACTCTGGTCTTCAGCAGATAAGGATGTCCGCAGCAGAGTTGTCCATCAGCAGGAGAACTACTATCCGCAGCAAACAAGCTTATCCGCAGCAGCTTGTTGGTCAGCAGCAAAACTGTTGAGTCCGCAACTGTTGTACTTAGAGAATTTTGTAGCCATCAGTCTTTATATCTACAAACTCCCCCTAGACTGATGCTACCAAAACTCTCTTACTGCTTTTGTTGCTGAGGCTTTTGCATGTTGGCAACTGTCCTTGCAACCTCATAGCCTCTAGGGTCTTTGCTGGGATTGTCAAGTGGAAGCTCAGACAGAGTCTTGATGTCTTTGCTTGGCATACTAAAGATGGCCTTACTTGAACATCTCATCTTCTGTCCTCTGACATCTATCAAAATGTACTCATCCTGAGTAGCATTGTAGAACCAACTGATGAATGGAGAGTGGGATTGGAGAGGTTTAGCATCAAAGATTACATCTTTGCTAGGATTGAAGTGATGTTTGATCACTAGTAACAGATGCCTCCCACCTTCATTTTCAGGCTCATGAGCTTCACCCAGCTCCATCATTCTTCTAAGATCAGAATCTGGGAGCTGCATTACCTCATCAACAGATTTGTATATTGATCTTTTTACCTCTGTCCTTCCCCTGAAAACCTTAAACCATTGATCTTGATTGATGTAGAACCAGATAACAACTTCTCTTGAATCTTCTGGTGTGGTAGTAGGTTTGGTTTTCTTCTTGGGAGGCTGTGGATGAGGAGGAGTTGGGTGTGAGGATTTGGACTCTTTAGGTGGAGAGGAGGGAGGTCTAGGAGGGAAATTGGAGGGTTGTTGGATAGAGGAAGGAGTGGATGAGTGAGTAGGCTAAGTTTTCTTTTGTTTTCTTTCATCTGTTTGAGTGTTTACCCTTTTCTTTGAGCCTGTCTTCCCCAATCTTTCTTCCTCTTCCTTCTTGACTTTGACATATAAGGCTTGCAGGTTCATGAAGCTCATGGGACCTACCCTCTTTCCACTTTCTCCCCTAACCTTTAGGAAGTCCATCATGACCTTCCTTTCTTCATGGGTCCTAATGTTAAAAGCAATGGTGTTCTTGGTTTTCTGTTTGGCTTTTTCTTCTTCTTCAGCCCTTTTCGTATTTGTTAGTTGACCTTGCTGACCCATGAAAGCTCTGTAGATTTCTTTATTTGATAATTTCTCAAGGTAGTCTGCATCCTCACTTTGAGAAATCAGACCTTCTATCCACTCCTCTCTCATTTATTTGGTTAGTTCAGAGTCAGTTATCCTGAACTTAGGCTCTTCTTTTCTTTTCTTTTCTCTTTCTTCCTCTTCTTTATTGAGTTGTTCCTACAGCTGAAGAGCTAGAGCTTCATCTTCTTGTAATTGTGTAGCTGCAAGAACTTTGACTTTCAGAGCATCCAGTTGCCTAGCATGCAACTGGATATGTTGTTCCCTGAGGAGAATGGCAGCTTTTCTTTCTTGAATCTTTCTAAACTCTGCCATCTCCTCTTCTTCTCTTTCCCTTATTTTCTTCTCTTTTTCTTTTTTCTCTTTCTTTAATCTTTCTTCTTCTTCTATCATGATGCCCTTCCCCTTGTCTTTGTTGGATGCCTCTGCTTCAGCTTCATGGATCACAACAGCAGATGTAAGAGATGCTGTTGGGATCTCAGCTTCAGCTTCATTGGCAAGTTGAGGCATAGACACAGAGGAAGGGACTGCTTCACTCTCTTCCTTTTCCCATTCACTCCCATGTATAGCTTTGAAGGCTTATTTGACATTCTGAGCAACCACTTTTCTTGACTCTAATGTTGCACTCAGTCTGACCGTTGGTGAGAAGGGAAGGGATATATCAGAGTCAGAGTCATCCATTGCAAGCCATCCCTCCTTTTCAAGATAAGCTTTGATAATTTTGATCATTGTTTGACTTTCTAAGGAGTTGATGTTGCAGATGTGTGTTCTGAGCTCAAAGACCTTATGTAAGAAGTCAAGATTAGGGAGCAGGATCTCTTGAATGTTATTGATTTTGAAAGATGATCCATCACATAAGAAGAACTGAAAGCCAGAGGACCCAGTGCTTGATCATCCTTGCACTTCCAGACGCCTAACCATTTCATTGTAGAAAAATCTTCTCCAACATAGAACTTCTTCTTCTGTTAAAGCACTGCTCCTTATCAAGTCAAATCTTGGAGTTAGTCTTTGTTCTGATGTTGTTGAAGATTCTGCATGGTGTTCAGGATAGGCCACCTTGTTTGCTTCTTCTAGAAACCTTTTAAACCAGGGAGATTATCCACCATCAAGACATAGAACCTGTTGATTGCAAGTTCTGCTGAGAGATCTGTGGAAGTGTTGATGCAGCTTGATAGGTACAATTCAAGAACCTGAAGTGGATTCAGTGTATTCCAATTCAGCTCTTCTATTCCACCAAACTCCCATCCAATCCAGAATCTCTCAGATAGTCCATCATACCCCCAAGCTAGAATGGATTCAAATTCTAGCTTATTTGCAGTCGGTGTGAATTGAGGGGCAATGGTCTGTCTTGATAGGTTTGCAGCAGCATGAAGTGTGCCGAATGACAAAGGTGCGTCTTCATTTTGACTTTCATTCTTCAACACCTCATCCACAGCTCGAACAACTAACTTCCAATCCTCAGTGATATCTTCCTCTTCATCTACTGAGTCTGGAAAGTCATGGATTTAAACAAAAGCAGGTTTGAAGAGAGAACTTTGAAAAACAGCCTGCTCTTGTATCCATTCATCGAGGCTGTCAGCATCATCTTCCATAGTAACTATCTCCCCCTTTTTGGTTGCATCAGTGCATAGAGTTTCATCTGTTTGAGTGCCCACTGATACAAGGGAGGTAGTAGTCACTGGAGGGCATTGATGGGCTTCATGCAAAGAGACTTGGTGCCGTAGTTTGGACACTTCATCCTCTAGCATTGCTACACTGGCCGTCAATTCCAAATTTTGAAGTTTCAGTCTGTCCTCATCCACAGTTGTGGAATCCTTGGAACTAGATGGGGCCTTAGGCCTAGCCTCTGCATCCCCATCACCCTGGTTTTCTTGGCACCTGGGATTCCTCTCAGTGAAGAGTGTTTCAAGAGAAACATCCTCACTGTGAGTTACCGTGGTTAGGGTCTTAGTGATGTTATCACTGTCCTCCTGGTCAAATGATGTACCAGGAGTAGTGATAGCCCTTTCCACATTCACTCTATCATCACTCCTAGAGTGAACCTTCTTAGGTGATGAACTTGGGTTGGGTACATTAGCAGCCAAGTCGATCAATACCTCCGAAATAGTGGTAGTTGGAGAAGGTATATCATCTTGACTAGGTGCCTCTTCACTTAAGTTCAGAGAATAAAAATAATGACAGGGCTCAGCAGGTTGTTCTATGGATCTGGGATGTGATCCTGATCCTAATAGAGAAACTTCCAAGGAAGTCTCTCTAGTGGTTTGGCTATCCCTTTTGATATTCTCATCAGAATGTTGGGATTCTGAATGAGAGCTTTTAGGTTGGGATTGGGCCTGTGAGACAAGAATAGAATCAGTCTTCTTGCTCATTTTTCTGGTATATTCTCTCACAACTGGGCCTTGTGTTCCTGTTGGGAGGTGATAACATCCAAAACAGCTGTAAGTAGTTTTTGTGCATGTGCATCCTTAGTAGTATGCATGGGGGTTCGAACAGTGGAAGCAGTTTGTTGTTCAGGTTTTGAAGTGGAGGGTGTGGGATCAGTATCAGTTGAGATTGCTGAACTGTCACCCTGGGTACTTTGTATGTTCATCATTGTAGATAACAATGGAACATTGACCCCTGAGAACTTTTTGGAAACAGTTCTCATGCTTTGAAAATGTTATTTTTATGTCCTAGCATAAGATAGATTCTTGCAGGTTTTGAAAGATCTTTTAGTTCATTGTTGAAAACTTCCTGCAAGAATCTTGGGTACATATAAAATGCCTGCTTTGCCCCTTCTTGAAGGTTATATCTCAAACTTTCAAAGATGAGATGTGCAAAGTTGAAACCTTGGCCAGTGTCCATACCGTGAATAGCAGAGGCAAGTGCAGAACTCACTTGGTGCCATCCACTTCTCTTCTTAGATATGCATTGTAGAAGAGTGTGGCATAGAAACTTCCATGGAGGGCCCATCATCGCCTTTTCAATGGTATATTCATTTTGGTTTCGAGTGTACCCTATGGATACAAAGGTCCTCATATACTCTTCCTTGGTGGCGGCTCCCTCGTCCTGAAGCTTGAGATGCTTTCTGAGAGTAGCTTCAGTGACGATGATGTCTTTTCCGTCTACCTTAGCTTGGATTTGGGGAATCCCCCTGTTCGGTAGAGTAGACGGCGGTGCTCCAAAAGTCCTCCATATGAGGGATGTATATGGTAGGGTTGATGGTTAGTGCATAGTATATCTTTGATCGACAGAGAAAATCGATCATATCATTGAACCCCTCGGACTTCTTTCCTTTTACTAGGTAGGCAGTGAGATTGTGGTAGGGTGAGAACTTGTCATCGGGTTGGTTTATTTCGACCTCTGCCATTGTTGTTGGGTTTGGAGGGAAGGAGGAAGTTTTTGAAAGGTGGTTAAGTATGAAAGGCTTTGAATGCAATGAATGCTTGGGAGAAAATGGTGAGAGTTAGGTTGGAATTGAATGTGAAGAGGTTAAGGAAAAAATTGATTTGTGTTATAACGGCAGAGGAGGGAAAAGGCAAAGTTACTTGTACAGTACAACCTTATTCACTTTTCACTGTTACAGCTGTAATACACTATAACAGCCATGGTAAAGACTGAAAGGACTTTTTACAGCGGGTAAAAGTTAATTTGGACTTATCTTTACCCATCAGCAGCAAACTTGGTTGCTGCGGATGGTTAAGCCTATCCGCTGCAAACTTGGTTGCTGCGGATAGTTAAGTCAGTCAGCAGCAAACTCAATTGTTGCTGATAGATACAATGGTCCGCAGCAAAGATGTTGCTGCTGACTGCCTTAAAGCTATCTGCATGAAACTTGTTCCTGCTGATAACTTAAAGCAGCCAGTGGCAAATTCTTTGCTGCTGATAATTAAACCTGTCAGCAGTAAAAATGGTTGCTGCTGACTTATAACTTTTATTTACAACAAAAGACAAATACATTTATAAAACAATTTTTAGAGACAGATTTTAGTCAAAGTTAATCATACCAATGGAATCAACTAAATTTCTAAATCTAGCTTCATCAAAAGGTTTTGTAAACAAATCAGCATATTGCTCATTGGTATGAACTTTGATTAAAATAATTCTATTTTTCTCAGCTTGATCTCTTATGAAGTGATACCTGATGTCAATGTGCTTTGTCTTGGAGTGCTGCACCGGATTGTTTGTGATTGATATAACACTCATGTTGTCAATGTGAATAGGAGTGGCCATGAAAGTCATCCCATAATCCAGCATTTGGTTTTGTATCCAGATGACTTGTGCACATCAACTTGAAGCTACAATGTATTCTGCTTCTGCTGTAGAAGTTAATACACATGTTTACTTCTTGCACTGCCATGATATCATTCTTTCGCCCAGAAACTGACAACCCCCTGATGTGGACTTTTTGTCCAAGTTACATCCCTCATAGTCACTGTCAGTGTATGCATATAGGTTGAACTTGTCGTTTTTAGAATACCATAACCCAAGTCTTGGGGCTCCTTTTAGATATCTAAAAATTCTCTTGACAGCTTGAAGATGTGTATTCTTTGGAGCTGCTTGGAATCTTTCATAAAGGCATACTACAAACATGATATCTTGCCTTGAGGCAGTGAGATACATGAGTGACCCTATCATTGCATGATATTGATGTTGATCAGTGTCTTGACCATTTTTGTCTAGAGTCAGTTGATGGTGTACTTGCATATGAGTTCTTGCAGTAGTGCAGTCAGCCATCTTGAATCTTTCCAAAATGCTATTGACATATTTGGATTGGCTGATAAAGATTCTGTTTAGAACTTGTTTGACTTGAAGACCCAGAAAGAAATTTAGTTCACCCATTGAACTCATTTCAAACTTTGAGTGCATCAGGATCTCAAAGTCTTTACACTTCTTCCTTATTGATCCAAAGATGATGCCATCAACATAGATTTGTACCAGTAGGATTTCTCCCCCTTCATCTTTGATAAACAAGGTCTGGTCAATGACACCTCTTCTAAAGTTGTTGCTTAGCAGATATCCAGACAGAGTTTCATACCAGGCTCTTGGAGCTTGATGTAAGCCATAGAGAGCTTTGTCTAGTTTGAACACTTTGTTAGGATGTGCAGGATCTACAAATCCCGAAGGCTGTTTAACATATACTTCCTAACCAATCTTCCCATACAGAAAGGCACTCTTGACATCCATTTGATAAACCATGAAATTCTTGGATGCAACGTATGCTAGGAAGATTCTGATGGCCTCTATCCTGGCAACAGGAGTAAAGACTTCATCATAGTCAATTCCTTCTTCCTAAGTGTAGCCTTGAGCTACAAGTTTGGCTTTGTTCTTGATGACAATGCCTCTCTCATCTTACTTGTTCCTGAATACCCATCTTGTGCCAATAGCAGTTTGACCAGGTGGAAGATCAACAAGTTTCCAGACATCCTGTCTCTTGAATTGCAGCAACTCTTCCTGCATTGCCTCAATCCAACTGCTGTGTTTCAGAGCTTCATCTATCTTCTTGGGTTCTACCTGAGAAAGAAAATAGGAAAACAGACATATATTGGCCTCATGAGATTTGCTTCTTGTTTGAACTCCTTGGTGAACTTGGCCAATGATATTTTCCAAGGGATGTTCCTTGTTGATTCTCTGTGCTGGTACTACATCCAATCGTATCCCTTGCTCAAGATTGCTCTAATTCTGATCAGGAAACTCTTCATTCATGGTGGAAGAGTCTTCAATATCAACAGAAACATCAGCTATCAGCAGCAGCATCAGCAGCATCTGCAGCAGAGGCCTCTATATCATTCACAGACGTGTCTTCATTCGGATTTTCATTTTCAGAGAGACTGCTGCTGGTGACATTTGAGAGTCTGGTTTGGCTTCACTGGCTTCAATAGCTTCCACAACAGATGGAGGATCAATAGATGGCCTTTTCAGTCTGATAGAGGGACTGGGAAACTCCAATCTGTAGTCAGAGGAAGATGAGGAAGCCGGTGCTTTAGAAGAGCTAGACTCCATATTTGAGAAGATGAGAGGCTCAAATATTTGTGTGAAGGAGTCTATATCAAAGAGCCAGTCTGGGCCTTTTCCCTGTTCACATGCGATTTGTTCCCTACATTCCACATTGGCTGATTCTTCCACGATTCTTGTTCTTGAGTTGAAAACTCTGTAGGCCTTAGATTGAGAGGAGTAGCCCATAAAATATCCTTCATCAGATTTGGCACCAAACTTAGGAAGAACCCCATGTGTGATTAGAATGGTGCATGGACATCCAAAAGGTTTTAGAAATACAATGTAGGGAACTCTTTTGAACCAGAGTTCATAAGGTGTCTTGTTGAGAGGCTTGACAATGAGAACTCTATTCTGCACATAGCAAGCTGTACTAACTGCTTCTGCCAAGAATGTGAGAGGCAGTTTTGAATTAGCCAACATTGATCTTGCTGATTCAATTAGAGTTCTGTTTCTTCTTTCAGCAACCCCATTTGGTTGAGGAGTTCTTGGAGCACTGTATTGTCTTTCTATTCCCTTGCTCTCACAGAAACAGTTTAGAGTGTGGTTCTTTAACTCTGTACCTTGATCACACCTTATGATTTTCACCTTTTTATTGCTTTGATTCTCAACTCGAAGAATGTAAGATTTAAGAATCTCAGCAGTTTCATCTTTTGTTTTCAAGAAGTATACCTATGAAAATCTGGTATAGTCATCAGTAATCACCAGACAATATGGTTTCTTTCCCATTGACATGACATTTGTAGGACCAAAGAGATCCATATGCAGCAGCTGTAGTGGAGTGTCATTTGAATTCAATGTCTTGGGCTTGTGAGAACTTTTATGTTGCTTCCCCTTCAAGCATGCAATGCAGTGATCCTCAAGTTGGAATTCTTTGTCAGGAAGCCCTTGACAAGATTTTCCTTCACCAACTTGTTAATGGTTTTTATGTTGACATGACTTAATCTCCTGTGCTAGAGAGTTGATTCATCAATTGATGCCTTTAATAAAAAAAAACAAGATACACTATCAGATGGAGTGACCTCATTCATGTCAAGCACATATAGGTTATCTTTTCTCTAAGCAGTCAATAGTATCTTCTCTGGAGGAGGTTTGCTTAAACCAGGGGATAGTACAAAACATTCTTTATATGTGAAAAGTATCCAATGCTTTTGATCACAGACCTGGGACACACTCATGAGATTGAAGTCTAATTCTTTGACATAGTTTACTCTTTCAATACTCATCCTTTCATTGGACACAGTTCCTTGTCATTGATCCTCCTTTTGAATCACTCCCAAAGGCAGCATATCCTCCATTGAAGTATCTGAAGTTGGAGAGGATCGATCTATTGCCGGTCATGTGCCTGGAACAACCACTGTCTACAACCCAGGTGTTATTCTTGTGACCTGGTTGTCCCTGCACATGAGAAAGATCTAGTTAGAGGGAGGAACCCAAGAACTTGCAAACTTGGGTAAGTGTGTTGTTGGATCATCAGCATCAGCATGCTTGCATTCAATGGAACCAATGATGATGCTTGGAGGGATAGGAGCTGGGATCTTGGCTTTCCATTGCTGATAAGGTGGTTTTCCAGATTTTTTTGCTCTATGAGCAGCTGATGTTGCTTTGGCAGCTGACAGATTTGCTTGATCAGCAGCAGATTTTGCTACTGAGGACTTTGGCTTATCAGCAGCAGATTTTGTTGCTACTGATGGTTTTACTTGAGCAGCAGCAGACTTGGTTGCTGCTGAAGGCTTATACTTTGGTTTCTTGGGCTTTACTTGATCAACAACATTTTTGCTGGCTGCTGATGGTTTAACAACAGATGTATGCCTATCCTTTTTTACCTTGTTACCTGATGGTTACTCTGTAGAAGTTCTTTTGTTGATAGGATTTTGGTTAGGAGGAACTTGATGAGAATCTGGTTGAAGGGATTAAACTTACAATTTGCAGCAAAGTGGTCTGATTCACCACAGATGATGCAAGATTTTTGAGGTTTTGGCAGCTGCTTCCTTGGTGGGGATAGAGAGTTTCTGAAATAAGTTGCCTTGACTTCAAAGCTTCTTACCTTTTTGTTCTTGTTTGTTTTCTCAAAAGCATGTTGCTTGAGGTTTCTTTGTTACTGAATGTAGTAGAAGCGGGTACTGGCAGTATGGTTGTATTTGCCACAGACAAAGCATGATTTAGCCAATTTGTCCCTTTGAAAGTACACAGTCCTTTTTATTAAATAGGTCTTTGAAATTCCAGGGATGAGCTTTGTTGTGCTCAAAGGTGGCTTCCTCCAATGTCTTTTGAACATATGAAGCTTTCTCTCTAGGTATAATGGTTTTTGGTGGAGATTGAAGACTGTCCCTTTTCAACAGTTAGCTTTCTTCCTTCTGGAGGATAGCTGATTTTGATTTGTTTGGTGAGTTGAGATACTGGTACTGTTTTTGAAGGGATGAAGGGGCTTGGACTGTTGGTTTGAATAACTTCAACGGCAGGTGGTGCTGGAGTTTTATTGGTTTCAATGGAGTCTGAGCATGTGGACTCAGACTTAGATGAAGTAGTGCATTCTTGCACAGAGGTTTCTTGGACATCAGGGTCAAGATTTTGGTTGGCCAGATCAAGGTTGGAAAGATTGAAACTTGGTTCATGAATGGCTACATAGTCAGCCAGTGGAGGAACAACATTGTAGGGTTTTTTTAGCTTGAAACCCAACTCCAGCTTCATGAATTTGAGCATCCAAAAGTCTTTGAAGCTTTTTGGATGCAAACTCATATTTTTTTCACATGAACCTTTTGGTCTGCTAATTCAGCCCTTGTAGCTTTTAACTTAACCAGAAGATCATCAATTTGAGTTTCAAGGTTTGTTTGTTCATGTTTTAATGATGAAATTTCTTTCTTTAAACAATCAATCTTTTCCTTGTAATCGTTTTCAACCTTTTTAAATTCAGATTTCATTTGGTGAAATTCTTCATTTTGATCTATGAGATTCTGGTTATGTTTCCTGTATCCAAGGACCTTATCAATACAAGCTTGAGTACAAATATTTTCATATACCTGAGGTGGTATCTCTGATGTGTCTGCCATGAGAGCTTGATTGTTGGCAGGAAGATCCTCATACTGGAAGCTCCAGTCAAAGTCAGCAGATCCAACAGCTGCACAAGCTGTAGTTTGAGCAGGAGGAGTGACCTGTTGCTGTTGTTGCTGTCTTGGTTAAGCTTGGTGAGCTTGTCTTGTCTGAGCAGCAGCTGTGTTTGCCTTTGGTTCCTTGCATTCTCTAGCAAAATGACCAAGTTGGTTATAGTTGTAACACCTCAATTTGCTTTTGTCCAAGCCAACTCTGGTGTTGGAGTTGTTGCTTGGAATGGGTCTTCCTGTTCTAGAGTAGAACCTTTTTGCTCTTAGAGAGAGCATGGCATAGGAGTGCTGTATATCCATTTCTTCTAGATCATCTGGATGAAAACATTCCAGATCTTCCTTGATAAAGGACATATTGCTTGTGTTTTCAGAGATAAAAGCAGCAGAGGTTGATGTTTGAGGTGGGACTTCAAGAAGAAATGGTGAGTTGTTTGATTGAGAGGTTGGATTATGGGGATGAGTGACAATGGGAGGGTAGTAGTTGCTAGAACTGGGAACTGAGTGATCAGAGTGAAGTGCAGAGGAAGTGGTGGTGGATGATGAGGTTGTTGAGTAACTTGAGCTTCTCTCTTTGACTTGAATCATTTCTAATTCAAAGGTCTTCAGCATGCCAAACAGCTCAGTCATCGGCATGGTCTTTAAATTTTCAGTTCTTCTTATTGACACTGTGTAAAGTGTCCAGCAACTGGGCAGAGACCTGATGAACTTCTTGAGAATGTCTTCATTCTCCAGCTTCACTTTTGAGCACTGTAGCTCTCCCACAAGGTATGTGTACCTGTTATACAACACAGTAAGAGACTCACCTTCCTTCTAGACAAAGTTCTCATATTGTTGCTTCAGAATGTCTCTTCTATTTTCTTTCACTTCTTCTGAACCAACAAACATCTTCACAAGAGCATCCCAAAGCTCCTTGGCAGTCTTGTATCCTCTGAAGTTGTGAAATACTTCATTGGGCAAGCACATCTGAATGGCTCCCAAAGCTTTGAAGTCTACCTCCATCTTCTTGATGTCTTCATCTGAATACTTTGAAGGTTCTTTGGGGACTGATGGACCTCCGGAATCAGCAGAGGCCACCATGGGTATATATGGTCTATCTTCAATGGATCTCCACATCCCATACTCTTGATAGCAGAAGAAACTTTCCATCCTGTTCTTCCACATATCATAGTCTTCTCCAGACACCAGTCTTGGTGGTCTGTTGATGCTTCCAATATCTTCAAAACCATTGTTTTGTGCCATTTTGGATTTGTGATATAGTGTGTCTTAGCAAAGAGATAGTATAGAATAGAACCAGAGAGTGATTAAACAAGTGTGAGTTTGTTTAATCTGTGAGCCAAAGCTCTGATACCACTTGTAGGATCGAAAAATACAAGATGGTTCTATTCTAGTTGAGATTGGCGGAAACAATCACAACTATACAATGTAAACAGGTAAACACAAATAATACTGATAAATGCAAATTGTATTAAGCTTCAATGTTTACAAGATTACAGAGAAAACTCTAAGAAAGCACACTTGTATAATGAAACGATACACTACTTATATAGTAACTTAGAATCAAGACAGACCCTTGATTCTAAGGATTAGATCGAACACAAGTTGTTGATCTTGTATACTAGAAGCTATACTACACGTGAAGACAACAAATACTACAAAGGATAACTTTACTCAAACGTCTTCTTAGGCATCATTGCTTGGATACTTGGAAGGAGAGCGTTGTTGTCTTTTATTGTTTGCACCAGTAACATTCTTTCTGAATGAGATGTGTCAGAGTTGCAGCAGAAAGTTGTCAGTGGTAAAGTTGCTTTTGCTTTGCCAATAAACAACAACGATTGATCTTCGGCAGATATGACTATCAGCAGCAAAGTTTGTGATCCGCATCAAGACTCAACTATCAAAAGCTGCTGATGATTTTCCTATCAACAATATCAAGTGTTTGATGCTGCTGAGAAGCCTATCAGCAGCAACTCTGATCTTCAACAGATAAGGTTGTCCGCAACAGAGTTGTCCATCAGTAGGAGAACAACTATCCGCAGCAAACAATCCGCAACAGCTTGTTAGTCAGCAGCAAAACTGTGGAGTCCGCAACAGTTGTACTTAGAGAATTTTATAGCCATCAGTCTTTATATCTACAGTGTCCTTTAACTATAGTTCAAATTGCAAGTATTGTCCTTTGGATTCAATAATTAAACTAAACGTCCTATTTTTGAAACCTTTACACAGTTTAAGTCCTTTCCACTATCCCCCGTCCAAAAGTGTTGTTAACTCTAGTCATGTGCCCCTCACATGAGGGTCATTTATGTCTTTTTACCCCTATGTACTCTGCAAATTCCCTATGTACTCTGCAAAAACACATACGACGTCCATTCAGCTAACACAACAAAATCGACCATCTTCCGGATCTTCACTCTGCCGCTTCATCATCGTCGCAATTCCGGCGTCAATAAACTCCCTGCGATATGCAGGTCGTGCTTCACCGTTTGATTTTTAATCATCTTCTCGATCGGAACCGAAATGAACGACGGATTGAACAGATAGGTCTCCAACTTCAACTGACACTTCGCCATGTTCCTCCCTGCCAGCGTCGCTATCGCTATTGACGCGCCTAACGAGTGTCCGGCCAACCACACGTTTCCAGATCCCGCCGTTGTTACAGTACTCGAAACAACTTCAAAATGCATTTCAGATCTGGTGAGAGATCCCGTGATTGTTGCGCGAAAAGCGATCACAAATCTCGGAGGGTGCTGGCTAGAAGAACTTGATTTTACTGAAAGTGAAATCGGTCCCACCATGGTGAAGCGTGAGTCTTGTGTTCATGCCCAATGCTTCCACACGATGGTGGTATGTAAAGAAGATGAAAAGGAGAAATTGCTACATAAAATTAAAAGACCTAGATGACATCGTTGGTGCTAAAATTAAAATTAGCACATATAGTTTTGTATTGCAAAATAATATATGGAAATCGTTCAACACCATAATTTATGACAGTGGCTGGTGGTATTAGGAGGAAAGGGAGGCAAGAGAGTTTTTTTTTTCTTTTCAATTTCTTTTCAATTCTTGAAGAAAAAAAGACTGAGAGAACAGATCTGCGGAGAAATTCTTCAAACAGTCCGGATCAAGGGGCGGAATCCCTTGATCCGGTATCACTCTCGAATCAGAAAATGGGTAGAGACGGGTGCGGGAATCACATACACGAACATAAACATATGAAAATGAAAAGAACAGATAATTGAAAGCATAAAACGTATGATTCTTTGATTGAAATGAAAATAAACGCTCGATCATACACTAACAATTAGTCTCACCCCAGGGTGAGCTCCCCCTGGGGTGGTGATTCCCTCTACAGACACACTCACTCCTAATGGGTATTCTACTATATATAGGAGGCCTCATGTGCCTTGTTTTCCAAGCCACCTGCCAAACAGGCCTGAAAAACAGGCATCGAAACTAGGTAGTTTCGATTGAACAAATGTTCAACCAAAACTACTAGTTTCGATTGAACAAAAGTTCAACCGAAACTACTAGTTTCGATACTGTAGTTTCTATTGACAGCATCAGTCTCATTTCTATACCCAACAATCTCCCCCTAGACTGATGCTATCAAATCTTGTCCGACTCTGTCTTTCGTCTTCATAGGATGACTGATAATCCAATGCCTTTCGTTGTGATTCTCCCTCTCAAGTGTAGACCCTCCTATCTTGTAGGCAAATGATAAAGGTTTGAATCCCAAGTATTTAGCAGTAAATAACCATCTTTCTACAAGGATTCTTGACATTTTCGAACACTTGATCAACTTTTGCCTTCTCTCCCCCTAAAAAAAGGTCAATTTCAAGCAAAGGCTCACTTTGTCTTGCATCTTCATAACTCTGCTGATAATTTGAAGTCTTTCGTGGTAATTCTCCCCCTGAAGTGTAGACCCTCCTATTTCTAGGCAAAAGATAAGGGATCGAATCACCATGTAATCAACAACTAATGATCCGGTTTGTCACAAGTATGCTTGACTTTGTTACCCGCTGCCCAAACTTGAACTTTGATAAAAGGAATTATGGCTGAATCAGGCAGAACATCGTGTATATTGCCGAAGAAACGAAATTTTTGAAAACCCGAAAAAGGTTGTCTCCAAGTTTTCTTCCAAAACTCCCCTCCTTCTATGCAATATCCTGTTAAAAAATTTATCCAAGAAAATTTCCAAAAAACTCTTTTTTTTTTTTTTTGGAAAGTACTTGGATAGTTCTGCCTGTAGCTTTGATAGGCTCTACTTCAGTCGAAACAAGGCTAGTTTCGATAGAGGCAGTATCGAAACAAGAAGTTTCGATAGAGAGATTCTTCAATCGAAACTAGTAGTTTCGATAGGAGATTCTTCAATCGAAACTAGTAGTTTCGATACCCTCTAGTTTCGATAGCCTAGTTTCGACAGCCTAGTTTCGATGTCTTCTACTCTTGATTTAGGGCAACACCAGTAGTTTCGATAGAAAATGTTCAGCCGCCACATAGTTTCGATTGACCATCTTCAACCTTCAGCTACTTCGATACCCCCAATCCAGGTCAGAAAAATGCTTCAAAAGCCTTACATCTTCAGATTTTGAAAGTGAAAATGTAGAACAGCAGTCACGAACCTGCTACACATCGATTTCTTCGAGTTTAACGTCTCAATGGCGGGTTTTTCTTGATTTTGAGCAGATTCGAGAGCAATAAGAGCCACCATGGTTCTGATACTACTTGTAGGTCCTGAGAGAACAGATATGCGGAGAAATTCTTCAAACAGTCCGGATCAAGGGGCGGAATCCCTTGATCCGGTATCACTCTCGAATCAGAAATGGGTAGAGACGGGTGCGGGAATCACATACACGAACAGAAACATATGAAAATGAAAAGAACAGATAATTGAAAGCATAAAACGTATGATTCTTTGATTGAAGTGAAAATAAACGCTCTATCATACACTAACAATTAGTCTCACCCCAGGGTGAGCTCCCCCTGGGGTGGTGATTCCCTCTACAGACACACTCACTCCTAATGGGTATTCTACTATATATAGGAGGCCTCATGTGCCTTGTTTTCCAAGCCACCTGCCAAACAGGCCTGAAAAACAGGCATCGAAACTAGGTAGTTTCGATTGAACAAATGTTCAACCGAAACTACTAGTTTCCATTGAACAAAAGTTCAACCGAAACTACTAGTTTCGATACTGTAGTTTCTATTGACAGCATCAGTCTCATTTCTATACCCAACAAGACGTAAATGCCCCTCACATGAGGGGTACATGACCTGAGTTAACATAACGTTTGGATGGGGTTAGTGAAAAGGACTTAAACTGTGTAAATGTTACAAAAAAGGACGTTCAATGTAATTATTGAAGCCAAAAGACAATACTTGCAATTTGAACTATAATTAAAGGACAAATTTGTAATTTACTCTAGATTTATTATTTTGTTAATCTTTAGGGTCTTAATTGTAATTAGCCTAAATTGTTATTAGGCTATAAATAGTAAAGATGATTAGGATTTTAGGTTGAGCACACCTGTAGAGATTTGGGGGCTATCATTGTAATCATATTTTGCAAATCAATTTCTAGGAATTTCTAGTTAAATCTTGTGTGTTCATCTTCATCTTAATTCTTCACCAAATCAGTTCATTTGATCCAACAATTTGATATCAGAGCTATGGTACTCGTGTTTTGAATCTGATTTGATTGAAGCTTGAAGAAATTCTAGAAAGAGAAGCAGATTTTAGAGAGAGAAAGTAGACCTGATTTAAAAAATTCTTCAATCCAAGTTGTTTTCGTATAGATTTCAAGCCTTTTTATTGTATATGTCACATCTGCAACTGATTTCAACAAGAACTTTAAAAGAAAATCGGATTTGAAGGTGTTTCTCACACGCAGTGTGTGTTTTTTCGGTGTTCTTGACCAGCTTCATATCTTCATCCGGTGACTCTCGCTGTTCCCGGCGACTCTTGAACGCAAGTTATTAAAAAATGAAACGGGTTAAAAAACGTATCTACTAAACATAATAAATAAAAATAAATGAGGCCACGTGTCATTTTCCCGCCCATCGCTAATACAACCTAAAAGAAAAGTACGCGCTCTTTTTGGATTACCCATACCCGGTTTCTTTCCACCGTTTCTCACTTCTACCCTAATTCCTCCTGTCGACGCTTCCATAAGCCTCATCATCAGATCCAGGATTCCACCGCTTCTATTATCGTTCGTCCATGTGCCTTTGCTTCCAATCTTCTGAAAGCTCTAAATTCATCATCATCGTCTTCTTCAACATCGCTCAGACTCTTCAGTGGCGTCGCTAACAACGAAATCACGACATCCCACACCGCCAGATGGATTCAGGTTCGTTAACCCCTTCGAAAAATCTTCCTTTTGGTTTGATAGAACTATAGAAGTGTCGATTAGGGTTTTTGCGTAAATAATCTATTTGGTTTTTTTCGAAAATAGTATTCATCTATTTGATTTGTTATGTAATTTAGATTGTGTAGAGTGTTTGATGTTTTGGTTGATGTTTGTTTGATTTAATTGTCTAGATATTATATTAAAATTGGAAGAAGCATTATTGATTGGTCCATAGAAACATGATGCTTTGTGGTGTATTGGCAATGCACAGAACCGGGTATGTCGTCTGTTACTATTTACGCCGGATGTTTTTGTTGTTAGACTAACAATGATGTATGTTTTTCTATTATTTAGGAATGTAAAGGAGTCCTATAACATATTTAGTTTGGATGGTATTGGAAGAGGGAATAAATCTATGCAGGCTTCATACTAATAGGCATGGAAGGTTGGTACTTTCCATCTGTCAAATACTTTAATTATATTATTCTTTTTTCCTTTATGTAATTGTGTTAGATAATGCGTTTTCTTTATGTTCATATTAGAGTCCAGTAGGGACGTATGCAAAAGATTGGGTTTTATGGGAGAAGCAACTGCTTGAAGTTTTTTTTAGAAATGCTGATTATTTTTGACATCTATTCATGTAGCATGTTCAATATATAATGGACACCCGTTTATTAGTTATTAGAACTAAAAAGTAATGATTTTTGGTGTTAGCTGCAGGCTATATATGTTGGTGTTCACATTGTTAGCCCTCTGATAACAACAGAAATGCTCAGTATCCTAAGCTTTGTTATGATGTATGCTTTTAACTTTTATAATGGGTAAATAGCTTGATATAATTTTAAGGTCTAATTAATATTTTTCTTGATATTTATTTTCGGAGTAGCACTTTGCTCTTCTGTCGCATATGCTATAGGTTTACCATGAGATGATTCCCAAACTAAACCATGTCTTCAGTCATATTTCAGGAACTCTTGATTACGGCACCCATCACCAGGTAATAATAGTCCATAATTAATTTATAATAACTCTGTTCATTTACAAGTGGTACATGTTAGAAATGCGACTTTGAACCCTTTTTTAGGTTTTGTTTTATCTCTAACAATTAAACAGATACATTAAATTAAATAAACATTAAAAGGATACGGGTCAAACACGTTGAAAGTTGCCCAAAGTGTATTTTTTTTTATTCACAAAGCCTCTTAAATCATTCTGTTCAAATCATTAGGTTAGTATTGAAATATTATATTTTCTAAATCATATTTGACACTATTATTCAAAATGTTTTCTAATTTTGGTTTAGGGTCTGCAATCGGGTTCAGGTTAGATAGCCCTGTGAAACTTGTAGACACTGACACACATGCAAGGAACATAATAGAATAACTCCCGTGCATTACCTTTGTAACGTACTCAGTTCTTTCCTTCTATACGCTAAAAAAATCTTCAGATTTAGTTTCAAGTATATTTTTCTCTAAGTCATTAATGTATCACCAGTGATACCTAATCAGAAACTAACAATTGGTCGCTGTAGGTGCTTGCATATAAACTACCTGAAATCTTTGACTTTTTCATTTTTCAAAGGATCTTACAAGTTTGAAACCTGCAGCAAGGGTAATCAACATAGTTGCATTTTTTACAAGTTTTATAATATAATTGAACCTCTTATGTTTTGATTATACTGATTATTTTGTCCAGATACAACTGAGTATGAAATCAGAAGCAATCAACCTATTAGCAAAGGATAAGAGAAAGCTGTCTAGGAATCGTCAATTTCATCAGGTGATGGACCTGTGTCTGAAAATTTCCGCAAGGTAAGAATACCCATCAACTGCTATTTTTTGAATTGTCCTAATATCTTTTATGTTTGAATGAGACATCTTATGTGTTGCCTTGTGAATCAACATGTTTTAGTTGTATGATCTAATTAATGTAATAAATATGATCATGAAAACTACTATAGTAATGATTCAATTTTATTTTTTTGGATTAAGCACTTTAGGTGGTTGTGTGCTATTGGTGGCTTTTAAACCGTTTGATCCATGTTATTTATTCTTTTTCCATCTTAGAGGTTCTTCTACTAAGTAGAGTAGAGCGACCAATTGAGAGGTAATAATGTTGTCATTCATTTTCTCTTATATTTTTGCTACAAGAATACTGAATACTTGTCGACCTCTTGAATATTTTTTTTTTCAGTATAAGAACAATAGACGCAGTTGTGATAACTCATTCTCATGTTGATGTAATTGGAGGTCTAATTTGAAAACGTTTTTTTAATGACATACATTCTCATAGTAATGATTTTTAAAATTTTAATATGTATACGAAGTTGAATGGTTTTATAGTAGTCTATGAAAATTGAATGATTTTAGTAATGAATTTTGAAGTCTGGTGTGGTGACCAAATTAAAGTTGAAGTGGCTCAATGAATCTTTCTTTTATATTTATTTTCTATCCATTGGGCTGATGAGTTTTTCAACTTTTTCTTAACGGTCAAACTTATCGCCCTGTTATAATTTCTTTCCAGCTGCAAGAACACCTATGGGGCAGCCAGGAATCAACAATGGTGAGGCAGGGGAAAGTGTTGATCTAAATTTGAAGCTATATAGGGCTCTCTTTATTTCTTGATTTGTTCTTTATTTATGTTGTCAAGTTGGTTATTTTTTCATGCTAAAAATGTGAACATGAAAGAGTAATATAACCTCAATCAAGTCCTGTATGTTTTTGTGTTTTCTTTTTTCTTTATGGTGACCATGAGAACCGTTGGGGAATATTCATGAGCCCAACAATAATACCCTGCTTCGGAAGCATGCAACTAAGTGCCTACCTACATTAGTAAGCTTGATGTTCTTTCTGTTTTTTCTTTAATAATGATTTGTTTTTATTGTTCTAATTTGATGCATGCCACAGGTCCGAAAAACTAAAATGATTTCAAAGTTAGATTAGGATAAAGATTCGATTTCAATTGGAATTGGGCTAGCACCCCTATTTGAGCTTCTACAAATGATGTGATGCCAAAGTGAAGAACTTGAAAATCCTATTTTTAATTTCACATATATATTTCATTCACTGTTACATATTATCTTTTATTCCCTTGAAATAGATTTATGAGCTTTTTTTTATGTTTCAGGTTATCAGTTTGACGACGTTTTTGACCGAACTGCTTTGAAGTATCTCAAGTTGGTTCAGGTTCGGTTCTAAAGGGCCGGTAAGTTTTTCTTTTACTCTTATATTCTTTTTATTTTTACGTATTGCTTCCTGTTGTAAACCTCTACTACCAATCAGACGGCCGGCAAATTACCACTGAATCCTGAGCCTGCAGCAAAAAAAGGTGGAAAAAACCCCACTTGTGCTTTTCTGTTTATTTTGTAGTCTTCTTTTTAGCTTTGTATGTAGGAAAGTGTGAATAGATGTATATCAGGCCACGATTGTTTATGGTATGTTTTGTATAATGGATGGAAGTGTTTGTATAATGATAAGATATTGGCATTTGTGTGTTTACAGACTTTTGCAAATCACGATAAAGTATGCCGAAAATTTGGGTGATATTTATATTTTTAATATTTCGATCTTTTAGCGAGACCAGAGGATAGATATAAATTTGGTATAGACAAAACAAGTTGGAAAAAATTAAATGGTTAATGAAGAGGTTAAAAATGTGATTGATTCAAACAAGTCATAAGAAGTGCTAAAAGGAGTGTTGGGTTGAACGCCTCAAATGTCTCCCAAAGTCGCTTTATTTTTTAATTATAGAATTCATGGTTTTTTGTAATCGTATTCGACTATTTAATTATTCATGTGCACGTCCCTAATCCAACCCATGATAAAACTACTAGCTATTGGATTAAGTCTAAGAAGCAAAGCATGCAATATTAAACAAACAAAGATGTTTTTAAACTGGTTATTGGATTTAGGAGAAGGAAAAGTTGGTGGGGTTAACGATGGTGAGTCAATTATCGATATACATGAAGATATTTGAATTACTGATTTAGCTGATCTGTTTTATGAAATATTGTTGTAACTTTTTCATTATTGATTATTGTATGTAACTATATGTAATTTAAATACTTAAATAATGTTACAATTTTTTATTTTTATCATCTTTGTTGTTCAACCCGTGTAATACACGAGTTTATAAACTAGTATTATATATAGTACAAACTCTTAAAGCAAAAAAAAAATTGGCCACTCAAAAATTGACACGTGGCAACTAATTGGAATCTATTGTTAACTCATTTTTAAAATGTTTAGGTTATAGAATTGTACTCACGCTATGCGGCATGAGCGTGGCTATTTTTTCTCCGCATTACGAGCGAAGAGGTTGGTCGTTATCGGTGTCGATCGTATAATATCATAAAAGCGACGGCCGATGTCAGTTACGATAATACCAAAACACCGGCAACGATGTTGTTTTCTTATAGGCGTTTGGGTTTGTCACGGGTACACAACGCCGACTTCGCTCGACATAGCGTAGGAAAAAAAATACCTGATTTTGAATAAAAATATGTTTAAAAAAAACTATACCGAAACATTAAAAAAAAACTAAAATCAGTCGCGTATTCCGTTTTTCTAAAATAGGTAACGAACGCAAACTATTATAGGAAAACGATATTAATAGAAAATCAAACTTATTAAAAGCGTAACCAAAATTAAAGAAAAAAAGGTGAAAAATGAAATTTGGAAAAAAAAAAGAGAAAAAAATTCCAGCGAATAGTACTGTACATTCAGTTTCCTTTTAGTAAAGGAGTAATATTAAGGGGCTGTTTGACAACTTCTGATTTCGTAAGTGCTGAACCAGTAAGAGGTCTGAATGGATACTGTGCAAATGCCTACTTTACCCCTCTGAACTATTTTGTGTTGAATGAAATTTATCTGTTTGTTTAGAGCTCTGAATGACTGTATGACTGTACCCCTAGTTTCCTTTTAGTAAAGGAATAATATTAAGGGGGCTGTTTGGCAACTTCTGATTCCGTAAGTGCTGAACCAGTAAGAGGTCTGAATGGATACTGTGCAGAATGCCTACTTTACCCCTCTGAACTATTTTGTGTTGAATGAAATTTATCTGTTTGTTTAGAGCTCTGAATGACTGTACTGAATGATGAATAATTTTAAAAAGAAAATACAAAACATCATAGAAAATCCAAATTATACATAAATCCTTTAAAATCCATGGAAACATACTGAAATCCAAATAGAAATTAATGTTTTGTGTACAACTTTTATCAATCTCATCCATTTTATCTTGGGTTATCTCACCATCTGCAAGAGCTTTCTTGCCCGCAGTGAGCATGTAGAGCATAAACATGTCCATCCTCTTGGAGAGCTTTGGTGCCACATGTCCATTTGTTGAGAAATTCTTAATCTCCCCAGCAATTCTCTGTAATCCAATTTCAGTTATTCTAATTTTAATCAACAAGTTTATAAAGAGCAGATAATCAAGACATACAACTTTGGTGCGCTTTTTTAATTACTTGGTTGCTATGACCACACTTCTTCTTCCTGCAGTTTACAGTCCTTGGGTGCAAACGAGCATAACACCTAACCAAAAACAATTCAACCCACATAAAGCAATGATAGATCTAAAAACAAATATATAATACAAAAGATGATGAAATTGGTGTTTCCTTTGTATGATCGGAACATATCGATATCACAACTTCTTTCTTTCTGATTTGATTACTGTTCAGTTCATGCTTTCAGAGACTACACATTTGATTACTGTTCAGTTCATGCTTTCAGAGACTACAAAGATGTCAATCAAATTGGTGTTTTGTTATGCTTGAGCCTTGAAGTTTTTGAACAGAAAATGGAGTATGATTGGGGTATGCTTGAGCCTTAAACTTTATATATATTACAATTATTAATACATATATATATATATATATATATTTGTATATAACATAATATATATTATTTAGTTATTTTCTCTGAATGACTATAGGCATCACTTACCTAAATTTGAGTTGAGGAAGGCAAAATCCTAATAATATTATCCAATAGCAGGAAGTAGGTGATAGTGCATGATTAAACTAGTTTGCAACTTGATCAAGAAAACATTGAATTGAAAAATCAGAATGGAATTGGAAGTTAACCAAAGGTTCGAGTTCTTTGTCCAAAAAATAAAGAATTGCATATTTGTAGAAACCAATTAGTTCTAGGGTTAAAGAAAAAATCAAACAGAGACTTAGGGTTCGAAGCAGCGGAGAGCGTACCTTGGTGCCGGAGAGGACGAGTGGCGGCAGCAGCAGTGAAGAAGGACAGAGATGAGTGGCAAGCGGTAGCAGACGGAGGGCTGGCGGAGAGAAAGAGAGAGACAAGTGAACGCACCAGTAGCACCGGCGGAAGGGGTGCGCAGGTGGAGGGGAGTCGTGCGCAGGTGAAGGGTAGCAGGTGGAGGGTAGCAGACGATGGTCTGGTAGCAGCGTGGAGAAGGATGGGCAAATGGGGAAAGTTTAGGTTATTATTTCATTCAGACTTAGCTGACCAATTCTGAGCTGAATGGAACCATTAAGAGGGGGCTTTTTTTTGAACCAAACGCCCTAACCTCTCGGAGGTGAGGTCTGAATAAAGTCATTCAGATGCAAACAAACAGCCCCATTAAGAGGGGGCTTTTTTATGCTTTTTTTTTTCTTTTTTATTTTCTAACCCAAAAGGTTAAATCTCACTTAACAAAATAATGATATCATCTTGAAATCTTTATTGGTCGGATATTATTGAAAGGCTAAGTGGGTTCTTATTCTTTTAATTAAACGACTTGATAACTCAAGGTTTTATTTTATTTTATTAGTTTAAAACTTTTATTATTATTATTCCTTTTATAACTCTTAAAATATAGTGTTTCATACATTCCGAATTTATTGTAGCGACGTATTTATTTTTTATCTACGTTTGAGTATAAATTTTATTCAAAATCGAGCCGATATACGTTACGATGTCAATTTTATTCAAAACCAATATGAGTAAAATATGATATAACTTTACTTTTTTTAAAATATGTTTTCGTTTATCTTAACGCTTATATTTACAACAACTGAATTTTTTGGTTTTTCAGAATACATCGTTACAACGTGTTTTTTTTTATCTATGTTATGATATTCGGAAATGATCTGTCGTACTTCATGCGCTTCTTTTTAGTTTTTACGTACTTCAACAGGTTAATGTGACCACCACATTTTGGTTATTTAGTTTTTTTTCTTCCTTTTTAGTTTCAAGATTGTTTTTTATTAACTTTTTTTTGACCGCTATGTCTGCAGTTCAGTTTAAATTTAGTTTCGTTTACTTTATTTTTCCGCGGTTGAAGGCGCCGCAACACACGGGTCTTAATGCTTATTTTTTTCCTTTTTTTATATTTTAGTTTCAAGTATGTTTTTTATTAACACTTTTTTATTGTTGCACCTGGGCTTTCATTTTAATTTTATTAAAAACCGGCCCGCCCCGCCGCGAGGCGCGGGTGTGCCCACTAGTTAACTCAACAATTACCAAATACCCTAAAAGCCATCGGTGGGTTGAGAAAGAAAGCATAATATTACTATTATTATTATTATTATTATTATTACTAGTTAACTCAATTACCAAATACCCTAAAGTCCTGATGCTTTAAGATAATTGGGTTATCATGAGTCAACACGTAGAACATCCATGTCAGTCCCTGTTCTGTCCAAAACCCTCTTTTTTTGTACCCTAAATTTAATCCGACAATCTTTCATTTAGAAGTAATTAGGGTAAAATGGACACAAAACTCATTTGATAAGGATGTTATTATGTGACGTCATAATTTGTACCAAAGAAAAGAATAGCAAAATAAAGCGAGTGCAATATGGTAATTTCTCAATGTTTAAAGGGAAAGTATCAGATACTGTTAAAAAGAAAGATCTTATCTTAAAAGAGGTTGTATTGGTTGAGGTAAGGTTTAAAGTTCTAAGAGATTCGGGTTTAATCCTTGTCATCATCATTAATTTCTGAGACATGCAAATAAGGCCTACTTCTTCGGCTGATGCACCAGGGTTTTACCCACGCCGATACAGGGTTCGAGCCTCGGCTCTCCCTCAAGCCCGGAAGGGGCCGTATTGGGTGGGATTTTTCCTTGGATGCTCTCAAACTCTGACGCCAAGTGAGCCCGGTTAAGACAACATATTGGCCGGAGTTGAACGAGGCTTTCCTATAAAACAGAGGGGTGCACATCACAACATTCAATATTCGCCGTTAAAAAAAGAAAAAGAAAGATCTACATATACGCTCCACCCCTCAAACACACTCTCTTCACACACCAAGAAACCCTCAAATCCCCTGTTTTCTTCTTTTGATTTTCATTGTAAAGTCATAAATAATGGCTGATCAGCTCACAGATGACCAGATCTCAGAGTTCAAGGAAGCTTTCAGCTTGTTCGATAAGGATGGAGATGGTTAGTGCTCTTTGATCCTCTTTTTTTGTATCTCTGTTTCATGAATCAAACTTCCGTGTACATGCAATCGCTTCTTATTTCGTTAGTTTAGTTGTGATCATTTTGTGTTTTGAGATCTAGGTTATTAGTTATGTAACTGATGTTTGACTTTTGTGTAAATGCAATCGGTTCGTATTTGTTTGCTTGGTCATGTCTGTAAGGTATTCGATGAAATGCCTATGTGATAGTTTTATAAGAGAAGTTAGAGCCAAGGAAATAACATAAGATGATAACTGTTGGATGTTTAACTTTCTGTTTGATGTCAGATCTGTTTGATTTTCAAAGATGGTTAAGGTTAGGGTTGAATTTAATCAAATGAAGTTGGTGCTGCTGTTCCAGGTTTTCTTGTAAACAATTAGAATCTTATGTACATTTGACTCGGGTCTGCAATCTTTTTTTTGGTAACCATGAGAGCCCGTTATCAGAAAACTCACGGGACCACCAATACCCCTACTAACCAACGGGATTAGGTAAGTCGCAGTTTGTGCTGGGCAGGTGGCCCTTAAGAGGTTATAGTAGAAACCAGTGGAACTAGTATTCGAATCTGATGCCTCATTGCTAAAGGGGAATCATGTGTTTACCGCTGCGTCACCCCTAGAAGGTCCTGGTCTGCAAAATTAATGATTTCTAGTTGGAATATGCTTGAGATCTTAACTAAAACGGTTCTTTCATATTGTTTCATACTTTTTTAAGCGTCTTTTGGTAAAAAAAAACAATGAAGAACCAAGATGTGAACCTTATAATGGAAGACATTGTGTTTATGTTGTTGCAGGTTGCATCACTACCAAGGAGCTTGGAACGGTTATGAGGTCTCTTGGACAAAACCCCACGGAGGCTGAACTCCAGGACATGATCAACGAGGTTGATGCTGATGGAAACGGTACCATTGATTTCCCTGAATTTCTTAATCTGATGGCCAGGAAGATGAAGGACACAGACTCCGAGGAGGAGCTGAAGGAGGCTTTTCGGGTCTTTGACAAGGACCAAAATGGGTTCATTTCTGCAGCCGAGCTTCGTCATGTTATGACAAATCTCGGTGAGAAGCTGACTGATGAAGAAGTTGATGAGATGATTCGTGAGGCTGATGTGGACGGTGATGGGCAGATCAACTATGAGGAGTTTGTCAAGATCATGATGGCCAAGTGAGGATCTCCAACTTGAAACTTAAACATTTTAAAAAAATATTTCAAAAAAGTTAACAAGATTGTTAATTTTGCCTCTGGGTAGGATTCATTTCATATCTTGAATGTTTCTTTGGGTCGTTTTCGTATTTTCCTGCTTATCCTGTCTGCAGTTATATTTACCACTGCTTGTTTTGCTCTTTAGCTTCAGTAGTTTCATCTTGCTTGCTGTTTTTGTTATAAACCTAGAACAAATTTGATGATCTTCTCTTAATTAACTTGTTTGCGGTTCATCTTTTTTGCTATGAGCTTATTCATGATATATTTATCGAATTGGGATAATCCTCGTTCTATCTATAGTATAGTTTTGTTTATCTTGATTGGGGACAACTTGCTTTGCATGTCTTTGTTTTAGGCAAACTGAATTTTAATAATCCAAATTATGACCAATTGACGATAATAATCATTTATGACAATCACTCGATTTACTTTTAATTTCCACTGGATTTCATTTACAAGGATGGTACATTTCTCCATTTCACTTCACTCATAATCATCCCTGTGAGTGAAATCGAGTGGAAATCAAATGTAAATCTATGATGATTATACGAGTGAGATTGTTCTTGACAATGAAAGTGAAAGTTAGTAGTGTTATTGGTTAAATTACCGGTATGGATTACTATTATTCGTCAAGTTTAGATTATAAAAATCTTATTTGTCCTTGTTTTGTGACAGCTTAATCTTTTATTTAAAGATGCAACATTTGTTTTAGTTCTTAATGAAATGAAAAGGTATGATTACAATCTGGTCAAATTCAGAGTGTTATGTGTTAACTTTGACCCATTTTTGTGAACATTAGGCTATAACTAAGTTGTATATTGTCTTGATTTTCTTTTGTACCTTTTTATATTCTGCTCATTTTTTTTCCTTATCAAGTCTTGTTTTCTTTGATTTCCATGGGAATACTATTTGTCAACCGATCAAAGGATGCGCAGAAAACGCTGGTGACTTTATATTCTTGACTGTTGGTTTTGAGTAGAGAGTAAAATTGGTTGTCGCCTTCGTGCTTTCACAAAGAAATTCGGTCAGAAAAGAATGAGATTCCCGCCTTAATGTGAAGGAGACGCCATCAACATAATAATATAAAGGAACAATTTTATTTTTATTTTTAAAATTCAAGTAATATCATATAAGTTTTAAAATAAAAAGAATTTCATATTTAACTTGGAATAAATAACAAAAATACAAAATTAACTTTTAACAATAACATTGACAAGAGTTCACATCATTCTATAAACTATAACATTAAATTTGGAACACATTCATTCTCTTTTTAGGTTTCAACCCTTTAATATTATATCTTTCCCATACAACTTCTTAGTTGAAAATTACTCATTTTTTAAAGTTTTTCTTAACATGTGTTTCTACAAAGTGCTCCTTCAGAATAAACGGAATAGAATTTCCTTTTCTCTAGAGGCAAGAAAATGTCTTTCCATGTTGGAATCGATATTGAAATCACGAATTTAGATCACTATTCAAGTAGGGGTGTTTAAAACCGTTAAAATCGACTTAACCAAGCAAGTTAGCTGGTTTGGCTATGTTGAAATACACATGGTTCGGTTTACGGTATGTTTTTGGCGGTTTGGAACTTGGAACCGGCTATGTAAACCAAACTTGTCGTTTAACATTTATTATATATATCTATATATATTTATTTATTATAGGAACGTAAAGTTATATATATTATCATATTCATGAATTATCTTTATCATTTTGAAAAAAACTCAAAGCTATGCTCTTGAAAGAAAAAAAATTGTTTAAAACCATCAAACCGTTAAAATCAAACAGGTCCAACTGACCTAACCATCCCGGCTGGTTTGGTTTTATCTTTTCATGTTTGTGAAATCGGGAATCCATAAGCATTCGAATGTTACACACCAAGTTGAAGGTTGCTTTGATGACCTCAAAAATTTGATAAAAATGAATATTGAACTGAAGTAGGTTTATGTGTGTTACGGAGGAATTAATTAAGTAATCAACAAAATTATTCTAAGCATTTGTACTAATCACACAAAATTGTGTTCACTAATACAGAAGGAGAAGAAAGGAAGGAGGAATGCAATCAAGAACGAAGTCCTCAAGGAGTGGGTGGAAAAGGGCACGTGGGACTTGTATTGTCCTATAATAATAATAATAATGATAATAATAATAATAATATTATTATTATTAATATACTCCATTAAAATGAAGTTTATCGTATCGGGAATTATGACGTCATAAATGGTCGTTTTGAGGACGTCAAAAACACATAACCCAAAAGATAAACATACCTATCAGGATGAAACCAATGATCATTAGGTGGCTCAATATAATCAGGATTGATTAAGTGACCAAACAATGGAGTTGAAATAGGAATTAGAGCAGCATTTTGTTGTTTCACCTTCGCACAATCAACAAAAATCCTTTTTGACATCGGAGTCAAAGCCAAACGGATTGGATGCTGAGGTAAATCCGGAATTAAATGATTCAAAATCATTTGTATGAACCTAGGATACATCAGAAATCCTTGACCTTCAAGAGGATATATTTGCATGACTAACTCAAGGTAGATGTATAACACAAAGTTAAACCGTTTATTGAGTGTCAAAGCAACCATAGCAGCTTGTAGTGCACTCTTTAAGCCATCAGTACCAGCCTTCCTTGGAGACAGACATTGTATGATAACATGCATAAAATATCTCCATTCGCTAACCAAACCGCCTTTTCTTGCTTGTGTATCATTCGGTCTTCCTCTATAACCCATCCGCTGAAAACATCCCATAATCAGGGTTCCAGGATATGATATCGGATCATCAACAACACCTCCTAATGCCAAAGCAGTACGTATAGTGTCTACTGAAATAGTGACCTCCGTATTTTTTACTGTAGCACGAAGAACATGAGGTTCAACATCCGTGTCTTGATGAACGGTATCCCAGAATTGCTGAATATAAGGTAAACTTATATACGAATTAGCAGATAAAGCAACATTCAAACGTGAACGATTCAGAAAATTGATAATTCCTTGAAGATGAGCAGCTTCAGACATATTAGAATCCAATAAAGCCACTTGATTATGTTTGTACTCAACACGACGAGCCACCTGAAATGTAGCGGACAAAAACACATTAGTAAGTACAACAAATAAAAGGAAAACAAATTTTAACAAAAAAAAATTTCAACAATAAAAAAATCACAAGTCCAATACATTACTGAGCCCTTAGGCGAACTTACTAAGTTCGCTTAGTGTTGCAAGAGGCGAACATAATAAGTTCGCCTAGACAAGTTCGCCTGAACAAGTTCGCCTGAACCTATCTGTCGATACAACTTCCAAACAGAATCACAAAATTTTGTCTAAATCAAGCTAAAATCTCAAATCAAACTTAACACTAGCATCGATTAAGATTCATGACACATTTTAATTCTTCAATTTCAAATATTAAGTCAGAAACAAGTCCACATCTCAGAAAAACGTTAAAATTTTTCAAACCGAAGAACACATATGAAAATTTTCAAAATCAGGATGATTTACCGGATAGAAATCAATGAAAATACTCTAGAATAACTCGCAATTGAAAATCGATCCAGAAACAAACACACAAGGTTCTACTTAGAAACCCTAGATCCGAAATCACAAGTTCTCTAAAAAATGTCGTAAGTTCGCTCGGATATGTTCGCTCAAACAGTGAAGAGGATAAAAGAATAAGTTCGCCTGAACACAATACTAAAACACCATTAAGTTCGCTCCATTAGGCGAACTTGTTAAGTTCGCTTAACAAGCCTCAGGCGAACATATTAAGTTCACTTACTCTGAACCAAGCGAACTTGTTAAGTTCGCTCCAAACCCTTTCTTTGACCAAAATTCTTCACTTTCAACATGACCCATTTTCGTGAACTTCTATCTGTATCAAGTATCTGGTCCAATCCCGAAACATTTTAAAATTAAAATTTTCATGTAAGATAGAAACAAAATATTTTTTTAGATTTTATCTGTACAAACAAAATCACATATTTTTTGTTTTTATCTGTACAAACAGAAACACAAATTTTTGGTTTTTATATGAGCAAACTAAAATGCATGTTTTTGGATGAATATCATGAGCAAGAAGATCATATCAGTATATGAGTAATTCATCACACAGTCTATTTTCAACTATGGGTAACCTATGATATTAAACAATCAACAAATTCATTCTTATGTAAATACATTCTTTTTCAATTTATATAACTTTTTCAATCAAATTGAATTATACTTGAAATGATACGCGATAAATTTCAAAGTAAACAAAATCAGGTTATGAAATGCTCAATTTTTCATTCTGAATTTGCAATACAAAGCATGAAGTTTTAAATTGTCAATATTATATGATTTGAATCCACAAGCATTTTTCTACCAAATTCATGTGATTTAGTACCATTTAGATGAACAACATCGTGTACCCCACATATATGCCAACAGAAATTAAATGTACACTATCTTCAAGACATATACAGTTTATTGAAAGATTAGATCAATCTCCAAGATGAAATTATCTCTATTAGCACAGGTATAGAATAGCAGATCCCAAAGGATATAAGAATCAGAATGATTCAGAATCGAAAGATTCTAATGAATTGGCTTTATAATGAGAATCAATAGATTCAGGTAGGAGGATCCAACTATTATCTGGATAAATTTCAATGAAATCAGACTAGATGGTGTATCTAACTGATCCAAGGGTGAATATATGTTCTAACATATGGTGTTAGAAACATATCTTAGTTCAACAACACCTTGCATGGTTTTTGGGGCATGGGCAGTGAAGTGAACTGAAAGAGATTGTGCTAAAGATATAATTCGATATTGGTCTCATGAAATTCTTAAAACCATATATTCTATATCTGATAATGATCTTTTACACACACACCCAGGCATAAAATGGATTCAAATCACATATGTAATCATATCGTATTTAATTTTCACACTACTATTGGTTTAAAAATGCTTCTAGTCTATTGACAATTCAAGTTTCAAACTTATATTCAAATTAAAACGTGTTATCAAGATTAGAGCATTCAAAACACTATCATTTCTCATTTATGCAGACTTTGAAATTTAGATCAAATCAAATTATTTAAACTTTCATATGTCAAAGGTCTACTAAGACCATGTGTAATGAACTATTCACTGATGTACTATCATTTCTTCTATAACTTCAAATGATTTTAAATTTTTTTTTCATTTTGTTTTGAATTTTTATAAATAACAGTTTTTGACTTAAATGTAAAATGCCGAAATGTAATAAAGCAATAAAAGAAATTGAAAACAATATCTTCCATGAAAATTGCTTTAAAAAACTTTTATTCGGGATTGATCATACCAATCATTTTGATCAGAAATTCAAACCTGGTACGATCAAATGCTTTGGTAAAAAGATCAGCAAAGTTATCATCTGTATGTACCTTTACCAGCTCAATCAACTTCTTATCTGCACAATCACGAATAAAATGATATCTAATTTCAATGTGCTTTGTTTTACTGTGCTTAACAGGATTATTTGTGATAGACATTGTAGCATTATTATCAATAAAAATGGGGGTTCCTGTGAAATTCAAACCGTAGTCTCCTAATTGTTGTTGGATCCACAAGATCTGTGAACAACAACTTGCAGCAGCAATGTATTCTGTTTCGCATGTTGAAATGGAGACCGTAGTTTGCTTTTTGCATTGACAGGAAACTAGACGATTACTCAAGAACTGGCAACCACCTGTAGTAGATTTCCTGTCCAAACAACAACCACCAAAATCAGAATTAGTGTAAGCATTGAATTCAAAGTTAGAACCATGAGGAAACCATAGTCCCAATCTTTGTTTTCCTTTAAGATAACGAAATATTCTCTTTACTGCAATCAAATGAGACTCTTTTGGTTTTGCTTGGAACCTGGAACAAATACACACAGTGAACATTATGTCTGGCCTTGAAGCGGTTAAGTACATGAGAGATCCAATCATCGCATGGTAGAGTCGGCAATCAACTTCCTTTCTATCTGGGTCAGAATTCAATTTATGATTGGCCGGTATTGGAGTATCATATGGGGTACAGTCCTCCATCTTGAACCGGCTCAAGATGTCCTTTACGTACTTGGACTGATGAATAAAGAAACCATCTTCCTTATGATTAACTTGAAGACCTAAGAAAAATGGTAACTCTCCCATAGCTGACATCTCAAACTTAGATTTCATAACGCTCTCAAAATCTTTGCACAACCCTTCATTTGTAGAGCTAAAAATAATATCATCTACATATATCTGCACCAGTAGGTATGCTCCCCCTGCTTTCTTAATAAATAAAGTCGTGTCAATTTTCCCATGAACAAAATCATTTTCCAAAAGATGTGTAGACAATGTCTCATACCACGCTCGAGGAGCTTGGTGAAGACCATAGAGAGCTTTATCAAGCTTGAAAACTTTAGACGGATTAAGCGGATCTTCAAACCCCGGTGGTTGACACACATAAACTTCCTCCTTGACTTTACCTTATAAGAAAGTACTTTTTACGTCTAATTGAAACACCTTAAACCCTTTGTATGAAGCAAAAGCAAGAAACAATCTTATAGCTTCGAGCCTGGCAACAGGCGCATAAACCTCGGTGTAATCAATTCCTTCTTGTTGATTGAACCCATGTACAACCAATCTTACCTTATTTCTTACCACAACACCTCGATCGTCTTTCTTGCATTTAAACACCCACTTTGTACCAATTAGATACACACCCTTTGGAAGATCAACAAGATTCCAAACCTTGAGTTTGTCAAACTGAGCAAGTTCTTCTTGTATGGCCTCTATCCAATTGTTATCACTTAAAGCCATTTCGACATTCTTTGGTTCAACCTGAGAAATAAAACAGGAATGTGAGCATACATCAAGAACACCAGAATTATTAAAATCTGTAAACAAACAAGTGCTGTCAAGAGTAGAATGCGTTTGCACTCCATCACACAAATCCCCAATGATATTTGAAATCGAATGAGCTTTGTGTTCCTTGATAGATGCAACCTTAGGAACAGGCAACACATCAACTTGAGTTGTGTCAGATTGATAAGACATATCCTGAATAATTGGTATTTCTGAGTCTAGATTTGTAGGAATCTCCCCCTGAGCCTGTGTCGAAATAGAAGGTTCATCAACCAACAAAGGATCAACAGAAGAATCTTGAAAAATAACATTTTCGTCATCACTATCAGACTCTTGTGGTCCTGAATAAGAAGCAACATTAGGATCCGGAGCAGATGTATAAGGAACAGATGATTGTGGAACCGCAGTCGGTAGAAAACCACAATTATGTGCATCTTGGCTTGAATCATATAAAACAGCAGCCTCTGTAGGAGAAATATCAGAAGGTAAATGAAAAGACTTGAATAAATTGTCATAATCAAAAGCCCAGTCTGGTCCAATCGCCATTTGAGGTAAATACCTATTAGAACAGTCAATATGAAACCATTCTTCAACTTGGCGAGTCTCTTTGTTATAAACCCTCTTGGTAGTAGAATTTGCAACATAACCCAGAAAAATCCCTTCAATAGCCTTAGCACTGAACTTGGTTGGGACATCACGTACTTTCAAAAGGGTGCATGGATTACCAAAAGGTAGTAGATATTCCAAATTCGGCTTACGATTATTAAGCAACTCATAACACGTCTTGTTGTGTCGCTTAATGGTCAAGACTCGATTCAAAACATGACACGCAGTATTCACAGCCTCAGCCCAAAAAGTAACTGGAAGATTAGAATCAGCAAGCATCGTACGTGCAGTTTCAACTAAAGTCGTGTTCTTTCATTCAACAACACCATTTTGTTGAGGTACATATGGCGCACTGAATTCATGATGAATTCCCTTTTGAAGACAGAATAAACCCATCTTGCTATTTTTAAATTCACTGCCATTGTCACTCCTAATTCTTCTGACTTTTTGTTTGAATAAATTCTCTAAACCCAGGATTAAGAATTGTACCAACTCAGATTAAGAATTGTACCAACTCAGTGGTTTCGGCTTTAGAAGCAAGGAACTTAACCCATGCAAATCTAGAAAAATCATCTGTTACGACCATACAGTAAGATTTACCGCCAATGCTCCTGAAACTAATCGGTCCAAACAAATCCATATGCAGTAGCTCCAAAGGAGTTACAATTGAATTCTTTGTCTTAGATTTGTGGGACTTCTTGTGCTGTTTCCCCTTCTTGCAAGGAATACAATCATCAGGAACTGAAAATTTCATTTTCGGAACACCAAAAACCAGATCATTCTTAACAAGATAATTCATTTTCCGATAATTGATGTGAGCAAGTTTCCTGTGCCACAAAATAGAATCTGACTCAGACGCCTTGGAGAGTAGACAAGTAGGAATTGAATCCGTAGTAGTAGCAACACTCATGTCGAGGACATATGTGTCATTTCTCCTTGGAGCCTTCATTAGAATCCATTCATCAGGAATTACAAAGCCCGGTTTCAAGATATAACATTCCAAATCGATGAAATGAAATGAGAACTTCTTGTCACACACTTGAGATAAACTCAAAAGATTATGTTCAAGTTGCTCCACATAGTTCACTTTCTCAAATTTGACTTTTTCATTCTTTAAAGTACCTTGACCAGTTATGTACCCTCCTTTATTTCTCGCAAAAGCGACATAACCACCATCAATCTTAATATCATCTTCCAACAAAGTAATATTCCATGTCATATGTCGAGAACAACCACTATCTACATACCATGTATTGTTGATAGTCCTCCTTGGTTGCCCCTACATAAACAAAAAAAATCAGTTAAAAATAGGAACCCAAGCCATTGTGGTCCTAGATGGATCAAAATAAACAACTTCAAGTAATTCACAATTAACATTGTCATCAACCTTTGGAACATAAGATTTATTATTTGACTTTCTCAAAGAAGACATATTTTTATTTATTGGAAAAACAATTTTAGATTTATTATTATCAGATTCAGTTATTTCCAAAATTTTCTTTAATTTCCTATTACATCTTCTTCGTTGTGGTCTAGAAAGTTTGATCTCAGGTTGAGACTCTTTTTGAATTCGAACAGATGGAATCTCAAACTTCTTTTCAAAAACAACAGGTTGAGAAATATTCTTATCATATTGCTTAAATCCTGAAGATTTAGCAAATGATTGACACGACACATTCTTAACATCACTAGATGTAGGCTTTCCCACATTTTGTCGTTTCAAGATCGTCACCACCCTTTGTTGTGAGGGATCACTTTTCAATTTGCCTTGATTCTTATAAGGATAGTGAATCAGAATGTGTCCAGCCTCATTATAATGAAAACAAACTCTTCTGTCTGGATGATTTATGATATAAGGAGTTTTTCTTGAATTTGATGACTTGTCTGATGAACTAGCTGCAGAAGAATTTCCTGAATAATTTACTGGCTTCTTTTGAACATAAATTTGTGTAGGCACCTTTGATGAAAGCGGCTTTTGATAACCAGCAGCAACAAAACCACTTGATTGTAACATTTTTGACAACTTAGGTTGTTTAACTTTCACCTCATCAGGTTCTGTCAAAATGCATCTATCACGGGTAACATTTTTCACTATTTTTGGATCATCAAGTTTCACTTCCTTTGGAATGCCCTCAACCTTCTTATCATTAAAAACCTCATCCTCAGAATCAGAATCATATATCATATCTTCACCATTTACTGGATTCACTTTTAACACTGTCTTTGGATCTATTTCCTCTTCATGAATAATTTCAGGTTCAACCACATAATTTGCATTGAATGGAGGAGGAACAAATCCAATCCAAGCAACCCTCTTAGTAGGATCAGCATTAGCATTAAAATAATCTAATACTACAGATGAATTTTCAAAATTTTCCAGCTTTCGATGTTGTTTGATCACTTCAGATTCTTTATCAGAAATTTCTTTGTTCTTTTGAGCGACAATTTCATTTCGCTTCTCAATCTCAGCATAAGCCATATCCAGATGATATGCTTGTTTCTTATATTTCAACCCCAAAGAATTTAAATCTCTTTTCAAAGATTCAATTCTATCGACACACAGTTTATCATTATCTTTCAGTTTTTGATTAACTGAATGCATCGATTTCATATCACAAATTAAATTTGTGTTATCATCCATGACTTTTTGCATTTTATCCTTTACACTAATGCAATCTGAACAATAAATGTGACAGACAGAATCTTTTACCTTTGAAGGATCGGTCATATCTGCCATGAATACTTTTGCAATAGAAATATTCTCTGAATCAGCACCATCAAAAGAATTTTGAGTTAAAACAATACCATCTTCAGAAACACCAGAAGTAATATCAGATTCAACTTTCTGTACTTGATCATGCTCTTCATCAGTACTCGACACACTCTCACCATCACTTGAGCTATCATCATCAGTTGACTCTTTAGATTGTGTAGAATGAATCTCAACTACAAACGCTTGACTTACCGAACCAACCAAATCTTCAAGATGAATACCCCAGTCATAGTTTTCATCATTTTGAGCAACCAACGCAGACGATGCAGATGTATGATTAGAATTTCCAGAATTAGAAGAAACATGTGATTGATTACTATTGTTCTGAAAGTTAGTAGGCTTCTTCTGGGAATCAAATTCAACTTTCGGCTTCACACATTCTTTAGCAAAATGACCATACTCTTGACAGTTACCGCAACGAACTTTTGTTTTATCAAATCCCATGTGTGACCGACTGTTAGACCCAATATACTTTCTTCCATTCTTCTTCAAAAAATCCTTTGCTTGTCGCATAAGCATAGCCATATTCCATTGAATGTCCATTTCTTCTAGATCAACATGATCAATCTGTCTAAAATCTTCTTCAATAACCTCTGGATCATGAATTTTTTCCTCCAATAAAATTTTCATAAGAAGCCATAAAGGAAGAAAACATAGCTAAGTAATCATCAGCAACCCTTTGATTCATATTATGTGTTCCAGACGAAGAAGAAGTTGTATTTGCAGAGAAACATGAATGACTTGGAACCCCAGAACAATGATCATGAGAGACATCTTTAGCATCACCAGAAAAGAACGCTACCCCTGCACCAGTTTTCACAGAAGACTTAGCAAAATACATTGAAGGATCTTGATTATGTTCCATATTTGTTTCCTTCTTCTTCATATTCAAATCATGTGATTGTACTTTCCCAAGAACTTCTTCAAGTGACATGGTTTTATACTTGACATTCTCTTTAATCAAAACTATATACACATCAAATTTTGATGGTAATGCCTCCAAAAACTTATCATTTATCTCTTCATTCTCATAAACCACTGAAGCACTCGATAACTCGCTCAGCAAATGATAAAATCTTGTTACAAGATCATCTAAATATTCATTTTGAAAGTGCTTAAACACTAAGAACTGCTTCTTCAATAATTCTTTTCGGCTTTTCTTAACGTTCGAACTACCTTCACACCTCTTTTGCAACGCCTCCACAATTGTTGAGAAGTTCTGAATTGTTTAAAACTGTGATAAATTTCTTTAGGAAGAGACATTGAAATACTAGCCATTGCCTTCTTTTCTCTATCAAACATTATTTTTTCTTATGTGGTTAACGTAGATACTGATTTAGGAACATCATCCTTTCCCATCCAAGTATATGTAGGATGCGTATAACCTTCTAAGATTGGAATCCATAAACTTGTATCAGTAAAGGATACGAACTGATCAAATTGATCTTTCCAGTTAGTGTAATCTGTAAGACTTAATAATTTGGGTGGTTTCTGAGATGTACCAATCTCGTTGTCGTAATTCAGCATATTTGTCACTTGTACCATATTTGCCATTTCAAAAAAAAAAATTCAAAGTGTTGAACAAACAACCCCTTAGGCGAAGATAATAAGTTCGCCTAAAACAAGCAGATTTTATATCAAGCGAACTTAACAAGTTCGCTTACCCAAGAAATCCAAGAAGTTCGCTTATAGATAAGTTCACCTACTAAGTTCGCTTAAACTAAGAGAAGTGAACTTAATAAGTTCACTTACTAAGTTCGCCTGCAACAACTTTCAGTAAGTTCGCCTAAACCAGCTGAAGCAAACTCAGCAAGAACATTAACCCAAACACGAACATAACAGTACCAAAAATCATCATATCTCACAGAATCAAAGGAATTTAAAGAAATTGCACCACAGGATTGAGTATTTAATGAATTAGAACACTTCTATCGGATCAATTTCATCAAAATCCACCTCAATTTCACGAAATCAGCAGTAAAATCAGTTTCAAGAACTTGTAAACTCCATGGATACAAAATCTTCAAAAATGACCAATTTCTTGTCAAATTGTACACAAAAATAGTCTCTAATCAACAAAAATCAACCACAAATCACGAGCAAAAGCTCTTATACCACTTGTAGGTCCTAATTACACATTTCAGATCGATCTCATGATAAGACGTCTTGATAACACGGAGTGCGGAATCCTTCATGTTAATGAATGTATACTAATTGACAAGTAAACACAACATGTAAATAAAACTTTCTCTTTGTATTCACAAACACAGAGTTTACAGAATTCTTGTTCGATCAGTCTGACTTCTCTGTTCTAAACAGACTCTGTAACTCTATTTATAGACACATGTTCTGCACCAGGCGAACTTAACAAGTTCGCTTCAAAGATGCTTAGGCGAACTTAACAAGTTCGCCTCTGATAGACCAGGCGAACTTATCAAGTTCGCCTCTAGCAGAACTTGTACAAATACTTAGACAAAAACTAAACATTTACATAAAAACATAAATACAATAAGATCTAAACTATTACAAAGCTTTTGTCATACAATCTATGTCCTAACATTGGTCACGCCTCAGATTAAATTAACACGTCTAATGAGTCTAGGAAGGGTTGAAAAACAGTTTCAAACGATCAATGGACAGGAATCATTTATGTAACTATGATTTTGTAAATCAATTTGGGTCTTGTGGACTTTACTAAGTCAAATTTTGGGCTTTTGGTGACTTTTCTAGGTCAAAATCGAGGGATGGGGTCAAAGGTCCAATTTCAAATAAAAGGGGTTCAAGTTTGGGAGTCCAAAAGATCGAGGGTTTAAAACTAGTTTATTAAAACTATAAATATTTATATATATATATATATAGATATCTATAAATTAATTTTTGTTTAGAAACTATAAAACTTTATAAATTTTATACATACTAACTTTACAAAGATAGTGTATTTAACACATGTATTTTATACACAAAATTACGTATATGTTTATGTATATATGTACAAATGGAAATAAAATTGTAGGATATATATATATATATAAATTTCAACCGTAAACACATGATTTAAAGTTCATAGTTTTTATATTAAAGTATATGTATATATTTATATAAATACGCATTTCTACGTTTCATATATATAATAGAGAATAACATGTTATTGCTAGGTTGAAAAGTAATAATAATAATAATAATTTGAATTTAATATTAGTCAATTTAATGTGGTAAGTACGGGTTTGAAATGAAGTGTCATTACTATATAAAATATAAAAAAATAATGCAAGAAAATCTTGGATGTTACAGTATATGTGTGTCAGCCGCCGGTGTTTGAAGATCCAGTTCATCCTTCTAGAGTATTCAAACTTGATAAAGCTCTTTATGGCTTACATCAAGCACCACGAGCGTGGTATGAAACTTTGTCTAAACATCTCATGGACAATGGATTTGTCGTGGCCAAATTGATTCGAACTTATTCATAAAGAAAGCAGGGGGAGATTATCTACTGGTTCAGATATATGTAGATGACATTATCTTTGGCTCAACAAAAGAAAGGTTGTGCAAAGAGTTTGAGAGTGTTATGAAATCAAAGTTTGAAATGTCAGCTATGGGAGCGTTATCATTCTTTCTTGGACTTCAAGTAAATCAGAAGGATGATGGTTTCTTTATTCATCAGTCTAAGTATGTTAAAGACATCTTGAACCGGTTCAAGATGGAAGACTGTACCCCATATGATAATCCAATTCCGGTGAACAAGTTGAATCATGATCCGGATGGAAAAGACATTGAGTGTCGTCTCTATCGGGAAATGATTGGCTCTCTTATGTACTTAACCGATTCAAGGCCAGATATAATGTTTGCAGTATGTCTCTGTTCCAGATTCCAAGCATAACCAAAGGAATCTCATTTGATAGCAGTCAAAAGGATATTTCATTATCTGAAAGGAAAACAAAGATTGGGACTATGGTTTCCGCATGGCTCTAACTTTGAATTTAATGCATATACTAACTCTGATTTTGGTGGTTGTTGTTTGGACAGAAAATCTACAACAGGTGGTTGCCAGTTTCTGGGTAATCGTCTTGTTTCATGGCAATGTAAAAAAGCAAACTACAGTCTCCATTTCAACATGTGAAGCAGAATACATCGCTGCTGCAAGTTGTTGTTCCCAAATCTTGTGGATCCAACAACAACTAAGAGACTATGGTTTGAATTCACAGGAACCCAATGTTCATTGATAATACTACCACAATGTCCATAACTAATAATCCCGTTAAGCATAGTAAAACAAAGCACATTGAAATTAGATATCATTTTATTCATGATTGTGCAGAGAAAAAGTTGATTGAGCTGGTTATGGTACATACTGATGATAATTTTGCTGATCTCTTTACCAAGGCATTTGATCGTACCAGGTTTGAATTTCTGATCAAGATGATCGGTATAATCAATCCTGAATAAAAGTTTGTCAAAACAATTTTCATGGAAGATTTTTGTTTTTAATTTTCTTTTATTGCTTTATTACTTTTCTGCATTTTACTTTCAATCAAAAATTTGTTATTTATAAAAAGTCAGAACAAAATGAAAAAGATAAAAGTTGACATTATTTGAAGTTAGAGAAGAAATTAGAGTACATTAGTGAATAGTTTATCACACATGACCACAATAGACATTTGAATATATTTGTGCTTATAGTCTTTTGATTTGATCTAAATTTCAAAGTCTGCATGAACAAGAGATGATAGTGTTATAAATGCTCTAATCCTGATAATCTGTTTGGTTTTTATTTGAATATGAGTTCGGAATTTAGATTGTCAGTAGACTAGAAGCATTTTTGGTCTATTAGTAGTGTGAAAATTAAAAAAGATATGATAACATATGTGAATGGAACCCATTATATGCTTGGGTGTGTGTGTAAAAGATCGTTATCAGATAAAGAATATATGGTTTTAAGAATTTCATGAGGCCAATATCGGGTTATATCTTTATCACAAATTTTTCAGTTCACTTCACTGCCCATACCTCGAAAAACATGTAATGTGTTGTTGAACTACGATATGTTTTCTGACAACATCTGTTGGAACATATGCTAGCCCTTGGATCATATTGATACATCATCTATACCGATTCTAATGAAATTTATCCAGATAATAGTTGGATCCTCATACCTGAATCTTTTGATTCTCATTCTAAAGCCAATTCATTAGAATCTGTTGTTTCTGAATCTTCATGATTCTTATATCCTTCGGGATCTGCTATTCAACACTTGTGCTAATAGAGATAATTTCATCTTGGAGATTGATCTAATCTTGCAGTAAATCATATATGTTTTGAAGATAATGCAATTTTAGTTTTTGTTGGGCATATGTGTGGGGTACATGATGTTTTTCATCTAAATGGTACTAACTCACATGAATTTGGAAGAAAAAAGCTTGTAGTTTCAAATCTTATAATATTGACAACTTAAGTTTACATGCTTTCTATTGCAAATTCGGTATGAATAATCGAGCATATTATGACCTCATCTTGTTTACCTTGAAATTTATCACCTATCATTTCAAGTGGAGTTTGAAAAGATTGAAAAGAATGAAAAGATGTGATTTAAGTAAAATTCTCTTGATCATTAGTTTGAAAAGAATAAGTGAATTAATTTCACAAGAGTATAGAATTTCATTTCATGAAGTGTATTCTAAAGTATCATAGGTTAGCCATAGTTTGTGATAGAATGTGTGATGAATTGCTTGGATACTGATATGATCTTCTTACTCACGATGTTCAAGCAAATATGTGTTTATATTGATATATTTCAGAAAAATCAAAAAATATGCTGTATAGATAAAATCCAAAAAGATTTTCTGTCAGTCTTACATGAAAATCCTATCTTTTAATGTTATAAAAATGTTCGGGATTGGATCGGATACATGTTTCAGATGGAAGATAACAAAGTTTGTGTAGGGTCATGTATGTTGTAAGCTGATAGCATCACTGTATTTTGGACAATGTTATTTTAGCTTAAGTTTCTATAGTTTAGTTTCAGTATTGTAATTTTAGAATTGTAACTTTCTGTTTTTAGTCCAAGTCTGGGCCATCGAAACTACTTAGTTTCGATTAAGATTTGTTCAATCGAAACTAGTAGTTTCGATAGATAGTAGTTTCGACAAGTTTGTCTATCACTTGTAAATGTTCAACCGAAGTTTTGGTTGACATAGTTTCGATACCTATCAATTACTATAAATAGCATAGTTTGAGAATGTTTAGGGTGTGAGTAGCGGCTGTAACCCTGGATCTTTCTCTTTCGCAAGTTTATGAATTAATACACATTTGAAGTTGTTTTATGTTGTTGTTCTTACAATTTCATATATGTTTGTGTTGATTTCTGAGCGTGGTTAGCCTGTTAGCTTCACCAATTCTGATTCTACCTTATGTTTCATCACCATACACACAGTTTTCGCCTGTGTGTGTGTAATCAGTCATCTGAGTGATTTCAGAGTGAAATCAGGACTTACAATTGAAAGCACTAACAAACATATTAGGCCTGTGTGTGTGTTTGTAGTCTCTAAATCAAGTATTCGAGAGGCGGAATCTCTAGATCCGGTATCACTCTCAAATCGGAAATGGTAAAGATGGGTGCGGGAATCATATACACAAACAGAAATATATAAAAGTGAAAAAGAACAAATAATTGAAAGCATAAAACGTATGATTCTTTGATTGAAATGAAAAGAAAAGCTCATCATACACTAACAATTAGTCTCTCCCCAGGGTGAGCTCCCCCTGGGTGGTGATTTCCTCTACAGACACACACACTCCTAATGGGTATTCTACTATATATAGGAGCCCTCATGTGCCTTGTTTTCCAAGCCACCGCTAAAGAGGCCTGAAAAACAGGTATCGAAACTAGGTAGTTTCGATTGAACAAATCTAAGGTAGTTAAATTCATTTTCAAAGTTTTTGAATCGTGACTATCGGACTTGTTCTCGGGTTTTAGAGGATGTTCTTGTGGTTAAATGTTGAAATTGTTGCTTGACATTGCTTAATCGGTGTTGAATGGTGCTAATAGTGTGTTTAATTTGCTTTGAATTAATCAATTTGATCATGTTGATTTCTGGTTTGAAATTGTATCGACAGGCGAACTTGTTCAGGAGAACTTATTATGTTCGCGTCTTGCAACTCTAAGCGAACTTAGTAAGTCCGCCTAGGGACACAGTACTGCTTTGGACTTGTAATTTTTTGTGTTAAATTTTTTTTTGTTTACAAATTTTTTAAGGTTTGTTTTTTATTCTTATATTTGTTTGTGTTTCATATATGTTTGTGTTACATGTATCTCTTGTGTGCATATATGTTAATAGTGTTTATGTCTAAATTCGTTTACAGATAGATCGTCGTGTTGAGTACAAGCATAATCAAGTAGCCTTATTAGATCCAGAAATGTCTGAAGCTGTGAATTGTCAAGGAATTATAAATTTTCTGAATAGGTCCATGTTACATTTGGCACTATCAGGAAATCCTTACATCAGCTTACCTTATATTCAACAATTCTGGGCTAATGTTCAACAGGATACAAACGTTGATCCACATGTATTAAGAGCTACAGTGAAGAATATGGAGGTGGTTATTTCTGTGGATACTATTAATGATCCTATCAGTTTTCCTGGAACCTTGATTATGGGATGCTTTTAGAGGATGGGTTACCGAGGAAGACAAAATGATACCCAAGCTAGAAAAGGTGGTCTAGTCGGTCAGTGGAGGTACTTTATGCATGTTATCATCCAGTGCTTATCACCAAGAAAGGTTGGAACTGATGGATTGAAATCTTTATTACAAGCTTCAATGGTTGCATTAACTCTGAACAAGTGTTTCAACTTTGCTTTATACATCTATAGAGAGCTTGTAATGCAAATCACTCCACCTGAAGGTCAAGGTTTCCTTATGTATCCTCGATTTATTCAAATGATTTTGAATCATCTGATTCCTAATCTACCACAACATCCACAACATCTCACCTTAACTCTAATGACCAAAATAATCTTTACAAATTGTACAAAGGTGAAGCAAGATAATGCTGCTTTGATTCCTATTCCTACTCCTTTATTCGGCCACATTATTAATCCTGATTATGTATAGCCTCCGAATAGCAATTGGTTTCATCCGGAAGAGTGGGCTCAGGATCAAGAACAACCTCAACAACAACAACAGGTGCAACAACATCTAGTACAACAAGAACAAGTACATGAACAAGTTCAAGTTCCAATTCAACAAGATAATGTTCAAGAGAATGAACCAGCTAATGTTGATGCTCATGTTCATGCACATGTTGATGATGATGATGATGCTGATATCAATGACAATGAAAACTTAGGTCTTAACATTGAAGACTTTCAAGATGATATTGTACACTCACCCATTCATGAAGCAGAAGGGAATGTGGTTGATACTAGTATAGGTGATTCTAATGTACCTGATGCTGATGCAAATGATTCTGATTCTTCACGTGATTTTAGCTTAGGACCTTATGAAAGATTGGCTAACTTGCCTTTGGCTAATGTTGGTAAACGAGTGAAATCCATATCCAAGAAACCAAGACGTAAGTCTGTCCGGGGTCCTCCTTCTGGTACAAGTCTTGGGAAACGAACATTACTTGATGAATATTCTGATTCTGACACAGATTTTACTCCTGCTTTAAAGTCACATAAGCTTATGTCTGCTTCTATTGCTGCTGCTGCTAGTACTCAAGGTGTTGAAGATGCTGAATTTGTTGATTCTTTGCTTATTACTCCTCAACCATCTCAACATACTTCACCGGTTGTTAATCCTGCTTCTAAGGTTCCTGCTCAATCTCAAGCTAGTACTTCCATTTCGTCTGATACTGAGAGAATTGTTTATCTTGAATCTCAAGTCATTGCTTTACAAGGCCAAGTTGATGTTCTGGTGGCTACTGATTCTAGAAGAGAGTTAGTCATTCAAGATCAATCTAAGCATATATCTGAGATGAAACGTCTGGTTTCTAAGCTTGTAGAGCGTCTTGACACTCAGGGGGAGATGAGGTTACAAGATGCATGTCATAATGACAAGATTCAAAGAAAAGATGACGATGGCGATGATTCCAGTGGAAACATTGAAGGTGATCGTCAATACGCTGACGTGAATCCTTTATCTAGGGTTCAGGGGGAGTCAACATCTGCTAGTATTGAAGGAAGTAAGAAGGGAAGTGAAGCTAATGTTGAGATTCTACTCTTAGAATTCTTTGAAAATGATTCTGATATTGAAGATGAAGCTAAAAAGCTTAAATGTTTGGATGATATTGATGAGTTATTTGATGATTTAGAAGATGATATCTTGGATCCTAAAGTTGAAGAAGGAGAAATTATTGAGATAGAGACTGAGAAAAGTAAGGCTGATATTACTTATGAGGGATGTGAAGGTCTGAATGTGCCTTTTAACTTCATCAAAGATGATGTTATTCCTGAATTCTCTAGTGAAGGGATAACTGATTCTTTGGACTCTGCTGAAGATGCATCAAAGCCTGATGATTCTGCTCAATCAAAGATGGATACTAAAACTGAAACTACTCACTCCATGCCATCCATGTCATCTGAAGAACCAGTGATGTATAGGGATACTGGTATGACAAAGGAGCAGTGGAGAGAGGTAGTAAATAGCTGGAAAAAGGTCTTACCTAAGTCTCCTTTACTACCTTCTCAGAAAGAAAGGTATGTAAACAAAGAGAGGTGTATTGGAAGGATTATAAGCTGGTTTTATGATGAAAAGGTGAAGTTATTTTCTTTAAAAATATCAGATGGTGTACAGTATTTAAAGCCAAGGATCAAGTATTTCAATACCTTACCGAGGTGTGAAATGAATGGTCTAGCTATGAAGCCAGTGATAAACAGATCAAAGTTTGTGATTGCTAATCTGATAAGCAAAGGAGGTGGATCTGGTGATTTATCAAAAGTTGAAACCTCAAAAAGGAAAGAGAGTAAAACTTGTTGATCCTAAACCTGGTGTGACAACATGGAAATACAAGTTTAAACCAGTAAAAGCTGTGCAAAAGATTCCGTTGAGGAAAATACCACAAGACTTTCTTGGAAACATGAAGTGGTGGTATGTTGACGTGAATACTTGGGAAGCAAGAGTTGAAGATAAAGAGAATAAGGTGATAGTAAGGTTTTATCATGTTATGAATCTGATAAATTTCTCTAAGAAAGACCAGCAAACGTTAAGGAAGAATGAGATAATGTTTACAAAGGAATGAAGAGAGTAGGGAATACAATATAAGAGAGTTTTTGAGATATGTCACAAGTATGGAGTACATGCAGACATCAAGTTACCTGAGAATTGGAAGAGCTCGTCATGAAGACTGAAGAAAGAAGATCAAGCTATTGTCAAGGGGGAGTCTGCTAGGACATAGATGTGTGACAAAAGCTTGTAATAGTTTAGATCTTTATGTCTTTATGTTTGTAATGTTTTGTTTTAGTCTAAGTGTTGTAAGTTCTGCTAGAGGCGAACTTTGTCTTAGTAAGTTCGCCTATAACAGAACAGAGTCTATATATAGAGTTTACATGTTCAGTTTTTGTAATGCTTTTGAGTGTTCTAGTTTCAAGTTTTGTAAACTCTGTGATTTGGTGAAATACAAGAAGAAGATTATTTACATTGTGTGATTGTTTCTGTTTCTGTCATCTTTTATATACAATCAGTGATACGGTTGGATTTCGCACTCCGTGTTACTGATATGTCACGCCTCGAGTACGATCTATAGGAGAGTCATGTGGACCTACATCAGTTGTTAGCGAGAGCCTCTTTCACATTCTTTAGCTCCAATTGGGACACAAATGCAACATGCAAACATGTTTCCATGATACCTTTGTCAAGTATCTCAGGATACAAACTGGTCTTCTCGGCAATAGTTCTGTGACGAGTTTGAATACAGGCATCAAGATCACCAATAATGTTGTCGATTGGATGATTTCTATGCACTCTCGACTCTGGTACATTTAGTTCTTGGATATCTGACTCGAGGTTTGTGCTTAACTCCCCCACATCTAGTGTGCCAGAAGAAGATTCAATGTTAATTGGATCAGCTAGAGCTTTATTTCCTTCACGAGTGTTAGGATCAGCTGGAGCGTCGTTTCCTTCAACATGAACATCATCCTCGTTGTCACTTTCATGAGTTCCAGATGCATATGAAACATTGGAATCAGGAGCTGGAATAGGTACAGTTGCTCTGGTTAGGAAATTAGAGTCATCACCGCCACTACAGAACTGTTGGTTCTGGTGGAATGCTATGTTTACTGCAGTCCACCTCGAACCATTCTTCGACCGAATGATTTCCTATATTGTACACTCTCTTGCATGGTGAATTGGCAACATATCTTAAGAAGATGTCTTCCACTGCTTTAGCATGAAATTTGGATTTGCGATCCTTGTACTGTAACAATAAGGAACATGGACTACCAAATGGAACTAGGTAGTCAAGATTAGGAGGTTGATTGTTAATCATCTCATAACAGGTTTTGTTGTGTCTTATCACCACAAGAACTCTATTTAAAACGTGACAAGCTGTGTTGACTGCTTCCGCCCATAAAGTTACCGGATGTTTGGCATCAGACAACATCGTCCTTGCAGTTTCAATCAAAGTTATGTTCTTCCTTTCTGCAACTCCATTCTGCTGTGGTGTGTACGGCACACTAACGAATACCCTTATTGAGACAGAAAAGGTTCATCATGCTGTTCTTGAACTTTGTGCCATTTCCACTTCTTATTCTTCTAACCCTCAGCTTGCATAAAGATTCCAGACTCAAGATCAAGTATTGAAGAATTTCAGCAGTCTCATCCTTTGTACCTAAAAAATGCACCCAAGAAAAACGTGAGAAATCATAAGTTACAACTAGACAGCATGACTTACCTCCAATACTCCTGATACTTATGGGTCCAAACAAATCCATGTGAAGGAACTCTAAAGGGGTATCAATAGAGTTTTGGATCTTAGGCTTGTGAGATTTTCGTTGCTGTTTGACCTTCTTACAAGGCATACAGTCATCTGCTACGGCAAACCTCAGCTTAGGAACCCCGGTTACTAAACCGTTTCAGACAAGATGATTCATTTTACGATAAGAAATGTGTCCGAGTTTTGCTATGCCACAAGATTGAGTCAAGTTTCGTCTCTTTAGTAAGCAAACAAGTAGCAACTGATGCGGTGGTTGTTGCCACGCTCATATCAATCTGATAGGTGTCGTTTGTTCTTGGAGCTCGCATCAGAATCCAATCAGCAGGAACCTCAAAACTAGGCTTGAGAACCAAGCATTCAGACTTGTCAAACACAACCGAGTACTCCTTGTTGCATATTTGAGAGACACTCAACAGGTTATGCTTCAGCTGCTCGCAGTAGTTGACGTTGTCGAAGCTAATACATCCATTCGAAACGACGCCTTGACAAGTGATACTACCGCCTTTCTCTCCTGCAAAGGCCACATAGCCACATCCGAATGGTTTAACATCTTGAAGCTGGGCTATGTTGCATGTCATGTGCCGGGAGACTCCACTATCAACATACCAACCAATTGAGATAGTTCCCTTCGGATGTCCCTACACGAGTCCCAAGAAATTAATTAGTTTTGGAGACCAGAGCCATATTGGTCTTGGGTCATCCGTTTTTCTCAAAATAAACAACCTCAATTAATTCACAATTGTGACTGCCAAAAATGGGTGAATCCTTTTGAGATTTGGGATAAGAAGATTGAGAAGTTTTGGTTTTCTTACTCCAGGATCTTTTCCTCTGTTTCTTTTGAACAGTAGGCTTGCTCGTCTCAACCATAGGTGAACTAGGAGAAGCTTCACCTAGTTGACACCCAGATATCTATTGTTCAAGTTTTCTCAACCTTTTGTTCCTCTTCACCTAGTTGACACCCAAATATGCTGATATCCAAGTCTATAATTCTCAAACAGTCTCTGGAAAGGCGGAAACAATCCAGAATCTAACCAAACTTGTGTAGATGGAATCAAACATGAACTAAAATGAGACATGTCACACACATGAAATGCACAATCAAACTCATGATTTCCATTGATAATCTCTTGTAATTACAAACTGATTCAACACCTACAAACTATGATTTCACTAAACAAGATCTAATCAAAAGTACAAAGTGTGAAATCTTACCACAAAATACAAAAGAAAAACATATATATACTCAAAGGATTTCGACCGAAAACTCTGATGCAAGGAGTGCCCGAGAATGATATACGCTCGGGGGGTATTTATCTATTTAACCGAATTAATGGATGAAGAATCAGGCTACCTAAATTCAAGGGGGGAATCACTACGTTTTTGTCGTAGTCGACCTTTCGGATTCAGTAAGATGGCCCCATCGATTGAAAACAGTTTTCGACCGAAAACCTTAGAGTTGTACATTTCAGCGTATAATTGATTTCTATGGACTACTAGGTTCCAACAATCTCCCCCTAGTCCACAGAACATCAATTCTTCACTTATTATCTCTATCAGGCTTGGCTTTGACTTTAACTTACTTGGACTCCAACTCGGCAAGTCTTTTCTTGATTACATTAGCTTCATATCTTCTTAATAAGCATCGAGCTACAACTCTTGTCACACCCCAACCGATGGCGGAAACATAGGGGCGGGACATGTAGACTGTTCATAAGCTCATAGTTTGCTAAAGTTGTAATAATTAAACAATCAATTTCATTTCATAACTCAAGTAATCAATTACAACATTTACAAGAATTAAAAATACATAAGTATCTATTTTAAAAATTAAAATTAGGTCCTCAATCCTAAGTGAAACAACTTGAATCTTAACTCAAACATCCATACCTGCAACATGATAAAATGAGAGGGTCAACTATAAATAGTTGGTGAGCATACATAGGTTTTGACACCACAAGTAAAGTTCAAATGTTTTGTGTACAATTCATATGATACATGGTTTATAAAGCATTTATGGAGAATCTAAGTTAAGCTAGTTACACAAATGAAACCTTGTAACTGAAGGACATAACAACACATGTTATCCTAATGTCGGGCATAACAACACATGTTAGCCTAATGTAGGGCATAACAACACATGTTAGCCAAATGTAGGGCATAACAACACATGTTATCCTCATGTAGTGTATTTGTGTTTGCACGTGTATGTCATGTATATGTAGTCTTAATGAATAGCATTCAAGCATAAAGCACAAATAAACACATATGATCATATTGTAGAATTGTACATATATAATTGCAAATAATGTTTGTTGAGTAATCATGTTTCACCCCAAATATATAAAAAAAATGGAAAATGGGCTATGTAAACTCACTTGTATGAATTGTGTAGATAACACGAGCAAAAAGTAAGCGCAAGCGATTGTCAAATCACAAGTTTAACCTAGAATGAAATGCACAGACTTGAATTAATAATGTGCACAAAGTCTAGGGCTAGGTCTAGTGTTCATCGAGTCTTGATAGGTGTGGATTTGTATAAGGGTTGTGTTACTTCATGTAGAAGGAAATAAGTTGGCAAAAGTTTGATATAAATTTGTAAGTTTAAAGTATATATGAAAATAATATTTGTCTTTAGGGTTCATATTTAAATAAATAAAATTCCTTTTATTAATTTATTTAAAATAATAAGTCTTGTTAAAAGTAATGTAACGTTATATTTATTTAAAATAAATAAATCTATTTTGTTTATTTGTTTATAATAATATGTTGGAAATAGGGTGTATATATATATATATATATATATATATTAGTACACAAAAACTCTAAATGAGTTGTTAATGAAAAGAAATTATTTATACTTTTAAATAAATAAACTCTTTCTAAAAATGCTTTACGGTTTTATAAAATATGGTAAAAACATTCTATAAAATCTTTGTAATATTTTATAACATTTTAAAAAAATAATGGGATTTTAAACCATTTAAATTGTAAAAATAAAGGTTTTATGTTTAAAATTGTATATTATTGGACAAACCTGATCTAGATTATGTTAGGTTTATAAAATAATTTTTTTTTAATTTAACTACTGTTTAAAAAATGATTTTAAATAAAAAGAACACCACCCGGTTCGAACCCGGGTGGGTTATGTGTTATGAGTATGTCTTACCACCGGTCCAAGGGTACAATCCGTGACACAGAACAAGTCTAAAAGTCTTAATATAGGGTTATAGTGGAGCCGGGTTTGATTTTAAGGGTTGCGCAAAAAGGGTACCCGGTATGTGGGTTTCGAACCCGCGCCGCTCGGTTCGATGGTGCAATTATTTAACCATTCGGACCGGGTGGTTTCGCTGGTTAATAAGGGATCCCAATTAGTTAAGTACAAAAAATGAATGACATCAAAATCCCCTATATCGCAAAAACTTATTAAGAACCCTAAATCAAATCGAACCCGATAGGTTTTGTTAACATAAATTGATAAGGGGCTTTTGATTGGGACTCGATTACGAATCAAACAAGACAAATATTACTTGTTTTGGTGAAGGTTCGGGGGAGAACGACTTGAATGAAACTCCGGCTGTTCTTGATGCATTAGTGTAATGCCGATTGATTCGGGGGCGAGCGAGTTTTTAAATGGTTAAGCGAAGGTGTGTGGTGAGTGAAGGTGACAGCTAATCGAAGGGTTTAGGTGTTAATTCAGCCATTGGGAATGAATTGGGTCTCGAATTAGGTCTGTATTCATGCTAGGATTGATTGTGCGTGATTTCCAAGTTTTAAAACGCATTTAATTGTTTGATTGGAGATCGAATTGAGCACGGTTTGACTTTATGAGGTCAAACTGTTTCAAATTTGAAATTAACCGCTTATACTGTCAAATTGGAAGGTCTTGACGAGTTAGGAGGGATCGATAAATGTTTACGCATTCAGGGAAAGTTGAAAACAAGCGAATGGATCCATTTTGAAGTTGAATTACCAAAATTCGACCCTGGTTGACTTTAAAAAGTCAAAACGGGTTAAGTTTATGAGTAGGAGTCAAAATTGAGGAGTTGGAGGGGGGTTCAAGTTCAAAGGTGGGGTTGAAAAACAATAGGAGGGTTCAATTGAAAAATTCACACTAGTTTATTCACATTGTAAATATATGTGTGTATTATAACTTGACTTTAAATTTTATAAAGCTTGAATCTTTCTTTGATAAACTTTATAAACAAAATACTAATTATAAATTTATAATGTTAATTATATACTTGTAAATAAAATATTCCAGTGAGGTTTACCAATACATGAATATAATCTGTATCCATGTAGTTATAAATAAATACGCAAATATGTGTTTTAGCTATTTATATGTAACGCAAGGTTTAAAATGAAAATGTTTATAAAAAAATGATTTATAGGGCACAATGTGCTTGAACAAATATAGAATTTTGAATGTAGTGTTTATTATTGAAATAACTAACATAAAATATGGTCGGAAAAAAAATCATGGATGTTACAACTCTCATATATAACTTTGCTTCAGCCTTTATCTTCGAGCTCACATCACATTGAATCGAGTTGTGGTACAGAATCTTCAGATCTTCATCAGAAAAGCTGAACAGATCCACCGGATCGAAGACTCTCACCTTTAGTGATTACAGCTTCATGAGTTCTGCTGTCATACTCCCATCTTTTGAAGTCCTTGATGAACACTTCCTTTCGTGTTGGGATGTAGACAGTTGAAACTTTATTAGCAGGCTTGACAATGTACCTGAACCTTCTCTTCCCATTTGCATCATTTCTTTTCAACTTCACGCATTCAGGTACTTGCGGTTTAAAGCTCTCAAACTTATCTTTTGCACATTCTTTCTTCAAATAACCTTCAAAGTTTTCAGCAAAGGTATTCTTGGACGGGTTGATCAACTTCAACTGGCTCAGCTCCCGAATATCCCAATACGATAAAGTCTTTAACTTGGAGCTTCTGTCAAAGTACTGGATATTCCCTTCACCTCTGTTGATAACATACATTTTCTTGTCATCATCATACATCCAGCCTAAAATTTCTCTAGTTAAAGCTTGCTCTGGATTTCTTATCGTCTGAGTGATTCTTTCTATAATTGTCGGCTTCTCAGTTACTTTCCACCACGTACTCTTATCAACATGTGTGGTCTTTGGATGATCGGAAGATTCTTCATTCTATTCAGGTACTTGGAATGACTGACTTTCATCTACCAAGTTGTCCATCTTACCAATAAATGATCCATCTTCTTCAACACGTGACAGTTTGCTTCTGTTCATATTCATACTTCTTGTATTACATGTTGGTATCAGCTTCTTAATTAGATTCACCAGCTTCATTACCAGTCTCTCCAACACCTCCAGCTCCACCACTGTCACTATCATCATCAGAAGGTTTATCTTCGTTTTTCTTTTCTCCTGTTATCACCACATCTTCATCTTCTTCTTCTTCTTTCTCTGTCTCTTCATCATTTTCACCAATCACCTCCATTCCTTCACCTTCATTGTTCAGTAACATATCTATATCAAACATATCTTGTGATTCACACATTGTAGCTTCTTGTACTAGAGAAGGAACGGGTTCAGTATCAGCTTGACTTCCTTGATTCTCAGTGTTTGCTTCTTGATTGACATTTTGATCATTGATTGGAGCATCAACATGAGCTATCAAGTCTTGCACCATTCTCTGAATTTGATCAATTTGTTGTTGCTGTTGAGTAATGACATATTGCTGCCTACTACTTTCAGCCCTCAACTCCTTGATTTCTCTATATTTAGCAGCTTCCCTGCTTTGTAAGTTTGAAATCTAAGTCTTAAGCTGACTCACCACATTAGCAGTTTCTCTTGTAGCATAATTCAGAAACTCTTCATGTACAAGACTTTAATCCTTTGACTTCTTAGAGTTGTGCCTCTTAGGAATTTTCTTTGCCTTGCCCTTGCCTTTGCTTTTTGCAAATTTTGTTGTAGATGTTGTCATTTGCTTCTTTGATTTTGGATCTGTAAACACGATACCCTTAGACGGAGGAGGTCTAGAAGGCACAGTTTTTGTCACTTCAGGCTCTTTTCTCTTTCTTGTTGGTGTTGTTGTAGTTGCTTGAACATTAGACACTTCAATAACATCTGTATTCACCCTTAACAAATCATCTTCTTCAGCCACAAACTCTTCAGTATGACTCAAGACCGGTTCAGTGAGTTCAACATTTACTTCTATAGCTACAGTCTCTTAAACAGTCACATCAGGAATCTCATAATCCCCAGCAGTTGTATCAGCCTGCTGTTCTACTTCCTACACTTGTACATCTGGTATAACATTACCATCACTACCGTCACTTTCACTTTCAAGTTCAATGTCACTATCCATAAGATCATCCACTTTATATTAAAATCTGGATAAGGATTTTCAGCAGTCATATTCGGGAATAACGGAGTTACAGTTCGACTATACTTGCTTGTCTTTCTCACGTTGTTCATACTGCTGAATATTACTTCTTGCATTGGCTCAAGTGGTAGTTTAATCCTGTCATTTGGAAGATCTGGGAGTAGCGTATTTATGAACATTTGGATGAACCTTGGATACATCAAAAACTTGTAATTCTGCCTCGGCCCCACAAAGTTACTAATCATGGCCTCAAATATCATCCTTGAAAAGTTGAATCTTCTATGAGTTGCCAGACAAACCAACGCTTTGCTAAATATTTCTCCAATATGATCAAATGCTGTTGTTCTAGGACTCATGCAGCGTATAAGAACATGTACCAAGTATCTCCACTGTTTGCCAAACATAGTCTCGGTAACCTGCCTTCTTAGTAAGTTTCCTTCATAACCCATAGTCATTATGATTCCAGACACCGTTGTGTGACAAATCTTGTAAGGGAATTCTTGTGAATCTCTAAAGTTTAGAACTTCCCGAATAACTTGTTCTGTAATCTTTATTGTCTTTCCTCCAACAGTGCTTTCAATCCGTATCTCTTTGTTCACGTGTCTGTACTCAACATTATCCCAAAACTCTCTGATTTGATTCTCAAACACTCTTACTTATGTAGATATTGCAGTATGAATCCTTGAGTTTATTAAGAAACGGACTATCTCTTCATAGCCCCGAGATTTCTTTGTTGTTGTGATCAAACAAGCACAGATGTTATGCCTCGGCTCGAACTTCAAACGATTCATATCTGAGAGAAACAATCAAATCAAAGTTAGAAACATTTTGATAATTTTATGAAAATTTATAACTCTGTACTTTTCGGTCGAAAAAACCCCTTAACAGTCACTTTTCGATCAAAAAACCTTTTTAACCTTTTTGATAAAAAAACTCAGAATTTTCAAAAAAAAAACTCTAACACTAGCCTTTTCGATCGAAAAGCCCTCCTTATGATATACAAACATTTCGATCGAAAACTCTGACTGTCACAACATTCAAACATTGAACATTTTGTCTGAAAACCCCTGAACATAACACTTTTCGATCGAAAACTATGATTTTTTTAAACTTTTTCAAACTTAAACTTTTTCTATCGAAAACCCATTTTTTTTAAAATTTACAAACTTGAACTTTTCGATCGAAAACTCATTTCGGACGAATCTGCAGCGACTTTTCATTTCCATCCGAAAAGAGATTTTGACCCATTCAGGGGACTTTTCAGGCGATTCAACAGACTTTTCGGGCCATTCAAATATTCAAATATTCAAAATTAATTTAATGCTTTGGATCTACCCTATGCACCTTTACGAGTCACGAAAACGTACCTTGATTATCTGAAAACTGTATAAAACTTGATGACGTCACAAACACGGAATTTTCGCACGAAATCTTGAAACTTGTGAAAATCAATTCGAGAGAATAACGACAGTTTGTAAAAGTGGGAAAACGTTTTCGATCGAAAATTCCAATATTTATAGATTTGGAGATTTCGACCGAAAAGATTTCGGTTTCGACTTTTCGACCGAAAACACTTTTCGAACAATCTTTTTCTGACAAAAGATTTCGACCAAAAACTTTGAACTTGAGAACATTTGAATAAAAACAACAAACACCAAAAAATATTTTTTTTTTAATTTTCTTTTTCTTGTCCACTTTGATATTATTAAGACTTGTTCTAATTTTTTTTTATATTTTTTACATACACAAATATTTACACACATCAACACAAGATGCAATTCATAACAACTATTTCATTAACATATTTTTCACAAACATTTGATATCAAAGTAATTTCTTACAAATTTACGAACATAGACAATGATAAACACATATTAAACCGCACATTTATTAACTATAAACTTCTCTCTTTTTGACATTTTCTCAATCATTTTACAAATTTTTTATTCTTTATTTTCTTTTGGTGAACTGAAATTACATAGGATCATAAATGTATACTGTGTAGAACCCTCGGGTGTAGCGGATCGTCACATGCAAGTGTGTTCCTGAGTCGGACCGGGTGCGGAATGCCCGTGACTAGGTGGAGAGTCTTACAACACAAAGTAAACCGACAAGAGAATCACTTTAAACTTTCGTCTATTATAAACATTTGAAGGTTATAGAGAGAAATATTGAGTATACAATGTCTGCGTATATGACTGCGTACTTGTCCACTGTCAACCTATCCTATTTATACACGACCTGGTCTCTGGGCACTTAGCAAGTGCGCAGGGCAAATTGCTCGAGTCTTCTTGCGTACTTGCTAAGTACGCAGGAACTAATTCCTGCGCACTTACTAAGTGCGCAAAACACTTAGAGAATTCAACAACTATCAACATGCATTAGAAAATACAACTCGAAAACTAATACATACAGACACTTACAAACAAAGACAAATACATACAATGAAAGTACAAAACTAAGACTCTATCCAGAGTGTTTGTCACACAGAAAGTGCTTCAACAACCTCCCCTTGACAACAGCTCTGGATCGTCTTCGGTCTTCAGTCTTCGGTCTTCGGTCTTCACATCTCTGCATCTTAAGCTTCCATCTTCTTCTTGTAGTCAAGGCAAAACTTGATCACCTTATCATATTTAAAAGCAAGGAATTTCGTCCATTCGTCTGTATGCATGCAATACCTGTCTGCTATTGCCTCTAGATCTTTCACAGAAAAGTTAATGAAGCAGACTTCATCAAATACTCTGATTAGTTCCCTCGGCAATAAGCATCCACTTTCTGACCGTACCTTTCCTATCACCACAGCCTCGCCTGTTTTAGGTTCTACGTACCAGTACCACATGTCACCGAGAATATCCTGAGATAACTTGCTCAGGGGAATCTTGGTTTCACATAGCACTGGTTTGTATACCAGTTTCTTTAAGCGTTTCTTAGTCACAGGATGTGTAGCATTCGTATCCTTGACTCGCTTGGGCACTTGAGGCTTGAACACTTCAAACTTCCCAGATCTTGCTTCCCGCTGTAGAACCTGCCACAAACCTATCTCCACTGCGTGATTTGGGTGACCCAACAGCTCTCGGTTTGCTAGGTTCACAAGGTCGTATTTAGGTAAGGAGTTGAACGCTTCACTGGTTGGTTTCAAGTATTGAACCCCCCAGATCGTTTGATTGTGAACAACTGCTTATCTTCCTCGAACCTTACAGCTAAGATCATCCTTGTTGCTCCTTGTTTGTCTATGATAGAAGTCTTTTGCCAAACAGGAGCTGGTCCCTTTGATGAACTAGCAGGCATATCTTTATCTTTCGGTGCCTCTGGATCCACAGGTGTAGGGTCAACTGGGGAGGCTTCAGTCGATGCTTCAAAGTTACTAGCAGTGTTGATTGAACCAGTGTCGAGCTGAGATTCAAAGGATGGCACTTCAAAGATCTCACCATCTTCGAACTCATACTCTCCTTCCCCGTCACCCTTGGGAACTTCAATAACTGCATCCTCATCATCTTCATCCCAATCACCACCAGAGTCTATCTCTCCTTCTTCAAGATTGTAGAGAGCATCGATCTGTGCTTCCTAAAAATAGTCACACTCTAAGTATAAGATCTCATCGTCAGATAGATCCTTTAGAACATCAGCCGTTGACTTTCCTTTGTCACCACCAGAGGTATCACCACCTTCCTGATGAGTAGACTCCCCCTCAGCCATTGGAATAGCAGAAATAGGCACGATTGCTAAAGCTTGGTTCTCACTTCCACTAGGACCGATTTGGGGATCCTTGTCTTTGTCATCATCCTTAGTCAAATCAACAGGATGAAAAGGCTCATCACTAGTAGGTGTTGATGTCTTCTCTTTCTCTTTCTCCCCCTGAGCATCAAGCTTCTTGGTCAGATTAGCAATTAGTTTGACCATCAGTTCATGCTCTTTCTGCTGCATATCAAATCTCCGCTCAAGAGACGACCTGTGTCCCAGAATCTTATTACTTGTCTAGATTAGAAGCTCGTTCTGGGCCATTACATTCTTGAGTCTCTCATATGTCCCCATTCTCTGGCTTCTTAGAATTCTAACTTCGTCCACCATCGAATTAATCTGTGCCTGTTGAGCGTCAGATTCCTCCTTTGACTTTCGAGCAGTTTCCAGCAGACCAGCAACTTAGGTTTCCAGAATTTCTATCCTTTCTTCATTAGGATCAGGATGTCTGGATGTAGACGCTTCAACATTGTGAAGTGGGGAGGAGAAGATAGTATCAAAGCCAAACCCCTGAGTGAATTATCCATAGTTAAAGGGTTGACTTATAGGTTCGGTGGTTGTAGGGATTGTGGATGTGATGATGGTTGTAGGGGTGATGGAAGGTGTGATGGTGACTGACTCTGTAAGAATTGGAGTAGTCACCACCACCTGGACAGATGTGACAAGGAGGGTCACTATCACAGGAACTTCCTCTGTGCTAGTAGTGACCGCCACATGAGGTTGTACCTGTGGCCTTCTCCTCTGTTGCCGGTATAATTGCTGTGAAGGTAGGGTAGAGGCTGAATCAGTACTTGCAGCCGAACCTTGTACTTGCTGCTGGGCACTGACCTCCACCTCACTGGGAATAGCATGTTGCTGCCTATCCCCCCTATTCTTGTTTATACTTTCACGCCTTTATCTCTGAATAGCAGCGTCAGAGTCATAATCTGGCTCATATTCACTGCTTAATGACTGTCGCTTTCTCTTTGAGGACAACTCAGGAAGGGTCACGTTCTTCGTTCTCCTCGGGTGTGCCTCTGATGGTGCATCATCAGAATCAGAAGAATCAGACTCTGTTTCTTCATAGTCGGATCCCTCAGCACCATCATGACCTGCTTCTTCGTCTCCACTTTCCGAAGATTCATCCACACTTTCAACTTCCTCTACTTGTTGTTGTTGTTCATCCGAATGTGCACTTAGCTCTGGCTCTGAGTCTGGGCTAAACCATCTCCAGTCAGCCGGTGCCACATACGCTTCGTTTATCAGGTGGCCAAAGAGTGCTGCGTGCTCAGGGGTAAGTTCTACACTGCCTGGCTTCAATAATTGTGCAAACACCCTCTTTCCACCTTCTTAACTTGCAATCTCTCCCCAGTAGCAGGGAGGTTTGGCAATGCATCGTCAATCAGTAGTTGCACAAACCTTAGGTATAACAAGAAGCTGAACCTCTCAGCCGTGTTTATCTGATCATTTATGGCTTTGAATATGTATATTGGGAAGTTGTAGCCCTTGTTGAGAGATAAGCCAACCATGGCTGTAGGAAGATCATGACCCATTTCATCCTTTCCAGCCTTTCTTGAGGAGATGCACATGATCATGACGTGGGCAAAATATCTCCATTGATCGAGCACCAACATTTTCTTGCATGAAGCATATTCTCTAACACCGAAGTACCCCATTCGTTGCCTCCAACAACCATCCACAAAGTAGTCAGGATAGGCTGTTGGGTCGATGGAGAGATCTCGGAATTGCAAAACCCGTCTAATTGTGTCTTCAGAAAAGGCGATGTCATGACCCGCCATGGTAGCCCTTATAACATTGGGGGTTACCATGCAATCATGCTCCGCGGTCTCCCAGAACTGCTCGAGATACGGTCTTGAAACAATCAGGGCTGCAGAAATAGCATAACTGATTCTTGAACGGTTCATGAATTCAACTATCTCTCGGTACTTGAGTGCAGCACCCTTCCACTCTGGTTCTGTATGTGCTAGGATATTGAACTCATATGTAAACGCACGAGTCATACCTGCAAAAACACACAGAAAACACAATAAGAACTGAAATTTCAGAAAACACAAGTTTCATTGGAATTGAAAACACATGACTCCGTATAGCAGTTACTCATTGAACTGAAATTTCAGACTTAGAAATTTTTCATGAGTGTTGGTTAGGAATTTGTTCTTGCGTACTTAACAAGTACGCATGAATTACTTCTTGAGTTCTTGTTAAGTGCGCAAGAAACGCACTTGTACAATTTTCCAGAAATCCAAAAATTTCAACAAATGTTCAAAAATGATGTGGATTAGGTCACCACAAGTTCGGAACACATGATTCTAGCCTATGGGACTAATATCAACACCAAATAAGTGCTACATTTGTCACAATTTTGACCTAAGTGGCGATGGTCAAATCCAAGACAAGGTCAAAATTAACAACAATCAGGACGATTAAGGTCTGATAGGGGATCGATTGAAGATTCTTAACACGTTTTAGTCATAAAATGTTTATAAAACGACCTAAAATTTGTCTAAAATCCAGATTGAAACCCTAAAATTTTTCAAATTCTGAATCGGTCCATAAATTGTCATTTTGCGGATGGAATGCCTCTAGATTCTCACCAATTGATTGTATAACGATGATGATATTAGTAACGGGACGAAAAATCGGTTAAGAACACTCGAATTTTTTTTGAGTAAAATTTGCAGAGGGAAATGAACAGGCGAAAATATTTGAATGAGATAAAAAATCTGAAAATTTTCTAAGTCCTGTTTTTATACCCAACACAAAAAGGTCTTGCGTACTTGCTAAGTGCGCAAGACTTAACTCTTGCGTACTACCCTTATGTGCGCAAACTTTCAACTCATATTATGATGATTTCAAGTCAAATAACGAACAAGATAAAAATATTCAATCAAGAGAATTCAAAATCAATTCAGGAAGGTTAAACACGAATATTTTTGGCTTTTCTGATTAAGATTGAACTATACACAAACTTAAAATCTTTTTGATATTTTCTAGATAGAAATATACACGTATTCACACAAACTATTTTTGATCAAAGACACGAGCAGAGGATCATATCAGGCTAACTTATAGCAAAAACGATACAATATAAACATCAAAGAATATGGGATCATGTCATGTATTACTATTTATTCATACGTAATAAGCACATAAACAAGTAATTCAACTTGACAATATTATAAGATTTGAAACTATAAGCATCTATGTATCACGTTCTTGTGTGTTAAGGTATTAATTATAAGATATACAACGTGTACCCCACTGATATGCTACACTAATGTAAGTTGCACTATCTCAAGGCATCTAAGATTTTCCCAATTATTTTCTAAATTTTCAGAATGAACCTACATCAATGAGCACAGGAAAAATCAAGCAGAATCCATAAGGATTATCAGGAATCATAAGATTCAGAATCGAGTGATTCATTTGTCTTGGTTTCATTTGATTTCTTCATTGAATATCGGTATGATGATTCAGGATAATGAATATGGTGTTTGAGTATTAAGGTAAGGGAATCTAACTTTTATATGGATTTGAGTTCAATGAATCAGGAGTGATTCGAGGGTGAATACATGCTCAACGGTTAATGTAAAGACATGTCTTGATTCAATCTCTCCTTGCATACTTGTGAGTATGGGCAGTGAGATGAACCGCATTAATTGTGCTAACGACATAACCCAAAACTGATCTCAGAAGAAAATTATTGCCAAAATCTAACATCCTTTATCTGATAATGATCTTTTCTATTCTTTTACGCGCACACACTAGCAAACATGGGTTCAAATCACAGTTGTAATTTAGATTTAGTTTTCACACTACTAGTGATTCAAAGACGCATACGGCCTATTGAAAATTCAAATTACCTGTAAATAATCAGATTAAAAACATAATAATTTAAACAATTAGGTAAGCATGACGCAATCATTTCCCATATGAGCAGTCTATGACGTTTAGATCATTTCTGATGTACTATCATTTCCTCTTTTCTCAAGTTAACTTTGAAATTTTCTCCATTTTCTATTTTGTTTTTGATTTTGTAAAATATTTTGAAAATTAAAAGAGCTATACAGAAGATTTAAAAAGAAATAAAATTTAACTTCCATGAATTGAATTGATTTGAGAAAAATAAAATTTTTCACTTAGGATTGAACATTCCTATCAAGTTGACAAGATGCTCAAAACGGGATCGATCAAATGCCTTAGTGAAAAGGTCCGTAAGATTGTCATCCGTGTGAACCTTTACAAGTTCAATTAAATGCTTTTCAGCACAATCACGGATGAAATGATGACGAATTTCTATATGTTTAGTTTTCGAATGTTTCACCGGGTTATTTGTGATGGACATGGTGGCATTGTTGTCAATGAACAGAGGAGTTCCAGTGAAGTTCAAGCCGTAGTCTCTCAATTGCGGCTGAATCCACAATATATGAGAAAAACTGCTCGCTGCAGCAATGTATTCTACTTCACATGTTGAGACAGAAACCGTTGACTGCTTCTTACACTGCCAGGAAACCAGTCTGTCTCCCAAGAATTGACATCCACCAGAAGTTGACTTTCTGTCAAGGTTACAACCGCCATAGTCTGAATCAGTATAGGCTTTGAAGTCAAATAACTGCTGCTTAGAGTATCAAAGACCCAATCGTGGTTTCCCTTTCAAGTATCTGAAAATCCTCTTTACAGCTATCATATGAGACTCCTTCGATTGTGACTGAAACCTTGAGCACAAGCACACATCAAACATTATATCGGGTCTTGAAGCTGTGAGATACATAAGAGATCCGATCATGCCACGGTACAATCTGCAATCCACATCCTTTCCATCTTTGTCAGGATGCAGACCATGACTGACTGGAATAGGTGTGCCATAAGTACTGCTATCATTCATCTTGTATTTTGACAAGATGTCCTGCACATACTTGGTTTGATGTAGATAAATGCCATCCTCTCTTTGACTAACTTGTAGACCCAGGAAGAACGACAATTCACCCATGTTACTCCTTTCAAACTTGGACTTCATCACCTGTTCGAATTCCCTACACATCCCTTCATTTGTAGATCCAAAAAATATTGTCATCGACGTAGAATTGTACAAGAAGAATGTCACCTCCTGCTTTCCGTATGAAGAGGGTCGAGTCGATCTATCCACGGTCGAAACCATTAGACAATAGATGCTTAGATAATGTCTCATACCATGCCCGAGGTGCTTGATGAAGACCATAAAGTGCTTTGTCGAGCTTATACACTTTATTGATATTATGCGGATCTTCAAAGCCGGGAGGTTGAGGGACATAGTCCTCTTCATGTACTTTTCCATATAGGGAAGCACTCTTCACATCAAGTTGATAGACCTTGAATCCAACAAATGAGGCATAAGCCAAAAACAGTCGAATGGCTTCAAGTCTAGCAACTGGGGCATATACTTCCGTGTAATCCAAGCCCTCTTGCTGATAAAAACCCTGAATAACCAATCTTGCTTTGTTCTTCACCACAACATGACGATCATCTGTCTTGCATTTGAACACCCATCTGGTGTCAATCGGTTGTACGCCCCTAGGCAAGTCAACCAAATCCCACACATGAAACTTTTGGAATTGAGACAATTCATGTTGCATCGCCTCAATTCAGTAGTTGTCAGCGAGAGCCTCCTTCACATTCTTCGGCTCTAACTGGGACACGAATGCAGCATGCAGACATGTTTCCATGACACCAGTGTCAAGTATCTCCGAGTACAGATTAGTGTTCTTAGTAATGGTTCGATGACGAGTTTGAACACCAGCATGAGGATCACCAATAATGTTGTCAATTGGATGATTCTTATGCACTCTCGCCTCTGGTACATTCGGTTCTTGAATTTCTGAATCGAGGTTCATGCTTAACTCCCCCATATCCTGTGTTCCAGAAGAAGAAGATTCAATGTTAATTGGATCAACTAGAGCTTCATTTCCTACACTAGTGTTAGGATTAGCTTGAGCGTCATTTCCTTCAACATGAACATCTTCACTGTTATCACCATTAAGAGTTCCAGATGCAGATGCAGCATTGGAATCAGGAGTTACAATCGGTACAGTAGCACGAGTTGAGAAACTGGAGTCATCACCGCCACCAAATAATTCATATACATTTGCGGCATCAACTACAGAAAAATCAGGAAGATTGAATGACTTGAATGGCGCATCATAATCAAAACCCCAAGTTGGTTCTGGTGGAATGTTGTGTTTACTACAATCTACTTCAAACCATTCCTCGACAGTACGAGTTCTTATGTTGTACACTCTCTTGCAAGGCGAGTTGGCAACGTATCCTAAGAAGATGCCTTCCACCGCTTTTGCATGAAACTTAGACTTGCGGTCTTTGTACTGTAGCAACAAGGAACAGGGACTACCAAAAGGAACTAGGTATTCAAGACTGGGAAGTCGATTGTTGATTAACTCGTAAGAAGTCTTGTTGTGCCTCTTCATAACCAGAACTCTGTTCAAGACGTGACAAGCTGTATTAACTGCTTCTGCCCAGAAAGTGAAATAAAGCTTTGCATCCGACAGCATCGTCCTTGCAGTCTCGATCAAGGTTCTTTTATTCCGTTCTGCAACTCCATTTTACTGAGGTGTGTACGGGGCACTAAATTCGTGACGGATACCCTTTTTGAGACAGAAAAGTTCCATCAAATTATTCTTGAACTCAGTTCCATTGTCACTCCTTATTCTTCTAACCTTCAGCTTGCACAGAGAATCCAAGCTCAGGATAAGGTATTGAAGAATGTTACCAGTTTCGTCCTTCGTACCTAAAAAATGCACCCAAGAAAAGCGTGAGAAATCATCAGTTACAACAAGACAGAATGACTTACCTCCAATACTCCTGATACTTATGGGGCCAAACAGATCAATATGTAATAGCTCCAAAGGGGTATCGATGGAGTTTTGGTGCTTGGGCTTGTGAGACTTCCGTTGCTGTTTGCCCTTTTTACAAGGCATACAGTCATCTGCAATGGTAAATCTCAGCTTAGGAACACCGGTTACCAAACCGTTTCGGACCAGATGATTCATTTTATGATAACAAATGTGTCCGAGTTTCCTATGCCACAAGATAGAGTCAAGTTCTGTCGCTTTGGTACGTAAATAGGTAGCAACTGATGAGGTGGTTGTTGGCACACTCATATCAATCTAATAGGTGTCGTTTGTCCTTGGCGCTCTCATCAGAATCCAATCTTCAGGAACCTCAAAACCAGGTTTGAGTATCAAGCATTCATTCTTATCAAACATCACCGAGTACTCCTTGTCGCACATTTGGGAGACAATCAACAAGTTATGCTTCAGCTGCTCGCAAAATTTGATATTGTCAAAGCTGACACAACCATTTTACACCACGCCTTGACACGTGATAATATCGCCTTTCTCTCCAGCAAAGGCCACATAGCCGCCTCTGAATGGTTTCACGTCTTGAAGCAAGGCCATGTTTCATGTCATGTGCCGGGAGCATCCACTATCTACATACCAACGGTTAGAGATAGTACCCTTCGGATGTCCCTGCACGAGTCACAAAAAGAATTAGTTAGATTTGGAGACCCAAGCCATAGTGGTCTTGGGTCGTCCGTCTTTTTCAAAATAAACAACCTCTTTTAACTCACAATCGTGACTATTCAAAATGGATGAATATTTAGAAGAATTAGGACTTGGAGATTGAGAACTTTTAGATTTGGCAGTCCAGGACCTCTTCTGTTTCTTAACTGGAACAGTAGACTTAGGTTCAACAACAGTCGGTGAACTAATGAAAGCTTCACCTGATTAACCTCCATACAGCTGTTCTAGCTTTCTCAACCTCTTATTCCTTTTCCTCCTATGTGGCTTAGAGAGTTTCACCACAGATTTCTCACCAGTAGGTGTACTAACAGAGGTAGATACAAAAGGTATAGCAGGTTACTTTCCCTTTCTTGAAATAGATGGTTTAGCCATAGAGGTTATCTTTGGCTTTACCATCGGTTTTACTGGTGGTTTCACCACATTTGTCTTTGGACTTTTGGGATGCTTCACTTGTGGTGACTTAGGGATGATAGCCGGCTGTGAAACAATAGGCCGTTGCCCTTGGTTCTTAGAAGGACAGTTCACAAGGATGTGACCTACCAGACCACAGTGAAAGCAAGTCCTCTTGTCTGTGTAAGTCCTCCTATAAGGCTCATTAGATCAAGCATTAGATGACTTAGCATTATGAGCAGGAGGAGTTGGTTTATGAATAGGAGTTTGACCCGATATAGATTGGTTTTTGGGAGTATAGTATTTTTGCAAATTTTCTTTATAACCAAGCCCATAGTGAGCTGAAAAAGCTTCTTTCTTAACTTGATTAAGATTTTTATACCCTCCATAAAGCATTACCTTTAGCTTATCATTTGATTCAATGATATCGGGTTCATTTAAAATACAATTGTCACTATTAGTGATAATGTTTTTCTTAACTTTCTGTTCAGATAACAACTCCTCAGATACTACTCCTTCATGGCAGGTGTTAACCGACTCATCATCAGAAGCAGTAAAGAACTCCTCATCAGATGCGGAGTTGGCCTTACTTGAGGAATCATCCTTATTAGAGGAATCATCCTTACCTGAGGACTCATCAAGGCAAGTTAGATCAATGTCTACTAAGCCGTTGACAAATTTCCCGCTAACTGGTGGAGGAATGGCATTAGTACCCAGCCCTAAGCCATTCATTTGTCTCACTACAGATTCGTAGTGTTCCACCACAAAAAGAGAATTTTTCAACTTCTCATTAGTACATTTCAATTGCAAGATCTCATTTTGCAATTTGTTGATCTCATTGTTCCTTTTCTCTAACCCCTTGTATGCAATATCCAAGTGAAGTTGTTGATCGCTCATTTTAAGTGAATAATCACGTTTTTCGTTCTTCAACGTTTCAATTGAACCTTTAAATCGTTTTTCATTTTCTTTGTAGCTTAAAGATGCAATACGAAGGGGTTCGACCTTGTCTTGAAGCTTAGAGTTTTCAATTTTTAAGCCTAGACATTTGGAACAAGAAATAACAGTAAAAGGATTAGAATCTACCTCATTTGATGAATGTGACGCCTCTCTGATAGCCATGAGGGCAACAGCAGGTGTAGACTCTTCTGGATCAGCCACAGAGGCTTCCCTTTCCTCAGCTTCCATCATCTCCATAACCTCAGCCATGAGACCAACCTGAGTTTGTATAATAAGAGCATCCTCCAGATGAACGCCCCAATCAAAGCTATCGTCCTGTTGAGCCACCAATGCATTGGACGTTCCACCTTGGCTTTGATTGTGGTTGTTTGAGTTGTTGTAGCCTTGGATGTTTCCTTGGCTAGGTCTGGTGAAACCCGAAGCCGGTGCTCTGTCCTTTTGACATTCATGAGCAAAGTGTCCAAAGTTCAGACACTTATAGCACTTGGCCTTGGATTTTTCAAAACCAACCTTGGCATTTGAATGCCCGCCAATGAACTTTCTTCCTGTTCTGTTCAGGAAACGCTTGGTTCTCCTTAATATCATAGCCATATTCCACTGAATATCCATGTCATCCGGATCCACCTGATTGAAGTCTTCTTCTATTCTTTCAGGATCCGTTAGTTTGCCGCCAATGAAGTTCTCATAGGCAAGCGTGCAAGAAGAGAATAAAGCCACGTGATCTTCAGCTATCTTGGCTATCACTGATTGGTTAGCTGAAGATGTAGCGGGAGGATTTCTTGAGGGATGTTGTTGATGAGATCCAGAATCTGATCCGGATGCTGCATAGCATGCATGACCACCACAAGTCTTCACAGTTTCTTCCTCATGAGAGTTTCCAGAGAAAAGGGCAATTCCAGAGCCCGATGACTTGGTTGTAGAAGACGTCCCATGATACATTGAAGGGTCTTGTATCTGAGGTCTTCCTGATCTCTCCTTTCTTTTTAGGTTCATGTCATGAGCTTAAACATTTCCAATTGCCTCATCAATTGTCATCTCATAGAACTTAGGATTCTCTCTCGTCAGGGTTGTATACATCTCAAACTTGGGATGCAAAGCATCCAGAAACTCTTCAACTAATTCTTCATCAGGATATTTTAGCTCAAAAGCTTTCAACTCGGTCTGCAGATGATATAATCTAGAGATGAGCTCGTCTATAGATTCGTTCTCCAGAAATCTGAAGCACTCATACTGCTTCCTGAGGAGATCCCGTTTAATTTTCTTGATGTCACTATTGCCCTCGAATCTTTTGTGTAACGCCTTCCAAAGATCCTTGGAGTTATCATATCCTCTAAAACTATGGAATAACTCCATAGTCAAGGCCATAGTGATAGAACCATGAGCCTTCTTCTCTCGATCATAAACTTTCTTTTCTTCTTCATCGAGTTTAGAGATAGGCTTGGGCATTACTTCATCAAGGTAAATCTGTGTGGGATGATTTTATCCCTCTAGAATTGGTATCCATAAAGAAGAATCGGTATAGGAAATGTAATGCTCAAAGCGTGCTTTCCAGTTAGAATAATCATTTACATTTAGCAACTTTGGCGGTTTCTGAGGTGTTCCGATCTCGTTGTCATAGTTCAGAAGATTATCGGGATTCTGAAGATTTGACATGGTGAACACTTAGTCAAATTTCAGAAAAGTCAGAGACACTTGCGCACTTGATACTGGCCTTGCACACTTAGAGAATTGGTCTTGCGTAGTTAGGATTTGCTCTTGCGTACTTAGTAAGTACGCAAGAGTAAATGATAAGTACGCAGGAGATAACTTAAGTAAGCACAAGATTGGTCTTGCGTACTTGATAAGTACGCAGCAAGACTGAACTTTTTGCCAGAAAAGGTAAGTACGCAGATAACCTTTTCACTAACCCTCACCAAACTATTCCGGTCACTGGAATCTCACCGGAGTTGGCAAAAATCGGACATATGAACAAACAAAATGAGCCAAAGGGTCAGAAACTTGTTTCTAACCGGCCTTTGTTGCTCAAAACACTCAAATACACAAAAAAAAGTCGGTTTTTGAGTGATTTTTGCTTCTAAAATATTGCTCAAGAGCTACCCCTATTTTATCACAAAAATCAACAAAAATACCCACTTTTGCTTGTAAAATCTCTGTAGAAAACACTCCAAACACACTCACAACACTCGAAATCAAGAGCAAAGCTCTGATACCACTTGTAGGTCCCTCGGGTGTGGCGGATCGTCACATGCAAGTGCGTTCCTGAGTCGGACCGGGTGCGGAATGCCCGTGACTAGGTGGAGAGTCTTACAACACAAAATAAACCGACAAGAGAATCATTTTAAACTTTCGTCTATTATAAACACTTGAAGGTTACAGAGAGAAATACTGAGTATACAATGTCTGCGTATATGACTGCGTACTTGTCTACTGTCAACCTATCCTATTTATACATGACCTGGTCTCTGCGCACTTAGCAAGTGCGCAAGGCAAATTTCTCATGCGTACTTAGCAAGTACGCAGAGTCTTCTTGCGTACTTGCTAAGTACGTAGGAACTAATTCCTGTGCACTTACTAAGTGCGCAAAACACTTAGAGAATTCAGCAACTATCAACATGCAATAGCAAATACAACTCGATAACTAATACATACAGACACTTACAAACAAAGACAAATACATACAATGAAAGTACAAAACTAAGACTCTATCCAGAGTGTTTGTCACACAGAAAGTGCTTCAACATACTGTATGAGTCACATTGCATATCAAATCAGGACCTAAACAGTTCAACCTTAATTGCCAGTATATTTTGCAGCTTAAACTCATACATCATATTTCAACAAATACTGTGTGACATTTAAGGTAATATTAATCAATACATAGTGTACCCAAACATCGAGATGGATTGAACTAAAACTTAACACAAAATTTCACCAAATCATGATCCAATCACCAGCATGAAGGTGGCGTTTTTAGCATAGAAAATTAATCCAAGTGGATTTGATTGAATCTTTTTGATTCTGAATCACTTGATTCTGTTATCTTTGTTTCTGTGATATTTGGAATCAGATTTGATTCGGGTATGCGGATATCCATAGAATATTGGATATGTCAATTGAAATCAAGTATGATATCAAAGGGCTAAACCAGACCGACTTCCTGGTTTTCATCCTAGACTTTCACCAGAACCATCAGCAATATAAAGATGTTTAACTCTATATCGTATATTTGACGGGCATAGTCAATAGAGCAAACGAATTGTGCTAAAAACTCATCAAGATTCTGGTCTCATGGAATGATTGGATTCACTTTGCATTCGAAGGATGAAAGTACCGATATTCAATGTGGGTAATACTAAGATTGCAATTTAGTTAATCACACAAATACCGCATAATTTATACATGCAGAGCCTACCGACATATCAAAACTTGTAACCGATGTCACCATCATATCCAATTAATGCGTAAGTTCAGCACAAAAATATACTATCATTTCCTATAGGTACGTCAATCAGTCACACAATTTTCTTTCCAGCTTATATTTTTTTTTAATTTTCAGATCATGTAGTTTAACATATCAAATAGGCACACTTATCATGAGGAGATATATCACCGAACAAGTAGATTTTATGTTTTCATTTTCTTTTAATCTCCCCCTAAAACTGTGATGCAATTTATTTCTTATGAAAACAAACACTTATACTATGAACAACCATAACAAACCTAAGAAATTTGAACATAATACACAAAAGCAACACAATTTTAAACCTAAAAGAAAATCCTTTTGAGGAACATTTTATGGTCTTTCAATCAAAATACAGGCTTTATTGCATTTAAAAAACTTATTTCGCTTTTGTCTTTAGAGGATTTTTTTTTAATTTTTAATTTTATTTATTTTTTATTTTTTTATTAAAAACATTCAAAAATATATCATCTCCAACATTTCTACTAGAGACTTAAACCAATCTCTGGAAAAAGCTTTAGTAAAAATATCGACTTTTTGCTCTAAGGTATCAACATGGACCACCTTAATCAAACCGTTCTCAAAGCAATCACGAATAAAATGTAACTTTTCTACCAATTCCCATATGTGCAATGCATGCAGAAACTTTTCTACCACTTCAGCTCAGTATGAAGGTGATAGAATCAAGAAATAAGTTCATCAATAGATTCATTCTCTAAATATCTAAAACACTCATATTGTTTCCTCAGTAGCTCTCTCTTGATTTTCTTTACATCACTGTTGCCCTCAAACCTCTTCTGCAGGGCCTTCTAAAGATCCTTAGAAATATCATAACCTCTGAAACTGTGAAATAGATCTCTAGTCTAACCCATAGTTATGGAACCATGTGCCTTCTTTTCACGATAATAAGCTTTCTTTTATTCTTCATCTAGTCTGGACATACGCTTGGGAACAGTTTCTTCAAGAAACAGATGGGTTGGATGTTTATGCCCCTCAAGAATGGGTATCCATAAGGTGGAATCAGTGTACGAGATGTACTCCTCAGAGCATGCTTTCTAGTTCGAATAATCATTTACATTAAGCATCTTAGGTGGTTTCTGTGCAGTCCCTATCTCGTTGTCATAGTTAAGCAAACTACTGAGGTTTTGAAGATTCGACATAGTGTAACACTTAGTCATAAATCAGAAGTTCAGCACAACTTGCGCACATGGAAATGGCCTTACGTAATCGTCCAAACCAGTTTACCCTGGACCAGTTTGGATCCCGCATGCATGCACGTTCACGTGTCATGCCAGGCCTTAACTTCGTTGTTCAAAGGCGCACGAGCCGGGATCCCATTGTAACATCCATGTTTTTCCTGGTATTTCATATTGTGCAATAAGTGACAATTTCAATCTAATGTTCACATTCAAAACGTTGTGCCACATCATTTGCTATTTTCATGTGCAATTAAGGAGTATTATCATAATGTTAAAAATACATTCACACATTTTAAATTGCTACAATAACAACTGAAACAAACCTACGCTATCTCACAAACTACAAGGACTAGTCTTGAAAATTATCAAAATATCACTTGGCACGGTCGCGCCATGACCTGGCACGGTCGCGCCCCGTAAACACGGTAGCGCCGAGAACTGACACGGTCGCGCCTGAAACCCAGTTGAAACGTAAACACTGCCTTAATCACAAAGTCTGTTCGAGTCCGCGATTGTAACGTATTTTGTGTCGTTTCCAGACTAATTCATCAATGACCAAACTCCTGAATAACCACAATTGCAATTAGAAACCCAAAACTGTCACTTAGTCATTCCTTTCTCTCAATATCGTCCAAATCGCGTGACACCCTCGAAATCAAACCCCTGCGCATGATCTTCGAGCTTTTGTGATCACATTCCTCACATCAATCGTGCCGGAATCCCAGCAGAAGACACTAAGGATCAACCCCCCGAAGTCGAAACTCCGTTTGGTCGAACCCCACCAATTCGATATCGTTTAAGGTAAGTAAACACATCCTCAGACTCATTTCAATCCCGTGAATGAAAGCCCTAACCTATTCAGGGCTTATACAATCGAATTGAACACGAATAAAATCTAGGGTTCATTATATTTTAGTTTAATCGAACTACACCCTAGACATGATCTTCACTCAATTAAAATACATGGATAGATTCTAAAACAATCAACAATCGAAAGCCCCATGAATTCACCCGCTATTAATACAGGATTTAGACAAATTAGCTTCTGGAACATTCAGACACGGTCGTGCTAATCAATTAGCACGGTCGTGCCTCTTGTCCAGGCATGGTCGCGCCCCATGCCTAAGCACGGTCGCGCCCCGTGCCTAAGCGCGGTCGTGCCCCGTGCCTAAGCGCGGTCGTGCCATACATTTGACACGGTTGTGCTACCTTGGGTCAGAACCTATTTCTTCTGTTATTTTAATATAAACTCAGTTTCTGTTATAAAAATTATTTTATAAAACTCCAAAGCCAGAATTGTTTTCATAAACTAAATTATCAACTTAGAAATATTAAACAAATTAATTAAGTCGTTTCTAATGGATTAAAAAGTAATAATATTAAAATAAAAGTTTTACATATAATTGTTTTATTCAAACCTACACAAACTATTTATATTCTAATATATATTTAAAATGCCTCTTGACACATTTTCATGAACAACTAAATGAAAAGAATTGAATTATTACTTTAGTTAATTATTCAAATTAAACCATAAGTGTTTCATTATTTAATTGAACTTACATTTTCATTCAAATACCAACGCAAATTAATACACCAACCCTTCGTACAAATCCATTCCAAATGAAAACCTTAGAATGTCCTTAGACATTGTACATATTATTAATCCAAATTTATACTATTTCACTCTAGGTCAAACTTAGTGAGTTGCAAATCACTTGAATTACCCAACGCTCTTGTTAGCTACTACATTTTGATACAAGCGAGTATTTCATAGCCCCTTTTACTCTTTTACACATTTTGGGTGAAACATGAAATCTATCAAATTACATGTTTACATTTACACAAACAACACAAGTACAAATCCTATTTACATTAATGTGTGCAATTTGAGCTTTATGCCCGAGTGCTATGTGTGCTAACTTTTTGTGAACACTTGTGTGCAATCATTAACTATTCAAGCCGACGGTTTTCAATTATAGATCTATTGAGTCTGACAAACCCACCCAGATTGGGGTGATTGATACCGACAACACAATTTGCATGCTAGTTACAAAGGTTTGATTGTACTTTGTTACACAATAGCTGCTCCCCATAAATGCCTTATTTATCATGTTATGTAAGGATTTGTTTTACAACTATATGCTATCTGTATACAAACCTGTGTTATACTCACCAACTTTTTAGTTGACTTTATTTTATTCATGTTTCAGGTCCTAATATGTTAGATTGATCAAGATGTGCTACACATAGGCTTGGACTTAGTTAAAATAAATAAAGAACTTATGTATTTCAATTATGTTTCTTTTCTTGGAATTGCTTTTGATTGAATGTTTGTAATGGAATTTGATAATTAATATATTTCAATTTAGTCAACCTTGTGCTTATGAACAGTCAACATGTCCCGCCCCGATGATTCCGCCATCGGTCGGGGTGTGACAGATTGGTATCAGAGCCTTGGTTATAGGGAATTAGGTTATTAGACACCTTGACCTAGACTATAACTTTAGGACACCTACTTATGCTATGTTTCATGATTTCATGTTATATGCTACATGTTATATGTTATGTGTTACATGCTATGTGCTACATGCTTACTATGATTAGTTATTATTTTATTTGATAACTTAATTTTTAAAAATCCATGATTTATTAATATATACTTAACTGATAAATTAATTAAACAATATCCTTTCCTATATCCTAAAACCTCATAATATTCTTATCTTCTTCTCTATCTATATCTTTCTTAGCATGTGGAATCTTCATGAAGCTAAATCCATAAAAATTTTCTTTATTTCCTCGTTAAGGTTTTTAAACTTTGTTAATTATTTGAGGACACGTGCAATCTGGAAGAGTGACACATGTATTTTGGGTTTTCTGTCTAGGAAAGCATTTCGCATAAATCCCAATCAATCGAGGGACCCGTATGCTTTCCTGGGAATTCCCAAGACGAGTCACTTATAGGCTAAAGCATGTCTCCTTGAAAATTACATAAGTTTAATTAACCTTAATGTGTCATAGTATTCGAGTGATCATATCACTATTGGAGTACAATCCAAACTATGATTATCTATTTATTTTGTTATCTTATTCTATTAAATCCAAACATTTCTCATAAGTTCTTACATCTTTTCCTGTCTTGTGAAAATTTGTAGAATGCCTCCTCGTCGTGCTCCCGCGGCCAACACCAATACCGACATTGCTGCTATTCTTGCACAACTCGTGACACAACTCACTCAAGCTAATAGCGCCACCAATGGCAACAATGGTGGAAATGATAGTAATAGTGGTAATGGTGGAAATGGTGGTAATAACCCATCTCAATGCACTTTCAAACATTTCAACTCGTGTAATCCTCCCAAATTCTATGGTACCGAAGGAGCTACTGGACTCCTTCAATGGTTCGAAAGCATTGAGAATACTTTTCTCAATAGTGACTGCCCCGAAAACCTTCGTGTTCGTCATGCCACAAGTGTCCTACAAAAACGGGCACTCACGTGGTGGAATGGGGAGAAAAGGAATAGAGGTGTGGATGTAGCAATGGCCTTACCTTGGGATGACGTTAAAAGGCTAATGACCGAGGAATTCTGTCCTCGAAATGAAGTGAAGAAACTTGAAGCTGAGTTTTGGGATCTTGCCCAAGATAGTGGTGAAAACTTGGCGTACACAACTCGGTTCCATGAGTTGAGTCTTCTTATGCCCCACATGGTCACTCCTTTGTCCCGCTGCATTGAAAAGTATATTGGGGGACTACCTAGGAAAATTCAAGATACTGTCCTAGGAAGGAATCCCGCAACACTTGAGGATGCTATCCGCTTATCTGCCACCTTAACTGATAACCATGTGAAGGCGGGGACTCTTACTAAAAAGGGCGCAAAGAAAGTCTCTGACACTGCAACTCCTTCCACCCACAACAAAGAAGCCATAACTGAGCCCTCCCGGCACAATAAGAAGAGAAAGGCTAGAAATTTTGTTGTGGTCACTCCAGCTATACCTGTTAACCAAGCTTCACCTATGGTTCAAGCATCGGCCAAAAAGCCATATGTTGGAATCTACCCACTTTCTGCCACCTGCAACTACCATCATCCCCAAAGCATCCCATGTCGCCTTTGTACTCATTGTGGGAGATATGGCCATACGGTTAATGTTTGTTGGGCCAAAGCTCTTGCGGGTCAAGTCAACCCACCAAACCAAACCAACACCCAAGTGACTAATCAAGGTACTCCCGCTATTGCAAATGGGCGTGCATGTTGTAACATCTCTGATTTTCCGACCATATTTTAACTTATTTTAACTAATAAAATAACAACACGACATTGAATCATATACTTGTTCAAACCTACACCTCATTAATCGTTAGCCGATCGTATTCAATTCAAGGATTTAGAACTCATAATCAAGTGGTAACATCTCTTAAAGTTAATCCCAATGAGTTCGTCCAAAATACATTTCGGTCGAAATGTATTTCGTCCGAAAACTATAAGATTTCAGTCAAAATCTTTTAACTTTAAAGAATTCTTTCGTCTTCAGACTGTTTTATATGCGATGGCCTGAAAATAGTTCCAACTGTGAAAACCGTTTATTCGAGCAAATCAAGCAATCGATTGGTAGAAATGAGAATCGATTAGAATAATCAAGATATGAGATTGGATCAAAAACACATAGTTAAAGGTGTAACTCTCTCTATTGTATTGATATATCAAATGAAGTCCCTCTTACAAAAGTCAAAGTAAACAAGTATTTATACTAAGAAGACAAAGAATGAGTTCGTCCGAAATACATTTCGGTCGAAATGTATTTCGTCCGAAAACTATAAGATATCGGTCGAAATCTTTTAACTTCAAAGAATGGTTAGTAATCCCGTTAGGTGTTCTGTTAAATCCTAACCGAGCTAATTCTGTCAAAGTTGAAGTTACAAGGGCTGATTTTGTAAACAACCAGAAACCCTAGTAGGCACGGTCGCGCCACATTTTGGCACGGTCGCGCCTCGTCTGGCACGGTCGCCCCTCGTCTGGCACGGTCGCGCCTCACATCAGTTGAAACGTAAATACAGCCTTTAATCATAAAACCATTCGAATTCGTAACCGTTTCACACTTTAACAAACCAAATTAAGGTTTTAATCATCATCTTTACGACGTATTAACCCAATCTTATCGATCCCCCTCATAACCGTCGATCATCTTCATTGCAACCACAAATTCCTTCATTTCAATCCAAACTCTCTCAAGCAAACAAACAAACTACACCACTCGATCCTCTATAAGACTTCTAGACATGCTGGTTTAGTCGGGATTGTAGCAGAAGACGTCGGAGATCAAACTGTCATCGCCGGAACTCATTCTACCCATACACCATCGATTCATTCTCCTTTCGGGTAATTGAAACCTTCCACACATTCGATTTAGTCTATAGGTCAAAACCCCTAAACTAATTTGGGCTTACAATAGCGAAATTTACACGAACCCGAATCTAGAGTTCGTTCTAAAATGGCTTAATCGAATCATACCTTGTACGTGTTTTAAATACAATTAAACTACACAAAAAGACTAGTAATAACCTGGTGGGTGAAAGCCCTCTGATTCCTAACACTATTATCATAAGAATCGACAAATTCGTTCCTGTTTTGGAACAGACACGGTCGCGCTAGTCTTCTAGCGCGGTCGTGCTAAAATGAAGACACGGTCGCGCCTATATATAAGTGTCCTAAAACTTTGCCGTGTGTTGTGACCTAAAACTTATCATGATATGTAACAACGAAACTAATGTGATATGACAATGGCATGGTGGATACGCCGATGGTACTTCCTATATATAAGTGTCCTATAATATTATCAGAAGTAACGTTGCTCGTGTCACGTGAAGTTTTGACCTAGACCAATGTTTATGAAATCTTTTACCCGCTGACAATTTTAAAGTATATTATACTACATCTTACACAAACCCTAATTATCAAGATTCCATCAAACTCATTCCAAATAATACATCTCACATTTAGAATTCAGAATTATTATTCGACAATCTCCTCCTTAAATTCATTTCAAAACAAAATTCATTATCACCCTTCATATTCAACTTTAAGTATCAGGCCTAAGCCATGTCAAGGGTTACACTCCCCAGAATACAACAATCAAAACTCACCGAGAACCCAAAACTCCCACCTATTTCTTGATTTTTAATAGCCTCCATTAGTTAAATTTCGGGACGAAATTCCCTTAACATGGGGAGACTGTAACATCTCTGATTTTCCGACAATATTTTAACTTATTTTAACTAATAAAATAACAACACGACATTGAATCATATACTTGTTCAAACCTACACCTCATTAATCGTTAGCCGATCGTATTCAATTCAAGGATTTAGAACTCATAATCAAGTGGTAACACCTCTTAGAGTTAATCCAGTTAGTAATCCCGTTAGGTGTTCTGTTAAATCCTAACCGGCTAATTATGTCAAAGTTGAAGTTACAAGGGCTGATTTTGTAAATAACCAGAACCCTGGTAGGCACGGTCGCGCCACATTTTGGCACGGTCGCGCCTCGTCTGGCATGGTCGCGCCACGTTTTGACACGGTCGCGCCTCTTATAGGCACGGTCACGCCTCACATCAGTTGAAACGTAAATACAGCCTTTAATCGCAAAACCATTCGAATTCGTAACCGTTTCACACTTTAACAAACCAAATTAAGGTTTTAATCATTATCTTTACGACGTATTAACCCAATCTTATCGATCCCCCTCATAACCGTCGATCATCTTCATTGCAACCACAAATTCCTCCATTTCAATCCAAACTCTCTCAAGCAAACAAACAAACTACACCACTCGATCCTCTCTAAGACTTCTGGACATGCTGGTTTAGTCGGGATTGTAGCAGAAGACGCCGGAGATCAAACCGTCATCGCCGGAACTCATTCTACCCGTACACCATCGATTCATTCTCCTTTCGGGCAATTGAAACCTTCCACACATTCGATTTAGTCTATAGGTCAAAAGCCCCAAACTAATTTGGGCTTACAATAGCAAGATTTACACGAACCCGAATCTAGAGTTCGTTCTAAAATGGCTTAATCGAATCGTACCTTGTACGTGTTTTAAATACAATTAAACTACACAAAAAGACTAGTAATAACCTGGTGGGTGAAAGCCCTCTGATTCCTAACACTATTATCATAAGAATCGACCAATTCGTTCCTGTTTTGGAACAGACCCGGTCGCGCTAGTCATCTAGCGCGGTCGTGCTCCATGACCCGGTCGTGCCTCTTGGCTAGACCTGGTCGTGCTATCAAAACCCTAGACACGGTCGTGCCTGGCCCAGGCACGGTCGTGCCTAGTGAGCAGCCTTGTGTATCTTCCGTTTGATCAACACGGTCGCGTCCCTGACAAGCACGGTCGCGCCCGTGGTCATAGCACGATCGTGCCTTGTCCCAGGCACAGTCGTGTGTGTGAGAAAATCTTGTCAGAATGCTTAATTTTATATTTTTAAAAACAATAAGTATTCCAAATTAATTTTTAAATAAAAATAATTAATTTTATAAAGATTTGGATTAACCTTATTTAAAAGATCCAAATTCTTATTTCTAAATAAATAGAAGTTATTTATTATAACCTATAAAATTAAATTTATATTTAATATTAAACTCTACACATAAATATTAGTTACACCACTTATTTACTCATCTTTATAAAAATAGCGTAAAGATTATTTATTAAATTTATATTTAATATAAAACATTTAATACATTTTCATAACTAGATGACTAAGTTACATATTTTATAAATAAATAAATAAGATTACAATTATTTATTTAAATTACATTTAAACAAAAACTATTTGTTTATAACTAAGTAAACAAATAATAATTTTATTATTTCATTATTTAGTTATTCCAAACTCAAATTTTATACAACACCATTCAAGTACAAACCACTAACACCTACAACTTCAAATTCCTTATACACACATCCAATTTAACCTTAGACTTAGACATAGACTATTGTGCACACTATTGATTCAATACATATTACACTCTAGGATAACGTTGTGCATTACGAGGACCTCGTTACTATCTAGTATCTCGTGTTAGCTACGCCTTCGAATCAAGTAAGTATACATAGCCCCTTTTACTCTTTTACATTTTTGGGGTGAAACATGAACACTATTCAAATTACATGTTTACATTTACACAAACAACACAAGTACAAATCCTATTTACATTCATGTGTGCAATTTGAGCTTTATGCCCGAGTGCTAGGTGTGCTAACCTTTGTATGCGATTATGTGCAATTCTTAACTATTCAAGCCGACGGTTTTCAATGATAGATCTATTGAGTCTGACAAACCCACCCAGATTGGGGTGATTGATATCGACAACACAATTTTGCATGCTAGTTACAAAGGTTTGATTGTACTTGGTTACACAATAGCTACTCCCCATAAATGCGTTATTTATCATGTTATGTAAGGATTTGTTTTACAAACTATATGCTATCTATATACAAACCTGTGTTATACTCACCAACTTTTTAGTTGACCTTATTTTATTCATGTTTCAGGTGCTTTCATATGAGTTTGATCAAGACATGCTACACATAGGCTTTAGACCTAGTTAATCTTAATTCAAAAACAAATTGTATTTCATTATGTACTTGGAACTTGATTCATGTTTGTTTGAATGGAAATGGATTTAACATATTACAATTTAGTCAACCTTGAGCTCATGAACAGTCTACATGTCCTGCCCCGACGTTTCCGCCGTCGGTTGGGGTGTGACACATGTTATGAGTGTGGCAACCCGAACCATTTCCGTGATCAATACCCAAGATTTGCCAATGCTAGACAAGGTGGAGCTCGTGGGCGTGCTTTCAACATAAACGCCAACGAAGCTCAAGCCAAAAATGACGTGCTCAATGGTACGTTCCTTGTAAATAGTCAATATGCCTCCATTTTATTTGATACCGGTGCCGATAAGAGTTTTGTGTCACTTAACTTTGAACCATTACTTGCCAAGACACGATCTCAATTAGAGAAAACCTTCACTGTCGAAATAGTAAATGGTGATTCATTTACAATCGAGTCTATTATCTATGACTGCTCTGTAGAACTTAATGAACATACATTCCCAATCAATCGTGTATCAATGCCATTAGGAAGTTTTGATATCATCATAGGCATGGATTGGCTATCAAATCATCATACCGAAGTCATCTGTTTCGAGAAGTGTATTCGAATACCTCTACCATCGGGAGAAACACTAAGAGTCTTTGGTGAAAAGCCTTGCAAAGGGCTTAAATTAATGTCATGCACTACTGCTCAAAAGTACTTACGAAAGAAGTACGTGGCCTTTTTGGCCCATATCGTTCAAAAAGATGTCGAAAAGAAGAGTATTCAAGACATCCCCATTATCCGAGATTTTCCCGAAGTGTTTCCCGAAGATTTATCCGGTCTTCCACCCGTTCGACAAGTAGAAATTCGCATTGATCTTGTGCCCGGAGCTAACCCCGTGGCTAGAGCTCCATACCATCTTGCACCTTCTGAAATGTAAGAACTTGCAAGTCAACTTCAAGAGCTCTCTGACAAGGGATTCATTCGTCCAAGTCATTCACCATGGGGTGCACCCGTCTTATTCGTCAAAAAGAAGGATGGATCATTTCACATGTGTATTGACTACCGCGAACTCAACAAGGTTACTATCAAAAACCGTTATCCTTTTCCTAGAATTGATTACCTCTTTGATCAACTTCAAGGTTCTACTTGCTTCTCGAAGATTGACCTTCGATCCGGTTATCACCAACTCCGTGTGCAAGAAGACGATATTCCAAAGACTGCTTTCCGAACAAGGTATGGTCATTACGAGTTCACGGTTATGCCTTTTGGACTAACCAATGCCCCCGCAGTTTTCTTGGACCTCATGAATCGTGTGTGCAAACCGTACCTTGATAAGTTCGTGATCATTTTCATCGATGACATCTTAATCTATTCCAAGACTAAAGCCGATCATTAGCAACACCTTAGATTGGTTTTGGATCTATTGAAGAAAGAACAACTATATGCCAAATTATTCAAATGTGAATTTTGGTTAAAAGAAGTTCAATTTCTTGGTCATATTGTCAACGACAAGGGTATTCATGTTGACCCTGCTAAGATCGAAACGGTTAAGAATTGGAATGCCCCGAAGACTCCCACTGAAGTTCGTTCATTTCTTGGTCTTGCGAGATATTATCGTCGTTTCATCTCAAACTTCTCTAAGATGGTTGTTCCCCTTACCGCTTTGACTCACAAGGGTAAGACTTATGAATGGGGACAAAAACAAGAAGAAGCTTTCCAAACCCTCAAACAAAAGTTGTGCAACGCTCCCATTTTGACTCTCCCTGATGGGAATGATGATCTATTTGTCTACTGTGATGCTTCTAACCAAGGTCTCGGTTGTGTCCTCATGCAACGAGGCAAAGTAATTGCTTATGCATCAAGGCAACTTAAGATTCATGAGAAGAATTATACGACGTACGATCTCGAGTTGGGTGCGGTCGTATTTGCATTGAAGATTTGGAGACATTATCTCTATGGCACGAAATGTGTGGTGTTCACCGACCACAAAAGTCTCCAACACATCTTCAATCAAAAGGAACTCAATATGAGGCAACGACGTTGGGTTGAACTCCTTAACGACTATGACTGCGAGATTCGTTACCATCCCGGCAAAGCGAATGTTGTAGCCGACGCTTTGAATTCACCCGCTATTAATACAGGATTTAGACAAATTAGCTTCTGGAACATTCAGACACGGTCATGCTAATCAATTAGCACGGTTGTGCCTCTTGTCCAGGCATGGTCGCACCCCATGCCTAAGCACGGTCGCGCCCCATGCCTAAGCACGGTCGCGCCCCGTGCCTAAGCGCGGTCGTGCCATACATTTGACATGGTTGTGCTACCTTGGGTCAAAACCTATTTCTTCTGTTATTTTAATATAAACTCAGTTTCTGTTATAAAAATTATTTTATAAAACTCCAAAGCCAGAATTGTTTTCATAAACTAAATTATCAACTTGGAAATATTAAACAAATTAATTAAGTCGTTTCTAATGGATTAAAAAGTAATAAATTTAAAATAAAAGTTTTACATATAATTGTTTTATTCAAACCTACACAAACTATTTATATTCTAATATATATTTAAAATGCATCTTGACACATTTTCATGAACAACTAAATAAAAAGAATTGAATTATTATTTTAGTTAATTATTCAAATTAAACCTTAAGTCTTTCATTATTTAATTGAACTTACATTTTCATTCAAATACCAACGCAAATGAATACACCAACCCTTCGTACAAATCCATTCCTATTGAAAACCTTAGAATGTCCTTAGACATTGTACATATTATTAATCCAAATTTATACTATTTCACTCTAGGTCAAACTTAGTGAGTTGCAAATCACTTGAATTACCCAACGCTCTTGTTAGCTACTATATTTTGATACAAGTGAGTATTTCGTAGCCCCTTTTACTCTTTTACACTTTTGGGGTGAAACATGAACTCTATCAAATTACATGTTTACATTTACACAAACAACACAAGTACAGATCCTATTTACATTCATGTGTGCAATTTGAGCTTTATGCCCGAGTGCTATGTGTGCTAACTTTTGTGAACACTTATGTGCAATCATTAACTATTCAAGCCGACGGTTTTCAATTATAGATCTATTGAGTCTGACAAACCCACCCAGATTGGGGTGATTGATACCGACAACACAATTTGCATGCTAGTTACAAAGGTTTGATTGTACTTTGTTACACAATAGCTGCTCCCCATAAATGCCTTATTTATCATGTTATGTAAGGATTTGTTTTACAACTATATGCTATCTGTATACAAACCTGTGTTATACTCACCAACTTTTTAGTTGACTTTATTTTATTCATGTTTCAGGTCCTAATATGTGAGATTGATCAAGATGTGCTACACATAGGCTTGGACTTAGTTAAAATAAATAAAGAACTTATGTATTTCAATTATGTTTCTTTTCTTGGAATTGCTTTTGATTGAATGTTTGTAATGGAATTTGACAATTAATATATTTCAATTTAGTCAACCTTGTGCTTATGAACAGTCAACATGTCCCGCCCTGATGGTTCCGCCATCGGTCGGGGTGTGACACCCATGCATGTTCAAAACTCACCATACAAGCCCTAAGCTCACTAAACCCTAATCGAGTGTTCCCCCAATTCCCCCCTCCTCCTTGCTCGATGTTGTTAGCCACTGCCCCCGTACATCACCACCATGAGCTACCGTCGTATGCCACCACCGCTGTGCTTAATCTTCGCGTAGTACCCTTGCATCCCTGTCACCTTACTATCCATTAGAAACCCTAATCGGGTGGAAGACCCAACTCCACTGTCTTCCTCGTTATTCCCGCGAATCACCACCACCACGTACCGCTACCCTACGTTACCCACCATGCACAAATGTCGGGTTCCGTCTTCATCCTCCACGTTGAGCCGTCACCGAGTCACCACCCTTAACACCAGTCATAGCCGGCCTCTCGTCCCACCACAGCTGCCATAACCGTAGGCGATGCGCACATCCGCATGTCGCGTCCTTTTCTGTAACATCCCAGAAATTCATATGATAACGGGTTGAGTTAGTAAATGACAAGGATATTTAGTAAACAAGGTGACTTATTATATTTTAACGTAAAACTTAATTTAACAGAAGTAAGAGGACTGGTTAACCGTTTAATGTCTATATCCGGGATTAAAACATACGAGAAAGAAGCACAGGGACCCTATTGAAAGTTATTAGGGTTTATATAGCACATTATGAGAAACCCTAGGCCACTTTTGGCCTAGGTGCGCTTATAGTAGGGAGAGAGAAAGAAGAACGGGAGCCGACGAGGAGGAGTGACCGGACGAGAGTACGACGACGGTGCGGCAGTAGTGTTGAGTCAACGGTTTTCGAAATTTGTAAAAGTAATTCCCTTTTTTTTGTGTATGCTCGTGTATTAGTTTTCTTTCATGGTTTCGGGGGTGACGCTGGGGAGGTGATCGGAGATGCTGACCACGTTTGTGGTTAAGCTCGTCAGGGATGACGGTGACAAGGATGGTGGCCGATCTGTGGAGATGGTCACGGGGAGGCGAAGATGATGGCGCGACGGATGTGGATGGTGGCTGTGATGATAGCGGCGGCGAGTTGGGGTGACGCAAAGCGGGGGACGATCGAAGAGTGTTCGACTAGTGTTGGTCCGACTTGGATTACGAAAGTGATGGGAACCAGGGGAAAGGTGGTGGCAGTAGCCGTGATAGTGAGGTGGCATGCGGCTGAAGATGGTGGTGGTGGCGTATCCGGTGTGTGGAAGGAATCGGGTGAAGGCTGTCGGGGGTAGTGGTGCTCGATGGATGGAGGTGCGTGCGCGGCGGCCATGGTGATGGCGGTGGTGCTTAGACGAGGAGGACGTCAACGGAACGCAGCGATAGTGCACGACGGGCTCGGCTAGCGTTTTGTAATGCGTACATGAAAGGAGTACCCGACGGGAGTTCATACGTTAGCATGGTTAGGCTTTTAGATATGATATGAAATGTATGTCTAGAACGTGTTCTGATCACGTGATCACACGTTTGTCAGGTTTTGCATTCGAGTGTGGACGGACGAGTCACAGAGCAAGGACTGAGACTCGACATCACCAGTGAGTTTCTAATCCCCTACTCTTTATATGTTTTTAATGTTTTTGGGGCTATCATACATACTTAAGAGATAAGCTTAATCTAATTAACGTGCTAAGAGTTTCGGATTCTAATATGACGTGTTTATGAACTTAAATGAGTATTAAGGAGTCGTAGGGCCTATGGTGTGTCAATGGGAATGTGCTAGTTAGAGACATGAGTCATTGACATGTGACGTGTTAAGGGTTGATTGAGAAAAGTCGGGCCTTAAGCTAAATGCTTATGATTTTATGTGGGATATATGTATTGTTTTAGTGCTATGTGTAAGGTGCAGGTGCGGTTAGCGAGTCAAATAAATCTAGTGTGATATTTTATGCCATTATTTATGTTGCGTGTTTTGTGTCGTTGTCCTTGTGGCACGGCGGGTATTGTCTTTGCATCGTTATCTTTATGACATGACAAACTGGATTTGTGAACAAGGTCCTTCGAGAGGTCACCAAAGGTAACGATGTCCAATATGATAGTGATGAGCTCAGGGTGTGTCGAACGCCATGACGAGGGTAACCCTAACAAGAGTAACCCTGACAAGGGTAACACTGACGAGGGTGCAGTGATAAGGTATGTGCTTGCATGCTTATAAATGTGTTAATTTACATGCTAGTGATGAGTTATATTTATTGTGTGTGAGATTGTGTTAATGTGATGTGTTGATGATATTAATGTGACATGTAGAGGTAGATTGACTGTTGTGTGAGGATTTTGATGCAGTGTTGTTAACCGTTGTGTCAGTTGGTTGGTAAGAGCCTTAGTTAAGGCCGAGTAAGTCAAGGTCGAGGGTTTTGTTATGGTTAGCCAAGTCTCGAGTTAATATGTGTACTAGAGTATGAGTTATTAGTGTGGTAAGTTCGATCTATGTCGATGAGACTGCGGGATTATTATTATTATGGACGAGTCTAGGGTGATGAACGGTTATGGGATATCGTGTGTTAACAGGGGTTATCTATTTGTTAATGAATTGTGAAACTATTTTATAAGGACCTAGGTCCTGAGTAAAGTTTAAATAACAATTGTGACGAATTGGCTTTTAATTAAATTAAACTATTAGAACTCACTCAGTGTAGCTGACTTTGTGTGTGTGATAGATTGTTTCGCATGTAAGCATTGCGTTGACGTATTTTGGCTTAGGAACGGTGCTACTCGGATTGGTGTGCAAGTATTCGTGAGGTAAACTTGATGGCATTAAATATTAATTAATGTTCTTAGAAAGACTTCCGATGTAGTTTGTGTTGGAGCATATTCTAGGGACAACGAGCTTGAAGATATTATGTCTTAGTCTTAGAGTCTTTGACATGTAATTGATAGAATTGTTAGCAACAGTTAAAGGGGAGTCTGTTGGGACATGTTTTGTAACTGCTGATAACAATATTGTTTAAGTTCATAGAGAGGCGAACTTAACAAGTTCGCCTAAGCAGGAGCGAACTTGTTAAGTTCGCCTATAGTGCTATGTGGGTTTGTGTTTTCCTATAAATAGGTGTTTACAAGTCTTAGATGAGGGTTGATCAGTGTAGAACAGAAACTGAGAGATCTTGTAACCTGATATTGTGGTGGAAATACAAAGTGTTTATTTACACTACTGTTGTTGATTGAGTTACACGAGCACGTTGATCATGGATTCCGCACGTTGTCACCGTGTCGTACCGCGAGTATAGAGATCCGTCACGCACATAATCGGGACCAACAAGTGGTATCAGAGCCTTTGCTCTTAATTAGCAGAAGATTCATGATGTTTTCGTGTACCATCAACATCAAAAATCACTAAATTTGAAGAGATTTTGAAGAATTTTTCATCTTGTTTGTGTTCTTGAAAAAACTGGAGAAATTTTGACAAATTTGGAATGATTTTGGATTAATTTGAAGAATTTGATCTATTAGAAGTGTTCTATATCACATTATACTCAATCCTACGATTCAATTTCATCAAATTCCATCAGTTCAGCAAGATATGATGATTTTCAGAATTTTTGGTTCGTGTTTTGGTTGAAGAGCTGAACCATGCGAACATAATCATTCTGTTAGAGACAAACTGAATCAGGCGAACTTATCAACTTCGCTTGAGGTCTTGTTCGCTCAGTGAAGTTCAGGCGAACTTATTAAGTTCGCCCAGTCAGTATTAGGCGAACTAATTTAAGGCGAACTTATCTAGTTTGCTTGTGTTCATAAAAAAAAGAGTATTTTGAATTTTTATTTTCAACGGTTTGGTTTGGTTTTTATTTTCGACGGTTCGGTTTTAGTTTTTAGTGATGAAAAACCGTTACTAACGGTTTGGTACATGGTTTGACCTAAAAATCGTGAAAACCGAACCGTGAACACCCCTAGGGATGAATTCGAGAGTTTTAATGTGGATTGACTTTTACTAAGTCAAAATTGGTGCTAGAACTTGTTCCAGAGTCCAAATCAATGGGGGTGGGGGTGTTAAGACTCAACTTAATGGTTTTAACTCCATCTTATTTATTTAGAAAAATGTTTCTATAACACTTATATAAACTTAAGCATTAATAATTTTATTTTATTTCTTTTATATAGGAAAACTCTAGTTTTTTTAGAAACTAAAAGTTGTCTTAATTGATTTATTGGGTATAACTAAATAATTATGCATACATGTTTATAAATAGATACATATATATATGAAAATATGTAAATACACAATAAAAACCCACAAGTTTTATTTCTTTATTAAATTGTTATAGTGTGTATATATGTATGTATATATATATATATATAGAAACATAATATAACAGAAATAATATATAAATGCAAAAGTTGAAACTTTGAATTGATACCCGTTAAATTAATAATTAATATGACATAATGTGTTCGACATGTACGAGTTTGAAATAGGGCGTTATTAATGTAAAAGTAAATTAAAAAAATATATACGGCCGGAAAAATCATGGATGTTACAATTACAAGATACGAGGCCCGTCTGGTAGCCAAGGAGTTTTGCAAGCAACCAGGCATTGACTTCAATGAAACATTCAGTCCAGTTGTCAAATCTAATATGATTCGAGTGGTTCTATATCTTGTTGTTACTAAAACGACCACTTCGTCAATTCAATGCGCAAAATTCATTTTTCCATGAGGATCCAAGAGAAACAATTTACCTTAAACAACGACAAGGTATTGTTGATCCCAAACATCCTAATCACGTTTGTCTTCTCCACACATCTATTTATGGTCTCAAATAAGCACCGCACACCTGGTTTTAACGCTTAATCAATCCCTCCTCACCTTGGGCTTTACCGGCTTAAAAACGGATCCTTATTTGTTCATTTACAAACACGAGAAAACCAACCTATGCGTGCTTGTTTATGTGGATGACGTCATCATCACAGGGAATAAAATACAGGCAGTTAACTGACTTATTCATAAGCTCAGTAAAGATTTTGTTGTCAAGGACCTTTGCACCGTAGACTACTTTTTCGCACTCGAACGGGTCCTCAAGGGAAGAACATTCTTTTTTCACGAAAGAAGTACATCGTAGATCTTAAATAACGTTCTGGTTCACTTACTGCAAACTTGTTTCTTCACCTATGAGTACTTCACAACCTCTATCCCCTAGGGACAATCCTCTGCTCACTGAACATGCGAAATTCGGTGTTGGAGCACGTTTTTGTGACAGACACTCTGGATATTGTCTTATGCTTTTGTATCTTTATATTCAGTATTTTTACTTGTATTTTGTATCTGTATGTATTTGTTTATCGAGTTGTAAACATGTATGTAGGTACTTGTACTTAGTTGTCTGTGTCTAAGTGTTGTGCGCACTTAGTAATTATACAGGTGTTATAACCTGCATACTTAACAAGTACGCAAGAATAATTGTCTGCGTACTAGCAAGTGCGTAGGCATCAGTCTTAGTATATATAGCTGGTTCATGTTGTGAATATGTACGCACTCAGTTTCACTCTGTAACCGGCTGTGATTATCAATAGACGAACTTTGAAGTATCTTGTTTGTTGTCGGTTTACTTTGTGTTTCTTGATACTCCAACTAGTCACGGGTATTTCGCACCCTGTTCGAATAGTCACACACTCGCACGTAACAATCCGAGACACCCGAGGACCTACAAGTGGTATCTGAGCATTGGCTCTTGATTTCGTGTGTTGTGAGTGTGTTAGGAGCATTTTCGACACAATCTACAACCTTTTTACAAGAAAGAGTGACCGATTTTGGTTATTTTTGTGATAAAACAGAGGTAGCTCTTGTAGCGCTGTTTTAGACTCAAAAATTGGTCAAAATCCGACATTTTTGTTGTTTGTTTGAGTGTTTTGATCACCAAGGGTTTGTTAGAAACAAATTTCTAACCTTTTGGCTTGATCAATTTGTTCAAAACTTCAATTTTGGCAAAAAGTACAGTCTTGCTGCGTACTTACCATTTTTTGGCAAAAAGTTAACCGTATGCTTACCTTTTTTGGCAAAAAGTACAGTCTTGTTGCGTACTTGTTAAGTACGCAAGACCAACTTTGTGCGTACTTATCTCTCTCTCATGTGTACTTATCATTTACTCATGCGCACTTACTAAGTACGCAAGAGCAAACTCTAAGTGCGCAAAACCAATCTCTTAAGTGTGCAAGGACATTTCTTAAGTGCGCAAGTTGTGCTGAATTTCTCATTTTTCACTAAGTGTTTCATTGTGGCAAATGTTCAGAACCTAGGTAGCTTATTTAACTATGATAATGAGATAGGGACTCCTCAAAAACCACCAATGCTGCTTAATGTAAATGACTATTCTAATTGGAAAGCACGCTTTGAGGAGTACATATCATACACTGATTCCTCGTTGTGGATACCTATCCTTGAGGGATTTAAGCATCCAACATATGTATTTCTTGAAGAAACTGTTCCCAAGCCTATCTCCAATCTAGACGAAGAAGAAAAGAAAGTATATGACCGTGAAAAGAAGGCTCACGGGTCTATTACTATGGCATTGTCTAGAGATCTTTTTCATAGCTTCAGGGGGTATGATAACTCTAAAGATCTATGGAAGGCCCTGCAGAAGAGATTTGAGGGTAATAGTGATGTCAAGAAGAGCAAAATACAACTGTTGAGGAAGCAGTACGAGTGCTTCAGGTACATCGAAAATGAATCTACAGATGAACTTATCTCAAGATTCTATCATTTGTAGACTGAGTTGAAGTCTTATGAGCTCAAGTATCCTGATGATGAGTTGGTTGAAAAATTTGTTGATGCGTTACCACCTAAGTTTGATATGTATACTACTCTATTAAGAGAAAACCCAAAATTCTACGAGATCATTGTTGAGGAAGCGATGGGCAAGGTTCAAGAATATGATATGAACCTAAGAAAGATGGAAAGTTCCGGACGACCCCAAATTCAAGATCCCTTTATGTAATTTGGGGTAAATTCTATTGTAAAATCGTCTAGTACTGGAATTGCCTTATACATTGGGAGTCCTCAGGAAGAGGAAAACTTAAATGGTGGTGGTAATCACACTTGTTTTACTGCATCAGTATCTAGTCAACACCATCACAACAAATCCTCCTCAAGAAACATTACCTTTTCAGCTAACCAGACTTCTATTACCAAGATTGCTAAAGATCATGTGGCATTGTTCTCATCATGTATGCTTGCCTACGAGAACTTCATTGGTGGGAAGCTAACGGATCCTGAGACCATTGAGGAAGACTTCAATCAGGTGGATCCAAATGACATGGAGGACATGGATATTCAGTGGAATATGGCCATGATCTTGACAAGGGTGAAGCGTTTCCTGAACAGAACTGGCAAGAAATTTATTGGTGGTCATTTAAATGCCAAGGTGGGATTTGATAAATCCAAGGCCAAGTGCTACAAATGTAACAACTTTGGACATTTCGCAAGGGAATGTCAAAAGGACAAAGCACCAGCTTCGGGTTTCACCAGACCAAGCTAGGGAAGCAGTCGAGGAAACAACCAAGGGTTCAACAATGAGAACAACCGCAATCAGAGTCAAGGTGGAACATCTAGTGCTCTAGTGGTTCAGTAGGATGACAACTTTGATTGGGGTGTTCATCTGGAAGATGCCATTCTTACTCAGACTCAAATGTGTCTCATGGCTGAGATTGTTGAGATGATAGAAGCCTAATAAAGGGAAGCTTCTATAGCTGACCAAAGAGAATCTACATCTACATTTGCCCTCATGGCTATTGGAGAGGCATCCAGCACGTCAACTGAGGTAGGTTTCAATTCTTTTGCTGTTATTTCATGTTCTAAATGTTTAGGCTTGAAGGAAGAAAACACTCAACTTCAAGACAGCGTTGAACCCCTTCGTATTGCAGCTTTAAGCTACAAAGAAAATGAAAAACGTTATAAAGATTCAATTGAAACTCTAAAGAAAGAAAGGCAAGATTTTTCAATTAAAATCAGTGAACAATAGTTTCATTTGGACGTTGCATACAAGGGGTTAGAGAAAAAGAACGTGGAAATTGCCAAACTGCAAAATGAGATCCTACAGTTAAGTGGCATGATTGAAAGTTGAAAAACTCTCATTTTGTGGTGGAACGCTATGAATCTATAGTGAGGCAAGTGAATGGATTGTGTTTAGGTACTAATGTCATTCCTCCACCAGTAAGCGGGAAGTTTGTCAACGGGTTGGTTGACATTGATTTGTCATGTCTTGATGAATCCTCAAGTAAGGATGATTCATCAATCAAGGATGATTTCTCGACCAAGGATGAGTCCTCATGTAAGTTTAGCTCAGCATCCGATGATGAGTTCTTCTCGGATGAAGGCTCAAAGAACACTAATCTTGAGGGTGTTATCTCAGGGGAGTTGCTTGGTGAACAAATATTGTAAATAACATTGTCACTGATCGTGATAATTGCATTTTAACTAAACCTGACACCATTGAATCAAATGATAAACTGAAGTTAATGCTTTATGGAGGTTTCAAAACCATTAAGCAAACCAAGAAAGAAACTTTTGCTAATCAGTTAGGTAGAAATTACCATAAAAACGTTGACAAATATTATGCTCGAGATGGTAAATATAAATCAGGTCAAGTTCAGGATATTAGTTATGTTCACCAAACAACTATTGGCACTCTGAAAGCTGAATCATCTGCATCCAAAAATAGAGAGCCTTACAAGAGGGATCACAAAGATAAAAGGACATGCTTTCACTGTGGTATGGTCGGTCACATTCTGGTGAACTGCCCCGATAAGAACCAAGGGAAAAGGCCAATGTTTCCACAACAAGCCGCTTTCCCTAGGACACAATCAGTGAAGCAACCCAAGAACCCCAAATCAGATGTGGTGAAGCCACCAGTGAAACCTATGGTTAAGCCACCAGCAAAGTCTGAGGCTAAATAATTTGTTCCAACAAGGGAGAAGCAACCTGCTAAACCCAGTCTATCTACCTCTGGTAGTACACAGACTGGTGAGAAGCCTATGGTGAAACTTTCTAAGCCACAGAGAAGTTTATATTCCTGTTGTAACCACGATTTGTTCAGCTGCTGATCAATGATGCTTTGCCAAATCTTCCGGCAATTGAAGAAAGACAACAAGTCAAGAAGGTGGCCAAGAGAGTGTTTTCACAATTTCTAATGCCAGGCAGTGTAGAACCTACCCCTGTGCACACTCCTCTCTTTGGCCATCTTATCAATGAAGCCTATGTGGCCCCTCTAGATCTCGGATGATTTAGTGTTGAGTCCAAGCCTAAACTAAGTGAACATTCAGATGAACAAGTAGAGGAGGAAGAGGAAGGTGATGAAGGTTCTGAGAATGATGATTCTGAAGAGGGCGGTGATGAAGAACAAGCAGGAGGAGATGGTGCTGAAGAGTCGGATTCTGAAGCTACTGAATCCGATTCATTTGAATCTGATGATGCACCAGATCAATCATACCCCAGAAGGATGACGAAGGTTTCCCTTCCCGAGTCATCCTCTAAAAGACAAATACAAGATAGTACCGACAGTGAATATGATCCTGAGTAGAATACTGAGGTACAAAGATAGAGGAGAGAGAGAAGAGTAAAGCAGAAGGGGGATAGGCCATTTGCGACTATCCTTAGAGAAGTTGAAGCTCGTGCTGCACGACAACCAATCACTGAGGCCGTGAGCACTGCCTCAACCTCTACCTCAACCTCAACCTCAACCCAACTATATCAAAGGAGGCGGCAGCCACGGGTTACTGCTGAAGTGGCTGCCACTACTATCACAAAGGAGGTTCCTGTGATAGTATCCCTCCCATTTCAATCTGTCCAACAGGTGATGGTGTCGAGTCCAATTCAGATGGAGTCGATTCCTATCACCCCAACCATCATTGAAACCACCACAATCCCAACAACCATTCCCACTACCACCCTTTAACCCCTCAGTGAACCCTTCTCATATGGTTATTTCACCCACGGGTTCGACTTTGATGATATCTTCACCTTTCCCACTCATACAGCTGAAGCCTCTACGTCTAGGGATCCGGATCCATGTGATGCAAGGATTGCTACTCTAGAGACTCAAGTAGTTGGTTTACTTGAGACGATACGGAAGTCAAGCGAAGAATCTGAAAAGAAACAAGGTCAGATTAATTATTTGGTTGATGAAGTAGCCGCTATAAAGAAACAACAGACTGTTGATGAGTTGCAGCGCATGTTGGAGCATGTTTTGTAACTATCGCTGAAATTCTATGTTGTAAGTTAGCTAAGCTGTCAATTTCGCCTAAGGAACTTAGAGCGAACTTGATAGGCGAACTTGTTAAGTTCGCTTAAGCTTGTTAGTGGCGAACGGTGAACTTAACAAGTTCTCCTGTGGTCTTTGTTGTTTCCCTATAAATAGAGGTTTACTTATCAGTTTTATTATAGATCAGAACAGAACACAGAACTGAGAGAACTTGTAAACTGATATTCTTAGTGGAAATACAAAGAGGATTATTTACATCGTGTTGTTGATTGAGTTACACATTGCACGTTGATCATGGATTCCGCATGTTATCACCGTGTCGTACCGCGAGTCTAGAGATCCGTGACACACCGAACCGGGACTTACAAGTGGTATTAGAGCTACGGCTCAGAACCGAGGGACTAATCGCCTGTCGGTTCACAATTACTCATGATTTGATGTTTAATTCCACATATTCATCATCGAGACGTTAAAAGAATGAGTTTTTACGTTTAAATTTTTAAAATTCGAAGTATTTTATGAGTTTGATGATTCCAGAGGTGTTAGAGCTTGAAGAAATGAAGGTTTTACCGCCAAAACAAGAAGATTCTGCAATTTTTGCTGAAACTGCGCTTCAGACGAACATGATGTCTGCTGAACGGTTACGGGCGAACTTATTATGTTTGGTGGAAGATTCTCGGGCGAACTTGTTAAGTTCGCTAGAGGTTGTTCTGAGACGAAGTTGGTATGTTCGTTCTACTGTTCAGGCGAACTTGTTATGTTCGCTGACACTATTTTAAGCGAACTTGTTGGATGAGTGAAAAAATAAATAAATAAATAAAATTTTTAAGTACGTTTGAAATGAAGCTGGTTATCTGTTGTTGGATTCATGATGATTACTACCAAATGTTTTGTGAGACTTATTCAAGTACGTTTGAAATGAAGCTGGTTATCTGTTGTTACCTAGTTGAAGATGGAATCTTTATTATATGTCGGTTTAATAAGAAACGTTCTTCTGTTTCTGGTTTAATGCGGAGATGCTTGTGTCATGAATGGGAGATCGGGTATGAAAGACTTCGGGTAATTGGTTAAGTGGATAAGGTACAAGACAAAGTCAAACACTTCTGGTGAAGATGAAGATCAAAGAAAAGATTGGTTTTTGCACATTATCTTGGAGTTTCAGTTTTTTCAAACTGAGATTCTTGTCTTTGTGAAAGTTGATTAGTTTGATGCTGATTGTTGGAAATTTGGAATCTCTATCTTATGCCAGTTGGTTTATTGAGGTCTAAGCAATGTGGGCTAGATTCTTGAAACAATGCGGAGGTGGTTAACGTTGAGAGGATGGACTACAACGAAAGGTGTTGGATTCGTCAGTTTTCATGAAGAGGCCAAACAAAATTGTTCTAAACCGGATGCATTAGTTTAGAGGGAGCATGTTTCCTCAAGATTGAAGCATTGCACGTTGAAGATCAAAGTGCAATTCCAAAGATTAAATCTTACCAGGTAAAGTGAAGACCCGGGATCATCAGTCAAGGGGGAGTCTAAGGGAATGTTTAGGCGAACTTAACAAGCGAACTTACTAAGTTCGCCTATAGAGTTATAGGTGAACTTGTTAAGTTCATCTGCAGACTCAGTTTGCCTATAAATAGGACATTAAGTTGTTCATTTGTAGCAAGCAATGCTAGAGTTAGCATACACAATGAGGGAGTGATTCTCTGTGTGAAGTGAGTCACAATCCCTAGGTAGATCTCACCTAGGGATTGCATTTGGAGCTTAAACGTAAAGATGTACACTTCTTCGGTATTGTAATCTATGATGATGAGTTCGTTATCGATTATATATGAACGATTTTGTTTCATCTATGTTCTGTATTCGTGTTTGTGTTTGATTCACTTCGTGCTTCCGTCTCAATGCGAATCATCGGGTAATGCGTTTCATCGTGGTTATTCTACTCGTTAGAAGACTCCACAGGGACTTTCAATTGGTATCAGAGCCTTTGCTCTTGATTAGCAGCAGATTCGTGGTGTTTTTGTGTACAATCAACATAAAAAATCACTGCATTTGAAGAGAATTTGAAGGATTTTTCATCATTTTCGTTTCTTGATAAAAATGGAAGATTTTTGATAAATTTGGATTGATTTTGGATTCGTTTGAAGAAATTGATCCGATATGATTGTTCCCATTCAGTTTCAACACAACCATACGGTTCATAATTGTCTAATTCCATCATATTGATCAGAAATCATGATTTTCAGCAGAGTTGGTTCGTATTGGTGTTCTTATGAGATTTCAGCGTTTTAGGCGAACTTAGTCATTCAGTTACAAGCGAAGTTAACTAGGCGAACTTACCAAGTTCGCTTAGTGTAGTTCGGGAGATCTTATAAGTTCGCTCAGACATTTCAGGGGAACTTACTAAGTTTGCACAGGTTCCTAAGTTTGCTAGTGTTCATTAAAAAAAAGAGTTTATATACTTGCTCAAATTTTGGAGGATGCATTTATATACTTCTTTTTAATCATTTTTGAGAATATTGTAATTTTAAAATTTTTTCTTCCCTAAAAAGAGTTTTTTTGAGGGAAAATTTTTTCGTGTTCGTTTACACAAATTCTCGAGATGACGAACTTTTCAAAGAGTAGAAGAGATTTGTTGGAGAAACAATTCATGTTTTTCAAGTATTTGGAGGATGAAACTGTTGATGACATCGTTTTCGGATACTACCATCTTTTAAGAGAGTTGGTAAAATGTGATGTTTCTTACACTAATACTAAGGTGAATGAGAAGTTGTTGGATGCTCTTCTTCCTAGGTTTGAGAAATACTCAGTGCTCATCAAGAAAAATGAGGATTTAACCGATATGTTTTTAGCAGAATTGATTGATACAATTTATTCTTATGAAGAAGGTGATGTGACAAAAGTTAGTGACAAGAGTGATTCTGAAAGTGACTGTTTTTCCGAATCAAGTGATAGAGAAACTTTTCACTCTTCTTCAGAGATAAAAGTTGAGGTTCATACTGATGTTGGTTCTGATAATAGTTCTTCAGATAGTGAGTTGAGTGATTATGGGGTTGTTGCTGAAATTGAAGAATCTATCATTCAGAATGCTGAGCCAAAATTTTCAACTAAAGAATTGCTTGATGATGGAGCTGCTGGGAAAGTGACTAAGAAAATTGCTGAGATGTTATCTGAAGCAAATGCATCCATGGTTTATTCGAAACAGATACATAAGGTTGTTTCTTGTTCTAAGTGCATCGATTCAGATTTGAAAATTGTAAGATTGTGTGTTGACAACACAAATATGATATGTGACATGAAGGCAATATACACATCAAATCAAGTTTTGAAAGAAAATGAAAAGCTTTTAAATGAAAGAATTGAATCATTGAAAGATGATATCAAGATTTTACAGATAAAAGTAAATGATCAAGCTTTTCATCTTGATGTGGCATATTCTGAATATGAGAAAAAGATAAATGAACTTGCCCAGTCACAGAGTGAGGTCACCAAATTGATGAGAAAGCTCGAAGGTTATAAGAATTCTAGTTTTCTGTTGGAATATTATAATGACAAAGCTTCAGGTGAGAAAGTAGTTTGTGGTGTTGGTTTATGTCCTTCATTTGATGACAAAGCTATTGGAGGATGTGTTGGATACTGTCCACCTTTCAATGGTAATTACACTTCTCGTACTATTGAGGTTTTGACAGATGAGGATCTGGAACCAAAAACCATCCTTAAGGTAAATCATGTTACGGGAGAAGACATGGTTTATGATAAATCAAGTGATGATGAAACATTTGATCCAGATAAATCTGAAGGAACAGTGAAAGACAGCAAGGTTGATGAACTGATTATGGTTAAGAAAGTCACTAGGGATCGTTGCATCTTGACTGAACCAGATGTAGATATTGAACAACCACATAGTAAACCAGTAAAAACGTTTGTTAGCAGTGGTTTTGATTTTCAAGAAAATAATAAAATTGAGAAAATTTCAACTCTTGATTTTATTAAAAATAAGGTTGATTTAGAAAAACCCAAGGTTGTTCAAGTATCTAACACTGTTTCTCAGTGTGAATCGTCTACATCAAGAAATGTTAAGCAAGAGAAGTTTGTCCGGGTTTACAAAGATAGACAAACATGTTTTCATTGCGGCGTTGTTGGCCATATCGTGGTTAATTATCCAGATACGAATGTGGGAAAGCGTCTAGAAGATCCCAGGATGCGAAGACCTTTTGTTAAACCGCCAGCAAAGCCAGTGGTGAAATCTGTTCCTGTGAAGAAACATGTTGTTTCTAAACCTGATGTAAAGGTTTCATAAAAAACAACTTCTCCTTTCAATAAAACCAAAAAGATTTTATTTTTCCAGCTTCCATGGAAATTTTACTTCATGGTTACACTTGTTTGTTCTTCTTTGCCATAAGTGAAAATTTGCAGATAGAAGTTGACAAGGGGTCCTTCTCCCAAGTTTTATTCTAGAAAGAAAGAAAGAGTGTGCAGATGAACAAGACAAAGACTATGAGCTGTTTGAGGACTGATGTCAATCTTCTAAAGCTGTTGTCAAGGGGGAGTCTGTTTGAGCATATTCTGGTGACAACGAGCTTGAAGATTATATGTCTTAGTCTTAGAGTCTTTGCTTGTAATGTGTTAGAATTGTAAGCAACAGTTAAGGGGGAGTTTGTTGGAGCATGGTTTGTAACTATCGCTGAAATTCTATGTTGTAAGTTAGCGAAGCCGTCAAGTTCGCCTAAGGAACTTAGAGCGAACTTGATAGGCGAACATGTTAAGTTTGCTTAAGCTTGTTAGTGGCGAACTTAACAAGTTCTCCTGTGGTCTTTGTGGTTTCCCTATAAATAGAGGTTTACTTGTTAGTTTTAATATTGATCAGAACAGAACACAGAACTCAGAGAACTCGTAAACTGATATTTTTAGTGGAAATACAAAGAGGATTATTTACATCATGTTGTTGATTGAGTTACATGTTGCACGTTGATCATGGATTCCGCACGTTATCACCGAGTCGTACCACGAGTCTAGATCTCCGCACGCACCGAACCGGGACTTACAGCGCAAATAGCATAAATGATGGTTAAATTGGTCTGTGATATGACCAAAACGCTTGCTGCTCAGGGGAGAAGATTCAGGAGTTGCTTAAGGAAAAAGGGAAGCCTACAAAGCCAAGTAGTGATGAAGCTTGTCACCTAGTCGACATGACTAAGGATGACAACAAAGACAAGGATCTTGAAGCTGGTCCTAGTGGAATTGAGCAACAAGCGTTAGCGATTGTTCCTATTTCTGTTGTGCCTATGGCTGAGGGGGAGTCTACTCAACATGAAGGTGATGTTTCTGGTAGTAGAGGTGGTAAAGGAAAGTCTGTGGCTGATGTTCTTCATGACCTATCTGATGAGGTCATTCTTCTAATTGAGACAGACTATTCCAAAGAAGCTTAGATCGATGCTCTCAGCAATCATAAAAAAGGAGAGATCGAGTTTGATGATGAATGGGATGTGGAAGATGAAGACGTTGTGGTCGAGTTTGATGATGAATGGGGACGGTGAAGGAGTTTATGAGCTTGAGCATGGAGAGATCTTTGAAGCTCCAGCCTTTGAAGCTACTTTCAACACAGGTTTAGTCGAGTCTAAAACTGTTACTAAGGCTAGTTGTGCAGAAACCTTGACTGAAGCCTCTCCCACCGATCCCCAACTTGTTGATCCTGAAGCATGGAAGTGTAAATATCCTTGCGGATGGTTTACTAAGGATCAAGCTCCTGTCTGGCAAAAGACATCTATCATAGACAAACACTGAGCTACAGGTATGATCTTGTCTATCAAGTTCGATGACGACAAGAAGTTGTTCGACATCAAACGAGGCGTTGGGGTTCAATACTTGAAACCTACCAACGAGGCGTTCAACTCCCTGTCGAAGTACGATTTGGTGAACCTTGCAAATCGTGACCTGCTGGGTGACACAAGTCATGCAGTAGCAAAGGGTTTGTTGGGAACACAACAGCGAGAGGGGAGATCATGAAACTTCGAGGTTTTCAAGCCTCAAATGCCCAAGAGAGTCCGGGATAAGAGTGTCAAACATCCCGTGACTAACCGAAACTTAAAGAAGCTGGTTTACAAGCAGTGGTATGTGAAACCAAGATTCCCTGATCAAGTTATCTCAGGATATCATTGGTAACATATGGTACTGGTACGTGGACCCAAAGACGGGCGAGGCAGTGGTGATTGGAAGAGTTAGGTCCGCATGTGGAAGCTTGGAACCTAAGGAGCTGATCAGGGTTTTTGATGAAATCACTTTCATCATTTTCTCTGTGAAAGACCTGACGGTTCTCAACGAGAAATACTGCATCTACATGGACAAGCGGACAAAGCTTCAAGCATCAAGATACGATAAGTTAGTCACGTTCTGTCTTGACTATAAGCTGAAGATGGGAAGCTAGAGCTGGAGGAGGTTGAAGACCGAAGACAATGCAAAGCTGTTGTCAAGGGGGAGTTTGTTGGAGCACGTTTGTGTGACAGACACTCTGGATATTGTCTTATGCTTTTGTATCTCTACTTTTAGTATTTGTACTTGTATTTTGTACCTATATGGATTTGTTTATCAAGTTGTAAACATGTATGTAGGTACTTGTACTTAGTTGTCTGTGTCTAAGTGTTGTGCGCACTTAGTAAGTGCGCAGGTGTTATAACTTGCGTACTTAAAAAGTACGCAAGTACATCTGTCTGCGTACTTGTTAAGTACGCAGGAACAAAGCCATGTACACTTGTTAAGTGCGCAGGCATCAGTCTTAGTATATATAGTTGGTTTATGTTTTGAATATGTATGCACTTAGTTTCACTCTGTAACCGGCTGTGATTGTGTTTGTTGTCTGGTTACTTTGTATTGCTTGATAACCCAACTAGTCACGGGTATTCCGCACCATGTTCGACTAATCACACACTCACCCGTAACGATCTGAGACACCCGGGGACCTACATTCGGTCAGCTGGTTGGAGCCCTACAATACATCACTCTGTTATGCCCTGTCATCACCTATGATGTAAACAAATTTTATCAGTACATGCATGCCCTTTCGAAAAATTTCTGGTCTGCTGCTAAAAGAATTTTTCGGTACCTAAAGCGCATAATTCGGGTTCTAATCTTAAAGCATATACGTATGCTTACTGGCAGGGTTCCCCTCCTCTTAAAGCTTTCTCTTATGCTGACTAGGTTGGCTGTCCAGATGATCGTCGATCCACCGGGGGATTTTCCATATACATGGACTCTAATATTATATCATGGATTGCTCGTAAACAGAAAACTGTATCTCGGTCATCTATCAAATCTGAATACAAAGCTCTTGTTGACACATTGGTTGAATTAACATGGTTTGAAGCCTTACTGATAGAACTTGGGGTGTCACAAACTTTGCTATGACTCTTTGGTGTGATAATCTTGGAGCAACTTATTTAGCAGCCAATGTAGAGATAAAGACTGATGGCTACAAAACTTACTAAGTATAAATGTTGTGGACACACTGAAGTTGTTGCGGATAAGTGTCTATGCTGCGGATAGTTAAGTTTTGTTGTTGATCATCAACTATGCTGCGAATAGCCTTATCTGCTGAAGATTAAACGTTGCTGATGATAGGCATATCAGCAGCATCAACTTTACTACTGACAACTTTCTACTGCAACTCTGACACATCACATGCAGAAAGAATGTTACTGGTGCAGACAATAAAAGACAACACTCTCCTTCCAAGTATCCAAGCAATGATGCCTAAGAAGACCTTTGGTTAAAGTTAACTTTTGTAGTCTTTTGTTATATTCACATGTAGTATAGCTTTTAGTGTACAAGATCAATGGTATTTGTTTGATATGATCCTTAGAATCAAGGGTATGTCTTGATTCTAAGTTACTATATAAGTATTGTATTTGTTCATTGTACAAGTTATGCTTTCACATAGTTTTCTCTATAACTTGTAAACATTGAAGTTTAATACAATCCAACATTTATCAGTATTCTGTTTATTCTAGTTACTTTGTATAGTTGTGATTGTTTTCGCCAATCTCAACTTAAATAGGACCATCTTGTAAAACTCGATCCTATAGCCAATCGTGTGTTTCTTGCTAGAACAAAGCACATGTAGTTGATTTTCACTTTGTCAGAGAAAAAGTTGCAGAAGGAAAACTACGTATACAATTCATATCTACCGAGGATCAGATTTCAGACATATTCACAAAATCTCTTTCAACACACTAATTCAATTTTCTATATTCCAAGCTAAAGGTCGTTCCCTGACCTTAGCTTGCGAGGGAATATTAGACACAAATATAATTAGTAAATGTTAGAGGTAGATTATGTAAATATGGGTTAGTATATAACTTATAAACTCTAATACACAATTATCATTACAAAAAACATATTTACACACATTACCGTATTAAACTTTATTAATAAATACATTCCATTTTGAAGATGGATATGCTTATACATTATCATTCATTCAAATATACTTTTATTTTTTTCCTTTCTAAATAATATTTTGTTAGTTTAATTAGTAACAGGGATTATGATTTATCAATAAGATGATTTTCACATATAGAAAAATATAAGCAAATACTACTTTTAGGAAATCCATCGTATTCACATTTGAAGTAAATTAAGATCCTTGAGATAAATGTTCTTGAATTCACATAATCAAATTCGATTACATATTGTGTGTATATATACTCGTATGATACTTCTATCACATGCATACACCTTGAACTTAATACTATAGGATATTTTTACAAAGACAGTATGGAATGGTAAGATGTGGTTAGTAAAGTTCAGACCATAAAAAGCCTTTTACGCCCATCCTGGCATTAGCAGCTACAAGGTCCCCAAGAGTTCAACCTCCACCTTATTGTTCTATTCTGGTCTTAACCTGTCTATATTCTATTCTTCAATTTTATACCTTTTTTTTATTTTAAATTCGTGTAATTTTGTTGTTTAATTAACTCATTTATATAAGAAACTGTAACATGTAAGGTATTTCCTTCTAACAATTTTTGAAAGATTTAATAATACCTTATCTCATTGTCTTTTTCTATCCTAAAAGATTGTATAGGAGGGAAAACCCTAGAGATTATATCTCCATTAACATTAAATTTTCTTTCAATAACCGAGATAATAGTTCCCGTAAAATCTTGTTCAAAGTTTGATTGTGCATATCAACACTTGTTCACTCAAGATGAACATTTTGAAAAGCAACGATACTGTTAAAAACATCATTGAAAAGGAATATGAAATTTCTCATAATTTAGATTTATTAAATAAATGGACTATTCTAAAATGGAATTATAGCATAAAATTAAAAACATTCAAGAATTATAGACCATAGGATATTTTTACAAAGACAATATAGAATGCTAAGATGTGGTTAGTAAAGGTCAGACCATACAAAGCCTTTAGCGTCCATCCTGGCATTAGCGGCTACAAGGTCCCCAAGAGTTTATTTCTATATTTTGAAAGATCCAGCTATTCCTTTATTATCAATATGTCTTAAAGAAAAAATTTTATTTAAGAAAGGGGTTCCAAGTATAGCTTGGCTAGTGCGATTTTTAACTAGAAGAAAATTAGTTGGAATGCAGGTTTCATTATGACAGACATGAACCTGTGGTAAAAAAAAGTGTCTTTGTAAAAATATCATATGGTCTATAATTCTTGAATGTTTTTAATTTTTTGCTATAATTTTTATGCTATAATTTTATGTATTTAAATAATTATTTGGATTTTTATGTTTATGATCCTGTTAAAAATGGTATCATATATATATATATATATATATATATATACACATACATATATACATATACATATATACATATATATATATATATGTATGTATATATATGTATGTATGTATATATATGTATGTATATATATATATGTATATATATATCATATCGTCTATAATTCTTGAATGTTTTTAATTTTATGGTATAATTTTATGTATTTAAATGATTATTTGGATTTTTATGTTTATGATCCTGTTAAAAATGGTATCATATATGTATATGTATATATATGTATATATATATATATGTATATGTATATATATATAGAATATATAAAATGCAAATCCATGTTAGTTTAAAAAACTATGAAAACCCATCATATGGCTCATATAATGCCATGTATGTTTCTTTTCAAAATTTTGTCTTTATGCTAGAAGGGTATAGTAGTCAATTTCTTTCTCCATCTTTTCACCATCTGACATTACTCCACCTATCTTTATCTATACTTTAAATTCAAAATTTCAAGATTCATTATTCAATATCATGTCATGTTTCTCTCTCTTAAATAAAAACATTTCTCTCCATCTTTTTCTAGATCTATTCATACATAAACCCATTTTTGTTGATCTATAGATCTGTTCGTTCATTAACCCATTTCTAAACCCAATTTTGTAGATATGTTCGTTATTTTACAGAAACAAGGAATCAAAACTCATTTAGGAGACAGGTGCATGCGTGGTGAGGGAGGAAATCGACGAAGAACGGAGATGAGAAGGATTAATAAGATCTTTGACGAGGTTGTATATGCATGTGCTTCATCGGTTGGAGCCGGAGGTTCTTGGTTTTCGTGTTTTGCGATGTTTGACCTTCACGGGTCTGCTCCGGGATCCAGGTCGGTTTCTTTCGCTGGAGACTCGTCTGTTTCATCTTCTGACTACCACAACGTTGATCATGTTCAGTTTGAGTTAATTTCCTTTTTTTTGCTAAATTCGGTCTAGGTTTGTTTTGGAATTTATATTTTCAAATCATAATTCACGTTGATCTTGAAGTTCTTGCCAAATCTAGGACTCCAAATACCGTACATATGAAGGTAATTTTTTTATTTTTGATTAATTTCCAAATCTTGTTTTCAATTTTTAGGCATCCGTTTATTTTTAGATTAATTCAGAAATCTTGATTTTTGGGTTTATGTTCTTAGCCATGGATTTATTGCTTATCTTATAGAGATTAAATGTTGTTTCCCCTCATGTTTGATACTAGTTGATTGTTATAGATAAAATTAAAATTTTACAGTTACAAATGTGGAATTCAAATGAGTTTGAAACATGCTCATAAAGAAAGTAATTCTTGTCAAGATGAAAGAATAAATGGGATGGTATTCTGCCTATCACAACATGGGTACTGCAAGTTTCAAGATAGCTACATATGTAACATCGATCTGGGCTATGTCAGCTATTCATAAAGGTATAAATCTAAATCTCTTTTGATAGCTACATGTGTAACATTTTCTAGCTACATATGTAACATTTTGCTAGTTAAATAATGTTTCTAGATAAATATTTCTTTTTTTCTCGCAGAGTTGAACTAATAGTCCCAAATTAGAACATAATTGTCCAAATCAGAACCCATGAGATGAGAGAGAAAGAGAAGAAACGAAGACACAATTGTAATGGATTGTATATGTGATTTTTAAGTTTTTTTTGTAAAATTTAGAAAGAATGATCATTTGAGTTCCAGCTTCTAGCTTGATGTTGTTATTTGTTTCACAACTTGACTTCATGTAATCTATAAATAAAGCATAATTTTAAGAGATTAGAGTAACGGTAACATAAAAATCTTGTCTAAAATAGTTAGCTAAATATGTAACACTATTAGTTACACATGTTACGATCGTATTTACATATGTGATTTTTATTAGTTACATATGTAACATTTTTTTTGTTACATAATGTAAATATTGTAACACGATCAAGGACCATATTTTAGGTTATGAATATGTAATATTTATTACCAGCTGTTTACATATATGTTAAAAAAATTACTTTTTTAACAAAAAAATTGTCTTAAAAAATGGAACTAAAGAATCAAAAATCTGGAGAAAAAAAATTTAACTTTGTTTTTATAAAAGTTTAAATATCTTTTTTTAGAAAAAAAAAATAATAATAAGATCAATTATTATTTACTATCTTTTAATTGAAATTTAAATAATTAATGGGATTTAAAAAAAAAAGAGGAAAGAGATTGTTAAAATGATAGGTTGACTTTTTAAAAGTAGAAAAAATGGTTGAGGGGGTAAAATGACAACATTGATCATCTAATCTAGTGATTTATAATGGTTCTCATGGTTCTTAACTAAAACTTGGTTCTTATATGAATACATCCCTATATATATATATATATATATATATGGTAAGGATCAAATATGAACTCGTAAACCAAAAAACCAAATTTTAAACACAAATTTATTTTCATTTTATTTTAAACCAAATTATGACCACACATAATAAATATGTGGCCATAAGTTGGTTCACATTTTATTCTTTTCCTAATTAAATTTTCCACAACTTTTTTAACGACCAGGATCACCCTCGCAAACGGACCACCCTTTCGGCCGAAAACTGAAGCATGATGACCCAACCCCGCACCATTTAGGAGGAAACCCTCTAACTCAACCTGAAACATTTTTGTCCCAAAAGATACTCGAACAACCCATGAGCTATTGAGCTCCCATTTAAAAAGTAATGAGGCTACCACTCGACCAGAAGGGTCGGTGATAATTTTCCATAACTACTAAAAAAGTTTATCATAGTCCTGGATCGATCTACGTGGAGGAGTGATTGATTAGTAGTTTAAGGTTGGTCACCAAATTTACCGAACAAACATTCAAATATAAGTATGTAACCCAATTCCCCATCTCCCAAATTCTCCACATCTGAAAGTCAAAAGTCTTGTTCAAGTTAGTTGAACTCCTAGCTACCATCTCAAATCACCTCAAACTTCATCTATAAATACCTTGTCTTCCCTTCACTCTATCCACAACCAGTTTCCACCACCGTCACCAAAACCATAGACCACAACCCACCTTTCGCGACACCAACCATGGCTTTTCGATGCATAGTTTTAACTTTGGTCATGGCACTATGTTTAGAGGTTGCACCAGTTTACTCTCAAATTACCACTCCGTGCTCACCAGCAATGATCACAAGCTTTACACCGTGTTTGAACTTCATAACTAATAGCACCACCAATGGTACTTCAACACCAACTTCTGACTGTTGCAATTCACTCAAGTCGCTCACTAGTCGCGGTACCGATTGTCTATGTCTTATTGTTACGGGTAGTGTACCATTCCAAATCCCCGTAAACCGAACCCTAGCCATTTCTCTACCCCGGGCGTGTCGAATGCCCGGTGTGCCTCTTCAGTGTAAAGGTGAGTTAGTACTTCGCTACTAAAAGTTTTGTGTACATGTAAATTTGTTATAAATATATCGTCATATTATATTTGTACTGAATATTGATATCAGTATTTCGAAACTGCAGCTCCTGCAGCCGCACCTATTCCCCCACCAGGTAAATTTCAATTTTTGTATGAAATTTAATTATTATATAGAAGAATATTAAATTATAAATTACAAAATTTTTATAACATACAATTTACTATAAAACTAGTGTTAAAACCCGCACGTTGCGGCGACAGCGTTGAACAAATTTTTTTTACGTAAGTATGTCCATTCTCCACGTGTTGCGACGTTAACATGACTCATGGAATAACTAGAAATTCTTCACATCCTCTGAAAATAAATGTTATGAAAAACAAAAAAACAAGAAATCATCGATTTGAACGATGATAGTTGTAACTTTTACTTTTGTTGTCAAGATAAAAAGATAGTCTTCCGGTAACACAATCATTATCGATTTAAGCTTGTTTTTGCTCAAAATGATAATTTCGAGCGAAATGGAAAAACTAAAAGCAAAATCGTGTGAAATTCAGTTGTAAATATATGATAATTATGCTATAGAACTGTTTTACCCACAAAAGTGAAAGTTAGAATTGTAACCGGTCAATTTAACAGTTTGAATTATTATCGACCAACAACTAATAGTTTGTGTTATTAAAAACTAATTTGCCATTATTTAAAAGTAATTTATATCAAACTAACCATAACTAAGTTTGAATTTATAAAATAAGATATCATTATTTTAGATAACTAAAACCATATCGAATATAGTCAAATGAAAATTTTCTTCGTCCTGAATTGTTTTTATTATCAATAAATAAATAAACTCATCAAATGAATATAACTTTTTACAAAGGTATTCATATATCGATATTAATATATACAAAAAGCAACTTGCGTCACTTTTTGTTCCCCTCCCTGTTTCCTTTCCGTTAAAGATTCCATGTTCCGTTTTTCTCCGTTAAATATACTACATAATCATCACTTCCGTTGCGTCTCCTTCCGTCTCCACCAACCATCTGCTCTAACTAACCGTCGCAACGCTCTAAGACTAAACCGCCGTGCAACCGTCGTTCCCTACATATTTATATATGAACTTTCAGCGGACAAGGACGGACTGATTGTTTTAATACCCGTGTTCTTGGTTGCCATGACCATTTATATCTCGCATGTCTTTAACAAGAGCGATGAAGATGGACGACCCCGATGGGTTTTGAACGGAAAAGACCGGCGAACAGAAACTATTATCGGCGACTAGAAACCAGATCTGAAACGGCTTGCTGATCTCCACCATCAGGATGTCTTCAGACGTGAAACCCGTCGCCGGTACGGATCCAGAGGTAGCAACAATAGATGCCGGTGGTGATTCCGGTGGTGACGGTCTTCGCTTATGGCGACGAAACAGGCAGTGGCGGCGGAGGTGTTCCTGTGAGAGAAAAACAGAGAGAGTAAGTAAAGAGAGGAAGACGAGAGAGACAGAGGATGGTGTTGGGTGGTGTGGATGTTACGGCGGGGGCGGAGGGTGGCGTCATATGGTGGCGGAGTGATGGGTGGTTTCCAGAGCGGCATATGGTGGTGGGTGATTTCCACTTTCCGGAGTGAGATGAGAGTTTTCATCCATTCGTTACTCAAAAACGATATTCAATACTTTTCTAAAATCGATTCCAAAATCTTATCCATGATTACTGAATCTTTTATCAAATGCCTTTAAAAAAATAATATTTTATCAAGTATCAATACTTAATAAAATAATACTGTCATAATAATTTTTAACAATTCATCAAATGCTTTTCAATTAATTTTGAACTTTTAAAGGAAAAAATAAAACAATTAAATATTCATTGTTAATGCCACATTATCATTTTTTAAGAGTTAAGTTATTCGAGTTCCTACTATATAATATAACCATTCAGAATAATCATATAAATAATAATTATTTTATTTAATTTTAAGTTTTTTTAATTCTAATTTTTTTTTCTGAGATTTAATCTTATTATTATTAATCTATTTTCCTTATGATTAATACTTTTCCTGTCCTTTTTTTTTTCTCCTTTGTCAAATTTTTTTTTAACACCTTAGGACTATGAGAATTATTCTAAAATATTGTAAGTATGTAGACATCATTATTTATATTATATTATTTTGTTTACTCGCCTTTTAATTTAATTATTCTTTGTTATTAAAAGTTTTATAACTGAAAATTAACATAATTGTATGAGTTAGTTGTTTGTTATAGAGTTTATTTTGGCCTCTGTGGAGAGCATTACTATCCCTACCGCGTCCAAGATCTTATTCGTAAAAACCAACACTATACTATTAGCAACACGTAGACTAAGTTAAAGTACAACTTCATAAATTATTTATTCAAACTTTTAGATTATATTAGAATTTCAACGCCCCGTAGCAACGCGTGGGTTGACGTAAACTTGTTTTATACAAATCCTATAAATTTGAAGGGTTTTTTACAATTAGAGATGCTTATTGTTGATATCGAAATTATAGGTCCTGCTGCATTAGGCCCGGATCCATCACCAGGAAGTTCATCTACGATCCCAGAAACGTTGTCTCCAAACACGACGCCTGAATCAAATATAACGCCACGATTGGCACCTGAATCTGATACAACACCCACCTTAACACCACCATCTACCGGTGTGTCCTCTGGAGTTCCGACTACCAATTCGGGCAGTCGTCCCACCCTAACACCGTCTGTTGCTTCCACTTATTCAAATTCACAATCTGTTCTTGCTACTTCCGGAGTGATGTGCATTTTGTATTTCTTGATTTAGAAATTTCTTGTCATGTCAAATTTATACATCGTTTCCATTTTATTGTATTGTGTTTTTGTTTACGATTTAATATTTGTAATAAACGTTATTACCAGTTGAATATATATTTTTTATTTTTTTTTATTACGTCAAGTATGTGGGGCCTTTTATTTTCAAAATTATGCTTTTACATTTAATAATAAAAGTTGAAAATTAAAAAAAAGGAAACATTGACATTAAATTAAACTCAATATGATTTTAGAACCGGTATGAATACTTATAGACAACATTTAAAGCATTTAGACTATCCGTAATATCTAGGTGAGGGTGGTGGATTTTCTGTCTCACGTATACGTCACGTAGACACTGTCTTCTCTCAACCTCACCACCCTCACCCAGGTGCGTAATGGTAGAGTGAGGTTGACCAGTTTTATAATAATTATATAATCATTGTTTTTTTATTTAATTAATTTGCATATATTATTTATATTAAAAAATAATGCTATCTAAAACCACAAATAAAAAAAATCTATATTAATTTAACAAACTGCATTACAAATACATTGTAAAAATACAACAATTAAATCTAACGATAATTATGATTACTCCATAGATGTTCCATCATATCAGTTATAAGGATTGTATGAGTTTCCGAACAACGGATCATCCAACGGATCATCCAATGGTTTGCTAGTCTCTGTTCTTATTTTTACTTATATGAAAATCCGGGATACCAGAGGTAAAAATTGACCCCTAAAAGTGGGAAAGTCATGTCGTCGCAGTACGTCAAGATGGAGAGTGAAAGCCTCGCGGTACGCGAGGAAACCCAAAAATGGTCCGGTTAGAATGTCATTCGCGGTACGCGAAGGACAAGATTCATTTCTCGCGGTACGCGAGGGGCTTGTGAAATAGCAAAAAGCCCTAATTCGACATTAAATCGAACTGTAATGCCATAATCCTGGGGGTTCGAGTTTTAGCCGTCTAGAGAGTTTTAGGGCGATTTTGGGAGCTAGATAAGGAAACCAAGGCTAAAGTTGGAGGCTTTGGATCCCGGGTTCATTCGTTTAACGTGTTCGGTTCGCAAGTTTAGATCTTTTGTCTTTGATTGTTTTGTTTGATACTATGTTTCTGTCTTTTACTTCTGAATTGGATGTTTTAAGTATGATTCTAGGCTAAACAATTGATACCGCCTAGGTCATTGATGATAACTTGTTAAATATACGATTTTTATCGGTTTTTAGATTCGTATATTGGTTTGATGATTTTGTAACGTTCTTGGTTTAATAGTTATTATGAATATGCATGCTTTGAATCTGGTTTGCAACTGATTAGAGTTCAATATGTTGCTTGTGAATGTCTTTCAGTTTGAATAGTATATCTAGATCATAGACTGTGTGTTTGTGATTGTTTGATGGTTTGCTAGACGTAATATCCCATAGGAACTGTAATTGAGAGTAGGTTAGATCCGAGTGTTCTTATCTCGATACCCGAATGGTGAGAGGTAGTCGATTAGTCCTCGTTGTTAGGATTCTGAGTGTAAACTGTCTGAGAGGAAGTTGCCTCAGGTTTCTAGTAATCGTTGCTAATCCGAGTCATAGTTTGTTGATCTAAGATTACCCCGTGCATCTTTGATGTGTTGTGGACCGTGAGACCGAGAGGTGATCTGTCTTTTGGGTACATCATCATTGTTGGAGAGACTAAAAGGTAATCTACGTATCTGGTGAGCGTTGTGCGTCTTTAGAGTTCCTTTTGGTGACACCCTAAGAGTGATTAGGGATCTACTAGGTTGTCTAGAGCTGTTATCCTTAGATACCCAGATCCATCATTGTTTTCATAACCGGTAGAAGTTTGAACCTTGCAAGTAGGATTCCGACCTTAGTAGTGTTCTTCTCATTGATGATATTCCCAAGTCTTTGTCTGATTGTTAGAGTCGTTCTTAAGTTTTTATATTCTTCGTTATCAGTTTAATCAGTAGTTTATAGAAAACCCCCAAACCAAATATTCTTAGTTCGAGTCAAAGTCTAGTTTAGTTATTCAATGTCTCTAGGGTTTGATAATCTGGTTACCATTAAGTCGTGCTACACTCGATAGGTTCACTTGTCGGTCAGGCGGTCTAGTTCATAGGTATTCCATTTATTACGTAGGAGTCTATATTAGGTTTTTATTTATAGTTTTTATAGACCGTCTGGGCGACATCAAGAAACGTATAGAACTGTAACATATCGAAAAATCCGAAAGGTTAAGGGCTCAGGTTAGTGAGTGACCCGAGACTGTATTAAACTAACGGGGAGCAGGGTTTGTCATGCATGGGATGTTTTAACAACCTTTAACGGACTCGGTTAGCCGAAATATGAACGATTCAAATTCGTTATGACCAAATTAGAACTAGAGGGACTTGGATGCATTCTCTAGTGGTTTATAAACCACTTATACGCAAACCCTAGGGCCACTCTTGACCCTAGGTGTGCGACGGCTTGGAAGGCGACGAGGAGAGGATAACCGACCGGAAAGAGAAATGTGGTCGACGCCGGAAGGGTGAAGGTCGGCAGCGAGCGATTCGTCAAGGCGGTATCGAGCGGGAGAACTACGTTAAGGTAAATCCAATTACTTTTATTGCACTGTTATTGTAATTCGTATGATTGGTTATCGAGAAGAAGGTGGCGTTGGGTGTTGGTTATGGATGCCAAGTCCATGGAGGCGGTGTCAGTAGCTGCCGGTGGTTGACGACAGCATGAAGGTGACGCGCAGCGGTGGTAGCGGCAGGAGGAGGAGGAGGAGGAACGGGATGACCCGGTTGGAACGGTGAGTAGCTATGGAGGAGGAAAGAGAGAGTGGTGGCTGGGTTTGGCGTTGTGAAAAGGGATATGGCGATCGGCAGTACCTATGGTGGCCTTCTCGGCGGCGAATGATGGCAGGGACGATGGTGGTGGTCACGAACGGTGAGATGAGATAGCTATAGGGAGTGTGGTGAAAAAAAGTCGTAGACAACCAAGCAATTGTTGTGGCCGATGAAGATGATGATGGTGACAACGACATGGTCGCCGGAAAAGGGGGTGACCATGGCTGTGGACGGCGGGATCAGAGGAGACAGGTGGCTGCCGGTGTTCATGAAGGATGCACGACATCGAACCTAGATGTCGTTGGCTAGGGCTTTGCATGAGCGGGCAAGCTCGCATGCATGCCCAGGAGGAGAATGACCCGAGCACACAAGATCCGCGAAGCTAGGGTTTTGCATGGGCACGTGTACGTGCATGCATGAATAGAACCAGGTTCGGGGTTCGTGTGCGAAGTGAGTCATATGCGACCCGATTTGTGGGAACCTGTGAAGTTAAGGTCTCGTGGGGGAGAGACGTTGCCATGACAAGACGAGTGTCAAGGATTTAATTATTGTTATGCGTTATTCAACGAATGATTAGAACGTAGTCTAACCATGAGATCATACGCTTGAACAAGTCTTGATTCGAGCTAGTCAATTGGAGTGCGGAGCATAGTTAGGGATTCAACGTAACTGTGAGTTTCTAATCCCCCTTTTTAATGTTTTAACGTTTTGGGGCTATCGTACATACCTATGAAATAAGGTTTACTTTATTAAATGTGTTAAGGATTTCGGATTCTAACCCATTGTGTTTTGAATACAAAATAATTGTTAAGGGATCGTAGGGTCTATGGAGAGATCAGGGAAATGTGTGAGTCAAGAGTATGGTTTATTAATGCTTCTCGTGTTAAGGGCTGTAGGATCGGTGAATACAAGATGGTTCTATTCTAGTTGAGATTGGCGGAAACAATCACAACTATACAATGTAAACAGGTAATCACAAAGAATACTGATAAATGCAAATTGTATTAAGCTTCAATGTTTACAAGATTACAAAGAAAACTCTAAGGAAGCACACTTGTACAAATGAAGATACAATACATATAAAGGAACTTAGAATCAAGACAAACTCTTGATTCTAAGGATCAGATCAAACACAGACCGTTGATCTTGGACAGTTACAAGCTATGCTACAATTGGAGAAAACTAAAAGACAAACTGCAGCAAACAGTTGTGATCAGGTCAAAAGTATTCTTAGGAATCTTTGCAGGAGACTTCAGAAGTAGTAGCTTTGTTTTTAATCATCTGCACCAATAAAATTCCTTATGCTGATAGATGTGTCAGTGTTGTAGCAGAGGTGTCAGTAGCAAAGTCAAAGCTGCTGATGATTTGCTTATCAACATCATCAAGTGTTTGATGCTGCTGAGAAGCCTATCAGCAGCAACTCTGGACTTCAGCAGATAAGTCTATCCGCAACAGAGTTGTTCATCAACAGGAGAACAACTATCAGCAGCAAACAATTTTATCCGCAGCAGCTTGTTGGTCAGCAGCAAAATTGTGGAGTCCGCAGCAGTTGTACTTAGAGAATTTTATAGCCATCAATCTTTATATCTACAAACTCCCCCTAGACTGATGCTACCAAAACTCTCTTATAAATTTTGTTGATGAAGCTTGTGCATATTAGCAACTATCCTTGCTACCTCATAGCCTCTAGGGTCCTTGCTAGGATTATCAAGAGGAAGCTCAGACAGAGACTTGATGTCCTTGCTTGGCATCTTAAAGATAGCCTTGCTAGAACATCTCATCTGCTGACCTCTGACATCTGTTATAGTGAATTCATCCTTCTCAGCATTGTAAGACCAGCTAGTGAATGGAAAGTGGGATTGGAGAGGTTTAGCATCAATGACTACATATTTGCTAGGGTTGAAGTGATGTTTGATCACTAGCAACAGATGCCTTCCACTTTCATTCTCAGGCTCATGAGCTTCACCCAGCTCCATTATTCTTCTAAGATCATAATCTGGGAGCTGCATCACCTCATCAACAGTTTTATAGATTGACCTTTTTACTTCTGCCCTCCCCTTGAAGACTTCAAATCATTGATCTTGATTACTATAGAACCAAACAACAATTTCTCTTGAATCTTCTAGTTTGGTAGTAGGTTTGGTTTTCTTCTTGGGGAGCTGTTGATGAGGAGGAGTTGGGTGGGAGGATTTAGACTCTTTGGGTGGAGAGGATGGAGGTCTAGGAGGGAGAGTGAAAGGTTGTTGGATAGAGGAAGGAGTGGATGAGGGAGTAGGCTTGGGTTTCTTTTGCTTTCTTTCATTAGTTTGAGTATTTACCCTTTTCTTTGAGCCTGTCTTCCCCAATCTCTCTTCCTCTTCCTTCTTTACTTTGACATACAAGGCTTGCAGGTTCATAAAACTCATTGGACCTAGCCTATTTCCACTCTCTCCTCTAGCCTTCAGGAAGTCCATCATGACCTTCCTTTCTTCATGGGTCCTTATGTTAAATGCAATGGTCTTTTTGGACTTTTTTTTGGCTTTTTCTTCTTCTTCAGCTCTTTTCTTGTTTGCCAATTGACCTTGCTGACCCATGAAAGCTCTATAGATTTCTTTATTTGACAATTTCTCAAGGTAGTCTGCATCCTCACCTTGAGAAATCAGAGCTTCTGTCCACTCCTCTCTCATCTCTTTGGCTAGTTCAGAGTCAGTTATCCTGAACTTAGCCTCTTTTCTTCTTTTCTTTTCTCTTTCTTCTTCTTCTTTTTTATTGAGTTGTTCCTGCAGCTGAAGAGCTAGAGCTTCATCTTCTTGTAATTATGTAGCTGTAGAAACTTTAACTTTCAAAGTATCCAGTTGCCTAGCATGCAATTGGATCTGTTGTTCCCTGAGGAGAATGGCAGCTTTCCTTTCTTGAATCTTTCTAAGCTCAGTCATCTCCTCTTCTTCTCTTTCATTTCTTTTATTGGATGCCTCTGCTTCAGCTTCATGGATCACAACAGCAGATGTAAGAGATGTTGTTGGGATCTCAGCTTCAGCTTCATTGGCAATCTGAGGAACAGACACAGAGGAAGGGACTGCTTCACTCTCTTCCTTTTCCCATTCATTCCCATATGTAGTTTTAAAAGCCTCTTTGACATTCTGAGCAGTCACTTTTCTTGACTCTACTACTGCATTCAGTATAACAGTTGGTGAGGAGGGAAGGGATAGATCTGAGTCAGAATCATCCATTGCAATTCATCCCTCCTTTTCAAGAAAAGCTTTGATAATCTTGATCATTGTTTGACTTTCTAAGGAGTTGATGTTGCAGATGTGTGTTCTGAGCTCAAAGACCTTATGCAGGAAATCTGGATTGAGGAGCAGGATTTCTTGAATGTTGTTAATTTTGAAGGATGATACATCACACAAGAAGAACTGAAAACCAGAGGACCCAGTGCTTGACCATCCTTGCACTTCCAGGCCCCTGACCATTTCATTATAGAAGAATCTTCTCAAACATAGAACTTGTTCTTCTGTTAAAGCACTACTCCTTATCAAGTCAAGTCTTGGAGCTAGTCTTTGTTCTGCTGTTCTTGAAGACTCTGCAGTATGTTTAGGATAGGCCACCCTGTTTGCTTCTTCTAGAAACCATTCAAACCAGGGCATATTATCCTCCATTAAGACACAGAATCTATCAATTGCAAGTTCTACTGAGAGATTTGTGGAAGTGTTGATGCATCTTGTTAAGTACAGTTCAAGGACTTGAAGTGGATTCAGTGTATTCAAATTCAGCTCTTCTATTCCACCAAATTCCCATCCAATACAGAATCTCTCAGATAGACCATCATACCCCCCAAGCTAGGATAGAGTCAAACTCTAGCTTATGTGCAGTCAGTGTGAATTGAGGGGCAATGGTCTGTCTTGACATACTTGCAGCAGCTGGCAATATGCTGAATGATAGAGGTTTGTCTTCATCTTCACTTTTATTTTCCAAGACCTCATCAACAGCTCTGATCACTAACTTCCAGTCCTCAGAAGTATCTTCCTCTTCATCTACTGAGTCTGGCAAGTCATGGATTTGAACAAATGCAGGCTTGAAGAGTGTACTTTGAAATGTAGCCTGCTTGTTACACCCCAACCGTGCATCTTAACCACGGGTGCGACTTAATTGACAAAAGAACACAATGGAATAAAGACATTTACTATTAAAGTTTCATAATATTAAAAAAAATCCCAATTACATAAGTTTCGAATTAAACCAAACAGATAACATGTTCAAAAGACAAGCAACTTAAAATAAGATTCTCCAATTGATATCTAGGCAAATCCTATGTGATATTGACTTGACCTATCACGAGCTTAATCACCTGAAACATGTACGAAAAACAAGTGTCTACTAAAAATAGTTGGTGAGAAATCACAGGTTTAATAAAAGTATAAGTTTGGCAAAGGTGACAATTCATATTCCAAGATCATCATATAGCACGTAATAAAACAAACACATGATTAGCAAATCCAACCTAAAATGACGAGTAACGAATAAGTGGTACAACTCGCAAGTTGCACTAATAACGAATAAGATGTCCAACCAAAAGTTGTCCATAAAGTATATGCGGTTTCCATCCTATGGCCCATATCTGTACTACCGTTGGCTTGAAAGTTTCAAGTTAAGGATTTGCAAGTTTAACGTTTATCATGTTGTGTTCATTTACTCACATACATATATGATTCGCTTGTTTTAGAATTGTTTGAAAACGTGTTTTAATGCGTGCCAACGCGTACATGTTTCCCCCAAAACGATTTGAATAAAGTGGGGCAATGAAGTCTCACCTTGAAAGCTAGACGAGATAAGAAACTTGAACGAATAGACGAGATGAATTATGGACCAGACCCTAAACAAATAAATAAACCAGTTTTAGGGTAGGTTCGATGGTTACGAGTGTTAGATAGGCGGTTCGGGTCATAAGATTAAGAATTAGTTGCAAAAATAGAGTTTTAGTTGATTTTCAGATTTGGACAGCAAAGTAGCTGAACAGAAACGGGATTGTTAAAAATATCAAACGACGTCTAAAAATTATGAAATTTTACAGGGAATTAGTTTAAGTCGTTCCAAAGAAGTTTCGTTTAGAAAGTTTTTCCATTTGAGACTCGGATCATGGCCAAAATAGTCCAACAAGACAGAAGGTACTGAAAAAGGTTTCTGTCCCGTTTTGGCTACTACGGAGTCATACTTTTGAATTAGAAAACGATCCAATTATGGTAGGAAAGGAAATTCGACGAACTACGTCGTGGAAATTGAGTTTGATCAGTTTAGATTAATTATGGTCAAGTTACGCTCAGTTAAATTCAGCACAGTTTCTGTCCAAAATCAATGGTTGCACTTAAGTGGTCCGTTTAGGGTTTTAAGATTACCGAACGCGCAAATAAAAATTAGACGAATGTTATTATGTTATTATAATACATAATATAATCATATTAGTTTAGCCAAAACGTCCCGTGTCACCGGTCTAGCCATGATATTCACAGAAGCGTTTTGGAGAATCACAGAATGCAATCGGCATAGCCGACACGAGCAAGCGGATTCTATATTTAATTAGCGTGTGAGTTCATATAAGTGATAATATAGAATAAATAACATGTTTTAATTTAGCAAGAACATACTAAAGCATCGACAGAGCCACTTTTGCAATAGTTGTCTTGAGGATTCGCAGAATGCGACGGCATAGCCGCCATTGCAAACGGGATCCTTTGTTTGTTAGTTGGTGATGTTAGCTTGATTTATTAGTTTGATTAAGATTATTAGAGGGTTTTTAGGGCTGAGGTTTCACATGATCAAGTGATCATGGATAGAAAATAGAAAAAGATTGAGGGGATGAAGGAAGAATAAAATAAAAAAACGGTATTCAACTTCGGAGGGTTACTTACTTGTTTGATCTTCAAACCCTTGGAATCCTCTAAGGGATTTTCGAAATATTCAAGGTTGGGAAGGGATTTCACAACTTAGGAGGGGTTGGGAGTGTTTGAGAGAGAATTAGCAAAGAAAACAAGGTCCTAAGCCTCCTATTTATACTAATGGTTGAAGGGGTGTAAATATGGAATGTCTTGGAAAGCAATTTAGGGTTTTAGGGCCCTCAAATCTGCGAAATTTTCCTCAATGGGGCTGGGTTTTTTGTGATTTCTTGCTTGGGCTAGGTCCAAGAGTAGGTGGGTTGGGTCCTAGCTTGATCCGGTTGAGTGCGCGCATTCGAAAATTGCGATTTTAAGCATTTCTAAGCGAAATTGGCAAATGTTTTCAACATTAAAGTTGATTGTCATAACAAAAAGATTATGTTTAGCTAAAAACATTTAAGTTAAAGTTACGATATTCGCGTATAGTAGTTGGCGATCGGTGGGCGAGAAAACGGACTTTTTGATCGTTTTTCGAATTTCAGGATTTATTTAAGGAAAGTTTTGCAAACAAACTTTGTTTTAATTAAATAAATGAATATTTTAAACATTTAAAACATAAATTAATGTCATGTTAAACGATTTGTCGGTCGTGGACGGTACGTAGTTAACGACGGTTTAAAAGGCGAACGATCGCACGAAAGTACTAACTAGTACTTTTAAGCATCAATTCACATTGAATGGGTTGTAAGAACATGTTTGAGATGTATGGGGGTGGTTCATGTGTATTTAATGTGTCGTAAAGATAAATTAAGTCTACGTGCGATCCATGAATCAATCACAGATAAGTATAAGTCTTTGAAATCAAGCATAAACGTAATGTTTCACATGTGAACTATTATTGTAACAACGTCTGAATAGGATTTCAAGTAAAATGAAATGTCATGCGGATTTTCATTGATAAGTCTAGAATGAGTACAAGTAGTGAAAATCAGAAGTGTCACACTGCTCTTATATCCAGTCATCAAGACTATCCTTATCATCTTCAGCAGTAACTATCTCCCCTTTTTTGGTTGCATCAGTGCATAGAGTTTCATCTGTTTGAGTTCCCACTGATACAAGGGAAGGATTAGTCACAGATGGGCATTTATGAGCTTCATGCATAGAGACTTGGTGCTTTAGTTTGGACGCCTCAGCCTCTAGCATTGCCACCATGGCCATCAATTCCAAATTTTCAAGTTTCAGTCTGTCCTCATCCACAGTTGTGGAATCCTTGGAACTAGATGGGGCCTTACGCCTAGACTCTGCATCCCCATCACCCTGGTTTTCTTGGCACCTAGGATTCCTCTCAGTGAAGAGTGTTTCAAGAGAAACATCCTCACAGTGAGTTGCCGTGGTTGGGGACTTAGTGATGTTATCACTGTCCTCCTAGTCAATTGATGTACCAGTAGTAGTGATAGCCCTTTCCACATTCACTATATCATCACTCCCAGAGTGAACCTTCTTAGGTGATGAACTTGGGCTGGGTACATTACCAGCCAAGTCAATCAATACCTCCGAGATAGTGGTAGTTGGAGAAGGCATATCATCTTGACTAGGTGACTCTGTACTTAAGTTCAGAGAAGAAAAATAATGAAAGGGCTCAGAAGGTTGTTCTATGGATCTGGGATGTGATCCTGATCCTAATAGAAGAACTTCCAAGGAAGTCTCTCTAATAATTTGGCTATCCCTTTTGATATTCTCATCAGAATGTTGGGATTCTGAATGAGGGCTTTTAGGTTGGGATTGGGCCTGCGAGACAAGAATAGAAGGAGTCTTCTTGCTCCTTTTTCTTTTTATGGTATAGCTTGCCTCAACTGGAGCCCTGTGTTCTAGTTGGGCTTCCAAAATAGGTGTAAGTATTTATTGTGCTTGTGCACCCTCAATAGGATGCACATGGGTTCGAACAATGGAAGTAGATTGATGTTCAGGCTTTGAAGTGGACGGTGTGGGATCAGTATCAGCTGGGATTGCTTAACTGTCACCCTATGTACTTTGTATGTTCATCATTGTAGATAACAATGGAACATTGACCCCTGAGAAATTTTTTGAAACAATTCTCATACTTTGAAAAATATTATTTTTATGTCCCAGCATAAGGTAGATTCTTACAGGTTTGGAAAGATCTTTTAGTTCATTGTTGAAAACTTCCTGCAAGAACCTTGGGTAGATAAAGAATGCCTGCTTTGCACCTTCTTGAAGGTTATATCTCATACCTTCAAAAATGAGATGTGCAAAGTTGAAACCTTGGACAGTGACCATACCATGAACAGCAGAGGCGAGAGCAGAACTCACTTGATGCCATCCACTTCTCTTCTGGGATATGCACTGTAGAAGAGTGTGGCATAGAAACTTCCATGGAGGGCCCATCAGCGCCTTTTCAACAGTATATTCGTTATGATTTCCAATGTATCCTATGGATACAAAGGTCCTCATATACTCTTCCCTAGTGTATGAAATGGCAGCCCCCTCGTCCTGAAGCTTGAGGTGTTTTCTAAGAGTAGCTTCAGTGACGATGATGTCTTTGCCATCTACCGTGGCTTAGATTTGGGGAATCCCCTGTTTGGTAGAGTAGACGGAGGTGTTCCAAAAATCCTCCATATGAGGGATGTATATGGTAGGGTTGATGGTTAGTGCAAAATATATCTTTGATCGACAAAGAAAATAGATCATATCAACGAACCCTTCGGACTTCTTTCCTTTAACTGGGTATGCAGTGAGATTATGGTAGGTTGAAAACTTGTCATCGGGATGGTTTATGTCGACCTCTGCCATTGTCGTTGGATTTGGAGGGAAGGAGGAAGTCTTTGAAAGGTGTTTAAGTATAGAAAGCTTTGAATGCTTTGAATGCTTGAGAGAAAATGGTGAGAGTTAGATCGGAATTTAATGTAAAGAGGTTAAGGAGAAATTTGATTTATGATATAACGACAGAAGAGGGAAAAAGCAAAGTTACTTATACAGTACAACCCATTCACTTTTCACTGTTTTATAGCTGTAATACACTATAGTAGTCATGGTAAAGACTGAAAGTACTTTTTACAGCGGGTAAAAGTTAATTTGGATATATTTTTACCCATCAGCAGCAAGCTTGGTTGCTGCAGATGGTTAAGCCTATCCGCTGCAAACTTGATTGCTGCGGATGGTTAAGTCTGTTAGCAGCAAACTCAATTGTGGCTGATGGATGTAATGGTCTGTAGCAAAGATGTTGCTGCTGATTGCCTTAAAGATATCCGCATGAAACTTGTTCCTGCTGATAACTTAAAGCAGTCAGTGGCAAATTCTTTAATGCTTATGATTAGACCTGTCAGCAGCAAAAATGGTTGCTGCTGACTTATAACTTTTATTTACAACAAAAGACAAACACATTTATTAAAAAAAATTTAGAGACAAATTTTAGTCAAAGTTCATCATACCAATGGATTCAACTAAATATCTAAATCTAGCTTCATCAAAAGGTTTTGTAAACAAGTCAGCATATTGCTCATTGGTATGGACTTTGGTTAAAATTATTCCCTTTTTTCTCAGCTTGATCTCTTATGAAGTGATACCTGATGTCAATGTGCAATGTATTCTGCTTCTACTGTAGAAGTTGATACACAGGTTTGCTTCTTGCACTACCATGAAATCAGTCTTCCTCCCAGAAACTAACATTCCCCTGATGTGGATTTTTTGTCCAAGTTGCATCCTCCATAGTCACTGTCAGTGTATGCATACAGGTTGAACTTATCATTTTTAGAATACCATAGCCCAAGCCTTGGGGCTCCCTTTAGGTATCTAAAAATTCTTTTGAGAGCTTGAATATGTGTATCATTTGGAGCTGCTTGGAATCTTGCACAAAGGCATACTGCAAACATGATATATGGCCTTGAGGCAGTGAGATACATGAGTGATCCTATCATTGCACGGTTCTGATGTTGATCAGTGTCTTGACCATCTTTGTCTGGAGTCAGTTGATGGTGCACTTGTATTGGAGTTCTTGCAGCAGAGCAGTCAGCCATCTTGAATCTTTCCAAAATGCTCTTGACATATTTGGATTGGCTGATAAAGATTCCATTTGGAACTTGTTTGACTTGAAGACCCAAAAAGAAATTTAGTTCACCCATTAAACTCTTTTCAAACTTTGAGTTCATTAGGACCTCAAAGTCTTTACACAACTTCTTCCATGTTGATCCAAATATGATGTCATCAACATAGATTTGTACGAGTGGGATTTCTCCCCCTTCATCTTTGATAAACAAGATCTAGTCAATGGCACCTCTTCTGAAGTTGTTGCTTAGTAGATATCCAGACAGAGTTTCATACCAGGCTCTTAGAGCTTGATGTAAGCCATAAAGAGCTTTGTCTAGTTTGAACACTTTGTTAGGATGTGCAGGGTCTACAAAGCCTGGAGGCTGTCTGACATATACTTCCTCACCAATATTCCCATACAGAAAGGCACTCTTGACATCCATTTGATAAACTATGAAATTCTTGGATGCAGCATATGCTAGGAAGATTCTGATGGCCTCCATCCTGGCAACAGGAGCAAAGACTTCATCATAGTCAATTCCCTCTTCCTGAGTGTAGTCTTGAGCTACAAGTCTGGCTTTGTTCTTGACTACAATGCCTCTCTCATCTTACTTGTTCCTGAATACCCATCTTGTGCCAATAGCAGTTTGACCAGGTGGAAGATCAACAAGTTTCCAGACATCATGCCTCTTGATTTGCAGCAACTCTTCCTGCATTGCCTCAATCCAACTGCTGTGTTTCAGAGCTTCATCTATCTTCTTTGGTTCTACCTGAGATAGAAAGCAGGAATACAGACATATATTGGCCTCATGATTTTTGCTTCTTGTTTGAACTCCTTGGTGAACTTGGCCAATGATTTCTAGGGGATGTTCCTTGTTGATTCTCTGTGCTGGTACAACATCCAATTGTATTCCTTGCTCAAGATTGCTCTGATTCTGACCAGGAAACTCTTTATTCATGGTGGAAAAGTCTTCAATATCAACAACATTATCAGCATTAGCATCAATAGCATCTGCAGCAGATGCCTCTACCTCATTTACAGATGTGTCTTGAAGTTCATTCTGATTTTCATTCTCAAAGAGGCTGCTGCTGGTGACATTTGAGAGGCTGGTTCTGGCTTCACTAGCTTCAATAACTTCCACAACATATGGAGGATCAATAGATGGCCTTTTCAGTCTTATAGAGGGACTAGTGAACTCCAATCTGTAGTCAGTGGAAGATGTGGAAGATTTAGAAGCTGGTGCTTTGGAAGAGGTAGACTCCATATTTGAGAAGATGAGAGGCTCAAATATTTGTGTGAAGGAGTATATATCAAAGAGCCAGTCTGGGCCTTTTCCCTGTCCACATGCAATGTGTTCCCTACAGTCCACATTGGTTGATTCTTCCACAATTCTTGTTCTTGAATTGAATACTCTGTAGGCCTTGGATTGAGAGGAATAGCGCACAAAGTATCCTTCATCATATTTGGCACCAAACTTAGGAAGAACCCCGTGTGTGATCAGAATGGTGCATGGATATCCAAAAGGTTTTATAAATCTAATGTAGGGAACTCTTTTGAACCAGAGTTCATAAGGTGTCTTGTTGAGAGGCTTGACAATGAGAACTCTATTCTGCACATAGCAAGTTGTGCTGACTGCTTCTGCCCAGAATGTGAGAGGCAGTTTTGAATCAGCCAACATTGATCTTGCTGATTCAATTAGAGTTCTGTTTCTCCTTTCAACAACCCCATTTTTTTGAGGAGTTCTTGGAGCATTGTATTGTCTTTCTATTCCCTTGCTCTCATAGAAACAGTTCAGAGTGTGGTTCTTGAACTCTGTACCTTGATCACACCTTATGACTTTAACTTTCTGATTGCTTTGATTCTCTACCCTCAGAATGTAGGATTTAAGAATCTCAGCAGTTTCATTTTTTATTCTCAAGAAGTATACCCATGAGAATCTAGTATAGTCATCAGTTATCACAAGACAGTATGACTTCTTGCCCATTGACATGACATTTGTAGGACCAAAGAGATCCATATGCAGCAGTTGTAATGGAGTGTCACTTGAATTCAATGTGTTAGGCTTGTGAGAACTCTTGTGTTGCTTCCCCTTCAAGCATGCAATGCAATGATCTTCGAGTTGGAATTCTTTGTCAGGAAGCCCTCTGACAAGATTTCCCTTCACCAACTTGTTAATGGTTTTTACATTTACATGGCTTAATCTCATGTGCCAGAGAGCTGATTCATCAACTGATGCCTTTGACAGAAAACAAGATACACTACCAGATGGAGTGACCTCACTCATGTCAAGCACATATAGGTTATCTTTTCTCTGAGCAGTCAATAGGATCTTCTCTGGAGGAGGTTTGTTTAAGCCAGGGGATAACACAAAACATTCTTTATCTGTGAAAAGCATCCAATGCCTTTGATCACAGATCTGGGACACACTCATGAGATTGAAGTCTAATTCTTTGACATAGTTTACTCTTTCAATACTCATCCTTTCATTGGACACAATTCCTTGTCCAGTAATTGATCCTCCTTTTGAATCACTCCCAAAAGGAACATATCCTCCATTGAAGTGTCTGAATTTGGAGAGGATGGATCTGTTGCCGGTCATGTGCCTGGAACAACCACTGTCTACGAACCAGGTGTTATTCTTGTGACCTGCTTGTCCCTACACATGAGAGAGATCTAATTAGAGGGAGGAACCCAAGAACTTGCAGACTTGGGTAAGTGTGTCTTTGGATCAGCAACATCAGTATGCTTACACTCAATGGAGCCAATGATGATACTTTGAGGGATAGAGGCTGGGATCTTGGCTTTCCATTGTTGAGGAGGTGGTTTTCTAGATTTCTTTGCTCTGTCAGCAGCTGATGTTGCTTTGGCTGCTACAGATTTGCTTTGTCAGCAACATATTTTGCTGCTGAGGAGTTTGGCTTATCAGCAACATATTTTGTTGTTGCTGATGGTTTTACTTAAGCAGCATCAGACTTGGTTGCTGCTGAAGGCTTGTCCTTTGGTTTCTTGGGCTTCACTTGATCAACAGCATTTTTGCTGGCTGCTGATGGTTCAACAACAGATGTACGCTTCTCCTTCTTTTCCTTGTTACCAGATGGTTTCTCTGTAGAAGTTCTTTTGTTGATAAGCTTTTGGTTAGGAGGGGCTTGATGAAGATACTGGTTGAAGGGATTAAATTCACAATTTGCTGCAAAGTGGTCTGATTCACCACAGATGATGCAAGATTGTTGAGGTGTTGGCAGCTGCTTCCTTGGTAGGGAGAGAGTTTCTGAAATGAGTTGCCTTGGCTTCAAAACTTCTTACCTTTTTGTTCTTGTTTGTCTTCTCAAAAGCATGTTACATGAGGTTTCTTTGATGCTGAAGGTAGTAGAAGCAGGTGCTGGAAGTATGGTTGTATTTGCCATAGACAAAGCATGATTTAGCCAATTTATCCCTTTGAAAGTACACGTAGTCCTTTTTCTTGAATAAGTCTTTGAAATTCCATGGGTGGGCTTTGTTGTGCTCAAAGGTGGCTTCCTCCAATGTCTTTTGAACATATGGAGCTCTCTCTCTAGGTTGAATGGCTTTGAATTAAGGATTGGGTTGGTGGAGGTTGAAGACTGCCCCTTTTCAACAGTTAGCTTTCTTCCTTCTTGATGATAGCTGATTTTGATTTGTTTGGTGAGTTGAGGTACTGGTATTGAAGGGATGAAGGGGCTTGGACCGTTGGTTTGAATAACTTCAAAGGTAGGTAGTGATGGAGCTTCATTGGTTTCAGTGGAGTCTGAGCATGTGGACTCAGAATCAGATAAAGTAGTGCATTCTTGCATAGAGGTTTCTTGGACAACAGGATCAAGATTTCGGTTAGCCAGATCAAGATTGGAAATATTGAAACTTGGTTCATGAATGGCTACATAGTCAGCAGGTGGAGGAACAGCATTGTAGGGTTTTTCAGCTTGAAACCCAAGTCCAGCAGTTACCCTTTCATGAATTTGAGCATCCAAAAGTCTTTGCAGCTTTTTGGATGCAAACTCATATTTTTCCACTTGGACCTTTTGGTCTGCTAATTCAGCCCTTGTATCCTTTAACTTAACCAGAATATCATCAATCTGAGTTTCAAGGTTTTTTTGTTCATGTTTTAATGATGAAATCTCTTTCTTTAAGCAGTTAATCTTTTCTTTGTAACTGTTTTCAACCTTTTTAAATTCAGATTTCATTTGGTGAAACTCTTCATTTTGATCTATGAGATTCTGGTTATGTTTTCGATATCCAAGAACCTTATCAATACAAGCCTGAGTACAAAGATGTTCATATACCTGAGGTGCTATCTCTGATGTGTCTGCCATGAGAGCTTGATTGTTGGCAGGAAGATCCTCATACTGGAAGCTCCAGTCAAAGTCAGTCATTCCAACAGTTGCACAAGCTGCAGTTTGAGCAGGAAGAGTGGCTTGTTGCTGTTGTTGTTGTCTTGACTGAGTTTGGTAGCAGCAACTGGGTTTGCCTTTGGTGCCTTGCATTCTTTAACAAAATGACCAAGTTGGTTACAGTTGTAACATCTCAGTTTGCTTATGTCCAAGCCAACTCTGGTGTTGGAGTTGTTGCTTGGGATTGGTCTTCCTATTCTAGAGTAGAACCTTTTTGCTCTAAGAGAAAGCATGGCATAGGAGTGTTGTATGTCCATTTCTTCTAGATCATCTGGGTGAAAACATTCCAGATCTTCCTTGATAAAGGACATATTGCTTGAGTTTTCAGAGACAAAGGCAGCAGAGTTTGTTTAAGGTGGGGCTTCAAAAAGAAATGGTGAGTTGTTTAATTGTGAGTTAGAGTCTGGGGATGTGTAACAATAGGAGGGTAGTAGTTGCTTGAACTGGGAACTGAGTGGTCAGAGTGAAGTGCAGAGGAAGTGGTGGTGGATGATGAGGCTGTTGAGTAACTTGAGTTTCTCTCTTTGGCTTGAATCATTTCTAATTCATAAGTCTTTAGCATGCCGAACAGCTCAGTCATATGTAGAGTCTTCAAATTTTCAGTTCTTCTGATTTACACCGTGTAAAGTGCCCAGCAACTTGGAAGAGACCTGATAAACTTTTTGAGAATGTCCTCATTCTCCAACTTCACCTTAGAGCATTGTAGCTCTCCCACAAGGTAAGTGTACCTGTTGTACAACATGGTAAGAGACTCACCTTCCTTCCAGACAAAGTTCTCATATTGTTAATTCAGAATGTCTCTTCTATTTTCTTTCACCTCTTCCGACCTAGCAAATATCTTCTCAAGAGCCTTCCATAGCTCCTTGGCAGTCTTATATTCTCTGAAGTTATGAAAGACTTCATTTGGCAAGCACATCTGAATGGCTCCCAAGGCTTTGAAGTATACCTCCATCTTCTTGATATCTCATCTGAATACTTTGAGGGTTCTTGGGGGACTGATGGACCTCCGGAATCAGCAGAGGCCACCATGGGTATATATGGTTCATCTTTAATGGATCTCCACATCCCATACTCTTGATAGCAGAAGAAACTTTCCATCATGTTCTTCCACATATCATAGTCATCTTCAGACACCAGTCTTGGTGGTCTGTTGATGCTACCAGTATCATCAAAACCATTGTTTTGAGCCATTTCAGAGTAAATGGTGTTTTAGCAAAGAGATAGTAGTGAATAGAACCAGAGAGTGATTAAACAAGTGTGAGTTTGTTTAATCTGAGAGCCAAAGCTCTGATACCACTTGTAGGATCGGTGAATACAAGATGGTTCTATTCTAGTTGAGATTGGCGAAAACAATCACAACTATACAATGTAAACAGGTAAACACAAAGAATACTGATAAATACAAATTGTATTAAGCTTCAATGTTTACAAGATTATAGAGAAAACTCTAAGGAAGCACCCTTGTACAAATGAAGATACAATACATATAAAGGAACTTAGAATCAAGACAAACTCTTGATTCTAAGGATCAGATCAAACATAGACCGTTGATCTTGGACAGTTACAAGCTATGCTACAATTGGTAGACAACTAAAAGACAAACTGCAGCAAACAGTTGTGACCAGGTCAAAAGTCTTCTTTGGAATCTTTGCATGAGACTTCAGAAGTAGTAGCTTTGTCTTTAATCATCTTCACCAATAGCATTCCTTCTGCTGATAGATGAGTCAGTGTTGTAGCAGAGGTGTCAGTAGCAAAGTCAAAGCTGCTGATGATTTGCCTATCAGCAGCAACTCTGGACTTCAGCAGATAAGGCTGTCCACAGCAAAGTTGTTCATCAGCAGGAGAACAACTATCAGCAGCAAACAATCTTATCCGCAACAGCTTGTTGGTCAGCAGCAAAATTGTGGAGTCCGCAGCAGTTGTACGTAGAGAATTTTGTAGCCATCAGTCTTTATATCTACAAGGGCCGCATGGGAAGATTTGTGTCGTACATTAAATGCTCATGATATATATTGTGTGAGAAATATTTTTCTCTAGGGTTATGCGTGAGGTGTAAGTATAATTAATGTGCCACATAATTTCTAGTATATTGTTTGTGTTATGTGTTCGTTGTGGTATGTTTGCATCGTGTCATTATGATACAGCAAATGGGATTGTGAAGGATGAGGTCCTTCGGGAAGTCACCAAGGGTGACGTTTATTTAACAGACTAATGATGAGCTCGGGGTGTGTCGAACGCCCTGACGAGGGTAACCCTGATGATGGTGCAGTGACGAGGTATGTGTTTACGTGGGTATTTATATATGTGTGGTATTGCATGCAAACATTGAGTTATATTGATTATGCATGTGGTGATATTATTGCGGTAAAGTTAGTGTGACGTGTGGATGTCATCATTGTGGTATGTAGAGTTAAATTGACCATTGTGTTGGGAATATAACGTGACATGTATAAGTGTCGTGTCGGTTAATTGTGAGAGCCTTGGTTAAGGCCGAGTAAGTTAATGTCTAGAGTTTGTTGTGTTAATGAAGAGATGAGTTAATGCTTGTTCTTGGGTATAAGTTATTAGTATAGTCAGTTGAGTCTATGTCAACGAGGTGATGAGATTATTATTATTATTATTATTATTATTATTATTATTATTATTGGTAGTACGGGCTGAGTCCCGGTGATGAACGGCTATGGGAGTGGGATAGGGGTGTTAACTATTTGTTAATGAAACGTAAAACTATTTTATTAAGGACCGGATGGTCCTGAGTGGAAATAACTAAGGAATATGACGTGATGGTGTTTGGTTTAAATTAAACTATTAGAACTCACTCAGCGTAGCTGACTTTGTGTGTACGTTCAATTGTTTGGCAGGTAAGCGTAGCGTTGACGTATCTTGGCTTGGGAGCGGTGCTACTTGGATTGGTGCGCAGGAATTCGTGAGGTAAATTTACTAACATAAAATCATAATAAATGATTTTTAGAAAGACTTCCGCTGTAATATGAATAATAATAAATGCGTTTTAAAAAGAATGACTCGTTACGAGAACCAATTGTAGGATGCCCGGGTTGGGGTCTTACAAGTTGGTATCAGAGCCGTGGTATAAGAGAAAATCGATGTTTTTATAAAATAAAATACCTTAACTTCAACTGAAAATGGGACGAGGGTGAAACGAATGCCGCCACGAGTAACCGCGAGCCAAGATGTACGTCTTTCGAGTTAAGCAGTAATTATTAATTACATTTGTTGCACTAGGTAAAGCGATTAGCGTGAGTAAGTGATTTGTGGTTCCGTGTGGGAACATGATGTGTGTTATGTGCTATAGTAGTAAGTAGAACTACGTGGAGTATATGGTACAATTAACTGGTATTATGTTTTGGCGATTTGAGTACTGTAGAATTGAATTGATTGTGATTATGTGGGACGGTTTGGTTTGTTGACGTGCTTTAATGATGTTCTGTGTAACCATGTGTAGTGTACAAGTGTGATTATTATTGTTTTGGGTAAAAATTACGTGAACTAACTTTGTAACCAAATTTCGAAAGAGAGATAGAGTGCTTTGCAAAATCAATATGAAACTATATAAAAAGTAAAGATCGACACGGATGATTACGAGGAAAGCCCCTGATCCTTGATGATCTTCGGCATAAAACCTCGGGAGCCTACGAAAGTCGGGCTGCCTTGATAACTTTTATAAAATTGAAACTGTTGAGTACAAAGAGAGCAAATGAGATCGTATGCTAAGTGTTACAGTACTCGCGAGTGCGGGTGTTGTGTCTTTTCCTATACCATCTATCGCGTATTAAATACAAAAATATGCATAACTAACTATCTGATATTCTAATATTTGACTCTATCTTCTCATATGACCGTTGTAAACTTTTCCACGCATATTCCACACGTTCTACACGTGATCCACGTCCATTGAGCGAGTCTTTAGGCACGTATTAGTTTGCAAATGCTTCACCCGTGATTAATAAAATAATAAACAAGTAGCCGTTAGTAATACTCAGGATACTAACCTTATCGGGATACCGGATCTTGGATCACGCATTACTCAGGATCCTGCTCTGAATTTTAACCCATAACAATTGTCCCCGAAATTTGACAGCTGTAGTTACGAGTTATAGCTGTAAAATTTTTTAATTTCAAATTTATCACTTAATACGGCTACTTGATAAGACGTGGTACAGGAAACGAGGGTGTGAGGAGACGTGAATCGATGCGGTTATAATTACACATAATTATTCTTTTTTTCACTTCATTCCGGCTTCATCTTCTCCATTTTCTCTCTGAGATTCTAGGTAACAATCTCATCTTTTTCTTATTTTTCCTGATTTTTTGCTTTCGAAATGGCCAAGAAGAATACTTGTTCTTCTACTCCTTCTGATGATCTCTGTAGTCAGAAATTAATAGTGAATCCAGATTCTGAGAAGTGCACATTCACGGATCTTGATATTTAATCCCTCAAATCTGGTGGCTTTTTTTTGGGTAAAAATTATACAAATTAACTTTGTAACCAAATTTCGAAAGTGAGGTAGAGTGCTTTGTGAAATCAATATGAAACGATATAAAAAAATAAAGATTGACACGGATGATTACGAGGAAAGCCCTTGATCCTTGATGATCTCCGGCATAAAACCTCGGGAGCTAACGAAAGTCGGGCTGCCTTGATAACTTTTATAAAACTAGAACTGTTGAATACAAAGAGAGCAAATAAGATCGTATGCTAAGTGTTATAGTTGATTGCGTAGGTGTTGTGTGTGTTTCTAAACGATCCATTGCGTATTAAATATAAGAATATGCGTAACTAACTATCTAATTTTTTAGCTCTTAACTCTATCTTCTCATATGACCGTTGTAAAGACTTCTACGCACATTCCACACGTTTCATTTGACTCCACGTCCAAGTCTTTAGGTGTTAGTGATTGCACACGTTCTTCCTGCGAATAATAAAGCAATAGACAAGTAGCCGTTAGTAATATTCAGGATACTGACCTTATCGGGATACCGGATCTTCGATCACGCAGTACTCAGGATCCTGCTTTGAATTTTAACCCGTAACAATTGTCCCCAAAATTTGATAGCCGGATATTTATTTAACAGCTGTAAAATTTTTGAATTTTGAATTTTCACTAAATGCGGCTACTTGATAAGACTTGGTGCGGGAAACGAGGGTGTAAGGAGACGTGAATCGATGCGGTTATAATTGCACATACTTATTCTTTTCTCTCCCTATTCCGACTTCATCTTCTCCAATTTCTCTCTAAGATTCCAGGTAACAATCTCATCTTCCTCTTATTTTTTCTGATTCTTGTTTACAAAATGGCCAAAAAGAATACTCGTTTGTCTACTTCCTCAGATGATCTCTGCAGTCAAAATTTAATAGTGAATCCCGATTCTGAAAAATGTACTTTTACCGACCTTGACATTCAATCATTGAAATCTGGAGGCTTTTTTCTCGAAGATACCGTTTTTAGGCCTTTTCACCCAAAAACTAGGGTTGATTTCACGTCGGAGAGTTTGGTCTGCTTTCCATATTTTCCCTTTTCTCTTGGTTTTACTTATCCATTTCCTTCTCTTACCACTGACTTCTTCCAGAAGAGTGGCCTTAGTTATGCTCAAATCATGCCTATGGTTTGGAGAACTTTGCATACCCTTGAATTTCTTATTCAACATCACGCCATAGACTTTTCTGCTTCAGAGTTAGCCCACGTTTATAACCTTAGGAGCCATGTTCCCGATTCCTATTCCAAATCAAAAATGGCATAATCCATCTGATCTTGAAAATGACTCAGAACGACTCGAACTGGAAAAACAATTTCTTTTTCGTGAGAAGAGACTCAATTCCTAATGGGGATAAGTTGCCAATCAAATGGATTGTGAAGGGTAGGATTCTGTCTTGCAGGATCTTTTAGAAGTTTGATATCTATGATATTGATTTTTGATTTTTATTTCAGCGCCAAAGTTTGATATCCTTGCTCCTTCTACTCCGGATACTGCTAAGAAGGTTGCTGCTTTATTCAGCTGCGAACCCATCGAGCGGACTTTCAAGTTTAAACTTCCCCAAATTGAGGTTAATTCTGAAGCTTCTTTCTTCGAGTCAACTATGTCTGGTAAGAAATACAGCGACATTTTCCCTTATTGGTTATGAATAATAAAAATAAATTAACCTGATCTTTTCAAATAGGTGCACGAAGGGCTGGTTCCAAGTTTGCTTTGGAAGATATTGACAGCATGGTTTCCAAGGGCAAAGTTATCAAGAAGGAGGTCCAGCCGAATGCGACTTCAGCAGTTAAACTGATTGCTCCCAGACCTGAACCTTCCACTTCTAAGCCATATTCCAACAAGAAACGGAAGATATCTGATCCCGCCGAACTGTCCATGCAAGATTGCATAGACTTTGCTGATGCTCACAGGATCCTGCATAACCTCAGTCATTTAGTGAGTAATATTTATTATCCTAAATAATAGGATTGGTCCTGCATATTAACTAATATGTTAAGTGAAATAGTCTCTGAACAAGATGGCTATGTTCCACAATCAACTCTTAAAAGAGTCTGATGCGAACAAGCTGAAGATCCTGGAATTGCAGAAGAATGAAGCCGTCAAGGATAAGAAGCTTTTCGATATCTCCAGGGAACTTGCCCAGGTTAAAACTGAAAAGCAGGAGATGCTTATCCAACATGCTCGAGATGTTGACGAGTCTAATGAGCAAGCCAAAGCTTCCTCTGCTATTTCTATCTTCCAGTCTAGGATCAAAATGGCCAAGGAAGCCGAGGACAAGGATTTTGATAGAAGCACTTGGGATGTTGAAGAGTGGAAAGAGGTTGGTAGCTGAGCTAGGAGGAGAACTGACATTGAAAAATGATGCAGGGAAAGTGGTGGCTGAGGATCAGGTTCAAGGTTCGGCACAGGTAGCTGAGGAGCACGACATCGAGGGTGTCGGGAAGCAGGTCGATCAGGGCAATGAAGGTAATGATGCCTAGGCCCGAGCACTGATGTTTATGGTTTTAGTATGAATGTCTTTAGTTTGTTGGCTTTCGAACAATTTAACTTTTTTAGCTGTTGGGATCCCAAAATGGGATAGACAATTTGTTGACTTGGTCTCGGGTGGATGGTTCCTGTTTTGGATGAAGCCCGGGACACTTTCTATTTCCTGCATTACTAATGTTAGCATCTTTTGACTATTTGCCATGATTGCCATATGTATAGTTATGTTTGTAGAAAGTTAGGATTTGTTAGGTAATTAGATCTTAGAAAAAACAAGTTTGTGTATATTTTTAGGATACCATATCCTCAACAGCACCTTGATTCTTTACCAAACTTTGACTTTGGAATGTACAGTTCAGTTTTGATAAATTGAGCAAGTCATGACTTAGTAAAATAATTTTTTGCTTCTACCTTTAATGGTGAATCAAGAAGTAGCCTTGAGTATAAAAACTAAAATAGATAGATAGACATACCAGATATTTGGTAACTATTTCAAGAAGTGTTATAACCTTGAGTTGTCCCATGTGTATGTTTATCAATCATATTGTATGATCAGTAATAGAACTTCATGATTCTCATAAGTCTTCACTCCGATTGAGAGTCTTGAGTTAGCGTATCAATGATAAGCATTTGCTAAGTATTAAACATTTGTGATATATAAAAAACATGGGCCAAGCTAGTAACGTGGGCCAAGCCAGAATAACGTGGGCAAGCCAGAATAACGTGGGCTAGGCCAGAATAACGTGGGCCAAGCCAGACTTGAGTTAGCATGCAAATGCTAAAAACCTTAGGAGTAACACGTCTGTTACTATCATAGAGAACAAGTTATAGCCAACATTGATGAAATTTTCAGCCACTTTTACATGGACTGGTCGCACCACCTTGAACTATACTCGAACATCGTGCGCTACTGGCAGAGTGTTTAAACTCAATTCTTAGAAAGGTGAAAACCTTTAAACCTTAGAATGTATGCAGGATACGTTAACGTAGGAGAGATGGCAAATCTCTATCTTGTGTTGGGATCCTTGGAGATACTTCCTACAAAACAGGAATTCTTGGTGAAGGTGGGTGTTAGCACGCTCAAGTCAGTATATTGATATGAAATGATAATAATAATAATAATAATAATAATAATAATAATAAAATTAATTGAAATGAAAAGAATACGTACCATTCTAAGTTAGAATATAAATTCTAACTTACATGAAATAGGCTTTTAGATGAATAGCGTTCCAGGATCTTGGCAAGATATCTCCTTACTTAGTTGCTAACCAATAAGCGCTCTTGCTAGCTTCTGAATCAATTAAGTATGGGTCTTCCCATTTCGGTGCGAGTTTTCCATCATTAGGATTGGTAGTATTCTGGAATGCTTTTCTCAATACAAGATCACCCACTTGAAACCTCCTGATCCTTATGTTTCTGTTGTATGATCTTGCTATCCTTTGCTGATAGGCCGCAATGCGAACTTTGGCAAGGTCTCTGAGCTCATCAATGGTGTCAAGATCATTTGAGAGAGCTTCGTTATTATTCTCCTGAGTTCGAAGACTTGTTCTGGTTGTAGGGATAACCATTTCTATGGGGATCATAGCTTCAGTGCCAAACACCAAAGAGAATGGGGTTTGCCATGGCGCATTTTTTGAATTTGTTCTATTTGCCTATAGTGACTGCAGTTCTTCGGCCCATTTCCCTTTCTTTGTTCCCAATCATTTCTTGAGGTTATTGATGATGATCTTGTTGCTGGATTCTGCTTGTCCGTTGGCTTGAGGATGCACAGGGGTAGAAGTTATCATCTTAATTCCCAAGCTAGCAAAGAAGTTGGTTGTTCTTTTATCAATGAATTGAGATCCGTTATCACATATAATTTTTGTCGGGATCCCGAATCTCGTTAGGATATTGCACTTGATGAAGGATATGACTTCCTTTTCTCTGACTTGAACAAATGCTTCAGCTTCGATCCATTTGGAGAAGTAGTCTATCATTGCTAACATAAATATTTTTCCTCTTGATGCCTTTGGGAGCTTGCCAACTATATCCATTCCCCACTTCATAAATGGCCAAGAAGAAATAACTGGGTATAAGGGTTCCGCTGGCTGATGAAGGATGTTGCTATGTCTCTGGGATGCATCACACTTTTGGGAATAGTCCATGGCATCTTTTCATATGGTTGGCCAATAGTATCCTGTCCTCAGGATCTTTGAGAAGAGTGCTTTACCCCAAGTGTGATTTCCACAATCGCCTTCGTGTATATCTTTGAGGACTTCAAGTGCTTCAGGATCTTCTAAACATTTCAAATAAGGACATGCAATAGATTTTCTGTATAAAACACCATGTAATATTATAAAACAAGATATTCTCATACGAAAAGCCCTGTGATTCTTTTCATCTTTCGGGAATTCTCCATCCTGTAAATATTTTATAATAGGTGGGATCCAGGATCTTTGACTGGACTTGAGATCCCGAGTATCTGCTTCTTCAGCTTCTGTATTGGATACTTCATTTTTCTTTTCAATTGCTGGACTCAGGATATGTATAATTGGTATCGTGGTCCCTTCCGGTATCTTGAGAGCCGAAGCGAGATTTGCTAAAGCATCCGCTTCAGCATTGTCTTCTCTTCATATTGTGAGCAAGTTGTAATCCTGCTATCAGCGCCTCATATTATGCCTCATTGTTTGTTGCCTGGAATTCACAACTTATTGACTGAGGTAGTATGTCCCCTTGTGGCTATTTTAGTATGATTATTAGACATGTTCCTCTTATATTAGATGCACCATCCGTAAATAAAATCCATGTATCCTTAGATTCCTCTAGTTGTTGAACTTCGAGATCTGCCTTTTGATGGATATCATTACTGAAATCAGCCACAAAGTATGCTAGTGCCTGAGACTTTATTTTTGTTCTGGGCTCATATATGAGGTCGTATGCGCTGAATTTGACTGACCATTTAGCCATTCTTCCAGACATTTCTGGTTTTCTCAAAACACACTTAATTGGATAATTAGTCTTAACATGTATAGCATGAGTTTCAAAATAATGTCTAAGCTTAGTGGATGCCATTATTAAAGCTAATATCAACTTTTCTAAATGAGAATACATGGTTTCTGCCAGAAGTAGACTTTTACATACATAGTATACTGGATGTTGCTGACCTTCATGATCTTTAACTAGGACAACACTTACACAGTGTCCAGATACTGCTAAGTATAAGGATAATGGCTCGTCATCTTAAAGTTTCATTAATAGAGGAGCCGTGGACAAATACTCCTTTAGTGCTTGGAGTGCTTGCTCATGCTTCTCTTCCCATTAGAATCTTTTGTTTTTCTTTAGGATATCATAAAATTCTTTACATCTCTCTAAGGATCTAGAGATAAATTTATTGAGTGTTGCTGCTCTGCCAGATAGCCTTTGGACATCTTTGGTATTGGCTGGGGATTTCAGATTGATTATTGCATTGATCTGCTTAGGGCTGGCCTCTATCCCTCTTTTAGTCACCATATATCCTAGAAACTTTACTGCCCCCACTCCAAAGTGGCATTTGGAAGGGTTAAGCTTCATGTTATAATGGTCTAGGATATCCAATGCTTCTTCAAGATCACTGGGATGATCTTCAGCTTTCTTCAACTTCACCACCATGTCATCAATATTGACTTACATGGTGTCCCCAAGTTTGTCTTTGAACATCATGTTTACTAGCCTTTGGTATGTAGCACCACCGTTTTTTAGACCAAAGGGCATAGCAATATAATAATAGATACCTGTCGGAGTCATGAAAGCAGTATCCTCCTAGTCAGAGGGTTCCATCTGGATCTGCTGAAATCTTGACGAGGCATCCATGAAGGTTAACATTTCATGGCCTGCTGTAGCATCCACCATTGAGTCTATATGTGGTAGAGGGAAGGGATCTTTCGAACATGCTTTGTTTAAGTCTGTGAAGTCTACACAAACTCTCCATTTCCCATTCTTCTTCTGGACCACCACTACATTGGCTAGCCACCTTGGAAATTTTACTTCCCTTATCATTCCTGCGTTTAACAATCTCTCGACTTCTTCTTGGATGATTGTATTTCTTTCTAGAGCGAATTTCCTTCTTTTTTGGTGTATAGGCCTGAAATTGTTATCAAGTCCTAATTTATGTGTAATAGCGTCTTTAAAAATACCTGTCATGTCTTCATGCTTCCAAGCAAAAGTTGAAATCCTGCTTTTTAATAATTTTATGAGGCTTTGCTCAATATCCTTGGGATACTGGTTCCAATAAGCACCTTAACATCGGGATCCTCCGGCTTTAAGGGTAGTTCTTTAACATCCTGCTCCTTGGCTTCCAAGACGTCTCTGGCTTGTTTCTTTAATTGCTATGCTTGCCTGGTTTTTGCTGATGCTTTCATTAAAGAAGTATAACAATCTTTTGCATCTTGTTGATCGTTGTTGATCTTTACTACTCCCCAAGGAGTTGGTATCTTGACACATTGGTGGTATGTTGTGGGTACCGCTTTCATATCATGTATCCATGGTCTCCCTAGTATAACGTTGTAACAGGATAAAGAATCAATTATGCAAAAATTTTCATATCATATACCGGAATCTTTATCTCTCCGACTGTGTTTTTGACTCTGCTGAATCCCACTACCACTGCAGATTTGGAGATAAATTCAGAATCCGGGATCCCCATCCTTTTCAGGACATCATGCTGAATTATATTCACCGAGCTTCCTCCATCGATCAGTATTCTTCGAATGAAGTGATTCACAACATATAGGGTGATTACCAGGTCATCATGATGAGGGTCTTGCACGTTATCCCTGTCATCTTCGTTGAAGGAGATTATCTTTTCTTCTATTAGAATGGAAGTTCTGAGGGATCTATCACCTTTCTCTGTTTTGGCTTCTTTCGCATTCCTCTTAGCTGCAGAGTAAGAAGTACCACAGATATAAGAACCACCATAAATAAAACATATTACCTTGGCATCGGGCGGCGGAGATTTGGCTCTTTGTGGGATTTTGTCTTGATCCCTAACTTGCTTCTTTCCTTTGCCTAGAAATTCTTTAAGATATCCCTTGCTCAAGAGATAGTTTATCTCTTTACGTAGGGCAATGCAATCCTCAGTGTTGTGTCCGAAATCTTCATGGAAGGCACACCATTTAGATTTATCTTTGCCCCCAATAGTCTTTTCAAATTTGCGGGGCCACCTAGCTTTGTCTCCAAGATCCTGCATGGCATATAATAAACCAGTTGTATCAAGTGAAAAATAATATTCAGAAAATTTAGGATATTCTTCTTCTACCTCATCATCTTCCACAACATTGATCCTGTGATTATCGGGTTTAGAGTATGGTTTAGATATATATGGTTTGAAAGGTGCAGTTTCAGTCTTCCGATTAGGTTGACTATAACTAGTTGGAGCATCCATCCTTTGCTGAATCTTCTTATCGTCTTCGAGTCTGATAAATCTTAGTGCCCTGTTTTTGAATTCGTCAAGATTCCTACAAGGGTTCATGACAAAGTCCTCGTAAAACTGAGAATCCTTCCTTAATCCCATTTTAAAGGCCTGGACCGCCGTCGCTACGTCAAGATTCGGGATATCCAGGGATTCTTTAGCAAATTTGTTGACATAGTCTCGGAGGGATTCCCAGGGATTTTGAATTACCCTGTACGGGTGACTTGTTAATCTTTCAAAAGTTCGGCTGCAAGAGAATTGACTGTTAAACAGATTAATTAAATAAGCAAATGAAGTAATAGAATATGAAGGAACATTAAGTATCCGTTTTAAGGCTGATCCTATTAAGGTAGAGCCAAAGCCCTTGCACAAGCAAGCCTCTTTCAGGTCCAAAGGAATGGGTTGATCTCCATTATCTCTCTATATTGCGTCACATGTTCTTCGGGATCCGTTGTCCCATCATATAGTTTCATGTTGGGGGTTTGGAAACGCTTCGGGATCTCAGCATCGCAAATGGGAGGAGCGAATCTGGAATTCCTGTGGCTAGTAGCGGACATCTCGGGTATGGGTTGCACCACCTCAGGTACACCGGAGATCATCTCTCTCAGCTTCTTTAATTTTTTCGCCATAGAAGGAGTGATCCTTGTATCCTACACAGATTCGTTAGCATTCGAAAAATTATTAAATGTGTTACCCATGCCGGTATCTCTGAGAGATGATCCCGGGATGAATCCAAGGTCTTGAGTTGCAGTAACTCTGGTAGCCGGAGTTGGACCAAGAGTTGTGACTCCAGTCCGCATAGGTAGGAAATCTCCTTGATGGACCCCCGAAGATCCCGGATAGTCAAAGTTCAAAGCCCTTGGTTGCAATGGAGTTGTCATTTCCACTGGTTTCTTTGAGTCTTTGATTCTTTCAAGCTCTCTGAATATTGTCTGATTAGTCTTTTTCTGTTGTTCCATCTGCTGCTTTACTTTAGAGAATACTTTGAGAAGTTCGTCATTTGAAAGGAGCACAGGTGGGCTAGTGAATATTCCGGATCCCGAAAAACCCGTAGAAACAGTCTTCCGAGGTTGACTATCATTCTTTTTCTGGAATGAAGGAAGGGGAGGAATATGGTTGACTAGCCCGGAGGTTGAAGATGGAGCAGAGACAGAAACGCTTTTGGATTGGGACGACATTTTTGAAATCAGTTTCGAAAGATAGTGATTAAACAAAAACTTTAATAAAGATTTGAAGATAAAAAGCACCACTTGCCCCACGGTGGGCGCCAAATTGTTTTGGGTAAAAATTAAACGAATTAACTTTGTAACCAAATTTCGAAAGTGAGGTAGAGTGCTTTGTGAAATCAATATGAAACGATATAAAAAAGTAAAGATTAACACAGATGATTACGAGAAAAGCCCTTGATCCTTGATGATCTCCGGCATAAAACCTCAGAACCGACGAAAGTCGGGCTGCCTTGATAACTTTTATAAAACTAGAACTGTCGAATACAAATAGAGCAAATAAGATCGTATGCTAAGTGTTACAGTTGATTGCGTAGGTGTTATGTGTGTTTCTAAACGATCCATTGCGTATTAAATACAAGAATATGCGTAACTAACTATCCCATTTTTTATCTCTTAACTCTATCTTCTCATATGACCGGTGTAAAGCCTTCTACGCACATTCCACATGTTTCATTGACTCCACGTCCGAGTCTTTAGGTGTTAGTGATTGCACACGTTCTTCCTGTGAATATTAAAGCAATAGACATGTAGCCGTTAGTAATATTCAGGATACTGCTTTGAATTTTAACCCGTAACAGCTTTTTCCCTGAAAATAACATATTTAGACCATTTGATCCCAATACCAGACCCGATTCTACCTCTGATTGCTGGGTTTTCTTTCCGTTCTTTCCATTCTCTTTTGGCATTACATATCCGTTTTCCCCTCTTACCACTGACTTCTTACAGAAGAGTGGTCTTAGCTATGCCCAAATCATGCCTATGGTTTGGATAACCTTGCATACCCTGGAATTCTTTATTAAACATCATGCCATAGAGTTTTCTGCTTCTGAATTAGCCCATGTTTACAATCTTCGGAGCCACGGATCTTCTCGATTTCTGTTTCAAATCAAAACTGGCATGACCCACTTAATCTTGAAAATCACTCAGAATGATTCGAAATGGAAAAACAATTTCTTTTACGTGAGAATAGATTCGGTTCCTGGTGGGGATAAGTTGCCAATCAAGTGGATTGTTAAGGGTAGGGCTCTATCTTGTAGGATCTTTGGTAATTTGATATCCAGGATATTAACTTTGTATTTTTGGTTTTTATATGAGCGCCGAAGTTTGATATACTTGCTCCTCCTGCTCCGGATACTGCCAAGAAGGTTGCTGCCTTTTTTAGCTTTCAGCCTATTGAGCGGACCTTTAGATTCAAGAATCCCTTGCTTGAGGTTAATTCAGAAGCTTCTTTCTCCGAGTCAAGTATGTCTGGTAAGAAAAGCAACACATTTATTTTTCTTTTATTGGTTATCAATAATAAATTAACCTGTTCTTTTGAAATAGGCGTTCGCAAATCAAGCTCCAAATTTGCCCTTCACGACATTGATTGCATGGTCACTAAGGGTAAAGCTATTAAGAAGGAACCTCAGCAAGTGATGTGTTTGTGAATTAAGTATATAAAAATATACACAAATATATTTTTAAGATGATTGATTTCACAAGATCAAGTTTTAAATTTATAAATTAAAATGATAATTACGTTAACTTAAAACACACAATAGGCAAGTGTACCTATCGCAGCGTAATATAGTTAGGTAAGAACCAAGTATCGAACCAATGGACAAGGTCGAGTTTCAATACTCAACTTTTTTTATCGTTTAGCCGGATCAATTAGTGAGTGGGTTTTGTGTGCTTGTGTAGCAGAAAAGTAAATGACGGTAAAATAAATAACATAAAAGTAAAAATGTGCGTGAAGTGTGTAACAGAAATGTAACTAGTAGAATAGTAAATAGCAGAAAAGTAAATAAAGCGAAAATGATCAGATTACTAAATGTATTGCTTCGGGATTCGAATCAGCTTGGTACGTGATAATGTTAAGTTAACTAATTCAGTGGTATGACTACTACAAACTTGTGACCCGGGTCACCGCTAGAGCCTCGTCCTCACTACATTTGATTTACAAATTATATTCTTTAAAAAGTGGTAGTGCCTCCCGTTAGGGACAACATTTACCCTCAACCCATCGAATGGTCATCTCCGGGTTGGTTAAAGACATCGGACTCAAAATGCTTTATATTAAAGTTAAATAGGTGATTATATTTTGCTCACCGGGAGGCGGTGTAACAATGGGACCAAGTATAAAGACGTATTGTTCCCAACATGAGTTCACCAATTCTTGGTCGCATAATAATCTCGTATAAAGACGTACGATCTTAGAAGTATACACCAAGCCTTGGCTTATCAATCTCTACTCGTATAAAGATGTACGAGTTTCAAAGAAAGTTGGGTTTTACGATCTTACTATTTAAAATCAAGACACTCATAAATATAAAGACGGATTTAGACAATAATAAAGGCCCATCAAAAGATGATTTTTGAGAACAAATTAGTTAAAGACATAAACATACCACTTCATTAATAGGTTAAACAATAACATGCACCAAACATCATCTTCACCCTAGCAATACAAGGAAATTTTAGCCACGAATGGCCATAACGACTAGCGTAATGATGAGTTTCATAGGCTCCCCTATTGTGAAACAAGGAGGAAGAGCCCCTCTACTCTCTACTCTAACTACGAGAATGCTCTCTTCTTGAGTGTTATTTTGCTCTGGATTGGTGTGTGTAATGAAGAACTCAAGCCTCTTATTTATAGGCCCCAAAATGAGCAATGCACAGCCATGCGTTGTGTTGCACGGGTCGTGCAAAGGTCTAGGGAATCAAACAGGGTACAGAGCACACTGTACTGGTCCGTGGGGAGCAAAAGAGGCCAATGCACGGCCATAAAATAGGATGCACGACCGTGCATCCCTCCCTTTTTCCCCAGTTTTGTCTTATAGCTGTTGGGTTGACTCTTGTTGACCAATTTTGACTTCTTGGGGGTAAAAGCTCGGGAATGAATCTTTTAGAAGCTTGTTTTTTATAGATTTTAGCTTGATTTATATTTTCAACACCGAATAACCTGTAATTACAAAATATAAGTATTTTAAACATAAATTGCAAGGTTATTATTTAATTAGTACCATAATATGGGGATTATTATGCATGTAAAATATGTATAAATGATGGCACATCAGCAAGCCATTACTCCGGTAGCCAAACCGAATGCCCCTAAGCCTGAAGGTTCCACTGCTAGGCCATCTTCCAATAAGAAACGAAAGATCTGTAGAAACTTGAGCTTTTTTAGCCCTTAACTCTAGCTTCATTCAAGTATGTCTGTCGAACTGTCCATCCAAGATTGCACAGACTTTGCTAATGCTCGTAGGATCATGCATAACCTTAGTCATATAGTGAGTAATATTTAGGGGTGACCATTTCGCGGTTCGGAAATGTTGGAACCGTGGAACCGGAACCAACCCGCGAAATAGTAAACGGTTCGGTTCTTGGTTCTTCCTATGGTAATTAAACGGTTCCAGTTCGGTTCGGTTATTAACCCGACGGTTCCGGTTCGGAACCCTTAGAACCGGTTGTTTTAAATTAAAAAAACCCTAGTTACCTTATAGTATACAATCATTGGCCCAGTCCAGCCATTTTAGTTATGTATTTAGTACAGTCCTTAGATTTTCCTCTCGCTCCCACATTGGCCCAGCCTGAGCCCAGTCCAGTCATACGGTGTCAAAAAAAACCCCGACGTTCCCTTTTCCTGAGACGTAGGCATCAAAAAAACATACGACGATACATTTTCCAGATTGTGTTCTTCATTATTCAGCGTGATCATCTTCTTCAATCGATATTCCACGATCGTTGTTCTATATGTCCTTTTCAACGAGATCGTCTTCTTCATATAATGAATTCTTCCTTTTCAATCGATTACGAGATCCTTTTTTGTTTAACAAAACATGGGTTGTTTTTTTTTAATGAAAAAGGGGTAAAACCCTTACATTGTTATTGTGGTTAAACCCTTAATAGATTGTTTTTGTGGTTAAACGGTTTGTAAGTTCACGCAGACCACAGAAAGTTGTCAAGACACAAACTTAGATATTAAATATAGATAGAAATATTAAGGTTATAAAACACAAATTTATGTATCTACCAACTTACCTTAAGCAATGAAATGTGGTCTACGTGAACTTGTTTATCTTTTGGACAATAAAAAATGGAACTTCCAATTGACAGCATGGCAGCAATTGAAATAATCTCATCTGAGCATTGATATTTGTCAGATGCAACTGTTTAGATGGATTCACAATACGTATCAAGTGACAGCTACTGTTTGATTTTAATTGTATTTACATGGACTCACAACACGTATCAAGTGGCGATGATGACCAAAACCAACACATGGAAGAGCAACGAAGTGGTAAACAAAAAGCGGGACAAAAAAAAGAAAGTACACTTCTACCGTTTGGAAACATTTTACGAAAGTCAAGGAAGATGGGATAAAAAAAGGCAAGTGCAACTACTGTGGTAGGACGATATGCGCAGAGGGTGGTAAGAATGGCACATCTCCAATGCGTAAGCATCTTGGTAGGTGTAAGGAAAATCCTGAGAACCTTAAAAATCAAGAAACATTGGTTTTGAATAAAAATGATTCGGGTGAGGGGGAAGTAGTGGTATTGGTACTTTGAAAACATGGAAGTACAATCCTACTATAGCTAGAATTGATTTGCTTAAGATGATAATTGTAGATGAACTCCCATTTGCGTTTGTCGAACATGAGGGGTTTCGAGAATTTATGAAAGAGGTTTGTCCATCATTTAATATCCCGTCACATTTTACCATTGCGCGTGACATTAAAGATTATTTTTTGGATGAAAAGAAAAAATTAAAATCATATTTCATTAAAAGTAAACAAAGGGTTTGTTTAACTACCGATACATGGACGTCTAAGCAACGAATTAATTATATGGTATTAACCGCACACTTTATTGATGATGATTGGACATATCATAAGAGGATATTGAAATTTAAGCCAATTTTTAGTCACACGGGTTATGGTATAGCGACGGCTATTGTAGTGTGCTTGCATGAATGGGCGATAGAAAATGTTATGACTATCACAATGGATAACGCATCATCAAATGATGTCGCCATATCACATTTTAAGACTAGGTTGCCTAATTTGTTTCGTGATGGCATGTATCTACATGTTAGGTGCTTAGCCCATATCATTAATTTAATTGTTAAGGACGGCCTAAAAGCACATGATGTAACAATTAACCGTGTTCGAAACGCGGTTAAACACATAAGACAATCACCCCATAGGTTCAACAATTTTAAATCATGTGTTGTTGAAAAGAATATAGTTTCCAAAGCTTTGTTATCTCTCGATGTTTCCACTAGATGGAATAGCACGTGTGAGATGTTAGAAAGGGTTGTTGTGTTTGAAAAAGCTTTTGAATTATATGATCGGAGGTATAAGAGTTATCATGATGAATTGGGTCAAATTCTGGATCGAACGGATTGGTTATATGCAGGCAAGATGGCTAAATTACTAGGACTTTTTAAACGAAAAACAGAGAAGATTTCTAGTTCAACATATGCTATATCACATCAGTTCTATTTAGAGGTTATAGATGTGGGTGATAACCTAGATCGAATGGTAAAAGAGAATGAGTTGGAAAAAATTAGCCATTTTAAGGATATGATAGCACTGATGAGACAAAAGTTTGATAAATATTTTGGAGATGAAGATATGAATAACATGTTGTTTGAATTTGCTGTCATCTTGGATCCTCGAATGAAGCTCCAAATTATACACTTTTCTTGTGAAAGAAAATGTAACTTGATTAGGAAAGACAAAGTAATGACAAATGAGGAGTTCAAAAAGATGGTTGATGGAGTTAAAAATGAGATGCAATTGTTGGTTGATGAGTATGACCGTTTGTATGGTAGTGGTTTAAATGATCCCCCTAAAACACAAAACAAATTTGAACATTATGGAATGGGTGAAAACTCATTTCTTGATGCTTTTCAACAATATAGGGGAGTTGGAGCTCCTTCTTTTGGTGTTAAAACAGAACTAGAGAAATATTTGAAGGATGACATTGAAAAGAGTACTAGCAGCTTTGATATTCTAACGTGGTGGAAGATTAATTCGGCTCGTTATCCGACTCTTTCCAAAATGGCCAAAGGTAATAGTATTATTTATTTTTTTTATGTTTATTAACTGATTTATCTTCGTGCTAAGCCTAATTTTGTTTCTTATTTAGATATATTAGCTATACTAGTTTCAACGGTTGCATCAGAGTCTGCTTTTAGTACCGAGGGACGGGGTACTTAACTCATATAGAAGTTCGTTATCGCCTCCTCTTGTTCAAGCTTTAATTTGTACACAAAATTGGATTTGCAAATCAAGTAAAGAAATCAACGAAAGCGATAATTTTGAGAAACTAGAAGAACTTGCCAACAGTTAGTTTATTTGATTTTATGATTTGCTATGTAATTGTAATTCATGGAAAGTTATAGTTTCTTATAGTTACTTTCTTTTAGATATTTATGAAAACATCGGATCAGTGACGATTGATGAGTGAATGATTGAAGATTGAAAGTATTTTGGTTGGAGATTGAAGATTGAAAATATTTTGGTTGGAGATTGAAGATTGAAAGTATTTTTTGGTTTTGTGGGTTTGGAACTTTAATTTGTTTTGTGAAGTACTTTGGGTTTGTTTTTTGTTTTATGGAGTTGGATTGGAACTTTTTGTTTTTTGTTTTATTGAGTTGGATTGAAACATAATTTGTTTTTTCTTAATCAGTTCGGTCCATGATTTTAGCACGAACCGACCCGTTTAATACGGTTCGGTCAGGCCCGAACCGTTTATATACGGTCCGGTTCTCGGTTAACATATTTGTATATAAACGGTTCACGGTTCCGGTCCGGTTTGGCCTGGTTTGGTTCGGTTTGAACCGAATGCTCACCCCTAGTAATATTCACTATCCTAAATAATAGGACTAGCCCTGCATATCAACTAATACGTTAAGTTAAACAGGCTCTCAACAAGAGGGCTATGTTCCACAATCAAATCTTGAAAGAGTCTGATGCGAACAAGTTGAAGATCCAGGAATTGCAGAAGAATGGAGTTGCCAAGGATAAGAAACTTTCAGATATCTCCAAGGAGCTTGCTCATGTTAAAGCTGAAATGCAGGAGATGCTCCTTCAGCATGCCCGGGATATTGACGAGTCCAACGAACAAGCCAAAACTTCTGCTGCTATTTCTAACTTTGAACAATTTACTTTTCTTGTTGACGGGATCCCGGTACGGGATAGACAGTTTGCTGACTTAGGTCCTGGGTGGATGGGTCCTGTTTTGGATGAAGCCCGGGACATTTTCTATTTTCTGCATGACTAATGTTAGTATCTTTTAACTATTCTGCCATGATTGTTCTTGAGATTGAATGTGTTTGTAGAAACTTGAGGTTTATTTTAGGAAAAATAGATTTAAGCAGAATTTTCGGGATTCAGGATCCCCAAGGATAATTTATGAAGCTTAGAAAGGTAGTTTAGTTTTGATAAATAGAGCAAATCATGACTTAGTCAAACAAATTTTGATTCTGCCTCTAATGGTGAATCAAGAAATAAGCTTAGATATAAGAATTGAAATAGATAGACATACATACCAGAACTTTGATGAATATCATAAGAAGTGTTGTAACCTCGAGTTGTCCCCTGTGTATGTTTGCCAATCATGTTGTATGATCAGTAGTAGAATTTCAGAATTGGTATAAGTCTTTGATTCGATCGTAACTCTTGAATTAACATACCAATATTGAACATTTGATTTAATACCTAAGTATTAAACATTCGAAAATCGTTTATAAACATGGGCCAAGCCAGATTTCGTGGGCCAAGCCAGATTTCGTGTTAGCATGAAAATGCTAAAAACCTTAGGAGTAACATGTCTGTTACTATCGTAGGGTTCAAGTTATACCCAACGGTGATGAAATTGTCAGCCACTTTTACATGGACTAGTCGCACCACCTTGAACTATACTTGAACATCGTGCGCTACTGGCGGAGTGTTTAAACTCAATTCGTAGAAAGGTGAAAACTGTTAAACCTTAGAATGTATGTCGGGTACCTTATCGTTAGAGAGATGGTCAATATCTGTCTTGTGTCGAGATCCCTGGAGATACTTCTTACAAGATAGGAATTCTTGGTGAAGGTGGGTGTTAGCTAGGCTAACACCCCTCCAACGCTCAAGTTAGTATATTGATATGAAATGATAATAATAATAATAAGTTTAATTGGAATAGAAAGAATACGTAACATTCTAAGTTAGAATAAAAATTCTAACTTACATAAAATAAGTTTTTAGATGAATAGTGTTCCAGGATCTTGGCAATATATCTCCTTCCAGAGTTGCTAACCAATAAACACCATTGCCTGCTTCCGAATCAATCAAATATGGGCCTTCCCATTTTGGTGCGAGCTTTCCGTCGCTAGGATTGGTAGTGTTCTAGAATGATTTTCTTAATACGAGATCACCCACTTGAAACCTCTTGATCCTTATGCTTTTGTTGTATGACCTTGCTACCCTTTGTTGATATGCTGCAATGCGAACCTTGGAAAGGTCTCTGAGTTCATCAATGGTGTCTAGATCATTTGAAAGAGCTTCATTATTATTTTCCTGAGTTCGAAGACTGGTTCTGACTGTAGGGATAACCATTTCTGTAGGAATGATAGCTTCAGCCCCAAACACCAAAGAGATTGAGGTTTGACCAGTCGTGTTTCTTTTAAGTTGTTCTGTCTGCCCAAAGTGCAAATGATAGCTCTTCGGCCCATTTTCCTTTCTTTGCTCCCAATCTTTTCTTATAATTGTTTATGATGATCTTGTTGCTGGATTCTGCTTGTCCGTTGGCTTGAGGATGCACAGGGGTAGAAGTTATCATCTTAATTCCCCAGCTAGCACAGAAGTTGGTTGTTCTTTTACCGATGAATTGAGATCCATTATCACATATTATTTCTGTCAGGATCCCGAATCCCGTGAGGATATTGCGCTTGATAAAGGATATAACTTCCTTTTCTCTGACTTGAACGAATGCTTCGGCTTCAATCCATTTGGAGAAGTAGTCTGTCATTGCTAACATAAATACTTTTCCTCCGGGTGCCTTTGGGAGTTTGCCAACTATATCCATTCCCCACTTCATAAATGGCCAGGAAGAAATAATTCGGTACAAGGGTTTCGTCGGCTGATGAAGGATGTTGCTATGTCTCTGGCATGCGTCACATTTTTGGGAATAGTCCATGGCATCTTTCCTCATGGTTGGCCAATAGTATCCTGTCCTCAGGATCTTTGAGAAGAGCGCTCTTCCCCAGTGTGATTTCCAAAATCGCCTTCGTGTATATCTTTAAGGACTTCAAGTGCTTCAGGATGTTCTAAACATTTTAAATAAGGACCTGCAATAGATTTTTTTACAAAACACAATGTAATATTATAAAACGAGATATTCTCGTACGAAAAGCCTCATGATTTTTTTTCATCTTTTGGGAATTCACCATCCTGTAAATATTTTATAATAGGTGGGGTCCAAGATCTTTGGCTTGGCTCGGGATCCCGAGTATCCGCTTCTTCAGCTTCCGTATTTGATACTTCATTTTTCTTTTCAATTGCTAGACTCAGGATATGTATAATTGTACCCTGGTTCCTTCCGGCATCTTGAGAGCCGAAGCGAGATTTGTTAAGGCATCCGCTTCAGCATTTTCTTCTCTTGGTACCTGTGTTATATTAAATAATTAGAACTTTACAGATAATTGTTTAACTATTTTGAGATATTTGATTAGCCTTTCGCCCTTTGTTGCATATGAGCTATTTAAATGGTTAGTGATCAATAAAAAATCTACATATACCTGGAGATACCTGATTTTCATATCGTAAGCAAGTTGTAATCCTACTATCAGCACCTCGTATTCTGCCTCGTTATTAGTTCCTTGGAATTCACAACTTATTGACTGAGGTAATATGTCCCCTTGTGGAGATTTTAGTATAATTCCTAGACATGTTCCTCTTATATTAGATGCACCATCCGTGAATAAAATCCATCTATCCTTAGATTCCTCTAGTTGTTGAACTTCAAGATTTGCTTCTTAATGGATATCATTACTGAAATCAGCACAAAGTCTGCTAATGCTTGAGACTTTATTTCTGTTCTGGGCTCATATTTGAGGTCGTATGCGCTAAGTTTGACTGACCACTTAGCCATTCTTCCAGACATTTCTGGCTTTCTCAAAACACACTTGATTGGATAATTAGTCTTAACATGTATAACATGAGTTTCAAAATAATGTCTAAGTTTGGTAGATGCCATTATTAAAGCTAATATCAATTTTTCTAAATGAGAATACCTGGTTTCTGTCGGAAGTAGACTTTTACTTACATAGTATACCGGATGTTGCTCACCTTCATGATCCTTAACTAGAACAACACTTATAGAGTGTCGGGATACCGCTAAGTACAAGGATAATGGCTCACCGTCTTCAGGCTTCATTAATAGAGGAGTTGTGGACAAATACTCTTTTAATGATTGGAGTGCTTGTTCATGCTTCTCTTCCCATTCGAATCGTTTATTTTTCTTTAGGATATCATAAAATTCTTTACATCTCTCGGAAGATCTTGAGATGAATCTGTTGAGCGCTGCTACTCTTCCCGTTAACCTTTGGACATCTTTGGTATTGGCTAGGAATTTCAGGTTGATTATTGCCTTGATCTGCTCAGGGCTGGCCTCTATCCCTCTTTTAGTCACCATATATCCTACAAACTTTCCTGCCCCCACTCCAAAGTGGCATTTGGAAGGGTTAAGCTTCATGTTATAATGATCTAGGATGTCCAATGCCTATTCAAGTTCTCTGGGATGATCTTCGGCTTTCTTTGATTTCACCAACATGTCATCAATATACACTTCCATGGTGTCCCCAAGTTTGTCTTTGAACATCATGTTCACCAGCCTTTAATATGTAGCACCTGCTGTTTTCAGACCGAAGGGCATAGCAATATAACAATAGATGCCTGTCGTGGTCATGAAGGCAGTATCCTCCTGGTCAGAGGGTTCCATCTGGATCTGTTGAAATCTTGATGAAGCATCCATGAGGTTAACATCTCGTGGCATGTCGTAGCATCAACCATTGAGTCTATGTGTGGTAGAGGGAAGGGATCTTTCGAACATGCTTTGTTTAAGTCTTTGAAGTCTACACATACTCTCCACTTCCCGTTTTCTTTGGGAATTTTACTTATTTTATCATTCCTGCTTTTAACAATCTCTCGACTTTTTCTTGGATGACTGTATTTCTTTCTGGAGCGAATTTTCTTCTCTTTTGGTGTATAGGCCTGAAACTGTTATCAACTCCTAATTTATGTGTAATAACGTCTTTAGAAATACATGTCATGTCTTCATGCTTCCAAGCAAAAGTTGAAGTTCTGCTCTTTAGTAATTTTAAGATGCTTTGCTCAATATCCTTGGGGATACTGGTTCCAATAAGCACCTTGATGCCAGGATCCTCCGGCTTTAAGGGTAGTTCTTTAACATCATGTTCCTTGGCTTTTGAGACATGTCTGGCTTGTTTCTTTAATTGCTATGCTTGCCTGGTTTTTGTTAATGCTTTCATTGAAGAAGTATAACAATCTTTTGCATCTTGCTGATCACTGTTGATCTTCACTACTCCCCAAGGAGTTGGCATATTGACACATTGTTGGTATGTTGAGGGTACCGCTTTCAAGGTCTCCCTAGTATAATATTGTAACATGATAAAGAATCAATTAAGCAAAATTTTGATATAGTGTTTACCCCTTCGATAAATGTAGAAAGGGTGGCAACTGGAGCCACGATGGAAAGTGTAGCAAGAATCAAACTGACTCCCAAAATGAGTATACTGATGGGAATCTCTCATGTGTAGGTTTTAAAATATTTAGCAACGGAAGCAAAAACACATGATCTTTAAAACATTTAATGATTCCGACCATGGATCCAATTGCAAAATAATGAAACCAAAACGAAAAACAACCATAGTGGTTTTAAAAATCATAACCTTTGTAGAGGAGTGGTTGCTTAAATACTCGAAGATGGTGGATGGAGAGATCAAAGTAGAAGCTCCTCCAAAACGTATCCACACCAAGCAATGAAACTCCAAGGATGGTGCTAGTAAATTAAACCCGAAAACAAGTCAAGATGTATGTAAGGATACCTCAATATCTCTTCTTGATATGCCACCTAAATGTGTTCAAATTATAAGTAAAATGGACACTCAAAGTTCCAAGAACAATTTATGAATCAACTTAACACTTAGCTAATTCATGTGTAGTTCATAGACACCATTTTCCCTCCTTTTTTCTTGTTCAAAATTGCTATCCAAACAGCCCTATATATAGCAGAATTATAGTCTCAAAAGTTGGTCAAAGAAGCATGGTTCATATATCATTAATGCAAGGTACGATGCTTGTTTAATAGCCTCACTTTACACCATGATTTTTCATGATTCTTAGCCACTTGTATAAGCAACAAGTACCAAAGATGGCCCCCTTTTTCTACCATAATTTCGACCAGCAATGAAGCAAAAGGAGGTGTGGTGTAGTCCATCATTACACTATCCAATAATGCATCAACTAACTACAAGACTTGTTAGTTGCATTCAAACCAACTAGTTACCTACAAAGTTGATGTATATATATATATATATATATATAATTTCTAATATATATTCATGTAAATACATATATAAATATATGTATACAAAATATATGTATGCATGATCACTTTTGTAGTAAACATAGATAGACTAGTTTGAATAAAATCACATATATAAGTTGTAACAACTTCTTGAATACATATATTTACATACATGAAAATAAAATTACATTTATATATATAACAAATATGTGACCTTAAGTAATTGTTACAAGTGACAATTACTAAATACATATCTTGGTCGGGTTAAGACGTTTAAACATATATAAACGTACCCTTGATAATTGCTTAGTGTGTGACCCTTTGGGATCATATATTATTAGTAATACTATTGGACGTAACTCCTTGGGCATACAGATCCAACAATCTCCCATTTTCACAAGGTCTAATCATGCAATAGTATAAACAGTGTAGTACGTCTAGCAACGCCCCACTACTCCCAATAATATTTGACTTTAGTCATCCACTAAAACCAAGTATTTAAGAAACATGCGCTACTAAGGTAATAGTATATGGTAATTTACCAGGTATCCTTTCTGTTTTAGACATCTAGTTGAACATGAGACATGGATCAAGGTCGATCTCACATAGTGCTCAACAATAATGTATCTCGATTCCGATTCAAAGTGATGTAAAAAACTAGGTTTGAGCATGGCCATGCATTTAGGTCAGTTTGAATCATTGAGGGGCCCAAGATGTCAACCTCTTAATAAATAAGGGAACAAATCCCATCTTGACTACATACGCCTCTCACTATACCAAGCATTGTACCCAATCGTAGCCCTTATAACTACCTGGTTAAAGAGTAGCGTTAAACTACGTCAAAGCACAAACTTGGTATAATCGAGTCCCTAATATGTATCTCAAGTCAGAGGATACATTGGCAATACCATTATTTCAAAAATCTATTCATGACTATGATCCATGGAATAATTTTGAAGCGGGTCACGCCCAATGCTTACTCTCTAGTAAACATCTGTGAATTTGGTTTTAACTTCTTATACATTCATTGTTATGAATGTCAACCGTTCTAATTCACAATAGCCTTAATTTAATAGTTATTCCCATAAGTATGATTGAATATGGACTTTTAGAATAATAATGTTATTCATGGATTTAAACATGCTAACATAGAACAAAGTAAACATTAATGAAAGAGAGAATACCAAAAGGTCAATTCATATAGAATGCAACTGTTTAATGTTCAAAAATATCCAAATACTAATCATACAGACTATATCCAATTACTAGCATATCGAAGCCCTATATTTCATGCATGCTCCTCATGTTTGGTTTGAGGTAAAGGCTTTGTGAACGGATCTGCCAGATTTAAGTCCATATGAACCTTGTTAATACATACGTCTCATCGTTCCATAATCTCCCGGATATAGTGAAACTTGCGAAGAATGTGCTTGGTCCTCTGATGTGATCTAGGTTCTTTTGCCTGAGCGATAGCCCCATTGTTATCACAAAATATCTTAATGGGCTTTGTGATGCTAGGCACCACACCAAGATCAGTAATAAACTTCTTCATCCAAGCAGCTCCCTGTGCGGCCTCCGATGCAGCTATGTATTGTGATTCTAACCTTCTGCTTAGAACTTTTCCAAGTGATAGCTCCTCCGTTCAGGGTGAAAACATGTCCCGATTGAGATCGAGAATCATCTCGATCAGTTTGGAAGCTCGCATCAGTGTGACATCTCACAGTGAGCTCCTCATCTAATCCTTCGTAAATCAAGAACATATCTTTAGTCCTATTCAAGTACTTTAGTATGTTCTTGACTGTTGTCCAATGGTTCTCACCAGGGTTTTGCTGGTATCTACTAGTCATGCTTAAAGCATAAGATACACCAGGTCTAGTACAAAGCATAGCATACATAATAGATCCAATTGCAGATGCATATGGAATCGTTTTCATCCTCTCAATCTCTTCGTCTGTAGCTGGACATTGAGATTTGCATAAGACAGTACTAGGAGACATGGGCAAATATCCACGTTTAGAGTTCTCCATCGAAAAGCGTTTCATGACTTTATCAATGTAGGTACTTTGACTTAATCCAATAAGTCGTCTTGATCTATCTCTATAGATCTTGATTCCAAGGATGTATGCTGCTTCACCAAGGTCCTTCATAGCAAAAGACTTTTCAAGATAAGATTTGACATCTTTGAGTGTTTGAATGTCATTCCTAATGAGAAGTATGTCATCCACATAGTATTAAGAAAATCACAGTGCTCCCATTAGTCTTCATGTATACACAGGGTTCATCTTCGTTCTTGATGAAATCAAACTCTTTGATTTTCTCATCAAAGCGGATTCCAACTTCTTGATGCTTGCTTCAATCCATAAATGGACTTCTTCAATTTACACACTTGTTCAGGATGTTTGGAACTAACGAAACCTTCTGGTTGTACCATATAAACATCTACATCAAGATGTCCATTTAAGAAAGCTGTTTTCACATCCATTTGCCATATCTCATAATCATAATATGCGGCTATGGCAATTAAAATCCTAATTGACTTTAGCACTGCTACAGGAGAGAAGGTCTCATCATAATCAATGCCTTGAGTTTGAGTGAAACCTTTCGCCACTAATCTTGCTTTAAATGTGTGTATATTTCCATCCATGTATGTCTTCTTCTTGAAGACCCATTTGCTTCCTATAGCCTTGCTATCAGGAGGTAAATCAACCAAGTCCAATACTTGATTCTCATACATGGATTGAATTTATTACTTCATGGCATCAAGCCATTTGTCAGATTCAGCATCCTCAATTGATGCCTTATAGTTATTCACACGAATCCACAATAAAGACTTCCTCTTCTGGTATAACAAATCCGAATCTGTCAGGCTCCATATGATTCCTAATAGATCTCCGAAGAGGTGCTGGTTCTGTGGTACCTGGATAGATTGTTGTGGTTCAACAAACTCTTGTTGATGTGAAGACTCAGCTTCAGGTGAATTATTTTGTGGCTCTCGAATTTCTTCAAGTTCAATAGGGCTCCCACTTGCTTTGTTCATAATAAAATCTTTCTCCAAGAACTCAACATGTCGAGAAATAAATATTTTATTTTCTCCCTTATGATAGAAATAATATCCCATAGTCTCTTTGGGATATCCCACAAAAATACATTTTTCGGCTCTAGCTTCAAGCTTGTTAGACGTCTCACGTTTAACATAGGCTTCACATCCCCATATTCTTAAATATGACAATTTGGGCATTTTTCCAAACCAAATTTCATATGGGGTTTTATTCACCTTCTTGGTTGGTATCATGTTGACTATCCAAGCAGTAGTCTCAAGGGCATAGCTCCAAAAGGATATAGGTAAGGTGGTATGACTCATCATTGATCGAACCATATCTAATAAAGTTCGGTTTCTCCTTTCAGACACACCATTATGTTGTGGTGTTCCAGGTGGAGTGAGTTGAGATATTATACCACATCCTTTTAGATGTTCGTCAAACTCATAGCTAAGGTACTCGCCACCTCGATCTGATCTAATGGCTTTGATCTTTTTTCCCGAGTTGATTTTCTACTTCATTTTGGAATATCTTGAAGATAACAAAAGCTTCATGTTTGTGCTTCATTAAATACACATATCCAAATCTACTGTAATCATCAGTAAAAGTAATGAAGTATCGATTACCATTTGTGGACATAGTCCTAAAAGGTCCACATACATCAGTATGTATAAGACCTAATAGATCTGAAGTTATCTCACCAGTACCGATGAATGGAGCTTTGGTAATTTTTCCACTGAGACAAGATTCACAAATATCAAAGGATTCAGATCCTGTTGATTCTAAAATACCAACATATTGGAGTTTAGATATGCGTTTCTTGTTTATATGACCTAAACGACAATGCCACAGATAGTTTTGATTAAAGTCATGCTTTGCTCTTTTGGTGTTCAAGGCATAAATAAAATTGTTGTCATATGAACTACTAATATCAATTTCATATATTCCATTATGTGGGCAAGCCTCAAAATAAAACATATTATCCATAGATATCGAAATATTATCATTACAAAAGCCATATCGATATCCTTGTTGATACAACCTAGCAGCTGACACTATGTTTCTAGTTGGACTAGGTACATAACAACAATTGTTCAAAATAATAGACAGGCCATTTGGTAACAAAAGATTATACTATCCTATGGCTTCCACTGCAACTCTTGCTCCATTGCGGACATGTAAATCCAAATCGCCTGTCCGCAGCTGCCTAACATTCCTTAACCCCTGCACATTATTACAAATGTGAGTTCCACAACTAGTATCAAATATCCTAGAGTTTGTAGAAAATTCATACAATTCTATTACAAAGATACCTGAGGTGTTGGCCTCGCCAACCTTCTTTGCCTTCAACTCGGCTAGGTATTTAGGGCAATTACGTTTCCAGTGCCCTTTTCTTTACAATGGTAGCATTCAGCATCCTTTGTGGGTTTCACCTTAGGGTTTGGTTTAGTGGCAACCTCCTTGCCCTTACCCGATTCCTTTGACTTGCCTTTCCAAGGGGTTTTGGCCTTTCCCTTGGCTAGTGCCCTTCCCTTGTGATTTCGTTTCTTAATACGTCCTTCCCTGGTCATCAGTACTTGGTTCCCTCTGCTTGGAATACTGGTTTCAACAGTTTTCAACATCAAATGTAACTCTGAGATTGACTTTTCCCAATTGTTCATATTGAAGTTCAGAACAAATTGATTAAAAGACTTTGGCAGAGAATGCAGGATTATGTCAGTTGCCAGCTCGTCGCTTATCGGGAATCCAAGCCTTGAAGCTGCTCAACATAAGCTTTCATTTTCAGTACATGGATTCCAACAGGGGTGCCCTCTTGCATCTTGCAGCTTATGAATGTTGTGATAGTCTCAAATCGTTACTACTTAGCTTGCACTTGGAACATTTGTTTAAGTTGTTTCATCATATCATATGCGGAATGAAACTCAAAAGTCTTTTGCAATTCAGGGATCATGGTTGCAAGCATGAGGCAGGTCACTTCATTTGCATCATCAAAGTGCTTCGTTCAAGCATCTTTAGTTGATTTAGATGCGTTTGAGGGAGGTGAATCAGGGATAGGTCCATCAAGGATGTAGGACTTCTTCTCATTCTTGAGTACGATTCTCAAGTTCCGGCACCAATCAAGAAAATTGGTACCGGAGAGTTTGTCATTTTCCAGTAAGGACCTTATGGACAGAGGGTTTATGTTATGGATTGGGACAATCGCGTTGTTGCTCATCTACATTATTTAACAAGTTTGAATTAGTATTTTCAATATTATATCATTTAATAAATTATTTACCCTTTGGTTCATAAAACCTTAATTTAGTTAAATGCTAAGATCCAGATCACACTTGAAATATCATAAGTGGTTGATCGCTGCTTATGACATTTTCAGTTGATTGGTAGGTTACGGTGACCAATTACATCTCTATGTAATTCTTAGATTTTATGGGATCACTAGACAACATGTTGTTAATATGGCATGCTTAATCACATCTATACCCACTATTCCTCGGAATTGGTTGATCGCTGACTCCGAGTTTAAGTTTTAAGTCGTCCCATTCTCGGGCTATGACGATCGGCCTAAGACTATATTAGGAATTGCGATACATCACCTTACCTCGTTATATGTCATCCAATTGATTACTTGATCGTGGACCACTGAGACAGCCACACAACGCGCAAGTGTCCTTAAATGGGATGGCAAAGACTTAAGTTTTAAGGGTACGTTTATGTTTTGTAAATTAAATATTAATTTGTAATTTTGGACAAAACATTTTATATAACAAATTACTCATGCATGAAATTTGATATATATATATAGCGAAAACAATTTTTCATTGGTTTTAGTTTCATTAAAATCCTTATTTTAATAATTCATGACGCGTCTAATTTTTAATATCCTAGATATTAATAGCATGCCCGTTTATCTTTGACGCTCTCCTAAAACCAATTTTAACTTTTATAAAACTCCTTTTTATTTTAAGCATTTGAATCAAGTTTGGATAAATAAAATTTACACTTCTCATTTATTTATTTTAAAACTCGAACCCAGCGTTCATGTACTAAAAAAAATTTAGTATTTATTACAAGTCATAAAACCCTCATTTTATACTTGTTAAGATTTGTGTCCATAGTTTTTAAAATCTTTATTTTAATAACTTATGTATTTGTGTGGTTTTAGAGTTTCCTTAAAATCCTCATTTTACCAAACTCTTGAGTTTGCTTGATTATTTTATAAAACCATTTTTATGTGTTTGTATGTAAGCAAGACAATCAAACATTCAAAATAACTAAAAGCAAACAACCACACCGAATATGACCAAGCCAAAAGGGAGGTTATTTTGTGAGCCAACACAAAATTCACCTAGTCTTTAAAGGGACCATGTGAATTCCGAAAGGCTCCCACTTAATCTAGAGCTCCTTCTTGATCTCCAAGGCTCCAAATTTGTTGTCTTCATTTTAGGCACCACCTTTGTCTCTTTGTAGAAATTTATAATACAACAAGTATAATGACTAACATAAAGCCTTATTACATGCCATAATAATAAATGACTAACAATAATCCTATTACATGTCATTTGAATAATAATTATTAAATCAACACACAATGGTCTTTAGCTTGGTCATGACACGTAAATCTAATAAATAATCTTGACAATTTGTAAAAATCTATTCACCACTACACTTGCATATGTATGGTGTTGAGATATGCAAAATTAAAGTGGTTGCAATAATGACTTGTATCCATCTTTCATAAAATGAAAAATCCATACAAGTGTAAATCGGTTTTAAAAACAAACAAACCGATATTTGTTAAACGATAGTTTCATTATTTACAAAAGTGACTCTGATACCACTGATGGGAATCTCTCATGTGTAGGTTTTAAAATCTTTAGCAACGGAAGCAAAAACACATGATCTTTAAAACATTTAATGATTCCGACCATGGATCCAATTGCAAAATAATGAAACCAAAACGAAAAACAACCATAGTGGGTTTAAAAATCATAACCTTTGTAGAGGAGTGGTTGCTTAAATACTCGAAGATGGTGGATGGAGAGATCAAAGTAGAAGCTCCTCCAAAACGTATCCACACCAAGCAATGAAACTCCAAGGATGGTGCTAGCCAATTAAACCCGAAAACAAGTCAAGATGTATGCAAGGATACCTCAAGATCTCTTCTTGATATGCCACCTAAATGTGTGCAAATTATATGTAAAATGGACACTCAAAGTTCTAAGAACAATATATGAATCAACTTAACACTTAGCTAATTCATGTGTAGTTCATGGACACCCTTTTCTCTCCTTTTTTCTTGTTCGAAACTACTGTCCAAACAGCCCTATATATAGCAGAATTATAGTCTCAAAAGTTGGTCAAAGAAGCATGGTTCATATAGCATTAATGCAAGCTATGATGCTTGTTTAATAGCCTCACTTTACACCATGATTTTTCATGATTCTTAGCCACTTTTATAAGCAACAAGTACCAAAGATGGCCCCCTTTTTATGCCATAATTTCGACCAGCAATGAAGCAAAAGGAGGTGTGGTGTAGTCCATCATTACACTATCCAATAATGAGTCAACTAACTACAAGACTTATTACAAATCAACTAGTTACCTACAAAGTACTAAAGGGTCCTCTACAGTACTCAGATTAAAACCCCTAAAAATCTACAGCCCTTCAAATGGAAAGTACTAAAGGGTCCTCTACAGTACTATACTAGGGAGTTAGTTGGTGGAGACTTGATTCATGCAGCCCTTCAAACCCCTTTTAAAACCCCTAAAAATCTAAAAAGATTTTCATTTTCACCTTTAGTTTTACTTTAGCCACATTAAAACCCTTTTAAGTCCTCTTGATTCATGCATACTACTTAGTTAGTTGGTGGAGACTTGATTTGCATACAAGCTTATAACCATTGCATAATTCGATTCGAACTCGAGTGTCCCACTTAGCTTACATTATCCATATATATATATATATATAACCCTAGAGTTGAGTGAACATTGTGAGTAGCGAGGAGTTTTTGCATAATCAATGTTCTAGTAGGCTTGTCATTGATTCTACCATCATAAAACAGAAAAACACAAAAATAGAATAAGCAGCTCAAGAGTTATCCCGGAGTTTCAACACTAGTTGAAATTCCATTACCGTTGTAAAGTTTTTAGTTATGGATGTGATCATGCATCAGTTTTCTTGAGGACAAGCAAAGTTTAAGTGTGGGGTGTTATGATATGTCATCATTTATACATATTTTACATGCATAATAATCCCACATTATGGTACTAATTGAATAATAATATTGTAATTTGTGCTTAAAACACTTATATTTTGTAATTGCATATTATTCTGTGTTGAAAATATAAATCAAGATAAATCCTACCAAAAACACCAAGAATTCAAGCTTCTAGAAGATTCATTCCCGAGCATTGACCCCCAAGAAGTCAAAATTGGTCAACAAAAGTCAACAAGGCAACTAAAAGACAAAACTGGGAGAAAACAGGGGGATGCACGGTCGTGCATTGTTGTCCCTTGCTTCCCACGACCCAGTACCGTGTCCTCTGTACCTTGTTTGATTCCATGGGCCTTTGCACGACCTTGCAACCCAATGCATGATCGTGCATTGTACATTTTGAGGCCTATAAATAGGAGGCTTGAGTTCTTCATTCCACACACCAATCCAGACCTAAAGAATACTCAAGAAGAGAGCATTCTCGTAGTTAGAGTAGAGAGTAGATGGGCTCTTCCTCCTTGTTCCACAATAGGGGAGCCTACGAAACTCATCATCATGCTAGTCGTTATGGCCATTCGTGGCTAAAACTTCTTTGTATTGCTAGGGTGAAGATGATGTTTGGTGCATTTTAATGTTTAACCTATTAATGAAGTGTTATGTTTATGTCTTTAACTAATTCGTTCTCAAAAACCATCTTTTGATGGGCTTTTATTATTGTCTAAATCTGTCTTTATATTTGTGAGTGTCTTGATTTTAAAGAGTAAGATCGTAAAACCTTTTTTTAATCAAACTTCCATTGAAACTCGTACGTCTTTATATGAGCAGAGATTGATAAGCCAAGGCTTGGTCTATACTTCTAAGATCGTACGTCTTTATACGAGATTATTATGCAACCAAGAATTGGTGAACTCATGTTAGGAACGGTACGTCTTTATACTTGGTCCCATTGTTACACCGCCTCCCGGTGAGCAAAATATAATCACATATTTAACTTTAATATAAAGCATTTTGAGCCCGATGCCTTAAACCAACCCGGAGATGACCATTCGATGGGTTGAGGGTAAATGTTGTCCCTAATGGGAGGCACTACCACTTTTTAAAGAATATAATTTGCAAATCAAATGTAGTGAGGACGAGGCTCTAGCGGTAACCCGGGTCACAAGTTTGTAGTAGTCATACCACTGAATTAGTAAACTTAACATTATCACGTACCAAGCTGATTCGAATCCCGAAGCAATACATTCCGTAGTCTGATCATTTTCGCCTTATTTACTTTTCAGCTATTTACTATTCTATTATTTACATTCCTATTACACACTTCACGCACATTTTTACTTTTATGCTATTTACTTTACCGTCATTTACTTTTCTGCTTCACAAGCACACAAAACCCACTCATTAATTAATCCGGCTAAACGATAACAAAAGTTGAGTATTGGAACTCGACTGTGTCCATTGGTTCGATACTTGGTTCTTGTCTAACTATATTACGTTGCGATAGGTACACTTGGCTATTGTGTGTGTTTTAAGTTAACGTAATTATCATTTTAATTTATAAATTTAAAATCTGATCTTGTGAAATCATCCTAAATATATAATTATTTATATTTTTATAAACTTATCACACGCTATCAAGAAGATAGAGACTACTTCAACGAGCTGAACGTTTTGATACGGGAGATTGTTGGAACATATAGTCCATCGCATTCAAAATCTTCGAAGTTTGATTTTGTCGAAGTTTAGAGTTTTCAGCCGAAATCTGTTTCAGTCGAAATTTGTTTCGGATGAAAACGTCTTCGACCGAAAACGGTTTCTGGCAACATGTAACTATAAATAATCGTTTGTTTGAATCTCTTTGTATGCACTTTTGAGCTTTGATGTATTTTCTGTAATTTTGTATCTGTTATTCCTAACTGTAATCACCGGTTATCAGTAGTAGAAAAAGTGTTTGGTGTTTAATTTGATCGAGTTATTATGGCTTATTTGTTTGTTTTCGATGTTTCATCTTTTCTAGCGGTTTTGGTTGATCTTGAGGCTTTGATAGTGTATTTCCGCTACACTGTTAGTTTTGGATCCTTTATAGCTTGGATTTACAGTCGATCAAGTGGACTAACAGTTCCTCGAAGGTGCCGATCACTTCGAGCACAAGCCAATCAGGTATAAGTAACTCCCTCTGTGAGCAAAGGAAGAGAACATTTCATTTGTTTGATACTTTAGTATTACATTTTATTCCCGTCATTTATCCCATTCCGATGATATATTCTTATACTCACGCTAGAGGCTGGTCGCAGAGACACCCCGTGTCCCCTACGACAGACTAACGGTTGTCTGTTTTGTAAGATCTATTCCAATTACTCAAGTAAGGAGCAACCTTTGTCCGTCACCCCAAAATGTGAATTTGGAAGGCCATACAATTATTAATGCGTCTAGCTTTAGCTTTTGACATAAATTTGAAAATTAAACTCAACCAGTTAAAAGAGTGAAGCTTGAACGTAACTCGGCTTGTTTATACCCTTACATGTTACATGTATTGTTGACGGTTGTGAATTTTTTTTATTTTAAAACTTACCAAGAATATGATCTAAATTTCTTTTATAATTCGTTTTTTTATATATATTTTTTTAACAGCAAAGGTCCGAACACCTGTAATCACCCTTCCGTCCAAAAAACAAAAGCATGATTATCCAACCCCACCACGTAAGAGGAAACCCATAATTAGTAAAACTACCTAGCTTAACCTGAAATATTTTATTCTAAACGAGACTCAAACTTATGATTTTCTACTTAAAAAAATCATAAATTTACCACTCAACCAAGGTATGTGGTTTATTTTTCTTTTATGTCAATCTGTGATATTAGTACAAGGTGATAAACACAAATCACTTTAAAACCCCTGATAACAGGTTTAACGCGGTTTCGTTCCGGCAAACCTCACCGCCTACCGCTCTTCCATTTGCAATGGCGGATCACGACAGGCCCGTCACCGGCTACCCTGCCCCGCCTACCTCCAACGGCTACCCTACTACCACCGCATATCCTTATGCCGCGCAGCCGCAACACAACCACGCTGCATACTTCAACGTCTCCACAAACCTTCACTACTCTAATCCCTACATCAATCAACAACGCGCCACCTTCCTCCACCGCATCTTCGCCGTCTTTATCGGTTGTGTCATCATAATCGGGACCATCGTCTTCATCACGTGGCTCGTCCTCCGTCCCCAAGCCCCTCAATTCCGCATTGAAACCCTAACCCTAACCAACTTCAACGTAACATCCAACTCCCTGATTTCCGGCAATTGGGACGCCCGATTCATCGTCCGTAACCCTAACTCGAAGATCACTCTCTGCTACGATCACGTCGAAGCCGCCATCTTCTACAAATCAGATTCAATTGCAGAGACTGCGGTGCCGCCGTTTGTGCAGGGGAAGAAGAATGAGACGGCTGTTAGGGCAACATTCGCTTCGATGTCGGCGTATGTTGGTGATCGGAATGATATCAATAGCGAAAGGGCTCGTGGGACGGTTGATTTCAATTTGAGGATGGTGGCTAGGGTTAGGTTTAAGGCCGGTGCCTGGTGGGCTAGACGGAGGATATTGAGGATTTACTGCCCTAATGTATCAGTTGGGGTTTCTGCAAATAGTTCGTCTGGATCTTTGACTGGTGGCTCCAAGCAGTGCAGGGTTGGCCTTTGACTCATGAGGGATTTGTAGGTACTTTATGTTGTGTACAGAGTAGTTCTTTGATTATATAGATTCTAATTTGTTGTTCATGATTGTGTTTCTCTTGTTTGATTTTATAGAAGATTAATTTTATATAGAAGACTGTATTGGTGATGGTGATCATCCTGGTTCTTGCTATCAGTTCATGTTTTGATTAGTTATATTTTATCTTGATGCAAAATGATGCTGCTTTATACCAGTTCTGTTGTTTGATATTAAGTTATTGTTTATCGGTTTGTTAAAACTAGTTTTCTGATATGATTCATGGAAGTTGAGAATGGTTCAAGTTGCTGTCTGGTTCTGTCCATGACAATCTGTACATTTTCTTGTCAGATTTTGTTACCATAATAAGTTTTTCACTGAATTCTGGCTTATAAGTATTAAGTTGGTGGGTATCCCTCCCTTGTGCATTTTCCTTCATTTTTTTTTTTTTTTTAATCGTGAGAACCTGTCAGGGCCACCAAAGTGCTACTGAATGGGAAACTCCAAAGGCCCTACTAGGACTTGCGCTGGGCAGGTGGCCTTCAAGAGTTGTGACATAAACCCGTTGATTCTGGATTCGAACCTCAGACGTTTGCTAGAGGAGTAGAGGTGATTGTGTCACCCCCTGAAGGTTTATTTTCCTTAACTTGGTAAGGCTTGTTTATGATATTATGCAACCGTTGAAGGTCGGAATTTTGTGATAATACATCCATCTACAGTTCTTGAGAGACCTTGTTTATTCTTATCTGTATCCAGTTTGTGGCATTTCCTGGCTGTAGTGAGTTGATGCAAGTATATGTGATCTGAATGTAAAATGAAATCTAGAATGCTTACTAGAATACATTTTAGTATTTTAGTGTAACTAATCAACTAGAAATCTTTAGTTAGTTTTGACTTGTTTATGGTTTGAGTAATCATTTTCTGTGTTTGAAATATTGTCATTTGAAACAATACGAGGCTTTAATCTTGAATCATGGATGCTCTAATTTTCATCCATTCTCATACCTTTGAACTCAAGGAGTCCCGTTTCTGCAACCTAAGGTGTTAAATGGGTCATTGTGAAAATTTGAAATGAAGTCGAAAACTTGTTAAACGCCAAAACCCAAACACAACTCTCGTGCGAGGGTTGATACCAACATAACCCGTCTAGTCTAGAAACATTATTTTTATTTTGTATTTTCTACATTGCTTACTAGGTTAATTACCCGTATATTACATGGGTTGAATACATAAAACAATATTAAATGAAAATTTGTGTACATAATTAATAAATCTCTAAATATAAAACAAAATAAATATTGTATTAGACGAGTTGAACATATAAAAGAATAGTGTATCAACTTCAATGATGGCATCATACGGATCATGTTTGTCATCAAAATCAACAAAAGTACAGCCAGACCATTGGCGTACCTAGCCTTTGCTAGCGGGGCGGCCGACCCCTATGAATTTTTTTTTTCTATTTGTTATATATGTGATATAATTTCGACCGACCCCCAAGAAATTTTAACACCGACCCCATAAAATTTTGACCGACCCCCCCAAAAAAATTATTTTTTAGCACCGACCTCAAAAAAATGTAATTTTTAACACCAACCCTTACTTAAACTAATAACTTAATTAGACATTTGCAATAAACTAGACTAAAAACTTAGTCATTTAAACAATTAAACTCACATTTAATTAACTCATTACTCATTTAGACAATTAAGGTCACATTTAGTTAACCCGTTACCCATTTAAATTTTTAAACAATTTAAACTAATAAAAAAATCTGAGTAGCGGCAACCTAATCAACATCTCAACATTTCATATTCACGCTTCACGCAATCTAAAGAACGACAATTTGCTAATTATGATTCTCGCCAAGCCTCTTCACGATTTCAGACCTCTTCACTAATCACGAATTTACGATTCTAGCCCTACTAGTCAATTCACTATTCACAGCCTTACATCGTTCCTCACGGTTTTCAGGTAACTTTTTTGCTTATTATATTATTTTGTTATAAGCTATGTTATATGAGCTATTTGCTAATTGTAATTAGTGATAATATGTGTACTAAGTGACCCGGCTTGAACCGGACCGAAAAAAATTTATATTTAATGATAGATAACCGACCGCAAAAATTTCCGACCCCCATAGAAAAAATTCCTAGATCCGTCACTCGCAACCTCTTGCTACCCACACACAGCACACGAGGAGGCAAAAGGATCTATGAGATCACTAATAGATTAAAAAACGGAATAATAACATAAAAATTACATAACATAAAAGTGGTGGAATTTTTTACACAACCAAAAGCAAGAAAATATAACTAAAAATGAGAAGATCCACGCCAAGATGTTGCTAGCATCGACTAAGAGCATTCATAACCCGTTTGGTATAATTATGTGAGTGAGTTTTTTATATTTTAAGGAGTGATTTGAAGTGGTTGTGAGTGGGGGAGAGAGAAAAGATATAAGGTTTTTGTAAATAAAAGGATAAAAGTAATGGTTTTTAGTATAATTATAAGGATAAGGAGAGAGAAAAGTAAAGATAAAAGTTAGAAAAATTAGTGTTTTTTAGTGTAATTATAAGGATACGGAATATAAAGAACGGGCTAGGAATGCTCTAAATTAGATGAGCTAAGTTCCAAATCCTCCTACACATATTCTCAAGCGTGGTTATACTTTATATCTAAATGGTGAAACGTGTAAAATGAAATAAAAATATTAACTACGAAGGAAGCTTGCTTGTCAAATGGGTCGAAAGTAAATACAAATATTAACTAAAATTAAAAAGATAATTTTCTATTTTTTTTACCTCAGTTGTTGTAACTCTGGATCCAAAAAGCCATTCAGCCCATGTTTAATTGTCTTCAGGGGGTCACTCCACATCAGATCACAAAATGGTCCTTCATGGGGATCTAACAATTCCATTCAATAACTCTAATTTTAAAAGAGTTGTTATAAAGAAGAAAAATAACACATATAATCCAAGCTCATATGACAAGTATATTGCAGACTTGTAGCCGTGACATGAAGATGAACATAAAAGAGTTCCATTCCATAACAAATCAAACATGGTCAACAGTCATAATGTCATGTGAGAGGCCACCATGGACGCATAATCAATACATACTAATAAATAAAGATTTTAGGGTGTCACATGTCATTCTCATATTCATCCTCAACATTTTTTTTCCGTCTCTCTCTCTTATTTAATGATACAAGTTTCTATAAAAAAAAGTTATAATTTGTGTTTAACGCTTCTCTCTCCTATTAAATAGTAATGATTTTTATAACTATTTTTGTAAAACATTTTTAATTAAAAAAAATAGTTTTATTCATAAAACATTTTACAGTTTGAATATTTCTTTCATTCTTTTTATAAAATATTTTTAAAAAATAAATATGTAACGCTTCTAAAATTTGTATTAAAAAATTATGTAATATGTCAAAAATATGTAATATTAGATTTTTATTGCCAAGTATATATAACACTGCATTTATTCACCCTGTATAATATACAGGGTTTCTAACCTATATTATAATAAATGAATAATATACTTGCTACGTGTCAACTTCTGAAATCCAGATTTTTGTTTTTTGCTTTTCTCTTCAATTAAATAATGATGATGTTAAATTATTAAATATCTAACATATATTCTAATATTTTATTAAAAGTTACTAAATTATAAGAAAATTTTAATTATTTCTTATTTTACAGATAACTAATAACACCAAACATACAAATCTTGATAGAAAATACTTTTTATAACAAGTAGTATTTATTCAAACCATATAACACATGGGCTTTAACCTAGTACATGTATATATGTGTGTGTTGTGTACTTAATAACATAGAAATACGGTTCCATCTATTATAGCTGACAAAGTTATATAATCGAATACGTCTATGCAGTATCTCCATGCATTAATCCCGCTAGAATCTCTAAAGCTACTGGATCACGAATTATGGAGCAGATACCGGTTCCAGTGATTCCAGACACTTTTGATACTCGCTCTAAGATCACTCTAGTGGTTTCGAGCAGAAGAATATCATAAACGAAAAAAAAAACATAAGTAATTAATTTTACATCAGCAAGCCACGTGTCATATGAATCAAAGTATATAAAAAAAGAAATTGCTACTTTTGTGGCCCAAGTTTCTGAAAGTATGGTTTAGGTTAATGGGATTTTTCAAGAGAAAGCAGTAGATTGAGAGGGAATTCTGTTACTTTTTTGGAGGCTTAGGCACATGACATTCTTCAGTGAAGGGAAACAAATAATTTAAATGTAATACAAATATATTATTCTACTTTCAAAAAACAAATAACATAAAGATATTCATAGGTAGGCTAATGGTTGTGGCAGGTTGTTGGGGGCGCAAGGGGTGGGCGCGAGCCACCTTGGCCGCGCACACCACAAGATGGTCAAGCGATGGGGGGCGCGATCGGTGGGCGTGGGGCGGCTAGCGAGAGCCGTTGGGGAGAGCCGTTGGGTTTAAAGAAAAATAAAAATAAAAATTTCTATTTATATAAATTAACTCCTCTTCACTCATTTATCTCTCAAAACCTTTATAAACTTCATATTTTCTCTCAATTTTATAAACTATTCTCTACATTACTACAAATCATCAACCAAAAATGTCGAGAAATTAGAATGAGTATGTAGAGAATATGGAGAATTTTCAAGGTTTGGAATATTTGGATGATGAGGCGTTTAACCGGCTTGTCTACAATCAAATGTCACAACCGGAGACACAAGAGGAACCGGTTCAACCCCAAAAACGCTCTCACAAAGGTTCGAAGAAAAAGGGTGGAGCGAGTGGTTCAACCGAACCGGTCGAAAAGGCCGGTCCAAAACGAAAAGCTACTCCGTGGACAAAAGAAGAGAAGCTAGCATTATGTCGTGCTTGGATTTCATTATCCGAGGATCGTAAATGCGGTATTTTTTTTTTCACTTTTTAAATTGTTTTTAACGTTGTTAAACTATTTTTTTAACGTTTGTTAAACATATTTTTTTGTAGCCGATTATCAAAAAGCTAAAGTATTTTGGTCTAAAGTAAGAGAGTCGTTCTACGCCCAAGTGGGGAGTAGAGACCGAAATCAAGACATGATATCGGGACGGTGGTCCGAAATTCGCAAATATGTCGGACTGTTTACAAATCTACATAACAGAAACAGTCGTCGAATGCGACCGAGCGGGAGTGATGATGTGCATATTTACCAATTCACTTGCGACGAATGGAAAGCCGAAGTGTTAAGAAAGTACGGGGTGGTAAAAGTTTTTGACGAGATCTACTTGTGGGAATTACTCAAAAGGTGCTCGAAATGGATTGAATTGGTTAGTCCGGAGGCGGAAGAAGCGCAAAAACGTACGAAAACTAGTTCGTCCGGCGCATACGTCACCTCTAGTGGATCGGATGGTCGCGTTGGCATCGACCTCAACATGTCCGAGCAAGAAGGGACACCACAAGGCTCAAGTCGACCGGCCGGAAGGGACCGCGGTAAAAAAAAGACTAATGATGCCGATTTAGAATTTAGCGATGCGATCCTTAAAATAACAAGTACTCTCGAGAAGGCGACGCAGGTGAAAATGGAAAAACAAATGATGAAGAAGTTGGAATTTCTTAGCAAGGACGTCAGCCACCTATCGCCGAGGGACCAAGCGATATATGAAAAACAAAAGGAGCGTATTCGAAAGGAAATGGAAGAAAATTAAAACCCTATGGAATAATTTAGTATTTTATTTTCTATGTATTTCTTTTTTTTTTAGGATGTTGAATGTTTTTAATTAATTATTTTATCTTTTATTATTATTTTTAATTAATTATTAGTTTTTAAATTTGAATTGAATAAATAATTAAACAAAAAATTAATTCGATAAAGCCCCCGCTCACCTGCACCACAACACCCTCAAGTGCTTCAGCAGGGGCTTTATCCACTGCTTAGTCAGCATCCAGTCAGCGCCACATGACGTGATATTAGAGGATGAATCCACTCTCAATAAACCCCACAACGATCAGTCTTATAAACCCAAGTTACACAAACAACAATTTTGCATAGTATGATGCATTTTACCTTAGTTAATTGCCTGCTTTTGTGGTTTCCACGCAGAAAAGTAATGTTTGCAAGCACATTCAATTCAAGAAATTATAGAAAATAAAAAATAAGAGAAAGAATAAAATAAAAAATAACAGAAAGATTTAAGGCTTCTTAAAAAAAAGTAAAAAATTTAGAAATAGTATGAAACCAGTCCAACTCTCAAATAAATCTATACTACTTAATAAATAAGTAAAAGTATGAGACGCGTGTCAATTTCTGGTGTATTCTTAGCATAATTTTCTCGCCTCTCTCTCCTATTAAATACTATATTGAATTAATATAGTTTTAAATATTTAATATCAATCTAATTATGGATATTTTTATTTAGTTATGTATTTTTATTATATCATTTAACTAATTATTTAATATGGATTACCATTAATCAATTAAATTAATACCAAGTTAAAAAAATGTTTTAAAAATTAACTTAATATAATTTATAACTATCACATTAAATTGACATATTTTGACGAGTGTATGTGTTAAAAGATTACATTATATTTTATTCAACCCGTGTAAAACACGGGTTTTTAAAAACCTAATTATTTATTACTAATTATATAATATTATATTTATTTAATACGTATAATACACGGGATTCTAATCTAATAAATAAATAAGTAAACTGATTGAAAATAAATTATAAACGTAAAATATTTAATAAAAGAGGAGATAATATAACAATAACCATTCATTTGAATTTACTTAATAGTCCCACTCTTATAAATGTCATTACTGACAGTACTTTTTTATTATTTTAATTCTTTTTTACTCTTTTACCTAACTAGTTATATATTAAACATTATTCTATTTTCTCCGATGCATTTTTTGTTCCTCTTCTCTGCGGGTCTTCTTTTTCTCTACAGTTCAAAATCAGGGTCTCCAGCAGCCAGGAAAAACTTTGATTTGGCTTCTTTGTTCTCTCATCTCTTTTTCTTTTAAGCTGCCTAATAATAAAATATATGGGTGTCTATTTATTTATTTTTGTTTAATTTTTATAAAAATTTACACTAATGTGGAGTATTTGAGGGGGTGCCTTCTCACCCCCTAAGCCTCAAGTAAATCCGCCCCTGGAAACAGTGATTAAGAAATTTTTTTATCACGTAAGAGTAGAGTGATGGCAGACAAGAACAGGAACTTCATGTCATCAACAATATATTTTAAGAACTGTATTTCTTCTTCTATAACCAAATTAGAAAACAAATTGATGAATGGGATCTAGAGATTGAAAGAAAAAATCCACAATAAGAATCACTAATTCTATGAATCAACAACTCTGATTAACAGCAAGTGGCATATAAGTCAAAAGAGGGCAAATACAAATCATAAACAATTTAACAAAAGAGGGCATATAAACCAGATAATTCGTTTATAACAACAAAAACTTTGTCTTCATCAGTACAAAGTTCATCCCCAAGCTTTTAGGCTAAAGGGAGTGGTTCCACATTTTCACACCCCTCCACGTCAGCGTCACATCATTTCCATACGGTATCCACAAATGAGGGGCGTGGTGTTCCACTTTCCACTCACCTGAAAAATACACGTGTCTACATATCATTGGTCTTGACCCCACCCCCTTGGCCCCACCTCCTTCAAAACTTCACTTTCCACACCGTGACACTCATCCTCCACGCTAGTGGACCATGCCAAGAGGGCGTGGTGTTCCACATTTTCCACACTAGCCACCTCACTTCCACACTGGTTTCGCAGGGTACTCCCTTTGGCCTTAGCAGCAACTTTTGTTCCACGTGAAGAAAGGGTTGTATGAGAAACGAAGAGGCGATCAATTTGAGAACGACGATTAATAACAAAAATCAAATCAATGAATCGTTCCAGGTTCAATAATAAGAATGATATATGTGCTGGAACCGCATATCCAAGTTCAAGATCCCCCTGCTCACCGTTTGCCAATGGATCGTTCCTCCTAAAACGTTGTAAATAAACCACAAAACCAAATATCATAAACCCACAAAAGTATCGATTTGATGCTAGTCCAATCAGGTAATATATTAGAAAAAATAAGTAACAGATTGCATTGGCTGCTTACAATGCTAGGAAAAGCAAAAAAAAAAATTATCATTTGAGCAACTACGGGATCAAATCAATCGTCCATGTACAAAGAACAAACACGCAATTACAACTTGAAGGTTCTTTAGATATGAAGCAAGTCAATAATTTATCACATCTGATTTAATTTGTTGACATTCATCTTCATCTTCATCTTCATCTTCATCTTCATCTTCATCTTCACGGGTATGCATTCAATCAAACCTCCACAGTCACTCTGCTTATATAACACATAACTCACCTCTTAAAAGCTGCGCGACTATGGCTTTTAGGATCCCCAACTTCAGTCACCATCTCTTCAGTTATTTGTGTAAACATAATCATAAAATTAAGAAATAGCAGTACCCCTGATCTTTGTTTTCAAAAACTTAATCAAATTGTGTATTTTATAAGAATTAATGTGTACACCATATTTATTGCAGATATCCTTGGCCTGCAAGAGGAAAATAACGATATCAATATGATGGCAAACGTATGAATTTGAACCACTATTTGATTGCTTTATTTAAAAGGTTACAATAACGATAAAAGGTCTGGTTAAATCCTTCATCAATTAAAACCCTAAATTTAAGTTTGGGAATCCCAATCATACAGCTTGGAATTGAACCAGAGTCACTTCAAATCATGCAAACAATTGATTGCTAATTTGATATTCAATTGTGTTTCTGAAAATAATTAATAATAGAGTAAACTTCAGTTTTCGTCCCTGAGGTTTGCACAAAACTTTAGGTTTCGTCCCTCTATAACACATTTCATCCCTGAAGTTTAATTTTTTAACACTTTGCGTCCCTGATCCTTAACTCCGTTAAGTTTTCTGTTAATTTTTGTCCAAATTTACTAATATATCCCTCACCCCTTCTTTTTCTTCAACCATCAGAACCAAGAAGCAATTTTAACTCCATTTTTTTACACTCGTCAAACAACTGCCTGCCGGTGGTGATGCTGATCGGGGAACGACGACGATGACCACGTCGAACCAGGTGACGGGAATTCACGTGGTGAAAACCATTTCCATCGTCGGAACACCATCCTCGTTCCGTTTCCGCTGCCATCAGGTCTCACCTCAGCCTCCGCCATTGTTGCTTTGGAAGAACCCTAGATGGGGTGTCGCCGGAAAACTCATCTCGTCACCATCTCCGCCGTTTAACATCGGCACCGTCGCTATCTAGGCCACCCGACGCTGCCTGCTACCTTGTCTCCACCTCTGTCTCTGCTTCCTGGAATCCCTAACCACCGCCACCGTCACCGTCATTTCTATTGGAGCCACAAAGACCCGTCGTCGGTCAGGGGGAGGTGGTGCCGGAGAGCCGGTGACCGGAGGGGGGTCGTGCCAGAGGAAAGTGGCATTCATGTTATTGAGTCTAATATACATTTTATTGAGTCTGATGAAAAAAAAAAGAAGGGGTGAGGGGTATATTAGTAAATCTACACAAAAACTAACAGAAAACTTAACGGAGTTAAGGACAAGGGACGAAAACTGTTAAAACAAAAACGTTAGGGATGAAATGTGTTATAGAGGGACAAAACCTGAAGTTTTAGGCAAACCACACGAACGAAAACTGAAGTTTACTCTTAATAATAAGAGTGATCAAGAGAATGGAGTACCGACGATTATTTGGGCATACCCACGATTATTTAGTCTATACATGATCAGATGAACATTGACAACAAAAAGAAACAAAAAAACTCACCTTGACAATGATTGGTGGTGATGTGAATTGTACGATACCTTCGTTAGGGTTGAGGATTATGTAAAAGGAAAAAGAGAGAAAATAAGGTGAGAATATAGATGAATCAAAATCAAGGAATCAAGAATAGCAAAAAGAAACGAAAAAGCTAACATCCAATTTGTTCCACTGCATTCGACCTGTGATGGCATGTGTTTGAGAGAAGAATGTGTTAGGGTTTGGAATCATGGAAATGGAAACGCAAGAAAAGAAAGATCAAAGGTAGATGGGTCAAAAGGGGCTTCGTGGGTCGGGTTTTACGATCAACGTGTGATTATGATGGGTGAATATTTTGAGCGGGAAAACATAAACGAAGCATGTCTAGAATGTAGACACGTGTCCCATTTTATTTTTATTTATTAGATGTAACAGATAGGATGAGATCGGTACCGTACTGATACTGAAAATAACAACACGATAGGATGAGATCGGTACCGTACCGATACTGAAAATAACGACACTGAAATACTGGAAATTTGGGTACCGAATACCGTACCGAATTTGTCAGTACGGTACCGGTACATGTTGCAAAATGCTCATATCTAGATGGTATCGGTACCGAAAATACCGATACCGAACTTATAGAAAGTTGGTATCGAATCTGTCGGTACGATAACTGTACAGTATTGGTACGGGTACTCGGTTCTGTTTAGGGTTAACTCAATGATGGAAACTAAACACAAGTTGCGCTTGTTGCAGGACTTAAACCAACACCTTAAGGCACGAGCTGACGACCCCTAATTGCTTATGCTTATTTCTTTCTAGTAGAAGTTTATGGCCTAACATAAGTTAAAGTTGTCAATCATTAAAAATTGGCAACAAGTCATACATATAAGGCTGTAACAAGTGACATCACATCTGCTTGTTAATTAAAGAAAGGATAAGTGCAAGAATGCACATGAGTACTGGAAAGGGAAATGCCTGCGTTGGTAAGCACATGGCTACTTAAGGTGAGCTCATATAGACCATTCAAGTGAAGCAGATATGACGGTGGTAACTGAACTTTTTGAGAAACATTGAGAGCTGATCAAGATGACCCTAGTGTTGGGTGTATGTACATACTTAAGGGCATAGTGAACACATGACAACGAGGTAAATAAGTGTCTTGGGAGAGACACGTTGTGACTATAGAGATGAGAGGAGCTTTATACAAGCTCCTGGAGATCATCAGAGGAGGACGAGGGAAGTACCTTTACGAGTAAGGCAGGGGTGCCTGGGTTTTAAGAAATCATAGCAAGATGGCTATTAGGGTATGAGGACGAGTAATGGAGGAATATGTAGGTGAAGCTTACAAGTCCCGAAGTTGAAAGCGGACAATGTAGGAGAAACTTCTTAAACACCAAGGATGGTGATCGAGTTGAAAAGTCATAACCACGACGATGGGGACGATAGAGAATGAATGGAACCAAAGGAGTTTAGCTGCACCAGTTTGAACAGAAGGATGAGTTATGTTGGTTTGTGCCGACACAGGATTCCCTTTTAAGTGGGGTAGACTTGTAACATCTCGAAATCCGTAAATTTATAATTCGGATAAATGGACAACCCGATTTTATGTTAAAGGGTTTGGTTAGCGGGTTTTGGCGCGTACGGATTTATTTAATAAACCCGAAATGTCCGAGCAGTTATTTGATCGATGATTCGAGATCGAAACGCATAGTAGAGGAAGCGCAGGGACCCGAGTGAAACATCTAGTGGTTTAAATACCACTTTATGGGAAAACCCTTGGTCATCATTGACCTAGGGGAGTGCGCCAACAGCCAATGGAGCTGCAACAAAGAATCCAGCGACGAGGGTGGTCGGACAAGGAAGATAAAGGTGGTGACACGCGGATGTCAACTAGGGAGCTTCCTTAACGCATTTAGGTAATCTCGTTTATGTTTTTTACGGTCGTTTTGAATGATATTATGATTAGGATTTCTTAATTTCAATGTTAAGGCCGCTAGATGGCGACTTGGAGACAATTGGTGAAGGAATCGAGCGAAAACGAGAAATCCGACGTAGTTAATGAGTCATGTAAATGCTAGTAGACTCTTGTGGCTTATGTGCTTGATGTTGTGTGTTTTGTGTCGTTGTCCTTGTGGCATGGCGGTATTGTGTTTGCATCTTTGTCTCTATGACACGGCAAACGGGATTGTGAAGGATGAAGTCCTTCGGGAGGTCACCAAAGGTGGTAATTCTAAGCAGCTTAATGATGAGCTTGCGGTGTGACAAACGCCCTGACGAGGGTAGTGGAATGACATGGTATGTTTTTGTGTGCATATTTATGTGTTAAGTTGCATGCAAGTGTTGAGTTATAATTATTATGCATGAGATAATATTAATTGGCTTGTGAGAGTCTTGGTTAGGGTTGGTAAGTCGGTGTCTAGAGGTTGGTTGAGATAACCAGAGTATGGTTAATACATGTGGTGGATTTTGACTTTTCACGGTAGTAAGCTCGATCCATGTAAGAGAGACTTACTGAGTTATAATTGTGGGTTGAGTCTGCGGTGGTGAACTCTTATGGGATGGTGTAAGATAACGGGGGAAATCTATATGTCTTAGATGACAAACCATTTTTATATATAAGAGAAATGTCCGGAGTTGACATAAATGACATTTGTAACGAGACAGATTCTTATTAAATAGACTATTAGAACTCACTCAGCGTAGCTGACTTTATGTGTACGTTAGATTGTTTTGCAGGTGAGCTTCGTGGTCGACGTATCTTGGCTTGGGAGCGGTGGTACTCGTATTGGTGTGCATGCATTCGTGAGGTAAAATTATTAGTGATAATATGTACAAAAGATGATTATGATTTTTAGAAAGACTTCCGCTGTATTTTTCTATAAGAAAATGAGTATTTTTAAAGAGATTACATAGTGATAAGAACCAACTCTAGGATACCCAATTTGGGGCCTTACAGGTTTCCTTCAGGCAAATGAGGTGATTGTAAAGAGGAGATGGCCCCCTATTTATAGGGTTGGAGTCATGTTGCATGATGGGCTTTGGGCCTGAAGTGGCTCTTGCGTGATGTGGGCTGCAAGGAGTAGAGCAAATCCTCACAACTGATTATTATGTAAGCTTTATTGGTTTAGCCCAGTAGTTAATATTTGAGAACCCGCTTCATACGGTTAACCATGCTTAATGCAAATACCCAAGTCATCAAAAACTCAAATTCCCTTTCCAACAAAAACAGGTTTGTAATCTCAAAACTAGGGGTGTAAACGAGCCGAGCCGAGTCAAGCCGAGCCCGAGCTCGACTAGGCTCGAGCTCGGCACGTTTGACTTTCCGTGAGCTCGAGCTCGGCTCGATTCGAGCTTTATTTCTAAAGCTCGGGCTCGGCTCATTTATTATTTGATAATTATTTTATATATATTTATATTTAATTATTTTGTATAAATTTTATTATAAAATTTTATATAACATAATATATATTATTTAGTTATTTTTATCATAATTTTATATATACTAATATTATTTTATAAATGTATATTTAATATATTATTTAAAAAAATATATAAATAATAGGCTCGTTTAGGCTCACGAGCCGGCTCGAGCTCGGTAAGTGAAAGCTCGGGCTCGAGCTCGTTTACTAAACAAGCTTTTTTTTAGGCTCGGGCTCGGGCTCGTTTAAGCTCGGCTCGTTTCGAGTTTTTAACGAGCCGATCTCGAGTAGCTCACAAACAGCTTGGCTCGTTTACACCCCTACTCAAAACGTTTAATACAGTCACTCAAAATTACATAGGCTCTACATATCGTTTATTTTACAAACGAAAATGATTATGTAACCTTTATATTCAGTATACTAACAAAAATCAAAATAGAGGTTTATTGATTTTTTTCGCACTTTTCTTCAAAAAGGTTAGAACAAGGATAGGTGCAACATCAAGTTCCAATTCAACAACCAGTTTAAGCTCAACAACAACAAGTTCCTGCTCAACAACAACAACAACAACAACAAGTGCCTGCTCCACAACAACAAAATGTTCCTATTCCACAAGTATAGGTTCAAATTCCTGTTCATGAACCAGTTCAAGAAGAGATGGCTCATGATAATGAACAAGATTTGGGTATGAATATGGATGATTTTGATCATGATGCTGTGAACTCACCGATTCATGAGGATGAAGGCAATGTTGAAGATTCGAGTTCCGGTGATACTGTCTTACCTGATTCTGAGGCCACTGAGTCTGATTCCTCTAGAGACTTTAGCTCAGATCATTATGAGAGTTTGGCTAAGATACCGTTGGCAAATTCTTGAAGCACTTTCCTGTGACAAACACTCTAGATAGATAGTCTTAGTCTTAGGTTGTTTTGTCTTGTTTGTAATTGTCTTTGTATGTAAGAGTCTTTATGTATTAGTTTATCGAGTTGTATTTACTTTTACATATTGAATGTTGCATTTCTTTCTAAGTGTTTTGCACACTTACATGTGCGCAGGAGAAAGCTCCAGCATACTTAGCAAGTACGCAAGAATACATTTGCATACTTGTTAAGTACGCAAGAACATTTTGCCCTGCGCACTTGCTAAGTGCGCAGGCATCAGGTCCTGTATAAATGGGATAGGTTGACAGAAGTCAAGTACGCAGGCTTTAGTGCAAATACGCAGATTGTAACCTAAGTTCTTTTCTCTGTAACCTTCAAGTGTTTATAATACAAAGAACGTTTAAAGTGTTTTCTCTTGTCGGTTTACTTTGTTTAGCTAGACTCTCCACCTAGTCACGGGCTTTCCGCACCCGGTCCGACTAGTAGACCCACTTGCATGTGACGATTCGACACACCCGAGGAACCTACAAGTGGTATCAGAGCATTTGCTCCTGATTTCGAGTGTTGTGAGTGAGTTTGGAGAGTTTTTACAAGCAAAAAGAGGTATTTTTGTTGATTTTTGTGATAAAATAGGGGTAGTTCTTGAGCACTATTTTAGAAACAAAAATCACTCAAAAACTGATTTTTGTTGTGTATTTGAGTGTTTTGAGCATCAAAGGTTAGTTAGAAACAAGTTTCTGACCCTTTGGCTCATTTGCATTAATCATCAGACGAATTTTTACCATCTCCCGCGAGTTTCAGGTGACCGAAAAAGTTTGGTGAAAGTTGGTGAAAAGGTATCCTGCGTACTTACCATTTCTGGCAAAAACTACAGTTTTGTGCGTACTTACTAAATACGCAAGACTTATCTCCTGCGTACTTATAAGTGCGCAAGACTGAACTTGTGCGAACTTAAGTTATATCCTGCGTACTTACATTTACTCCTACGTACTTACAAGTACGCAAGAGGAAATTTAAATACGCAAGACTATTTCTCAAATGCGCAAGGCCAAAACCAAGTGCGCAACTGTGTCTGACTTTTCTAAAATTTGACTAAGTGTTCACTATGTCGAATATTCAGAATCTTGGAAACCTGCTGAATTATGATAATGAGATCGGTACACCACATAAACCACCAAAGTTGCTGAACGTGAACGATTATTCTAATTGGAAAGCACGTTTTGAGCACTACATTTCGTATACCGACTCATCACTATGGATACCAATCCTTGAGGGATATAAGCATCCCACACACATCTATCTTGATGAAACCATGCCCAAACCTATATATAAGCTTTCCGACGAAGAAAAGAAAGCTTATGACCGAGAAAAGAAGGCACTTGGTTCGATCACTATGGCATTAACTCGGGAATTGTTCCACAGTTTCTGAGGGTATGATAATTCTAAGGATCTCTGGAAAGCTTTACAGAAGAGATTCGAAGGAAATAGTGACATCAAGAAAAGTAAGCGGGATCTTCTCAGGAAGTAGTATGAGTGCTTCAGATTCTTTGAGAATGAATCCTTAGATGACCTCATCTCTAGATTCTACCATTTACAGACTGAGTTGAAGGCTTTTGAACTCAGGTATCCAGATGAAGAAATGGTGGAAAAGTTTTTGGATGCTTTACCACCCAAATTTGAGATGTACACAACCCTGATGAGGGAAAACTCCTAAATTCTATGAGTTGACTGTTGAGGAGGCAACAGGAAAGGTTCAAGCTCATGACATGAACCTAAGAAGAAAGGAGAGCTCTGGAAGACCCCAGATACAAGACCCTTCTATGTATCATGGGACGACTTCTACATCCAAGTCATCGGGCTCTGGAATTGCCCTCTTCACTGGAAATCCTACTGAAGAAGACCACTCAACTGGGTGTGGTGGTCATGCTTGCTATGCTTCAGGATCAGGGTTGGGTTCTCATCATCAAAATACCTCAAGAAATCCTCCTGCTACGTCTTCAGCTAACAACTCAGCTATAGCCAGAATAGCTGAAGATCATGTAGCACTATTCTCATCTTGTATGCTTGCATATGAAAATTTCATAGGTGGCAAGCTTACTGATCCAGAGACGATTGAAGAAGACTTTAATCAAGTGGATCCTGATGACATGGAGGACATAGATATTCAATGGAATATGACCATGCTATTGCGGAGAGCCAAGCGTTTCCTGAACAGAACAGGAAGAAATTTTATTGGCGGGAATCCTAATGCCAAGGTCGGGTTTGACAAATCTAAGGCCAAATGCTACAAGTGTCTGAACTATGGACACTTTGCTCGTGAGTGTCAGAAAGACAGAGCACCTGCCTCTATTTTTACCCGACCCAGCGAGGGAAACAGCCATGGCCACAACAATCCAAACCACCATAATCAAAGCCAAGGTGGAACGTCCGATGCACTGGTAGCCCAACAGGACGACAACTTTGACTGGGGTGTTCATCTTGAGGATGCCATCATCGCACAAACCCAGGTTGGTCTCATGGCTGAGATCATTGAGATGATGGAAGCAGAGAAAACGGAAGCTTCTATGGCTGACCTAGAAGAATCTACAACTGCTGCTATAGAGGAGGTGAAGGAAGCTGAAGATCTGGAAGCTCCTGGAGCTGATGAAGAGGAATCGGCCACTGCTGTTGCTCTCATGGCCATTGGAGAAGCAACAAGTTCATCGTCTGAGGTAGATTCTAACCCTTTCTCTGTTATTTCATGTTCTAAATGTCTAGGGCTAAAACTTGAAAATTCTAGGTTCCAAGACAAAATCGAACCCCTAAGTTTGGCAGCTCTAAACTATAAAGAAAATGAAAAACGTTTTAAAGATTCTATTGAAACGTTGAAAAAAGAAAAATGTGAATATTCCTTAAAAATAAGTGATCAACAGCTTCACTTAGATGTTGCATACAGGGGGTTAGAAAAACGAAACAATGAAATCAACAAACTGCAAAATGAGATCTTGCAGTTAAAATGCACTAATGAGAAGTTGAAAAACTCTCGCTTTGTGGTGGAACACTACGAGTCTGTGGTACTGAATGCGTTAGGTTTGGGCACTAATGCCATTCCTCCACCAGTGAGCGGGAAGTTTGTCAATAGCTTAATAGACATTGATCTCACTTGTCTAGATGAGTCCTCTGATCAGGATGATTCCCCTAAAAAGGATGAATCCTCATGTAAGGCTAACTCCACATCTAGTGAGGAGTTTGTTACTGCTTCTGAAGATGGGTCGGTTAACTCTTGCCCTGAAGGAGTAGTATCTAAGGAGTTGTTGACTGAACAAAAGGTAAAGAAAAACGTTATCACTAATGGTGATAATTGCATTTTAACTGAACCCGATATCATTGAAACAAATGATAATCTAAACGTAATGCTTTATGGGGGTTATAAAAGTCTTAACCAAGCAAAGAAAGAGGCTTTTTCAGCTCATTATGAGCTTGGGTATAAAGAAAATTTGGAAAAATATTATACTCCCAAAAACCAAACTGTTAAGGTTCAGACTAATGTTCATAAACCAACTCCTCCTTCTCATAATGCTGAGTCATCTAAGGCCAGATCTAATGAGCCTTACAAGAGAACTTATGTAGACAAGAGGAACTGTTTTCACTGTGGCTTGGTTGGTCACATTTTTGTGAACTGTCCTTCTAAGAACGAAGGGAAACGGCCTGTTGTTTCACAACCATCTGTTATCCCCAGGTCGCCACCAGTGAAACCATCTCCCAAAAATCCAAAACAAAATGTGGTGAAACCACCAGTCAAACCGATGGTAAAGCCTAAGATCATATCCGAAGCTAAACCATCTGTTCCAAGAAAGGTAACGCAACCTGCTGTACCTCGTGTATCTACCTCTGGTACTACACGTACTGGTGAGAAACCTGTGGCAAGACTCTCTAAGCCACAAAGGAGGAGACGGAACAAGAGGTTGAGAAAGCTTGAACAGCTGACTTCAGTTCAATCAGGTGAAGCTTCCACAAGTTCACCTGCTGTAGTTGAACCAAAGTCTCATGTTCCGGTTAAGAAACAGAAGAGATCCTGGACTGCAAAATCCAAAACTTCTCAATCTCCTAGTTCTATTTCTTCTAAAGATTCATCAATTTTGAAAAGTCATCATGACTGTGAGTTAAAGGAAGTAGTTTATTTTGAAAATGATGGACGACCCAAGACCACAATGGCTTGGGTCTCCAAAACTAACTAATTCTTTTTTGACTCGTGCAGGGACGTCCGAAGGGTACTATCTCTAACCGCTGGTATGTAGATAGTGGATGTTCCAGGCACATGACAGGAAACATGGCCCTGCTTCAAGATGTTAAACCATTCAGAGGTGGCTATGTGGCCTTTGCCGGAGAAAAAGGCGGCAGCATCACGTGTCAAGGCGTGGTTTCGAACGGTTGTGTCAGCTTTGACAATGTCAACTTCTGCGAGCAGCTGAAGCATAACATGTTGAGTGTCTCCCAAATGTGTGATACGGAGTACTCGGTGATGTTTGACAAGTCAGAATGCCTAATTCTCAAACCCGGTTTTGAAGTTCCGGAAGATTGGATCCTGATGAGAGCGCCAAGAACAAACGACACCTATCAGATCGATATGAGCGTGGCAACAACCACCTCATCAGTTCCTACCTGTTTGCTTACTAAAGCGATAGAGCTCGACTCCACCTTGTGGCATAGGAAACTCGGATATATTTCGTATCGTAAAATGAATCATCTTGTCCGAAACGGTTTGGTAACCGGGGTTCCTAAGCTGAGGTTTACCGTTGCAGATGACTGTATGCCTTGTAAAAAGGGCAAACAACAACGGAAGTCTCACAAGCCCAAGCTCCAAAACTCTATTGATACCCCTTTGGAGCTATTACACATGGATCTGTTTGGCACCATAAGTATCAGGAGTATTGGAGGTAAGTCGTTCTGTCTAGTAGTAACTGATGATTTATCACGTTTTTCTTGGGTACATTTTTTAGGTACTAAAGACGAGACTGCTGATATTCTTCAATACTTGATCCTGAGCTTGGAATCTCTGTGCAAGCTGAAAGTTAGAAGAATTAGGAGTGACAACGGAACTGAGTTCAAGAATAATTTGATGTAGCTTTTCTGTCTTAAGAAAGGGATCCGTCACGAATTCATCGCACCGTACATGCCTCAGCAGAATGGAGTTGCTAAATGGAAGAACAGAACGCTGATTGAGACTGCAAGGACTATGCTGTCGGATGCAAAGCTTCCTGTCACTTTCTGGGCAGAAGCCGTTAATACAGCCTGTCACGTCTTAAACAGAGTTCTGGTTGTGAAGAGGCACAACAAGACTTGTTACGAGTTGATCAACAATCGACTTCCCAATCTTGATTACCTAGTTCCTTTTGGTAGTCCTTGTTCCTTGTTGCTACAGTACAAAGACCGCCAGTCTAAGTTTCATGCAAAAGCGGTGGAAGGCATCTTCTTAGGATACGTTGCCAACTCGCCTTGCAAGAGAGTGTACAACATAGGAACTCGTACTATCGAGGAATGGTTTGAAGTGGATTGTAGTAAACACAGCATTCCACCCGAACCAACAGGTCCAACTTAGGGTTTTGATTATGATGCGCTATTCAAGTCATTCAATCTTCCTGATCTATCTGCAGTTGACGCCGCAAGCTTTTATGAATTATTGGGTGGCGGTGATGACTCCAGCTTCTCTACTCGTGCTACTGTACCAATTATAACTCCTGATTCCAATGCTGCATCTACATCTGGAACTCATGACAGTGATGACAGTGAAGATGTTCTTGTTGTTGGAGATGACGCTCAAGCCAATCCTAACACAACTGTAGGAAATGAAGCTCCAGCTGATCCAATTAACATTGAATCTTCTTCCTCTGGAACACAGGAAATGGAGGAGTTAAGCATGAATTTTGATCCAGAAATTCAGGAACCGATTGTACCGGAGACGAGAGTGCATAGGAATCATCCAATCGATAACATTATTGGTGATCCTTATGCCGGTGTTCAGACTCGTCATCGAACCATCACTGAGAACACCAGTCTTTACACAGAGATACTTGACACTGGTGTCATGGAAACATGTCTGCATGCTGCATTCGTGCCCCAGTTAGAGCCGAAGAATGTGAAGGAGGCTCTCACTGACAACTGCTGGATTGAGGTGATGCAAGATGAACTGTCTCAATTCCAAAAGTTGCACGTGTGGGATTTGGTTGACTTGCCAAATGGCTTTCAACCAATTGGAACTAGATGGGTGTTCAAATACAAGACGAATGATCGTCATGTTGTTGTGAAGAACAAAGCAAGATTGATTGTTCAGGGTTTTTATTAGCAAGAGGGCTTGGATTGCACGGAAGTATATGCCCCAGTTGCTATAATTGAGGCCATTCGACTGTTCTTGGCTTATGCCACATATGTCGGCTTCAAGGTATATCAACTTGATGTGAAGAGTGCTTTCCTTTATGGTAAAGTTCATGAAGAGGTCTATGTCACTCAACCTCCCGGTTTTGAAGATCCGCATAATATTAATAAAGTGTATAAGCTCGACAAAGCACTTTATGGTCTTCATCAAGCACCGCGGGCATGGTTTGAGACATTATCTACGCATTTACTGTCTAATGGTTTCAACCGTGGACAGATTGACTCGACCATCTTCATTAGGAAAGCAGGAGGTGACATTCTTCTTGTACAGGTATACGTCGACGACATTATCTTTGGATCTACCAATGAAGGGATGTGTAGGGAATTCGAGCAGGTGATGAAGTCCAAGTTTGAAATGAGTAATATGGGTGAATTGTCATTCTTCCTGGGTCTACAAGTCAGTCAAAGAGAGGATGGCATTTATCTACATCAAACTAAGTATGTGCAGGACATCTTGTCAAAATACAAGATGAATGATAGCAGTACTTATGGCACACCTATCCCAGTCAATCATTGTCTGCATCCTGACAAAGATGGAAAGGATGTAAATAGTAGATTGTACCGTGGGATGATCGGATCACTTATGTATCTCACAGCTTCAAGACCCGATATAATGTATGTTGTGTGCTTTTGTTCAAGGTTTCAGTCTCAACCGAAGGAGTCACATATGATAGCCGTGAAGAGAATTTTCAGATACCTGAAAGGGAAACCCCGATTAGGTCTTTGGTACTCTAAGCAGCAGTCATTCAACTTCAAAGCCTACACTGATTTAGATTATGGCGGTTGTAACCATGACAGAAAGTCAACTTCTGGTGGATGTCAATTCTTAGGAGACAAACTGGTCTCCTGGCAGTGTAAGAAGCAGTCAACGGTTTCTGTCTCAACTTGTGAAGCAGAATACATTGCTGCAGCGAGCGGTTATTCTCAGATACTGTGGATTCAGCAGCAGTTGAGAGACTACAACTTAAACTTCACTGGAACTCCTCTATTCATTGATAACAATGCCACCATGTCCATCACAAATAACCCGGTGAAACATTCCAAAACTAAACATATAGAGATTCGCCATCAATTCATCCGTGATTGTACTGAAAATCATTTAATTGAACTTGTAAAAGTTCACACGGATGACAATCTTGCTGACCTTTTCACAAAGGCATTTGATCGATCCCGTTTTGAGCATCTTGTCAACTTGATAGGAATGTTCAATCCTGAGTGAAAATTAATTTTTCTTAAATCAATTCAATTTATGGAAGTTAAACTTTATTTCTTTTAAATTTTCTGTATAGTTCTTTTAAGTTTCAAAATATTTTACAAAAACAAAAAAAAATAGAAAATGGAGAAAATTTCAAAGTTAACTTGAGAAAAGAGGAAATGATAGTACATCAGAAATGATCTAAACGTCACAGACTGCTCATATGGGAAATGATTGCGTCATGCTTACTTAACTGTTTAACTTATTATGTTTTTAATCTGCTTATTTACAAGGAATTTAAATTGTCAGTAGGTTGTATGCGTCTTTGAATCACTAGTAGTGTGGAAACTAAATCTAAATTACAACTGTGATTTGAACCCATGTTTGCAAGAGTGTGTGCGTAAAAGAATAGAAAAGATCATTATCAGATATAGGATGTTAGATTTTGGCAATAATTTTCTTTTGAGGTCAGTTTCGGGTTATGTCGTTAGCACAATTTATGCAGTTCATCTCACTGCCCATACTCACAAGTATGCAAGGAGAGATTGAATCAAGACATGTCTCTACATTAACCGTTGAGCATGTATTCACCCTTGAATCACTCCTGATTCATTGAAATCAAATCCAGATAAAAGTTGGATCCCCTTACCTTAAAACTCAAACACCATATATATTATACTGAATCATCATACCGATATTCAATAAAGAAAATCAAACGAAACCAAGACAAATGAATCACTCGATTCTGAATCTTATGATTCCTGATAATCCTTATGGATTCTGCTTGATTTTTCCTGTGCTAATAGATGTAACTTCATTATGAAAATTTAGAAAATCATTGGGAAAATCTTAGATGCCTTGAGATAATGCAATTTACATTAGTATAGCATATCAGTGGGGTACACGTTGTATATCTTATATAAAGTACCTTAATACACAAGAATGTGATACAAAGATGCTTATAGTTTCAAATCTTATAATATTATCAACTTGAATTACTTGTTTATGTGCTTATTACATATGAATAAATAGTAATATATGACATAATCACATATTCTTTGATGTTTATATTGTATCATTTTTGCTAAAAGATAGCCTGATATGATCCTCTGCTCGTGTCTTTGATAAAAAATAGTTTGTGTGAATTCTTGTATATTTTATCAGAAAAGCCAAAAATATTTGTGTTTAACCTTCCTGAATTGTATTTGAATCCTCCTGATTGAATATTTTTATCTTGTTCGTTATTTGACTTGAAATACTTCATAAATTTTGAGTTTAAATTTTGCGCACTTAAGGTTTGTGCGTACTTGTCAAGTTCGCACGAAGTAAGCCTTGCGTACTTAACAAGTACGCAAGAGTTAAAGCTTGCGCACTTGTAAATGCGCAAAATTTAAGTCTTGCGCACTTGTAAGTACGCAAGAGTTAACTCGTGCGCACTTAACAAGTACGCACGACTGATTGAGGCAGGGTATAAAAGTGACACTTAGAAAATTTTCTCAGTTTCATGCTTTCAAACGAAAACTTTTCCCTCTGCAAATTTTTACTCAAAACCGAGTGTTCCTAAACCATCTTTTCGTCCCGTCTATAGTTTCATCATCTCCTTTCATCGATTTGGTGAGAATCTAGGCTAAATCCATCCGTGAAATCGTAACATTTGGACTGATTATTGACTTAGAAAAATTTAGGTTAAATCCGTGAATTTTTGGGGAAATTATAGGTTGTTTGGGTAACTTATTGTCTGTAACATGCGAATAGGAACCTTAATTTACTCTTAATCATCCTTATGGTCCTCGATTTTCAGCCGTCGGTTGAATTTTAATCGACAGTGGGTCGGGCGACTTTTTAGGTCAAAATTGGTCCTGGTTAAGTAGTTTGTGGTGTTGATACTGGTCCCATAGGTTAGAATCATCGATTCCGACCTAATGGCGACCTAATCGACCAGTGTTTTGAACGATCAGTGTATTTTTCAACAATTTGGAATTTTTGTCAAGTGGTGTTCTTGCGCACTTAGCAAGTACGCAAGAAGAAATTCTTGCGTACTTGTTAAATACGCAAGAGGAAAAGACAGCGCACTTGGCAAGTGCGCAGGACCAACACTTGGGAAAACTTCCAAGTCTGAAAAATTCTGTTCAAAGAGTAACTACTGTATCGTGTCATGTTTGTTCATTTCCAATGATACGTGTTGTTCTGATTGTTTTTTTTTATGTGTGTTTTCTGTGTGTTTTTGCAGATTATGACTCGGGCGTTTTGTTGAAGCACTTTCCTGTGACAACACTCTGGATAGAGTCTTAGTTTGTATTTTCATGTCTGTAATTGTCTTTGTATGTAAGAGTCTTTATGTATTAGTTTATCGAGTTGTATTTACTTTTACATATTGAATGTTGCATTTCTTTCCAAGTGTTTTGCGCACTTACATGTGCGCAGGAGAAAGCTCCTGCGTACTTAGCAAGTACGCAAGAATACCTTTGCGTACTTGTTAAGTACGCAAGAGCATTTTGCCCTGCGCACTTGCTAAGTGCGCAGGCATCAGGTCAGGTATAAGTAGGATAGGTTGACAGAAGTTAAATACGCAGGCTTTAGTGCAAATACGCAGATTTGTAACCTAAGTGCTTTTCTCTGTAACCTTCAAGTGTTTATAATACAAAGAACGTTTAAAGTGTTTTCTCTTTTCGGTTTACTTTGTTTAGCTAGACTCTCCGCCTAGTCACGGGCATTCCGCACCCGGTCCGACTAGTTGACCCACTTGCATGTGACGATCTGCCACACCCGAGGGACCTACAAGTGGTATCCGAGCACTTGCTCCTGATTTCGAGTGTTGTGAGTGAGTTTGGAGAGTTTTTACAAGCAAAAAGAGGTATTTTTGTTGATTGTTGTGAGTGAGTTTGGATTGTTGTGAGTGACAAGGCTCTGCTCGACACAGGTTCAGTCGAGCAGGCCAGTAATGTAGAAGCCTTGACTGAAGCCTCCCCAGTCGACCCTACACCTGTGGTCCCAGAGGCACCAAAAGAAACAGACATGCCTTCCACTTCATCAAAGGGTCCAGCTCCGGTGTGGCAAAAGACGTCTATCATAGACAAGCACGGAGCAACAGGGATGATATTGGCTGTAAGGTTCGAGGAGGACAAGCAGCTATTCGCCATCAAAAGATCTGGCGGGGTTCAATACTTGAAACCCACCAGTGAAGCGTTCAGCTCCTTGCCCAAATACGACCTGGTGAACCTAGCAAACCGAGAGCTGCTGGGTCATTCCAATCACGCAGTGGCGATGGGTTTGTGGGTGGTTCTGCAGCGAGAAGCAAGATCAGGGAAGTTCGAGATGTTCAAGCCTCAAGTGCCCAAGAGAGTCAAGGATAAGCATGTTGTACATCCTGTGACTAAGAAGCACTTAAAGAAATTGGTATACAAGCCAGTGCGATGTGAAACTAAGATTTCCCTGAGCAACTTAACTCAGGATATTCTTGGTGACATGTGGTACTGGTACGTAGATCCAAAGACGGGCGAGGCTGTGATCATGGGAAAGGGACGTTCTGAGAGTGGGAACTTAGTGCCAAAAGAACTGATCAGATTATTTTATGAAGTCTGCTTCATCAGCTTTTCTGTGAAAGATCTGGAGGTACTAGCATAACACTATTGCGTCTACACGGACGAATGGACAAAGCTCCTTGCTTCTAAATATGACAAGGTGATCAAGTTCTGCCTTGAATACAAGAAGAAGATGGAAGCTAATGATGCACAGCTGTGAAGACTGAAGATTGAAGACTGAAGACGATGAAGATCCCGAGCTGTTGTCAAGGGGGAGTTTGTTGAAGCACTTTCCTGTGACAACACTCTGGATAGAGTCTTAGTTTGTATTTTCATGTCTGTAAATGTCTTTGTATGTAAGAGTCTTTATGTATTAGTTTATCGAGTTGTATTTACTTTTACATATTGAATGTTGCATTTCTTTCTAAGTGTTTTGCACACTTACAAGTGCACAGGAGAAAGCTCCTGCGTACTTAGCAAGTACGCAAGAATACCTTTGCGTACTTGTTAAGTACGCAAGAGCATTTTGCCTTGCGCACTTGCTAAGTGCGCATGCATCAGGTCAGGTATAAGTAGGATAGGTTGACAGAAGTTAAGTACGCAGGCTTTAGTGCAAATACGCAGATTTGTAACCTAAGTGCTTTTCTCTGTAACCTTCAAGTGTTTATAATACAAAGAACATTTAAAGTGTTTTCTCTTGTCGGTTTACTTTGTTTAGCTAGACTCTCCGCCTAGTCACGGGCATTCCGCACCCGGTCCGACTAGTAGACCCACTTGCATGTGACGATCCCGCCACACCCGAGGGACCTACAAGTGGTATCAGAGCACTTGCTCCTGATTTCGAGTGTTGTGAGTGAGTTTGGAGAGTTTTTACAAGCAAAAAGAGGTATTTTTGTTGATTTTTGTGATAAAATAGGGGTTGCTCTTGAGCACTATTTTAGAAACAAAAATCACTCAAAAACTTATTTTTGTTGTGTATTTGAGTGTTTTGAGCATCAAAGGTTGGTTAGAAACAAGTTTCTGACCCTTTGGCTCTTTTGCATTGATCATCAGACGAATTTTTACCATCTCCGGCGACTTTCAGGTGACCGGAATAGTTATGTGAAAGTTGCTGAAAAGGTGTTGTGCGTACTTACCATTTCTGGCAAGAAGTACAGTTTTGTGCGTACTTACTAAATACGCAAGACTTATCTCCTGCGTACTTATAAGTGCGCAAGAATGAACTTGTGCGAACTTAAGTTATATCCTGCGTACTTACATTTACTCCTACGTACTTACAAGTACGCAAGAGGAAATCTAAATACGCAAGACTATTTCTCAAGTGCGCAAGGCCAAAACCAAGTGCGCAACTGTGTCTGACTTTTCTGAAATTTGACTAAGTGTTCACTACGTCGAATCTTCAGAATCTTGGAAACCTGCTGAATTATGATAATGAGATCGGTACACCACAGAAAACACCAAAGTTGCTGAACGTGAACGATTATTCTAATTGGAAAGCACGTTTTGAGCACTACATTTCTTATACCGACTCATCACTATGGATACCAATCCTTGAGGGATATAAGCATCCCACACACATCTATCTTGATGAAACCATGCCCAAACCTATCTCTAAGCTTTCTGACGAAGAAAAGAAAGCTTATGATCATGAAAAGAAGGCACTTGGTTCGATCACTATGGCATTAACTCGGGAATTGTTCCACAGTTTCCAAGGGTATGACAATTCTAAGGATCTCTGGAAAGCTTTACAGAAGAGATTCGAAGGAAATAGTGACATCAAGAAGAGTAAGCGGGATCTTCTCAGGAAGCAGTATGAGTGCTTCAGATTTTTTGAGAACGAATCTCTAGATGACCTCATCTCTAGGTTCTATCATTTACAGACTGAGTTGAAGGCTTTTGAACTCAGGTATCCGGATGAAGAGATGGTGGAAAAGTTTTTGGATGCTTTACCACCCAAATTTGAGATGTACACAACCCTGATGAGGGAAAACCCTAAATTCTATGAGTTGACAGTTGAGGAGGCAATAGGAAAGGTTCAAGCTCATGACATGATCTTTGAGTTCCTTAATTGAATCCACTACAGGAACTGGCAACACATCAACTTGAGTCGTTTCAATTTGAGAAAGAATATCCTGATTCACTAGTATCTCTGAATCTAGATTCATAGGAATCTCCCCTTAAACATGTGTCGAAGTAGAAGAATCATCAAAGAATAACGGACCAGCTGAAGAATATTGGAAAACAACATCTTCTTCGTCACTATCAGAATATTGCGGTCCCGAACAAGAAGTAATATTCGGATCAGGATTAGTGGAAGAGGGAACAGACGAACTAGGAACCAACGTCGGTATAAAACCACTTTCTTGTGTATCCTGACAAGACTCATACAACACAACAACTTCTTCAGGAGAAATATTAGAAGGTAAATGAAAAGACTTGAATAAGCTGTCATAATCAAAAGCCCAGTCTGGACCAATCTCCATTTGAGGTAAAGAATGATTTGAAAAATCTATATGAAACCATTCCTCAACCTGACGAGTTTCTTTGTTAGTAGAATTTGCAACATAGCCCAGAAATATTCCTTCAATAGCCTTAACACTGAATTTGGTTGGAACATCTCTAACCTTCAAAAGAGTACAAGGATTCCCAAAAGGAAGTAAATACTCCAAATTAGGCTTCCGATTATTAAGCAACTCATAACACATCTTATTGTGTCGCTTCACATTCAGAACTCTATTCAAAACATGACAAGCAGTATTCACAGCCTCATCCTAAAAAGTAACAAGGAGCTTGTAATCTGCAAGCATCGTACGTGCTGTTTCAACCAAAGTTCTGTTCTTTCGCTCAGAAAGTCCATTTTGTTGAGGAACATATGGCGCACTGAACACATGATGAATTCCCTTTTGTAAACAAAATAAAACCATATTGTTATTCTTGAACTCGCTGTCATTGTCACTTCTAATTCAACTTTTGAAGCTAGGAACTTAACCTAAGAAAATCTAGAGAAATCATCTGTAACCACCAAACAATATGATTTTCCTCCAATGCTTCGAATACTGATCAATCCAAACAAATCCATATGAAGAAGCTCCAATGGAGTCACAAGAGAATTCTTTGTCTTGGATTTGTGGGACTTTTTGTGTTGTTTGGCCTTTTTGCAGGGTATACAATCATCAGGAATGGAAAATTTCATTTTAGGAACACCAGTAACCAACTCATTCTTCACATAATAATTCATTTTCCTGTAATTGACGTGCACAAGCATCCTGTTCCAAATAATAGAATCAGATTCAGACGCCTTTGAGAGTAAACATGTCGGAATAGAACCCGTTTTCATTGCAACACTCATGTCTAAAACATATGTGTCATTTCTTCTTGGTGCCTTCATAAGAATCCATTCTTCAGGAATGGCAAAACCCGACTTCAAAATATAACATTCAGCATCATTGAAATGGAATGTAAACTTCTTGTCACATACTTGAGATACACTCAGAAGATTGTGTTCAAGTGTTGGAGCATGTTTTATAACTGTCGCTGAAATTCTATGTTGTAAGTTAGCGAAGCTGTCAAGTTCGCCTAAGGAACTTCGAGCGAACTTGATAGGCGAACTTGCTAAGTTCCCCTAAGCTTGTGATGCTTTGTGGTTTCCCTATAAATAGAGGTTTATATGTTAATTTTCTAAGCTTAGACAACAACATAGAACAGTGTAGATCAGAAACTGAGAGATCTTGTAAACAGTGATTTGTAGTGGAAATACAAAGAAGATTATTTACACCGTGTTGTTGATTGAGTTACACGTTGCACGTTGATCATGGATTCCACACGTTATCACCGTGTCCTACCACGAGTCTAGAGATCCGTCATGCCCGAACAAAGACCTAAAAGTGGTTTCAGAGCCTTTGCTCATGATTAGCAGCAGATTCGTGGTGTTTTCGTGTACAATCAACATCAAATATCACTGAATTTGAAGACAATTTGAAGGATTTTTCACCATTTTCGTTTCTTGACAAAAATGGAAGATATTTGATCAATTTGGATTCATTTTGGATTTGTGTGAAGAAATTGATCCGATAGGATTGTTCCTAATCAATTTCTACACATTCCTACGGTTCAGATTTTTCAAATTCCATCATATTGATCAGAAATCATGATATTCAGCAGAGTTGGTTTGTATTTGTGTTTTTCCAGAAGTTTCAGTTTTTCAGGCGAACTTAATCAGTCAGTTATAGGCGAACTTAGGGAGGCGAACTTACCAAGTTCTCTCAGTGAGGTTCAGGCGAACTTACTAAGTTCGCTCAGGTTGCCAAGTTCGCTAGTGTTCACAAAAAAAAGAGTTTTGGAGGGAAATTTTTTCTTGCTCAATTTTTGGAGGAGGCATTTATATTTTTTTTAGTCATTTTTTAGAATATTATAATTTTGAAATTTTTACTTCCCTAAAAAGAGTTTTTTTGGTGGGAATTTTTTTCGGGGTGTTTACCCAAAATTCTCGAGATGACAATTTTTTTGAACGGTAGAAGAGACGTGTTGGAGAAACAATTCATGTTTTTTAAGTATTTGGAGGATGAATCTGATGATGATATACGTACCAGATTCTACCATCTACCATCTTTTGAGAGGGTTGGTAAAATGTGATATTTCTTACACTAATACTAAGGTGAATGAGAAGTTGTTGGATGCTTTTTCTCCTAGGTTTGAGAAATACTCAGTGCTAATAAAAAAATGAGGATTTAACCGATATGTTTTTAGCAGAATTGATTGATACAGATTATTCTTATGAAGAAGGTGACGTGACAAAATTTAGTGACAAGAGTGATTCTGAAAGTGACGGTTTTTCCGAATCAAGTGATAGAGAAAGTTTTCACTCTTCTTCTTCAGAGGTAAAAGCTGAGGTTCATACTGATGCTGGTTTTGATAATAGTTCTTCAGATAGTGACTTGAGTGATTATGGGAGTGTTGCTGAAATTGAAGAAACTATCATTCAGAATGCTGAGCCAAAATTTTCAACTAAAGAACTACTTGATGTTGGAGCTACTGGGAAAGTGACTGAGAAAATTGTTGAGATGCTATCTGAAGCAAATGCATGTATGGCTGATTCGAAACAGATACATAAGGTTGTTTCTTGTTCTAAGTGCATTGATTCAGATTTGAAAATTGTAATTCTGATCTGTGACATGAAGACAATATACACATCAAATCAAGTTTTGAAAGAAAATGAAAAGCTTTTAAATGCAAGAATGGAATCATTGAAAGATGATATCAAGATTTTATAGATGAAAATAAATGAACAAGCTTTTCACATTGATGTGGCATATTCTGAATATGAGAAAAAGATAAATGAACTTGCCCAGTCACAGAGTGAGGTCACCAAATTGTTGAGAAAGCTCGAAGGTTATAAGAATTCCAGTTTTTTGTTGGAATATTATAATGACAAAGCTTCAGGTGAGAAAGTAGTTGATGGTGTTGGTTTATGTCTTTCATTTGAAGACAAAGCTATTGGAGGAGGTGTTGGATATTTTTCACCTTTCAATGATAATTACACTTCTCATACTACTGAGGTTGTGACAGATGAGGATCTGGAACCAAAAACCATCCTCAAGGTAAATCCTGTTACGGGAGAGGACATGGATTATGATGACTCAAGTGATGATGAAACATTTGATCCAGATAAATTTGAAGGAACAGTGAAAGACTGCAATGTTGATGAACCAATTGTGGTTAAGAAAATCACTAGGGATCGGTGCATCTTGACTGAACCAGATGAAGATATTGAATAACCACAAACTAAACCAGTAAAAAAGTTTGTGAGCAATGGTTTTGAATTTCAAAAAAATAATAAAATTGAGAAAATTTCCACTCTTGATTTTATTAAAAATAAGGTTGATTCAGAAAAACCCAAGGTTGTTCAAGTATCTAACACTACCTCTCAGTGTGAATCATCTACTTCAAGAAGTGTTAAGCAAGAGAAGTTTGTCAGGGTTTACAAAGATAGACGAACATGTTTTCATTGAGGAGTTGTTGGGCATATCTTGGTTAATTATCCAGATAAGAATGTGGGAAAGCGTCTAGAAGATCCCAAGTTGGGAAGACCTTTTATTAAACCGCCAGCAAAGCCTGTGGTGAAATCTGTTCCTATGAAGAAACCTGGTGTTTCTAAACCTGAATTAAAGGTTTCATATTGTTATGCCTTAGTTTTTACATCTTGTATCCCGAATCCTCAAATAAGTATCGGTATCCCTGATCCTTAGTATGTTTCAGTATCCTGATTAACTGACCGTTGTAACAACTAATATTACGTGTTTTTCTTTGACTTGGTCATACAGGTAATTAACACGTCATTAATGACTAAAAACATGACTGAAGAATTGTTCAAACAGTCAGGAAAAAGCATGGAAATCAATCTATAACGGTCGGGAATTAATGTCATAAAGACTCATTAAAGACTTTCCTGATTTTTTACCGGGATTCTCGCTTTTCAGTAATTGTATCTTTTGTATATATATTCAGCAGTATTGATTGAATAAAACACAATTCGCGAATTCTCACAACACAATACACTCGAAAAAACCTCTGTAACACTTAGATTTCAATCATATACTGCTCTTATTGTAATTTTTCATCAATTTATACAAGAACAGGAGACATGTGACTTTCGGTCACTTCCCGAGGTTTTATGCCGGCAATCCTTAGGGATTAAGCGCTTTCTCGTAAACACTCGTGTCATTCTATTATTTTTTACGCATTTTTCATCACGAATCTTACAAGCACACTACCTCACATTCAAAATTTTGTTACAAAATTAGTGTTGTTAATTTTTATCCAAAACATTTTGGCGCCCACCGTGGGGCAAGTGGTGCTTTTTATCTTAAAATCTTTGCGAAAATTTGTGTTCAATCACTATCTTTCAAAAATGTCGTCCCAATCTAAAAATGTTTCTGTTTCTGCTCCATCTTCAAGCTCGGGGTTGAATAAACCTATTCCTCCTCCTCCATCATTCTAGAAAAAGAATGATAATCTGCCAAAGAAAACTACTTCTGCGGGATTTCCGAGATCCGGAATACCTGCTGGTGCACCTGTGATCGTATCAAACAATGATATCCTCGATCTATTCTCAGAGATGAAACAACAAATGGAGCAGCAGAGGAAAACTAACCAAATGTTGTTCAGGGAGCTTGAGAAGGTTAAAGAATAAAAAAACCGGTGGAAGTGACAACCCCGTTGCAACCAATGATCTTGGATTTCAATTATTCGGGATCCTCAGAAATCCATAAAGGAGACTTTCTTCCTATGCAAACTGGAATCACTACGGTTGGCCCGACTTCGGCTGTCAGAGTTACTACCAATCAGGATCTTAGATTTACTCCGGGGTCATCATTCAGAAATCCTGATATTGGTAACACCTTTAATCAATTTTCAAACACTAATGAATCTGTGCAAGATACAGGAATCACTCCGTCCATGGCCAAGGAACTAAAGAAATTAAGGGAGATGATCTCCATTGTACCAGGTGTAGTCCAACCTATACCGGAGATATCCACAAGCAGTCACAGGATCTTGAGATTCACTCCGCCGATATGTGATGCCGAAATCCCAAAACGCTTTCAAACTCCTAACATGAAGCTGTATGATGGAACTAAGGATCTCGAGGAGCATGTTGCGCAATACATTGAGAGAATGGAGATAAACCCCATTACTTTGGACTTGAAAGAAGCTTGCCTATGCAAGGGCTTCGGCTCTACCTTAACAGGATCAACCTTAAAATGACTACTTAATGTTCCACCCTATTCAATAACTTCATTTGCTCATTTGAATAATTTGTTTAATAACCAGTTTCTTGTAGCAGAACATTCGAAAGGTTAACAAGTGACTTATACAAGATAACTCAGAGTCCAAGAGAGTCCCTCCGAGATTATGTCAGCAAGTTCGGTCGGGAATCCCTAGATATCCCGAACCTTGACATTGCCACTACAGTCCAGGCATTCAAGATGGGAATGAAGAAGGATTCTCAATTCTATGAAGTCCTGGTCATGAATCCTTGTAGGAATCTTGATGAAGTCAGGTACCGGGCACTGAGGTTCATAAGGCTCGAGGATGATAAAAAGATTCAGCAACGAATAGATGCTCCAACTAGTTACAATCATCCCAATCGGAAGGCTGAGTCCACTCCCTTCAAGCCGTACAGATCCAAGCCATATTCTAAGCCTGAAAATCACAGGGTTAACGTTGTGGAAGATGATGAGGAAGAGGAAGAATGTCCTAAGTTATCTGAATATTGTTTTTCACATGACACAACTGGTTTGGTATATGCCATGCAGGATCTTGTAGATAAAGCTAGGTGGCCCCGTAAATTTGAGAAGAATACTAAATGGAAGGACAAGTCCAAATGATGTGCTTTCCATGAGGACTTAGGCCATGTGACCGAAGATTGTATTGCTCTGCGGAAAGAAATAACCTATCTCTTAAGAAAGGTGTATCTTAAAGAATTCCTAGGAAAAGGAAAGAACAAGAGTAAGGATCATGACATGATCCCATAGAGAGCAAAATCCCCGCTGCTAATAGGTTTTATATCCAGTGGATCTGATATTTGTGGCACTTCTTACTCTGCAGCAAAAAGAAATGCCAAAGGAGCAAAGACAGAAAAAGGGGACAAGCCTATCAGAACCTCCAGCTTGACTGAAGAAAAGGTGATCTCTTTCGATGAAGATGACAGAGACAACGTGCAGGATCCTCATCATGATGGACTAGTGATCACTCTATATATTTCTAATCACTTCATCCGAAGGATATTGATAGACGGAGGAAGCTCGGTGAACATCATTCAACATGAAGTCCTGAAAAGAATGGGATCCCGGATTCCGAAATTATATCCAAGTCTACGGTACTGGTAGGATTCAGCGGAGAAGTCAAAAACACAGTCGGAGAGATAAAGCTACCGATATATAACAAAGGGGTAAATACTATACATAAGTTTTGCATAATAGATTCTTTGTCTTGCTATAATATCATTCTAGGGAAGCCTTAAATACACGATATGAAGGCAGTGCCCTCAACATATCATCAATGTGTCAAGATGCCAACCCCTTGGGGGGTAGTGAAGATCAACAGTGATCAACAAGACGCAAAGGATTGCTACACTTCTTCGATGAAAGCCTCCTCCAAGACCAGGCAAGCAGAGCAATTAAAGAAACAAGCCCGATATGTACTGGAAACCAAAGAGCAAGATGTTAAAGAAGTTTCCCTAAGTACGGAGGATCCTGACGTCAAGGTGCTTGTTGGAACCAATATCCCCAAGGATATTGAGTAGAGTCTTATAGAGTTACTAAAAAGCAGAACTTCAACCTTCCCCTGGAAACATGAAGACATGACAAGTATCTCTGAAGATATTACTATGCATAAATTGGGTGTTGATAATAGTTTCAGGCCAATACACCAAAAGAGGATAAAAGTGTGCACCAGAAAGGAATGCAATTATCCAAGAAGAGGTCGAGAGACTATTGAAAGCCGGAATGATAAGGTAAGTAAAGTTCTGAAGGTGGCAAGCTAATGTGGTGGTGGTCCAAAAGAAGAATGAGAAACGGAGAGTCTGTGTAGACTTTACTGACTTGAACACAGCGTGTCCCAAAGATCCTTTTCCACTACCACACATTGACTCAATGGTTGATTGCACAGCAGTCCACGAAATTCTAACATTCATGAATTCTTCATCAGGATTCCAACAGATTCAGATGGAACCCTAAGATTAGGAGGATACCGCCTTCATGACTCCAACAGGTATTTATTGTTATATTACTATGCCTTTCGGTTTGAAAAATGCAGGTGCTACATAACAAAGGCTAGTGAACATGATGTTCAAAGAGAAACTAGGGGACACCATAGAGGTCTACATAGATGACATGGTGGTAAAATCAAAGAAATCTGAGGATCATCTCCGGGATCTCAGAGACGCATTCGATATCCTGGACCAATATAACATGAAGCTGAATCCTTCCAAATGCCACTTCGGAGTGGGGGCAGGAATGTTCTTGGGCTATATGGTAACCAAACTAGGAATAGAATCCAGTCCTGAGCAAATCAAAGCGATCATCAATCTAAAATCCCCAACAAACACCAAGGATGTCCAGAGGCTAACTGACAGAGTAGAAGCACTCAACTGATTCATTTCCAGATCCTCAGAAAGGTGCAAGGAGTTCTACGACATCCTAAAGAAGAATAAGAGATTCGAACGGGAAGAGATGCATGAACAAGCATTCTAATCATTAAAGGAATACTTGTCATCAGCTCCTCTATTGATGAAACCAGAAGATGGGGAACCATTATCCCTATAATTGGCGGTATCCGGTAATTCTGTAAGTGCCGTCCTAGTCAAGGATCATGAAGGCCAGCAACATCCAGTATACTATGTAAGTAAAAGCCTACTCACGGCAGAAATCAGGTACTTTCATTTAGAAGAGTTAATATTAGCTTTAATAATGGAATCAACTAAACTCAGACATTATTTTGAAACTCATGCTATTCATGTTAAAACTAACTATCCTATTAAGTGTGTCTTGAGAAAGCCAGAGATGTCAGGAAGAATGGCTAAGTGGTCGGTCAAGCTCAACGCCTATGACCTCATATATGAACCTAGAAAAGCAATAAAGTCTCAGCCACTTGCGGACTTTGTGGCTGATTTCAGTAGTGACATTCAACATGAAGCAGACCTTGAAGTTCAACAATTAGAAGAATCCAAGGATAAGTGAACCTTATTCACTGACGGTGCGTCAAATGTAAGAGGAATAGGTCTACTGAAATCGCCACAATGGGACATAATACCCCAATCCATAAGTTGTGAGTTCCGGGCAACGAATAATGAAACAGAATATGAGGCTCTAATAGCATGATTACAATTAGCCAGAGATATCAAGATCAGGTATCTCCAGGTATATGTAGATTCACTGTTAATTGCTAATCATTTCAATGGCTCATATGCAGTAAAAGGTGAGAAGTTAGCCAAATATCTCACAATAGTTAAGCAATTATTTGTGGAATTCGAATTTTTTAACATTACACAGGTACCTAGAGAAGACAATACTAAGGCCGATGCCTTAGCAAACCTTGCTTCGGCTCTTAAAATACCATAAGGTATTAAAATACCAATCATACGTATCCTGAGCCCAAAAATTGAGAAGAAAAATGAAGTATCCAACACAGAATAAGAAGACGATGTTCAGGATCTTGAACCTAGTCAAGGATCCTGGATTCTACCCATTAAAAGATATTTGAAGAATGGTGAGATCCCAAGTGATGAAAAGAACCACAAGGCTTTTCGAATGAGGGTATCTCGTTTTATAATATTACACGAAGTCTTGTATAGAAAGTCTACTGCAGGTCCATACTTAAGATGCTTGGAGGATCCTGAAGCACTTGAAGTTCTCAAAGACATACATGAAGGTGACTGTGGAAATCACACTGGGGGCAGAGCATTATTCTCGAAGATCCTGAGTACAGGTTACAACTGGCCTACCATGAGGAAAGATGCTATGACTTACTCTTAAAAATGTGATGCTTGCCAAAGACACAACAACATACTTCACTAACCTGCAGAACCTTTATATCTAATCATCTCCCCATGGCCATTCATGAAATGGGGAATGGATATAGTCGGCAAACTTAACAAGGCACCCAGGAGGAAAAGTTTTTGTGCTAGCAATGACAGATTACTTCTCCAAATGGATTCAAGCTGAAGCATATGTCCAAGTCAGAGAAAAAGAAGTCATCTCCTTCATCAAGCGCAATATCCTGACAAGATTTGGGATCCCGGCACAGATAGTATGTGACAATGGATCTCAGTTCATTGGCAAGAGAACAACTGTATGTCCCAGTTCGGTGCATGATGGATCTCTCGACTCACGGTACGACACAGTGATAACGTGCGGAATCCATGATCAACCTGCAACGTGTAACTCAATCAACAACACGGTGTAAATAATCCTCTTTGTATTTCCACTCAGAATATCAGTTTACAAGATCTCTCAGTTTCTGTTCTACACGATCAACTCTGATCTATTCTCTTAGGCTCACCTAAAACTGACATGTAAACCTCTCTTTATAGGGAAACCACAAAGCACCACAGGCGAACTTGTTAAGTTCGCCCCTAACAAGCTTAGGCGAACTTAGTAAGTTCGCCTATCAAGTTCTCTCTAAGTTCCTTATGTAAACTTGACAGCTTTGCTAACTTGACAGCTTCGCTAACAGACTCCCCCTTAACCATTGCTTACAATTCTAACACATTACAAGTCAAAGACTCTAAGACTAAGACATAGAATCTTCAAGCTCGTTGTCACAAGAATATGTTCCAACAGACTCCCCCTTGACAACAGCTTCAGAAGATTGTAATCAGTCCTTAAACAGATCATAGTCTTTGTCTTGTTCAACTGCACACTCTTTCTTTCTTTCTAGAAAAAAACTCGGGAGAAGGACCCCTTATCAACTTCTATCTGTAAATTTTCATTTATGGCAAAGAAGAACAACCAAATGTAACCAACAAGTAAAATTTCCATGGAAGTTGGAAAAATAAAATCTTTTTGATTTTTCAAACATAAGAAAGACAAAATCTTTTTGGTTTTTCTCTATACAAATTAAAATGCAAAATACAAAATCGCATCTTTTTGGTCGAACATCACGAGTAAGAAGATCATATCAGTAAAAACAATGCATCAATCACACATTTTGGATAAACATCCATAAACATTATATGGGTATCCCATCCAGATTCATTCTTTCATTTCTTTTTTTTCCTTTAAATCAGATAAGATCAAATCTTTTAAGCTTCAACCAAAAACATGTAATGATACGTGAATAACTTCAAATAAGATGAGATCAGATCATAACATGCTTATAACAAATTACATACGAATTTGCAACACATAACATGTCAATCTTAATTGCCAATATTATAGCATTTGAAACCATCAGTATATTTGTCCCATGTTCTTGTGAATTAAGGTACCATATATTTTGTAATACAACGTGTACCCCACAAATATGCCAACCAAAAAATAAATGTGCATTATCTTCAAGACATATAAGATCACTGCAAGATAATTTTCAATCTCCAGGATGAAATTATACCGTTAAACACACGAAAATATCAAGCAGAGAATCAGAATGATTTAGAATCGAATGAATCAAATGTCTTGGTTTGGATGAAGTATCATGATTCATAGTAACAGAAAGATTGTACCAATAAAATTCTTCAACATAAGATTGATCAAGGAATCGATTGATTCAATGACATAAGGTAATGTGATTCAACTGTTATCTGAATATATTCAATGGAATCAAGATAATTGATCCAAGGGCTAATATATGTTCCAACAGATGTTGTCAGAAACATATCTTAGTTCAACATCACCTTGCATGTTTTTTGAGACATGGGTAGTGAACTTGTCATTAAAGATCAGAGTTTATCGCGTATCATTTCATTAATTTTTGAGAATTTAAAAAGAAATTTCAAAAGATCTGATAGTTTCTGAATATATGATGTATTAGATCTGAGAAATTGTTTACTGAGATATCATAGAATGTTGCACAAATTGCTTGTTTGTTAAGCCAAGTATCTGTGAATATGCAGAATGCCATAGGTCAACCCTTAGATCTGCTAGGGATTTTTAAACAGAATGTTTATGTGATACATCAAAGATACTGATATGATCTTCTTACTCGCAGTGTTCGACCAAAAATATGTGATTCTGTACGTTTAGAGAAAAGCCAAAAAGATTTTATTTTTAGATGTTTTTAGATTTACTGCTTTAATTCTTTAAGAAAAAGTACAAAAAGATTTGTCTCTTGTAACTCTAAGTGAACTTATTAAGTTCGCCTAGGGGACCAGAGTTAGAAAGACTTTTGAGTATAGGCACAATTAGGTGGCACTACTTTTGAGTATGATTCTTTTCAGAGTTGTGGATTTTTAAAAAGAAATTTTTTTTGTTTCTTTGTTATTTTTATTATTTTATGTTTGAAATTGTCGATGTCTAATATACTGTTCTGAGCAGGTCATGGATCGCCGTGTTGAGTATAAGCACAATCAGGTGGCACTACTTGATCCCGATTAGCTGAGGCGGCAATTTATCAAGAGATTATTAATTTTCTAAATCGATCAAGGATTCATGTCGCTCTTTCAGCTAATCCTCATATTAGCCTGTTATACATTCAATAATTCAGCGAAACAGTACAACAAGATACGAATGTTGATCCACTTGTGATTCGCGCTATAGTGAATAATCAAAATATTTCTATTTCTGCTCAAGACATTCGTACAGCATTATCACTAGGTGGAAGAAATGATGACCCGATTAGTTTACCGAATACCCTAATTATGGGTTGCTTTCAAAGAATGGGTTATCGAGGTCGACAGAATCGTAACATTTTTTATTTTCATTATCTGTATTTCAATTCAATGTGATACATTTCAAACCCAATTCTAATACACTGATTTGTTCTATTCGTACCAACAATTAAATACTATGTTTCAATGCAAATCCGCAAATTTTACACGAGTATATCTTATTAAATTCTACATAAGTTCATATTTATACAAATCTGTCAATACTGAAATTTGCAAGGACTGATTTTATAAATAACCAGAAACTCTAATAGGCACGGTCACGCCTCATTCTGGCACGGTCGCGTCAAGTGCTTTGGCACGGTCGCGCGCCTTGCTTTGCAACGGTCGCGCCCTGTGCCTTGGCACGGTCGCGCCTCTTATAGGCACGGTCGCGCCTCGCGTCAGTTGAAACGTAAATACAGTCTTTAATCACAGTGACGTTCGAATTCTTAACCGTTCCACTCGTCCCTACTATTAACAAACACAGTTAAGTCTTTTAATCATCATATTTACAACAAATAAACTCAATTATGTCGATTCATCTCATAACCGTCAAATTCTTTCATGAGACCATCGAATCCACCATTCTGATTTCAATCCTCCCAAGCAAACGCATTATCAATCCTCTCTGAAGCTCTCGAAAACATTGATTTAGCCGGAGTTGCAGCAAAAGGCATCGGAGATCAAATCCGTCGTCGCTGGAACAAGTTCCTACCGTACTCTATCAATACATCATCCTTCCAGGTAATTGAAACCTCCTACACTTTCATTTTAGTCTATATATCAAAAGCCCCAACCTAATTTGGGCTTACAATAGCTAATTTAACACGAACCCGAATCTAGGGTTCATTCTAAAATGGTTTAATCGAATCCTACTTTGGACATGTTTTAAATGCAATTAACCTATACCAATAGACTAGTAATCACCTAATGGATGAAAGCCTTATGATTTCCAACATTAACATCATAAGATTTAAGCAATTCATTTTTGTTTTGGAACAGACACGGTCGCACTAATCTCCTAGCGCGGTCGTGCCAATCCAAGCGCGGTCATGCCTCACACTTAGACCCGGTCGTACCCCTTGGCTAGACTTGGTCGTGCCTAAGAACCATAGACACGGTCGTGCCTGGCCCAGACAAGGTCGTGCTTAGTGAACAACCTTGTTGTGTCTTCTGTTTGATCAACACAGTCGCGCCCTTGACCAGCGCGGTCGCGCCAACGGTCTTGTGTGAGAAAACCCTTGTTAGAATGTTTGATTTAATATTTTCAAAACAATAAGTATTTAAATTAATTCTCGAATAAAAACAATTGATTTTATAAAAAATTATTTTAACTTTATTTAAAAAGACCAAATTCTTAGTTCTAAATAAATAGAAGTTATTTATTATAACCTACAAAATTGAGTTTATATTTATCATTAAACTCTACACATAAATATTAGTTACACAACTTATTTACTCATCTTTATAAAAATAGCGTAAAGATTATTTATTAAATTTATATTTAATATAATACACCCACTATATTTTTATAACTAAATGAATAAGTTACATACCTTTATAAATAAATAAATAAAGTAATAATTATTTATTTAATTTATTTTTAAACAAAATTGGTTATTTAGGCTACACTTAAATAAACCGAATAATTACATTATTTTGTAGCTAGAATAATTAAATAATAATTATTTGATTTAATTATTCAAATCTAAACCCTAATTTAAAAATATTTTAAACTTTTCATTTCAAATTGTTTTCATTTTATTCAACACCTACACAACCCTTTTTCATAATTCGTCACGAACTCATTATATAATTACTTATACTCATATCCATTGAAACCCTAGACTTTGAGTTAGACATTTTATTAATTCATGTTCACACGCAATACACTTTAGGTTAACGTTGTGCTTTACAAGGATCACGATACTACCTAGTCTCTCGTGTTAGCTACGCCTTTGAATCATGTGAGTATTACATAGCCCCTTTTACTCTTTTACACTTTTTGGGGTGGAACATGAACACTATACAAACTATTGCTTACATTTACACAAACTACACAAATACAAATCCTCTTTACATTCTTGTGTGCTATTTGAGCTTTATGCCTGAGTGCTAGGTGTGCTAACTTTTGTGTGCAATTTATGTGCAATCATTAACTATTTAAGCCGACGGTAAACAATGATAGATCTATTGAGTCTGACAAACCCACCCAGATTGGGGTGATTGTTACCGACAACACAATTTTGCATGCTAGTTACAAATGTTTGATTGTACTTTGGTTACACAATGGCTACTCTCCATAAATGCCTTATTTTATCATGTTATGTAAGGATTTGTTTATTCACAATCTATACGCTATCTATGTACAAACCTATGTATGCTCACCAACTTTTTAGTTGACCTTATTTTATTCATGTTTCAGGTGCTATCATATGAGTTTGATCAAGACATGATACACATAGGCTTTGGACTTAGTTAATTTTAATTCAAAAATAATTTGTATTTCATTTATTTACTTTGAAATTGATTCATGTTTGTTTGAATGGAAATGGATTTAATATATTACAATTTAGTCGACCTTGAGCTCATGGACAGTCTACATGTCCCGCCCCGACGTTTCCGCCGTCGGTTGGGGTGTGACAGATTGGTATCAAAGTCTTGGTTATAGGGAATTAGGTTATTAGACACTCTTGACCTAGACTATAACCTTAGGACACACATACTATGCTATGCTACTACATGCTACATGATTATTTCTTATGTGAATATTTTTACATGTTATACTATAGAATTACATCATATGATACAATACTTAATAGTCTATGTGTCACATTACCCGCCAACTTTTGTCTCCTATTCATTGCAACCAATTTGATTTATTTAAAGTGCTATCCTAAGTTTCCACACACACTCATACACACTTAGTTCTTCATGCACCCTTAAACTCACACATATAATGTCACCACCTCTTGTGATCTAAATCTAAACTATTGAACCTAAAGCTCATTAATAATAAACTAGAAGCCCACTTACCCACCAAGAAGAACAAGTCTATTACAACATATAAGCCTCACATTCGGGCCTCAAAGCCCAGTTCACAACAATTCTCATTATGACCATGAGCCCAACAATAGTGTTATTAATATGTGATGGCTGGAAGAGTGTGTAGGCCCATGAGGGATTCTGGCTAAGGAAAGATAGGGTACTTAAGTGTGTCCTAGTGACCCACCCCTCTTTCCTGGGAATCCTCCTCAGGGATTCATTGCTTATAGGTCAATTATATTTCTAAAATACTGTTGTGAAGGCTCGGTGTTATGACTAGTCAAACTCTAAACCTATGAGAACTCCTATATTTAATACTCAATATTTTATTATCACTTACAACCTTTTCATTGTTTCCTACTAGACATGGACTCCTACTCTCCTTCCTCCCCGGTATACCGTCCCGGAGAAGAGTCTGATTGGGAAGAAGACATCGGGACACCCGTGCATCGGTCACCAACACCCCCAGCTGCTAGACCAAGGTTCGATGTAATGGCATATTGGATTAGGAACACCGGCCCAAGACTTCGAACATCTGGATCACCCGCACCTAGAAACCCGCATCAGACACCCCATCTCCACAATCAGTTACCACCCCATTAAGAGACCCATATCTAATGCCCGACCCGTATCATCCTAACCCTTGGGTAAGGCATACCACGGCACCCACTAGTGTTATGGGAATTCCAACCAATGACATTCGCCCATATGTAAGGACCTCAGAATTTGAGAGGCAAAGGATGGAGCAGGGGGTAATGCACGAGTTGCAAGGATAAAGAATGGATAGCCTAGCAAACCAACTAGGGTACCAAAAGGAGTTAATTTCCCTCTTCGAAAAAGAAATACTAGAGCATCACACGGAGACAGCTAGAGCTGAAGCCAGGTCGGCTACCCGAGTGACCATAGCGGTGCTCATCTTGGTGATTATCTTCGTCCTAGTGGAAAGCTACAAGAGACGTTAAGAGAAATTTCTAATTATTGTCTGTAAATTTTCGATTTGAGAACCATTTCCTTATGTTTTGAGTAATTTTTGACATTTCAGCATTTAGTCAATTTTATATATTTCAATTCTAAAGTTATTATTTATGGGTTCGACCCATTGAGTGTGAATCACACCCATCATATTTTCATCAAAATGTTCCAAGTATCACCTTCTTCATTCAATACGATTTAGTACGCTACCAGCAATCTCCTTCGTAAACAAATCATCCTATTGTTTGATTTAAACAAACCTCATTATCTTGTTCAAACAAAATGTTTATCAAACTTTTAGATAGTATCAAAAACATAAATTTTCCATAAAACTTTTCACCTGATAAGGAAAATTGATACAATCTATTTTATAAAAAATATTATTTCGAATTGATAAATAATTATGATTTTCCTCATTAAAGTAAATATTTCTAAACCCTGGCTAAATTAGTATACGACTACTTGTTTAGCCAATAATTCCGCTTAAAAAAATATTCTCTTATTAATAGCTGAAAATTTAAATTAAAAGATTTTTCCCATAAATTGTCTATTTATTTAAATTATGTGACTCAATGGATTCACTACTTTATATATCTACAACCAAGAACAATTTACCACTTTCTATTTTCAAACAAAGATCAGTATTTGTAAACACTTTTCCTCGAATGTTTTCAGAACCTCCTCGCTACCTTTCGCTTGTCGCTTCAAGAGACGATCCATACCGCGTAGACGTTAACCCTCCCCACCAACCTCAATGAGATTTAAGAGCTAGAACCTAACTACCACATTATACAGGAACGCCAAACAACACGCTTGTCCGCAACACTCGATCACATATAAAACCCATTAGTATACATCACACACGTAGTTCAATAACTTACGTATGCACGTTCACAATAAAACCAACGCAACCACATGGTACATGAAACTCAATTATTCTTAATATATCCAATGCTACATAAATTACATAATACATGAAACTAGTTTGTCTACAAATCACAATTTACTGGATTGATCACATAACACACGGAACATGTTTATTTGCAATACACATGCTACTGGATTGAGCACATAATACACGAAACTTAGTTGTTTGCAATATACATGATGCATAACAATTGTTTGATTGGTACATAATTCTAGATTGATCATATTAAACATGAAACCCATTTGGTTACAAGGTACATTATACTAAATTATGCACATTATGCAATATACATGATACTAAATTGTTTATATTACACATGAAAGATATTTATTTACAAAATACATGATGCTAAGTTGCCAACACCATACATGAACTTCATTTCCTACAATACACATGATACTATGTTGTTTACATACCACATGAGAGCTCATTGATTTACAAAATACATGACACTAAGTTGTCGACACCATACATGAACTTCATTTTCTACAATACACATGATACTATGTTGTTTACATTCCACATGGGAGCTTAATGATTTACAAAATATATGACGCTAAATTGTTCACGCTACACATGAGACCTATTTGATTACGAGCTACGTGACACTAGATCATACATGAGACTTGTGTGTTTACTTTATACACGAAACAAAATTTGCTTACAATTATTGCAATTAATTGATTTCATTATACACAAGACATGATCATGCACTTTTGTTCACCAAAGTTGAAGACCATAATACATTGAAACGACTCGGGGTTTGACGTATTCTTGTTCAAACACGAGCAAACTAAGAAACTTTAAGTTATACTACTCTTTAGTTGCGAACTAACCTAATTAAGGACAGAGTTACTTGCTAGCGACTTTTATGTGAAAACAATGGACATGAACGGAGCGAAAGTTATGCCCCCCTTGACCCGCATACAACGGAAAGATCTATACGGACCATGCGATGATTTGAGTAATTACGGGTGCACACGGAATTATGAAAATCAGCGCATGGAAATCATAGTGAAATTTTGTCGTGTGTTGTGACCTAAAACTTATCATGATATGTAACAACAAAACTAATGTGATATGACTAGGGCATGGTGGATACGCCGATGGTATTTCCTATATATAAGTGCCCTGTCATATTTCAGAGGTAGCGTTGTACGTGTCACGTGAAGTTTTGACCTAGATCAATAATTGTGAGATACTGACAACTCTTAAACATATTAGGCTACACCTTAAACAATACCTGAACATCCAATTCCCATAAATTCCAACAAGTATTTAAATTAATTCTCGAATAAAAACAATTGATTTTATAAAAATTTATATTAACTTTATTTAAAAAGACCAAATTCTTAGTTCTAAATAAATAGAAGTTATGTATTATAACCTACAAAATTAAGTTTATATTTATCATTAAACTCTATACATAAATATTAGTTACACAACTTATTTACTCATCTTTATAAAAATAGCGTAAAGATTATTTATTAAATTTATATTTAATATAATACACCCACTATATTTTTATAACTAAATGAATAAGTTACACACCTTTATAAGTAAATAAATAAAGTAATAATTATTTATTTAATTTATATTTAAAAAAATTGGTTATATAAGCCACACTTAAATAAACCGAATAATTACATTATTTTGTAACTCGAATAATTAAATAATAATTATTTGATTTAATTATTCAAATCCAAACCCTAATTTAAAAACATTTTAAACTTTTCATTTCAAATTGTTTTCATTTTATTCAACACCTACACAACCCTTTTTCATAATTCGTCACGAACTCATTATATAATTACTTATACTCATATCCATTGAAACCCTAGACTTTGAGTTAGACATTTTATTAATTCATGTTCACATGCAATACACTTTAGGTTAACGTTGTGCGTTACAAGGATCATGATACTACCTAGTCTCTCGTGTTAGCTACGCCTTTGAATCATGTGAGTATTACATAGCCCCTTTTACTCTTTTACACTTTTTGGGGTGGAACATGAACACTATACAAACTATTGCTTACATTTACACAAACTACATAAATACAAATCCTCTTTACATTCATGTGTGCAATTTGAGCTTTATGCATGAGTGTTAGGTGTGCTAACTTTTGTGTGCAATTTATGTGCAATCCATAACTATTCAAGCCGACGGTAAACAATTATAGATCTATTGAGTCTGAAAAACCCACCCAGATTGGGGTGATTGTTACCGACAACACAATTTTGCATGCTAGTTACAAATGTTTGATTGTACTTTGGTTACACAATGGCTACTCTCCATAAATGCCTTATTTTATCATGTTATGTAAGGATTTGTTTATTCACAATCTGTACGCTATCTATGTACAAACCTATGTATGCTCACCAACGTTTTAGTTGACCTTATTTTATTCATGTTTCAGGTGCTATCATATGAGTTTGATCAAGACATGATACACATAGGCTTTGGACTTAGTTAATTTTATTTCAAAAACAATTTGTATTTCATTTCTTTACTTTGGAATTGATTCATGTTTGTTTGAATGGAAATGGATTTAATATATTACAATTTAGTCGACCTTGAGCTCATGGACAGTTTACATGTCCCGCCCCTAAGTTTCCACCGTCGGTTGGGGTGTGACAAGAATGATACACAAGCATGCAAGGGTGGTCTTGTAGGGCAATGGAGATACTTTATGCATGCGATTATTCAATGCTTATCACCAAGGAAAGTTGGAACTGACGGGTTGAACATATCGTTGCAAGCTGCTAATGTTCGCTTTCACGTTGAATTGACCTTTGAACTTTGCCCTTTACATCTACAGGGAGTTGGTGCAGCAGATTACACCACCTGAGGGTCAAGGTTTCTTAATGTACCGTCGATTCTTGCAGGTTATCTTGAATCATTTGATTCCTAATTTGCCACCGGTAAATCCAATATTGAATTTAACTCCAATGACAAAGAGGATATTTACTGACTGTATGAATATCAAACAGTAGAATCCTGCTTTAATTCTAGTTGCTACACCATTGTTTGGGAACATAATTAATCCTCCAGTTGACAATCAAGATGAGGAGGAAGAAGATGAGGAAGGTGGTGATAATAATGAAGGTGAGGAAACTGAAAGTGATGATGGTGCTGATGGTAATGATGGTGATGATGGTGATGACAATGATGATGATCATGCTGATGATGGAAATGATGGTGATGATGTGAATGTACATGCTGATATAAATGAACCTCATGTTGATGATGTAAAGGTTGAAGAGACTAGCACCAGTTCATCTGGATCTGGTAGCTCTGATACCAATTGAAAGTCCCGGTGACGTCTTCTAATGAGCAAGACGATCACGATCAAACGCATTACTCGATGATTAGCATTGAGACGGAAGCATGAAGTGAATCAAACATAAACACGAATACAGAACAGAGATGAAACAAAATAGATTCGTATATATAATCGATAACGAACTAGTCATTACAGATTACAATACCGAAGAAGTGTACATCTCTACGTTTAAGCTACAATTGCAATCCCTAGGTGTGCTCTACCTAGGGACTGTGACTCACTTCACACAGAGAATCACTCCCTCTCTATGTATGCTATCTCTAGCATTGCTTGCTACAAATGAACAACTTAATGTCCTATTTATAGGCAAACTAAGTCTGCAGGCGAACTTAGCAAGTTCTCCCATAACTCTATAGGCGAACTTAACATGTTCGCCCATAAATCTATAGGCGAACTTAGTAAGTTCGCTTGTTATGTTCGACTAAACATTCACTTAGGCGAACTTAACCTGTTCGCTACATATACACTTAGAATTTTTGCTACAGATACAAATTTATGCTCTAACAACAACTAACTTCTATGCCAGCTAGGGGATTAAAATGATAACTTCCACTCCTATACATCCTCAAGCCAATGGACATGCAAAATCCAGCAATAAGATCATCATCAACAACCTCAAGAAGAGATTGGGAGCAAAGAAAGGAAGATGGCCGAAGAGCTACCTTTTGCACTTTGGACAGATAGAACAACCATAAAAAATGCAACAGGTCAAACTCCATTCTCATTGGTGTTTGGTACTGAAGCCATGATCCCTACATAGATGGTTATCCCTACTACCAGAACCAATCTTCAAACTCCGGAGACCAACAACGAGGCTCTTGCTCATGATCTTGACACTGCCAAAGTTCGTATTACAACTTATCAACAGAGGATAGCAAAATCACACAACAAAAACATAAGGATCAGAAGATTCCAAGTAGGTGACTTAGTACCGAGGAAGGCATTCCAAAATTCTTAAGGTACTATTTAATTTTCGGGACGAAAATTCTTTCAACTAGAGGATGATGTGATATCCCGGGAAAATTTTTTTTTTTATTATTTAATTTTCGGGACGAAAATTCTTTCAACTAGGGGATGATGTGACAATCCGACTTTTCAGTTAATTCCGTTAGAAATTCCGTTAAACCTTCTGTTAAAACCTAACTCAGTTAACTCGATATTAAATCCAAAGGACAAATTTTGTCATTTCCTCAAACTCTATCTACAAGGACTAAATAGGTAATTAGTCTAAACCTAATTTTGTTTGACGTTGTAAAGTCAAAATCCAAGATTTAATCTATGTTGACTTTAAAAGTCAACTAATCATGTTATACAAACCACAAGGACTCATTCTGCCACTCTTTCAAACCCTGAATCCATATAACTACAGGGACTAGAACTGTAATTATCATATTTTAATTCATGTTGACTTTTGAAGTCAAAGATCGTGACTTTGGATTAAATTGTGAGTTCAAGAATCGATTTCTGTTAATTCTGTAACGGATTAAGATTAATCATCATCATTTAAGATCTTAACTACAATTATTAATCGTTATCATGACCGAATTATGTCTAATTATGAACTACAAACCGTAACCATCAAAGTCGTCCCTAATCCTCACCAATTCGCAACAATTCAATAATTCATACTGAAATTAATCATCTGCGAACGCTAAACGAGTTCCACTGATCATTTCCCCCACATCAGTCGCGTCGTAGAAGCAGTCAGAATCGCCAGAGATTAACCCCTCGAAGTCGGAAATCCATCTAGTCATTCACCATCAATTCCATCTCAATTCTGGTAATTTCTTACACCTACAGTTTCGATTTAGTGTCTATATCAATAGCCCTATACTAATTTGGCTGTATAACATCGAATCAATCAAGAACGAATCCTAGGGTTCATACTCATTCGGGTTTAGTCGAACCCTACTCTATACCCGATTTTGATGCAATTAAATCACACGGGTAGTTCCGCAACCCTCTTCTAATTGAAAGCCCCATGTTAATTGAGATTCATATCATCGATTCGATCACAAACAGTTATCTAGGGTTCGTACGCTTGTGATTTGATCGAACCCTAAATTAGACCCAATCTCAATCTGATTAAAGTGCATGGATAGATTCGCAATTCCTTGTTTATTGAAAGCCCCATAAATTCATCAACTATTATTACAAGAATTAGTCAAATTGATTCCGTGTTCTTAAACTAGGGTTTTGATTTATACAAACGTAATTAAACAATCCTAAACTTATTTATTTTACAATTAAAACTCACCACAGTGTCGTATGAAGATAATGAACAAAACCCCTTTGTTATTTTGGTAAAGGGGAAGAACACCCCAGAGTTCCTTATTAAAAACACTCTGAACCGGATTAACATCGCGATAGCCTGGCGGCTGAACTGGTTAAAGTCTTGAGCATACACACAGGAGACCCGGGTTCGAAACCGGTCTCCTGTGTTATTTTTTTTGAAGCTTTTTATTGAATTAATTAATATAAAAAGTCTTTTCCATTATTATTGTAATGTTATAATAAAATGTTTCGAACTCGGAAATCATCCGTAGGCTTGAGTTTGGTTTTATAACTTATAATCATTATTATTTCCACTTTTTTGAAAATAATAAATTTATGTTATTTTCAAAACACGACTCCGTATAAAATGTTATATTTATATTACTTTCAACCCGTGACCCCAAATAAAAATAATATACTTAAATATTATTTCGCCTAGTTTATTGATCTCGTGTAACGTTCCAAACTAAATAATAATATAATTGTTTATATTATTTACACACGTTATTATCCTCGAATAAAAATAATATATTTATTATTTTTACCACGTAATTGATTATTGTGCTTTTTCTCCGAACTTAAAATAATATAATAAAGTATATTATTTTCTTAGGCCGTTATCGAATGGCACAAACGCGCGAATATATATTATTAAATATTGTTATTTGTAATTAGAAACGTTTGACATGAAACGCGAATATTTTGATTACTATATTAAGAAATCCTTATTCCCGTAGACAAGTTCGTCTAACCATTGATCCTAAGTATATTTTAGGACGTTCGATCTTTCCGTGTCGTTGTCACAAACTATTACGTGTTCTTAACTGTCACATCTTATTCTAGGGCATTCATAGATTGTCCACATGCAATCCATTTGTGGTTAGTGTTGCATCCTTGTGTGGTGCTAATTACTACGCTCTACTCAGACTCAGGTGAGTCTCACGGCCACTTTTTACTTGTTTTATTATTGGGGAAGAAACATGCTTACACACAAACATATTTTACTTGTTTTTCTGTTGAGAAGACACAAACATGTACACAAACTATCATACTTTTACTTGTTTTCCCCGTGGGGGAGAAACATGTACGCAGACAAACATTATGTTACATGTTTTTCCCGTTGGGGGAGAAAACATGACACAACTATTTTTAGATTATTGTAATTCATATGTTGTTACTGTTGAGGCTAAGTGTGACACACTATCACAGAAAGTCCTCATCATACATCGAACCGTTAATATGGATCTTAGCGAGGTAATGTTTAGTAGTACTACTGGGTTTGACAAGCACCATCCGCGTTAGTCGCGCTAACTCGATTGGAGATCGAACGGGTGAAATGTTAGCCTACTCACATTTGCCAGAGTTGATAGACCTGGCAGGAGGCAAATACACTAACAGTCAGCTTTGGTTGCGAGCGCTTTAGTAAGACATGAACATAGGCTAGCTACCTATAGATATACATATTGAATGTACATAATCTGGTAAACTCTCTGTTATTGTAAACTTGAAACCTGTGAACTCACCAACCTCGTGTTGACACTTTTTCTTACATGTTTCTCAGGTCGCTATGGCACAGGTTGCACACTTAGGACATGCATGGAGTCCTACTGTCATATCATTCATGTCAACCATTTTAAACAGATTTACTTATTTATATTAATTGACGCTTGTTGCGTGTAATTACTTTTGATTTCCTATTAACGTTTACGCTTCCGCATTTAACTCTGAACTTTTGTGTTAGGACACTTTGAGTCCCATATAGTGTCGTTTGATGTAACTAATGACTGAGATCATGGTGTGTCACCTTTCAAACGGTAAAACTCTGTCAGTGGAATTTGGGGGTGTGACAGATTGGTATCAGAGCCATTGGTTATAGAGAACTAGGATTGCATACTAGACTATAACCTCACACATTGGTTACACGGCACAGACACGTATACCTGATACATATAGCAACTATACATACATTACAGTGCAGGCATGTTAATACCATCCGTATCACCCTCAGTTGGCGAGGGACACATCATTTGCATTTCATCATCATTCCCAGTGACGACACTCGGGGAATCACCAGAACATCATCCACTCCCGTCCGAGGGAGGCGAGATGGAATCTCCGGAGGAGTCACTTATATCACCGTCACCTGTTGGGTATGGTGGGCCTTCTCAGGTCCATGCTATGGACAGCACTCAACACTAAAACATATCTCTTTGGGAGTTGGGATCGTCGGAGGCGAGTCCCTACTGTACCCGCCAGCAACAATACGCCGAATGAAGGCAGACCGTTGCACGCATTATTGCATAATCCATTGACACGTAGATGTCATCACTTTCCCGAGCCATGGGCTCGCATCTTTGTTCGATATTCTGTTAAGAATAGATTGACCACAAATCTGAGAACGCATTGCTCAATGTATACTCAAACCCTATCTTGACTAAGTTGAAAGGACGGCTACCTTGCTGCTTTCTGTAACTTGTATTCATGAATTAGTTTCATTTCTCGAAGTCGCATTTCATGTACATGTTTGTTACATGTTCTCATTTATAATCCGCTGGATTAGACTCCTGTATTGTGTTTCACTCGAGCGAATACTCGAATCAAACCATCCTCGACTACTCATCCTGATATGAGTTCTATATGATCAAAGTATAGTTGATGACTAAGCTTTTCGATGACTTATCATATTTGACAACACTATGTACTCAACAATATAACCTAAAGGATATTATGACACAGGACAGGAAGAACAAGGGTGAGCATGCAAAGCAAATTATCATTACGGGTGCACACGTAATAGTAATTTGAGGTGCATCTAAATCCTGGTGAAACCTAGTGTGTGGATATATGGCCAAAATCTGTGATTTACAGACTTAAGTTTCCATTGTCTGTAGAAATTCTCCTAACCCACTCAACGACTAGTTGGTATCGTTAAACCCATTCAACGGCTGATAGACGCGACTATCAGGCTGAAGACGCTTACAGACACACTGAGTTATCATTAATGGAATCCATCATGTTATTTTCACTCGTATAAGATTCTTAGTGACCGTAAGACTCTCATTCAAACTTGATCAAAGAAACAATCTCGATTGAAAATCTAGTAGAACCTTATGGCAAACTCACCGACTCCAACTTTGTAAGTAGAAAATTGTGAAATTCTTTCTAAGCTAACACGTTATCCTTTACGCTCCAACGATAAATCTCATTTGACCCTATTGCCTTACCCGGTGATTAATCCTCAGATTAATTTGATTTATACCCCAGGGTATCAATCTCTGTAAACGGGCTTCTTCTTTCACAAAACGATCCAGTTGTTCTAATGACATTAGAAAACGAGGACTTCATCTAACTGATCATCAGTTGAACGCGAATACTTAAACAGACGTCCTATCCCTGGTACTCCTGATATCTATATTTCATTAAAATCTTTCCTACATGTGAACCTCTTAGCCATTCTGTTGACCAATGCTTACCTCATAAGCGCGGGTCTCACTAGAAGTCTCATCGTGACCTCATAATTTTCTGCTGGTAAAGTCATACACCAACTCTATTGGATATTGAGTACACTATAGAAGCAACTCAAAACCTTAAGAGATGTAAACTAGGTTCGACTGGTCATAAGCTTGACATTGATCTCACGCCAACTACACTTGGCAGCTTCGACATAATTGCCGGTATGGATTGATTATCTAAGAACCAAGCCGAGGTTATCTGTCTTGAGATGATTGTTTCCTTCCTCCCCTGAGTGGAGAAAATCTCTCTGACCTAAGGCAAAAAGAGTGGTGTAGCCATATGTATCATATCCTTCATGAGAGCGCAGAAGTGCTGACGTAAAAGCCATACTGCTACTTTGGCTCTCGTCGCCGAGCAGCCATCCGAGGAGAAAAGGTTGACCATCCTGATCGTTTGTGAATATCCAGAGGTATTTCCCGAAGGCCTTCCTGGTCTTCCGCCTCATCATCAATTCGAATTCCAGATCGATCTAGGACCCGGAGCAACACCGATTGCTCGGGCACCTTACAGACTTGCACCTAGTGAATTGCGGGAGCTATCCACTCAACTGCAAGAGTTGTTGGATAAAGGTTCCATCCGACCTAGCTCGTCGCAATGGGGAGTTCCAGTCCTATTTGTCAAGAAGAAGGACGGGACCTTCCGCATGTGCATCGACTACCGTGAACTTAATGAAGTAACCAACAAGGACCGTTATCCTATATCCCGCATTAAGGATCTATTTGATCAACCCCAAGGATCAAGCTTCCATTTCAAGATAGATCTTAGATATGGTTATCATCAACTGAGAGTCCGGGATGAAGACATCTCTAAAACTGCATTCAGAACTCGGCACGGCCATTTCGAGTTTTTGGTCACGCCGTTCGGATTAACCAACGCACCCGCGGTGTTCATGGACCACATGAACCGTGTGTGTAAACACTACCTCGATTAGTTTGGCGTCGTTTTCATTGTTGACGTCCTCATCTATTCTAAGAACAAGGAAGGACATGAGTAGCACCTACACTTAATCCTTGGATTGCTGAAACAAGAGCAATTGTATGCCAAATTCTCTTAATGCGAATTCTGGATTCGCGAAGATCCAACTTCTAGAACATGTAGTCAATGAGAAAAGAATACATGTCGACCCATCCAAAATAGAAGCCATCAAGAATTGGGCAGCACCGACGACTCCGACTGAGGTGTGACAATTTCTGGGATTGGCTGGGTATTACCGTCGATTCATCGAAGGATTTTCCAAAATTGCTCAACCCCTCACTGCTTTAACTCAAAAGGGTAAAGCCTATAATTGGGGCGACAACCAAGAGTCAGCATTCCAACACCTCAAACAGAAACTTTACAGTGCCCCTATTCTAGCTCTTTCAGAAGGAACCGATGATTTTGTAGTGTATTGTGATGCATCTATTCAAGGTCTGGGTTGTGTCTTAATGCAACGCGAAAAGGTGATCGTTCACGACAACTAAAAGTCCACGAGAGGAACTACACCACTCACGACTTAGAATTGGGAGCCGTAATACTCGCACTTAAGATATGGAGACATTACTTGTACGGTACCAAATGCACCATCTACACCGATCACAAGAGTCTTCAGCACATCTTCGAACAGAAGAGTTGAACATGCGACAACGTCGTTGGGTCAAACTCTTAAACGATTATGACTGTGCGATCCGATACCACCCGGGTAAAGCTAACGTTGTCGCTGATGCCCTGAGTCGAAAGGAAACGAAACCCAAACGAGTTCGAGCATTACAACTTACTATTCACCCCGGATTACCTGAAAAAATCCTTAGTGCTCAACTTGAAGCCCTAAAAGAAGAAAATCTACCGCTGGAAGGTACACGCGGTATGGAAGCACAACTTGAAGTCAAATCTGACGGTATTCCCTACTTCGTCGAGCGAATATGGGTTCCAGTATTCGGGAACCTAAGGGAACTAGTCATGGATGAGTCTCATAAATCTCGTTACTATATTCATCCAAGTTCCGACAAAATGTATCATGATCTAAAGATACTATCTTGGTGGCCGAAGATGAAGGCCGATATAGCCACCTATGTTAGTAAGTGTCTGACTTGCGCGAAGGTCAAAGTTGAATATCAAAAACCATCCGGTCTTCTGCAACAACCAGAAATTCCCATGTGGAAATGGGAACAAATATCCATGGACTTCATCACCAAATTACCACGAAGCCCTACCGGATGTGATACCATTTGGGTAATTGTTGATCGATTAACAAAGTCCACTCAATTCTTAGCAATCAAAGAGACCGAAAAAATGGATAAGCTTACTCGTACTTACTTGAAAGAAATAGTCTCTCGTCACGGGGTGCCAATCTCTATCATTTCGGATCTTGATGCACGATTCACTTCTCGTTTCTGGCAGTCGCTACATAAAGCTTTACGCACGCGTCTAGATATGAGCACAACATACCATCCTCAAATGGATGGCAAAACAGAACGTACAATCCAAACTCTGGAGGACATGCTACGAGCTTGTGTGATTGATTTCGGTAACACTTGGGAGTCTCACCTACCGTTGGTGGAGTTCTCCTACAACAACAGCTATCACACTAGCATCAAGGCAGCTCCATTTGAAGCACTTTATGGATGGAAATGTCGTTCTTCTATTTGTTGGACTGAGGTTGGGGATAGCCAACTCACAGGTCCTGAACTTGTATTTGAAACTTTCGAAAAGATCGTTCAAATTAGAAACCGTATGGCGGCAGCTCGTGATCGTCAAAAGAGCTATGCCGACAAGCGTCGTAAACCTTTAGAGTTTCAAATAGACGACATGGTCTTACTCAAAGTCTCACCTTGGAAAGGTGTCATTCGTTTCAGGAAACGAGGCAAGCTGATTCCTCGTTATGTTGGATCATTCAAGATAATGAAGAGAATCGGACCAGTAGCGTATCAACTGGACCTACCTGAAGGACTTAGTCGTGTGCACAACATTTTTCACGTCTCAAATTTAAAGAAATGCCTAGCAAACGAATCACTCGCAGTTCCTCTTGAGGAACTACACGTTGATGAACAGTTACGTTTCATCGAAGAACCTGTGAAAATTATGGATAGGGAAGTCAAAACGTTAAAGCACAGTAAAAACCCTATTGTCAGAGTTCGTTGGAACTCGAAACGCGGACCGGAATTCACGTGGGAGCGCGAGGATCAGATGATGCGCAAATATCCTAATCTGTTCAAGCACTCCGCGTCAAATTCTTAAGGTACTATTTAATTTTCGGGACGAAAATTCTTTCAACTAGGGGATGATGTGATATCTCGGGAAAATATTTTTTTATTATTATTTAATTTTCGGGAAGAAAATTCTTTCAACTAGGGGATGATGTGACAATCCGACTTTTCAGTTAATTCCGTTAGAAATTCCGTTAAACCTTCTGTTAAAACCTAACTCAGTTAACTCGATATTAAATCCAAAGGACAAATTTTGTCTTTTCCTCAAACTCTATCTAAAAGGACTAAATAGGTAATTAGTCTAAACCAAATTTTGTTTGACGTTGTAAAGTCAAAATCCAAGATTTAGTCTATGTTGACTTTAAAAGTCAACTAATCATGTTATACAAACCACAAGGACTCATTCTGCCACTCTTTCAAACCCTGAATCCATATAACTACAGGGACTAGAACTGTAATTATCATATTTTAATTCCTGTTGACTTTTGAAGTCAAAGATCGTGACTTTGGATTAAATTGTGAGTTCAAGAATCGATTTCTGTTAATTCTGTAACGGATCAAGATTAATCATCAGCATTTACGATCTTAACTACAATTATTAATCGTTATCATGACCGAATTATGTCTAATTATGAACTACAAACCGTAACCATCAAAGTCGTCCCTAATCCTCACCAATTCGCAACAATTCAATAATTCATACTGAAATTAATCATCTGAGAACGCTAAACGAGTTCCACTGATCATTTCCCCCATATCAGTCGCGTCGTAGAAGCAGTCAGAATCGCCAGAGATTAACCCCTCGAAGTCGGAAATCCATCTAGTCGTTCACCATCAATTCCATCTCAATTCTGGTAATTTCTTACACCTACAGTTTCGATTTAGTGTCTATATAAATAGCCCTATACTAATTTGGCCGTATAACATCGAATCAATCAAGAACGAATCCTAGGGTTCATACTCATTTGGGTTTAGTCGAACCCTACTCTATACCCGATTTCGATGCAATTAAATCACACGGGTAGTTCCGCAACTCTCTTCTAATTGAAAGCCCCATGTTTATTGAGGTTCATATCATCGATTCGATCACAAACAGTTATCTAGGGTTCATACGATTGTGATTTGATCGAACCCTAACTTAGACCCAATCTCAATCCGATTAAAGTGCATGGATATATTCGCAATTCCTTGTTTATTGAAAGCCCCATAAATTCATCAACTATTATTACAAGAATTAGTCAAATTGATTCCGTGTTCTTAAACTAGGGTATTGATTTATACAAACGTAATTAAACAATCCTAAACTTGTTTATTTATAATTAAAACTCACCACAGTGTCGTATGAAGCTAATGAACAAAACCCCTTTGTTATTTTGGATAATCGCTATCAAAATCGATGGAATTGGGATGGATGTTGATCCGGATTCGCGTAAAGGGGAAGAACGCCCCAGAGTTCCTTATTAAAAACACTCTGAACCGGATTAACATCGCGATGGCCTGGCGGCTGAACTGGTTAAAGTCTTGAGCATACACACACCGGTCTCCTGTGTTATTTTTTTTTGAAGCTTTTTATTGAATTAATTAATATAAAAAGTCTTTTCCATTATTATTGTAATGTTATAATAAAATGTTTCGAACTCGGAAATCACCCGTAGGCTCGAGTTTGGTTTTATAACTTATAATCATTATTATTTCCACTTTGAAAATAATAAATTTATGTTATTTTCAAAACACGACTCCGTATAAAATGTTATATTTATATTACTTTCAACCCGTGACCCCAACTAAAAATAATATACTTAAATATTATTGCGCCTAGTTTATTGATCTCGTGTAACGTTCCAAACTAAATAATAATATAATTGTTTATATTATTTACACATGTTATTGTCCTCGAATAAAAATAATATATTTATTATTTTTGCCACGTAATTGATTATTGTGCTTTTTCTCCGAACTTAAAATAATATAATAAAGTATATTATTTTCTTAGGCCGTTACTGAATAGCACAAACGAGCGAATATATTTTATTAAATATTGTTATTTGTAATTAGAAACGTTTGACATGAAACGCGAATATTTTGATTACTATATTAAGAAATCCTTATTCCCGTAGACAAGTTCGTCTAACCATTGATCCTAAGTATATTTTAGGACGTTCGATCTTTCCGTGTCGTTGTCACAAACTATTACGTGTTCCTAACTGTCACATCTTATTCTAGGGCATTCATAGATTGTCCACATGCAATCCATTTGTGGTTAGTGTTGCATCCTTGTGTGGTGCTAATTACTACGCTCTACTCAGACTCAGGTGAGTCTCACGGCCACTTTTTACTTGTTTTATTATTGGGGAAGAAACATGCTTACACACAAACATATTTTACTTGTTTTTCTGTTGAGAAGACACAAACATGTACACAAACTATCATACTTTTACTTGTTTTCCCCGTGGGGGAGAAACATGTACGCAGACAAACATTATGTTACATGTTTTTCCCGTTGGGGGAGAAAACATGACACAACTATTTTTAGATTATTGTAATTCATATGTTGTTACTGTTGAGGCTAAGCGTGACACACTATCACAGAGAGTCCTCATCATACATCGAACCGTTAATATGGATCTTAGCGAGGTAATGTTTAGTAGTACTACTGGGTTTGACAAGCCCCACCCGCGTTAGTCGCGCTAACTCGATTGGGGATCGAACGGGTGAAATGTTAGCCTACTCACATTTGCCAGAGTTGATAGACCTGGCAGGAGGCAAATACACAAACAGTTAGCTTCGGTTGCGAGCGCTTTAGTAAGACATGAACATAGAGTAGCTACCCATAGATATGCATATTGAATGTACATAATCTGGCAAACTCTCTGTTATTGTAAACTTGAAACCTGTGAACAAACCAACCTCGTGTTGACACTTTTTCTTACATGTTTCTCAGCTTGCTTTGGAACAGGTTGCACACTTAGGACATACATGGAGTCCTACTGTCATATCATTCATGTCAAACATTTTAAACAGATTTACTTATTTTCATTAATTGACGCTTATTGCGTGTAATTACTTTTGATTTCCTATTAACGTTTACGCTTCCGCATTTAACTCTGAACTTTTGTTTTAGGACATTTTGAGTCCCATATAGTGTCGTTTGATGTAACTAATGACTGAGATCCTGGTGTGTCACCTTCCTAATGGTAAAACTCCGTTAGTGGAATTTGGGGGTGTGACAGAAATTATGTTCTAACTAAAACGGTACGTCCTCTTTCCATAATTATTTTTAATTTCTATTATTCTTTATCAAATTACTGACTTGAGCGTCGGAGGGGTGTTAGCCAGGCTAACACCCACCTTCACCAAGGATTCCTGTTTTGTAGGAATTACCTCCAGGGATCCCGACAGAATATAGAGATTGGCTATCTCTCCTAAGTTTGGGTATCCTGATATACCTCGAATGTTTAAACGGCTTTCGCCTCTCTAAGTATTGGGTTAATACACCCCTCCGGGAGCGCACGATATCTTATTATAGTTCAAGGTGGTGTGACTAGTCCATATAACGGTGGCTGATAATTTCGCCATTGTTGGCTATATATTGGGTGCTACGAATATAACAGACGTGTTATTACTCAAGGTTTTTAGCATTTTCATGCTAACTCAGAATTGGCCTTGCCCACGATTGTTTGGCTTAGCCCACGATATTGGCTTAGCCCACGATTATCTGGCTTGGCCCACTTTTTGGCTTAGCCCACTATTGTATCTTGTCACTGGTATTTAACACTTATGTGTTAACCCAAGAACTTAGCATCAATATGCTGACTCAAGATCCTTAAACGGATTGAAGACTTATGAAGATCCTGAAGTACAATTACTAAGTCTACGACATTGTTTAATAACCATACACAGGGGACAACTTACAGTTGTTATATTCTGGACTCCATGTCAAAATCTGGTATGTGTACCTACCCGATTTTCAATTAAAAGAAGATTCAAATTTTCAATTAAAAGAAGATTTATTAATTTTCAATTAAAGGTATGTGTTACTTATTAATTTTCAATTAAAGGTATGTGTTACTTATTAATTTTCAATTAAAGGTATGTGTTACTTATTAATTTTCAATTAAAAGAAGATTCAAATTTTGAATGACTAAGTCATGATATGTTTGTAATCAGTATTCTTCCATACCATTTATCAGAACCAAACTATATTTTTCTAAATCAAAGTGTGATAAAAACCTAAAATGTTATTTATAATAATTAAGGATCCGGTATCTTGAAAATATACCAAAACCTATTTTTCTGAATATCCCAAGGCTCAACAGCCTAAAGATCCTGATCTTCTAGAACATGTCAAAGAAAATCAAACGCATTACAATCATGGCAAATAGTCATAAACTACTAATTAATATTGAATGTGCAGGAAGATCAAGAATTCGGGCTTCACCTAAAAGTTGGACCCATCCACCCGAATCCTTAACCATTAGTCAGAAAATTAAAATGTCTATCCTATGTAGGGATCCCCAAACACAAAAGAATTTTTTTTAAACAGGTACCAACATGAACAGTAAAAAAACCACGAATTCTGTGCAGAGATCTTCTTTTTCCTAGCGTCTAGGTGCGAAATGTCGGGATCCTGGGCTTGGCAATAACAGGTGTGGAAGCCTCTTGCTTAACAATGGCTCCTCAAGAGAGAATGCTATCAAGATCAACAAAAGCAAAATGAGAACAAGATCTTTGAATCTTTACAAAAGTACCAAAATGTAATTAGAGTCAATAAAACTCAGTAAACAAGTGAAGTTAGTTCTTACTTGACGACATGGTGGCTTCGGAGTACTTGGTTACAAAACTAGCTTCACTAAGAACAGACTCAAAGTGGAAAAATCTATCACCAACACGTATCTCCAACAAATCTTTGAACCTTTTAATAGTGTCACTCATTGCAGGAACTAGCTTCTCAAACTTTGGATTGCACAAGACACAAGGATCATCAAAACATGTTACATATATATATATATATATATATATATACATATATATATATACCTACTAACATGTAGGGATCTTGACTACATTCTACCCTTCTTAACTCACTAGAGTGACTAGAGATCCCCACCAGGGATAAATGTTCTCTTCACAAAGAAGTATTTCCCCCTCCAATCACCGTCATTTTGGGTGAATTTTGGAATCAAAGGAGTTTCACCAGACTTAAGTACAAGAGCAGAGTGGGAATACCCATGAATTCTCAGATTATACAGATTAAAGTGAACACAATCCTCCATTCCATAGGCATCACCTGAGAATAAGGTAAACCGATGGATCAACAAAGAAAAATGGAAAACCATCAAATACGGGAGTCATTTTACCTAGACCTACGCACTCATCAAGTCACATCGGTCAAAACTCTTTGAATATTGAATTTAAAGTTTTTTACAGCTGTCCGAATGACCTTCACACCTGTCAAATACTTGGGGAGGCAAAGGCATCCCCGATCCTCTGGTTTTTTATAGCTGCCTCAGTTTTTACCTCTGGTATCCCAGATCCTCAGATAAGTATCGGTATCCTTGATCCTTACTATATTTCAGTATCCTCATTAACTGACCGTTGTAACAACTAATATTACATGTTTTTCTTTAACTTGGTCAAATAGGTAATTAACATGTCATTAATGACTAAAAATATGTCTAAAGAACTGTTCAAAGAGTTAGGAAAACGCGTGGAAATCAATCTATAACTGTCGGGAATTAATGCCATAAAGACTTTTCTGATTTTTCGCCGGTATCCTCGCTTTTCAGTTATTGTATCTTTTGTATATATATTCAGCAGTATTGATCGAATAGGACATAATTCACGAATTCTCACAACACAACACACTCGAAAACACCTCTGCAACACTTAGATTTCGATCATATACTGCTCTTATTGTACTTTTTTCATCAATTTATACAAGAACAGGAGGCAAGTGACTTTTGGTCACTTCCCGAGGTTTTATGCCGGCAATCCTTAGGGATTAACGGCTTTTCTCATAGACACTCGTGTCATTCTATTATTTTATACGCGTTGTTCATCACAAATCTTACAAGCACACTACCTCACATTCAAAATTTGGTTACAAAATTAGTGTTAATTTTTATCCCAAACACACATGTACCCGTGAAACCAAAGTCACAAATTCAGTCAACAAAATATGTGAATCAAACTGAAGTGTCTAGTTCTAGAGGTTCAAGAGATATGACTCTTAAGCTCCTTACGAAAAGAAATTTATTGAGAGGATAACATGTTTTTATTATGGTGTAGTGGGTCACGTTTGTGTGAATTGTCCTTCAAACACCCATGCTTTTGAGACACCAAAGACTTGCCCGTTTGTGACATGATTTGTTGGTACAAAATCTCTTAATTCACAATCGAAGGTTAGGCTCTCTCGACCTCAGTGACGGAGAAGAAACAGAAGATTGAGAAAATTGTTAGAACAACAAGATGTTTCACAATCGCATCATGTTTCAAATGAACCAGAATGCTCAGACACTTCAATTTTTAAAAGGAAGGAACTTAATGAACAGAAGCGTGTTTGGAAAAAGAAAAGTTTCTATTTCTAATTCATCAGAGCAATCTCCAAAAATTGAGGAGAGATTCGACTGTGAATCGCGTGAAGTCATTTATTTTGATACAGATGGACGACCCAGGACTATCATGGCTTGGGTTTCCATTTCAGACTAATGCTTCTTGATTAATGTGCAGGTTTAACCAAGAGGGACTATTAATACAATTTGATTTGTTAATAGTGGTTGTTAACCAAGACTTCTAACGGTTGTCGTATATATTTCTATTAACTCGAGGAAGTTTACCTAACTGGTCAAAATGGTTAGGGCCAAAATCCTGAGAACTCTCATCATTGTCATCAAAGCTACCAGAACTGGTGCTAGTATCTTCAACCTCTACATCATCAACATGAGGTTCATTATCAACATGTACATTCATATCAACACCATCATTTTCAGCATCAGCATGATCATCATCATTGTCATCACCATCATCACCATCATCACTGTCAGTACCTTCATTATCATCACCACCTTCCTCATCCTCTTCCTCCTCATCTTGATTTTCAACTGGAGGTAATTCCAAAGCAGGATCATCATGTATCCAATTATTGTTTGGCGGTGAAACATAACCAGGATTAATTATGTGCCCAAACAATGGTGTACCAACTGGAATTAAAGCAGGATTCTGCTGTTTGATATTCATACAGTGAGTAAAGATCCTCTTTGTCATTGGAGTTAAATTCAATCTTGGATTTACTGGTGGCAAATTAGGAATCAAATGATTCAGGATAACCTGCAAGAATCGAGGGTACATTAAGAAACCCTGACCCTCAGGTGGTGTAATCTGCATCACCAACTCCCTGCAGAAGTAAAGGACAAAGTTGAAAGGTCTATTCAACGTCAAAGCTACCATAGCAGCTTGCAACGATGTCTTTAACCCGTCAGTGCCAGCTTTCCTTGGTGATAAGCATTGAATAATCACATGCATAAAGTATCTCCATTGCCCTACAAGACCACCCTTGCGTGCTTGTGTATCATTATGTCAACCACGATTACCCATTCTTGAAAAGCAACCCATAATCAGGGTATTCACTAAACTAATCGGGTCATCATTTCTTCCACCCAAAGCAAGAGCTGTCCTGATATCCTGGGCAGAAATAGCAATTTCTTGGTTATTCACTGTAGCCTGAATCACATGTGGATAACATATGTATCTTGGTGTGCCGTCTCCCAGAATTGTTGAATGTATAACAGGCTAATTTGAGGATTAGCTGAAAAAGCGACATGAATCCTTGATCGATTTAGAAAAGTAATAATCTATTGATAATTTGCCGCATCAGCTAACTCGGGATCAAGTAGTGCCACCTGATTGTGCGTATACTCAACACGACGATCCATGACCTGCTCAGAACAGGATATTAGACATCGACAATTTCAAACACTAACTCAAAATAATAAAAAAATAACAAAGTAAAAAAAAAATTTAAAATTACAACTTTGAAAATTAACAAGTCTTTCCAACTCTAGTCCCCTAGGCGAACTTAACAAGTTCGCTTAGAGTTATAAGAAGCGAACTTAACAAGTTCGCTTAGAGTTATAAGAAGCGAACTTGTTAGTTCGCTTGAGCAAGTTCGCTCAAAAATACGAACAGTCACAGAAATCAAATTCAATCAATTTGATGTTATACACAGCAATCAACCACAACACACAACTCGCCAATATCCGATTAGTTAAAATAAACCATCAATTTCAGTTTTAAACCACAAAATAATGATGATTAATCCGATCGATAGTCACGATGATGAACCAAGAGCAAACAAAGACGATTCTGACCAAATTACTAGATAAAATGATGTAAATTTACCTTCTTTGAAATCGCAAACTGTTATTGTATAAGAGACAAGAACGAAAAACCACTCTCACCAACTAGAAATTGAAATCAGACAAAATCGCTCCACCGTGGATAAAGTCGCCTAATATGTTCGCTCAAGTCAAAGAAACAAGTGAGATGGTCAAGTTCGCTGGAACGTATATATACTCAACAGCTTAAGTTCGCTAAATCAAGCGAACTTAATAAATTCGCTCACCAAGCGAACATGTTAAGTGAACAAGACAATTTTGCCTAACCTATACTTAACCAAAATTTTGAAAATTTTCATTTTCCCCTCTTTCTGATACTCCGATCATCTTGCAACCTGTTCAGCAATCTCAATCCAAATTTATAAGAATTTTTCATAGAAAATAGAAACAAAATCTTTTTGGATTTTTCTTATAAAGCTAAATGAAACAAGTAAAGTACATATTTTGTATTTTTTAAAATTTATGCTAAAACACACTAAAATCTGTTTGTACTTTTTCTTAAAGAATTAAAGCAGGAAATCTAGAAATATCTAAAAATAAAATATTTTTGGCTTTTCTCTGTACATACAGAATCACATATTTTTGGTCGAACACTGCGAGTAAGAAGATCATATCAGTATCTTTGATGTATCATATACCCATTCTGAATAAAAATCCCTAGCAGATCTAAGGGTTGACCTATGGCATTCTGCATATTTACAGATACTTGGCTCAGCAAACAAGCAATATTTGCAACATTTTATGATATCTCAGCAAACAATTTCCCAGATCTAATACATTATATATTCAGATGCTATTAAATCTTTTGAAATTTCTTTTTAAATTCTCAGAAATTCGTGAAATGATACGCGATAAACTTCAAAGTAAACAGGATCAGATCATGACATGCTAACTTATTCATACCGAATTTGCAATATACTACATGTCAATTCAAGTTGTCAGCATTATAAGATTTGAAACTGCAAGAGTTTTTATCCCACGTTCTTGTGAGTTAGTACCATTTGTATGAAAACATGTGTACCCCACAAATATGCCAATAGAAATGTAAAATTGCACTATCTTCAAGACATATTGAGACTTATCCAAAGTTTAGATTAACTCATATAGGCACACACTAAAAAGGCTTCTAGCATGCTTTGTTTTTACGAATCCAACTTTGGGATTCTCCAAGTTATCACACCAGTACTAGGATCAACTATCTTCACTCTCTTTCCCTTTTGAGGTTTTAGCTTTTGATAATCACCAGATCCCCCTTCTTTACTTATCAATTTTGCAATCACATCAGCTAATCCAAACTTTGATATGTATATCAGTGCTTTAGTAGCTAGACCATTCATTTCACACCTTGGTAAGGTATTGAAATACTTGATCCTTGGTTTCAAATACTGAACACCATCTGATCTCTTCAAAGCAATCAATTTCACCTCCTTATCATAAAACCAGCTTATAATTCTTCCAATACACCTCTCTTTATTTACATATCTTTCTTTCTAAGCATGTAGTAAAGGAGACTTAGGTAAGACCTTTTTCCAGCTATTCACTACCTCTCTCCACTGCTCCTTAGTCATACCAGTATCTCTATACATCACTGGTTCTTCAGATGACATGGAATAAGTAGTTTCAGTATCCATCTTTGATTGAGCAGAATTATCAGGCTTGGATATGTCTTCAACAGAGTCCACAGAATCAGTCATCCCTTCATTAGAGAATTCAGGAATAACATCATCTTGGATGAAGTTATAGGGTACATTCAGACCATCACAGCCCTCATAAGTAACATCAACATTACTTTTCTCAATCTCTACCTCAACAATCTCTCCTTCTTCAACCTCAGTATTCAATGATTCATCATCTAGTTCATCAAATAGTTCATCAATATCATCTAGACATTCAATCTTTTCAACTTCATCATCAATATCAGAATCATTTTGAAAGAATTCAAGCAATAGAATGTCTTCACTAGCCTCAGCTTCCTTTCCTTCTTTCTCTCCTTCAATATTCTGAGTTGACTCCCCCTGAACACTGGATATAGGAATCACGTCAGCGTATTGACGATCACCTTCAATATTACCACTGGGATCATTGCCATCATCATCTTTCCTTTGAATTTCAACATTATGACATACATCCTTCAGCCTTATCTCCCCCTGAGCTTCAAGACGCTCTACCAGCTTAGAGATTAGAAGTTTCATCTCAGAAAGTTGTTTAGATTGATTTTGAAGAACCAACTCTCTCTTAGAATCAGTAGCTACCAAACTATCAACTTGACCCTGTAACCATAACACCAGGGATTCAAGATAAGCAATCCTTTCATAATCAGTCTTAATGGAAGGACCAGCAATAGATGAAGAAGGAACATTAGGAACTGGAGTCACAACAGGTGAAGCATGTAAAGAAGGTTGTGGAGTAACCAGCAGAGAATCTACAAAAGCAGCATCATCAACCTGAGATGAAGCAGCAGTAATGGAAGCAACCATAAGCTTTTGAAATTTAGGAGTAGGAACAAACTCCTCATCTGAATCAGAAGATTCATCACGTAATGTTCTTTTACCGAGAGTCACACCAAGAGGGGGACCCCGAGCAGACTTTCTCCTTGGCCTTTTCATACCTTTCTGGCTCATATGTTTTATTCTCTTTCCAGCATTAGCCCGATGCAATTGAGATAACATAATGTAATGATCAGGGCTAAAATCCTTTGAGCTATCAGAATCACCATCATCAGAAGCAGTAGGGATCTCAGAAGAACTAGAACTTGTATCAGCAACCCGACCCTCTGCTTGATGTTCCGGAGAATGAAGAACATCATCATGAATATCTTCCATATTCATACCCATATCCGGATTAACTTCATCATAAACTTGAACATCATCTTGATGAGCATCTGGATCCTGGTCATGAAAATCATCATGAACATTGTCTTGTACTTGAACTTGTGCAATATCTTGTTGTTGTACAGGTTGTTGTTGTTGAACTTAAATTTGATGTTGCTGAACTTGATGTTGTTGCTATGGTTGTTCCTGATCTTGTTCCTGAACCAACTCCTCAGGATGAAACCAATTGTTGTTTGGGGGCACAACATAATCAGGGTTGATAATGTGACCAAACAATGGAGTAGGAACGGGAAGCAAAGTGGCATTCTGTTGCTTCATTTTAGTGCAATCGGTAAAGATCCTTTTGGTCATTGGAGTCAATGTAATACATTGTGGATGCTGTGGAAGATTAGGAATCAGATGATTCAAAATCATTTGAATAAACCGATAATACATGAGGAAACCTTGACCTTCAGGTGGAGTGATTTGCATTACAAACTCTCTGTATATGTATAAAGCAAAGTTAAAACGTTTGTTTAGAGTCAGAGCAACCATTGTTGCTTGTAAAGATGATTTCAATCCATCAGTTTCAGCTTTCCTTGGTGACAAGCACCGGATGATAACATGCATAAAGTACCTCCACTCACCAACAAGACCACCTTTTCTTGCTTGAGTTTCATTCTGTTTTCCTCTGTAACCCATCCTCTGGAAACATCCCATAATCAAATTTCCAGGCAGACTAATAGGATCATCATTGCCACCTCCAAGAGCAAGAGCAGTTCTAATAGTATCCACAGAAATAGCCACATCAGTATTATTCACGGTAGCTCTCAACACATGTGGATTGACGTCTGTATCTTGATGAACAGTATCCCAAAACTGTTGAATGTAAGGCAAGCTAATGTAGGGATTTGCAGATAATGCAAAATGCAGTCTGGACCTGTTTAGAAAACTAATAATGCCATGTTAGTTTGTCGCTTCAGACATTTCCGGATCCAATAACGCCACTTGATTATGCTTGTACTCAACAGAAGATCCATCTTCATACTTAGAAACTTTTTGAAATTCCAACTTGTACAATCTCCAATCATCCACTTTTCAAAAACTTGTTACCTTCCATCTAAAACATGTATCCGATCCAATCCCGAACAGTTTCATAAAATTAAAAGATAGAATTTTCATGGAAGATGGAAAAGAAAATCTTTTTGGATTTTATCTATACAAACAAAATCACATATTTTTAGTTTTTATCTGAAAAATATCAACATAAACACATATTTTTGGCTTGAACATCATGAGTAAGAATATCATATAAGTATATGAGCAATTCATCACACATTCTATCACACACTATGGGTCACCTATGATACTTCAGAATACACATCGTGAAATGAAATTCTACACTCTTGTGAAATTGATTCACTTGTTCTTTTAAATAATCCAATGATTAAGAGTACCATCTGTTCATTCACATTATTTTAATTGATTCACTTGTTCTTTAGAAGATTATTTAAACTTTTCAATCACCACTTGAAATGATACGCGATAAATTTCAAAGTAAACAAGATCATGTCATAATATGCTCAAATATTCATACCGAATTTGCAATATAAAGCATGTAAACTTAAGTTCTCAATATTATAAAATTTGAAACTACAAGCGTTTTTCCTTTCAAATTCATGTGAGTTAATACTATTTAGATGAAAAACATCGTGTACCCCACATATATGCCCAACACAAAATTTAAATTGCATTATCTTCAAGACATATATGATTTACTGCAAGATAGATCAATCTCCAAGATGAGATTATCTCTATTAGCACAAGTTTAGAATAGCAGATCCCGAAGGATGTAAGAATCATGAAGATTCAGAATCAAAAGATTCTAATGAATTGGCTTTAGAATGAGAATCAAAAGATTTAGGAATGAGGATCCAACTATTATCTGGATAAATATCAATGGAATCAGTATAAATGATGTATCAATACGATCCAAGGGCTAGTATATGTTCCAACAAATGTTGTTAGAAAACATATCTTAGTTTAACAACGCATTGCTTGTTTTTCGGGGCATGGGTAGTGAAGTGAACTTAAAAGATTGTGCTAAATATACAACCTGATATTGGTCTCATGAAATTATTAAAACCATATATTCTTTATCTGATAACGATCTTTTACACACACACCCATGCATATAATGGGTTCAAATCACAGATGTTGTCATATATTGTTTAATTTTCACACTACTAATGGTCCAAAAACGATTCTAGTCTACTGACAATCTAAGTTTCAAACTCATATTCAAATTAAAACCAAACAGATTATCAGGATTAGAGCATTTATAACACTATTATTTCTTGTTCATGCAGACTTTGAATTTTAGATCAAATCAAACGTCTTCTATGGTCTTGTGTGATAAACGTTTCACTGATGTACTATCATTTCTTCTCTAACATCAAATGATGTTAATTTTATATTTTTCATTTTGTTTGACTTTTTATAAATAACAAATTTTTGACTAAAAGTAAAGTCCAGAAAAAAAATAAAGCAATAAAAATAAAACAAATCTTCCATGAAAATTGTTTTGAAAAAAATTTATTCGGGATTGATCATACCAATCATTTTGATCAGAAATTCAAACATGGTACGATCAAATGCCTTGGTAAAAAGATCAGCAAAATTATCATCAGTATGTACCTTTACCGGCTCAATCAACTTCTTATCTGCACAATCACGAATAAAGTGATATCTTATTTCAATGTGTTTTCGTTTTACTGTGCTTAACAGGATTATTAGTTATGGACATTGTCACAGTATTATCAATGAACATGGGGGTGCAAGTGAAATTCAAACCATAGTCTCTTAATTGTTGTTGAATTCACAAGATTTGGGAATAACAACTTGTAGCGGCGATGTATTCTGCTTCACATGTTGAAATGGAGCTTGTAGTTTGCTTTTTTACATTGCCATGAAACAAGATGATTACCCAGAAATTGGCAACCACCTGTTGTAGATTTTCTGTCCAAACAACAACCACCGAAATCAAAGTCAGTATAAGCATTAATTTCAAAGTTAGAACCATGCGGAAACCACAGCACCAATCTTTGTTTTCCTTTCAGATAACGAAAGATCCTTTTGACTGATATCAAATGAGATTCCTTTGGTTTTGCTTGAAATCTAGAACAGAGACATACATCAAACATTATATCCGGCCTTGAAGCAGTTAAGTACATAAGAGAGCCAATCATTGCCTGATAGAGACGACAATCAATGTCTTTTCCATCCGGATCAGGATTCAACTTGTGATTCACTGGAATTGGAGTATCATATGGGATACAGTCTTCCATCTTGAACCGGCTCAAGATGTCTTTAACATACTTAGACTGATGAATAAAGAAACCATCTTCCTTTTGATTTACTTGAAATCCAAGAAAGAATGATGACTCTCCCATAGCTGACATTTCAATTTTTGATTTCATAACACTCTCAAAATCTTTGCATAAACCTTCGTTTGTTGAGCCAAAGATAATGTCATCTACATATATCTGAACAAGTAGATAATCTCCCCCTGCTTTCTTTATGAACAAGGTCGAATCAATTTGGCCACGGACGAAGCCATTGTCCATGAGATGCTTTGACAAAGTTTCGTACCACGCTCGAGGTGCTTGATGTAAGCCATAAAGAGCTTTATCATGTTTGAATACTCTAGAGGGATGAATTGGATCTTCAAACCCCGACGGCTGGCACACGTATACCTCTTCTTTGACCTTGCCATATAAGAAAGCACTCTTCACATCCAATTGAAACACTTTAAACCCTTTTAAGAAGCAAATGCGAGAAACAAACGAATAGCTTCAAGCCTAGCCACAGGTGAGTACACCTCAGTGTAATCAATTCCTTCCTGTTGATTGAACCCCTGAACAACCAATCTTGCCTTATTCCTTACCATGACACCACGATCTTCCCTTTTACATTTAAAAACCCATTTGGTACCAATCGGATACACACCCTTTGGAAGATATACAAGATTCCACACCTTTAGCTAATCAAATTGAGCAAGCTCCTCTTGCATTGCTTCTATCCAATTGTTATCCCGCAAAGCCATTTCCACATTCTTTGGTTCAACCTAAAAATAAAACATGAATGCGAGCAAAGATCAAGAACACCAGTATCCTTAATACACGTATACAAACAAGTATTCTCAGTTAAAGAACGCGTTTTCACTCCATCTCTTAAATTCCCAATTATATTTGTCACCGGGTGATCTTTAAGTTCTTTAATTGAAGCCACTTCAAGAACCGGCAACACATCAACTTGAGTCGTTTCATTTTGAGAAAGGATATCCCGATTCACTGGTATTTCCAAATCCAGATTCGTAGGAATCTCCCTGTGAACATGTGTCGAAGTAGAAGAATCATTAACGAATAATGGATCAGCTGAAGAATGTTGAAAAATAATTTCATTTTCATCACTATCAGAATCTTGCGGTCCCGAACAAGAAGTAAGATTAGGATCAGGATTAGAGGATGAGGGGACAGATGAATTATGAACCATCTTTGGTACAAAACCTCCTTCTTGTGCATCCTGACAAAACTCATACAACACAACAACTTCTTCAGGAGAAAGATTAGAAGATAAATGAAAAGACTTGAATAAGCTGTCATAATCAAAAGCCCAGTCTGGACCAATCACCATTTGAGGTAAAAAACGATATCAACAATCTATATGAAACCATTCCTCAACTTGACGAGAATCTTTGTTATAAACTCTCTTGGTAGTAGAATTTGCAACATAGCCCAGAAATATTCCTTCAATAGCCTTAGCTCTGAACTTGGTTGGAACATCTCCAACCTTCAAAAGAGTACATGGATTTCCAAAAGGAAGTAAATACTCCAAATTAGGCTTCCGATTATTAAACAGTTCATAACATGTCTTATTGTGTCGCTTCACAGTCAGAACTCTATTCAAAAGATGAGCTTAGAATCTGCAAGCATCGTTCGCGCTGTTTCAACTAAAGTTCTGTTCGTTCGCTCTGTAACTCCATTTTGTTGAGGAACATATGGCGCGCTAAATTCATGATGAATCCCTCTTTGTAAACAAAATAAACCAATCTTGCCGTTCTTGAACTCGCAGCCATTGTCACTTCTAATTTTTCTAACTTTCTGTTTGCACAAATTCTCTAAACCCAGGATTAAGTATTGCACCATCTCTGTTGTTTCAGCTTTTGAAGCAAGGAACTTAACCCAAGAAAATCTTGAGAAATCATCTGTAACCACCAAACAATAGGATTTTCCTCCAATTCTTTGAATACTGATCGGTCCAAACGAATCCATATGAAGAAGCTTCAATGGAGTCACAATAGAATTCTTTATCTTGGATTTGTGGGACTTTTTGTGTTGTTTCCCCTTCTTGCACGGAATACAATCATCAGGAACAAAGAATTTCAGCTTAGGAACACCAATAACCAGATCATTTTTCACCAAGTAATTCATTTTCCTGTAATTGATGTGAGCAAGCTTCCTATGCCACATAATAGAATCATATTCGAACGCCTTAGAAAGTAATCATGTCGGAATGGAATCCGTTGACGTTGCAACACTCATGTCCAAAACATATGTGTCATTTCTCCTTGGTGCCTTCATAAGAATCCGTTCTTCAGGAATGACAAATCCCGGCTTCAATATATAACATTCAGCATCATTGAAATGGAATGAAAAATTTTGTAAGCCCTAGCGGGTCTACTGATCGATCTCTGCTGTAAAACACGTGATACGTACACGAAGTACGGAATTCTTACGTATACGTATGTTTCAAGAACGTAATGCAATCACACAAGACACGATTTCATAAAAAGCCCCTTGTATTATCAATTAAACTGTAAACACAGAGTAGTTCTAGTAAAATGCAGAAGTTACAAATGGGAACAACTCTTGAACTATTTATAGACAACACAAACTGAAACAGGCGAACTTAATAAGTTCGCCACCTTTAGTTCAGGCGAACTTGTTAAGTTCACCTCAACTATACCAGGCAAACTTATTAAGTTCGCCTATGCAAACTTAAACTATTACAATACAAAACAATCAAAACAATAAACATAAAGACTAAACTATACAAAGCTAGTTGTCACCAAAACATGTACCAACAGGCTCCCACTTGACAACAACTTGGTCTTGATCTTCAAGTCTTGTTCTTCCAATTCTTTGGCAACGAGCTCCCTGCACATATCATGTGTTTCAAACACACATACAACAACTTCTGAAAACCCTTCAGTAATTACCTCATCTTCAAACACATCTGTATCAATTAAACCTTCACATCCTTCGTAAACAACTTTCTTATTATCACACTCCATCTCTACCTCAACAATCTCTCTTTCCTCTAATCCTTCTTCTTCTGTATCATCATCAAGTCTAATAGACATTCAATCTTGTCTGCATCATCTATGTCAGAGTCTTAAAAGATTTAATTATCCAACATATTAGCATTAAATGCAGTCGGTTCTTTATCATCAATAATAATCTCTGACTCCCCCTGAGTTAATGACGGGTTAGTATCAGCGTGTTGATGCTCACCTGAACCATCACCAGCATCTGGTTCGTCATCATCTAAATTCTTTTAAATGCCAATACTATGACAAGCAGACTTATCAGCCTGAACCTTCTCCCCCTGAGTATCAAGACGCTCTAACAGTTGGCAAACAATAAGCTGCATCTCTGCAAGCACCTGTTAGGACATGTTTTGTAACTGTTGATAAAATTCTGTGTAAGTTCTTCTAGAGGCGAACTTAAAAGTTCGCCTGGCCTATCAGAGGCGAACTTAATAAGTTCGCCTGGTCTATCAGAGGCAAACTTAATAACTTCACTTGGCGAACTTATTAAGTTCGCTTAGTCTGTTAGAGGCGAACTTAATAAGTTCGTCTGGTGCAGAACAGTGCTTATATATTGACAGAACAGAGTTTGTTGTGAGAGACGGTGAGAATAGAGGATATCAGAGAGACTGAGAGAAATTCTGTAATCTTGTAACCTGATATCTTGGTGGAATACAAAGCGTTTATTTACACCGTTGTTGTTGATTGAGTTACACGAGCACGTTGATCATGGATTCTGCACGTTATCACCGTGTCGTACCGCGAGTCTAGAGATCCGTCACGCAATGAATTAGGGACCTACAAGGCGAACTTAATAAGTTCGCCTCTAGCAGAACTTACACAGAATTTTATCAACAGTTACAAAACATGTCCTAACAGACTCCCCTTTAACTGTTGCTAACAATTCTATCAATTACAAGTCAAAGACTCTAAGACTAAGAAATAATATTTTCAAGCTCGTTGTCAGTAGAATATGTTCCAACAGATTCCCCCTTGATAACAGCTTCAGAAGATTGTCATCTGTCTTCGTATATCATCAAACAAGTTGTAGTCTTCGTCTTGTTCATCTGCACACTTTCTCTTTCTATCTAGAAGAAAACTTGGGAGAAGGACCCCTTGTCAACTTCTGTCTATTAAGTTCGCCTGGTCTATCAGAGGCGAACTTAATAAGTTCGCTTAAGTCTATCAGAGGCGAACTTAATAAGTTCGCTTAAGTCTATCAGAGGCAAACTTATTAAGTTCGCTTAGCCTATTAGAGGCGAACTTAATAAGTTTGCCTAAGCATCTTTTAGGCGAACTTATTAAGTTCGCCTACTGCAGAACTGGTGCCTATAAATACAGAACACAACAGAAAGAGATCTTAGAGAGGTGAGACAATATAAGAGTAGACGAGAGAGAATTCTTGTAACTTGATATTGGTGGAATACAAAGCGTTTATTTACACCATTGTTGTTGATTGAGTTACACGAGCACGTTGATCATGGATTCCGCACGTTATCACCGTGTCGTACCGCGAGTCTAGAGATCACGCACCGAATTAGGGACCTACAGCACCTTGTTTTGATCATTGATAGTTTGAGCACGTTGGGCTTCACTAGCAAGTAAAGCATCTACTTGAGACTGTAAGCCTGAAACCTTTGTTTCCAAAACTTGTATTCGTTCATTATGCACATCTCTTGTAGACGGACCAGCCTCATCGTGAGTCTTAGATACAGTCGGAGTAGCTTGAGGAGTATGAGATTGTGAAGGAATAGAAGTGATTATCAAAGAATCAACAAACTATCTATCCTGTGCAGTTGGAGCAGCATGAATAGCCGAAGCCATCAATTTTGGTCCTTTTGCTGCAGGAGCTTCATCATCCTCAGAAATGGATGTTTCATCTTGTAATTTTCTTTTACCAAGTACTGCATCGGGAGGAGGACCCCTTACAGACTTACAGGTTAAGTTCACTAAATAAAGCGAACTTAACAAGTTTGCTCACCAAGCGAACATGTTAAGCGAACAAGACAAGTTTGCCTAACCCATACTTAACCAAAATTTTGAAATTTTTCATATTCCTCTCTTTCCGACACTCTAATTATCTTGCAACCTGTACAGCAATCTGAATCCAAATTTATAAGAATTTTTCATGAAAGATAGAAATAAAATCTTTTTTGGATTTTTCTAATAAAACTAAAAGAACAAATAAAGAACATATTTTTGGATTTTTTTAAAATTTATGCTAAAACACACTAAAATCTTTTTGTGCTTTTTCTTAAAGAATTAAAGCAGTAAATCTAATAACATCTAAAAATACAATCTTTTTGGTTTTTCTCTATACATACAGAATCACATATTTTTGGTCGAACATTGCGAGTAAGAAAATCATATCAGTATCTTTGATGTATCATATACCCATTCTGAATAAAAATCCCTACTAGATCTAAGGGTTGACCTATGGCATTCTGCATATTTACAGATACTTGGCTCAGCAAACAAGTAATATTTGCAACATTCTATGAATCTCCCCTTGCTTTTTTGATGAAAAGGGTAGAATCAATTTGACCACGCTCAAATCCATTCTCAAGTAAATGCACCGACAATGTTCCGTACCAAGCACGAGGACCCTGATGAAGACCATATCACGCCTTATCCAATTTAAACACCTTTTTAAGAAACTTGGGATCTTCAAAACCAGGCGGCTGTTTCACATATACTTTTTCCTTTACCTTTCCATACAGAAAAACACTCTTGACGTCCAGTTGAAAAAATTTGAAACCCTTGAAAGAAGCATAAGCAAGAAACAAACGTATTGCCTCAGTCCTCGCAACTGGAGTGTAAACTTCGGTGTAATCAATGCCTTCTTGCTGATTAAAACCTTGGACAACAAGTCTCGCCTTATTACGTACCACAACTCCACGATCATCTCGTTTGCATTTGAATACCCACTTTGTGCCAATATATCTTGAACCCTTGGGTAAGTCAACCAAATCCTAAACATGTAATTTATCAAATTGAGCCAATTCTTCCTGTATGGCCTCAATCCAACAATCCTCATCCAATGCCTCAACCACATTCTTAGGTTATGTTTGAGAAATAAAGCAAGCATGTAAACATGTCTCCAAGATACCTGTATCCATAATATGAGCATATAAACATGAATTTTCTGCAAGTGTACGATGCCTCGTTTGAACACCTGCATTCAAATCACCAATAATATTGTCAGTTGGATGATTCTTATGCACACGAGATTGAGGAATATCTGAAGCTTGAATAACAGCATCAAGATTTGAAGGAAACTCCCCCTCAACTGATGTCGATGCTGATGAATCATCAACTATGTTCTGGATATCATTTGAAGACTCTTAAAACATAGCTTCATCATCGTCAGTGTCATCATGTTATGTTGTACCCGAAGTTGAAGCTACATTCGGATCAACTGAAGGAGTATCCACAATCGGAATAACCGAACGAGGATCGACAGTTGAATCATCATTGTAGTACGACTGATAGAGTAATTCAGCTTCAGCAGGAGAAATTGCAGGAGTAACATTCAAAGATCTGAATAATGCATCATAATAAAATGCCTAAGAGGGACCTTTTGCATCCTGAGGAACAGAACGATTATCACAGTCAATATGAAACCATTCTTCAATTTGACATGATTCTTTGTTAAACACTCTCTTATTATGAGAATTTGCAACATATCCCAAGAAACATCGTGAGTCTTTAACAAGGTACATGGATTCCCAAAGGGCAAAAGATACGCCAGATTAGGTTTTCGATTGTTCAGCAATTCATAATATGTTTTGTTGTGTTTCTTCACAATCAAAACCCTATTGAGAACATGACAATATGTATTTACTGCCTCTGCCCAAAAAGTAACCGGTAATTTTGAATCAGATATCATAGTACGAGCAGTCTCAATAAGAGTTTGATTCTTCCGTTCAGCAACACCATTCTGTTGAGGAATATAAGGAGCACTGAATTCATGATGAATACCCTTCTTCAAACAGAATAAACCCAAATTCCCATTCTTGAATTTTGTGCCGTTGTCACTACGAATTCTCCTGACTTGCAAGTTGAACAATTTCTCAAGTCCTACAATTAGGAACTTAAGAATTTCAGCTGTTTCATCCTTAGAAGCAAGAAATTTGACCCAAGAAAACCTCGAGTAGTCATCAGTCACTACCAAACAATAATATTTTCCGCCTTCACTCTTGACACTAATAGGTCCGAACAAATCCATATGCAACAGCTCTAAAGGAGTCACAATTGAATTAGTCAACTTTGAAGGATGAGACTTCATATGCTGCTTCCCTTTCTTGCATGGAATACAGTCTTCATTCACATGAAATCTCATAACTGGGACACCAGAAATCAACACATTTTTGATGAGATAGTTCATTTTTCTGAAATTTATATGAGCCATTTTCCAGTGCCACAAAGTTGAATCGGACTCGGAAGCATTCGAAAGAAGACAAGTTGGAACAGACGACGTTGTCGTTACTGTGCTCATGTCAAGCATATATGTATCATTCTTTCGAGGAGCTCGCATAAGTATCCAATCTTCAGGTATCACAAATCCCGGTTTTAGATCCAAACATTCTGACTTATTCAAATGAAATGAGAAATCTTTATCACAGACTTGCGAAACAGATAACAAATTATGTTCAAGCTGCTCAACATAGTTGACTTTCTCAAAACTCAATCTCCCATTCGACACAGTTCCTTAGCCAGAAATATTTCCTCCTTTCTTGCCTGCAAAAGCAACGTATCCTCCCTGAATTTCTTTCACATTTTCCAATAAATTAAGATTTCCCGTCATGTGCCAAGAGCATCCACTGTCAACATACCAATGGTTGCCAACAATCCTCCTTGGAGTTCCCTGCACACAAACAGAAATGATTAGTTAGTAATAGAGACCCAAGCCATTTTGGTCTTGGGTCAGGCTGATTCATCAAAATAAAGTATTTCCTTCAATACACAATCAAATTTCTCATGAATTTTAGGAGATTGTTTCTCAGAAACAGAAACACTTGATTTAGGTTTCCACTTTGATGTAACCTGAACCTTGTCAGCCTCTCTCAACATCTCAACTTTGTCATTTACCACTGGTTGTTCGAGAAGTTTTCTCAGCCGTTTATTTCGTCGACGTCTTTGTGCTCTAGACAATTTTACTTTTGGTTGGGTAGACTCACCAATTGACTCAATCTTCTTCACAATTTTCACTGTATCAGAAGTAGTCTAGACACTTGGATTCTTTACACCACTATCAACATTCTTACTTACAGATTTTGCTGGTGGATTCACAAAAGGTCGTGCCAACTTTGGATTCTCCGGACGCTTCCCCAAGTTCTTATTTGGATAATCTTTCAGGATAAGACCAACAGCACCACAATGAAAACAAGCACGTTTTTCCTTGTAGACACGAACAAACTTTTCTTTCTGAACCTTGAATGAAGTAGATGATAAACACTGAGAAATAGTGTTTGAAGAATGAACAACCTGATGAGTTTCCTTTTCAAGTTTCTTTTTACAAAAATCAAGAGATGTGATTTATCAATCTTGTTTGTCTCTTGTGAATCAAAACCACCCCTTACAAAAGGTTTAACTGGTTTAAAAGTAGATTTAGGTTTTGGTTGTTCACTCACATCATCTGGTTCAGTTAGAAAGCACATGTCTCTTGTCACTGTTTCATCATGAATGGTTCCACATACTTACAATCTTTCACTATACCTTCAACTTTCTCCGAATCAAACACGTCATCGTCAGTTGAATCATCATATACCATGTCATTACCAGTAACAAGATTGATGTTCAAAACAATTTTTGGTTCTAAATCTTCAACCAAAACTTCTTCAATCAAACATGGGGTATAATTTGCATTAAATGGTGGACAATAACCAACACCTCCCCTAATCTCTGTATCATCAAAAGAAGGACAAGAACCAACCCCACCAATGACCTTTTCACCCAAAACTTTATCATTATAATATTCTAACAAGAAACTGGAATTCTTATAACACTCACGCTTGCGTAACAATTTTGTTACCTCTATCTATGACACAGCAAGTTCATTAATTTTATTTTCATACTCAGAGTGTGACACATCGAGATGAAATGCTTGTTCATTTACTTTGGTTTGCAAAACTTTAATATCATCTTTTAGAGATTCAATTTTAGCTTTCAAAATTGTTTCATTATCCTTTAAAGTATGGTTCGATGTGTACATTGCTTTCATGTCATAGATGAGATCCGTGTTATCATCACATAATCTCATAATCAATGCATTTTAAACAAGAATCAACCTGTTTACCTGCTTAGAATCGGCCATGAATGCATTTCCTTCAGCTAACATCTCTGCAATCTTTTCTGTAACCTTTCCAACAGCTCCATCATTCAGTAAATATTCATTTGAAAACTTTGGTTCACTCATCTGAGGCACTGACTCTTCACTTTCATGTAAACTCCCATAATCTGTAGAGTCGCTATCAGAAGAACGACTTTCAATTCCATCTTCATGATGTACTTCAGCTAGAAAAGCTTGACTAACATGAGCCACAATATCTTCCAAATGAATACCCCAGTCATAATTTTCTGATTTCTTGGTTTTGTACATTCTCGAGCAAAATGACCAAACTCCTGACAATTATAACACTTCAACTTAGACTTATCCATTCCCATCTTGGTTTTGCTTGATGCCCCAATGAACTTCTTTCCAGTTCTCTTCAAGTGATCTTTTCCTTGTCTCAACCACAATGCCATGTTCCACTGAATATGCATTACTTCCAAGGTATCTTTATCCAGCTGTTTAAAATCCTCCTCAATCATATCTGGATCAGTGATCTTACCACCAATAAAATTCTCATAAGAGGTTAAAAATGATGCAATCATTGCCATCATATCATTAGCTGCAGATGGAGACACTTTAGTAGAAAATGAATGACCTTCATTCTTGCTATGAGTTGAACATCCAGAGTTTGAAGCAACAAAACATGTATTTTCTTGACAAGAACTGTCTTTAGGAACATCAGACGACTCTCTTGAAAATAAAGCAACTCCACCAGATTTCGATGTTGATGTACCTTTCCCAAAGTAAATGCTTGGATCTTGATAAACTGTGTCCTTCTTTTGTTTGTGCATGCTCTGATACCACTTGTAAGTCCCAGCGGGTCTACTGATCGATCTCTGCTGTAAAACACGTGATACGCACACGAAGTGCGGAATCCTAACGTATACGTATGTCTCACGAACATAATGCAATCACACAAGACACAATTTCATAAAAAGCTCCTTGTATTATCAACTAAACAGTAAACACAGAGTAGTTCTAGTAAAATGCAGAAGTTACAAATGAGAACAACTCTTGAACTATTTTTAGACAACACAATCAGGCTAACTTGTTAAGTTCGCCTCAACTTTAAGTTCGCCTAAGCAAACTTAAACTATTACAATACAAAACATTAAACATAATGACTAAACTGTACAAAGCTAGTTGTCACCAAAACATGCACCAACAACTTCTTGTCACATACTTGAGATACACTTAGAAGATTGTGCTCAAGTTGCTCAACATAGTTAACTTTCTCAAATTTAACCTTGTCATTCTTTAACGTTCCTTGACCTATTATGTAACCTCCTTTATTCCCAGCAAAAGCGACATAACTGACATCGATTTTAATAGCATCTTCTAGCAACCGAATATTTCATGTCATATGTCGATAACAACCACTATCCACATACCATGTATTATTGATAGTCCTCTTTGGTTGGCCCTACATAAACAAAGAAAATCAGTTAGAAATGGGGACCCAAGCCATAGTGGTCTTGGGCCTTCCAGAATTATCCAAATAAACTACTTCAATGAGTTCACAGTCAACAATATCATCAACCCTTGGTATATGAGATCCAACAAAACCAGAATTTCTCGGTGGAGACACATGATGATTATTTTGAAAAACACTGTTAGAATTATTATTTTCAGAATCGGATGTTTCCAAAAGTTTCTTTAATTTTCTGTTACGTCTCCGCCTTTGTGGTCATGAAAGTTTGACCTCAGGTTGAGAACGCTATTGAAAAATCAGCATCACATCTACCACCTGTTTGATCAAACACTAGTTTAGATGAAAAATGTCTCGCATTCACATGCGGTGTTTCAATTTGCCTAAATCCCGAAGGTTTAGCAAATGACTTTTTAGGCACATATTTTCTCACTGAAACACTTTTCACAAAATCAGATGTAGCCTTTGCCACATTAGGTCTTTTTAGAATCTGCACAACTTTTGGTTGTGGTTTAACAACATTTGGTGTGACTTTGTCTGGAATAATAGGATTCTTCTCATGATTCTTGTAAGGACAACAAAGCAAAATATCTCCAACTTCATTACAATGAAAGCACATTCTTTTATCCCGATGATCTCTAATATAAGGACTTTTCCTTGAAGTCGAAGAAACACCGGATGAAATTCCATCGAAAGATTGAATTCCATTTATAACTTTCTTCTTTGGAACATAAACAAGTCTTGACGATTCTCCAACATGAGACTTTGAAACTGTAGATTGAGACACCTTTGGGGATGGGATATTTTGTGTCTTCTGAACATGACCAGCACGAACAAAACCACTTTGAGATAAAACTTTGGAAATAGTTGGTTGAACAACTTCAGCATGCTCTGTTAGAATGCACCGATCGCTTGTAACTTGTTTCACCACTTTTGGTTCATCAAGTTTCACTTCTTTAGGGACACCTTCAACCTTTTTTTCATCAAACATTTCATCTTCAATGTTAGAATCATAAACCATAAAGAATTTAAATCTCACTTCAATGACTCAATTCTATCCATACATAGCTTATCATTACTTTCAACTTTTGATTAACCGTATGCATGGATTTCATATCGCAAATCAAGTTTGTATTATCATCCATGACTTTCTGCATTTTATCCTTCACAAACACACAATTAGAACAGTAAATATTACAAATAGAATCTTTTACCTTTGAAGGATCGGAGATGTCAGCCATTAAGACTTTAGCACTTGGAATATCTTCAGACACATCAGGAGATCTTGTAGTCAACACAATTTCATCTTCAGATACACAGGATGCAGAAGAAGCTTCAGTATCAACATTGTGAACTTTGACATTTTCAGCTTCATATGCTACACTTGCAATCTCGTCATCACTTTTCAAACTTTCACCATCATTGGAGCACTCATTATCACATGTTTCTTCAGAATTTTCAGGATGAATCTCAGCCACAAAAGCTTGACTCACAGCACCAACCAAATCTTCTAAATGAATATCCCAATCATAATTGTCATCATTTTGTGTAACCATAGCAGATGATGTGGATGCATGATTTGATTTTCCAGATCCAAAAGAACCATGTGATTGAGAACGATTACTCTAAAAATTGTTAGTCTTTTTCTGAGAATCAAATTCAACTTTAGGATTCACACATTCCTTAGCAAAATGACCATATTCTTGACAATTGTAACATCGAACCTTTGATTTATCAAACCCCATTCTTGTTCGATTATTAGAACCAATATACTTCCTGCTAGTTTTCTTCAGAATGTCTTTTGCTTGTCGCATAAGCATGGCCATATTCCACGAATATTCATTTCCTCCAAATCAACAGGATCAATTTCACGAAAATCCTCTTCAAGAGCATCAGGATCATGAATCTTTCTTCCAATAAAGTTTTAATACGATGCCATGAAAGAAGAAAACATTGCCAGATAATCATCAGTAACCTTTGATTCATATGATGTGAAGTTGTATTATGTGTTCTAGATGTTGAATTTGATGTGTTTGCAAAAAATCCAGTCTGACAAGAAACACCAGACATATGTTCACATGAATTATCTTGACCATCACCAGAAAATAATGCAACACTAGATCCAGATTTGACAGAAGTCTTTGCAAAATACATAGCAGGATCTTGAATATGCTCCATATTTGTCTCCTTTTTCTTCATATTCAAATCATGAGATTGAATTTTGCCAAGAACATCTTCAAAGGACATGGACTTGTACTTGACATTTTCTTTGATCATGACAGAATACACACCAAACTTTGATGGTAACGATTCCAAGAACTTATCATTGATCTCCTTAGTTTCATAAACTACCGTTGCACTTGATAATTCACTCAGCAAATGATAAAATCTTGTTGTAAGATCATCCAGAGATTCATTTTGAAAATGTTTAAAAACCAGAAATTGCTTTTTCATTAAATCTTTCTGACTTTTCTTCACATCTTGACTTCCTTCACACCGTTTCTGCAAAGCATCCCACAATTGTTGAGAAGATTTAAATCGTTTGAAACTGTGATAAATCTCATTTGGAAGTAACATAGAGATACTCGCCATTGCTTTCTTTTCACGATCAAATAACTGTTTTTCTTCAGCAGTTAAAGCAGATACCGGCTTGGGAACATTATCATTACCCATCCATGAATATGTTGGATGTGTATATCCTTCCAGAATAAGAATCCATAAACTTGTATTAGTAAACGACACAAACTGATCAAAACGATCTTTCCAAATTGGATAATAAGCAAGACTTAACAGCTTTGGTGGTTTCTGAGAAGTACCAATCTCATTATCATAGTTGAACATGTTAGTAACTTGAACCATGTTTGCCATAATCAACAAGTATTCAAAAATACTAAGTATACCAAAGAACACCTTCAAGTGAACTTAATATGTTCGCCTCACACTACTTCAGGCGAATATAATCACAAGCGAACTTGTTAAGTTCGCCTAAACAAGATTGAACAATAAGTTCACCTAATATGTTCGCCCCAAACAGAATTTCAAAATTAAGTCCGCCTGATTCAGCAGCAAGAACTCAGAAAGATGAACTCTTCAACCAAAACACGAACAAAAAATTACAAAAATCATCATAACTCTCTGAATTGATGGAATTTGATGTAATTGAAACGTAGGATTGAGTATAATGTGATTTAGAACACTTATAATGGATCAATTTCTCCAAAAACACCTCCAATTTGATGAACTTGAAAACTCCATGAACATGAAAATTTTGCAAAATTCAACCAATTTGTTGTCAATTCATACACAAATCGTCATAAATCAATCACAAATCACGAGCATAGGCTCTGATACCACTTGTAGGTCAACATGACTCTCCTATAGATCGTACTCGAGACATGACGTATCAATAACACGAAGTGCGGAATCCAACCGTATCACTGATTGTGTATACGAGATGACAGAAACAGTAACAATTACAACAATGTAAATAATCTTCTTGTATTTCACCAAATCATAGAGTTTACAGAACTTGAAACTAAAACATTCAAAGCGTTACAAAAATTGAACATGTAAACTCTATATATAGACTTTGTTAGTTCACCTCTACTTAGACTAGGCGAACTTGTTAAGTTCGCCTCTAGCAGCACTTACAACACTTAGACAAAACAAAACATTACAAAACATAAAGACATATAGATCTAAACTATTACAACCTTTTATCACATATCTTCAGTGTTAACACTTTGCACATCATCTTCCTCAGCTACAAATTCTTCAGTATGACTCAACATAGGTTCATTTTCCTCAACAGTAGTAACTGGAACCTCATAATCTTCAACATTTGTATCAACTGGATGTTCTACTTCTTGAGTTGGTATATTAGGTATCACATTACCATCACCGCCATCATTGTTTCCATCATTGTCATCACTATTACCATCATGCTCTATGTCACTGTCCATCAAATCATCTACTTCATCATCAATGTTAAACTCTGGATCAGGATTTTCAGCAGTCATGTTGGGAAATAGAGGTGTAACAGTACCACTAAACCTGCTTGTCTTTCTCACATTATTCATATTGCTAAAGATCACTTCTTGCATTGGTTCTAGAGGAAGTTCAATACCATCATTTGGAAGATCTGGCAATAGAGTGTTGATAATCATTTGAACGAATCTTGGATACGTTAAGAACTTGTAATTCTATCTTAGTCCAACAAAGTTGCTAATCATGGCTTCAAAAATCATTCTTTAGAAGTTAAATCTCCTGTGACTTGCAAACCAGACCCAAGCTCTGCTGACAACTTCTCCAATTTGATCAAATGCAGCAGTTCTTGGACTCATACAATGTATCAAGACATGTAATAAGTATCTCCATTGTTTGCTGAACATTGTCTTTGTCAACCACCTTCTATCAAAATTTCCTTCTTACCCCATAGTAAGCACAATCCAAGTTACAACAGTATAACTGATCTTGTAAGGGAATTCAAGAGAATCTCTGAAGTTTAAAACCTCCCTGATAACTTGTTCTATTACTTTTATCATTTTTCCTCCAACTATGCTTTCAATCCAGATCTCTTTCTTCACATGTCTGTACTCCACATTATCCCAAAACTCTCTAACTTGATTCTCAAACACTCTAACTTGAGTTGAGATTGCTATGTGAATCCTTGAGTTACTCAAAAACCGGACAATCTCTTCATAACCACGTGATTTCTTTGTTGCTGTGGTCAAGAATGCACAAATATTGTGCCTCAGTTCAGACTTTCAACGATTCATATCCGAAAAGAAAAACAAATCAAAGTTAGAAACTTTTGAAATATTTCTGAAAAATTCATAACTCTATACATTTCGATCGAAAACACTTTATCAAACAATTTTTTGATCGAAAAACACCCCTTAGCCTTTTTGATAAAAAAAAACTCAGATTTTACAATTCTACAACACTAGCCTTTTCGATCGAAAAACCCTCCTAATGAACTAACATTTCGATCGAAAACTCTGATTATCACAACATTCAACATTGAACATTTCGACCGAAAACCCCTGAACATTATATTTTTCGATCGAAAACTCTGATTTTCAAAAATTTTACAAACTTCAACTTTTCAATCCAAAACACTTTTTGGTCGAAAACCCATTTCGGACGAATCACTGGAGACTCTTCATTTCCATCCGAAATGAGATTTTGGTCCATTCAAGTGACTTTTCGGGCGATTCATCCAAATTTTCGGGCAATTCAAATATTCAAATATAGGTTTAATCAAAGGTTTGGGATCTACCCTACGCACCTCTACGAGTCACGAAAACATACCTCGATGATCGAAAAACTGTGAGAAACTTGATGACGTCACAATCAACAAATTTTCGCACGAAATCTTTGCACTTGTGAATATCAACCGAGAGACGACGGAATAAACAAGCTGGGAAAATGTTTTCGGTCGAAAATTCCACTATTTAGAGATTTTGAGACTTCGACCGTAAACTTTTCGGTTTGGACTTTTCGACCGAAAACACTTTTCAGACAAACTTTTTTAGACAAAGAAATTTCGACCAAAATAACTTTGAACTTAATAACCTTTGAACAACAATTTTTTTATTAAGTTTTTTTTTTTCTTTTTCTTTTCCACTTTGATATCATTAAGACCTGTTCCAATTTTTTAATATTTTTCACATAAACGAACACATACAAACATCAACACAAACTACAATTCATAATAGTTATTTTATTCATAGATTTTTCACAAACATTTTATATCAAAGTAACCTCTTATTGTATTAAACAAAATCAATGCATTTAGACGATGATCAACACATACTAAAACTTTCACACATATTTATATGCACTTTTATTTATTTACTATACACTTCTCTCCTTTTTTTATTTATTTTCTTTTGGTGAACTGAAATGACATAGGATCATAAATGTATACTATCTTAATCACACTGCATGTCAAATCAGGATCTAAACAGTTCAACCTTGATTGCCAGTATATTTTTTAACATAAACTTATACATCATATTTCAGCAAATACTGTGTGATATTTAAGGTAATATTAATCAATACACAGTGTACCCAAACATCGAGTTGAATTGAACTAAGACTTAACACAAAATTTCACCAAATCATGATCCAATCACCGGCATGAGGGTAGCGTTCTTAGCACAGAAAAAATAATCCAAGTGGATTTTATTTGAATCTTTTTGATTCTGAATCATTTGATTCTGTTATCTTGGTTTCTGTGATATTTGGAATCAGATTTGATTCGGGTATGCGGATATCCATAGAATATTGGATATGTCAATTGAACTCACGTATGATTCAAAGGGCTAAAACAGACCGACTTCCTGGTTTCCATCCTAGACTTTCACCAGAACCATCAGCTGTATAAATATGTTTAACTCTAAATCGTATATTTGACGGGTATAGTCAATAGAGCAAATGAATTGTGCTAAAAACTCATCAAGATCCTAGTCTCATGGAATGATAAGATTCACTTTGCATTCGAAAGATGAAAGTACCGATATTCAATGTGGGTAACACTAAGATTGCAATTTTGTTAATCACACAAATACCGGCTAATTTATACAATGCAGAGTCTACCGACATATCAAAACTTCTAACCGATGTCACCATCATATCCAATTCATGCGTAAGCTCAGCACACAAATGTACTATCATTTCTTATTTGCACGTCAATCAGCTATACTTTTTTTTTATTTTTAGCACAAGCACCAAATATATTTCAACTTTAACCAACTATTATACTCACAATTTATCAATCTTTTATTTTATTTTCTTTTATTCTCCTCTTAAAATTGTGATGCAATTTATTTATTCTAAACACAAAGGAAACAATTAATACACACACATATGGATCAAACATAAACACTTTAGAACATAACACACACATTCAACACAATTTTAACACTAAAAGAAATTATTTTGAGGAACATTTTATGGTCTTTCAATAAAAAACACAGACTTTATTATATTTAAAAACTTGTTTAGTTTTTGTTTTTGGTAAATATATTTTAATTTTATTGATTTATTTTTATTAAAAACACTCAAAAAGATATCATCCCTAGCATTTCTACCAGAGAGTTAAACCGATATGTGGAAAATGTTTTTTTGTAAAAATGTCTGCTTTTTGCTCTAAGGTATCAACGTGGACCACCTTAATCAAACCATTCTCAAAGCAATCACGAATAAAATGTAACCTGATGACGATATGCTTTGTTTTCGAGTGTTGAATTGGATTCTTTACAATACCAAGCACCGCCTCATTGTCACAAAAGATTAGGGTCTCTAAGAAATTGATTCCAAAGTCCATAACTTAATGTTGTATCTAGTTGACTTGTGAACAATAGCTCGAAGCGGCTGTGTTTTCTGCCTCAGCAGTTGAAGTAGACACATTTGTTTGTTTCTTACACTGTCATGAAACTAGTCTTTCCCCCAAAAATTGACAACCACCTGATGTATATTTTCTGTCCAAATTACATCCATCATAATCACTATCAGTATAAGCATATAAATTGAAATCAGAATCAGAAGGATACCACAAACCAAGATTAACTCGGCCTTTAAGATATCTAAAGATTCGTTTGATAGTAGATTCATGGGATTCCTTTGGAGCTGTCTAATATCTAGCACACGAGCAAACTGCGAACATAATATCAGGTCTACTCGCAGTCTACTCGCAGTCAGATACATCAACGAGCCAATCATTGAATGATATAGCTCTTGATTAACATGAACACCAGATAAATCCGCTGTGAGAGGTTCATGAACAGCAATGGGAGTGTAGGCAGATTTGCAATCACTCATGTTGAACTTTATTAGGATATCTTTGACATACTTCGCCTGATGAATACTAATTCCAGAATCAGACTGTTCTATTTGCATTTGTCCCATTAAGCTCATTTCGAATTTGCGTTTCATAACAGCTTCAAAATCTTTATAAAGATATTCATTTTTTGAACCATAGATGATGTCATCAACATAAACTTGAACAATCGACAAATCAGAACCAAACTTCTTTAAGAATAATTTCTTGTCAATAGTACCACGAACAAAACCATTTGATGTGAGATATGTCAACAAGGTCTCATACCACGCACGAGGCGCTTGATGTAACCCATACAATGCTTTATCGAGCTTGTACACAAGGAATGGATGATTAGGATCTTTAAAACCAGGTGGTTGATTGACATAAACCTTTTCTTTTACAACTCCATAAAGGAAAGCTGTCTTCACATCCATTCGATACTCCTTAAACTTCATAAATGAAGCATAGGCCAACAATATACAAATTTCAATTCGGGCAACAGGAGCAAAAACATCATCATAATCCAACCCTTCTTGTTGGTAAAATCCTTGTACAACAAGACGAGACTTGTTACGAACCACAATTCCAGGATCATCTTTCTTGTTCCGTAACACCCACGTTGTTCCAATTGGATATTTCCCTTCAGGCAAATCCATAAGATGCCAAACGTTAAGCTTTTTGAACTGAAGAAGTTCTTTGTGCATGGCTTCAATCCAACTTGAATCTTGTAACGCTATTATGACATGTAACACCTGCCACAAAATGTCCAAGATTTGACAAAAGGTAAACCCTAGGGACTATAAGTGTAAATACACCAAAGTCTAGGTGTAGGTCCCAGCGGGTCTACTGATCGATATCTGCTGTAAAACACGTAATACGAATACGAAGTGCGGAATCCTATCTTATACTTACGTCTCGAATAATACCGAAAGTAAAACAATCACACAAGACACGATTTCGATGAAAGCTTCTTGTATTATCTCACAAATAGTACACACGAATGAATCCTCTGTTCTAAGTTCTTCTCCTCTTCCCTTCTTCTTTCTTCTTACAGATCTGAATCACTCATGAACTATTTATAGCCATACACTCTGCACCAGGCGAAATTGTTAAGTTCGCCTCTCTTAGGTCAGGCAAACTTGTTAAGTTCGCCTCTCTTAGTCCAGGCGAACTTGTTAAGTTCGCCTCAACTATACCAGGCGAACTAGACAAGCTCGCCTATGCAAACTTAAACTTTTACAATACAAAACAAACAAAACGTTAAACATAAAGACTAATCTATTACAAGGCATGTTGTCACAAAACATGCTCCAACAGACTCTCCCTTGACAACAGCTTGGTCTTTATCTTCAAGTCTTGTTCTTCCAATTCTTTGACAAATAATTCCCTACACATATCCTCTGAACAAGATGTTTTGTGTTGTACTTCCTTTAACCAAGTATTATATTGGGAGAAGGACCCCATATAAACTTGCAACCTATACAGCAGTCTCAATCCAAAGTTATAAGAATTTTTCACAGAAGATTAAAATGAAATCTTTTTGAATTGTTCTTAGAAAAGATAAAAGAAAAAGTAAAGAACATATATTTGTTTTTTAATTTTTCAAACTTTAAGCTAAAACTCACTAAAATCATTTTGAATTTTCTTAATGAATTAAAACGGTAACACTATATCAACTAAAATCAAAATCTTTTTGGTTTTTCTCTGTACATACAGAATCACATATTTTTGGTCGAAACACTACGAGTAAGAAGATCATATCAGTATCTTTGATGTATCACATACCCATTTTGAATATAAAATCCCTAGCAGATCTAAGGGTTAACCTATGGCATTATACATATACACAGATATTTTGCTCAGCTAACAAATAATTAAATCTTTTGAAAATATCCATTCATTCACTAACAACTCACATATATCACATCTTTCTTTTTCATGGTCTGTGAATATTGACCTTTTCTTTTTTCAGAAATTTATGAAATGATGCGCGATAAACTTCAAAGTAAACAAGATCAGATTATGACATGCTAACTTATTCATACCGAATTTGCAATATACTACATGTCAATTCAAATTGTCAACATTATAAAATTTGAAACTACAAGCGTTTTTATCCTACATTCTTGTGAGTTAGTACCATTTATATGAAGACAATGTGTACCCCACAAATATGCCAACAGAAATATAAAATTTGCACTATCTTCAAGACATATTGAGACCTATGTAAAGTTTAGAACAATCTCCAGTATTACAGGGGTAAAGTTGATAGTTTAGAAATTTGAAAGATAGAGTTGAAAATTTTATTTAGTGATAAACTTAGAAACTTAAACGAAGTTGCCGCAACCCGGTTTTGTAGATCGGAAAATAGATAAATTGCTGTGCGAATAGGAATTGACGTTGAAATGACAAATTTGTAAAAAAAGTTAATAAAAGTAAAAAAAAAATAGAAATATAAAAAAGTATTTTTTACAAAACGAATTCAAAAAAAGTAAAAAAAAAACAAAAAAACAAAAAAACCCAGTTTGTCAAACCCTAGACTCGAACCCACGTCGACAAATATATATTACAGGGGTAAAGTTGATAGTTTATAAATTTGAGACGTAGAGTTGAAAATTTTGTTTAATGATTTGAAACTTTAGAAACCTAATGGGTATATTTTAAAATTTTGAAAGTTAAGAGACATTATTTAAAAATGTAGAAACCTTCTGATCCTAATATGATAACATGTGTATTTAAATACAAAAAAACAACATTATATATATATAAAAAGTCATTGGATACCGACATTGAGAAATAAGGGAGTAGTAATGTCCAGAGCAGCTAATTAGAACCTTCCCCCACCCCCCTCCCCCTCCACATAAGCAGGTCACGGGTTCTAACCGTGGGGTGACTAGTTTCCCATTTTTTTATTTAGCCACATATGTTGGCTTTACTTCTTTGCCCTCTCACACACACATGTATACATATTTCTATAAATATATAAACTCATAAAGTTAAAGGGAAACTTACGTTATAACGAAACATACACAAATATGTTTTAATCTTTATGATTTATTTCATAATCTTCATGATTGTGTAAAAATATATATTTTTATATAAACAATTAAAAATGTTCAAGGAATTTCAATTAATATCCTTCCAAAAAAAATCTATATAATACTTATAACTATGATTAATTATTTCTAATTATCATCGAACGTACAACGAATAATATATGGGCATTTTTACCTCTACATAGGTATTGCTTCGTTACTAATATATATTTCCAAAGGATGACAAATGTTAAAGTGTTTTTCTTTTTATAAACCCCGAAATACCCAGATCAATTTTATAAAATTTAATTATTAAACTTACAAGTAAAACCATTTTATTTATTCTGAATAGAGTTAAAACCTAATAAATTCTAATTAATTTACAACAAATCATTTAACTAATTATTTACTTAAAACCCTGAAATTGTAAATTATATTCAAAAAGTAAATATGATTATTTTTATAAACCCATGTATCTTGTAAGGATTTACACTTTCTTTTTATATAATTTATTGTTAATACATAAAATCATGTAAATGAAGTCTTATATTTTTAATTAATGATTAACTGTGATATAATTATTAATTAATTTGAACCGTACTTTATACTTTAAATTTGGTTTGATTACTAATTAATTAAATCATTATTTTTAACCATCATTTTTCATGGAAATCAAACTAAATAAATAAAATATTTTATTTATTTAAGTTATTTAACTATTTATTCATGTAATTACTTAGTTAGTCAATTATTTACAAAGGGATTTTTTTTCTATTTATTCATTCATTTTTCAAACAAAAGAACACTATGCATTTATTCATTTAATTACATACAAAAGAAATCATTTATTTATTCTTTCAAATTAAAATACAGCTACTTATCAAGATTCACACAAACATTATTTGAACTCAAATAATTATTTTTATTATTAAAATGAGGACTCTCACATTAATCCCTTTGCACATTAGGATTCCCTTATTCATTCACATAACTTATTGATACACATATTCCATCAAACATAGGTTAATCTTGTGATTAGCTAGAACACCGTGCAACAACATACATGTGTAATATTCAAGTCACTCATTGCAAGGTGTGTTTTATAGCCCCTTTTACATTATCTTTTTTTTTTTGCAAATACTCGGGGTAGAACATGTCTACATTACTTTACATACACATATCAATTACCTATGTTCTTATGCAAAAGTCTTTGTGTTTCATGTCTTAAACTACTTGGTGATACATGTGTCCATGTTTAATACAATCATTAACTTGTGTGGCAAGCCTAAGGTAGTACCTAACATGATAATTTATATGGGAATCCGATTCATTACTTAACACAAACCTTGGCGGGTTTGTGTATACATTTTGGTACCTTACTTGATTTGAACATATTGAATTGTAAATCATTTTCAACTTTTTTAGTGTCAAAACCTATGTTACTCACTAACTACTTGTAGTTGACATTTACTTAATATGTTTCAGGTGCACCCATTTGAGGACAAATGTTGATCACTTGGGACTATGGACCTAGTTATAACAAATTCAAGTTTTGATTATGTTATGTTTCAATTGAACTACAGGTTTTTGGGTAGGGGTGGGGTGTGAGGTTTAGCTTTTTGGGGGGTATGTTAGGTTTTTGGGGTGATACTACACATATGCAATATTGAAAATAAGAAGAAGAAAAAAATGACGAGTTAATTCTTATTTTTTATAACGTTATTTATACTCAAATGAAAGATAAAGAAATTCTTAATTTAATGGTGCAATTTTTTTAAAAAAAATAATAATGCATGCAAAAGATAGAAATGTTTAAAGATTTATATATTTTAAGTTCTAATTTTACCCTTCCTCTTTAAAATTACACCCTTTTTTTAGTGGTTCTCTAGTTTTTTCATTAAAGTGAGTTCTCTCATGAACTAAACCCTATATATGTAAACACACACACACAAACACACATACACACACACATATATATATATATATGTAGGGTAAAGTTCATAAGAAAACTAACATTTAGAGAGAGAACTAGAGAACTCATCTTTAAAGGTAAAAAAAATAATAAAAAAAATCATAACTCATAATATAAATAAAAAACTAAAAAAGTGGTTTGGAGACCTTGTTCCCACTTCGTCCTCGTTCAAAAAAAACCCTGAAAAAATAGTTGGTTTAGTTTTAGGGGTTTAGTTTTTAGGTTTAGCTTAGCTTTTATGTTAGGTTTCTCGATGGGGGGTGGGTGGGGGGGTTTAGGTTTTTTGGGGGTGGGTGGGGAGTTTAGGTACTTGGGGGGTGGGGTTAGTTTTTTGGGTGGGGGTGGGGTAAGGGTTTAGGTTTTTGGAGATGGGTTAGGTTTTTGGGGTGTACTATGATCGATGTCGTTTGGTCAATAAAAAACAATACTTAAACACCTTAGTTAGCAAGGGTAAGTAGAGTATCGTATCCACGAGGAGTATGTGGAAAGTGTTACGTTGTTATAATGATTCAAAGACAGAAAAAAATAAACTAATTTGGATTTTGGTTTAAAACAATAATGAGAAGGGTAATCCTCTCTGGGGTTCGGGTATGCAAACACAAGTTCATCCAAGATAATTAGCAATCGATTACATAGACATAATCATTCGGTTCAATTGAATTCAGTGATAATATGAGAACCCGTTGTAAATAAAACTTATTCTCATGCAACCATCAATGACAAACCACTATAATCCAACCCCCAAATTGTCCCCGATGTAAAGAAATCCGAGACTATTGAGACTTGAACAACAATTCGAAATCAATCAATGACATTTAAAGTATTCAATCAATAAATGGAATCATATGGCTTAACATGCCAATCAAGATTACAAACCAAGCTAAGCATACAAGCATTCACAAGTGTTCAACAAAACCCTAGACCTAAAGAGGACTACAATGGATTTAGCCACTCATACTCATAACAATAATCAAATCTAGTGTACTAGGACTTACAATCATGAAATATCAAGAATAATCAGTCCAAATATGGTAGGAATCGCCTTCTTGGAGCTTTGGGACGGCTGGAATCGATGGGAGTCGGGATGGGGGCTGCTCATGGTGAAAACCTGATTTAGGTTAATTTTTCTCGTAAAACACTTGCCTTGCATACCGCAAAGAAGATAGACAAGTCTCTCGCGTACTGCGAGGGACAAAAGAGTGGGTGCGCCTTTTAAACTCTTCGCGTATTGCGAGAGTCTTGGACAAGTCCTTCGCGTACCGCCAAGGACAAAAAATGTCGGGCAACCTTCTCTGATTCCTTGCGTACCGCGAGAGATACCTCCAAGGTCTTCGCGTATCGCGAGAGACCTAATTTCCATGAAACTTGACTTTTTGTCCTTTTTGATCCTCGTGTTTCGTGTCTGGCTGCTTCGCTTCCGTTTCTCGCTCTTTTAGCACATAAAACCTAGGAGGTAGACACAACCACAAACACGCATAAAACTGAACAACTATACAACTCAAAACAACTAAAACTCACACGCAACGGGATATAAACAAGGGTTATTAAGCCCTACATCATACTACACATATGCAGTATTACGTTTAGGGTTAGTTTTTGAGGGTAGGGGGTGGGTGGGGTGGATGTGTTTAGGTTTTTAGGTGGGGGTGGGCGGGTTTAGGTTTTTGGGTGGAGGTGGGTGGGGGGTTTAGGTTTCTGGGTGAGGGTGGGTGGGGGCTTTAGGTTTTTGGATGGGGGTGTGTCGGGGGTTTAGGTTTTTAGGTGGGGGTGGGGTGGTGGGTTTAGGTTTTTAGGGGTGGGTGTGGGGGGTTTAGGTTTTTGGGTGGGGGTGGGGTGGGGGTTTAGATTTTTGGGGTTGTGTTAGGTTTTTGGGGTGATACTACACATATGCACTATTGATGTAACATCCCAAAATGTCGAGAAATAAAGTTAACGAGTTCAAGCGGGCCGAAGTCGGGCCGGGTCAGTCGCGAACCGGGCTTGGGGAGGTCTCCCCTATAAATAGCCAAGATCACCACATGTTTCTCTCATTTACAATTCTAGAGAGAGAAAAACCGTAGAGAGAGAAAGTGTCAGAATCGCACAAGATTGCACTCGCTCGTGTATCTTGCACTCATGAGAAGAACCTCCGGATCAGAAGCTCGATTCAGGTAACAATTCGACCTAAATCTGAGTTTTAGTTCGTTGTTGGGTTTTCGGGTTTTGGGTGAAAAGGTAAGGTTTGAACGGATGAAACTGAAAGATAATCATGGATTTGAGTTCCTTAATGGAAAACGAAAGTTTTGAATGCGACATGTTCGGGATCTTGACATGATCAGACCCGAATGCGAAAGTTAGGGTTTTTCGCGAAGAACAGGTCGTGCGCACTTGCTAAGTGTGCACGGAGCAGGTAGGAGGAGGGACCTGCGCACTTGCTAAGTGCGCAGGAAGCAGAGTCTGCGCACTTGCTAAGTGCGCAGGAAGCAGGGTCTGCGCACTTGCTAAGTGCGCAGACATCAGAACTGATTAAGTGAAGTCAGTATGTTAGAATGGTTAAACCGTTAGAGTCGGGATTGGTCTGATGTGTATTTAACTAATCAATTCAGATCGGAAGTGACGTTGTTGGACCTTCGTTTAGGACAACCCATTTAGCGTATCAGGTGAGTTCTAGAGCCCTCTTTTAAATGTTTTGTTAATGTTTTTGGGCTGGTGTGCATACTTACGAAATGATGTTTAACGAAATGATGTTTTAATGAAATGATGTTTAACGAAATGATGTTTAACGAAATGATGTTTTAACGAAACGATGTTTACGAAAGGAAAGGTTTTGAAGTGTTTTTGCCAAAAAGGGTTACGAATGTTTTATGAACGGTCTAAATGAGGAAATGTTTAATGAGAAGAGAAAGAGGTAAAGGTTTTAAAGAAGTCATTACAAATCTAATCTGTCGAATGAATGGAATTGACGAATGAAGTCTGGGAAATGAGATTCCCAGCCTTGTGGTAGATTATGGACAGCGAGCCATAGTTGCCACAAGAACAACAGGGGCATTGTCTCTGTGGCATGTCAATGGTTATGATGTTGTACAACTGGTAAAGGGAGTAACGACGTTTACTCAGGGGTTAACGTGACCCTATGTAAGGTTAAATTATGATCCGACGGTGTCATTGGCCGTGAGCCGTGGCCGTCGATGGAAGTTGTCGGTTTATGGACATGAGAGCCATAAGGGCAACTGAACGGGTATTGTCGGTCCTCGTGCAGTTAGCCTTGGGGGCAATACCAAAAAGGGAATTGACGGAATGTATGGTATTGTCGGTCTTCGTGCAGTTAAGCCTTAGGGGCAATACCATACTAAATGACGGAACGAAGGGTAACACAGATTTAGATAATAATGTATGACTTAAATGAATGTTAAAAGTTTTAAAGAACGATCCGTTTAACGGTGTTTATGATTATGATGTTGATGATGATATGGGTACGAAACCTTTTTAAAGATGTTATTATTACATGCTTTTGTGAAAGGTTTTACTAAATGAATGATACGTTTTTGGCAAATGTTGATGTTAAAGTTTTTATGAAATGCTAGAACTCACCAGCGTAGCTGACTTTTTAGTATGCACATTCAGGTTAAGGCAGGTATGGACGATGGACGGTGATGCTTGGCAAGCGAGAAGAGTTACCCGGTCGATCATGAAGACTGGCATCCCGTTATGAGTTGTTTATGTTAAGTTTATGTAATTGACAATGTACGCTTTCGCATGTATGAACAAGTTTTTAGTTATGTTGAATGAATGATTCCGCTGCGTTATTTGATATTCATGTTTAAGAACTGTTTGTGAATGAGTAAATCCAACGAGTGAGGCCTCCCGGGTTTGGGGCCTTACAAGTTGGTATCAGAGCAATAGTTTGAGAGATTCGGACACCCCCAGTGTCTGAACTTAAACTTTGAATGGGACCGAAAGCGCATGCCAGTACGGGTAACTCGAGCCACAGCATCAGGTATGAAAAGTAGAGTATGTGTATGTAGTATGCCTTAGAAAGGGTTAGGAAAGGACTTGTGTTCTGATGGAATCACAAAGGTGGTCAAATAGAAATTGAAAGGTAGTGTAATGGTTAATTGCAGATGGCCAGTGTATATTAACATCTTACAGTACTTATTGAATTTTATTTGTTAACTAGCGTGATAACATTGGATTTCTTGTCTTATAGAACGAAATGGCGAGGAGAGGGAACGGAAGGCGTGGTGGCCGTACCGGTGGTCGTACCGGCGGTCAAAATGGTGGGCGTGGCAGGATTCCTGCGCGCCAAGAGCACAGTGAAGAAGGAAGCGTTCACACTGAACCTGAGGTTAGTGTGCATGGAACCGAGCAGACACAGGTTGCAGAACAACCTTTCACTTTTGAACCAGAAGTGAGAACAGCCATAGCTCGAGAGTTCTCCGAGTTGATGAAGAATTCTCTGCCAAGTCTGTTGGCTGAGGCATTAAAGAAAGTTAGTGGGGAAGGCGGATCTAGTGCGGCAACTGGTGCCCAAAACAACGAGACCGACAACGCACCGCCTGCTCGCGGATGCGACTATAAGTCCTTTAAGGCATGTGACCCGCCGGTCCTGACTGGGAAGAAGGACGCGGTGGCTACTTTTGATTGGGTAATACGTATGGAAGCCACCATCCGTCTGAGCGAGTGTCGAGCTAATCAAGTAGTGAAGTTTGCTGCTAACTCCTTGAGGGAGGAAGCATCCCACTGGTGGGAAGGTGTACGTCAGGCTAAGGGGGATGAGGTTGTTGACTCGATGATGTGGGCTGACTTGAAAACCTTGGTGATCAAGAATTTCTGCCCGATGAACGAGATTGAGAAGGTAGAGAGGGAATTTCTGGGTTTGAAGGCCGGGAGCATGACGCACCGGCAGTACACAACCCGATTCAATGAACTGGCACGTCTGGTGCCACATCTTGTTACGACGGAGGAGAGAAAAATTTCCTGCTACATTCAAGGGTTGTCGGACCAGGTCCGCACCTATGTTAAGGCAAACGCCCCTACTACCTATGATTCGGTAGTAGAACTGAGCGGCGTAGTATTTGATGATCTGGCACTGAATGTCGTCGCCATCGAGGAACCAAAGAAGAGACCGAGCTTCTCAAACAAGCTAACTGGTGGAAAGATGTTTGGGGCTCGTGATAGAAGGGCTCGGGTGGATGAGCCGACTGTTTGTAGGAAGTGTGGAAAGGAGCATGTGGGTGAATGTATAATGGGATCTAACTTGTGCTTTAAGTGTGGCAAGACCGGCCACTACTCCCGTGAGTGCACACAACACTACAAGTGCTATAACTGTGGGGATGCCGGTCATCTGAGCCGAGAATGCACCAAACCAAGAATGGGTGAAGCCGGGAAGGGGAAAGGCCCGGAGAAGAGGGAAGAGAGGCCCCGAGCAAAGACTCGTGCGTACGCGCTGACGTAAGACCAGGCCAGAATGGACCCCGACGTGGCGTCAGGTACGCTCGTCCTTGACAACACTCTTGTTTCTGTGTTATTTGATTCGGGTGCCAGTAAGAGTTTTATATCTGCGACTTTTTGTAAACGCGTGAAGTACACTGTCAGTAAGTTAGAAAGGGCCTTTAGCGTAGAAACCGCTGAGGGTAGAACTGCAAGAGTAACCGATGTAGTTGAAAACTCCACGATAAAAATAGAAGGTCATAGGTTCCCTGTCAGATTGTGTGTTATGGTTTTGGGAGGGTTCGATGTCGTGTTAGGCATGGATTGGCTAACTGCCAATGAAGCGCAAATTATATGTAAACAAAAGATAATCCGACTCAAGGCTCCGGATGGTAGCAAAGTCGAAGTTTTTGGAGATCGTGACGCCCCGATGCCAAACGTCATCTCAATGATTAAGGCAACAAATTACTTGAGGCGCGAATGCGAGGCTTATCTGGTGTATGTGATTGACAAGTGTAAGGAAGTGAAGGAACTAGACGATGTACCCGTGGTACGCGAGTACCCGGAGGTGTTTCCAGAGGATTTGCCTGGGATACCACCCGATAGAGAAATTGAGTTCCGAATTGACTTAGTACCAGATGCCCAGCCCGTGGCTAAGGCTCCATATCGACTAGCACCAGTAGAGATGAAGGAACTAATGACGCAACTAGACGAGTTACTTGAGAAAGGATTTATACGACCGAGCATCTCGCCTTGGGGTGCTCCGGTGTTGTTCGTAAAGAAGAAAGACGGTTCGATGAGAATGTGTATTGATTATCATGAGTTGAACAAACGCACCGTGAAGAACAAGTACCCGTTACCAAGGATCGACGACCTGTTCGATCAATTACAAGGCGCAAGTTGGTTCTCAAAGATCGACCTTCGATCCGGATACCATCAGTTGAAGGTGAGGGAAGAAGACATACCGAAAACGGCATTTCGCACACGTTATGGACACTTTGAGTTCCGCGTAATGTCTTTTGGATTGACGAACGCCCCTGCAGCGTTCATGGATTTGATGAATAGGGTGTGTCGACCGATGCTGGATCGATCGGTAATAGTGTTCATCGATGACATCCTTATCTACTCCAAGAATGAGGGTGATCACGCGTGTCACTTAAAGGAAGTATTGGAAGCTCTGAAGAAGGAGAAGTTGTATGCTAAGTTCTCCAAATGTGCGTTCTGGCTTAGGGAAGTCCAATTCCTAGGTCACATCATTAACCCGAATGGCATTATGGTTGACCCAGCAAAGATAGTGACGGTAAGGGAATGGGACATTCCTAAGACGCCAACTGAAATCCGCAGTTTCTTGGGATTGGCAGGCTACTATCGGAGATTCATCCAGGATTTCTCGAAAATAGCTTCGCCATTGACAAAGTTGACTCGGAAAGAGGCAAAGTACGAATGGGGTTCGACCCAGGATGAGGCGTTTAAGGAATTGAAAGAGAAGCTAACCCAAGCTCCAGTCTTGGCCCTTCCCGAAGGCAGTGAAGACCTGGTGGTATACTCTGACGCGTCGAGTCAGGGATTAGGGTGTGTGTTGATGCAACGCGGTAGAGTGATTGCGTATGCGTCGCGGCATTTGAAAGTTCACGAAGTCAACTATCCGACTCATGATTTGGAACTTGCTGCTGTCGTATTTGCATTGAAAATCTGGAGGCACTACCTGTACGGGGTGAAGTTTACTATTTACTCCGACCACAAAAGTTTGAAGTACTTCTTCGAACAAAAGGAGCTTAATATGAGGCAGAGACGATGGTTGGAACTCTTGAAGGATTATGACTGTGAGATCATGTACCATCCTGGAAAGGCAAACGTGGTGGCTGACGCTCTAAGCCGAAAAGATGTGCCTACTCCTATTAGAGTGAAAGTTTGCCAGTTGGTGGTAACATCGGATGTGATGAGCGAAATCGAAAGGGCTCAAGATGAGGCACTTAAAGAAGAAAACATAAAGAAGGAAAGAATGGTTGGCCAACAAGACAAGTTGGAATATAACACCCTTGGTGTTAGAACACGTTATGGACGGGTATGGATACCTATGGGTGGCGAACTTAGAACCAAAATCTTGGATGAGGCTCATAAGTCTCGTTACTCTATCCATCCCGGTACCAACAAAATGTACCAAGACCTGAAGAAGGACTACTGGTGGCCTGGAATGAAATGTGATGTAACAAAGTATGTAAGCAAGTGTTTGACTTGCTCGCAAGTAAAGGCTGAACACCAGAAACCGTATGGAAAGATCCAACCACTTGATATACCAGAATGGAAGTGGGAACACATTACCATGGACTTCATAACCAAGCTACCCCGCACAGCTAAAGGTCATGACACCATTTGGGTAATTGTGGACCGATTAACGAAGAGTGCTAATTTCCTACCTATTCGCGAGACGTTCTCGTCGGAAAGGTTAGCAGAAGTGTTTATCAACGAAGTAGTAGCACGGCATGGGATGCCTTTGACGATCGTATCTGACCGGGACACACGATTCACATCGAGGTTCTGGAAAAGATTTCATGAGGCGATGGGCACAAGGCTTAATATCAGCACGGCATACCACCCGCAAACGGATGGTCAGTCCGAAAGGACCATTCAGACATTGGAAGATATGCTCCGTGCTTGTATTATCGACTTCGGTGGCAGTTGGGACAGTCATCTGTCGTTAGCCGAATTCTCCTACAACAATAGTCATCACACGACTATAGGCATGCCGCCTTATGAAATGTTGTATGGTAGAAGATGCAGGACCCCGGTTTGTTGGGGTGAGATTGGACAGAAGGAGTTAGGAAGTCTGGAAGTCATAAAAGAAACGTCGGAAAGGTTTGATCAAATCAAAGCTCGAATGAAGGCCGCACAAGATCGCCAGAAATCCTATGCGGATAGACGACGAAGGCCTATCGAGTTTGATGTTGGGGACAGAGTAATGTTGAAAGTGTCGCCCTGGAAGGGAATCATACGATTCAGGAAGAGAGGAAAGTTAAGTCCGAGGTTTGTCGGACCGTTCAGGATAATGGCACGGGTTGGGGAAGTCGCTTATCGGTTGGAGTTGCCTGATGAGTTAAGTGGGATTCATCCTACCTTCCATGTATCACACTTGCGAAAGTGTTTGGCGGATGAATCGGCTCACGTACCACTTATTGACATCGAGGTCGACAACAGCCTTAATTACATCGAAGAACCCGTGGCTATCTTAGACCGAAAGGAGAAGCGTTTGCGCAATAAAGTTATTCCATTGGTTAAAGTCCAATGGAGGCACCGAAAGGGATCAGAGGCTACATGGGAAACGGAGGCGGAAATGAGGGAGTCGTACCCTCAATTATTTGACTTGTGATAGGTTTCGGGGACGAAACCTATTATAAAGGGGGTAGACTTGTAACATCCCAAAATGTCGAGAAATAAAGTTAACGAGTTCAAGCGGGCCGAAGTCGGGCCGGGTCAGTCGCGAACCGGGCTTGGGGAGGTCTCCCCTATAAATAGCCAAGATCACCACATGTTTCTCTCATTTGCAATTCTAGAGAGAGAAAAACCGTAGAGAGAGAAAGTGTCGGAATCGCACAAGATTGCACCCGCTCGTGTCTCTTGCACTCGTGAGAAGAACCTTCGGATCAAAAGCTCGATTCAGGTAACAATCCGACCTAAATCTGAGTTTTAGTTCGTTTTTGGGTTTTCGGGTTTTGGGTGAAAAGGTAAGGTTTGAACGGATGAAACTGAAAGATAATCATGGATTTGAGTTCCTTAATGGAAAACGAATGTTTTGAATGCGACAGGTTCGGGATCTTGACATGATCAGACCCGAATGCGAAAGTTAGGGTTTTTCGCGAAGAACAGGTCGTGCGCACTTGCTAAGTGCGCACGGAGCAGGTCCTGCGCACTTGCTAAGTGCGTAGGAGGAGGGACCTGCGCACTTGCTAAGTGCGCAGGAAGAGGGGTCTGCGCACTTGCTAAGTGCGCAGACATCAGAACTGATTAAGTGAAGTCAGTATGTTAGAATGGTTAAACCGTTAGAGTCGGGATTGGTCTGATGTGTATTTAACTAATCAATTCAGATCGGAAGTGACGTTGTTGGACCTTCGTTTAGGACAACCCATTTAGCGTATCAGGTGAGTTCTAGAGCCCTCTTTTAAATGTTTTGTTAATGTTTTTGGGCTGGTGTGCATACTTACGAAATGATGTTTAACGAAATGATGTTTTAACGAAATGATGTTTAACGAAATGATGTTTACGAAAGGAAAGGTTTTGAAGTGTTTTTGCCAAAAAGGGTTACGAATGTTTTATGAACGGTCTAAATGAGGAAATGTTTAACGAGAAGAGAAAGAGGTAAAGGTTTTAAAGAAGTCATTACAAATCTAATCTGTCGAATGAATGGAATTGACGAATGAAGTCTGGGAAATGAGATTCCCAGCCTTGTGGTAGATTATGGACAGCGAGCCATAGTTGCCACAAGAACAACAGGGGCATTGTCTCTGTGGCATGTCAATGGTTATGATGTTGTACAACTGGTAAAGGGAGTAACGACGTTTACTCAGGGGTTAACGTGACCCTATGTAAGGTTAAATTATGATCCGACGGTGTCATTGGCCGTGAGCCGTGGCCGTCGATGGAAGTTGTCGGTTTATGGACATGAGAGCCATAAGGGCAACTGAACGGGTATTGTCGGTCCTCGTGCAGTTAGCCTTGGGGGCAATACCAAAAAGGGAATTGACGGAATGTATGGTATTGTCGGTCTTCGTGCAGTTAAGCCTTAGGGGCAATACCATACTAAATGACGGAACGAAGGGTAACACAGATTTAGATAATAATGTATGACTTAAATGAATGTTAAAAGTTTTAAAGAACGATCCGTTTAACGGTGTTTATGATTATGATGTTGATGATGATATGGGTACGAAACCTTTTTAAAGATGTTATTATTACATGCTTTTGTGAAAGGTTTTACTAAATGAATGATACGTTTTTGGCAAATGTTGATGTTAAAGTTTTTATGAAATGCTAGAACTCACCAGCGTAGCTGACTTTTTAGTATGCACATTTAGGTTAAGGCAGGTATGGACGATGGACGGTGATGCTTGGCAAGCGAGAAGAGTTACCCGGTCGATCATGAAGACTGGCATCCCGTTATGAGTTGTTTATGTTAAGTTTATGTAATTGACAATGTACGCTTTCGCATGTATGAACAAGTTTTTAGTTATGTTGAATGAATGATTCCGCTGCGTTATTTGATATTCATGTTTAAGAACTGTTTGTGAATGAGTAAATCCAACGAGTGAGGCCTCCCGGGTTTGGGGCCTTACAATTGAAAATAATAGGGAAAAAGAAAAACGACGAGTTATTCTTATTTTTTATAACGTTATTTATGCTCAAATGAAAGATAAAGAAATTCTTGATTCAATGGTGCAGTTTTAAAAAAAAATAATGTATGCAAAAGATAGAAATGTTTCAAGATTTATATATTTTAAGTTCCAATTTTACCCTTCCTTTTTAAAATTCCACCCCTTCTTTTCTTAGTGGTTTTCTAGTTCTCTCATTAAAGTGAGTTATTTCATGAACTCAATCCTATGTATGTATGTATGTATGTATATATATATATATATATATAGGGTTATGTTCTTTTGAGAACCAACAATATGTTAAGAACCGTGAGAACCGCATTAACTCTTGCTCTATTTATACTATAAATTGACTAGAATTCATGTACATTTCAATATGTTTAAGCTTTGGTTTTAAAAGACCTCGAATTTATAGTCGTTTTTTTAAATGCATATATGCACTCACACTATATGCACAAATGAATGCATATATGCATATTTTTATACTTTTCTTAAAAAAATTTAGGAGAGAGGAGATAAACTCAAACTAAGAGTGGGAAGAGATAAATAAAACATTGTTTTTGAATTTTACTTTTTTCACTAAAGTGATATGTACACGTTTTGTGCGGTTCTTTCGGTTCTCAACATATGGTTGGTTCTCAAAAGAAAATGCCCCTATATATATATATATATATATATATATATATATATATATATATATATTGGGTTGGGTTTAAATGCTAACCATATTTTTAGGTGATAACCATGATAATCACAATCCAACCTATCACATAATTTGTAATTTATTTATTTTTCTATTTATCAAAAGGGTATTTGAGTAAACATGTAAATTTTATTTTAGATATTTATATGTTTTTTAATTTAAAATTCCTTAATTATCTTATTCTCTCTCCTAACATAAGAAAGTGAATTTCTAATTTATTTATTTTGTTATTAATAAATCTAGAATTAAATTTATAACAAAGAAGTACTATGCTTTCATAACTAGCACGTTGTGCTTGTTGTTTTGTACATTTAGATTACTTTTAAGAAGACTTGAGATCCTAATAATATTGTTTTCGAATACAAATAATAGTCAATAATTTGTAACCCTGTGAAGGCATAATATTCCGCCGTTTAAAAAGTTAGCACATCAATGTATATTAATAAATTGGTATAAAGATGTGTGCTTTCTTCAACTAGCAGCAAATCAGCACAACTTCCTGTAAGAAGTAACATGGACCCTAGTGAAATGTTTAGACGGGTGGTACGCACATGTAACACTGTTTGTACGTATACGTAACACGGTTGGTACGTATGCGTAACACGGTTATTACGTATGCGTAACACGGTTGGTACGTATACGTAACACAGTTGATATGTATATGTAACAAATTTGACTTGAATTTTATGTTCTAGTATTTGTTTTGTATGATTGTAATGTAAAACTAAAAACGTATATTGATCTTTTTGGTTTTAAATTAATTTTTATGGGTTTTTAGTTATTAAGTTTGAAATGGTAGGAAAGAGAGTGTGATACGTATATGTAACACGGTTGGTATATATATGTAAAAAACTTTGACTTGAATTTTATGTTCTAGTATTTTTTTTTTGTATGATTGTAATGTAAAACTAAAAACGTTTATTGATCTTTTTGGTTTTAAATTAATTTTTATAGGTTTTTAGTTATTAAGTTTGAAATTGTAGGAGAGAGAGTGTAGTACGTATTTATAACACGGTTGGTAGGTATATGTAACACACTTGATATATATATTTAACAAACTTTGACTTGAATTTTATGTTCTAGTATATATATATATATATATAGGGGAAGTTCCAATAAGAAGTGGTTTTTTGCTAAGAAAACCTAAGAAGTGGGTCAAACGAACTCTGATTGAGCTCATTCCAGTGGCGTTGGAACCGTCTCATCGAACCCTAATCCGGACCCAAAAACCTAAACCCCCATCCACCCGCACCCCCAAAAACCTAAACCCCCCATCCAACCCCACCCCGAAAAGCCTAAAACCAACACCCCCACCCTCCAAAAACCTAAACCCCCCACCCCACCCCATAAAAACCTAAACCCACCCCTACCCACCCCTAAAAACCTAAACCCCCACCCCACCCCCAAAAAAAAAACCTAAACCCTATAATCTAAACCCTAAAAGCTAAACCTTAAGGCTAAAATCCTAAAATTCAATGCTAAAATCTAAACCCTAAAAGCTAAGATGGTAGAGTTCGGCTATACGGTTCCAATGCCGCTAGAATGAGCTCAATCGGAGTTCGTTTGATATCGTTTCTTAATGTTTTGTCATTTCTTAGCGAAAAACAACTTCTTATTTGAACCTCTCCCTAGGGGGAGGATCAAATAAGAAGTTGTTTTCGGCTAAGAACTCTAAGAAGTGACAAAAACATTAAGAAACGATATCAAAAGAACTCGGATTGAGCTCATTCCAGCGGTGTTGGAACCGTATCGTCGAACTCTACCATCTTAGCTTTTAGGGTTTAGATCTTAGCGTTGAATTTTAGGATTTTAGCCTTAGGGTTTAGATTTTAGGGTTTAGGTTTTTTTTGGGGGGTGGGGGTGGGGGTTTAGGTTTTTGGGGGTGGGTTTAGGTTTTTGGGGGGTGGGGGTGGTGGTTTTAGGCTTTTCGGGGTGGGGTTGGAGGGGGGTTTAGGTTTTTGGGGGTGCGGGTGGAGGGGGTTTAGGTTTTTGGGTCCGGATTAGAGTTCGATGAGACGGTTCCAACGCCGCTAGAATGAGCTCAATCGGAGTTTGTTTGACCTACTTCTTAGCGTTTCTTAGCGAAAACCACTTCTTAGCAGAACCTTCCCCCCTCTCCCTATATATATATATATATATATAAATAAGGGATGGAAAGGTATTTAAGTAATATCCACTTTTGTTGACTTTTTCAACTTCCCCACTTTTTTAAACGTTCATAACTTTTTCAAATGACATTATTTTTTAAAAAAAATTACACCATAAAATCAAAGTTTTTTTATCTTTAATTTGAGTATACTATTGCTATATTTTTTTGTAAAAACAAAATCGACACTTAATGAAATTATGCTACTTTATATAAATGTGCTGGTTTCTGGTAAAATAGCACAATTTAGCACATTAAAAATTTGTTGGTTTCTGGTAAAACAATACAATTGACGTAAATATGCCGACTTCTTTAATTTGTGCTACATTTAGTCAACTATTATGTGACTAATTTGGTAGCATTCTTTAAAAATAAAAATTTAAAGCATCCATACACCAACAAAACGGTTCAGTGGTTGGCAACAAAAAAGCTTATGCATCAAAATGTTGTTTTGTGCTGGTTTGATATACCACTTTTTGTTGTGCTGGTTTTGTTTGTGTTTGATTAGCTAAGAAAAGCAAGTTACACAATTAAACGTGTTGTTTTGGTGTTGTTTTATAGTAAAACAACACAATTATTTGTTATGTGTTGTGTTGTTTTATGATTAAGCATCATAGTTAATTATGCTAATTTACTATGCAACACAGTTAATTGTGCTGTTTTACCAGAAATCAACACATTTACGTAAACTAGTACAATTTCATTAAGTGTCGATTTTTTATATAAAAAAAATATAGCAATACTATACTCGAATTAAAGGTAAAAAAACGTTTGATTTTATGGTGTAATTTTTTTTAAAAAAGAAGGTCATATGAAAAAGTTATGTACGTTTAAAAAAGTGAGGGAATTTTAAAAAAGTCAGCAATTGTTGGTTTTCCAAAAATGTTCCTCCACCAGTTATTTTTCCTACACTTAAATCTCTACCATTGATCATCCAACTGAATGGATGAGATTGCTTCTTAGGCTTCTTAGCCAAATTGCATTTCTTAAGGGAACCATCCCCTATACACACACACATAGATACATAGATACACACATTTAATTGCAGGTTGTGAGTATACTTCCATTGAGAAATGGAGTTGCTCCAAAGTTCTCTCAGAGAACACAATTGGCCACAGAAAGCTACCTTAAAGTTTGTATTTTGCAGTTATGAGATGTCATCATTTATACATGTTTTACATGCATAATAATCCACATATTATGTACTAATAGAATAATAACATTGCAATATATGCTTAAAACATTTATATTTTGTAATTGCTGGTTATTCGGTGTTGAAAATATAAATCAAGCTAAATCCTATAAAAAACACCAAGAATTTAAGCTTCTAAAAGGTTCATTCCCGAGCATTAACCCCCAAGAAGTCAAAATTAGTCAACATGAGCTAAAAGACAAACCGTGAGAGAAAAAGGAGGGATGCACGGTCGTGCATCCCATTGCACGGCCATGCATTGGCTAACTTTCTCCCCACGACCTAGTTCACCGTCCTCTGTACCCTGTTTAATTCCCGAGGCCTTTGCACGACCGTGCAACCCAATGCACGGTCGTGCATTGCACATTTTGAGGCCTATACATAGAGAGCTTGAGTTCTTCATTCCACACACCCATCCATACCTCAAGAACACACCAGAGAGAGCTTATTCCATAGTTAGAGTAGAGAGTAGAGAGTAGAGGGGCTCTTCCTTGTTGTTCCACAATAGGGGAGCCCACGAAACTCAGCGTTATGCTAGTCGTTATGGCCATTCGTGGCTAAAGCTTCTTTGTATTGCTAGGGTGAAGATGATGTTTGGTGTATGTTAATGTTTAACGTATTAAATTAGTGGTATGTTTATGTCTTTAATTATTCGCTCCTAAAACCACCTTATGGTGGGCTTTTATTACTGTCTAAATCCATCTTTATATTTGTGAGTGTCTTGATTTTAAAGAGTAAGATCATAAAACCCTTTTTAATCAAAATTCCTATGAAACTCGTACGTGTTTATACGAGCAGAGATTGATAAACCAAGGCTTAGTCTATACTTCTAAGGTCGTACGTCTTTATATGAACTTATTATACGACCAAGAATTGGTGAACTCATGTTGGGAACAATACATCTTTATACTTGGACCCATTATTACATCGCCTCCCGGTGAGCAAAAAATAATCACATATTTAACTCTAATATCAAGCATTTAAGTTCGATGTCATAACCCGGAGATGACCATTCGAAGGGTTGAGGGTAACTTTTGTCCCTAACGGGAGGCACTACTATTTTAATTTAAAAATTATAATTCGTGAATCAAATATCGTGAGGACGAGGCTCTAGCGGTGAACCGGATCACAAGTTTGTAGTAGTCATACCACTGAATTAGTCAACTTAACATTATCACGTACCAAACTGATTCGAAGCCCGAAGCGATACTATCCGTAACCTGATCATTTTCGACATATTTACTTTTCTGCTAGTCACATTTCTGTTACACACATCACGCACATTTTTACTTTTATGCAATTTACTTTACCGTCATTTACTTTTTTGCTTTATAAGCACACAAAATCCACTCTCTAATTAATCCGTATAAACGATAGCAAAAGTTGAGTATTGGAACTCGACTGTGTCCATTGGTTCGATACTTGGTTCTTACCTAAACTATATTATGTTGTGATAGGTACACTTGCCTATTGTGTGTGTGTTTTAAGTTAAAGTAATTATCATTTTATAAACTTAAAACCTGATCTCGTGAAACCATCCTAAAAATATATTTAATTATATTTTTATATATTAAACACACGCTATCAGTTATCTTGTTATTGTGTGTGATATAGTTTTCCTACTATTAAGGGATTTTTCTTGTTATCGTGAAAGCGTTTTATGTTTATCTACTGTCCGAAATAAGTTGTTTTCACATCCCATGGACAACATGTAGTCTCTTAGCCCCATATTTGGATACTCAAGTTCATAAACTCATTGGGTTAAACCCCAAAGCTCGTTACATATTTGATGTAATAAAACACGTCTTGTAAGTATGTACGATAGCCCCAAAAATAGTAAAACATTTAAAATAGGGAATTAGAAATCACTGTTACGAATATCTGACTCCTGCACTGCAACGGTCCCCTCACAAGAAACTCGAACCTGTCAACGTAAGATCGCATAGTCATAGTATGACCTAGACATTTGTCAATTACGTATAAGTATAATTATTCCTGATAATCGTCTCATCCACACATCCTTTCATCCAAGCAAGAACTCTAAATTCACGTAACCGTCCAAACCGGTTTACCCTGGACCCGTCTAGAGCCTGCATGCATGCACGTTCACGTGTCATGCCAGGCCTTAACTTCGTTGGTCACAGGCGCACGAGCCGGGATCCCATCCATGTTAAAAACTCACCATGCAAGCCCTAAGCTCACTAAACCCTAATCGGGCATTCCCCATATTCCTTCCTCCTCCTTGCTCGATGTTGTGAGCCACTGCCCCCGTACATCACCACCATGAGCTACCGTCGTAGGCCACCACCGCTGTGTTTCATCTTCGCGTAGTACCCTTGCGTCCCCATCACCATACTATCCATTAGAAACCCTAATCGGGTGCAAGACCCAACACCACTCTCTTCCCAGTTATTCCCGTGAACCACCACCACCGTGTACCGCTACCCGACATTACCCACCACGCACAAATGTCGGGTTCCGTCTTCATCCTCCACGTTTAGCCGTCGTCGAGCCACCACCCTTAACACCAGTCGCAGCCGACCTCTCCTCCCACCACCGCTGCCATAACCGTGGCCGACGCGCACATCCTTGCATTCATCAAGCGCTTCCCTCCTCCACCTTCTTCCCTGCCGAGTCCGTCATTCCCGCCGAGCACCACCGCAGGTTGCTTCCTTCTATCCGGGTAGCCCAGATGGACCACCCTTTTTCCCCCTTTTCTACTCGCGACATACGACCACCACACCAGTCGACGCCCCCCGTTCTCTCTCCTGCCGCCTGTCACCCACACACGACATCACTCCACCACCATTGCCACCTGCTGCAACTACAACCGTCGGTGTGATCACAACAGCAATAGCCACGACCACAGCCCCCGAACCCTTGTCGGGTTTATCACTACACAAACGTAAACAAACACAATAAAAATAGCGTACGAGGATTACCTTATCGCGAAATAGTGTTGCACGGTTGAAATGTCGCCGACTCCTTCGATTCTTGACATCTCTCCCTCCTTCGGTTTTTTTTCCTCCCTGCCGTCGCACGTACCTAGGCCAAGAGTGGCCTAGGGTTTCTCATAGTATGGTATTTAAACCATAATATCTTTCAATCGGGCCCCTGAGCTTTTTTCTCGTATACTTTGATCCCGAACTAGAAATTAGACGGTTAACCGGTCCTCTTATTCTCGTAGAATCAAGGTTTTCATGGCAATCCCTACTAACCGGGGCATTTAATCAAGATTCGATTAATCCAGTAACTGTAACATCTCAATTTTTGAAGAATTTGAAATTATAATTAACGTATAAATAAATCCCCCAAATTGAATTATTTTATATTAAAGTATATATACACATGTTGGGAGTTATAAAGTACCAATATATGGTGATATATTTTATTTAAAGATGTGAAACTCTTATAAAACCTAAATGAAGTTTATAAATTTAGGTAGAAACTTAATTTATACCAAGTAGGTTATTAGTGATAAAAAGTCATGAAGTGGATTTAAAATGCACCCTTGTGATCATTTGAAGGACTAAAATGGCAATTAACCATTAAACCAATTTAATCCCACGTTTGGGGGTTTAAGATTAAGAGGTATACCGGCGTGAGAGGGTGGCGTGAGCCTCACTCACAGCGTGAAGGATCTTGTAACACCGCCCCCTTGATGGCGTGAGGGGGGGTGTGAGGGTTTGGCGTGAAGATCTTCACGGGTGAAAGGTGCAAAATGTAGCCGTTCAACGGCTAAAAAATACAAATGGAAGACCTTTTCCCACTATAAATAACCATTTAACCCATTTTATAAAACACACCAAAAAAATCTCATCTCATCACTATCCATTTTATAAAAAATCTCATCTCCTCTCTATAAAAAAATCATATCCAAGTCATGAATCCTAACGTGTGACAACCGTGACTTTTACGGTCAACACCCGTGTTCGACGAGTTCGTATAATAATAATAATAGTATTATTATTATGTGAAACATACTTTCAAACGAAAGGAACTCGTTAATGAACGAAAAATAAAAGCAAGATTTATTTGGGTGTTATAATGTCAAAATTTTGATCAAGTTCTAGTTTATACGTGTTAACACCCGAGTCCAACGGTTTCGTAAATTTTAATTTAAATCCGAAAGGATATATATTTACGAGACGCAAGGACTCGAGGGAAAATAATAAATTATAATAAGTTATTTCTGAGTAAAATAACGTCTCCATTTTTATCGGGTTCGTTTAAGCGAAAAACCGACACGCGATCGGAAACCATGAGGCTATAAATACCCCAACTCCATCTCCCTTTTCTCATTTACAAATCCAGAGAAAAATTTAGTGAGAGAGAGTGGAGAGGATTCCGGCGAAGTAGTGGTGGTCCAACGGTGGTGTGTGGCGGCCAACAGTGGTCCGGCGCGGTGGTCGGTGGCGGCCGAAGCCCGTTTTTCACCTGGAATCATTTATCGACGCTACGAACGCAATGGTAAGCTCAGATTTCTCTAAATCCTTGCTTAAATTTGTGAAAAAGAGATTTTAAATTCTGTCCAGAAAGTTTCATGCATGCGCAGTTTTAAAGATCGGACGATCCCCGGAAATCCGACCGTTAGAAATGCATGAAATTTGGATTTGATGTTGTCAACACATAGACGCAAAACCCTACCGGAGAAATTTTTGATCAGAGCTCTCTAGGTATGCTTTTCATACCCTCGAATGTGACTGATCGGATTTTCGGATTTGAAAAACGGGTCTCAAAGAATCGTCGATCCCCGGAGATCCAACCGTTGGATCGTGACGATTTTTGGACAGTAGTTTCTTAGCACAAATATGAATGTTTTCACCGTCGGAAATTCCGATCATATATTGGGAACTATATTTTTGAATACAAACAGATTGTAACAGTTTATAGGACCGAAACAGGAAATTGATCGGGTTGCATGGCCATCCAAACGGCATTGCATGTCAATTTTGAGCATATGGAAATGCTCGGGAGATAAAAACGATCCTAATGGTGTTTTTGGTTCGTATTGCATGTGAAATACGGGAGGTTCCGCGTACGCGAACCAATTATACGAAAGGTATAAACTTTACCCGTTAAGATTTAATTTTATGTTAGAATAGTTTTATGAGTCATTGGTTGGGAATTGAACCCGAAAACATTTAGCGTTGAGATATTTGATATTTTGAGTGGTTATTAGGTTATAAACCCAATACCGGTTCACGTGGAACTAATATATTTATTTTTATACAACAATTGTTTTTGATGGATTTTTATAAACTTTTGATTTAGCTTCCAAATTTATTTTTAAAAATTAGTATTTATATAAAAAGTGAGATCTGGAAATATTGGTAACTAAACTATTTAAAGATTATTTATTAAAATTTTCACAAGTTTAATACATGGAAATTTGAGAAAAATACTTCTGAGTATTGAACAATTCTAGAAATTGGACAGTAATTGTTATATGATGAACTAAGACTCCAGTCCAAATTTTATAAAAATTAGAGTAGTTTAAGTATGTGTTTAGTATTTATAAATTTTAAACGGATGATTTAGTGTTTGTACACTTCTGGATAAAATCAGGACTTGAAACTTGGTATGTGATCTTATATTGACTTAAAACTAATATGGTAAAAATTTGGTGAAGTTTTAATGTGTTTAACTATTTTTTCCAAATTTGTAAAGTTTTAACAATATTAAATTCATATTAAATAATCTGGATATTTGAAAAATATGAAAATTGGTCAAAAAAATTTATTTATATATATGATCAATTGGTATAAATTTCAAGCAGTAACTTTATGTCTAAGTATGGTTTTGAAATTATGGTCCATTTAAATTTTATAAAAAGTTATTAATTTTGGAAATTTTTATATAAAATTGATTTTATAAAAATTCTAGGGGATTTTGGACAGAAGTATGACCCCATTTAAAACATAAAATTTGACTTTTTAAATTAGGTGCTAATATCACACTAAAACCCTAATTTCGGATGAATCGGATTTTTAAACCGTAAACCGGACTTTACGCGTGTAACCGCGTTTTTGGTCAAACAAAATTGTGACTTGAGATTTTATCACATATGACATTATAACTACTGATATTCATTAATAAAATCTAAAACATAAGGTTTCAAAGTCACGAATTTATATAAAGGCTCGTTTTACAACTTTTGAGTGGTTCGTACGTGTGTGCACGGGTTTTGGGTATGCAACCGACTACATAGCCACTTTTGAGTAGTAGACTCAGTTTTATACTTTAGGCATCCTAAATGCTATTTTTTTATGTCTACTTGGTTAGTAGGACTAGGTTAGGACACCTGTTTTTGCGGTTCTTGCGGATTTAGCCGTACCTTGGTAGCACTGAGTTGCTAGCCACACTTTGCTTGCATTTGGCTGCTGGCCTTTGATAGAATTTGGATGTTAACCGTACTTTGCGGTTTTTGTTGACTATGTCACACTTATCACCGACGTTGTTCAGGTGAGTTTCACGGCCCCACTTTTCATTTTTACTGTTTTGCTGGGGAAAAGATGTTTCACTCTACACGTTGTTACTTGGGATTAGGGTTACCTGGGTTTACTTATGGATGTATTAAGTCCCCACTTTAACGCAATCAATTAGCTTGGATAGCCGGTGGGAATTATGAATAGTACTATTTGAGTTGACACCCCCGTCTAGGGTTGGTCGCGCCAACCAGACTTGTAGGGTCATTTGGACGCATAATTAGCCATAGTAGGTGTTCACATTCGACACCTGGATACAGGGGCAACAACTAGTCTGACGGTTTTGATTGTGGCTCAGGGTAATTATATCTTAACACGTGTACTTGATCATCTGCGGATGGTTACTATTACATTTTGAAATTTCTTTTACTTACTTTTTATAGAGTCGCAAAACCTGCGTACTCACCAACTATTTTTATAGTTGACCCATTTTCGAAACATTCTTTTCAGGTAAACATAGGGATCACGAGCTTTAAACGGCTTGCTTTTGGGAAGAATTATTATTGTGTACCTTTGGTTGTAGTCATGCATTTTAGACACTTTGTATTGATTCAGGATTTTCATGTATTCGTACATTCGTTAGAAGCATGTAGTATGGTTCAATGTAATGCACAACTTTCCTTTTAGTTTCTCTTGTACTTGTGTTCAATGCGATATACCGGTTACATCCCGTACTTCTGCCTTGGTGGGGTGTGACAGACTTGGTATCAGAGCTCTGGTTATAGAGAATTAGGTTTACCCGAGACTAGACCTAGACTATAACTCTTAGTTTATTGCATTGAACCGTAGGAATTATATGTGCATTGCATACTACCTCTTTCTTGTCTACGACACATTGCTTCGTCATAATCATGTCATCGTCACAGCACTACGCGTACTCTTTGATGATTCCGGTTACGTTTGCGGTAATCTATATCCGCCTCTATCTGTCTTGGTGTTACCTCGAGCTGTACCTGTACCTACACCGCACCTGCATCTAATCCAGTTCTGGAGTCGACTTTCTTATTTAACATTTATTGTTTTCACTTTGTGCGGTATATACTTGCTTTGGTGATCTGCTGGATTGGATGGCTAGAACTTTCGCCATGAGATATGACAGACAGAATTGCTCGATCTAAAGGGAACCCGAGGTGGAGAAGCAGGACTAAACGGGAGAGAACTCTACGGGTCAGGAGACCCATAAACCTTTTTTTTTGCTGGATCATTGGATCCACGTATATGTACAAATTTGTAGCATGACTTGCTCGACTCTGATTTGGGGATCTCTGCCCTATTATTACTGTCTGACTTCCACCACACACTTTTTATTTTATTAGAGGACGCCAGTTGTTCCCCTCTATCATTACCTCCATCCAACAACAGCCTTAGTCTGTAGATCCATGAGTATTGGTACAAATAATTAAAAGTGATCAGATAGAACATCCACACTTTTACGTGAAAGTGCAACACGATGACGTGATCCAATGAACATTCCAGTTCCTTTTTTTTAGTTGAGAGCTTGGGATAGGGGAAGCACTGTAGGGACCATGCAGAGTAAATTATCATTACGGGTGCACACGTAATCATAATCTGTAGCGCATGAGAACTCTAGTGAGTCTTATTGTCCGAGTTAATGTTCACGATTAATCTGTATTTCTAGTCCCGATTCCTAGTCATCCGAATATTGATCGAAACTATCGTAACCTTAGGGTTGAGCCGAATACATCGAATGATGCGATAGGCTACCTTAGGTGACATGGGAATTTATATTGTCTCTTTTATCTTTAAATCGTAATGGATCCAAAACTCTTATCAAGATTTCTTTTGCATAAAAATTTAGACCGAGACACTGAAGAGATATGTTCTCAGTTGATTTAACCTCGGTATTTGGACCGAATTTGGCAATTATTTGTTAAGTATTGCTTCACATTTGAGATCTAGCTAAAGATTTTCTCATTTCAATTTTGTTATATGTTCATCAACGCAAGCGACTACTCTCAGTCTAGCGTGAATCAGACCACGACATTTCTAACTCCCCTAATAACGTTCTCGTAATTCTGAAGGAATAAGAGAAATTCGAATTTCATCTAATCAACTCCTTAGTGGATCTTGAGAAACAGAGATTTTCTCTCATCTATTTTACTTTCTAAATCATATCCCTTGAGATTTTACTGGCCACGTAAATTCAGTATAGGACTTTACAACGCTCGACACTTGCAGTAAGTGTACGACTATCATCGGAGGTCTCGGTATAATCTCGTATTTTATCTTATAATCAAAACATACTCTAACATCGATGGAGAAATTCCTTAAAGAAATATAAGCTTATTTTTCTTAGACAATATAACCTTTCTATACGATCGTTCGTATAAATCCTCATTTCGGTGTTTGTCATTCTCACTATACTCCTGATAAATATTCTTAATAATTCAGTTTTACACCTACTTGAAATTTCCATTGCAAGTGCTCTGCACTCACTATGGTAATTTGGTACACTCAATCCTGATTCTCTTAACCGCGACGCTAATATTGTGGAAACCTAACTTGAGAAACTTGTTTACTTGGGAGGAGCCATCTTTACGACGTTCATTGTCATGTTTATTTCTATCATTTGTATTTCTACTATGGTCACTGAGCGACTTGTGCTCAGGATTCTTTTGGTTGGATTTAAAAAAACTTTTTATTTTTGGGATAACTATGGCTTAGTATGAAACTAATGCCCTTTTTTTTGTGAACATTGCTATGTATGTTTTGCAAATATTGATTTCTCCTGGTGCTTCAATGCCTTATTGAAAACCATTTTAATGGAGAAAATGAAACTTTATGTTGGAATGATTATTTGTGTACCGAAAATTTTATTAGTAATCATTCAAAGTTTATTTATGGTGATTATCCCTATTTGTTACTCTACGTATACTGTCCTTATAGATCCGAATAGGATAGTCTCATATCCTTTTTGTACATGCTCTCCATCAAATATCATTTTGTTGATTGACTTTCTGATTTCCAACTAGGTAGAGACGTATACGCATCCCTTACTCTCCGTCACCTGTAATTAGAAAGCCTTAGAGCAACTACTGTTTAGAAACGACTTCTTAACACGTGCCCTGAAGGAATATGAATCTATGACATTCAAACACTCATTCCATCAAATTTATGGCTTAAACCCTTATGCAAAGGATTTTAGGCTATAACTAGTATGGGTGAAATACGAAATGGTAAGTCATAGTGGTACCGTTCGAAAGCCAAGAAAGTTGCAGGCATACTGTACTACCAGTTATTGACGGATAATCTATTTAACTCCCTTCAACGCGAGATCTAAGGACAAACTCTGAAACCTTATGGTCCGTTTCCACCGAATTTAATGGAAAAGCGAGGACCTAAGTTGAAATTTGAAAACATTTTCATTTGAAAGATGTGTCCTAAAATCATAGGAGGGAAATTTTGAATTTATTTATGTGTTTTACGATTCTTAACCAATTAAAGTTGTACACTACCAGGAAGAGGAACAAGGGACGAATCATAGTTGACTCTACTCTCTTGAAGATCCGCTTGAAATTGCATTATCCTTAAGGGACCTATGAGCATGACATCCTCACATTTGACAAATTCATGAAGTTTTACTTGATCCTATCCTATTTTCTGATGTCTACTTTATGAGAATCAACCCCATGATAAATTGACAATGATATTATATCAAAGTCTACCAATTTTTTAGGTTAGAAAGCTCATAATCATTTTCGGGGGACACTATTTTTATAAGATTATTTCCACAACGTGACTGTTTATTTTCTCATCTAGATGAATAACGGATTACTTCCGAATCATTTCAATACACATCAAGAAAGATGTAGACGCCTAATGTATCCTGACAAATTTGGACGACTCAATGTGAGGAGTAGACCATCTTTTTAATATGGACTTCTTGTTAAAATATCAGAATTCCATTTCTGACCGTTAACCAAATTCGACTGCTGGTGGTTGTCAATTCAATGTCCAACTATTGAACTGGCACCTAGTTTTTTTTTAACTAATCTACTTGATTAGACCGTTCTGGATTTTTAGTTACTTGCTCTATCTATATCTTATCATGACTTGATTATCATATAACCCATTGCTAACTTTTGGCAATAGGTATATGAACCTTTAATTGAAAATCACCAAACATGGTTATATTATATCGAGACTAATATGCGAGTTAATACCAAATCCTAATGCTTTCTGGTGAGGTGTCATTGCTGACATCTATTTTATAATGATAACTCATTTTCTATAACACTTGATAGGATTGAGTAAATTTGACTCTTAACAAATTTATCTCGACAGAATCCTAGTATAATATCCTTTGTTTGTTAATCTTTGGTTTCACGACTCGAGTTTGGTACAATCATACTGGTACTCATTATATACTTGCTTTGTAAAGCTTTAAGCTTGGATTTCTCGTTATTAATTCATTCTCTAATGACTAATCATCACTCTTCAATTCTAGTACAAGAAGTGTGAATCTCGTCCTTTTGTTATGTTGATTTTCAAAATTCACTTGTATCTACTTTTACGGTTATGTCGTATACACACCAACCATGTTGTATCGCCCTATGATGCAACACTGTACAAACTATTGAATAGTGACTACTATTACTGACAATCACAAGGTACAACAACCCGGGATTTCACAGTGGACGTGGGAACAAATTTCAATAGATTTCGTTACTAGGCCTGCCTAGAAATTTAGGCGGCTATGCTTCATTTTGGGACATTGTTAACTAATTAATGACTAACTCTGTACATTTCCTATTTATCCGAGAGGACTTCTGGATAGAAAAGCTAGCTCGACTGTATAGTAGTGAAATTGTAGCAAGGCATGGAGTGCCTGTTTCCTTTATCTCCGATAGGGATAGTCGCTTTACATCCCATTTCTGGCAGACAATACAGAAAGCTTTGAGAACGCTCTTAGATATGAGCACCACTTACTATCCTCAAATCGACGGTCTAAGTGATCGAACTATTCATACCTTGGAGGATATGCTAAGGGCTTGTGTGATACAATTTGGTGGTAATTTGGATACTCTTTTACCTTTGGTCCGATTTCCTTACACTAATAGTGATCACACTACCATTAAATGAGCACCATTGGAAGCTCTGTTTTGACACAAATGTTGATCACCATTTTGTTGTGCTAAAGTTGGTAGTAATCATTTGATTGGTATTGTTATGTATAAACTAAAGCTACCATAGTACATGATATGACCATCCTTTATAACCTATGATATTTTTTATCGCTATGATACATTTTTTATTCCAATGAGTCGTGGTGATTCTACCCACTCTTTGGATCTTAATAGCACATCTCATACTATAATTTTATGGTTACTATTTATAATAGTATTCTTTAATGGCACCAAGCCGAATGATACTTTTCCTTGCTCATAAAAGGATACTGAATCACCGGGATTTTGTATCATAATATCATTCTGGATTTGTACCAATTTGTATACTTGTGTATATCAATCCTATGACGGATTTCTTAATCTTCTGAATAACACCAGCAGTGTACTTTTTGACTGATCTGGTGAAACAATGATCTATAGACTCTTTGGAATTCGAAGGATTTTTCTCTCATGATTATTCAATTTTCTTTTGAGCCTTTCTAAGTGTAACATACTCTCTATGATTCTTAGATCTCGATTTGTCAAATCTCCCCGCTGTATCTAAGAAACTAGATTTCCCTTGATGATCGTACATGAATCAAGTTACGAAAAAGAACTTGTCAACTATTATACCAGTTGAATTTCGGGACGAAATTCTGTTAACTGGGGAGAATGTGACAACCGTGACTTTTACGGTCAACACCCGTGTTCGACGAGTTCGTATAATAATAATAGTATTATTATTATGTGAAATATACTTTCAAACGAAAGGAACTCGTTAATGAACGAAAAATAATAGCAAGATTTATTTGGGTGTTATAATGTCAAAATTTTGATCAAGTTCTAGTTTATACGCGTTAACACCCGAGTCCAACGGTTTCGTAAATTTTAATTTAAATCCGAAAGGATATATATTTACGAGACGCAAGGACTCGAGGGAAAATAATAAATTATAATAAGTTATTTCTGAGTAAAATAACGTCTCCATTTTTATCGGGTTCGTTTAAGCGAAAAACCGACACGCGATCGGAGACCATGAGGCTATAAATACCCCAAATCCATCTCCCTTTTCTCATTTACAAATCCAGAGAAAAAGTTAGTGAGAGAGAGTGGAGAGGATTTCGGCGAAGTAGTGGTGGTCCGACGGTGGTGTGTGGCGGCCAACGGTGGTCCGGCGCGGTGGTCGGTGGCGGCCGAAGCCCGTTTTTCACCCGGAACCATTTATCGATGCTACGAACGCAATGGTAAGCTCAGATTTCTCTAAATCCTTGCTTAAATTCGTGAAAAAGAGTTTTTAAAATCTGTCCAGAAAGTTTTATGCATGCGCAGTTTTAAATATCGGACGATCCCCAGAAATCCGACCGTTAGAAATGCATGAAATTTGGATATGATGTTTTTAACACATAGACGCAAAACTCTACCAGAGGAATTTTTGATCAGAGCTCTCTAGGTATGCTTTTCATACCCTCGAATGTGACTGATCGGATTTTCGGATTTGAAAAACGGGTCTCAAAGAATCGTCGATCCCCGGAGATCCAACCGTTGGATCGTGACGATTTTTGGACAGTAGTTTCTTAGCACAAATATGAATGTTTGCACCGTAGGAAATTCCGATCAGATAAATGGAACTATATTTTTGAATACAAACAGATTGTAACAGTTTATAGGACCGAAACAGGAAATTGATCCGGTTGCATGGCCATCCAAACGGCATTGCATGTCAATTTTGAGCATATGGAAATGCTCGGGAGATAAAAACGATCCTAATGGTGTTTTTGGTTCGTATTGCATTTGAAATACGGGAGGTTCCGCGTACGCGAACCATTTATACGAAAGGTATAAACTTTACCCGTTAAGATTTAATTTTATGTTAGAATAGTTTTATGAGTCATTGGTTGGGAATTGAACCCGAAAACATTTATTATTGAGATATTTGATATTTTGAGTGGTTATTAGGTTATAAACCCAATACCGGTTCACGTGGAACTAATATATTTATTTTTATACAACAATTGTTTTTGATGGATTTTTATAAACTTTTGATTTAGCTTCCAAATTTATTTTTAAAAAGTAGTATTTATATAAAAAGTGAGATCTGGAAATATTGGTAACTAAACTATTTATAGATTATTTATTAAAATTTCACAAGTTTAACACATGAAAATTTGAGAAAAATACTTCTGAGTATTGAAAAATTCTAGAAATTGGACAGTAATTGTTATATGATGAACTAAGACTCCTGTCCAAATTTTATAAAAATTAGAGTTGTTTAAGTATGTGTTTAGTATTTATAAAGTTTAAACGGATGATTTAGGGTTTGTATACTTCTGGATAAAATCAGGACTTGAAACTTGGTATGGGATTATATATTGACTTAAAACTAATATGGTAAAAATTTGGTGAAGTTTTATTGTGTTTAACTATTTTTTCCAAATTTGTAAATTTTTAAAAATATTAAATTCATATTAAATAATCTGGATATTTGAAAAATATGAAAATTGTTCAGAAATTTTTATTTATATATATGATCAATTGGTATAAATTTCAAGTAGTAACTTTATGTCTAAGTATGGTTTTGGAATTTTGATCCATTTAAATTTTATAAAAAGTTATTAATTTAGGAAATTTTTATATAAAATTGATTTTATAAAAATTCTAGGGAATTTTGGACAGAAGTATAAACTCATTTAAAACATAAAATTTGACTTTTTAAATTGGGTGCTAATATCACACTAATACCCTAATTTCGGAAGAATCGGATTTTTAAACCGTAAACCGGACTTTACGCGTGTAACCGCGTTTTTGGTCAAACGAAACTGTGACTTGAGATTTTATCACATATGACATTATAACTACTGATATTCATTAATAAAATCTAAAACTTAAGGTTTCAAAGTCACGAATTTATATAAAGGCTCGTTTTACAACTTTTGAGCGGTTCGTACGTGTGTGCACGGGTTTTGGGTATGCAACCGACTATATAGCCACTTTTGAGTAGTAGACTCAGTTTTATACTTTAGGCGTCCTAAATGCTATTTTTTTATGTCTACTTGGTTAGTAGGACTCGGTTAGGACACCTGTTTTTGCGGTTCTTGCGGATTTAGCCGTACCTTAGTAGCACTGAGTTGCTAGCCACACTTTGTTTGCATTTGGCTGCTGGCCTTTGATAGAATTTGGATGTTAACCGTACTTTACGGTTTTTGTTGACTATGTCACACTTATCACCGACGTTGTTCAGGTGAGTTTCGCGGCCCCACTTTTTATTTTTACTGTTTTACTGGGGAAAAGATGTTTCACTCTACATGTTGTTACTTGGGATTAGGGTTACCTGGGTTTACTTATGGATGTATTAAGTCCCCACTTTAACGCAATCAATTAGCTTGGATAGTCGCTGGGAATTATGAATAGTACTATTTGAGTTGACACCCCCGTCTAGGGTTGGTCGCGCCAACCAGACTTGTAGGGTCATTTGGACGCATAATTAGCCATAGTAGGTGTTCACATTCGACACCTGGATACAGGGGCAACAACTAGTCTGACGGTTTTGATTGTGACTCAGGGTAATTATATCTTAACACGTGTACTTGATCATCTGCGGATGGTTACTTTTACATTTTGAAATTTATTTACTTACTTTTTATAGAGTCGCAAAACCTGCGTACTCACCAACTATTTTTATAGTTGACCCGTTTTCGAAACATGCTTTTCAGGTAAACAGTTATGGGGATCACGAGCTTTAAACGGCTTGCTTTTGGGAAGAATTATTATTGTGTACCTTTGGTTGTAGTCATGCATTTTAGACACTTTGTATTGATTCAGGATTTTCATGTATTCGTACATTCGTTAGAAGCATGTAGTATGGTTCAATGTAATGCACAACTTTCCTTTTAGTTTCTCTTGTACTTGTGTTCAATGCGATATACCGGTTACATCTCGTACTTCCGCCTTGGTGGGGTGTGACATAACGATCCGAACATGTTTTGGCTTCGTTACGCGTCTCAACAAATGGAAGAATATAATGTAGAGAAAAAGAGAAGATTAATTTGAAAAGAAAAAAAGAAGAGATGTAAATTCTCGCTCTCGACCTTGATCAGATCATTGGCCCCGACAAGCCTTTCTCGAAAGGAAACAAAACGAAATCAAGGCAAAATATGGAATCAAGTAGTTTTTTTATATTATTTGAACGTTTATGTAACTTTTTTTTTGTTATTTGAATTTTTATTTCTGTCTATTTTTATTATAATTTTTATTTATGTTTTTTTAATAAATTTATTAGTTAAACGAATATTAAATTAAAATGTATTTAATGATCACTCACTCACTTAGGTATTTTCTTTGATAAGTAAGTGTGGTGTGAGAAATGAAAGTTTTCACCTCACTTGATACATGCTCTAAGTATGCGATTCACACACACAAAATCAGACTCAGTCTGATGTGTGTGAGACGAAGCCAAGAAGAAAAAGGGCAGGGAAATCAAAACTTCAATCCTTCCAAGATCGATTGCATGTTGAAATTAAAGAGAGATTTTTGATTAAGAATGATTCCTGAGTGAAAGACAACCGAGGTATGTTGCTCTAAACCTAATTGATAGATTGAATGATGTTGTTTTGATTAGAGGCTATAAACCGAAAACTGTTGCTGGAAAAGATATTAATTATGATTTCTCATGTTGATTTCATGATTAGATTATCCATATTTCCAGGAATTGTGAATTCACTGGGGTGTTGGACTAGAGTCGGTTCTATAGTTTAAAGTATGGCTTCACATGAATTTCTTGTATAAATGATGGAATTATGTGAGTAGATGATTATAAAAATAAAGGTTAATTGCTAACTGATGAATTGTGTTACTTAATACCTTACTAACTTATGTAATGGATGATTAGAAATCCCCTATGAATAAGATTTTATGACTAAAGATGTATGCACATAAGTTGTTTGTTGAAATGCCCCAACCAAAAGAAGACCATATATATGTTGGTTTAGTAAACTGTATAATTTATGTTTAGTAGGTTAAATTGCTCCGGTACCCGTAACATAATTAGAAGGGGTTGTTCGAGTCATAGTTGTGTTCATTGAATGTGAAACGGAGTTTTGATCTTAATAAATTCAAGTTAATAAAGCTGATGGAAAATAAAAATTATAGTTGCTAACCTGTTTTCAAATATTTGTATAATATCAACGGTACCTCCGTTTAATGTGTATGATATATGTTTGAAAAGCCCTTTGGATATACTTTGCTTCATCTTTGAATATAAGATGTAAATTTTGAATTAAAATGGGTCAAAACAACAGGTTAAAAGGGCTATTCAGATTGTGCAATAAGCTGATTGGGATTATTTTTACTTATGTCCTGTTTTTCTAAAATCATATAAAATCAACCATTGACCCGATTAAAGTGATTCTTTTTTAGTTGAAAACTTTGTTGAGTGTCGTTTTTCCAAACTTTTAGAAAGAAGGAAAACAAGTTCGTTAAGTGAGTCAAACCAACCATTTACAACAGCTGCGTAGAAAAGAGCTGCACAAAAATAAGCTTGATAAAATATTAACTAATGATGAATGGTTGTACACCTTTGGGTTAAACTTGGAATATGGATGTCTAATGGTAAATTGTAACTATTGAAGTGTGTTCGAAGTATTTAAATTATTCCAAATATGATATTATGCTAGTTCTGTACAAACAGGTCATTTGGATAAATGGTGTGAGCATGTGTGGAAGCCACAAATTAGATGGTTATCTATTAGTTTGAAACTAAGTATGTTGTATGCTCTTAGCCAAGATGATAAGCTGATTTAATGGAAAAATGATCTTATGTTGTTAAAGTAGATATTAATGTCATGAATTTGACAATTGGCATGCTTTGAGTTGACTTCAGGAAAGTCAACGGGTTGATGGAAGAATTCAAGATACAATCAATCCTACGGGCGAAAGTGAGTGACTCGAATTTGGGTTCAATTAAAATAGTCATAATAATGATTTGGGATTCTTATGGTTAATGTGTTTTTATTATAATTATTGTGTATTGCTTAACTAAACAATGTCGTATCGTTTTGACGGTGTTTTGGGGGTTTGAACCCATAAAGAAATGGTGTAAACTAATATTGAGTCGGGTGATACAAGTGCTGATAATTTAGCATATTCCAGAATTTAATCGGTTTTAAAATATTCATAGTAAATTGACCGGATGTTCGTTCGAGTTGTATTATACATTGACGGAAAGCTCTATGAGTCTACTTTACTTGTAATTTTTAGTTGAGGTGAAATACCTATTGAAAGTGGGTGTACACGTTGAATTCTTACAGTCACGCAAGGCTGGTTTGAAACGGGAATTTTATAATATTTATAAAATTGTTGGGGATTAACCGAGAACTCGTTAGGGTTGTCTTTTATATGGTTGTAAACCTCAAGGTGTATAAAACACTTTTGATGAGGTATATCTTGATCTAGAATAAAATAAAATGGAGGGATTTCGGTTAAATTGTGGGGTTTGATGTAATCATAGTGTCACAAGTTTGTAACGCGGTTTAAATATACTTTTACTGTATATGGCGGTTAAGGGGATTTACAAACCAAAGGCGGGTTAATGTTACAAACTTAATAATGGTGAGTGGCGGGGGAAATAATAAGCTGTTAACCGGGCGGGTTGTGGTGTGAAATACAATGAATGTCGGTGTGTTATGTTGTTTAATCTTTACGGTGCGAATTAACCTACTAACGGTGTTTGTAGTGTTTTAAATTCGCATCATCAGGGATATCAAAGGTGAAACGACCCGGTTTCGGGATCGGGAGAGGAAGTGAAAAACAAGAAGTATACAACGAAGTTTTAAATCGTTGTGGGAGTCGTGCCTCGGGGGTGAAGCATGACACGCTTCGAGTTTATATTTTTGAATTATATTTGTATAATTATGTGGAATGAGAGTACTCACTTAGCTTCGGCTAATATGTTGTGGTGGTGGTGACGTGCAGGTATGAAGAGTTGTTTATACATGGATGTGGTCAAGATATGTGGATTACGCGGGTATGCTTTGATTGCATATCTTTTGGAGATTAATTGGAGGCGTTTATCTTAGAGTAACGAGAGGGTCAACGAGGAGGATTAACCCAACTTAAAAGATAAGTGAATAAAGAAGCCATTTCCGATTATTTGGGCTAGGTGGTAAACACATAATTATATATATATATATATATATATATATGGTCACGGGGATAATACCATAAAAAATATTTGAATTGTGAGTTAACTAACCGGTGGGTGATGTCATGTGACAGTTTTGGATGGTGAAACACTTTGGTGATCAAGTCAAGGGATCGGGTCAATGGGATAGATATTTGGAGTTGTCGTGGCCTATGATTTTGCACTGTCGTTTTGTAAAGTCATTTATTTACACTGTGTATTGTATTGGTATTTTGGAGTACCAAATCCATGTTGATTTATTGTGTGTCGATGTGTCCATGGAAGTTTTAGCCACTTGGTTTGGTTATATTTGGGGTCTAAATAGGTTGATGTTTCGTAAGGATTGTCCATTTTATGAACGGGTCAAGTTGAAATTTTATGAGAAAACTCGGGTGTGTTTTATAAGTATATGTCCTTTGGGTGAATGTGGGTGTACTATTATATGTGTCCTTTTTGATGAAATGAGTTCTTATTTATAAAGAAAATTTTGGGCCTATTTTCGGCATGGTGATAAAATTTTATTTTATAAATTTCGTTTATTACACTAACCCGAACCATTAGATTACGCATTTTCGGGATGTTATAAGTCTACCCTCCTTAAAAAAGGATTCGTCCTCGAATCGTGCGTCAGCAGAAACCAACACGACTCATCCTTCCGTTCTCACTCGTGCACTAAATCCATTTGATGTCAAGCCTTCACCTTCACCATTATCGAATCTGTTCCTTGCTTGTGACTCGACCACCACCTTTGATGTTCAAAGGACTCTTCTCCATTGCCCGCTTTCAGCTTTGGGACATGTAGCTTTCACCTACTCCTTCCCCCACCTATCGTTCCTCTAGCCATTAATCAGACGACACTTAACTTGTCTGCACGTCTTCCCACCCCGCGTCCTTAACTAACATGCTATAGAGTGGTCTGCTTAACTTCTCTCCTTATACCTTAATCGTCACCCTGCGATGATTTCTCAAAACTCAGGCACCACTGTCTCGCTTGTAAAGGTATTACATTGCTCCTCCCTAATGATCTCCAGGAGCTTGTACAAGGCTCATATCTACAATCATGCGTTCATCTACCGAGGTACTTCTCCACTTCATTACCATATGTACAACGCACTCCTTTAAATATGCACCTAACTCTCAGCACTAGGGTTATCATCATCAGCTCTCGGTGTTTCCCAAAAGCTCCCTTATCGCCACTAGGTCTGTTTCAACAGCTAAACATTGGCTTTACTCCAATGCTCCACCGGAGCTCCCTTTAAGCGAGTTGTAAGTTTGCCAGCGTAGGCCTTTACTTCTTAGTCACTTATGTGCAATCCTACACTTACCTTTATCCCGTTCCACTTTTCTCGTCATTGTTCTATCATTGCCACACAATCACCGATCGCGTCTCATTAATCAAGTACGAACATGAAGTCCGTCTTATCACTATCTTCAGCCACCCCTGGTCTCGTTTAGAGTAATTATTTCCACTCCTCTTGTATCTCACCTTGACATAGCTCTCTAAACAGGACATATTCCATGGAGATCCTTTCGTCACTTCAATTTCCTCATGCTGGAATCTTCAGTTTCTCCATATTGATCACGTCATAACTATCTGCAATCAAGCGTCCACGTAACGCTTTCATCATCAACTATCACAGCTCTACCCATTGGCTTCGTGCTCCGAATTCTCGAGATATAAGCATAGGCATCTCATAAGAGCACCTCGCCGGTCATCTAGAAAATATTAAAACTCTTTGTTTCACCTCTACGCATTAACGTCGAGAAAACGTCAAGATAGAAATACTACGCTCGATCACGCTAGCTACTTGTCCTATGCACAATTAAGCGAGCACTACCAGGACACATAACATATGGTCATAATAACAAAGCCTATCATGTTCGGAGTATGTATAGGTATAGCATCTTATCTGTCTAAGTTGCACAAAGCACACACATAACTAGCCAGACCTGAGCAAATCTACGTGTTGTACAATATGACCTTGTCATTAATAGACACACAAGCTCCTGAACCCTACCTTCTATTCATTAGAACGGTAGCCGCTGCCACACGTCATCACATACTCACACAGAGTTTACCCAGTCGTACCCCATACCCCATACGGGTCGTACCAATGTTTCAAGATGACATACTACTCAGTCTAGACACAAGACATCACTCTACACATTCATACACATAATATTTATAATCCTAATTTCCCATAGGACCTCGTCCTAAACATTTACACCTACTAAGATGTATAATCATAACTCCCCACAGGACCATGTCCTGAATACTCACACAAGGTGCAATGCACCCATTACACTTCAAACCATCACCTAGACATTAACACATAGGTGACACTATCATACGACCGTTGACAGAGACAAATTCAAAATCCATGTCTATATAAGTCTACTCACACCATCTAATCAACCATGCTCTAGTACCACATCAAAATCACATTTAAATCTAACCCACATTATTTAGAATGCAATCACACAATCACATTATACCGCACATATTCCACTATTGTAAACACAATCATTCATTGTCACAAACACAATTATCATTAATTATGTTCGAATCGTCATGCGGTAAGACTCACACTAATTGCTAAGACCAAATAATCACTATTTGAACTGAGCATCACTCCACGTAAACGTCTAATCAGTCATAACGTCAATTCACTCCGAGATTTCCCATGGCAACTGCCATCTTATCTAATCATCACACAATCGAGCATCCCAAAGACTGCATGCAAAATCACTACTAGACTACATCAGGTGCATATGATGTGTCATCTTCTCCTTCTCCTGAAATAGAGCCCTCATAACTGACACCAGTGGTCGATCTCTCAACCATGCGGGTCCACATCCTGGGGGAAAATCACGTACAACTCGCATTTCTCTCCTTTTCCATCCCATCTTTCCAATCATAGCTACACGCGGTATGTCGCCGATCGAAGCTCTAGTCACACTTGGCATGAGAAGCGCCAACAATACTTCTATCTCACTAGCAGTTTCACCCACAGCGATCGTCGTCTTGACTGGTCATTCTGCATTCCTCTTAGTTAGAGTTCCACATTTGCCCAATCTCGTACGCTTTGTCTTAGCCACCTAATCCTACTCAAGATAGAATGCTGAGTGGCTACTATGGGTATGGGAGTAATCATAGACTGCCAAATCACAGTAATCAAGTGCAATTTGGTGGTCCACATCACTGCTCGGATTCTAAACCTTTCCCATCATACTCACACTAACTTTCTACCTTCACTCACACCGGATGCACATGCATCCCACACAACTCATATAAAACCACACAATAATCTATCAAGTTCTCATAATAATGACAGTTACACACCACATATGGTTACACGCAAATTCACTAAACCATGCTTACACACCAAACTATCTAACATAACGCAATTAATGCTACTCCATATTACTTAACTCACGAAACATGATTTCACCAAATCAAACCACACAACTTTACATAGTGTTACACTGCATAATTAACACACTAACAATTTATGCATAACTCAAAAAGACGTACCGCTTGGCTCGCGGTTACTTATGGTGGCATTCGTTTCACCCTCGTCCCATTTTCATTTTAAGTTAACGCATTTTATTTTTACAAAAACACCGATTTTCTTTTAAACCTCGGCTCTGATACCAACTTGTAAGACCCCGACCCGGGTATCCTACAGTTGATTCTCATAACGGGTCGTCCTCTTGGAAAGACATATATTTGTAGATCCCCGGTGTCTTGGATCATTATGTGCGAGTATGTGAGGAATGCCCATGACTAGGTGGAGAATCAAGCAACACAAACTAAAACCGACAACAAACAAGAGTCACTTTAAACTTCGTCTATTGATTATCACAGCCGATTACAAGTTACAAATGTAGGCGTACATAACAATTTCACTAACCAGCTATATATACCAATGGACCTGATGCCTACGTACTTAACAAGTGCGCAAGACTTTGTTCCTGAGTACTTAGCAAGTACGCAGACATTGTTCTTGCATACTTGCTAAATACACAGGTTATACAACCTGCGCACTTAGTATAAAAGACGATTCCAAAACTAAGTACATACATACATGATTACAACTCGATAAACCAATACATACAGATACTGAAATACAAATACAAATACATAAAGGACATATACAAAAGCAGAGACAAATATCCAGAGTGTGTCACAAAACGTGCTCCAACAAACTCCCCCTTGACAACAGCTCTGGATTGTATTCGGTCTTCAAGCTCTTTTAGCTTTAGCTTCCCATCTTCATCTTGTAGTCAAGGCAAAACTAGACCAACTTGTTGTATCTTGATGCTAGAAGCTTCGTCAATTCGTCTGTGTATATGCAATACTTGTCATTCAGAACCGTCAGATCTTTCACAGAGAAGTAGATGAAACAGATTTCATCAAAAACCATGATAAGTTCTATGGATCCAAGTTTCCACTTTTGGACCTGGACTTGGCCATCACCACCGCCTCGCCCGGTTTTGGATCCATGTACTAGTACCACATGTTACCAAGGATATCCTGAGATAACTTGCTTAGGGGTATCCTGGTTTCACATAGCACTGGGTTGTAGACCAGCTTCCTTAGGCTTTTGTTTGTCATGGGATGTCTAACGTTCTTGTCCCGGACTCTCTTGGTCATTTGAGGCTTAAACATCTCGAAGCCCTTTGCTACTATGTGACTAGTGTCACCAAATAGCTCACAATTTGCTAAGTTCACTAGGTCGCACTTAGGCAAGGAGCTGAACGCCTCACTGGTTGGTTTCAAGTACTGAACCCCACCAGCTCGTTTGATTGGAAATAGCTTCTTGTCGTCTTCAAACCTGGCAGATAAGATCATACCTGTTGCTCCATGCTTTTCTAGGATTGAAGACTTTTACCAAGCAGAAGGCTGTGTAGGTCTTGAGCAGACCTTAAGAACATAGATCTGCGGAGAAATATTCAAACAGTCCGGATCGAGAGGCGGAATCTCTGGATCCGGTATCACTCTCGAATCATAAATGGTAGAGACGGGTGCGGGAATCACATACACGAACATAAATGTATAAAAGTGAAGAAGAACAGATAATTGAAAGCATAAAACATATGATTCTTTGATTGAAATGAAAATAAAAGCTCATCATACACTAACAATTAGTCTCACCCCAAGGTGAGCTCCCCCTGGGGACACACACACACACTCCTAATGGGTATTCTACTATATATAGGAGGCCTAATGTGCCTTGTTTTCCAAGCCACCGCTAAAGAGGCCTGAAAAACAGGCATCGAAACTAGGTAGTTTCGATTGAACAAATGTTCAACCGAAACTACTAGTTTCGATACTATAGTTTCTATTGACATCATCAGTCTGAATTCTATACCCAACAAGCTGACTCTTCTTGAACCATCCCTGAGGATACTTGTTCAACCATTCGTCAGTAGCAGCAGCAGGTTGGGGATCAGTGGGAGAGGCTTTAGTCGAGGTTGCTGCTCCACTAGCCTCAGCAACATTTTCAGACTCGACTGGAGCCTCAACAATCTCTCCATCCTCAAGCTCGTAAACTCCCTCGCCGTTACCCTTAGGGAACTCCACAAACACATCCTCATCATCAACATCCCACTCATCATCAGACTCGATCTCTTCTTCCTCTAGATTATTGAGAGCATCGATCTGTGCTTATTTGGAATAGTCCGGCTCAATAATGACGTCATCAGATAAGTCATATAAAACTCTAGCCGTAGACTTTGCTTTACCACTCCCACCAGCACCCGAAGTATCACCGCCACTGTTGTGCTGAGTAGACTCCCCCTCAACTATAGTCACAACAGAGATTAGAACAACCATCAAAGCTTGTTGCTCACCTCCACTAGGACCTGCTTCAGGATCCTTGTCTTTGTCGTCATCCTTTGTCAAATCTACCGGATGACAAGCCTCATCACCACTCGGCTTCAGCTTCTCCTTCTCCTTCTCTTTGTCTTTCTCTTTCTCCCCGTGAGTAGCAAGCTTGGCGGTCAACTTATCCACTAGTTTGACCATCATTTTATGTTCTTTCCTTTGAATAACCATTCTTAGCTCCATGGTTAATCTCTGCCCCAAAATCATGTCATTAGTCTTGAAGATCAATTCATTCTGGGCCATCATGCTTTTCAACCGCTCCTAGGTCCCTTCCCTTTGGTTTCTCAATATTATGAATTCATTCACCAAAGAACTTATCTTAGCATGTTGAGCTTCATATTCTTCCTTTGACTTCCGAACTGTTTCGAGCAAACCAGCCACCTGAGACTCTAGTGTAGTAATACGAGCTCATGGGGATCAGGATCCCTGGATGTAGAGGCTTCGACATTGTGGGTGGGAAAAGAGAATAGCTTATCAAAGTCGAACCCTTGGGTAAAATCACCAAAGGCATAGGGTTGCCTGATGGGTTGAAGGGTAATTGTTGGGATTGTGGGTGGGATTGAGATTGGGATTGTGGTTTTTTCAAAGGGGGAGGGGTGATAGTAACTGACTCAGTCTGAATGGAATTCGTCACTATCACTTGCTGGACAATTTCAAGTGGGAGGGATTCTATATCAGGCACCTCCTCTGAGACCGTAGAAGCAACCACCTCAACAGTAACACGTGGTTGTGTCCTCCGTTGGTAAAGCTGAGTTGAGACTTGAGTTGTTGTAGTGATCCCCTGATGTTGAGCACGAGATTCAAGATCTCTCATGAAGGCATCAAACGGCCTATCATTTTTCTACTTAACTCGTCTCTCTGTTCTTTGTCTTTGTACTTCCGTATCCGACTCTGGTTCATACACACTATCGGTACTGCCTTGTCTTCGTCTCTTGGAGGACGAATCGGGAAGGGATACCTTTTCCGTTCTCCTTGGGTGTGTTTGGTTTGGTGCATCATCAGAGTCAGATGAATCTGATTTAGTTGCTTCAGAATCCAACTCTTCAACACCATCTCCTCCTTCTTCGTCACCGCCATCACCAGACTCATCATGCTCATCGGAATGTTCACTTACCTCTGGCTCATATTCAACACTATACCATCTGAAATCAGGATGGGCCACATATGCTTCATTTATGAGGTGACCAAAGAGAGGTGTATGCTCAGGGGTAGGTTCTACATTGCCTGGCTTAAGAAACTGTACAAGCACCCTCTTGTCCACTCTTTTGACTTATAGTCTTTCTCCAATCTGTGGTAGATTGGGCAATGCGTCATTTATCAACAGTTGAACAAATCTCGGGTACAATAAGAATCTAAACCTCTCCGTTGCATTGATCTGATTGGTCATGGACTTGTAGATGTACTTGGAAAAGTTAAACCCCTTGTTCAGAGATAGGCCAACCATTGCGGCTGCCAAGTCGTGTCCAACAACATCCTTTTATGCGTTCCTTGCAAATAGGCACATGATTATGACGTGTACGAAGTCATGCCACTGATCAAGGACCCACATCTTCTTGTAGGAGGAATAGTCTGTGGTACTCACATATCTATCCTCTGTCTCCAGCAACCATCCACAAAGTAGTCTGGGTATGCTATAGGATCAGTCGGTAGATCCCGGAACTGTAGAACTCTTCTAATGGTATCTTTAGAAATGGCAATGTCATGACCTGCCATAGTATCCCTAATGACGTTTGGGGTTACAGTGCAGTCATGATCAACAGAATTCCAGAACTGCTCCATGTATGGTCTAGGGACAATCGGATCAGCAGATATAGCGTAGCTTATCTTGGATCGGTTAATAAAATCCACTATCTGCCGGTACTCAAGTGCAGCACCTTTCCACTCAGGTTGTGTCAGTGCTAAGAGGTTGACATTACTGCTAGAACACAAGATGAACACAATAAGAACAAATAGAATCATTGGAATGGAACAAATAAGACATAGTATAGCACATACACATTGAACTGAATTTCAGACTTAGTAAAATTTCTGAGTTACACTTCTTGCGTACTTGACAAGTACGCATGAGATTGTTCTTGCGTACTTAGTAAGTACGCCTGAGTTACTTCTTGCGTACTTACTAAGTACGCAGGAACCATTACTTAGAACATTTTTTAAAATCCAAAATAAAAAGATTCAAAGTTTTAGGTGATGATTGTGGTCACCACAAGGTCGAAAAACATGTTTAAGACCTATGGGACCAAGACCAACATCAATGCCATGCTAAAACCCGTCCATTTTGACCTATCCTTGGTCCGATGCTAAACCACGGTAACCCAAGGGGTCATAACCAAAATCAAAGTATGTTAAGGACTAATTTGGTAGACTAGAGCTTCAATTAATGATCTTAACCATGTTTGCGGTCACAATTTCACTTAAGAACAACCAAAATCGGTCAAAAATTCATAATCAAAACCCTAGGTTCAAGTATTCAAGAAATCAGTCCAACACAAGAGATTTTGCGGATGAAATGGTCCAAGATTCTCACCAAATGTTAGTTGGGTAAAGATGAAACTAAGATCGGGAAGAAAAATTGTTTAGGAACACACGAAATTTTGAGTGACTTTGAGTTGGGAGTATACAACAGTGCTTAGGTTTGAAAGTGACGAAACTAAAAAAATTTCTAACACCCGTATATATACCCTCTACACACATGCCTTGCGCACTTGATAAGTGCGCTAGTTTTAAATCCTACTTACTTACTTAGTACGCATGACTTATGTCTTGCGTACTTGGTAAGTACGCAAGGTTTAACCCTTGAGTACTTAACAAGTACGCTGAGACCTTTGTGTACTCAAACATCAACTCAAATTATGAAGATTTTCAAGTCAAATAGCAAACCAAATATGAACATTCAATCAAGAGGTTTTCAAAAACAATTCACGGAAGTTTAGCACAAACATTTTTGACTTTTCTTAACTTTTGAAAAACTGTATAGAAAATCTTTTTGTCATTTTTGATAAACATTGGATTTTACACAAACGAAAAATCTTTTTGGTCTTTTCCGAATAAAAATAAAGATAATATGCACAAGATTCAGATCCGGATATACAGCTTAGTACGCATGACTTATGTCTTGCGTACTTGGTAAGTACGCAAGGTTTAACTCTTGCACACTTAACAAGTACGCAGAGACCTTTGTGTACTCAAACATTAACTCAAATTATGAAGATTTTCAAGTCAAATAGCAAACCAAATATGAACATTCAATCAAGAGGTTTTCAAAAACAATTCACGGAAGTTAACACACATTTTTGAATTTTCTTAACTTTTGATAAACTGTATAGAAAATCTTTTTGTCATTTTTGATAAACATTGGATTTTACACAAACGAAAAATATTTTTGGTCTTTTCTAAATAAAAATAAAGATGATATGCACAAGATTCAGATCCGGATATACAGGAATATACACACAAGCTATTTTTGGTCAAAGTCATGAGTAGAGGATCATATCAGGCAATTATAAGCAAAAATGATATACAATAAACATCAAAGAATATGGGATCATGTCATGGATTACTACTTATTCTTACGTAATATGCAACATAAGAAAGTTAATTCAAGTTGACAATATTATAAGATTTGAAACCATAAGCATCTTTGTATCACGTTCTTGTGAGTTAAGGTGTTAATTATATGTGATCCCCTCTGATATGATGATATCCAAGTCTCTGATCTTCAAACAACCTCTGGAAAGGCGGAATCAATCCAGAATACACCTATAATCCAGTAGATTGAATCAAACATCAATGAACAAGAAATCCGCAAGAAATAATAAATGCACAATCAAACATGTAATCTTCATTGATAAACACTTGTCAAGATACAATCAGAATGAACAACACTGCTTTGATTTCTACTAGAAAGATAGACCAAAAGTTTACAATGAGAATTCTAATTACAAAGTTCAAAGACAAACACTATATATACTACAAATATTTCGACCAAAAACTATGATCGAAAAGTGTTTTCGACTGAAAACACTTTTCGATCGAAAAGATAGTTTTCGACCGAAAACTTAGTAGTTGTACATTTCAGCATATAATTGATTTCTATGGACTACTAGGTTCTAACAATCCCCCCTAGTCCATAGAACATTAATTCTTCACTTGTTATCTTTCTCAGGCTTGCTCTTGACTTTAACTTTTTTTGATTCCAGCTCGGCAAGTCTTTTCTTGATCACATTGGCTTCATATCGTCTTGATAAACAACGAGCTACAATTCTCATATAAAACTTCGCTTCAGCCTTTATCTTCGAGCTTATATCACATTGAATCGGGTTGTGGTACAGAATATTTAGATCTTCATCAGAAAAACTAAATAGATCCACCGGATCAAAGACTCTGACTTCTGGTGAGCTGTGCTGAGTAATTACTGCTTCATGAGTTTTGCTGTTATACTCCCATCTTTTAAACTCCTTAATAAACACTTCCTTTCTTGCTGGAATGTAGACTGTTGATACTGTATCAGCAGGCTTTACTATATACCCGAATCTCCTCTTCCCATTTTCATCATTCATCTTCAACTTCACGCATTCAGGTACTTGTGGCTTAAAACTTTCAAACTTTTCTTTAGCACATACTTTCTTTAAGTATTCTTCAAAATTATCAGCAAATGTATTCTTTGATGGATTGATCAACTTCAAGTGGCTCAACTCTCTAATATCCCAGTACGGTAGAGTCTTTAACTTTGAGCTTCTGTCAAAGTACTGGATATTCCCTTAACCTCTCCTATTTACATACATCTTCTTGTCATCATCATACATCGAGCCTATAGTTTCTCCAGTTAGAGCTTGCTCAGGATTTCTTATCTTCTGGATAATTCTCTCAATGATAGAAGGTTTTTCTATTACTTTCGACCATGAGCTTTTATCAATACCTGAGGTCTTTGGATGTTCAGATGTTTTCTCAATCTCTTCAGGTACCTGAAAAGACTCTCCTTCATCTACCAAATTATCCATCTTTCCAATTAGTGATCCGTCTTCTTCAACATAAATTTGTTTTTGTTCATACTCATACTTCTTATACTCTGTATTGGTATCAGCTTCTTTGTCAGATTCTTCAGCTTCATTACCAGTTTCACCAACACCACCAGCTCCACCACTGTCACTATCATCATCAGTTGTTTTATCTTCGTCTTTCTTTTCACCGGTTATCACCACATCATCCTCATCTTCTTCCTCTTTCTCTGTCTCTTCATCATTTTCACCAATAACCTCCATTCCTTCACCTTCATTATTCAATAACATATCTACATCAAACATATCTTGTGATCATACATTGCAACTTCAATTACTGGAGAAGGAATAGGTTCAGTAGCTTGATTTTCTTGATTCTCTATGTTTGTTTCTTGATTATCATTTTGATTGTTGATTGGAGCACCAACATGAGCAATCAAATCTTGCACATTCTATGAAGTTGATCAATCTGATGTTGCTGTTGACTAATAACACCTTGCTGCCTGCTACTCTCAGCCCTTAACTCCCTGATTTCTCTTGAATTAGCAGCTTCCCCGCTTTGTAAGTTTGAAATCTGAGTCTTCAGCTGAGTTACTACATTTGCTGTCTCTCTTGTAGCATAATTCAAAAACTCTTCATCAACAAGGTTATAGTCCTTTGAATTCTTAGACTTCTGTCTTTCTGAAATCTCTTTTGCTTTGCCCTTGCCTTTTCCCTTATCAATTTTTGTTGTTGTTGTCTTTTGCTTCTTTAGCTCTGGATCTGTAAACATGACACCCTTAGACGGAGGAGGTCTAGAAGGCACGGTTTTAGTCACTTCAGGCTCTTTCCTCTTCTTTGATGGTGTAGTTGTAGTTGCTTGGACTTCGGGAATTTCAATCACTTTGTAGTTCCACATGACTCTCCTATAGATCATACTCGAGACGTGACGTATCAATAACACGGAGTGCGGAATCCAACCGTATCACTGATTGTGTATACGAGATGATAGAAACAGTAACAATTACAACATTGTAAATAATCTTCTTCTTGTATTTCACCAAATCATAGAGTTTACAGAACTTGAAACTAAAACATTCAAAGCATTACAAAAACTGAACATGTAAACTCTATATATAGACTTTGTTCTGCTATAGGCGAACTTAGTAAGTCGCCTCTACTTAGACTAGGCGAACTTAGAACTTACAACACTTAGACAAAATAAAACATTACAAAACATAAAGACATATAGATCTAAACTGTTACAAGCTTTTGTCACACATCTATGTCCTAACAGACTCCCCCTTGACAATAGCTTGATCTTCTGTCTTTAGTCTTCATGACGAGCTCTTCCAATTCTCTGGTAGCTTGCTTCCTGCATACACTCCATACTTGTAGCATATCTCCAACACTCTCTTATATTGTAGCCCCTGCTCTCTCCATCCCTTTGTAAACATAATCTCATTCTTTCTTAAAGTTCGTTGGTCTTTCTTTGAGAAATTAATAAGATTCATAGCATCATAAAACCTTACTATGACCTTATTTTCTTTATCTTCAACTTTAGCTTCCTCAGTATTAACGTTTACATACCACCACTTCATGTTTCTAAGAATATCCTGTGGTATTTTCCTTAACCGAATCTTTTTAACAACTTTCACTGGTTTAAACTTATATTTCCAAGTTATCACACCAGTACTAGGATCAACTATCTTCACTCTCTTTCCCTTTTGAGGTTTTAGCTTTTGAAAATCACCAGATGCTCCTTATTTACTTCTCAGTTTTGCAATCACATCAGCTAATCCAAACTTTGATCTGTTTATCAGTGGTTTAGTAGCTAGACCATTCATTTCACACCTTGGTAAGGTATTGAAATACTTGATCCTTGGTTTCAAATACTGAACACCATCTGATCTCTTCAAAGCAAACAATTTCACCTCCTCATCATAAAACCAGCTTATACCTCTTCCAATACACCTCTCTTTATTTACATATCTTTCTTTCTAAGCATGTAGTAAAGGAGACTTAGGTAAGACCTTTTTCTAGCTATTCACTACCTCTCTCCACTGCTCCTTAGTCATACCACTATCTCTATACATCACTGGTTCTTCAGATGACATGGAATGAGTAGTTTCAGTTTCAGTATCCATCTTTGATTGAGCAGAATTATCAGGCTTGGATATGTCTTCAGTAGAGTCCACATAATCAGTCATCCCTTCATTAGAGAATTCAGGAATAACATCATCTTGAATGAAGTTATAGGGTACATTCAGACCATCACAGCCCTCATAAGTAACATCAGCATTACTTTTATCAATCTCTACCTCAACAATCTCTCGTTCTTCAACCTCAGTATCTAATAATTCATCATCTAGATCATCAAATAGTTCATCAATATCATCTAGACATTCAATCTTTTCAGCTTCATCATCAATATCAGAATCATTCTAAAAGAATTCAAGCAATAGAATGTCTTCACTTGCCTCAACTTCCTTTCCTTCTTTCTCTCCTTCAATATTTTGGCGGTAAAATTTTTCTTGTTCAAATTTTTTAGGGAAAGTTTATATTCTTGTTTTGAATCATTTTTGATATTTTGAATTTTTGAAATTTTTTAAAAAGAGTATTTTGGCGGGAAATGTTTTTTGGATATTTTCGAAAAAATTTCAAAATGTCAATTTCTTGTGATGATAATGAGATTTGAACTATGCCACCGAGGCATTTGTGCATATCAGATTACCATCGCTGAAAAGTCCGGTTCGAACAGTTCGTATCAGAAACTGATGAAAATTTTTGGACATCCATATTTGAAGGATATATGCATCCTAGATATGACTATATGGGATATTATGATGTTCCTAAACCAGTGTCAGCTCTTACTAAAACAGAAAAGCAGATGTTTGATCGAGAGATGAAGACGCGTGAAACTTTAACGATGTCTTTACCAAAATAAATCTTTCATAGTCTCAGGAAGTGTCCAACTTCAAGAGATATATGGGAAGCATTGAAGAAGAAGGGTGAAGTTAATACTCAAGCATTTGTGGTAATGATCAAAGAAGTATTAAAGAAGAAGAGTGCTTATGAAAGTGATTCTTCTTCTGATTTAAGTGATAGTGAGAGTGTTCGATCTGGTGAAAGTACTCAGTCTACTGAAAGTGATGTGATGACTGAATAAAGCTTCCAGACAGTTAAAGATGATCTGAGTGAATCAGAAATTGATGCAGAGCCTTTCATTTTTGACCAAAAGAATGAAGCTGATGTTGACGTATTCATGGCTCCTGATGCATTTTCTTCAGAATAAAAGGCTGAGGTAGTTTCTAATTTGAAAAATTTTTGTTCTAACTGTGCTTCAGTGAAGGATAAGCTGATGAAGGTTATGGATGACAACGTAAACCTCATTTGTGATATGAAATCGATGCACACGGTAAATCAGAAATTAAAAGATAATGAGAATGTGTGTGTTGAAAGGATAGAATCACTGAAGAGGGATATAAATTCTCTGACTTTGAAGATCAAAGAGCAGGCATATCACCTGGATATGGCCTTTGCTAAAATTGAGAAAAGAAATACTGATCTTGCTGAGAAAGATAAGGAACTTGCAAAATCTAAAGTTGAGGTGATTAGATTGCATAGAAAGTTAGAAGGCTTTGAAAATTCAACATTCTTACTGGGATATTTTAATAGTACTGAAGACGGGAAGGGAACTAATGGTATTGGTTATGTTCCTCCACCATTCAACGGGAATTATTCTGTTACAGCTGAGATTATAAAAGATGAGGATTTAGATCCTAAGACTCTGTTGAAGATGAATCCAGTCACATGTGAAGATATGGTGTATTCTGATGAGAGTGATGATGAATATTTTGATGAGGCTAAGGTAGAGGGGATACCAAAAGATATTAAAGTTGAGGAACTAAAGGTTGATTCTAATTCATCTAGAAAGTATACATTTGGAAGTTATTCAAACTCAAGGAGAGCTCCATATGTCAGAGATTATAAAGACAGACGTACATGCTTTCATTGTAATGAAATGGATCACATTGTGGTGAATTGTCCTTACAAAAATAAAGGGAAGAAGCATGTAGTTCTTGAGAAGGTGAAGCTTGAATCAAAACATGTTGAGAAAAAGTTTGTTCATTCTCAAACTCCAAAAGAAGTTCATGTAGGAGAATCTTCTTCAAGTGCATCTTATCGTGTGGAGATTTCTTATATGAGAGATTATCGTGAGAAGAGATCTTGCTATTAATGTGGTCTTGTGGGTCACATAGGATTGATTGTCTTCATAATGCCAAAGGTAACCGACATGTTACTCCAGAAAAGGTAAGAACTCCTGGTAAGCCTTATGTTAACCCAAATGTGGTTAAACCTCATGATACACCAAAGGGTAATTCAAAATATGAGGTTAGGCTTTCTAGACCTCAAAGACGGAGGAGAAACAGAAGATTGAGAAAACTTTTAGAATGAAAAGAGATTTCACAATCTAAACATGTTTTAAATGGACATGATTATTCAAACACTTCACATTTTAAGCAAAAAGAACTTAATGAACATAAGTATGTTTGGAAATCTAAAGTTTCTATTTCTGATTCGTCGAAACAATCTCTGAAAATCGACGGGAGATTCGATTGTGAATGGAGTGAAGTCTATTATTTTGATAGAGATGGACGACCCATGACTAACATGGCTTGGGTCCCAATTTCAAATTAATGTTTCTTGTTAGTTGTGCAGTATTAACCAAGAGGGACTATTAATACCATTTTGGTTGTTGGCAGTGGTGGTTCATAGCACATGACAGGGAATAACATCTACAAGAGTCACGAGTTGTTGATAACTGAGAAATTTATTTGATTCAACGACTTGATGCTCATGGGGAGAATATGTCACACACAGTGTTGTTTTGGAAAGTTTTACAAAGTCCAAAAGACAACCTGAAACTTAGAATGACAATGGTGAGAATAAATTCGTTGATGCAACCATTTGACTGGTTGAGAGGGAGTGTACAGGACAGGAGGAGTACAGAACTATGTTGGTGACAAAGGCAAAGGCATTCAATTACATCGGTTTAACTTTTATTGATTGAATTGCTTAATCCCAAGTAACCAAGTAAAATGTTTTTCTTAAAATGTTTTCATGGAAGATTTTTTTTATTTTGTTTTACTTTCTTTCATAAAGATTTTGAAAAAGCCAAACAAATTGAAAAAGTTAAAATCGACATTACTTGAAGTTAAAGAAGAGATGATAGTACATCAGCAGATGTTCTTTCACACATGACCTTAGATTGACTGGTTGGTGCTTTATATTTATTTAATGTATCTGAATTATATGTTTTGCTCTAAACTTCAGAGGCTGCACAAATAGGAAATGATAGTGTTGTGTATGCATATAATTTGAATTGTCAGTAGACTAAAAGCGTCACTGAACCATTAGTAGTGTGAAAACATAATTGCATATGTTACAACTGTGATTTGAACCCTTTTAAGCCTGGGTGTGTGTGTTAAAAGATCACCACTAGATAAAAAATATTAGTTTTTAATAAAGATTGTCCTATGAGATCAGTTTCGGGTTATGTCCTTAGCACTATTCATTTGGTTTGCTTTAGTGCCCGTGTCCCAAAAAGTATGCAATTTGAAGTATAATCAAGATATGTACTTGACAACATCTGTCAAACATATACTAGCCCTTGGATCATATTGATACATCATCTTTACTGATTCCATTGAATTTATAATCCAGATAACAGTTGGATCCACATACCTGAATCTTATGATTCCACATATATAAGCCAAGACATTGGATCATTCGATTCTGAATCTCATTGATTGCTATACAATCCAATTTGGATTCTGCTATTCATGTGCTAAGTGATGTCTCATCATTCTGGAAATTCGGATAATCTTTAGTAAAATCTTGTATGTCTTGAAGATAGTGCATTTTAATTATGCTGGCATACTAGTGGGGTACACGTTGTATTTCATACTTAAATGGTACCTTAACTCACAAGAAAGTGGGAATGAGATGCTTTAGTTTCAAATCTTATAATATTGACAATTTGAATTTGTGTGTCATAGTCTGATCCTATTTTCTTTGAATGTTTATCGCGTATCATAACATGCAATATGAAAGTCTTGAAAAAGATAGAGTGTGATAATCTTGAAAGATATTGATTTGACTGGTCAAGGCTTGAAAGAATGACATAGGATACCATTTGATATTATACGGATTTTATATCCAAGATGTGTCATAGTCTGATCCTATTTTCTTTGAATGTTTATCGCGTATCATAACATGCAATATGAAAGTCTTGAAAAAGATAGAGTGTGATAATCTTGAAAGATATTGATTTGACTGGTCAAGGCTTGAAAGAATGACATAGGATACCATTTGATATTATACGGATTTTATATCCAAGATGTGTGATTGATTCATCATATCTACTGATATGATCTTCTTAATCGTGATGTTCGACCAAAAATATGTGATTTATTATTTTACAGTTCAGTTTGTATAGAGAAAAACCAAAAAGATTTTGTGTTTCTTGTGTTTGAAAAACCAAAAAGATTTTATTTTTCAAGCTTCCATGAAAAGTTTACTTGTTGGTTATTCTTGGTTGTTCTCCTTTGCAAAATCTGAATATTGCAGACAGAAGTTGACAAGGGGTCCTTCTCCCAAGTTTTCTTCTAGATAGAAAGAGAAAGTGTGCAGATGAACAAGACGAAGACTACAATTTGTATTGATGATCTTGAAGGCGGATGACAATTTTCTGAAGCTGTTGTCAAGGGGGAGTCTGTTGGAGCATATTCTGGTGACAACGAGCTTGAAGATTATATGTCTTAGTCTTAGAGTCTTTGACATGTTATTGATAGAACTGTTTGCAACATTTAAGGAGGAGTCTGTTAGAGCATGAATTTGTAACTGTAGCAAACATTCTGTTTAAGTTCATAGAGAGGCGAACTTAAGCATCTTTAGGAGCAAACTTGTTAAGTTCACCTATAGTGCTGTGTGGGATTGTGTTTTCCTATAAATAGGTGTTTGCAAGTCTTAGAGTTAAGCCTTGGAGACTTCAGAGAGAGATCAGACCTGAGAATCTAAGAGAGATTGTAATCAGTGTCTGATAGGAAATACAAAGAGAAGATTATTTACATTGTGTTATTGTTACTGTTTTTGTCATCTCGTATACATAATTAGTGATACAGTTGGATTCCGCACTCCGTGTTATTGATACGTCACATCTCGAGTACGATCTATAGGAGAGTCATGTGGACCTACAATCCCGACAAAGATGGAAAGGATGTGGATTGTAAATTGTATCGTGGGATGATCGGATCTCTTATGTATCTCACAGCTTCAAGGCCCAATATTATGTTTTCTGTGTGCTTGTGCTTGAGGTTTCAGTCACAACCGAAAGAATCTCATTTGATAGCTGTAAATAGGATCTTCAGATACTGAAAGAGAAACCCCGATTGGGTCATTGGTACTCCAAGCAGCAGTCGTTTGAATTCAAACCCTATACTGATTCTGATTATGGCGGTTGTAACTTCGACAGAAAATCAACTTCAGGTGGATGTCAATTCTTAGGAGACAAGCTGGTCTCCTGGCAGTGTAAGAAGCAGTCAACGGTTTCTTTCTCAACCTATGAAGCAGAGTACATTGCTGCCGCAAGATGTTGTTCTCAGATATTGGGGATTCAATAGCAATTAAGAGATTATGGCTTGACCTACACCTGAACTCCTCTATTCACAAACAACAATGCCATCATGTCTATCACAAAAAACCCGGTGAAACACTCCAAAACTAAACACATTGAGATTCGTCACCACTTCATCCGTGATTGTGCTGAAAAGCGCTCGGTTGAACTTGTAAAATTCACACGGATGACAACTCTACTGACCTTTTCACTAAGGCGTTTGATCGTACCCATTTTGAAAAAGGATGTAAGATTTTGGCAGGTATTTTCTTATGAGACCAGTTTCGGGTTATATCTTTAGCACAATTTTTTGGTTCACTTCACTGCCCATACTCACAAGTATGCAATGGGAAGTTGGGCTAAGATATGTCTTGACATCAACCATTGAGCATATACTACCCCTTGGATCACATCTGATTTCATTGAAGACAAATCCAGATAACAGTTGGATCCCCTTACCTAAATCCTCAGACACCATACTTATTATCCCGAATCATTAAACTAATATTCACAGAAGAAAAACCAATCAAACCAAGACAAATGAATCACTCGATTCCGAATCTTATGATTCCTGATAATCCTTATGGATTCTGCTTGATTTTTCTGTACTAAACGGTGTAACTTCATTCTGAAAATTTTGGAAATCATTGGGAAAATCTTATATGCCTTGAGATAGTGCAATTTAAATTTCTGTAGCATAATTGTGGGGTACACGTTTAAATCTATAATGTTGGAACCTAGTAGTCCATAGAAATCAATTATAGGCTGAAATGTACAACTACTAAGTTTTCGGTTGAAAACCATCTTTTCGATCGAAAAGTGTTTTCGGTCGAAAACACTTTTCGATCATAGTTTTCGGTCGAAATCTTTGTAGTATATATAGTGTTTATCTTTGAACTTTGTAATTAGATTTCTCATTGTAAACTTTTGCTTTATCTTTCTAGTAGAAATCAAAGCAGTGTTGTTGTTCATTCTGATTGTATCTTGACAAGAGTTTATCAATGAATATTACATGTTTGATTGTGCATTTATTATTTGTGGCGGTTTTCTAGTTCATTGATGTTTGATTCTATCTATCGGATTATAGATGTATTCTTGTTTGAAGATTAGAGACTTGGATATCATCAGATCAGAGGGGATCACAAGTGGTATCAAAGATGTTGGTTGAAGCTCTTGATATTCAAGTAGTTTTTCATCAAATTCGATCGAATCAGTGAGTTTTCGTGTGCCATTGTTTTACTTTCAGAGCTAAAAGTGACGGAGATGAAGTCTATAATCGATTTGGAGGCTTGATTTTGGATTTGGATTGTTACAGAAAGTTTTTGGTCAATTGAAGTGTTCTTGGGAAGAACTAACCGAAAAGTCTGCTTGAAGGAGTCGAAATCTTCTATTGACCGACAAGTGTGCAGTTTTCGATCGAAATAGTGTTGTCCAAAATCTCAGTGGTTCGAAATTTCCTGTGTTCGAAATATAGACTTTTTGATCGAAAAAGGTTTTCGATCGAAAAAGGTTTTCGACCGAAAATTTCAGAGTTGGAAGTTTTTCAGATTTTGACTAAGTGATTCAAAGTACAAGTATAAGATGGCTGGTAAGGTTTATGATACTGATAGAGTTGTGGGAAAGTCGCCACTGATGCTGAAGTCCATCTCAGAGTTTTCCAACTGGAAAATTATGATGAAAGCATATTTCAAGTTCACTGAACATACTCTATGGGAGTCAGTTGTAAAAGGTCCTCGTATACCGAAAACTGCAAATGCTGATGGGTTGGTTCCTACTGCAGATCCTGATTTGTATTATGAGGAAGATAAGAAGTTGATTGAGAGAGATAACTGATCTTTAGGATCAATCATCTTAGCTCTTCCGACTGAATTGTATCTCAACTTTGAGCAGCAAGAGACAGCTCAAGGATTGTTGAATGCTTTATGTCTAAGGTTTGAAGGAAATGCAGCACTTCAAGAAATCATAGCTGATATTTTGTTGAAGCAATACAATATGTTCAGCTACAAAAAGAATGAAACCCTTAGTGAACAAGTTACAAGATTCACTACTATGATTATCAGGCAAAGAAAGATGGGTGTAAAGTTTGAAGAATATGATTTGGGAAAGAAGCTACTGGATTCACTACCTGATTGATGGAGCATACCGTGTATGTTGATAAAAAATACTACTCCAAATTTGAAGAACAATTCACTTAATGATATAATCTGCTTGCCTGAATCATATGAGCTGGATGCAAAGAAACAAAAGTTGAACAATCAAGACAAGCAAAATGTTTCGGGTTCAAATAATACAGCTTTGTTTTCTGGAAATGGTGATGGAAGCAGTAGTTCTAAGTCTGAAGAGAGTAAGGGTTGTTGTGAGCATTCTTCTCGAGAAAAGGTTAAGACAACTGGTCAGATTCCTGAGGATCAAATTTCTTTATTTGGAGCCTTTATGAATAGCTATGATGCCTTGGTAATTGGCAAGCTTCAACCTGCTATGCATGATGTCGAGGACCTTGTGCAAATAAATCCAGATGATCTTGAATACATGGATTTACAGTGGCAAAGGGCCATGATTGCTGTTAGAGCCAAGATGTATCTTCAAAAGGTCGGAAAAGACAAGCTTCAGTTTGGAAAGAAAGTTAGTTTTGACAAAGCAATGCTCAGATGTTATAACTGCCAACAACTTGGACACTTTGCTCGTGAGTGTACAAATAATAAGAAAAAGAAAGTTGAAGGTAGTGGAGTGAAGCTTGTAGAAATGATTGAGGAGAATGAAAAGTCAAAGAAAGCCCTAACTGCTCTAATGTAAAAACAACTGAGCAACTGTGAGTGGGATGAGGAGATTGAAGATGCTGAAGATGAGTTAGATGAAGCTCTGATGGCTGAAATTGAAGTATCAAAGACAACAGCTGATATTGCCAGTGATTGTGCACTCAAAACTGATGACAAAGGAAAAGGCAAAGCTGTTGATTCTGAAGAAACTTCTTCTGACAATGAGGTATTTTCTGAAAAAGAATTTTCTAGTTGCTCTTCTGATTGTATTGATAAAATGTAGAATTATCATGCAACAAATACTAATGATGGACCAGCAATTACTGAAGTTCAGTTAGATACATCAAATGATCAAACTGAGGATGTTAATCAGACATGTTCTTCAAGTGTTAATGATTCAAATGATCAATAACTGGAGTTAAATGATACAAGTGTGCCAGAATCAACACAAGTTGATAACAATCCGAATCTTATAATTCGTTCTACTCATCCAATTGAAAATATTATTGGATCTCCCGAAGAAGGAGTTAAAACACGAAGTCAAGTTGGAAACATAAATATTTTTCTATACTCTTGTAGGTCCCCAGGAGCCTCGTCGTGTAGCCGAAATACACGGATCTGTTATGTGATTTGTGTGGGAACTAAGAAAACGAGACATTGAAAACATGAACAACAAACAAGAGAATGAAACGATACGTAATCCATAACATAGAAGTCATCCCGTATTACAGACTACATACCGAAGGAGCACACATCTCTCATCTAAGCTCATGGTCCAGGGGTCGGGAGAGCTCGTCCCGACCTGTACACCTCTCAACCTAGTTCCAAAGTTCCACCTACAAATGAAAACAAGTCTTCTATTTATAGGGGAAGGAACTTTGGTCATGCGTACTTGACAAGTACGCAGGACCAAACTGGTGTGCATGCTAAGTACTCAGGAACACCCTCCTACGTACTAGCCACGTACACCGATACATAGAATTTTATCTATAGTTACTAAAATATGCTTCTACAGACTCCCTCTTAACTATAGCATCAAATTCTATCTATCTCTAACACTGATAAACACCAATTTACAAAGAATGTCCTAACAGACTCCCTCTAAACTAATGACATCAAGTGTCTTCAAATCTTCAAATATTCAAATCTTCAAACTTCAGTCTTCAGTTGCCGAGTGATGACAAACCCGATTCCCTCTTAACTGTAGCTTTCATTGTAGACCAAACCAAGTGCTTCAATAGGAACCAACTAACCCAACACACTTCATTGTAGTTCATCCTCTCAGCAGTAGCTTGCTCCACCCTGACTTAGAATTCCTCAAAATCAGCTGGCATATGATAGAGAGTTTGAGTTTAAATAACCTGCATCAAACTAATCAGCTCCCATAGGAATTCCAGTAAGATAAACTTAAGTCTTCAATCAGATGTGTCTAACTCTATCCTGTATCTTCATGAGTTAAACAAAATTCCCAAAGATGTTCATTTCCAATATCCCCTTTCAGGTTAAGCTCCATCTGACTTGACCAGAAACAAGGGAATGTTTCCTATCCCGTCGGCCACTGATAAAAGGTTCCATCTTCAACTAATAATCCAACGGATATCCAGCTTCATCCTGAAAACACTTGATAGAATCAAACACAAAATCATGCTCAACAGTGATCACCTTATATCCAAAGTCCAACATTCTTTAATTAGATCTTCATTCCTGGTTCACACCTCCTAATCTGTATACGTTCACCGCGGTGAAGTTCCATAACTAGGTTGTCTATTTGGCATTCCGCCCAGATCCCAAATGAGAAATCCCATAATAATTGAATCACATCAAATCTTGAACACATGCTTCACCAATGAACACTAAAAATATAGTTTACATGAGAAATCATGGTTGATGTTACATTTATTTTTATCCCCCCATTTCTCTGTAAAGTATGACCAACTTCATCATCACTTCACTCAAATCCTCAAAAAGCACAACTAGTCGACTCCATGATTTTATTCTTTTATTCCTTTGCAAAGATCCAAAACAGCAAATCCTTGGGTTCAAGTTGTTCCAGTATTCATCCCCTATTAAAGAAGTATCCCGGATACTCGTAGCCCACATATTCAGGTTTGAATACGTAAACAAGATGATTCTTTTTTCGAAAAACCCAAAGCAACAACATCTTCACAAATAGAACGAGACCTTTAGCCGATGACGACCCAATTGATCCCATTAGTTCAGCATTCATACCCTATTAAATAAGTATCCCGGATACTCGTAGCCCACATTTTCAGGTATGAACACTTAAACAATGTATGACAAATGGTATCATCCAACAAAAATCCCGTCCGTGTTTCGCCATGCCACATCGTAAACAAATTTTGGTCCGGAAAAATCAAAATTACTATCTTCTCTAGAATGGCCCACATTTGTTTTTAATCCCAGATGCTAGTTCATGCGTACTTAGCAAATACGCATATGTAGGGTGTTGTTACGTATTTAGTAAGTTCGCAAAGCCAAGTACCCATGCGTACTTGTTAAGTGCGCAGAGAAATGCTCTTGCGTACTTAGCTAAGTACGCAGGTTACTTCTCATGCGTACTTACTAAGTACGCAGGGCTAACCCATACGTACTTAGCAAGTACACAGAAAAGGTGATTCTGCGTACTTGTTCAGTACAACAGTGTTCTTGACGGATCTTGAGGAGAATACTCGAAAAGAGATGGATCTAAGAAATTAATGCTTCCAAAAGCTTAGAAAACATCATCTAACAAACCATTAGCCTTCCAAACACCAAATGAAGTGCTAGCAAACTCGAATTTAAGGATTTTTGGTCTGAAAAAGTACGAACTCGTATGAACACAGATCTGCTCAAAAACCCTTAAACTTGAAACTGGAACACAAATCAACGAACACCGAGGCTTTGATACCACTTGTAGGTCAGGTGCCTCGTCGCGCAGCGGAAATACACGGATCTGTTCTGTGATTTGTGTGGGAACTAAAAAAACGAGACAAAGAATACATGAACAACAAACAAGAGAATGAAACGATACGTAATCCATAACATAGAAGTCATCCCGTATTACAGACTACATACCGAAGGAGCACTCATCTCTCATCTAAGCTCATGGTCCAGGGGTCAGGAGAGCTCGTCCCGACCCAGACACCTCTCAACCTAGTTCCAGAGTTCCACCTACCAATGAAGACAAGTCTTCTATTTATAGGCAAAAGCCTTACGTACTTACTAAGTACGCATGTTCAAACCGGTGTGCATGCTAAGTACTCAGGAACACCCTCTTGCGTACTAGCCACATACATCGATACATAGAATTTTATCTATAGTTACCAAAACATGCTTCTACAACTCTTGTTTCTTATCACAAGAAGAACCCAAGAATGTCATGTCACACCCCGCCTTAGGCACCCCCTGGACGTGTTCGAACCCGATTTTAGAGTTTTTGTAAAACACAGCGGAAGTCTTTTCAAAAGGATCGTTTCATCATTTATCTCAACCTCAAGGGCTGTAATTGTAAATATCAGAACTTAGTTGGAAAACAAAAGCCTTGTATTTAATTTATAAACATAGGGTTTCAATACCCTTCCGTCTTTGATTACAAAACAGAGTTTGAAATCAAATAAAACTGATGTAGGGTTAAATATCCCGTGTATAGGAGTCGAGTTTTGTACGTTTTAGTAGTTTAATTGTATTTATCGCGTCAGTTTTACATGGTATTCGTAGTTTGGTGTGATACAGGGTAATTGTGTAAAATAGCGGAACTTTACGAGTGATGGATAAGAAGGCACGAAGCCCGAGAGGTCAAAGAAAGAGAAGTCAAATCTTAAAAGTCAAAATTCTGAAAAGTTAGATCTTCGCGCCACCCGAAGATCCCGGTGAAGACGTTCGCTACACGCGAGGGCTTTGAAGATGGGCGGCGACTATTTTGTTCTTCGCACCACGCTCACCAAGCCCAACCTAGACAACAATAGCAACAAGATATTCCTCCAGCTCAAACTGCAGCTTGTGCAGCTGTTGGAACTTCTGACTTTGACTGGAGCTTTTAGTATGAAGATCTGCCTACCAACAACCAAGCTCTTATGGCAGACACAACTGAGATACCGCCTCAGGTATATGAACATCTATGTTCCCAAGCCTGTATTAATAAGGTTTTAGGCTACAGAAAGCATAATCAAAACCTCATAGATCAAAATGAAGAGTTTCATTAAATGAAATATGAATTCAAAAAGGTCGAAGACAGTTACAAAGAAAAAATTAACTGCCTTAAGAAAGAGATTTCATGACTAAAAAATGAACAAACCAATTTTGAAACTCAGATTGATGATCTACTGGCCAGATTGAAAGCTACCAGAGCAGAATTGGCAGAACAGAAAGTTCATGTGGACAAATATGAATTTGCATCCAAAAAGCTGCAAAGACTTTTGGATGCTCAAATTCATGAAAAGGTAAAAACTGGTCTGGGGTATCATGTTGAACAATATCAAGCCGTTGCACCTCCTGCTGACTACGTTACCATCCATGAACCAAGCTTCAATCTCTCAAATCTTGAAAAGGCCAACCGAGATGTTGATCCTTCAAGACATGAACCACTGGTGCAAGAATACACTACCTCGTTAGAATCTGAGTCAACTTGCTCAGAGTCCAATAAATCTGAGGAGGTCTCATCACCAGTACAAGTACCAGAACCGCCTGTACTTGAAGTCATTCAAACAAGTACTTCTGTTCCTTTACCAGCTGCTTCGGTTCCTATGCCTTTCAACCAAATGAAAATTAGTTATCCTCCAGAAGGAAGAAAGCTAAATGTTGAAAAGGGGCAGTCTTCAACCTCAAAGCCTCAGAGAAAGGTGTTTGACATATGTCATGCGCCTGGAGAAAGAGTTCCACATGTTCAAAAGACATTGGAAGAAGCCACCTTTGAGCACAACAAAGATCAACCATGGAACTTTAAAGACCTATTCAAAAGAAAGGACTATGTTTACCTTTCAAGGGACAAACTAGCCAAATCATGCTTTGTCTGTGGAAAATACAACCACACTGCCAACACCTGCTTCTACTACCTTCAGCAGCAAATAAAACTCAAGCAACATGCTTTTGAGAAGACAAAGAAGAACAAACAGGTAAGAAGGTTTGAAGCCAAGACAACTCAATTCAGAAACTCTCTTTCTCCACCAAGGGAGCAGTTGTCAAAACCTCAACAATCTTGCATCATCTATGGTGAATCAGACCACTTTGCTGCAAATTGTAAGTTTAATCCTTTCAATCAGATTCTTCTTCCAACCCCAATTATACAAAAGCCTATCAGTAAGGTGAAGAAGGATAGGCATACGTCTGTTCTTAAACCTTCAGCAGCCAACAAAACTGCTGCTGATCGAATAAAGCCCAAGCAACCAAAAGGAAAGCCTTCAGCAGCAACAAAGTCTGCAGCTGCTCAAGTAAAACCATCAGCAGCAACAAAATCTGCTGCTGATAAGTCAAAGTCCTCAGATGCAGCTTCTGTTGCTGAAAAGGCAAAGAGAGCTGGAAAACCACCAACTCAACAATGGAAGGCAAAGAAACCACCAAGCATCATCATTGGTTCAGTTGAATGTGTCTATCCTTTGTTGTAAATGTGTCTGTCCTTTGTTGTAAATAAAAGTTATAAGTCAGCGGCATCCTTTTTGGCTGCTGACAGGTCTGATCTTCAGCAACAAAGATTTGCAGCTGACTGCTTTAAGTTATCAGTAGGAACAGATTTCCTGCGGATTTCTTTAAGACTGTCAGCAGCAACATCTTTGCTGCGGATTATTAAATCCATCAGCAGCAGATAAGTTTGCTGCTGACAGACTTAACCTTCCACAGCAACCAAGGTTGCAGCAGACAGGCTTATTCATCCACAGCAACCAAGTTTGCTGCTGATGGCTAAATTTAAGTGCAAATTAACTTTTACCCGCTGTAAAAATTAACGTCAGTCTTTATCATGACTGCCTCGGTGTATTACAGCTGTAACAACAAAAAGTAAATACGGTTGTAATTTACAAGTCATTTTTCTTTTTCTCTCCTATGCCGTTATAAAAACAAATAAAAAATTCCTTACCACTTCTTCACCTTCAATTTCACCCTAAACCCACATCACTTTCTCTCAAGTCCCCACCACATTCAAAGTCCTTCATCTTTAAAACATTCAAAGCCTCCTATATTCTAACCTTCCCTCCAAATCAAACAACAATGGCAGACATCAATAACCCTGATGATAAGTTCTCCCCATACCACAACCTTACAGCATATCTTACCAAAGGAAAGAAATTCGAAGGATTTAATGATATGATCGATTTCTTATGTCGATCAAAAATCTACTTTGCCCTCACAACCAACCCTACCATATATATCCCTCATATGGAGGATTTTTGGAGTACCACCGTCTACTCAACCGAACAGGGGATTCCCCAAATTAAAGCCAAAGTAGACGGCAAGGATATCACCATCTTGGAAGCCACACTCAGAAAACATCTTAAGCTTCAAGATGAGGGAGCAGCCATCTCATACTCAAAGGACGAATACATGAGAACCTTTGTATTCATTGGATACACTAGAAATCAGACCAAGTATACGATCGAGAAGGCGCTGATGGGCCCTCCATGGAAGTATCTTTGCCACACTCTTCTCCAATGCATATCCCAGAAGAGGAGTGGATGGCATCAGGTGAGCTCCGCACTTGCCTCCGCCTTCCATGGTATGGTCACTAACCAAGGCTTCAACTTTGCACACCTCATCTTTGAGGGTTTGAGATATAACCTTCAAGAGGGTGCAAAGCAACAATTTTTTATGTACCCAAGATTCTTGCAGGAAGTTTTCAATCAAGAACTAAAAGAACTTTCAAAACCTGCAAGAATCTACATCATGTTGGGACATAAAAATAATATTTTTCAAAGCATGAGAACTGTTTCCAAAAAGTTCTCAGGGTCAATGTTCCATTGTTATCTACAATGCTGAACATACAGAGTACCTCGGGTGACAGTTCAGCAATCCCAGCTGATACTGATCCCACACCCTCCACCTCACATCCTGAATAACAGTCTGCTTCTACCATTCGAACCCCTGTGCATAGTACTAAGGATGCACAGTCAAAAAAATTACTTACACCTCTTTTGGATGTTATCGTTCAACCGAAACACAGGGCCCCGGTTGCAACGACATATACTAGGAAAAGGGGCAAGAGAACTTCTTCTTCTCTTGCCTCTAAGGCCCAAACCCAACCTAATAGCCCTCACTCAGAATCACAACATTCTGATGAGAATATCATAAGGGACAACCACATTATTAGGGAGACTCCTTTGGATGTCTCTCTATTCGGATCAGGATCACTTCCCGGATCCATAGAACATCCCCCTGAGCCTTTCCTTTCTCTTCTGAACTTAAGTGTTGAGGAACTTGATCAAGATGATGTACCTTCTCCAACTACCACTATCTCGGAGGTACTGATTGATCTTGCTTCCAACACACTCAACCCAAGTTCTTCTACCCTGAAGGTCCACTCTAGGAGTTATGAAAGAGTGGATGTGGAAGAGGCTGTCACTACTGCTGGTCTATCAAATGACCAGGAGGACAGTGACATCATTGCTAAGAACTCAACCACGGCAACTCACAGTGAGGATGCTTCCTTGGAAACTCCCCTCACTGAGAGGAATCCCAGGTGCCAAGAAACCATGGGTGATGGGGATGAAGAGGCTAGGCCTAAGGCCCCATCTGGATCCAAGGATTCCACAACTATGGATAAGGACAGACTGAAACTTCATAACTTGGAATTGACGGCCAGGGTGGCTATGCTAGAGGTTGAAGTGTCCAAACTAAGACACCAAGTCTCTATGCATGAAGCCCATCAATGCCCAACTGTACCTACTCCCTCTCTTGTATCAGTGGGCACCCAAATTGATGCTTATTTGTCCACTGATGCAACCAAAAAAGGGGGAGATGGTCCCAATGGAGGAAGACTCAGACAGTCGTGACGACTGGATTCAAGAGCAGGCTGTATTTCAAAGCACACTTTTTAAGCCAGCTTTTGTACAGGTTCATGACTTGCCAGCTTCAGATAACAAAGAAGAAGAGACATCTGCAGACTGGAAGTTAGTCGTCAGGGCTGTTGATGAGATGCTGAATGATGCCAATGACACAGAACAAACATATACATCTTTCAGCAACATCCCTGAAGCAGCAGCAATCATAAGTCACTCCACTGCCCCCCAATTTCCACTGACTTCAACACAGCTAGAGTTTGATACAATACTAGCTTGGGGGTATGATGGAAAGTCTGAGAGGTTCTGGATTGGTTAGGAGTTTGGCGGAGTAGAAGCTAAACTGGGACTTTCTCAACAGCATCCAAGTCCTTCACCGATACCATCTACAATGCATCCACAACTCAACGGACCTCTCAGCAGAACTTTCCATTGGCAGGTTCTATGACTTGATGGAGGATAATCTACCCAACTTTCAAAGACAAATACAAGCAGCAAAAAGGGTAGCCTATCCTAAATCTTCAACAGCAGCAGAAAGAAGACTGTCTCCTAGAAGACTTGAAATAATAAGGAGCAGTCTTTGTCACACCCCGACCGATGGCGGAATCATTGGGGCGGGACATGTAGACTGTTCATAAGCGCAAGGTTGACTAGATTGAATATATTAACCATCAAATTTCAGAGCAAGTAGTCCAAACATAACTAAATCCAAGATAGAACAAAATTGAAATACATAGAGTTCTTCTATTTAAATTAACTAAGTCCAAGCCTATGTGTAGCACATCTTGATCAATCTCATACATTAGGATCTGAAACATGAATAAAATAAGGTCAACTAAAAAAGTTGGTGAGTATAACACAGGTTTGTAAATAGATAGCATATAGTTGTAAAACAAATCCTTACATAACATGATAAATAAGGCATTTATGGGGAGCAGCTATTTTGAAACCATGTACAATCAAACCTTTGTAACTAGCATGCAAAATTGTGTTGTCGGTATCAATCATCCCAATCTGGGCGGGTTTGTTAGACTCAATAGATCTATCATTGAAAACCGTCGGCTTGAATAGTTAATGATTGCACATAAATTGCACACAAAAGTTAGCACACCTAGCACTTGGGCATAAAGCTCAAATTGCACACATGAATGTAAATAGGATTTGTACTTGTGTTGTTTGTGTAAATGTAAATAGCAATTTGTATAGAGTTCATATTTCACCCCAAAAGTGTAAAAGGGGCTATGTATACTCACTTGATTCGAAGGCGTAGCTAACAAAAGATACTAGATAGTAATAAGGATCCTTGAAACGCACAAGTTAACCTAAAGTGTAATGTATATGGTATCAATAGTGTGCACAAAGTTTAAGTCTAATATTGAATTGGGTTTGCATATAAAGTTATTGTTTTGTACTTGAAAGTATTGTATAAAATAAAAGATTTGAAATAAACATTTTTAGAATATTTTGATTAAGGTTTGAGTTTGAATAATTAAATAAGTAATTTAAATAATTATTGTTTATGAAGACATTGTAAGTATTAGTTATAATTTAGTATAAATAATTTATTGTTTTTGTTTAAATATAAATTAAATAAATAGTCATTACCTTATTTATTTATTTATTTATTAAAATATGTAACTTAACCATTTAATACTTTTTAAATGAAAGGTTTAACAATAATTGTAAATTTAATTTTTATAAACTTTAAATAAATAATTTTATAGTTATTGCAAGATTAAATATTTGATCTTTCTAAATAGGATTAAATGCATTTTTATAAAAAAATCAACTATTTTTATTTTAAAATTTAATCGGAAATATTTATCGTTTGAAAAATATAAAAATTATACTTCTGTCAAGAAATTTAACTTACACACGACCGTGCCTGGGAAGGGCACGATCGTGCTCGAACCATGGGCGCGACCGTGCTAGTCAGGGTGCGACCTTGTTGATCAAACAGAGGCTTAACTAACTAAGTCATTAGGCACGACCGTGCCTTGGCCAGGCACGATCGTGTCTATGATTCTAAAACACGATTGAGATTAGCCAAAGGGCATGACTGGGTCTGAGCAGGAGGCACGACCGCGCTGGAAGCCGGCATGACCGTGTCTCATGAGGCACGACCGCGCTAGATGATTAGCGCGACCGCGTCTGTCCCAAATCAGGAACGAATTGACTAAATCCTATAATAACAGGGTTGGAAATCATAGGGCTTTCACCCATTAGATTATTACGAGACTATTAGGTTACTTTAATTGTATTAAAAACATGTCCAGAGTCGGGTTGGTTACGTTATTTTGAAAAGGAACATAGGATCGGTTCGAGATGATTTCCATAATGAAAGGCCAAATTAATATGGGGCTTTTGATCCGTGAACTGAAACGAACGAGTATGGAGTTTCAATTACCTGGGAGGACGATGTATGGATAGCGTTCGATAGAAAAGAGTTCCGGCGGCGATGCGAATGGCTTCCGGCGTCTTCTGCTGCAATCCCGGCTAAACCAGAGAGTCCAGAAGTTTTAGTGAGGATTGAGTAGAGTGAATCTGCTGCTTGGTTGCGATAATTCGGACCGAAAGAAGAATTTATGTTTTCTTGAAATGTCTAAGCGATTTTTGAGATTGATTGAATTAATCCGAGTTGTTTCGTGTAATTGAAAGGTTTATTGCATTCGTTAATGAGAATGAAGTGTAGGACGGTTACGGAACTCAACGATCGGGCGATTAAAATGGTATTTACATTTCAACTGATACTAGGCGCGACCGTGCCAGAACGAGGCGCGACCGTGCCTATTAGGGTTTCTTGTTGATTTTCAACATCAGACCTTGTAACTTTAGTCTTTGACATATTTGTATAAATAAGTACTTATGTAGTGTTTTAGTAGGTTACAACCGTGTAAAATTTGCGGATTAGCATTGAAATATAGTATTTAATTAATGGTACGAATAGAACAAAATAGTGCACTAGACTTGGGTTTGAAATGCATTACGTTGAATTTAAATACGGATACTAAAAATCAGAAATGTTACAGTCTCCCCATGTTGAGAGAATTTCGTCCCGAAATTTAGCTAGAGGGAGCGACGGCATCAGTAAAAAGATGGGGGTACTTGAGCTTCATTTGATCCTCTCGTTCCCATGTCAATTCAGGACCACGTTTAGATTCCCAACGGACTTTGACAATAGGAATACGACTTCGCTTGAGCTGCTTGATTTCACGATCCATGATTTCTACTAGTCTCTCAATGAAGTGCATCGTTTCGTCAATGTGCACGTCGTCAAGAGGTACGTGAAGATTCTCATCAGTAAGACATTTCTTCAGATTAGACACGTGAAAAGTAGGATGTACATTGCCAAGTGATGGAGGTAAGTCGAGTTTGTAAGCTACTTTCCCAATCCTTTCAAGGATCTTAAATGGACCCACATAGCGAGGTGATAATTTTCCTTTCTTTCCAAAACGGATCACACCCTTCCACGGAGACACCTTTAGAAGAACAAGGTCACCGACTTGGAATTCCAAGGGTTTTCAACGTTTGTCGGCATAACTCTTTTGCCGACTTCTCGCTACTCGAATGTTGTCACGGATTTGGATAATCTTGTCGGATGTTTCTTGAATTAACTCGGGACCGGTGATTTGTGCTTCACCAATCTCGTTCCAACAGATAGGAGAACGGCACTTGCGACCATAGAGAGCTTCAAATGGAACCATGTTGATACTCGTGTGGTAGCTATTATTGTAGGAGAACTCGATTAGGGATAGATGTGAATCCCAATTGCCACCAAAATCAATTACACAAGCTCTAAGCATATCCTCAAGAGTTTGGAATGTTCGCTCGGTCTGACCATCAGTTTGAGGATGGTAGGCCGTGCTCAAATCCAATCGTGTACCAAGTGCAGTTTGGAGAGATTGCCAAAAACAAGAGGTGAACCGAGCATCTCTATCGGAGATTATGTTTAAGGGGACACCGTGACGGCTTACAATTTCATCAATGTAAATCCGGGCTAGTTTCTCAACCCGATAGTCTTCACGGATAGGCAAGAAATGAGCAGATTTGGTGAGACGATCAATGATCACCCAAATACTATCATAGCCACTTGAGGTGCGGGGAAGTTTGGTAATGAAATCCATAGCTAAGTTTTCCCATTTCCACACGGGAATTTCCGGTTGTTCAAGTAATCCGGAAGGACGTTGGTGTTCGGCTTTGACCTTGGAGCACGTTAGACATTTGGCAACATAGAGAGCAATGTCCTTTTTCATACCGGGCCACCAATATTGTTGGCGAAGATCTTGGTACATTTTATCCGCACCAGGATGAATAGAATAACGAGTCTTGTGAGCCTCGTTCATAAGAAACGTATGGAGATCATCGCGATCGGGAACCCAAATACGGTTCAAGTAATAAAGTAAGCCATTGGGTTTTGATTCAAGTTGAAGTTCAACACCGCACGATATTTCCTCATACATGTTACCCTCGGTGACTGAGACGTGTTGAGCTTCTAAGATGCGGTTTTGGATGTCGGTTTGAATTCGAACATATTTAAGCATGACATGGTCCTTTTGACTCAAAGCGTCGGCTACAACATTCGCTTTCCCGGGATGGTAACAAATCTCGCAGTCATAGTCGTTAAGGAGTTCAACCCAACGTCGTTGCCTCATATTGAGTTCCTTTTGGTTGAAGATATGTTGAATACTTTTGTGGTCGGTGAACACCACACATTTTGTGCCATAGAGGTAATGTCTCCAAATCTTCAATGCGAATACGACCGCACCCAACTCGAGATCGTGCGTCGTATAATTCTTCTCATGAATCTTGAGTTGTCTTGATGTGTAGGCGATTACTTTGCCTCGTTTCATGAGGACACAGCCAAGACCTTGGTTGGAAGCATCACAATAGACAACTAGATCATCATTCCCATCAGGGAGAGTCAAGATAGGAGCATTGCACAACTTTTTCTTGAGAGTTTGGAAAGCTTCTTCTTGTTTTAGTCCCCATTCATAAGTTTTACCCTTGTGGGTCAAGGCGGTAAGAGGGACAGCAATCTTAGAGAAGTTTGAGATGAAACGACGGTAATATCCCGCAAGACCAAGAAATGAACGAACTTCAGTGGGAGTCTTCGGGGCATTCCAATTCTTAACCGTTTCGATCTTAGCAGGGTCAACATGAATACCCTTGTCGTTGACGATATGACCAAGAAATTGAACTTCCTTTAGCCAAAATTCACATTTGGAGAACTTGGCATATAGTTGCTCCTTTCTCAAGAGATCCAAAACCAATCTAAGGTGTTGCTCATGGTCAGCTTTAGTCTTGGAATAGATTAAGATGTCATCGATGAAGATGATCACGAACTTATCAAGGTACGGTTTGCACACGCGATTCATAAGGTCCATGAAAACTGCGGGTGCATTGGTTAGTCCAAAAGGCATAACCATGAACTCGTAATGACCATACCTTGTTCGGAAGGCAGTCTTTGGAATATCGTCTTCTTGCACACGGAGTTGGTGATAACCGGATCGAAGATCAATCTTCGAGAAGCAAGTAGAACCTTGAAGTTGATCAAAGAGATCATCGATTCTAGGCAAAGGATAACGGTTTTTTATAGTAAGCTTGTTGAGTTTGCGGTAGTCAATACACATGCGAAATGATCCATCCTTCTTCTTGACGAATAAGACGGGTGCACCCCACGGTGAATGACTTGGGCGAATGAAACCTTTGTCGGAGAGTTCTTGGAGTTGACTTGCAAGCTCTTGAATTTATGAAGGTGCAAGACGATAAGGAGCTCTAGCCACGGGATTAGCTCCGGGTATAAGATCGATGCGAAACTCTACTTGACGAACGGGAGGAAGACCGGATAAGTCTTTGGGGAATACCTCGGGAAAATCTCGGATAATGGGGATATCTTGAATACTCTTCTCCTTGACATCTTTTTGAATGATGTGAGCTAAGAAGGCCACGTACTTCTTTCGTAAGTACTTTTGAGCGGTGGTACATGACATCAACTTAAGTCCTTTGCAATGCTTTTCACCAAATACTCTCAATGTTTCTCCCGATGGTAGCGGTATTCGAATACACTTCTCAAAGAAAATGACTTCGGCATGATGATTTGATAGCTAATCCATGCCTATGATGATATCAAAGCTTCCTAGTGGCATTGGAACAAGGTTGATTGGGAATGTATGATCATTAAGCTCTAAAGAGCAATCATAGATAATGGATTCAATTGTAAGAGAGTCACCATTCGCTACTTCAACGGTAAATGTTTTCTCTAAAAGGGATCATGTCTTAGCAAGTAAAGGTTCAAAGTTAAGTGACACAAAACTTTTATCGGCACCGGTATCAAATAAAATGGAGGCATATTGACTATTAACAAGGAACGTTCCATTGACCACGTCATTGTTGGCTTGAGCTTCGTTGGCGTTTATGTTGAAAGCACGCTCACGAGCTCCACCTTGTCTAGCATTGACCAACATTGGGCATTGATCACGGAAATGGTTCGGGTTGCCACATTCATAACATGCACGCCCATTTGCAATAGCGGGAGCACCTTGATTAGTCACTTGGGTGTTGGATTGGTTTGGTGGGTTGACTTGGCCCGCAAGAGCTTTGGCCCTACAAACATTGACCGTATGGCCATATCTCCACAATGAGTACAAAGGAGACATGGGATGCTTTGGGGATGATGATAGTTGCAGGTGGCACAAAGTGGGTAGATTCCAACATATGGCTTTTTGGCCGGTGCTTGAACCATAGGTGCAGCTTGGTTAACAGGAATAGCAGGAGTGACCACAGCAAAATTTCTAGTCTTTCTCTTTCTATTATTACGAGAAGGTTCAGATGTGGCTTCTTTGATGTGGGTAGGAGGGGTTATGGTGTCGGAAACTTTCTTGGTGCCCTTTTTAGTAAGAGTCCCCGCCTTCACGTGATTATCGGTTAACGTAGCGGACAAACGGATCGCATCCTCAAGTGTTGCAGGATTTCTTCCTAGGACAGTATCTTGAATTTACCTAGGTAGTCCCCCAATATACTTTTCAATGCAGCGGGACAAAGGAGTGAACATGTGGGGCACGAGAAGACTTAACTCGTGAAACCGAGTTGTATATGCCAAGCTTTCGCCACTATCTTGGGCAAGATCCCAAAATTCGGCTTCAAGTTTCTTCACTTCATTTCGAGGACAGAATTCCTCGGTCATTAGCCTTTTAACTTCATCCCAAGGTAAGGCCATTGCTACATCCACACCTCTATTTCTTTTCTCTCCATTCCACCACGTGAGTGCCCGTTTTGTAGGACACTTGTGGCATGACGAACACGAAGGTTGTCGGGGCAGTCAGTATTGAGAAAGGTATTCTCAATGCTTTCGAACCATTGAAGGAGTCCAGTAGCTCCTTCGGTACCATAGAACTTGGGGGGATTACACGAGTTGAAATGCTTGAAAGTGTATTGAGATGGGTTGTTACCACCATTACCACCATTACCACTATTACTACCATTACCACTATTGTTTCCATTGGTGGCACCATTAGCTTGAGTGAGTTGTGTCACGAGTTGTGCAAGAATAGAAGCAATGTCGGTATTGGTGTTGGCTGCGGGAGCACGACGAGGAGGCATTCTACAGATTTTCACAAGACAAGAAAAGATGTAAGAAATTATGAGAATTGTTTGGATTTAATAGAATAAGATAACAAAATAAATAGATAATCATAGTTTGGATTGTACTCAAATAGTGATATAATCACTCGAATACTATGACACATTAAGGTTAATTAAACTTATATAATTTTCAAGGAGACATGCTTTAGCCTATAAGTAAACACTCATCTCGGGAATTCCCAGGAAAGCATACGGGTCCCTTGGTTGATTGGGATTTATGCGAAATGTTTTCCTAGACAGAAAACCCAAAATACAGGTGTCACTCTTCCAGATTGCACGTGTCCTCAAATAATTAACAAAGTTTAAAAACCTTAACGAGGAAATAAAGAAATTTTATGGATTTAGCTTCATGAAGTTTCCACATGCTTAGAAAGATAAAGATAGAGAAGAAGATAAGAATATTATGAGGTTTTAGGATATAGGAAAGGATATTATTTATTTAATTTATTATTTAGGTATATACTAATAAGTCATGGATTTTTAACAAATAAGTCATCAAATAAAATAATAACTAATCATAGTAAGCATGCAGCACATAACATGTAGCACATAACACATAATCATGAAGCATGGTATAAATGGGTGTCCTAAAGTTATAGTCTAGGTCAAGGGTGTCTAATAACCTAGTTCCCTATAACCAAGGCTCTGATACCAATCTGTCACACCCCGACCGATGGCGGAATCATCGGGGCGGGACATGTAGACTGTTCATAAGCGCAAGGTTGACTAGATTGAATATATTAAACATCAAATTTCATAGCAAGTAGTCCAAACACAACCAAATCCAAGATAGAACAAAATTGAAATACATAGAGTTCTTCTATTTAAATTAACTAAGTCCAAGCCTATGTGTAGCACATCTTGATCAATCTCACACATTAGGACCTGAAACATGAATAAAATAAGGTCAACTAAAAAAGTTGGTGAGTATAACACAGGTTTGTATATAGGTAGCATATAGTTGTAAAACAAATCCTTACATAACATGATAAATAAGGCATTTATGGGGAGCAGCTATTTTGTAACCAAGTACAATCAAACCTTTGTAACTAGCATCCAAAATTGTGTTGTCGGTATCAATCACCCCAATCTGGGTGGGTTTGTCAGACTCAATAGATCTATCATTGAAAACTGTATGCTTGAATAGTTAATGATTGCACATAAATTGCACATAAAAGTTAGCACACCTAGCACTCGGTCATAAAGCTCAAATTGCACACATGAATGTAAATAGGATTTGTGTTTGTGTTGTTTGTGTAAATGTAAATAGTAATTTGTATAGAGTTCATATTTCACCCCAAAAGTGTAAAAAGAGTAAAAGGGGCTGTGTATACTCACTTGATTCGAAGGCGTAGCTAACAAAAGATACTAAGGATCATTGAATCGCATAAGTTAACCTAAAGTGTAATGTATATTGTATCAATAGTGTGCACAAAGTTTAAGTCTAATATTGAATTGGGTTTGCATATAAAGTTATTGTTTTATACTTGAAAGTATTGTATAAAATAAAAGATTTGAAATAAACATTTTTAGAATATTTTGATTAAGGTTTGAGTTTGAATAATTAAATAAGTAATTTAAATAATTATTGTTTATAAAGACATTGTAAGTATTAGTTATAATTTAGAATAAATAATTTATTGTTTTTGTTTAAATATAAATTAAATAAATAGTCATTACCTTATTTATTTATTTATTTATTAAAATATGTAACTTAACCATTTAATACTTTTTAAATGAAATGTTTAACAATAATTGTAAATTTAATTTTTATAAACTTTAAATAAATAATTTTCTAGTTATTCCAAGATTAAATATTTGATCTTTCTAAATAGGATTAAATGCATTTTTATAAAAAAATCAACTATTTTTATTTTAAAATTTAATCGGAAATATTTATCGTTTGAAAAATATAAAAATTATACTTCTGTCAAGAAATTTAACTTACACACGACCGTGCCTGGGAAGGGACGATCGTGCTCGAACCGCGGGCGCGACCGTGCTAGTCAGGGTGCGACCGTGTTGATCAAACAGAGGCTTAACTAACTAAGTCATTAGGCACGACCGTGCCTTGGCCAGGCACGATCGTGTCTATGATTCTAAAACACGATTGAGATTAGCCAAAGGGCATGACTGGGTCTGAGCAGGAGGCACGACCGCGATGGAAGCCGGCATGACCGTGTCTCATAAGGCACGACCGCGCTAGATGATTAGCGCGACCGCGTCTGTCCCAAATCAGGAACGAATTGACTAAATCCTATAATAACAGGGTTGGAAATCATAGGGCTTTCACCCATTAGATTATTACGAGACTATTAGGTTACTTTAATTGTATTAAAAACATGTCCAGAGTCGGGTTTGATTACGTTATTTTGAAAAGGAACTTAGGATCGGTTCGAGATGATTTCCATAATGAAAGCCCAAATTAATATGGGGCTTTTGATCCGTGAAATGAAACGAACGAGTATGGAGTTTCAATTACCTGGGAGGACAATGTATGGATAGCGTTCGATAGAAAAGAGTTCCGGCGGCGATGCGAATGGCTTCCGGTGTCTTCTGCTGCAATCCCGGCTAAACCAGAGAGTCCAGAAGTTTTAGTGAGGATTGAGTAGCGTGAATCTGCTGCTTGGTTGCGATAATTCGGACCGAAAGAAGAATTTGTGTTTTCTTGAAATGTCTAAGCGATTTTTGAGATTGATTGAATTAATCCGAGATGTTTCGTGTAATTGAAAGGTTTATTGCATTCGTTAATGAGAATGAAGTGTAGGACAGTTACGGAACTTAACGATCGGGCGATTAAAACGGTATTTACGTTTCAACGGATACTAGGCGCGACCGTGCCTAAACGAGGCACGACCGTGCCAAGACACCGGGCGCGACCGTTCCAAAGCAAGTCGCGCGACCGTGCCAAGGCACTTGGCGCGACCGTGCCAAGGCCCTTGGCGCGACCGTGCCTATTAGGGTTTCTTGTTGATTTTCAACATCAGACCTTGTAACTTTAGTCTTTGACATATTTGTATAAATAAGTACTTATGTAGTGTTTTAGTAGGTTACAACCATGTAAAATTTGCGGATTAGCATTGAAATATAGTATTTAATTAATGGTACGAATAGAACAAAATAGTGCACTAGACTTGGGTTTGAAATGCATTACGTTGAATTGAAATACGGATAGTAAAAATCAGAAATGTTACAGTCTTCTCACAAAAGAAGAAGTTCTGTGCTGGAGAAGATTCCTGTACAATAGAATGGTCAGGGATGTCGAAGTGCAAGGATGGACAAGCACTGACTCCCATGACTTCACCTTCTTCCTGAGCAATGGATCTTCTCTAACAGTCAACATCAAGGAGATCTTGCTCCTACCTTCAGCCTTCCTGCACAAGGTCTTTGAGCTCAGATCACTCATCTTCAATGTCAACTCCTTAGAAAGTCAAGAAATGATCAAGATCATCAAGGCTTCTTTGTACAAGGAGGAATCTGGATCTGACTCAGACCTATCCTTTCTCTCTTCTCTAACAGTCAGACTAAACACAGAAGAAGAATAAAAAATAAGATAAGAGGAAAAGATGAAAGAGGCATGGAAGGATGTGACAGGTATGGAATGGGAAGAAGATGAAGTCAGTTCCCCTCCCTTATCCATTCCCTAAATTCCCAATGAAGCTGAAGCTGAGATTCCAACAGTAGCACCATCATCTGCTGTTGTGATCAGTGAAGCCGAAGCAGAGGCATCCAACAAAGATAAGGGAAAGGGAATTATGAACGAAGAGAGGTTGCAAAGAGAAAAGAAAGAGAAAGAAGAAAGAAGAAGAAGAGAAGAAGAGGAGATGGCTGAAACAAAGAAAGCTCAAGATAGACTCACAGCCATTCTCTTCAGAGAACAACAAATCCAGCTGTATGCAAAACAGCTGGATGAGCTCAAAGTAAAGATTCCTGCAGTTTATCAGATTGAAGAAGATGAAGCTCTTGCTCTTCAACTGCAGGAACAATTTCACAAGGAAGAAGAAGAATTAGAGAAGAAGAAGAAGGAAGAGGCTAAGTTCAGAATAACTGATTCTGAACTAGCCAAAAAAATGAGAGAGGAGTGGGTAAAGGCTCTAGTTTCTCAAGGTGAGGATGCAGACTACCTTGAGAAACTATCAAATAAAGAAATCTACAGAGCCTTCATGGGTCAGCAGGGTCAATTAGCAAAGAAGAAGAAGGCTGAAGAAGAAGAAAAAGCCAAACAAAAGTCCGAAATGACCATTGCCTTTAATAAAAGGACCCATGAAGAAAGGAAGATCATGATTGACTTCCTTAAGGGTAGAGGAGAGAGTGGAAAGAGGCTAGGTCCCATGAATTTCATGAACCTACAAGCCCTCTATTTTAAAGTAAAGAAGGATGAGGAAGAAAGATTGGAGAAGAAAGGCTCCAAGAAAAGGGTAAACATTCAAGAAGAAGAAAGAAAATCAAAGAAACCCAAGCCTTCTCTCTCACCCAACACTTCCTCAATCTAACAACCTTCCACTCTCCTTCCTAGACCTCCCTCCTCTCCTCCCTCAAAGTCTAAATCCTCGCACCCAGCTCCTACTCATCAACAACCTCCCAAAAAGAAAACCAAACCCACTTCCAAACCAGAAGAATCAAGAGAAATAATCAGATGGTCATACAGCGCTCAAGACAAATGGTTTGAAGTGTTTAAGGGGAGGACAAAACCTAAAAGATCAATCTATATATCTGTTGATGAGGTACTGCAGCTTCCAGATTCTGATCTAAGAAGAATGATGGAGTGGGTGAATCCCTTGAGCCTGAGAATGAAGGTGGGAGACATCTATTGCTGGAAATCAGACATTACTTCAACCCCAGCAAAAATGTAATCATTGATGCCAAAACTCTTCAATCCCACTCTCCATTCATCAGTTGGTCCTACAATGCTAAGAAGAATGAATTCACTCTGACAGATGTTAAAGGACAGAAGATGAGGTGTTCAAGCAAAGCTATCTTCAAAATGGCAAGCAAAGACATCAAGACTCTATCTGAGCTTCCTCTTAACAATCCCAGCATGGACCAGAGAGGATATGAAGTTGAAAGGATAGTCAGAAACATGCAAAAGCTTCAGCAACAAAGGCAGTAAGAGGATTTTGGTAGCATCAGTCTAGGGGGAGTTTGTAGAAATAAAGACTGATGGCTACAAAATTCTCTAAGTACAAATGCTGCTGATCTCAGAGTTTGCTGCTGACCAACAAACTGCTGCGGACAAGCTTATCTGCTACAGATACTTGTTCTCCTGCTGAAGAACAAATCTGTTGCGGATAGCCTTATCTGCTGAAGACCAAAGTTGCTGCGGATAGGCTTCTCAGCAACATCAACACTTGATGCTGCTGACAGGCAAATCATCAGCAGCTTTGGATGGTCACATCTTGCTGCTGATCCTCATCTTTGCTGCTGACAGCCGTGTGCCTTGAAGACAAATCGTTGCAGCTGACTATCTATGCCAAGCGTCACTAACAACTTTCTGTAAAAGCAACTGACACACTCAAAGCAGAAGGAACCTCAATGGCACAACCAATGAAAGACAACAATGCTCTTCTCCAAGCATGCAAGCAATAATGCATAAAGAAGACGCTTCAATAAAGTTAACTAGTTTTAGACTAAACGTGTAATAGTTAGCTATATACAAAAGATCAACGGTCTGTGTTAGATCTGATCCTTAGATTCAAGGGGCTGTCTTGATTCTAAGTGAGTATAAATACTGTGTAAACACTTCATTGTAAGTGTGCTTTTTGATTGAGTTTCATTTGTAATCGTCTATTTGCAAAAGCTTAATACAACAGTATTCTTAAAAGTTTTATTTCTGTTTACTCGATTATTCTTGTGTAGTTGTTATTGTTTCCGCAAATTTCAACTAAGAACAGAACCATCTTGTAATTTCACGATCCTACAGTTAGGGAAGCTTGATGATGCCTTGTGGGCTTACCGCACTACTTATAAAACTCCAATCGACACTACACCGTACAGATTGGTGTATGGCAAGGGTTGCCACTTGCCGGTCGAGATTGCACATCGGGCATTGTGGGCAGTCAAAAAGGTTATGTAGAAGCATGTTTTAGTAACTATAGATAAAATTCTATGTATCGGTGTACGTTGGCTAGTACGCAGGAGGGTGTTCCGGAGTACTTAGCCTGCATACCAGTTTGGTCCCGCATACTTAGTAAGTACGCAAGGCTTTTGCCTTGCGTACTAGTCAAGTATGCATGAACAATCCCCTGCGTACTTAGACAAGTACGCAGGTAATGTTCCTGCCCCTATAAATAGAAGACTTGTCTTCATTTGTTGGTGGAACTTCAGGAACTAGGTTGAGAGGTGTCCGAGCGGGACGAGCTCTCCCGCCCCTGGACTGTGAGCTTAGATGAGATATGTGTGCTCCTTCGGTATGTCTTCTGTAATACTGGATGATTTCTATGTTATGGATTACGTATCGTTTGGTTATCTTTTGTCTTTGTTCTTGTTTCTCTACCTTGTTCTTCACGTTCCCACACAAATCACAGAACATATCCGTGTATTTCCACTGCGCGAAGAGGCTCTCGGGGCCGACAAGTGGTATCAGAGCCTTGGTGTTCGTTGATTTGTGTTGTAGTTTTGGGTTTGAGGGTTTTTGAGCAGATCTGAGTCATATACCGGTCGTAACGTTATCTACCAAAAATCCTTAAATTTGAGTTTTTTATCACTTCATTTGGTGTTTGGAAGGCTGAGGGTTTGTTAGATGATGATTTCTATGCTTTTAGAAGCATCAATTTTTCAGATCCATCACTTTTCGAGCATTCTCCTTAAGATCCGTCAAGAACACTGCTGTACTGAACAAGTATGCAGAATCACTTTTTCTGCGTACTTGCTAATTACGCATGGGTTAGCCCTGCGTACTTATTAAGTACGCCTAAGAAGTGACCTGCGTACATAGCTAAGTACGCAAGAGCATTTCTCTGTGCACTTAACAAGTACGAATGGGTACTTAGCTTTGCGTATTTATTAAATACGCATGAACACCCTTTATGTGCGCATTTACTAAGTACGCATGAACTAGCATCTCGGATTAAAAAAAATAAGAGTTTTTTGGCGGGAAAAATTTTGTTGGCGAATTTATTTTGGGATCATTTGTACACTTGTTTCGGGCCTTTTTGAGAAAATAGTAATTTTGGTTTTTCCGGACCAAAATTTGTATACGATGTGGCTTGGCGAAACACGTATGAGATTTTTATTGGATGATACCACTTGTCATAAATTGTTTAAGTGTTCAAACCTGAAAATGTGGGAAACGAGTATCCGGGATACTTATTTAATAGGGTAAGAATGCTGAACTAATGGGAGCAATTGGGTCGTCATCGGCTAAAGGTCTCGTTCTAGTTGTGAAGTTGTTGCTGCTTTGGGTCTTTTGGAAAATGAATCATCTTGTTTAGGTATTCAAACCTGAATATGTGGGCTACGGGTATCCGAGATACTTCTTTAATAGGGGTTGAATACTGGAACAACTTGAACCCAAGGATTTGCTGTTTTGGATCTTTGCAAAGGAATAAAAAAATAAAATCCTCGAGTTGGCTAGTTGTGCTTTTTGAGGATTTGAGTGAAATGGTAATGAAGCTGGTCATAGTTACAGAGAAATGTGGAAGATAAAATTTACAATACTATGATTTCTCGTGTAAACAATATTTTTCGTGCTCATTGGTCAATCATGTGTTCAAGATTTGATGTGATTCAATTATGATAGGAGTTCTTATTTGGGATCTGGGGAGAATGCCAGATAGACATCCTAGTTATGGAACTTCACCGCGGTGAACGTATGGTGTGAACCAGGAATGAAGATCTAATTGAAGAATGTTGGACTTTGGATATAAGGTGATCACTGCTGAGAATGATTTTGTGTTAGATTCTATCAAGTGTTTTCAAGATGAAGTTAGATATTCGTTGGATTATTAGTTGAAGATGGAACCTTTTATCATTAGCCGATGGGATAGGAAACATTCCCTTGTTTCTGGTCTAGTCAGATGGAGCTTAAACTGAAAGGGGATATTGGAAATGAACATCTTCAGGAATTTGGTTAACTCATGAAGATACAGGATAGAGTTGGACACATCTGGTTGAAGACTTAAGTTTATCCTACAGGAATTCTTATGGGAGCTGATTAGTTTGATGTATATCAATGTTAGTGATAGATAGAATTTGATGCTATAGTTAAGAGGGAGTCTGTAGAAGCATGTTTTTGTAACTATAGATAAAATTCTATGTATCGGTGTACGTTGGCTAGTACGCAGGAGGGTGTTCCTGAGTACTTAGCCTTCACACCAGTTTGGTCCTGCGCACTTAGTAAGCCTTGCGTACTTCGCAAGTACGCATGACCAATGTTCCAACCCTTATAAATAGAAGACTTGTCTTCATTTGTAGGTGGAACTTCATGAACTAGGTTGAGAGTTGTCCGGGCGGGACGAGCTCTCCCGCCCCTGGACCGTGAGCTTAGATGAGAGATGTGTGCTCCTTCGGTCTGTCTTCTATAATACGGGATGAATTCTATGTTATGGATTACGTATCGTTTGGTTATCTTTTGTCTTTGTTCTTGTTTCTCTGCCTTGTTCTTCACGTTCCCACACAAATCACAGAACATATCCGTGTATTTCCGCTGCGCGACGAGGCTCCCGGGACCGACAGGTTAACCTTGATTATGATGTTGCGGGTAAGGAAAGGAAGTTATAGTTGAATGAATTGGAAGAATTACGGGATGCAGCGTATGAGTGTGCCTCTGCTTACAAAGATCGGATGAAGAAAGTGCATGACGCTAAGTTGAAGAAGATGACGTTTGCAGTGGGGCAGAAGGTTTGGCACTACAATTCTAGGCTCAAGTTGTTTCCAGGTAAGTTGAAGAGCAAGTGCATGGGCCCGTATGTGATTACACGAGTAGGTAACTATGGGGATATTGAGATTGAAGACTTCGATGATCATCTAAGGTAAGTGGTGAATGGCCACCAGTTTAAACCATATCTGGAAGCAGCAGACATCAATTTCATTAAATATTCATGGAGTGTCTTGAAGAATCCTTAACCATAATGAGGTACACCGCGTCCGGCTGAAGACGTTAAACTTAGCGCTACTTGGAGGTAACCTAAGGTTAGTTAACTTTAATTTCCTATCTAGTTAAATGAACATTGTGGATGTGTTCCCTAGAAACCCTCACGAGACTAAACTCGTCCACTTGGGCTACCGAGGGGTTCAAAAGGCTTGTTGCGTACGCTAAATGCCTCCGTGATTCGTACGAAAGTGAGTTAGGTTGTCATTTCTTTTTCCTAGTTAATCGTTTGCAATTGGCCAAGTGTGGGGACATCTCTTGGGATGATTATGGTTGGATAGAGTGTGATTGAGGGCAATACACAAACCCGTGGGGGGTAGGATGCCGTTGTAGAGTCTGTACAAAATTTTGAGTTTTTCGGTATAGTTTCGTGTCTTTTCTAAGTTTTTGAAGGGTTTCATGGCAATTCGGGTGAAAAAAACCATCAGGAAAGGCATTCTAGGTATGTGTGCATATATTCTAAGTGTTGGAATGAGTTTTTGAAGAAGTTGAAAAAATCGAGTTTTAGGAGTTGAAAAATTTTCTAAGGCAAAAGTTGGAAAAATTTCGTTTCTTTCTGTGAAGGAGGTGTCTTCGTGCCACGTGAAGAACAAACATGATAACCCGGATGACCAATGGGTCTTCGCGACACGCGAAGAAGTCCTCCCTAGTTTTCGCGACACGCGAAGAAGTCCACCCTAATTTTTTTATTTTTTTTATTGTTTTTTAGTCGTTCGACTTCGTCGGGTCAGTCATTCTATTGAGTCGATATAATGCTTGTTGGTTTGTTTGGAGCTTATTTTGCACGTTTGGATTTCAATTTCCCGTACTCAATCTCCATTCAGGGGACGATAATTCGACTTTTGCTTGATTCTTTTGTACAAGGCAACCCACTTGTATCCATGGGGCACGATCATGAACGAAATGCTATACGATCGCCTTTCCAGCTAAGTTTTACTTTTTGTATTTTGTTTTTGTTTGAGTCGCTTTTCCTACATTGAGGACAATGCAGAGTTTAAGTGTGGGGAGGGGAGACCTTGTCCAGGTTTGAGTTTTGAGTAAGTTTTGAGTCGTAAATACATAAAATTTAAAAATTTTGAAAAAAAATGTCTTTCGATTAGAGTTTTGCAAATAAATGGAAAATGATAGTACAATCGGGAATTTGCGTGTGAAATTTAAATAAATAATAATAATGATCAAACATGTCTAATTTGTAACATTTTGTTAGGTCCAACCGATTTAAGAGCTTAAACATCCTGATAGTGTATCTAGGTTTAAAATAAATAATTAATTCAGGATATCTTATGGGTTCTCATCTTTGGGGTATCGGTATGGTTGAAACTATCAATATAGAGTGATAGGTACCTTTATAAACAAGAATTTATAAGTTTTTAAAATTATTTGGCACACTGCTTTCTTTTTATGAAAATAATTCCGAAAGTTGGTGGCGCCTGCATTCCATAATCCATCAATTAATGAGCTTTAATTAATTAATTTGAGATCTTAGGTTTTGTCTACTTGTTACCCTCCAGGATAGTAACTTGGTTGATACACCCATGCACAGGACTTAAGTGATCATTATTGGATAACTAAGTTAGGTTCACATGTTTCCCTTCGGGATGGTGATTGAAGGATACACCCATGTTCCGAAGCTTATTTACTTCATTGCTTAAAAACTGCAGTCTACGTGTCATATATCGTGTTCCAAGGTGATTGAAACACCACTGGGTTAGGTTTATTCATATAACATTAATAAAAGCTCATATCATTCATTCATCGATCCATTATCCATTTTAACTTTTAAAACTTATAGATTAGTGTTTATAATTGTGGGAAATCTATACGGTTTTACCCGGGCCTAAACATGACCTTGAGATGGGATTAGGCCGAGTCGCAGCTTTCTGAGTGTGAGACCCATAGTTTGACTGTTTGCATAGTAATGTATAATATGTAGATCACATAATTCGGGGCTCGAGAGTCGGTGGTTGGGTTTAATCGAACAGAAATACCAATTGTTACGACTAACATGTTATGAAAATCTGTGTTGTGTAACATGAAAGTTTAAGTTGCAAGTTTCCTGGTTATGATTCCATTGCATTATTCTTTTTCGAGACGAAAAAGGTCAAGTGTGGGGATGTGATGTACAATTAAATATCACGTGTATAAGAGTCGAGTTTTGTACGTTTTAATAGTTTAATTGTATTTATCGAGTCAGTTTTATGTGGTATTCGTATTTTGGTGCAATACAGGGTAATTGTGCTAAAGGGCGGAACTTTACGAGTGATTGATAAGAAGGCACGAAGCCCGAGAGGTCAAAGAAAGAGAAGTCAAAGCTTAAAAGTCAAAATTATGAAAAGTTAGATCTTCGAGCCACGCGAAGATCCTGGTGAATCGCGATACGCGAGGGCTTTGAAGATGGGCCGCGACTATTTTGTTCTTCGCGCGAAGCGAAGAACTGGGGCTGGATGTTCGCGACACGCGAAGAAAGGAGTTACGACAATTTTAAACCTAATTGTATTTATAAACCCATTATGATCCCATTGTCAAATATCATTCTTTCCAGTCGTCCCAGAGGAGTTCTTAGGCGATTTTGAGCATAGTTTGGTCGATTGTTCTTGTTTTCTAATGCTTGAAAGTTCTAGTTTAATTACTTTAATATTTTCGACAATCATGAGCGGCTAAACGTTTCCGTGTTCCCTCCGGGTGAACGATTTATGCTTGTATGTGTATGATTTCAGTAAATGATCAGTATTGGATTGAAGTTTTGTGAACCTATTAAGTTCTTTGAATTCAATTGTGTGTTTGACTTATTAACAATTGCATGTTTTCGATTTATCGCATCTATCGTCGTTTCTTGGTTTTCTTGCATCGGGAATAATCCGATTTTGTGATTGAATTGATTATTGTGTGGTTGGGTTAAACAATTTAAACAAGGTTATGTCTATGTAATCTCTGATCTGATTTGAAACTAAAATTGTGTGTATGCTTTGCTAAATCTGAATCCCGGAGTGGTCCATCTTTCTCCAATTGTTTTACAAATCAACTTAAGTGCTTTTGATAATTCCAAGTCTTTTAATTAATAAAGTTAAAATTTTAGTAGTCAATGAATCGTGTTAATTTAAATAGCATTCTCCACGTGTTCCCTGTGGATTCAACAACCCTACTTCCCTGTCTACAGTTTAAGGTAGCTAAGTAGTGAATTTTATAAAGATTTTTGATTGACCTTGACACCGCGATTGTAGAAATAAAGACTGATGGCTACAAAATTCTCTAAGTACAAATGCTGTGGACCTCAGAGTTTGCTGCAGATCGACAAACTGCTGTTGATACTTGTTCTTCTGCTGAAGAACAAATCTGCTGCGGACAGCCTTATCTGCTGAAGACCAAAGTTGCTGCTGATAGGCAAATCATCAGCAGCCGTGGACAGTTGTGTCTTGCTGCTGATCAACAACATTGCTGCTGATAGCCATTCCCTCTGATGATCAAACGTTGCAGTTGACTGGCTTCGATAAAGCAACCATTACCACTGACAACTTTCTGCTACAACACTGACACACTTCACACAGAAAGAATGTTACTGGTGCAAGACAATAAAAGACAACGACGCTCTTCTTCCAAGGACTCAAGCAATGACGCCTAAGAAGACGTTTGAGTAAAGATAACTTTTGTAGTATTTATAGTCGTTACATGTAGAATAGCTTCAATACAAGATCAGCGGCTTGTGTTAGATCTGATCCTTAGAATCAAGGGTCTGTCTTGATTCTAAGTTACTATATAAGTAGTACTTAGAGTCATTGTATAAGTGTGCTTTTTTTTTAAGAGTTTTCTCTTTTATCTCATAATCATTGAAGCTTAATACAAATTGCATTTATCAGTATTCTTCTTGTTTACTTGTTTACATTGCTTAGTTGTTATTGTTTCCGCCAATCTCAACTAGAATAGAACCATCTTGTATTCACCGATCCTACAAGTGGTATCAGAGCTTTGGCTCATAGATTAAACAAACTCACACTTGTTTAATAATTGTATGGTTCTATTCAAAACTATCCCTTTGCTAAAGTCACCCATTATCACAAATAAAAAATGGCACAAAACAATGGAATTGAAGACATTGGAAGCATCAGCAGACCACCAAGACTGGTGACTGGAGAAGACTATGATATGTGGAAGAACATAATGGAAAGCTTCTTCTGCTATTAAGAATATGGGATGTGGAAATCCATTAAATACGGACCATACATACCCATGGTGGCCTCCGCTGATTCCGGAGGTACATTGGTTCCTAAAGAATCCTCCAAATACTCTGATGAAGACATCAAGAAAATGGAGGTAGATTTCAAGGCCTTGGGAGCCATCCAGATGTGCTTACCAAATGAAGTTTTTCACAACTTCAGAGGATACAAAACTGCAAAGGAGCTATGGGAGGCTCTTGAGAAGATGTTTGATGGTTCAGAGGAAGTAAAAGAAAACAGAAGAGACATCCTGAAGCAGCAATATGAAAACTTCATCTGGAAGGAAGGTGAGTCTCTAACTATTTTATTTAACAGATATACATATCTTGTAGGTGAGCGACATTGCTCAAAAGTGAAGCTGGAGAATGAAGATATTCTGAAGAAGTTCATCAGGTCTCTACCCAGTTGTTGGACACTCTACACAGTGTCCATCAGAAGAACTGAGAATCTGAAGACTCTACAGATGACTGAGGTTTTCGGTATGCTAAAGACCTATGAATTAGAGATGATTCAGGCCAAGGAAAGAAGCTCAAGCTACCAAAAAGCCTCAACATCCACCACCACCTCTTCTGCCCTCCACACTGACCACTCAGGTCCTAGTTCAAGCAACTATTATCATCCCATCGTCACTCATCCCCAAACTCCAACATCTCAATCAAACAACTCACCATTTCTTCTTGAAGCCCCACCTCAAACATCAACCTCTGCTGCTTTTGTCTCTGAAAACTCAAGCAATATGTCCTTTATCAAGGAAGATCTAGAATGTTTTCATCCAGATGATCTAGAAGAAATGGATATACAACGCTCCTATGCCATGCTCTCTCTAAGAGCAAAAAGGTTATACTCAAGAACAGGAAGACCCGTTCCAAGAAACAACTGTAACACCAGGGTTGGCTTGGAAAAAAGTAAATTAAGGTGTTACAACTGTAACCAACTTGGTCATTTTTCTAGAGAATGTGTCACACCCCGACCAATGGCGGAATCATCGGGGCGGGACATGTAGACTGTTCATGAGCTCAAGGTTGACTAAATTGTAATATGTTAAATCCATTTCCATTCAAACAAACATAATCAAGTTCAAGTACATAATGAAATACAATTCGTTCTTGAATTAAGATTAACTAGGTCCAAAGCCTATGTGTAGCATGTCTTGATCAAACTCATATGAAAGAACCTGAAACATGAATAAAATAAGGTCAACTAAAAAGTTGGTGAGTATAACACAGATTTGTATATAGGTAGCATATAATTTGTAAATCAAATCCTTTACATAACATGATAAATAAGGCATTTATGGGGAGCAGCTATTGTGTAACCAAGTACAATCAAACCTTTGTAACTAGCATGCAAAAATTGTGTTGTCGGTTTCAATCACCGCGCACCTGGGTGGGTTTGTCAGACTCAATAGATCTATCATTGAAAACCGTCGGCTTGAAAAGTTAATGATTGCACATAATCGCATACAAAAGGTTAGCACACCTAGCCCTCGGGCATAAAGCTCAAATTTCACACATGAATGTAAATAGGATTTGTACTTGTGTTGTTTTGCGTAAATGTAAACATGTAAGTTGAATAGTGTTCATGTTTCACCCCAAAAATGTAAAAAGAGTAAAAGGGGCTATGTATACTCACTTGATTTGAAGGCGTAGCTAACACGAGATACTAGAAAGTAATGTGATCCTTGTATCGCACAACGTTAACCTAGAGTGTAATGTATATTGCATTAATAATGCACAATAGTCTAAGTCTAAGTCTAAGGTTGAATTGGATAAAGTTAGTGATTGGTACTTGGAAGTATTGTATAAAACGGAAGATTTGCAATGAATATTTTTACAACATTTTGAATAAGGTTTGAGTTTGGAATAATTAAATAAGTAAATTAATTAATTATTGTTTATGAGAATAATGTAAGTATTAGATGTAATTAAGTATAACTAAATAAATGTTTTTGTTTAATTATAAATCAAATAAGTAATTATTACCTTATTCATCTATTTATAAAATGTAACTTAGACATTAAAATATTATTTAAGTGTAGGGTTTATAATTTAAAGGTTGAAACTTTAATTAAATAATTTCTATTTATTTTAAGATTAAATACTTGATCTTTTTAAATAAATATAATACGCATTTTTATAAATTCAACTATTTTTATTTTGAAAATTAACTTGAAATACTAATTGTTTAAAAATATAGAAATTTTAAGGATTCTGTGAACACACACAACCGTGCCTAGACAGGGCACGATCGTGCTCGGGCCACAGCCGCGACCGCGTTAGTCAGTGCGCGACTGTGTTGATCAACAGAGGACATAGCTAGACAAATCACTAGGCACAACCGTGCCTTTTACAGACACGACCGTGTCTATGCTTCAGGGGCACGACCAAGTCTAGCCAACGAGCATGACTGGGTCTGAGCAGGAGGCACGACCGCGCTAGATGATTAGCGCGACCGTGTCTCTTTCAAAACAGAAACGAATTGATTGATCCTTATATTGATGGTGTCAGAATTGATAGGGCTTTCATTCACAAGGTCATTAAAAGTCTTTTGGTGTAGATTAATTGTGTTTAAAACATGTTTAGGACCGGATTCGTTTAAACTATTTTGAATGAAAATATGGTTTCTGGTTCGAGTAGATTTTGATATTGAATGCCCAAATTAGATTAGGGCTTTGGATCTATAGAATAAATAGAAGGTTTCAATTACCCTGAACGACGATGGATTGGTAGCTTACGGTAGAAAGGAGTTCCGGCGTGACGAATTTTGTCTCCGGCGTCTCCTGCTGCAATTCCGGCTCAACTAGTGTACTCGTGAGTTTCAGTGAGGATCGTGTGATGTTTATCGTTTGTTTACTTGAGAGAATATGGATCGAAAGGAAGAAATTTGTGGTTTCGTTTAGTTTCCTTGAGATGAATCGGTTCCAAATGATAATGGTTGTAATTGGCAGTGTAATTGTCTTTGTTAATGGATATTAAGTGGAAATCAGTTACGGGAAACCAACGATCGGGCGATTAAAGCTGCAGTTACGTTTTCTTAGACATGAGGCGCGACCGTGCCAACAATAGACGCGACCGTGCCAGACGAGGCGCGACCGTGTCAACATGAGGCACGACCGTGCCTACTAGGGTTTCTAGTTATTTACAAAATCAGCCCTTGCAACTTCAGCTTTGACAGAATTAGCTTGGTTAGGATTTAACAGAACACCTAACGGGATTACTAACTGAGTTAACTCTAGGATGTGTTACCATGTGATTTGAGTTCTAAAACTTTGAATTAAAGTATGATCGGCTAACAATTTAATGAGGCATAGGTTTGAACAAGTATAGGGTCTAGCATTGTATTGTTATTAAAATAAGTTAGAATAGGGTCGGAAAATCAGGAATGTTACAGTCTCCCCATGTTAAGGGAATTTCGTCCCGAAATTTAACTAATGGAGGCTGCAAAAATCAAGAAAGAGGAGGGAGTTTTGGGTTCTCGGGTAGTTTTGAGTGTTGGATTCTGGGGTGTGTAACCGTTGACATGACTTAAGCCTGATACTTTGAATATGAAGAGTGATAATAAATTTTGTTTTGAAATGAAGATTGTCGAATAAAAATTGAATTCTAAATGTGAGATGTGTTACTTGGAATTGATTTGATGGGATTTGATATTTAGAGTTTGTGTAAGATATAGTCTAATATGTTCTAAATTGTTAGTGGGTAAGAGATTTCATAACCATTGGTCTAGGTCAAAACCTCATGTGACACGAACAACGCTACTTATGATAATATGATAGGACACTTATATATAGGAAGTACCATCGGCGTATCCACCATGCCCTTGTCATATTACATCAGTTTCGTTGTTACATATCATGATAAGTTTTAGGTTATAACACACGACAAAATTTCACTATAGTTTCCATGTGCTGATTTTTTTTATAATTCCGTGTGCACCCGTAATTATTCAAATCATCGTATGGTCCGTATAGATCGTTTCGTTGTGTGCGGGTAACGGGGCTCAATTTCACTATGAACAAGTCTATAGTTTACACATAAAAGTCGCCAACAAGTAACTATGTCCCTAATCAGGTCAGTTCGCAACTAAAGAGTAGTAAATTAGTAACACTTAAAGTTTCTTTGTTTGCTCGTGTTTGAACAAGAATACGTCAAACCCCGAGTCATTTCAATGTATTATGGTCTTCAACTTTGGTGTATAAAGTGCATGACCATGTCTTGTGTAGAATGTAATCAATCCATTGCAATAATTGTAAGCAAATTTTTGTTTCGAGTATATAGTAAGCACACAAGTCTCATGTATGATCTAGTGTCACGTAGCTCGTAATCAAATAAGTCTCATATATAGCGTAAATAATTAAGCGTCTTGTATTTTGTAAGTCAATGAACTCTGATGTGTAATGTAAACAACATAGTATTTTGTGTATAGTAGGAAATGAATTTCATGTAGAGTATTGGCAACTTAGCATCACGTATATTGTACAATGTGCACATCTTAGTGTAATGTACTTCATAACCAAATAAGTTTCATGTATAGTGTGGTCAATCTAGAATTATTTATCAATGAAGCAATTCTTATGTATCATGTATATTGCAAACAACTGAGTTTCGTGTATCATATGCTCAATCCAGTAGCATGTGTATTGCAAATAAACGTGTTTCGTGCATTACGTAATCAATCGAGTAAATTGTGCTTTGTAGGCAACTAGCTTCATGTATTATGTAATTTGTGTAGTATTGGATATATTCAGAATAATTGAGTTTCATGTACCATGTGGTTGCGTTAGATAAATTATGAACGTGTATACGTAAGTATTGAATCTTCGCGTGTGATGTATATTAACGAGTTTTGCGTGTGATCGAGTGTTGCGGACAAACGTGTTATTTAGCGTTCTTGCATAATGTGTTAGTCAGGTTCAAGTTCTCAAATCTCATTGAAGTTGATGGGGATGGATAACGTTTACGCTGTACGATCGTCTCTTGAAGTGACAAGTGAAAGATAACGAGGATGTTCTGAAAATATTCGGGGAAACGTGTTTACAATTACTGATTTTTGTTTGAAAATATAAAGTGGTAAATTATTCTTGATTGTAGATATATAAAGTAGTGAAATCATTGAATCGCATATTTTAAATGAGTATGCAATTTATGAGAAAAATCTTTCAATTTAAATTTTCAGTTATTTAATAAGGGAATATTTTTAAGCGAAATTATTGGCTAAACAATTAGTCGTATATTAATTTAGCCAGGGTTTAGAAATATTTACTTAAACGAGGAAAACCATAATTATTTATCAATTCGAAATAATATATATATATATATATATATATATTTTTATAAAATCGGTTGTATTAACTTTCCTTATCAGGTGGAAAGTTTTATGGAAAATTTATGTTTTTGATACTATCTAAAAGTTTGATAAACATTTTGTTTGAACGAAATAACGAGGTTTAAATCAAATAATTGAATGATTTGTTTACGAAGGAGATTGTTCGTAGTGTACTAAATTGTGGTGAATGGGAAAGATAATACTTGGAGAATTTTGATGAAAATATGATGGGTGTAATTCACACTCAACGTATTGAATTTATGAATAATAACTTTGGAAGATATAAAATTTAGTAATGCTGAAATGTATTCAAAACACAGGGAAATGGTTCTCAAACTGAAATAAATAAGAAAAATAATCCTGTTAACGCCTCCTGTAGTTTTCCAAAAGAAGGAGAATAATTCCTAAGGCGAGCACCGCTTCGAGGATGGAGATTAATTCCTTTTGGTATCCTAATTGGTTTGCTAGGCTATTCCTTGTCCTTGCAAATCATGCATTAACCCTTGCTCCATTCTTTGCCTCTCAAATTCTGAGGTCCTTACATATTGGTGCGTGTCATTGATTGGAAATTCGATAGTACTAGTGAGTGTCATGATATGCCCTACTCAAGGATTAGAGTAATATGGGTCGGGCATTAGATATGGGTCTCTTAGTGGGGGTGGTAGTTGATTGTGGGGGTGAGGTGTCTGATACGGGTTTCTGGGTGCGGCTGATCCAGGTGTTCTAAGTCTTGGGCCGGTGTTCCTAATCCAATCTACCCTTACATCAAACCTTGTTCTAGCAGCTGCGGGTGTTGGTGATCGATGTACGGGTGATCCGGTGTCTTCTTCCCAATCAGACTCTTCTTCAGGACGACGTACCGGGGAGTTAGGAGGGTAGGAGTCCATGCTTAGCAGGAAAACAATGGAAAGGTTGTAAGCGATAAATACATACTGAGTGTCAAAAATAGGAGTTCTCATAGGTTTAGAGTTTGACTAGTCATAACTCCGAGTCTTCACAATAGTATTTTAGGAGTACACTTGACCTATAAGTAGTGTATCCCTGAGGAGAATTCCCAGGAAAGAGGGGTGGGTCACAAAGACACACTTAAGTACCCTATCTTTCCTTAGCCAGAATTTCTCATGGGATTACACACTCTTCCAGCCGTCATGTATTAATAATATTATTGTTGGGCTCATGGTTATAATGAGAATTGTTGTGGACTGGGCTTTGAGGCCCAAGGTAAGGTTTATGTATTTCAGCGGGCTTCCTCTTCTTAGGAAATAGATGGCTTCTTGGTTTATTATTGGTGGGCATTAGGTCCAATAGTTTAAGGCTTTGCTCATAAAGGGGTAATAGTATTATGTATTTGGGTCCAAAGGTGTATGAATAATTTGGTGTGTATGTGTGTGTTAAACTTAGAATAGTGTGTTAAATAATTTAAGTAGGTAGCTATGAATAGAAGAAAAAAGTGGACAGGTAACGTGACACATAAACTATTGGGTATTGTATCATGTGATGTAATCATATAGCATAACAATGTAAGAATATTCACATAAGAGGATAATCATATAGCATTGTAGATAGTAATGAGTGTAAGCACAAAAGTTATCAAGTAGTGTGACACATAAGTCATTATGTATTGTATCACGTAGTGTAAATACTTATGATAGCATGTAAAAATATTTACACAAGAACTAATAATGTAACATGTAGTAGCATGGGATTGTATGGGTGTCCTAAAGTTATAGTCTAGGTCAAGAGTGTCTAATAACTTAATTCCCTATAACCAAGGCTCTGATACCAATCTGTCACACCCCGACCGATGGCGGAATCATCGGGGCGGGACATGTAGACTGTTCATGAGCTCAAGGTTGACTAAATTGTTATATGTTAAATCCATTTCCATTCAAACAAACATAATCAAGTTCAAGTACATAATGAAATACAATTCGTTCTTGAAATAAGATTAACTAGGTCCAAAGCCTATGTGTAGCATGTCTTGATCAAACTCATATGAAAGAACCTGAAACATGAATAAAATAAGGTCAACTAAAAAGTTGGTGAGTATAACACAGATTTATATATAGGTAGCATATAATTTGTAAACCAAATCCTTTACATAACATGATAAATAAGGCATTTATGGGGAGCAGCTATTGTGTAACCAAGTACAATCAAACCTTTGTAACTAGCATGCAAAAATTGTGTTGTCGGTTTCAATCACCGCGCACCTGGGTGGGTTTGTCAGACTCAATAGATCTATCATTGAAAACCGTCGGCTTGAAAAGTTAATGATTGCACATAATCGCATACAAAAGGTTAGCACACCTAGCCCTCGGGCATAAAGCTCAAATTGCACACATGAATGTAAATAGGATTTGTACTTGTGTTGTTTGCGTAAATGTAAACATGTAAGTTGAATAGTGTTCATGTTTCACCCCAAAAATGAAAAAGAGTAAAAGGGGCTATGTATACTCACTTGATTCGAAGGCGTAGCTAACACGAGATACTAGAAAGTAATGTGATCCTTGTATCGCACAACGTTAACCTAGAGTGTAATGTATATTGCATTAATAATGCACAATAGTCTAAGTCTAAGTCTAAGGTTGAATTGGATAAAGTTAGTGATTGGTACTTGGAAGTATTGTATAAAACGAAAGATTTGCAATGAATATTTTTACAACATTTTGAATAAGGTTTGAGTTTGGAATAATTAAATAAGTAAATTAATTAATTATTGTTTATGAGAATAATGTAAGTATTAGATGTAATTAAGTATAACTAAATAAATGTTTTTGTTTAATTATAAATCAAATAAGTAATTATTATCTTATTCATCTATTTATAAAATGTAACTTAGACATTAAAATATTATTTAAGTGTAGGGTTTATAATTTAAAGGTTGAAACTTTATTTAAATAATTTCCATTTATTTTAAGATTAAATACTTGATCTTTTTAAATAAAGATAATACGCATTTTTATAAATTCAACTATTTTTATTTTGAAAATTAACTTGAAATACTAATTGTTTAAAAATATAGAAATTTTAAGGATTCTGTGAACACACACAACCGTGCCTAGACAGGGCACGATCGTGCTCGGGCCACGGGCGCGACCGCGTTAGTCAGTGCGCGACTGTGTTGATCAACAGAGGACATAGCTAGACAAATCACTAGGCACGACCGTGCCTTTTACAGACACGACCGTGTCTACGCTTCAAGGGCACGACCAAGTCTAGCCAACGAGCATGACTGGGTCTGAGCAGGAGGCACGACCGCGCTGGAAGTCGGCATGACCACGTCTCCCGAGGCACGACCGCGCTAGATGATTAGCGCGACCGTGTCTCTTTCAAAACAGAAACGAATTGATTGATCCTTATATTGATGGTGTCAGAATTGATAGGGCTTTCATTCACAAGGTCATTAAAAGTCTTTTGGTGTATATTAATTGTGTTTAAAACATGTTTAGGACCGGATTCGATTAAACTATTTTGAATGAAAATATGGTTTCTGGTTCGAGTAGATTTTGATATTGAATGCCTAAATTAGATTAGGGCTTTGGATCTATAGAATAAATAGAAGGTTTAGAAGGTTTCAATTACCCTGAACGACGATGGATTGGTAGCTTACGGTAGAAAGGAGTTCCGGCGTGACGAATTTTGTCTCCGGCGTCTCCTACTGCAATTCCGGCTCAACTAGTGTACTCGTGAGTTTCAGTGAGGATCGTGTGATGTTTATCGTTTGTTTACTTGAGAGAATATGGATCGAAAGGAAGAAATTTGTGGTTTCGTTTAGTTTCCTTGAGATGAATCGGTTCCAAATGATAATGGTTGTAATTGGCAGTGTAATTGTCTTTGTTAATGGATATTAAGTGGAAATCAGTTACGGGAAACCAACGATCGGGCGATTAAAGCTGCAGTTACGTTTTCTCAGACATGAGGCGCGACCGTGCCAACAATAGACGCGACCGTGCCAGACGAGGCGCGACCGTGCCAACATGAGGCGCGACCGTGCCTACTAGGGTTTCTGGTTATTTACAAAATCAGCCCTTGCAACTTCAGCTTTGACAGAATTAGCTTGGTTAGGATTTAACAGAACACCTAACAGGATTACTAACTGAGTTAACTCTAGGATGTGTTACCATGTGATTTGAGTTCTAAAACTTTGAATTAAAGTATGATCGGCTAACAATTTAATGAGGCATAGGTTTGAACAAGTATAGGGTCTAGCATTGTATTGTTATTAAAATAAGTTAGAATAGGGTCGGAAAATCAGGAATGTTACAGAATGCACGGCAACAAAGGCAAACCCAACTGCTGCTCATACCAGACAAGCTTACCAAGCTCGGCCAAGACAGCAACAACAGCAACATGCCACTCCTCCTGCATAAACTGCAGCTTGTGCAGCTGTTGGAACTACTAACTTTGACTGGAGCTTTCGGTATGAGGATATTCCTGCCAACAATCAAGCTCTCATGGCAGACACATCAGAGGTACCACCTCAGGTATATGAAAATCTTTGTACTCAAGCTTGTATTGATAAGGTCCTTTGGTATAGGAAACATAACCAGAATCTCATAGATCAAAATGAAAAATTTCACCAAATGAAATATGAATTTAAAAGGTTGAAAACAGTTACAAGGAAAAGATTGATTGTTTAAAGAAAGAAATTTCATCATTAAAAAATGAACAAACAAACCTTGAAACTCAAATTGATGATCTTCTGGTTAAGTTAAAAGCTACAAGGGCTGAATTAGCAGACCAAAAGGTCCATGTGGAAAAATATGAGTTTGCATCCAAAAAGCTGCAAAGACTTTTGGATGCTCAAATTCATGAAAAGATAACTGCTGATCTTGGATTCCAAGCTGAACAACCCTACAATGTTGTTCCTCCACCCGCTGACTATGTAGCCATTCATGAACCAAGTTTCAGTTTTTCCAACCTTGACATGGCCAACCAAAATCTTGACCATGCTGTCCAAGAAACCCATGTGCAAGAATGCACTACTTCATCCGAGTATGAGTCAACATGCTCAGACTCCACTTAAACAATTAAGTTTCAACACCACCTACCTGTGAAGTTATTAAAGCCAACAATCCAAGCCTTTTCATCCCTTCAAAAACAGTACCAGTATCTTAACCAACCAAACAAATCAGAATCAGCTATCCTCCAGAAGGAAGAAAGTTAACTGTTGAAAAGGGACAGTCTTCAACATCCACCAACTCAAAGCCTCAATCCAATAAAGGAATGTGTTTGACATATGTCATGCTCCTGGAGAGAGAGCTCCATATGTTCAAAAGACATTGGAAGAAGCCACCTTTGAGCACAACAAAGCTCACCCTGGAACTTCAAAGACTTGTTCAAAAGAAAGGACTATGTGTACTTTCAAAGGGACAAACTGGCTAAATCATGCTTTCTATGTGGGAAATACAATCATACTGCCAGCATATGCTTCTATTACCTTCAACAACAAAGAAACCTAAAGCAACACGCTTTTGAGAAAACAAACAAGAACAAAAAGGTAAGAAGCTTTGAAGCCAAAGCAACTCAGTTCAGAAACTCTCTATCCCTACCAAGAAAGCATCTGCCAAAACCTCAACAATCTTGCATCATCTATGGTGAATCAGACCACTTTGCTGCAAATTGTAAGTTTAATCCTCTCAACCAGGTTCTTCATCAAATTCCTCTTCAACAAAATCCTATCAGTAAGATGGAGAAGGGTAGGCATATTTCGGAGATTAAACCATCAGCAGCAAACAAAACTGCTGCTGATCAAGTAAGACTCAAGCAACCAAAGGAAAAGCCTTCATCAGCAACCAAGATTGCTGCTGCCCAAGTTAAACCATCAGTAGCCCACAAAAATGTTGCTGATCAATTAAAGCCCAAGCGACCCAAGACAAGTCTTCAGCAGCAACCAAGATTGTTGCTGCTCAAGTAAAACCATCAGCATCAATGAAATATGATGCTGATAAGCCAAAGTCCTCAGTTGCAACATCTGCTGCTGACAAAGCAAAGAGAGCTGGAAAACCACCAATTCAGCATTGGAAAGCCAAAATTCCTCCAAGAATCATCATTGGTTCCGTTGAATGCACACATACTGATACTGATAATCCGAGAACCCTTTTTTACAAGGATGCAAGCTCTTGGATTCCTCCCACTAACTAGATATCTATCATGTGCAGGGACAGCCAGGTCACAAGAATAACACCTAGGTGGTAGACAGTGGTTGTTCCAGGCACATGACAGGAAACAGATCCATCCTCTCCAACTTCAGACATTTCAATGGAGGATATGTTGCCTTTGGAAGTGACTCAAAAGGAGGATCTATTACTGGACAAAGAACTGTGTCCAATGAAGGAATGAGTATTGAAAAGGTAAACTATGTCAAAGAATTGGACTTCAATCTCATGAGTGTTTCCCAGGTCTGTGATCAAAAGCATTAGATGCTCTTCACAGATAAAGAATGCTTTGTACTGTCTCCTGTCTTATCCAAACCTCCTCCGAGAAATATTTTATTAACTTCTCATAGAAAAGAAAATCTTTATGTGCTTGACATGAATGAGGTCACTCCATCTGGCAGTGTATCATGTTTTCTGTCAAAAGCTTCAGTTGATGAATCAGCCCTCTGGCACAGGAGATTAAGCAATGTTAACATCAAAACCATCAACAAATTGGTGAAGGATAATCTTGTCATATGGCTTCCTAACAAAGAATTCCAGCTAGAAGATCATTGCATTGCTTGTTTGAAGGGAAAGCAACACAAGCGTTCTCACAAGCCCAATACTTTGAATACCAATGACACTCCACTACAGCTGCTGCATATGGATCTCTTTGGTCCTACAAATATTATGTCAACGGGTAAGAAGTCATACTGTCTAGTGATAACTTATGACTATACCAGATTCTCATGGGTATACTTCTTGAGAACTAAAAATGACACTGCTGAAATTCTCAAATCTTACATTCTTAGGGTAGAGAATCAAAGCAATCAGATGGTAAAGATCATAAGGTGTGATCAGGGCACAGAGTTCAAGAACCACACCTTGAACGGTTTCTGTGAAAGCAAGGGAATAGAAAGACAAAATAGTGCTCCAAGAACTCCTCAACAAAATGGATTTGCTAAAAGAAGAAACAGAACTCTAATTGAGTCAGCAAGATCTATGTTGGCTGACTCAAAACTGCCTCTCACATTCTGGGTAGAAGCAGTAAGCACAGCCTACTATGTGCAAAATAGAGTTCTCATAGTCAAGCCTCTCAATAAGACACCTTATGAACTATGGTTCCAAAGAGTTCCCTACATTGGATTTCTAAAACCTTTTGGATGTCCATGCACAATTCTGATCACACATGGGGTTCTTCCTAAGTTTGGTGCCAAATCTGATGAAGGATATTTTGTGGGCTATTTCTCTCAATCCAAGGCCTATAGAGTATTCAACTTAAGAACAAGAATTGTGGAAGAATCAGCCAATGTGGAATGTAGAGAACACATTGCCTGTGAACAGGGAAAATACCCAACCTGGCTCTTTGACATAGACTCTTTCACCCAAATATTTGAGCCTCTCATTTTCTCAAATATGGAATCTACGTCTTCACAAGCACCAGCTTCCTCTTTCTCCTCTGACTACAGACTGGATTTTCCTAAACCTTCCATCAGTCTGAAGAGACCATCCATTGATCCTCCATCGGTGCCTGTCTCGATTCTTAAACAACCTCTACCGTGTTATGGAAGCCATTGAAGCAAGTGAAGCCAAAACCAGACTCTCCAATGTCACCAGCAAAAGCCTGTCTGAAAATGAAAATTTGAATGAAGACTCTTCGGTAAATGCTGCAGATGCTGCAAATACTATTGCTGATAATACTAATGTAGCTGTTGATATTGAAGACTCTTCCACCATGAATGAAGAAATCCCTGATCAAAATCAAAGCAATCTTGAGCAAGGGATACAGGTGGAGGTGGTACCAGCACAGAGGATCAACAAGGAACATCCACTGGAAAATATTATTGGCCATGTTCACCAAGGAGTTCTAACAAGAAGCAAATCTCATGAGGCCAATATATGTTTGTTTTTATGTTTTCTATCTCAGGTGGAAGCCAAGAAGATATATGAAGCTCTGAAACACAGCAGTTGGATTGAGGCAATGCAGGAAGAGTTGCTACAATTTAAGAGACAGGATTTCTGGAAACTTGTTGATCTTCCACCTGGTCAATCTGCCATTGGCACAAGATGGGTATTCAGGAACAAGCAAGATGAGAGAGGCATTGTAGTCAAGAACAAAGCTAGACTTGTAGCTCAAGGCTACACTCAGGAAGAGGGAATTGACTATGATGAAGTCTCTGCTCCTGTTGCCAGGCTGGAGGCCATCATAATCATCCTGGCATATGTTGCATCAAAGAATTTCATGGTCTATCAAATGGATGTCAAGAGTGCCTTTCTTTATGGGAAGATTGGTGAAGAAGTACATGTCAAACAGGCTCCAGGGTTTGTAGATCCCTCACATCCTAACAAATGTTCAAACTAGACAAAGCTCTGTATGGCTTACATCAAGCCCCAAGAACCTGGTATGAAACTTTGTATGGATATCTACTAAGCAACAACTTCAGAAGAGGTGCCATTGACCAGACCTTGTTTATCAAATATGAAGGGGGAGAAATCTTACTGGTACAAATCTACGTTGATGATATCATCTTTGGATCAACAAGGAAGAAGTTGTGTAAAGACTTTGAGATCCTGATGCACTAAAAGTTTGAAATGAGTTCAATGGGTGAACTAAATTTCTTTCTGGGTCTTCAAGTCAAACAAGTTCCAAATGGAATCTTCATCAGCCAATCCAAATATGTCAAGAGCATTTTGGAAAGATTCAAGATGGCTGACTGCTCTACTGCAAGAACCCCTATGCAAGTGCACCATCAACAAACTCCAGACAAAGATGGTCAAGACACTGATCAACATCAGTACCGTGCAATGATATGTATCTCACTGCCTCAAGGCCAGATATCATGTTTGTAGTATGTCTCAGTGCAAGATTCCAAGCAGCACCAAAGAATTCATATCTTCAAGCTGTCAAGAGAATTTTTAGATACCTAAAGGGAGCCCCAAGACTTGGGCTATGGAACTCTAAAAATGATAAGTTTAATCTATATGCATACACTAACAGTGATTATGGGGGATGCAACTGGGACAAAAAGTCCACATCAGGGGGATGTCAGTTTCTGGGAGGGAGACTGGTTTCATGGCAGTGCAAGAAGCAAACATGTGTCTCAACTTCTACAGCAGAAGCATAATACATTGCAGCTTCAAGTTGCTGTGCACAAGTCATCTGTATACAAAACCAAATGCTGGATTATGGGATGACTTTCATGGCAACTCCCATTCACATTGACAACATGAGTGCTATATCAATCACAAACAATCCGGTGCAGCACTCTAAGACAAAGCACATTAACATCATGTATCACTTCATAAGAGATCAAGCTGAGAAAAAAAGAATTATTTTAACCAAAGTTCATATCAATGAGCAATAAGCTGATTTGTTTACAAAACCTTTTGGTGAAGCTAGATTTAGATATTTAGTTGAATCTATTGGTATGATGAACTTTGATTAAAATCTGTCTCTAAAAGTTTGTTTTGTAAATGTGTTTGTCCTTTGTTGAAAATAAAAGTTATAAGCCAGCAGCAACTTTTTTCGCTGCTGACGGGTTTAATCATCAGCAGCAAAGAATTTGCCACTGACTGCTTTAAGTTATCAGCTGGAACAAGTTTCTTGCGGATAGCTTTAAGGCTGTCAACAACAACATCCTTGCTGTGGATTATTGCATCCATCAGCAGCAATTGAGTTTGCTGCTGATAGACTTAACCATCCACAGCAACCAAGCTTGCAGCGAATAGGCTTAACCATCCGCAACAACCAAGTCTGCTGCTGATGGGTAAATCTAAGTCCAAATTAACCTTTACCCACTGTAAAAACTTTCAGTCTTTACCATGACTGCTTTAGTGTATTACAGCTGTAACCGTAAAAAGTGAACAAGGTTGTACTGTACAAGTATTTTTGTTTTTTCTCTCCTCTGCCTTTATAACACAAATCAAATATCTTCACCACCTCTTCACATTCAATTTCACCCTAACTCCTATCACTTTCTCTCAAGCCTCCACAACATTCAAAGCTTTCCATCCTTAACCACCTTTCAAAAACCTTCCTCTTTCCCTCCAAACCCAACAAAATGGAAGAGGTAGACATAAACCATCCCGATGATAAGTTCTCTCCATATCACAACCTCACGGCATACTTAATCAAAGGAAAGAAGTCCGAGGGATTCAATGATATGATCGACTTTCTCTGTCGATCTAAGATACACCATGCACTCACCGTAAACCCAACCATTTACATCCCTCACATGGAGGACTTCTGGAACTCTGCCGTCTACTCTACCGAACAGGAGATACCCCAAATCCAAGCCAAGGTAGATGGCAAAGACATCACCATCACTGAAGCTACTCTACGAAAACATCTAAAGCTTCAAGACGAGGGGGCCACCATTTCATACTCTAAGGAAGAATACATGAGCACCTTTGTATCCATAGGTTACACTGGAAATCAGAACGAGTACACAATCGAAAAGGCGCTGATGGGCCCTCCATGGAAGTTTCTATGCCACACTCTTCTACAATGCATATCCCAGAAGAAAAGTGGATGGCATCAAGTGAGCTCTGCACTTGCCTCTGTTGTTCATGGTATGGTTTCTGGCCAGGGTTTCAACTTTGCACATCTCATATTTGAAGGTTTGAGATATAACCTTCAAGAAGGCGCAAAGCAATCATTTTTTATGTACCCAAGATTCTTGCAGGAGGTTTTCAATAACGAATTAAAAGATCTTTCAAAATCTGCAAAAATCTATCTTATGCTGGGACATAAAAATAACAATTTTCAAAGTATGAGAACTGTTTCCAAAAAGTTCTCAGGGGTTAATGTTCCATTGTTATCTACAATGATGAACATACAAAGCACCCAGGGTGACAGTTCAGCAATCCCAGCTGATACTGATCCAAACCCTCCTCTTCACATCCTGAACAACAATCTGCTTCCACTGTTCGAACCCCTGTGCATACTACTAATGATGCACAGGCACAGAAATTACTTACACCTGTTTTGGATGTTATCGTTCAACTAGAACAAAGGGCCCCAGTTATAGCAAAATATACTAGAAAAAGGAGCAAGAAGACTCCTTCTCTTCTTGTCTCAAAGGCCCAATCCCAACCTAAAAGCCCTCATTCAGAATCACAAAATTTTGATAAGAATATCAAAATGGATAGCCACATCAATAGAGAGACTTCCTTGGAAGCTTCTCTATTAGGATCAGGATCACATCCCGGATCCATAGAACAACCCACTGAGCCATTCAATTATTTTTCTTCTCTGAACTTAAGTGCAGAGGCACCTTGTCAAGATGATATACCTTCTCAAACAACCACTACCTCAGAGGTATTGATTGACTTGGCTACTAGTGCACCTAACCCAAGTTCATCACCCAAGAAGGTTCATTCTGGAAGTACTGATTGAGTGAATGTGGAAAGCGCTGTCACTACTCCTGGTACATCAACTAACCAGGAGGACAGTGATAACATCACTAAGACCCTAACCATGACAACTCACAGTGAGGATGTTTCCTTTGAAACACTCTTCACTGAGAGGAATCCAAGGTGCCAAGAAAACCAGGGTGATGGGGATGAAGAGGCTAGGCCTAAGACCCCATCGAGCTCCAAGGATTCCACAACTGTGGATAAGGACAGTCTGAAACTCAAAAATATGGAATTGACGATTAGGGTGGCTATGCTAGAGGCTGAAGTATCCAAACTAAGGCACCAAGTCTCTATGCATGAAGCCCATCAATGCCCAACTGTGCCTACTCCTTTGTATCAGTGGGAACTCAAACGGATGCAACCCTTTACACTGATGCAACCAAAAAGGGGGAAATAGTCGCAGTAGAAGACGATGCTGACAGCCTTGAGGACTGGATACAAGAGCAGGCTGCATTTCAAAGTTCCTTATTCAAACCTGCCTTTGTTCAAGTTCATGACTTGCCAGTCTCAGTAGATGAAGAGGAAGAAATCACTGAGGATTGGAAGTTGGTTGTTCAAGCTTGTGATGAGGTGTTGACAAATACAAGTCACCATGAAGACATACATCCATCATTCAGCATTCTTCCTGAAGCAGCGGCCATAATAAGTCTAACCACTGCCCCCAAATTCACATTGACTGCATATAACCTAGATTTTGACTCCATACTAGCTTGGGGGTATGACGATTAATCTGAGAGATTTTGGATTGGGAAAGAGTTCAGCGGAGTAGAAGAGCTGAGCTGGGATGCACTAAATCCTCTTCAAGTGCTTGAACTGTATTTATCCAGTTGAATCAACACCTCTTCAGATCTCTCAGCAAAACTTGCAATCTACAGGTTCCAAGACTTAATGGAGGAAAATCTACCCTGTTTTGAATAACTATTAAAAGAAGCAAACAGGGTGGCATATCCTAAAGACCACGCAGAATCTTCTACAGTAGCAGCACAAAGACTGGCTCCAAGTAGACTTGACCTGATTAGGAGCAGTACTTTAACTGACGAAGAAACTGTTTGCTGGAGAAGCTTCATACACAATGAGATGGTCTAAGGACTGGCAGTGTTAGGATGGTCGTGCACTGGGCTCTCTGGCTTCACCTTCTTTCTGAGTGATGGATCATCTGTCTTCTTCAACCACATCAATGAGATCCTACTTCTCAACTCAAACTTCCTATACAACATTTTTGAGCTCAGAACACATATCTGCAATGTCAACTCCTTAGAGAGCCAAGCAATGATCAAGACTATCAAAGCTCGTCTTGAAAAGGAGGGATGCCTTGCAGAAGATGCCTCCTCTGACTCAGGTTTGTCTTTTCTCTCCTCACCAACCGCCACTCTGAACATTGCAACATAATCTAGAAGAACAGAGTTTGAGGATGTAAGGAAAAGTTGGAAGGAAGTAACTAGGTGTGAATGGGAAGAAGATGAAGCAAGAAACCTTCCCTCATCCACTCCCCAAACTGCCAATGAAGCTGAAGCAGAGATCCCAACAGTATCTAAAACATCTGCTGTTATGATCCATGAAGCTGAAGCAGAGGCATCAACCAAAGCCAAGGGGAAGGGAGAAATGACTGAAGAGGTGGAAGAGAGACTGATGAAAGAGCAAAGGGAAAGGGATGAAAGAATAAGAAGAAGAAGAAGAAGAGAAGAAGAGGAGATGGCAGAGCTAAGAAAAATTCAAGAAAGAAAAGCTGCCATGCTCTTCAGAGAACAACAAATTCAGCTGTATGTTAAACAACTGGATGATCTCAAAGCTAGATTTCATGCAGCTTCTCAATTACAAGAAGATGAAGCCCTAGCTCTTCAGCTGCAAGAACAGTTTAATAAAGAAGAAGAAGAAAAGGAGAAGAAGAAAAGGGAAGAGGCTAAGATCAGAATAACTGATTCTGAACTAGCCAAAGAAATAAGAGAAGAATGGATAGCGGCTCTGGTTTCTCAAGGTGAGGATGTAGACTACCTTGAGAAACTATCAAATAAAGAAATCTACAAAGCCTTCATGGGTAAGCAATGTCAATTGGCAAATAAGAAAAGGGATGAAGAAAAAGCCAAGCAAAAATCCAAGAAGACCATTGCATTCAACATAAGGACCCAAGAAGAAAGGAAGGCCATGACTGACTTCCTGAAGGCTAGAGGAGAAAGTGGAAAAAGGCTGGGCCCCATGAGTTTCATGAACTTGCAAGCCTTGTATTCCAAAGTCAAGAAGGAAGAGGAAGAAAGATTGGGGAAGACATGCTCCAAGAAAAGGGTGATAACTCAAACTGCTGAACACAAATCAAAGAAACCCAAGCCTTCTCCCTCATCCACTACTTCCTCCTCCCACCATACTTCCACTCTCCAGCCTAGACCTCATTCCTCTCTTCCCACAAAGTCCAAATCCCTCCACCCAGCTCCTCCTCATTAGCAATCTTCTAAGAAGAAAACCAAACCTACCATCACACCAGAAGACTCAAGAGAAATAGTTGTCTGGTTCTACAACACTCAAGACAAATGGTTTGAAGTCTTCAGGGGAAAGGAAGAACTGAAAAGATCTATCCATAAATCTGTTGATGAGGTACTGCAACTCCCAGACTCAGATCTAAGAAGAATATTGGAGTTGGGTGAAGCCCATAAGTCAGAGAAAGAAGATGGGAGACATCTTTTGCTAGCAATCAAACATCACTTCAACCCTAGTAAAGATGTAATCATTGATGCCAAACCTCTTCAATCCCATTATCCATTAACCAGTTGGTCCTTCAAGGCTGGTACCAACGAGTTTATCTTGATTTATGTTAAAGGACAGAATATGATATGTTCAAGGAAGGCCATCTTGAAAATGCCAAGCAAAGACATAAAGACTCTATCTGAGCTTCCTCTAAACAAACCCAGCCAGGACCCAAGAGGCTATAAGGTAGAAAGGATAGTCTGCAACATGGAAAAGCTTCACCAGCAAAAGCAGTAAGAGGGTTTTGGTAGCATCAGTCTAGGGGGAGTTTGTAGAAATAAAGATTGATGGCTACAAAATTCTATAAGTACAACTGTTGTGGTCGAGTTTGCTGCAGATCGACAAACTGCTGTGGATAACCTAATCTGCTGCGGATACTTGTTCTTCTGCTGAAGAACAAATCTGCTGCGGACAGCCTTATCTTCTGAAGACCAAAGTTGTTGTTGATACGCAAATCATCAGCAGCTGTGGATAGTTGTGTCTTGCTGCTGATCAACAACATTGCTGCTGATAGCCGTTCCCTCTGAAGATCAAACGTTGTAGCTGACTGGCTTCGATAAAGCAACCATTACCACTGACAACTTTGTGCTGCAACACTGACACACTCCACGCAGAAAGAATATTACTGGTGCAAGACAATAAAAGACAACGACGCTCTTCTTCCAAGGACTCAAGCAATGATGCCTAAGAAGACGTTTGAGAAAAGATAACTTTTGTAGTATTTATTGTTGTTACATGTAGAATAGCTTCAATACAAGATCAACGGTTTGTGTTAGATCTGGTCCTTAGAATCAAGGGTCTGTCTTGATTCTAAGTTACTATATAAGTAGTACTTAGAGTCATTGTATAAGTGTGCTTTTTCTTAAGAGTTTTCTTTGTAATCTTGTAATCTTTGAAGCTTAATACAAATTGCATTTATCAGTATTCTTTTTGTTTACTTGTTTACATTGCTTAGTTGTGATTGTTTCCGCCAATCTCAACTAGAATAGAACCATCTTGTATTCACCGATCCTACAGCGATCAGTAACAAGACACAGAAAATAGTGCAACTCAGGGTTGATCAATTCCCTGATCCTATCTCTTTTCTTTTAGGATTTCCCTTTACACGAAGCCTGAGAATCGTACGTGCATTCCATCCTTTTCTTTCCTAGGTCATATTTCATATCTGCCTATGTTCCTTTTCTTATCATATTTTATTCATTACCTGGAAAACATTTTGAAAATAAAACGTCAGCGCGAACGCTGGTGAATACAATTTCTTGACATTAAAATCATTTGGCACAAACAAGTATTAATTCCATAATCACAACTTCATGTTCAATCTACACACTTAGAAGGCCCGTCCTGTTCAATCGCACCATAGTATACACTTGTAGTATGTCTTTATAAAAACAGGGACTCCATGTCTCCACATTTGTTATAAAGGGAAGTACGAACCGCAATCCAGGAATTTCACCCAAGTCCCATGTATCCCTTGCAAGTTTTACGTATACCTATAGCCTGAATACTTATCCATAGAAGAACGTTGAGCATTACTTTGTTAACCTTTATTTGGCCATTTTCGCAAATAAAATGTTTGACACAAGTTTTAAAAGAGATAAAGCATTCACTTTTTTGTTAGTAATGATCCTCTAAAGTCCAAAGCTTATAGGCTAGCTTCTTAACTTGATTTCTTTAGCGTAACAACCTTTATACGAGTGTTCCTTCTAAAACCAAGCACTACAACGAGCGGGAGTTACCGGGATCGTCGGAAGTAGGCTATGGATCACCTGGAACGATATTTAGAAGTTGGAAACGGTTTGGGATGCGGAAAATCGACTGGGATCGTTTAACTATTTATATGCTGTGATTCGGGTCCATGTCGGACCGATATGTATTGGGATGTCGGTCCGACATCCAGATATGTACACGTCAGCCCTACACGTCTCATCTGTTTGGGCCGAACATATTTGGCGGCATATCGGATCGATATGTGGACTATGTCGGTCCGATATCCAGACCCCTGTCCCATCATTAGGGCTGAGTCACTAAACACGTGTTAATACCACATTTTATGGCTGAGAGTAGGTTGTCGGACCGTTATGAATCGATGTCGATCCGATAACCGACTTAACTTTCTATTGCGGACCGCTATAGGAATGGACGTCGGTCCGATATCTAACCTTAATTCACTTCGGACCGATATGAACTTAGATGTCGGTCCGCTATTGGACTGACTTTAGCTTCGGTTCGATATCATAACTTAATTTCACTTCGGACTTATATGGGGTACGATGTCGGTCCGATATTAACTAAATTTCATAAGTTTCCTTTATTTTCAACCCTAGACTTTGGTGTATTTACACTTATAGTCCCTAGGGTTTACCTTTTGTCAAATCTTGGTTATTTTGTGGTAGGTGTTACATCCTCCCCACCTTGTTTTAAACTCGTCCTCGAGTTTATTCAAACAGGTGTGGATATTTCTTTCTCATTTCCGACTCCAGTTACTACAATGAGCGGGAGTTGGACCGCGATCGTCGGGAGTATGCTATGGATCACCTGGAATGATATTTAGAAGTTGGAAACGATTTGGGATGCAAAAAATCGGCTAGGATCGTTCAACTATTTATAGGCTATGATTCGGGTCCATGTCGGACCTATATGTCCAGGGATTTCGGTCCGACATCCAAATATGTACACGTCAGCCCTACGCGTCTCATTCTATATGGATCGAACATATTTGGTGGCATATCGGACCGATATGTGGACTATGTCGGTCCGATATCCAGACCCTTGTTCCATCATTAGGGCTGAGTCACTAAACATGTGTTAATACCACATTTTACGGCTGAGAGGAGGTTGTCGGACCGTTATGAATCGATGTCGGTCCGATAACCGACTGAGCTTTCTATTGCGGACCGCTATAGGAATGGACATCGGTCCGATATCTAACCTTAATTCACTTCGGACCAATATGAACTTAGATGTCGGTCCGCTATTGGACTGACTTTAGCTTCGGTTCGATATCATAACTGAGTTTCACTTTGGATCGATATGGGGTATGATGTCGGTCCGATATTAACTTAATCATAAATTTCCTTTATTTTTAACCATAGACTTTGGTGTATTTACACTTATAGTCCCTAGGGTTTACCTTTTGTCAAATCTTGGACATTTTGTGGCAGGTGTTACATCCTCCCTACCTTGTTTTAAACTCGTCCTCGAGTTTATTCAAACAGGTGCGGATATTTTTTTCTCATTTCCGACTCCAGTTCCCACGTGTACTTAGGTCCACGTCTGGAGTTCCATTTTACTTTTACGATTATCAATTTCTTTCTTTTCAATCTCTTTTCCTGCCTGTCCTTGACTTGCAAAGGTTGTTCCATAAATCTTAATCTTTCATCTACCGCTACATCTTGTAGGGCCATTACCAGAGATTCATCTACCAAACATTTGCGCAGATTTGACACATGGAACACATCGTGTACTCCATTCATTTCATCTGATAGGCTGCATGCCCAACTCTTTTCAGGATTTTGAATGGTCCTATGAATCTAGGACTTAACTTTACTTTATTTCCAAATCTTATAATGCCTTTCCATGGTGAAACTTTCAACAGAACGTTATCACCGACGTTAAATTCTAACGGCTTTCGTATCTTATCAGCATAACTCTTTTGACGATCACGAGCCGCTTTCAATCTATCTTTAATTTGGATAACTTTCTCAGTTGTTTCTAAGACTATTTCAGGTCCAGACAACTGATTTTCTCCTATTTCAGATCAACATATTGGAGTTCGACATTTACGACCGTATAAGGCTTCAAAAGGAGTGGCCTGTATACTCGTATGGTAGCTATTGTTATAGGAGAATTCCATTAGAGGTAGGTGGTCATCCCAACTTCCTCCAAGATCTATAACACAAGCTCTTAACATATCTTCAAGAGTTTGGATTGTTCTTTCGCTCTGCCCATCCGTCTGAGGCTGGTAGGCAGTGCTAAGATTCAATTTGGTACCAAGAACTTTTCTGAAAAACTTTTCCAGACTCACGAAGTAAATCTACTATCCCAATCTGACACGATAGATAATGGCACACCATGTAATGTTATAACTTCATTAACGTATAGCTGTCCCGGCTTATCCATACTAAATGTCTCTTTCATAGGAAGAAAATGAGCAGACTTAGTAAGTCTATCAATGATAACCCAGATGTTATCATTCCCTCGACTTGTTCGGGGAAGTTTGGTAAGGAAATCCATGGTTATCATTTCCCATTTTCAGACAGGAATTTCAAGTTGCTGTAACAAACCAGATGCCTCTTGTGTTCAGCTTTAACTTGAGAACAAGTTAAACACTTTGCAAAATAGATTACGATATGCTTTTTCATTCCTATCCACCAGTAATTGGCTTTTAGGTTTTTATACATCTTATCGCTTCCGGGATGCATCGTGTATTTAGATTTACGGGCTTCCTTAAGAATTTCTTCACGAGTATTCCGATAGATAGGAACCCATATTCTTTTATTCATTCTAAGAATTTCATCATTTCGTTTGATCAACTGATCAATCATGCCTCCCAATCCTTCTTTCTCAAGGTTGGGTTCTTGCAAAGCAAGTTTCTGAGATTCCTTTATACAAGTGATAAGATTGATTTGGAGATCGAGTCTTATGGCACGAACTCATTTAGGTTTCCCGTGTTCCTTTCTGCTTAAGGCATCAACTTTCCTTCATGATAACAAATCTCACAATCATAATCATTCGGGACTTTCATCCAACGTCTTTGCCTCATATTCAGTTCTTGACTAAATATACACTTCAGGCTTTTGTGATCAGTGAAAATAGTGAATTTGACTCCATATAGATAGTGCCTCCATAATTTCAAAGAGAAGACTATGGAGTTCTAAATCATGAGTCGTATAATTAATTTCATGAGTTTTCAATTGATGAGAAGCATAAGGAATAACCTTGCTTCCTTGCATTAATACACAACCAAAGCCGGTGTGTGAAACATCACAATAAATTGAAAAGCCTTCATTTCCATCTTGCAAGGCCAGTATGAGTGCTTGAGTCAGTTTTTATTTCAGAGTTTCAAAAGCTTCAGATTGTTTAGGACCTCATTCATACTTAACTGACTTGCGAGTCAGAGAAATGAATGGTACGGTGATTCGAGAGAAATCTTGACTAAATATCCGATAGTAACCAGCTAAACCGAGGAAACTACGGATTTTAGTTGGTGACTTCGGGATTTCCCATTTAGATATGGCTTCAATTTTGGTAGGGTCAACTTGAATACCATTGGCATTGATCACTTGACTGAAGAATTGGACTTCTAACAGTCAGAATTCACATTTTGAGAACTTAACATAAAGTTTCTTTGTTCTCAAAAGTTCGAGTAGGATTTTCAAATGATCTGCATGATCTTCCTTACTTTTGGAATAGATAAAGATATCGTCAATAAATATGATAACGAATTTATCTAAGTAAGGTCTGCAGACTCGATTCATTATATCCATGAATGTTGCTGGTGCATTACTAAGTCCAAACGGCATTACCGTGAACTCATAATGACCGTATCAAGTTCTGAAAGCAGTTTTAGGAATATCTTCTTCCTGGACTTTCAATTGATGATAACCAGATCGAAGATCTATTTTAGAAAAGAAACGAGCTCCTTGAAGTTTGTCGAAAAGGTAATCAATTTGGGGGAGTGGATAACTATTCTTTATCGTAACTTTGTTTAGTTCATGATAATCAATACACATACGCATTGATCCGTCTTTCTTCTTAACAAATAAAACTGGGGCTTCCCAAGACGTTGAGCTTGGTCTTATAAACCCTTTCTCTAGTAATCCATCTAGTTGCTTCTTCAATTCTGCCATTTCAATTGGAGCTAATCTGTATGGGGCTTTACCGGGCACACGATTAATTCTGAACTCCACTTCTCTCTCAGGTGAAATTTCGGGCAGCTCGTCAGGAAATACATCAGGGAATTCAGCCACAACCGGCACATCTTCAATCTTTGTCTTAGTGTCGGTAGTTACAGAAACAAGGTATGCTAAGCATCCTTTTCTTAAGTAGTTGGTGACTTTTAGCATAGAAATTATTCCAACAGAGTTAGATAATTTATCGCCGTTGATCGTAAGAATATTGCCTTCCGGCGAACGAAGTTCTATTGCCTTTTTATCACATAGGATACGGACTTGGTTAGAGGCTAACCAATCCATTCCTAAGACAATGTCAAGACCTGCCAAAGTCATTGGTAACAATTTTGCAGGTATAACATGTCCTGAAAATGTGATATGACAATTATCGAGGATTTCAGAGATTTGGACGAGGTCACTGTAAGCAGTATCTACCATGTATTTCTTGTCTAATTTAGCTAGAGTTTTATTTAACAGTCTACAGAATCTATGATCCATAAAACTTTGGTTTACACCAGAGTCAAATAAAACTCGAGCATAAGTATCATTAACAAGAAATGTACCCGTAATAACATCTGGCATACTTGTCGTTTCGTGAGTGTTAAGAACGAATGCTCGTGCATTCTTCTTCACTCCATCTGCAGGTTTGAGACCTGTCCCATTGGTTTTCTTCAGCTTAGGACAATTGATTTTGATATGGCCAGCCATGCCACATCCAAAGCAAATAATTGATTTCTTTCTATAACAATCATCTATTTTGTGTCCAGACATTTTGCAGAAATTTCAATAAGGTCCAGATCGGCATTGTCCTAAGTGCCTTCTACTGCACTTTGGACATTCAGGAATTGAAGAGTTGTTATTTCGAGGAATAAAGTTGGATTTCTTCGATCCACTTGGGCCTTGCCCAGCTATCTTTTTCTTCTTCTTTCCTTCTTCCTGATTTCTTATCAGGCTGGTAGTTAATGATACTCCTAAATCCATAGCATCATCCAGATTTTCACAATTTGCGACTTTCACCTTGTCACGAATTTCTCCAATCAAACCCCAAATATAACGTTTGATCAGATTGGACTCGGGGATAGCAAGATGAGGAACGATTCGAGCATATTCCATGAGTTTAGTGGCGTACTCATGATGGTTTGTTACGATCATTCTTAAACTCAGAAATTTTCCTTCATTTTTTTCCCGTTAGTTCTGGGGAACATACTTTTTCTCAACCTTTGCCTTAAAGGCACTCCAGCCCATTGCATAGGCTGCATCTCTGCCTTTAGCGGCAACAATATTGTTCCATCATTCAAGAGCTTGGTCCTTGAATAGATTGGAAGCATATAGAACTTTATCTTCCTCAGCACACTTACTGATAGCTAATTCAGACTCGGTCTTATCAATCCACCTCAATGTGGCTATACCACCTTCCTTTTCGGAGAAATTATATGGCTTAAAGTCTTGAAACATCTTGTAGGTACAACCGACTACTTTCCTCTTCTTTTCTATATAGTCATAATTATTACCCATACTCTCTCCTTCAGAGGAGTCATGGTAATATTCTTGTCTTTTTGTCTTTTTAGATTTATGAGAAACAGAACCCTTTGGTTTAAGAGTGATAGGTTCTGATTGAGAGACTGTTTGAGTTTTTCGGGAATGAACAGATAGAGGAATTAATGGTTGAACAGATATCCTATCAGCTTGTCTCCTTTCAAGCTCAGTAAATATCAATGGAAGAGAATCCTTGATTCCTTCCTTGATTAATTTCTGAAGTTCCATACAAGAGTTATTGTTTTCAGCAGCATTTTCTACTGCTAGCTTTTTCTATCCCCTTGTATTTTGAAAGGGTCAAGTATTTTTTCGACATACTATCAAAAGAGAAAAAAATTGATGTAAAACAAAGCTTTTTATTGCTAAAATATATTACAGAAGATAGTATATATACAAGTTAAAACTTTCTAAAGTTCTTGTTTTCCAGAGCATGAACTAATAGGGCATTCCGAGCTTCAACTTCTGCCTTTTCACTTTCCAATTCAACTATTCGGTTTAACAACATTTGCTCCCTCTCACTTCCTGACGCATTCTCATTTATATGCGGAGCAAGAATAGGAATCATCTGATAATAAGGAACATAAGGTATGTTAGAATCAACACGCTCTTCTTCTTCAGAATCATATTTATTTTCATAAGGAATCTCGACGTATCTCTCATGAAAATTTTGTGGATAAGCAGGAGTAATATTATAGCTTACAGCAGTTAGAGCAGAATAAAAACTTATAGAAGGATTATAGGGAACAATAGGGTTTCCTATTTCTCCGAGGCTTCTGAAAGTAGAATTTTCAGTTTCCTCATTAAGTTCTGTAGTTGTTTCATTCGTTTTACGGTCAAAATAACTAACAGGAGCGAATTTTTGAAGAAAAATCGGACCTTTGCCCTTTCCAACCATTCTAAAATTAAAATAAAAGATACTTTATTATTAAAATAAAATATATTACAACACAAAATAAAATACAACAAGATTTTCAATCCTTTATCAGCTCTTTCCTAAGAGTCGTTAGATCCTCTCCATATTCGTACACCTGTTTCCCATAGAATTTGGTTCTTGCTTTGTCCATAATATTTTCCCTTGTTATCTCGTCCGTCTGATGTAACGAACGATCTAAACATTCAATAGGGGAAGAAGGCATACTATGCTCATAACCATATTTAGGTGGAGGCTCGCGGAGTCTAACCATAATATCATTATAGGCATTTTGGTATCCAGGTGGAGCTTGGAAATAATGTTTGAAAGGACCATCATATGGAGGTTCATGATATATATAGGGATTATATAAAATTGGAGATTCAGAATTGTATGATTGATAATCAGAACTGTTGGAAATAGGCTTATTGAATGGATAATCATTAGGATTTTCAGAAGCAGTTTGGTAATGTAAATATTCTAAAGGATCTTCTTCTGATGATTGGATTTGACTGGATTGTGCCTCATTTCCGTGCACAGATTTGGTAGCAGTATTCTAATTGCTAAAGTCTGATCCAACATCCATCCATTGGCTGGAAGAGTTTTGGGATTGAGGGTGGTATTCGGGAGAATTATGAAGTACAGCAAATGGGTCATCATTATAGTAAGGCGAACAGATAGGATTCTGTTGTGAACCTAACGGATGGTATTCCGGAGATTCTTTCTTAATAGGACGATTAGGATCGTAATACGGAAGAGTATTTCCTCCAGACAACTGCAGTCTTAATAGATTAGTACTTATTTTATTTGTAAGAGTTAGATACTAAAGCTAGTATCTTAATCTTAGCTAACGTTCTACAAGGATGGTTATCTTCCCAGAGTAGTACCTCCAACAAATATGTTCCCAGGTAAGAGCGACAGGTCTATGAGAGATTTATACACCACTCTTTCCTTAGACAGAACACTTCTGTTTGTCAGATAACTACATACTGGTCAGAAGGTTACCTAGTTTTCTTATCTTAAAAAAATTAATGGTTAAAGCTTAGATACTAGGTCCAAGTATCTAATTCGCTAAAACATGTGGCTCTGATACCAACCTGTCACACCCCGCCTCAGGCACCCCCTGGATGTGTGTGAACCCGATTGGTATCATAATTCTTTAATTTTAGAGTTTTGTAAAACACAGCGGAAGTCGTCTTAAAAGGATCATTTCATCATTTATCTCAACCTCAAGGGTTGTAATTGTAAATATCAAAACTCAGTTAGAAAACAAAAGCCTTGTATTTACTTTATAAACATAGGGTTTCAATACACTTTCGTCTTTGATTACAAAATGGTGTTTGAAATCAAATAAGTAACAAGCCACTGGAAATAGTGCAACTCAGGGTTGATCGATTCCCTGATCCAATCTCCTTTTTTTAGGATTTCGCTTTACACGAGGCCTGAGAATCCTACGTGCATTCCATCCTTTTTTTCCTGGGTCAGATTTCATATTTGCCCATATTCCTTTTCTCAACATATTTCATTCGTTACCTGGAAAACATTTCAAAAATAAAACGTCAGCGCGAATGCCGGTGAATACAATATCTTGACATTAAAATCATATGGCACAAACAAGTATTAATTCCATAATCACAACTTCATGTTCAATCTACACACTCAACAGGCCCGTCCTGTTCAATTGCACCACATTATACACTGGTAGTATGTCTTTATAACAACGGGGACTCCATGTCTACTCATTTGTTATAAATGGAAGTATGAGCCGCAATCCAGGAATTTCACCCGAGACCCATGTATCCCTTGCAAGTTTTACGTATACCTATGGCCTGAATGCTTATCCATAGAAGAACATTGAGCAATATTTCGTTAAACTTTATTTGGCCATTTTCGCAAATAAAATGTTTGACACAAGTTTTAAAAGAGATAAAGTATTCACCTTGTTGTTGGGAATGAGCCTCTAAAGTCCAAAGCTTATAGGCTAGCTTCTTAACTTGATTTCTCTAGCGTAACAACCTTTCTACGAACGTTCCTTCTTAAACCAAGGACTACAACGAGCAGGAGTTGGACCGGGATCGTCGGGAGTGGGCTAGGGATCACCTGGAACGATATTTAGATGTTGGAAACGGTTTGGGATGAGGAAAATCGACTGGGATCGTTCAAGTATTTATAGACCGTGATTTGGGTCCATGTCGGACTGATTTGTCTTGGGATGTCGGTCCGACATCTAGATATGTACACGTCAGCCCTACACGTCTCATTCTGATTGGACCGAACATATTTGGCGGCATATTGGACTGATATGTAGACTATGTCGGTCTGATATCCAGACCCCTGTCCCATCATTAGGGCTGAGTCACTAAACACGTGTTAATACCACATTTTACGGCTGAGAGGAGGTTGTCGCACCGTTATGAATCGATGTCTTTCTGACAACCGACTTAGCTTTCTTTTGCGGAGTGCTATAGGAATGGACGTCGGTCCGATATCTAACCTTAAATCACTTCGGACCGATATGAACTTAGATGTCGGTCCGCTATTGGACTGGCTTTAGCTTCTGTTCGATATCATAACTTAGTTTCACTTCGGACCGATATGGGGTACGATGTCGGTCCGATATTAACTTAATTTCATAAGTTTCCTTTATTTTCAACCCTAGTGTTGGAGCATGTTTTGTGACAACAAGCCTTGTAATAGATTAGTCTTTATGTTTAACGTTTTGTTTGTTTTGTATTGTAAAAGTTTAAGTTTGCATAGGCGAACTTGTCTAGTTCGCCTGGTATTGTTGAGGCGAACTAAGTGAGGCGAACTTAACAAGTTCGCCTGGCCTAAGAGAGGCGAACTTAACAAGTTCGCCTGGTGCAGAGTGTGTGGCTATAAATAGTTCATGAGTGATTCAGATCTGTAAGAAGAAAGAAGAAGGGAAGAGGAGAAGAACTTAGAACAGATGATTCATTTGTGTGTACTATTTAATACAAGAAGCTTTCATCGAAATCGTGTCTTGTGTGATTGTTTTACTTTCGGTATTATTTGAGACGTACGTATACGATAGGATTCCGCACTTCGTATTCTTATTACGTGTTTTACAGCAGATATCGATCAGTAGACCCGCTGAGCTTTTGCTCTTGATTAGCTATTGTTGTTTGACATCGTCTCAATCAATTTTTCACTACAAGATGGAGATTTTCAGAAGTTTCTGTGTTCTGGGGAGAGTTTAGTAAATGGAAGAGGTTTTGGTGGTGTAGGTAGGAGGAGGGGTGGATTGGGTAGTAGGCTTGTCAAGCAGGGATGAGTTGGATTGGGGTTGAGGAATCGTAGATCTGTTGGGAGAGGAAGTGAGATAGGGTTTTGAATAAGAAAAAAAAATTGCTTAATGGGTTGGGTTATTTTATCTTCCACGAGGCGGGCTAGGGCATAAGTTTGGTGTAACGTGGTGGGGTTAAGGATGGCTAACTCGAACAGAATTTCCGGTTTAAGTCCGGAAAGAAAACAATTACGAAGGGTTTGTTGGGAGAGGCCGATGACACGATTACTGATCTGCTCAAATTCCGTTTGGTAGGCTACGACCGTAGTCATTTGTCGGAGTTTGAAAAGGGTAGCTTCATGGTTCTCGTAGGTCGACGGACCAAAACGGAGATCGACCTCACGATGAAAAGTCGTCCATGAACCGAGAAGCTCATTCTTTCAAGGTGTTGATACCATGAGAGTGCATCTCCGATGAAGTAAAAGGCGGTAAGTGAGACTCGTTCCCCCGGTGGGGTTTGGTGATAGGTGAAAACGTTTTCGGCATTAAAAATCCAGCAGAGAGGGTTGGAACCGTTGAAGAGAGGTAAGGTGATTTTGGGGGGTCGGGGATGGGCATTGCTCGGTGGAGTTTTGGGGCCAGGTGGGGTTTTAACGTCGGACGGTTCTGCGTGAAGATGATCGGAAAGTTGGGCTACATGAGTAACGAGGCGACAGTGGTTTCGGTTTGAGAATCGAGTTTAGAATTGAGGTTTTCGGTAGCTTTTATCAGGGCGGATAAGTGGGTGTTGATGTTGGCTTAGGAAGCAGATGTGCCAGTGGAGATGATGATGATGATGATGATGAGTTGGTTTAGTTGGTCGGTGATGGTGGGAGGGAGGTCATCGGAGGCGTTGGGATCCTTACGGGGCGGCATGGCGGAAGGGGAGACGTGAATGAAAGCACCGGATTGATAGAGTCTTTTTTTAATAGGCAAACACTCCAAGAAAAAGAGAGAAGGAACTAGAGCTTTTGGGGCAATTTTATGATATATTACAATAATAGGTTAAAACCTGTGTATTACACGGGGTTGAGTACTAAAAAATTGCACATTATATGTTAAACTTTATTTATTGAGCTTCATTTCATAACGGGTCAAATTGCAAGTTGTATAAAGAACTATTTAGAGATTTGTGAACTGTAATTTCATTTTTTATTATTGTATTTGTGATGTGATGTAATTTTTAACTTCAGTTATAAAAATATATACAATTTATAATTATATTATTTTTATTGTTCTAACCCGTGTAGTACACGGGTCTCTAACCTAGTATTCAATAAAAAAATCTACAAATACTTTTTATAATAAATAATTACACCTTCGAGTACTCATTCATTGGCAATTGCTTAATTTCTAACTCAAATAGCCTTTTAACATCAAGAAGAAAACAAGACGCTTATAGTTAGAGACTATATTATCCATAATATAATAAAAAAACAGTTTGAAGTTTCTATACCATTAGAAACACGGCCCGTATCTTCTATTGGGTCATCAGTCCCATCAACAAAAATCACATTTGAACAACATAATCAAAAAACAAATACTCATGTGATTTCCGGTTAAAAAGTAAAACCACTTTTAACCGTTTGAGATAAAACATAAACCAATCCAACCCATTCATAAGTAAAACCACTTTCAACCCCCTTGCTATCAACCTTGAGAAACATGCTTATTTACCATATCTGCTCCAATCAATTGAAGCAGAGGAATCTCAAGATGAAAATTAAAAGAGTAAGATGTGACCAAAGAAATATTGGTAAACTAGCTCCAATGTGTACTGTCATTATTAAAGAAAATTAATAGCATTTTAGACGTCTTATATGAAGCATCTCAATATGGATAAATGCATATAAAGATTACCTTTTGAGGTTAAGGTAGGCTTCATACCGTCAAGAAAGCATATGATGAAGATCCTTGTGAGGAAGGAGAGTTAGTCCAAAATGTCTTTTGGTTCAAACAATGGAAATTGAAGTATATTCGCATGATGATCAGTGGGGCCGGAGCAAGAACTTCCCACCTTACATAAATGACAAAGCAAACAATAAACTAATAAAGCAACTGTTTGTTAGCCAATTTGTTATTTTAAGAAAGAAGACAAAAAGATATGTATAATTAATTAACCTTACAAGGAGATGATGAGTCTCCTTCGTTATCATCATTTGTGCTAGAGTTTGTTAAAAGAATGAAGCATTATGATTATAAATAGCATCAGCTGGCACGTTTTTGTTTGAGCATGCTTTTTAAGGTGAAGACTGAGCAAGCTTTTCTAACTAATAGCAAAGTACTTCCATTTAAAGCATTGTTTAACTTTGATGGAGCACACTTGTAACTACCATCATTCAGTGATACCTCATCTACATGCTTTGCAAAATCACAAATATCTTGCTGCTACCCATATATTCCTGACCAAAAACCCAATGACATAAATAAGTTAAAATTTCAACTTGATTTATAAATATGGAATAATTTTTTCAGAAAGGCAGACCAAGAATGTTATTTCCACCAACAGTGAACTGAAGCTAGACAAAGTGTAATGTTTTGTGTAGCAACCTTATGAAAAAAGATTGACATAAGTTGCATTTCAGTAATCATGTAATATTCAACTTAATCAGAAAACATAACTAATAGCTTAGAGTATGGTTGATCAAGCTAGGCCAACCAAGCACCATAATGTCAGTGGACCTTGATTATGAATTTGATTAAGTGATTTAGTCAATTTTAATTAGGTCATCATATCACACCATGTAATATTGAATTTAATCAATTATAAACACCGAAGAGGGCAAAACAACTATCAGAAACACCAAAGCATAAATATACTTACAAATTATATAACCGGATTGAAACCCTAACCTCGGTATCAAAAGTCAACTATCGCCCTTTTGACAGAATTTGGAGGAAGTAAGGCAACACATTTTAAGAAAACTGTAACTTAAAGAGAATCGACCAGCAAACAAAGAACGGCTACCTGCAAGCCCATAACATTCTATTCCAAACCAACAATGGGGGCATCAAACACAAATAGTAAAACAAAATTAAACCTGGTCCAGCCCATTTCAACCCAAAGCCACACCGACTAATTACCAACATGCTTTTGTTAGATGATTCCATTATCCTAAATATAAGAAATAAACAAAAAATCATAACATATAGAAATGTTTTATCAACAAAAGAATGATAATTCCTACAAATTGTTACAAAAATCCATTAACATAATTCTTTTATTCACAAACAACATAAAATTCCTACAAATTTGAAGTATTAAAAACTTAAATCTCATATTTTCCTCTGGAAGTAAAGTGACTTGAGCATAAATTTCATCTGTTTCTTGTTCAACTTGTAAATTCAACCAAATTTAACCATATTCAATCTAGTCCCTCTTAAAACAGATGAAACTACAAGTATTCAAACATTATACCAGTAGCTGAGTATAAACAACACAACAAAGGAGCTTTGATTTTAGGCTGAAGATATATCCTGATTCAATTCCTGATTTGTTGATGTCTCTAACTATAACACACATATAAACAAAATTGCATTATAACAAAAAAAAAACTATCTAGATATTAAAATAACACTGTTTACCTGCTCCATTTGGCCTTGAGGAAAGCAGAAAACTCTCTCTCCATCTCTTGGAACATACACTTTCCATAATGAACAATTGGGATGAGAAAAAAACTGAAACGATGGTGATTGTTGCGAGTATTGCTTACAGGCTCCGATGACTTTGCAAAGGGAAGCATCGAAGAAGAAAAAACGGAAATAGAAATCAAAAATCTACCTAGTGAGGAAAGAGAGACTGAAAAGACGAGGTACTTCACAGAGGAGGGAGATGAAATTCAAGTCATGTCTGATGAAGAGAAAACAGAAGATGTTCAGGTTAACATTGTTAAGCCTGTTATTCCTGAACTAGCCACCACTGCATCTGAAGCTACTCAGACTCCAACACAACCTCCCATTGATCCTGAGTACCCAAACCCGAAGAAACCTTGGATGAGAAGGATTATACCAGAGGAGAGCCTACAAACATATGAATGGATAGCTGAACACCAAGAGCTTAAGAGGCCTCCTGTTGGTTGGAAATATGATGCAGAAAGACAGTTGGAAATATGATCGCTTCAGTAATTTTATTGTATGTTTTTAATTTTTAAATTGTATGTTTGTAATTTTTATTGTATGTTATATTTATTTTTATAATTTTAATATTATTTTTTGAAAAAAAAATAAAATGTGTTGATGATATGGCAAAGTGATGACAAGGTAATGGAGATGAGTCTTTCCCTTGCACCATCACTTGCCCATCACTTTTCTGACTACTGACGTGGCATCCAGTTGGCAAAGTGATGGGCAAAGTGATGGCAAGGTATACCCCTTGCCCTTATGAGTCACGTATTTTTCGATGCTCGAATTTCTAGGAAGTCGACATAAGATTTTTCGGGTTGGTTCGAATGATCAGGACGGGTCGATCACATAAATATAAAATATGATACAAAGCTAGGGAACCATGGAAGGTTTTTGGAGGGTTTCGGTGACCCTCAGAGCGACTAAATATTTTACTAACAAGTCATATAACTTCATTGATTCTTTTTTTATTTGACCCCCTAAAATCGTTGATGATAGGAAAGACAAGGTGAAGATAGGGAAGTTTATATTACCATTTTTATAGTTTAGTTAAATTGAAACAAAATAATATTTATGGTTTAGTTAATTTGAAACAAAATAATATTTAGGTTTTAAGTTAACTTTATTAAATCACTCTATTAAATTTAATTTAAGATTACTTTCTTTTATTTCTATTTTCTTTTTCTAAACTATATATAACCAAAATATATTTTTAGTCATACTTTCTTACATAAAATTTTAAATTTTGTCAAATATTTTTTTACAGGTAATGTTTTTTAAGAAATTTAAGAATAAGATTGATAAAAAGAATTCACAAATGCACCCAAGTTCTATGTCAAAAAAAATGTTTTCAATAGTTGTAAATATAAACAATTTTTACAACGGTGTAAATATATATGGAAAATCAAACGTTAGAATCACCGGTTAAGAATCTTTCTCAAACTTGTTGTACATTGATTAATAAAAAAAGATTAGGTGACGTAGTTAACAAATGCGTAAATGTTTCTATAGTGGCCACAGGTTAAAAAGTTCTGATTCCACCACTAATATACAGCAGTAAAAATACATTCTTATTAGAAAACACATAATAAAAATATAATTTCATTAGAAATGAAAAAAAAAACATTACAATTTATATTTTTTCCATTACTAATATGATATTTGGGTTATGCACTTGGGGGGTCTTATGACATGTTATTACCATCACTAATATGATATTTGGGGTGAATTTAATGTAGGGAAAGCTCCGAAAGCTCCGGTCTAAGCTCGGGATCACAAGTCGCTATTTGAAGTTGGACATGTTTTGTGTTGAATTGGCTAAACAGCTTCTTGTGGAGGTTTTAAACTTAATTTTTGATGTAAAAAATAAACTAGTATGGTGTTTATCATTTTGGCGATGACATGTTACTTCTTGATTATTGAAAAGTTTTTCATTGGTACCATCTTTCGTAAGTGTTTAAAAGTTTAAATTGTTTTAAAAAATGAGTGTTACAATAAATATATATATATATATATATATATATATATATATATATATATATATATATATATATATTACAGAACATTAAATTAACACGAGAATATAAAAAAACAAACTTAAATCGTTTAATTTATTGATACATGATTTATATTTATAAAAATTTGTACTTCATACATATAAATATGCATGTTTATATACATAAAAACTCATTAAACAATTTTTTAAATATGTTTTTATACATTTAAAAGTTACCTATACATGTGTAGATTATGTGTAGGTAAAAAATAACCTATAAATCCTACACATGAATTACTCATGTGTAGGTTGTTTAAATAAATGAAATTTGTTCATATTTTTTTTATAAATTTCTTGAGAGATGAATAAACATTGAACTTCTATCATTTTTTTTATATTTCAATACGTTTTAAGATTGAAAAAATGAAGGATTCATTTTGTCCCCCACGTTCTCGCAATATTTAGTGTTCTGAATTGAACCTTCCCCAGGAAAGGTTCAATTCATAACATTAAATATTGTGAGAACATAGGGAACAAAATAAATCCTTCATTTTTTCAATCCTAAAAGGTTTTTAAATATGAGAAAATGATAGAAATGTAATGTTTATTTGTCTCTAATAAAATTTATAAAAAAATATGAAGAAATTTTGTTTATTTGTATAACCTACACATGTGTAATTCATGTGTAGGATGTATATGTTATTTTACCTACACATAATCTATACTTGTGTAGGTAAATTTTTAAATGTATAAAAAATATTAAAAAATTGTTAAATTGTTTTTCATGGTTATAAACATACATATTTGTTTGTATGAAGTAAAAACATTTAAAAATATATACCATGGATGAAGAAAGTAAACGATTTAAGTGTGTGTATATATATATATATATATATATATATATGTAGGGGCCGGTTATCGAACAAAGGGGTCTAAGCATATGAAGGTCCCCAAACCGACCGAGTAATATGATCTAGGGTTGGGGATAACACGGTGACTTAAAAGTAATTACTTTGAAAAAAATAACGCGTCGTCCATGTTAAAAAAGGAATAAATGCCAATTTGTACCACAAGTGTCCAAACCAAATCTCTGTAAAAACAAAAAAAAGAGGGATTTTTCAGATATTTAAACGACAAGAAAAAACCCTTAAGAAAATAAACAATTTAATGTGATTTCAATTTAATTCAATTCACGTTTAATTAAAATCATCAATGCAATTCATCACTTTTTCAGTTCACGTTTAATGAAATTAAATAATTTAGTATGATTTAAATTGAAGAAATGAAACTAAATATGGGGACTACTAATGACACACGGGAATTACTATTTGGACTTGGCCATATACGCATCGTATAGGGCAATACGATGTGTATAGCCCTTCACAATTTCCCATGCCCGACATCCTCGTACAACCTGGTCATTCCAACCCTATACGCATCGTATAGAGCAATACGATGCAGTTTAGGGTACGAGGTACCTTCTACTACTAGTCATCCATCACCTTGCTATACGCCCCGTATAGGTCTATACGTGGCGTATAACGATGTGATGGATGACTAGTTGTAAAAAGTATCTCGTATCCTATACGCATCGTATTGTCCTATACGATGCGTATATGAGGTTTGACCAGAATCCTATATGTACCGTATTGGCCTATACGATGCGTATATGGCCCAAATTTTGTGTATTTAATCATGCAGAATTCTCATTCGAAAGTATCCTTTCAAAAAAAAAATTCAAACAATCTCCCAAAAATTATAAACATGTCTTGGTGGTGGGATGATAACTACGGTTTTCAGGTATATTCTAACTAGTCGGTGGAAAACAACCCACAAAGTTCTGGCATTCAAGAGGTGAACCGGGAGGAGGTCTCGTCCGACGTTTATTCTCATCAACGGGTAAGGCTTCCAGATTTGAACGAGCCACTGAGCAATCCCTAGTTCGTATACGGTGAACCGTCTTACCTTACACAACCCACGAACGACTACGTATACAGTGAAGTCTCTTACCCGACACAACAAACCGACGACTTCATGTGCGGTGAAGTCTCTTACCCGACACAACAAACCGACGACTCCGAAGACGAGGAACAAAACCATCAAAACGTGTCGTATAAAACTGACCAGAATTTTTAGTCTCGTGAACAGTTGGTGGATTGGGCTGTCCGGAGAGGACGTGGAATGGTTACGTCTGTAGATATAAAGACTGATGGCTACAAAATTCTCTAAGTACAACTGATGCGGACTCCACAGTTTTGCTGCTGACCAACAAGCTGTTGCGGATAAGCTTGTTTGCTGCGGATAGTTGTTCTCCTGCTGATGGACAACTCTGATGCGGACAGCCTTATCTGCTGAAGACCAGAGTTGCTGCAGATAGGCAAATCATCAGCAGCTTTGGATATTTAAGTCTTGATGCGGATCACCAACTTTGCTGCTGATAGCCATATCTGCCGAAGATCAATCGTTCCTGCTGATTGGCAAAGCAAAAGCAACTTTACCACTGACAACTTTCTGCTGCAACTCTGACACATCTCATGCAGAAAGAATGTTACTGGTGTAGACAATAAAAGACAACAACGCTCTCCTTCCAAGTATCCAAGCAATGATGCCTTAGAAGACGTTTGTGTAAAGTTATCCTTTATAGTATTTGTTGTCTTCACGTGTAGTATAGCTTCTAGTATACAAGATCAACGGCTTGTGTTCGATCTGATCCTTAGAATCAAGGGTCTGTCTTGATTCTAAGTTACTATATAAGTAGTGTATCATTTCATTGTACAAGTTTGCTTTCTTAGAGTTTTCTCTGTAATCTTGTAACCATTGAAGCTTAATACAAATTGCATTTATCAGTATTCTTTGTGTTTACTTGTTTACATTGCTTAGTTGTGATTGTTTCCATCAATCTCAACTAGAATACAACCGTCTTGTATTCACCAATCCTACAAGTGGTATCAGAGCAAATCAATTTTTTCCTTAATCTCTTCACATTCAATTCTCAGCCTAACTCTCACCATTTTCTCTCAAGCATTCATAGCATTCAAAGCCTTCCATACTTAACCACCTTTCAAAAAAAAAACCTTCCTCCTTCCCTCCAAACCCAACAACAATGGCAGAGGTCGATATAAACCAGCCCGATGACAAGTTCCCACCCTACCACAATCTCACTGCATACCTAATAAAAGGCAAGAAGTCCGAAGGGTTCAATGACATGATTGATTTTCTCTGTCGATCAAAGATATACTATGCACTAACCGTCAACCCTACCATATACATCCCTCATATGGAGGACTTTTGGAGCACCATCGTCTACTCTACCGAACAGGGGACTCCCCAAATCCAAGCTAAGGTAGACGGCAAAGACATCATCATCACTGAAGCTACCCTCAGAAAACATCTCAAGCTTCAGGACGAGGGGACCGTCGTTTCATACTCCAGGGAAGAGTATATGAGGACCTTTGTATCCATAGGGTACACTGGAAATTAGAATGAATATACCATTGAAAAGGCGCTGATGGACCCTCCATGGAAGTTTCTATGCTACACTCTTCTACAATGCATATCCCATAAGAGAAGTGGATGGCAAGTGAGCTCTGCATTTTCCTCTGCTATTCACGGTATGGTCACTAGCCAAGGTTTCAACTTTGCACATCTCATCTTTGAAGGTTTGAGATATAACTTTCAAGAAGGTGCAAAGAAGGCATTTTATATGTACCCAAGATTCTTGCAGGAAGTTTTCAACAATGAACTAAAAGATCTTTCAAAACCTGCAAGAATCTATCTTATACTGGGACATAAAAATAACATTTTTCAAAGCATGAGAATTGTTTCCAAAAAGTTCTCAGGGGTCAATGTTCCATTGTTATCTACAATGATGAACATACAAAGTACCCAGGGTGACAGTTCAGCAATCCCAGCTGATACTAATCCCACACCCTCCACTTCAAAACCTGAACAATAAACTGCTTCCACTGTTCGAACCCCTATGCATACTACTAAGGATGCACATGCACAAAAACTACTTACACATGTTTTGGATGTTATCACCTCCCAACTGGAACACAGGGGCCCACTTGTGGCAAAATATACCAGAAAAAGGAGCAAGAAGACTCCTTCTATTCTTATCTCATAGGCCCAATCCCAACCTAAAAGCCCTCATTCAGAATCCCAACATTCTGATGAGAATATCAAAAGGGATAGCCAAACCATTAGAGAGACTTCCTTGGAAGTTTCTCTATTAGGATCAGGATCACATCCCGGATCCATAGAACAACGTGCTGAGCCCTGTCATTATTTTTCTTCTCTGAACTTAAGTGTAGAGGCACTAGTCAAGATGATATACCTTCTCCAACTACCACTATTTTGGAGGTATTGATTAACTTGGCTGCTAATGTACCCAACCCAAGTTCATCACCTAAGAAGGTTCACTCTGGTAGTGATGATAGAGTTAATGTGGAAAGGGGTATCACTACTCCTGGTACATCATTTGACCAGGAGGACAATGATAACATCACTAAGACCCTAACCACGACAACTCATAATGAGGATGTTTATCTTGAAACACTCTTCTCTGAGAGGAATCCCAGGTGCCAAGAAAACCAGGGTGATGGGGATGCAGAGGCTAGGCCTAAGGACCCATCTAGTTCCAAGGATTCCACAATTGTGGATGAGGACAGACTGAAACTTCAAAAATTGGAATTGACGGCCAGGGTGGGAATGCTAGAGGCTGAAGTGTCCAAACTACGGCACTAAGTCTCTATGCATGAAGGCCATCAATGCCCTCCAGTGACTACTCCATCCCTTGTATCAGTGGGCACTCAAACAGATGAAACTCTATGCACTGATGCAACCAAAAAGGGGGAGATAGTTACTATGGAAGATGATGCTGAGAGCCTCGATGAATGGATACAAGAGCAGGCTGCTTTTCAAAGTTCTCTCTTCAAACCTGCTTTTGTTCAAATCCATGACTTGCCAGACTCAGTAGATGAAGAGGAAGATATCACTGAGGATGAGGTGTTGAAGAATGAAAGTCAAAATGAAGACGCACCTTTGTCATTCAGCATACTTCCTGCTGCTGCAAACCTATCAAGACAGACCATTGCTCCTCAATTCACACTGACTGTAATAAGCTAGAATTTGACTCCATTCTAGCTTGGGGGTATGATGGACTATCTGAGAGATTCTGGATTAGATGGGAGTTTGGTGGAATAGAAGAGCTGAATTGGAATACACTGAATCCACTTCAGGTTCTTGAACTGTACCTATCAAGCTGCATCAACACCTCCACAGATCTCTCAATAGAACTTGCAATCAACAGGTTTTATGTCTTGATGGAGGATAATCTGCCTTGGTTTGAAAGGTTTCTAGAAGAAGCAAATAGGGTGGCCTATCCTGAACACCATGCAGAATCTTCAACAACATCAGAACAAAGACTGGCTCCAAGATTTGACTTGATAAGGAGCAGTGCTTTAACAGAAGAAGAAGTTCTATGTTGGAGAAGATTTTTCTACAATGAAATGGTCAGGGGCCTGGAAGTGCAAGGATGGTCAAGCACTGGGTCCTCTGTCTTTCAGTTCTTCTTAGGTGATGGATCATCTTTCAAAACAAACAACATTCAAGAGATCCTGCTTCTCAATCCTGACTTTCTACATAAGGTCTTTGAGCTCAGAACACACATCTGCAACATCAACTCCTTAGAAAGTCAAGCAATGATCAAAATTATCAAAGCTTATCTTGAAAAGGAGGGATGGCTTGCAATGGATGACTCTGATCTATCCCTTCCCTCCTCACCAACGGTTAGACTGAGTGCATCAGTAGAGTCAAGAAAAGTGGCTGCTCAGAATGTCAAAGAAACCTTCAAAGCTATACATGGGAGTGAATGGGAAAAGGAAGAGAGTGAAACAGTCCCTTCCTCTGTGTCTATTCCTCAACTTGCCAATGAAGTTGAAGCTGAGATCCCAACAACATCTCTTACATCTACTGTTGTGATCCATGAAGTTGAAGAAGAGGCATCCAACAAAGACAAGGGGAAGGGCATCATGACAGAAGAAGAAGAGAGATTAAAGAAAGAGAAAAGAGAAAAAGAGAAGAGAAGAAGGTAAAGAGAAGAAGAGGAGATGGCAGAGTTTAGAAAGATTCAAGAAAGAAAAGCTGTCATTCTCCTCAGGGAACAACAGATCCAGTTGCATGCTAGGCAACAGGATGCTCTGAAAGTCAAAGTTCCTGCATCTACACAATTACAAGAAGATGAAGCTCTAGCTCTTCAGCTGCAAGAACAACTCAATAAAGAAGAGGAAGAAAGAGAAAAGAAAAGAAGAGGCTAAGTTCAGGACAACTGACTCTGAACTAGCCAAAGAAATGAGAGAGGAGTGGATAGAAGCTATGATTTCTCAAGGTGAGGATGCAGACTACCTTGAGAAATTATCAAATAAAGAAATCTACAGAACTTTCATGGGTCAGCAAGGTCAACTGGCAAATAAGAAAAGGGCTGAAGAAGAATAAAAAGCCAAATAGAAAACCAAGAAGACCATTGCTTTTAACATTAGGACCCATGAAGAAAGGAAGGTCATGATGGACTTCCTAAAGGCTAGAGGAGAAAGTGGAAAGAGGCTAGATCCCATGAGCTTCATGAACCTGCAAGCCTCATATGTCAAAGTCAAGAAGGAAGAGGAAGAAACATTGGGGAAGACAGGCTCAAAGAAAAGGGTAAACACTCAAACAGATGAAAGAAAATAAAAGAAACCCAAGCCTACTCCCTCATCCACTCCTTCCTCTATCCAACAACCCTCCACTTTCCCTCCTAGACCTCCCTCCTCTCCACCCAAAGAGTCCAAATCCTCACACTCAGCTCCTCCTCATCAACAGCCTCCCAAGAAGAAAACCAAACTACTACCACACCAGAAGATTCAAGAGAAGTTGTTATCTGGTTCTACAACAATCAAGATCAATGGTTTAAGGTTTTCAGGGGAAGGATAGAGGTAAAAAGATCGATCTACAAATCTATTGATGAGGTAATGCAGCTCCCAGATTCTGATCTTAGAAGAATGATGGAACTGGGTGAAGCTCATGAGCCTGAGAATGAAGGTGGGAGGAATCTGTTGCTAGTGATCAAACATCACTTCAATCATAGCAAAGATGTAATCTTTGATGCTAAACCTTTCCAATCCCACTCTCCATTCATCAGTTGGTCCTACAATGCTGCTCAGGATGAGTACACTTTGATAGATGTCAGAGGACAGAAGATGAGATGTTCAAGCAAGGCCATCTTTAGTATGCTAAGCAAAGACATCAAGACTCTGTCTCAGCTTCCTCTTGACAATCCCAGCAAGGACCCTAGAGGCTATGAGGTTGCAAGGATAGTTGCAAACATGCAAAAGCTTTAACAACAAAAGCAGTAAGAGAGTTTTGGTAGCATCAGTCTAGGGGGAGTTTGTAGATATAAAGACTGATGGCTACAAAATTCTCTAAGTACAACTGCTGCGGACTCCACAGTTTTGCTGCTGACCAACAAGCTGTTGCGGATAAGCTTGTTTACTGTGGATAGTTGTTCTCCTGCTGATAGACAACTCTGCTACGGACAACCTTATCTGCTGAAGACCAGAGTTGCAAGGATAGTTGCAAATTAACGATGAAGGATGACAGTCATAACCACGATCCTAGTCAACATCTTGAGGCGCACTCGTTTGCGAGGAGACTGTCTCAGTTGGAACAACTTTTGGTGGCGAAGTTGTATTCACAAAACGTATTGCCACAAAACATTCTTGAAACTATAAGGGAACAAAACCCAGAGAGTAGTTGCATTAAAAATGACATTTATAATGCAACACAAAAGATAAAAAAACGAAATGAGAGTCGGTGAAACTCTAATGCAGATTCTGGAAAACCTGCTTTCTTTATAAAAAATACGTCTACTATACTCGGGAAGATCCTGCCACAAATATTATGGAGGAGATATTCTTTGTTCATCCGAAATCGTACGAGATGTGGCATGCGTTCCCGCACGTGTTGATGATCGACACGGCGTACAAAACAAACATGTATAGACTTCCATTTGTCCAAGTGGTCGGTGCGACCTCCACACACCAGTCGTTTTACGTCGCTCATGCATTTATATCAAAAGAACGGGAGGAAGACTTCGTCTGGGTGCTACTGCAAATAAAAGCAATGTTGCAAAAGTGTATGGAGCCGCGTGTGATAGTAACAGATAGGGACAAAGCTCTTATGAACGTGTGTGATAAAATATTTCCTGGCTGTTCCAAGAACCTATGTCGGTGGCACATACACGAGAATATCGCAAAACTTTATAGGGCATCATTTACAGACGAATACTAGGCAAATTTCAAGTATTCATGGTCGGTATGTGAGTCTCCCATGCCAGATATATACCAGTACAACTTCAACCGGCTTTACAAATGACTGTATGCAGCCAAACGAGGAATGAAGCTTTGAATATTTAATATTTTCAGTATTGAATATTTTCAATATTTAATATTTTTCTAGGCGTTATAGATTATGTGACTAAAAATTAGTTGGACCCGTATAAAGAAAAGTTTGTATCCGCTTGGTCCAACAGAAACCTCAATTTTGGTCAACATACAACGAACCGAGTCGAGAGCCAGCATTCGCTCTTAAAGAGCTACCTTAGAAATGCTAACAACTCGCTAGATAGACTTGTTGTGTTTGTTGATGAAATTGTATCAGATCAATATTATCAATTACAGTTTGGGTTTGGAACAAGCCTCGTAAGGAAAATGTACAGCCACATAGCTATTGAATTGTTTGATAACCTGCACGGTAAAGTTTCACATAAAGCTCTAAATTTGTTAGAAAACGAGTGGTACAAGTTATCACATATATGGAAACAAAATGCAACGTGTGGTTGCCAACTTTTCAGTAACTGTGGGTTGCCGTGTGCTTGTTGTCTGGAAAATATCGAAGTTACAGGTAAACTGTTTTGACTTTTCAGTAGTTGACAGCATCAGTCTCATTTCTATACCCAACAATTTATCTTGTTTTTTTTATTTTCAAACTGTTCTGACTATTTCGTTTTAATACAGGTGGCAGAATCCCGCTAGATGCGTTGGACGTCTTCTGGAGGAAACTTGATTTAAAATCGTCGTTTGTCGATGATGAAAATGTAGACGTGGATAAAGTACTTGGTCAAGTGAGAAACAAAATTATGTCTTTGTTGATGCATGTTTTGTGACAGGCACTCTGGATCGAGCTGAAGCTTTTGTTATTATCTAGTTCAGTCTTGTATGTATTTAGTATTTGTTGTATTTTTCTTATCGAGTTGTATTATGTATGCTTATGTCTGAACGTGTTGTATTTTGATATTGTACTAAACAAATGCGCAAGGATGTGTTCCTGCATATTTGTCAAGTACAATGGTCATGCGTACTTAGCAAGTACGCATGAAGGATGGTCATGCGTACTTACTAAGTGCACATGGACCAGGTCTATAAATAGCATAGAGTTGTTTCATTTTGTTAGAGATGTAATTGCACACATAAGTACGCACATATCAGTATTGTATCAGTCCATAAGTCATTCAATATGTTTCTGTACTTGTTTGGAACACTATGAAATCAATAGACCGTGTATTTATTAGTATCATCTTGTGTTGATTGTCATACTATCATTCTTACATTGTTCCACCTAGTAACGGGCATTCCACATCTGTTTACTAGGCTACATTCTTACACGATATCGATCTGAAACACCCACCCGGAGAGACCTACAAGTGGTATCAGAGCGTTTGCTCTTATTTCCGAGTGTTGTGAGAATGTTAGGAACATATGTCATCCATGTGCGTTTCTTGTTACATCTGCATTGGTGATTCTTGAGTCTTGTTTCATACACTTGTTCATCTTGAAAGAATCTCATATCCATCATTTTGTTGTTCTTGTTTTATTGTTAAAATCATCATTCTCTGTTTTGAGTCATTAATCTGATTACTGATCATATTACATTGTTCATATCTTTGAACTTGGTCATATCACTTTTTGATCAAGACAAGTGGATACAGTTGTCAAAAAGTGTCTTTCTGTCATATGCGTACCTGTCACAAATCATGCGTACTTAACAATTTATGCGCACTTATCATAATTCTTGCATACTTAAGTCCATACGTACTTAAATTCATGCGTATTTGAACCCTGTGTACTTGTGATCCTGTATACTTGTATTCTTGTCAAAATTTCTTGCATACATATGGTCATTAGTCTTTTGTTCGTATTTGTCATCTTACGCACTTATCATCTTGCACACTTATAAGTACGCAAGACCTTTCTGCTACATACGTACTTATAGCCAAAATACCCAAATTTGAACTTTTGATTTCTGAGTTTTACACAATGGCAAACCTTCAAAATCTCAGTAGCCTATTGAATTATGACAACGAAATAGGCACTCCACAGAAACCCCCAAAGTTAATAAATGTGAATGACTATTCCAACTGGAAAGCTAGATTTGAGGAATATGTGTCATACACGGATTCAAACATGTGGATACCTATTTTAGAAGGTTATAAACATCCATCCCATGAATTTCTTGGTGAAACCAAACCCAAACCAATCTCTAGACTTGATGCTGAAGAAAAGAAAGCATATGATTTAGAAAAGAAGGCACATGGTTCTTTAACCATGGCACTAACCCGTGACATATTTCACCGTTTCAGAGCGTATGATTCCTCGAAAGACTTGTGGAAAGCTTTGGTAAAACGGTTTGAGGGTAACAGTGATGTTAAGAAAAGTAAAAGGGAATTGTTAAGAAAACAATATGAATGTTTCAGATACTTTGAACAAGAATCCATTGATGAACTTATCTCTAGATTCTATCATCTTCAGACTGAACTTAAGTCTTATGAATTAAAATATCCAGATGATGAACTAGTTGAAAAATTTCTTGATGCATTACCCCCTAAATTTGACATGTACACAACCCTTTTAAGAGAAAACTCTAAATTCTTTGAAATGACCATTGATGAGGTAATAGGTAAAATCCAAGCACATGACATGAATTTAAGAAAGAAAGAAACCACTAGCAGACCGTTAGTGCAAGAACCGTCAATGTACTTTGGAGCCTTTTTCGCATCAAAAACCACAGGACCGGGTATTGCTTTGTTCTCAGGGAATCCTGTACAAGAAAAAGGTAATGGATGCAATAGTCATACCTGTTTTGCTGCTACAAGTTCAAATTCACACCAACCAAGAAGTCCAACATCCACACCGACACCTGCTTTTGCAAAGATTGCAGAAGATCATGTAGCATTGTTTTCATCATGCATGTTGGCATATGAAAACTTCATTTGTGACAAACTAACTGATCCAGAAACAATTGAAGAATATTTCAATCAGGTGGATCCAGATGACGTGGAATATATGGATATTCAGTGGAATATGGCCATGATCTTGAGAAGGGCCAAACGGTTTCTGAATAGAACTGACAGAAAGTTTATTGGCAGACATTCTAATGATAACATTGGTTTTTGATAAATCAAAGGCTAAGTGTTACAAAAGTCTGAATTTTGGACACTTTGCACGAGAGTGTCAGAAAGACAAGACACCAGCCTCTGGCTTCACTCAACCAAGTTCAGGAAGCAACCAGAATTACAACAAACAGAGCTTCAGCAACAACCGCAGTCAAAATCAAGGAACTTCATCTAATGCACTGGTAGCTCAACAAGACTATAGTTACGACTGGGGAGTTCATCTTGAAGATACCATTGTTGCACACACTAAGATGGGTTTGATGGTAGAAATCATAGAGATGATCAAAGCTGAAGAGAGGGAAACAGTTGCTGCTGCAGAGCAACAGGGATCGGCATTTGCTTTGATGGCTATTGGAGAAGCATCCAGGTCATCAACTGAGGTAGATTCTAATTCTTTTATTGTTATTCCCTGTAATAATTGTTTAAAACTGAAAGGTGAAAATGATAAAATTCAAGATCAACTCAAACCTCTACGTAGTGCAGCTCTAAGCTATAAAGAAAATGAAAAACGTTTTAAAGAATCAATTGAAAATCTCATAAAAGACAAACATGATTTTTCAATAAAAATAAGTAAAGTAAACAACAATTTCATTTAGATGTTGCCTACAAAGAGTTAGAGAAAAAGAATATCGAAATAGCCAAACATCAAAATGAAATTCTGAAGTTAAGTGGAAAAATTGAGAAATTTAGAAATTCTCGTTTCATGGTGGAACATTATGAATCGGTTGTACGACAAGTAAATGACATAGGTTTAGGTACTAATTCCATTCCACCACCAGTTAACGGGACATTTGTCAACGGACCAGTCGACATTGATCTATCCGTTCTTGATGAATCGTCAAGTAAGGATAACACATCTTCAGATGAAGAGTTTTATTCTGACGAATGTTAGGAAAACAACAAAATTGATGGTAGTGTGTCAGAAAAATTGTTTAATGAACCTAAAATCAACAAAAAAGTTGTCAACAATCAGGACAATTGTATTTTAACTGAAGCGGATTTAATTGAATCAAATGATAAATTGAAAAAGATGTTTTATGGAGATTTCAAAACCATAAAGCAAGCTAAAAAGGAGACATTTGCCAACAAACTTGGAAAGAAATTTCAAGAAAACATTGATAAGCATTACACTCCTAAAATTCAATTAACATCTGGTAAAACTTCACCTGTGGTTCATCAAACTAATTCTAACACTGGTCAGAATAAACCTTTTACATCCAAAACTAGTGAGCCTTACAGGAGACCTTTCAAAGAAAGAAGGAATTGTTTTCATTGTGGAACGTTTGGACATATTCTGATGAATTGTCCTTATAAGAATCAAGAGAAACGGCCCATTGTTCCAAAATAGGCCGTATCCTTGAAAACCCCACCAAGAAAACAATTCAAAACAAAACTTCAGTCCAGTATATGGTTAAGTCTAAGCCATTTACTGAGAAAAGGGACAAAGAGTCTGTGGTTCCGCGTGTATCTATCTTTGGTAATACACGATCTTATGAGGTAAGATTGTCTAGACCACAGATGAGGAGACGGAATAAAAGTTTGAGAAAATTAGGACAACAGCTAACAGGTAATCAACTAAACAAAACTTTTTCTAACCTTAGGACACCTGTTGATCAACAAAAACAAATTTGGAGAAAGAAAATAGTTGGTTCTCAAGCTTCTAATTCCAACTCACCAAAAGAGTCACCCATTTTTTTATCACCATGACTGTGAATTAATTGAAGTGGTGTACTTTGAGAAAAATGGACGACCCAAGACCATAATGGCTTGTGTCTCCAAATCTAACTAATTTGTGTGATTTATGTGCAGGGACAACCTAGGGGATCGGTTTCCAATCGCTGGTATGTTGATAGTGGTTGTTCCCGGGACATGACAGGTAACATGGCCCTTTTACAAGACGTTAAACCATTTCGAGGTGGCTACGTGGCCTTTGCAGGCGAGAAAGGTGGAAGTATCACACGTCAAGGCGTGGTTACTAATGGGTGTATTAGTTTTGACAATGTCAACTACTGTGAGCAGTTAAAACACAATTTGTTAAGTGTTTCTCAGATGTGTGACAAAGAGTACTCAGTGATGTTCAACAAATCTGAATGTCTGGTTCTCAAGCCTAGTTTCTTGATTCCAGAAGAATGGATTTTGATGTGTGCACCTAGGACAAACGACACGTATCAAATCGATATGAGTGTAGCAACCACCACTTCCTCAATTGCAACTTGTTTAATATCTAAAGCAACTGAAATTGACTCAAGCATAGGAAACTCAGACACTTGTCATATAGAAAAATGAATCACCTTGTCCGAAACGGTTTGGTAACCGGTGTTCCTAAATTGAGATTTTCCATTGTGGATGACTGTATGTCTTGCAAAAAGGGAAAACAACAACGGAAATCTCATAAGCCAAAGACTCAAAAATCTATTGATACCCCTTTGGAGCTCTTACATATGGATTTGTTTGGGCCCATAAGTATCAAAAGTATTGGGGGAAAGTCATACTGTTTGGTTGTTACTGATGATTACTCACGTTTTTCTTGGGTACATTTCTTAGGTACTAAACATGAGACTGCTGAAATTCTTCAATATCTGATTCTTAATCTACAATCCTTATGCAAACTAAAAGTCAGAAGAATTCGGAGTGACAATGGCACCGAGTTTAAAAATAATTTGATGGCTATTTTCTGTCTCAAGAAAGGAATTCATCAAGAATTTAGTGCACCGTACACTCCTCAGCAGAATGGAGTTGTAGAACGGAAGAACAGAACTCTAATTGACACTGCACGTACAATGTTGTCAGATGCCAAGTTTCCAATCACTTTTTGGGCAGAAGCTATTAATACAGTTTGTCACATATTGAATAGAGTTCTGGTAGTGAAAAGACCCAACAAAACAAGCTATGAACTAATCAATAATCGACCTCCTAAGCTTGACTACCTAATTCCTTTTGGTAGTCCATGTTCTCTATTGTTACAACACAAATATCGACAGTCGAAGTTTCATGCTAAATCAGTAGAAGGCATCTTCTTAGTATATGTTTCCAACTCACCTAGCAAAAGAGTGTACAATACTGAAAGCCGTATTGTCGATGAATGGTTCGAAGTGGATTACGGTAAATACAGCAGTCCACCAGAACCTGCAGGTCCAGCTTGGGGTTTTGGTTATAATAATCTTTTCAAGTCTTTCAATCTTCCTGATTTATCTGCCGAAGATGCTGCAAAGCTATATCAATATTGTAGTGGCAAAGACAACTCCAATTTCTCAACAATTGCATCTGCATCAGGAACACCTGAAAGTAACACTGAAGAAGATACTCATACTGAAAATGACGGAGCACAAATCAGAAACGAAGTTCCAGTTGATCCTATTTACAATGAAACATCTTCAGGTGTAAATGATATGGGGTAGATAGGCACGAATATTGAAACAAATATTCAAGAAACCATTGTACCAGAGACAAGAATTCATAAGAATCATCCAATTGACAATATTATTGGTGATCCTAATGTCGGTGTTCAAACTCGTCACAGAACTGTAACTAAAAACACTAGTCTTTATGCTGAGATTCTTAACACAGGTATCATAGAAACATGTTTAAAGTCTGCCTTCATATCCCAAATAAAGCCCAAGAATATCAAAGAGGCTCTAGCTGACAATTGTTGGATTGAGGCTATGCAACAAGAACTGTCTCAATTAAAAAAACTACATGTTTGGGATCTTGTTGATTTACCAAGAGGTGTACATCCAATTGGAAACAGATGGGTGTTCAAGTGTAAAACTGACGATCGACACATTGTAGTGAAAAATAAAGCAAGATTGGTTGTTTAAGGTTTTTACCAACAAGAAGGTCTGGATTATACAGAACTCTATGCACCATTTGCTAGACTTGAGGCCATCCGATTATTTATGGCTTATACCTCTTTTGTCAGCTTCAAGGTCTTTCAACTAGATGTAAAAAGTGCCTTTCTATATGGTAAAGTACATGAAGAAGTCTATGTCACTCAACCACCTGGTTTTGAAGACCCGTTATACCAGGATAAAGTATACAAACTTGACAAAGCACTTTATGGTCTTCATCAAGCACCAAGAGTGTGGTATGAAACTCTCTCAAAGCATCTATTGTCCAATGGTTTCAATCGAGGACAAATTGACTCGACTCTCTTTATACGAAAAGCAGGAGGAGATATTCTACTTGTACAAGTATACGTTGACGACATCATTTTTGGGTCTACCAATGAAGAGTTGTGTAAGGAATTTGAGCAGGTGATGAAGTCCAAGTTTGAAATGAGCAACATGGGTGAAATGTCCTTTTTCTTAGGATTGCAAGTCAGTCAAAGGGAAGATGGCATTTATCTGCATCAAACTACGTATGTCCAAGACATTTTGTCCAAATACAAAATGAGTGATTGTACATCTTATGGCACACCTATTCCAGTCAATCAAGGTTTACATCCTGATAAAGAAGGAAATGATGTGGATTGTAGATTGTACCGAGGAATGATTGGATCCCTTATGTATCTCACAGCTTCAAGACCCGACATTATGATTGCCGTCTGCTTGTGTTCGAGGTTTCAGTCACAACCGAAGGAATCACATATGATTGCTGTAAAAAGAATATTCAGATACCTGAAAAGAAAACCACGATTAGGTCTATGGTATTCAAAACAGCAGTCGTTTGACTTCAAAGCTTACACTGATTCTGATTATGGCGGTTGTAATCTCGATAGAAAATCAACCTCAGCTGGATGTCAATTCCTAGGAGACAGGCTGGTTTCATGGCAGTGTAAGAAGCAGTCAACAGTTTCTATCTCAACATGTGAAGCAGAGTACATTGCTGCTGCAAGCTGCTGCTCTCAGATCTTATGGATTCAACAGCAATTGAGAGATTACGGCTTAAATTACACTTGCACTCCTATGTTCATCGACAACACAGCCACCATATCTATCACAAACAACCCGATGAAACATTCCAAAACTAAGCATATTGAAATTCGTCACCATTTCATCCGTGATTGTGCTGAAAAAATCTAATTGAACTTGTAAAAGTTCACACGGATGATAATTTTGCTGATCTTTTCACCAAAGCTTTTGATCGTACTCGTTTTGAACATCTTGTCGACATGATAAGAATGTTCAATCCTGAATGCTAAACGTTTTTAAAACAAACTTATTTCTTGGAAGTCACGTTTATTTTTGTTTTTGTTTTACCTCTAATTTGTTTTCTGTTAATTTTTTTTAAATATATATATATATATAATTTTCAAAATCTCAATGTCATTTAAAATTGGAGGAAATGATTGCACATCAGTTAGTGATCTAAATTTCTTAGATTGCATAACCAGGGAGATGATTGCACCTTGATATACTTCAAATATTCTTTGTTAATATGTCATTCAGCTAGAAGCATTCGCTAAATCATTAGTAGTGTGAAAACTAAATATCTTTTCTACAAACGTGATTTGAACCCATGTTATGAGGTGTGTGTGTGTATAAGATTAACAAAAGATCATTATCAGAAATAGAATGTACGATTTTGGCTAGTATTATCTGTTGAGACCAATTTCGGGTGATGTCTTTAGAACAATTTTCAGATCACTTCACTACCCATACTCACAAGTATGCAATGGGAAGCCGACCTACGATATGTCTTGACAACAACCGTCAAGCATACATTCGCCCTTGGATCACATCTGTTCCATTGAAGACATCCAGATAACAGTTGGATCCCGCTACCCAAGAATCTTCGGATTCCATATATATTACCCTGAATCATCACAAAAATACTCACAAAATACTCACGAGTCAAGACAAATGAATCAATCCGTATGGACTATGCTTGATTTCTATGTGCTAAACGATATTACCTCAAACTGGTGATATTGATAATCCTTGGAAAAATCTTAGATATCTTGAGATAATGCATTTACTTTTTCGTCTACACAACCATGGGGTACACATTGTAGAATTCTAAATGGTACCGTTACTCACATGAATTTGGCCGAAGAATGCTTATAGTTTCAAATCATATAATAGTGACAATTTGAATTACTATGATCTGACTTTCAAAATTCTTTCCAAATAAGTATGTCATGATATGATCCCAAATTCTTTGAAAGTTTACCAGTATCACTATTGCTACGTGTTAGCCTGATATGATCCTCTGATTATGACTTGACCAAAAAGATGTTCACTGTAAGTATTAAATTACTCTATATTCTGTTTACTCTAGAAAAAAAAAGATTTTCCGTGTGTTTTAACATAAAATTTACAAAATGACAAAAAGATTTCCTTTACATTTCATTTCCAAACACTTAGAAAAACCAAAAAGATTTTAAACTTCCAGAAACATTTTTTTTACAAACAACAATTGAACATATCTATCATGTTCGTCTTATAAATCTTCATAAACAACAGGGATTTTTGAGTTTGAATAAGCAAATGAGTTAAGCCATGCATACTTAACAAGTGCGCATGACTTAACACATGCGTACTTGTCAAGTACGCATGAAGTAATTCATGCGCACTTAATTAAGTACGCACGAGCTGAAACGCGGGGTATATAAAATGGCACTTAAGCATTTACTCCTCATTCAAACACCGCCTCTTCACTGTTAAGCCCTGATCATTTTCGGTCGAAATATTTTGAGTTACCAAACCGATTTTTCGTCACGATTTCTGTTACAACGTTACTCAAGGATCATTTGGTGAGAATATGGATCGATTTCAACCATTAAAACATCTAAAATTCAGAGATTTTCTTGGTGTTTTTAAAGCTAGGGTTGGATGAACAAATTTTTTAAGATCAAATGGTGTTTGCATGTGAAATTGAGCAACCATTCAAGTTTCTAATCATCATTCTAAGTCGTTTAATATAAAATCTATCATTTTAACATGAAAATTTTAATTTTTTGATCTGGGGTTTACGTAGAGTAGCGTTCGGCCCCTGTTTGATCAAAATGAGTTATGTGTTGAATGGTACCAACTTCAGACCAAGTCACATTGAGCTTCTATGCCATTTTTGACACTATTGGGACAGGAATTACGGGCATTCAACAATGATTTTGGTTTTCGGACTTGTAGAAAAATGACCATTCACAAGTACACAGGCGTACTTAGCAAGTACGCATGAAGTGTTTTCTTCATGCGTACATACTAAGTACGCATTACCATTTATGTATGTGCGTATTTAGCTAAGTACGCATAAGGCAGACTTGTGAATTTTTCTAAGTCATTGTCTATAATACTTACTATTATACGTAATCCGTTCTAATCTTGTTGTGTTTTGTTTTGCAGGTATGGCTAGATGTGAGTTCACTTCTGACCTCAATCTTTTAGCACTAACAGACCTGGAATGGCGAGGTGCTGCTCTTAACTATCAGGAGATAGTCACATTCTTAAACCGATCAAAGATTTCATATGCTGTCTCAGCCGACCCAGTAGTATCACGACCTTACTTGGAACAATTTTGGGATACTGCTGAGTTGGATTGCTGACAAAATCCTAATGTGATTATTGCTACCGTTGCTGATCATCGAATAGCAATCTCAGAGGATACTATAAGACAAGTGTTGCAGTTTAATGATAGATCCACCGATCCAATCCAATATCCGGAATACGTAATAGATGGATGTTGGCGACAGAGAATGGGGTATGTTGGGCGAAGAGATTATCCATCATATAAGAAAATGTGGCTCTTAGATCAATGGAGGTATCTCGCACATGTTATGATCATGTGCATCTCAGCAAGAAAGGCATGAAAGGATGATATGGGGCACAACTTAGCATCAGCTATGGTTGGATTGTCATTGAACAAGGGTTACAACTTCTCACGATATGTCTACAACGCAATCCGTGATCAGATAAATGCTGCTCCCAGACACAGCTTCCTCCTATACCCCCCTTCATTCAACTGCTAATCAATAATTTCCTGCCAAATCTACCTCAAATAGGTCAGCAGCTACAAGTCAAACGAATAGCGAAAAGAGTGTTTGTGCAGTTTCTTACTGCTGCTATTGATAAACCAATTCCAATGCACACACCTTTATTTGGCCATGGAGGAAAAAATGACGTCATTCTTTGAGCTTCAAAAGATGCAATTCAATCTCAATGAGTCCTTCTTCACCGCCCGTACAGCCATGGAGAACCAAATGTTGATACAAAGGGGTGACCACCAGGTGTTGGTAGACTTGGTGGCTAAGTTGACAAAGCAGCTTGAGTCTCAGGGGGAGACAAGCAAGAAAGTTCAAGTAGAAACTTGCCACCATGTCGACCTTACAAAAGATAAAGACCAGGATGATGATCCAAATGTTGGGCCTTCAGGAGCTGGTAGTGGTGAGACCCAAGCTTTCTTGCCAACACAAGCCAAACCTATGGCTCAGGGGGAGTCCACCCAGTAACAACAACAGGGCGGTGGTGCTGATAAGGGAAAAACACCTGCCGAGGTGTTAGAAGATTTAGCTACAAGTCCCAACCTAAACGATGAAAGCAGAGATTGAAGAAGGAGAGATAGATAGCGTTGATGATTGGGATGAATATGAGAATGATGTTATTGTGGAATTCCCTAAAGGAGATGGAGAGGGTATTTATAAGCTGGAAGATGGTGAAATTTTCGAGGCCCCATCCATTAAGGAATAAACTGAACAGAGCATTCAGGCTGAACATGTCAATGAGTCTTCAGCCAAAGTTCCTGAAGCAGGCACGAGTGGTACTTCCTTGAGGAAGATTCCTCAGGAATGGTTGATTGTCACACCCCGACCGACGGCGGAATCATCGAGGCCGACAATGGAATGATTGTTCAAAAGCACATTATAACTAAAATGTTGCATAATTCATTAATTAAATTTAAAGACAACAAAGATCCAAATACAATGCATTTCAAATAACCTAGTCTAGTTCAAAACATTGATTTATTTAACTAGGTCCATAGTTCTTAAGTGGAGGAATCTTCGGCAAGCAATCACATATCCAAACATGAAACATTATTTAAATCAAGTGTCAACTAAAAAGTTGGTGAGTACATAGGTTTTGTAGTTCCGATAAGTAGTAGATAAAAATGTTTTGCAACTCATTGTTTATCTTGTTAAACATAGTATATATATGGTGTATCATTTATCTAATCACAATTCAAACCTTGATTGACGCGCTTGAACATAGCACAACAACTAAGTCCGGTATGTTTGAATATAGTTACCCACTATGTCCGGTATGTTTGAATATAACACGCGGCTATATCCGAGTATGCAGTAATAAACACCCTAACCGGGTGGGCTGGTCAGGCACAATAGATCTATTAATATTACTGTTGGTTTTCTTGTGTTTAAAATAAACAATTTTACACTCAAGATAATTTATGATGAACATGCATATAATTCACATGTATAACACGTATAAACAATTTGATGAGTAGCATGTATAATGTTTCACCCCAAAGTATGTAAAAATTTAAATAGTGGCTATGTAACTCACCTGGCTAGCGAATATGATAATCCACGAGTGCGGGTGATAAGGATGTTGAAACCTAAGCACGATGAAATCCTATGTGGATAGATAAGTATTATTGTATGTGCGTATTCGTATTTAAATGTGTATGGGTTTTATAATAATATCCTTTAATATTTATTTGTATAAAATATGGTAGAAAATAATAATGACTTGGTAAAACTTTAACTTAAAAATTATATATATATATATTGTTAAAATATTTCATTTTTAAATAAGTAGTTATTATGTATTTATAAAAGTTCCTATTTATTTATTTATTTATATTATCATTATTATTAAATATATTTTTTTTTCTAAGTTGAAACTATTTTAACAAATTTATAAAAATATAATATTTATTATTTTATAAAAATTTTTGTGGGTTAAATATGTGTAAAAGAATTTTAGTGGTTTCCGGAATAAACGAACGAGTAAACCGACTCGTTTTAGTTTTTATTGTATAAAAAGAATGTTAAAATAAGTTAAAATAAATAAATAAAATAAAAACAGAATAAAAAAAATTGGGTCGAAGGCCAACCGGGATCGAACCCGCGACCTCTGCCTTAAACACACACACGCATAACCAGCCGGGCTACTGCCCATCGCTGGTTATGTGTGCATCAGTTTATTTAAATACACAAGGCAAAACAGGTCGCTGGTCCTCGGCAACCGGCAAACCGTGTCCGAGGACACTTGGTTTGCCCGGTAACTCACAGGCGATGGTCGTGTTTTCGATTGGGGTTGATCACCAGTGGCTAACAGGAACTAATGGAACCAAAATAAAGCTCGAACCTGGTCGCGAAGGGCCTGGTCGGCAGAAGTTTAAACCCGAAAATGTCAAGAATGGGAATCGATCTTCTGGATGGAATTAGCCTTTAAAAAACTTGGTCACAGCTTCACTCGGAGACGACGAATGCAATGCTGCCTTCAATTTGGAGTGAGAGTGGGTGGAAGGGGGGTAGCGAGCTCGTGCAGATCCGACTATGGCTATTTATAGCCGAGCTCGTTTCGTATGATAAAACGTGAAATTGAGCACGTCCCGACACTCTTCTGGACGAGACGAAGCTATCGAGCTATCGTGCACGCGTGGAGGTTGACTGTCGGGCTTGAATTCGGGCGTGGGTTTTCGGCCACCAACAGGATCAGACGATCCGTATGTTGGGGAGACCAATTGGTCGGGGGTTCTTGTTCGTGTAGGCAAGACGAGTTCAGACATGCCTTTAGCGGCTGTTGAGGTGCAGGGAACAGCCCTGTCGGGGTGTTCGCCGGAAAAAGCTTTAGACCGCCGGACAAACGTTGGGGACAATCGGAAATGCGAATTTGGTTTTGGCAGTTTCAGTCCCTGAAGTTTGATTTTGATTTAATTTAGTCCCTGGAATAACTACGGATAAGACCTTATAGTTTGATTTGTACAGAAATAGTCCCTCAACAGATTTTATCTTAAAACCTTCTAGTTTGAAAATTTTCAAAACAACCCCTCAACTTTTATAAAAATAAATTTCTTTAATTTCTTTTAATTTCAAATATATTTTATAAACTTATTTTATTATTATTATTATAAATAATTTTTATAAAAGTTATTTATCTTATTTAAATAGGTTATTTTATTAAATATGCAACCTTTAAATTTAGATTTTTTTATATAAAATTTTATATAAGTTTTAAAACTTATAAAATTTTAATTAATTTAAATCCGTAAAATGAAAATACCTATTTGTATAAAACTAAATAAAACACTCGTATTTTATTTAATTTGAGAATGATTACACAATAATTATATTACAAGTGCGCGAATGAAAAATCCGAAACGTTACAGTCTCTCCATGTTAAAGGAATTTCGCCCCGAAATTCAACTAGTGGAGGCTATGAAAAGAGATTTGGATACTTGGTCTTCATTTGGTCTTCACGTTCCCAAGTGAACTCGGGTCCACGTTTAGACTCCCAACGGACCTTGACAATGGGGATGCGGCTACGCTTGAGTTTCTTGACTTCTCGGTCCATGATTTCCACGGGTTTTTCAACAAAGTGCATTTTCTCGTCAATACGCACTTCATCAAGAGGGATGTGGAGATTTTCGTAGGCTAGACACTTTTTCAAATTAGATACATGAAAGGTCGGATGAACGTTGTTGAGTTCTGAAGGAAGATCGAGTTTGTAGTCCACTTTTCCTACCCTTTTGAGTATTTTGAATGGACCCACATATCGAGGTGCAAGTTTTCCTTTCTTTCCAAATCGGACTACGCCTTTCCAAGGTGATACTTTTAGGAGAACCATATCCCCAACTTGAAATTCCAAGGGTTTTCGTCTTTTATCGGCATAGCTCTTTTACCGACTCCTTGCTACTCGAATGTTTTCACGGATAAGAGAGATTTTATCGGTGGTCTCTTGGATAAGCTCGGGACCGGTGATATGTACTTCACCAATTTCGTTCCAACAAATCGGTGAACAACATTTCCGTCCATAAAGAGCTTCAAACGGTGCCATGTTAATACTTGTGTGGTAGCTGTTGTTGTAGGAAAATTCGATCAGTGGTAGGTGAGAATCCCAATTGCCACCAAAGTCAATGACACAAGCTCTAAGCATATCCTTGAGGGTTTGGATTGTTCGCTCGGTTTTTCCATCAGTTTGAGGATGGCAAGCCGTACTTAAATCCAAACGAGTACCAAGCGCAGATTGTAATGATTGCCAAAATCGGGAAGTAAAACGCGAATCACGATCAGAGATGATGTTCAAAGGGATTCCGTGACGACTCACAATTTCATCAATGTAGATCCGAGCCACTTTCTTGATTCGATAGTCCTCATGAATAGGCAAGAAATGAGCAGACTTTGTAAGTCGGTCGATAATAACCCAGATACTATCGTGCCCACTAGAAGTGCGTGGGAGTTTGGTGATGAAGTCCATAGCAAGGTTCTCCCACTTCCACATGGGGATTTCAGGTTGTTCGAGGAGTCCGGAAGGCTTCTGGTGTTCGGCCTTCACTTTAGAACAAGTTAAGCATTTTGCCACAAAGAGGGCAATATCCTTTTTCATGCCGGGCCACCAATATTGCTGACGAAGACCCATGTACATCTTATCAGCTCCGGGATGTACCGAATATCGAGTTTTGTGGGACTCGTTCATCAAAAATATACGAAGGTCATCGCGATCGGGAACCCAGATACGGTCCAAGTAATATAATAGACCGTTGGCTTTGGTTTCTAGCAAGAGTTCTACACCACATGCCATCTCTTGATACATGTTTCCCTCGGTAACCGAGGTGTGTTGTGCTTTGAGAATACGGGCTTGGATATCATTATGGATACAAACACTATGAAGCATGATACGTTCTTTATGACTCAAGGCGTCGGCTACAACATTTGCTTTGCCGGGGTGGTAGCGAATCTCGCAGTCGTAGTCGTTAAGAAGTTCAATCCATCGACGTTGCCTCATATTAAGCTCTTTTTGATTGAAAATATGCTGGAGGCTTTTGTGGTCGGTGAAAACCACGCATTTGGTGCCATAAAGATAGTGTCTCCAAATTTTCAAGGCGAAAACGACAGCACCAAGCTCGAGATCATGGGTCGTATAGTTCTTCTTGTGGATTTTGAGCTGACGTGATGCGTATGCAATTACTTGGCCACGTTGCATTAGAACACAACCAAGACCTTGGTTGGATGCATCACAATAAACGACAAAGTCGTCATTACCACTGGGAAGAGTTAGAATAGGAGCATTGCAGAGCTTGTGCTTGAGAGTTTGAAAAGCTTCCTCTTGCTTGGGTCCCCACTCGTAAGATTTACCTTTGTGAGTCAAGGCAGTGAGCGGAACCGCAATCTTGGAGAAATTTGAGATGAAGCGACGATAGTAACCTGCTAGTCCAAGGAATGAACGAATCTCGGTAGGAGTCTTAGGAGTACTCCAATTCTTTACCGCCTCGATCTTTGCCGGGTCCACCTGAATTCCCTTATTGTTGACTATGTGTCCCAAAAATTGAACCTCTTTTAGCCAGAATTCACACTTGGAGAACTTGGCGTATAGTTGTTCTTTCTTCAAGAGTTCCAAAATCAAACGAAGATGTTGTTCATGCTCCGCTTTCGTTTTAGAATAGATGAGAATGTCGTCAATGAAAACGATCACGAACTTGTCCAAATAAGGTTTGCATACACGGTTCATGAGGTCCATGAAGACCGCAGGTGCATTAGTCAAACCGAATGGCATGACCATGAACTCGTAGTGACCATATCTAGTCCGAAAGGCAGTCTTCGGAATGTCTTCATCGAGAACACGAAGTTGATGGTATCCGGAGCGAAGGTCAATCTTGGAGAAACATGTTGAACCTTGAAGTTGATCGAAAAGATCGTCGATACGGGGTAAAGGATAACGGTTCTTAATTGTAAGCTTGTTGAGTTCACGATAATCGATGCACATTCGAAACGATCCATCCTTTTTCTTTACGAACAGCATGGGAGCGCCCCAAGGTGAATGGCTTGGGCGGATGAATCCTTTGGATGAGAGTTCTTGTAATTGACTTGCGAGCTCTTGCATCTCGGAAGGTGCAAGACGATAGGGAGATTTTGCCACGGGAGTTGCTCCGGGCACGAGGTCAATACGAAACTCTACTTGTCTAGGAGGAGGAAGGCCGGGTAAATCCTCGGGGAATACTTCGGGAAAGTCTCGAATGATCGGAATATCTTGCAATTTCTTACCCTTGTCTTTCGTGTCAACTACGTGGGCCAAGAAGGCAACGTACTTTTTCCGTAGGTACTTTTGTGCCAATGTGCAAGACATGAGTTGAAGACCATGACATGGTTTTTCACCGAAAATAACTAACGTGTCGCCTGAAGGGAGAGGTATACGAATGCACTTTTCGTAGCAAATAACCTCGGCATGGTGCTTGGATAACCAGTCCATGCCAATTATAATATCGAAGCTTCCCAATTGCATTGGAAGGAGATCAACAGAGAATTCATGATTATTAAGCTCGAGATTGCAGTCGCGGATAACAGAATTTATAGTAAAAGATTTTCTGTTTGCTATCTCCACGGAGTAAGAATTGTCAAGTTTCGTTCTTTGTTTAGCAAGTCAAGATTCAAAGGTAAGAGACACAAAACTCCTATCGGCACCGGTATTAAATAAAATGGATGCATAATGATTGTTTACGAGAAACGTACCGTTTATCACGTCGTTGTTTGCTTGAGCCTCATTAGCGTTTATATTAAACGCTCGTCCTTGAGGACCACCTTGATGATGAAGTTTTTGGCATCGGTCACGGAAATGGTTTGGGTCTCCACATTCGTAACATGCCCGACCATTGAGAGGTGCCGGATAGTTTGGATGGTTGGCTGGAGCAGTTTGATGGACGGGAGGACAGGTACGGCAAGTAATGACCATGTGTCCATATCGTCCGTAGCTTGAACACAATCGGCATGGTATGTTGGCAGGATGATGGTACTTGCAGGTCTGGCATTGGGGATTTGGGCCCAGATAAGGTTTCGGGTTTTGACCTAAAGGGGCCACTTGAATAGCAGGTACAACGGGAGTTACGGCTGCGAAGTTTTGACCCTTTCGTTTCTTGTTGCGGTTAGAAGACTCGGGTTTTACATCTTTGACGGCCGCAAGAGTAGAGACAACCTTCTTGGAACCCTTTCTTGTTAAGGTTCCGGCTTTGACATGGTTGTCGGATAGTGTAGCGGATAGACGGATAGCAGCTTCAAGTGTAGGAGGATTGCTTCCTAACACAGCATCTTGAATTTGCATAGGCAGCCCGCCTATGTACTTTTCGATTTCACGAGCAAGGGGAGTGATCATATGAGGCACCAATAGGCTCAGCTCTTGAAATCGGGTGGTGTAAGCCAGATTATCCCCGCTGTCTTGGGCAAGATCCCAAAACTCAGTCTCGAGCTTCCTCATTTCATTTCGAGGACAGAATTCATCAGTCATGGCTTTCTTCAGATCATCCCATGATAAAGATGTAGCAACCTCAACACCACGAGTGCGTTTCTCACCGTTCCACCAGGTGAGGGCTCTCTTTTGAAGTACACTTGTGGCATAGCGAACCCGAAGATTATCGGGGCAGTCACTATTTAGGAATGTGCTTTCCATGCTTTCAAACCATTGCAGTAGGCCGGTAGCACCTTCAGTCCCGAAGAATTTTGTAGGATTGCACGAGTTAAAGTGCTTAAACGTGCATTGAGGCGGGTTGGTATCACCATTTCCTTGGATGTTGCGAGACCCATCACTGTTGTTATTGGCTTGAGTCATTTGCCCCACCAGCTGGGCAAGGAGAGTAGCAAGATCCGAATTGGAAGTGCTAGAGTTTGCACGTCGAGGAGGCATTCTAACACCATAAGAAAAGACAACGATATTTTAGATAAGATGGATATATATGAATTATAGTGGGAAATAATGTAAGCAGAAAAACGGGGTTCATCATGACGCGTGACAATGCATGTGTATTTATTTAAAGTTGATGGGGGAAACTAAGCCATCTATTCCGGATAGAACATGATGTTATAGATCATTATTCGTGTAATAGGAATTGCCGGGACTTGCATGCACTACAAATTGTTATTACGTGTGCACCCGTAATAATGATTTGCTTTGCATGTTCGTCTAGTTCTTCCTATCTTGCTATAATGTCCCCAAATTTTAAGTTTAAGTTCGGATCGTATCCTTGCGAATACATTGACTTATCAACGTTAAATAATTCCTCAAAACTTTCAAGGAGACATGCTTTAGCCTATAGGTAAACACTCACTTCAGAAATTCCCAGGAAAGCATACGGGTCCATTTATTTGGATTTATACAAAATGCTTTTCTAGATAGAAAACCCAATGTACAGGTGTCACCCTTCCAGATTGCACGTGTCCTTTACTGGTTTCAAAAAATTAAGTCGCTGACGAGATTTTCAAGATTTTAATAGACTTTAGAGTCTATGAGTATAAAATGTGTAGGAATGTTGCAATTAATATGGATTAGGAAAGAGTATGGATAAGGATGGGTAGTGTATTTGTTTGCATAAGTTTGTTTGTCAAATGTGTATGTAAAGTATGTATCATGTATTTAAGCCTTTGTGGAATCAAAGACTGATGGCTACAAAATTCTCTAAGTACAAATGCTGCTGATCTCAGAGTTTACTGCTGACCAACAATCTGCTGCGGACAAGCTTATCTGCTGCGGATACTTGTTCTCCTGCTGAAGAACAAATCTTCTGCGGATAGGCTTATCAGCAGCATTCAACACATGTTGCTGCTGATAGGCATATCCTCAACAGCTGTGGATAGATCAATATTGCTGTTGGTCCTCATCTCTGCTGCTGATAGCTTTATTCTCTGAAGACCAAACGTTGCAACCAAGCGTCACTGACAACTTTCTGCAAAAGCAACTGACACACTCAAAGTAGAAGGAACCTCAATGGTGCAACCAATGAAACTCAACAATGCTCTTCTCCAAGCATGCAAGTAATGATACATAAAGAAGACGCTTCAATAAAGTTAACTAGATATAGACAAAACGTGTAATAGTTAGCTAGATACAATAGATCAACGGTCTGTGTTAGATCTGATCCTTAGAATCAAGGGGCTGTCTTGATTCTAAGTGAGTATAAATAATCTGTAAACACTTCATTGTAAGTGTGCTTTTTGTGCTTTTCGAATTAGAGTTTTCACTTGTAATCGTTTATTCACAAACGATTAATACAAAAGTGTTCTTATCAGTATTCTTTCTGTGTACTCGATTGTAATTGTGTAGTTGTTATTATTTCCGCCAATCTCAACTAAGAACAGAACCATCTTGTAATTTCACGATCCTACAAGTGGTATCAGAGCTTTGGCTCAGATTAAACAAACTAACATTTGTTTAATCACTTCTGGTTCTATTCTAAACTCTCTCTCCTTCAAAAAGTCACCAAGAACAAAAATGGCACAAAGCAACGGGCTTGAAGACATCCTGAAGCAGCAGTATGAAAACTTCGTCTGGAAGGAAGGTGAGTCTCTAACTGTTTCATACAACAGATTTACCTATCTTGTAGGGGAGCTGCAGTGCTCAAAGGTGAAGCTAGAGAATGAAGATATTCTCAAAAAGTTCATCAGGTCTTTACCTAGCTGTTGGACACTCTACACGGTGTCCATTAGAAGAACTGAGAATCTGAAGACTCTCCAAATGACTGAGCTCTTCAGTATGCTAAAAACATATGAGCTAGAGATGATTCAGGCAAAAGAAAGAAGCTCAAGCTACCAAACAGCCTCAACATCCACCACCACCACCTCTGCCCTCCATTCTGTGCACTCGAGTCCTAGTTCAAGTAACTACTATCCTCCTATCATCACCCATTCTGGAGAGTTCGACTGGAGCGTTCAATATGAAGAACTGCCCGTCAACAATCAAGCTCTAATGGCAGACACTACAGAGATACCACCTCAGGTATTTGAACATCTTTGCTCTCAAGCCTGTATTGATAAAGTTTTGGGATATAGAAAGCACAACCAAAACCTCATAGATCAAAATGAAGAGTTTCATCAGATGAAATCTGAGTTCAAAAAGGTTGAAAATACGTATAAAGAAAAGGTTAACTGCCTTAAGAAAGAGATTTCATCGCTAAAACACGAACAAACTAATCTTGAAACTCAGATTGATGATCTACTGGTCAAACTAAAAGCTACCAGAGCTGAACTGGCAGAACAGAAAGTTCATGTTGAAAAATATGAATTTTCCTCCAAAAAGTTACAAAGACTTTTAGATATTCAAGTCCATGAGAAGGTAAAGACTGGACTTGGGTATAACAATGATCAGTACAAATCTGTTCCTCCTCCTGCTGACTATATTGCCATATACGAACCAAGCTTCAATGTTGAAAATCTTGACACTGCAAACCGAAACCTTGATCCATCAACGGATGAACCTTTCATCGAAGACTGCACTACCTCATCGGAATCTGTGTCAACTCACTCAGACCATGATGAAACCAGTGCAGTCCCATCTGAAGCTGTTCTAAATAGAGTTGCAGTTCCTGCTGTTCTTCCAGCTTTTCTAGCCCCTGTACCATTCAAACAGATCAAGATCAGCTATCCTCCAAATGGAAGAAAGCTAAACATTGAAAAGGGACAGACAGCAGAACCCACAAACCCCAAGCCTCAGTTAAAGCCAATCACAAAGAGAAAGGCATTTGATATATGTCGTAAGCCTGAAGAAAAAGTTCCACATGTTCAAAGGACCCTAGAAGAAGCCACCTTTGAACACAACAAAGCTCATCCATGGAACTTCACGGATATGTTCCAAAGAAAGGACTATGTGTACCTTTCAAAAGACAAACTGGCAAAATCATGCTTTGTGTGTGGCAGATATAACCACACGGCCAGCACCTGCTTTGATTACCTGGAATATCAAAGACATTCAAAGCAGCATGCCTTTGAAAAGACTAACAAAAATAAGAAGGAAAGAAGCTACGAAGACAAAGCAACAAAGTTCAAAAAGTCTCTATCTTCCTCAAAGGTGAAGCTGCCTAGATCTCAACAAACTTGCATCATTTGTGGTGAATCAGACCACTTTGCTGCAAACTGTAAGTTTAACCCATTCAACCAGATCCTTCATCAAGCTCCTCAAAAACAAAGGGTAAAGAAAGATCAGCATACATCGGTTGTTAGTCCAGTTCAGCCCAAGAAAACAAAGCAGAAGCCTTCAGCAGCAACCAAGTCTGCTGCTGATAAGCTAAAATCCTCCGCAGCAAAATCTGCTACTGATAAGGCAAAGACATCAGCAGCAAGAGTGTCCACTACTGATAAGGCAAAACCCAAGGCAAAGCCTACAGTAGCAAAGAATGCTGACACTTCAACAAAGCTGTCAGCAGCAGGATCTACTGTCAACAAGCCAGAAACATCAGTAGCAAAATCTGCTGCTGACAGTGTGAGGAAAACTAGAAAACCACCAACTCAACAATGGAAGGCAAAGAAACCACCAAGCATCATCATCGGTTCAGTTGAATGCGTCTATCCTTTGTTGTAAATATGTATGTCCTCTGAGAGGAATCCCAGGTGCCAAGAAACCATGGGTGATGAGGATGAAGAGGCTAGGCCTAAGGCCCCATCTGGATCCAAGGATTCCACAACTGTGGATGAGGACAGACTGAAACTTCATATCTTGGAATTGACGGCCAGGGTGAATATGATAGAGACACATCAATGCCCAACTTTTCTTACTCCATCCTTTGTATCAGTGGGCACCCAAACTGATGCTTATTTGTCCACTGATGCAACCAAAAAGGGGGAGATGGTCCCAATGGAGAAAGACTCAGACAGCTTTGACGACTGCAGGCTGTATTTCAAAGTACAAGATGGCTGTTTTCGAAGCCTTTTCATTTGGTTGAAAGGATAGTCAGAAATGTGCAAAAGCTTCAGCAACAAAGGCAATAAGAGAATTTTGGTAGCATCAGTCTAGGGGGAGTTTGTAGAATAAAAGACTGATGGCTACAAAATTCTCTAAGTACAAATGCTGCTGATCTCAGAGTTTGCTGCTGACCAACAATCTGCTGCGGACAAGCTTATCTGCTGCGGATACTTGTTCTCCTGCTGAAGAACAAATCTGCTGCGGATAGGCTTATCAGCAGCATTCAACACATGTTGCTGCTGATAGGCATATCCTCAACAGCTGCGGATAGATCAATCTTGATGCTGGTCCTCATCTCTGCTGCTGATAGCTTTATTCTCTGAAGACCAAACGTTGCAGCTAACTATCCATACCAAGCGTCACTGACAACTTTCTGCAAAAGCAACTGACACACTCAAAGCAGAAGGAACCTCAATGGTGCAACCAATGAAACTCAACAATGCTCTTCTCCAAGCATGCAAGTAATGATGCATAAAGAAGACGCTTCAATAAAGTTAACTAGATATAGACAAAACGTGTAATAGTTAGCTAGATACAACAGATCAACGGTCTGTGTTAGATCTGATCCTTAGAATCAAGGGGCTGTCTTGATTCTAAGTGAGTATAAATAATCTGTAAACACTTCATTGTAAGTGTGCTTTTTGTGCTTTTCGAATTAGAGTTTTCACTTGTAATCATTTATTCACTAAGCTTAATACAACAGTGTTCTTATCAGTATTCTTTCTGTGTACTCGATTGTAATTGTGTAGTTGTTATTGTTTCCGCCAATCTCAACTAAGAACAGAAACGATCCTACAGCCTTGTATGTATAAGTCTCATGTACCAAACTTGGGAAAATTCAAATAATACCTAACTACAAATAATTCACATAACAATTAATCATTTAGCACATAACACATAAAAGGGAGTCCTAGGGTTATAGTCTAGGTCATTGTGTCTAATAACCTAATTCCCTACAACCATGGCTCTGATACCAATATGTCACACCCCGACCGATGGCGGAATCATCGAGGCCGACAATGGAATGATTGTTCAAAAGCACATGATAACTAAAATGTTGCATAATTCATTAATTAAATTTAAAGACAATAAAGATCCAAATACAATGCATTTCAAATAACCTAGTCTAGTTCAAAACATTGATTTATTTAACTAGGTCCATAGTTCTTAAGTGGAGGAATCTTCGGCAAGCAATCACATATCCAAACTGAAACATTATTTAAATCAAGTGTCAACTAAAAAGTTGGTGAGTACATAGGTTTTGTAGTTCCGATAAGTAGTAGATAAAAACGTTTTGCAACTCATTGTTTATCTTGTTAAACATAGTATATATATGGTGTATCATTTATCTAATCACAATTCAAACCTTGATTGACGCGCTTGAACATAGCACAACAGCTAAGTCCGGTATGTTTGAATATAGTTACCCACTATGTCCGGTATGTTTGAATATAACACGCGGCTATATCCGAGTATGCAGTAATAAACACCCTAACCGGGTGGGCTGGTCAGGCACAATAGATCTATTAATATTACTGTTGGTTTTCTTGTGTTTAAAATAAACAATTGTACACTCAAGATAATTTATGATGAACAAGCATATAATTCACATGTATAACACGTATAAACAATTTGATGAGTAGCATGTATAATGTTTCACCCCAAAGTATGTAAAAATGTAAAATACGGGCTATGTAACTCACCTGGATAGCGGATATGATAATCCACGAGTGCGGGTTGTAGAAACAAAGACTGATGACTACAAAATTCTTTAAGTACAAATGCAGCTGATCTCAGAGTTTGCTGCTGACCAACAAACTGTTGCGGACAAGCTTATCTGCTGCGGATACCTGTTCACCTGCTGAAGAACAAATCTGTTATGGATAGCCTTATCTACTGAAGACCAATGTTGCTGCTGATAGGCTTATCAGCAGCATCATTCTCATTCTTGCTGCTGATAGCTATGTTCCTTGAAGACAAACCGTTGCAGCTGACTATCCATGCCAAGCGTCACTGACAACTTTCTGCAAAAGCAGCTGACACACTCAAAGCAGAAGGAACCTCAATGGCACAACCAATAAAACCCAGCAATGCTCTTCTCTAGACATGCAAGCAATGATGCATAAAGAAGACGCTTCAATAAAGTTAGCTAGTTTAGCTTTAACGTGTAAAATTAGTTTTTGTATAAAAGATCAACGGTCTGTGTTCGATCTGATCCTTAGAATCAAGGGTCTGTCTTGATTCAAAGTTAGTATAAATACTGTGCAAACACTTCACTGTAAGTGTGCTTTTGAATTAGAGTTTTCACTTGTAATCGTTTATTCGCAAAGCTTAATACAACAGTGTTCTTATCAGTATTCTTGCTGTCTACTCGATTATAATTGTGTAGTTTTTATTGTTTCCGCCAATCTCAACTAAGAATATAACCATCTTGTAATTTCTCGATCCTACAAGTGGTATCAGAGCTTTGGCTCAGATTAAACAAACTAACACTTGTTTAATCACTTCTGGTTCTATTCTAATCTCTCTTTCATCAAGTCACCAAGAACAAAAATGGCACAAAGCAACGGGTTTGAAGACATTGGCAGCATCAACCGACCACCAAGATTGGTGTCGGGAGAAGACTACGACATGTGGAAAAATCGCATGGAAAGTTTTTCTGCTATCAAGAGTACGGAATGTGGAAATCCATCAGGGATGGACCCTACATTCCAATGGTGGCATCTGCTGACTCTGGAGGACCATCAGTTCCAAAGGATCCCTCCAAGTACTCAGAAGAGATATAAAAAAGATGGAGGTAGACTTCAAGGCACTAGGAGCTATCCAAATGTGCCTTCCAAATGAAGTTTTTCATAACTTCAGAAGCTACAAAACTGCCAAAGAGCTCTGGGAAGCTCTTGAGAAAATGTTCGCTGGATCGGAGGAAGTCAAAGAGAACAGAAGAGACATCCTGAAGCAGCAGTATGAAAACTTCATCTGGAAAGAAGGTGAGTCTCTAACTGTTTTATACAACAGATTTACCTATCTTGTAGGGGAGCTGCAGTGCTCAGAGGTGAAGCTAGAGAATGAAGATATTCTCAAGAAGTTTATCAGGTCTCTATCAAGCTGCTGGACACTCTACACAGTGTCAATCAAAAGAACGGAGAATCTGAAGACTCTCCAGATGACTGAGCTCTTTGGAATGCTAAAAACCTATGAGCTAGAGATGATTCAGGCAAAAGAAAGAAGCTTAAGCTACCAAACAGCCTCAACATCCACCACCACCTCCTCTGCACTCCATTCTGAACACTCGGGTCCTAGTTCAAGTAACTACTATCCTCCCATCATCACCCAGCCTCAAACTCCAATCTCTCATACAAACAGCTCACCATTTCTCCTAAAAGCTCCTCCTCAAACATCAACCTCTGCTGCTTTTGTTTCTGAAAGCTCAAACAATATGTCATTTATCAAGGAGGATCTGGAATGCTTTCATCCAGATGATTTAGAAGAAATGGATATACAACACTCATATGCCATGCTCTCTATAAGAGCAAAGAGGTTCTACTCTAGAACCGGGAGACCCATTCCAAGCAACAACTCCAACACCAGAGTTGGCTTGGATAAAAGCAAACTCAGATGTTACAACTGTAACCTACTGGGTCACTTTTCTAGAGAATGCAAGGCACCGAGAGCAAATCCAGTCACTTCTTAGTCAAGACAAGCTAACCAAGCCCAACCTAGACAACAACATCAAGCTACTCCTCCAGTTCAAACTGCAGCCTGTGCAACTGTTAGAACCTCTGAGTTTGACTGGAGCTTTCAATATGAAGAACTACCGGTCAGCAATCAAGCTCTAATGGCAGACACTACAGAGATACCACCTCAGGGACAGCCAGGTCACAAGAATAACACCTGGGTGGTAGACAGTGGGTGATCCAGGCACATGACAGGCAATAGATCCATCCTCTCAAACTTTAGACATTTTAATGGAGGATATGTTGCCTTTGGAAGTGACTCAAAGGGAGGATCCATCACTGGACAAGGAACTGTGTCCAACGAAAGAATGAGCATTGACAAGGTCAACTATGTTAAAGAATTGGACTTCAATCTCATGAGTGTTTCCCAGGTCTGCGACCAAAAGCATTGGATGCTCTTCACAGATAAAGAATGTTTTGTACTGACTCCAGGCTTATCCACACCTCCTCCTGAAAGCATTCTATTAACTGCTCAGAGAAAAGAAAATCTCTATGTGCTGGACATGAATGAAGTCACTCCATCTGGGAGTGTTTCCTGCTTTCTATCAAAGGCATCAGTTGATGAATCAGCTCTCTGGCATAGGAGATTAAGCCACGTTAATATCAAAACTATCAACAAATTGGTGAAGAATAATCTTGTCAGAGGGATTCCTGACAAAGAATTTCAGCTGGAAGACCACTGCATTGCATGCTTAAAGGGGAAACAACACAAAAGCTCTCACAAGCCTAAGACCTTGAATACAAATGACACTCCACTACAACTGTTGCATATGGATCTCTTTGGTCCTACAAATGTCATGTCAATGGGCAAGAAGTCGTACTGTCTGGTGATAACTGATGACTACACCAGATTCTCATGGGTATACTTCTTGAGAACTAAAGATGAAACTGCTGAAATTCTCAAATCCTACATTCTTAGGGTAGAGAATCAAAGCAATCAAAAGGTGAAGATCATAAGGTGTGATCAAGGTACAGAATTCAAGAATCACACTTTGAACTCTTTCTGTGAAAGCAAGGGGATAGAAAGACAATACAGCGCTCCAAGAACTCCTCAACAAAATGGAGTTGCTGAAAGAAGAAACAGAACTCTTATTGAGTCAGCACGATCTATGTTGGCTGACTCTAAACTGCCACTCACATTCTGGGCAGAAGCGGTCAGCACAGCCGGCTATGTGCAAAACCGAGTTCTAATTGTCAAACCCTTCAACAAGACACCCTATGAACTTTGGTTCCAAAGAATTCCATACATTGGGTTTCTAAAACCTTTTGGGTGTCCATGCACAATTCTCATCACACATGGGATTCTTCCTATGTTTGGTGCAAAATCTGATGAAGGATATTTCGTAGGCTACTCCTCTCAATCAAAGGCCTACAGAGTATTCAACTCAAGAACAAGAATTGTAGAAGAATCTGCAAATGTGGAATGCAGAGAACACATTGTGTGTGAGCAGGGAAGAGGCCCAAAATGGCTCTTTGACATAGACTCTTTCTCCCAAGTATTTGAGCCTCTCACCTTCTCGAATATGGAGTCTACGTCTACACAATCTCCTGCCTCCACTTCATCCACTGACTACAGAATGGATTTTCCCAAATCTTCTCTCAGTCTGAGAAAACCATCATTCGATCCTCCAGCAGTTGTGGACGCAATTGAAGCAAGTGAAGCAGGGACAAGACTATCTGACATAACAAGCAGCAGTCTGTCTGATACTGAAAATCTAAATGCAGACCCTTCAGTAAATGCTGTAACTGCTGATAATGCTATTGCTGAAAATATTAAACTGGACAATGCTGTTGAAGACTCTTCCACCTTGAATGAAAAGTCCCCTGATCAAAATCAAAGCAATCTGGAAGAAGGGATACAGCTGGAGGTGGTACCAGCACAGAGGATCCACAAAGAACATCCTCACGAAAATATTATTGGCCAAATACACCAAGGAGTTCTCACAAGAAGCAAATCTCATGAGGCCAATATATGCTTGTTTTCATGTTTCCTATCTCAGGTGGAACCCAAGAAGATAGATGAAGCACTCAAACACAGCAGCTGGATTGAAGCAATGCAGGAAGAATTGCTGCAATTCAAGAGGCAGGATGTCTGGAAACTTGTTGATCTTCCACCAGGCAAATATGCCATCGGCACACGATGGGTTTTCAGGAACAAGCAAGACGAGAGAGGCATTGTAATAAAAAACAAAGCCAGACTTGTAGCTCAGGGCTATACTCAGGAAGAAGGAATTGACTACGATGAAGTTTTTGCTCCTGTTGCCAGACTAGAGGCCATCAGAATCTTCCTGGCATATGTTGCATCCAAAAATTTCACTGTCTATCAAATGGATGTAAAAAGTGCCTTTCTGTATGGGAAGATTGGTGAGGAAGTATACGTCAAACAGCCTCCAGGCTTTATAGATCCTGCACATCCTACTCAAGTGTTCAAACTAGACAAAGCTCTATATGGCCTACATCAGGCACCAAGGGCCTGGTATGAAACCTTATCAGGATATCTACTAAGCAACAATTTCAGAAGAGGTGTCATTGACCAGACCTTGTTTATCAAAGATGAAGAGGGAGAAATCTTACTAGTTCAAATTTATGTTGATGATATCATCTTTGGATCAACAAGGAAACAGTTGTGCAAAGACTTTGAGATTCTGATGCACTCAAAGTTTGAAATGAGTTCAATGGGAGAACTAAATTTCTTCTTGGGTCTACAAGTCAAACAGGTCCCAAATGGAACTTTCATCAGCCAATCCAAATATGTAAAAAGCATTTTGGAAAAATTCAAAATGGCTGACTGCTCTGCTGCAAGAACCCCTATGCAAGTTCATCATCAACTGACTCCAGACAAAGATGGCCAAGATACTGATCAACATCAGTACCGTGCAATGATAGGGTCTCTCATGTATCTCACTGCCTCAAGGCCAGATATCATGTTTGCAGTATGTCCCTGTGCAAGATTTCAAGCAGCTCCAAAAGCTTCACATCTTCAGGCTGTCAAGAGAATCTTTAGATACCTAAAGGGTGCCTCAAGACTTGGACTATGGTACTCAAAAAATGACATGTTTAATCTGTATACATACACTGACAGTGACTATGGGGGATGCAACTTGGACGAAAAGTCCACTTCAGGGGGATGTTAGTTTCTGGGATGGAGGTTGATTTCATGGCAGTGCAAGAAGCAAACATGTGTTTCAACTTCTACAGCTGAAGCAGAATACATTGCAACTTCAAGTTGCTGTGCACAAGTTATTTGGATACAAAATCAAATGTTGGACTATGGGTTGAGTTTTATGGCAACTCCAATTCACATTGACAACATGAGTGCTATCTCAATCACAAACAATCCGGTGAAGCACTCAAAGACAAAGCACATTGACATCAGGTATCATTTCATAAGAGATCAAGCTGAGAAAAAGAGGATTATTCTAACCAAAGTTCATACAAATGAGCAATATGCTGATTTGTTTACAAAACCTTTTGATGAAGCCAAATTTAAATATTTAGTTGAATCCATTGGTATGATGAACTTTGATTAAAATCTTTCTCTAAAATTTCTATTTTTAAAATGTGTTTTGTCTTATGTTGTAAAAGTTATCAGTCAGCAGCATTTTTGCCCTTCAGCTGCTGACAGGTTTAATATTCAGCAGCAAAGGATTTGTCACTGACTGCCTTAAGTTATCAGCAGGAACAAGTTTCCTGAGGATAGCTTTAAGGCCATCAGCAGCAACATCCCTGCTGCAGATCATTGCATCTATCAGTAGCAATTAAGTTTGCTGCTGACAGACTTAACCTTCCGCAGCAACCAAAGTTGCTGCGGACAGGCTTACTCATCCACAGCAACCAAGTTTGCTGCTGATGGGTAAACTTAAGTCCAAAATTAATTTTTACCCGCTGTAAAAGAAAATAACGTCAGTCTTTACCAAGTCTGCCTCGGTGTATTACAGCTGTAACAATAAAAGGTAAATAAGGTTGTACGGTACAAGTCATTTTGCTTTTTCTCACCTATGCCATTATAAAAACAAAATCAAATCTCCTTACCAACCCTTCACTTTCCTCCATAAACCAACATCACTTTCTCATGAAAGTCCCCACCAACCCTCATCCACCAGCCTTCAAACCTTCCCTCCATGGAAGTATCTCTGTCACACTCTTCTCCAATGCATATCTCAGAAGAAAAGCAGATGGCATCACGTAAGCTCCGCTCTTGCCACCACAGAGAAGAAGGACAAGGTGGAGAGTTGACTCCTTCTGGATGTTGTAATCAGCTAAGGCTCTACTGTTTTCCGGCGAAGATTAGACGTTGCTGGTCTGACGGGATGCCTTCCTTGTCCTGGATCTTTGCCTTCACGTTGTCGATTGTGTCAAAGGATTCGACCTCAAACGTGACCGTCTTACCAGTTAGGGTTTTCACGAAGATCTACATTTTCGCCGATTCGGAGTGAGAAGATGAAACTGTTTCCAAACCGGGTGACAGTTCAGCAATCCCAGCTGATACTGATCTCACACCCTCCACCTCACAACCTGAACAACAGTCTGCTTCTACCATTCGAACCCCTGTGCATACCACTAAGGAGGCACAGGTACAAAGAAATCACTTCACCTCTTTTGTATGTTATCGTTCAACCGGAATACAGGGCCCTGGTTGCGACGACTAGGAAAAGGGGCAAGGAATCTCCTTCTTCTCTTGCCTCAAAGGCCCAAAACCCAACCTAACAGCCCTCACTCAGAATCACAACATTCTGGTGAGAATATCATAAGGGTCACTTCCCGGATCCATAGAACAGCCCCCTGAGCCTTTCCTTTTTCTTTTGAACTTAAGTGTTGAGGAACCTGATCAAAATGATGTACCTTCTCCAACTACTACTATCTCGGAGGTACTGATTGACCTTGCTTCCAACACACCCAACCCAAGTTCGTTTACCCTGAAGGTCCACTCTAGGAGCCATGAAAGAGTGGATGTGGAAGAGGCTGTCACTACTGCTGGTCCATCAAATGACCAGGAGGACAGTGATAACATTGTTAAGACCTCAACCACGGCAACTCACAGTGAGGATGTTTCCTTGGAAACTCCCTTCACTGAGAGGAATCCCAGGTGCCAAGAAACCATGGGTGATGGGGATGAAGAGGCCAGGCCTAAGACCCCTTCTGGATCCAAGGATTCCACAGCTGTGGATGAGGACAGACTGTAACTTCATATCTTGATATTGACGGCCAGGATGGTCATACTAGAGGCTGAAGTGTCCAAATTAAGACACCAAGTCTCTATGCATGAAGCTCATAAATTCCAAACTTTACCTACTCTTTTCCTTGTATCAATAGGCACCCAAACTGATACTTATACGTCCTCTGATGCACCCAAAAAGGGGGAGATGGTCCCAATGGACGATATAAGGTTAAAAGGATAGTCAGAAACATGCAAAGGCTTCAGCAACAAAGACAGTAAGAGAATTTTGGTAGCATCAGTCTAGGGGGAGTTTGTAGAAACAAAGACTTATGACTACAAAATTCTTTAAGTACAAATGCAGCTGATCTCAGAGTTTGCTGCTGACCAACAAACTGTTGCGGATAAGCTTATCTGCTGCGGATACCTTGTTCTCCTGCTGAAGAACAAATCTGCTGCGGATAGCCTTATCTACTGAAGACCAATGTTGTTGCTGATAGGCTTATCAGCAGCATCATTCTCATTCTTGCTGCTGATAGCTATGTTCCTTGAAGACAAACCGTTGCAGCTGACTATCCATGCCAAGCGTCACTGACAACTTTTTGCAAAAGCATCTGACACACTCAAAGCAGAAGGAACCTCAATGGCACAACCAATAAAACCCAGCAATGCTCTTCTCTAGACATGCAAGCAATGATGCATAAAGAAGACGCTTCAATAAAGTTAGCTAGTTTAGCTTTAACGTGTAAAATTAGTTTTTGTATAAAAGATCAACGGTCTGTGTTCGATCTGATCCTTAGAATCAAGGGTCTGTCTTGATTCTAAGTTAGTATAAATACTGTGTAAACACTTCACTGTAAGTGTGCTTTTGAATTAGAGTTTTCACTTGTAATCGTTTATTCGCAAAGCTTAATACAACAGTGTTCTTATCAGTATTCTTTCTGTCTACTCGATTGTAATTGTGTAGTTGTTATTGTTTCCACCAATCTCAACTAAGAATATAACCATCTTGTAATTTCTCGATCCTACACGGGTGATAAGAACGTTGAAACCTAAGCACGATGAAATCCTATGTGGATAGATAAGTATTATTGTATGTTTTATTTGTATGTGTGTATTCGTATTTAAATGTGTATGGGTTTTATAATAATATCCTTTAATATTTATTTGTATAAAATATGGTAGAAAATAATAATGACTTGGTAAAACTTTAACTTAAAAATTATATATATATTGTTAAAATATTTCATTTTTAAATAAGTAGTTATTATGTATTTATAAAAGTTCCTATTTATTTATATTATCATTATTATTATATATATTTTTTTTGTAAGTTGAAACTATTTTAACAAATTTATAAAAATATAATATTTATTATTTTATAAAAATTTTTGTGGGTTAAATATGTGTAAAAGAATTTTAGTGGTTTCCGGAATAAACGAACGAGTAAACCGACTCGTTTTAGTTTTATTGTATAAAAAGAATGTTAAAATAAGTTAAAATAAATAAATAAAATAAAAACAGAATAAAAAAAATTGGGCCGAAGGCCAACCGGGATCAAACCCGCGACCTCTGCCTTAAACACACACACGCATAACCAGCCGGGCTACTACCCATCGCTGGTTATGTGTGCATCAGTTTATTTAAATACATAAGGCAAAACAGGTCGCTGGTCCTCGGCAACCGGCAAACCGTGTCCGAGGACACTTGGTTTGCCCGGTAACTCACGGGCGATGGTCGTGTTTTCGATTGGGGTTGATCACCAGTGGCTAACAGGAACTAATGGAACCAAAATAAAGCTCGAACCTGGTCACGAAGGGCCTGGTCGGCAGAAGTTTAAACCCGAAAATGTCAAGAATGGGAATCGATCTTCTGGATGGAATTAGCCTTTAAAAAACTTGGTAACAGCTTCACTCGGAGACGACGAATGCAATGGTGCCTTCAATTTGGAGTGAGAGTGGGTGGAAGGGGGTAGCGAGCTCGTGCAGATCCGACTATGGCTATTTATAGCCGAGCTCGTTTCGTATGATAAAACGTGAAATTGAGCACGTCCCGACACTCTTCTGGACGAGACGAAGCTATCGAGCTATCGTGCACGCGTGGAGGTTGACTGTCGGGCTTGAATTCGGGCGTGGGTTTTCGGCCACCAACAGGATCAGACGATCCGTATGTTGGGGAGACCAATTGGTCGGGGGTTCTTGTTCGTGTAGGCAAGACGAGTTCAGACATGCCTTTAGCGGCTGTTGAGGTGCAGGGAACAGCCCTGTCGGGGTGTTCGTCGGAAAAAGCTTTGGACCGCCGGACAAACGTTGGGGACAACCGGAAATGAGAATTTGGTTTTGGCAGTTTCAGTCCCTGATGTTTGATTTTGATTTAATTTAGTCCCTGGAATAACTACGGATAAGACCTTATAGTTTGATTTGTACAGAAATAGTCCCTCAACAGATTTTATCTTAAAACCTTCTAGTTTGAAAATTTTCAAAACAACCCCTCAACTTTTATAAAAATAAATTTCTTTAATTTATTTTAATTTCAAATATATTTTATAAACTTATTTTATTATTATTATTATAAATAATTTTTATAAAAGTTATTTATCTTATTTAAATAGGTTATTTTATTAAATATACAACCTTTAAATTTAGATTTTTTTTATATAAAATTTTATATAAGTTTTAAAACTTATAAAATTTTAATTAATTTAAATCCGTAAAATGAAAATACCTATTTGTATAAAACTAAATAAAACACTAGTATTTTATTTAATTTGAGAATGATTACACGATAATTATATTACAAGTGCGCGAATGAAAAATCCGAAACGTCACATTGATCAAGGAAGCTAAAGCGCCTTGGTACAAACCTCAGTATACAGACCAACATGGGGCTGCTGGGATGATTTTATCGGTACGTTTCAAAGACGATAAAGGATTATTTGTTATCAAAAGATCAGGGGGAGTTCAATACCTGAAGCCAACAACAGGAGCATTTAATTCCTTAACCAAATCCGACTTAGTCAACCTTGCACACCGTGAGTTATGTAGTGAAACATCAAACGGAATTGCTAGAGGTTTGTGGGGAGTGCTGCAGCGAGAAGGCAGATCGGGCAAGTTTGAGATCTTTCGGCCTTAAGTTCCGAGGCGTGTCAAGGACAAAACAATGATACATTCGTTGACACGCAAGTTCTTGAAAAGACTCATTTATGAACCAATTCTATGTGAAACTCGGATACCCTTGAGGAAAATACCTCAAGATATCCTGGGAAACATGTGGTACTCGTACATAGATCCACTAACCGGAGAGGCTGTCATGATTAAGAAGGAGAGCTTGAAGGAGATCATTAGGGTCTTTGATGAGATTGTGTTCATCAACTTTTCTGTCAAAGACTTGGAGGTTCTCGTCAACAAGAATCGTTTGCATACTGACGAGTGGACGAAACTGCTTGCCACCAAATACGACAGGTTAGTGAAATTCTTTCATGGATACAAGTCCAAGATTAGTGGTGGTAGTCAAGCAGGAAGCTCATAAAGACTGAAGATATCCAGAGATGCTGTCAAGGGGGAGTCTGTTGATGCATGTTTTGTGATAGGCACTCTGGATCAAGCTGAAGCTTTTGTTATTATCTAGTTCAGTCTTGTATGTATTTAGTATTTGTTGTATTTTGCTTATTGTACTAAACAAATACGCAAGGATGTGTTCCTGCATATTTGTCAAGTACAATGGCCATGCATACTTAGCAAGTACGCATTAAGGATGGTCATGCATACTTACTAAGTGCGCATGGACCAGGTCTATAAATAGCATAGAGTTGTTTCATTTTGTTAGAGATGTAATTGCACACACAAGTACGCATAGATCAGTATTGTATCAGTCCAGAAGTCATTCAATCTGTTTCTGTACTTGTTTGAAACACTATGAAATCAATAGACTGTGTATTTATTAGTATCATCTCGTGTTGATTGTCATACGATCATTCTTACATTGTTCCACCTAGTAACGGCAATTCCGTACCTGTTTACTAGGCTACATTCTTACACGATATCGATCCGTAACACTCACCCGGAGGGACCTACAGTCACAACCCGATCAGGTCAAAAGAAGTATGTTGTCGAGAATCGCAGGGGTGGTCTTTCCGAGCAAAAGTAACAAGAAAGCGCATGTGGTACAAGAAGATACTCTGTCGTCCAACTTTGAAAAAGCAACAACAAAGGAAACATGATGTCGCTAGAAACAGCTCATTCACAGGATCCCAACAAAGCAAATGTGACCCTACAAGACACAGCTCGTACATTGCGTCACAAGACTCTATATAAGCGAGTTCGGTCATTCAACACCGTCGTTCAACGAAGGGTAAAGGAAAGCAACCCCAAGATGATAACGCCCATCTTAGGTTTCCATTGATTATGGGGAAAGATGCGGTTAACAATATAAATTGTTTTAAGGATTGATACCGTCTTTATTTTATCCGTACATTTCACATATACAGGATGTAAATCCCGACGGTAACTGTGGTTTTCGATCGGTAGCTTTGGGCTTAGGGTTAAATGAAAAACCAGTGGCTTTTTATCCGAAATAGGAGATGGACAATAAAGAGGAATGGTGGAGAACTGTTTTTGACAGAGTCGCCTTTCAAGTGTATGATAGGCTACGTCACACGATAGATTGGCAGGATGTGAAACTAGCACCAGTTAGTCGTTGGATGTCGATGCCATACACAAGACTCCTAATTGCTCAAAGATTTGGGATGACTGTTCATCTTTTAAACATCGCCGGTAATCAAACATTTTTTTCCATTGTGGTTTGGTCCTAACGTTCACGCTCAACATCAAATCGTATCGTTAGTTCACGTAAAAAATGCACATTTCATCCATGTCAAATTAGACGGAGATTTTCCGATTCCCACGCCGAATGCACTTTGGAATTTGCACCGAAATGATGATGCAGAAAAATTGAAAAATATATACAGTGATCGTATTGAACGATTTAAGAAAATAATGGCCACTAATAGATCTAGATTTCCACAATACGTCATGAATCACGGATGATGTTTGTTTAAAAATGTATTTTAACTATTTTTAATTAATTTTATGGTCTTTTTTTTTAGTTTTTTATTAATTTTAATTAATTATTAATTAATTATAACTAATTATAATTAACTATAACTAATTTTAATTAATAATGTATAATTTTAATTAAATATTCTATACGCCACGTATAGGGCAATACGTGGTGTATAGGCTTGAATGAGAGGGAATTCAAAATTTTTAAATTTCAGATATTTAAAGGCTATACGCCACGTATAGGGCAATACGTGGCGTATAGAATACCAAAGGTTGGTAGCTATACGCCACGTATTGCCCTATACGTGACGTATAGCCTTCTGATTAAGGCGGATGATGCCTCTTACAGACCTAAACGATCCACAACAAACCCACATAAACACATACGCGACCAGGTCAAAATACCATATTGATTTCGATTGTCATCTCAAAAAAACTTCATAAAGGTACATATCTCAACTCCCGATCAATAATGTTAGGTTTATATTCATTATTAGCGGGTAAAACTGGGTAGATTAGCGATTTTTACCACTGAAACTTAAGAGATATACGCCACGTACAGCACCATACGTGGCGTATAGTTCATCTGAGGAAGACGATGAAGCCATACGCCACGTATAGTGCTATACGCTGCGTATGGCTCATGTTCTCGGCAACTTGGCCTTCGTATGGCTTGGTTGCCTTCGTATGGCTTGGGTTGTCCGGTAACAGCCCTGCGTATGGCTTGGGTTGCCTGCGTATGGCTTGGTTACTCGGTAACAGCCTATACGCCACGTATAAGGCTATACGTGGCGTATAGGTTTTAAAAAAATATATATTTTTATTTTAAATAAAAACAATATATTATTATTATTTAAAAAAAAAATTTATTTATATTATTTAAAATAAAAACAATATATTATTATTATTTATTATTATTTAAGATAAAAAATTATTTTTATTATTTAAAACAAAAACAATATATTATTATTTATTATTATTTAAGATAAAAAATTATTTTTATTATTTAAAATAAAAACAAAATATTATTATTATTTATTATTATTTAATTATTTTTATTATTTAAAATAAAAACAATATATTATTATTTAAAATTAAAAAAAATATTTATTATTATTTAAAATAAAAAAATAAAAACAATTTATTATTTCAGATACGGCAGATCATCAGGATGATATTCACATGGAGCAGCTAAACGATCTTGCGCACTACACTTTTCTGGATTTTTCGTCCGATTCGGAGGCGTATGCCCGGTGCCAGAAGCTCCGGGAGGTGCGGTTGGTCCCAGGGACGGCGGTCGATTGGGGGCTCCTCGAGGAGGTACAGGAGGCCGAGCGGGCTAAGGCCATCATCGGCCAGGACACGCCATGGTCGCGTCTTTTTGATCTTTCATTGACGGAGACCTACCGAGAGGTGGTCGTCGAGTTTCTTTCGATGTTCATCTACTCAGAGGCTGGTGTAACATCCATGATTTTTAGGCCATAGATTTCCGTTGTCATTTCGTTTTATAAACACTTCAAGTCTCATACTTGTTCAAACTTAATATGTTACAGAAATTATTATTTTAACATACAAAATTTCCAAATCTTACAAATTACTATACGTGACATTCAAGATCTTCGAGCATTATTTGTATTATATTTTATATAATAATAAAACTTCATTTAAAGCCCGTACTTGCCACATAAATTTGGTAAATATTAAATTCAAATCTTTAAATCTTGCAATAACATATTATTATATATATAATACATTTTTTTTTGGGTTCAATAAATAAATCAGTTATATAAATCTTATGGATATTGTTATCGTGTAATCACATCCTTTTATATATGTATATATAAATGTAAATATTTATAAATATAAGTGCAAAATATATATAGTTATTTATATTATAAATCAATGATACAAGTTATAACTTATAACAAATATATATATATATATATATATGTATATATATAAATGTAGATTTTCAATTATTAATTAAGGAAATGGTAATTATAAGTTTAACTTTTGTGTTCTTAATTAAAAATGTTATTTCTATAGTTAAGGGACCTAGTGTTTATTTTATCAAAGTGCAAGGGAAAAAGGGAAACATTTCAAAATTTCACTCCTCCTTCCCAGCCACCTCCCATCGCTTTTCCGGCGAGGGTTTTTAAAACCTTAATTCGCTAGCAAATCTAATCGGTTACTCTTCCTCATTCAAAACACGAATCACGGGATTACAACTACACGTTATTTAGCTGTCAATTCCAATCAATGAGAGAATAATTTCGGCCCCAAATCTCGGGTTTTCCAAACCTAGGAAACGAGTGTTTAAACTTATAAATACTCACGAATTCGTTCAATAAAGACACACATTACTCACTATTCCCTCCCCTGCCATTGAAAACGCCCTCCTGTGCCTATTTCGCGACCGCCGCCGCTGACCTCCGTCGAGTCGCCGGGAAACTCCACTTTCAGGTATTTAACACTACCATCCTACTCGTTTTCATCTTCTAATCAATAGCCCTAAGTTTCTGATTGCAAACATTACCCGCTTAAGCCTGATTTTGAGGTTGAAATCCGATTTGGGGATTAGGGTTTATAACCTGGGATTTGATTTGGGGAAGACAACGCAGGTCTTTCTTGTTTTAATAAAAGATTACGGAAACTTTAATAAATGTGTTTCTGGTCTAAGGTTGCGTTGTTTTAATAAAAGTTCAACCCCTGCAGCCCTCCCTGAGCTTGCTTTTTTTTTCTAGTTTTACTTGTTTTGCTTGTTTTACAAACCTTTCACACACCCATATATATATCTATAAACTATTAACAAACCAATCTTTTTATAAATTCTCAAGGTTTTTATAATTATAACTGTGTGAAAAATATATATATATATATATATATATATATATATATTTTATTATATTCTAAAAGCCTTTTGGTTGCTACAAATGAATAACACATAAAATCTGCGCATTTTATGTATTATTTCGTGACGTTTATGTATCCCAAAAACAAAATATGGCAACCGTTAAGTGTGTATTTCATAAACTCTATTTTAATGTATAAACTTTTAGAATTTTGAAACAATTGTATAGAATTATGTTAACCTAAACTTTAAAACGACATAATCTTAATGCAATTTTATTAACGTTGCTAATAGTATAATACTTAATAACCGTTTTGTTTACATATTATAATCACAAGTAACATGAAATTAGTAACAAAATGATTGGTGTCTAGTTAAATACATAATTTTACTAAATTGATTTGCTTTTCATTAATAATACAAACTCACATTTATTTACTTATTACAAATAATATCGTTATATTATTATGTTATGACATTTAATCATCTCACTTTTGACATCGCCTATTTAATATTACACTAGTATATGTTTAATATGTTAAAATATATGCAAATAATATTTAGTATTGCATCTAGCTTGCTTTTATAAATAAAATTTAAAACATTTTTTTTCTTTCAAACTCTATTCGTATTTCCGATCCCACGCCCATTACAAGACCCTAAAACCCTAAATCATTCCGTTCTTTTTTCCTTTAATAATTTCAATGAATTAAATATGTATGGCTAATTATTTAGGGCATCGTTAAACCGGATCACTTGCCCTCACAATCTAGTTCAATTTTGAATCGTAATATCGAGGTGAGTATTACATAGCCCCTTTTACTCTTTTACACTTTTTGGGGTGAAACATGAACTCTATACACACAATTGTTTACATTTACACAAACTACAAAAACACAAATCCTCTTTACATTCATGTATACAAAATTTGAGCTTTATGTTTGAGTTTCAGGTGTGTTAACTGTTTGTGTGCAATTTATGTGCAATCATTAACTATTCAAGCCGACAGTTAACAATGATAGATCTATTGAGTCTGATAAACCCACCCAGATTGGGATGATTGTTACCGACAACACAATTTGCATGCTAGTTACAAAGGTTTGATTGTACTTTAGTTACACAATAGTTGCTCCCCATAAATGCCTTATTTTATCATGTTATGTAAGGATTTGATTATTCACATCTATACACTATCTATGTATAAACCTGTGTATGCTCACCAACTTTTTAGTTGACTTTATTTTATTCATGTTTCAGGTGCTAACATTTGAGTTTGATCAAGACATGCTACACATAGGCTTTGGACTTAGTTAAATTTAAATAAAGGATATTATGTATTTCATTAACGTACTTGTTTGAATTTGTTTGTGTTTGATTTGTTTGAAATGAAATTTGATGATTAAAATATTGCAATCTAGTCAACCTTGTGCTCATGAACAGTCCACATGTCCCGTCCCGACGTATTCCGCCATCGGTTGGGATGTGATAGATTGGTATTAGAGCCTTGGTTATAGGGAATTAGGTTATTAGACACTCTTGACCTAGACTCTAACCTTAGGACACCCATACTATGCCATGCTACTACATGCTATATGATTATTTCTTATGTGAATAATTTTACATGTTATACTAAATAATTACATCATATGATACAGTACTTAATAGTCTATGTGTCACATTACCTGCCAACTTTTGTCTCATATTCATTGCTACCTATTTGATTTATTTAAAGTGTTATCCTAAGTTTTCCATACACACTTAGTTCTTCATGCACCCTTAATCTCACACACAAAATATCACCATCTCTTGTGATCAAAATCTAGACTATTGGGCCTAATGCCCAATAATAATAAACTAAGAATCCACTTACCCTCCAAGAAGAATAAGCCCGCTGCAATAAATAAACCTCACTTTCGGGCCTCAAAGCCCAGTCCACAACAATTCTCATCCTAACCATAAGTCCAACAATAGTGTTATTAGTACATGATGGCTGGAAGAGTTTGTAGGCCCATGAGGAATTCTGGCCAAGGAAAGACAGGGTACTTAAGTGTGTCATAGTGACCCACCCCTCTTTCCTGAGAATTCTCCTCAGGGATACACAACTTATAGGCCAAGTGTACTCCTAAAATACTATTGTGAAGACTCGGTGTTATGACTAGTCAAACTCTAAACCTATGAGAACTCCTATATTTGACACTCAGTATTTTATTATTGCTTACAACATTTCCATTGTTTTCCTGCTAGGCATGGACTCCTACTCTCCTCCCTCCCCGGTATACCGTCCCGAAGAAGAGTCTGATTAGGAAGAAGACATCGGGTCATCCGTGTATCGGTCACCAACACCCCCAGCTGCTAGACCAAGATTTGATGTAAGGGCAGATTAGATTAGGAACACCGGTCTAAGATTTTGAACGTCTGGATCACCCACACCCAGGAACCCGTATCAGACACCCCATATCCACAATCAGTTATCACCCCCACTAAGAGACCCATATCTAATGCCCGACCCATATCATCCTAACCCTTGGGTAAGACATACCATGGCACCTACTAGTGCTATGGGAATTCCAACCAATGACATTCACCAATATGTGAGAGCCTCAGAGTTTGAGAGGCAAAGAATGGAGCACGAGATAAGGCACGAGTTGAAGGGACAGAGAATGGATAGCCTAGTGAATCAATTAGGGTATCAAGAGGAGTTAATTTCCATTCTCGAAAAAGAAATGCTTGAGAATCGCATGGAAACAGCTAGAGCTGAAGACAGATCGACTACCCGAATGACCATAGCGGTGCTCGTCTTGGTGATTATCTTCCTTCTAGTGGGAAGCTACCAGAGACGTTAACATAAATTCATAGTTATGGCCTTTAAATTTTCATTTGAGAACCATTTCCCCTATGTTTTGAATAATGTTTACCATTTCAGCATTTAATAAATTTTATATTTTTCCAACTCTAAAGTTATTATTCATTGATTTAATATGTTAAATATGAATTCCATCCATCATATTTTCATTAAGATTCTCCAAGTATCACCTTCTTCATTCACCACGATTTAGTACACTACCGGCAATCTCCTGCGTAAACAAATCATCTCATTATTTGATTTAAACAATCTCGTTATTTTGTTCAAACAAAACGGTTATCAAACTTTTAGATAATACTTGAAATATAAATGTTCTATAAACATTTTCACCATGTAAGAAAACTTAATGCAACATGTTTAAAAAAAAACATTATTTCAAATTGATAAATAATTATGACTTTTCTCGTTAAATTAATTATTCCCAAACCTTGGCTAAGTTATACTTGTTTAGCCATTGTAAACCATGGGTTAAGTTATCTAACTACTATTTTCATAAATATCTTTATAAAGAGGCTTTCGGGTAATTATCTATTTACTTATTCAACCCCTCACTTTCACCCTCCTATCCAACTACGAACAATTTCTTACTTGCAAACAAGATCAGTTAATCATAAACACATTTCCCAAAGTGTTTTCATAATCTCCTCGTACCTTTCACTTACCACTACAAGAGACGAACCATTCTGCATAGACGTCAACTATCCCTACAAACCTCAACGAAATTTAAAAGGCTACAACCCAGCCACCCACATATACCTGAACGCCAAACAATACGCTTCTCCGCAACACTCGATCACATACAAAACTCGTTAGTATACGCCACACTTGAAATTCAATAACTTACGTATGCACGTTCACAATATACACAACACGAACACATAATACATGAAACTTAGTTATTCTCAATATCCCTAATGCTACACGGATTACATAATACATGGAACTTGTTTGTTTGCAATACACAAACTACTGGAATGATCACATAAATGCATGAAACTTGGTGGTTTGCAATAAACATGATACTAAACTGATCACATGATACATCGTTTGTTTGGTACATAATACTTGATTGACCACATTAAAAGTGAAACTTATTTGGTTACAAAATACATGATGCTAAATTATTTACATTACACAGGGAAGTTTCTTTGTTTACAAAATACATTATACTAAGTTGTTAACATCATACATGAAATTTATTTCTTGCAATGTACTTGACACCAAGTTGTTAACACCATACATGAAATTCACTTCTTCTATACACAGGATACTACGTCGTTTACATTACACATGAAAGCCTATTGATTTACAAAATACATGATGCTAAGTTGTTCACGTTACACATGAAACCTATTTGATTACAAGCTACATGACGCTAGATCATACATGAGACTTGTGTTTACATTATACACGAAACTAAGTTGCTTACAATTGTTGCAATTGATTAATTTCATTATACACAAAGATTGGTCATACACTTTGTTTACCAAGGTTGAAAACCATAACATATTGAAGCTACTCGGGGTTTGACGTATTCTTGTTCAGACACGAGAAAGCTGTAACACTTTAAGACAACTCGGTGTTTGACGTGTTCTTGTTCAAACACGAGTAAACTATGGAACTTTAGGTTATACTACTTTATTACCCTTTAGTTGCTAGTTAACCTGCCTATTTAAGGACATAGTTACCTATTAGCAACTCTTATGTGAAACAATATACACGAACTAAATGAATTTGTGCCCTTTTGACTCACACACAACGAAAGGATTTATACGAACCATGCAATGATTCGAGTAATTACGGGTGCACATGTAATTATAATAACCAACGCATGGAAAACATAGCGAATTCTATCGTGTGTTAGGACTTAAAACCTATCGTGATATATAGCGACAAAACTAATGTGATATGACAAGGACATGGTGGATACGCCGATGGTACTTCCTATATATAAATGCCCTATCATATCATCAGAGGTAGCGTTGTTCATATCACGTGAAGTTTTGACCTAGACCAATAGTTGTGAAATCTCTTATCCACTGACAATTCTTGAGAATACTAGACTACAATCTTAAGCAAACCCTGATCATCAGGTTCTCATCAAATCCATCCCAAGTAAATCATTTCACCTTTAGAATCTAAATTATTAGTCAATAGTTTTTTCTTCTTAAATTCATTTCAAAACTAAAAGCCACTATCATCATTCGTGCCTGACCCTGAGAAACAGACCCGAATCTCGTGAACCCCTCAAACCGACGGTCAAAGCTCGTTGATAATCCAAACATATCTCCTTCCTGATTCAGTAGGCTCCACTAACTAAATTTCTGGATGAAATTCTCTTAACACGAAGATACTGTAACATCCATGGTTTTTAGGCCATAGATTTCCGTTGTCATTTCGTTTTATAAACGCTTTAAGTCCCATACTTGTTCAAACTTAATATGTTACAGAAATTATTATTTTAACATACAAAATTTCCAAATCTTACAAATTACTATATGTGACATTCAAGATCTCCAGGAATTATTTGTATTATATTTTATATAATAATAACACTTCATTTAAAGCCCGTTCTTGCCACATAAATTTGGTAAATATTAAATTCAAATCTTTCAATCTTGCAATAACATATTATTATATATATACATATACATTTTTTTTTGGGTTCAATAAATAAATCATTTATATAAATCTTATGGATATTGTTATCGTGCAATCACATCCTTTTATATATGTATATATAAATGTAAATATTTATACATATAAGTGCAAAATATATATAGTTATTTATATTATAAATCAATGATACAAGTTATAACTTATAACAAATATATATATATATATATATATATATATATATATATATATATAGGGGAGGGTTCCAGAGAAAACCACAAGTTAGGCGAAAACCGAGAAAACCAATAAAAAAACCAATTTTACCCAATCATATAATAATATATTTTTTTTGTTTTATTTTATTTTTATTTATTTATAAGAGTATCAATGTAATATTAAACATTTTTACCAAAAAACATTTTTACACATAGTGTTACGTATACGTAAACATAAAACAAAAAAATTATGGTTACGTAAACGTAAATCAAAAAAATTGTTTTTGAATACGTATACGTAAATAAAAAAAATTGCCTAAAATGATATAGTTTTCTCAGTTTTCGCCTAACTTTGTGGTTTTCTCTTGATCCCTCCCCTATATATATATATATATAAATGTAGATTTTCAATTATTAATCAAGGAAATGGTAATTATAAGTTTAACTTTTGTGTTTTTAATTAAAAAGGTTATTTCTATAGTCAAGGGACCTAGTGTTTATTTTATCAAAGTGCAAGGGGAAAAAGGGAAACATTTCAAAATTTCACTCCTCCTTCCCAGCCACCTCCCATCGCTTTTCCGGCGAAGGTCCGGCCACCTCCCATCGTTTTTCCGGTAAGGGTGTTTAAAACCTTAATTCGCTAGCAAATCTAATCGGTTACTCATCCTCATTCAAAACACGAATCACGGGATTACAACTACGCGTTATTTAGCTGTCAATTCCAATCAATGAGAGAATAATTTCGGCCCCAAATCTCGGGTTTTCCAAACCTAGGAAGCGAGTGTTTAAACTTATAAATACTCACGAATTCGTTCAATAAAGACACACATTACTCACTATTCCCTCCCCTGCCCTTGAAAACGCCCTCCTGTGCCTATTTCGCGACCGCCGCCGCTGACCTCCGTCGAGTCACCGGGAAACTCCACTTTCAGGTATTTAAAACTACCATCCTACTCGTTTTCATCGTCTAATCAATAGCCCTAAGTTTCTGATTGCAAACATTACCCGCTTAAGCCTGATTTTGAGGTTGAAATCCGATTTGGGGATTAGGGTTTATAACCTGGGATTTGATTTGGGGAAGATAACTCAGGTCTTGCGTGTTTTAATAAAAGATTACGGAAATGTGTTTCTGGTCTAGTGGTTACGTTGTGTAAACCACAGGGAGGAGGTCACGAGTTCAAACCCTGCAGCCCTCCCTGAGCTTGCTTTTTTTTTCTAGTTTTACTTGTTTTGCTTGTTTTACAAACCTTTCACACACCCATATATATATATATATATATATATATATATATATATATATATATATATATCTATAAACTATTAACACACCAATCTTTTTATAAATTCTCAAGGTTTTTATAATTATAACTGTGTGAAATATATATATATATATATATATATTTTATTATATTCTAAAAACCTTTTGGTTGCTAAAAATGAATAACACATAAAATCTGCGCATTTTATATATTATTTTGTGTCGTTTATGTATTCCAAAAACAAAACATGGCAAACGTTAAGTGTGTATTTCATAAACTCTATTTTAATGTATAAACCTTTAGAATTTTGAAACAATTGTATAGAATTATGTTAACCTAAACTTTAAAACGACATATTATTAATGCAATTTTATTAACGTTGCTAATAGTATAATACTTAATAACCGTTTTGTTTACATATTATAAACTTTATCACAAGTAACGTGATATTAGTAACAAAATGATTGGTGTCTAGTTAAATACATAATTTTACTAAATTGATTTGCTTTTCATTAATAATATAAACTCACATTTATTTACTTATTACAAATAATATCCTTATATTATTATGTTATGACATTTAATCATCTCACTTTTTTCATCGCCTATTTAATATTACACTAGTATATATTTAATATGTTAAAATATATGTAAATAATATTTAGTATTGCATCTAGCTTGCTTTTATAAATAAAATTTAAAACATTTTTTTTTCTTTCAAACTCTATTCGTATTTCCGATCCCACGCCCATTACAAGACCCTAAAACCCTAAATCATTCCGTTCTTTTTTTTCTTTAATCATTTCAATGAGTTAAATATGTATGGCTAATTATTTAGGGCATCGTTAAACCGGATCACTTGCCCTCACAATCTAGTTCAATTTTGAATCGTAATATCGAGGTGAGTATTACATAGCCCCTTTTACTCTTTTACACTTTTTTGGGTGAAACATGAACTCTATACACACAATTGTTTACATTTACACAAACTACACAAACACAAATCCTCTTTACATTCATGTATACAAAATTTGAGCTTTATGTTTGAGTTCCAGGTGTGTTAACTGTTTGTGTGCAATTTATGTGCAATCATTAACTATTCAAGCCGATAGTTAACAATGATAGATCTATTGAGTCTGATAAACCCACCCAGATTGGGGTGATTGTTACCGACAACACAATTTGCATGCTAGTTACAAAGGTTTGATTGTACTTTGGTGTAAGGCCCCTAAACCGGGTGACCTCACTTGTTGGATTTACTCATAAACATAGTCATAAATACTGAACTTAAATTAAAAACATTCAATTACAAATCATTCGTCGTTCAATTACATAACATAACAGTGAAAGTCTTAACACATATATTAAAGTGGGATGTCAGTCTTGTGTCGGGTAACCTTCACGCCTTCGCACGACCCTTTCCTTTGTTACGTGAAATGTATACTAAAAGTCAGCTAACGCTGGTGAGTTCTAGTTTAAAGACAATCATACATAATATTTATCTTATCATGAATATAATGTATATATGTATATTCGTTCTTTTAAATATTCTTTACTTTGATGTTCTCACATAACATTCATTGAGGGTATATACATATGTACATACATACTTTCTTTGAGAGAACACATATTGGCCATAATCTTAAGGGAGATCAACCCATCATACTTTTCGTGAATGTCACAAAGACATCGCAGTCAGAGCTACCGTCGTAGCCCGTTTCATTACCGTCCGGGTCTAGAAAACCGTCCGTCATATCATTAAATCCGTCCGGCAACCTTTGTCCGTCCGCTCTTTACCGTCCTACCGTCGTAGTCCGTCATTTTTGTCCGTCTGCCCTAGGGCATCCGTTTCCCACGTGACCATTATGTATACAACCGTTCTACATTAGTTAAGGTTTGCTTCGACCGTCCATTAATACCTTTTCATACGTCCTAGCTTGCGAAGGTACGTTTTTGTCCCGGTTGCAAAATAGTCACGTGGTCGTCCGTCTACCGAAGTATCCGTTGTCATAGAATGGTTTATAACATTTACATTCATTCATAACATGCAATATATATGTAATATAAAGCAAGATTTCATTCTTTTACGTTATGCCCTTCTTTCATTCATTCTTTGTATCATACGCTTCATTCTTTATTCATAATTCATTTTCACATATATAGGTATTTATATATATATATATATACGTATGATCACATTGACACTTATAGCATTTATTTATTTAGTGTATACACTTCAGCCCCAAAACATTTATAAATCATTTGCACATAACATAGAAGGGGACACATAGAACTCACCTGATGAGTAGTTTCCGAAGTACACTTAGCTGGCTACTGAGCGTCACTACTGTTACTCACGATCTGTGTAATAAAGTCATACTCATAAGGTAGTGCTCCTAGATGGCATTAGATATTACTATACTTGATCTTAGTAGTTTCGATGGGTTTACTTATATCGAAACTTGATAGTTTCGATAGATTGCCTCTGTCGAAACTTGTAGTTTCGATAGGTTGCTTCTGTCGAAACTTGTAGTTTCGATAGGTTGCTTCTGTCGAAACTTGTAGTTTCGATAGGTTGCTTCTGTCAAAACTTGTAGTTTCGATAGGTTGCTTCTGTCAAAACTTGTAGTTTCGATAGGTAACTTAGGTGTAAACTTAGCTTCGGATCGTGGCTCATATCGAAACTATGGTAGTTTCGATAGGTATGCATATATCGAAACTACTGCACATATCGAAACTATGTAATTTCGATGGATCTGCACATATCGAAACTAAGTAGTTTCGATGGGTCTGCACATTGTCTTTCCCAAAATTGTAGTTTCTTTTGCATGCGAGTCTGATCGAGCCAAAATCTCTATTTTTCTTAGATCAAAACGTTTGGTTTTCATTCTAGATGCTATACCTAAGCTCACTTTCAAGTTTCATCCGCAAAATCGTTATCTTTTTAGCCAAAACCCGAAAACTCCCAAAACGAACAAAAACTCATAATGTGATCGATTCGTTACCTGGATTGGATTTCTGATTCAGAGGATATGATCGCGAGAACAGCAGCAACGTTCTCCTGGATTCCCGAGTTGATCCGTCACTTTCTCTCTCTAGACCCGAGCTCTCCTTTCTCTCTCTAAAAGCTGCGTGAGTTGGGGAAATGAGCAGGGAAGAGGGCTGCCTTGCCTCTTATGTGCATGGGCTTCCCTCGGCCCATTGAAGCCGGGCCCAGGCCCGCTCCCTTTTTGTTTAAATCTTCTAACTAAATCACCGGTCTCGCTATATTTATTCGTTTTATTATTTTTGGGATGTTACATTTGGTTACACAATAGTTGCTCCCCATAAATGCCTTATTTTATCATGTTATGTAAGGATTTGATTATTCACATCAACACACTATCTATGTATAAACCTGTGTATGCTCACCAACTTTTTAGTTGACTTTATTTTATTCATGTTTCAGGTGCTAACATTTGAGTTTGATCAAGACATGCTACACATAGGCTTTGGACTTAGTTAAATTTAAATAAAGGATATTATGTATTTCATTTACGTACTTGTTTGAATTTGTTTGTGTTTGATTTGTTTGAAATGAAATTTGATGATTAAAATATTGCAATCTAGTCAACCTTGTGCTCATGAACAGTCCACATGTCCCGTCCCGAAGTATTCCGCCATCGGTTGGGGTGTGACAGCTGGCTTGGAGCCTCTTCCCGGGGAGGCGCCGGATATGGAGCCGGATCATATTTCTTTTTGTATTTTTTGACCGTTTACCGTCAGACCCTCCGTCAGGGGGCCGTCACGACGGGCTTGTACCTCGAGCCTGAGATGGTCACGCTACTTTTCACCGAGGCGGTGACGGAGGTGGACAAGGAGGAACTCCTTGTTTTTTGGGGTTTGATTTCAGATTGTCCTTGGTTGGGTACCAAGGGGTCTCGGGGATTAGAGACCCTTTGTATAGATATTGGCACCGACTTATTTCGACGTCGATCGCACCGCATCTAAAAAGCCATGAGTGGTGCACAGATAGAGACCTCTTCTTTCCCTATTGCATTCTTACTGGCAGGAGGTGCGACCTATCCACATGCATGGGGCTTTATTTTGCGTCTGCCTATATGCGGCAGAAGCTCGGGCTTTTGTATGGCGGTGCTTTCATCACGCAGATCATGCGGTCGGTTACACCATTTGATGTGCATGAGTCTGCGATGTTACCGACCATTCCCCCTGTCCGATTAGACCGTCGTACGGCGAGCGGCATGCGCATCACGCACCGATTCCAGCAGGGCCTTCGGTTCGTAGGGGCCGTCCAAGACCAGGTTTAGGTTCCGGTGTCGTTGCCACAGATGACCGGATAGGGGGACCCGCCTATGTCACACCCCAACCGACAGCGAAATACGTCGGGGCGGGACATGTAGACTGTTCAAAAGCTCAAGGTATACTAAAGTTTAAATATTTAAACAACCAACTTCATATCATAAATAAACATGAATCCAACAATACAAAGAAAATAGAAATACATAAATAGTTTCTTTAAATTAGATTCTAGGTCCTCGGTCCTAAATGAAGCAACTTGTACTTATTCTCAAGCATTAGTACCTGAAACATGATGAAAACAAGGTCAACTAACAAGTTGGTGAGCATACATAGGTTTGGACACACAACCAAGTTTAAAGTGTTTTATACAATTCATACGATACACGTGTATAAGGCATTTGTGGAGAATCTATAGTTAAACTAAGTGTATACAATCAAACCTTGTGACTGAGGCATAATACGCAGGTTACCCTAATGTAAAGTCGGTAACAAACACCCTAACCGGGTAGGTTTGTCAGACACAATAGATCTATCAATGTTAACCGTTGGCTTGTACGGAGTTAATGATTGTACTAATGTCATGTATATACAGTCTTAACTCATAGCATTCAAGCATAAAGCACATAACACATAGTATCATATTGTTGAATTGTATTTAAGTCTATGCAAAAAGTTTCAAATAGTAAATCATGTTTCACCCCAAAAGTATAAAACGAAAAGGGGCTATGTAAACTCACATGTGATAGTTGTTTAGATAACACGAGCAATTAAGTAGCACGAGTGATTGCTATTCACACAGTTAACCTATGAATGAATTATATGAATGCAATCAATGATATGCACAAGTGGTTAGGATACAACTTATAGACGAAGAGTATTTGAGTAAAAAGCTTGTTTGGATAGTTGAGGGGACTTGTTTGAGTACAAAAAGGGTGCTCATGTAAACATATGAAAGGATGTGTGTACCGAGAAGAGTAGTTGTGTTTGTTTTGAATAAGAGTCCTAGGGCAAAATGTTTAAACCGAAGTATGTACTTTTGTTTACGAATAAAGATTTTTATTAGGTGGTTAAAGTTTTCAATAAATCATGTAATTAAATAAATAAAACTATTCTCATTCATTTAATTAGTATTATTCAAAATGTTTCGTAGGGATGGTAGAATAATAATCTAAATATATATTAATAAAATTTAGAAAGTTAGCTTATGAATATTTAACATATTAAACCCTAAATTGATTATTTATTTAGGAAAAATATGAGTTTGTTAATCATAAAAACGGGTTTATAACAATCACTTAACAATTCAAGATTAACAAAGTGTCAATTGTTTTGTTTATAATAATAACAGTTCTTGATTAAATTAGATCTCTAAATGGTTTTTATGTTTAAAATAAGGTTTCAAACCCAATTTAATTGTAAAACTAATTGTTTCTCCTTAAAAGTTTGCTAGTTGAAGCATTAAAACAATCATGTATGGTCTAAGTTTTATAATTGTAATTTTATAAAAATTTGGAGTATTAAACGGTTTTTAAAAAAAGTTATTTGTGGACCACCCGGGTCGAACCCGGGTGACTTCTGTGGAAGGAGGGGCGCGCAACCAGCCGGACAAGGCACTCATTTTGTTCTAGTTTCAGGTTCTCGACGTATTAATCTACACATAAAAGGAGCCGAGTTCAAGGACCATACAATTCGCAAAAAAGAAAGCCGGAGGTGGGTTTCGAACCCACGCCTCCCGTTTCAGGGTTCCTGTGTATTAACCGCTGAACTGGGAGGTTTCGCTGGTCGTATAAGCAAACCAGTAGTCTACATACATTACTCAGATGAATCAGAATCCCAAATCGTGAATGCGCAGGCCGATTCAGCGGTCCATACCAAATTGGGTTCGATTCCCTCTCTCAATTGAAATTGGGAGAGAGCTTTCGATCGGAATTCAATTACGAATTGAATGGAATAAAACTTACCTGGAATGGTTGGGGTTCGAGGGAGAACGACTGGGACTTAGGTCCGGCTGTTCTTGGTTCTTGATCGGGACACGGTGATGTAGTGAGGATATAATGGGTGTCGAGAGAGTTTGTAGAGGCGTTTGCGAAGGTGTGGGGTGATTCTATTCGTTCAATTCCACCTCAAAAGCACGATTCGGTTCGGAAGTAGCGTATGAAAACTGTTGAGGTGATTTACGCGTAAATTTGGACGAATGCGAATGAATTGAGTCGTGTTTTTGGTCTGGATACATGCGTGAACGGATTTCGCGTGATTTATGGGCATTAACGCATTTAATTTCTTGTTTAGGAAAGGATTTATGGCCGATTTTGACTCGGTTTGACTTGGATAGTCAATCCCTTTTGAATTTCGAAATGACCGCGAATTAGATGGAATTGAAGTGTGCTTTGGGTCTAATAGAGGTCGACAACTGGTCTAGTATGCAAGGCATATCCAAAATAACCCGGATTGATCGAACTTGGATGCTAGAATGTGTTATTTGGGACTTGTTTGACTTTAAAAGTCAAAATTTAGGGTTTGGGTCAAAATCATTCAAATGCTTTTGATTGGGGTCTAAAGTGTCAAATATGAGGGTTCAAATTTGTTTATTCGAATGTAAATATGCGCGTGTATGTATTTACAATTAAACATGATTTTAAAATTTTTTATAACTTTACTTTTGTATGTAAAATAATTATATCCAATATATATATGTGTGTGTGTGCATATACATATGTATATATATATAGTAACAAATATTAAATCCTTTATATTTTGATTAACTTAAGTCAAATGCACGTATGTGTTCTTTGTAAAAGTCCCATTTTTATGAAATTATAATTGTAATAACGATCTTTTCAATAAAGTCAAATACACAAATTTATACTTGTAAATAAGTATGCATGTATAGTAAAAGCATGGATTAAAACTCATATGTTTTACTTTGGTTATAACAAGAAAATGTTTGTCTATGCATATATATATAATACATGTGTTATATACCATAAGGAGATAATATGTACGTGGAAATTTTGTATACTAAAATAATATTTATTGTAATATTTTAAATTCGAATAAGTATAGGACTTCTAGCTTTTATAAAATGAAACGACTAAAGAAAATTTATGGCCCGAAAATCCTGGATGTTACAGTCGCCCCATGTTAAGGGAATTTCGTCCCGAATTTTAATTTGTGGAAATTACTGAATCTGGAGGGAATTGGGTTCTCAATGCGTTATGACGGTTGGTTTTAGGCGTATACTGGTGACAAGACACATATTTTGATATTCAAGGTTGGATATGGATGCTGATAATTAATTTCGTTTTGAAGCGGATTTAAGGAGTAAAACTGTCGACTAACAAATTTGGATTCCAAAGGTGGTCTGCAATGCTTGGGATGGATTTGATAGAAAATTTGATGGTTAGGGTTTGATGAATGTACTCAAAAACTATTGGTGGGGAAGAGGTTACACAACTATTGGTCTAGGTCAAAACGACATAAAACTTCACGCGACATGAACAACGCTACTTCGGATAATATGATAGAGCACTTATATATAGGAAGTACCATCGTCATATCCACCATGCCCTTGTCATATCACATCAGTTTCGTTGTTACATGTCAAGATAAGTTTTAGGTCACAACACACGACAAAATTTACTATGTTTTCCATACGCTGATTTTTATAATTCCGTGTGCACCCGTAATTACTCAAATCATCGTATGGTCCGTATAGGTCATTCCGTTGTGTGCGGGTCAAGAGGGGCACAATTTCACTCCGTTCATGTCTATTGTTTTCACATAAAATTTGTTAAAAGTAAGTATGCCCTCAGGTAGGCAGGTCAGTTAGCAACTAAGGGGTAATAAAGTGGTATAACTTAGAGTTTCTTAGTTTACTCGTGTTTGAACAAGAATACGGCAAACCCCGAGTAGTTTCAATGTGTTATGGTTTCCAAGTTTGGTGAACAAGGTGTATGACCATTCTTTGTGTATAATGTGTTCAATCATTTATAACAATTGCAAGCAACTTAGTTTCGCGTATAATGTAAACACACAAGTCTCATGTATGATCTAGTGTCACGTAGCTTGTAATCAAATAGGTTTCATGTGTAGCATGAACAACTTATCATCGTGTATTTTGTAAATCAATAAGCTCTCATGTGTAATGTAAACAACATAGGGTCATGTGTATTGTAGGAAATGAAGTTCATGTATGTTGTTGACAACTTAGCATCATGTATTTTGTAAATCAATAAGCTCTCATGTGTAATGTAAACAACATAGGGTCATGTGTATTGTAGGAAAATGAAGTTCATGTATGGTGTTGACAACTTAGCATCATGTATTTTGTAGCTCAATAAGTTTCATGTTCAATGTAGTCAATCTAGTATTTCGTACCAAGCAAACAATTGTTATGTATCATGTATATTGCAAATAAACTGGTTTCATGTGTTATGTGATCAATCTAGTAAATTGTGATTTGCAAATAAACTAGTTTCATGTATTATGTGATCGTGATGTGTATCTTGTGAAGGTGCATACGTAAGTTATTGAATTTTGTGTGACATATACTAACGAGTTTTGCATGTGATCAGGTGTTGCGGAGCAGCATGTTGGTTTATGTTCGTGTAGGATGTGGTAGTTAGGTTCTAGCTCTTTAAATTTCGTTGAGGTTTGTAGGGATGGTTAATCGTTTACGGGAAATGGTCGTCTCTTGAAGCGGCAAGTGAAAGGTAACGAGGAGGTTCAGAAAATATCATGGGAAATGAGTTTACAAGGAACTGATCTTTGTTTGGAAATAGGAAATTGTAACATGTTCTTGGTGGTAGATATATGAAGTAGTGAAACTATTGAGTCATATAATCTAAATAAATAACCAATTTATAGGAAAAAAAAAATTTATTAAATTTTCAATTATTATAAGAAGAACATCTTTAAGAGAAATTTATTGGCTAAACAGGCGGTTGTATATTAATTTAACAAGGGTTTAGAATTTATTGACTTAGCGAGAAAAGTCATAGTTATTTATCAATTTGAAATACTGCTTTTATAAGACAGATCGTATTAAGTTTTCTTATAAGGTGAAAAGGTTTATGGAAAATTTATATTTTTGATACTATCTAAAAGTTTGATAAACATTTTATTTGAACAAGATAACGAGGTTTGTTTAAATCTAATAGAATGAGTTGTTTACGAAGGAGATTGTTGGTAGTGTATTAAGTCGTATTGAATGAGGAAGGTGATACTTGGGAAATTTTGATGAAAATATGATAGGTGTGATTCGCATTCAACGGTCAAATCAATGAATAATAACTTTAGAGTTGAAATATATAAAATTGATTAAATGTTAAAAATTACTCAAAACATAGGGAAATGGTTCTCAAACTAAAGATTTAAAGACAATAAATAATGGAAAAAATAATTTTGTTAACGTCTCTTGTAGCTTTCCACTAGGAGGAGAATAATTCCCAAGACGAGCACCGCTATGGTCACTCGGGTAGCCGATCTGGCTTCAGCTTTAGCTGTCTCCATGCGATGCTCCAGTATTTCTTTTTTGAGGAGGGAGATTAATTCCTTTTGGTACCCTAATTGGTTTACTAGGCTATCCATTCTTTGTCCTTGCAAATCGTGCCTTACCCCCTGCTCCATCCTTTGCCTCTCAAATTCTGAGGTCCTTACATATGGGTGAATGTCATTGGTTGGAATTCCCATAACAGTTGTGGGTGCCATGGTATGCCTTACCCAAGGGTTAGGATGGTACGGGTCGGGTACCAGATACGGGTCTCTTGGTAGAGGTGGTAACTGATTGTGGAGATGGGGTATCTGATACAGGTTCCTGGGTGTGGGTGATCCAGATGTTCGAAGTCTTGGGCCAGTGTTACTTATCCAATCTGCCCTTACATCAAACCTTGGCCTAGCAGCGGGGGGTGTTGGTGACCGATACACGGGTGTCCCGATGTCTTCTTCCCAATCAGACTCTGCTCCAGGACGGTAAACCGGGGAGGAAGGAGAGTAGGAGTCCATGTCTAGCAGAAAACAATGAAAAGGTTGTAAGCGATAATAAAATACTGAGTGTCAAATATAGGAGTTCTCATAGGTTTTGAGTTTTACTAGTCATAACACCGAGTCTTCACAATAGTATTTTAGGAGTACACTTGACCTATAAGTAGTGTATCCCTGAGGAGAATTCCTAGGAAAGAGGGGTGGGTCACTAGGACACACTTAAGTACCCTGTCTTTCCTTGGCTAGAATCCCTCATGGGCCTACACCCTCTTCTAGCCATCATGTACTAACAACACTATTGTTGGGCTCATGGTCATGGTGAGAATTGTTGTGGACTGGGCTTTGAGGCCCGAAAGTAGGGTTTATGCATTTCAGTGGGCTTCTTCTTCTTGGATGATAAATGGGCTTCTTGTTTATTATTAATGGGCATTAAGCCCAATAGTTTAGATTTAGATCACAAGAGGTGGTGATGTTATGTGTGTGAGTTTATAGGTGCATGAAAGGCTAAGTGTGTATAAGCGTGTGTTAAAACTTATGATAGCACTTAAATGAATCAAGTAGATAGCATGAATATAGCATAAAAGTTATCAGGCAGTGTGACACATAAATTATTAAATATTGTATCATGTAGTGTAATTACTTATGATAGCATGTAGGAATATTCACATAAGAATTAATCATGTAGCATGTAGTAGCATGGCATAGTATGGGTGTCCTAAGGTTATAGTCTAGATCAAGAGTGTCTAATAACCTAATTCCCTATAACCAAGGCTCTGATACCAATCTGTCACACCCCAACCGACGACGGAATACGTCAGGGCGGGACATGTAGACTGTTCAAAAGCTCAAGGTATACTAAAGTTTAAATATTTAAACAACCAACTTCATATCATAAATAAACATGAATCCAACAATACAAGGAAAATAGAAATACATAAATAGTTTTTTTTAAATTAGATTCTAGGTCCTCGGTCCTAAATGAAGCAACTTGTACTTATTCTCAAGCATTAGTACCTGAAACATGATGAAAACAAGGTCAACTAAAAAGTTGGTGAGCATACATAGGTTTGGACACACAACCAAGTTTAAAGTGTTTTATACAATTCATACGATACACGTGTATAAGGCATTTATGGAGAATCTATAGTTAAACTAAGTGTGTACAATCAAACCTTGTGACTGAGGCATAATACGCAGGTTACCCTAATGTAAAGTCGGTAACAAACACCCTAACCGGGTGGGTTTGTCAGACACAATAGATCTATTAATGTTAACCGTTGGCTTGTACGGAGTTAATGATTGTACTAATGTCATGTATATGTAGTCTTAACTCATAGCATTCAAGCATAAAGCACATAACACATAGTATCATATTGTTGAATTGTATTTAAGTCTATGCAAAAAGTTTCAAATAGTAAATCATGTTTCACCCCAAAAGTATAAAACGAAAAGGGGCTATGTAAACTCACATGTGATAGTTGTTTAGATAACACGAGCAATTAAGTAGCACGAGTGATTGCTATTCACACAGTTAACCTATGAATGAATTATATGAATGTAATCAATGATATGCACAAGTGGTTAGGATACAACTTATAGACGAAGAGTATTTGAGTAAAAAGCTTGTTTGGATAGTTGAGGGGACTTGTTTGAGTACAAAAAGGGTGCTCATGTAAACATATGAAAGGATGTGTGTACCGAGAAGAGTAGTGGTGTTTGTTTTGAGTAAGAGTCCTAGGGCAAAATGTTTAAACCGAAGTATGTACTTTTGTTTACGAATAAAGATTTTTATTAGGTGGTTAAAGTTTTCAATAAATCATGTAATTAAATAAATAAAACTATTCTCATTCATTTAATTAGTATTATTCAAAATGTTTCGTAGGGATGGTAGAATAATAATCTAAATATATATTAATAAAATTTAGAAAGTTAGCTTATGAATATTTAACATATTAAACCCTAAATTGATTATTTATTTAGGAAAAATATGAGTTTGTTAATCATAAAAACGGGTTTATAAAAATCACTTAACAATTCAAGATTAACAAAGTGTCAATTGTTTTGTTTATAATAACAGTTCTTGATTAAATTAGATCTCTAAATGGTTTTTATGTTTAAAATAAGGTTTCAAACCCAATTTAATTGTAAAACTAATTGTTTCTCCTTAAAAGTTTGCTAGCTGAAGCATTAAAACAATCATGTATGGTCTAAGTTTTATAATTATAATTTTATAAAAATTTGGAGTATTAAACGGTTTTTAAAAAAATTATTTGTGGACCACCCGGGTCGAACCCGGGTGACTTCTGTGGAAGGAGGGGCGCGCAACCAGCCAGACTAGGCACTCATGTTGTTCTAGTTTCAGGTTCTCGACGTATTAATCTACACATAAAAGGAGCCGAGTTCAAGGACCATACAATGCGCAAAAAAGAAGGTCGGAGGTGGGTTTTGAACCCACGCCTCCCTGTTCAAGGTTCCTGTGTATTAACCGCTGAACTGGGAGGTTTCGCTGGTCGTATAAGCAAACCAATAGTCTACATACATTACTCAGATGAATCAAAATCCCAATTCGTGAATGCGCAGGCCGATTCAGCGGTCCATACCAAATTGGGTTCGATTCCCTCTCTCAATTGAAATTGGGAGAGAGCTTTCGATCGGAATTCAATTACGAATTGAATGGAATAAAACTTACCTGGAATGGTTGGGGTTCGAGGGAGAACGACCGGGACTTAGGTCCGGCTGTTCTTGGTTCTTGATCGGGACACAGTGATGTAGTGAGGATATAATGGGTGTCGAGAGAGTTTGTAGAGGCGTTTGCGAAGGTGTGGGGTGATTCTATTCGTTCAATTCCACCTCAAAAGCACGATTCGGTTCGGAAGTAGCGTATGAAAACTGTTGAGGTGATTTACGCGTAAATTTGGACGAATGCGAATGAATTGAGTCGTGTTTTTGGTCTGGATACATGCGTGAACGGATTTCGCGTGATTTATGGGCATTAACGCATTTAATTTCTTGTTTAGGAAAGGATTTATGGCCGATTTTGACTCGGTTTGACTTGGATAGTCAATCCCTTTTGAATTTCGAAATGACCGCGAATTAGATGGAATTGAAGTGTGCTTTGGGTCTAATAGAGGTCGACAACTGGTCTAGTATGCAAGGCAATTCCAAAATAACCCGGATTGATCGAACTTGGATGCTAGAATGTGTTATTTGGGACTTGTTTGACTTTAAAAGTCAAAATTTAGGGTTTGGGTCAAAATCATTCAAATGCTTTTGATTGGGGTCAAAAGTGTCAAATATGAGGGTTCAAATTTGTTTATTCGAATGTAAATATGCGCGTGTATGTATTTACAATTAAACATGATTTTAAAATGTTTTTATAACTTTACTTTTGTATGTAAAATAATTATATCCAATATATATATATATATATGCATATACATATGTATGTATGTATATATATATATAGTAACAAATATAAAATTCTTTATATATGGATTAACTTAAGTCAAATGCACGTATGTGTTCTTTGTAAAAGTCCCATTTTTATGAAATTATAATTGTAATAACGATCTTTTCAATAAAATCAAATACACAAATTTATACTTGTAAATAAGTATGTATGTATAGTAAAAGCATGGATTAAAACTCATATGTTTTACTTTGGTTATAACAAGAAAATGTTTGTCTATGCATATATATATATATATATAAATTAAATTAAAAAAAATAATTAAATAAAAAATACATACGTGGCGTATAGGGCAATACGCCACGTATAGGATTTATAAATTCCCAAATCTTTCAACTTTTGAAGCAAAAATATAACTCGTGCCTCATACGCTGCGTATAGGTCAATACGTCACGTATTGGACCAGCCGCCAGACAGAGAATGACACGTGGCATTCTGTTGTCAGTGACTGAACTCTATACGCCCTCGTATTGCCTATACGAGGGCGTATAGGGTTGCGGTGTGTCCAATTTGCAATATTCCGTGTGTGGTTAGAATCCCCCCTTAAATAATTTAATGAAATCACGTTTTTAATAATCACTTCGTTTAATAACTGGCTAATCACGTCATATATATGTGGAGTCTTCATAGATAAACGTGAAATTTTTTAATAATCACGCTTTTTGCTTGATTTTTAATTTTGTGATTTTTAATTGATGATTGCGTGATATATGGGCTAATTGATAATTATTAGTTTACTAATTAATACGTGGGTTAAAAAATATGTGGGCTAACTAATGATTTTTATATCTTAGTATTTAACTAATCGTATCAGACTAAAAAGTTTTTGCGTGATTTTGTGATTTTCAATTGAAGATATCATGCTATGTGGGCTAACCGATGATTATTAGTTTACTAGGTTAAAAAATATATGTGATTTTCAATTAAAACTGGAATCACGTGATTTTATAATCACGCTTGTCAAACGTGAAACAAGAATTTTTTTATTGACGTGATTTTTTTATACGTATGTATAATTAATAACTGGTAGAATGACAAAAATATCTTTCACACTCAAAATTAAAAGAAACACGTGACGCGCTGCTATCCCTTCGTACGTTTAGTATGAAAAAAGGCATTTGTATTTAATACATCCCTATATATGTATATATTTGTTAGGAAGGGTTCATAAGAAAACAATTAGTTGTGTGAAAACAAAAAAAACATTTCATAAAATTATGAATGAAATATAAAAAAAATTATTAGTTTTGTAATAAACTAATCTATACTTTATAATAAATAAAGGTTTTTGTAAGACATTTTTTCTGACTCTCTCTTCTATTAATTGCACAAGTTTTCTTTAATTATTTTTTAATAATTTTTTGTTTTCCGTCTATTTCTCCAATTAAATAATAATGATTTCTATAATTTCTATAATTATTATATGATTTCTATAATTTCTATAATTATTTTAATTTAAAAAAAAATATAGGTTTGTTCATGAAACAATTTTAGAAATTGAACATTTATTTCATTATTTTTATAAAACATTTTTAAAAAGTAACTATATGACGTTTCTAAATTTGTATTAAAAAACTATGTAATATGTAAATATTTATTATTAAACTAGGTTAAAATCCCGTGTATTACACGGGTTGATAAAATATAATATTATATATTTAGTAATAAAAAAAATTATTTTAAAAAACTCGTGTATTACACGGATTGATAAAATATAACACTATATACTTAGTAATAAAACGTTTATATCTTTAAAAACATGTATATTACACGGGGTTAATAAATTAATTTTTATAATTTGACTTACATCAATATTTAGTTAGAAACAAAAATTTCGTAATTAAATTTTAAAGTTTTTTAAAATAAGAGACAATTTAAAATAAATGTGTTTTATTAATATAATTAATATTTTTCTTTAAATATAAATCATTATTAAAAAAAGAGGTGTATTTAATAAGAAAAAGGGGCCGAAAAAAAAGTGAGGTTGAATGTGAGAGTGACAAATGGTAAAAAACTTAGTTTTTTTTTATTAAAATAGGGATGAAGAATTAGGATCCGCGATGTAAAATAAGGAATTGAGTTTAGGCGGAAAAACTAAAATGAGAGTAAACATGAGAGTGACATGTGGCAGGGAGTGATTTTTATTTATTAAAGTAGTAAGATATATACACACTAGTTTAGAATCTCGTGTATTACACGAGTTAAATAAATGTAATGTTAAATACGTAATAATAAAAAGTTTATATTTTTAAAACCCGTGTAATACACGGGTTGAATAAAATATAATGTAATCTATTAACACATACACTCGTCAAAATGGAACAATATGAATATGTAAATATATGATTAAAAGTTTTTTGTTTGAATCCTAGCTGGCTATAAAATTGTTTTCAGTTTGTAGAGTTCATAAAATATAAGTGAACAAATTAATTGATGATAAACATAATTTTAAATTAAAAAATGTGTAGATAAAAATTGAAACAAATAATTAGTTTAGTTACCTAAAATATAGAGTTGGTTATTAATAGGAGACATGCGGGAAAATAAGAATGAGGAGGCCTAGAATTTTGACAAGTGTCCTTATATTTTACTTGTTTATTATAAAATATAGATTGCATTTATTAAATACGTGTAATACAGGAGGTTTCTAACCTACTAACTAATAATCCTTGGTAAGAGTCATCAAGGTTCTACTTTGGTGGTCAGGGGGTTTCCCCAAAGGGTTTCTCCTCTGTAGAGGTTATGAGTTCGAATCTTACAAGGTGCACTTCATAAAAACTAGGAACACCCTCTGCAGATTTCGAATTCTTTGAAGGATTTTCGGGTAGACTGATGTACGAGCCCCCTGATGAGACGTGACAGTTGAGCCCACACCATTTAAAAAAATAATAATAATAAATAATCCATGGTAAGAATAAACATTTTTAGGAATGTGAGTCCTCCCACGAGATTCCTTAGTAAGAATAAACATTTTTATTAGTTTTGTAATCTATACAGTATAATAAATAAATGTTTTTTAGTGTCACGTGTCGCCTCCATATTTATTCTCAATATTTTTTTCTTGTCTCTCTCTCATATTTAATGCATTTTTATCTTTTAATAAAAATATATATTTAAAAAAAATACTAATTATACTAATAAAACACATTTATTTTAAATTATCCCTTATTATAAGAAATTTTGAAATTTAATTATGTAACTTTTTTTTCATTCAAATAGAAAATGAAAGTCAAATTACATTAAATAGTAACTAACGTATTTTCGAAACCCAATTATATATATTAACTTTTACATATTTTGGGTTTGTTTCTATCCTTAGTATAACCAAACCAAACCAAACGTACCCAGTATAATCTCACACATAGCTAACGCTATTAGTAGGGTCTGGGGAGGGTGTGATGAGGGCAAACCTTACCCCTATCCCAAGGGATAGAGAGGCTGCTCCCGTTTAGACCCCCGGCTCCATGGGAAAGAAAAAGATAAAAATATAAATAAAATTAATGAGTAATAAAGTAAAATAAATCTAACAGTAATCTAACAATTAGCAGTGTAAGACTAGAGTATATTAGTCACAAGAAACACAACACACCTACAAGAAACAAGACATACGCAAAATCTTTGCTAAACAACTCTACTCTCCCACACAACGGGTCACTCATCCTAAAACCCTAATACGACGTCTCCATGAAATCCTATCATTGATCATGTCCTCTGAGAGGTGTAAATCTAGCAAATCAAGCCTAATCCTCTCATCCCACGTTAATTTCGGTCTCCCCCTGCTCCTTTTCCCCTCTACAACGAGAGTTTCCACCGTTCTCACTGGATTTGTGCTCTGTCTCCTCTTGACATGTCCAAACCATCTCAATCTTCCTTCTCTTATCTTATCTGAGATACATGTGACTCCCAATCTCTTCCGAACAACTTCATTTCTTATTCGGTCTTTTCTTGTGTGTCCACACATCCACCTCAACATCTTCATCTCAGCTACATCCATTTTTCGAGCTTGTGTCTTCTTGATGGCTCAACACTCGGTTCCATATAGCATCGCTGGGCGAACTGCTACCCTATAAAATTTACCCTTTAACCCTATTGGGAACCTCTTGTCGCACAAAACACCTGAGGCCGCTCTCCATTTACACCAACCAGCCTGCTCCCGATGGACTACATCATTGTCGATGTCCCCGTTACTCTGGATGACAGATCCTAGATACTTGAACTTCAGTGTCTTAGGGATAACCCCACCTTCAATAGAAATCTGGGTCTCCTCGTCGACGTTTGCACCACTAAAGTTGCAGTGAAGGGACTCGGTTTTAGATCGGCTTATCTTCAAACCTTTGTGCTCTAAGACTGTTCTCCATTCCTCTAGTCTGTTGTTCAATGTCTCTTTACTTTCTGCAATCAACACGATATCATCAGCAAAAAGCATGCACCATGGAATTGCATCTTGAATCGACTTTGACAACTCATCCAAAACTACTGCAAAGAGAAAGGGGCTTAGTGCCGACCCCTGGTGAACTCCCACTTCCACCGAAAAAAAGTCTGTATCCCCCACGGGTGCTCGGACGCATGTCTTAGCCTCATGATACATATCCCTAATTGCCTCAATATATTTACTAGGGATCCCTCTTCCCTCTAGACTTTCCCAGATCAATCTTCTAGGCACACTATCGTACGCCTTTTCAAGATCGATGAACACCATATGTAAATCATGTTTCTTCTCTCTGTACTTTTCCATTAATCTTCTTAAAATGTGTATCGCCTCCGTAGTGGACCGGCCTGGCATGAACCCAAATTGGTTTGCTGTAATCTGGGTTTGTCGTCTAATCCTTGTATCTATAACTCTTTCCCATAATTTCATGTAAAATATATACATAAATATTAAAAAAATTTATATATTGATATTTTTTAGTTTTTACGCCGTAAAATATATACATAAATATTAAAAAAATTTATATATTGATATTTTTCAGTTTTCACGCCGTGTGTAGACATGTGATCTAAACTAGCCTATTATAATAAATAAAGGTTTTAAGGTGTCATGTGTCATCATTTTAGAGCCCCTAGATCTTTATTTTTCCGCCTAAACATTTTCCAATTATCTATTTTAATTTTTTTTTTAAACTTCTAAATTGATTAAATATCATTTAAACATTTTCATATTTCTTAAGATTTTAAATTTTAAACATTAAGTGTAGGATAACTATTAGTTAACCAAACATACATTTTTAAATATATTATTTATAATTAAATTTAACTAATCCATTATATATCATAAGATTTAGAGTCTAAATTTAACATATAATTTGAATTAACATTTTATTTTATAAAATCTAATAAAATTTAGTATAAAAAATATATATTTTTTTAACTATGAGCCTTTAAAATCAAATAATAATTTATAACGTATAATTACACGTCCAATCTATACTAATAAATAAAGGTTTTTTGGGACACATGTCACTTCCTTGTGCATCCTTAGTATACTTTTCCCGCTTCTCTCTCCTATTAAATATGTTATATTAAAAGAATATATATTTTTAAATATTTAAAATAAATCTAATTATAGATACTTATCATTTAGTTATAAACAGTTATTATATTATTAACAAAATAAATTTAATATGAATTAACATTTATCAACTACATTTTAAAAAAATAATACTAAGTTGAAAAAAATGTTTTAAAAATGAAACATAACATAATTTATAACTGTCATGTCAAAATATATATATTTTTAAGACATATTTTGACGAGTATATAAACTAATAAATTACATTATATTTTATTCAACCCGTGTAATACAAAATAACTTTTTTTATTATCATGTATAGAACATTACATTTATTCAATTCGTGTAATACACGAGATTCTAACCTAGTAAACTAATAATCCAATAATCCTATGTGAAACGTGGAAAAGCAATCTCCATCGTTATCGTAATGGTATGAAGATCAAGAAAACACATGACCCATTTCCCAAGACCGACACATAAAAGGGCCCATCGCAATTCATACTTAATCGCCTTTCGTCTTCTTCTTTCAGCATTTACTCATATGGGTCTTCATCACCTCTCATGGGTCGGGTCATTGATACCTTCACTCAAATGTGTGCCTAGAGAGAGAAAGACACAGAATTGAAGGAAAAAGAAGCACTTTGTTGGAAATGCAAGAAAGTGATGAAGAATGGGTGATGGTCAAACCAATTTTAGATAAAGATTTATGGAACCCATCATCATCATCAAATGCAACAGAGAAGAAAGCTTTGAAGGTGAGGTTCAATGAGGAAGCTAAGCACTGGACTCATGCTGTTCCTATTGGCAATGGCCGCCTTGGTGCTATGGTTTGGGGTGGTGTCTCCTCTGAAACCATCAATCTTAATGGTAAAGTTTTCATTTTTAAAAGTACCCATTTGAATAAATTCAAGATTTTTAAATCTTTATGGTAGAGTATTCATTTTTATAAGTACCCATTTGAATAAATTCAAGATTTTTAGATCTTGATGGTAAAGTTTTCATTTTTAGAAGTGCCCATTTGAATAAATTCAAGATTTTTAGATCTTGATGGTAAAGTTTTCATTTTTAGAAGTGCCCATTTGAATAAATTCAAGATTTTTAGATCTTAATGGTAAAGTTTTCATTTGAATAAATTCAAGATTTTTAGATCTTGATGGTAAAATTTTCATTTTTAGAAGTGCCCATTTGAATAAATTCAAGATTTTTAGATCTTAATGGTAAAGTTTTCATTTGAATAAATTCAAGATTTTTAGATCTTAATGGTGAAGTTTTCATTTTTAGAAGTACCCATTTGAATAAATTCAAGATTTTTAGATTTTAATGGTAAAGTTTTCATTTTTATAAGTACCCATTTGAATAAATTCAAGATTTTTAAATCTTTATGGTAAAGTTTTCATTTTTAGAAGTACCCATTTGAATAAATTCAAGATTTTTAGATCTTAATGGTAAAGTTTTCATTTTTATAAGTACCAATTTGAATAAATTCAAGATTTTTAGATCTTAATGGTAAAGTTTTCATTTTTATAAGTACCTATTTGAATAAATTCAAGGATTTTAGGGTTTTACCATTTGAATCTTTGTTTCTTGAATCTTGAAGTGCAATTGTTGTGTGTTTCTGCTTTGATTAGAGTCATGGGTTTTGGGCATTGTATTTGTGTGTAATGTGAATCATATTGTTGCAGATGACACACTTTGGACAGGGGTTCCGGGGAACTATACGAATCCGGATGCTCCAAACGCGCTAGCTGAGGTCAGAAAGCTTGTGGATGATGGAAAGTATGCTGAAGCTACTAAAGAAGCTGTCAAGTTGTCAGCAGATCCATCTGATGTATGATTCTTGACTATATTTCTTCAGTAAAATGATCATATGAGTTAGGGGTGTTTTGAAAGTGATTATGTGATGTTGAATAACTAGATTCAAATAATCAAGCGTAATAAAACGTGGCTGTAGAACATAGTGTTTGGATGTGCTTCTATTGTTTGAATTTGCCATAAGATAATCGGGGGATTGAGTGTTTAGCAAAATACTAGAAATTAATAGATAAAAGGCAAGTTGGGTTATAATAATTCATACTATAACCCATTGGTCATACTAGCAATTTGATTAATGACACTCCTAACTTTCACTTTTATTGTAAAGGGCAATCTCACTTGCATAATCATCGTAGATTTACACTTGATTTCCGCTTGATTGCGCTTACAATGAAGGTACGTTCCTCTTTTCGCTCATAATCATCCTTGTGAGCGAAATAGAGTTGAAATCAAGTGTAAATCTATGATGATTATGCGAGTGTGATTGTCCTTGGCAACGACAGTAACTATGAAAGTTAGGAGGGTTACTAGTCAAATTGCCGGTATGGATCATTGTTGACCAGTCAGTCATAGTTTGGATTATGAAAGTCAAATTTGCCTTGATAAAATAACCAAAAATAATGTTTTCTCGAAAAAGTTTACAGATTGTGAAATGGAAATGGAAATAGAAGTCTATCAAATTAGTCTAAAAGAGTAATTATATATTACCCTTAGATAATCAGTTTTGTTGCAGTTAGTATAAAAATAATTATCGAAAGCTTCCCTAAAGAATTAAATAATCACAAGCAGATTTTGCTTACACAATCATTAAAAGCTGATTATAGCACCTCCTAAGTCCTATCTCTCTTATAAAAATGAAGGTATACCAACTTTTGGGAGACATCAACCTAGAATTTGATGACAATCATGCTAAATATGATGGCAATACGTATCAAAGAGAGTTGGACTTAGATACAGCCACGGTCAAAGTCAACTATTCTGTAGGTGAAGTAGAATTCACAAGGGAACATTTTGCTTCATACCCGGATCAAGTTATCGTTACCAAGATTTCTACAAGCAAATCCGCTTCATTATCCTTCACAGCATCACTTGACAGCAAGATGCATCATCACTCTTATGTGAACGGTCAAAACCAGATTATCATGGAAGGCGCGTGTCCTGGTCAAAGGATACCGCCTGCCTTTTTTTCTGTTAATGATTGAAAACCCGAAGGGATAAAGTTTTATGCAATTCTTGATTTAAAAATTAGTGATGGCGCGGGCACGTTTAGTGTTTTGGATGAGAAGAAGCTTAAGGTTGAGGGGTGTGATTGGGCCGTGTTGCTTTTGCTGGGGGCATCTTCATTTGACGGGCCGTTTACTGACCCAAAAGATTCAAAGCGAGACCCGACTTCCTATTGTTTAAACGGGTTGAAGTCATTAAGGGATTTTTCATATTCGGAACTTTATGGTCGTCACGTGGATGACTATCAAAAACTGTTCAACCGTGTCTCTCTTGAGCTTCCTAAAAGCTCAAGTGATGAACCTTCTTCAACTGTCACAACTGCAGAGAGGGTCAAGTCTTTTAAAACAGATGAAGACCCTTCTTTAATTGAGCTTTTATTCCAATATGGACGTTATTTGTTAATAGCGTGTTCACGGCCTGGAACTCAGCCAGCTAATTTGCAGGGTATATGGAATTATAAAGTGGAGTCCGCATGGGAGTAAGTTCTTATGTTCCTTTGTAGTTGTTGCAAAATGGGCTTTTGGCCAGTTTCATTTTTAGCTAATATGTTTTTTTTTCTTTTTTGTATTTTAGCTTTGTGTAGTTAAACGAGACCTTAGTTAAATTTACTTATGATGCAGCGGTGCTCCTCACATGAACATAAACCTTCAAATGAATTATTGGCCTTCACTTTCATGCAACCTACATGAGTGCCAAGAGCCATTATTTGACTACATTTCATCTCTATCGGTCAATGGAAGTAAAACTGCTAAAGTAAGACCATTTTCTTCATTTTGATGCATCTTCCCTCTTAATTACACATAATTTTAGTAAGAATCCTGATCATTGCAGGTAAATTATGAGGCCAGTGGTTGGGTTGTACACCAAGTGTCTGATATCTGGGCCAAAACATCACCGGACCGAGGTGAGGCTGTGTGGGCCCTATGGCCCATGGGTGGAGCTTGGCTCTGTACGCATTTATGGGAGCATTATACTTATACAATGAACAAAGTAAGATTATGATCTTGTTTTCTAGTCTACTTTACAACACATGTTCTTTTGTTATCTTGTTTATTAAATCATTATTCACATGTCACCTTGGTTTAAAAAGGCGCACCTGATGCGCGAGGCGTTAAAAGGTTTACTTGATAAATAGGTTTTATGTAAAACAGATGAGAGATATGCGGTTTCTGGTTGTGAATAAAGCTTATTTAGTTGTACATAGACGCGCCTCACGTACATGATGCGCGCGCCTCGTGCCTTAGCTTTTGGTACCAAAACACCACGGAACGCCACATGCCTTGGGTTTTGGGACCAAACGCCTCGGAGCGCCTCATGCTTTTTTAAACCAAGCATGTCACGCAAATTAAGTTTTGTAACATATATATACATAAAGAATAAAACTATGAATCATTCAAATGCTAATATATATATATATACAAAAAATAGGTCTTTCTAGCAAATAAAGCATATCCATTGCTAGAAGGATGTGTGTCGTTCCTTTTGGACTGGCTGATTGAAGGCCAAGGAGGTTATCTTGAAACAAACCCGTCAACGTCTCCTGAACATATGTTTATTGCTCCTGATGGTAAGCCTGCAAGTGTAAGCTATTCAACAACAATGGACATGTCAATCATAAAAGAAGTATTTACTGCCATTGTTTCTGCAGCAGAGGTAAGATATGATTGGATTGTGTTTTGCAAGACTAATAAAACAGAGGCAAATTAACAGGTTTTGGGGAAAAGTAAAACGGATCTGATTCAAAGAGTTCTTAAAGCGCAACCGCGTCTTTATCCAACCAAGATTGCTAGGGATGGTTCCATTCTTGAATGGGTATGTCTATTTTTGTTGCTTGATTATGTGTACACATGTGGGCTGATAGAATTTTTTTTACTGAGGTGGCCATATGTGCGAGTCGAGTTCTCTCACAAACGTTTTTTGGGTCCATTTTTATAAATAGTGAATATTTTTTTCAAATTTAACTTGAAGTGTAACAGTGAAGAAAAAAATACTAAAAATAAACGAGTTTCATTATTATTCAATTTAAGTCAAACTGGAAATAATAATCACTAAATAGTAACCAAGATTCATATATGTTCAATTTAGTTCTCTTAATTTAAAAAAAAATCACAGGATTGGAACACCTAATGAAAGTTGAGTGACTTTAAAGAGACAAAAAACTTTGAGTGAATTTAGTGGAATAGATGGGAAACTTGGTTACTATTGAGTGAATTTTTCCAATTACAAAACAAACTTTTATAGTAATAATCTAAATCTTTTGAATAAAAACGATTTAGGAGATTGTATTTGTTAATATTAGACTCTGGCAACTTTCAACCCGTTTGACCCATTCTCCTTCTACCTAAAGTTTTCAGTTTAACCAGGATAAAACACGACCCAAATTGTTGGTCTTTTAAAAAATGGGCCGATATTGTCACTTCTATATTCATTTTTGACAAATTTCATGATGGGCAGGCACAAGATTTTGAAGATCCAGAGGTGCATCACCGGCATGTGTCACACCTATTTGGGATTTACCCAGGGCACACGATAACTGTTGAAAAAACCCCAGATCTATGTAAAGCTGCAGATTTCACTCTATATAAGAGAGGTGTGTGTGCACGCATGCGCTCTGTTTTTTGAAGAAACGATTTTGAAGTCGAACAAAACTTTTCGGGTTAAAAGATCTCAAAATAAACAACGCTAACATGATGCCATTTGTAATATGTTGTTCGGTTTTATTTAGCTTGCATCTTTATCTTAAACATAAAAACTGGTATATATCTAGAGGTTGAAGTTACTTCTTTTGACCTCAAAGGTCAAAATACACATCAGAAGACTCTTTAAAGCTCAAAAATATCATATTTTTCCTTCTTGCGTGACAGGGGAGGAGGGTCCTGGCTGGTCGACTACATGGAAAGCTGCTTTGTGGGCCCGGCTTCATGACAGCAAAAATGCTTACCGAACGGTCAAACATTTGTTTGACCTGGTTGACCCAGATCATGAAAGCAATTACGAAGGAGGACTTTACGCTAATCTGTTCACCGCACACCCCCCTTTCCAAATTGATGCAAACTTTGGGTAAGCACCATTTGCACATATGACATATTACTTAGAGGTGGAAAAATGGGTGAGTCAACCGGGTTGGTTAACGGGTCAAACGGGTAAGTTTTTGTGTACGGGTCTTATCGGGTCAACCCGAAATACATTTTATCCAAATGTTCACGCTTTTTATATCAAACAGTTGGTGTGTCCAATATAATTACAAAAATTATATTATTTCATTAATATCTAATTTATTCAAGTAAAATAATTTAGAACATTTTATGCACTAAAAATTCTCTAGGTAGCTTTTAACCCATTTCCTTAACACCTAATGTTTTTTATTCACCAGTGACCCGTTCATAAGTAAATGGGTTGAAATTGCCACCTCTTATTGTTACGGGTCGTGTCAGGTTCTGTGCAGCTATTGCTGAGATGCTAGTCTAGAGCACAACCAAGGACCTATACTTACTTCCTGCACTTCCTCGAGATAAATGGTCAAGCGGTTCGGTCAAAGGATTGAAGGCTCGTGGGCATGTAACGGTTAGTATTTCATGGAAAGAAGGCGATCTTCATGAATTTGGCGTCTGGTTCTCCACAAACACCAACCTAGAGAACTCCAAGAGTCAAAACTCTACAAAAAGAGTGCACTACAGAGGAACTACCATCACAACCAAAATGTCATATGGGAAAGTTTACACATTCGATAAGCAGCTAAGATGCATAAAAACGGCATCTTTGTTCGATTCATCTCATCGTTAGCTTCCCAGTTCATACGAGTTTTTCGTGTGTTTTTGGCAGGAACTCCAATGTTGTTTATGCCGGTCAAGATTCTTGTTTGATGCAGAAATGTTGTAACCCACAAAGAATTGAATGAAATGATCACAAGTATTCATGGGATTGTTGCTGGTTCTTTTTTGTTTAAATATGAGAACCCATTTGATTTGGCAGGTGGTCTTGAAGAGGCATGTCAAGAAACCAGTGAAAGAAGCTGAGACATTTGTTGGTTCTTGCAAATTGCTAGTTTCAGTTGACTTTATTAATGGCTGATGATGCAAGTAATCCACATTCCATACGGTCCATAGTTCAAACCATGCACGCGATCTGCTCTTTTATTTAATTAAGTTCTTTTTATTAAAGTTGAGTTGTTTGCCCTTTTTTCAGCCATGATTCCGGTACGTTTCAGTAGTTTGTTTTGTTGATTGATTGTAATCTTTTAAGTGGTTGGTTGAGTTAATGAATGATTACTTCATCCCACAATCTTCTCTCTAACTAAAGTCTATCAGGCTTCTCTCTAATATTCTTTGGCCGTTATTCAAGATCGAACCACATCATTTTGGAGATTAATTTTGTAATTCTAGATTCCTTAAGGATTGTTTTGTATTTTTCTTAATTTTTGTTGTAGCTAGTATATAAGGACTAATAAGTTCTTATTTGTTAACACCTTACAATATTCTCAATAAAAGTTCGTTAAAGTTTTGTTTGATTTCTTGAAGACTTGTTATCAAATTGGTATCAGAGCTCAAGGAATTGCTTTGGGATTGATCAAAAGGACTGGATTCTGATTCAAGATTCAATCGAAAGTACGAACGAAGAAGGGATCGATGGGTGATGCATTGGCGAGTCTAGCGGTGATGATTAGGGATAACTACACCACTATTTCCCTTCAATGTCCGATTCTACTGCAACGAATTACACCATTTGGGCAGTGAAATTGAAGGCAATCTTCAATGTTCACGGTCTATGGGAGGCAGTTGAAGCGGGAGAAGGCGTTCTTGTTGACCTGAAGAAGAACAATGCGGCAATTGCGTATCTGTTCCAGGCAATGCCATAGGAACTTGTTCTTCAAGTTTGCGACTTTGACCACAACAAGAGAAATTTGGAATTCGCTGAAAACAAGATTTATTGGAGTTGGGTCAAGAAAGCTAGGATCTGGACTCTGAAGAATGAATTTTAGGCTCTCAAGATGAAGGAAGGGGAGAACGTTGATGAGTTTGCTAGGAAGTTGAGTGCCATTTCATCGAGGGCAAGTGATCTTGGTGAACAATTTTAAAAAGTTGTTCTAGTGAGAAAGTTTATTAATTCAATACCTAAAAGGTGTATTCAAGTTGTAGCTTCTATAGAGCAATTTGTAGACCTTGAAACTATGCTCCTCCAAGAGGTAATTCGGAGGTTAAAGGCATTTGAGGAAAGAACAGGCATGAAGAATAAGTGGTTAAGTGTTAAGAAGATCATCTTTTGCTCACTTATTTTGAATGGCAGTCCAAGAAAGATTCCGAATCCAAGAACAAGAAATGGGGCAAATCAGAAAATGGAGGCAAATATTCAAGCAAATTCTGTTAGAAAATGAGAGGACGAGATATCTCTAAAGCCCAGAAACAAGGAGAGTATAAGAAGAAAGATAAATCAAAGATAAAATGTTTCAAGTGTGACATATATGGGCATTATTCCACTGAATGTCCTACTTTAAAGGTCAAGGAGACAGAAGCAAATTTAACTCAAACAGTGGAAGAGGAGTCTGCTTTGTTAATGACAATGAAATTAGAAAACCAAAAGGAGATGGTGTTCTTGAATGAGCACAAAGTAGTACATGCCAAGTATGAGTCATTTTTGAATGAAGAGTGTGACTGGTATCTTGATAATGGAGCTTCAAATCACATGACTGGGAATCAGTCGGTATTTTCAAGTCTAGACAATAATATAGGAGGTAAAGTCAAATTTAGTGATGGTTCTTGTGCGAAAATTGAAGGGGTAATATGGATCAAAGATTGATGACATATGTCTACTACATCCCACACTTAAAAAGTAATATTTTAAGTCATGGGCAGGCCACAGAAGGTGGATGTGAGATAAGGATGAAGGATGAGTTCCTTTGGATGTATGATAGTTGAAGCAAGTTGTTGATGAAAGTGCTAAGATCTCCTAATAGGTTGTACAAGATAAAGCTGACTATAGGATAATCAATATGTTATAAATCCATTTAAATACGTCTAGTTTTTTGTTTCTCGTTTAAATTTGTTTCATTTTAGTTTTTATATAAAAGATTTATTGATAAAAATATTAAAAACATTGTTATTTAGGTTGCTAATTGTGTCTATGTAATATAATATAATGTAATTTAATTTAATTTGATTTTTAATTTCTTAAATTAAGTGTCACACCCTCGTCAAGGTGGATTATACATGACAGCGCGACGAAATTGAATCATCACAGAAGGATCAAAAGAAATTTCTATTATATTAATTGAATATTTGGTTACATTGATTAATAAAGTCAAACAAGACAAGTAGAACAAATAAGTATTCTTTTTTGTTAATGTCTAACTAAGTATACTAAAGCACGAGTCCTTGAAATCCTAGCGTGATCAAAGTAGTAACTTAGTTTTCAAAACCTGAAAAACATACTAAAATATGTCAACTAAAAAGTTGGTGAGAACATAGGTTTAGCATAAAATAGTAGCGTAGAGTTCATAAAGAATTTAAATAAAGGTAATTTAATCTTTTATACATCGAGGTCCACAACCAACCCTATTGACTAGAACAGATTCCCGATCTGAACACGCCAGACCCAAAGTGTTGTTAAAGTATGCAGTTTCTATACACCCAGTTCCTTCCAAGTTGATTGGAATACATCAACTTGAAGGACTAGATGGGCTTGTCAAGCCAATAGATCTATTTACTTACTCCCTTTGGCTAACAAGTTAATGGTTGTGGTAGAGTGTGTCTAAAACCGTTTAAGTTTACAAGTATAGAAAGTTTTTATTGAGATGGTATGAAAACCTTGTAGTATGATAATAGTATTAATATAGAGTTTGAATGCGACCATGTTTTCCACCCCAAAAATAAAAAGTAAAAGAGCGGCTATGAACTCATCTTGCAAAGTTAGAGAGTTAAACTTGCACTTGGAGTAACTTGGATTAGAAAAATGCCTTAAGAATTTCCTAAGTAAGTTTGTTAAGTTAGAATCAAGTTTTGAATAGTAAAGGAGTTGTTATTGTAATTAGTTGAAAGTGGTTGTTGTATACTACAAGTGGTTATTTATTATTTCAGAGTAGTACCTCTAACAGAAAAGTTCTCACAAAAGAGTTGGTTGGATCAGAACCCCACCTTCCTAGTAATAACCTTTTTGTTTGTCAGATAGCTACATACCAGACTGACGGTTACTTTATTTGTATACAAAACCAAGTTAAGGGTGTGATTTGTAAATTTGGAAAAGAAAAAGGTTGAAAGTGAAAATATGAATTTAGTAGGGATTGAAATGAATAAGTTTAATACTAGAGGGGTTCAATTGAAATTAGAGAGTTTTACCATAAACATGATTCTAGAAGTTGAAAGGAAACTAGAAAGATCATAACCAAGATTTTATATGAAAAGTTTGAACTTTGAAGGGTTTATAAAAGGGAAAACTTCATATTAATGTAACAAACTTTTTAAACTGTTCCAACTAAGTGATTCAATTTTTTTTGTAGGTCCCCGGGTGTCTCGGATCGTTACGTGCGAGGGTGTGACTAGTCGAACAGGGTGTGGAATACCCATGACTAGTTGGAGTATCAAGCAACACAAAGTAAACCGACAACAACACGAAATACTTCAAACTTCGTCTATTGATAATCACAGCCGGTTACAGAATGAAATGCGTACATAACTTCTGTTATAATTGGCTATATATACTAGACCTGATGTCTACGTACCTAGCAAGTGCGCAAGACAATGTTCCTGCGTACTTAGCAAGTATGCAGACAAGTGTTCTTGCATACTTGCTAAGTACACAGGCTTTACAACTTGTGCACTTACCAAGTGCGCACAACACTTCAACAAAAGACAACTAAGACAAGTACCTACAAACATGTTTACAACTTGATAAACAAATACATACAGGTACTAAATACAAATACAGATACAGAAAGTAAATATAAAAAATTATAAGACACATCCAGAGTGTCTGTCACACAAACGTGCTTCAACAAACTCCCCCTTGACAACAACTCTGGATTGTCTTCGGTCTTCATCCTCCTGCAGCTCTAGCTTCCCATCTTCAGCTTGTAGTCAAGCAGAACTTGACTAACTTGTCATACCTTGATGCTTGAAGCTTCGTCCACTCGTCCGTGTAGATGCAATATCTTTCATTGAGAGCCGTCAGATCTTTCACAGAGAAGTTGATGAAAGTGATTTCATCAAAAACCCTGATCGGTTCCTTTGGCTCCAAGCATACTCTCGCGGACCTCATTCTTCCAATCACCACCACCTCGATCGTCTTAGGATCTACGTACCAGTACCATATGTTGCCAAGGATATCATGAGATAACTTGCTCAAGGGTATATTGGTTTCACATAGCACTGGCTTGTAAACCAGCTTCTTTAGGCTTCTGTTAGTCACGGGATGTTTGACAGTCTTATCCCGGACTTTCTTGGGCATTTGAGGCTTGAAGACTTCAAAGTTTCCTGATCTTCCCTCTCGTTGTAGTGTATTCCACAAACCCATTGCTACTGCGTGCTTAGAGTTACCCAACAGCTCTTTATTTGCAAGATTCACCAGATTGTACTTCGGTAGGGAGTTGAACGCCTCGCTTGTAGGTTTCAAGTACTAAAACCCACCCGCTCTTTTGATGGCGAACAACTTCTTGTCGTCATCGAACTTGACAGACAAGATCATACCTGTAGCTCCATGTTTGTTTATTATGGATGTCTTTTGCCAGACAGGAGCTTGATCCTTAGTAAACCATCCAGAGGGATATTTACTCTTCCATGCTTCAGGATTAACAGGTTGGGGATCCATGGGAGAGGCTTCAGTCGAGGTCGCTGCACCACTACCTCAGCAACGAATTTAGGCTCGACTAAACCTGTGTTGAATGTAGCTTCAAAGGATGGAGCTTCAAAGATCTTTCCATCCTCAAGCTCGTATACTCCTTCACCACCTCCTTTAGGAAACTCCACCATCACATCCTCATCTTCCACATCCCAGTCATCATCAGACTCGATCTCTCCTTCTTCTAGATTGCTGAAAGCATCGATCTGAGTTTCCTTGGAATAGTCTGGCTCTATCATTAAAATGACCTCATCAGATAGATCGTATAAAACATCAGGCGGAGACTTTCCTTTATCACCTCCACTACCAGATGCATCACCTTGACCAGACTCCCCATCAGCCATAGGCACAATAGAGATAGGAACAATAGCTAGCGCTTATTGCTCACTACTTCCACTAGGACCGACTTCAGGATCCTTGTCTGTGTCATCATCCTTAGTCAGATCGATTAAGTGACAAGCCTCATCAGCACTAGGCTTGGATGGCATCTCCTTCTCCTTCAATAATTCTTTAATCTTCTCCCCCTGAGCAGCAAGCGCGTTGGTCAAGTCACAAATCAGCTTGACCATCACCTCATGCTCCTGTCTTTGAAGATCATCAGCCTTCTTCTGCTTCCTTAGAGCGGCTACTTCATCAATCAAATAATTAATCTGAAGCTTGTTGTTTGTCAGACTCCTCCCTTGACTTCCGTACCGTTTCAAGTAGACCGGCTACCTGAGTCTCCAGGGTAGCAATCCTAGCATCACGAGGATCAGGATCCCTAGATGTAGAGGCCTCAGCGGTATGATGGGGAAAGGTGAAGATTTCATCAAAGTCGAACCCATGAGTGAAGCCACCAAATGAGAAGGGTTCACTGAGTGGTTGAATGGTGGTAGTAGGGATAGTGGTTGGGATGGAAGTTGTTTCAAAAGTGGTAGGGGTGATGGTAATCGACTCAGTCTGAATATGAGTCGACACCATCACCTGTTGGACAGAGTGAACAGGGAGGGATACTATCACAGGAGCCTCCTCTGTGACAGTAGTGGCAGCCACATCAGCAGTAACACATGGCTGCCTCCTCCGCTGTCAATGATACAGCTGGCTAGAAGTTGAAGTGGATGGTGAAGCAGTGCTCACAGCCTCAGTGATTGGCTGCCGTGACACACTAGCTTCAGCTTCTCTAAGGATAGCCGCAAAGGGCCTATCCCCCCGACGCTTTACGCTTCTCTCTCTTCTCTGTCTCTGTAATTCAGCATCCGAATAATTTTCGGGTTCATATTCGCTGCTGGTACTCTCTTGTCTTTTTCTTTTCGAAGACGGTTCGGGAAGGGAAACCTTCACCGTCCTCCTTGGATGTGATTGATCTGGTGCATCATCAAAATCAGAGGAATCAAATTCAGTGGCTTCAGAGTCTAATTCTTTAGCTCTTTCTCCTTCTTCGTCACCATCATCAGCAGATTCATCATCTTCAGAACCTTCATTTCCTTCCTCTTCCTCCTCTACTTGTTCGTCAGAGTGTTCACTTAGTTCAGGCTCAGACTCAGCACTAAACCATCTTAGATCTGGAGGGGCCATATACGCTTCGTTGATTAAGTGGCCGAAGAGAGGAGTGTGCTCAGGGGTAGGTTCTACACTGCCTGGCGTGAGGAATTGAGAAAACACTCTCTTTGCCACCAGCTTGACTTGAAGTCTCTCCCCGATAGCTGGTAGATTTGGCAACGCATCATTGATCAAGAGTTGCACAAATCTGGGGTACAACAAGAATCTAAACCTCTCCGACGTATTGATTTGATCGGTTAAAGCTTTGTAGATGTATCTGGAAAAGTTATATCCCTTGTTGAGAGACAGTCCAACCATAGCAGCTGCCAGATCATGACCCATTGCATCCTTTCCAGCTTTTCTTGACGAGATGCACATGATCATGACGTGGGCAAAAACCTCCATTGGTCTAATAACCACATCTTCTTGTATCAGGCATAGTCTCTAGCACCAACATAACCCATTCTTTACCTCCAACACCCATCCATAAAGTAATCAGGATAAGTAACTGGGTCGGTGGCTAGATCTCTGAACTGTAGGACTCTCCTGATGGTGTCTTCAGAGATAGCAATATCATGCCCACCACAATAGCCCTGATGACGTTTGGGGTTACTGTACAGTCATGATCAGCCGTCTCCCAGAATTGTTCCAGATAAGGTCTTGAAGCAATTGGATCAGCAGAAATGGCATAGTTGATCTTGGAACGGTTCAGAAAGTCTACAATTTCTCTATATTGAAGTGCAACACCCTTCCAATCTGGATTTGTGAGAGCAAGAAGATTGAACTCACTGGTAAATGCACGAGCCATCACTGCAAGAACACAAAATGAGCATAATAAGAACAACTAGAATCATTGGAATGGAACAAACATGACGTGGTATAGCACATGCACATTGAACTGTAGTTCCAGACTTAGAAAAATTTCACAGTTTGTCCTTCCTGCATACTTAGCAAGTACGCATGAATTACTTCTTGCATACTTGTTAAGTACGCAAGACCTGTGCTTAGACAAAATTTTCAAAAACAGAAATACAAGAATGTGTGATTTTGTTGTTAATGAAGGTCACCACTTAGTCGAAAAACATGTTTAGGACTTATGGGACTATCACCACCACCAAAATTAGGCTAAAACCTTGGTCATTTTGACCTAGCATGGTCCGACGCAAAACTACGGCACCATAGAGGGTCAAAACCAAAATCAATGCATGTTAAGGACTAATTTGAGATTCTTGATCTTCGATCAATGATTTTAAGCAAGTTTTAGGTCTTAATTTAGGTCAAGAACAACCCAAAATCTGTCAAAAATTCGAAATCAAAACCCTAGTTTTTAAGTTCTTGAAATTGGTCCAAAACTCATGATTTAGTGGATGAAATAGTCCTAGATTCTCACTAAATGTTAGTTATATGAAGATGAAACTAAGATTGGGATGAAAAATCTCTTTGGAACACACGAAAATTTTGAGCAAAATCGAGTCGCGCGTATACAACAGTGTAAGTTCGTTTGCATGACATGAAACATCGAAAAAAAATTCTAACACCCGTATATATACCCCCACAGTCACAAGCCGTGCGTACTTGTTAAGTGCGCATGACTTAACTCCTACGTACTTACTAAGTACGCATGAATTAAGTGTTGCGTACTTGATAAGTGCGTAGGGTTTAACTCTTGCGCACTTAACAAGTACGCAGAGACCCTTGTGCACTCTAACTTTCAACTCAAATTATGAAGATGTCAAGTCAAGTAGCGAACCGGATATGAATGTTCAATCTAAAGAGTTAAAAAACAAGTCAAGGAAGTTAAACACAAATATTTTTGGCTTTTATTATTATTTTTTTTAAGTTTTTGATAAACTGAACATAAAATTGTACTGTTCATAAACTTAAAATCTTTTTGATCTTTTCTGAATGAAGATATACACGTATATACATACAATCTCTTTTTGGTCAAAGACATGAGTAGATGATCATATCAGGCTATTTAGAAGCAAAAATGATACAATAAACATCAAGGAATATGGGATCATGTCATGGATTACTACCTATTCATACATAATAAGCAATATAAACAAGTAATTCAAGTTGGCAATGTTATAAGATTTGAAACCATAAGCATCTTAGTATCACTTTCTTGTGTGTTAAGGTATTAATTATAAGTATACACCGTGTACCCCACTGTTATGGTATCTAAATTTAAATTTGCACTATCTCAAGACATCTAAGATTTTCCCAATGATTTTCAAAATTTCCAGAATGAAGTTACATCAGTTAGCACAGAAAAAATCAAGCAGAATCCATAAGGATTATCAGGAATCATAAGATTCATAATCGAGTGATTCATTTGTCTTGGTTTCATCGGATTTCTTCTGTGAATATTGGAATGATGATTCAGGATAATGAATATGGTGTCTGAGGATTTAGGTAAGGGGATCCAACTTTTATCTGGATTTGATTTCAATGAATTAGGAATGATTCAAGGGAGAATATATGCTCAACGGTTGGTGTCAAGACATATCTTGATTCATCTCTCATTGCATACTTGTAAGTATGGGCAGTGAGATGAACCGCAGTAATTGTTTTAACGACCTAACCCAAAACTGGTCTCAGAGGAAAATACTTGCCAAAATCTTACATCCTATATCTGATAGTGATCTTTTGCATTCTTTTACACACACACTAGCAAACATGGGTTCAAATCATAGTTGTAGTATTGATTTAGTTTCCACACTACTAATGATTCAAAAACGGTTATAACCTACTGACAATTTAAAGTACTTGTAAAAATGCAGATTAACAAATCAAATAATATAATTACTCAAGTAAGCATGACGCAATCATTTCCCATATGTGCAATCTAAGACGTTTAGATCATTACTGATGTGCTATCATTTCCTCTTTTCTTCAAATGACTTTGAAATTTTCTTGGTTTTCTATTTTGTTTGGGTTTTTCTGAAATGATTTGAAAGAAATACAAACTGTACAAACTTAAAAGAAATAAAAGTTAACTTCCAAGAAAAAAATTTGATTTTGAAAACAAGTTTTCACTCAGGATTGAACATTCCTATCATGTTGACAAGATGTTCAAAACGGGTTCGATCAAACGCCTTAGTCAAAAGGTCATCAAAGTTGTCATCCGTGTGAACTTTTACAAGTTCAATCAAACATTTTTTAGCACAATCACGGATGAAATGGTGACGAATCTCAATGTGTTTAGTTTTGGAATGTTTCACCAGGTTATTTGTGATGGACATGGTGGCATTGTTGTCAACGAATAATGGAGTTCGAGTGAATTTCAAGCCATAATCTCTCCATTACTGCTGGATCCACAAAATTTGAGAACAACAGCTCGCGAAAGCAATGTACTCAGCTTCACATGTTGAGACAGAAACCGTTGACTGCTTCTTACATTGCCAGGAGACCATCCTGTCTCCCAGGAATTGACATCCACCTGAGGTTGACTTTCTATCGAGGTTACAACCGCCATAATCAGAATCAGTGTAGGCTGTGAAGTCAAACGACTGCTGTTTGGAGTACCAAAGACCTAATTGGGGTTTCCCTTTCAGGTATCTGAAAATCCTCTTCACAGCTATCAGATGAGATTCCTTCGGTGTGACTGAAACCTCGAGCGCAAGCACATAGCAAACATAATTTCAGGCCTTGAAGCTGTGAGATACATAAGAGATCCGATCATCCCACGATACAATTTACAGTCGACATCCTTTCCATCTTTATCCGGTTGCAAACCGTGATTGACTTGGATTGGTGTGCCATAAGTACTACAATCATTCATCTTGTATTTCGACAAAATGTCCTGTACATACTTAGTTTGATGTATATAAATGCCATCCTCCCTTTGACTGACTTGCAGACCCAAGAAAAATGACAATTCACCCATGTTGCTCATTTCAAACTTGGACTTCATCACCCTTTCGAATTCCCTACACATCTCTTCATTTGTAGACCCAAACATAATGTCGTCCACATACACTTGCACAAGTAGAATATCACCTCCTGCTTTCCGTATGAAGAAGGTCGAGTCAATTTGTCAATGATCAAAACCATTGGACAGTAAATGTTTTGATAACGTCTCATACCATGCCCGAGGTGCTTGATGAAGTCCATAAAGTGCTTTATCCAGCTTATACACTTTATCAAGATTATGCGAATCTTCAAAACCGGGTGGTAGAGTGACATAGACCTCTTCATGAACTTTTCCGTATAGGAAAGCACTTTTCACATCAAGTTGGTAGACCTTGAAGCCGACAAAGGAGGCATAAGCCAGAAACAGTCGAATGGCATCAAGTCTAGTAACTGGGGCATACACGTCAGTGTAATCCAAGCCCTCTTGCTGATAAAAACCCTGAACAACCAACCTTGTTTTGTTTTTCACCACAACGTGTCAATCGTCTGTCTTGCATTTGAACACTCATCTGGTTCCAATCAGATGCATACCCTTCGGAAGGTCAACCATATCCCACACATGCAAATTTTGGAACTGAGACAACTCATCTTACATAGCCTCAATCTAGTAGTTGTCAGTGAGAGCCTCTTTCACATTCTTCGGCTCCAATTGGGACACGAATGCAGCATGCAAGCATGTTTCCATGATACCAGTGTCAAGTATCTCAGCATACAAGCTAGTGTTCTCGGTAATGGTTCTGTGAAGAGTTTGAACACCGGCATGAGGATCACCAATAATGTTGTCAATTGGATGATTTTTATACACTCTCGTCTCTGGTACTTGCGGTTCCTGGAGATTTATATCAAGATTCGTACTTAACTCCCCCATATCTTGTGAACCAGATGAAGACGATTCAGTGTTGATTGGGTCAACTAGAGCTTCAATTCCTACACGAGTGTTAGGATCAGCTGCAGCGTCATTTCCATCAACATGAACAACTTCCTCTTCATCACTTGCACGAGTTCCAGATGCAGATGCAGCATTGGAATCAGGAGTTACAACTGGTACAGTGGCACGAGTAGAGAAATTGGAGTCATCACCGCCATTAAAGAATTCATACAAATGAGCGGCATCTTCGGCAGATAGATCAGGAAGGTTGAAAGACTTGAATAGAGCATCATAATCGAATCCCCACGCTGGACCTGTAGGTTATGGTGGAATGTTGTTTTTACTCCAATCCACTTCAAACCATTCTTCAATTGAGCATGTTCCTATATTGTACACTCTCTTGCAGGGTGAGTTGGCAACATATCCAAGAAAGATGCCTTCTACCACTTTTGCATGAAATTAAGATTTGCGATCCTTGTACTGTAACAATAAGAAACATGGACTACCAAATGGAACTAGGTAGTCAAGATTTGGAGGTCGGTTGTTGATCAGCTCGTAACAAGTTCTGTTGTGCCTTTTAACTACTAAAACTCTGTTCAAAACGTGACATGCTGTATTTACTGCTTCTGCCCAGAAAGTTAACATTGTCCTCGCAGTGTCGATCAAAGTTTTGTTCTTCCTTTCTGCAACTCCGTTCTGCTGTGATGTGTACGGGGCACTAAATTCGTGACGAATACCCTTCTTGAGACAGAAAAGCTCCATAAAATTCTTCTTGAATTCAGTTCCATTATCACTCCTTATTCTTCTAACCTTCAGCTTGCATAAAGATTCCAGGCTCAAGATCAGGTATTGAAGAATTTCAGCAGTGTGATTCCCTACGATCTGCTGATATTCAAGGATAATGTCTTCAATCACTCACTGAATTGGCGGAATCAATCTAGAAATCCAAGTCACACCGAAATGATCAAATCAAAGATGAACAAGAAGGATAGAATCAATCACACAAGATGCATACAATCATGATAATCATCTTCATTAATCCAGCAATGTAATCAGAAAGTAACAACCAAAACACACAGAAATTCTCTCAGAAATATTTGAAATCAACAATACAAAATGAGAATCGTTAGTTGAAATACAAAAGACAACTATTTATACTAAAGAGTTTTGATCGAAATCTTCTTATCGAAAAGTGTTTTCGACCGAAAACTTAAAATTTTCGACCAAAAACTCTAAAGTTATACAAATCTGAACCTAATTGATTTCTATGGACTACTAGGTTCCAACAATCTCCCCCTAGTCCACAGAACATCAATTATTCACATGTTGTCTTTTGCAGGCTTGGTTTTGGCTTTAACATTCAGCTTCTTAGCATCCAGAGCAGCAAGTCTCTTCTTGATCACTTCAGCTTCATGTCTTATTGACAAACATCAAGCCACGACTCTCATATATAACTTTGCCTCAACTTTAATCTTCATGCTCATATCACACATGATGGGATTCTTGTACAAAGTCTTCAGATCTTCATCAGAAAAACTAAACAAATCAACTGGATCAAAGACTCTGAATTCTGGTGACTGATCCTGCACGATCACAGCTTCATATGTTTTGCTGTCATACATCCACTTTTAAAGCTTTTGATGAATGTCTCTTTTCTTGTTGGAATGTATACAATAGAAATTGTATCTGCTGGCTTCACTATATACATGAATCTTCTTTTATCATTCTTGTCTTTTCTCTTCAACTGTCGGCATTCAGGTACTTGTGGCTTGAAATTCTCAAACTTGTCTTTACTACATTCTTTCTTCAAGTACTCTTCAAAATTAGCAGCAAACGTATTGTTTGAAGGATTGATCATATTTAAGTGACTCAGCTCTCTAATATCCCAATATGGCAAAGATTTCAACTTTAATCTCCGATCAAAATATTGGATATTTCCTTCTCCTCTTTTAAACACATACATATTCTTATTATCATCATACATCCAAGCCAGAATTTCTCCAGTCAATGCATGTTCTGGACTCTTGATTGTTTGTGTAAGCCATTCAACAATGGATGGCTTTTCAGTCACTGTCCACCAAGAGATCTTGTCTATCTTTGTAGCTTTTAACTTTTCAACTTGTGGTTCAACATCTTCAAGAACTGTAAATGGTTCTCGTTCATCAACCAGTTTATCCATCTTCCCAATTACCGAGCCATCTTCTTCTACATAGGTTTGCTGTTGTTCATACTCATATTTCTTATATATTCAGTGTTGGTCTGATTATCTTGTTTAGCATCTTCAGTCGTTCTGGCATTCACCACCACTGTTGTTATCATCATCTGAAGAATCATTATCATCTCTCCTTTCACCAGTAATCACCACTTCTTCATCATCTTCTTCTTCCTTCTCTGTTTCCTCTTGATTTTCATCGGTTCTTTCCAAACCTTCACCTTCGTCATTAAGAAGCATATAAACATCAAATAAAGTGTTATATTCATACATATTTGCTTCAAAGACTGGAGTTTGAACTTGTTCACTTGTAGAAGAAATTGGTTCAGTGGCTGCCGGACTATGTACATCTTCAATATTTTCTTCTTGATTAGTGACGATTGGAGCACCAATTTGAGCTATCAAATCTTGAGTAATCATATGAAGTTGATCAATCTGTTGTTGTTGTTGTGCAATTAAACCCTTTTGTTTATTGCTTTCAGTTTTCAACTCTCTTATCTCTCTAGTGTTAGCAGCTTCTCTGCTTTGTAGATTGGATATTTGAGTTTTCAGCTGACTCACTACATCTGCAGTTTCTCTTGTAGCATAATTCAAAAACTCTTCGTCAACCAAACCATAATTCTTTGATTTCTCAGACTTTTGCTTTTCTGGAACTTGTTTTGCCTTGCCTTTGCCTTTATCAAGTGCAGTGGTTGTTGTTTTCTTCTTCTTTCTTTGTTCTAGATCTGTAAACACAATACCTTTAGACGGAGGAGGTCTAGAAGGTACGGTTTTTGACTTTTCGGGCTCTTTCCTCTTCTTTGATGTGGTTATTGCTGTTGCTATTAACTGTTCATCATGAACTTCCAACACTTCAGTATTCACACTTAAAACATCTTCATTTTCAGCTATAAGCTCTTCTGTGTGACTCAACAACGGTTCTGTAACCTCTTCATTCACCTCAGCAATTCTGTTATCTTAAAAAATCAGATCATGTGCTTCATACTCACCCAGATGTGTATCAACCCTTGGTTCTTCAACTTGAACTTGAACTTCTTGCTGAATTTATGGTATCACATTTCTTTGACCACCATCATGACCTTGATCGTCATCATTTCCCTGATCATCATTATTAACTTGATCATTTTCATCATTATCACTGTCAACTCCATCTTCTATATCTTCAGCCATTAAATCATCTATCTCATCTTCAAGGTTAAAATCTGGATCAGGATTCTCTTCAAGCATATTTGGATATAGTGGTGTCACAGTGCCACTAAACTTGCTTGTCTTTCTCACATTATTCATATTGCTGAAAATTACTTCTTGCATTGTCTCTAATGGTAATTCAACACCATCATTTTCCAGATTTGGCAGCAATGTATTGATGATCATTTGTACAAATCTTGGATACATCAAAAACTTGTAATTCTGTCTTGGTCCCACAAAATTGCTTATCATTGCTTCAAAGATCATTCTTGAAAAGTTAAATCTTCTATGAGTCGCCAAACAAACTAACGCCCTGCTAAATACTTCACCAATATGATCAAAACCAGAAGTTCTTGGACTCAAACAATGAATTAGAACGTGAACCAAATATCTCCACTGTTTCCCAAACATGGTCTTTGTAACTTGTGTTCTTAAGAAAGTTCCTTCATACCCCATGTTCATAATGATTCCTGATACTGCAATGTGATTTATCTTGTAAGGAAAGTCTGTTGCATCTCTAAAGTTTAATACTTCTCTTATCACCTGTACAGTAACTTTGATCTTGTTTCCTCCAACTGTGCTCTCTATCCAGATTTCTTTATTAACATGTTTGTATTCTACGTTGTCCCAAAACTCCCTCACGTGTTTTTCAAACACACGAACTTAAGTAGATATAGCTGTATTAATTCTTGATTTTGTCAGGAACCGTACAATTTCCTAATATCCACGTGCCTTCTTTGTGTTTGTAGTTAAACAAGCACAAATGTTGTGCTTAGGTTCAAACTTTAACCTGTTCATATCTGTAAAGAAAAAACAACAAGTTAGAAAACTTCTGAAAAAATTCTTAACTTTTGACATTTCGATAGAAAAGTCCCTTATATATACAACTTTTTCAATTGAAAACTTTCAAAAATCCCTTTTATCAGAAGATGAAATTCCACATCTTTGACCTTTTCGATCGAAAACTCTATCCACACTACAACATTTCGATAGAAAACTCAAACACAACCAGAGATTTAAATCAAATTTTGAACTTTTCGACCAAAAACTCTTTATCAGTATAACAACTTTTCGATCGAAAACTCTGATTTTTAAAAACTTTTCTTATTATATTTAACCAATCATGACTTTTCGATCGAAAACTCTAATTTTACAAAAAAATTCAAGCACTGACTTTTCAATCGAAAACATTTTTCGGTCGAAAACACATTTCGGACAAATCAGAATCGACTCTTCATATCCATCCGAAACACTTTTCGGACCATTCATTAGACTTTTCGATCCATTCAAATCTAGTTTTCGGCAATTCAAAAACTCAAACATTCAAACTAAAACTAAGGCTTTGGATCTAACCTATCAACCTCTACGAATCACGAGAACATACATGGATGATCGAAATCAAATGATGAACACGATGACGTCACGATCGAGCACTTTTTCGCACGAAATATCAACACTTGTAAAACACGAAGAAATCTCGAAACGGCACAGTTTGAGAGAAAACGTGCTGGGAAAAAGATTTTGAATCGAAAATTTTGAATATATAGATTTTTCAAATCTGACCAAAAACTTCGGTTGAAACATTTCGATCGAAAACTTTTTCAGATAATACTTTTTCAGTCAAGAGATTTCGACCGAAAACTCCAAACTTATTGAATTTTGAAAATTTTCAAACCAACTTTATTTTATTTTGTTATATATATATATATATATATATATTATTTAAGTCCATTTTGACATCATTAAGACATGTTCTAATTTTTTAATAATTTTCATAATTTCAATCATAACCAGATAAAAATGCACACTTGCACACTAATTTTTTTTTTTTATCAAAAATAATTTATTATTCTTCTTCAAACACAGAAAACAGATAAACACTTAACAAAACACATAGTTATTCATTTATTCCTACTATTTTTTTTTGACTTTTTCTCACACATATTTCAACACTTTATTTTATTTTTCATTTTCTTTTGAAGAACTGAACTGAACTGACATAGGATCATAAATGTATACGTCTTAACTACACTGCATATGAAATCAGGATCTAAACAGTTCAACCTTGATTGCTAGTATATTTTTCAGCTTAAACTCAAACATCATATTTCAACAGATACTGTGTGACATTTAAGGTAAGATTTATCAATACAAAGTGTATCCAAACATCGAGATGGATTAAAATAATACGCAACACAAAGTTTCACCAAAACATAATCCAATCACCGGCATGATGGTAGCGTTTTTAGCATAGGAAAATAATCCAAATGGATTTGATGAGAATCTTTTTGATTCTTATATCTTGGTTTCTGATGGAATGAACACTGAATCAATTTGATTCATATGAAATATAACATGAAGTGATGAATTTTTGGAATCAGATTTGATTCGGGTATGTGGATATCCATAGAGTATTGGATATGTCAATTGAAATCACGAATGATTCAAAGGGCGAAACAGACTGACTTTCTGGTTTCCAACCAAGATTTTCACCAGAACCATCAGCTGTATAAAGATGTTTAACTCTAAATCATATATTTGACGGGTATAGTCAATAGAGTAAACGAATTGTGCTAAAAACCCATCAAGATCCTGGTCTCATGGTATGAATGGATTCACTTAGCATTCGAAGAATGAAAGTACCAATATTCGATGAGGATAACACTAAGATTGTAATTTAGTTAATCACATGCAGAGCCTACAAGCATATCAAACATTGTAACCGATGTTACCATCATTTCCAATTTATACGTCAATCAGACACACTTATTATTATTTTTCAGTTTTTCACACAAATCAAATACACACTACATATTCAGTTTTTTTATTTTTCTTTTCTTTTTCTTTTATTCTCCCCCTAAAATTGTGATGTAACTTTATTTACTATTTATACCACTTATATTTGACACAAACACGTAGTAAACTAACACCCATATAAAGCATACACAACATAATTTTAACACTTAAAAGAAAATCTTTTTGGGGAACAGATTTTTAAGGTCTTTCAGTTCAAAAATGGACATTTTTTTATTATTTTTTTATTTATTTATGACTTTTTGTATTTTTAAAAAGAAATCATCCCCAACATCTCAACCAAAGAGTTAAACCAATCAGTTGAAAAGGCTTTTGTAAAAATATCGGTTTTTTGCTCTAGGGTATCGACATGGATCACCTTAATCAGCCCATTCTCAAAACAGTCATGAATGAAATGTAACATGATCGCAATGTGCTTTGTTTTGGAATGCTGAATGGGATTTTTGACTATTTCGAGCACTGTCTCGTTGTCACAATAAATCGGAGTTTCTAGGAAATTCACTCTGAAATCTAGCATTTGATGTTGAATCCATATAACTTGTGAACAACAGCTCGAGGCAGCACTATACTCAGCTTCAGCAGTTGATGTGGATACATTTGTTTGTTTCTTACACTTCCAAGACACCAGTCTCTCCCCCAAAAATTGACATCCACCTGAAGTTGCCTTCCTGTCCAAATTACAACCTCCATAATCGCTGTCAGTGTAAGCAAAAAAATTAAATTCAGAATCAGAAGGATACCATAAACCTAAATTTACTCGACCCTTAAGATATCGAAATATTCGTTTAACGGCCGATTCATGAGATTCTTTTGGAGCAGCCTGATATCTGGCACATGGGCAAACAACAAACATGATATCCGGTCGGCTTGCAGTCAAATACATCAACGAGCCAATCATTGATTGATACATCTTTTGATTAACTTCAACTCTAGACAAATCCACAGTGAGAGGTTCATGGGGAGCAATTGGTGTTGAAGCTGATTTGCAATCATTCATCTTGAATTTTATGAGAATATCTTTCACATATTTAGCCTGATGGATAAGAATCCCATATTCAGACTGTTCAACTTGTAACCCCAGAAATAACTGTATTTTTCCCATCAAGCTCACTTCGAATTTTAATTTCATAACTTGTTCAAATTCTTTGTAAAGAGCTTCATTTGTTGACCCATAGATAATATCATTGACATAAACTTGTACAATTAACAGATCAGCATCATATTTCTTCAGGAATAAGGTCTTGTCAATTGTTCCACGAACGAAGCCATTCGATGTAAGATGTGTTGACAAGGTTTCATACGACGCACAAGGCGCTTGATGTAACCCGTACAGTGCTTTATCAAGCTTATACACTTGAAATGGATAAGCTGGATCTTCAAAACCTGGTGGTTGATTCACGTAAACCTCTTCCTTTACTACCCCATACAGAAAAGCTATTTTTACATCCATTTGATATATAGTAAACTTCTTGTACGATGCATAAGCCAAAAGATACGTATGGCTTCAATTCGTGCAACAGGAGCAAAGACATCATCATAATCCAGTCCTTCCTCTTGATAAAAACCTTGTACAACCAGACGTGCTTTGTTACGAACTACAATCCCACGATCATACTTTTTGTTTCTGAAGACCTACTTCGTTCCAATTGGATATTTTCCCTCAGGTAAGTCCACAAGATGCCACATGTTTAACTTCTTAAACTTAAGAAGTTCTTCTTGCATAGCTTCAATCCAACTTGGATCTTGTAAAGCAACAGTAACATTCTTTGGTTCCTCTTGAGATAAGAAGCAGGAGTACAAAAAGACATTAATATTTCCAGCTTGACTTCTTGTCTTAACTCCATCCTCAGGAGATCTAATAATATTCTCAACTGGATGAGCAAAATGAATTCGATGATTTGGAATAGGTTCCACTTCCACAGACTCTGGCATATTTGAATCATTCAACTCTAGTAATTGATCATTTGAATCTTCAACACTTGAAGAACTTGTTTGAATTAAATCCTCAGTCTGATCATTTACAGGATCCAACTGAACTTCATTAACTGCTGGTTCATCATCAGTACTTGGAACTTCTTGTACTTCATAATCAACATTAGTGACAGAATTATCAACAAGATCTTCTTGTGTTTGATTTGATGTAGTAACAATCTCAGACATCTCATTTTGAATCAACACATTCTGTGGTCCAACCAAAAACTTTCCAACAGATAGATCATTTCTTGTAGAAGGCTCAGTTACAATACTCGAAGTACTTGCTTCATTAGAATCCATTTGAAGTTGCTGATCAAAGGTCTTGAAGATTACTTCAGCATCAGAGAACCAGTCAGGTCCATTTTGATCTGGAAGAGTATTTAATTCTTGCCACTCCACATAGTAAGATTCTTGAACAATTTTGGTTCTCTTGTTGTACACTCTATAAGCTTTCTGATATGAAGAATAACCCAAGAAATAGCATTCATCACCAACAGCTGCGAATTTTAGCAATGAATCTTGTGTATTTAACAGTGTACAAGAACAACCAAATGCTCTGAAGAACTTGATGTACGAATTTCGTTTATGGAATAGTTCATAGGAAGTCTTTGTAAGTTGCTTCACCATAAGAACTTTGTTTCGAACATAACATGCCGTGTTTACTGCTTCAGCCCAGAAAATAATAGGCAACTTGGAACCGACAAGCATTGTTCGAGCAGCTTCTATCAAAGTTATGTTCTTCCTTTCAGCCACTCCATTCTGTTGTGGTGTTCTTGCAGCACTATACTGATGTGTTATTCCTTTTTCTGCACAAAACGAAATTATCAGTTTATTTTTAAATTATGTTCTATTGTCACTGCGAATGATTGAAACTTTGCTATCACAGATGTTTTCTATTCTTTTGACAAAATCAATGATTGTTTCAGGTGTCTCATCCTTTGTTTCAATGAAAAACACCCATGAAAATCTTGAAAAGTCATCTGTGATAACAAGACAATATGACTTTTTCGCAATGCTTTTAACTCGAACTGGACCGAACAAATCCATATGTATGAGAAATAAAGGTCTAGTAAAAGTTGTTATGGTTTTTCTTGGATGGGACTTCTTGTGTTGTTTTCCCTTTGCGCATGACATGCAATTTTCTTTAATTATGAACTCTTTCTTTGGCAATCCTCGCACCAAATCTTTATGCACCAAGTTATTCATGTTCTTCAAATTCACATGACCCATTCTTCGATGCCACAAATAAGATTATGAACCAGTCGCTTTTGATAGCAAGCATGAGACATTTACTGGTGTAGTATGATCATTCATGTCAATCACATATGTGTTGAACTTCCTTGGAGCATGCATCAGAATCATTTCTTCTGGAATAACCAGTCCAGGCTTTAAGAACAAGCACTCCTTTGCAGTAAAATGGACTGGTATGTCTTTATCACAAACTTGAGAAACACTTAGTAAGTTGAATTCCAATTGAGACACAAAATTTACTTTCTCTAATGTTATGAGATCATTCAACACTGTTCCTTGACCAGTAATTTTTCCTTCCTTTTTATCTCCAGCAAACGCAACAAAACCACCATCAAAAGCTCGAAGGTTTTCCAGAATTTCTCTTTGTAGTCCTCCCGGTTAAACTCTGCACATTCAAGACAAATTTAATGAGAAATAGGTACCCAAATCATCTTTGACCAGGGCTGACTTTGACCTTTTACAATCTTAGTCACAACGACTTTTTCTTTCAATTTTATATTCTTCTTTGTTCCAACCATATGTGAAGACTGTTCATTTTTAACTTTCCAAACATAACCAACATTTTTCTCATATTTCTTAGTGATTTTTTCTTTAGCAAAATAGATTGGTTGGTTAAGTTTCTTCACATATTGTGAACCTTTTGGGATACGTGTATCCTCAAAATTTGGTAGCACATAATCACAACAAACCTTTGAATATAAAGCATGACAATTTCTAGAAAGCAAGTAATCACGACTGTATCGTTGTGTCACTCCGGACTCTGACACACTGTCGTTCTCAGACGCTCTCTTGAAATGCTGAGTAACTTTGCTCTTAACTTTCTCTTTGTTCTTTGTGAACCTTGACTCACTAGAGTTGTGTTTGCAATTTCTCGCAAAGTGACCAACTTGACCACTCACAAAGCAATTGTAGCTCTTAGGCTTTGACTTTGACTTTGAACACTCGCCTACTTCACTCTTTAGGCCACAACATTTCTTTCTTAATTGTCCTTTGATTTGAACAGGCTTATCTTTGACATCAATGGATTTGTCTTTGACTCACCAAGACTTTCTTTGGACAGTTGTTGGTATACTCACTTTAACTTTGACAACTTTATTGCCCTCTGTCTCACTGGTAAGAATATGATTCTCTGGTGCTATGACATCATTTTTCTTTGGTCTCTCACTTAACAAATTATACTCTTTAATCAAAGGATTTCCAAACTCATCTAAGACCACATCACCAACTAGACTTGAGACTTTATGAAGTGGGACATAATCTCTAGCTGTATACACCACTTTATCAAAGAAAGTGGATGTTGATGACACTTCAGACACGCAATTAAAATCATCACAACCATTAGTAGAACATGCCGAAACATAAGAAACATCATAATCAGAATCAGAAACTTGAACATTGTTTACATCAACATTAACACTAGAAACTGAAACAAATTTATTTAGATTACAGTCAACATCTAGGTACTGTTTGCAATCCCTAATAAACTCCCTAGTGCATTGTTTATTGAAAGCTGAAAAACTTTTCACTCCATCAAGTTCATTATCATCATCCACACACCCTGAGTTTATATATGCACTTATATACATATCATGAAAGTTAGAGTTACCAGCATTCATCAACTCATTTGATTCATGCAGTTCAGGAAATGGTACAAAGTTCTCAGGATGTGGAACTTTGTTGTAACCCAACCCGTCTTTGATGTAAACAGTACTCACACATTCATCAATGACATTTTGTTGCATCTTCCATTTTGCAACAATCACACTTTCTTTTATTAACTCAGTTTCATATTTGACAAGTTTTTCTGAAATATCTTTGATTAAAACGTCCTTTTTATCCAAATATTCTTTAAATGTTACATTGTCTTTCAACAATGCTTTAATTTTTCTTGTAAAATTTACTTCATTTTGTTTCAATTCTTTGTTTACTCTTTTTAGTTTATCATTTTCAGCAAGTAGAAACGTGTTTGCTGCATGATAATTTTGCATTCGTTCTGCACACAATGAGGAACATATGTCAAATTCATTATCAGAATTTTCCTCACTCTCAGATGAAGTTTCATCAGAATCAACAGCTTTTCCTTTTCCTTTAGAATCTGTTTTGAGCGCATAATCACTGGCAATTTCAGCTGGTTTCTTTTAATCTTCAGTTTCAGCCATCAAGGCTTCATCTAGTTCATCCTCAGCATCCTCGATCTCATCTTCCCATTCATAATTTCTAACATGTTTGGACATGAGTGCAGTTGGAGCCTTCTTTGATTTGTCAGTCTCATCAATCATCTCTACTAGCTTAACTCTGCTTCCCTCAACCTTCTTTTTCTTGTCCTTGGTACACTTACGAGCGAAGTGACCAAGTTGTTGACAGTTGTAGCACCGGAGTTTTGCTTTGTCAAAATCAACCTTTTTCCCAAACTGAAGCTTGTCCTTCCCAACCTTCTGTAGATACTTTTTAGTCCTTACAGCTATCATGGCCATCTGCCATTGCAAGTCCATATATTCCAAGTCCTCAGGATTGATCTGAACAAGATCCTCTACGTCATGTACGGCAGGTTGTAACTTTCCTGTCACCAATGCTTCATAGTTGCTCATGAAAGTTCCGAACAGAGCAATCTAATCTTCAGGGATTTGTCCAGATGACTTGAATTTCTCACCAGAGGAGTGTTCACAACAACCTTTGCTTTTCTCAGGTATTGTTCCACTACTTCCTTCACTGCTTCCAGAGAATAGTGTTGCATTTGTTGAACCTGAATTATTTTGTTTATCCTGGTTGTTCGGTTCTCTCTTCTTTGCATCCAATTCATAAGACTCGAGCAGACAGATAATATCATCAAGGGTTTTACTCTTCAGATCTGGAGTTGTGTTCTTGATTAGCATACAAGGTATGCTCCAGCAATCTGGCAATGAGTCTAAAGCTTCTTCCCTAGATCATACTCTTCAAATTTCACCCCATTTTTCTCAATCTGTTGATCATGGTTATATACATGGTCACCTGCTCACTGAGAGTCTAATTCTTCTTATAACTAAACATGTTATATTGCTTCAGTAGAAGATCAGTTCTGCTTTCCTAAAGAGCTGCATTTCCTTCAAATCTTAAGCACAAAGCATTCCACAAACCCTGAGCTGTTTCATGTTGCTCAAAATTCAAATACGACTCAGTCGGAAGTGCTAGAATAGTATAACCCAATGCTCTGTTAGCCCTCTCGATTAACTTCTTATCTTCCTCTGAATAAAGATCAGGATCAACAATCGGGACTAACCCATCAGCATTTACAGTCTTGGGAATATGAGGACCCTTCACAATTGATTCCCAAAGTGTGTGTTCAGTAAACTTGAAATACGCCTTCATCATTATTTTTCAATTTGAAAATTCTGATATTGATTTCAGCATCGGTGGTGATTTCCCAATAACCCTCTCAGTATCGTATACCTTTCCAGCCATTATGTACTTGTTTGAAACTTGGTCGAAATCAGAAAAATTTCCAACTTAGAACTTTTCGGTTGAAAACATTGGACAATACTTTTCGGTCGAAAAGTCTGAATTTTTCGAACACAGATGAAATTTCGGACAATACTTTTCGGTCGAGAAGTCTGAATATTTCGAACACAGATGAAATTTCGGACAATACTTTTCGGTCGAAAAGTGTGAAATTTATCCGACTTGTCACTACTTGTCGATCAAAAAATATAGGCTTGATGCAAACTTCAACAAACAGACTTTTCGGCTTCTTCAAACAGACCTTTCGGACAATTCAACAGAAGAAGACTTGAATTGACCAAAAAATTTCTGTGATGATCCGAGTAAAAAAATCAAGTCTCCAAACTTGATGCAAACTTCATCTCCATCAATATTAGCTTCAAATCAGCAACAATGGCACCCAAATTACTTCAATTCGATCAATTTTGACTAAAATTCTTCTTGAATACCAAGAGCTCTTAACCAACAGCTCTGATACCACTTGTGATTCCTTACGATCTGCTGATATTCAAGGATAATGTCTTCAATCACTCACTGAATTGGCGGAATCAATCCAGAAATCCAAGTCACACCGAAATGATCAAATCAAAGATGAACAAGAAGGATAGAATCAATCACACAAGATGCATACAATCATGATAATCATCTTCATTAATCCAGCGATGTAATAAGAAAGTAACAACCAAAACACACATAAATTCTCTCAGATAGATTTGAAATCAACAATACAAAATGAGAATCATTACTTGAAATACAAAAGACAAAACTATTTATACTAAAGAGTTTCGATCGAAATCTTCTGTTCGAAAAGTGTTTGAAAACACTTTCCGACCGAAAACTTAAAGTTTTCGACCGAAAACTCTAAAGTTATACAAATCTGAACCTAATTGATTTCTATGGACTACTAGGTTCCAACAAGCAGTCTCGTCCTTTGTACCTAAGAAATGCACCCAAGAAAAACGTCAGAAATCATCAGTTACAACTAGACAGTATGACTTGCTTCCAATACTTCTGATACTTATGGGTCCAAACAAATCCATGTGAAGGAGTTCCAAAGGGGATCAATGGAGTTTTGGAGCTTGGGTTTGTGAGATTTCCAGTGTTGTTTGCCCTTTTTACAAGGCATACAATCATCTGCAACAACAAATCTCAACTTAAGAATCCCGGTTACCAAACCGTTTCGGACAAGATGATTCATTTTACTATAAGAAATGTGTCCGAGTTTCCTATGCCACAAGATTGAGTCAAGCTCTGTCGCTTTTGTAAGTAAAAAAGTAGCAACTGATGAGGTGGTTGTTGCCACGCTCATATTGATCTGATAAGTGTCGTTTGTTCTTGGTGCTCTCATTAGAATCCAGTCTTCAGGAACCTCAAAACCAAGCTTGAGAATCAAGCATTCAGGCTTATCAAACATAACCGAGTACTCTTTGTCGCACATCTGAGAGACACTCAACAGGTTATGCTTCAGCTGCTCGGAGTAGTTAACGTTGTCGAAGCTAATGCATCCATATGTAACCACGCCTTGACAAGTGATACTGCCGCCTTTCTCTCCTGCAAAGGCCACATAGCCGCCTCTGAATGGTTTAACATCTTGAAGCAAGGCCATGTTGCCTGTCATGTGTCGGGAGCATCCACTATCCACATACCAACGGTTAGAGATAGTTCCCTTCGGATGTCCCTGCACGAGTCACAAGCAAGTTAGTTAGATTTGGAGACCCAAGCCATAGTGGTCTTGGGTCGTCCGTCTTTCTCAAAATAATCGACTTCTATTAAATCGCAATCATGACTGCCAAAAATGGGTGAATCCTTAGAATATTTAGGATCAGAAGGTTTAGAACTTTTGTTTTTCTTGGTCCAGGACCTTTTCTGTTTAGCCTTTTGAACATCAAGCTTGCTAGTCTCAACTTTAGGTAAACTAGTAGAAGCTTCACCTTGTTGACTACCAGCCAGCTGCTGTTCAAGTTTCCTTAACATCTTGTTCCTTCTTCTTCTCTGTGGCTTGGAGAGTTTCACCACATGTTTCTCACCAGATTGTGTATTACCAGAGGTAGATACACTGGGTTTAGCAGGTTGCTTCTCTCGTTTTGGAACAGATAGTTAAGCTTTAGACGTTGTCTTTGGCTTCACCATAGGTTTCACTAGTGGTTTCACCACATTTGATTTTGGATTCTGGGATTGCTTCATTGAGGGGAAGTAGCTTGTTGATGAACAACTGGCCGTTTCCCTTGGTTCTTATCAGGACAGTTCACAAGAATGTGACCAACCATACCATAGTGAAAACAAGTCCTCTTTTCTTTGTAAATCCTCCTGTAAGGTTCTATGCTTTTCGATGCAGATGACTCAGCTTTTGGAGTGCCGATGGTTGTTTGATGAACATAACTAGGACCTTGATTATAATATTTGTCAATGTTTTTCTGAAAGCTTTTACCCAAGTCATCAAGATCTGCGACTGACTTTATAGTTTTGAAACCTCCATAAAGCATCAACTTAAGTTTATCATTTGATTCAACAGTGCCCGGTTAAGTTAAAACACAATTATCACAATCAGTGACAATGTTTTTCATAACTTTATGTTCACCAATCAATTCCTCTGAGACAACACCCTCAGAGTTGGTGTTCTCAGAGCATTCATCAGAGAAGAACTCATCAGAAGTTGAGTCAGTCCTACTAGAAGATTTATCCTTGCTTGATGAATCATCCTGACTTGAGGATTCATCAAGACATGACAAGTCAATGTCAATCAAACTGTTGACAAATTTCCCGCTCACTAGTGGAGGAATGGCATTAGTACCCAAACCCAATCCATTCATTTGCCTCACTACAGATTCGTAGTGTTCCACCACAAAGCGAGAATTTTTCAACTTCTCAATCTTGCCACTTAGCTGTAGAACCTCATTTTGCAGTTTGGCAATTTCAGTGTTATTTTTCTCCAACCCCTTGTATGCAACGTCCAAATGAAACTGTTGTTCACTTATTTTAATTGAAAAATCATGTCTCTATTTCTTTATGGTTTCAATTGATTCTTTAAAGCGTTTTTCATTTTTCTTATAGCTTAACGCTGCAATACGAAAGGGGTTCAACTAAATCTTGAAGTTTAGAGTTTTCTTCCTTCAAACCTGAACACCCCGAACATGAAATAACATCAAAAGAATTTGAATCTACCTCAGTTGACGTGCTTGATGCCTCTCCAATAGCCATGAGGGCAAGAGCAGATGTAGAGTCACTTTGGTCAGCTCCAGATGCTTCCCGCTCTTGTGCTTCCATCATTTCAACAATCTCTGCCATCAATCCCATTTGAGTTTGAGCAAGTGTGGCATCCTCCAGATGAACACCCCAATCAAAGATATCGTCCTGTTGGACTATAAGAGCACTAGACGTTCCACCTTGACTTTGATTGCGGTTGTTCTGATTGTTAAATCCTTGGTGGTTTCCTAAGCTGCTCCCCTGGCTCGGCCTGGTAAAACCCGAAGCTGGTGCTTTATCCTTTTGACATTCCCTTGCGAAATTTCCAAAGTTATAGCATTTGTAGCACTTAGCCTTGGATTTATCAAAGCCAACCTTGGCATTTGAATGCCCACCAATGAACTTCCTTCCAGTACGGTTCAGGAAACGCTTCGCCCTTCTTAAGATCATGGCCATATTCCATTGAATATCCATGTCCTCCATGTCATCTGGATCCACCTGATTGAAGTCTTCCTCAATGGTCTATGGATATGTAAGCTTCTCACCAATGAAGTTCTCGTAGGCAAGCATACATGACGAGGACAGGGCCACATGATCTTCAGCAATCTTGGCAATAGTAGATTGATTGACTGAAAAAGTGAATGTAGCGTTTCTTGATGAGGATTGATGGTGTTGACCAGATCCTGATGCAATAAAACCAGTATGATTACCACCAACATTCAAGTTTTCTTCATCTTGAGGACTCCCAAGGTACAAGGCAATTCCTGAACCAGACGGTTTTGCAGTTGAGTTCACCCCAAAATACATGGAAGGATCTTGTATTTGAGGTCGTCCTGAACTTTCCTTCTTCCTTAGATTCATATCATGTCCCTGAATCTTGCCTATTGCTTCTTCAACAGTCATCTCATAGAACTTTGGGTTCTCTCTCAGTAACGTGGTATACATGTCAAATTTGGGTGGTAAGGCATCTAGAAACTTCTCCACCAATTCATCAGCAGGATACTTGAGATCAAATGACTTCGGCTCAATCTGAATATGATAGAATCTAGAAATAAGTTCATCAGTAGATTCGTTCTCCAAGTACTTGAAACACTCATACTGTTTCCTCAAAAGCTCTCTCTTGCTCTTCTTGACGTCACTGTTCCCCTCAAACCTCTTCTGAATTGCTTTCCATAGATCTTTAGAATTATCGCAACCCATGAAGCTATGAAAAAGATCTCTAGACAAGGCCATTGTAATAGACCCATGAGCCTTCTTTTCCCGGTCATATACTTTCTTTTCTTCTTCGTCTAGTTTGGAAATAGGTTTAGGAATAGTTTCTACAAGAAACTCATAAGTTGGATGTTTATATCCCTCAAGAAGAGGTATCCATAGTGAAGAATCAGTATATGAGATGTACTCCTCAAAGCGTGCTTTCCAATTTGAAAAATCATTTACATTTAGTAGCTTTGGTGGTTTCTGAGGAGTCCCAATCTCGTTGTCATATTTAAATAGGCTACTTAAGTTCTGAATGTTTGCCATGGTGTAACACTTAGACAAAAACTCAGAAAAAAAAGAAAAAAAAACAGCACAACTTGTGCACTTAGAAACTGGCCTTGCACACTTGAGATATTGGTCTTGCGCACTTAAGATTTGCTCTTGCATACTTAACAAGTACGCGGGAGTAAACAACAAGTACGCAGGAAGAACACTAAGTACGTAGCAAGAATGGTCTTGCGTACTTAACAAGTACGTAGCAAGACCGTCCTTTTGCCAAACATGGTAAGTACGCAGTTCACTTTATCCACCTGCTTCACAAACTTTTTTCGGTCGCCGGAAAATGCTCAAAACTTCAAAAATTGAAGTTTTGAACAAATTGATCAAGCCAAAAGGTTAGAAACTTGTTTCTAACAAACCCTTGGTGATCAAAACACTTGAACAAACAACAAAAAGGTCAAATTTTGAGAAATTTTGCCTCTAAAACAACGCTCTTGGAGCTACCTCTGTTTTATAACAAAATACCCCAAAATTGGTCACTTTTTGCTTGTAAAAAGCTGTAGATTGTGTCAAAATGCTCCTAACACACTCACAACACTCGAAATCAAGAACCAATGCTCTGATACCACTTGTAGGTCTCCGGGTGTCTCGGATCGTTACGTGCGAGTGTGTGACTAGTCGAACAAGGTGCGGAATACCTGTGACTAGTTGGAGTATCAAGCAACACAAAGTAAACTGACAACAACAACACGAAATACTTCAAACTTCGTCTATTGATAATCACAGCCGGTTACAGAATGAAATGCGTACATAACTTCTGTTACAACTAGCTATATATACTGGACCTGATGTCTGCGTACTTAGTAGGTGTGCAGGACAATGTTCCTGCGTACTTAGCAAGTACGCAGACAAGTGTTCTTGCGTACTTGCTAAGTACGCGCGCTTTACAACCTGCGCACTTACCAAGTGCGCATAACACTTCAACAAAAGACAACTAAGACAAGTACCTACAAACATGTTTACAAATCTATAAACAAATATATACAGGTACTAAATACAAATACAGATACAAAAAGTAAATATACAAAAGCATAAGCCACATCCAAAGTGTCTGTCACACAAACGTTCTCCAACATTTTGTCCCGATTTAGTCACTCAACTTTTAGGTAACCTGCTAATCTGTAACACCAGGCCAAATCCTAGGTCCTCAATAGCCAAATTTGAAACCCTAGGGGTTGGAATTGCCAAGTCCCCAAAGTTCAAGGGTTAGAAAGGAAAATTGTGAAAATAATTGGTAGTGGACCGCTACCATATTCCTTAATGGTTAGATATTGGCTACATGGTTGGGTAGCGGACCGCCACCACTTGGGTAATGGTCCGCTAACCGCAATCTAGCCGTAACTTCTCGTGATGCCACGTGTCCAGTGACTAAGCTCCGAATTCTAACAAATGAACTGGTCATGATAATTATCTTCACCAGCATTATGGTTAAATGTTTTGATACTGTATTTGCCAAATGAAACTGGTCATGATAATCATCTTTACCAGCGTTCGCGCTGACGTTTTATTTTCCAAATGTTTTTAAGGTAATCAATGATTATAAGGCTAGTCCTACGGGATAGTCTTGGGGATAAAGGTGTACATAAACTATTTTGACAGGGTTATGTGCTAGTAGCATGGAGATAACTCTGCAGTGATAAGAAACAAGAGGAGATATTTAGGATGACTATTTCCTAGATATGGATACTCCCTTATACACAAGGTTAGGTGTCGCAGGTAAAACCCTTAGATACCAATGCTGGAATAGCTTGGTATTGGACAGGGTTAACTCCCCAGGCACATGCCAACTACCTTGTGGCTCTAGTTTTACCCTGCTTACGCAGGTGACATGTAAATGGTCGTGGACCATGGTTTTGTACAAAAAGGGGTATTTAAATCCCCAATGAAATGAAATGGTATTTTATTTATCCCCGGATTTGGAAAATATACAATATCAACCCTCGGGTTGTGATTTATTACAAGTTCGACCCAAAAGCATTTTCGCTACTATACTAACTCTGATTTTCTAAATAAAATAAGATTGGAGGTGCCAATCTTGTCACACGCCCAGGGTGTCCTGAAACCGGGGTGTGACAGGTTGGTATCAGAGCCCAAGGTTTTAGCGAATTAGATACTAGTCTTAGTATTTAAGCTTTAACCATAATTTTAGCCATAATACCTCAAAGATTAAGATAAGGATACTGGACTTAGTATCTAAGTTTTGATTATCATGAGGACATAATACCCAATTAAGATAGTTACTAATAATCAAGATTTTCAGGATGTCTGAAGAATCTAACGTGCCTTATTTTGATCCTAACCGTACAATTAAAAAAGAAACACCTAAGCGTCCTCCTTACGGATCTCAGATGATGCCAACTCCAATTCCTGATGATAATGATCCTTTCATTATAGATTTAGATACTCCTACCCCTGAGTATCATCCTCAATCATACGAAGATGAGAGTTCTTGGATGGATTCCAGTTCTAATTTTAGTAACTGGCAGTTTACCACTCCTCCACCAGTAGAAGATCAGGTTGGGCCAAGTACGTCCCGAAAGCCTAGAATGAGAATAGGAATGCCTACTGAATGATTTTCTATCCCTTCTACTGAAGTAGAAGAACCATTTCAAAATGTACCAATGGAGGAAACATCCGAAGAATAATCTCAGCGGTATGCTCCTGTATCTGAAAATCCTGAGGATTATCCCTTTTATAATCCTAATTCTCCTGTTATGTATGATCCATATATATACCCTGAACCAATGTATGGTGGCCCACATCAAGATTACTTCCAATCGCCACCAGAATACCAGAATGTTTATAATGATATATTGTACGGTATTCGTGAACCTTTCATCTCCCACAGAATGTTTAGATTGTTCGTTGCGCCAAACAGACTAAATAAACAGGGAAAGAATTATGAACAAGTCTAGAACGTAGTTCTACGGTCAACAAGTATATGAATTTGGAAAAGATCTGAAGATCCTTGGAAGAGAACTGGTGAAGGACTAAAACTTTGTTGTACTTTTATGATTCTACTTTCTTGTAATATATTTTAATAAGATATCATTTTATTATTTTACAGATATGGTTGGAAAAGGTAAAGGTCGTAGTTTTCTTCGTAAGTTTGCTCTGGCAAATTATTTCAAACGTAAGACTAATGAGACTACTATAGAAGATAATGAAGAAACAGAAAGTTCTACTTTTAAAAGTCTTGGAGAAATAGGAAACCCTAGTATTCCTTATAATCCTTCGATAAGTTTCCATTCTGCTCCAACTGCTGGAAGTTATAATATTACTCCAGTATACTCACAAAATTTTCACGAGGTACATACCGAGATACCTTATGAAAATAAATGTGATCCCGAAGAAGAAGAACGAGCCAATTCTAATAAATTTTACGTACCTTATTATGAAAATATTCCTACTATTCGTATAAACGAAAATACGTCTGGAAGTGAAAGAGAAAAAAACGCTGTTGAATCGAATAGCCGAGCTGGAAAGAGAAAAAGCTGAAGTCGAAGCTCGAAATGCTTTACTAGTCCAAGCTTTGGAAGAAAAGGAATTTATAGGGACAATAACTTCGACATGTATACATCTTCTTGTAAATATATCATTATCAATAAAAAGTTGTTTCTAATTCCAAAACTTTCAACGTGTTAGAATGTTGAAAAGTGGACCATCTAACAACACTAGAGGCAAAAAGAAACAAGCTATGGAAAATGTCACTACTGAGCCAGAAGCTCAAAAGGCGGAATTAACAACAATGATTGATGCCGGAAAAGAAAAGGCAATTCCGAAGATAGTAGCGGCTATTGAAGAAGCCAAAGCTACTAAGAAACGGGAATCTGTTTTATTAAAATCCAAAACAAAAGAGAGTGAGAATGAGGTTTCTACCCCTCAATATTCCAAGCATACTAAGGGTAGACATTCAAATCACCCTTCAAAATACACTAAAGGAGGTCATTCAAACTTCCATAGTAAATCTACCAAGAGGACCTGCTAGGAAGGTCATGGTTCTTCTGTAATCAGTCCGAAGGACAGATATGAACCTATGTATAAGAGGCAAAGGAATCTTGGATGTTGTTACAAGAATTTCCAAGACTGCAAACCCTATGAGTTTGTAGGAAAAGAAGGAGCTATAGCTGCACTGAGGTGGCTAGAGAAAACCGAGTCAGTTCTAGCAATAAGCAACTGTCTTGAGGAAGACAAAGTGCTTTATGCTTCAAATTTGTTCAGAGACCAAGCATTGGAATGGTGGAATCAAGTCATATCCGCCAAAGGCCGAGATAGGGCATATGCCATGGGTTGGTCTGTTTTTAAGGAAAGAGTAGAAAAGAAATTTTGTCCAGTAAATGAAAGAGAAAGGATTGAGCATAATTTTCTGAATTTAAGAATGATGGGTACAAACCATCAAGAATATGTGACAAAGCTATTTGAGTATGCAAGACTGATGCCTCATTTAGCAACCCCTGAATCAAATTTCATCCAAAGATATATCTAGGGTTTAGTTTTAGAAATTTGAGATTTAGTGAAAGCCGCTAAACCTGAATCAATTGACGATGCCATTGAATTAGGTGCTAGCTTCACGGATGGCTTGATCAAGAATAGAGAAGAGTTGAAGAAAAAAGATAACACGCACCAAAACAGAAACGAGCAAAAATGATCCGAAAATAATTTCAGTCGCAAAGATACTCGTTTTTCTGCTCCTGAATGCCGTTTATGCAAGAAGAAACATTACGGTAAATGTGGTGCAAGGCCTTTTTGCAACACATGTAAAATTCCTGGGCACTCAAATGAGAATTGTTACAAAAGCAAGAAGCCCATTGTTTGTTACGGTTATGGAGAACCGGGGCATATCAAAATCCAATGCCAAAAGACAAAAGAAGCAGGACCATCTGGAGCTAAACCTGCAGAAGGCGTTAAGAAAAACTCCAGGGCATTTGTTTTAAATGCAAATGAAGTAGCCAAAATGCCAGACGTCATTACCGGTACGTTTCTTGTCGAAAATATCTATGCAAAGGTTTTATTTGATTCTGGTGCAAATCAAAGCTTTATAAATGTTAAATTATGTAAACTGTTGAATAAACCTTTAGTTAGATTAGAAAAATCTTATGAGGTTGAAACTGCTAATGGAGATCTAGTTAGAATCTCTAGTTCCTTAAATGACTGTAAGATTTCTTTATCTGGACATGTCTTGTCTATGCAATTGTTGCCTATGACTCTAGCTGGATTTGACGTTGTTCAGGGAATGGATTGGTTATCTGTCAACCAAGCCCAAATATTTTGTGACAAGAAATCTATTGAGATTCGTGTGCCTGATGGTAAGAAAGTTACTATCCAAGGAGATAAAAATTCCAATTCAGTTGGAATAATATCATTCCTTAAGGCAACAAAATGTCTGAACAAGGGATGCCTTGCCTACCTTGTATCAGTAACAACTAAAAAGGAAGCAAAGTTGTTAAAGGATGTACCAGTAGTATCCGAGTATCCGAAAGTATTCCCGGAGGAACTACCTGGATTACCGCCAGAAAGAGAAGTTGAGTTTAGAACTAATCTGGTACCAGGAACAGCTCCAATAGCTAAAGCACCGTACATATTAGCACCAATTGAAATGGCTGAACTAAAGAAACAATTAGAGGAATTGTTGGACAAAGGATTCATAAAACCGAGTTCTTCACCTAGGGGAGCTGTAGTGTTATTTGTTAAAAAGAAAGACGGATCAATGCGCATGTGTGTGAACTGAACAAAGTCACAATTAAGAACATATATCCTCTTCCTCGAATTGATGATCTGTTTGATCAACTTCAGGGAGCCTGTTGATTCTCAAAAATTGATCTTCGTTCAGGATATCACCAATTGAAAGTACAAGAAAAAGACATATCCAAAACTGCATTCAGAACAAGATATGGACATTATGAGTTCACTGTCATGCCATTTGGACTCACTAATGCTCCAGCAGCATTTATGGATATGATGAATCGAATCTGTAAACCTTATTTGGATAAGCTTGTATCGTATTCATAGACGATATACTTATTTATTCAAAGAATAAGGAAAATCATACAGATCATTTGAGAATAATTCTTGAATTACTCAAGAACGAGAAATTGTATGCCAAATTCTCAAAATGTGAATTTTGGTTACCAGAAGTACAATTTCTTGGGCATATGATAAATGCCAATGGAATTCAAGTTGATCCTGCTAAAATTGAGGCAATTACTAAATGGGAAGTCACGAAAACACCAACCGAAGTTCGGAGTTTCTTAAGTTTGGCTGGATATTATAGGAGTTTTATCCAGGACTTTTCCCGAATTGCAGTCCCTCTTACTTCCTTAACAAGAAAATCTGTGAAATACGAATGGGGACTAATGCAGGAAGAAGCTTTTGAGCTGTTGAAACGAAAACTAACAAATGCTCCAATATTGGCTTTGCCAGATGGAACAGAAGACTTTGTAGACTATTGTGATGCTTCACACACTGGTCTTGGTAGTGTGCTAATGCAAAGGAACAAAGTCGTTGCATATGCATCCCGGAAATTGAAAACTCATGAACAGAATTATACGACTCATGATTTGGAGTTAGGCGCTATAATTTTTGCATTAAATTATGGAGACACTATCTCTATGGTGTCAGATTCACTGTGTTCACTGATCATAAAAGTTTGAAATATATATTTGGTCAGAAGGAGTTGGACATGATACAGAGAAGGTGGTTAGAAATCTTAAGTGATTATGACTGCGAGATCTGTTATCATGAAGGCAAAGCTAATGTAGTGGCCGATGCCTTAAGCCGAAAGGAAAGAGAGAGACCTAAAAGAGTACGTGCTTTAAGACTCGAATTGAAATTCGATCTTCTCGAACAAATTAAAGAAGCATAGAAGACAGCTTTAGAAGAAGCTAATATTAAACAAGAAAATCTGGGAAAGATGATTAATTTATTAACCAAAGGAAATGATGACTTCGAGCTTGTGTAATAGACATTGGGGGAAGTTGGGATGACCACTTACCTCTAATGGAATTCTCACACAACAATAGTTATCACACCAGTATCCAAGCTGCCCCATTTGAAGCCTTGTGTGGCAGAAAATGCAAAACTCCGGTCTGCTGGGCAGAAATTGGAGAAAATCAATTGTTAGGACCTGAAATAGTTCAGGAAACAACTGACAAAGTGTTACAAATCCGTGAACGTTTGAAAGCAGCTCATGATAGACAGAAAAGTTATGCTGATAAGCGTCGTAAACCATTAGAATTTTCTGTGAGTGACCGGGTATACTTAAAAGTCTCACCCTGGAAGGGTGTAGTACGATTTGGAAAGAAAGTAAAACTTAGTCCAAGATTTGTTGGACCATTTAAGATTCTGAAAATAATCGGACCAGTTGCATATCAGCTTGACTTACCAGCAGAAATGAACGGTGTTCATGATGTCTTCCATATGTCAAACCTGCGAAAGTGTTTGGCCGATGAAAGTCTATTAATGCCTTTGCAAGATGTAAAGGTGAACCCAAATATTAAATTCATTGAACAACCTCTGCAAATTGAGGATCGTCAGGTTAAAATGCTAAAAAGGAAGAGGCTGGTGTTGGTAAAAGTAAGATGGAACTCCAGACGTGGACCTGAATTCACGTGGGAACGGGAGAGTGAAATGAAAAAGAAATATCCACACCTATTTCAATAAATCTCGAGGACGAGATTTGAATAAAGGTGGGGAGGATGTAACACCAGGCCAAATCCAAGGTCCTCAATAGCCAAATTTGAAACCCTAGGGTTTGGAATTGCTAAGTCCCCAAAGTTCAAGGGTTAAAAATGAAAAATTGTGAAAATAATTGGTAGCGGACCGCTACCATATTCCTTAACGGTCCGCTATTGGCTGCATGGTTGGGTGGCGGACCGCCACCACTTGGGTACCGGTCCGCTAGCCGCAATCCAGCCGCAACTTCTCGTGATGCCACGTGTCCAGTGACTAAGCTCCGAATTCTAACACGTATCTTAGTGGCGGACCGCCATGCCCTCAGTAACGGTCCGCCAGCCGCAATCCGAGGATCGGTCCAATCAAGAAGGGACGCGTAGGGCTGACGCATGCCCTGGGCGGTAGCGGACCGCTACCACCCTGGCTAACGGTCCGCTACGGGTCCTATCAGACAACTATAAATAGAAGCCAACGGCTTCTCATTTTTACACATTTCCAACCAACCTCAAGTGCTCCAAGCTTTCTAGAGACCAGCCTCCTCGTTTCACGTGCCCTCATTTCGGTAAAATATCTGACTTCGCTTATTTCCGCACTTTCGATTATTTCAATATTCGTGCGTTAAGATTCTAATCTAATTTAGAACTTGCTTTAAGGTTTACACTAAGCTTATACGGATTACCTGAGACAAGACCAAGCTACTGTTAAGGTGAATATGTTTATCTGTCTTTTATTTTCAAACTTTGAAAGTTTTACGTTTACGAAATGGCAATACTGGTATTCAAAAGTTTGATGTATAAGGGCGTCTACGTAAAACATTCAGGCCATAAGTATATGTAAAACTTGATCAAGGGATACACGCTTTATGGGTGAAATTCCCATATTGGGGTTGATAATTGTCTGTAACTGGATGTAAGACGGGGTCTCAGTTAAGGGACATCGCAATAAGTAAGTCTGGTAATGCCAGCAGTCCTTTTACGGAAATTATTGGTGTATATAGTAGTTGTACACTCAGATGAAATAGTTCTGCTGGATGGTAGATTGTACCCGCATTATGGTTAAATGTTTTGATACTGTATTTGCCAAATGAAACTGGTCATGATAATCATCTTTACCAGCGTCCGCGCTGACGTTTTATTTTCCAAATGTTTTTCAGGTAATCAATGATTATCTAAGGCTAGTCCTACGGGATAGTTTTGGGGATAAAGGTGTATATAAAATATTTTGACAGGGTTATGTGCTAGTAGCATGGAGATAACTCTGCAGTGATAAGAAACAAGAGGAGATATTTAGGATGACGATTTCCTAGATATGGATACTCCCTTGTACACAAGGTTAGGTGCCGGAAGGTAAAACCCTTAGATACCAATGCTAGTATAGCTTGGTATTGGACAGGGTTAACTCTCGAAGCACAGGCCAGCTATCTTGTGGCTCTAGTTTTACCTTGCTTACGCAGGTGACATGTAAATGGTCGTGGACCATGGTTTTGTACAAAAAAGGGGTATTTAAATCCCTACTGAAATAAAAAGGTATTTTATTTATCCCCGGATTTGAAAAATATACAATATCAACCCTCGGGTTGTGATTTATTACAAGTTCGATCCAAAAGCATTTCTGCTGCTAAACTAACTCTGATTTTCTAAATAAAATAAAATTGGAGGTGCCAATCTTGTCACACGCCCAGAGTATCCTGAAACCGGGGTGTGACATAATCAAATATTTTTTACCTGTTTAATAGGTTTCCATGCTAACGTGACATTTATTTTTCATTTTTTTAATATGCTAGCGTGGAATTAATATATATATATATATATTTTAAAATTAAAAAAATTCTTTCTTATTCTTTCGAAAACTCATTACTCACGTGATGTTTCGAAAAAAATTATTTTTAGAAAGATTTTTTTATTTTAAAATAAAAAAATTCATTAATTACACACTAGCATATTAAGAAAACGAAAAATAAATGTCACGTCAGCATGTTAAATGCCACATCAGCATTGAAACCTGTTAAACATTTAAAAAATATCTGATTAGCAGGTTACCTAAAAGTTAAATGACTAAATCGAGACAAAAAAAGTTTGAGTAACTTAATTGTAACAGTTTGAAAATAACATGACTTGTTTCTATTGGCTAATCTCTAGAGTATTTAGGGGGTGTTTGGGATGTTTATTTAACTCCAAAAGTGTTTTTTTTGTCAAAAGTGATTATTGACTTATAATGTTTCCAAAATGAGTTTTTAAATAAATGTTTGTATTAGCTTTTGTGGTGGAAAAAAACCAATAAGTCGATAAGTTATTTTTTAAAAAGTGTTTAACTTGGTTTTTTCATGTAAAATGACCAAAATATACATTCTTATGTATTTAAAAATATTTACTAATTTACATATCTATGTCTATACTATATAATAAATAAAGGTTTTGGTATGCCACCACCGCCATATTCAATCTCATCATTATTTTCTCGCTTCTATCTCTTATTTAATGGCACCCATATCTTTTAATAAATTACTAATTATACTAATAAAACACGTTTATTTTAAATTATCCTTTATTATAAAAAAACTTTGAAATCTAACTATGTAATTTTTATTTTCAATTAAATAGTAAATGAAAGTCAAATTACATCAAATAGTAATTGACGTATTTTCGAAACCCAATTATATATTATTACTAGTTTAGAACCTGTGTACTACACAGGGTGAAAAAATATTAATACATAAGTTTCTTAAGTATTTATATATATATATATATATATATATATATATCTTATAGGTGAAAAAATATAATACATATAGTAACAATAGAAAACAAAATAAAAAAATATGTAAAAATTAATATATAATTGATTTTCAAAAATACTTTATATACTATTCAGTGTAATTTGACTTTCATTTACTATTTGATTGAAAACATAAGATATATTACATTTCAAAATTTCTTATAATATGAGATAATTTAAAGTAAATATGTTTTATTAGTATAATTAATAGTTTATTTAAAAATATATTATTATTATTTGTTTTATATCCTTAGTATATGTATAATAATACATTTTTACACCTTTAAAATACATAAATAAAATTTGAGAAATTTATGTATTGATATTTTTCACCCGTGTGTATTACACGGGGTCTAAGCTAGTGTAAAGTATACACATAAAGATTTAAAATTTTTATTTATTGATATTTTTCACCCTATGTGTATACACGGGATCTAAACTAGTAATACTATATAGTTAATAATGTTTTTGGACAAAAATTATAATTTTAAAAAAATTACAAAATATTATATACTTAGTGGTGGTAGGTGGAGGTGGTGGGCGGTGGTGGCGGCGGTTGTGTAGGTAATGGCGGTGGCGGTGGTGGACGGCGAGCGGTGATGGTGGTAGAGGAAGGTGGTGGTGGTGGGTGGCAGTGGTGGTTGGTGACGATGGTGGTGGGTGGCGGTGATGGTTGTGGGTGGCGGTGGGTAGCAGTGGTGGTGCTGGGCAGCGAGCGGTGATGGTGGTTGGCGTTGGGTGGCGTGGTGGTTGGTGGCGGTGGCAGGCAGTAGTGGTGGTTGGTGGTGGTGGAGCGATTGTAATTGTAGGGTAAATGGTGGAGATAAATTGTTAATTTTTTGTTCAAAAAGTCAAAAGTCAATTAAAAAGACATGATTTATGGCTTTTGGAAAACACATTTTTAACTATTTCAAAAAGTCAAAATAAAAAGAATTTTTATGATTGTCAAACACTTTTTTTAATTTATTAAAAATCCAATAACTCATTTTCAAATTCAATCTCAAACATTTTTTTACATTTTTAATTTTGATTTTAATTTTAAAATTAAAATATGTGTTTATTTTAATGTCACCAGTAAAGAAAGAAGAGAAGAGAAACCCTACAACTCACAAATCTAAAACCCTTGTGGCCGTCGGCAAGATCCCTGCTCGTGAACTCCGACAGAAATGGCATGGCGTGGTTCCATCTCCAGGGTAATGATGTCCACCGCAAGAACCTCATCTTTCCGCTCTACCGCTCCCCTCCCTCGCCTCCGTCCACCGGTTTCCGCTCCACGTTTCACCTCGCGCCGCTTCGGCAACCCTAGGTATGTTTCAACCGCGATTATCTTCCATCAATCTACTCGTTTTCCAGTGTTCACATCCTCCGTTCAATCTATCAGGACCTTGGGAGAATTAGGATGCGCACAATCTCTGCTGCCGCTCGCCGTAGCGCGGCTGACGTCATCACACCTTACGGTCAATGTGCGCGCGTTTTGCGAGCTGTCTCATGGTACCTTCTGCCGCTCTTGTCAGGATCGCTAGTAGTGAGTCTTTTGCTGTTTCTAGGGCACACATGGAGATTATCATGTCTGAATGAAACTAAAATTAATAACTTATAAACCTAATTTGATAGGTTTTTAGGTGTATGGACTTAGTTAATTGTGTGATGCTTGATGTTAAATTTATCATCCTTTGTTTGTTATGTTTGATTTTAAGTTTTATTGATCTGTGAGAATTTTAAGAAGGAATGGGATTGGGATTTGTTGATTTATTGGTAGGGTTGAATGGAAAAGATGGGTGATATGAAGGAATTTCGAGCATCAAAAGGAAGTACAGGCATACAGCATTGTAGGTTTCTCATTTTTTTTCTTGTTTTTATCTTTTCTGTAACCTTTGCCATGCTGTGTAGCACAAGTTTCCAACGCGTAGAGAATTTTTTTTAGTTTTTAGGGTTTTTTCTATTTTAAACAGATGTTAGCTCAACTTACGAAGGAACCACTGTTTTAGGTAGCGTATTACGCATAAAAGTTAATGGGGATGATGGTCTGTCTTTCATTTTCATTTAGATCATTTGAGTAGGAAGATTAAGTCTTATTTGATAACTTTTCAGATGGGTTTAAGTCTTTTTTCTATTGAAGGTGTATTTCCCCTAATAGCAACCAAGTTTTTTCGGTGTTCCACTAAATTTCCGTACTTTTTTTTACAACAAAGACCACTCAAGTTTTAATATCGTTCCAATCTTGTGAAATTTTTATATAAATGTAAAAAAATCTTAAAATTAAGTGACCTAAACGGTGTTGGCAATCAGAACTTGAAGAACACTGAAAAACAACTCAACAATTTGTGGGAACTACCACGACCCTTTCTATGTATTATCAAGCAACCAAAAACTCACACTTTTACAAGACTCCTTAGATTCCTACTTAGACTAAAATCTTAACCTACTTGACCAAGTTTCACAACTTGCACAACTAGACTAGAGTTCATTAGGATCTTTGACAAGTTGCAAACTTTATTTTCCAAGATTTGCTAAATTCTTTTAATTTTATCTATTCTTTCTTTTTTAAATAATTTATCAAGAGTGAATTTAACAAATAGAAGATATATGAAACTTGGTTACTTTTTAGTTATTATTTTTTCAAGTTTAACCTTAAATAGGAGGTAATTGTGAAGAAAAAACTCAGTAAATAATAACCAAGTTTCATAATGGTTCTATATAAGTCAACTTGAAAAAAATAAGCACTAAATAGTAGCCAAGGTTCATATATCTTTCATTTATGTCACTTGATCTTTTAAAAATAAATTTAAATTTACATGATTGGAACAATATTGAAACTTAAGTGGTTTTTGTTGTTAGAAGAATGTACAAGTGACTTTAATGGAACAATATGGAAACTTGGTTATTATTTCATGATTTTATCTCCTTTAAAAATCCATGAATTGGTGTCTTGTTGACTTGCAAAGTATTGTTTTTTTATGAATTTTATGCATTCACTATAGAGTTCTAGTTAAGACTTGATACAGTAAACCGTCTATTATTACTGGAACCCTTTTGGGGGGAAGAGAGGTAGACGGGTCATGCTAGTTGTAAAAATCTCAAATTGTGTTCTGTGTTCTTTTTAAAACTGATTCTTATTATGCCAACATGAAATTGTCATACCATGGGGTTAGATTATGCATCCCAAGTGATCAAACCACTAGAGATTATCTGTTGTCTAAGATAAAAGTGGATAATGAGGTTTCTTGTTCCTGGCTGCATATATGCTTTGCAATATGGTACTTTTAGCCTAGAGTATTATTTCTATGATTTCACACGATTCTTGTAATAAATCAATTGTATGATTGTTTTTTTGTATGACTGTCGTGGGTATAAATAATTGAATACATGAATTGTATTATACTGTGCATGGTCAAAACTAAAACAGATTATGAAATTTTGTGTGATGCAGGTACTTGATGACTCGTTGGTTAGGCAAGGCTTGCAAAGAGTGTTAGGGGCAGTGGTTTCATCCACTGGAGAGGTTTTTGTGTCTTTGGAATTGGATTATTTAATAAGATTTAGATGTTTTTGCATCTTATTTTCCCAGTAAGCAGCGGTGGATTTTAAACAATGTTTTTTGGTTCTTATTTTTTGTTTCCTAATATGTTATTTGTTAAGCCTCATATTGTGCCAGATTGAAGAATCTTGACCAACATCACAATTATAGACTTATAGTTTATCTGTTAACTTTTGATTCTTTTTAGAAAATTATAGGTGTTATCTACATTTAAATATTCTTGTTTTGAGAAATTAAGAAATCTGAAAATCAGTTCTCAATAGGGCTGTAAACGAACTGGACCGAACAAACTCTTGTTCGTTTAGCATTTAACTTATTCATGAACGATTCACGAACACTAACTGAATGAAATTTCATGTTCGTGTTTGTTTATTAAGGAAATGGATTTGTTAACGAACGAAACCGAACGAAACTGTGTTTGGGACTTTTGATATCGTGTTCGTTCATTTAAAAATGAACATTTAGTAGGATCATTTTAATATCAAGTTTTATATACCTGTATCAAACTTGTTAGGTTAATCTTGTCGGGTCAAGTCGGTTTAGCAAACGGGTCACGAGTTTTTGTATATGGGTCAGATATGGCTCCAGATTTGCAGCAAAGGGTTGGTTAGAGGTTGACTGAATTTCATGGTTATGAATGTTGAAATTTGTTGTTAATTAAAGGGAGTAGTGGACCTAGTTTATTTAGCATGTGTATTTTGTTTTTTTACTATAAATAGGAGTAGGAGTTCAGGCTTTTCTAGTAACCTCTTGTATCTTTCATTAAAGTGAAATACACAGAAATATTTAGAGAGTTTTGAGTATGTCGATTCTGGGTCTGAACCAACATTTGGTATCAGAGCCCAGGGCTCGTGAAGACGAAGAAGCCGGTTTGAGAGTCGTTGTTCGGAGAAGAGGGGAACGACCCTCTAATCAGCAAGAAAGAGCTGATTGAAATCAACGAAGAAAGAAAGAAATCGCAGAAGATAAAGAGAAGAGGAAGAAGGCAAGATCGATTATTTTAACCGACAGCAGCAGAAGATGATCTGTGTGATCACGGAGAACAGATTTTGTCGAAATGCTGTGTGAAGCAAAGCAGACCAAAAGGACCATTAATCTGTGTGATTAAGACGAGCAAATCTATGTGATTGAAGATCAACGTGTTATGTGGTGGTGATTATTACCATCGAGAGGAAGAGATAAGCAGCAGCAAGCAGGTTAGGAAAGTTGGGTAATTTAGCTCGAAGCAAGCATCACGGTTGAAAACTAAGAAAGTAGCAACATCTGTCAGCGTTTCTTTGGATAGACATCAATCAGTGGTGGCAGTGTGGTGCAAACCACAACCGGATCTAGAGAATTTTCAGCGGAGTGTGGCTGTCCGAACAACAGCAAACAACAAGTTGTGAAGTGGTGATCGGGAAGCAGCGTACCGGTGGGATTTGACAGCTGAACGAGGGGTTGTTTCGCGGCTGTTCAGTAACGAAACTGAAACGAGTGGTAGTGGTATAGGGCTGCCAAATCTGGTTCGCAAGAAAGTAACCGCAAGCAAGTAAGAGAGCAAGAATGAAAGTTCGAAAGCAAGAAATGATAAATAGCAAGCCAACAAGCAAAAAGATACGAAAAAAGCAAGAGAAGTTCGAATCAAGCAAGAGAAAGAACAACAAGAAAAGAAAGCAAGTGATCTAGCAAGAGCAAGAGTACAAGTCGAATCTTTGTGAATCGATTAAGCAAGAGACAAACAAAGTAAGGTGTTAGCATAATAAGTCTGATATGGGCCTTAGCCCATTTAGCTTTCTATTTAATGTTTGCTTTGAGTTCATTTGTAAGTTAATCTTCATTTGTGTAATATAGAGACTCCATCTTTTCTCTGTCATATTCATTTGTTAACATGGTATCAGAGCCTACTCGATTCATGCTTGATTGAATATTTTTGTTGTCGCTTCCGCTCCGTTGTTGATTTGTTCGTTGTTTGGTTGTTCGTTGTTGAAGGGTAGAGGCTTGATGACGCTTGAATCCGATTTCTTTGTCTCGTGAGGTATCAAAGTTACAGATTTCGTTTTATTTGAACTGATTTGTGTATTTGGAAGAGCTTCTGGACAGATTGACATGTCTAGACCTCGTTTCTGTCCTGTTTAACGAAGTTTGCGGTTTGATCACGAAGTTTGCGGTTTCATCAAGTTTGCGGTAGCTTCGAAGTTTTCGGTTTCTTCGAAGTTTGCGGTTCCCGAAGTTTGCGGTTATTGAAGTTTGCGGTTATCTCAAGTTTGCGGTTTCTTCGAAGTTTGCGGTTCCCGAAGTTTGCTGTTATTGAAGTTTGCAGTTATCTCAAGTTTGCGGTTATTCAAAGTTTGCGGTAATCGAAGTTTGCGGTAATTGAAGTTTGCGGTTATTTTCGGTTCTTCGAAGTATGCGGTTACTTGAAGTTTCGGTTCTTCGAAGTTTGCGGTTATTTGAAGTTTGCGGTTCTTCGACTGTCGTTCATTTTTTTTATAATATGGTTGGTTATTTGAAGTTTGCGGTTCTTTGATAATATGGTTGGTTTTTTTATAATATGCGGTTATTTGAAGTTTGCGGTTCCTCTATCACCAGGTAAACATAAGGTTGGTTGTCGTTGGGTGTATAAGATTAAGACAAAGTCTGATGGCTCTGTTGAACGGTACAAGGCCAGACTTGTGGCAAAAGGATATTCGTAAACGTATGGTATGGATTATGAGGAGACCTTTCACCTGTGGCAAAAATGACAACAGTTCGTACTTTAATTGTTGTTGCATCCGTTCGACAATGGAAGATCTGTCAAATGGAAGTCAAAAATGCTTTTCTGAATGGTGATCTTCATGAGAAAGTTAACATAACTCCACCCCCGGGAATAGCTCATCAGCCCGGTGAAGTTTGTCGGCTTCGAAAAGCTCTATATGGACTCAAACAGGCCCCTCGTGCATGGTTTGAAAAATTCTATTCAGTCATCACTTCCCTTGGTTTTATTCCTAGCAATCATGATTCAACATTATTTGTTCAATGTACGAATGTTGGACGCATTCTCTTGTCTTTATATGTGGATGACATGATTATTACAGGCGATGATTATGATGGCATTGAATCCTTGAAACGTGACTTGGCCCATCATTTTGCGATGAAAGATTTGGGGCTATTATGGTATTTTTTGGGGATTAAGGTAGCTCAATCTAAAAAGGGATATCTTCTCTATCAGACGAAGTACATTTCTGATATGTTTCAGCGTGCTGAAACCAATGCACGTTACTCTCCCACTGATGGTGTTCCTCTGTGTGACATCCGAATTTTTTTTTTTAATTTTCGGGACAAAAATTCTTTCAACTAGGGGATGATGTGACAATCCGAACTTTGGAATTAACTCCATTAGCAAATTCCGTTAAGTCTTAACCTAATTAACTCAAATCTCAAACCTTAGGGACTAATCCTGTCATTATTCCAACTCAAAATATAGGGATTAGTTATGTAATTAACCTATACTCAATATGTTGACTAAAAAAAAATCAAAATTGAGGAATTTTATCTCTGTTGACTTTTAAAAGTCAAACCCACGAATTCTTGGCTTGAATTGGAACTCATAATTCGCTAATCACTCAAATTCGTAACTGAACCATCTTAAATTGCAATAAACGACCATCATTGAGCAGTTTAACATCATTATTATACACAAATTAATCCCAATTACGAGCTTTAAACCGAAACCGTCGAGTTCATCGCCATTTCTCACCAATTCGATTAATTCGTCTACCATTCTCTCAATCGAGCATTTGCACACGTTAGACGAGCCTCCCAGAAGCTTCTGCATATACCAATTTGGTCGGAGGAGTGGTCGGAGACACCAAGTACCAAACCCGTCACCATCGGCACCTGTTCTAGTCGTATACTATCAATCCGATATCCATACTGGTAATTACCTATACCATTAGTTTCGTTTCAGTCTCTAGAATAAAAACCCTATGCTAATAGGGGCGTACATTGTCGAATTCCACTCAAACCGATTCTAGGGTTCTTCGGAAGTTTGATCGAACCCTAATCAAATCACCACCTTAATCAAATTAAATCACAGGGCTAGACTTGCAATGACTCATTTGTTGAAAGCCCTATCATGAGCTGAACAAAGTAACAATCAAAAAGAAAGACAGGACTTTCCGCATGTGCATCGACTATTGTGAGCTGAACAAAGTAACAATCAAAAATCGTTATCCTCTACCTAGCATAGATGATCTCTTTGATCAACTCCAAGGATCAAGCTTTTATTCCAAGATAGATCTTGGATCTGGTTACCATCAATTGAGAGTCCGAGAGGAGGATATTTCCAAGACTGATTTCAGGACTAGGTACGATCACTATGAGTTTATGGTCATGCCATTCGGACTAGCCAGCGCACCTGTAGTGTTCATAGACATCATGAACCGTGTGTGTACCAAGTGCACCATTTACACCGATCACAAAAGTCTTCAGCACATATTCGAACAAAAGGAGTTGAACATCTGACAACGTCGTTGGATCAAACTTTTGAACGACTATGACTGTGCTATCAAGTATCATCCGGGCAAGGCTAGTGTAGTAGCCGATGCCCTAAGCCGGAAAGAAATTAAACCCAGACGAGTTCAAGCATTTCAACTAACTAGCCATCCTGGACTACCGATCAGATCCGTAGTACTCAACTTGAAACCCTGAAAGAGGAAAACCTACCGTTAGAATACACTCGTGGTATGGAGAACCAACTTGAATTTAAATCGGACGGTATTCGCTACTTTACGGAGTGAATATGGGTTCCAAAGTATGGGAACTTAAGGGAACTTGTAATGGATGAATTTCATAAATCGCGCTATTCTATTCATCCTGGTTCCGAGAAGATGTATCATGACCTAAAGGTTCTCTATTGGTGGCTGAGCATGAAAACTCCACAGTTAAGCGTGCTCGGGTGAGAGTAATCCAGGGATGGGTGACCCCTGGGAAGTTTTCACCCTAGCAACCAAAAACAAATCCGTGAGCTCTTAGAGGCAAAACGGACAATATTGTTGGTACGAGAGGTCTGATGTTATATAGCCACCTATGTTAGCAAATGCCTGACCTGCTCGAAGGTCAAGGTCGAACACCAAAAACCTTCTGGTTTGCTCCAACAACCAGAAATTTCAAAGTCGAAATGGGGAGCAGGTTTCCATGAACTTTATCACTATACTACCCCGAACTCCTACCGGATGCGACACCATCCAGGTAATCGTCGAACGTTTGACGAAATCCGCTCACTTCTTGGCAATCAAAGAGACTGACAAAATGGAGAAGCTTACTCGTGTTTACTTAAAGGAAGTGGTCTCTCGGCACAGGGTGCCAATTTCTATCATCTCGGATCGTAACGCACGATTCACCTCACGTTTCTGGTAAACTTTACAAAAAGCTTTAGGCACGCGTTTAGATACGATCACGGCATACCAGCCTCAAATAGATGGCCAGACTGAACGCACTACTCAAACTCTTAAGGACATGCTACGAGCTTGTGTGATTGATTTCGGTAACAATTGGGAGTCCCACCTACCTCTGGTGGAGTTCTCCTACAACAACAGTTATCACACTAGCATCAAAGCAGCTCCATTCGAGGCATTATACGAAATGTCGATCCCCTATTTGTTAGGCTGAAGTTGGGGATAGCCAACTTACGGGTTCTGAACTAGTGTTATAAACCCCTGAAAAGATCGTTCAAATTAGAAACTGTATGGCGGCAGCTCGTGATCGTCAAAAGACCTATGCCGATAAGCGTCATAAACCGTTAGAGTTTCAAGTAGGCGACATGGTCGTATTAAAAGTCTCACCTTGGAAAGGTGTAATTCGTTTTGGGAAATGAGGTAAACTAAAAACCCTCGTTGTGTTGGACCGTTCAAAATAGTAAAGAGAATTGGCCCAGTAGCGTATCAAATGGACCTACCGGAAGGACTTAGTGGTGTACACTACGTCTTTCATGTCTCGAACTTGAAGAAATGTCTAGTAGACGAGTCATTCGCGGTTCCTCTTGAAGAACCGGTCGAAATCATGGATAAGGAAGTCAAAACGCTCAAACACAGTAAGATCCCTATTGTCAGAGTTCGTTGGTGCTCGAAACGTGGACTGGAATTCACATGGGAGCGCGAGGATCAGATAATGTCACACCCTCAGTTTCAACTAACGGAGTTTTACCGTTTGGGAAGTGACAAACTAGGATCTCAGTCATCAGTTACATTGAACGACACTATATGGGACATAAATGTAATATCATAAAAGTTCAGAGTTAAATGCGGAAGCGTATAAAGAAAGCAAATGCGCAAAACAACGCGCCCAAGTCTAACAATAATGGAAACATAATAAATGATCAGAAGATTGACAATTATTGAATACATCATGTTGACACCGTGCATGTCCTAACGTGCACCTGTGCCTTAGCTTAACGTCCTGAGAAAACATGTAAGAAAAGTGTCAACACGAGGTTGGTGAGTTCACAGGTTTTAGTTTGTGACAAAGTTCATTAGGTTAATGTGCATTCAATATATAAATCAATAGGTAGCTAACCCATAAGCATGTTAACTAATGCGCTCGCAACCGACAGCTGACTGTTTATATGCCTCCCACCATCATGGTGCATGTTTAGGTCAATATTGCACCCGTTCGACCTCCAATCGAGTTAGCGCGACTAACGCGGGTGAGGTTTGTCAAACCCAGTAGTACTACTCAAATTACCTCGCTATGTTCATATTAACGGTCCGATGTGAGGACTTAAAGGATAATGTGTACACATAGTCATACAAGTGATATCATATATGAATTACAAAAATCAAAAGCATTTACGACATGTTTTCTCCCCCAGTTTAAAAACAGTAAAAAGCGGCCGTGAAAACTCACCTGCGTTGCGTTGTAGGTAGTATCACACAAGTAAGAGATTTGGAACCTCAAGTGCTAGCCACGGCTTACGTATGCCCTAGAATTATAAACACATAAGTTAGGGACATATGAGATTTGTAACGACGACACGGAAGATTAGGACGTCTGAACACATTTTAAGGATCAATGAGTAGGCGAACGTGTCCACGGGAATATAGGGTTTCTTAATATAATAATTAAGATAAAAGCGTTACATGTCGAATGTTAAAAACGAATAATATTAAATAAATAAATAAATTTGTACGTTTGAGTCGTTTATAAAAGTTAGGAAAATAATATAATTTAATATATTATTTTTAGATTCATAGGATTAACCCAATAATCACTTGTGTGAGAAAATAATAAATATATTATTTTTAATCGAATGTGTAAACGTGGGTAAATAATATAACAATTATATTATTTTAGTTTAAAATGTCACACGAGTTAATTAAACAATACGAAATAATATAAAAATATATATTATTTAATAATAGGAGTCACGGGTTTGAAAACAATATAAACATATTATTTTAATTGAATCCGTGGTTTGAAAATAATATTTTTAAAAGTGGAAATACTAATAGTTTTAAGTTATAAAACCAAACCCGAGCCTACGGGTTGTTTTCCGGGCTAAAACACTTTAATATAATATTATAATAACATAACAATTGATTTAATAAATAAACAATCAATAAAATAACTATTTAAAATGAAAACAGGGGAGGAGGGTTGGAACCCGGGTCTCCTCCCCATCAGTCCAACGATCTAACCATCACAGCCCGCTAGGGAATCGCAAAGGTATCCGGATTCAATTAGTTTTAATCATTAACGCTCACTGTATGTTCATCCCCTTTATGCAATCCGAATCAAAACTCAACCCGTAATCCCTTGAAATCGATCGCGATTGATCAAGAGATCATAGGGGTTTTGTTCATCAGTGGATTGCGAGTTTGTGGGTGTATTTAATTGCAAAAATACTGAGTTTAAGATCGTTAATTTCTTGATCGAAATGCCGAAACCCTAGATTTCAAGCGTGGAATCGAATTGAGTAATCTTGATAATAAAATTTGTTGGATTCATGGGGCTTTCACTGAATGATGAATCGCGAACCTGACCATGTAATTTAATTGGATTGAAAACGTGTTTAGGGTGAGGTTCGATTAACTAGTTCATACGAAGAACCCTAGATTCTTGTTCTTACCCAATTCGATGTTATAGGACTGAATTAGCATAGGGCTTTCAAAGGATACCTGGTTGCGAAGCTTTCCACATGATTCGATTGAATTGTATATGGGTCTAAGATATAACTCGATTAAACCCGAAATTACGAGAACCCTAGAATCAGTACGCGTTAAATTAGATATCGTAAACCCTGATTATGTTAGGGCTTTCATAGCAGAGATGAAATCGAGTCTAGAGATGTGTTCAACTACCTGATTCGATGTCGAATTGATGGAGATCGGTTAGAACCCAGTCCCGACGTATGCGGGTTAGTCTCCGGTGGTTACCACTTTGATTTCGATCGAATTGGATGGTGTAACAAGTTCTCTGGAAGTCGATTTAGGTGCGCAGGTAGTTGATTGCGATGATGACAACTGAATTTGATCGAATTCGATCGAGATGAAGGGGTTCTTGACAGTTATGAGTTTAATTCCCATTATTGGGTTTAATTCGTAGTAATGTCGATGTTAATTGTCCTAATGGTGAACGTTAATGACTTGAATGAGTATTTCAGTTATAATTCCCAACTGAAATCGGTTATAGCTTGCAAAATAGGCTCAAGAACATACTGGTTGACTTTCAAAAGTCAACAAAATCAAAATTAGGCTAATTACAGATTTAGTCCCTGAATTTTCATGTGTTTAAGTTTGAGATAAGAAAAATTTAGTCCCTGAGGTTTCTAACCGAGTTAACTGAGTTAACAGGAATTTGTCGGGTGTCACATCTTCCCCTAGTTGAAAGAATTTTTGTCCAGAAAATTAAGTTAAATAAAATAAATAAATAAAAAATTTATGCGGTGTCACATCATCCCCTAGTTGAAAGAATTTTCCTCTCGAAAATTAGAATGGTACCTTAAGAGTTCGACGTGGAGTGCTTGAAGAGTTTAGGATATTTGCGCATCATCTGATCCTCACGCTCCCACATGAATTTCAGTCCGCGTTTCGAAATTCAACGGACTCTGACAATAGGGATTTTACTACGCTTAAGCATTTTGACTTCCTTATCCATGATTTCCATAGGTTCTTCGATGAAACGCAACTTTTCATCAATGTGTAGTTTCTCAAGAGGAACCGCGAGTGACTCATCTGCTCGATATTTCTTCAAGTTTGAGACGTGAAAGACGTTGTGTACACGACTAAGTCCTTTAGGTAGGTCCAGTTGATACGCTACTGGTCCGATTCTAATTTGACGATCACGAGCTGCTGCCATACAGTTTCTAATTTGAACGATTTTCTCAGAAGTTTCAAGTACAAGCTCAGGACTTGTCAGTTGACTATCCCCAACCTCGGTCCAACAAATAAGAGAACGGCATTTTCGTTCATATAATGCTTCAAATGGAGCTGCCTTGATGCTAGTGTGATAACTGTTGTTGTAGGGGAACTCCACCAACGGTCGGTGAGACTCCCAAGTGTTACCGAAATCAATCACACAAGCTCGTAACATGTCCTCTAGAGTCTGAATAGTACGATGTATCTATCCATTAGTTTGAGGATGGTATGCTATGCTTATATCTAGACGCATGCCTAAAGCTTTATGTAACGATTGCCAGAAACGAGAGGTGAATCGTGCATCACGATCTGAAATGATAGAGATTGGCACCCCGTGCCGAGAGACTACTTCTTTCAAGTAAATACGAGTAAGCTTCTCCATTTTGTCGATTTCCTTGATTGCTAAGAAGTGAGCGGACTTTGTTAAAGATCGACTATTACCCAAATGGTATCACATCCGGTAGGAGTTCGTGGTAATTTTGTTATAAAGTCCATGGATATCTGCTCCCATTTCCACATGGGAATCTCTAGTTGTTGGAGAAAACCCGAAGGCTTTTGATATTCAACTTTGACCTTTGCACAAGTCAGGCACTTGCTCACATAGGTGGCTATATCGGCCTTCATCTTTGGCCACTAATACAGCACCTTTAGGTCATGGTACATCTTGTCGGAACCTGGATGAATAGAGTAACGAGATTTATGAGCCTCATCCATGACTAGTTCCCTTAAGTTTTCGAATACTGGAACCCATATTCGCTAGGCGAAGTAGCGAATACCGTCAAATTTGACCTCGAGTTGTGCTTCCATACCGCGCGTACCTTCCAGCGGTAGGTTCTCCTTTTTCAAGGTTTTGAGTTGAGCACTACGGATTTTGTCAGGTAATCCAGGGTGAATAGTAAGCTGTAATGCTCGGACTCGTTTGGGCTTGGTTTCCTTTCGACTTAGGGCATCAGCTATAACATTAGCCTTACCCGGATCATTCAAGAACTCGACCCAACGACGTTGTCTCATGTTCAGCTCTTTCTACTCGAAGATATGCTGAAGACTCTTGTGATCGGTGTAGATGGTGCACTTGGTACCGTACAAGTAATGTCTCCATATCTTAAGTGCGAAAATTATGGATCTCAGCTCTAAGTCATGAGTGGTGTAGTTTTTCTCGTGAATCTTTAGTTGACGTGAAGCGTATGCGATCACCTTTTCTCGTTGCATTAATACACAACCCAGACCCTGAATGGATGCATCACAATACACCACAAAATCTTCCGTACCCTCCGGAAGAGCTAGAATAGGTGCACTACAAAGTTTCTGCTTATGATGCTGGAATGCTGACTCTTGGTTATCGCCTCAGTTATAGGCTTTACCCTTTTGAGTTAAGGCAGTGAGGGGTTGTGCAATCTTAGAGATTCCTCGATGAATCGACGGTAATAACCAGCCAATCCCAGAAATTGTCGCACCTTAGTCGGAGTCGTTGGTGCTGCCCAATTCTTGATGGCTTCTATCTTTGATGGATCGACATATATTCCATTTTCATTAACCATATGTCCTAAGAATTGAACTTCACGAATCCAGAATTCGCACTTGGAAAGTTTTGCATACAGTTGCTCTTGTTTCAGTAATTCCATAATCAAATGAAGGTGTTCCTCATGTTCATCCCTATTCTTGGAATAGATTAGGATGTCATCAATGAAGATGATGACAAACTGGTCAAGGTATGGTTTACACACACGGTTCATGATATCCATGAATATCACGGGTGCATTGGTCAATCCAAATGGCATGACCATGAATTCGCAGTGACCATACCTAGTTCTGAATGTCGTCTTTGAGATGTCTTCGTCTCGGACTCTCAACTGATGATAACCGGATCTAAGATCTATCTTGGAATAGAAGCTTGATCCCTGGAGTTTGTCAAATAAATCATCTATGTGGGGTAAAGGATAACGGTTCTTGATGGTTACTTTGTTTAGCTCACGGTAATCGATGCGCATGCGGAAAATCCCGTCTTTCTTCTTGACGAATAGGACTGGAGTTCCCCATGGCGATGAGCTAGGTCGGATGAAACCTTTATCCAACAACTCTTGCAGTTGTGTAGATAGTTCTTGCAATTCACTGGGTGCAAGTCTGTAGGGTGCCCGAGCAATAGGCGCTGCTCTGGGTACTAGATCGATTTGGAATTCGACTTGACGATGTGGTGGAAGACCAGGCAAGTCTTCGGGAAACACTTCCAGAAAATCACGAACGATGGGAATATCATCAATTTTCTTCTCTTCCGATGGTTACTCGACAACGAGTTCCAGAATAGCAGTATGACCGTTACGCAGACACTTCTGCACTTTCATGAATGATATGATGCCTACGACTGCACCACTCTTTTTGTCTTGAACGGAAAGGATTTCTCCACTAGGGAGAGGAATGCGAACAATTTTCTCACGACAGACAATTTCAGCTTGGTTTTTTTTTTGATAACCAATTCATACCAACAATTACATCAAAACTACCAAGTGTGACCGGCATAAGGTCGATATCAAGTTTATGACCAGCCAACTCAAGCTTACAACCCTTAAGAATGTGGGTTGTTTCAATTATTTGGCCATTGACTATTTCTATTATATACTTAGCTTCTAGCAAGGTTGTAGTTTCTTTTATCAATTCACTAAGCTGCTTAGATATACAACTCTTATCAGCTGCAGTGTCAAAATGACAGCAGAAGTAATTGTTTAAGAGGAACTTACCGGTAACCACATTGTGATCATATATGGCTTATCCGGATCCAAGCACGAAGGCTCGTCCCTTCACATTGTTTCCGCCATTGATGCCATTAATGTTACCTTGGTTGTTGTTATTATCTTGGTTATGGTTATTGTTGCATTACCCCCTTACTTCAGTTGAGGAAAATCCTTCCGAAAGTGTCCTTCCTTTCCACACTTAAAACGACCCTTTGTAGATCTGGCTGCTGAAAAGGTTGTTTGGCTTGTAGTTCACCTCTACAGTCCTTGGGAGCATGACCCACCTTGCCACACCGCTAGCAACGATTTCTCTCATAAGCACCGAGATGGTGAAATTTACACTTGTTGCACTTAGGGCATCTCCCCGTATAACCACTCTGGTTTTTTTTTTTTTGAAGAAATCGGCTAGTTGAAAGTCTTAGCAGGCTTGAAACTACATTGTTGTTGATGGGGTTGGTTAGATTAAACCCTTGCTTTCTAATGTCATTGGATCATTTCATGAAGAAAGAAATTCGTTTACAGAATTGAATATGCTGGGTATAATTCGTATTAGACTAAGGATTAGTCATCGGATAAGGCAATAGGGTCAAATGAGATTTATTGTTGGAGCGTAAGGGATAACGTGTTAGCTTAGAAAGAATTCCACAATTTCCTTCTTACAAAGTTAGAGTCAGAGAGTTTGCCATGAGGTTCTACTAGAGTTTCAATCGAGATTGTTTCTTTGATCAAGTTTGAATGAGAGTCTTACGGTCACTAAGACTCTTACACGAGTGAAAATAACATGATGAATTCCATTAATGATAACTCAGTGTGACTGTAAGCGTCTTCAACCTGATAGTCGTGTCTATCAGCCGTTGAATAGGTTTAACGATACCAACTAGTCGTTGAGCGGGTTACGAGAATTTCTACAGAAAGTGGAAACTTAAGTCTGTAATTCACATATTAGGACCATTTATCCACACACTAGGTTTCGCCAGGACTTACATGCACCTCAAAATACTATTACGTGTGCATCCGTAATGATAATTTGCTTTGCATGCTCACCCTAGTTCTCCCTGACCTGTGTCATAATGTCCTTTAGCACGTATTGATGAGTACAGAGTGTTGTCAGATATGATAAGTCATTGAGAAGCTTAGTAATCAACCATAAGTTGATCAACTAGGACTCATATCAGTATGAGTAGTCGGGAATTGTTTGATCCGAGTATTCACCCTAGTTGAAACACAATACGATAGTCCAATCCAGCGGATTGTAGATGGTAACATGCACATGAAGCAAGCATGTACATGAAATGCGACTTCGAGAAGTGAAACTAGTTCATGGATATGTGTTACTGCAATAATAGGGTTTGAGTATGCATTGAGTAATGCGTTCTCAAATTTTTGGTCAATCTATTCCCAACAGAATATCGACCAAAGAAGCGAGCCCATGGCTCAGGAAAGTGATGACATCTACGTGTCAATGGATTCTACAATAATGCATGCAACGGTCTGCCTCTAGTCGGCATATTGTTGCTAGTGGGTACAGTAGGGACTCGCCTCCGACGATCCCAACTCCCAAAGAGATATGCGTTAGTTCTGAGTGTCGTCCATAACATGGACCCTAGAACACCATACTCAACAGGTGATGGTGATGCAAGTAACTCCTCCGAAGGCTCCGTCTCGCTGCCCTCGGACAGGAGTGGATGTTGTTCTGATGATCCCCCGGGTGTTGCCACTGGGAATGATGATGCAATGCAAATGATGTGTCCCTTGCCAACTAAGGGTGATACGGATGGTATTAACATGCCTGCACTGCAATGTATGTATAGGTGCTATATGTATCAGGTATAAGTGTCTGTGCCGTGTAACTAATGCGAGAGGTTATAGTCCAGTATGCGATCCTAGTTCTCTATAAACCTGGCTCTGATACCAATCTGTCACACCCCCAGTTTTAACTAACGGAGTTTTACCGTTTGGGAAGTGACAAACCCAGTAGTACTACTCAAATTACCTCGCTATTTTCATATTAACGGTCCGATGTGAGGACTTAAAGGATAATATGTACGCATAGTCATACAAGTGATATCATATATGAATTACACAAATCAAAAGCATTTACGACATGTTTTCTCCCCCAGTTTAAAAACAGTAAAAAAGGGCTGTGAAAACTCACCTGCGTTGCGTTGTAGGTAGTATCACACAAGTAAGAGATTTGGAACCTCAAGTGCTAGCCTGCACGGCTTACGCTAGAATTATAAACACATAAGTTAGGGACATATGGGATTTGTGACGACGACACGGAAGAATAGGACGTCTTAACACATTCTAAAGATCAATGAGTAGGCGAACGTGTCCACGGGAATATAGGGTTTCTTAATGTAATAATTAAGATAAAAGCGTTACGTGTCGAATGTTAAAAACGAATAATATTAAATAAATAAATAAATTCGTACGTTTGAGTCGTTTACAAAAGTTAGAAAAATAATATAATTTAATATATTATTTTTAGGTTCGTATGATTAACCCAATAATCACTTGTGTGGGAAAATAATAAATATATTATTTTTAATCGAATGTGTAAACGTGGGTAAATAATATAACAATTATATTATTTTAGTTTAAAACGTCACACGACTTAATTAAACAATACGAAAATATAAAAATATATATTATTTAATAATAGGAGTCACGAGTTTGAAAACAATATAAACATATTATTTTAATTCGTGGTTTGAAAATAATATTTTTAAAAGTGGAAATACTAATAGTTTTAAGTTATAAAACCAAACCCGAGCCTACAGGTTGTTTTCCGGGCTAAAGCACTTTAATATAATATTATAATAATATAACAATTGATTTAATAAGAAAACAATCAATAAAATAACTATTTAAAATGAAAACAGGGGAGGAGGGTTCGAACCCGGGTCTCCTCCCTATCAGTCCAACGATCTAACCCTCACAGCCCGCTAGGGAATCGCAAAGGTATGCGGATTCATTTAGTTTTAATCATTAACGCTCACTGTGTTCATCCCCTTTATGCAATCCGAATCAAAACTCAACCCGTAATCCCTTGAAATCGATCGCGATTGATCAAGAGATCATAGGGGTTTTGTTCATCAGTGGATTGCGAGTTTGTGGGTGTATTTAATTGCAAAAATACTGAGTTTAAGATCGTTAATTTCTTGATCGAAATGCCGAAACCCTAGATTTCAAGCGTGGAATCGAATTGAGTAATCTTGATAATAAAATTTGTTGGATTCATGGGGCTTTCACTGAATGATGAATCGCGAACCTGACCATGTAATTTAATTGGATTGAAAACGTGTTTAGGGTGAGGTTCGATTAACTAGTTCATACGAAGAACCCTAGATTCTTGTTCTTACCCAATTCGATGTTATAGGACTGAATTAGCATAGGGCTTTCAAAGGATACCTGGTTGCGAAGCTTTCCACATGATTCGATTGAATTGTATATGGGTCTAAGATATAACTCGATTAAACCCGAAATTACGAGAACCCTAGAATCAGTACGCGTTAAATTAGATATCGTAAACCCTGATTATGTTAGGGCTTTCATAGCAGAGATGAAATCGAGTCTAGAGATGTGTTCAACTACCTGATTCGATGTCAGATTGATGGAGATCGGTTAGAACCCAGTCCCGACGTGCGCGCGTTATTCTCCTGTGGTTACCACATTGATTTCGATCGAATTGGATGGTGTAACAGGTTCTCTGGGAGTCGATTTAAGTGCGCAGGTAGTTGATTGCGAGGATGGCAACTGAATTTGATCGAATTCGATCGAGATGAAGGGGTTCTCGACGGTTATGAGTTTAATTCCCATTATTGAGTTGAATTCGTAGTAATGTCGATGTTAATTGTCCTAATGATGAACGTTAATGACTTGAATGAGTATTTCAGTTATAATTCCCAACTGAAATCGGTTATAGCTTGCGAAATAGGCTCAAGAACATACAGGTTGACTTTCAAAAGTCAACAAAATCAGAATTGGGTTAATTACAGATTTAGTCCCTGAATTTTCATGTGTTTAAGTTTGAGATAAGATAGATTTAGTCCCTGAGGTTTCTAACCGATTTAACTGAGTTAACGGGAATTTGCCGGGTGTCACAGATAACGCGCAAGTACCCTCATCTGTTCAAGCACTCCGCGCCAATCTCACAAGATACTATTCTAATTTTCGGGACGAAAATTCTTTCAACTAGGGGATGATGTGACAATCCGAACTTTGGAATTAACTCCGTTAGCAAATTCCGTTAAGTCTTAACCTAATTAACTAAAATCTCAAACCTTAGGGACTAATCCTGTCATTATTCCAGCTCAAACTATAGGGATTAGTTATGTAATTAACCTATACTCAATATGTTGACTCAGAAAAATCAAAATTGAGGAATTTTGTCTCTGTTGACTTTTAAAAGTCAAACCCACGAATTCTTGGCTTGAATTGGAACTCATAATTCGCTAATCACTCAAATTCGTAACTGAACCATCTTAAATTGCAATAAACGACCATCATTGAGCAGTTTAACATCATTATTAGACACGATTTAATCCCAATTACGAGCTTTAAACCGAAACCGTCGAGTTCATCGCCATTTCTCACCAATCCGATTAATTTGTCTACCATTCTCTCAATCGAGCATCTGCACACGTTAGACGAGCCTCCCAGAAGCTTCTGCATATACCAATTTGGTCGGAGGAGTGGCCGGAGACACCAAGGACCAAACCCGTCACCATCGGCACCTGTTCTAGTCGTATACTATCAATCAGATATCCATACTGGTAATTACCTATACCATTAGTTTCGTTTCAGTCTCTAGAATAAAAGCCCTATGCTAATGGGGGCGTACATTGTCGATTTCCACTTAAACCGATTCTAGGGTTCTTCGGATTTTCGGTTTGATCGAACCCCAATCAAATCACCACCTTAATCAAATTAAATCACAGGGCAAGACTAGCAATGACTCATTTGTTGGAAGCCCTATGATTCCAACAGATTTCGTTATCAAATTTGCTCAATTTAATTCTTGATCAAACCTAGGGTTTTTTTTCGGTTCTTGAAACTAGAAATTAACTATAGAAAACTTGTTGTTTTCACAATTAAATCCCACCCCAGGTTGGCAAGCACCCGATTAACGAAACCCCTGTGTTTTCTGGATCAATTGATATCCAAATCGAGGGATTTGGGAGGGTGTTGAGATCGGGTCTTATGGGTGGGGATGAACACAGAATTGCGAATGATCAAAACCATATCAGATCCGACCTTGAATGCGATACCCTAGCGGGCTGGAGTGGTTAAGGTGTTGTGCTGATAGGGGAGAGACCCGGGTTCGAGTCTCTCTAACCCTATTCTTTTTCTGAGCAACTTTTTACACTATACTTTTATATAAAAACTTCCCCCATATTATCTTAATAATATATTAATGTATCTTGATACCAGAAAATACCCATAGACTCGGGTTTAGTTTTATAACCTAAATTTGTATTATTTCCTCACTTTCAAAATAATATATTTATATTATTTTCAACCCTAAACTCCTATTAAAATAATATATGTATATATATTATTTTCACCACATTCATAAACGTTATGTTAACGTTCCAAGCTAATAAATAATATATTTATTTATATTATTACTCACGTTGTTATGATTCGAATAAAAATAATAGTTTTATTATTTTTGACACCTAGTTAATTAACGTATCATTTCTCAAAGTTTAAAATAATATATAAAGTTATATTATTTTCCTAGACCATTTTAGATGGTACAAACGTATGGATATATTTATTATATATTACCACCAATACTTTGAAACGTTCGACACGAAACCCATTACCTTAATAGTCGTATTAAGAAATCCTCATTCCCGTGGACACGTTCGTCTACTCTTTGATTATTAGAGCGTTTTAGGACGTTCAATCTTCCGTGTCGTCGTCACAAATCTCATTGTATCCCTAATTGTTATGTGTATAATTCTAGGGCATACGTAAGTCGTTGCAGACTAACACTTGTGGTTTCAATCTCATCCTTGTGTGAATCTACCTACGCAATTCAGGTGAGTTTCATGGCCCATTTTTACTTGTTTTCCTATTGGGGGAGAAACATGCATATACACAAACATCATTTTATTTGTTTTCCCGTTAGGGAGAAACATGCATACAAACAAACAGTATTTTATTTGTTTTCCGTTGGGAAGAAACATGCATACGAACAGACATCCGTTTACTTGTCTTCCCGCTGAGGAGAGACATACTCATGAACGGACATGGATCATATAGTATTTCACTACCACTTATTTAACTAAGTGCAAACAAAACATGCAAAGTCCTTACACACTCGGACCGTTAATATATGGAGTATAGCGAGGAAATTTGAGTAGTACTACTGGGTTTGAAAAACCCCACCTGGGTTAGTCGCGCTAACTTGATTGGAGGTCTAACGGGTGTAAATTGTCCTAAACACTTGCCATTGTTGATGTTAGCAATGACGGAAGGCACCCGAACACAAACAGTCAGCTTCGGTTGCAAACGCTTAGAGTAACTTGTACATTGTCTAGCTAGCAATAGGTGTGACATACGTATGTGGATTCTGCAAACACTCAAACAGTTTATTTACTTGTAAATCTGTGAACTCACCAACCTTGTGTTGACACTTTTTCTTACATGTTTCTCAGGTCGCTAAGGCACAAGTTGCACACTTAGGACATGCATGGAGTCCTACTATCATTTCATCCTCATGCAAACATTCAAAACAATTTACTTGTTTTATTAAACTAAACTTGGGTGCGCTTGTTTTGCGCATTTATTTTCTTATTTAAACGCTTCCGCATTAAATCTGAACTTTTATGATATTACATTTATGTCCCATATAGTGTCGTTTGATGTAACTAATGACTGAGATCCTGGTTTGTCACGCACCAAACGGTAAAACTCCGTTAGTGGAATTTGGGGGTGTGACACTCTATCTGATCCGAGCCTATATCGTACCATTGTAGGCAGTTTGGTTTATCTTACAGTAACTCACCCTGATATCGCTCATGTTGTTCATGTGGTTAGCCAATTTGTTATCGCTCCCACTTCTGTACACTGGGGAGTTGCTCTTCGTATTTTGAGATATCTTCGTGGCCCTCAGTTTCAAAGTCTTATGTTCCCCTCTACATCTTCTCTGGAATTGTGTGCCTATAGTGATGCTGATTGGGATAGTGATCCTAATGATCGTAAATCCACTACTGGTTTATGTATTTTCCTTGGTGATTCCTTAATCTCATGGAAAAGCAAGAAACAAGATGTTTCTAGGTCCTCCATTGAGGCTGAATACCGTGCTATGGCTGTGACTACATGTGAAATTGTTTGGTTACGATGGCTTCTGGCAAACATGGGGGTTGTTGTTTCCTCGCCTACCCCACTACATTGTGATAATCAAAGTGCTATGCAGGTCGCTAATAACTCTGTCTTTCATGAACGGACAAAACATATTGAGATAGATTGTCATTTTACTCCTCATCATCTTCAGCTCGGGACCATCTCACTTCCTTTTGTTCCATCAGCCTTGCAGATGTGTTCACCAAGGCTCAATCGGCATCTCGATTTCGTTTCTTTTGTGACAAACTCTCAATGTTTATTGCTATCGCATTGTGAGATTGAGGGGGGATGTTAACATAATAAGTCTGATATGGGCCTTAGCCCATTTAGCTTTCTATTTAATGTTTACTTTGAGTTCATTTGTAAGTTAATATTCATTTGTGTAATATAGAGACTCCATCTTTTCTCTGACATGTTCATTTGTTAACACAAGGAACTGTGTGGTTCAATCAAAGAGCAAGAAGAAAGAGTTGCAAGTTATCGGGAAGAAAGAGTTGCAAGTTATCGGGAAGATGTGATCGATCAGAGAGCAAGAGAAACAAGAAAGGAAGGATTTTTTCAGCAAGAAAGAAAAGAAACGGGTCAAGATTTAGGGAGTGAATGTTGGGTTAATCTTGACGGGTCAAGTCGGTTTAGCAAACGGGTCACGGTTTTTTGGATACGGGTCAGATTTGGCTCCTGATTTGCAACAAAAGAGTTGGTCAAAGGTTGACCGAATTTCATTGTTATGAACGTTGAAATTTGTTGCTGATTAAAGGGAGTAATGGACCTAGTTTATTTAGCATGTGCATTTTGTTTTTTTACTATAAATAGGAGTAGGAGTTCAGGTTTTTCTTGTAACATGTTGTATCTTTCATTAAAGTGAAATACATAGAAATATTTAGAGAGTTTTGAGTGTGTCGATTCTAGGTCTTAACCAACAAAACTTACTTTACTTGGTTAATTATTTTGGTAAAAAATAAAATAAAAATTAAATAATATAAAAAGTTTAGATAAAATAAAATATAAATATACAAAAATCATTAATGAACAACATAAATAAACCAACATGAACGAACATGAACGTAAACAAACATAAACGAACGAACGTTCACGAACACAATTGAACGAACAAAACCTCTGTTCATGTTCGTTCATTTAGTTTATCGGACGGAATTCCTTATTCATGTTCGTTCATTTATTAAACGAACTTCCCGCCGAACGGTTCACGAACTATTCGCTAAACATTTGGTTCGTTTACGGCCCTAGTTCTCAATGAACATCATGGTTTTTTTTTCTGACCATGAGAACCTGGTACTAAGAACTCATAAAATCCGCCTAACACCCTACTAACCAACTGTAACCAAGAGAACCCGTTACAGAAACTTCACGGAATCCGCCACATTTGAGGCTAACCAACGGGGTCTGAAAAATAACAACTTGCGCTGACATGTGGGTTTCAAGAGGTTATGGCATGCTTGCTCAAAGAAGAAAGGCAGAATAACTGAACACGAATAGTATCGGTTCACAAGGCTAAACAACACAAGCATATCAAACCTTGGCCTTACAAATTGGCTAAAATACTCAGAAGTTGACATGGTACATTGAATAAAGTCATTAGTCTACAACATCTCTAAAAAATTCTACTTCTCTTTGTGATAACAAAAAACAGGTTTTAAGGAAAACTAATGTGGAAATGAACAGATGCAACACATGGTTGTGACAAGCAGCTAAAACCGCTACAACACCCGCCAAAATGAAACAACGTTATCCCTAAAATCCACCCAAATTAAGCGACGTGTACTAACTGGCTCCATTCTTAGAATGTCGCCACCATATTTATGTTAAAATAAAGAGATCCTTTATCCAACTCACCTTTTAAGATCCATCAATGTTTGTCCTTGGTGAGTCATTAAATCCTTTATGAAAGATCAAAACTTGATTAAATGTAACTAAAATTTAGGACAAATGTCCCAAATTCACAATCTTTTAGCCTGAACACGACCACTTCTACGAGTAGTTTGGCCTGATGAATCCGTTTGGGAACCTTGATTTGCATTTGTTTTTCTCTTTTTAGATTTTGGGGTTGTAGAGACTACAACGTTTGACTGTTTTGTGACTAACTTTCTGCAGATTCAAGAGGTGATTTGACTAGTATAGTGCGCCCTTCAGGGTGATTAAAGCGCCAGCGGGCATTTTCAAACCATTTGCTGACCTGTCATATAATAATAAACACAGATAAAAGATGATGGAGAAGTAGAACTATCAGTGTCTATTGGGGTAAAATATTGGTGATCAGGATAATGGTATGACCTGACTGTGAGTGAGATTCAATTCTTTGACCAAATTCTCTCTAACGCCGCGATCAGGATAATGGTTTTCCTTGAAAGCTTCATGCAGCTTCTGCACAAGAAATAAAAAGGGAAAGATGACATTTTTTTTGTAATAAAGCTATAGCATTGTGAACAACATGAAAGCACTCAAATTTTGTATTTCATGAGTATTACTTTTATTTTCTATATAACACTTCTGGTATGTAATCAGATACAAGATGAATATACACACACACATCATAGAGGGCATGTATATATAAAAGAAAGAACAATCTCTAAACTTAAACCCTGAGGCCCATTGGGCTACATACCGGACTAACACATATAATATAATATATAACACATAATCTAACACTCCACCTCAAACTCGAGAGCTTGTTACAAATATCATAAATCCGGCTTCCAGGTAAAGCTTTAGTAAACACAATGGTTTCCGAAACTGACATGAGGAGTTGTGATTATCCCATCTTCAAAGTCTTCCTGAGTGAAGTGACAATCGACTTCTATGTGTTTGATTATTTGCAATGTGAATGGCTGCCTCATTATCACACTATATGTTCATTGGTTTAGCTTGTGTAAACCTATTCTCACCAAGCAAATTGCAAAGCCGAATGAGTTTAGCTTGTGTAAACCTAAACCCATTGCTTCTAGATCTTCAAGAAGGGAAATCACTATTCATTGCATTTAGTATCATCAGGGAAATCACTATTCATTGCATCAATCATCTTCGAATCTCTTAGTACATATCCAAACAATAATTCTGTTGAGTTCAAACGTAAGAAACTTCAATCCCTAAGAAATACTTTAGAGGTCCTAGATCTTTCCAAGAAAAGCTTTTTAACTTCCCGATGTCGGATTGATGCCACTTCCAGTAATTACTATATCATCCACGTAGATACAGACACAGGAATGCATCTTGAGTTGGTAAAGAACGCCAAATGATAATACGAACTTCTTTTCAAGCCCAATTCTGTTACAACAGCGTAAAATCTCCAAAACCAGGCACGAAGAGACTACATTAAATTATACAAAGATTTCCGCAGTCTGAACACTTTTCCATACTACCCCAGAGCAATGAACCCATGTACTTGATCCATATTCAGTCGTGAAGATCACCATGTAAAAAGGAATATTTTTACATCAAGTTGATGAGGTGCCTAATTGTACGTTGAGGAAGGAGATGAAAAGGCAAACAGAGGCAATGCCTCCAAATAATCCACCCCATAGCATAACGTTTCACAAGCAATACTTAAAATCAAGCAAGAGACTCGATTAACTTTCACTGTGAATACCCATTTTGCAACCGATTGACTATTTTATGGACGGGTAAATATACTAACATCCCATTTCATTCTGATCAAGGGCCTCCATCTCCTCAATCATAGCATTAAGCCAAGGGAGCCAAAGTGTTATGGATCGTATGGGCCTGACCCAGCAGCCCGTACAAAAAGCCCAACATTACTAGCCAAATATAAGATTGGGGGATTCAGAGTAGAGGATAATGAAGAATGTTTAAGCAAATTGTAGTTCTCTCTCATCTCAGATTCTAGTCTAGTTTCCCATCCCTCTCTTATGTGTTTGATTTGATTTTTTTCAGTATAATCGTTCCAGTAAATCAATAGATTCACAGCTATTTTCTTCTTAATTATTAGTATATCTAGTTGTGTCAATTTGAGTACACAGCATTGGTGCTTTCATTGCTCCTTAGCACAGATGGCTTTGGATGATGATCTGCAATCTCTTACCCTACTGGAACGCCATGCTATGCTTGAGAAGATCTACAATCAACTGGCTCAGTTTCCGATTCCACCTCCAATTGAGCTTAGCGATTTACCTGATGATGTGCTATTATCTTCCGGTTTAGGTATGTCCGATCCAGCACCACTCTTGCCTCGATTCGCTGGTGTGAATCCAGATAAATGGCTTATTTATGCTGAACAGTTTTTCACATATTATAAAATTGTAGACACCGATCGTTTTGCCTATTTCTCCTATTAATTCGATGCAGAGGCCGTATGGTGGTTTTATTTGTTGCAACGTCATTTTCCGTGCACCGGATGGTCCGAATTCACCGACTCCTTCGTGGACCAATTTCGTTCTCTGACCCACACGAAACCTGCTCTCAAGGTATTCGATGAAATGCCTGATAGTATTGGCAATGCAATTGCCATTGCCGATCATAAAACCATTGTTGCCGAGGTATTCAATATTTCCAATTCTCATTCGGCTTTGCAATTGGATCCATATTATGTTCCTGTAGATACTAAATTGGGTTCACCTTCCGGTGTCGAATTGAAGCATGGCAATTGATAGGAAATAGCTAACAATTAATGAAGAAGATTAAGAAGAAATAGATGGCAGGGTTGCTATTGCAGTACAATGATAAAGAAAGAAATACAATTCCTAGGGTTACACCCTCTCTCCATACATCATGCAGGAGCCACTAAATCACAACTAACTCTCACATACCTCACTAAGAATTATTCTCCCCTACTTATGCATTCTCTCACCCTAACAAACTCTTGCCACATTTGGAAATACCCTTTTTACCCCTTCTAGAATAAACAAGCAATGGTTCAGATTTATCATTGAAAGGCTCCATGGGACCATTCGTATCATTACTCCCTCCTTTAACTAAATTCTTGTCCTCAAGACTTGCATCTGGAAATTGACCTTTGACCCATAATGCCTCTTCCCACGTGGCGTCCTCCTCGGATTGCCCTTGCCACTGAATCAGCCATTGTTCAATTGAATCCATACCGTCGCGAATTTCACGAATTGCTAAAATAGCAACTGGAGTGAGTGTTTCATTTTCTCCAATTGTTAATTCGGGAGGTAAGACAGGTTCAATGGGACCCCGAACCGCTTTCTTAAGCAACGAAACATGGAACACGGGATGAATTTTAGATGTAGGTGGTAATTGTAATTTATAAGCCATTGGGCCCAATTTAGCCATGATTTGAAAGGGACCAAAAAACTTGGCTGCTAACTTCTGATGAATTCGACTAACCATAGATAATTGACGGTACGGTTTGAGCTTCACATAGACCCATTCCCCAATTAAAAATTGAATATCCCGTCGTTTCTTATCAGCTTGAACTTTCATGGAACTCTGAGCATTGGATAAATGTACCTTTAATTGTTTTAACGCCTCATCCCGGTCTTGAAGTTCTCGAGTGACAGATTCCACACGAATTTCCCCAGAAACGAATTGGAAGACCGATGGAGGGCGGCGACCGTATACAGCCTCAAACGGAGTGGTACCAGTGGAAGCATGGAAGGTGTAGTTATACCAAATTCTGCCCACGGAATCCAAGACGCCCATGTTTTGGGCTGGTCAACCGCAAAACAGAGTAGATAAGCTTCTAAACAACGATTAATGACCTCCGATTGGCCGTCGGATTCCAGGTGATAAGCGGAGCTCATGTCCCATCGACCAAAAGATTTCCTGCCAAAATTTGCTCAAAAATAAGGGGTCTCGATCACTGATAATGGACATGGGAATTCCATGAAGACGGATAATTTCTTTGATAAAAATCTTTACCACCGATTTCGCAGTATACGGGTGTTTCAGTAGGAGAAACTGAGCGTACTTTGATAACGATCTACGACCACTAATATGACATTAAACCCCTTGGAAGTTGGTAGACCCACAATGAAATCCATAGAAAGATTTTCCCAAATTGCCTCTGAGAAGTTGAAGTAGTCCCCCGGGAACAGCAGAACTTGTCTTACAACATTGATAAATATCACATTCACGCAGAAATTTTTTGATGGATAATGTCATTCCCGGCCAATACAAAGTGGCGGCCAGCCGCCTATAAGTGCGGTAAAACCCGGAGTGACCCCCTGTGGCAGCCGTGTGAAATTCATGTAAGAGCTCAGGGATGAACTTTGAATGGCGGGAGATAACCACTCGATCACAATAATGTAGGACACCCTGTTTGATGGAGTAACCCGGATATTTAGAAGGGTTTAAGGGAACCTGCTGCAGCAAAAGTTGAATCTCTGTGTCGGCTTTAGCTTCCTCTATCAATTGAGCCCCTCGTAACCATAAGGGTGATGAGAGAGACTGCAAAAATTCCCCCAAATTTCCCCGTCTAGATAGCGCGTCAGCAGCCCGGTTTTCACGGCCCGGTTTGTATTGAATGTCGAAGTTGTACCCAAGTAACTTAGCAACCCAATTTTGTTGGTCCAGAGAAGAGACACGTTGTTGGAGTAGGTATTTCAAACTTTTCTCATCGGTATACACGACAAAACGAGTACCTAGTAAATACGGTCGCCAATGTTGCACGGATAAGACAAGATCCATCATTTCACGCTCATAAGCCGACTTGGCCAAGGTACGATCACTTAGACCTTTGCTGAAATAAGCAATGGGTTTATTGTCCTGCATGAGGACAGCCCCGATACCGCGTCCGGATGCATCACATTCCACCATAAAGGGTCTAGTAAAATCTGGTAAAGTCAGAATAGGAGCTGTGACCAAAGCTTTTTTAAGTTGCTCAAAAGAAGGCTGGGCTTCGGAATTCCATAAAAAAGCGTCTTTCTTTGTTAAGTCTGTTAAGGGCCGAGCAATGCTGCCATAATTCTTGATAAATTTCCGATAATACCCCGTTAATCCCAAGAAACCTCGGAGCCCTTTCAAGTGTTTAGGCACGGGCCAATCCAACACTGCTTCAATTTTCTTCAGGTCCATCGACACCCCATAACCATCGATAATGTGTCCTAGGTACTCAACTGACTGTTGCCCAAATGAACACTTCTGAGGATTAACCATAAACTGATGATGGGCAAGAATACTAAAAACCAAGTGTAAATCGTTTAAATGGGTCTCCCAAGAGGGGCTGTAAATAAGTATGTCATCAAAAAATATTACCACCTTTTGTCTCAATAGTGATCTGAAAATATCGTGGGTGCGAAAAGCTGTTTTATCAATGCTATCCGGTCTCATGCGGATCTGATTATACCCCGATTTCAAGTCCAGTTTGGAAAAAAAACGAGCACCATGTCCAATAATTCATCAACCACAGGAATCGGGTATTTGTCCGGAATAGTGGCCTTATTGAGAGCCCAGTAGTCAACGCACATCCGCCATGAATTATCTTTCTTACGAATCAGAATAACCGGGCTGGAATAGGCACTTTTGCTTGGTCGTATCATACCCAATGCCAAAAGTTCTTGCACTTGACGTTCAATCTCTGATTTTTGAACATGAGGATACCGGTAAGGCCTCACACAAATTGGCTCACTAGTTGACCATATAATAGCATGATCATGGGACCTTAAGGGTGGGAGTCCCGCAGGTGCTCGAAAAACAGTAGCAAAGTGGGAGAGGATGCGGGTGAGAGATGCTTGTTGATCCGGATTCAAAGGAGAGGGTTGGGACCGCTGAGGTTTCGTGGTGAGAGAAAGCGTCGACGAAACTCCAGACCCCTCATCCACATCCAAAGGTAACCACTGCTGGAGAGCCGGGGTAGAAATATGACTCGTCAGCAGACCTTGTAGGTGCACCGAAATACCGTTGTGATTGAATTTCATCCAAGACTTGTGCCAATCATGGACCACCTCTCCCAAAGATTTCAGCCATTCCATACCCAAAATAATATCCAGGTCGCCTGTATCAAAGTGCAAGGGTCGATATGAACCGAAAGACCTGTGCAACGTCCGGTGATAAAAACATGGTGGCCATCGCCCAATTTAATATTGATTCCCGAAAAAGTAGCAACATCAAGACCCAATGCAAGCACTAACCGGCGGGAGACAAAATTATGGGTTGCTCCACTGTCAACCATTAAACTAACTGGTATTTCCTGCAAAGCACCCTCGAACCGGAGCGTGTTTGCACCCCCACTGGCGACGAGAACACCCTCAAACTCAAGAGCCAAACAAGTACCAGACGGAAGATCGGCGGCCTTCACTTCATCCGGAACCACCGTAGTTTCTAATAAGAAATGTTCACCTTCCGGAGACTCGTACTCATCATCCCCGAGGAGCAAAACCCTAAGCTTACCCTCTGGACATCTGTGAGCCGGACCGTATTGTTGACCACATCGAAAACATAAACCCTTCTTTCGACGGTCCTCCCATTCGGTACGAGAAAGAGATCGAACTCCTCTATCCCGTTGGAATACTGAGCTAGCATCGGAGGGGGAAGAAAACCCGGATTTGATGGTGGAAGAAGATCTCGCAGATTCTGGGCGTGAATTAGGTTTAGTGGTAAATGAGTTTTTGGGCTCCGAGGGACCCACTGTGGTTAGCCCATCAGGGAAACCAACCGATGACGGCCCAAAACGATTCAGGTAACGGAAACGAGTCATGGAAACGTTGCATTGCTTCCACATCTTTAGACAAGTACATGGCGTCTAAACGAGATTGAGGACGATGCAATCGAACCCATTTTTTAACATCATCATGTAGACAAGCAATGAAATAACCTAAACCTTGAGATTCCGGCAATGGAGGAACCAACGATAAAAGGTATTCAAAATTGTCTACATAATCATGAATTGAGTCCCCTTGTTTAATATTCGCGAGTTGTTCACAAGGGTTATGAATCTCCAACCCACTGAATCGTTGAAGAAGTTCTGATTGGAAATCAGTCCAGGAAAATGAGTCACGAACCTGAGTGATGACGGTGAACCAGTGTGGTGCGACCCCAACCATGCTCAATTGAGCCAACCGGAGACGAAGAGCATCAGGGGTAGAATTGATGTCAAAATACAGGTTAGCCTTCTGAATCCAACCCTAATGGTCAAAACCGCTGAATTCCGGAAGTTTCACCTTCTTCACCGCCCATGGAAGGCCGGAAGGATTGTCACCACCAGAAACCGATTTCGGACCAGGAGATGAGAACAACACGCCTGAAGATCCCGACGAACCATCAACAGGTGTCTTCTCCTGTTTCTTCATCCAATTAAGAACCACCTTACGAAACTCACCCGATTCGACCCGATCATCATCCAAAACCTGCAAAGTGGATTGAATTGCAGAAACATCACTCTGAAGTTGTTTGATCAGAAGGTCTTGTGCATCCAGACGAGCAATGGAACGAGTCTCCATGAAAACGAAAAACAAACAGTAGAGCAAAAGCAGGTCGGACCAATGATAGGAAATAGCTAACAATTAATGAAGAAGATTAAGAAGAAATAGATGGCAAGGTTGCTATTGCAGTACAATGATAAAGAAAGAAATACAATTCCCAGGGTTACACCCTCTCTCCATACATCATGCAGGAGCCACTAAATCACAACTAACTCTCACATACCTCACTAAGAATTATTCTCCCCTACTTATGCATTCTCTCACCCTAACAAACTCTTAGCCACATTTGGAAATACCCTTTTTACCCCTTCTAGAATAAACAAGCAATGGTTCAGATTTATCATTGAAAGGCTCCATGGGACCATTCGTATCAGCAATATTGGTAGTTTTGCTCATTTCCTTGCCGGCTCTGGGTCGAATTTTGGGGCTACATGCTTAGGGCGGAACTTTGTTTTTGATCATGGTCTGATTTTTGTTAACATGCCTTCTTCTAATTGCCTTACTCGCATGTTTGACCCTATTGCCACGGCTTTGCTTGAGTCTCATATTCATTTTTGAATCCTGACCCTCCTTTTAGTGCTCCAGCCATGCCAAATTTTGCACTCCGTGCTCCTAAGCGGTTTGTTTTGGATAATGAATCAGACCCACCCGACCCGTATACAACCCTTCCTTCAAACTCTATTCAGCTTCATTTTTATAGGGATGATAAGATGCTTGAACTTGTTTGGAAATTTTTGAAAAGTTATAGTAGTGTTGTTGAGATTTTTTTTCTCCAAGGTGCGAACACCTGGTTGTTAAATATAAATTCACTAGTTATTACAAAATTTGAATGGAAGCCGGGTTGGCAAGGTGGTTCGGTTGTAAAATTGAATGACACAAGTTATTGCACTGAATATTATTGTTTCTATTTCAACTGTGCTACTGATGTTATAGCAGCTGAAATCTTAGATATTAAGAAAGCTAGTTTCTTGTTGAAGTTTATGATGCACACAAGTCCAAAGCATCCACCTGGTCGGATTGTAGCTGCAAATAATAGACAAAACAAGGGGTTAAATGTGCAATCCGCAAGAATTAGTTTTCCACTTAATGCTTCTGAGTTGGAAAATTTTGTTAAGTGGATTGCATCACCGGACAAGCAAGTTTGTGCTGAAAATACTTCTGCTCAACATGGATGGAGACAGGTGGTTGATACTCTATGTAATGTGGTGTCCACATCACCAACAAAGGCTGCAACTGTTGTTGTCATTCCGGCCGAGAGCGAACTACAACCTTGGACTGCAACAAATGATGATCTTGTTCACAAGGTGTGGAGAATTAATCGCCCGAATTCTTAAACTAATTGTGGAGTTAACGCGGAATCATAATATCCCAGAGTCTAATTCTGTTTCATGAGTTGTTAATAGGGCTAGCAATCAACAACATCTGGTTCTCTAGTGCACTTCCGACTTGTGCATCCAGGGCAGCGATCAAGACAGGTATGGAGTTTCATGAGGTTTGTAGTATGTTTGATGCACTACCCAAGAAGAATGTGGCTTCATGGAACACACTTATCATGGGGTATGGACTGTGGGGTGCAAGCGACGCTGCAATTAGTTTGTTTAACACCATGACACACGGTACTCATGATCATGTTACGTGTGATTCGATTACATATATAGCCGTTTTATCTGTTTGTCCTCATGGAAGGTTAGTTGATTTAGTAAGGAAATACTTTGCAAAGCTGAAGGTACATACGACTGAACCGAAACAAATGCACTACGCGTGTATGGTTGACCTTTTAATTCGAGGACAAATGGTTTTGGAGGCTGCCGATTTGATAAATAAAATTCCAAGGAACACTACTTTGAAGAGTTTGGGAGCACTGTTGAAGGTTTGTGGCAGCCTTGGAATTATTGTGGTTCAAGAAAGAATGGTGAAGATGATGCTTAAAGGTGCATCACACTGTGTAGCACACATCAACCCAATTATTGCTATTGTTTTGCTAAATATGCATGTCAAATGTAGTGCCATTGCAGCAGCTTTCAAAGTATTCAGTCTACTACAACCTAATGACATCCTTGCTTGGAATAACATACTAATGGGCATGGGAATGCATATGCATGGACATGCAGCCTTGGTGGCAACTGATCCGCCAACTACTTTTCTTGGTCAAATTTTAGAGGCTCATGTTTATAAGCCATCATCAACATGTGCTTCGTTTCTTAACCCGGACATAACATCATTTGCAGCTTTATATGGACATAAACCACCAACCAAAATTTGTTCAATTCACAACTCATTTTGCAATGCCAAATTGGGTGCCCACATGTTGGAATACAATGATATGTTCCCTATCTTCCCAACTGACTTTCTCCTAATCCGCAACCTAATAAAGGCAGCACTGGTCGATACGTGGGATGGCATTACCGGTTTGCTTAATCCTTTTACAAACCTACACCTTGAGGACAAGGTGTATTAGAAAGGGGGAGTAATGTTATGAATCGTATGGGCCCGACCCAGCAGCCCGTACAAGAAGCCTAACATTACTAGCCAAATATAAGATTGGCGGATTCAGAGTAGAGGATAATGAAGAATGTTTAAGTAAATTGTGGTTCTCTCTCATCTCAGATTCTAGTCTAGTTTCCCATCCCTCTCTTATGTGTTTGATTTGATTTTTTTCAGTATAATCGTTCCACTAAATCAATAGATTTACAGCTATTTTCTTCTTAATTTTGAGTATATCTAGTTGTGTCAATTTGAGTACACAACACAAAGCTTCACCTATAGTTTTAGGAACAAAGACACTAGGGTGGCAACAAACGAACAAAAGGTGTCGATAGCTATCACAAGAAACAAAGAAATCAATAGGATAAGTTTTACCTTTCTGAAAGGCAATAGACAAATAGGTTTCAAGAGCCCCTACATGAATGTGCGGTATAGGATTTCATGTGGAGCGATGTCCCCTGTAATATACTTGAAAGCAGAAGGTTCGCAGGAAACCGAAGACTGTTGAGAAGAAGACTAAGACACATAAGATTTAGAGACATAAAACTGCTAGGGATAGGGATAGGGATAGGGATAGGGATAGGGATAGGGACTTCTCAAGGTCATTAGATTTGTGGGTGTCGGTAAAGAGTAGACCAATAATTCATCTCCCATGAACGATGAGAGCTTGGTTCTTAAAAGTGCCAGGCGTACCGAAGCAATTAGGTCCAGAAAGCTGAGACGTTAGGCATGAGCTTCACGTACATGAGGATGAGGCGCCAGATATTCATATAATACGAATTAATTTCTAGGTCATATTTACTGCATTGATAGCTCTTGAACACCCAAAACTTGGATAATAAAAAAATACATACGATTTAATATGTAAAGAACCTCTGTGTACAACCTTAAGAAGCTACATGTACAACCTAAAAAAGCTTCAAACCTAAACAGAACATCTGCCAAAAGCAACCTAGCTAATATTTAAACCTAAAAAAGCTTCAAACTCTATGTATAATTAAAGAAACTTAAGGAAACTACACTAGAATACTATAAAAAGAAAAAAATGAGAAAAATAATTCATGTGCCTCTTTTTTTAACAGCGAACATTTCACATCATTTAAAACCATCTCTCCTCTCTCTCTCTCTTTCTGTCATCTTTTCTTCACGAGGCTTCTAAGATCTAATGTTCAATGGGCCAAAAGAAAAAACAAACTCAAGGGAAAACGAGAGAAAAACAAATCCAGGGCTTGGTTTTAAAAAGTGTGAGGCACATGAAAGCGATAGGGTCCCAAGACGAGGCGCAAAAGCGCCCCACTTCACGTACGCAAGGCGCGGTGTATTTAAAAAAAATTGTATTTCTCATATGTTTCTATCATCACGTACCCAAAACTTAGATATAAATAAGCTCTATATATGATTTAATATATAAAATGGTGACAAAATAATAAAATTTCACAAATTAAAATTACATGAAGCAAATATGGCAAGAATTATGAACATACCTGAGTAGCAGCTTCCCCAATTCTTTTATATGATGATCTGTTACCATTTTTATCACTAGAACCCTTATGTGCTGGAGAACCATTTGTGTCCTCAACATCTAACTTCTTTCTGGTTTTCCTTGCTGATGTAGATTCAATTTGTTTCTGTTTTTATTAGATTTTACATCCTTTGGTCCTTCAGTATTTTTCCGTCTAATTGGAGCTTCAGAATCTGAAAAATCCTCATCACTTGAATCTGATGAAATATTTCCATATGTCTCCTGTAAATATAAAGCAGCAGAATAAAAATAAGCTAAAAAATTAGCAAAAGCTAACCCTTCTACTTAATTGTAACAGATTTTTAATCACATGCTTATTTGTGTGGCGTGGTCAATTAAGATTTATGTGCAGTCAGATTTTGGCAAATATATCAGAACCTCAGAAGTAGAGTGGCAAGAAAGAGCAGGGCAGGCAAATTGGATGGCAGATTAAAATTGGTTAGATAAAAACAGCTTGTGATTGAATACAGGTTGAAGCGCTCCAGGCCGGGTTGACCCGCTAACACTTTTCTGACCTTTTGGGAAAAAATTTAAAAATAATGGATTTTAATTATGGTTACAAATACTATATGAGACAATATAATCTAAATCTTTGGAAAAAATGATTTAAGGAAATTGTACAAATTACAAAAAAACTTTAAGCTAATTTTTTTAATTGACCCTTTGAGTTAAGTACAACCAAAATCGACCCATTCATAAGAAAAGGGGTCGAAACCGCCACCACACAGGAGGTGACTGACTCACATTATGCAGCTTTTTGTAGTCCAGTCTCTCAACATTTCTCTTTGCAGTTATGAGGCCAAAATCATCATTTTCCATATTTGCTTCTGCTAATTTTTCTTTGTCTTGAGACTGTACAGGCCCTTGAATTTCATCTGATGTCACTTCATTCTGTATGTCGCCAAGATCATCTGAATCAGATGTAAAATCTGATCTAGAACTTTCCTTCTTAACCTCTTCATCTGAATCTGGTCTCTCAGGATTGAAATCATCATCCTCTGAATCCTCAGAAGGAAGCCCTAAAAACTGATCATTCTTTGCGAAAACCCCCAAATCCTCAGATGCAGAAGAGAAATCAGACTCATCAGAGCTAGAATTCTCTGCTGCATCTATCTCATCTTCTTCCACCTGTGGACCATCAGGATTATAATCATCATCTTCAGAATCATCAGATGGAAGTCCTAAATTATCATCCAGCTTATTCCCAGAGGGTGCAGTTTCAGGAAAAACCTTCTGCACTCAAAAAAATAGAAAATGAGATTTCACAACCATATTGTTGTGAGGCCAGACCACATAAATTTAACTTGACTAACCAACCTCCCAGCTGTCTTCAACAGAAAGATCAGTCCCCATATAATCATTAAGCAAGTCAACACAGTCAGCCTTACAATCACAAGCAGGGCAAAGCCACCCTTCGTCACCAGGAGGAACTACACATAAAAAACAATAGCATTAACCCATTTGACCAGTTAGACATAAAACACTGCCCAAAACGACCCATTTTGTGGTTAAACTTGTCAAAATTGCTACCTCCCTCCTATGCACCCCATTGATATCCTACAACCACTGTGTTGTACTCAAAATAATACTAGCATAGTCAACCCACAATAGCAATAAGCTTTTGTAGTCAACTTTTAACATGTAATGTAGAAATATAAACTTTTTTTATTGGAAACTAGAGAGTTTTAGCAAGTAATAGTATAAAATTGAGATGCTACCTTGTTCTTTCAATAGAGGTGGATCCAAACAAAATTGATGAAATCCACGTTCACACGCACCATCACAAAGAACAATATCATTATCAAGCCGGACTTCTTTCTGCCCACATTTTGCATAGAATATCTGCACAAAAAGTAAAATAATAAAAACTGCCATCAATATCAGAGTGGGAAAAAAGATAAGAGAACAAGATTGTGGAGAAAAAGATGTCCCACATCCTCACTGTCGATTTCCCCTTCAGAATCATATAAGGATTCTGGAATCCTTCCTTCCTCACATGATGTGTCAATCCGTTTAAATAAATCTCTTATTTTCAATTTGTAACGATGAATATCTGCTTTGGCACGTTCAATCTCCTTCTCTGGTCTTATTTTTTCTAGGCTGCTTGTCAAAAAGTAATAGACCAATAAGCAAATTACAGATAGGTAAATCAGGAATTACATAAAAGTATAATTGGATAATGATAATAACAAAAAGAAATGTTTGAATAAAAGAACGAACCTCTGCCCTTTCCACCCCTCGCCAACATAAGCATCAATGAAGTTTTGCTCATATTTCTTTCGGTTTAATAAATATCTTAAATGTGTTTTTATTTTTGAAAATTCATCATCATGATCTTTCTTTCTCTTCTTCATCTTCTTTCTCTTCTTTTCCTTGTTCTCTGCATCTTGTGAAGGAACATCAACGGGTTCGTGAACTTTAGGTTTTTCTTGAGATCTTGAGCGTAAGACCCTAGGACTCCAATTAATCATGCTTTCTTTTCTTCTAGATCCTCTGATCTTGCGCTGACCTGGTGTTTGACTTAATCCATTGGTTTTATTTTCAGGAGTTGCTTTTAATTGCTCAAGACTTGAACCTTTTGCTTCACCTTCAGGTAAATTGACTAAATTCTCATCATTTTTAACAACTTCTTCATCATAAGCACACTCAGAATTCAATTCCGACACAGCTTCCACTGCTTCTAAGCTTTTACTATCCATGGTCACAAATCGATGTTTAAAAGCCGAAAGCTGTATCACTTAGATTTCAAAGGAAAACTTGAAAGCAACAATAATGCTGCAGGGAGCTTTGCAACCTACAATATATAAATACATGTGTGTATGAAACAGGCATGAGGAGCGTCAAAAGAAGTTTAGAATATGCTATAGAGACATTAACATACAAGAAAGTCAACGCAGACGAATGTTATCACGATATAACAAATGACACTATCATGGAAGCCTAATTTAATAAAGAGGGTGTTACGATTATTTTCTTTATTTTTGGTTAGATATTTGTCTTGTCTTTTATTATTAGTTGAGGGTGCCTAGTATAACTTGCAATTCTATTTATGTTGGTTATTACGTATGATTAATGACAAGTTTTGAGCATTTGAATTCTTCTTCTTCTCCAAGTTATTCTTTCTCTAGTTTAACCCTATCAAGGGTATCAGAGCCGTTCCGATCTCCGGTCGGAATTACTCTCGTCCTCATGACGAACACTAGCAACCAAGATGTTGACAACACCCTCAAGAATCACGATAAGGCGATCGCAGAGATCCAAGCAACGCTATCGTTGCTAATGAAACAACAGGAACAGTCAACCAAACAACAAGAGATCTTGAAGGCGGTGCGGGGTAAATCAGGCCAAGGCAGCAACGGTGGGGTTAGCTCGGGTTCTTCGTTCTCTTTCGGCGATGCAGACTCGAAGGGTACCCGACCCATGCGGATAGGGAAGATTGAATTTCCAAGGTTCTCGGGTGAAGACGTGGAGGCTTGGGTTTACCGTTGCGAACACTTTTTCGCGATTGAAGAGACTCCCGTGGAGATGAAACTTAGGTACGCTGTTATTCATTTGGAAGGGGAGGCGATCCAATGGCACAGGGCTTTCATGCGCACACGCGGGGCTACCGTATCTGAAATCTCATGGGAAGACTATGTGCGAGCTATCTCGACCCGTTTTTCTAATGCTATGTTTGAGGATCCCTTAGAAGAGATGGCTTCCCTCAACCAGACGGGTTCACTTCATGATCTCAATACTGCTTTTGATTCACTATTGAATAAGGTAACATTGAGTGAAACCCAAGCTGTTAGCCTTTATCTTAAGGCCCTTAAGCCGGACATTAGGGGGCCGGTTAAGATGTTTAAACCGCGCACCTTGCATGAGGCATATGGGTTAACACGAATTCAAGACATCAATGACAAGAATTTAATGGGGGCGATAGCCACCAAGGGCAACTCTCAAGCAGGGAACGAAACAACAAGAATTACCCCTCCGGTTAACGCTTCAAAACTTCCTTTGTTGCCAAGTCCAACAACCGGAGCCACCGAGACATCGACTTTTAAACCAGGAACTCTTAGCTCGAGGCGGTTGACGAGTGAGGAACTCGAGTTGAAAAAGTCAAAAGGTGAATGCTTTTGGTGTACCGAAAGGTTCATTCCAGGCCATAAGTGTAAGAAAAAACAACTTTACATACTTCAAGTGGACGATGATGAAAAACAAGCAACCGAGGGGTTTGTTGCAGAGGATGAAGGAAAGGTTCTTTGAATCACTTTTTGAGGACAAAAAGTCGGTTAAGTGGGGAGTATTGTTACGATTATTTTCTTTATTTTTGGTTTGATATTTGTATTGTCTTTTATTATTAGTTGAGGGTGCCTAGTGTAACTTGCAATTCTATTTATGTTGGTTATTACGTATGATTAATGACAAGTTTTGAGCATTTGAATTCTTCTTCTCCAAGTTATTCTTTCTCTAGTTTAACCCTATCAGATGGACCATCTCCCAACAATGAAATTGTATCACCAGACACCAAAACAAATAATGGAACAACACTAATACAAACACATATGTGCAGCTCAGCTTGCCCTAATTGGTCTGAATTTGCTCAGGATTGCATAGTGAATGTGAATTACACGGAATTAATCAATTAACGAAGATACCGGAAAACCTAAACCTAAAATTGATTTATATTTTTGGTAATTACTTAATTCGAAAAACTTTCGTTCACGAAATTAACATTTATCACCAGCAGATGATAACATGATGAGCATATAGGTTCGAACATACAGATGAAAATGTCAGTGGAAATGAGTTCAGGACAGTAGTTTACCTATTGCAAGAACAAGAACAGAAGCAATTTGGCGTAGGGAAGAATCTAGGGTTTTGAAAGTGAGAAGATAGGAGGTGGTGGATGCGTGGTTCCGATAAGGACTCCCAGCCGATAGATGTAGATGTTTGAGCTAACAAACAGTATTCGATGATAGAGAGGCCGCTGTTTTCGCGCCACCTGAGCGCGATATATTTTCCGTTTCCCTCCCATCTCGCACCCCACATAACTTTCGATTAATTATTTTATTATTATAATTAATTTTGAGGTTATTTTGTTTTCAACCCATAACTTTCGATTTTTATAAAATTTCGAATATACCGTTACGATGTGCTTATTTTATCTACGTTTTGGTGTCAGTTTCATTCTAAACAGAGTTGGGTGTAATAATGTACAAGTCAAGGTTACAATTTTTTATAGTTTTTTTTTTGTTTTCCAGTTACAAATTTTTAAATATGATTTTTATAAAATTTCGAATTTGACATTGCGACGTGGTTACTATCTACGTTTAACGTACTACAACCCCATCCGTATCTACATTTCAAACACGCCGCGGAATGCGTCATTTTAATAATAAAAAAAATGATTTACTCTTACAACTTTTAAATTATCATGTTTTATAAAATATCGAAATTACATGGCCACATTCCTATTTTTATTTACGTTTCAACGTGAATTTTCGTAACATTATTTTTAGACCAACCTTTTTTTTATCATTTTTAAACCGTCTGTCACCTATCTCAAAATACACTATTGTGACGTCTTTTTTTCTACGTTTAAACCGACTCGTCGTAATGTGCCGCCGGCGTGCTTATTTTTATTTACATTTTGGTGTAAAAATTTTTCAAATAACTTCACTTTCGTATACGACGAGGTAACTTTTCCGTTACTATCAAATATACCGATGCAACGTTTTTTTTACGCCACGTAGAATGTACAGTCGCGATTTGCTTATTTTTATCTATGTTTCGAACCCTCCGCGAAGCGCGAATGGTAACCCGCTAGTTCTTTTATAATATACATGGGCACATTGGGGCCTCAATTATGGTAAATAAATTAAGTAGGTCACCTTTTGATAAAAACACGAGTGATCTTAATGGATGTTATGTCTACTTTTTAATCCTCGATCAAGAGTTTTCATCACTGTCAAATTTTATTTTAAAATCGATAGAAATGACTATCTACAGCTTCTCGCTAAGATTTATAGTTCTCAACGATAACTTCTCTATAATCAAGATACGTTTTCCCATATTAGAAATGATGATCAATGTATAATGGTTACAAATGTTTGAGAGTTTGATTTAGTGTTTTCTTGCTTTAAAGTTTTTTTGTTATATGATCTTGAGATATTGACTTGGTCATGCATAATTGTCACACCCCAAAATCAGGGCGTGACGGAAATAGATTTACACATCACATAACAGAACTCTTTAACCATATTACATAGTTTAATTACAAGTTTACAACTTTAAAATAAAACTTACTACTCTAGGATGTCTACTAACCTCGTCACGGCCAGCGGTGTTTAAGCGTATTCGGAGCATAAATCAAGGGTGTTCAACGTAGAAGACCTGACCCCGATGTAGATTACGCCCATTGGGGCGTAACTTGTGCTTATTACGGGAAGTTAGAGGGTTTAAGTCGATTTGAGACGACTATTTAAAAGATTAAGCTAGGGTTTCGAATAACATTCGACTCTCAGGGCGACTTAGGACGATTTTGTGTGATTCGGAAGCAACAATTCATCATTCTAAATCCGAATTCGACCATGAAATCATCAAGAATCAAGATCCACCATCAACATGCGAGGCTAATCCACCCATAATCAACCTCGAGTGTAGGGTTTGAGTTAGAAACTGAATTCAATCTATGTTTTTATTTTTCTTGAACATGAATCTTGTTTGATCTTTGATTTTATTAGGTTTATGTGTTTTGCATCTGATTTGTATTAAAACGAATTAGTTTGTATCTATTGAATGTCTTGTCATTCATTGGTCTTTGATCATTAACCAATCAGAAAACGTCACGTAACATAACCTGGTTAAAATCTAGCCACCATCTTTCCTAACCCGGTTAATATTTAGTCGGTTGAGAAGATGGCAGTTAGATTTTAGCCGACAAGTACACATGACTTGTTTTGATTGGATGGTTTTATGAGCACATATGCTTTTTCTCTTTTTCGTGTCGGCTAAAGTTTAGTCGTCGGGTTAGCTTACGTGACGTTTTGAGGTAGGTTGATTTTAAGTATGTTTATTTTGATGTGGGTTTAAAATCAATGTACATTTTCAAAAATTGATCAGAATGTATATTTTGATTATTTTCCCTTGTAAAAATCGATCGATTATAGATATGAAGAAAAGACATATCATTATATATTAATGTTTATTTTATAATTATTATTATTTTTGAAAAGACAACTTTCATAAACCACTACTTTCTTTAGGAGCATCCTGATTAACCTGTGAGTCATGCATGTCTTTTCTAATGAATTGTAATCGCAACGGACTTAAACCTGGGACCCTCCTAGAAGGAAACCCACAACGTTACGTGGCTTTCAAAATTAGTCGTTGAAAATAATATCAAATTTTATTTATAATTCTATGTACCCCAACTTTGATATCAACAATAATACAAACTTTTTATTCAAAATAATACTACCTAAGCTATTAATTTCAAGTTGTTACGAACTAGTCTGAAGACCCGTGTGTTAAAGTGGCGGCGTTAAACCAAACATTAATAAAAATAAGTATGTCGATTCTACCGCGTTGCGACGTAAACAAGACTCGGTAATCGCGAGTTCATGTTATGTCTACATTTGCCAAATTCATGAAAGAAATTAGATTAAAGTAAAAAAAAATCTGATCGTTCTGACTCGTTAAACTGCAAAATCAATCAATATCTTTGAAACTTTGTATAAAAAAAATCAAAAGCATTACGTGAACTCGCGCGTTGCAGTTAGAGCATTTATATTATTTAAGACTGTATATAAAAAAAACAACCGCTTTATGCTCAAACGTTGCAGCGAAGGCGTAAACTCGTGACAGAAAACCAAAGTTTAAACGTTAATACCCGCGCGTTGCGGTAGAGCCGTATGATGACATTAACGTGGGTAAGGGCTCGTTTGCGAACTTAGTTACGCGCGTTGTGGCGATGACACTAACGCGCTTAAATACGGAATTTGAGAGGATCGTTTTTTGAGATTCATAAATGCTAATTCATATTAAATTCATTTTGTTAATGGTATAATAACTATCTATAATCTACAATTAAATAATAAATATATATAATTAGATTTATATTAAATATTTAAAAATATATTCTTTTAATAACATTATTTAATAGGAGAGAAAAACGAGAAAAGAATGTCGAAGATGCACCGGAAAATGACACATGTTCCCGTAGTATTTTTTTTTTTCTGAACATTAGATATTATTAAAAAGCAACACACCTAGCAAAAAGCTAGACGAAGAAAAAGGAAAATTACAAAAACATTAGGGGATTTTTAAGCTAATCCACCCAAACAAAAGACGTTTTAATAGACCTATTGAAAAACCACAAGTAGGAGAAACTCTAGATATCATCAAAAATTAAACTTTTTCTTTGAGAAGATGAGATAAAGACCGCTTCGTTTATAAATTTTCAAAATAACCCACCATGCAACCATAATCACTCCAAAGATGACGTCCTTTTTCCTTGAGCTAGTGTGAAACGTGGAAACATAATCAACCAAATCAACAAGATCAGAGTTGAGGGGCATAGGAAGATCAACCCAACGCCAAATAGAAAATTCTTTAAAAACCTTGTGATAACAAATAGAAAATTGTGTCCATTTATTTCTTTAATTGTAATAAAAGAGAAATTAAAACCATGACATAAAAAACACCACACATGCTAAGAGTGGTGATAGAAAAACAATGAAAATGAAATTTAAGCCATCTGGTTAGTATGCCTTGATATTGTTGTTGTTCTCGTCTCTTTAGCTAGCTAGCAATGAAACTAAAATTTATGGGCATCTGGTTTTGCCTTTGTTGTTCTTCTTGTCTTTGTAGCAAGGGCATTCATGCTTGTTCTCGTACATATTTGTTGGCACACACTTGCACTCTTCGCAACATATCTCACAATACTTAATGCATTTGTCTGGGAACCTCGACTTCAAGCACCTTCCTTTGCACTTATTTTTACAATACACTTTTCCAACACATAAATTCATCCATCAAAACAATAATCGTCTCAATATGTATTAAAAAGACATAAAACAATCATTTAAAAACATAAAACGCATGTTACGTTTTTCCATGATGCACATACTCCGTTTAATACAGATTTCATATATCTATACTATATTATTATAATATATATTGAAAGGACAAAATGTTTTTTTTATCAAATCTCTTAAAATTAAGAGCTTTACAACTCATAAAGCTAACACTCCCCCGGATGATTTTTAAACAATCATAACTTTTTCGTATGTTAATATTTAAAAATACCATAAAACGAGCATTTTGTTATCTTTAATTTGAGGATAATATTGTTATAATTTTTTTTAATTTAAAAAAAATTAACATGTTATATGATTACCAGTTTATGTATTTTCCGACACATTGCACGGGCACCCCTCTAGTATTACATATATATAACATTGATACTCTAAAATAATTGTTTAACCATTATATAGAAGGATATATATAATAAATTTTATAGAATAAGTTTGTATATATACTATTTAACTAACTTATTGGAATAAGTTTGTATAAATGAAATTTACATGTTGAGACAAGTACCTTGCATATTGGCCAAGGATGGTTGAAGGATAAAACTGGCAAGGAGAATAGAAAGGAGAACACCAATCAATAAGGTCCTCTTCATGTCCTAGAGATTTGAAAGCGAAACGCAACTAAATGACCAAAAAGCTAAAGAAAACTGATTGCGAGTGATTTTGGTAGTTTACAAAGAATTAGAGGGTGTAATTCGAAAATATATAAAAGTAGAGGGGTAGTTGTTAGTTGTTGCAAAGAGAGTGTTTTTATAGTGGAAGGGGAGGGTGGCAAAAGAAATGAATATGGGTAGGTGAATGTTGCATATGATATGGAGTGAGTTTGAGGAGCTAGGGTTACACACGAATTTGGGGCAGTTACAACGTTTCGGGATGAATAAATATTATTTTCACAATTTGTTGTTGTTGTTATTATTATTATTATTATTATTATTATTATTTAATGACAAATTAACACATCATTTTGTTTATTACGCGACTTGAACCCTCAACCTTTTTAAAAAGAGACATTGGTACCATTAGGCTACAAACCCAATGGTCATAATCTGTTATTATTAAGTATTTTTGTTATTCAATTTTGAAAATTTTGAAATTGAATTCGAACTTGAATTTAAAAACTGATTCGAATTTGAAATCCAAATTTCGGTTGATTCTAATAACATAAATTCTAATATATGTGTTATATATATATATATATTATATATATATATATAGAGAGAGAGAAGAGTTCATATCAAAACCCATATTTCATGATAAAACCCTAAAACTTGATCTTAGGTGTGGCTCAATGTCTGGTACAATCAATCCAATGGTGTAGGATTAAAGTCATTGTTTTATAATTAAAATAGTTACTGAGGGATAGTTTAGATATTTGACGTCTGACCGAGGGATACTTCAAATTGTCATTTATCTACAATAAACACAAAACACAAAGCCCTGACAAATTCTGACTAAAGCTTTTCTTCTTTCCCAATAAAAAGTAAATAAAATATTAGTTTTTAATGTCTACAAAACATCAAGGTACTAAATTACAAAGATAAATAACACAGAGATCCAAATTACAAAAATATTAAGATGTTTGTGGAAAAAGGATTTAACACTTATAGCTAACGATACGTAACAGATCCATGATAGCTAGAATGACATATCCTCATCACGTGTGCCATCTATTAATGGATCATCCATATCGACTTCTAATGGCATATCCTGATTAACATCAAACAAAGAAGCAGTCGGGGAAATAAAGTTGCTTGTTTCATTTTTTTAAAGAAACAATCTCAAAACATAGTGTAATTATAAGTTACCACGTCGTTACCATGGTGTAATCATAAATTGCCACGTTGTTACTATGGTGTAATCGTAAATTATCACGTTTTTACAATGGTGCAATCATAACTTTGCATAATGGTGTTACCATGATTTAATCATAAATTTGCACTAAAAATTTATTATAACAACCAAAATAATCAACAAAATATATAGGGCATTAATTCGGATTCAGAATTACCGTCATTGAACTCCTGACCAATTGCATAACCTAACACTTGCATTTTAAACCATTATTGAACTCCCTATCTCCCTCTCCGCCCTTAGGTTTCGTCTTCGGCCATTCCGCCAAAGCTCTATCACTACCATAAACCGGAAAAGTTAAAAAAAATACATCTTCAAACTAACTAACTTTAGTTATTGCATCTTCAAACTAACTAATTGATTCATGTTTTAAACTAACTAAACTAGTATTACACACTTGTAGTTGTACCATTGGTGTAAACTAACACTCGGTGTAAACTAACACTATTGAAAATAATAGGAAAATTACATTAACTTGCATTGATGTAACATCTCAAAAGATAGTGTAATTGTAAATTACCACGTCTTTACATGATGTAATCATAAATTACCACGTTGTTACCATGGTGCAATCATAAATTAAGACGTTTTTACAGTGGTGTAATCATAACATTAACTTGCACGGTGTAACTTTACCTTAAAAAAATCAAAATTGAAACTATATAATTCCAAAAATGCAATTACCTTCTGTAGGGGGCAAACTAGGTAATGGACTAGCAGTAGATGGAAAATTCCCCAAATTTGATTTTGCTACAAAATTGAACTACATAATAACACATATTTTGTAAATAAAAAAATGACATACGCTAAAGAAATTTCCCCAAATATGATTTTGCTCCAATTTTTATATAGTTCTTAACCTAATTTTGCTCCACATTCGAAAAACCCCAAAATACGAAGATCATGTCAGGATAATAAGACATTATTACCTTGAGTCTTTCTTGAACCAAGTAGTCAACTATGTTAAAAACCAAACCTGATCTATGTTAAAGCCAAACCTCTTTCTTGAACCTAGTAGCCCAAACTAGACATTTGATCTCCAAAAATGTTAAACCCAAACCTGATACGTACCACCACCATTAAACCTGAATCATTGATTTTCGTCTTATAGGGCTTGGTTTTGAGGTCGGTCTAAGGTAGAAAGAGAGACTTTAACAAATTAACTAGTTTCTTCCACCCATTGTTACGATCGGTTCAAGAACCCCAACCAAAGATTTGGTACAGAATAATGAACCCAGATCTGGATGTGTTCACAAGATGAAAGGAGAAGAAGATTTGGAGGCGTGGAACGACCGACTTGGTACAAAATAATGATCCCAGATCTGGATGTGTTCTACCTCAGGCCTTGTGTTCTTGATCTAGAGAGAGATAGATTGTGTTCTTGATCTATAGAGAGGTAGATGAGATTTATGTTCAAAATATTAATAGGATATTGGGAAAGATGCTTAAAAGGACAACAGATGATCAGATTTTCGGTAAAAGGATTTGGTGTGGAAATGTCAAAACTACCCTTCTACAAAGAAAAAGTCATGTAATAGGTGTCAAGCTCTGATTGGGTGTGATGGGTTTTAGGGTTTTGTCATGAAATATGGGTTTTGATATGAACTATGCCCTATATATGTGTATATATATATATATATAATGTATCAGTTATAATAAATATAGGTTTTGAGGTGTCAATTGTAGCCGCATGTCATTATTCTAGAGCCTCTAGATTTTTTTCATGTCTAAATGTTTTTCAATTATCTATTTTTTTCAACTCCTAAATTGATTAAATATCATTTAAATGTTTCCATATCTCTTATAATTTTAAATTTTAAACATTAAATGTAGAATAACTTTTGGTTAACCAATTACTTCATTTTTTTAAAAACATTATTTATAATTAAAATTAACTATTTATTATAATAATAAGATTTAGAGGTTAATTTTTTATTTATTAGAATATTATGAATTCATACTAAATAAGTGCTTTATTTAAGCTAAAACAATTTCATACGCCCCCATATATATTATAAGACCCCAACCCGGGTATCATACAGTTGGTTCTCATAACGGGTCATTCGCATTTATAACGCATTTATTATTAACTTAATACATCGGAAGTCTTTCTAAATTCTTTTAGATCTATTTAGTATTATTAAATTACCTCACGAATGCCTGCACACCGGTCCGAGTACACCGCTCCCAAGCCAAGATACGTCAACGCTACGCTTACCTGCAAAATAATCTAACGTACACATAAAGTCAGCTACGCTGAGTGAGTTCTATTAGTTTAATTTGAACAGAAACCATCATATCACATTTATTAATTTATTCCACTCAGGACCCTCTCGTCCATAATAAAATAGTTTTATGACTCATTAACGAATAGTTAACCCCCTGTCACCCCACGACATCCCATAACCGTTCAACATTCGGAACTCAGCCCGTACTACTATTAATAAAATAGTAATAACATTACCATCTCGTTGACATAGACTTAAATTGCTATACTAACAACTCATACCCAAGAACAAGTATTAACTCGACACTTGGTTATCACAACATACTCTAGACATTAACACGCCCGGCCTTAACCAAGGCTCTCACAATTAACTGACACGACACTTACACACACCACGTCACAAATCCTGACTCAACGGTCAGTCTAACTCTGCATACCGCAATAATAACATCTACACGTCACACTAACATTACCACATAAAAATCACCACATGCATAATCAAATAACTCAACGTTTACATGCAATCCTACACATAGATAAATACCCATGTAAACACATAACTCGTCACTGCACCCTCGTCAGGGTTACCCTCGTCAGGGCGTTCAAGACAACCCGAGCTCATCATTAACCTGCTAAATAAATGTCACCGTTGGTGACTTCCCGAATAACCTCATCCTTCACAATCCCATTTGCTATGCCATAATGATACGATGCAAACATACCACGACGAACACACAACACAAACAACATACTAGCAATTACATGACTCATTAACTATACTTGCACCTCACGCGTAACCCTAGAACAACATATTTCTCACATAAATTCATAAGTATTTAATGTTCGACATGACTCTTTCAGTGCGGCCCTTAACACGACACGCATTAATCACCCATACCCTTAACTCACACATTTCCATGAACTCACCATTTATCCTACGATCACTTAATAATCATTTTATATTCAAAACACATCGGGTTGGAATCCAAAATCCTTAACACATTTAAAAGAGTAAACTCATCTCATAGGTATGTACTATAGCCCCAAAACGTTAAAACATTTAAAAGAAGGAGATTAGAAACTCACCGGTTGAGAAGCTTTCCTTCCGAAGTCGCATACCCGTAAACTCGTAGTCCAAGGCGAACCTGTCGTCAAATGAACCGCCCAGATCAATCCTATTACCGCAATAAAACTAACGCATCTATTTTGGACCAGCAGCTACAAGCTCGGTCTAAATCGTCCCAAACCGTATAACCGACGCGCTCGCTCGCGTACAAAAACCCTTAAATTAACGTTACCAAAAAACGTTCCCGAATGTCCCCGGCAATTTTCTCACATCCCAAAATAGTCCCCAACAATGAATATAAAGTTCTATGGGGTCATACCTTTGCGTACAAGCCATTTTAAGCTGTTTTGTACAAAACTACTGAGCACCACGCGAGAGGAAAACTTGTTTTGCTCATATCTCGACCATACGAGCTCCGTTTCGCGTGATCCACCTATCCACGCCTTCGTATCGATACACCTGACCTCAGAAAAATATTGGTGTTGGCCACCGCCGCCACCACTGCTTCCAGAACGCATACTCGTCTTTTAGCACGTTCGATTTTGTACGTCAATATACGAGTAGCTTAAAACCAACCCAAATGAACTTTGTTTTAGGCGAATTATATGTCCACGCTTTCGTATAGCCGAACCATTTCAGACGAACCAGTTTCCATCACAGGAAACCGTCACCTCCGTCTCCGAAAAACCGAACAGTAGCCGGAATTCGCCCTCTTCGCGCGTCTGTCTTCGCACTGCTCGTATCCCTATCAAACGAACTCGGAATTGGACAAATAATATATCCACGAGACTGTGTCACCAAAACCTTCCACCTCCTACCATCGCCTCCGCCTGCCCGCCGCCGTCTCAGTCGCCGGAATCGTGAACAGTGGTCGAAATTCCTCGCCGACTTCCGTTTTCGCTTGTTTCCTTCGTTTTCATGACCCTTTCATGGCCACCACTTGTCGTTCAGCCCTACGGTACGTATTACCACCGAAACAGAAACCCTAGTCGGGTTTTTAAACCGGAAAAATGAACAAAACATGAAGAAGGATGAACGAAGCTTACCTTAGCGTGTTATGGAAGATCTCCTATCAAACCTTCGCGCCACCGCCTTCCTCCTCCCCGATCCGGCGGCTCTCCCTCTCTCGGTTCTCTTTCAACCGCAAGTGACACAAATGGGGTTCCCCACCTTTGCGTAACACCCTAAAGGGTTTTCCCTCGGACCGGGCTTGGCCCTCCCCCATGCCTTGTAGTCTCCCAGGCTTGGCCCGTTCGTCTTTTTTTGATGTAAAACTCGCTAATTATTTACATTTAACTTGTATGTACAAAACCATATCTTTTACGTCTACAAATATGTCTCAATAACTTATCGTTCAACTTTCGTCCACTATACACAATATATGCATATACACTAATCCCGTTAACTACTTGATAACCCTTTGTTTTATTCATGTATGTGCAACTCTTCATTACTCCCAGCTCGCTCTCTGTAATAGTTTGCATTTATTAACATAAAATACAAAAATCGCTCTTATCCAAAAATCCGGGATGTTACATATATAATCTATTATTTATATTTATACCACTTAATAAATAAAAATCCTACGGGACACATGACATAATTATAAAGCCTCTTCGTTTATATTTTCTCGTCTAAATCATTCTAGCTCATTATTTTAAGCAACTAAATTATTTCTTATAATTCAATATCATGATAAATTTATATTCCATCATTATTTAATATTTGATTAATATCCACATAATAAAATAAAATATTTTTTGTATTTTTTTAATCACTAATGAATAGAGGATTTAGATTGACATTTCCTTTCATAAATTCTAATAAAATTAAGGTATTTGTTAACTGTGTCCCTCTAAAATCTAATAACAATTTATCAATAAATAAGATATTTATTTATTGTATACTTTTCATGATTCAGCATGTGTAATACACAAGAACCAAACCTAGTATATATATACCCGCGCGATATTGTGGCGGTGACAATATGCAACGCGTTACTCATTTATGTTAGTTTATCAATCCTCTCATGATATATTGTATAGTACTTATGTTTGTTTTCTTATTTGTATTATAAAAGTTTATTCTATTTATTGCTTTATTTTTCTTAAAGTTTTCGAGTTAGTAGCATCAGTGTGTTCTATCTATGTCATAAGTCTTACACATCTCAAGTAATAATAATTTAACATTAAAATTATCAACTACTTTCAGAACCTATTGCTGCAGTGCAATAAAATAACACATAAATAAGAAAATATCAATCATAAACATAATAATTAAAAACTAAAAACCCCGGTGGCAACTACTTGCATCATGATGAAATCAATTTAGTCATAAGCCTTACACATCTCAATTATCTCATCTACATGGTTCCATCATGATTCTTCATCAAAAGAGATACCATGAGTTTCTTGTATCTCTTCATCTTTGACTACTACATCTATCGGAGGATGAGTTTCTTGCATCTTCTCCTCTTTAACTGTTACATCGACTAGAGCAGTTTGGGCACTTAAAACAATAATGTTCAGTCTCTTACATGTGTTTTATCAAAACTAGCAATGTTATATATTTAGTAAAGATAATTTAAACTACAATTATAGAAGTTAAATTAATACATGTTGATACAATGATAATGCGGTAGGGATAAAGTATGCTTTCATCATTATAATGAGTCACTTATCATTGGGGGTTCCAAGGCTAAGTGGTGTTGTTACAAGGATGATCACTGATTATTGCCAAGAGGAGTAAAGTAAATACAAGGAAAAGTAATATGAAAATACAACGTGAAGCAATGGTAGTATAGAGGAAAGGACAACGCTAAAACTTATGGATCTAAGTATTTGATCCAGGATGATCCCAAATTATCTCTGAGGCTAGTATTTATAGTGGTCTTCAATGGTTCCTCGTTCTTCAAGCTGGTCTAATGACTTCTCCAGAAGAGAAAACTTGGCAGGTAACTTTCTCCTCCTTAGTTCTCTCTCTTCCTGATTCAAGTAATGCTTTGAATTTCCTTTCTATTGACAAGAAATATACATGTTTTGTCCCTTTGCTAAGTCATGACTTTCTTTATCTCGTTCACCGAGATTTGACTATTGAGAGAAAGACATCCTTCGATTACTGTGTTGGTTTTCATATTAATTAGATAGGAGGGAGAGCCCAAAGTGAAGAAGATCTTCTTTTAGGAGAGGTCTTCTCCTGCCCCGTTCTTAAAGCGCCGAAGGACTCTTATTTTCTATTTGATTAAGAGGAGGGAAATGAGAATGAATCCTCTGACGTTATCAGCCCCCAGTGCGGGCCTTTTATCGAAAATTTGACATAAATGGGCCAGACTCCTTCTGCCTGCTATTTGCGCTATCGTGGGCCATCATTACCTAGCGCCGGTGATAACGTGTGTTAGTAGGTTTATAATTAAAATATATATAATTATATATTTTAGAAATGGTTTCACGAGATCAGGTTTTAAAATTATAAAATGATAAATACTCAAACTTAAAACACACACAATAGGCAAGTGTACATATCGCAGCGTAATATAGTTTAGGTAAGAACCAAGGATCGAACCAATGGACACAGTCGAGTTATAATAATAAACTTTTATTAACGTTTAGCTGGTTTAATTAGTGAGTGAGTTTTGCGTTCTTGTGAAACAGAAAAGTAAATGTCAGAAAAGTAAACGACGGTAAAGTAAATGACAGAAAAGTAAAAATGTCCGTGAAGTGTGTAACAGAAATGTAAATAGCAGGAAAGTAAATATCTCGAGTATGATCAGTTCACGAAGAAGTATTGCTTTGGGCTTCAAATCCCCTTGGTATATGATAATTTTAGGTTGACTAATCCGGTGGTATGACTAATACAAACGTGTGAACGATACACTGCTAAAGCCTTATTCTCACAACATTTGGTTCACGAATTATAATTTGTAATAATAAAATGGTAGGACTGCCAGCTAGGGACATCGTTACCCTCAACTCTTCGCTACTATCTTCGAGTTGGTTTAAACCATTAAACTTAAGTGCTTAATTATTATTATTAGAAGAGTGATTAGACTTTGCTCATTGGGAGGCAGTGTAACAATGGGACCATGTACAAAGACGTACCGTTCACAACATGAGTTCACCAATTCTTGGTCTGATAACAAGTTCGTATAAAAACGTACGACCTTATTAATATTAACCAAGCCTAGACGTACAAGTATTGAAAGAAGTTTTATTAAAAAGGTTTTACGGTCTTATGCTTTAAAATCAAGAACACTCACAAGTGTAAAGACAAATTTATATAATAATAAAAAGCCCACCTAGAAGGTGGTTTTAAGAGCGAATAATTAAAGACATAAACATAACACTAGATTAATACGTTAAACATTAACATACACGAAACATCATCTTCACCCTAACAATACAAAGAGTTTAGCCATGAATGGCCATACTAACTAGCGTAACACTGAGTTTTATAGGCTCCCCTCTCGCGGAGAAAGAGGAGGAGCCTCTCTAATATCTACTCTAACTACGAATTTCTTTCTTCTAGATAGTGTATTTATGATTCTTGAGGTGTGTGGAATGAAGAACACAAGCCATCTATTTATAGGCCTCAAAATGAGCAATGCACAACCGTGCATTGGGTTGCAAGGTCGTACAAACACCTCATCAAATTGGTACAAATGGCAGTGTACTGGGCTCCTTGTGGAGCAAGCAAGGTATTGCACGGCCGTGCTTCCCCTTGTTCCTCCCTAATTTTGTATTTTTACTACTTGTTGACTTGTATTGACCAATTTTGATTTCTTGGGGGTCAATGCTCGGGAATGATCCTTCTAGAAGCTTGTTTTCTTGGTATTTTGATTGGTATCAATTGCAAGGTTATTATTCAACTAGTACCATAATATGAGGATTTTTATGCATGCAAAACATGTATAAACAATGACATATCAGCCGGCTCTAGGAGGTTTTCAAATGTTCGATCAATCAATTGTTTCACGTATTCCAAGCGGTTACCTTATTAAAATTTGTACTACTTCCTTTTTTATTTTTACCTTTTCATGTTCTTGATTCTTCATCTACCAACAGGTTAGTCTTCTTATATCAAATTTTTCTATTTTTGGTGTTGATTTTCACTATGGTTGGTAAGAATGATATGGATCGTCATTATTCCAAGCTTAACCTACGATCTTTAGCCGAACCCTGTGCTCGTTATCGTATCGGAGAGGAGTATGGTCTTACTCTTCCTTCTAACTAGAGCGTCGTTAATGACCCTCCTGATGGTTACATAGGTTTGCACACCGGCTACTTTGAGTTCTCCAAACTCTATTTTTTCTTCAAGTCGTGGAGTCGTTACTGCTCAAGGTTTATCAGTTAGCACCGTATGGTCTTAACAAGATTACTCATTTTGAAATACTCGGCCGAGCACACGGCGTTTATCCCTCTGTCCCCATGTTTCATCTATTTTTTGACTTGCTCATAACGGGGATTGGCTCACCATTGAGATGCTCAAAGATGGTAGACCCGGGTGTATTCTTCGTACAAAACCCTTTTTGAATCATTGGAAGGAGAACTTCTTTTGGGTCAAAAAGTATGTCGTGCCTTTCGAGATGCCCTATCGTGATCCTCTGGGTCCTTTGGACCTTCCTTCGCTTTGTCACATGATATGTCATAATTTATACATAATTATCCCCATATTAATTACACTTTTAGGCATTTGGATAAGATTTGATGCTTAATTCATTCATTTTTGAAATATCAGGATAATTAATCCCTATCTGCAAAAACATGAAGAAATTAATTAAAATCAAGGGGAAATTAGCACCTGGAAGCCAATTGAACGTCAATGCACCCAAGGAGTCAACATGAAAAATCAAAAGTCAACGGAAGTCAAATGTTGAAGGATGTATGGCCGTACATATGCCTACCACGTGCCCTGTACTCTCCAAAGCTGACAGATTCCCACACGTGCAAGAAAAGGGTACTTTGCAGGACCGCGTATTCTTATGCACGACCGTTCATTTCCCAAATCTCTACCTATAAATAGCAAGATCATTCCAAGCATTTATGTGACACCCGTCATTTCAGGTCAATATCCATATTCATTTTAGCATGTTCATATTTCATATTTCCTGAATTATTATTTTGACAGAGTTTTAAGCCAGCCCATAAAAAAATGTTAGACCGGATGACACAACCGAATTTGTTGAGGAGTATAGCAAAGAAACATACGTCATATTTTAGTAATTATGAGAATTAATTGGTCATGAACATTTATTACCCACAAAGTACGGTCATTGGTGATTAAAAAATAATATACATGCAAAGTCTAGAAACATAATTGTTCACAATATATATATATATATATATAGGTGATATAAATCTATAAAGATTGATACAAAAACTTGGGTTCACACGGTTCCTAATATATATTATATATGTGTGAACATACATAAAGTAGTTAAGTGATCAACTATGTCGGGATTCACTAGCAGATTATTAAAACTAGTCAAATTACACAAAAATGTAGGACGTCTTAATAATTAAAGTTATTGCACCGAGTATTATATCACGGGAGCACCTGCCAGGTATACACCACTTTAGATCTACCTAACTAATGATCTAGAGATACACTATGTGATTAGACAAGACCCCCCATACACTCCTTACGGCCGAGAAAGGGTGTGGCCACCCACCTTGCTTACTCCACCATCTTTCTCAATGATGCTTGTCATATAGACCATGCTCCTTCAACTAAGATATCAAGCAAGAGTCAAATCCATCCATGACATCTATACTTGTAATGATTAAGATGAGTCAAACACTCAAACCCATTCTCTTCCCTTTTCTCCATATATACGACACATATACACACACTTTCACTTTACACTTTAAAAAAAATCAACAACAAGTTCCATAGAGGTGACTAGCTAACAGGCTTGGAGATTCAAAGTGTTCTTGGAGATTTAAGAAGCTTTCACTAGGAAGATCAAGCCATCACCACCATCCATTTATTATTCTTCCCTAACTAGTCTAGCAGTATGAAAAACCGACCCTAAATCTCTAGTTTCATCTATTATTCTTGTTTTAAGCTCCATTTTCACCCTAAAAACGAAACCATCTCTAAAAGTATAACTGGATCTACTTGTTGAGTTTAATTGAATATAAAATAATAGAAAACGCGTCTAATTAGTGATGTTTTAGTAGACCCAGCCAGCTTGAATAACTTAAATAGCCTATGATTGTTACTTAGAATTGATCACATAATTAAATCATGAAATCTTGTGGGGTGCTCATCTTAGGGTAACAATAATACTGAAACTGTCAACATAGGGTGATAGGTACAACGTTAAGTTAAAACTTAGAAGTTTTTGAAAATTTTCATGGCACACCACTCTCTTTTTATGAGAATAAAACTGAGTTTCGGTGGCGCCCATTCCATAATCCATATTTTCCATATCCATGAGCTTAATTAATTAGAATCTGAGTCTTGCTTATGTGTTACCCTCTAGGATGACGACTTGGAAGATATACCCCAAAGTGAGATTTATGTGCTTAATGTATAGAATCTAGTCTATGTGTTAGCTTCTGGGATAGTGACTTGGTTGAGACGCCTCTAGACGAAAGTTCTTATGCTTAAATTAATGCTCATTTTGCATCCATTCCTTCCATAATTCATCTTAATTTCTAAAAGCGTGTAAATCTTAGTTTAACGTGGTGAGCAAATGTAAATGGTTTAACCCGTACCTAGACATGACCGTGAGACGGGATTAGGTAGAGTTGTAGCTTCTAAGTGTGAGTCACATAGATTGATTGACTGTTATATAAAATGGAACTAGAACACATTACGGGGGGCTTGATAGTTGGTGGTTGGGTTTAATTGGACAAAAATACTAATTATTGCTTTTTAACGCGTGAGTATGGCATGCTAATTGGAAATTGATGTTTATAAAAGTTAGATCTCAGTTATGATTCCATTGTATACTTTTCAAGGACGAAAAAAGGTTAAGTGTGGGCATGTTTGATGTAGTGCAAAGCATACATCTTTATTCCTAGTGTTTTAATGTGTTTTGATTAGTTTTCAGGTGCTTATGGTAATTACAAGCCAAATAAAGAAGAAACCGAGCATGAGAGAAAAGTCCCAAGAAACAAAAGTAAAAAAGTGGGAATTTCAAGTCTTCGCGGTACGCGAAGACTCAGCTTCAAAACCTCGCGGTAGGTGAGGGAAGGCAGAATGTGTCGTGACTAATTTGTTCCTCGCGGTACGCGAGAGGCCTATAAATCGCGAAAAAAATCCCTAATCGACTTTTTAATAGAATTGTATTATCATTATGCAAGAAGTTAGTATTCCTGTCGTCGAGAGAATTGTCCGGGTTCGTTGATCTTAACGTTTCCTGTTTTCAAGATTCGATTTTTGTTCTTGATTTGATTGTTTGAACCATGTTCTTGTTTATTACTTCTGTTATGGTTGTGCTAAACATGATTCTAGGCTAAAACACTAATACTGCCAAGGTCTTTATGATGAATACTTCTTAGAGTTTCAGTTTTTAATCGGTTTTGGATTATAATTATAGGTCCCAGCGGGTCTACAAATCGATCTCAGTCGTAAAACACGCAACACGTACTCGTAGTGCAGAATCCTAACGAATACGAGCGTCTCGAACACACACCAATACTATAGAATCACATAAAGACAAGATATCAATAAGCTCTGTAGTATTGCTCTGAAAATAGTGCTTACAAGTTGTAAATCACAGTAGTACAAATGAACACAAACTAAGCACTATTTATAGGCAACACACTGTCACATGCGAACTTAACATGTTTGCCAAAACTAGCCTAAGTTCGCCTGTTACAACAAACTTAACATTTACAAAGACAAAACATTAAGACAAAACAATACAAACTAGAATATAAATACCTAATCTATTACAAGGCTAGTTGTCACACATAATGCTCCAACAAACTCCCCTTTGACAACAACTTGGTCTTTATCTTCAAGTCTTGTTCTTCCAATTCTCTAGTAACGCGCTCCCTGCACAAAATCCATGCTTTATACACACATATAACACTCTCTTATACTCCAATTATCTGGTAAAGCACTCCATGATCTCTCTACGCTTAAGCATCTTCTGATCTTTGTTTGAAAAGTTAACAAGATTCATGGCATCAAATAATCTTGCCAAAACCTTGCCATTCAAATCTTCAATCACCGCTTCACCTGTATTGATATAAACATACCACCACTTCAAATTATCCAAACAATCATAAGGAAACAACTTCAAAGTAATCTTCAAGACTGATCTCACAGGTTTAAACTTATATCTGCAGATCGTTTTATGTGAAACTGGATCTATCTCTTTAATCCTTTTACCCTGTTTAGGTTTCAACTTATCATACTTCCCACATCCTCCTTCAAACCTTATTAATTTGGCAATTGTATCAGCTATGACATTGCCTGATCTGTTAATCCAGGGCTTAGTTGATAACCCATTGACTTCACATCTCGGCAGAGAATTAATGTACTTCAACCGAGGCTTTAGATATTGTACGCCGTCAGTTCTCTTTATGGCAAATAACTTGAATTCTTCTTCATAAAACGAACTTATGATTCTACCAGCACATTTGACTTTGTTCACATATCTCTCCTTTTGAACTGGAACTGATGGAGAAATTGGTAATACTTTCCTCCAACTCTTCACCATTTCCATCCACTGTGACTTAGTCATTCCAGTATCCTTATACATCATTGGATCTTCAGGCATACTTTTAGCAGTATTAGAGTCAGACTTTTCAATACTTGGATCTGATTCTTCTAATACAACCCCTTGAGAAACATCTTCAGGTATTGCATTATCATCAAATAAGTCCATGTCTATATTCAACCCATTACAACCTTCATATGTTACTTTTCCTCATCATTCTCCACTTCAACTTCCACAATCTCTCCCTCTTCTAACTCATCATGTCCCTCATCATCTACTACATATTTATCATCAATCAATTCATCAAGATCAAACAAACACTCTAGCTTGCCTACTTCATCAACATCAGAGTCTTCAAAAATTGAACTATCCAACATATCATCATCAACACGAGAGGTTCCTTTATCTGACATCATAGTAGCTTCAATCACTGACTCTGACTCCCCTTGAGCTAATGATGTAGGGTTAGTATCAGCGTTTTGACACTCACCCAAACCATCACCAACGTTTGGTTCATCATCATCATCATTCTTTTTTCTGAACATCTGTCGTGTGACACGCTTCATTCACCACAACAACCTTCTCCCCCTGAGCGTCAAGACGCTCTATCAATTGATTTATAAGAATCTGCATTTCAGAAATCAACTTATTCTAAGAGTTAATTGATTGATGATGTTGGACATCACTCTCGATAAGCACATCCACCTGAGTCTGTAAGCTAGTAACTTGGTTTAGTAAACATGCGACTCCAAAGTGGTTATCTTTACATCACGGGGATCAACAGATGTACCAGCTTCATCTTGATTTCGAGGAATGGATGGAGTTCCTTGTGGAGTATGAGACTGACAAGGAATTGGAGTTATAATCAATAAAATCTTCATCTCTTTGAGAATCCCTTTTGCAGCATTAATAGCCGAAGCCAAAAGCTTTGGAGCTTTGTTAACAGGAGCATCATCATCAGAATTTGAAGATTCGTCTCTTAATGTTCTCTTTCCAATCACTGCATTGGGAGGAGGACCTCTAACAGTCTTGTGTCTAAGAAACTTAACTTTCTTCTTACCTAGAGATTTCTATCTCTTGAGAAAGACAAAAGACAGTAGAATTTCACTTCTAGGCACTTTGGACAACTAAGCATAGTGCTCAGGGCCAAAGTCATGTGACTCACTATCATTCTCATCACCTTCTTACTCATTAGCACTTGAATCTCTTGAACTTGTGCTTGTATATTCTACTTGCACTTGTTCTGCCTGTAGTGGAGATGGTACCTTACCTTCATTATCTTGAACATTTTCCTTATCTATATTTTCATGATCACCACCCTCAACATTCACCTCAACATCAATATGAGCAGCATCACCATCATTCCCACCACCATCATCATTGTTTGGGGTCAGTTTTTACCTTTGGTATCCCGGATCCTCAGATAAGTATCGTTATTCTTGATCCTTACTATGTTTCAATATCCTGATTAACTGACCATTGTAGCAACTAATATTACGCGTTTGTCTTTGATTTGGTCATCCAGGTAATTAACACGCCATTAATGACTAAATAAATGGCTAAAGAACTGATCAAACATTTAGGAAAACGCGTGTAAGTCAATCTATAATGCTCAAGAATTAATGGAGACTTGTAACTGCTATGAAGACCTGATTTTTTGCTAGGATCCTCGCTTTTAAGTTATTTTTATCTTTTGTATATAATAAGCAGCTTGGTCGATTAAAAGCACACACAATCACACTTAGCATTATTCAACACTCGAAAAGAGCTCTGTAATACTTAGTATTCAATCACTAGTTGCTCAATTATACTTTTTTCATCGATTTATTGAACAACACAAGGCAGCCCGACGTTTAGTCGGCTCCCGAGGTGTTATGCCGGAGATCCTGAAGGATCAAGGGCTTTCCTCGTAAACACTCGTGTAGCTTATAGCTTTCCTTTATATTTTATTCACTATTCATTCAAGGACACCACCTCATATTCTAAATTTGCTTACAAAATTAGTCTTGTTAATTTTTATCCAAAACAATCATCATCATCATCATTACCAGGTATATGTAGATTCACTGTTAATTTCTAACCATTTGAATGGCTCATATGTAGTAAAAGGTGAGAAGTTAGCCAAATATCTCACAATAGTTAAACAATTATCTATGGAATTCAATTTTTTTTAACATTACACAGGTACCTAGAGAAGACAATACTGAGGCCGATGCCTTAACAAACCTTGCTTCGGCTCTTAAAATACTAGAAGGTATTAAAATACCAATCATAATATCCTGAGCCCAACAATTGAGAAGAAAATCGAAGTATCCTACACAGAAGAAGAAGCATTTGTTTAGGATCTTGAGCCTAGTCAAGGATCCTGGATTCTACACATTAAAAAATATTTATAGGATGGTGAGATCCCAAGTGATGAAAAGAACCACCAGGCTTTTCGCATAAGGGTATCTCGTTTTATAATATTACACGATGTCTTGTATAGAAAGTCTATTACAGGTCCATACTTAAGATGCTTGTAGGATCCTGAAGCACTTGAAGTTCTCAAAGACATACATGAAGGTGACTGTGGTAATCACACCGGGGGCAGAGCACTGTTCTCGAAGATCCTGAGGACATGATACTATTGGCCTACCATGAGGAAAGATGCTATGACTTACTCTAAAAAAATGTGATGCTTGCCAAAGACACAACGACATACTTCGCCAACTAGCAGAACCTTTATATCCAATCATCCCTCCATGACCATTCATGAAATGGGGAATGGATATAGTCGACAAACTTTCCATGACACCAGGAGGAAAAGTTTTTATGCTAGCAATGACAGATTACTTCTAAAAATGGATTGAAGCTGAGGCATTTGTCTAAGTGAGAGAAAAAGAGGTTATCTCCTTCATCAAACGCAATATCCTGACAAGATTTGGGATCCCGATAGAGATATTGTGCGACAACGGATCTCAATTCATCAGCAAAAGAACAACTAACTTCTGTGCTAGTTGGGGAATCAAGATGATAACCTCCACCCCTGTACATCCTCAACCCAATGGACAGACGAAATCCAACAATAAGATCATCATCAACAACCTCAAGAAGAGATTGGGGGAAAAGAAAGGAAGATGGGCTGAAGAATTACCATTTGCACTTTGAGCAGATAGAACAGCCACAAAGAATGCAACAAGTCAAACTCCATTCTCATTGGTGTTTGATACTGAAGCCATGATCCCTACAGAGATGGTTATCCCTACTGTAAGAACCAATCTTCAAAGTCTAGAGATCAACAACGAAACTCTTGCTCATGATCTCGACACTGTGGATGAACTCAGGCATCTTACCAAAGTTCGTATTGCAGCTTATCAGCAGAGGATAGCAAAATCATATAACAAAAACATAAGGGTCAAAAGATTCCAAGTAGGTGACTTAGTACTGAAGAAGGCATTCCAAAATACTACCAATCCCAGCGATGGAAAGCTTGCACCAAAATGAGAAGGCCCATACTTGATTGACTCAGATGCAGGCAAGGGTGCCTACTGGTTAGCCACTATAGAAGGAGATATCCTGCCAAGATCCTGAAACTCCATCCATCTAAAAACCTACTTTATGTAGTTAGAACTTATATTCTAACTAAAAATGATACGTCTTCTTTCCATAATTATTTTTATATTTGTTATTCTTTATCAAAATACTGACTTGAGCGTCGGAGGGGTGTTAGCCAGCCTAACACCCACCTTCACCAAGGTTCCACGTTCTGCAGGAAGGATCCCTAAGGATCTTGACACAAGATAGAGATTGGACATATCTCCTAAGTTTAGGTATTCTGAAATACCTCAAAGGTTTAAACGGCTTTTGCCTTTCTAAGAATTGGGTATCTACACCCCACTAGGAGTGCACGATATCCAAATATAGTTTAAGGTGGTGCGACCAGTCCATATAACAGTGGCTGATAATTTCATCATTGTTGGCTATATATCGGATCCTACAGATATAACAGACTTGTTATTCCTCAAGTTTCTTCCGAGCATTTAACGCTTATGTGTTAAACTAAGGTTTTTAGCATTTTCATGCTAACTCAATACTGGCTTGGCCCACGTATTCTGGCCTGACCCACGTTTTCTAGCTTGGCCCATAATTTTAACTTGTCACAGGTATTTAACACTTATGAGTTAACCCAAGAACTTAGCATCAGTATGTTGACTCAAGATCCTTAAATAGATTGAAGACTTATGAAGATCCTGAAGTACAATTACTAAGTCTACGATGTGTTTAATAACTATACACAGGGGACAACTAACAGTTGTTATATTCTGAACTCCATGTCATAATCTGGTATGTGTATCTACCCGATTTAGTTCTTAACAAAGGTATGTGTTACTTATTAATTTTCAATTAAAAGAAGATTCAAAGTTTGAATGACTAAGTCATGATATGTTTGTAATGGGTATTCTTCCATACCATTTATCAAAACCAAACTATATTTTTTCTAAGTCAAAGTTTGATAAAAACCCTAACCATTAGTCAGAAAATTAAACTGTCTATCCCATGAAGGGATCCCCAAACACAAAAGAAAATTTGTTTTTAAACAGGTACCGACATGAATAGTCAAAAAACCACAAATGTTGTGCAGGGATCCTATTTTTTCCTGATGTCTTGGAACGAAGTGTCAGGATCCTGGGTTTGACAGTAACATGTGTGAGAGCCTCTTGCTTAACAATGGCTCCTCAAGAGAGAATGCTATCAAGATCAACCAAAGCAAAATGTGAATCAGATCTTTGAATCTCTACAAAAGTAGAAAAAAGTAATTAGAGTCAATAAAACTCAGTAAACAAGTGAAGTAAATTCTTACTTGAAGGCATGGTGGCTTCGGAGTACTCGGTTGAAAAACTAGCTTCACTAACAACAGACTCAAAGTGGAAAGATCTCTCACCAACAGGTATCTCCGACAAAGCTTTGAACCTCTTATTTGTGTCACTTCTTGCAGGAACTAGCTTCTCAAACTTTGGGATTGCAAAAGATACAAGGATCATCAAAACAGGTTACACACACACACACATATATATATATGTATACTAACATGCAGGGATCCTGACTACATCCTACATTTCTTAACCCACTTGAGTGACTAGAGATCCCCACCAGGAATAGATGTTCTCTTCAGAAAAAAAGTATTTCCCACTCCAATCACCGTCATTTTGGGTGACTTTTGGAGACAAAAGATTTTTACCAGACTTAAGTTGAAGAACAAAGCAGGAATACCCATGAGTTCCCAGATTGTACAGACTAGCAATCTCTGGAATGCCGATGCTTGAGGAATGACTACGGTTAAATTTATCTAAAGATGGTTGAGGAATGACTACGGTTAATTTTATCTAAAGTGTACAGAATCCTCCAAATCATAGGCATCACCTGAGAAAAAGACACATCGGTGTACTGAAAGAAATCGGTAATCAACGAAGGAAAAGGGAAAACCGTCAAATATGGGATCCGTTTTACCTAGATCTACGCGCCCATTAAGTCACATCGGTCAAAACTTTTTGAATTTTGAATTATAAAGTTTTTTATAGTTGTCTGAATAACCTTCCCAGCTGTCAAAAACTTGGGGACAATTGTTAGGGGTCAGTTTTTACCTCTGGTATCCCGGATCCTCAGATAAGTATCGTTATTCCTGGTCCTTACTATGTTTCGGTATCCTGATTAACTGACCGTTGTAACAACTAATATTACGCGTTTGTCTTTGATTTGTTCATCCAGGTAATTAACACATCATTAATGACTAAATAAATGGCTGAAGAACTGTTCAAACAGTTAGGAAAACACGTGGTAGTCAATCGATAACGGTTAAGAATTAATGTAGACTTGTAGCTGCTATGAAGACCAAATTTTTCGCCGGGATCAACGCTTTTCACTTATTTTTATCTTTTGTATATAATAAGCAGTTTGGTCGATTAGAAGCACACACAATCACACTTAGCATTATTCAACACTCGAAAAGAGCTTTGTAGCACTTATTATTCGATCACTGGTTCATCATATTATACTTTTTTCATCGATTTATTAAAGAACACAAGGCAACCTAATGTTTAGTCAGCTCCCAAGGTTTTATGTCGGAGATCCTAAAGGATCAAGGGCTTTCCTCGTAAACACTCGTGTCGTTTACAACTTTCCTTTATATTTTAATCATGATTCTTTCAAGCACACTACCTCACATTCTAAATTTGGTTACAATATTAGTCTTGTTACTTTTTATCCAAAACAATCATCATCATCATCACCAGCATCACTATCACCTTCTTCTTCATCCTCACCTTCTACCTCTTCATCTTCGTGATCTTCAAAAGGTGGTAATTCTAGAGCAGGATCATCATGAATCCAATTGTTATTAGGTGGTGCAACATAACTGGGATTGATTATGTGCCCAAACATTGGAGTCACCACAGGAATTAAGGCAGGATTATGTTGTTTGATGTTTTGAAAATCAGTAAATATCCTCTTGGTCATAGGAGTTAGAGTCAATCTTGGATTCAATGGTGGTAGATTTGGAATGAGATGATTCAGTATGGCCTAAAGGAATCTAGGGTACATAATAAAACCCTGACCCTCAGGTGGAGTAATCTGTGCTATCAACTCCCAATAAATGTACAAAGAAATATTGAACGGTTTATTCAAAGTCAAAGTTACCATAGCTGACTGTAATGAAATCTTCAACCCGTCTGTACCAGCTTTCCTCGGGGATAAGCACTGAATCATAACGTGCATAAAATACCTCCATTGACCCACAGACCTCATTTCCTCGTTTGAGAATCATTTGGTCTTCCACGGTATCCCATTCTTTAAAAATAACCCATAATGAGTGTAGGTCCAGATTTCTCTTATAAATCACTGATTTGATCGATTACACACACAGGCGGAAACTGTATGTATGGTGGTGAAACATATGATAGAAACAGTGTTGGTGAAGATAATCGGCTAACCACACTATGAATCAACACGTAAATGGTATGAAAATGTAAGAACATAGTGCATAAACAACTGCAAATTGTATTGATTCAAGAACAATGTGAAAGAGAAGGTTCAGGGTTACAGCCGCTACTCACACCCTAAACATTCTCAAACTAGGCTATTTATAGTAGTGACAGATATCGAAACTATGTTCAATCAAAACTACTAGTTTCGATTGACCATTTACAAGTGATACTCAGAACTGTCGTGTAACATTTCTGATTTTTCCATGTAACCGTTTTTGATGCAATGCACAAGTATTCAATTTCAATTCTTGTACAATAACTATGCTATAAGTACTTATATACGATTGATTATGTTGCAATAATAGCTGAAACAAACCTTCGTCATCTCACTAAACTCGAGGATCAAATTCGACTAAAACTCAAAGCGACGCTAAGACTACAAAGATACAAGGACTATTCTTGAAATTTCCAAAAAAATCTACACAAGCACGGTCGCGCTTAGCATAAGCACGGTCGCGCTTATAGTTTCAACCACGATCGTGCTCACTATGAGGCACGGTCGCGCCTCCGACGCAGTTTGACTTCTGAAAAGTCAAACCGACTCAAATCTTGTCCAAAAATAGAATTGAGACGCGTTTTAGAAACCGCGGTGTATACAGAAGTCGATATTCGGTAAATTAAGACCTAGACACGGCCCAATACACATCCAATCGAACGAATCCTTGCAATTTTACCCGGACTTTCCATTTTTAATCGAATCGTGTAATTATGATAGAATCAAACGAATTAAACTATTATAATAACTTCGTATGACTTCCATAAACCTATCTCAACCCAAAAATCGTCTGATCATCACCGCTATTCCTCTGCCGATCCTCGAGAACCACGATTTCTTCCTCGAAGCCGACGTCACTCGTTGCCCCATTCTAAACAGGTTAGTAGTAGTCCAATTGGTTCGTCTCTTCCCCCTGATCAAAAGCCCTAAACTAATTCGTTGCTACATTACACAAATAATCAGATTTTAAAACTTGGTTTTGAAATAAAAACGATTTAATCAAACTGCACAATGGATGTGTTATAAACGCAATTAATTAGTAGGGTTGGGTTCGCAAACATCCATTGAACGAAAGCCCTGTAATATCAAACGATTTTATTACAAGGATTAAGCGAATTGTGTTCTGGACAAGACCAGACACGGTCGCGCTCATCATGGAGACCGGTCGTGCCTGACCTAGCACAGTCGTGCCCGAGTCATGGCCTGGTCGTGTTTGCCGAGCAAACAAAGTCCTGACCTAAACCAACCCTAGACGCGGTCGTGCCGGACACGAGCACGGTCGTGCTCTACGGACAGACCCTTTTGAAGCCTTCTGACTCGACCACGGGCGCGCCTCAGACACCACGGTCATGCCCGGACAAGAGCGCGGTCGTGCCTTTCACGAGCGCGGTCGTGCTCCTTAAAAACAGAATCTTTATTTTTATTTTCTCCTTATTGAACTCGATAAGCTATATTAAATAACAATTCCTATAGTTATTTTTATATAAATACTTATATATCTCACACTTGGCCTTAAACGAAAATTATTTATTTAAACCTATTTTTAAATGAATAATATACCATAAAACGAACCCTAATCGTACCATCAACCAAATTCACTTTCGATATAATCTAACACAAACAATAACACAAGATTATACGTTTATTTATTAGGTCGAATCTAGCGAATCCACAACACACCGTCATTACATACTTGCTTGTGTGACCTACACTCTGCATAACAAGTGAGTTACATAGCCCCTCTTTTACTCTATTTACAAAACTTTTTGGGGTGGAACATGCGTTCAATTACTATGTTTTCAATTATACACGAATACAGTTTCCATCTTACATACATGTATGCAATTCTGTGCTTTATGCTTGAGTGCTAGGTGTGTAGACTATATACGCTATTCACAATCATTAACTATTAGCCGACAGTATACAGTGATAGTACTATTGAGTCTGACAAACCCACCCAGGTAGGGTGACTGTTGCTGACAACACGATTTGATTTCAGTTACAAAGGTTTGATTGAATACACAGGTCACACGATGGTTTCTCTCCATAAATGCCTTTGTTGACATGTTTTGTATGAACTGTGTACACACAACACGTTTTTGCTATCACACAACAAAACCTAAGTTTTCTCACCAACTCTTGTAGTTGACCCTCTCATTTTAACCATGTTTCAGGTACCAATGTTTGAAGTGATCAAGATATGCTACACATAGGATTTGGACCTAGTTTTAATTGAACCAGTTATATTTTGATGTAATTTTCATTATTGTTTGGTAGATTGAATCTATGTTTTGTTGAACTTGTTTGATTGCAATGAAAACGATTATTAATTATTTAAACTTTAGTAAACCATGAGCAATGAACAGTCTGCACGCTTCACACCCCGATGTTTCCGCCGTCGGTTGGGGTGTGACATGTCGAAACTACCATCTATCGAAACTACTAGTTTCGATTGAACAAGCTCAATCGAAACTAAGTAGTTTCGATGGCCCAGACTTAGCTAATAAAGCAGTAAATTACAGAAAACTGAAATTACATTTAATGAAATGACATAAATTAAACTAGTCTAAAATTGTTTAAATGTACAATAAATGACAACAGCTTATACAAAAGATATGACTCTACAATCTCCCCCTAAGATGTTGCATTACTGTCTTCAGCTCTTCATCAAGCAGCTGGTCCTTCAGTTGTCCTCGGGATGAATGGTTTAACATGGAGAGATACAACTATTTGGTAGGCCTTGGCATCAGCTTCATCTTCATCACTGTATGCCTGAATGTGATTCTGGAATAGTACCTCCAGATCTTCAGGTTGAAATTTCAACAACTCCATAGGTTCAAAGATAGTGATGTCTTCCTTGCCCTCACACTCTATTACTGCACTACCAATGATTGGGTCATTGTACCACTTTTTGAAAGTTTGCAGCTGGACAGGTACAGATTTTGGAATGGTGATGGTCTTGTGAGTTTGGGTAGGCTTGTACCTTAAGAACGCATATGGCTTATTGGTTTTAGGGTGAAACCTAGTCTTTGAGATTTTCTTTTGAGTTTTCCTAGGCTTCATACCCTTGAAATCATTATTGACTTGAGAATGCAGAAATTTCTCGAAGTTATAAGCCATCATGACCTTCCCAGGGTTTTGAAGGGGAAGTTTGGCTAAATCCCTGAGGTCATAGAAAGGAAGGGTCTGGAAGTCAGTCATATTTTTAAAGTGCTGAACTCCCCCTCTATATCTTCTGATAATGAAGAGCTTCCTTTCAGCATCATACTTCCAGCCAATTGGAGGCCTCTTTAGTTCCTGATGCTCAGCTATCCATTCATATGTTTTAGGAGTTTCTTCCTGAATGATTTTCTTAAACCAAGATTTTCTTGAAATTGGAGGTTCAGGTGCAACAGAAGGTGGATCTTGTGCTGGACTTGAATCAGAGACTGTAGTGGTTGGTTCAGGAGTGACTGTCTTGATAAGATTAACCTGAACATCTTCTTCGCCTTTTTCTTCATCAGACAGGGTTTGAATTTCCTCTCCTTCTTCTGTGAAGTATCTGGTTCTCTCAGTCTCTTTTTCCTCGGTGGTCAAAATTTCTGGATAAAGATCATTATACCCATAGTTTTCAATTTCATCTAAAAGGGCATTCAGCTCGTCATCAGATGGGATGCCTTCTTCATCCAGAATCACGGTCTCTATTTCAGTGGAAGTCCCTTTCCCTTTCTTCCTTTCATCTCTTCTGTCACTTGCTGAGGGAAGGTTTAGTTCTGTTTCTTCAACCTTGACTTCAACTGCCTCTTTTGTCTTCTCAGCATGGCCAGCAAAGATAGTTAGTGCAGACTCTGGATTAGTCACAAGGTCAGGAGATGAGGGTTCAACTACAGATGTGGTCTCCCCCTGAGCTGTTTAAGTGGTTAGTTGTTGTTGCACAAGTTTTATCATTGAGGCTTTGAGCTGCTCCACCGCTAAAGCCTTGAATTCTTCTTTTTGCTTTGAGATTAGTCTCTGTGGTGTTTCAAGTTGAGTTTGTTGAATCTCAATCTGGGTATGTAAACCCCCAACTTCCAGCTTCAGGTCTTTAACCTCTTCCTGGACATCATGCAAATTAGATTTTAAGCCTTCAATTTCTTCATCTTTCTTTTGAATCTTATCCTGCATTTTCTTCAGTTCAAGGCTTAAATTTTTAACTCTTGGTACAGGAGAGGTTGAATCATGAGTTGGTGATGTGGGAGTAGTATGAATGGGTGACTGTTGTGGAGATGGTAGTGGAGTTGGTTGTGGAGTGGGTTGTGGAGTGGGCTGTGGAGTGGGTTGTGGAGTAGGTTGTGGAGATTGTTCTGGAGTTGGTTGTGGAGTAGCTAATAGAGAATCTGACGAGGATGATAAATCTTCCAATCCAATCTTGATTTTCTTTGCCCTAGGCTGTTCTTCCTCAAAATAAGAACCTGACTCAACTTGCCGTTTGGATGAAGATGCAAGATGCTTTGTTCTATCATCTGAATTAGACTTGTAGTAGTCAGATCCATAGATTCCTGCATCCAGAGTTCCACTTGATTCTGCAACTTCTTCCTCAGCTTCATGCATACCAGCTTTAACATTAACTGCTGGCTCTTGAATTATTTGTATTTGTTCAACAAAAGGAGCCTCTATCACAGGCTCAATGATTGGTTGTTCTTCTTCTTGAACATTAGGGACGTTTATCTCAATCTCAGCTTCATCAATAGGTTGATTACCTTGATCTTGTTCAACTTCCATCTCTTATTCATCAGATGATAAGATCTCTTCTTCTAGATCAGGGTCAATATCAGGAATAAATTCTTCTTCTTCACCAATAATATGACCAAACAGGGGAACATCAGCTATAGCCCTGTTGGTTCTCTTGTTGGTACTTCTCATATAGCTGAGAGTCTTGGCAATCATATGGTCGAACACAAAGGTGTTCCCAACTTGTTGAAGCTCAGGATGAAGATGATTGATGATAATCTGTAGGAATCTTGGATATGCCAGAAATTTCTCCTTCACGGCTCCTATCAGGTTGTCCTTTAACTGTCTGAAGATGAAGCCAGAAAAATTGTAATCTCTTCCCTTGACTAACCCCAAAATTGCTGAGCCCAGAGTGCTGTTTGCTGAATCAAAACCTCCTTTTCTGATTGATAGGCAGTGAATAAACACGTGCACTATGTATCTCTAGTGGCTTGGTAAGGAGTTCTTGATTATCTGACCACTTTTGAATTCATCTGGATGACCCAATCTTCTGAAGCATTCTTTAACATAGAAGATTGGAAATTCAATGGGTGCATCTGGATTGTCATTAAACTGCTGCACCTCTCTAACTTTAGCTTCAGAAAATAAGACTTCTTGGCCAAGCACAGTTGCTCTGATGTGCTCCACATTTTCAATTGTGATGATCTCTGCAGTCTCCCAAAATTCTCTTATAAATGTCTCAAACACCGGCAGGTTGTTGCTGATGGCAAAGCTGATGTTGGAGTTTGCCAGGAAGTTTAAGACATGAGTGAACTCTGCAGCTTTTGGATCATTGGCATTAAGGAATGCACAGACATTGTGTCTTTTTACGAATAAGAGATCCATACCTGTAAAATTCATCAGTTTTGCACAATAAGTAAAGTTTCTGAATATACTTAATTGAAACAAGGTATATCAACAGTTAGAAAAATTTTGAAGTCCTTACTGTCGAAACAACTAGTTTCGATTTGAGATGAACTTGGTTAATTTAACAAACAGCTTTATCGAAACAAGTAGTTTCGATAGAGGCTATAAGCTTTGATCAACACTTAGAAAATTTTTAAATCAACACTGTCGAAACAACTAGTTTCGATGGAGATGAACTTATCGAAACTATCTAGTTTCGATCAGAGATACTAGGGCAAGTTTGGGTGTCGAAACTGGTAGTTTCGATTGAAATTCTTTTGAGAAAATTTTGAAAGTGTTGAACCCCTTTATCGAAACTACATGGTTTTGAAACCCAAACCCCTCTGATTCATTATACTCAGACTAATATAAAAAATTTAATGAAGGGTTTAGAGTGGCCTGTAAGTGACGGAACTTAATCTTACCGAATGTGAGACTGTTATCTGCAAGAATACACATTAATCGTGAGTTCAAAGATGATAGAGATGTATGCAAACACGGAGAAGCACAAAAACGACTGTTATTATGAAGATTTAGTCGAACAAATTTTAAACTTTGAAAACCTAGGTCTGCCGATTTGCAAAAATCATCCAAAATGAAGTAATGAGACGTTACCTGATGATGGAGACGATGGTGACAACGGGGGAAATCAGGTGATTAATGCTGATATCTTGCAACTCAGACCGATGGCTTGAGAGATTTACGAATGACGGAGAAGGCGAAGAGGGTTTGAAAAAGACGAGTGAAATCAGTATGAAGGGAGGGATTGATTATGAAGGCTTTTAATTTTCGTAAGACAAAAGACAAAAATGCCCCTGTCGAAACAAATAGTTTCGATAGGGCAAACTAGTTTCGATATGAACAACTAGTTTCAATAGTTCAAAGTAGTTTCGATATGCACAAAGTAGTTTCGATATATCAAAGTAGTTTCGATATGCACAAAGTAGTTTTGATAAGTCAAAGTAGTTTCGATATGCACAAAGTAGTTTCGATATGTACAACTAGTTTCGATATTTAATAAATGAAATTATACACAAGATATTTACACTTATCTTCTTGAAAAAGATCCAACATGAGATCAGATCTGGTCAGTCTCTTGAAACACTTCCTTTTGCAATTAACTACTGTGAGTCCCTGAAGATAGCTGATATTTGTGCAAAGTAAACCCGAACATTTGTTTGTACTAAGATTTCATGTGATTAGAAGGTACCATTTAAGCAATATACAAGGTGTACCCCACATATTAAAATAAAATAATTTTGAAAACCTATCAATCTTCAAGAAGTACCCTTCTTCATCCTATCATCTCTTTCTGATTAACCAAGGTACCGTCTTAGTAATGTCAAAGTACCACCAAAATAAAATAAGATATCCAAGTGGATTTAGAAGATTAAAATAAAATATATCCAAGTATATATTAAAGAGGTACGAGCATTCTAGATCTTTGCGTAAGCAAAACAGAAGAAGTCGTAAAATTATCCAAGCGGATAGAAAAATGTTGAACACCCGAGATCTTTGCGTAAGCAAAACAAACGGGGTCAAATCATCCAAGTGGATGGGAAAAGGATGAGCACCCGAGATCTTTGCGTAAGCAAAACATACGGGGTCATCGGTGGTAAATATCGTTATATTGACGGTCACTTGGCGTATGAATAGGAATCCAATACGTAAGCCTGTATCTGATTGAATTGGTTTTCTTAGATATAAAAATGGGTTAGATGTTTCAATAATGGGTTCAAACACACAAGTATGATATATATATATATATATATATATATTAGGTTTTCACACTACTTACAAGTTTTAACCATATGTCGGGCCTACCAGCTATTCCTCAGTAAACACCATCGCTTTTGGTCTATTCCATGTCCAAAAGATGAGATCAGACACTATCATTTCTCAAAGGTTAGATTCAATTTTTCCTGCAACTTGTAAGATTATATACACATCAATTCTTTTCAATATTATATTTCTCCCCCAAAAGATTTGCGTAGAAACTGTACATAAAAATAAAATCTTTTTGGAATTTTCTTTGACAATTTAAACAGAATTAAAAAAAATACTATTCACACAATTTACTGAAAGTTGATCATTCCAAGCATCTCCACCAGTTGGGCAAATCTGGTAGAGTCAAAAGCCTTTGTGAAGATGTCTGCGGTTTGTTTATTAATTTTGACTTCAACAATTTGAATATGCTTCTTTTCCACACAGTCACGTATAAAGTGATGTTTTATTTCAATGTGTTTTGTTTTGGAATGCTGAACGAGGTTTTTGGTGATATGAGGAATAGCAGTGTTGTCACACAGAATGGGTGTCTCATGGAATATGATCCCATAGTCAAGCATCTGATGGTGTATCCATCTGACTTGGGAACAACAGAGGGCTGCAGCAATGTATTCGGCTTCGGCGGTGGATTGGGAAACGGTGGATTGTTTCTTACATTGCCATGAGACGAGGCGGTTGCCAAGGAATTGACAACCTCCAGAAGTGGATTTTTGGTTTAAGTTGCAACCCCCGAAATCTGAATAAGCCACAAGATCAAATAAGTCAGTTTTAGGATACCACAGACCCAATTTTGGCATATACTTTAAATATCTTAAAATACGTTTGACAGCAGATAAATGAGAGAGTTTAGGATTAGCCTGAAAACGTGCACACAAGCACACTGCAAACATGATGTCGGGTCTGCTGGCCGTGAGATACATGAGAGAGCCTATCATAGAGCGAGAAAGATGCTGATCAACGCTTTCACCATCCACATCAGGAGTCAAACAATGACGAACTTCCACAGGAGTTTTTACCAGATGGGAATCAGCCATTTTGAACTTGGTCAAGATTTCTTTTACGTATTTTTCTTGTTGGATAAGGATTCCTGACTCAGACTGATCAACTTGTAGTCCCAAAAAGAACTTCATTTCCCCCGTGGAGCTCATTTCAAACTTAGATCGCATCACTTCTTCAAATTCTTTGCAGAGACGGGGATTTGTAGATCCAAAAATGATATCATCCACATAAATTTGCACCATGATTGTATCCTTTTCATCCTTCCGTTTGAACAAAGTTTGGTCAATTGCTCCTCATGTGAAACCATTCTCAAGTAGATGCTTTGATAAAGTTTCATACCACGCACGAGGTGCTTGGTGAAGACCGTACAATGCTTTGTCTAACTTGTAAACACGGTCTAGAAAATTAGGATCATTGAAACCCGGCGGCTGCTTGACATATACTTCCTCTTGAACTTTGCCATACAAAAATGCGCTTTTGACATCCATTTGATGGACGGTGAAGTCCATGTAGGCTGCATAGGCGAGAAATATTCTGATGGCTTCCAAGCGAGCCACTGGTGCAAAAACTTCCTCATAGTCAATCCCTTCTTCTTGATAGAAACCTTGAACCACCAGACGAGCTTTATTTCGATTCACAGTGCCTCCTTCATCCTTTTTGTTGTGAAAAACCCAACGAGTGCCGATTGGAACTTTGTTCTTGGGAAGATCTACCAAATTCCACACATGCAACTTTGAGAATTGTTGTAGCTCTTCCTGCATTGCTTCCACCCAGATGTTTTCTAGTAGTGCTGCTTTGATGTTATTTGGTTCAGCTTGAGAAATGAAGCAAGAAAACATGCTGTTTTTAAATGCTTCACAGGCACTTCGGGTACTAACAACCACATTGAGTGGTCCAATGATGTTATTTGTGGGATGAATCTTGTGAATTCGCAGTTGAGAAATTTCATCTTCTTCCACGACTTCTTCCAAATTGGTAAGATTCTCAGCAGGAGGATCGGCAATATCATTAATAGGATCTTCAGCATGTGATTGTGGTGCAACATCTATTATTGGAATGGAGTTGTCTTCAACAGTTTCACTTGTTGCACCAGAACCGGAAGACTCCATATCAAATTCAGCATTAGAAATCACAGTAATTTCAACCTGAGCAGATGAGGAAGAGCCTTGATCATTTATGTTCCCTAGATTGTTCACAGAGAAGTAAGGATTAGCATGAGTTGATTCAATAGAGAAATCAGGAAGATTAAATGACTTAAAAACAGAATCGACATCAAAGAGCCAATTGGGACCGTCTCCTGTGTCCGTATGATTGTTTTCATGCCAATTGATATCAATGGACTCCATCACTATCCTTTTCTTCTTATGGTAGACACGAAAAGCACGTTGATTGGATGAGTAACCAACAAAATAGCATTCATCAGCTTTGGCTTCAAACTTGTTGAGCTGATCTGAAGTGTTCAGCATTGTGCACACACACCCAAATTTTCTGAAGAAATCGATAACTGGCTTGTGCTTGTACATGATCTCATAAGGTGTCTTGTTGCAACTTTTAGTGATAAGGACCCGATTTTGCACAAAACATGCAGTGTTGACCGCCTTAGCCCAGAAAGTCACGGGAAGCTTAGAGTCAACAATCATAGTTCGTGCAGCTTCAATTAAAGTGTGGTTCTTTCAGCTACACCGTTTTGTTGAGGAGTACGAGGTGAACTAAATTGTCAAGAAATTCCTTTGCTTTCACAGAAGGAATCAAGAGTTGCATTTTTGAATTCTGTTCCATGATCGCTGCGGATAGTCTTCACACTTAGATTGAAGAGGTTCTCAATTTGAAGCAGATAGGTTTTTAAAATCTCTGGCGTCTCATCTTTCTTGGCTAGGAAAAACACCCAAGTGAATCGAGAAAAATCATCTGTTACCACCAGACAGTATGACTTTCGTCCAAGACTCATGACACTCACCGAACCAAAAAGATCCATGTGAAGCAATTGGAGAGGAGAGTCAATGGAATTGGTGGTTTTAGGCTTATGTGAAGATTTGTGCTATTTTCCCTTGGAACATGAGATACAGTGTTCCATAGGAGTGAAATCTTTGAGAGGTAATCCAGTGACTAGGTTGCCTCAAACCAGTCGGTTCATTGTTTTGAAATTGACATGTCCCAACCTCTTATGCCACAGGAAAGATTCATCTTCGGAAGCCTTTGAGAGAAAACACGATTCAATGCCCGATGGGTTGTTCATATCCAAGCTATATGTGATGTATCTAGCATGCATGAGAATAAGTTCTTCCGGAATCACCACTCCCGGCTTCAAGATAAGACATTCTTTTGAATTGAATAAGGCACAAAAGTCCTTGTCACAAATCTATGAAACACTCATCAGATTGTATTTCAACTGAGGAACAAAGTTGACAAATTCCAGACTATTTACTCCATTTGATACTGTTCCTTGTCCTTCAATCTTTCCTCCTCTTAGGTTTCCAGCAAAAGCAACATACTCTCTCCATCAATTTGATGATAATCTTACAGCAAGTTAAAGTGCCCAGTCATATGTCTTGAACATCCACTATCTACATGCCAGATGTTATCGCCGGTTCTTCTTGATTGACCCTATACACAACGAACCATTTATACGTTTTGACCAAAATTGTTTCAATCAAGAGATTTTAGTGTCAGGATATGACATCTCATTCGAATCAGAATTACAACCATCCTTTGATGAAGCACGGTCATCAAATAGAACATTATTTTTAATTTTCCACGTTCGTTTTAAATAATTTTTAGCATTTTTAATTCTTTTACGTCTAGATTTCCTACTGTGAGAAGACTTAGGCAACACGTATGAATTTAATGAATGTTTGGAAGGCGATTCTTCATTATAATTTGTGGATGTCAATTTACAACTTTTTGAAACATGATTTGAGGCACCACAACTAAAACAGACGTTTTCACACGATATCTTAACCTGATAATAGTCATCACAAGATGAAGATGATTGTGATGTTAAGGAATCTGAACATGAGACGGTTCTCTCATCAATAACTTTGTCTTGAAGACGATGTGCTTCCTTTAATCTGAAAAAGTCCATGTTGCTCATGGTTTCACGTGGTACATCATTCACAATAATTCCTGCACTTTTAAACTTGGTAACACATGACATAACATTCAAAGATTTAGGAACAAAAGGCAAAGCATTTTTAAATTTAGAAACATCACATCCCAAACCCGTATGATCAGCAGGCATAGAATCAAAATATAAGTTTTTAACGTGTTCACAAATATTTGGTTTTGACACGGACATATTATTGTGATACCCGGCAAATTCAGGTTAATATCCATACCCGACTATTACTTGAATTCACATGATTTCACTTGCATCATACTTAATTATATAGTAATTAAGTACATATTTCATATAGGAAGTCCATTCGTTTCCTCTCGATTCATGCATCGGTAATCGGGAGGATTACCGGGTCACACACGCGTCTCGTCACACGAACGTTGGTGAATTTTAGAAATAATATTTAGACTTATAATTGGTGTGCAAAAATTATATGTAATACTGTGATTTAATATTCCATGCTTATATGAATTTTTCCGGAATTTTTAGAGCAACTGTTATTTTTAACGCTTTTTAAGCGGATACGCGATATGTGCCAACAACTTTAAAATTGGTTTTAATAAAAATGATTGTTTTATACTTGGGCTTATAAAATTCAGCTTTTTATTTATTAGTAGTCCATAGAAGCCCATTCCTTATTTAAAAAGCCTTAAAAGAGTGTACAAGCCCAACACCCCTTCACTTAAAACACCCTTAACCCTTAATCCCTCATTTTTTACCCTAAACAAAAATTGCAAAACCCTAGCCCCCTCCCTCTAGTTCGGCCGCCACCCTCCAAGGAGCCACCACCATTGCAAAAGCTTGTTCAAGCTTTCTAAGTCCATTTCAAGGTGTTCTAAGGTGATTCAAGCCATCTACTCCCACATTCAACCATCATACTTAGATTTGGTAAGTTTCTACCCATATTTTTTTCACCATTTTCGGCCATAAGTGGGTCACCACTCATCCAAACGATTTTCTTTGTTAAAAGGTCTCTAAATCCATGTTTTAATCAATGGTTTTCATAAAATGAAGTTGTTGATGCACATATGCATAGTTTATTGTTTGAAATGCTTGTTTATGTTGATTTTTGCTCGTTTCTATTTATAGAAACTTTATTGATTGAGTTTTGTAGAAATGTGTATATGATATGTTTGATGGTTTGGATGATACTCATAATAGTAGAATAAGTAGGAAATATAATTTTTTTGGTTGAAATGTCGTTTTTCACTAGGTCATGGTGACTTACTATTTAAGGAAACTTTAATTTTGCATATTTTGTGTTATGAGTTTCTATTAGATAAAAACTTGATATTATGGTTCTATAATATATATTAAAGTAGTAAAAAGAGTTATTTGAGGTTACACATGTGCAATAGGGTCGTTTGGACCACTTTCCTAAAAAGGAAACTTTAATTGTTCATAATTTGTATGTGTAGGCTATAAATGTTTAAAGTAGGTTATATGGCCTTATTACAATATGAATAGATGACTTATGAAAGAATATGTGATTTGGAATGGTGTAATGACATGTTTTGGTGAACCTTGCTAAATAAGGAAACTTTATTTGTTGAGAAACTTCATAATTGCTTGAAATAGAAAGTAAATGCATAGAATCATGTTACTAATATGTTACTATTATAATTTCATGTATAACTTGTTCGTTTGGGCTATGGCACCTCAAGTGCACTAAAACCCTAATTGTCAAAAATGGAAACTGTATTATGTTAAGAGTTATGGAATTTTGCAATGACATATTATGCTACTTGTTTGAAAGTGTTGAAATGATACTAATAGGTTATTAATATGATGACATGAATTATGTGTATGAAATGTGCCATAAAGATGTGCAAATGCTATGTCACTTATCACATGTTAGTTTCTTATACAACTAGTTGAAGCTTGTATGTTATGTCACAAGGGGTTACTTATACATTACTTAGGTACAACTTATATGTTCTTTATGTGTCACACATGTACAACTTATATGCTACTTAAGTGCTACACATGTATAACTTGTATGATGCTTATGTGTTACATGTTTACAACTTATATGTTACTTGTGTGTTGTTTATACATGACTTCAATATGAGTCAACATTGGTCAACATTAGTCAACATTGGTCAAACTTGGTCAACATTGGTCAACATTGGTCAACACTAGTCAACATTGGTCAACATTAGTCAACATTAGTCAAACTTGGTCAAAGTTGGTCAAACCTTGGTCAAAGTTGGTCAAACCTCGGTCAACTTTGGTCAAACCTTTTCAAAACGTCAATGTAACCTTTCAACGTTGAGTCGTTTGGATGAATGTGGTTACATAAACCATGTTTACTTTCATAGACCTTATAGCCTTATTAATTCTTAGGGCTCGGTTAGGTCGGTTACCCGGAGTTACTCGATTCCTCTCGTTGCTTCCATTTCTCATTCACCGCATTTCCAGGTGAGTTTTCACGGCCCCATTTTACTTACTTTTCCATTTGGGGGAGATACATGCTAAACCATTTTCTTACTTAGTCGTATGACAATTACTTTGACTTCGCTTTAATTTATATAAGTGGGTGCATTTCCCGCACATAAAGTCCTCTCATATTCGAACCGTTAATTATTACACAAAGCGAGGTGATTCATGAATAGTACTATTGGGTTTAACAACCCCCACCCCGGTTAGTCACGCTAACTCTGACTGGGAGTCAAACGGGTGCATAATTGACCTAATCCATTGCGTGCTGGGCACGTAAGAGGCAAAATGCTAGTTTCTGCATTCCTTCGTTGAGTTTCGGTTTCGGTGTTGCTTATATAGTTAATGTTTATTGTCTGATCAACAATCGAATCAATAGTATACATGCGTACTGTTACACTGTTTTCATTTCTGTTTCTGTTACTTAAACCTGTGAACTCACCAATCCTGTGTTGACACTTTAAGCATGTTTATCTCAGGTCGCTAAGCATTCATGCACGGACTAGGATTGCACTCCAAGAGTCCCACAGCATGTTTTCATTTAGAAGCTTAGGTTTATGGGAACCTAATTTGTCATGCTTCTGTATTTTGCAACATTACTTTTGCTTCAGCACTTTACATTCCGCATTTTCAAACTCTGTATTACTATTTAATTTTGTATGATGTTCAAACGGAATGTCTTTTCGAAAACCAGTTAGAGGTCGTTCGAAATGACCGGGACTGATGATCCTTGACAGGCACAACCCGCGGGTAACCCGCTGTGGAATTTCAGGGTGTGACAATTATACATTCATCCGACTTAAGTTCTTTTAAAATAGTTCTATCATTAGCACTCTTATCACAATCATCTTCGGAATTTACACAATTTGATTCTGCACAAGAAGCAAAACTGTCAGAATCGGAGGACGTAATATAATCATCAGGAAATAATGTACAAACAAAAGGTGTGGAAACATGTGGAGTTGGCATATCAGCAAATCTCCCTTATTTAGAATAAGGAGGTGGATGAGAGTTATACCCAAGACCTTCTATGCCTTTTCTATTAAATTGTTTATCAATTATTCCAAACAGAATTTTCTAATCCATATCCATGTGGTCAACCTGTAATTTGGCTTTTTCTGCCTTTTGGACTCTTTCAGTTAAAATTGTATTATTAATGGTTTGAGTATTGAGTTGCACAATTAAAGAACGATTTTCACCAGATATGTCACGAATTTTCTTTAAGTAAAGTTTCTCATTTTTGGCAACAGAGTCATACATCACCTTAATGTGATCTCGTTCATCAATCAAGGCTTGATTGATGAATCTGTATTTTTGAATTTCATTTAAGCAAGATCTAGAATTACACAGTTTAGAAATAACCTCAGCAGGCACAGCAGTGAGATCCTCAGCAGGTTCAATCATGACACACTTGCCCATGTCCTCCACATCAGCCATCAAGGCTTTATCAGCAGCTTCATCAACATGTTCTCCCCAATAATAGTGTCCATCAGCTTGACACACAAGAGCTGTGGAACTTGAAGATGTGTTTGTCTTTGGAGGATTGGCAGCTTGTTTCCCAGAGAAAATCTTCTTTTCTTGCTGATCCTTGGAGGACGGCTCCTTGCAGTTTCTGGCAAAGTGACCATGCTGATCACAATTGTAGCATCTCACCTTCTTGATATCAAACCCAAGTGTCTTTCCCTGCTTGAATCTGTCTATGCCAGTCCTTTTGATGAATCTTTTGGCTCTTAAGGTCAACATGGCCATGCACCAATCAATGTCCATTTTCTCCAAATCATCAGGATTAATCTGCTCCAAGTCATCAGGTTGAAAGCTAACCGGTGTTAGATTTCCAGAAATCAGTGCATCATAGCACGACATGAAAGCAGTCATGATTGGGACATAATCATCAGGATTCATGGTGACAATCTTTTGAGGAGCAGAGGAGCTGGTAGAATTAATTGCAACAGCTGAAGGAGGGACATCAGTCTGAAAGTATGGGTTACCGGATGAGCTTGATCCAGCAATGAGAGCTGTGTTTCCAGACTGATTTGATGGGGTGACTGCTCCCTTCTTAATCTCAATTTCATAAGATTCAAGAATGCTATAGACTTCCTGTTGAGACAGAGCACTCAGATTCTCAGTCTTTTTGATCATGATTCGATACATATTCCATTCCTCAGGAAGAGAATCTAGGAGTTTCTTGTTTAGATCAAGAGTAGGGTACTCAACTCCCATTACTTTCAACCTTGATACAATGCTTGAGAAACGATTGATCAAATCAGATATTGATTCTCCCATTACACTGCTGAACATCGCATATTGTTTCTTGATCAGATCTCTTTTGCTTTCCCTGACATCCTCACTTCCCTCATATCTTGTGCACAATGCAGCCCATAAGTCTTTGGCAGTTGTGTACTCGGCAAAGATGTTGAAAATATCCATAGGAAGAGCCATGGCAATAGTCCCGTAGGCCTTGTTGTCTCGTGCAATCAAGGCAAGATCTTTCTCATCATACTCAGATACTAACTTAGGACGTTGAACATCAGCAGTGGTAGTTACGGGCTTGTGGGGACCGTCGGTGATAGAACTCAACAATGTATAATCGTGAAATTGAAAGAAAAGCTTCATCTTTTTAGTCTAGTCATCAAATTCTCTTGTGGACACAAGAGCAGGTGGTTTATTTCCCCCAGAATGTTCTGTTGAACTTGAAGTAGCCATAATATTCGGAATTGAAACTAAACAGTAGCTAGTTTCGATAGGACAACTTCTATCGAAACAACTAGTTTCGATAGGACAACTTCTATCAAAACAACTAGTTTCGGTAGGACAACTTTTATCGAAACAACTAGTTTCGATATTGAAAATTTAACAGACAAGTTTCGATAACCACAGTTTCTATATAGATAAGACAAAAATCTAGTTTCGATAGTACCTTCTCCCGACAAAATGTAGACCAGAAGTTTCGATGATCAACAAAAATCAGAAACTGTCCCCCGTAGTTTCGATGCCTTCTTCTCTAAGCTCAGAAATACTCCATTGATGATAAGCTCCAGAAATCAATAGTGAAGAAATGACAAAACAATCCAGCGAAAGCCTTCGTCTAACACTCCTGATCACTAATCCAACCTCCTATTCTTGAAATCACGAACAAAAATCCTTGAAAAACGATGAAACAGTACGTCTGAGATGTTATGTGCAGATTCCAAAAAAAACCTCAAAATACCTCACAAATCACCTAGAATCGATCACAAAAACCTGATAACACTCAAAAACACTAGAGCATAAAGCTCTGATACCAATTGTAGGTCCATATTTCTTTTATAAATCACTTATTTGATCGATTACACACACACACAGGCGGAAACTGTGTGTATGGTGGTGAAACAGATGATAGAAACAGTGTTGGTGAAGATAACCGGCTAACCACACTATGAATCAACACGTAAATGGTATGAAAATGTAAGAACACAGTGCATAAACAACTGCAAATTGTATTGATTCAAGAACAATGTGAAAGAGAAGGTTCAGGGTTACAGCCGCTACTCACACCCTAAATATTCTCAAACTAGGCTATTTATAGTAGTGACAGGTATCGAAACTATGTTCAATCGAAAATACTAGTTTCGATTGACCATTTACAAGTGATACTCAGAACTGTCGAAACTACCATCTAGCGAAACTACTAGTTTCGATTGAACAAGCTCAATCGAAACTAAGTAGTTTCGATGGCCCAGACTTAGCTAATAAAGCAGTAAATTACAGAAAACTGAAATTACATTTAATGAAATGACAGAAAGTAAACTAGTCTAAAATTGTTTAAATGTACAATAAATGAAAACAGCTTATACAAAAGATATGACTCTACAATGAGGGTATTAGGAAAACAGATAGGATCATCATTTGCACCTGCCAACTCTAGAGCTGTTCTAATGGTCTGCACCGAGATTGCTATGTCTTGATATTTCACGGTGGCCCTTATCACATGAGGATTAAAGTCAGTGTCTTGTTGTGCCATCTCCTAGAATTGTTGAATGTACAACAAGCTAATATGAGGATTAGCTGATAATGCAACACTTAGCCTTGACCGGTTCAGAAAATTTATGATGTCTTGATAATTTGCTGCTTCTGCCATTTCCGGATCAAGTAAAGCCAACTGATTATGTTTATATTCCACTCGACGATCCATGACCTACTCAGAATGTATGATTAGACATTTGCAGTTTTCAAAAACAAAAAACTAAAAATTAAAAGTAAAGATTAAAAAAAAATCACAACACTTTGAAAATTTGCTAAGTCTTTTCAGCACTGGACCCCTGAGGCGAACTTAATAATTTCGCTTAGAGTTAGAAGAGGTGAACTTTATTAAGTTCGCCTGATGATGTTCGCCTAATCCTACGAACAGTCACAGAAATCAATTTTCATGAAATAGATGTTATAAACTCAAACCAATGATACCCAATCACTAGCCAACATGCACGAAGAACTTAGGAACAATCAATTTCAAGTTTGACCACAAAAACATGATGATAACACACCGATGACAGTCGCGATGAATAGCAAACACAAACACAATGATTCTGAGTGAAGCAATGGATGAAATGAAGTGATGTTACCTTCAATGGAATCGCAATATGATTTCAATTAATAAACATGAACCAATAACCACTTTCTCACACTTGAAATCAAAAACAGATCAAAATGCACAAGTTTGAACAAAATCGCCTGATAAGTTCGCACAAGTCAAAGAACATATAAAGTGGTCAAGTTAACCGATTAAGTTCGCCAATTTAAGCGAACTTAATGAGTTCACCACCCCATGCGAACATAACAAGCGAACATATCAACTTCGCCTAATTCAAGACTTAACCAAAAATTTGAAAATTTTCACATTTTCGAACATTTTTCTTCTCGATCCAATCACCTTGTAACCTGTTCAACAACTTAATCCCAGAAATTAAGAATTTTTCATGGAAAATAGAAACAAAATCTTTTTGATATTTTCTAATAAAGACTAACTAAAAAAATAAAGGACATATATTTGGATTTTTTAAACTCTATGCTAAAACACACTAAAATCTTTTTGAATATTTCAATATGAACTTAAGCAATAAAGAAAAAAAATTCAAATCAAAATATTTTTGGTTTTTCTCTATACATACAGAATCACATTTTTTTAGTCGAACACTGCGAGTAAGAAGATCATATCAGTATCTTTGATGTATCACACACACACATTCTAAATATAAAATTCCCTAGCAGATCTAAGGGTGACCTATGACATTCTGTATATATACAAATCTTGTCTCAGTAAACACACACAATTTTGTGCGACAATCAAAGATAACTCAGTAATTGCTTCCTCAGAACTAACACTGCATGTTGTCATAAACTATGAATTCTTTTGAATTTTATATTCAAATACTATCTTATGGATATCACAACTTTCTATTTCAATTTCTCAGAAATTCATGAAATGATACGCGATAAACTTCAAAGTAAACATGAACAGATTATGACATGCTAACTTATTCATACTGAATTTGTAATATACTACATGTCAATTTAAGTTGTCAGCATTATAAGATTTGAAACTATAAGTGTTTTTATCCCCCGTTCTTGTGAGTTAGTACCATTTATATGAAACAATTGTACCCTACAAATATGCCAAAAGAAATTTAAATTGCACTATCTTTGTGACACCCAGTATTTCAGGTCAATTTCCGTACCTATTAAGAACGCGTTCACATTAACTGTTTCCTGACATATTTAGTTTTGAGCTAAAAATATTTTAAGTCTAGCAATAATCATGTGTTACACAATTTGCATTTTTAGTAATTATGAGAATTACTAGTACATGTACACTTATGACCCGCACAATACGAACGTTGGTGATATACTAATAATTAACCATACAATATTTAGAAACAATAAAATATGAACCTTGTATTTATAACATAAATATTTGTGAATTGAATATTTATTTTGACCAACCCATGACGTTACAACAAATAGATAAGTTTAAACATTTTATATACGAACGATCACCTTTACACTCGAGACAACATGAGAACTAAATATATGTGGCCATATTAATTATCAACTAATCATATATATTCTGTCGCACTACGTTCCCAAACCAAACATGTATCATCCTATGTAAACCGAGTCACCTAACGATCTAATTATCTACCATTAAATCAAAACTAGTACTTGAACCAAACCAACCCCCCATCCCCTTGAATCTCGGCCGAACTTCACAAGTGGGGGGCCTACCCACACCAAAACTCTTACATAATCTCATGAATGGTGTCATAAAAGCCATGTGCATTCAAATCTCACACACTCAAAGATAAAAACCATTTTTTACCATGTCTTGTAATCATTTTGTCAAAAATGACACTCAACCTCTTTCTCTTTCTCTATTTTGAACGACAATGTATGCATACATACCATCATCCCATCTTTTCTATCCACATTTGTAATGATCTCTTACAAATAGTGACAAAAATGTGACTCCATTATTGTACTTAAGCTAACACACCATCCTTCCTTCTTTCTTCATTTTGAACGACAACTACAACACCCACATTATATCATATTTTTCACACAACAACACTTCAATAATTTAACCAAATAATGGATATGCATGGAGCATTTATTGTTATTCATTATCACACACAATCCTCCATATATATGTAAGTATACAAGCATCCAACACCAAAAATCTACATCTCCTTCTCTCTTTTTCGGTTCTATCTAAGCACACACACACACATTCACAAGTCTTGAAACACCTACTAAAGAGCTAGCAAGAATCAACTTATTTTGGTGTCCTATGGAAGAATACAAGAATTTTCAAAGGATTCTAGTCACAAAACCGAAGATCTCTCACCATATCTACTTGAAGCCCGTCATCTATACTTCTAGTGGGGAAAATACTTCACAAATCCTCTCTTCTTTAAATCCAAGCTTAAAGTGCATGATTGATCATCTAAAAACGAGATGATTTTATGAAAACTTTGTTAATAAATAAAATAACATAATGATTTGGTCTAACACTTGAACTATGAAAAAATGTGTGTATATATGTATGTCGTATACATGCATGTAAGAACACACACACACACACACACATATATATATGTTTATAAGTTGTTGGATAAAGAAAGCTCATGATTATGAAAAGCGTTTTTATAAAACTTTAATGAAATATTTAAGAAAATATAAAAGTAGTTGGATTATTTGTCTAAACAAAAATGTGGTCACACACACACACATATATATATGTGTGTGTGTATGTACATCGTATGTGTGTGTATATATACTGTATATGTGTGTGTGTATATAGATGTCGTATACATGCATGTATATACATATATAATGTTCATAAAAACTTACTAAATATTAGTTGTGTCTAGAGTTTAAAATATATAAATTATTAGTTATGTATTTTGATCATTATAACACAAGAGTTACATGAACTTGAGGAATATATATATATATATATATATATATATATATATATATATATATATATATATGAGAAAATATGTTGTTTTGCCAAAGATAGTTAAAATGCGTGGAATATATAAATCTTAGGTTGAGTTACCTAATAAAATGGATAAATCTTAAAAGAGTTATAAAACCTAGTACGAATAATATATCCACATGATTATAAATTGATAAAAACTATTATCAAAGTTCAAGATATAAACTAATATTCAAGAATATTGTAAAAGTACGTATAAATATATGAGCATCTATACCTACATATAATCAACGATTTGGAAAAATATAAACGACTAAATTATTATTATATTAAAAAAACGATTGTATAAATATAAAGCGCAACTATTATTATGTAAAATGACTTTTATTAAAATAACGGTTTGACGACTTTAAATATATTGTTGACAAAAATTAATAATATATATAATTTATAAGGACGTTTTGAAAAGAATCAAGAGTTTGATAAATTATATTTGGATAAACACCCGGTGGACGTATTAAAATAAATAATCTTGAACGACATTACTCGTATGTTATTATGAGAGACGGTGACAACATAACATGTTTTTTGGAACAACTATATGAATATGTACATGTTTTAAGAAAATATATTTATAACAAAACTTAAATACTAATCACCAGCGAGTCATGACTCGAAACACTTTTTTTTTCTAAAATAAACATATCTTTAATGACATTATTATGTCGGGTGAACAATTTGCACATAAGATGTTCGGTCTTAACACGAATTACCCTTTTGTAATTAGGGTATGAGTAGTCAAGTTTGACCAGAACAATTATCGTTTGCTAGCATACACAAACTCGAGGTGAGTTTCACGGCCCCTTTTTACTGTTTTCTATATTTCGGGGAAGAACATACTTACAGCTATTTTTCATGTGATAACAAGAGAATAAGACTCGACCTTTATGTTTGCATGAGTTGAACACATTTTAGGCCGCTAAAGTCCCCTGGAACACTTTAGTAACCATTAACTGTAGCCTAGGGTCATATGAATAGTACCATGGGGAGTGACGTCCCCCGATCATGGTTAGTCGCGCTAACCGTAATCTGGAGGATTTATGGCCGCATAGCATCTGATAACAAATGAGAAGGGCAAAAGAACACTTGTCATGGTTTGGTTACGCCTCATGTATGAACATATTATTTGTATTCCTAGCTAGTTTACAAATGGGTCACCCCTTAGTTATTCTGATTATCACATGCACATGGAACCATTTGCGAACAATTTAATTTTGAGAACTATTTGATTTAAACCTGTGAACTCACTAACCTAGTGTTGACACTTTTAAGTATGTTTTTCAGGAAACTAGAACGTGGAAACCAAGTACGTCACTGTAGGAAGCATGCATGCAATTAGATACTTCTTTTGGGGATTTTTCTTGTATAACTCATCATTGATGGGTCATATTTGCAAAATCTCAAGACTTTTGTATTTTCAAACAAGTATTTTGGTTGTAAACCTTAATTTAATTGAAGTATCCATTTTGTGTGTATGTGTTTGCAATATTCGTATGCTTTGAGAAACCTTGAACGTTACGCCACGCGTTTCCGCCTTGGCGGGATGTGACAATCTTCAAGATATATGAGACTTATGCAAAGATAAAATCAATATCCAGGATGAAACTATCTTAATTAGCATAGGAAAAGAAGCAGATCCCGAAGGATATATGGAATCAGAATGATTCAGAATCAAACGATTCATATTGCTTGGTTTGGATGAAGTATCATGATTCATAGTAACAGAAAGATTGTACCGATGGAATTCTTCAACATAAGAATGATCAAGGAATCAATTGATTCAATGAAAAAAGGATAGCGTGATCCAACTGTTATCTCGATATATTCAATGGAATCAAGATAATTGATCCAAGGGTGAATATATGCTGTGACAAGTTGTGTCAAATACATATCTTAGTCCAACTTCATATTGCATGTTTTTCGGGGCATGTGCAGTGACGTGAACTGAAAAATTATGCTAATCAATATAGTTCGATACTCATCTCATGAAATACTTGAAGCCTAATATTCTTTATCTCATGATGACATTTTAACACACACCCGACATACCATGGGTTCAATTCACATTGTGACATAGAGCATTATGTTTTCACACTACCAATGATCTAAAAACGCTTCTAGCCCACAAACTATAATTACATGTAAATATTCAAATTAAAATATTATATACATGCAATGTTAAGCATCCATGAAGCTATCATTTCCTGTTTATGCAAACTAAGAAGTTAGATCAAATCATATAAGCACAAACATAAATATAGAAACTGGTCATATGTATGTTAACACATTCTGATGTACTATCATTTCTTCTCTAATTTCAAGCAGTGCTGATTTTATCCTTTTCAAATTTGTTTGGGTTTTTCAGAAAGCAGGTAAACTAATGAAAGTAAAGCATGAAATTAAATTACTTAAATAAAACTTTTAATGAAAGAAAAGAAAAATAAAAGAAAACTTACACGAAAAATCTTTTTGAAAATCATTTTCACGTTGGATTAAACATTCCAATCATTTAAGTAAGGAATTCTGTAGGTCCCAGGAGCCTCGTCGCGCAGCGGAGATAACACAGACCTGTTCTGTGATTTGTGTGGGAACCAAGAAATGGGACAGAGAATCACGAACATAAAAAAAAAGATAATGAAACGATACATAATCCATAACATAGAAGTCATCCCGTATTACAGACTACATACCGAAGGAGCACACATCTCTCATCTAAGCTCACGGTCCAGGGGCCGGGAGAGCTCGTCCTGACCCGGACACCTCTCAACCTTGTTCCAGAAGTTCCACCTACAAATGAAGACAAGTCTTCTATTTATAGGGGGAACACTACCTGCGTACTTGGCTAAGTATGCAGGGCATTGGTCATGCGTACTTAGTAAGTACGCAAGGCAGGACCAACTGGTGAACAAGCTAAGTTCACAGGAACACCCTCCTGCGTACTAGCCTAGTAAACTGATACATATAATTTAATCTATAGTTACAAAAACATGCTTCTACAAATATAAACTGTGAACGATCGAATGCTTTGGTAAACAAATCAGCAAAATTGTCATCCATGTGGACTTTCACCCGCTCAATCAACTTCTTTTCTGCACAATCTCGAATGAAATGATGACGAATCTAGATGTGCTTTATCTTTGAGTGTTTCATAGGATTTGTAGTAATCGACATGGTGGCAGTGCTATCAATCATCATCGGTGTCCCTGTGAAGTTCAAACCATAATCCCTCAACTGCTGTTGAATCCATAGGATTTGGGAACAAAATCTGGTTGCTGCAATATATTCGGCCTCGCATGTTGAAATTGCAACCGAGGTTTGGTTTTTGCATTGCCGGGACACAAGCCTGTTTCCTAAGAACTGACAACCACTAGACGTCGATTTTCTATCCAAACCACAACCTCCATAATATGAATCTGTAAAAGCTTTAAAATCAAAGTCAGAATTAATAGATACCACAATCCCAACCTTGGTTTACCCTTTAAGTATCGAAAGTTTTGCTTAACAACAATCAGATGAGATCCTTCGATTTAGACTAAAACCTTGAAAACAAGCATACCGCAAACATAAATCAGGTCGGGACACTGTCAGATACATTAAAGACCCAATCATTCCTCTGTATAACTGATAATCCACCTCTTTTCCTTTCAAGTCAGGATCTAGTTTGTGAATTACAGGAATGGGAGTACTGAAAGTTGAAGTATCTGTCATATAAAAATTCTTCAGAATATCAGCAACATGTTTTGTTTGATGAATATAGAAACTTTCTTCTTTCTAATCAACTTGAAGTCCCAAAATGAACGATAATTCTCCCATGCTGCTCATTTCAAATTTCAACTTCATCACTCTTTCAAAGTCTTTACACATATCAACATTCGTCGACACAAAGATTATGTCATCCACATAGACTTGAACTAGTAAGATATCTCCCCTTGCTTTTCTGATGAAAAGGGTGGAGTCAATTTGATCACGCTCAAATCCGTTCTCGAGTAAATGCACCGAAAAAGTTTCGTACCATGCGCGAGGAGGCGGATGAAGACCATATAATGCTTTATCAAGTTTAAACACCTTTTTAGGACTCCTGGGATCTTCAAAACCAGGCGGCTGTTTCACATATACCTCTTCCTTGACCTTTCCGTACAGAAAAGCACTTTTAACATCCAACTGGAAAACCTTGAGTCCTTTGAAAGACGCATAGGAAAGAAATAATCTGATCGCCTCAATCCTCGCAACCGAACCATAAACCTTAGTGTAGTCAACCCCCTTTTGTTGATTAAATCCCTGAACGACAAATCTCGTCTTATTGCAAACAACCACACCACGATCATCACGCTTACATTTGAACACCCACTTTGTGCCAATAGATCTTGAGCCTTTCGGTAAGTCAACCAGATCCCAAACATGTAACTTATCAAATTGAGTCAATTCCTCTTGCATGGGCTCAATCCAACAATCGTCATCTAATGCTTCAGCCACATTCGTTGGCTCTGTCTGAGAAATAAAGCAGGCATGCAAACATGTTTCCATGATACCTGTATCAACAATTTGAGCATACAAACATGAATTTTCAGCAAGTGTACGATGTCTCGTTTGAACACCTGTATTCAAATCACCGATAATATTATCAGTGGAATGGTGCTTATGCACACAGGATTGGGGAATATTTGAAGTTTGAATAACAGAATTAAGATTTGAAGGCAACTCCCCCTCAAGCGATGCCGATGTTGATGAATCGTCAACTATGTTCTGAATGTCGTTAAACGATTCTTGGAACAGAATTTCATCATCATCACTTTTATCATCTTGTGTTGTACCCAAAGCTGAAGCTATATTCGGGTTAACTGGATTAGTACCCACAATCGGAATAACCGAATGTGGATCGATAATTGAATCATCATTGCAGTAGGACTGATACTATATTTTCTGCTTCAGCTTGAGAAACAACAGGAGGAACATTGAAAGATCTGAATAATGCATCATAATCGAACGCCCAAGAAGGATCTTCTGCATCTTGAGGAACTGAGCGGTTATCACAGTCAACATGAAACCATTCCTCTATTTGTTTGTATTCTTTATTGAAGACCCTTTTTTTATGAGAATTTGCAATGTATCCCAAGAAAATTCCCTCGATTGCTTTTGAGCTAAACTTTATAGGAACATCGCGAGTCTTCAATAAGGTACATGGATTTCCAAAAGGCAAAAGCTACTCCAAGTTAGGTTTCTATTTATTCAGCAATTCATAACATGTTTTGTTGTGTTTCTTCACGGTCACAACTCTATTGAGAACATGCCAAGTTGTATTTACCACCTCTGCCCAAAACGTTACAGGAAACTTGGAGTCGGATAACATCGTTCGAGCTGTCTCAATAAGAGTTTGATTCTTTCGCTCAGCTACATCATTTTGTTGAGGAACATACGGAGCACTGAATTCATGATGGATGACTTTTTGTAACCAGAATAAACCCATAGTTCCATTCTTGAATTCCGTGCCATTATCACTGCGGATCCTCCTGAATTTGTTTTTGAGTAAAGTCTCAAGCCCCACAATAAGAAACTTAAGAATTTCAGCTGTTTCATCCTTAGAAGCAAGAAATTTCACCCAAGAAAACCTTGAGTAATCATCGGTCACCACTAAACAGTATGATTTGCCGCCTTCACTCTTAACACTAATGGGGCTGAACTAATCCATATGTAACAGATCTAAAGGAGTCACAATATAATTAATCACTTTGACTTGTGTGACGTCCTGTGCTGATTCCCCTTCTTGCAAGGAATACAGTCTTCATTCACCTTAAATCTCATTGCAGGGACACGAGAAACTAACCCATTCTTGACTAAATAGTTCATCTTCCTGAAGTTAATATGAGCCATTTTACGGTGCCATAAAGTTGATTTGGATTCAGAAGCTTTCGAATGAAGACAAGTCAGAACAGACGAAGTTGTCGTCGTCATGCTCATATCGAGCATGTATGTGCCATTCTTTCTAGGAGCTCTCATAAGTATCCATTCTTCAGGTATTTCAAAACCATGCTCTAACACCAAACACTCTGATTTATTAAAGTGAAAAGAGAAGTCTTTATCACAAACTTGTGAAACAGATAATAGATTGTGTTCAAGCTGCTCCATGTAGTTGACTTTCTCAACGCTCAATCCGCCATTTGACACAGTGCCTTGACCAGAAATATTGCCTCCTTTGTTTCCTGAAAAAGCCACATATCCTCCTTGGATTTCTTTGACATTCTCCAATAAGTTAAGATTTCCTGTCATGTGCCGAGAGCATCCACTATCAACATACCAGTGGTTGCCGACAGTCCTCCTTAGATTTCCTTGCACACAGATAAGAATATTCAGTCAGTAATGGAGACCCAAGCCATTGTGGTCTTGGGTCGTCCTAACTCATCAAAATACACAATTTCTTTTAAAATTCAATCATATCTCTCCTCTATCTTAGGAGATTGTTTCTAAGGATCAGAAATTTGATTCTTTGGTTTCCATTTTGATTGAACTTGAAATTATTTATTCTGTTTAGATGATTCAGGAGATTGTTTCTTAGGAGATTCATCATTGTCTTTGACCTCAGTTTGTTCTAACAGCTTCTTCAACCTTTTGTTTCTCCTCCTTCTTTGAGGTCTTGACAATTTTACTTTCTCTTGTTCAATCACACTTGATGAACCAACCACTTCAGTAGACTTAACCTTGTCAGAAGATGTTTTCACTAGAACAAATGATGCTTTGACAACTGGCTTCTTTACGCCCTTATCCACTTTAGAACTCACATCCACAGTTTTCACAACTGGCTTCACTGGTGGATTCATAAAAGGTCTTCCCAATTTGGGATCATCTAGACGTTTTCCCATATTCTTGTCTGGACAATTTTTCAAAATATGACCAACAACTCCACAATGAAAGCAATCATGTCTTTCTTTGTAAACTCTGACATACTTTTCCCTTTGAATCCCTTTTGAGCTGGATGATGAACACTTAGAGATAGTGTTGAATGTTTGAACAACCTTCGATTTTTCTTATTCAACCTTAGTTTTAACAAAATCAGGATTTGTTGTTTTCTCAATATTATTATTTTTCTTGAAAATCAAAACCACTACTTACAAAAGGTTTAATTGGTTTAGGTGTGGGTTTTGGTTTTGGTTGTTCAAACTTCTCATCCGGTTAAGTCAAAATACATCTATCCCTGGTTACTTTCTTCACCATAACCGATTCTTCAACTTTGCATTCTTTCACAACTCCTTCAGATTTGTTTGGATCAAAAACCTCATCGTCACTTGAATCATCATAAATCATGTCTTCACCGGTAATAGGATTTACCTTTATGAAGGTTTTTGGTTCCAAATCCTCATCTTTCACAACTTCAGCGGTACAAGATGTGTAATTACCGTTGAACGGTGGACAATATCCAACACCTCCACCAATAGCCTTATCATCAAATGAAGGATAAGAACCAACACCACCAATGACTTTTTCACCGGAAGCTTTGTCATTATAATATTCTAATAAAAAGCTAGAATTCTTATAATTTTCAAGCTTTCGTAACAACTTTGTTACTTCTGTCTATGACAAGGCGAGTTCATTAATTTTCTTTTCATATCCAGAATATGCCACATCTAGATGAAAAGTTTGTTCATTAACTTTAATTTGTAAAACTTTGATGTCATCTTTTAAAGATTCAATTCTTGAATTCAAAACTTTTTCATTTTCTTTCAAAGATTGATTCGATGTGTAAATCGCCTTCATGTCACAGATTAGATTTTTGTTATCATCAAACAATCTGGTAATTTTCAAATTTGAATCAATGCGTTTAGAACAAGAAACAACCTTTTGTACCTGTTTGTGTCAGCCATAAATGCATTAGCTTCAGATAACATCTCAGCAATTTTCTCTGTCACTTTCCCAACAGCTCAATCATTAAGCAAGTCTTCAGTTGAGAATTTTCGCTCAGCATCCTAAATGATAGATTCTTCTACTTCGGCAACACTCCCAGAATCAGTTGAGTCACCATCAGAAGAACTACTATCAGTACCATCTTTAGAATGAACTTCAACATGAAAAGCTTGACTAATGTGACCAACAATATCATCCAAGTGAATACCCCAATCATAGTTCTCATCTTGTTGAGACATCAAGGTTGTGGAAGTCTTTTGCTTATTCTGATTGTTTTGATGGTTTGAAGAATTATGATTCTGAACTTTCGGTTTTGTGCATTCCCTAGCAAAGTGTCCACATTCCTGACAATTGTAGCATTTCACTTTTGACTTGTCTAATCCCATCTTTGTCTTGCTAGATGCCCCGATAAACTTCTTTCCTGTTCTCTTTAGATGATCTTTTCCTTGTCGCATCCATAAAACCATGTTCTGTAACATCCCAAAAATAGTAAGTAAGTAAATAATAACGTGATAGAGATGTAATCGTCAAAAAAAAATGAAAGAAAAATGGATGGGCTTAGGCTCGGCTCCAACGGGCCGAGCGAAGCCCAGGTATATAAGGGTCAAGACAGCACTAGAACTCTCATTTCCACCAAAACTTGCAACCTAGAGAGAGAAAGGAGAGCTCGGGTCTAGAGAGAGAAAGTCGACGGATCGACACGAAATTGAAGGAGCATGTTACTACTGAACTCGTGAGCAATACCTCTGAATCAGAATTCAAATCCAGGTGACGATTCGACCCTAAACCGAGTTTTTGTTCGTTTTGGGGTTTCTCGGGTTTTAGCTAAATAGGAGACGTTTTTATGGATGAAACCTGATAATAGGCTTAGAACTAGCATCTAGAATGAAAACCGCACGTTTTGATCAAAGAAAAATGTAAGATTGGCATGATCGGGTTAGCATGCAAGAATTTCAGATTTTTGTCCAGGAAACAGGTATTGCGTACTTATCAAGTACGCAAGAAGGTCGTCCTGCGTACTTACCAAGTACGCAGGAGGAAGATCCTGCGTACTTATCAAGTACGCAAGAAGAATGTTCTGCGTACTTGTCAAGTACGCATGAGCAAGGCCCTGCCCACTTACTAAGTGCGCAGGCAGCAGACCAGTAAGTAAAGTCGGTATGTTTAGAATGATTAAACCGTTAGAGTCGGGATTGGGTCTGATGTGTATTTAACTACCTAATTCAGATCGTACGTGACGTAGTTGGACCTTTGTTTAGGACAACCAAGGCTAGCTTATCAGGTGAGTTCTATGTGCCCCCTTCTATGTTATGTGCAAATCATTTTAAATGTTTTGGGGCTGAAGTGTATACACTAAATGAATAAATGCTATGAATGTCAATGTGATCATACGTGGTATGCAAATATATATATATATATATACTTATATATGAAAATGAATTATGAACAAAGAATGGAACGTATGATTATAAAGAATGAATAGAACAAGGACATAACGTAAATGAATGAAATCTTGCTTTATATTATATATATTGCATGTTATGTGTAACATCCCAAAAATAATAAAACGAATAAATATAGCGAGACCGGTGACTAAGTCGGAATATTTAAACAAAAGGGAGCGGGCTTGGGCTCGGCTTCAATGGGCCGAGGGAAGCCCAGGCATATAAGAGGCAAGGCAGCCCTCTTCTCTGCTCATTTCCCCACTGACGCAAGTTCTAGAGAGAGAGAAGAGAGCTCGGGTCTAGAGAGAGAAAGTGACGGATCGACTCGGGAATTCAAGAGAACGTTGCTACTGTGCTCGTGATCACCTCCTCCGAATCAGAAATCCAATCCAGGTAAGCGTTCGATCATAATCTGAGTTTTTTATGATTTTTAGGATTTTCGGGTTTTGGCTAAAAAGGTAACGATTTTGCGGATGAAACTTGAAAATGAGCTTAGGTATAGCATCTAGAATGAAAACCGAACGTTTTGATCTAAGAAAAATCGAGATATTGGCACGATCAGATTCGCATGCAGAAACTTCAGATTTTGGGGGAAGATGGTTTGTGCAGACCCATCGAAACTACTTAGTTTCGATATGTGTAGACCCATCGAAACTACATACTTTCGATACATATACAGACCCATCGAAACTACCATAGTTTCGATATATATATATATATATATATATGCAGACCTATCGAAACTACCATAGTTTCGATATGAGTCCACGATCCGAAGCTATGATTACACCTAAGTTACTTATCGAAACTACCAAGTTATAAGCAACCTATCGAAACTACCAAGTTTTGACATAAGCAACCTATCAAAACTACCAAGTTTCGACATAAGCAACCTATCGAAACTACCAAGTTTCAACATAAGCAACCTATCGAAACTACCAAGTTTCGACATAAGCAACCTATCGAAACTATCAAGTTTCGACATAAGCAAATCCATCGAAACTACTAGGTTCAAGCATAGTAATGTCTAGTGTCATCTAGGAGCACTACCTTACGTGTATGACTTTATTATACAGATTGTGAGTGACATTAGTGACGCTCAGTAACCAGCTAAGTGTATCTCAGAAACTACTCATTAGGTGAGTTCTATGTGCCCCCTTCTATGTTATGTGCAAACCTTATTAAATGTTTTGGGGCTGAAATGTATACACTAAATGAATAAATGATATGAATGCTAATGTGATCATACGTGATGTACTAATATATATTTTATATATATAGTCGAGAATGAATTTTGAACAAAGAATAAAACGTATGTTTACAAAGAATGAAGGAAAGAATGGCATAACGTAAATAAATGAAATCTTGCTTTATAATTATTTATATTGCATGTTATGAATGTATGTATACGTTATGGACGGAAACGAAGTTAACGGCTACTTCTGTAGACGGACGACCACGTGACTATTTTGCAACCGGGAAAGATACGTCCTTCACAAGCTAGGACGTACAAAAAGCATAAAAGGGCGGTCGAAGTAAATGCTAAAATAGTATAACGGTTGCATAAACAATAGTTCGCGTGGGAAACGGATGCCTTAGGGCAGACGGGCGAATATGACGGACTATGACGGTAAGACGGTAAAGAAGGACGGCCGAAGGTTGGCCGGACCAAAGTTAAGGCGGTAGGTCAAGGGCGTATGTCTTTGTGATATACGTACCGTTAGAAGGGTTGATCACCCTTATGTGTATGATCAATGAATGTTAAGGAAAGAAAAGGTGAATACAAATCTATGTAATCACATAAGAATGAAGAAGAAAAGTAAAAGCTATAAATACGTATTTATAGAAATGTATGTATATAATTATGTATACTTATGAAGAAAAGACTGATCATACTTAATAGTTTTAAACTAGAACTTACCAGCGTTAGCTGACTTTTAGTATACATTTCAGGTAACAAAGGAAAGGGTCGTGCGAAGGCGTGAAGGCTGCCGGGCATGTGACTGACATCCCACCTTATGTTTTGTTTAGACAATGGATAATGTTTTGAATGTTAAGACTTCCGCTGTAATGTACTCAGATGTTGAATGTTTCCGCTGTGTTTGAATGTTTTTAATTAAAAGTTCAGTAATTAATGACTATGTTTTTGAGTAAATCCAACAAGTGATGTCACCCGGGTTTGGGGCCTTACAAGTTGGTATCAGAGCAATAGTTTGAGAGATTCAGACATCCCTAAATGTCTGGACTCAAACTGATTATGGGACCAACGCACGGATGTCAGTCATGGGTAACCAACTCCAACGCCAGCACGATAAGTAAGTATTGAAGTTAATGCACTTGGATAAGAATAGATACCTTAACTTAGAACAAATAGATGTCAATGTCACAACCGACTTGAAGAGTTTTGAACCCAAAAAGCAATGTAAATTAGTAATCACAAACCGGTCACTGTAATTAATAATTTACCTTGCTCGTACTGTTCCAAACTATGATATGAAGAAATGACATTGATGTATTCCCTTTATAACTATCAGGAAACTAAGAACTTGTAACATCCCAAATTACACACCCCCATAGTTTAGGGCTCAAAACGAAATTTCTGTAAAGTAAAAGGGGTTCAAATGAAAAAGTGATTTAAACCTAAAAACCCATATGTTTTCTTCCGGCCGTCATCCTCATTTCCATTTCTTCTTCCTTCCTGAATGGAACTCCACGCACAAATCCCACTCGAAAACCCTAATCCGACCATTTGGCCATCGTGTCTTGCTCGTTTACATGGAGAGCTCAGCTCCGTTTCAAAGTACCAAGGACGACGACGGTAAGCATGAGAGCTGCTGCCATAGCTCCGGCAGCAGCATGGGGTTCAGCGTGACGGGTTTATGGTGGTGGATGGTAACCGGCGGTGCTTCACGGCGAATGTCCATATGATGGGTTGTTCTAATTAACTGTGATGGCGACAATGGCAGCCTCAAGTCACTCACGATGGTAGCTACATGTTATGATAGGGGTGGTGGTTGTGACGGGTTCATGGTGGCATAGCGACTAGCAGCAAAGGTATTGGCAGTGACGGCAGTGGTGGTTTGTCGCAGGAGACTCACGGAGGTGATGAGCGTCACGGTGAAGTGGTGGTACGGTGTTAACGACGATGGACCAGCGGTGACCTCGTGGTAGTGGTTTATCTCAGGTAATGCTAGTTTTGGGTGGATGGTGATTCATAGGTAGTTTCGAGTAAAGGGTGGTCGCTGTAGTAGTTTCGGGTATTGATTGGTGGCTGCTATGGTGATGAGTTAAGTTCTCGAGGAAGATGATAGTAGTTTCGGATGATGATATGATGATGATGATATGAGTAGTTTCGATGGAGAGGATAAAGGTAGTAGTTTCGATGGTTATGTTCAAGATGGTAGTTTCGGGTGACAAATGGTAGTTTCGGGTATTGATTTAGCAGCAGCAGTAGTTTCGGCATAGTGGTTTATCTCATGTAATGGTAGTTTCGGGTAGAAGAGTTCACGATGGTAGTTTCGGGTGGTGATGATTATGTTAGTTTCGATAATGATGATGATTCCTTGATAAGTAGTTTCGATGGTGGTGATCCCATGATGGAAGTTTCGATAATAATGGTCATATGATGGTGATGATACTTTCAAGATAATAATGATAGCATAATGATGATGGTAGTATGGTTAGAAACAATAATCGGCGAGTCGAGGCGAGTTAATGATGACGATTGAAAAGACAGTTCGGGTCGGGTCTCGGTTACATTTCGGGATCGTGTTCGATGAGGTATATTCTTTAAAACCCTAAAGACGATAATTAATATTATTACAGTTCAGGAAATAAGACTGGTGTTATCGAAACTACTAAGTTTCGATATAAGCAAACACTTCGAAACTACTAAGTTCGATATAAGCAACCTATCGAAACTACTAAAGTTTCGATATAATCCACTGATCGAAACTACCAAGTTTCGATATAACCCTAAGAATAGAAATGTTTAATGTCGCGTAGGTTCACTGTCTTATCTGGTATGACTTGATTATACAGATTGTGTGTAACCTTAGTGACGCTCAGTAACCGGTGATAGTATCTCAGGACCCGCTTATCAGGTGAGTTCTATGTGCCCCTTTTTATGTTATGTGCAAATGTTTTCAAATGTTTTGGGGCTGAAGTGTATACGCTAAGTGAATAAAGTTTATGAGTGTTAATGTGATCATATGTGTTATACAAGTATATATATATATACCTATACACGAAAGAGAAATTATGAATAAAGAATGAAAAGCATGATTATAAAGAATGAACGAAAGTATGACACAAAGTGTAAGAACGAAATCTTGCTTTATATCTATGTATATATTGCTTGCCAAGTATGAAAAGAATAACACAAAGAGTAAGAACGAAATCTTGCTTTATATCTATGTATATATTGCTTGCCAAGTATGAAAAGAATGACACAAAGTGTAAGAACGAAATCTTGCTTTATATCTATGTATATATTGCTTGCCAAGTATGAAAAGAATGACATAACGTGTAAGAATGAAATCTTGCTTTATATCCATGTATATATTGCTCGCCAAGTATAAGTAAACGTTATGGACGCTTCGATGATAACGGCTACTACGGTAGACGGACGACCACTTGACTATTATGCAGCTAGAGAAGGAAGTCTAGAAAGTTAGACTAATTAAAGGCCACTACGGTGGAGTAAGTCGCTAAAACAATATGCGGCTGCATAATTAGTTCAAGTGGGAAACGGATGCCTTAGGGCAGACGGGCGAATATGACGGACTACGACGGTAGGACGGTAAAGATATGACGGACTACTTCGGTAGGACGGTAAAGATATGACGGACTACTTCGGTAGGACGGTAAAGATATGACGGACGGTTTCTAGTGCCGGACGGTTAAGTAAAAGGGCTACGACGGTAGCTCGAGGGCGTATGTCTTTGTGATATACGTACCGTAAGATGGGTTGATCACCCTTATGTGTATGACCAATAAATGGTAAAGAAAGTAAAGGTGAATGCATATCTATGTAATCACGTAAGAAAGATAAATAAAGAATGGTAAGAAAAGTGAAAGAAAAAGGGTGAACGCATATATATATATATGTAATCACATTATTAAAGAAAAGAAAGATGAAAGAAAAGCAAAAGTTATGAATACGTATTTATATGAATGACTTTATAATAATGTTTACTTATGAAGTAAAGAAAAGAATGTTTATATCTAAACGCATTAAACTAGAACTCACCAGCGTTAGCTGACTTTAGTATACATTTCAGGTAAAGGAAGAAAAGGTCGTGCGATGGCGTGAAGGTTACCCGGCACAAGACTGACATCCCACGTTTGTTTGTTAAGACTTCCGCTGTTATGTAATGTAATTGAATGTTTTAAATTTAAGTTCAGTATTTATGGCTATGTTTATGAGTAAATCCAACAAGTGAGGTCACCCGGGAAAGGGGCCTTACAAGTTGGTATCAGAGCAATAGTTTGAGAGATTTAGACATCCCTAAATGTCTAGACTCAAGCTGATAATGGGACCAACACAAGGATGTCAGTACGGGTAGCCAACGTCAACGCCAAAACAAGTAAGTAAGTATCAATGTCAATATATATAACTCAGGGTAGATGTCTTAGCATAGGACACATGCCTTAGTTACCAATATCACTACTGATATAAATAGTTACACATAGGACATAAGATGGTAGACAATTTGAGCACATGAGTACAGTAAATGATTAATAATAACACGTAGCTACTGTTATCAATCATCTACCGTGTAAGTGTGTCTCGATTTGCCATCCGTCGTATGTACCCACCATAAAGAGTGAAAGAGATGTTAGTCTAATACTACGAAATGCACACAAATTATAAGAACGGTGCGATCCATGTGAAATGAATCACAAACAACGAGCAGAAGTTCGATAGACTAAAACGAAAGAAAGATGACAGATTATCAACGGTCCAAGTAGACCAGTAACGAACAGTCATGAGTGACTCCTGTTAACTAGGAGTTCAGAAAGGGAAGAAGGATACATGGACTAGGCACTATTCATAGAAGACATTCACTTTATGAAGCATGATAAGAAGAGTCAGGAATTCACGAGTAAGGTAAGTTGGCGATTACGTCAGGATCCACGTAATTGTGAATTTACAGGTGCTCGTGCATACTGATAAACCTTATCGTGTGGATTAATACACATGTCACCAAAAACAAATAAATCACTCTAATCATGACTGTGAGATTAGTCACTTAAATAATAATGATTGTAACAAATTAGCAAGACGAATGATGGCAACAACGACATACCAAGGGTGGAACGAGAAAGAATGAGACTTTAAATGAAGTTTGCTGGATATGAGTGACACTAAGGAGCAAGTTTGGAAGGATCGACGAAACCTGGTCCGGAACCTGATGCAACAATGATGAAAGTAGTAAATTAAGCAAGGGCAAAGAGTTGGAAAGATTGCACTAGAAGGGAATTAGTATGAGGATGATAAGAGAGCCTATCAAGCCCAGTGAGAAGATTGCTTCGCATAGCAACCCACGAACGGTGAGACGATTAAGTAGAATTTGAGGAACTCAACACTTGTTTGTTCCAAATGGAGAAAGTAAGGATTACACGTTAGTACAAGATGTGAGTACTACTTACGTCAGACGATCATACGTTTAGAGAACTGCTTCTAAACAAGAGTCGTCGAGGCTTAACAGAAACGCGATATGATGAATGAACATTAACCTACGGTCGACGAATGCATAAGTATGAAGGAAATAACCACACAACTATATGTCCAAAGAAGAGATGAGTACACGAATGCACAAATGGCATCTCTCCATGCAGAAGACAACCCTAGATAAACTACTATGAGTATCCACTTAAACGAGAAGATATATATACCAACAGCAACAAGTGACAGGAACCACAATGTTAATTAAGATGTGCAGGCAAATCAAGTGAAACCAGATCCAACCTAAGGATTGTTGTTCAGGATGAATGTGAAAGGCAAGCCCCATAGTGTAGGGCATGAGTACCTGTAAGGCCTCAAGACGAGCCGGAATATACTCTACAATGATTAAGTCAAGTAAATAGCACGTGAGACTGCTGAAATTGAAAAGCCAATGAGGAACTCAAGGACACCAGAAAGGAAAGGAATGATCGAGTACCACCACACGTGTCGTCTATTCGTAACAAAAACCTATGAACGAAATTCTAAAAAGGAATCACATACAGAATATGTTAACGATCATGAAAAAAAAAAAAAAAAAAAAAAACTATGAAATATATAGTTTGGTCAAGGGATGCCAATCCCTAAGACCATCCAGTGATATGAAGTAAAAATGACGCACGATGAACTAATGATGAGAAATGTGAAACCATGACGATTATGTTTTAAAGAAAGGCAAGAAGGGAGTTACGTGTACAGGAGTATGAATGTAAGGATTGCCTATCTAGTATTCCGTCTGAATGAATACCTTCTCTGGAAGTTAAGTATGATAGAGTAATGCTTCTAATGGTTCCTTCGAGAACGAAATGACAAGGTTCCTTCGGGAACAAACTGATATGGTTCCTTCGGGAACAAGATGATGGGATTCCTTTGGGAACGAGATAGCAGGATTCATTCGGGAACGACATGGTATGGCCCTTCATGGGCGAATGCACCAAGGATAATTTATGAGGTACACGTAATAACCAAAGCAACTTAGAAATAGAATGATAACAACTGTCTAGGGCACAAAGTAGACGATTTAAACTAGATCCCAGGCTACCAAAGAGACACTTCCAAGTGTTGAGAGGAATCCATGACTTGCTTAACATGTCAGATTCACGCAAGTGCTTGGTGGATCCGAGTTAAGTCCATCCATGAGTCACGCTCAAGAGTAAAGTGGGTTAAACTATTCACCCTAACATTCGAGATGTTAGTTACAGAGAAGAAAAGGTAATAGGGACATGAAAGCCCTAATTACATGCAGTCTAGGAATGGCATTGAATGATCACCATAACACGAGACATGCCAATTTACAAGAACCTAAGTGGTTACTCAGTCATGTGATGCAAAGAGTAAATTTTGTTACGAGAAACACCGAATTTCGAGGACGAAATTCTTATAAGGTGGGTAGACTTGTAACATCCCAAATTACACACCCCCATAGTTTAGGGCTCAAAACGAAATTTCTGTAAAGTAAAAGGGGTTCAAATGAAAAAGTGATTTAAACCTAAAAACCCATATGTTTTCTTCCGGCCGTCATCCTCATTTCCATTTCTTCTTCCTTCCCGAATGGAACTCCACGCACAAATCCCACTCGAAAACCCTAATCCGACCATTTGGCCATCGTGTCTTGCTCGTTTACATGGAGAGCTCAGCTCCGTTTCAAAGTACCAAGGACGACGACGGTAAGCATGAGAGCTGCTGCCATAGCTCCGGCAGCAGCATGGGGTTCAGCGTGACGGGTTTATGGTGGTGGATGGTAACCGGCGGTGCTTCACGGCGAATGTCCATATGATGGGTTGTTCTAATTAACTGTGATGGCGACAATGGCAGCCTCAAGTCACTCACGATGGTAGCTACATGTTATGATAGGGGTGGTGGTTGTGACGGGTTCATGGTGGCATAGCGACTAGCAGCAAAGGTATTGGCAGTGACGGCAGTGGTGGTTTGTCGCAGGAGACTCACGGAGGTGATGAGCGTCACGGTGAAGTGGTGGTACGGTGTTAACGACGATGGACCAGCGGTGACCTCGTGGTAGTGGTTTATCTCAGGTAATGCTAGTTTTGGGTGGATGGTGATTCATAGGTAGTTTCGAGTAAAGGGTGGTCGCTGTAGTAGTTTCGGGTATTGATTGGTGGCTGCTATGGTGATGAGTTAAGTTCTCGAGGAAGATGATAGTAGTTTCGGATGATGATATGATGATGATGATATGAGTAGTTTCGATGGAGAGGATAAAGGTAGTAGTTTCGATGGTTATGTTCAAGATGGTAGTTTCGGGTGACAAATGGTAGTTTCGGGTATTGATTTAGCAGCAGCAGTAGTTTCGGCATAGTGGTTTATCTCATGTAATGGTAGTTTCGGGTAGAAGAGTTCACGATGGTAGTTTCGGGTGGTGATGATTATGTTAGTTTCGATAATGATGATGATTCCTTGATAAGTAGTTTCGATGGTGGTGATCCCATGATGGAAGTTTCGATAATAATGGTCATATGATGGTGATGATACTTTCAAGATAATAATGATAGCATAATGATGATGGTAGTATGGTTAGAAACAATAATCGGCGAGTCGAGGCGAGTTAATGATGACGATTGAAAAGACAGTTCGGGTCGGGTCTCGGTTACATTTCGGGATCGTGTTCGATGAGGTATATTCTTTAAAACCCTAAAGACGATAATTAATATTATTACAGTTCAGGAAATAAGACTGGTGTTATCGAAACTACTAAGTTTCGATATAAGCAAACACTTCGAAACTACTAAGTTCGATATAAGCAACCTATCGAAACTACTAAAGTTTCGATATAATCCACTGATCGAAACTACCAAGTTTCGATATAACCCTAAGAATAGAAATGTTTAATGTCGCGTAGGTTCACTGTCTTATCTGGTATGACTTGATTATACAGATTGTGTGTAACCTTAGTGACGCTCAGTAACCGGTGATAGTATCTCAGGACCCGCTTATCAGGTGAGTTCTATGTGCCCCTTTTTATGTTATGTGCAAATGTTTTCAAATGTTTTGGGGCTGAAGTGTATACGCTAAGTGAATAAAGTTTATGAGTGTTAATGTGATCATATGTGTTATACAAGTATATATATATATACCTATACACGAAAGAGAAATTATGAATAAAGAATGAAAAGCATGATTATAAAGAATGAACGAAAGTATGACACAAAGTGTAAGAACGAAATCTTGCTTTATATCTATGTATATATTGCTTGCCAAGTATGAAAAGAATAACACAAAGAGTAAGAACGAAATCTTGCTTTATATCTATGTATATATTGCTTGCCAAGTATGAAAAGAATGACACAAAGTGTAAGAACGAAATCTTGCTTTATATCTATGTATATATTGCTTGCCAAGTATGAAAAGAATGACATAACGTGTAAGAATGAAATCTTGCTTTATATCCATGTATATATTGCTCGCCAAGTATAAGTAAACGTTATGGACGCTTCGATGATAACGGCTACTACGGTAGACGGACGACCACTTGACTATTATGCAGCTAGAGAAGGAAGTCTAGAAAGTTAGACTAATTAAAGGCCACTACGGTGGAGTAAGTCGCTAAAACAATATGCGGCTGCATAATTAGTTCAAGTGGGAAACGGATGCCTTAGGGCAGACGGGCGAATATGACGGACTACGACGGTAGGACGGTAAAGATATGACGGACTACTTCGGTAGGACGGTAAAGATATGACGGACTACTTCGGTAGGACGGTAAAGATATGACGGACGGTTTCTAGTGCCGGACGGTTAAGTAAAAGGGCTACGACGGTAGCTCGAGGGCGTATGTCTTTGTGATATACGTACCGTAAGATGGGTTGATCACCCTTATGTGTATGACCAATAAATGGTAAAGAAAGTAAAGGTGAATGCATATCTATGTAATCACGTAAGAAAGATAAATAAAGAATGGTAAGAAAAGTGAAAGAAAAAGGGTGAACGCATATATATATATATGTAATCACATTATTAAAGAAAAGAAAGATGAAAGAAAAGCAAAAGTTATGAATACGTATTTATATGAATGACTTTATAATAATGTTTACTTATGAAGTAAAGAAAAGAATGTTTATATCTAAACGCATTAAACTAGAACTCACCAGCGTTAGCTGACTTTAGTATACATTTCAGGTAAAGGAAGAAAAGGTCGTGCGATGGCGTGAAGGTTACCCGGCACAAGACTGACATCCCACGTTTGTTTGTTAAGACTTCCGCTGTTATGTAATGTAATTGAATGTTTTAAATTTAAGTTCAGTATTTATGGCTATGTTTATGAGTAAATCCAACAAGTGAGGTCACCCGGGAAAGGGGCCTTACAGAACTATGGCTGGTGGAGGAAGGACAGGACGCCGAGGCGGTCGCACTGGCCGAATAGGTAGACCTCCGTTGAACCAAAGATTTGAAGAAGAAGAGAGTGTGCACGCAGAACACACCGAAAGTGTGCACGAAACAGAAGTGACCCCAACTAGGGACGACAATCCAGGGCCTATACAGTTAGAACCCGAAGTTAGGGATGCTATAGCCCGTGAAGTTATGCTCACTCTGAAGAACATATTGCCTGACCTACTATCTGAGGCACTAAAGAAAAGCAAAGAAGAGGATGAAGGGAAGAATGAAGAGAAAATTTATGACAGTGATGGGGATGAAGTAAGAGTGGCATCAAGCAATCGTGGGTGTACTTACAAAGGTTTCAAGGATGGAGACCCACCCAAGTTTGATAGTAGCAAGGATTCAGTGGCAACACTCGAATGGATTGAGAGGATGAACGCTGTAATCAACATCAGCGAGTGTCGACCAGACCAGGCGGTTAAATATGTTGCACATTCTTTCACCAACGAAGCACTAGGTTGGTGGAGAAACATTCAGAGAACGAAGTCCCCAAACGTTCTTGCAAGAATGACATGGGAAGACCTAAAGAAGCTAATAATTCAGAAGTTCTGTCCCCAGAATGAAATTAATCGAGTGGAAAATGAATTCCTAAACTTTAAGGCTGGCAACAAGACACACCGCCAGTATACCTCTAGATTCAATGAGCTAGCTCAACTGGTACCCCACCTGGTGGAGACAGAAGAGCGAATGATCAAGTATTATGTGAAGGGCCTACCTCAAAAGGTCCGTGTCCACGTGAAAGCCAACCTACCCTCGACCTTCGAGTCGACAGTGAATCTGAGCTGAATCGTCTACGACAATTATGCCAATGAGGACCCACCAACAGAGACCCAAAAGAGAAAGTGGGAGAACCCGTCTAGAGGCACCAGAAGAGGGAACGTAACAACTGAAACTAAGAAGCCAAGGTCGGATGAATATGAAACATGCAAGAAATGTGGAAGGCAACATCTTGGCGAATGTAAAATCGGCATCACCACATGCTATAAGTGCGGGAAGCCGGGGCACTTCTCTCGAGAATGTGTAAGAAACATCAAGTGCCAAGTATGTGGATTGTTTGGACATCTGACAAAGAACTGCCGGAAGGCCGGCCAATCTGGTTCGGGAAAAGAGAGGGAAAAGGAACAACCGCAGGCTAGGACTCGAGCCTATGCACTGACTGAGGAAGAAGCAAGAGGAAACCCTGATGTTGTGTCAGGTACGTTTCAAGTAAATGATGAAAATGCTGCTATTTTATTTGACACTGGTGCCGGTAAAAGCTTCATATCAAATGCATTTAGTCGTAAACTGGATTGCACTATCAACACCATAGTAAAGGCCTTTAGCATACAAACTGCCGTGGGTAAAAATTCGGCAGTATTCCAAGTAACAGATGATTGTATCATAGAAATAGAGGGCCATAAATTTCCTTCTAGATTATTCCTTCTCACCTTAGGAGGATTCGATATAGTATTGGGCATGGATTGGCTAGCTGCCAATGAAGCTCAAATCATATGTAAACGTAAGAGAATACACCTCAAAGCTCCTAGCGGCAGTCCAATTACGGTTTATGGGGATTGGAATTGCACGATGCCGAACATCATCTAGATGATCAAGGCCGAAAGTTACATGAGGCGCGGTTGCGAAGCTTATTTAGCATATGTTATTGATGATAGAATGAAAATGAATGAACTCAAGGAAGTACCTGTGGTGTGCAACTTTTCGGAAGTATTCTCTGAGGATCTACCTGGGTTACCACCCGATCGGGAAATAGAATTTCAGATTGACTTATTGCCAGGAGCTGAGCCCGTTGCCAAAGCCCCCTACCGATTGGCGCTGTCAGAAATGAAAGAATTGATGTCTCAACTAGAGGAATTAACAGAAAAAGGATTTATTAGGCCGAGCATCTCACCGTGGGGCGCTCCGGTACTATTTGTAAAGAAGAAAGACGGCAGCATGCGCATGTGCATTGACTACCGTGAACTGAACAAGAGGACAGTAAAGAACAAATACCCACTGCCTAGAATAGATGACCTTTTTGATCAACTACAAGGTGCGAGTTGGTTCTCAAAGATCGATCTTAGGTCGGGTTACCATCAGTTGAAAGTAAGAGAAGAAGACGTACCAAAGACCACGTTTTGCACGCGTTATGGGCATTATGAGTTTCTCGTGATGTCTTTCGGATTGACCAACGCACCAGCAGCGTTTACGGATTTGATGAATAGAGTATGTCGACCCATGTTGGATCGATCAGTGATAGTTTTTATAGACGACATACTGGTATATTCGAAAAGCGAGGGTGATCACCACTGTCACCTAAGGGAGGTTCTGGAGGTGCTAAAGCAGGAAAAGTTGTACGCAAATTTCTCCAAATGCGCGTTCTGGCTTAGGGAAGTCCAATTCCTAGGTCATGTAATAAACCCAAACGGCATCATGGTGGATCCTGCAAAGATCAAGATAGTAAAGGAATGGAACGTCCCAAAGACACCAACAGAGATACGAAGCTTCCGGGGATTGGTAGGCTACTATCGAAGGTTTATTCAAGATTTTTCAAGAATAGTCTTGCCACTAACTAAGTTGACACGGAAGGAAGTGAAATATGAATGGGGTCCAACCCAAAACAACGCGTTTGAAGAAATTAAGGCACGATTAACCCAAGCTCCAGTCTTAACTCTACCCAAGGGAAATGAAGACTTGGTAGTCTATTCTGACGCTTCGGGGCAGGGTTTGGGGTGCGTACTTATGCAACGAGGAAAGGTAATTGCTTACGCATCGCGGCAACTAAAGATTCAAGAGGTTAATTACCCAACACACGATTTAGAGTTAGCAGCAGTAGTTTTCGCATTGAAAATATGGAGGCACTATCTGTATGGAGTCAAATGCACCATCTACTCCGATCACAAAAGCCTGAAGTACTTTTTCGAGCAAAAAGAATTAAACATGAGACAAAGAAGGTGGTTAGAGCTACTGAAGGACTATGACTGTGAGATACTGTACCATCCAGGCAAGGCAAACGTGGTGGCTGATGCTTTAAGTAGAAAGGAAGGATCGACACCTATCCGGATCAAAGCGTGTCAGCTGATTATAACGCCGGATTTGATGAGTGAAATATCAAAGGCACAAGACGAAGCGCTATTAGAAGGAAATATAAAACGGGAAAGAATAGTAGGACAACAAGGGAATTTGGATGCAAATGCCTACGGTGTACGAACTAGGTTTGGCCGAATGTGGATACCTAAGATTGGCGAGCTTAGAGCCAAAATACTCGATGAGGCCCATAAGTCTATTCAATCCACCCCGGGACAAACAAAATGTATCAAGACTTGAAGAAAGAATACTGGTGGCCTGGCATGAAGAATGATGTGACAGAATACGTGAGCAAGTGCCTAACGTGTTCTCTAGTTAAGGCCGAACACCAGAAACCATGCGGTAAAATGCAACCTTTACCAATACCGGAATGGAAGTGGGAGGAGATCACAATGGACTTCGTTACCAAGCTACCACGAACAGCTAAAGGCAATGATACCATTTGGGTGATCGTCGACCGCTTGACGAAAAGTGCTCACTTCTTGCCAATACGTGAGACTTCCTCGTCAGAAAGACTAGCAGAAATATTTATCAAGGAAGTTGTGAGCAGACACGGTATGCCACTGTCGATTGTGTCCGACGGGGATACTAGATTCACGTCAAGGTTTTGGAAGAAATTCAACGAAGCAATGGGCACTAGACTGAACATCAGCACCGCTTACCACCCCCAAACCGATGGACAATCGGAAAGGACTATTCAGACCTTGGAGGACATGCTCCGGGCTTGTATCATTGACTTCGGTGGGAGCTGGGAAAGCCATCTACCATTGGCGGAATTCTCATATAACAACAGCTATCACTCGACTATTGGCATGCCGCCATTTGAAATGTTGTATGGGAGGAAATGTAGGACCCCGGTTTGTTGGGGGGAAATTGGACAGAAGGATTTTGCAAGTCTCGAAGTGGTCAAAGCTACTTCCGAGAAATTTGATCAAATCAAGGCTCGAATGAAAGCCGCAAAAGACAGACAGAAATCATACGCGGACAAGAGAAGAAGGGAGTTAGAGTTTCAAGTAGGGGACATGGTACTGTTAAAGGTATCACCATGGAAAGGAATCATCCGATTCAGAAAGCATGGCAAACTAAGTCCAAGGTTTGTCGGACCTTTCAAGATTCTAGCGAGAATGGGTCAAGTTGCTTACAGACTCGACCTACCAGTTGAGCTTAGTGGAATACACCCTACGTTCCACGCGTCACACTTACGCAAATGCCTAGCTGACGACACAGCTCACATACCTTACGACGAGATCGAAGTGGATAACAGTCTAAATTATATAGAGGAACCGATAGCCATTATTGATCGAGCTGAGAAACGACTACGTAATAAGTCAATCCCATTAGTAAAAGTACAATGGAAACACAGAAAGGGTTCAGAAGCTACTTGGGAAAAAGAAGACGAAATGAGAGGACTATATCCCCGGCTGTTTAACGATTAGCAGGTTTCGAGGACGAAACCTATCTAAGGAGGGTAGACTTGTAACATCCCAAAAATAATAAAACGAATAAATATAGCGAGACCGGTGACTAAGTCGGAATATTTAAACAAAAGGGAGTGGGCTTGGGCTCGGCTTCAATGGGCCGAGGGAAGCCCAGACATATAAGAGGCAAGGCAGCCCTCTTCTCTGCTAATTTCCCCACTCACGCAAGTTCTAGAGAGAGAGAAGAGAGCTCGGGTCTAGAGAGAGAAAGTGACGGATCGACTCGGGAATTCAGGAGAACGTTGCTACTGTGCTCGTGATCATCTCCTCCGAATCAGAAATCCAATCCAGGTAAGCGTTCGATCATAATCTGAGTTTTTTTATGATTTTCGGGTTTTGGCTAAAAAGGTAATGATTTTGCGGATGAAACTTGAAAATGAGCTTAGGTATAGCATCTAGAATGAAAACCGAACGTTTTGATCTAAGAAAAATCGAGATATTGGCACGATAAGATTCGCATGCAAAAACTTCAGATTTTTGGGGAAGATGGTTTGTGCAGACCCATCGAAACTACTTAGTTTCGATATGTGCATAGTTTCGATCATATACAGACCCATCGAAACTACCATAGTTTCGATATATATATATATATATATATATATATATATATATATATATATATGCAGACCTATCGAAACTACCATAGTTTCGATATTAGTCCACGATCCGAAGCTAAGATTACACCTAAGATACTTATCGAAACTACCAAGTTTCGACATAAGCAACCTATCGAAACTACCAAGTTTCAACATAAGCAACCTATCGAAACTACCAAGTTTCGACATAAGCAACCTATCGAAACTATCAAGTTTCGACATAAGCAAATCCATCGAAACTACTAGGTTCAAGCATAGTAATGTCTAGTGTCATCTAGGAGCACTACCTTACGTGTATGACTTTATTATACAGATTGTGAGTGACATTAGTGACGCTCAGTAACCAGCTAAGTGTATCTCAGAAACTACTCATTAGGTGAGTTCTATGTGCCCCCTTCTATGTTATGTGCAAACCTTATTAAATGTTTTGGGGCTGAAATGTATACACTAAATGAATAAATGATATGAATGCTAATGTGATCATACGTGATGTACTAATATATATTTTATATATATAGTCGAGAATGAATTTTGAACAAAGAATAAAACGTATGTTTACAAAGAATGAAGGAAAGAATGGAATAACGTAAATAAATGAAATCTTGCTTTATAATTATTTATATTGCATGTTATGAATGTATGTATACGTTATGGACGGAAACGAAGTTAACGGCTACTTCTGTAGACGGACGACCACGTGACTATTTTGCAACCGGGAAAGATACGTCCTTCACAAGCTAGGACGTACAAAAAGCATAAAAGGGCGGTCGAAGTAAATGCTAAAATAGTATAACGGTTGCATAAACAATAGTTCGCGTGGGAAACGGATGCCTTAGGGCAGACGGGCGAATATGACGGACTATGACGGTAAGACGGTAAAGAAGGACGGCCGAAGGTTGGCCGGACCAAAGTTAAGGCGGACGGTTTCTATGACCGGACGAGTAAATGGGCTACGATGGTAGCTCAAGGGCGTATGTCTTTGTGATATACGTACCGTAAGATGGGTTGATCACCCTTATGTGTATGACCAATGAATGTTAAGGAAATAAAAGGTGAATACAAATCTTTGTAATCACATAAGAATGAAGAAGAAAAGTAAAAGCTATAAATACGTATTTGTAGAAATGTATGTATATAATTATGTATACTTATGAAGAAAAGACTGATCATACTTAATAGTTTTAAACTAGAACTCACCAGCGTTAGCTGACTTTTAGTATACATTTCATGTAACAAAGGAAAGGGTCGTGCGAAGGCGTGAAGGCTGCCGGGCATGTGACTGACATCCCACCTTATGTTTTGTTTAGACAATGGATAATGTTTTGAATGTTAAGACTTCCGCTGTAATGTACTCAGATGTTGAATGTTTCCGCTGTGTTTGAATGTTTTTAATTAAAAGTTCAGTAATTAATGACTATGTTTATGAGTAAATCCAACAAGTGAGGTCACCCGGGTTTGGGGCCTTACATTATGAATGTATGTAACGTTATGAACCCTTCTATGACAACGACTACTTCTGTAGACGGACGACCACGTGACTATTTTGTAACCGGGACAAAAACGTTCCTTCGCAAACTAGGACGTATAAAAAGGCACTAATGGAAGGTCGAAACAAATGCCTTAACTCAAGTAGAACGGTTGCATACATAATGGTCGCGTGGGAAACGGATTCCCTAGGGCAGACGGACAAAAGGACGGACTATGACGGTAGGACTGTTTAAGAGCGGACGAACAAAGGTTGCCGGACGGATTTAAGTTTCGACGGACGGTTTTCTAGAGCCGGACGGTTAATGAAAAGGGCTACGCCGGTAGTTCTCACTGCGATGTCTTTGTGACATTCGCGACAAGTGTGATGGGTTAATCATCCTTAAGATTATGATCAATAAGTATTCTCCCAAAGTAAGTTTGTACATATGTATATACTTAATATGAATGTTATGTGAGAACAGTAAAGTAAAGAATATGTAAAAGCACGGATATTACGTATGTTATGTACACATATATAAAATATTCATGATAAGAAAAATATTAAGTATGATTGTCTTTAAACTAGAACTCACCAGCGTTAGCTGACTTTTAGTATACATTTCAGGTAAAGGAAGGAAGGGTCGTGCGATGGCGTGAAGGTTACCCGGCACAAGACTGACATCCCACTTTTATATATGTTAAGACAATGTTATGTATTTAATTGTTAAGACTTCTGCTGTTATGTCATGTTATGTTACGTTATGTAATGATTGAATTCGAATGTTTTAAATTTAAGTTCAGTATTTATGACTATGTTTATGAGTAAATCCAACAAGTGAGGTTACCCGGGAAAGGGGCCTTACATGTTCCACTTAATGTTCATCTCTTCTATCCCATCTTTATCCAATTGTTTGAAATTTTCCTCAATCACAGTGATGGGGATTAAGTGAAGGTGGGATCAAGCAACCGTGGGTGTACTTACAAAGGTTTCAAGGACGGAGACCCACCCAAGTTCGATGGGAACAAGGATTCAGTGGCTACGTTCGAATGGATTGAGAGGATGAAAGCTGTAGTCAACATCAGCGAGTGTCGACCGGACCAGGCTGTTAAGTATGTTGCCCATTCTTTCACCAATGAGGCACTAAGTTGGTGGAGGAACATTTAGAGGACAAAGTCGCCAAACGCTCTGGCTAGAATGACATGGGAAGATCTGAAGAAGCTGATAGTCCAAAAGTTCTGTCCCCAGAATGAAATTGATCGAGTGGAAAATGAATTCCTAAACTTCAAGGCTGGTAGCAAGACGCACCGCCAATATACTTCCAGGTTCAATGAACTAGCTCAACTGGTACCCCACCCGGTGGAGATAGAAGAACGAATGATTAAGTACTATGTGAAGGGCCTACCTCAAAGGGTCCGTGTTCATGTGAAAGCTAATCTACCCTCGACCTTCGAGTCAGTAGTGAATCTGAGCGGAATCGTCTACGACGATTATGCCAATGAGGACCCGGCACCTGAGACACAAAAGAGAAAGTGGGATAACCCGTCTAGAGGCACCGGAAAGGGAAATGTAACAACTGAAATTAAGAAACCAAGGTCGGATGAATATGAAACATGCAAGAAATGTGGAAGGTAACATCTTGGCGAGTGTCGAATCGGCACCACCACATGCTATAAGTGCGGGAAACCGGGGTACTACTCCCGAGATTGTTTGAAGGGCGTCAAGTGCCAAAGTTGTGGAAGATATGGACACCAGACTAGGGATTGCAGGAAAACCAGACAATCCGATTCGGGAAAGGAAAAGGAAGCTGAAAAGGAACAACCGCAGGCTAGGACTCGAGCCTACGCCCTAACTGAGGAGGAAGCAAGGGGAAACCCTGATGTTGTGTCAGGTACGTTCCTAGTTAATGATGAACATGCTGCTATTTTATTTGACTCTGGTGCTAGTAAAAGTTTTATATCCAATGCATTTAGTCATAAACTAGGTTGCACTATCAACACCATAGTAAAGCCTTTAGCGTACAAACTGCTGGTGGTAAAAATTCAGCCGTATTTCATGTAACAGAGGATTGTATCATAGAAATAGAGGGTCGTAAGTTACCTTCTAGATTGTTCCTTCTCACCTTAGGAGGATTCGATATAGTATTGGGTATGGATTGGCTAGCTGCCAATGAATCTCAAATCATATGTAAAAGTAAGAGGATACACCTCAAAGCTCCAAGCGGCAGCCCAATTACGGTTTATGGGGATTGGAATTGCACGATGCCGAACATCATCTCGATGATCAAGGCCGAAAGTTACATGAGGCGTGGTTGCGAAGCTTATCTGGCATATGTTATTGATGATAGAATGAAAATGAACGAACTCAAGAATGTACCCGTGGTGTGCAACTTTCCGGAAGTATTCCCTCAGGATTTACCTGGGTTACCACCCGATCAGGAAATAGAATTTTAGATTGACTTACTGCCAGGAGCTGAGCCCGTTGCCAAAGCCCCCTACCGATTGGCTCCGTCGGAAATGAAAGAATTGATGTCTCAACTAGAGGAACTAATAGAAAAAGGATTTATTAGGCCGAGCATCTCACCGTGGGGCGCTCCGGTACTATTTGTAAAGAAGAAGGACGGCAGCATGCGCATGTGCATTGACTACCGCGAGTTGAACAAGAGGACAGTAAAAAACAAATACCCACTGCCTAGAATAGACGACCTTTTTGATCAACTGCAAGGTGCGAGTTGGTTCTCAAAGATCGATCTTAGGTCGGGTTACCATCAGTTGAAAGTAGAGAAGAAGACGTACCAAAGACCGCGTTTCGCACGCGTTATGGGCATTATGAGTTTCTCGTGATGTCCTTCGGATTGACCAACGCACCGGCAGCGTTCATGGATTTGATGAATAGAGTATGTCGACCAATGTTGGATCGATCGGTGATAGTTTTTATAGACGACATACTGGTATATTCGAAAAGCGAGGGTGATCACCACTGTCACCTAAGAGAGGTTTTGGAGGTGCTAAAGTAGGAAAAGTTGTACGCAAAATTCTCCAAATGCGCGTTCTTGCTTAGGGAAGTTCAATTCCTAGGTCATGTAATAAACCCAAACGGAATCATGGTGGATCCTGCAAAGATCGAGACAGTAAAGGAATGGAATGTCCCAAAGACACCAACAGAGATACGAAGTTTTCTGGGATTGGCAGGCTACTATCGAAGGTTCATTCAAGATTTTTCAAGAATAGCCTCGCCACTAACTAAGTTGACACGAAAGGAAGTGAAATATGAATGGGGTTCAACCTAAAACAACACGTTTAAGGAACTTAAGGCACGATTAACCCAAGCCCCAGTCTTGGCACTACTTGAGGGAAATGAAGACTTAGTAGTCTACTCTGACGCTTCCGGGCAGGGTTTAGGTTGCATACTTATGCAACGAGGGAAGGTAATTGCTTACGCCTAGCGACAACTAAAGATTCATGAGGTTAACTACCCAACAAACGATTTAGAGTTAGCAGCAGTAGTTTTCACGTTGAAAATATGGAGGCACTATCTGTATGGAGTCAAATGCACCATCTACTCAGATCACAAAAGCCTGAAGTACTTTTTTGGGCAAAAGGAATTAAACATGAGGCAAAGGAGGTGGTTAGAGCTACTGAAAGACTAAGACTGTGAGATATTGTACCATCCAGGCAAGGCAAACGTGGTGGCTGACGCTTTAAGCAGAAAGGAAAAATCGGAACCTATACGGATCAAAGCGTGTCAGCTGATTAAAACACTAGATTTGATGAGTGAGATATCGAAGGCACAAGATGAAGCACTATTAGAAAGAAATATAAAACGGGAAAGAATAGTAGGACAACAAGGGAATTTAGATGCAAATGCATACAGTGTACGAACTAGGTTTGGCCGGATGTGGATACCTAAGATTGACGAGCTTAGAGCTAAAATACTCGATGAGGCCCAAAAGTCTCGCTATTCTATCCACCCCGGGACAAAAAAATGTATCAAGACTTGAAGAAAGAGTATTGGTGGCCTGGCATGAAGAATGATGTGACCGAGTAAGTGAAAAAGTGCCTAACGTGCTCACTAGTTAAGGCCGAGCACCAGAAACCATGCGGTAAAATGCAATCTTTACCAATACCGGAATGGAAGTGGGAGGAGATCACGATGGACTTCATTACTAATCTACCGTGAACATCTAAAGGCAATGATACCATTTAGGTGATCGTCGACCGCTTGACGAAAAGTGCTCACTTCTTGCCAATACGTGAGACTTCTTCGTTAGAAACACTAGCAGAAATATTTATCAAGGATGTTGTGAGCAGACATGATATGCCGCTGTCGATTGTGTCTGACAGGGATACTAGATTCACGTCAAGGTTTTGGAAGAAATTCAACGAAGCAATGGGCACTAGACTGAACATCAGCACCGCTTACCACCCCCAAACTGATGGACAATCGGAAAGGACCATTCAGACCTTGGAGGACATGCTTCGGGCCTGTATAATTGACTTCAGTGGAAGCTGGGACAGCCATCTACCATTGGCAGAATTCTCATATAACAACAGCTATAACTCAACTATTGGCATGCCGCCATTCAAAATGTTGTATGGAAGGAGATGCAGGACTTCGGTTTGTTGGGGGGAAATTGGACAAAAGGATTTTGCAAGTCTCGAAGTGGTCAAAGCTACTTCTGAGAAGTTTGATCAAATCAAGGCTCAAATGAAAGCCGCAAAGGACAGACAGAAATCATACACGGATAAGAGAAGAAGGGATTTAGAGTTTCAAGTGGGGGACATGGTACTGTTAAAGGTATCACCATGGAAAGGAATCATCCGATTCAGAAAGCGTGGCAAACTAAGTCCAAGGTTTGTCGGACCTTTCAAGATTTTAGCGAGAGTGGGTCAAGTTGCTTACAGACTCGACCTACCCGCTGAGCTTAGTGGAATACACCCTACGTTCCACGTGTCGAACTTACGCAAGTGCCTAGCTGACGACACAGCTCACATACCTTACGACGAGATCGAAGTGGATAACAGTCTAAATTACGTAAAGGAACCGATAGCCATTCTTGACCGAGCTGAGAAACGACTACGCAATAAGTCGATTCATTTAGTTAAAGTACAATGGAAGCACAGAAAAGGGTCAAAAGCGACATGGGAAAAAGAAGAAGAGACGAGGGGACTATACCCTCGATTGTTTAACGTATGAACGGTTTCGAGGACGAAACCTCTTTAAGGAGGGTAGACTTGTGACATCCCAAAAATAGTAAGTAAGTAAATAATAACGCGATAGAGATGTAATCGTCAAAAAAAATGAAAGAAAAATAGATGGGCTTAGGCTCGGCTCCAACGGGCCGAGCGAAGCCCAAGTATATAAGGGTCAAGACAGCAGTAGAACTCTCATTTCCACCAAAACTTGCAACCTAGAGAGAGAAAGGAGAGCTCGGGTCTAGAGAGAGAAAGTCGACGGATCGAAACGAAATTGAAGGAGCACGTTACTACTGAACTCGTGAGCAATACCTCCGAATCAGAATTCCAATCCAGGTGACGATTCGACCCTAAACTGAGTTTTTGTTCGTTTTGGGGTTTCTCGGGTTTTAGCTAAATAGGAGACGTTTTTATGGATGAAACCTGATAATAAGCTTAGAACTAGCATCTAGAATGAAAACCGCACGTTTTGATTAAAGAAAATTGTAAGATTGGCATGATCGGGTTAGCATGCAAGAATTTCAGATTTTTATCCAGGAAACAGGTATTGCGTACTTATCAAGTACGCAAGAAGGACGTCCTGCGTACTTACCAAGTACGCAGGAGGCAGATCCTGCGTACTTACCAAGTACGCATGAGGAAATCCTGCGTACTTATCAAGTACGTAAAAAGAATGTTCTGCGTACTTGTCAAGTACGCATGAGCAAGGCCCTGCGCACTTACTAAGTGCGCAGGCAGCAGACCAATAAGTAAAGTCGGTATGTTTAGAATGATTAAATCGTTAGAGTCGGGATTGGGTCTGATGTGTATTTAACTACATAATTCAGATCATACGTGACGTAGTTGGACCTTTGTTTAGGACAACCAAGACTAGCTTATAAGGTGAGTTCTATGTGCCCCCTTCTATGTTATGTGCAAATCATTTTAAACGTTTTGGGGCTGAAGTGTATACACTAAATGAATAAATGCTATGAATGTCAATGTGATCATACATGGTATGCAAATATATATATATATATATATATATATATATACTTATATATGAAAATGAATTATGAACAAAGAATGAAACGTATGATTATAAAGAATGAATAGAAGAAGGACATAACGTAAATGAATGAATTCCTGCTTTATATTATATATATTGCATGTTATGAATGTATGTAAACGTTATGAACCCTTCTGTGACAACGGATACTTCGGTAGACGGACGACCACGTGACTATTTTGCAACCAGGACAAAAAGTTCCTTCGCAAGCTAGGACGTATAAAAAGGCACTAATGGACGGTCGAAGCAAATGCCTTAACTCAAGTAGAACGGTTGCATACATAATGGTCGTGTGGGAAACGGATGCCCTAGCGCAGACGGACAAAAGGACGGACTACGACGGTAGAACTGTTTAAGAGCGGACGGACAAAGGTTGCCAGACAGATTTAAGTTTCGACGGGAGGTTTTCTAGAGCCGGACGGCTAATGAAAAGGGCTACGACGGTAGTTCTCATTGCGATGTCTTTTTGACATTCGCGACAAGTGTGATGGGTTGATCACCCTTAAGATTATGGCAAATAAGTGTTCTCCCCAAGTAAGTATGTATGTACATATGTATATACTTAATATGAATGTTATGTGAGAACAGTAAAGTAAAGAATATTTAAAAGCACGGATATTACGTATGTTATGTACACATATATAAAATATTCATGATAAGATAAATATTATGTATGATTGTCTTTAAACTAGAACTCACCAGCGTTAGCTGACTTTTAGTATACATTTCAGGTAAAGGAAGGAAGGGTGGTGCGATGGCGTGAAGATTACCCGGCACAAGACTGACATCCCACTTTTATATATGTTAAGACAATGTTATGTATTTAATTGTTAAGACTTCCGCGGTTATGTCATGTTATGTTACATTATGTAATGATTGAATTCGAATGTTTTAAATTTAAGTTCAGTATTTATGACTATGTTTATGAGTAAATCCAACAAGTGAGGTTACCCGGAAAGGGGCCTTACATGTTCCACTTAATGTTCATCTCTTCTATCACATCTTTATCCAATTGTTTGAAATCTTCCTCAATCACATCTAGATCAGTGATTTTGCCACCAATAAAATTTTCATAAGACGTTAAGAACGAAACAATCATGGCCATCATATCATCTGTAGTTGTAGGAGACACCTTTTGAGAACAAGAATGACTTTCACTTTTGATATTCTTTGAACATCTTGAACTTGAAGCAACAAAACATGAACCTTCATTACAAGAACTTTCTTTAGAACCTTCAGAAATATCTCTAGAAAACAATGCAACTCCATATTTCTGTGTAGATGTACCTTTACCAAAGTAAATGCTTGGATCCTGATAAACCGTGTCTTTCTTTTGTTTATTCAATTCATATGACTGAATCTTCCCCATTAAATCTTTAAGCCTCAAGTCATCAAATCCAGATTGTTCTTTAATCACTATGGTATACATCTCAAAATGAGCTGGTAAGCATGCAGAAATTTCTCAAGTACCTTCCTGTTCTTGTAAGTAATATCATTGTTCACCATTTCACTTAACAAATGATAGTATCTAGACATCAGCTCATCAACAGTTTCTCCATCAAAGTGTTTGAATACACTAAACTGCTTCTTAAGCAACTCTCTTATGCTCTTTTTAATATATGTAATCCCTTCACATCTCTTGGCTTGTCCTTCCCAAAGATCACGTGAAGTCTTGTACTTTTTAAACGTATGATAGATATCAAAAGGTAAACACATGGATAAAGCTGCAAGAGCTTTCTTTTCACGATCATATAATTTCTTTTCCTCATCAGTAAGAGCTCAAACTAGTTTTGGTGCATCCGATCTTCCCATAAGCCGATGAATAGGATGTTCATAACCTTCACTGATTGGGATCCACAAGCTTGTATCATTGATGTTGACATAGTTTTCAAACCGACTTTTCTAATTAGAATAATCCTTAAGATTCATAAGTCTTGGTGGCTTGGTTGGAGTACCAATCTCTTTGTCATGGTTTAACAAATGAGTTATGTTATTCACACTAGACTGATTTGAAATAGACATCTTTGCAATATTGGAAAAATTCAACACTTGTAGTGAACGTAGCAAGCGAACTTAACAAGTTCGCCTCATACGGTTATAGCGAATTTAACAAGTTCGTCGGAACAAGTTCGGCCGTAACTGATTGGACAAGTTCGCCTGTTTTAGCTGAAGAACAAGGAGGAATGTTCTAACACCCAAACGCACGAACTTGACTAAAAATCATCATATCTTGCGATTTTGAAGGAATTGATCAAATTAAAACCGTAGGAATCTTCAATTTATGAAATATAACACTTCTAATGGATCAATTTTGGCAAAAAAACACCAAAAATGAACAAATCAATCCAAAAACTCTTCAAAAACAGGAACAATCTTCATGAACACAAAAGTCTTCGAAAATCTCTGTCTTTAATTGCAAATCCAATCGAAACGATGTCAAACGACGATCTCTAATGAAGAGCAAAGGCTCTGATACAAATTGTAGGTCCCAACGGGTCTACAGATCAATCTCAGTCGTAAAACACGCAACACGTGCTCATAGTGCGGAATCCTAACGAATACGAGTGTCTCGAACACACACCAATACTGTAGAATCACATAAAGACAAGATATCAATAAACTTTGTTGTATTGCTCTGAAAACAGTGCTTACAAGTTGTAAATCACATAAGTACAAATGAACACAATTTAAGCACAATTTATAAACAACCCACTGCCATAGGCGAACTTAACATGTTCGCCAAAACCAGCTTAGGCGAACTTAACAAACTTAACATTTACAAAGACAAACCATTAGGAGGAAACAATACAAACTAGAATATAAAGACCTAATCTATTACAAGGCTGGTTGTCACACATAATGCTCCAACAATAATGATGGTTTGATTGATTCTGTAAAAGATCTTATCTTAATAACTGTGATTAATCTATATACTTTAATTTGATGTGTGATTGATTCTAATTCTGTACGTTGATTATGGATGTCTTCCAGTTTGATTAGCGTATCTAGGTTAGACTCTAGGGTTTTTGTGGTTTGCTAGACGTAGTGAGCCATAGGAATTGGAGTTGATAATTGTTAGATTGAGTGTATATCTTATCTCAATACCCGAGAAGTGAGAGGTAGTCGTTTAGTCTTCATCATTAGGAATCTGAGTGTCAACTGTCTGGGAGGAAGTTGGTTTAGGTGTCTAGTGATTGTTGCTACTTTGAGTCATAGTTGTTATCCTGAGATTACCCCATGCATCTTCGATATATTGTGGACAGTGATACTGAAAGGTGATCTGTCTTTCGGATACGTTATAATTGTTGGAGAGACCGAAAGGTAATCGATTATCTTGTGAGTTATTACATCTTTAGGTTCCTTAGTTGGTGACACCCTGAGAGTGATTAGGGATCCACTATGTAGTCTAGAGCTGTTTCTTAGAAACCCAGATCCATCTTAGTTTCCAGAACCGATAGAAGTTGTGCTTTGCAAGTAGGATTCCGACCTAGGTGGTATTCTTCCAATCCTGATATTTGCTTAGCTTTTCTCTTGATAGTCTGAGTCGATCTTAGTTTTCGGCATTGGTAGTTAATCCTTAGTGTAGTAAACCCCCCAACAAATTAATCTTTAGTCCGAGTCAGAGTCTAGTATTTTTATAGTAGTGCCTCTAGGGTTCGATAATCCGGTTTACCATTAAATGTAATAAAGTATTAATATATGTATATATTTAAAAAAAACTTATGTTCATATACATATATTTTATATGAAGATATATATATATATATATATACATATTTGGAGTGAAAATACAAAATTGTAATATTTTATATTTGAATTAGCTTAATGGTAATAAATGTATGTATATATGAAAAATCTATAATTGGTGGATCCTTGAATTTGAAATGTTTGCAAGAATGACATAAGATATTGCACAATGAATGGAATTGAAATATTGTTTATTGCACTAAAACAAATACAAGAAAATTCATGAATGTTACAATTAGTGTTAACAATTATTCTCCTAAGTATTAGAGTAGCGAGTTAGTGGTTTTCCATTTGAGTCTCAGTCAATATTTCTATTTCTTTGTATGCCTATAAAAGGCTCATTTGATTGCAGAATGAAAACTAATCAGAAAATTGTCTCAATTATACCCTCTTAATTTCTTTCAAGCTTCTCTCTAATTTCTTGGCCAATTGATTCTCTTTTCCTGCTGGTAATCGATATGGTCTAGGTTTTGGAATCTGGGTTTTGTTCTAAGTTAAATGTTTTGGGGAAGAAGAAAGCAGGGAACTTTACTTTTTGAATTATCATTCTGATTTGTTGAAAACAAACATGAGGCTGGTCCAGTGGTAAAGTTCCTTAACAAATAGACCCGTGATCACCATTTCTTTTCTTTTTTCCCCTTTTGTGTTGATTGTTCTCTTGTTACTCACACACACACACACACACACATAATTATGCATTTATAAACTATTATCATTATGTTATGGTTAAAAATCCATTTCATTTTATAAACTTTCAAGAGTTTATAATTATAAATAACAAGTATTTATATATATGTTTATGTGTTTTCTAAAAACATTTTTATCATCATGTTTAAGTATGTATTTTTTCGTTACCACTATGTATTTCAAAAACATGACAAACGTTGTTATATTATATACGTAGCTTTTTAAAGTTATAAAAGTGTTCGTTAAACATCATAAGTTTTATTAATCAAAAAGATTATATAAATATATTTAACCTAAATGTTTAAAACGACGTGAGCTATAACATATTCTTATCAATAGTAATACGATGTTATTAGTGTTATTAATATCATAAATTTAATAATTGTTTTTAATAGTGTATTTTTATCGTGTTGTTGCTTTTACAAATAAAATAGTATTAGTAGCAATGTGATAATCATTCATTAAGTAAATAAACATACTAATTGAATTTTCATAAATAATAATATTACAATTCGCATAACTAATTTATTTATTTTAAATTATATCCTTATAAATATTATTATCTTATAATATTTAAAATAATGATTATTTTAATAACCTAGTGTTGATCACCTTCCACATTGTCTTAATAATATAAACATTGCATTAAAATAGTTATTATATTAATATTTTTACAAAATAAAACTTGTTATTGACACTAGGGGTGTTCAAAGTCGGATATCCGAAAATTCGGATATCCGAATTTCGGATATCCGAAATTTTCGGATAGTGGATTTCACTATCCGAATCCGTATCCGAAATTTCGGATATCCGAATTTCGGATATCCGAAATTTCGGATATGGATTCGGATAGTGAAACGGATATCCGAAAATATAAAAAAAATAAAAAAATATATAAAAATAATATTTTTAAATTACAAAATCAATTAAAAACCTTAAAAAACATTAGAAAATATACATATAAAAATATATAAATATAATATATCGGGTTTTGATTCAAATTTTCTTATTTTTAAATAATAAAAACAATTAAAAAAAATATATAAATATAATATTTCGGATATTCGGATATCCGAACTATCCGAAATATCCAAAAATCACTATCCGAATCCGAATCCGAAAATTCGGATATCCGAATTTCGGATATCCGAAATTTCGGATATCCGAATTTTCGGACAATTCGGATTTTCGGATAATTCGGATTCGGATTTTCGGATAATTCGGATTCGGTTTCGGATTTGGATTTTTTTGAACACCCCTAATTGACACCTAATTCCCTTTTATAAATAAAAGCATCATTTACAAACTCTATTCGTATTCTCAATCGTTCGCCCATTCCAAGATCATAAAATCTCAATCGTTCCATTGTCGTTTCTCTTAAACTGTTCTTCATTATAATAACGTATCTTGTTTAACTTAGGGCATCCTTAATTCTTGTTGATATAAGTTACAAGTTCAACCCTCTACTTATCAAGGTGAGATTCATAGCCCCCTTTTACTTTTACTTTTGGGGTGAAACATGTACATATGCTTGATAACTCAAACTTCTATCACAAATTCTTAAACAAGTAATTTCAATTATGTGCTTGATATTTGAACACTAAATGATAACATTGCAATCATTAACTTGTTTACAAGCCTAAGGTAACCAATATAACATTTCAACGGCATAATCTTTGGGATTGTAGATGCAATAACATTTCAAGGGCGCAATCTTTGAGATTGTGGATGCAATAACATTTCAACGGCACAATCTTTGGGATTGTGGATGCAATAACATTTCAACGGCACAATCTTTGGGATTTTGGTTGCAATAACATTTCAACGACACAATCTTTGGGGTTGTGGATGCATATAACATTAAGGGTTGATTGCAATAAATTTGGTGTTGATATGCTTACACACTTGTGAACTTGTACTGAATTTGTTTTATATCTTTTATGGTAATTTATCTTTATAACTTATAAGACCTATGTTTCTCACCAACTTTATGTTGACCTATTTTACTGTACATGTTTTAGGAAATGATAACTAGGAAGTGAATGATCATATAGGATTGTACAAGGACCTAGCTGATAAATTTGGACCATGTTTTCATTTTGGTTGTTGTATCTCTATTTTAACAAATATTGAATATTAATTATGAAATTAATACATTTTGTGATGCCTTAGTAAATGTTTTTATACTTTGTGCTATGAACTAAATGTGTGACACCTTTCTTTTCCGCCTCTCACGGGGTGTGACATCATTAGTCACATCGCTACCACACACCACCTCAACGTCTCCACCAGCAACCACACCTCCACCTCCACCATTCCCGCGTTGTTGCTCGAACTTTCCCGTCAAGCCAACCACTATACCGGTTCGTGTACTCCGGCCTCCTCTATTCGAATGCCCCACCAAAAGCTCCCCGATGAATAGCAAGCCATTGCTTAAAGGAGGCGATCATGGAAAGAGAGTGGCGTCCGCCGTGGCCCTTCACTTAAACTACTTCGTATGCCACCGAAAGAGTCGAGTGGCGTCCACCGTGGAAGTTCGCCTATGTCGTGTTCGGAATTTTAACCTTGCGGACAAGGATTCTTCAAGCGGTGGGGAATGTTATGTACCACACCTAATCCACCCATGCCCATGTCGCCATGCATGCTTGTAGTTCCTCAACACGCAACACGAGTCTTTCATTTGTTTTTAATTCTCTGTATTATTCGTGGGTAATGTTAATGGGTAATTGTAGCGGGTCTTTTTTAATTAGTGTTAACCATTATGCTCCTAAGTATTAGAGTAGTGAGTTAGTGGTTTTCCATTTGAGTCTCAGTCAATATTTCTATTTCTTTATTCGCCTATAAAAGGCTCATTTGATTGTAGAATGAAAACTAATCAGAAAATTGTCTTAAATATACCCTCTTAATTTCTTTCAAGCTTCTCTCTATTTTCTTGGCCAATTGATTATCCGTTGGATACACATCAGATAACTTACTGTCCTTAGATCCTTCCGACCCCTTGTTTTCCCAAATATTTTTTATTAGGTGGGCTAACTCTCCTGTTTTGATGGCATCTTTAATCTGCTTCTTCAAATAAAAACAATCTTTGGTGTGGCGAGAATAATGAGTGTTGGTTAAGAGAATAATAACCATGGAATTACAATACTTCAATATGCTCGTGTTTTGATGGGACCCTTATCACCATGAAATTACAATACTTGGACTTGTCTCTTCTTGAACGGGTCATTGGATAAGAGAATAATGAGTGTTTTTAAGAGTAGAGAGCGTTTTAAGTGTTATGATTCACCCAAAACACCTCCTCCATATTTATACTAATATATGGGTTCCAAATTAATAAAAAAAAGGCTCCTTTTCCTGCCCACCGGTCAAAATTGGTTTGGGACCGGGTTGTGACCCGGTTTATAAATTAGACCGGGTCGAAATTGGTTTGGGAGCACGAGGGTATAAACTGGTATAGGGCCCAGAGAACCGAGTCGGTTTGAAACCAGTTTTTTTTCCAGATCAAGTTATAAATAGGCTTGAAAATCCAAACCGGGTTTTCCCCATCTCTAGTCTAAACCCAACCCATATAACTCAAATAAATAACAATTTAACTAATAATTAACAAGGGACCAACCAATTCTACATCATAAAGTTTAAAAAGCTAGCAAAACTTACCCCTAACTTTAAAAAATTTCACTTTAACCCCCTTAGGTTTATAGAGTTTCGAATTTACCCCTTGTAGTATACATAATTTGATTTTTCCTTAATAACTTTCAGGCGTTAACTATTACTTTTTTTCCTTCATGTCCGGTTATAACTTTCGTAAAAACGGAGTTGTATTAAAAAATGTACTTTTTAGGTGACGGGTTATATCTACTGACGATAACGTGATCGTACAGTGAGGATGACTAACATCGATTGAAAAACATTGGTATCGTTATATAAATGTCTTTTATCTATATTTCGATCTCCACAATTGGTATAAATAAAAACAATATAATAATATAATAATAGCATCATCGACAATACCATAATCAAATTACAAGAAAATGCATCCCGCCAAAAGAATGTATATAGCTACTCCAAATACAATGCAAAACCTCTCATCCATCGACCCAACACCCCGAAACTATATGGAACCCAATTCAACAACATAAACGTATCCATCTCTAGAGTAGCAAGCAAACAAGCGCGCATCCAAAAACAATGCTCCCGACCATAGATCCCATCTTCTCTACTCCGCTCTGCAATGTCATTGCCAAAAATAAGATCACAAAAACATAGTTGGTTTATAAACAAGCATTAAAGGAATCACAATATCAAGACAAATATTTTTTGGTAGCCATGAGAACCCATCACTCCTAACCTATACCCTCCTAACCAATGGAATAAGGTAAACCATAGCTTGCACGGAGTAGGTGGCCTTCAAGAGGCTATAATAGGAAACCTTTGGAAGCAAGATCAAGCCTTAAACCTATTCAAGAGGAAAATCAGACGTTTACCACTACACCAATCTTGCCAATAATAAATAAGGTTACCATACCAAGACAATAAGACGACCACTATAGAAGTTTTAGGCTTTTCTTGTTGGGCCTTGGGGGTTGTTTCCTTTTATTGTGTCATTTCAGTAATTGCATGTACCCTTGGATGACTAAAGTAATAAGGAGTTTTGACTTAAAAACTCCTGTTTGCTTCTTTAAAAACTCAAAAGTATAAACAAAAGTTACATTAGCCAAACATAAGTAGTTTCAATAACTAATCCCAAACACCCCTAAAAAACCAGGGACACACGTGATCACTACTACCCCAGAGACAAAGCCCAAGACACGAGATACCAACACACGGCTCACGTTAGCCAAAACCCAGATTCTTCACCATGTCTATCGTGCACATGTTCAAATCTGGAGTCTCAGTCCAGAGTTCCTGATTTGAAAATGATATGATCTACACTTTTTTTATCGTATGAAATTTAAGTGAATGTAACATTACAATTACAGATTAAAATGTTCAGATCTGGTGACAAAAGTATCATAGGAGAAAATAAAAAATGTTGATGCGCACAATAGCAAGTAACCATAGATCAGACTAACATACGCTTCTATGTTAAGTGAACTACTACTAGTAATATTAACATTTACAGTGAAGTGCAGATCAGATCAGATCAGATCAAGGAAGTGGAGTGTACTTACCACGTCGGTAGCCGACGGTGCGGGAGATAGATCGGTGGAGAGGGACGGAGAAGGAGCTCCGGTGGGAGGTGCTGGTGGGCTTAAGGTTAAAGGAGATGGTGCAGCCGTTGGAGTCGGAGATGAGACCGGCACAGGAGCAGGGGGAAAAGCAAGGGGAGCAGGTGGGGGGACAGCTGGCGGTGGTGAAGCCACTGGAGGAGGAGTTGCCGGTGGTGGTGAAGCCACGGAAGGAGGGGTTGCTGGTGGTGGTGAAGCCCCGGGAGGAGGCGTGGCTGGTGGTGGTGAAACGACGGGAGGAGGGGTGGCTGGTGGTGGAGATGCGACTTGTGGGGAGGCGGTGGGTGGTGGAGTGGAAGTGGTGGGTGGGGCAGGGGTGGCGGTGGGGGAAGAAGAGGGAGATTGACTGGCAGCAGAGGAGATGATAATGCAGATGAATGCGGTGAGGACGGCGGCGTTGCGGTCCATGGCGTACGTTAGGTGAGTAAACACTTAACCTGCGCCGGAGCTGATGGAAAGTGGGGAATGGGGAGTGTGAGAAGAAAGGTGAAGGGGGCCATATTTATATAGGGAGTGGAGTGGGGTGGGGTGGGGGTAGGAAAGGTGTTGATCTGGTTCTGGTGTGGTGGGATTATGTTACAACAACAGGTTGTTGAGATGTCAAACAATGATAATGAGTAAGCTAAAAGAGACGTCAATAGATTAAAAAAAAATACATGTTCTTTTTATTTAAATTAATTTAACCTAATTTTTGTATTTGAAATAAAGATTTATGAATCATGCATTTATATTTGTAAAGGCCTTTATACGAGTCTCAAATTAATTGGTATGAGAAGATTAATTCCCAATATCCTTTTAATGTGAAGGTAATAAATTTGAGTTTCGTTTGGTGCAGTATGTTTAGATGGTTAAGAGTTTTACTATGGTTAGTGGTGGAGGTATGAATTATTTTCATTGCGGTCGTTTTTTTTTCCATGTTTAAATTTCTAAGTTACCGACTACAACTTTTTTTGGACAGTTTCGAGTGATCGGGTTGGGTTGCCGGGTTGGTCACATAATAAGATACGTTACGATAATGAAAATGTATCGTTATTAGAAACAAACGATAAAAATACAACGTCAAAAAGCTTTTTTTTTTCTTTTTGATCTTGTTCGAACTTTGAGTCTTCGAAGGTTGGGGGCGGCTAAAGGATTAGTTATTGGAATAGAAAAAGGGAAAAAGGTCCAAAGACTAAAAATATTTCTAATCGTCCATTACCTTTGTGTGAATTTCTTTTATTTTTTAATTAGGTTTAAATGATTAGTACTAAATAAATTATAAATATGTTAGTTGGGTTTAGAGTTAATTAATTTATGGAGAGTTAGACACATAGTTAAATAATTTTTTTTTAAAGTTCGGGGTTAAATATTTTTTTTTCAAAACCAATGGGGTCGACGTCGAAAAAAGTAGGGTCGCTCGACACTCGGGTAATATACGACAACTTAAAATTTGAAATATGGTGGGGTCGATTGACCCCAATGCCAAAGGCATAGCTCCGCCAATGACCACAGTGAACCTTCGGGTGTTGGGTTTCTCCTGGAATGGTAGGCGAGCCGGGTCACCAGCGTTATCTGCGTTCGTGGAAGTGAGTGGCCTTTCGCCAAAGGATTCACCCAGGTGATTGAGTTTATAGTATTCTTTTGTCTTTAAAAAACAATATTAAAAAAAGGATACTTCATTTTTAAGCAAATGAGAAAAGAGAGAATTTTAGAAAATATAATAAAACCATGTGTTTTTTTAAGATGTGAAGTATCCTTAGCTATGTCAAAAAGAAATTTCTCTATTGCAAGAGTTGCACAACTAATACGTCACGTATAACATTTTACTTTATGAAGGATCTGTTTAAATTCCAACATAGTATCACATATGATAAATAAGTTATGGTTCAATGATGAACTCAATGCATCTTATACATTGACGTATCTGGTGCTTGTCGATGGAGTCGTCCGCACCCATGAAAAAACATTGTTTTTAGTATACGATTTATCTCTAAGAAATCCTTTAAAAATTTTGATATCGACCCTATGAAATTTTGAAACTTACCTTACGAAATTTTGCAACCGACCACATAAAACTTTTTAGGCACCAGCCAGAAGAAAAAATAATTTAAGATTTTATGAATATAAAATTACTATAAACTAAAAAACAATTAAACCCAATAATGAACAAAATCCAGTAAACAACTTAACCCAAATACCAATTTAAAAACTAACCCCACATAACCTAATAATTAATAAAATTAATCCCATAAGTTAACCCTTTCAATTTTGTTTGGCAATTACAATTTACAAACAACGACTAACAAGATAGTGAAGGGACGAAGGTCGAAGGCTAAAGGGTCACGATTACACGGACAATTTGATGGACGATCCTTCGACTTGGTGGGTGAAAAAAAAAGCTTTTCTTCCTTCGAGTTGGGGGTATGCACTATGAACCTTCTAAAACATAGTTTATTGCTTATAGTTTATAAATCAATGTTTCTTCAAATTGGACGATTTAAGGGACGGTTTATGAATGATTCTTATATTTTGGTGGCGTACAAATTTACAAAGATAGGATATTCCCTCTAGTACATTATTCTGGCATTTAATTTTATCAATTTGGATAGAATTATAGAAATCAAAGTTACTACTATTTTTTATGTATGGATATACATATGTAGGCACCAAGCCAATTTAGTTTGGTATGATTATGATGTTTTAATCAAGTATATTAGGTTTACTACTTTTGTTGTATATTTGAATTTTAATTTGGTTTATCGTTTTATTATGTGACCCGACTCTAACCAGACCGAAAAAGTTTAATATTTAGCTATAGACATTTGAGACCCCAAAATCTCCAACCCCATGAAAAAAATTCTTCGGTCTATCACTGATCATATAAGATAATTTAATGTATGAAGTTAAGAAAACTATGAAAATTGTTTTTTTTTACTCATCTAAACAAAACATACGAAAGGGTGTTTCGATGCTTGTGATTCAAACATATTGGAGATTTGCACAATCACAAGACAAATCACACGAGTGATGCTCTGCAATGTTGAAAGCTTGTCGAAAGGTCAAAGCACGATTTATACCACTTCACATCCGTAGGTCTTCATGACATCTGGCAAAAAAGGTGGGGTATTCACCAATTTGACGATCGTTTAAAAAAGGGTTGAATCTCCTTTCATTTCTTAATGAATTTAAATATGCTTCTTCGAAGTTTACAGGAATCTCTTTTACCACTACATTGTACGAAGATAGCAGATTATCTAGAATGGTGGCCAAAGGTCGTCTTGTCTTGTGTTGTCAATGATGTCTTAGGTTTTGACATTTTTTAACATAATATTTTTATTTTTGTCTTGCTAATCTAGCTACTAATGTTAACAAAATAACACAACATTTGGACTTTATTGCAATACATTTTTCTCTATAGAAAGACGTGTTGTGGAAGAAAACAAGAAATAATACCTTTATTAGGATTTTATACCTTGGCAAATAGGGTGTGTAAAAAAACAAAACCTGAACCGTATCTATAATTGAAAAAACTGAACCGAATTGTGAATTTGGTTTTCGGTTTGGTTTCTACCCGTATCCTTCGGTTCGATTAACTGATATACATTTTTTTAGTTCGGTTTATTCGGTTATCTAAATAAACCGAATAAGTGATAACTATATATGCAATTAGTAATGCACTTAGGATTTAGGGTTTAAATTAACCTATATACGATATTATACGCACGGGACTTCCTTTTTCAATCTAACCCTCCTCTCGTCGCCGCCTCCAAAACCCTCAGATCCCTCCTCTCATAACCGGTTGACCGAGAAACCAAAATTAGACAAAAATGTGTATTTAGTTTGTTCGTTTTAACTGAAACCAAACCAAAATGAATTCGGTTCGGTTAAACAAATTACCAATATGGTTTGGTTAACAGACATGCCTAAAAAATTGAAGTACCAAATAAACCGATAACCGAACTGTTGAACACCCTTATTGGTAAATCTATACTATATAATAAATAAAGGTTTAATAAAGGTTTTTGTATGCCAAGTGTCGCCACCATATTCAATCTCATCATTTTTTTCCCGCCCCTCTATCTTATTAAATGCATCCATATCTTTTAATAAATTACCAATTATACTAATAAAACACATTTATTTTAAATTATCCTTTATTATAAAAAAACTTTGAAATCTAATTATGTAACTTTTATTTTCAATCAAATAGTAAATGAAAGTTAAATTACATTAAATAGTAATTGACGTATTTTCGAAACCCAATTATATATTATTTTTTACATATTTTGAATTTTGTTTTCCGTCCTTAGTATATGTATAGTAATACATTTTTACACCTGTAAAATACATAAATAAAATTTAAGAAATTTATGTCTTGATATTTTTCACTCCGTGTGTATTACACGGGGTCTAAGCTAGTAGACTAATATAAAGAGATGGTAAAGTGCTTACTCGGAGTCTTTTTGCACCAATACATCTTACTTTCATTCAGTGAAACATTTAGTAAAAAGTTGTAATGCTACAAAAGTTACATTATTTTGTTAAAATCGGTCCATTATTCAATATGATGTTAGACGATTGAAGTGAAATCAAAATAATAAAATGTTAAATGATACTTGTTGTACAATATTGACATATGTGGGAACTATAATACATAACCAATTATGATACAATATCAAAAGATATGAGAACTACACAACATAAACAATTGTGATACAATGTTCAAGTATGAGAATTATAATACATAACCATGATACAATATCCAAGAATGAGAAATATAATACATATTCTTTTCATCATAAGTTATATATTTATACATCGGACTTTAACTAACTTTATGATGGGTGGCTTATTTGTTAAGTATGATGGGTGGTTTATTTGTTAAGTGAGTGTAATTGTGTGTTTTTATATTAATTTTGCATGAAATAGAAGTGCTTTGTAACACCGCGCCCGGTATAGCTAAATAGTAACATTAAAGGCATAACTAAATCAAAGGTAACATTAAAGGCATAACTAAATAGTTAAAGTCAAATCAGTATATAAGTTCGAATAAAATTCTTAAAAATAAGATGCTAAAAGTCTTATTAATTTCTTGTCACCTCACTTGCCAGCTTGTCCTTGACTCTCTTCACACATTCCCGTGATTCCCCTACATAACTACCATGGAGAAACAGTGCGGCAAAGTGAAGCTCAATGAACAGATAAAATAGAGCTGACACAAATATCGTAACAAATACAACTGATACGATATATAAACATGCATACATATATACATATAATGACATAACATAATGTGACAGATTAACAAAATCGCATATTACACTTTACTAGATTCAAGTTTAATATAACATATCAAATAAGCAGTTTTTCATATTATAAACTTCAGATGCCATATTTCAGATTTACCGGTCACACCATTTAACATATTTCATAGTAGCATATTTCAATTCAGATATATTAGCACATTTAGGTTAATGGAAATACCCAATGAGCCAAATAACAAATATCAGAAGTATAATAGTAATCATGGTGTATAGAGGTCTACAGTCCCTAAGTACCAGATGTGAGCGATAGGGGTGTTGGCATACACTCACTATCCACCATATGCAAATATATCATGAGACCAGTCCATATGTTGGAGCTATATGCCGAAGATGAAATGAATAACAACATGGCTATTAATATTTGATCCCAAAAGGTGACACACCAAGCCAATATTCCACATACACGTTTAAACAAAATTTAAAACCAAGTAATCATGTCAAGACTATTATCATTAAGTAAAATGATAACATAATTTGAATCATGACATATTTAATGTTGGATATTAGATGTCCGATCATCATTATTATCAACGTTACTATCGAGGTACGATCCGAAGAATTACACTTTGGAGAAAGAAAAAAGTATGACGTTTAAATGTTAAAGGTTATTTCACGAAATGCGAACTCGGAATTTGATGGATTAAATATTTAGAGAAATATTTATTGGTAATTCGTATTTAATTATTTAGAATAATTAAATTGCCAAAGGACGGAATGGGGCTTTATATATTTATTAGTATAAATATATTAACAGGTTTTTACATTTAATAGTTAAATATAAAACGAGTTAGTTTAACGCAAAATAGTTTATTAATTACTGTAACTATAAACTACAGAGACTGGAACTGATTATGAGTTAATCATTGGATAATTAAGAGTTAATTACATCGAGGGTTGACTTGTAAATAATGTGATTAAATATACATGCTTAAGTCAAACACCTAATCCCTAATTTTACACACAAAAGCCGCCACCCTCTCCCCTTGTGCGAAGCCGCCGGCTCTCCACCCTGCCGCTGCCATTGTTGTGCAGCCGTCCGAACTCAACCGAGTCGCTGTCGTGACCCCTCTGCGAGCCGAACCGAAGACCACCTATGGACCGGGTTCTACGAAAAAGTGTGTGTTTTCGTGAGACGTATTCGTGTGACGAGTTCGTAATAGTCAACTAGTGTGATGTTCTTTGCACTCGAGTGTTTCAAAACAGTTATTCGTCAAGGGTATAATCTTTGAACACAATATGGTTGTGTTTAATTTTATTGTCTATTTGTTGTGTAATCAGATCACTATCGGATAACGTTTAGAACTTTATAATCGTATGCCTATTAATTTCTTCCGCTACGCAAATTTGATTTTGTAAACTATTTTTTTTAAAGTTAAAACTGGTGCACGATTCCCAACATTTATGTAGTTTCTGTAGGTATGTTTTAGATAGATCTAGATGCTAATGAAGTCTGATAATACTTGGATCCACAAATCACTAATGGAAGTGATGATTTGTAGATCAAATGGTTGAATATGAAGAACTCAAGCATAAACAAGAAGAAATTTAATTAAGCAACCCAAATGATTACAATGATTAAACTCGTGACTTTGCTAACAATAAAACCCTAATCTCAGCTAGAAAAACACACACTTAATGGTGAAAATCGACAAAAAGTAAGAATTACAAGAAAAGGAAGACCTATTTATAGGAAAAACTAAGTGTCGCCAGAGTTCCCCGGACAATAGAATGAATCTCGACGACACTAGGACTGTCGCCTGAAGTTTCGTCGGCTTCAAAATCTTTGCTGAATTGGCAGAATCAGTAACGAAACTTCACCAATTGGTATATATCGGTCTTAATAGACCCAAAAATCTCCCCTGAGATCTTCATCAAGGATTGGAAGGCTTTTCTTTCTCTGTCTCTGTCATGGCTTCAGCACGCATGACCAATGCACAAAATACTACCCTCATAAACATCAGGGCTTTATCTTTAGTCGCATTGCCAGCTCCATGATTGATTGAATGAGAGTAAAGAGCTTGGAGATCAAAAGTAGCATACATGAACATGTCTATAGGGTCAAAGACACGTATATCAGGTTTTGCGTTTTATATATATCACTGCTTCGCAAGTTTGATTGTCCTAATGCCACTTTTCCAGAATAGTGTCACACCCCGCCAGGGCGGAAACGCGAGGCGCGACTTTCACTGGTTTCCAAAGCATATGATTACCGCAAACACATACATGTAATTGGATACATAACTGAATTTAAAATATTTACATTACAAAATATTAATTTGAGTTTACAAATGTTTAAGATTTCGCAAATATGACTCAAGACCATGAGTTATACAAGAGAAATCCTCCCAAAAGCCGTATCCACGTGCATGCATGTAACCTACATTGCTAACCTGGTGACCACGTTCAATTTCCTGAAAACATACTTAAAACTGTCAACACGAGGTTGGTGAGTTCACAAGTTATTATAAAGAGTTATCATAAACCCAATGTTTAAATCTGATCTTTTTGCCGATCAAAACTCTTTGTTAAACCTGATCCTTTTAACCTGATCAGTACTCTTTCGTTTAAACCTGATCACTTTAACCTGATCAGAATTCTTTACTTTAAACCTGATCATTTTACCCTGATCAGAACACTTTTGTGTAAAACCTGATCATTTTAACCTGATCAGAACTCTTTTGATAAACCTGATCATTTTACTCTGATCAGAACTCTTTTGTATGTATTACCAATGAATATGATTACTAATCCGATCTATTGACCCCATTTGTAAGCTTGCAAGGAATACAAAATAGTATGTAATGTACGAGACCGTAACCAAACCCCAACTTTCTGTGCCTCCCCTCGCCTTTCTGCGAGTAAGACAATATGCGGTCATTCGGCCATTTTGACCCCTGGTTAACGCGACTAACCATGACCGGAGGCGTCACCCCCAATAGTACTATTCATATAATCCCGGGCTAAATCCATAGCTAATGGTTACTAATTTATTACAAGGACTTTAAGCGCTTTATTGTTCCCTCAATACATACATACGGTCAGATCATTAGTTCCATTCATTTATACACAAAAGTCTTTTACAAGTATGTTTCCACCCCAAATCATTTCAAAAACTTAGAAAAAGGGGGATTAGTGAAACTCACCTCGACAGTATGAATGCTAGCAAATATTTGAATGACGGCAGATTCGCCTATCCGTATCCTAGTTACACAAGGATAACATACACGTTAAGACTACCCGTCTTAAACGCAAATTGTTCACTTGACTTAGCCGATCTGATTACTTTTGTTTTAATTATCTTTTTAGTTTTTCCAACCTTGTTTTGTTATGAAAATAGTTCTGAGTTACTGCCTTATGGGGCTGATGAATAGGTATCGAAACTTTCTTAGTTTCGATTGACCAGAACAGATGTCGAAACTTCCTAGTTTCGACAGGGCAAAACGGTTATCGAAACTCCTAGTTTCGATTGGCAAGAATAGTATCGAAACTACCTAGTTTCGATTATACACAGGTATCGAAACTTCCTAGTTTCGATTGAGTAAATAGATATCGAAACTCCTAGTTTCGATAGAACAACCGGTATCGAAACTCCTAGTTTCGATTGAATAACTGGTATCGAAACTCCTAGTTTCGATCAATAGGTATCGAAACTCCTAGTTTCGATTGACTAACAGGTATCGAAACTATAGTTTCGATATCTGCACTTTGATTTACAGAATTCACTCTGTATATTTTTATGTTCAAATCTTGAGTTTGACACAGTTTTCTTGTTATCTTACTTGCGTTTGAACGATTTGTATGTTTAGTTACGGTTTTAAAGCAAATAATATGGATGGTATTGAGTTTTTACCTCAAACCGAGAATGGCGATCTTTAGAGAAAAACAGAGAAGTAGTCTTGAATCTTTTGCTAAGCTTTCTTCAAGAACACTTGAAATTCTCCTTATGACACCGAATTGTGGTGATTTTCGCTTTAAAACTGGACTTCGATTTGAAAGAGAATTGGGAATTTGCAGTAAGAAAAGAGAAGGTTTGAAAGGGATGGTGAAGTTTCGACTGAAGGGTATGGTTTTCATCTGAATCAAAGTGAATCAGGCAAGTGGGAGCATGGCTCCCCTGACTCTCGGCCAAGAAAGTCAAGAAGTGGGTTTGGGGTTAATGATAACAATTTTAATCATTAATTTATTAATGATATTAGTATCAATTATAGTTTTAAAGGGGTAATTTAATTCAGTTTCGATTCTTCGCGGTATTATAATTTTTAACCATTTTATGGCTCGTTGAAGAAAATATTAGAATCTTGGCTCAACGTAAATTTTGTGTAATATATATATATATATATATTTTTCTGGTTATTTTATTTAACCATTTACGTTCGCATTAAGTCGGGTTATCCTGCTTACTTTTTCTAGTAACTCTTTACGGTTTACTAGACTTGGAACAAACTTCTTTGCTAGACTTCTTGACTTTACTTAGTCAAAATAAAATATCAGGAAATAATAATTATGAACGTGCGTTTATGAAATGTGGATATTGACCTGAAATGCTGGGTGTCACATTCTCCCCATGTTACAGAGAATTTCGTCCCGAAATTCAGTTCTTGTCACTCTGACTTGGTGTTTTTGTAAATAATGACAGGTACTTGGATTTCATTTTATCTTCCCGCTCCCATGTATACTCGGGGCCGCGCTTTGAATTCCAACGTACCTTGACCAGCTTAACACGGCTGCGCCTTGTTCTCTGAACCTTCCAATCTGTGACTTCCATAGGTTCCTCAATGAAGTGCAACTTGTCGTCTATGTGAATCTCATCAGGCGGTATTATTAATGTCTCGTCTGATAAACACTTCTTGAGATTTGATACATGGAACGTATCATGTACATTGCTTAGTTCTTGTGGCAACTTGAGCTTGTAAGCTACAGGGCCAACCCTAGCCAATATTTCAAACGGTCCAACGTACCTAGGGTTAAGCTTGCCACGGTTGCCAAATCTTGCAACTCCTTTCCAAGGTGAGACCGTTAACATGACTTTGTCTCCTACTTGAAATTCTAAAGGTCTTCGTCTGTTATCCGCATAACTCTTTTGTCTGTCACGGGCGGCCTTCAGACGATCCTTGATTTTGAAAATCTTATCTGTGGTCTCTTGAATAACTTCAGGACCGGTTAAATGTTTGTCGCCAACCTCTGCCCAACATAGCGGTGAACGACATTTTCGACCATACAAAGCCTCAAACGGAGCGGCTTTGATGCTGGTGTGGTAACTGTTATTATATGAAAACTCAGCTAGTGGCAAATGAGTATCCCAATTTCCACCGAAGTCAATTGCACACGCACGGAGCATATCCTCTAAGGTTTGAATGGTTCTTTCACTTTGACCATCTGTTTGTGGGTGATATGCCGTGCTCATGTCAAGACGTGTGCCCATGGCTTCTTGTAACGATTTCCAGATTCTAGACACGAATCTGCTGTCTCTATCAGAGATAATAGAAATTGGTACTCCATGCCTAGCCACAATTTCCTTGATATAAAGCTTTGCAAGTTTCTCGGTTTTATCCGTTTCTTTGATGGGTAGAAAATGAGCTGATTTCGTCAAACGATCGACGATTACCCATATAGTGTCATACCCACTCGACGTCTTGGGTAACTTTGTAATGAAATCCATGGAAATCTGTTCCCATTTCCATTGAGGTATCTCGGGTTGTTGTAACAATCCCGACGGTTTCTGATGTTCTGCTTTTACTTTTGAACATGTCAGGCATTTACCGACATAAATAGCAATTTCTCCTTTCATGTTTGGCCACCAGTAGAATTCTTTCAGATCCTTATACATTTTATCCGAACCTGGGTGAATGGAGTACCTGGACTTGTGGGCTTCGTCCATAACCAACTCCCGTATGTTACCAAAACATGGCACCCAAATTCTATTCATGAAGTATAAAGTGTCATCTGACTTTGGTTCCAACTGCTTTATCATTCCTCGTAAAGCTTCGTTCTGACTGTTTTCTTCTTTGATTGCTTCTTGTTGTGCCATCCGAATTTGAGTCGTGAGACTCGTATGAATTGTCAATTCTAGGGCACGAACACGTAGTGTTTTAACTCGTTCTTTACGACTTAAGGCATCTGCTACGACGTTTGCTTTGCCAGGGTGATACTTGATATCACAGTCGTAATCATTCAGTAGTTCTACCCAACGACGTTGCCTCATGTTAAGTTCTTTCTGATTAAAGATGTGCTGGAGACTCTTGTGGTCTGTAAAGATAGTACATTTTGTACCGTATAAGTAATGTCTCCAAATCTTGAGTGCAAACACAACAGAACCCAATTCCAGATCGTGAGTCGTATAATTTTTCTCATGTACTTTTAGCTGTCTGGATGCATACGCTATGACTTTTTCTCTCTGCATCAATACACATCCCGAACCTTGGTGTGATGCGTCACAGTACACAATGAAATTGTCAGTCCCTTCGGGAAGGGATAGGATTGGTGCACTGCAAAGTTTTTGCTTCAGCAATTGAAAAGATGATTCTTGTTTAACAGTCCAATCAAACTTTTTGTCCTTCTGGGTTAACGTGGTCAAAGGCAAGGCTATCTTTGAAAAATTCTCGATGAATCGCCTGTAATATCCTGCCAAACCTAGAAATTGACGCACCTCAGTCGGAGTTCTTGGTGCTTCCCAGTTTTTGATAGCTTCAATCTTAGATGGATCCACATGGATACCCTTCTTATTAATGACATGTCCGAGAAAGTGAACCTCTTGGATCCAAAACTCACACTTAGAGAATTTAGCATAAAGCTTCTCATTCCTGAGTAGTTCCAAGATTAATTTCAAATGATATTCATGTTCCTCCTTGGTTCGTGAATATATCAATATGTCATCGATAAACACAATCACGAATTTATCCAAGTACGGCTTGCACACGCGGTTCATGAGATCCATGAAAACAGCTGGTGCATTAGTCAAGCCAAATGGCATAACTAGGAATTCGTAGTGACCGTAACGAGTCCTAAAAGCCGTTTTTGGTATGTCTTCTTCCTGAATTTTCAGTTGATGATACCCTGATCGTAGATCAATTTTAGAATAGAAACTGGAACCTTGAAGTTGATCAAACAAATCGTCTATTCGAGGAAGAGGATACCGGTTTTTGATTGTTAGCTTGTTCAACTCTCGATAATCAATGCATATTCTAAAGGTTCCATCCTTTTTCTTTACAAATAGGACCGGAGCTCCCCATGGTGAGAAACTCGGTCTTATGAAACCTTTGTCAAGTAACTCTTGTAGTTGGCTCGACAGTTCCTGCATCTCGGAAGGGGCTAGACGATACGGAGATCGTGCAACTGGTGCGGCTCCTGGTACTAGGTCGATCCGAAACTCGACTTGTCTTGATGGTGGTATTCCTGGTAAGTCTTCGGGAAATACTTCCGAATAATCTCTGACGACTGGTATGTCCTCAAGTCGACGTTCTTCGGGTTTCTTCTCGACGATGTGAGCCAGGAATGCACAATAACCCTTGCGTAGATACTTATAAGTTTTCATGCAGTTTATCATTTTTAACATCGTTATACACCTTTCGCCTTGAATTGAAAGAATTTCTCCGCTTGGTAGAGGAATACGTACAATCTTCTCGAAGCATACTATCTCGGCACGATTCTTGGTTAACCAATCCATACCAATAACAATATCAAAACTCCCTAACTCGACGGGTAGAAGGTCTATACTGAATGTACGGTTTTCTAAACATAAAGTACAACCCCTAAAGACCTCTCCGGTTTCTATTAATTTCCCATTTGCTAATTCAATTGTATAACGTTGATCTAGTTTGCTGGCCTTAATACCGAGTAAAGATTTAAAATCATTCGACACAAAGCTCATATCCGCACCCGAATCAAAAAGTACAGAGGCATAGTGATTATTTATCGGGAACGTACCAGTGACGATGTTCGGGTCCTGGCGTGCGTCCCTTGCACCCATCACAAATGCCCTCCCTGGTGCCTGAGCGTTGTTCTGATTCTTCCACTTGGGACAATCCTTCTTGAAGTGTTTTAGATCACCACATACAAAACATCCCGGTTTAATTTTCCCCAATCGGTTGTTAGTTCGACAAGCTTGAGTGGTGTGACCAAACTTGTCGCATTTTCCACACTTGATGCAAACACCGGCATGATGATTTCCACACCTCTTACATCTCGGTAGGCCCCTATCATACTCCTTTCTTTCCACTGTGTTGGCTGCAAAAGCCTTCACAGTTCCTTGTTTCTTAAACTCTTGTTTTCCATATTTGTTACTTGAATTTCCCATCCATTTCCTTTTCTCCCCAGATCTACCTTCCTCATTCTCCTTCCTCACAAACAATTCATTACGTACTGCATCATCCTTTAGTTTGAATGCTAAAGTTATAGCACTCTTGGCATCTATTGGATTAGATGATGTTACCATGCTACGAATTTGAGGCGCAAGGCCCCACAGATACCTTTCAACACGCTTATGTTCTGGTGTGACCATATGCGGTACCAGAAATGCCAATTCATTGAAGCGGTCGGTGTATCCCGCTACATCATCTCCTATCATCTGTAGGTTCCACATCTCAGTTTCAATCTTTTGCAATTCGTTCCGAGGACAGTATTCCTCAATCATCATGTTTTTCAAATCTTCCCAAGACAATTGGTACGCTGTCTCTCTCCCCAAAGTCTTCATTTGAGTATTCCACCAAGTTAAAGCTTTATCAGTGAGCGTGCAGGTAGAATACTTCACTACGCAATCAGCGGTGCATTCACTTATATCAATCACCGACTCCATATGTTCTATCCATCTCATTAGTCCTACTGCACCCTCGGTGCCATTAAAACTGCGGGGTTTGCAGGATAGGAAGGCCTTGTAGGTACACTTCCTATTTGGAGCATCTGCAGGATCACAAGTCATAACGTCATTAATTCGGATCATGACTATGTGTTATGGCTTATTTTTTTTTATTTTTTATTTTTATTTATTTTTTTTATTACCTCCGGAACCTCCGGAACCTCCTGCTGTACCGCTACCCCCTGCGGTACCGCTACCTCCTGCACCTCCTCAGCTATTTCGGTTTGCTTCATACTGCTCTATAGCGGCAGCTACTCGCTGTGCTATTAGTTGTTCCATGTTTGGGGAAATTGTCTCGTTGTTGTCACCAGTAGTGTTACGGGGTGTCCCACGCTTAGGTGCCATGACGTTCTTTCTAACATGTCAATTAAAAAGAAACAACATCATATATCAATAATGATAGATCATGACATAAGGATACCACAACATCAAACATGAACAACTATCATTACAACATAAACCATTACATACATAGTCAAAACATACATAGTACATTGTTCCCAAAAGACGAGGATACAAAAGAGATGGGTTCACATGACCTCATCAGTACTAACGTTTTAAACTACATAATGTACTATGGGCACAACCCGTCCATAATAGGTTTAAAAGAAGAAGTGGGAGTACAACCCAATCATCATGGCAAGTCCCGCCATGACAAAACTAGCTCTCGCCACAAATTCTGCAGCCAAAGTCCTCTCCTCCAGCGCCTCCACCATGTCTCGGACCGTGAGAGTGAACTGCCAGTCCATATCATCTCTCAACTCGAGGTAGTCAGTGGCACTCTGTATGTCTCGAGTGCTATCCTCCAAAGTCTGTACTCGAGATCCGAGCCCTTGACGTAAGCGCCTGGTTGAATCCCCCTGTGTCCGAATATCATCTAGGAGATCATCAAGACGCTCCTCATGCGTACGAACGCGAGCTACCAAGGTAGGCACAGTGAGCTCTATGGCTTCCCCAGTGTGGGGTAGGGGTGTTGGGGAGTTAGAAGACTCTCCAAGATCAAAGGTAGATGGGATGCTCTCCATCTCCCTCCAACGTGCCAGGGTACGAGGCATCCAACGGATGGTTTCCACGGTAGGGTGGTAGCAGGGTCGTTGCCTCGGTGGTTCCTCATCGGTCTCTAAGTCTTTCGGGTCACGGGCTGCCAGGTTTCTCTTGCGCGGAAGTCGAACCTTCTTCCTAGCACTTTGCACCTTAACTGGTCCTCCGCTTTTCTTTTGGTAGACGATGGGCGGTTCTCCCAGGGCGACATTGGGTGGTGTCGAGCTGCGAACTTGTACTCGATTTTTAGGGCGTGAGGCGGAAAGTTCCTCGTTGTATTCAGAGTCAGAGACGGGGTCAGAGTGTGAATGTGACGACATACTTGTGACTACAATATCCACATGACATGATGACTGGTTATGCAATGCTTATGCAATGAAAACATTTTAGTGAGTCATTCTAATTATAGACTAGGTTCCGTTTTAGACACCTAGTTCGCTATAATCAATGGCTCTGATACCAAGTTCTGTCACACCCCGCCAGGGCGGAAACGCGAGGCGCGACTTTCACTGGTTTCCAAAGCATATGATTACCGCAAACACATACATGTAATTGGATACATAACTGAATTTAAAATATTTACATTACAAAATATCAATTTGAGTTTACAAATGTTTAAGATTTCGCAAATATGACTCAAGACCATGAGTTATACAAGAGAAATCCTCCCAAAATCCGTATCCACGTGCATGCATGTAACCTACATTGCTAACCTGGTGACCACGTTCAATTTCCTGAAAACATACTTAAAACTGTCAACACGAGGTTGGTTAGTTCACAAGTTATTATAAAGAGTTATCATAAACCCAATGTTTAAATCTGATCTTTTTGCCGATCAAAACTCTTTGTTAAACCTGATCATTTTAACCTGATCAGTACTCTTTCGTTTAAACCTGATCACTTTAACCTGATCAGAATTCTTTACTTTAAACCTGATCATTTTACCCTGATCAGAACACTTTTGTGTAAAACCTGATCATTTTAACCTGATCAGAACTCTTTTGATAAACCTGATCATTTTACTCTGATCAGAACTCTTTTGTATGTATTACCAATGAATATGATTACTAATCCGATCTATTGACCCCATTTGTAAGCTTGCAAGGAATACAAAATAGTATGTAATGTACGAGACCGTAACCAAACCCCAACTTTCTGTGCCTCCCCTCGCCTTTCTGCGAGTAAGACAATATGCGGTCATTCGGCCATTTTGACCCCTGGTTAGCGCGACTAACCATGACCGGAGGCGTCACCCCCAATAGTACTATTCATATAATCCCGGGCTAAATCCATAGCTAATGGTTACTAATTTATTACGAGGACTTTAAGCGCTTTATTGTTCCCTCAATACATACATACGGTCAGATCATTAGTTCCATTCATTTATACACAAATGTCTTTTACAAGTATGTTTCCACCCCAAATCATTTCAAAAACTTAGAAAAAGGGGGATTAGTGAAACTCACCTCGACAGTATGAATGCTAGCAAATATTTGAATGACGGCAGATTCGCCTATCCGTATCCTAGTTACACAAGGATAACATACACGTTAAGACTACCCGTCTTAAACGCAAATTGTTCACTTGACTTAGCCGATCTGATTACTTTTGTTTTAATTATCTTTTTAGTTTTTCCAACCTTGTTTTGTTATGAAAATAGTTCTGAGTTACTGCCTTATGGGGCTGATGAACAGGTATCGAAACTTTCTTAGTTTCGATTGACCAGAACAGATGTCGAAACTTCCTAGTTTCGACAGGGCAAAACGGTTATCGAAACTCCTAGTTTCGATTAGCAAGAATAGTATCGAAACTACCTAGTTTCGATTGTACACAGGTATCGAAACTTCCTAGTTTCGATTGAGTAAATAGATATCGAAACTCCTAGTTTCGATAGAACAACCGGTATCGAAACTCCTAGTTTTGATTGAATAACTGGTATCGAAACTCCTAGTTTCGATCAATAGGTATCGAAACTCCTAGTTTCGATTGACTAACAGGTATCGAAACTATAGTTTCGATATCTGCACTTTGATTTACAGAATTCACTCTGTATATTTTTATGTTCAAATCTTGAGTTTGACACAGTTTTCTTGTTATCTTACTTGCGTTTGAACGATTTGTATGTTTAGTTACGGTTTTAAAGCAAATAATATGGATGGTATCGAGTTTTTACCTCAAACCGAGAATGGCGATCTTTAGAGAAAAACAGAGAAGTAGTCTTGAATCTTTTGCTAAGCTTTCTTCAAGAACACTTGAAATTCTCCTTATGACACCGAATTGTGGTGATTTTCGCTTTAAAACTGGACTTCGATTTGAAAGAGAATTGGGAATTTGCAGTAAGAAAAGAGAAGGTTTGAAAGGGATGGTGAAGTTTCGACTGAAGGGTATGGTTTTCATCTGAATCAAAGTGAATCAGGCAAGTGGGAGCATGGCTCCCCTGACTCTCGGCCAAGAAAGTCAAGAAGTGGGTTTGGGGTTAATGATAACAATTTTAATCATTAATTTATTAATGATATTAGTATCAATTATAGTTTTAAAGGGGTAATTTAATTTAGTTTCGATTCTTCGCGGTATTATAATTTTTAACCATTTTATGGCTCGTTGAAGAAAATATTAGAATCTTGGCTCAACGTAAATTTTGTGTAATATATATATATATATATATATTTTTCTGGTTATTTTATTTAACCATTTACGTTCGCATTAAGTCGGGTTATCCTGCTTACTTTTTCTAGTAACTCTTTACGGTTTACTAGACTTGGAACAAACTTCTTTGCTAGACTTCTTGACTTTACTTAGTCAAAATAAAATATCAGGAAATAATAATTATGAACGTGCGTTTATGAAATGTGGATATTGACCTGAAATGCTGGGTGTCACAATTAGTGAGCATTTCTGGTAGTTAAAGTGGTATCTTGACCCTGGGACCATCTTTTCCGACTTCACATATAAGCGCACCTTGCCCATCCCAGTTCTCGGGTCAATCTCTTTCTTCGACCTTTTGCACATTGGCTGTTGAGGTTTATGTTGGATATTAGATGTTCGATCATCGTTAACATCAACGTTGCTATAAAGGTATTATCCAAAGAGTTATACTTTGGACAACGAGCAATTAATAATGTTTAATCGTAAACATTATAGTTCACGTAACATAGAATTTTAATTTGGTGGATAAATACTTAGAGAAATATTTAAAAGGTTATTTTGGTGATTAGTTATTTAGGGAAATAATTAGAAGGCAAAAGTTAACGTTTAAGGTTTAAACGTTAAACGATTAAGATATACTAATTATTTGTAATTAGTAAACACAAGGATTGAATGTAATTAGTAGTTAATTATAAGGTAATTAATAGTTAATTACAAGGTTTAAACATTATAACACGAGTTGTTATGGATTATTATTGATGGATTTCGTAAAGGAAATGTACAATTTATATTGTCGGGTTTTAGATAAAAACAAACGGGACTCTGTCCGATTTTTTGTTAGAATTACGAAAATTTAGTTTACAACATAGATGTCTTCATTACGGTTTGGGAAAAGATACAGTTCAGGTGAATCTAGTATGTTCGCTTGAAGCCAAATGGCGAACTTAACATGTTCGCCTAAAGTAAAAGAGGCGAACTTACCACAGGTTCTCTAGGTCAAGGAGGCAAACATACTACATGTTCGCCTAAGTCAAAGTAGCGAACTTATCATATTCACCTAAGCCATGATGGAGAACTTGTCCAAGTTCGCCAAACCCCAAAGATAGAAGCGTCTAGTGTCGATTAGGTCCGATATTTATCATATCTATGTATTCCAACCAGATTGTGAGAAACGACGGTCAGACCGTAGAAAACAGTTTGAGCTCTAGCAGTACAAGTGAGTTCAAGAATTCCTATTTTATTGTTTTAGGGTTGTATGCATACTCAATTAATGGACGTTTATCGCAAATGTATTTTATTACTTAAACGTAAATGGTAAGAAAGAAAGGGGTTTGCTTAAAGAACATTTTGTAAACAAGTAGAATGTTACAACACGAGTCATTATGGATTATTATTGATGGATTTGGTAAAGGAAATATACAATTTATATTTTCGGGTTTTAGATAAAAACATACACGACTCAGCTCGATTTTCGTTAGGATTAAGGAAATGTAGTTTACAACGTAGACGTCCTCATTACAGTTTGGGAAAATATACAGTTCAGGAGAATCTAGCATATTCGGCTGAAGCCAAGTGGCGAAATTAACATGTTCGCCTAAAGTAAAAGAAACGAACTTACCACAGGTTCTCTAGGTCAAGGAGGCGAACTTACTACATGTTCGCCTAAGTCAAAGTAGCGAACTTATCATATTCTCCTAAGCCATCATGGCGAACTTGTCCAAGTTCGCCAAACCCTAAAGATAGAAACGTCGAGTGTCGATTTGTAACATCTCAAAAATAAAACGACAGTTATAATAACGGAATAAACGAACGAGGCATGACGGGCCGGGCCGGATGGGCCGCCGGGCTGGAAGGGGAGCCTTCCTATAAATAGCCAAGGTCACCACCTATTTCTCTCATTTGCAACTTCTAGAGAGAGAAACCGTAGAGAGAGAAAGTTGGCAGATCGACCCGAGATTTCAGAAAAGTGTTGCTCCATAGCTCGTGAGAAAGACCTCCGGATCAGAAACTAGATTCAGGTAACGATCGGGCCTAAATCTGAGTTTTTGTTCGTTTTTGGGTTTTTCGGGTTTTGGGTGAAAAAGTAACGTTTTCACGGATAAAACTGAAAGATAAACATAGATTTGAGTTCCTTAATGGAAAACAAACGTTTTGAATGTAAACAGGTTCGAGATCTTGACGTGATCAGACCTGAATGCGAAAGTTAGGGTTTTGCGAAGAAACAGATCGTGCGTACTTATCAAGTACGCACGGAGCAGGTCCTGCGTACTTATCAAGTACGCAGGGAGAGGGCACTGCGTACTTATCAAGTACGCAGGAAGAGGATCCTGCGTACTTATCAAGTATGCAGGAAGCAGGGTCTGCGCACTTGCGAAGTGCGCAGGCATCAGGTTGTTTAAGTAAAGTTAGTATGTTTAGAATGGTTAAACCGTTAGAGTCAGGATTGGGTTTGATGTGTATTTAACTATCAAATTCAGATCGGAAGTGACGTAGTGGGACCTTGTTTAGGACAACCAAGACTAGCTTATCAGGTGAGTTCTAGAAACCCTCTTTTAAATGTTTTATATAATGTTTTCGGGCTGGTGTGCATACATATGAAATGATGTTTTTATGAAATGATGTTTATGAAACTATGTTTACGAAATCAAATGATTTGGAATGAACGGTTTATGGAAAGAAAGTTTTATGAATGGAATGTTTACGAACGAAATGTGTATAAAGAAATGGTTTATAATGAAGGTAAAGGGTTTTGAAAATGAATGAAATGTTTTACGAAAAGAAAAGAAAAGGGCAAAGGTTTTAAAGAAGTCATTACAAATCTAATCTGTCGAATGAAGGGAATTGACGAATGAAGTCTGGGAATGTAATTCCCAGCCTTGTGGTAGATTATGGACAACGAGCCATAGTTGCCATAAGAACAACAGGGGCATTGTCTTTGATGCATGTCAATGGTTTGATGTTGTACAACTGGTAGGGAGTAACAACGGTTACTCAGGGGTTAACGTGACCCTATGTAAGGTTAAATTATGATCCGACGGTGTTATGGCCATGAGCCATAGCCGTCGATGGAAGTTGTCGGTCTATGGACATGAGAGCCATAGGGGCAACTGAATGGGTATTGTCGGTCCTCGTGCAGTTAAGCCTTGGGGGCAATACAAAAGGGAATTGACGGAATATATGGTATTGTCGGTCTTCGTGTAGTTAAGCCTTAGGGGCAATACCATACTAAATGACGGTACGAATGGTAACACAGATTTAGATAGTAATGTATGACTTAAATGAATGTTAAATGTTTTAAACAAATGATTCGTTCAATGTGTTTAAGATGAGGAAAAATGTTTGAAGGTTTTCAATGATGAACGAAAGGCCCTGTTTTCTTATATGTGATGTTAAACCCTAATGAATGTTTTGAATGATGAACCATTTCTTAAATCGAATGAAAACTAGAACTCACCAGCGTAGCTGACTTTTTAGTGTGCACATTCAGGTTATGGCAAGTTATGAGGTTGGACGGCGATGCTTGGCTAGCGATGAAGAGTTACCCGGACGCTTATGAAGACTGGCATCACGTTACGTTTTGATTTCGTTAAGTTATGTTTAGACATGTTTACGCTTCTGTATGTTCTACAATGTAATGGTTATGTTTTAATGAACTATTTTCCGCTGCGTTATTTGATAATCAAGTTTAAGAACTGTTTGTGAATGAGTAAATCCAACAAGTGAGGCCTCCCGGGTTTGGGGCCTTACAAGCTGGTATCAGAGCAATAGTTTGAGAGATTCGGACACTCCCAGTGTCTGAACTTAAACTGTGAATGGGACCGAAAATGGATGCCAGTACGGGTAACTCGAGCCACAGCATCAAGTATGAAGGTAGTATATATTTACATGTGTAGTATGCCTTAGAAAGGGTTAGGTAAGGACTTGTGTTCTGATGGAATCACAAAGGTGGTCAAATAGAAATCGAAAGGTAGTGTAATGGTTAATTACAGATGGCCAGTGTATATTAACATCTTACAGTGCTTATTAAATTTTATTTGTTAACTAGCTTGATGACATTGGATTCCTTGTCTTATAGAACGAAATGGCAAGGAGAGGAAACAGAAGACGTGGTGGGGGCCGTACCGGTGGTCGTGCCGGCGATCGAAATGGTGGGCGTGGCAAGACCCCTGCGCGCCAAGAGTATAATGAAGAAGACACAGGTTGGAGAACAACCTTTCACTTTTGAACCAGAAGTGAGAGTAGCCATAGCTCGAGAGTTCACAGACTTGATGAAAGTTTCTTTGCCAGGACTATTGGCAGAAGCATTAAAGAAGGTTAATGAGATGGGTGGGTCTAACACGACGGTTGATACCCCGAACACTGAGGCAATCAACGCACCGCTTAACCGTGGTTGCGCCTATAAGTCCTTCAAGGCATGTGACCCGCCAGTCTTGACTGGGAAGAAAGACGCGGTAGCTACGTTTGATTGGATGATTCGTATGGAGGCTGCCATTCGTCTGAGCGAATGTCGAACGGATCAAGTCGTGAAATTTGCTGCTAACTCCTTAAGAGAGGAAGCATCCCATTGGTGGGAAGGTGTACGTCAAGCAAAAGGGAGCGAGGTTGTGGATGCGCTGATGTGGGATGACTTGAAAACTTTGGTCATCAAGAATTTCTGCCCAAGGAACGAGATTGAGAAGGTAGAGAGGGAATTTCTGGGTTTAAAGGCCGGGAGCATGACGCACCGGCAGTACACAACTCGATTCAATGAACTGGCACGTCTAGTGCCACACCTTATCACGACTGAGGAAAGAAAGATTTCCTGTTACATTCAAGGGCTGCCGGACCAGGTCCGCACCTATGTTAAGGCAAACGCCCCTACGACCTATGATACGGTAGTAGAACTGAGCGGCGTGGTATTCGATGATCTGGCGCTGAATGTCGTTTCCATTGAGGAACCGAAGAAGAGACCGAGCTTCTCAAACAAGCGAACTGGTGGAAGCATGTTTGGGACTCGCGATAAGAGGGCTCGGGTGAATGAGCCGACTGTTTGTAAGAAGTGTGGAATAGAGCATGCCGGTGAATGTAGACTGGGATCTAACTTGTGCTTTAAGTGTGGTAAGACCGGGCACTACTCCCGTGAATGCCCACAACACTTCAAGTGCTATAACTGTGGGGATGCCGGTCATCTGAGTAGGGAATGCCCGAAACCGAGAATGGGTGAATCCGGGAAAGGGAAAGGCCTAGAAAGGAAAGAAGAGAGGCCCCAAGCAAAGACTCGTGCGTACGCACTGACGCGAGACCAAGCCAGGGCAGACCCCGATGTGGCGTCAGGTACGTTCATCCTTGACAACACTTTTGTTTCTGTGTTATTTGATTCGGGTGCAAGTAAGAGTTTTATATCTATGACTTTTTGTAAACGAGTGAAGTACACTATCAGTAAGCTAGCAAGGGCCTTTAGCGTAGAAACCGCTGAGGGAAGAACTGCGAGAGTGACCGATGTAGTTGACAACTCCACGATAAAGATAGAAGGTCATAGGTTCCCTGTCAGATTGTTTGTTATGGTTTTGGGAGGGTTTGATGTCGTGTTAGGTATGGATTGGTTAACTTCCAACGAAGCACAAATCATATGTAAATGAAAGATAATCCGACTCAAGGCTCCGGATGGTAGCAAAGTCGAGGTTTTTGGAGATCGTGACGCCCCGATGCCAAACGTCATCTCGATGATTAAGGCAACAGATTACTTGAGGCGCAGATGCGAGGCTTATCTGGTGTACGTAATTGACGAGCGTAAGGAAGTGAAGGAACTAGACGATGTACCCGTGGTACGCGAGTACCCGGAGGTGTTTCCAGAGGATTTGCCTGGGATACCACCCGACAGAGAGATCGAATTTCGAATCGACTTAGTACCAGATGCCCAGCCCGTGGCTAAGACTCCATATCGACTAGCACTAGTGGAGATGAAAGAGTTAATGGCACAACTAGGCGAGTTACTTGAAAAGGGATTTATCCAACCGAGCATCTCGCCGTCGGGTGCTCTGGTGTTGTTTGTGAAGAAGAAAGACGGTTCGATGAGAATGTGTATTGATTATCGCGAGTTGAACAAACGTACGGTGAAGAACAAGTACCCTTTACCAAGGATCGACGACCTGTTCGATCAATTACAGGGCGCAAGTTGGTTCTCAAAAATCGACCTTCGATCCGGGTACCATCAGTTGAAGGTGAGAGAAGAAGACATACCGAAAACCGCATTTCGCACGCGTTATGGACATTTCGAGTTCCGCGTCATGTCTTTTGGATTGACGAACGCCCCTCGCAGCGTTCATGGATTTAATGAATAGGGTGTGTCGACCGATGCTGGACCGATCGGTAATTGTGTTCATCGATGATATCCTCATCTACTCCAATAATGAGGGTGATAACGAATGTCACTTAAAGGAGGTGTTGGAGGCTCTGAAGAAGGAAAAGTTGTATGCTAAGTTCTATAAATGCGCATTCTGGCTTAGGGAAGTCCAATTCCTAGGTCACGTCATAAACCCGAACGGCATTATGGTTGACCCAGCGAAGATAATGACGGTAAGGGAATGGAATATTCCTAAGACGCCAACTGAAATCCGTAGTTTCTTGGGATTGGCAGGCTACTATCGGAGATTCATCCAGGATTTCTCGAAAATAGCTTTGCCATTGACAAAGTTGACTCGGTAGGAGGTAAAGTACGAATGGGGTTCGACCCAGGATGAGGGGTTTAAGGAATTGAAGGAAAAGCTAACCAAAGCCCCAGTCTTGTCCCTTCCCGAGGGAAATGAAGACTTAGTGGTATACTCTGACGCTTCTGGTCAGGGATTGGGATGCGTGTTGATGCAACGCGGAAGAGTGATTGCTTATGCGTCACGACAGTTGAAGATTCACGAAGCTAATTATCCAACCCACGATTTGGAACTTGCTGCTGTCGTATTCGCATTGAAAATCTGGAGGGACTACCTTTACGGGGTGAAGTTTACTATTTATTCCGACCACAAAAGTTTGAAGTACTTCTTCGAACAAAAGGAACTTAATATGAGGCAGAGGCGATGGTTGGAACTCTTGAAAGACTATAACTGTGAAATAATATACCATCCTGGAAAGACAAACGTGGTGGCTGACGCTCTAAGACGAAAGGATGCGCCTACTCCTATTAGAGTGAAAGCTTGCCAGTTGGTGATAACATCGGATGTGATGAGAGAAATTGAAAAGGCTCAAGATGAGGCACTTAAAGAAGAAAATATAAAGAAGGAAAGGATGATTGGCCAACATGACAAGTTGGAATATAACACCCTTGGTGTTAGGACACGTTTTGGACGGGTATGGATACCTATGGGTGGCGAGCTTAGAACCAAAATCTTGGATGAGGCTCATAAGTCTCGATACTCTATTCATCCTGGTACCAATAAAATGTACCAAGATCTAAGGAAGGAATACTGGTGGCCTGGAATGAAGCATGAAGTGACAAAGTACGTAAGCAAGTGCTTGACTTGCTCGCAAGTAAAGGCCGAACACCAGAAACCATATGGAAAGATTCAACCACTTGAGATACCGGAATGGAAGTGGGAACACATTACCATGGACTTCATAACCAAGCTACCTCGCACAGCTAAAGGTCATGACACCATTTGGGTAATTGTGGACCGTTTAACGAAGAGTGCTCATTTCCTACCTATTCGCGAGACGTTCTCGTCAGAAAGGTTAGCAGAAGTATTTATTAAAGAAGTAGTAGTACGGCATGAGATGCCTTTGACGATCGTATCTGACCAGGACACACGATTCACATCGAGGTTATGGAAAAGATTTCACGAGGCGATGGGCACGAGTAGGGGTGTTCAAAGTCGGATATCCGAAAATTCGGATATCCGAATTTCAGATATCCGAAATTTTCGGATAGTGGATTTCACTATCCGAATCCGAATCCAAAATTTCGGATATCCGAAAATTCGGATACGGATTCGGATAGTGAAACGGATATCCGAAAATATAAAAAAATAAAAAAATATATAAAAATAATATTTTTAAATTACAAAAACAATTAAAAACCTTAAAAAACATTAGAAAATATACATATAAAAATATATAAATATAATATATCGGGTTTTGATTCAAATTTTCTTATATTTAAATAATAAAAACAACTAAAAAAAATATATAAATATAATATTTCGGATATTTGGATATCCGAACTATCCGAAATATCCGAAAATCACTATCCGAATCCGAATACGAAAATTCGGATATCCGAATTTCGGATATCCGAATTTTCGGATAATTCGGATTCGGATAATTCAGGTTCGGTTTCGGATTCGGATTTTTTTGAACACCCCTAGGCACGAGGCTTAATATCAGCACGGCATACCACCCGCAAATGGATGGTCAGACCGAAAGGACCATTCAGACATTGGAAGATATGCTTCGTGTTTGTATTATCGACTTCGGTGGCAGTTGGGACAGTCATCTGCCGTTAGCCGAATTCTCCTACAACAATAGTCATCACACGACAATAGGCATGCCGCCTTACGAAATGTTGTATGGGAGAAGATGCAGGACCCCGGTTTGTTGGGGTGAGATTGGACAGAAGGAAATAAGAAGTCTTGAAGTCGTAAGAGGAACGTCAGAAAGGTTTGATCAAATCAAAGCACGAATAAAGGCCGCGCAAGATCGTCAGAAATCGTATGCGGATAAACGACAAAGACCTATTGAGTTTGATATTGGGGACAGAGTAATGTTGAAAGTGTCACCCTGGAAGAGAATCATACGATTCAGGAAGAGAGGAAAGTTAAGTCCGAGGTTCGTCGGACCATTCAGGATAATGGCACGAGTTGGTGAAGTCGCCTATCGGTTAGAGTTGTCTGATGAGTTAAGTGGGATTCACCCTACCTTCCATGTATCACACTTGCGAAAGTGTTTGGCGGATGAATCGGCTCACGTACCACTTACTGACATCGAGGTCGACAACAGCCTTAACTACATCAAAGAACCCGTGGCCATCCTTGATCGGAAGTGAAACGTTTACGTAATAAAGTTATTCAATTGGTTAAGGTCCAATGGAAACACCGAAAGGGATCGGAAGCCACTTGGGAAACGGAGGCGGAAATGAGGGGGTCGTACCCTCATCTATTTGACTTATGATAGGTTTCGGGGACGAAACATATTGTAAGGGGGTAGACTTGTAACATCCCAAAAATAAAACGACAGTTATAATAACGGAATAAACGAACGAGGCATGACGGGCCGGCGGGCTGGAAGGGGAGCCTTCCCTATAAATAGCCAAGGTCACCACCTATTTCTCTCATTTGCAACTTCTAGAGAGAGAAACCATAGAGAGAGAAAATTGGCGGATCGACCCGAGATTTCAGCAAAGTGTTGCTCCATAGCTCGTGAGAAGAACCTCCGGATCAGAGACTAGATTCAGGTAACGATCGGGCCTAAATCTGAGTTTTTGTTCGTTTTTGGGTTTTTCGGGTTTTGGGTGAAAAAGTAACGTTTTCACTGATAAAACTGAAAGATAAACATAGATTTGAGTTCCTTAATGGAAAACAAACGTTTTGAATGTAAACAGGTTCGGGATCTTGACATGATCAGACCTGAATGCGAAAGTTAGGGTTTTGCGAAGAAACATATCGTGCGTACTTATCAAGTACTCACGGAGCAGGTCCTGCGTACTTATCAAGTACGCAGGGAGAGAGCACTGCGTACTTATCAAGTACGCAGGAAGAGGATCCTGCGTACTTATCAAGTACGCAGGAAGCAGGGTCTGCGCACTTGCTAAGTGCGCAGGCATCAGGTTGTTTAAGTAAAGTTAGTATGTTTAGAATGGTTAAACCGTTAGAGTCAGGATTGGGTTTTATATGTATTTAACTATCAAATTCAGATCGGAAGTGACGTAGTGGGACCTTGTTTAGGACAACCTTATCAGGTGAGTTCTAGAAGCCCACTTTTAAATGTTTTATATAATGTTTTCGGGCTGGTGTGCATACATATGAAATGATGTTTTTATGAAATGATGTTTATGAAACTATGTTTACGAAATGAAATGATTTGGAATGAACGGTTTATGGAAAGAAAGTTTTATGAATGGAATGTTTATGAAGGAAATGTTTATAAAGAAATGGTTTATAATGAAGGTAAAGGGTTTTGAAAATGGATGAAATGTTTTACGAAAAGAAAAGAAAAGGGCAAAGGTTTTAAAGAAGTCATTACAAATCTAATCTGTCGAATGAAGGGAATTGACGAATGAAGTCTGGGAATGTAATTCCCAGCCTTGTGGTAGATTATGGACAGCGAGCCATAGTTGCCATAAGAACAACAGGGGTAGTGTCTTTGTGGCATGTCAATGGTTTGATGTTGTACAACTGGTAGGGAGTAACGACGGTTACTCAGGGGTTAACGTGACCCTATGTAAGGTTAAATTATGATCCGACGGTGTTATGGCCGTGAGCCATAGCCGTCGATGGAAGTTGTCGGTCTATGGACATGAGAGCCATAGGGGCAACTGAATGGGTATTGTCGGTCCTCGTGCAGTTAAGCCTTGGGGGCAATACAAAAGGGAATTGACGGAATGTATGGTATTGTCGGTCTTCGTGCAGTTAAGCCTTAGGGGCAATACCATACTAAATGACGGTACGAATGGTAACACAGACTTAGATAGTAATGTATGACTTAAATGAATGTTAAATGTTTTAAACAAATGATCCGTTCAATGTGTTTAAGGTGAGGAAAAATGTTTGAAGGTTTTCAATGATGAACGAAAGGCCCTGTTTTCTTATATGTGATGTTAAACCCTAATGAATGTTTTGAATGATGAACCATTTCTTAAATCGAACGAAAACTAGAACTCACCAGCGTAGCTGACTTTTTAGTGTGCACATTCAGGTTAAGGCAAGTTATGTGGTTGGACGGCGATGCTTGGCTAGCGATGATGAGTTACCCGGACGCTTATGAAGACTGGCATCACGTTACGTTTTGATTTCGTTAAGTTATGTTTAGACATGTTTACGCTTCTGTATGTTCAACAATGTAATGGTTATGTTTTAATGAAGTATTTTCCGCTGCGTTATTTGATAATCAAGTTTAAGAACTGTTTGTGAATGAGTAAATCCAGCAAGTGTGGCCTCCCGGGTTTGGGGCCTTACACGATTAGGTCCGATATTTATCTTATGCATGTATTCCAACCAGAGTGTGAGAAACGAAGGTCGAACCGTAGAAAGCCGTTTGAGCTCTAGCATTATAGGTGAGTTCAAGAATCCCAATTTTATTGTTTTAGGGTGGTGTGCATACTCAATTAATGGATATTTATAATAAATGTATTTTATTACTTAAACGTAAACGGTAAGAAAGAAAGGGTTTTGCTTTATAAACGAATGTAAGTGAAAGAGAATGTGTTTATTTAATTAAATGTTTTATACAAAGATGTAAGTGAAATAGAGTGTGCTTATTTAACTAAATGTTTTCTAAATGAATGTAAGTGAAAGAGAATGTGTTTTATAAACGAATGTAAGTAAAAGAGAACATGATTATTTAACTACACGCTTTATAAACGAACATGAATGAAAGAGATAAGAAAGTTAAGTTGCCTATATGTCCGAGTATGGTTACACCGAAGCAAGTCTTGAGGTAGTAGCTTAGTCTCTGTGACTGGTACTACCTGAAGCCTATGACAGTGTCATGAAAGTAGTTGTATGCCTGCCATATGAAAAACCGGGACAATGCTCGATAGGGCGCTGTAACAGGGATGTTGTACAACTGACGTATTGAGTAATAACGGCTACTCTGGTAATAACTGTCACCTAAAGAAAGAGACGGGCGAGGGCCCTTGGACGTTGAGCCTTGGGTAACATTACATACATAGGTCCCTTGTGGATAAAAGACATGAGTATCTATAACATCTTGATTTCCAAAATGATTTAAAAAGATATTTTTAAATAAATATCGTATCAAGTGAAATTATTTTGGTAAAAATAGTATTAAATAAATACTATAAAATAATATTTATAATGATTTAAAGGTGTTGGGGAGATACTTAATGATTTAATTATCAAAACTTCAACCTAACTTATATTACTAAGTGTTATTATAGAGATTTAAAAATTAGGGAACTAAAATGGTTATGAAGTGGAACGTACATAAAAGACTTACATCTAACATTTGAAAGTTTAAGATGCTTGTAGTTGGTTTCAAACCTTGAGGAATGGAATTGATAATTCATTAACGTAAGGGTTGTAATAGACAAAAGGAATTAAAAAGGAAAAAGAAACTAGGGACTTCTTGTTAGGACATAGATTTGTAATAACAAAAGCTTGTAATAGTTAGATTTTATGTCTTTGTGTTTTTGATATGTAATTGTTTAAAGTTGCTAAGTGTTTTTACAAGTGTGCCTAGCTGGTCTATCAGAGGCGAACTTAATAAGTTCGCTTAGGTCTAACTGAGGCGAACTTGTTAAGTTCGCTTAGTCTGTTTCAGGCGAACTTAATAAGTTCGCTTATAGCAGGTTAGTTTCTATATATATGTGTTTACAGAGTCATTAGACAGGACAGATTAGTACAGAACAGAGAGAACGATTTGTCTGATTGAGTCTGTAAACCATTGTGAATCTGAATATATTTGAGAAGTTTATTTACACGTGTTGTTTGAATTGTCGGTTAGTATACAAACGTTAACACGAAGGATTCCTCACTTCGTGTTATAGAAACGTCATATCACGAGTTCGATCAGTAGTTGAGTTACCTGGACCTACAAGTGGTATCAGAGCTTATGCTCGTGAATTAAGTACTGAAGACAAAAGATCAAGCTATTGTCAAGGGGGAGTCTGTTAGGACATAGATTTGTAATGCCAAAAGCTTGTAATAGTTAGATTTTATGTCTTTGTGTTTTTGATATGTAATTGTTTAAAGTTGCTAAGTGTTTTTACAAGTGTGCCTAGAGGCGAACTTGTTAAGTTCGCCTGGTCTATCAGAGGCGAACTTAATAAGTTCGCTTAGGTCTAACTGAGGCGAACTTGTTAAGTTCGCTTTGTCTGTTTCAGGCGAACTTAATAAGTTCGCTTACAGCAGGTTAGTTTCTATATATATGTGTTTACAGAGTCATTAGACAGGACAGATTAGAACAGAACAGAGAGAACGATTTGTCTGATTGAGTCTGTAAACCATTGTGAATCTGAATATATTTGAGAAGTTTATTTACACGTGTTGTTTGAATTGTCGGTTAGTATACAAACGTTAACACGAAGGATTCTGCACTTTGTGTTATAGAAACGTCATATCACGAGTTCGATCAGTAGTTGAGTTACCTGGACCTACAGGTGGTATCAGAGCTTATGCTCGTGAATTAAGTACGATTCTCGGTGATTAGTGACAGTTTTTGTGTACAATTCGACAAGAAATTCAACAATTTTGAAGTTTCTGCAACAATGGAGTTTTTAAAGTTCTTGAAGATCGTTTCTCTGCTGAATTCGTGTTTTTGGAAGTGTTTTTGACCAAATTAGTCCGATAGAACTGTTCTATTTGATAAAATTCATAATCCTACGGTTCAATTTCCTTAAATTCCATCAATTCGCTGAGAAATCATGATTTTTGAATTTTCGGTTCGTGTTTGGGTGAAGATTCTTTTGAATCTGTTACAGCAGTTTAAGCGAACTTGCTGAGTTCCTGTGCATGCGAACTTATTAAGTTCGCTTCTCACATTTTCAAGCGAACTTACCGGATTTCCTCCTTAAGCGAACTTATCTTGTTCGCCTGATATCAAGTTTGCTTAGTACTCACTAAAGCGAACTTATTAAGTTCGCCTGAGGGTAAAACAGCTCAATACTTAGAAATTTTTTAGAAAATTTTTTTTAACATGGCAAATATGGTTCAAGTCACAAACATGTTCAATTATGACAATGAGATTGGTACATCTCAAAAACCTCCGAAGTTGTTGAATCTAGCTGATTATTCAAATTGGAAAGATCGGTTTGACCATTTCGTATCTTTTACCGATACTAGTTTGTGGATTCCAATTTTGGAAGGATATACGCATCCTACTTATTCATGGATGGGAAAGGATGATGTTCCGAAACTAGTGTCAGCTTTAACTACTGAAGAGAAGCTGTTATTTGATCGAGAAAAGAAAGCAATGGCTAGCATTTCGATGTCTCTACCAAAGGAAATTTATCACAGTTTTAAACAGTTCAAGTCTTCTCAACAACTGTGGGAAGCATTACAGAAAAGGTGTGAAGGGAGTTTAGATGTGAAGAAAAGTAGAAAAGAGTTACTAAAGAAGCAGTTCCTAGTTTTTAAACATTTTCAAAATGAATCTTTGGATGATCTTGCTACAAGATTCTATCATCTTCTTAGTGAACTGGCTAGTGCATCTGTGGTATATGAGACTGAGGAAATCAATGATAAATTCTTGGAGGCTTTACCATCAAAGTTTGATGTGTATACGGTTTTGATCAAAGAAAATGTTAAGTACAAAACCATGTCTCTTGAAGAAGTCCTAGGGAAGATTCAGTCATATGACATGAATATGAAGAAGAAAGAGACTAATATGGAGCATATCCAGGATCCCTCGATGTATTTTGCCAAATCTGTTGGTAAATCTGGTACTGGAGTGGCATTCTTTTCTGATGATTCTCAAGAGTCTTCAAATGATCAGTGTTCTGGAGTTCCAATTTATTTTGGTCATACAAGCCATTCTGGATTTTCTGCTACTACTGCTTCAACATCATCTGGATCTCATGTGAATCAGAAAGTTGCTGATGATTATCTTGCTATGTTTTCTTCATTCATGGCATCATATGAAAATTTCATTGGAGGAAAAATACATGATCCTGAGGTAATAGAAGAAGATTTCAGACAGATTGACCCTGTTGATCTGGAAGAAATGAATATCCAATGGAATATGGCCATGTTAATGCGACAAGCTAAAGATTTTTTGAAGAGAACTGGCAGAAAATATATTGGTTCAAATAGTCGATCGCGTATGGGTTTTGATAAGAGCAAAGTTAGGTGTTAAAATTGCCAAGAGTATGGTCACTTTGCTAAGGAGTGTGTGAAGACAAAGGTAGAATTTGATTCTCAAAAGAAGCAATATAACTTTCAGCATAATAGGAATCAGTCACATGGTTCATCTGGTAATCAAAATCATGGTCCTTCTGGTAATACAAATCATGCATCTGCATCATCAGCGTTAGTTGCTCAAAACGACGAAAACTATGATTGGGGCATTCATCTGGAAGATTTGGTGAGTGCTGTGAGTCAGGCTTTTGTTGCAGAAATTCATTCAGAAAAACCAGAAGAGTCTACTGATGATGAAAGTTCTAGTGATGATTCATGTGATGGTGATAGTGTTCCAAGTGTTGATGATGAGGAAGAAATAGAGCAAAGTATTGATTCTGATGCTGTGACAGGGGTTGCTGAGGAAGAAATTGTTCTTACAGAAAATGCTTCAGTTGGTGAAGATTCAGAGAATATTCCGATTGCCAAAGTATTCATGGCAGACATGTCTGACCCGACTAAGGTAAAAGACTCTGTTTGTAATATATTTTGTTCTAATTGCATTTCTGTTAAAGATAAACTACAAAAAGTCATGGATGATAACACAAATTTGATTTGTGACATGAAATCAATGCATTCAGTTAATCAGAAACTGAAAGATAATGATAAGCTGTGCATTGATAGAATTGAGTCTTTGAAAAGAGACTTAAATTCTCTTGGGTTAAAATACAAAGAGCAGGGTTATCATCTAGATATGGCTTATGCTGAAATTGAAAAACGAAATGAAGTAGTTGCCCAAAAGAACAAGGAGATTTCTGAAAAAGAATCTGAGGTGATAAAGTTACATAGAAAGCTCGAACTATTTGAGAATTCGTCTGTAGTTTTGGATTACTTTAATGCTAATGCTGATCCCACAAAAAAGGTTGCTGGTATTGGGTTTGTTCCTCCTCCGTTCAATGCAAATTATGTGGTTGAGCCTGAAATCATTCATGAAGAGGAGATTGATCCCAAGACAGTATTAAAGGTGAATCCAGTGACGGGTGAAGACATGGTGTATGATTCTGATACAGAGGATGAAGTATTTGATGATTCAAAAGTTGAAGGCATTCCGAGAGAAGTGAAAATTGAGGAACCAAAGGTTGTGAAGAATGTTACTAGGGATAGATGCATCTTGACAGAACCTGAAGAGGTGAAAGTGGTTCCAACTAAACTTTCTCCAATCTTACAGTCAAGTGGGTTTGTTGCGGCTGGTTTTCAAAAGGTGAATTCTTCAAAGGTGCCAAAACAGACTTAAGTTCCTAAGAAGCCGATAAACTGTTCTGGGCATTCATCCGAAGCTTATTCTTCTGATGGTTCTTCAAATTCAAAGAAAACATCTTATTTCAGAAGTTATCAAGAAAGACGAGTGTGTTTTCATTGCAATGATGCTGGTCATATTTTGATTAATTGTCCATACAAGAACAAGGGTAAAATGAAGACTGTTCCTTCACACCCGAAAGTGGTGAAGATTCTTAAAAGAAACAATGAGGGAAAGTCGTCTTCTAGTTTGGAGAAAAATATGATTGGTTATTCTTTTGTTAAATCCCATGGATTTAAACAACATAATTTATTGAATGCTAAATCCTTTGATTGCAAAGAGAAACTTGAGATTCTAAAAGTTGGAATTTCAAAAGATTCTGTTCAGGAGGTTAAATTGTCTAGACCTCAAAGAAGAAGAAGAAACAGAAAATTAAAGAAAATTTTGGAAACATCTGAATCTGACAATAATATATCACATAATGTTTTTCAAAATAATAAAAATGGTTCTTCTTTGAAAAGGTCTGATTGTCAAACATCTGTTCAAAAAGTGAATGATAAAATTGATTGTAAATTACAAGAAGTTGTTTATTTTGATCAATCCGGACGACCCAAGACCACGATGGCTTGGGTTCCACTTTCTAACTGATTCTCGTTGTTTATGTAGGGACAACCAAGGAGGACTATCAGCTATACATGGTATGTGGATAGTGGTTGTTCTCGACATATGACAGGGAATGTTAGATTGCTTGAGGATGTGATTAAAATTGATGGTGGTTATGTCGCTTTTGCGGGTAATAAAGGCGGGTACATAACATGCCAGGGAACGTTAAAGAATAAAATTTGAAAAGGTGAATTATGTTGAGCAGCTAGAACACAATCTTTTAAGCGTATTACAAGTCTGTGACAAGAAGTTTTCGTTCCATTTCAACGATCATGAATGCTATATTCTGAAACCGGGTTTTGTGATTCTTGATGAATGGATTCTCATGAAGGCTCTAAGGAGAAATGACACGTATGTCCTTGACATGAGTGTCGCCTCTACAACGGATTCAATTCCAACATGTTTACTCTCCAAGGCGTCGGAATCTGATTCAATATTGTGGCACAGGAAGCTAGCTCACATAAACTACAGGAAGATGAACTACATTGTTAGGAATGATCTTGTGCTTGGTTTTTTGAAAATGAAATTCTCAGTTCCTGATGATTGTATTCCATGCAAGAAGGGGAAGCAAATAAAGAAATCTCACAAATCGAAGTCGACGAATTCTATCGTAACTCCTTTGGAGTTGCTGCATATGGATTTGTTCGGTCCTATCAGTATTAGGAGCATTGGTGGGAAATCGTATTGCTTGGTCGTAACTGATGATTACTCTAGATTTTCATGGGTTAAGTTTCTTTCTTCTAAAGCTGAAACCACTGAGTTAGTACAATACTTAATCCTGGGTTTGGAGAATTTATTCAATCTGAAAGTCAGAAGAATCAGGAGTGACAATGGCAGCGAATTTAAGAATAGAAAAATGGGCTTATTTTGTCTACAAAAAGGAATTCATCATGAATTCAGTGCGCCATATGTTCCTCAACAAAACGGTGTCGCTGAACGAAAGAACAGGACGTTGGTCAAAACAGCTCGCACGATGCTTGCAGATTCTAAGCTTCAAGTCACCTTTTGGGCTGAAGCTGTGAATACTGCGTGTCATGTTTTGAACAGGGTCTTGACCGTAAAGCGACATAACAAGACTTGCTATGAATTGCTAAATAATCGAAAGCCGAATCTAGAATACTTATTACCTTTTGGTAATCCGTGTACCCTACTGAAGGTTCGAGATGTCCCAACAAAATTTAGTGCAAAGTCTATTGAAGGGATTTTTCTGGGGTATGTGGCTAATTCGACAACCAAGAGGGTTTATAACAAAGAGACACGCCAAGTTGAAGAATGGTTCCATATTGACTGTTCAAATCGGTCTTTACCACAAATGGCGATTGGTCCGGATTGGGCATTTGATTATGAAAACTTATTCAAGTCTTTTCATTTACCTTCTGACATTTCTGATGAAGATGCTGCTGTTATCTATGATTCTTGTCAAGATGCTCAGCAAAATGGATTTCTACCAAATGCAGTTCCCAATTCATCGATTCCATCTACTTCTACTCCAGATCCAAATGTTGCTTCTTGTTCAGGTCCACAAGATTCAGAGAGTGAGGAGGATAATGCTATTTTTCAAGATTCTTCTGCTGATCCGTTGTTGAGTGATGATCCATTACCTTCGACACAGGCTCAGGGGGAGATTCCAACAAATTTAGACTCGGAAATTCCAATTCCTCAAGATTATTCTTATCAATCTGACTCTACTCAAGTTGATGTGTTGCCGGTTCCTGAGGTGGCATCCATCAAGGAACACAAAGATCATCCAGTAACAAATATAATTGGAAATTTACAGGATGGAGTGAAAACTCGTTCTCTTGTTTACAATACTTGTTTGTATACATGCATTAAAGATTCTGGTGTTCTTGATGATTGCTCACATTCTTGCTTTATTTCGTAGGTTGAACCCAAGAATGTTGAGATGGCTTTAAATGACAATAACTGGATCGAAGCTATGCAGGAAGAACTTGCTCAATTTGACAAACTTAAGGTTTGGAATCTGGTTGATCTTCCGAAAGGTGCGTATCCGATAGGAACAAAATGGGTGTTTAAATGTAAAAAAGACGATCGAGGTGTTGCGGTACGCAATAAGGCAAGATTAGTTGTCCAGGGCTTCAATCAACAAGAAGGAATTGATTACACCGAAGTTTATGCGCCGGTTGCGCGGCTTGAAGCTATAAGGCTATTTCTAGCTTTTACTTCCTTTAAAGGTTTTAAGGTGTTTCAATTAGACGTCAAGAGTGCATTTTTATATGGAAAGGTCAAGGAGGAAGTCTATGTGTGTCAGCCGCCGGGGTTTGAAGATCCACTGAATTCGAACATGGTTTTCAAGCTAGAAAAGGCCCTCTATGGTCTTCATCAGGCTCCTCGTGCGTGGTATGAGACTTTATCTACACATCTTTTGGCGAATGACTTTGTTCGTGGAAAGATAGACTCGACCTTATTCATAAAGAAATCAGGGGGAGATTACCTACTGGTACAGATTTATGTGGATGATATTATATTTTGCTCGACAAATGAAGGGTTGTGCAAAGACTTTGAGGGTGTTATGAAGTCAAAATTTGAAATGTCTGCTACGGGAGAGTTATCATTTTTCTTAGGTTTATAAGTAAATCAAAGGGATGATGGTTTCTTTATTCATCAGTCCAAGTATGTCAAAGACATCTTGAGCCGGTTCAAGATGGAGGACTGTACTTCATACGATACTCCAATTCCGGTCAATCATAAGTTAAATTCTGACCCGGAAGGAAAAGATGTGGATTTTCGACTTTACAGAGCTATGATTGGATCCCTCGTGTACTTAACCGCTTCAAGGCCAGATATAATGTTCGCCATGTGTTTCTGTTCCAGATTTCAGGCAAAGCCAAAAGAATCTCACTTAATTGCTGTGAAAAGAATCTTTCGGTATTTAAAAGGAAAACAACGTTTAGGGCTATGGTATCCTCATGGTTCTAACTTTGATTTCAATGCTTATACTGATTCTGATTTTGGTGGTTGTTGTCTGGACAGGAAATCTACAACAGGTGGTTGCCAGTTCTTAGGAAATCGACTTGTATCTTGGCAATGCAAAAAGCAAACCACAGTCTCGATTTCTACATGTGAAGCAGAATACATTGCTGCTGCAAGTTGCTGTTAACAAATCCTGTGGATACAACAAAAATTGAGAGATTACGGTTTGAATTTCACAGAAACCCCCATGTTTATTGATAACAATGCTACTATGTCCATAACGAATAATCCTGTTAAACATAGTAAAACTAAGCACATCGAAATTCGATATCATTTTATACGTGATTGTGCAGAGAAAAGGTTGATTGAGCTGGTCAAGGTACACACTGAAGATAATTTTGCTGATATGTTTACTAAGGCATTTGATCGTACCAGGTTTGAATTCCTGATAAAAATGATTGGTATGATCAATTCCGAATAAAAGTTTTTCAAAATCTGAATTTCATGGAAAATTTTCTTTTAAGTTCTTTTATTGCTTTATTACATTTCTGCATTTACATTTTCAGTCAAAAAGTTTAAATTATAAAAAGTCAAAACAAATTGAAAAATATAAAATTTGACATCATTTGAGGTTTTGAGAAGAAATGATAGTACATCAGTGATTAGTTCATTTCACACGACCTTAATAGACCTTGATATAAGAATGATTAAAATAAGTTGATCTGATCTAAATTTCAAAGTCTGCATAAATAAGAAATGATAGTGTTGTGAATGCTCTATTCTTGATAATTTGTTTTATAATTTGTGTATAAAATTTGAAACTTGAATTGTCAATAGGCTAAAAGCGTTTTGAAACTAATAGTAGTGTGAAAATTAAATATAATATGATTACATCTGTGATTTAAATCCATTATATGCCTGGGTGTGTGAGTTAAAAGATCACTATCAGATAAAGAATATTAGCTTTTAATAAGGATTTTCTTATGAGATCAGTTTCGGGTTATGTCCTTAGCACTATTCATTCGATTTGCTTCAGTGTCCATGTCCCGAAAAGCATGCAATTTGAAGTATAATCAAGATATGTACTTGACAACATCTGTCAAACATATACTAGCCCTTGGATCATATTGATAAATCATCTTTATTGATTCCATTGAATTCATAATCCAGATAACAGTTGGATCCACTTACCTGAATCTTATGATTTCACAAATATAAGCCAAAACATTGAATCATTCGATTCTGAATCTCATTGATTCCTTTACAATCCAATTTGGATTCTGCTATTCATGTGCTAAGTGATGTCTCCTCATTCTGAATATTTGGATAATCTTTAGTAAAATCTTATATATGTCTTGAAGATAGTGCATTTACTTTCTATTTGGCATATATGTGGGGTACACGATGTTTATCATCTAAATGGTACTAAATCACATGAATTTGGAGAATAAATGCTTATAGTTTCAAATAATATAATATTGACAATTTTAAGAATTCAGGCTTTATATTTCAAATTCGATATAAATAAAGAGTATTTTATAACCTGGTCTTATTTACTTTGAAATTTATCGCGTATCATTTCAAATATTATTCAACTTAAATGAGTTTCAAAAAAAAAAAAAAAAAAGATAAAAAATGCACAAAATTGAGTTGAATGGTCTCTTACTATAGGTTACCCTTTGTTATTGATAATATGTGTGCTGAATTAATTGAATACTGATATGATCTTCTTGCTCATGATGTTCAAATAAAAAATATGTGATTTCAGTTTATTCAGATAAAAATAAAAAATATGTGATTCTGTTTGTATAGAGAAAAACCAAAAATATGTGATTTCAGTTTGTACAGAGAAAAATCAAAAATATGTGTTTCCGTCTGTATAGATAAAATTCAAAAAGATTTTGATTTTTACTTTCCATGAAAATTCTAAACTTTTATTAAAATTGTTCGGGATTGGATCAAATATGTGTTGCTGACGGAAGTTCAAGATTTGAAAGGTTGAAGTTGGTAAAATTTGTGTTCAAGTCAAAAAGGTTGAAAAGTAATTAAGTTCGCCTGTGTACAGTGAAGCGAACTTAATAAGTTCGCTTAACTTAATCTAAAGTCTGGGGTGAAGCGAACTTAAGGGTGAAGCGAACTTATCTTGTTCGCCGAAGGCTTGTTAAGCGAACTTAACAAGTTCGCTTAATCAAGCGAACTTAATCTGAATAAGGGTTGAATCAGGCGAACTTGTCATTCACCTCGTCTTCCTCTGAACTTAAGCGAACTTACCCAAAAATTCTCAAAACTTTAAATCTGTGTTGTGAGTGCTATTTTCTGGTTGAATCTTGATCAAAATTGCATTGCGAATCTAACAAAGGTATTTTCGTCGATTTTCATCCACTAAATTGAGTGTATTCGATGGTTTTTAGTCTCGGTTTTCGTCAGACTGTTTCAGGGACGTTTTTGACCTAATTTTTGACCTAAATATAAAATTGATCATCATTTTTTATTATAATGTGTTATTCGATTGATTTTATATGCGTATTTCACGATTTCTATTGATTTGCCAAAGTTTGGAAAATCTGTGTTTGAATTTGAAACGTCTCAAGTTCAGGCGAACTTGTTCCAAGCGAACTTGTCAGGCGAACTTAATAAGTTCGCCTCTTGCACTACTAAGCGAACTTATTAAGTTCGCCTAGGGGTCAGAAGTGAAAAGGACTTGTGATTTAAAAAAAAAAAAAAATTTTTGAAATTTTTTGTTTGAAATTTTTTTTTGTTTGAAATTTTTTTTGTTTCATATATGTGTAAGTATACTAATGTTTTTTGTGTTGTCCGATATTTTCACAGATGGCTCGACGTGTCGAATATAAGCATAATCAAGTGGCGTTGTTAGATCCTAATATGCCAGAAGCAGTTCATTTTCAAGGCATCATCAATTTTCTGAATCGATCAAGACTGCATGTTGCATTATCTGCGGATCCATATATTAGCTTGGTGTATATACAACAATTCTGGGATACGGTACATCAAGATATCGATGTGGAACCACATGTCCTTCGTGCAACAGTAAATAATATCTAGATTGCAATTTCTGAAGAGACGATTCGTGCTGCTCTTGATTTGGGAGGAAATGCTGAAGATCCAATATCTTATCCTAACACTCTTATTATGGGTTGTTTTCAAAGGATGGGTTATCGTGGACGACAAAATGATACACAAGCTCAGAAAGGTGGATTAGTAGGTGAATGGAGGTATTTTATGCATGTGATTATACAATGCATCTCTCCGTGAAAAGCTGGTACTGATGGATTGAAGATGGCTCTTCAAACAGCAATGGTGGCCTTAACATTGAATAAAAGATTCAATTTTCCTCTTTATTTTTATCGGGAGATGGTAATGCAGATAAATCCAGGTGAAGGTCAAGGTTTCTTGATGTATCCTCGATTTATTCAAATGATACTCAATCATCTTGTCACACCCCCAATTTCAACAAACGGAGTATTACCGTTTGGGAAGTGACAAACCAGGATCTCAGACATTAGTTACATTGAACGACTCTACATGGGACTCAAAATGAAAATATCTTTTTAAATCAGAGTATCAATGCGGAAGCATAAAGTAAGTAAATGCGCAAAATACACGCGCCCAAAAACCAAAGTCCAAAAGTCTCAAAAGTCCAAACCAAACAAACCAAACAAAGTACAATATAATAATTTAATCAACATAAATAGACACAAAGCAAAGCAGTTGAATCCCATGCATGCCCTAACGTGCACCTGTGTCTTAGCTTAGCGTCCTGAGAAAACATGTAAGAAAAAGTGTGAACACGAGGTTGGTGAGTTCACAGGTTTCAATATATAAATAAACGTTTACCAGATTTATTGTACAATCAACATATATACCAATGAGTAGCTAACCCATGTTCATGTTTGCTATTACGCTCGCAACCGTAAACTGACTGTTTGTATTGCCTCCCACCAGGTCTATCAACCACGGTGCACGTTTAGGTCAATATTGCACCCGTTCGATATCCAATCGTGTTAGCGCGACTAACGCGGGTGAGGTTTGTCAAACCCAGTAGTACTTACCAACATACCTCGCTATATTCATATTTAAACGGTTCGATGTGAGGACTTTCATGATAGAGTTTACGCATAGTCATAACAATTGATATAAAATGAAGTACAAAAATCAAAAGAGTTTGTATCATGTTTTCTCCCCCAGTTTAAAAGCAGTAAAAAGGGGCCGTGAAACTCACCTGCTTGGCGTTGAAGGTAGTTCACACTAGAAGTAAGTTTGGAATCACGAGTGCAAGTCTCAAAAGACCTACGAATGTCCTAGAATTATAAATATATAAATTAGGAACGATAAAGGGAATTGTGACCGTGACAAGGAAAGAACGTCTTAAAGAACCGCTTTAACAAACGAGAGTGGACGAACGTGTCCACGGGTTTAGGAATTACCTTACGCGAGTTGCTCGTAAATAATTATATATATATATATATATACGGGTGGTTAACATAACTAATTATTATTTAGTCTTGATTGGTTCACGATGTTATATAAAAATGGTTTGAAATAATATAAATATATATTATTTAATAATACGAGTCACAATTCGAAAATAATATAAACATATTATTTTACACGCGTTTACGGTTTAAAAATAATATAAATATATTATTTTTTTTACTTATTAATAATAAAAGTGCACAATTTATAAAAATAGTTATAATTTATAAAAATAAACAAAATATTTAAATCCCGAGCCTATGGGTTGTTTTCCGGTTTAAAACCCATTTATATAATGATATAATATTAAAAGATTTGATTTTTATTAATTTAATATTCCAGAAAATCGTTTAAAAAAAATGTGGGAGACGACCTCGAACCCAGGTCTCTCCCACACAGACACATCGCTTTAACCAGTCCGGCGGCTATGCTATCACGAACATTATCAGTTTCGAATAGTTTTAACACCCAAATCAGGTGGGTTTCCCTCCCATACACACACCGGTTCGAAACCCTTCCCCACCCGTCGATTTCGACCACAAACAACCCGAGGGTTATAGGGGTTTCATTCATCAGTAATTAACGAATCTGAGATTAGGATTTAATTGCAAAAACAATACATTTGAATCGTTTAAGTACAGACTAAAAAGCCGAAACTCTAGAATGTGAACCCAAAATCAATTCGATCAAATCTAATAATGTTAAGTATTGAAATCATAGGGCTTTCGCTATATAAAGGATTTCGAATCTATTGATATAAATTATTTGCATTGAAAACGTGTCTAGATTAGGATTTGAATAAATCGGTTTGTGATGAACCCTAGGTTCTGGATTTTTATAAATTCGATGTTCAAAGATTAAATTAGCCTAGGTGTTTTAATAAACAAAGGATTTCGAACATGACAGTGTGATTGAATTTGATGGAGGTTGAGTTTAGGGTCGAAAGCCCCAAATCGTATATGAACGAACCCTAGATTACTGTTCTTGTTAAGACCGATGTTGTAAGCCTTAATTGACATAGGGCTTTCCATTAGGAAGAAAAAACGAAGGTGTAGATGTAAATCTTTACCAGAATCGAGTTGCAATTGATGGAGATTGAGCAAAATAGGTCCGACGGTGACTTGATCGTTCTCCGGCAATACCTGCTGTGACTCCGGCCAATCTTGTGTGTGTAAAAGTTTCTCTAAGACTCGTACGACGTGTGCAGGGGTTCAATTACGAGGAAAGTAAACGAATTGATGCGCATTTGACAGAAATCGAAGAAGGTATCGACGGTTATGAGTTGAATACTCATAATTGAGTTTAATTCAATTAAAGCCGGTGTTTAATACCTCAATGATTATCGAAACTGTTAAAGTCGCTTGTATCAATTACAAGTTTAAACTGATTTCGGTTATAAAATACGAATTGGGATTAAATTTGAATCAAATTTGCAAGGTTTGACTTTTTAAAAGTCAATCAAGAACAAGAACTTCCAAATTTTGACTTTCAGAGTCAACTTAAATGAAATTGAGTGAAATACAATTTAATCCCTGTAGTTTGAATTCGGATATTGATAGGATTAGTCCTTGGGGTTAGATTTGCTTAACGGGGTTAAGTTTTTAATAAGAAACTTAACGGAATGGTTAACGGGGTTAGGTTTCTAACAGCAAGTTAACGGAATTTACTATCTGAGTTAACCCGAAAAGTCGGGTTGTCACATCATCCCCTAGTTAAAAGAATTTTCGTCCTGAAAATTAAAATAAATTTTTTTTTTCCCAGATATCACATCATCGCCTAGTTAAAAGAATTTTCATCCCGAAAATTAAAATAATACCTTAAGAATTTGACGTGGAGTGCTTGAACAGATTAGGATATTTGCGCATCATATGATCCTCGCGCTCCCACGTGAATTCTGGTCCGCGTTTCGAGTTCCAACGGACTCTAACAATAGGGATTTTACTGTGCTTTAACGATTTGACTTCCCTATCCATGATTTCTACGGGTTCATCGATGAAACGCAGCTGTTCATCAATGTGTAGTTCCTCAAGAGGAACCGCGAGAGATTTATCAGCTAGACATTTCTTTAAATTTGAGATGTGAAAGACGTTGTGTACTCCACTCAGTCTTTCAGGTAAGTCCAGTTGATACGCTACTGGTCCGATTCTCTTTATTATTTTGAAATGTCCAACATAACGAGGATTCAGTTTGCCTCGTTTCCCAAAACGAATGACGCCCTTCCAAGGTGAGACTTTTAATAAGACAATATCTCCTACTTGAAATTCTAACGGTTTACGACGTTTATCGGCATAGCTCTTTTGACGGTCACGAGCTGCTGCCATACGATTTCGAATTTGAACGATCTTTTCGGAAGTTTCAAGTACGAGTTCCGGACCTGTCAGTTGACTATCCCCAACCTCGGCCCAACAAATAGGAGAACGGCATTTCCATCCATAAAGTGCTTCAAATGGAGCTGCCTTGATGCTAGTGTGATAGTTGTTGTTGTAGGAGAACTCCACCAACGGTAGGTGAGACTCCCAAGTGTTACCGAAATCGATCACACAAGCTCGTAGCATGTCCTCCATAGTTTGGATAGTACGTTCAGTTTGGCCATCAGTTTGAGGATGGTATGCTGTGCTCATATCTAGACGCGTGCCTAATGCTTTATGCAATGACTGCCAGAAACGGGAAGTGAGTCGTGCATCATGATCCGAAATAATGGAGATTGGCACTCCGTGCCAAGATACTACTTCTTTTAGGTAAATCCGAGTAAGCTTTTCCATCTTATCGGTTTCCTTGATGGCTAAGAAATGGGCGGATTTTGTTAAACGATCAACGATTACCCAAATGGTATTGCATCCAGTAGGGGTTCGGGGTAATTTGGTGATGAAATCCATGGATATTTGTTCCCATTTCCACATGGGAATTTCTGGTTGCTGCAGGAGACCGGATGGTTTTTGATATTCAACTTTGACCTTCGCGTAGGTCAGACACTTACTAACATAGGTGGCTATATCGGCCTTCATCTTCGGCCACCAATATAGTACTTTTAGATCATGTTACATTTTATCAGAACCCGGATGAATGGAGTAACGAGATTTATGAGCTTCATCCATGATTAGTTCCCTTAAATTTCCTAACACTGGAGTCCATATTCGTTTGACAAAGTAACGAATTCCGTCAGATTTTACTTCAAGTTGTGCTTCCATGCCGCGAGTACCTTCTAACAGTAGGTTATCTTCTTTCAAGGCTTCAAGTTGAGCACTACGGATTCTGTCAGGCAATCCAGGGTGAATAGTAAGTTGTAATGCTCGAACTCGTTTGGGTTTTGTTTCCTTTCGGCTTAGTGCATCAGCCACAACGTTAGCTTTACCCGGATGATACCGGATCGCACAGTCGTAATCATTTAAAAGTTCAACCCAACGACGTTGTCGCATGTTCAACTCCTTCTGCTTGAAGATATGATGGAGGCTCTTGTGGTCGGTGTAGATGGTGCATTTGGTACCGTACAAGTAATGTCTCCATATCTTAAGTGCAAAAACTACTGCTCCCAACTCTAGGTCATGAGTGGTGTAGTTTTTCTCGTGAACCTTTAACTGACGTGAAGCGTATGCGATTACCTTTTCGCGTTGCATTAAGACACAACCCAGACCTTGAATAGATGCATCACAATACACCACAAAATCATCGGTTCCTTCCGGAAGAGCTAAAATAGGTGCACCGCAAAGTTTCTGTTTGAGGTGCTGGAAAGCTGATTCTTGGTTATCGCCCCAATTATAGGCTTTTCCTTTTTGAGTTAGGGCGGTGAGAGGTTGCACAATCTTTGAAAATCCTTCGATAAAACGACGGTAATATCCAGCCAATCCCAGAAATTGTCGCATCTCAGTCGGAGTCGTCGGTGCTGCCCAATTCTTGATGGCTTCTATTTTGGACGGGTCGACATGTATCCCTTTTTCATTTACCACATGCCCTAGAAACTGAACTTCTCGAATCCAAAATTCACATTTGGAAAACTTAGCATAAAGTTGCTCTTGCTTAAGTAGTTCCAAAATTAGACGCAGATGTTTCTCATGTTCTTCCTCGTTCTTGGAATAAATAAGGATGTCATCGATGAAAAGAATAACAAACTGGTCAAGGTAAGGCTTACACACACGGTTCATGAGGTCCATGAATACCACGGGCGCGTTGGTTAAACCGAAAGGCATGACCATAAATTCGTAATGGCCGTACCTCGTTCTGAATGCAGTCTTAGAGATATCTTCTTCTCGGACTCTTAACTGATGATAGCCGGACCTAAGGTCTATTTTGGAATAGAAACTTGATCCTTGGAGTTGATCAAAAAGGTCATCAATACGAGGTAAAGGGTAGCGGTTCTTGATTGTGACTTTATTCAGTTCCCGGTAATCAATACACATACTGAACGTACCGTCCTTCTTTTTGACAAATAATACCGGAGCTCCCCACGGTGATGAACTAGGTCGGATGAAACCTTTATCCAATAAGTCTTGCAATTGAGTAGACAGTTCCTGCAATTCACTGGGTGCTAATCGATAAGGTGCCCGAGCAATCGGTGCTGCTCCGGGTGCTAGGTCAATTTGGAATTCAACCTGACGGTGTGGTGGCAAACCGGGCAGATCCTCGGGAAATACTTCCAAAAATTCACGCACAACGGGAATATCTTCGATCTTCTTCTCTTCTGAAGGCTGTTCAGCAACAAGGGCCAAAATGGCCGTATGCCCCTTTCGAAGACATTTTTGTGCTTTCATGAAGGATATAATACCCATGACAGCACCAACTCTTTCGCCTTGGATGGAAAGGGTTTCTCCATTCGAGAGAGGTATACGTACAATCTTCTCACGACAGATAATTTCGGCTTGGTTTTTAGATAGCCAATCCATGCCGACGATTACATCAAAACTACCAAGTATGACCGGCATAAGGTCGATATCAAATGTATGTGTAGCTAGCTCAAGTTTACATCCTTTAAGTATGTGAGTTGCCTCGATTATTTGACCGTCAGCTATCTCTATTGTATACTTATCTTCTAATAGAGATGAAGTTCCTTTTATCATATTACTAAATTTCTTAGATATAAAACTTCTATCAGCACCGGTGTCAAAAAGGACAGAAGCAAAGAAATTATTTAAGAGAAATTTACCGGTGACTACGTTATGATCGTAGCGAGCTTCTCCGGATCCCAGTACAAAAGCTCTTCCTTTCGCCCCTTTTCCTCCATTACCACCGTTATTACCGTTATTCCCACCATTGTTGTTCTGATTGGGGTTGTTACCATTGTTGCCCTGGTTATTACCGTTATCACTACCACTGCCATTACCATTTCCACCCTTTTTCAACTGAGGACAATTCCTTTTAATGTGCCCCTCTTTGCCGCACTGAAAACATCCCCTCGTGAATCCCTGTGATTGAAATGGTTGTTTGTTCGGGAGTGCAACTCTACAGTCCTTCGCAGCGTGGCCCATTTTACCACACCGCTGGCAACGTTGTCGGTCACAAGTGCCCGTGTGGTGATAGCCACATTTGTTGCACTTGGGGTACCTCCCAACATATTCTCCCTGATTCGGACCTATTGAGGTCGTTTGATTAAAGTTTGTAGCAGGGTCAAACTTTCGCTGCTGTTGGTGCTGAGGTTGATTGGGTTGGGATCCTCTAGAACTAGAGTGGGAGTGTGAGTGGGAGTGATGGTCGAACTTCCGCTTATTGTTGTCGGTGGGTTTAGTAATCGAACCTCTTGGAGGTAAAGTTCCCTGTGTCACTGCCTGATCGGTCAATTTGTGAGCAAGTCTGATGGTCTGTTGAATGGTGGTAGGGTTGTTTGAATCTGAGGTACCAAACCTCCAATGTATAGTTCAATCCGTTTGTAATCCGGAGTCACCATGTGTGGGCACATGGTAGCAAGTTCGTGCGAACGGGTGGTGTAGAGTTCAATTTCTGAACCTTCCATCTTAAGGTTCCAGAACTCTCCTTCTAGCTTTTGAATTTCATATCGCGGGCAGTATTCCTCCTTCATCATTGCTTTAAATTCCTCCCACGGGAGTCCATTTGCCATTGCTAGTCCCAACATTTGCACTTGGGCATTCCACCATGTTAGGGCCGGGCCTTCTAAGGTTCCAGCAGCAAATTTCACTTGGTTAGCCACGGGGCAGTTGCACATGGCTATTACTGACTCAACCTTCTCAAACCAGCGAAGTAATCCAACGGCTCCTTCAGCTCCACTAAAGGTGTGGGGCTTGCAGTCCATGAATGCCTTGAAAGTGCAGGCTGGCTGTTGATTTTGCTGATTTTGTTGGCCTGGATTTAGAAATACAAATTGAATTAGAATTATAGAGTTTAGAAAGATGTTCTTAGGAGAAGGATTGACACTACTAGTCAATAGTTAAAGCATTTACCTGTAGCATTCTGTGATGCTAGGGCCTCTGCCACACTATTGTTTATCAAAGCTGCTAGTTCTGCTGCCGTCATGTTGATGGTACCACGACCACCGGCACGGCCTCCTCGTCCTCTCCCAGACATGATTCTTCACAATCACAAATGAAAAACAGTGAGGAATATATCGCATATTAAACATTATTCAGGTACGAGTAAGGAGATACAACATCTAATATTTTGAAAATTAAATAAATTGTAAGGCTACAAAATAAATAACTCAAATATTAAACTTCTCATGCTTTTATTGGATGGGAACAACCTTACCCATCTAGGTTTGAAAAGAGAAATAACATAAGCAAAAACAAACATGAAAAGGGAGGTAGGTTAGGAAGATCCTCAAACATCCTCGTCATCAGAAGAGACGTATAACTGTGCATCATCAATCTCCACCGGCTCTTCCTCAGCTGGTTCTCCCTCTAAGGGCTCCTCCTCGAAAGGCTCCTCTTCAAAGGGCTCCTCCTCAAAAGGCTCCTCCTCAAAGGGTTCCTCTTCATCATCAGATACTGGAATGTCTTCCGGGTGTACGGGCGCTTGCAGTTGGGCTTCCAAATGAGTCACCCTCTCTTGAAGGCCTTCAGCAGTGTGGTTTGCCACATGTAGCTGAGCTTCAATAGCAGCTAATCTCTCCAGAACTCCTTGCATATCATCATCCATAGTGTCAGCCCTCGTCTCTAGGTGTGCCACACGATCCACTAAAAGGTTGTGGACATGGTCCGTTGCAGCCAATTCGGTAGTCAAATGTTCTATTCCTATCCTATTCTTCTCTACTTGGGGTCCATTCTCCATGAGTTTAGGTATCTCCTCGGTGGCATCTTGTACAAAACTTAACTCCTTCAGCATATAAGATACAAATGTTACGAAAGCTTGTTCCATGGTGCATGGTAAGCTAGGCCGTGTAGATGATGAAGATGTGGATCCAAAGTACGGTGATGGAACATCTCCCATTTCGATCCACCTTTGGATTATATGTGGGTACATATCCCAATTGAGAGCATAATCCAATGCTCGTGCATTGCTCGGTTCGCCTTGATCAATTGAGGTAGCCCGACGCCTTTTAGGCTCCGGGGATGAGGGTACAGGTGCCTTATGCCCTGATGTGTTAGGTGATGGAGGTGGGGTTGACGACATGATCCTGCAACATTATGTATATGTACCAAACATCCAAATGACATGTAACTAATGTGTGAGGCTATAGTCTAGTATGCAATCCTAGTTCTCTATAACCAATGTCTCTGATACCAATCTGTCACACCCCCAATTTCAACTAACGGAGTATTACCGTTTGGGAAGTGACAAACCAGGATCTCAGACACTAGTTACATTGAACGACTCTACATGGGACTCAAAATGAAAATATCTTTTTAAATCAGAGTATCAATGCGGAAGCGTAAAGAAAGTAAATGCGCAAAATACACGCGCCCAAAAACCAAAGTCCAAAAATCTCAAAAGTCCAAACCAAACAAAGTACAATATAATAATTTAATCAACATAAATAGACACAAAGCAAAGCAGTTGAATCCCGTGCATGCCCTAACGTGCACCTGTGTCTTAGCTTATCGTCCTGAGAAAACATGTAAGAAAAAGTGTCAACACGAGGTTGGTGAGTTCACAAGTTTCAATATATAAATAAACGTTTACCAGATTTATTGTACAATCAACATATATACCAATGAGTAGCTAACCCATGTTCATGTTTGCTATTACGCTCGCAACCGTAAACTGAGTGTTTGTATTGCCTCCCACCATGTCTATCAACCACGGTGCACGTTTAGGTCAATATTGCACCCGTTCGATATCCAATCGTGTTAGCGCGACTAACGCGGGTGAGGTTTGTCAAACCCAGTAGTACTACCCAACATACCTCGCTATATTCAAATTTAAACGGTTCGATGTGAGGACTTTTATGATAGAGTTTACGCATAGTCATAACAATTGATATAAAATGAAGTACAAAAATCAAAAGAGTTTGTATCATGTTTTCTCCCCCAGTTTAAAAGCAGTAAAAAGGGGCCGTGAAACTCATCTGCTTGGCGTTGAAGGTAGTTCACACTAGAAGTAAGTTTGGAACCACGAGTGTAAGTCTCAAAAGACCTACGAATGTCCTAGAATTATAAATATATAAATTAGGAACGATAAAGGAAATTCTGACCGTGACAAGGAAAGAACGTCTTAAAGAACCGCTCTAACAAACGAGAGTGGACGAACGTGTCCACGGGTTTAGGAATTACCTTACGCGAGTTCCTCATAAATAATTATATATATATATATATACGAGTGGTTAACATAACTAATTATTATTTAGTCTTGATTGGTTCACGGTGTTATATAAAAATGGTTTGAAATAATATAAATATATATTATTTAATAATACGAGTCACAATTCAAAAATAATATAAACATATTATTTTACACGCGTTTACGGTTTAAAAATAATATAAATATATTATTTTTTTTACTTATTAATAATAAAAGTGCACAATTTATAAAAATAGTTATAATTTATAAAAATAAACAAAATATTTAAATCCCGAGCCTATGGGTTGTTTTCCGGTTTAAAACCCATTTATATAATGATATAATATTAAAAGATTTGATTTTTATTAATTTAATATTCCAGAAAATCGTTTAAAAAAATGTGGGAGCCCGGCCTCGAACCCGGGTCTCTCCCACACAGACACATCGCTTTAACCAGTCCGGCCGCTAGGCTATCGCGAACATTATCAGTTTCGAATAGTTTTAACACCCAAATCAGGTGGGTTTCCCTCCCATACACACACCGGTTCGAAACCCTTCCCCACCCGTCGATTTCGACCACAAACAACCCAAGGGTTGTAGGGGTTTCATTCATCAGTAATTAACGAATCTGAGATTAGGATTTAATTGCAAAAAAAATACATTTGAATCGTTTAATTACAGATTAAAAAGCCGAAACTCTAGAATGTGAACCCAAAATCAATTCGATCAAATCTGATAATGTTAAGTATTGAAATCATAGGGCTTTCGCTATATAAAGGATTTCGAATCTATTGATATAAATTAATTGCATTGAGAACGTGTCTAGATTAGGATTTGATTAAATCGGTTTATAATGAACCCTAGGTTCTGGATTTTTATAAATTCGATGTTCAAAGATTAAATTAGCCTAGGGGTTTTAATAAACAAAGGATTTCGAACATGACAGTGTGATTGAATTTGATGGAGGTTGAGTTTAGGGTCGAAAGCCCCAAATCGTATATGAACGAACCCTAGATTACTGTTCTTGTTAAGACCGATGTTGTAAGCCTTAATTGACATAGGGCTTTCCATTAGGAAGTAAAAACGAAGGTGTAGATGTAAATCTTTACCAGAATCAAGTTGCAATTGATGGAGATTGAGCAAAATAGGTCCGACGGTGACTTGATCGTTCTCCGGCAATACCTGCTGTGACTCCGGCCAATCTTGTGTGTGTAAAAGTTTCTCTGAGACTCGTACGACGTGTGCAGGGGTTCAATTACGAGGAAAGTAAACGAATTGATGCACATTTGACAGAAATCGAAGAAGGTATCGACGGTTATGAGTTGAATACTCATAATTGAGTTTAATTCAATTAAAGCCGGTGTTTAATACCTCAATGATTATCGAAACTGTTAAATTCGCTTGTATCAATTACAAGTTTAAACTGATTTCGGTTATAAAATACGAATTGGGATTAAATTTGAATCAAATTTGCAAGGTTTGACTTTTTAAAAGTCAATCAAGAACAAGAACTTCCAAATTTTGACTTTCAGAGTCAACTTAAATGAAATTGAGTGAAATACAATTTAATCCCTGTAGTTTGAATTCGGATATTGATAGGATTAGTCCTTGGGGTTAGATTTGCTTAACGGGGTTAAGTTTTTAATAAGAAACTTAACGGAATGGTTAACGGGGTTAGGTTTCTAACAGCAAGTTAACGGAATTTACTTACTGAGTTAACCCGAAAAGTCGGGTTGTCACACATCTTATTCCGGATCTTCCACATCATGCTATAAGGTTGACTTTGACTCCGATGTCAAAACGTATCTTTAGTGACTGTACAAAGGTGAAACAGTAGAATGCTGCTTTGATTCCAGTCAATACTCCACTGTTTGGGCACTTAATCAATCCTGAATATGTTGCACCACCTAATGACAACTGGTTTCATCCTAATGAACTTGCTCAAGCTCAAGGCGTTAATGTTCCAGCACAACAACAACAGCAACAACAGCAACAACCACACCAACCTGCACAACAACAACAGATACCAGTTCCACAAATACAAGTTCAACAACCACAAATACAAGTTCCTGTACAACCTCAAATTCCTATTCCTGAACAAGTTCCTATTCCACAAGCTGCAGTTGATATTCCGATTCAGGAACCAGTTCAAGAAGAGGTCGTTCATGACCCTAGTCAAGATCTAGGAATGAACATGGATGATTTTGTTGATGATGATGTGAACTCACCCATTCATGAACAAGAAGGGAATGTGGTGACAGAAACTGACCAATTCAAGTGATACAATATCATCTGATGATGACAGCCCTGATTCTGATGAATCTAGGGATTTTTCTCCAGGTCATTATGAACGGTTGGCTGCTATTCCACTAGCTAATGCTGGAAAACGCATTAAATCTCAAGCCAGACGACCACGACGCAAGTCTGTTCGGGATCCTCCTTCCGGATCAGTACTTGGAAAATGATCTTTGGTAGATGAGAGTTCTGACACTGATAGTGACTTTAATCCGGATCCTACACGTCCAAAGTTAATGTCTGCATCGATTGCTGCTGCAAAATCTTCTCAAGGAGCTGAGGATGCAAATTTTGTTGCTTCTCTGATCATTACTCCTCCACGATCTAAGGATCCATCTCCAGTTCATACTCCTGTTCCTCTAGTCATTCCTACTACTTCAAGTCCTTCTATTCCACAATCAACAGCTGGTCCGTCAAAGCCTTCTGATTCTGACAGGATTACTTTCCTTGAATCTCAAGTGCTTTCTCTACAAACACAAGTAAACTCTCTTGTGTCTATTGATTCACAACGGCAGCTGGTGATTCAGACTCAAGCTCAACAGATTGCTGATATGCAAGCGTTGGTGTCCAAACTCGTTCAGCGTCTTGACGCTCAGGGGGAGTTGAGGATACCTGATACTTGTCACACATAGTCAATTCAAAGACGTGATGATGAAGACGATGATCCTGCTGGAAATATTGAGGGTGATCATCAATACACTGACGCTAGTCCTATATCTAGAGTTCAGGGGGAGTCGACATCACAATCTCTTGAAGGAAACAAAGACAAAGATACTTCTGGTACTAATGACGAAGAAATTATGTTATTAGAATTCTTTCAAGACTCAGAAGAAGAGGAAGCTGAAAAGATTGAATGTCTTGATGACATTGACGATTTATTCAATGACATGGACGAAGATATGTCAGATACTGAGATAGAAGAAGGAGAAATAGTAGAGATTGAAATAGAGAAAGATAAAGACAGTGTTACATATGAAGGTTGTGACGGTCTTAAGGTGCCGTATAACTTCATCCAAGAGGATGTTGTTCCTGAGTTCTCTTATGACGGAATAAGTGACTCTATGGACTCTTTTGAAGACGTCACACTGCCTGATGATACAGCCGAATCAAAGATGGATACTGATGATGAGAATCTTCAATTCAATAAGGGTGCTGAAACTGAAACTACTCACACTGAGTCTCCAAAGATTAATGAAGAACCTGTGATGTACAGAGATACAGGGATGACACGAGAACAGTGGAGAGAAGTTGTAAATAGTTGGATGAAGGTGCTACCCAAGTCTCCAGCACAACCTGCTCAGAAAGAGAAATATGTGAATAAAGAGCAGTGTGTAGGAAGGATCATAAGTTGGTTCTATGATGGTGAATCAAAAATATTTGCAATAAAACGATCTGATGGTGTTCAATACTTAAAGCCAAGGATCAAATATTTTTCAATACCTTGCCTAGGTGTGAAATAAATGGTATAGCTTCAAAGCCACTCATAAATAGATCGAAGAATGGTTTGGCTGATGTGATAGCAAACCTGATAAAGAAAGAAGGTAGTTCGGGTAAGTATGAACGGCTGAAACCACAGAAGGGAAAGAGAGAGAAGAACACAGATCCTAAGACTGGGAAAGTAACCTGGAGATACAAGTATAGACCAGTGCATGCTATTCACAAGATACCATTAAAGAATGTTCCTCAAGACTTTCTTGGGAATATGAAATGGTGGTATGTTGATGTTAATACTGGTGAAGCAAGGGTTGAAGATAAAGATAATAAGGTCATTGTGTGTTTCTATGACGCAATGAATCTTATTAATTTTTCAAAGAAAGATCAGAGGACGCTGCGAAAGAATGAGATTATGTATACTGATGAATGGAGAGAACAAGGTCTACAGTACAAAAGAGTTTAGGAGATATGCAGAAGATACGGTGTGCATGCTGGAAGCAGACTACCAGACAACTGGAAGAGCTCAAGTTAAAGACTAAAGACAAAAGATCAAGCTATTGTCAAGGGGGAGTCTGTTAGGACATAGATTTGTAATGACAAAAGCTTGTAATAGTTAGATTTTATGTCTTTGTGTTTTTGATATGTAATTGTTTAAAGTTGCTAAGTGTTTTTGCATGTGTGCGTAGAGGCTAACTTGTTAAGTTCGCGTGGTCTATCAGAGGCGAACCTAATAAGTTCGCTTAGGTCTAACTGAGGCGAACTTGTTAAGTTCACTTAGTCTGTTTCAGGCGAACTTAATAAGTTCGCTTACAACAGGTTAGTTTCTATATATATGTGTTTACAGAGTCATTAGACAGGACAGATTAGAACAGAACAGAGAGAATGATTTGTCTGATTGAGTCTGTAAACCATTGTGAATCTGAATATATTTGAGAATTTTATTTACACGTGTTTGATTAAATGCCTAAAACAATAAAATGGTGGAAATTAGAATGATTTGCAATGTTTACTTGATTAACATGGTATGTTATGGAATTTTAACTAGGGGGCATAAGTTTATGATAAACCTATTTGATGTTATTGAATGCACATGTGAAATTGGGTTCAATTGGATAAAAAGGAAGGATAATCTTTCAAACGGCTCAAATGGGTGAAATTTGATAACGCATCATTAATAACACATGTAATGAAGTGGATAAATATCCATGTGTTTGGATGAAAGGAATATCCACATTATGTGTTCTAATTGTTTGAAAGATTGACTTATTGTCAAGATAGGTGTGACATAGCTTGGATGGCAACAGGTCAAATGGGTGACTAGGTGATAACACTCCTACGGGCAAAGGTGAGTGACTCTAACTATATTGGTTGAAGATAACAGGTTGGGTGATTATTAATATTTCATGTGTAGGTCCCGGGAGTCTCGTTGCACAACGGAAAAACAAAGATCTGTTCAGTTATTTGTGTGGCAACAAAGAAACGAGATAGAGAAAACATGAACAAACATACAAGAGAATCAAACGATACGTAATCCATAACAAATAAGTCATCCCGTATTACAGACCACATACCCAAGCAGCACACATCTCTAGTCTACGCTCACAGTCTAGGGGCGGGAGAGCTTATCCCGCCCGGACACCTCTCAATGTAGTTCCAGAGTTCCGCCTACAAATGAACACAATTATTCTATTTATAGGGGATGGAACACTTCCTGCTTACTTACTAAGTATGCAGGTGATTGGTCATGCGTACTTGACAAGTACGCAAGGCAAAAGCCTTGCGTGCTTACTAAGTTCGCGGGACCAATCTGGTGTACAAGCTAAGTACTCAGGAACTCCCACCTACGTAATAGCTACGTACACCGATACATAGAATTTTATCTATAGTTACAAAAACATGCTTCTACAGACTCCCTCTTAACTATAGCATCAAATTCTATTTATCTCTAACACTGATAAACATCATTTTACAAAGAATGTCCTAACAGACTCCCTCTAAACTAATGACATCAAGTGTCTTCTGGCGAGACTTGATCTTTTGGCATTCCACTTGAGATCTTCAAATCTTCAAACTTCAGTCTTCAGTTGCCGAGTGATTTCACAAACCCGACTCCCTCTTAACTGTAGCTTTCATTGTAGACCAAACCAAGTGCTTCAATAAGAATCAACTAACCTAACACACCTCATTGTAGTTCTGCCTCTCAACAGTAGCTTGCTCCAATCTGACTTAGGAATCTGAGTCTGACAATGTCTTCATAGACAGGTAACAATAGTAGACTAAGACATCTCCAAATCAGCTGACATATGATAGAGAGTTTGAATTTCCAATAACCTGCATCAAACTAAGCAGCTCCCATAGCAATTCCAATACGATAAACTTAAGCCTTCAACCAGATGTGTCCAACTCTATCCTGTATCTTCATGAGTTAACCAAATTCCCGAAGATGTTCATTTCCAATTTCCCTTTTCAATTTAATCTCCATTTGACTATACCAGAAACACGGGAACGTTTCCTATTCTATCAGAAAATGATAAAAGGTTCCATCTTCAACTAATAATCCAACATATATCCAGCTTCATCTTGAAAACACTTGATAGAATCTAACACAAAATCATGCTCAGCAGTGATCATCCTATATCCAAAGTTCAACATTATTCAATTAGATGTTCATTCCTAGTTCACACCTCCTAATCTGTATGCGTTCACCGTGGTGAAGTTCCATAACTAGGTTGTCTATCTGGATTCCGCCCAGATTCCAAATGAGAAATCCAATCATAATTAAATCACATCAAATCTTGAACACTGGCTTGACAAATGAGCACGAAAAATATAGTTTACACGAGAAATTATAGTTGAGATCCATGTCACATTAAAGAGGTTTATATATAGGAAGTACCAACGGCTTGTCCACCACCTCTTTAATGTCTCATGAATACTTTGTAGGTTTTGTAGATTTTATCCCCCTCATTTCTCTATAAACTATGACCAGCTTCATTACCACCTCACTTGAATCCTCAGAAACCACAACTAGTCAACTCCAGGATTTTATTCTTTTGCAAAAATCCAAAACAGCAAATTCTTGGGTTCAATTTGTTCCAGTATTCATCCCCTATTAAATAAGTATCCCGGATACTCGTAGCCTATGTATTCAGTTTTAACTACATAAACAATATGATTTTTTTAATCCCAGATGCTACTTCATGCGTACTTAGTAAATACGTACATATAGGGTGTTCCTGCGTATTTACTAAGTTCGCAAAGCCAAGTGTACATGCGTACTTGTAAGTTCACAGAGGCAAATACCCTTGTGTACTACGTAAGTACGGAGGGCATCTCCTCATGTGTACTTAGTAAGTACGCATGGCTAAACCATGCGTACTTATAAGTACGCAGAAAAGGTGAATCTGCGTACTTAGCAAAAAGTAGCAGCGTTCTTGACGGATCTTGAGGAGAATGCTCGAAAAGTGTTCGATATGAGAAATTGATGCTTCCAAAAGCTTAGAAATCATCTCCTAACAAACCCTTAGCCTTCCACACATCAAATGAAGCGATAAAAAACTCTAATTTAATGATGTTTGCAAGAAAAAAGTAGTGAACTTTTATAACTCAGACCTGCTCAAAAACCCTAAAAATTGTAACTGGAACACAAATCAACGAACACCGAGGCTCTGATACCAATTGTAGGTCCCGAGAGCCTCGTTGCACAGCAGAAAAACAAAGATCTGTTTAGTGATTTGTGTAGGAACAAATAAACGAGACAGAGAAAACATGAACAAACAAACAAGAGAATCGAACGATATGTAATCTCTAACAAAGAAGTCATCCCGTATTACAGACCACATACCGAAGGAGCACACATCTTTCGTCTACGCTCACGGTCTAAGGGCGAGAGAGCTCGTCCCGCCCAGACACCTCTCAACCTAGTTCCAGAGTTCCACCTATAAATGAAGACAAGTCTTCTATTTATAGGGGATGAAACACTTCTTGCGTACTTACTAAGTACGCAGGTGATCGGTCATGCGTACTTTCCAAGTACGCATGGTAAAAGCCTTGCATACTTATTAAGTTCGCGGGATCAATCTGGTGTACAAGCTAAGTACTCAGGAACACCCTCCTGCGTACTAGCTACGAACACTGATACATAGAATTTTATCTATAGTTAAAAAAATATGCTTCTACATCATGCATTCTATGTTACTATGTGCATGATAGTGTATTACTTGAGATGTTGTACTTGACAACTTTATTTAATGTTTAAATAAAAGGTAGGGATTATTGAATTCTAAAATGAATTAAAGCACATATGATTTTTATACAAACGAGGAGTATAAAAAGGTGTTGTAATAAGGAGTTTGTGTTAGTTAGTTGTTTGATGTGTTAATATTTACACATCTTTTTGGCACAAAACTTCGCTCATTTAACGATCAATTCTTGGTTATATTCAACGTTTAGACACTTATTTGCTTAATTTCCTGTTTTGTAGGTTTTTGTGAAGCTTGGTGAAAAAACAAGAAGTTCCAGGATAAAATGTGAAGTTTTAGGGTTTCTGTGATGTAGGCACGGTCGTGCCCCTATTTGGCACGGCCGTGCCAAGCTTGCAAACCCTAGGCACGGTCGCGCCCACATCTTGCACGACCGCACCAAGCCAAAATCCAAGGCACAACCGTGCCTTGGCTCCCCACGGTCGCGTGTCACCTCGTGAGTCTGAATAGTCGTACATCCTCGATCAGTGGTACCCAATGGAAGCTACGGATCGGTCAACCCTCTGTCACACGGTCGTGTTAAGACCTAGACACGACCGCGCCTTTATACCAGGCACGGTCGTGCCTTCTCTCTTGGCACGGTCGTGCTTCCCCTTTTCTATTTAAACAGAACTTAAACTCTCATTCAGGGCATCCATGGAGAAAGACCTACTGTTCCATCTCGTATCTTCCTTGTTCCAGCCATATTTCAAGCTTCTTGGAGAGGATACAACATCAAGAGGATCAACATACATCAAAAACAACGTCTAGGCTTGGAGGAGTGGTTTGATTCTTGTTTTCATATCATGTTTCTCACTATTTTTCGCTGCCTATTTGTAATTTTGGTGCTCATGATGAGCTAAAACTCTTGTTCACTTTGGTTTAGATGAAGTTTAGATACGTTTGACAACATTCATGGATTATTGGCAATTATTGTGTTAATGTTATGACAACCGTATGATTATTCTTTGATGGAATTATGTATTCAAGTATTTTGAGTTGTTTACAAGACTTGTATTGGTGTATGCCATATTATGTCGGAAAACTTGTGGTTTATGCTTATATTCATGGATTGGTGCATGTATTTATACTAGTTTATGGCATTTGACTAGGAATGGTGAATGAAGTCTTATTTATGAATCATTATATTTGTATGTGTAACCTTATGCTTATGTTTGGAAAGACAAAGTGTTTGTTATGATGTGTCATATTTAGTATTATGTTTATCTAGGAATTGTTGACACATCCTCCTAATTTATATAACCTTTATATGAACAATGTATGTTGAAGAAATGCATATTGTTGTCTAATTTAATCAACTTGAGGTGGGTAGTGTGTTGTTCATATTATCTTTCCAACTAGTTTTTGGATTAGTGTACCTTAATCGGAAGCTAGTTCAATCTTTATAAACATTGACATGATTATTAAACACGTGAGCTTCATTGTATGACTTTAGGTGGTTGGTTTGTGTAATTCAGGCTAGCTTTCCGAATGGTCATTTGATTAGATATCTTTGATGAGAATTTAGTCAATTTATGTTTCGTGTATTTGCCATGTTTTTATGCGTGTATTGAATGTATTCTAGATGGATTCGACACCGAAGTGATATTTTCTCCTTGATTGTTTGACTCGTGATTTTAGCTTAGTATATATATTTGCATGCTAGTTAATTAAAACAAACTCTTCAAAACATCTTTTACCCTTACTTGATTGAATCTTAGTTCCGGTTAATTATTGCATCCCACCGTGTCCACGGATTGATATCCAGTTCTTACCTTTACTATATTACTATCCGACGGGTACACTGCCCGGTGTGTGTATGATTAGTCTTAGGTGAAAACCCATTTTAAAACTCAAATTGTATAAAAATACTTATAATAACATATATATAGTTTACACACATCAAGTTTTTGGCGCCGTTGCTGGGACACGGTTTTGCGAGAATAATTGGAATTAATTTTTAGTCATTTAGTATATATTTGTGTGAATATCGTGTTTTCTTGTTTGTTATTTTGCAATTTTTTGTGGATAAATAGTTTGCATTTGTTATTTTTAGCTTCATTTGTATATATATACATTTCAGTTTTTATTCCGTTTTATTTTTTATTTTATTTTTCATTTTTTGTTCTTTTTATTTTTATTTCTATTTTTTATTTTTATAATCAAGAACTTCATCTTGGTTGATTGTTGTATCCTCAAAGCAGATCCGTACAGCGGAAATTTCTGTCTTAGGACTTTGTTCGCAGGCCTCAATCTGATTAATTTCGTGAGTATAATCATCAATCAAGTATGTTCTATCTTATAACTAGTTTGATTGAATGTAAATTTGGTTTTTAGCATATGTATGTAATTATTTTTATATTCATCAGTATCTTTTGTCATAACATAAAGTACCCACCTATTTTATTTTATTTTTGTCTAAATTGTGTTTTCTTTGTCCTAGGTTCGCGTATTTAAATCTAACTTGTCGTGCAGATCGTGTATGTTCTCAACTCCCGTCAAGGAGGTTCCTGAGCCGTCTTCCGAGCCGGAGCGTGATCTTCATCGAAGATTGCGAGCCCGTTCCCGATTTGTGGCCCGGTTACTCGAGTTTGACGAGGTTGTTGTTGACGAGGTAGAGGAGATGGCAAACGAGGATGCGGGTCAGACGCTTTCGGATTTTGGCAAACCGATAGGGCTTTGAGTCGAGCATCAATAGGCCTACGGTTGGAGCACATCAGTTCGAGATCAAATCCAGCATTATACAGATGGTGCAGAACATGTGTTAGTTGATGGCAAGGATCACGAGGATCCTAATACTTATTTGGCCGACTTTCAAAATTCGTGACGCTACCGACGATGTTATTCGGCTCCGGTTGTTCCCGTTTTCCTTACGGGATCGAGCCAAGGCTTGGTTACTGTCACTTCCCCCTAGGTCCATTAGTACTTGGGACCAGATGGCTGCTAAATTCTTGGAAAAGTACTTCCCTCCGGAGAAAACATCAAAGTTGAGGGCTAGGATTCTCTCTTTCCAGCAGGACGACAGGGAGATGATCTATGAGGCGTGGGAGAGATTCAAGGAACTGATGAGGAGGGTTCCCCACCATGGATTATTGAAGTGGCAGCAGTGTGAGACCTTCTACAATGGTCTAGAGATGACAGGGAAGCAGCTGATCGACGCATACGTGGGTGGAGACATTGGAACAAAGACACCCCAGGAGGCATATGACTTGCTAGAGAAGGTGGCATCGAAGAGCTACACTCAGCATACTTCCCGAGAGAGGACTCAGAGGCAGGGTGTCCATCAAGTGGATGGAATTACCTCTTTAGCTGCCCAGGTGGAAGCACTTTCCACCAAGATTAATCAGATGCACGTCCACAAGGCCCAGTCCTTGTGTGAGTTTTGTGGTGGGGCGCATCCCACGAGTGCTGGTCAGGTTGGGGATCAGGGAGCCCACGAGCAGGTTGATTTCATGTCCAACCAGAATCGTCCCTAGAATAATCCCTATAGCAACACATATAATCCGAGGTGGAGGAATCACCCGCATTTCAGTTGGAAGTCTGGCAACAATAGCCAGCAACCACCCGGATTCACTCAGCGCCCCCATTCCAGCATCAGTCCCACCAGTCTCAGGGACAGAGTTCCAAGTTTCGACCTCAGCAGGGCCAGTTTCAAGGCCAAGGTTCTAGCAGCGGTCCACCACCCACACCTGAGGGTAAATCTAGTTTGGAGGACATGGTTGCATGCCTACTTGCCAACTCAGAGAGTCAGAATCAGTTGGCAGAGAAGCAGAACCGTTATATGGAGGAGCGTTTTCACACGCATGAGACTGAGTTGAGGAATTAGAAATCTTCGATCCAGACCATAGAGAACCAGGTCTGGCAGATCGCGAAGCTTCTTTCTGAGAAACCGCTAGGTGGCTTGCCTAGCAACACTGAGCCCAATCCCAGGGCTCATGTGAAGGCCATCACTTTGAGGAGCAGTAGAGACACAGGAACGGATCCACAGGTTACTGTGCATGAGTCATCTGAGGAGGAAGTTGAGATTGAGATTCCTGATGTGACACCGCCGAGGGGTAAACCGGCGAGCACATCGCGCCCTCGCGAGCCTGTGAGAGATTACACTCCCGCCGTTCCATACCCATGCAGATTGAAGAAGCAGAAGATGGAGGAGCAGTATGGTAAGTTTCTAGGGTTGCTTAAGTAGTTGCATATCAACTTGCCATTTGTGGAGGCTCTAGCTCAGATGCCTAAGTATGCGAGATTCTTGAAGGATATCCTCACGAATAAGAGGAAATTGGAGGAGTTGTCTTAGGTGACGCTGAATGAGGAGTGTTCGGCGGTGATTCAGAACAAGCTACCAGAGAAGAGACGAGATCCGGGGAGTTTTACCATCCCCTGCTTGATAGGTAGCTTGTTGGTTAGCAACGCCTTAGCTGACCTTGGTGCTAGCATTAACCTCATGCCATATGCGGTCTTTGCTAAGCTTGAGTTGGGAGAACCTACACCGACACACATGAGTATCCAGCTGGCCGATCGCTCGGTCAAGTATCCGCGAGGGATAGTGGAGAATATGTTGGTTAAGGTTGATCGTTTTGTGTTTCCTGTAGACTTTGTGATTCTGGACATGGATGAGGATAAGAATGTCCCTATTATCCTAGGTCGACCGTTCCTGGCCACCACCAAGGCCCTGATTGATGTGTATTCGGGGAGGCTTACATTGAGGGTGGATGAAGAGGAAGTGACCTTTGATGTGGGGAGATCCATGCAACACACCCAGAATCAAGATGATTCACTTTACTTTGTTGAGGCTATTTATTCTTGTGTGAGTGATCATCTCTAGGACACAGCTGAGGAAGAGTCCCTGGACACCCAGATTGTAGGAGGGGAGACATTTGATCCGGTTGGTGAGGATCAGTTTGATGAGCATTTGCATAGCCAGGAGAGCTATGAGTTTTCCTAGTGTTCAGTGGTTTTGCGATGGTTGATAGAGAGTCTGAGCCGATTGAGCGGCCTTCTATTGAGGACCCACCACCTGTTGAGCTTAAGGAGCTCCCGAGCCATTTGGAGTATGCATTTTTAGATGGTGAGTCTCGATTACCTGTCATTATCGCCTCTGATTTGACGAGTGATGAGAAGGAGAGGCTACTGGAGGTGCTAAAGCAGCACAAGCAGGCTATTGCATGGAGGATTATGGACATTAATGGAATTAATCCCTCTTTCTGTACCCATAAGATCCTTATGGAGGATGACTACAAGCCCGCTGTGCAGCACAAGAGAAGGTTGAACCCGAACATGCAGGAGGTAGTGAAGAAGGAGGTGATTAAGTTACTTGATGCTGCTTTGATTTATCCCATCTCCGATTCACCTTGGGTTAGCCCGGTTCAGGTTGTCCCTAAGAAGGGAGGCATGACTGTTATCACCAACGAGAGGAATGAGTTGATTCCTACTCGTACAATCACAGGTTAGAGAGTTTGCATCGATTACCGCAAGCTCAATGATGCTACTCGGAAAGACCACTTTCCCCATCCGCTCATTGATCAGATGTTGGAGAGATTAGCGGGGGAAGATGTTCTATTGTTTCCTGGATGGCTTCTCTGGCTACTTCCAGATCCCGATTGCTCCTAAGGACCAGGAGAAGGCGACAATAACATGTCCCTATGGCACATTTGCTTATAGGCGGATGCCCTTTGGATTGTGTAATGCTCCGGCCACTTTCCAGTGTTGCATGGTGACCATTTTCCATGATATGATTGAGGACTCCATGGAGGTTTTCATGGATGATTTTTCTGTGTTTGGGAGTTCCTTTGATCATTGCCTCGGGAAACTGGAGAGGATGTTGGCCAGGTGTGAAGAGGCCAATCTAGTGTTGAACTGGGAGAAATGCCACTTCATGGTGAAGGAGAGCATTTTGCTTGGGCATAAGGTTTCACGCCCGGGGATTGAGGTTGATAGAGCTAAGATTGACATCATATCTAAGCTGCCCCCGCCGACTTCTGTGAAATTTATTCGGAGCTTCCTTGGTCACGCGGGGTTTTACAGGCACTTTATTAAAGATTTTTCTAAGATTGCCCGACCGATGACCCAGCTTCTTGAGAAGGAAGCCCAGTTCGTGTTCTCCGACGAGTGCTTCAGTGCATTCGATTTGTTGAAGGAGAAGTTGGTGAATACCCCTATCATGGTGGCTCCTGATTGGAAGCTGCCATTTGAGATCTTGTGTGACACGAGTGACTTCGCTGTTGGGGCGGTCTTAGGACAGAGGAGAGAGAAGCAGTTTCACCCGATTTATTATGCGAGCAAGACGCTCAATGACGAACAGGAGCATTACACCACAGCAGAGAAAGAGCTCCTAGCCGCTGTCTTCGCTTTCGATAAATTCCGGTCTTATCTCGTCCTATCAAAGACCATTGTATTCACCGATCATGCAGCCCTTCGGAACCTGTTTAGCAAACGGGATGCCAAACCCCGACTAATCTGGTGGGTTTTCCTGCTTCAGGAGTTCGACATTGAGATCCGCGATAAGAAGGGCGCGAAGAATGTCACAGCAGACCACTTATCCCGTCTTGAGTGCTCAGCTCCATCTGAACTTGTGGGGTCATCCATAAATGACAATTTTCCCCACGAGTTTCTCATGCACATACAGACACAGGATGAGGAGTGTCCATTGTTTCCTGATTTTGCAAACTTTCTTGCTTGTGGGATTGTGATTAAGGGCTTAACGCATCAGCAGAAGCGAAAGTTCTTTGCAGATGTGAAGCACTATCTTTGGGAGGATCCCTATTTGTTTTGAGTCGGAGCTGATCAGATTGTGCACAGGGGTGTTTTTGGAGATGAGGCACGTCAGGTGCTTAGACACTACCACGAGGGCCTGACAGGTGGACATCATGGAGCTACCTTGACCGTGAAGAAGGTCTTTGAAGCCGGTTTCTTCTGGCCTACCATCTTCCGGGATGCTCATGAGATGATCCGAGGTTGTGACGCTTGCCAGAGGGAGAGCAACATTTCATCAAGGAATGAGATGCCCCATAACAGCATCCAGATTTGTGAGATTTTTGATGTCTGGGGTATTGACTTTATGGGACCTTTCCCAGCTTCTCGTGGAAACCGGTATATCCTAGTCGTTGTTGACTACGTTTCTAAGTGGGCCGAGGCTCAAGCCTTGCCTACTAATGATGCTAGGATGGTTGTTCAATTTCTGAAGAAGCTGTTCTCTCACTTTGGTGCCCCCAAAGCCCTTATTAGTGACCGTGGGACCCACTTCTGCAACTCCCAGTTGGAGAAGGCTTTATCACGATATGGTGTGAACCGTAGATTCTCCACATCCTACCACCCACAGACCAGTGGACAGGTAGAGGTCACAAACCGGGGCATAAAGCGGATTATTGAGAAGACGGTTGGTCAGAACCGTAAGGATTGGTCGGATAGGTTAGATGATGCACTTTGGGCCTTCCGGACTGCCTATAAGACGCCTATTGGTACCACACCATTTAGGTTGATCTATGGGAAGGCGTGCCATCTTCCGGTGGAGTTGGAGTATAAGGCTTATTGGGCATTGAAGGCGGTGAATCTTGACTTGTTAAGCGCGGGTGAGAACAGTTCACTCAGATTCATGAGCTGGATGAGTTGAGGAATCACGCCTATGCAAACTCCACGATCTACAAGGAGCGCACTAAGAGTTTACATGACCGATGGTTGAAGGAAAAGAAGGAATTCCGAGTGGGTGGTCGTGTGTTGCTTTACAACTCTAGGTTGCGATTGTTTTTCGAGAAGTTGAAGTCCCGATGGACGGGTCCCTACACGGTTAAGGAGGTGTTTCCTTATGGGACCGTCGAGATTGAGCACGAAGATAGGAGGATCTTCAAGGTCAACGGTCATCGTCTTAAGCCATACGTTGATGGACCGGTTGACCTCCACCCCGTGGACAAATGAATTCTGAGACCTGAGTCTAGCTAACGACTCGTTAATAAACTTAGCCTGTTTCGGTATCATCTTTGGTAACAATTCTTAGATTTTGTTTCTATGTTTATCTTCTTATTTTTGTTTTTATTTTTTTTAGGATTTTATCATTTATTTTTGAGTTTAGGTGATCGGAACGTGTTTGGGATCAAGCGGACTTTGGTGAGTGATTGGGATGTCTCAGGTATGTTCTCTGAATTTTTAGGAATGTTAGTTTGGAAGAATCGCAGTCGGGTTGGGTACATGCTGCATAAAAATCATGTTTCTCTGTCTGCTGGGCAAGAGACACGGTCGTGCCTCTAACCTAGGATCAGTCATGCCTTAGCATTTGGCACGGTAGTGCCTCAGTGTTTGGAGGCGGTTTAAATTAATTTTCAAGGGCAGAACTTTTCATTCGCCTCCCCCAAACGACCCCCTACTTGCGATTCTCCCCACTTTCCGCCGCGTTGCTTCTTCTCCATAATCTAAGGTACGTTTCCGACCCCCCTTTTCTTTTGCGTTCGTATTTAGCCCAAGAATTTTAATCTAGAAATCTAAACTTTAGCTAGTTTTAGGTTTTGGTAATCTTTGCCCGTTTATTTTATGTTTGTAGTTAGTTTAGGTCATACGTGCTCCCTGGGATGCTAGGCTAAGAAAACCCCCTTCATAAAACATGTTTAATTGGCGAAAATTTGAAATCTGGAAACCCTAATATGGGTTGAGCACGGTCGCGCTCAGGACCAGGCGCGGTCGTGCTCGGCTTTTGAATCCTAGGAGGACTTGGTTTGGTCAGGCGTGGCCGTGCCTCTGTCGAGCACGGTCATGCCTCTTGAATTTTGCCTTAGCGCGGTCGTGCCCCGCACCTGGTGCGACCGTGTTGTAAAGAAATTATGCCCGTGGTCGGCCACAGCGCGGCCGTGGGCTTGGATTATGGCCCAGGCGCGACCGTGCCCCTTCATAACTTGGGTCAGAAACTTCATAAATTCAGTCTAGCGTCTTCATAACTGTTCTGATTTCATTTTTGTTGTCTTGCAGATGGCAGGCAACCGGGATCACCCATACCTTGAGTTTGACTTGAATGAGCATGAGTACGAGGCTCGTCTGGATGTTCTGTGGCCCCGCAGAGGCCGGATTTTAGCCGCTCGTCGTTTAGAGCCGGCTGCTATAGACGCCATCGGTCAGCGGGACCGGTGGAACAACCTCGTCACCGCCCCGTTGCGCCGTTTGTTTAGACTTCACGCTATACAGTATGTTGAGCTTGTGATGGAGTTTTTCTCCACTTATGAGTTCGATTATCCTTGCGCGGACCTAGAGCTGCCCGAGACGATTAGGTTTAGGCTAGGAGGGGAGTGGCGAGTGATGTCCGTCGCCAGACTGAGATATTCACCGATGGTATCACCGAGTTCCGGACAGAGGAGGACAAGGATCAGTTCTGGCACGAGTTTGGATTTGGGATGTACGATTCGAGTCTGACCAAGGCTTTGAGCCTTCGGGATCCGCTGCACAGTGTTCTTCATCGTTGTATTGTTTATTCGATTTCTAGGAGAGGTCAGGGGGAGACAGTAGGGAGCTGTTTTACCTGTTTTGCCTGGTACGCCCCTGCAATCTTGCGCATTCTATCGCGAGGTACTTGGTGAACAGCTCAGGGCGCGATGTTACCAGCGCTATTTGTGGAGGTCACTTCGTGACCAAGCTGGCGAGGCACTTTCAGTTGCTGACCGATGACTTGATAGGGACCTGACCCCTGTGGCAGAGATCGTCGTGATGACCGTGCAGACTCTGAGAAACATGCACGTAGCTCGTCGTGGCGTAGGAGGGATTAGATTGGTAAATAGATGGGGACGGACGTGGGATCTAGACCGTCCGAGTCTCGATCCAGATCTTGTACAGGCCGAGGCCGTCGCCGCTGCCCATCAGGCACACGCCGCTCAGCAGGAGCAGGAGTAGGGGCACGAGCATCATGAGCCCGACCAGCCGCCTCCTCCGCCTCCGCCGCCACCACCGCCTGCGGTTGTCATTCCACATGACCTCTTCTTGCGTTACTGGACCTGGCAGTATGAGGTACAGTGCGCCGCTGCTGCTGCTGGCGGGGCACCATACGTGGTTCCCCTCCCATTCTTTATGCAGCCGGAGCAGCAGCTCGAGCAGCCACCACCATCTCCACCGCATCCTCAGTCACCACCACCATCTCCATCGCATCATCAGTCACCACCACCATCACCACCACCAGCAGGAGGAGAGGGAGGCGGGGTCGCCGACATCGACCTCAAGGGCATGCAGTGGGAGTAGTACCTCCCATTGCCTTCTGGTATCATTTTTGTGAGTTGTACTTGGTTGTATGTTGTACAAACTCTTTTATCGCGCTTCGGTGTTTCTGTTATTCTTTTGTTGTACTTTTGTTTCCTTGTACTGTTATATATCTTTGTCTTTACATTTCTGTTTATATTTTGGCTTGATGTTACAGATCAGTGCTTGATGTTGTTAGTCTTAATTAGATCTTGGAATCGTGGAACCAATTGGAAAGTCATTGTTGTGGGTGGGCTTTTTGCGTGTACCATGATCGACACGAGGGAAGTTTCAGTTCTCCCTTCACACTTCATTTCATTGCATTCCATTTTGCTTTGCATGTTTTTTTGTATACATTGAGGGCAATGTATGTTTCTAAGTGTGGGGTTGGGTCTTTATTCTTTGCTTTACATTATTTTTTGTTGTACATTGAAGGCAATGTATGATTCTAAGTGTAGGGTGGGAATTTATTCACTCGATGTTTGTCCTTTTGAGCATTTTATCACTTCAATTTTTTTGCAAAATCTTCCTTCATAATATTTATTGACACTAAATCAGTTTTATAAAATTGAAAACACAAAAATATAATAAAAGTTAACCGTTTAGCATTCACAATTTTTAGTAAATAATAGAGGTTTGATTTTTCGAAAGCAATTGAGATAGAAATTCCATCAAGTCAAACCCAATTTTTTGTGATAACCATGAGTTTTAGTGGGCTAAACGAATGAATTGCATGTAACCTTTTTCTTACACCCATTCCTTTCCGTTTCAGTGAGTTTATTTTTGAGCCTTGAGAGCTTTAGACACTGTTTGCTCTCGTTTTTGCGGGTTTGAGTGTGTCGGATGTTTCATGCTTATTAGAACTTGCTTTTAATATACATTTCGAAATCATGAACATAAATATTGCATAAAAATGATTGAGGCATTAGGATAAACCTCTTTGTTAGCCTTTTATTTTTTAATTTTCCCCTTCATCCGAACACATCCACTAGTTAGCCACGTTGAGCCTATCCCATGTTTTTCTTTTATTACCCACATTACACCGCCATTAACCCTTCATTAGCCTTATTGTTCATTTATTTTACTTTTTGCCCGTGTTACGGTCAGCTAATGTTAATTTTATAGCTCTTATTTTGTTGTAATCTTCAAATTCTTGAGAAGTTTTTAGCTAAGGAAAGATGCATATTAACTTAGTTCCCTTCAAAAGAAAAGAAATAGTGTAAAAAAAAAGTCACCAAAAATTAGGTGAATTATAGCCGATTAGAGCAATTTTGTGAGCAAAGATGGAAAGAATTCGGTTATTAGCTCTTATCTATACGAAAGTATTAGTTAGTTTATTTTTCTTATTAGAAGTTGTTTCAATTTTTGAGTTAGCATAGCCGCCGAATTTTTAACCATTTAGCCATTTGAAAATCCCACTTCCTTACCCTTAGCCATTGCCAAGTTACAACCCGTTTAAAGCCCTCTTGATTTGTGCTTTGTTTCATGTTAGTTGGTAGAGATTTTATCTTTTAGCAAGCTTATGATTTATGCATGATTCATTGTCTTGGCATTTGAGTGTTCTATACATACTCCATTACTTGTATGATCATATATATTCCCCAGTGTGTGTGAACATTGTGAGACGCATAAAGTTGCATGCTAATGATTTCCTAGGCATATTCATTTGCTTATTCGGTTGTCACTTCATTGGGCTCATTGGGTTTCATTTAGTTAATTTTGCATTTCTTGAAAATCTTTTCAAACCTTTATAAATTTATTAATGCTAACGGTTTTCCGATTTGATCCATAGTGTCATTGGAAGTTTTGTTTTAATTTGATGTCATGCTTGAGGACAAGCAATGTTCTAGTGTGGGGTTGTTTGATGTGTTAATATTTACACATCTTTTTGGCACAAAACTTCGCTCATTTAACGATCAATTCTTGTTTATATTCAACGTTTAGAAACTTATTTGCTTAATTTCCTGTTTTGTAGGTTTTGGTGAAGCTTGGTGAACAAACAAGAAGATTCCAGGATAAAATGTGAAGTTTTAGGGTTTCTGTGATGGAGGCACGGTCGTGCCAAGCTTGCAAACCCTAGGCACGGTCGCGCCCACATCTTACACGACCGCGCCAAGCCAAAATCCAAGGCACAACCATGCCTTGGTTCCCCACGGTCGCGTGTCACCTCGTGAGTGTGAACAGCCGTAGGTCCTCAAACAGTGGTACCCAATGGAATCTACGGATCGGTCAACCCTCTGTCACACGGTCGTGTTAAGACCTACACACAACCGCGCCTTTGTACCAGGCACGGTCGTGCCTTCTATCTTGGCACGGTCGTGCCTTCTATCTTGGCACGGTCGTGCCTCCCCTTTTCTATTTAAACAGAACTTAAACTCTCATTCAAGGCATCCAGGGAGAAAAACCTACTGTTCCATCTCATATCTTCTTTGTTCCAGCCACATTTCAAGCTTCTCGGAGAGGATACAACATCAAGAGGATCACCATACATTTAGGGTTTAGGGTTTAGGGTTTAGAGTTTAGGGTTTAGGGGTTTAGGGTTTAGGGTTTTTTTGGTAAAGGGCAGTGCCCAGGTAAATATTATTAAAATGAATAGAGAGAAAACAAACAAAGTGCATTTCTATCCCTGGACATGTACCAAGGAAGAAACCATAAGCAAAACAAACTAAAACAAACCAAACTAAACAAGCAAACTAATCCAACCGATCTAAAAGTAATCTAAGAGACACCCGTAGACATCATTTTTGCTGTTCCATCCGTTTCTGACTCAACTTCCTCCCCATCATCTTTGATCAACGAATAGTAGTACTCTTTTAAATCCGTAGACCATGTCTTAAAAACATCTGGGTCAGGGATGGTTTTTTCTTTAACATACCTCATGGCGAACTTTTTCAATGTAGCATTTAACTTTGGGAAACCATCATCAATCTGGTTGACATCATCTAAAGCCTCAAAGGGGTTAGAAACCGTCACTCGGGTCACATTGGGCCTAGCACGGCCCAGAGGTTTGCTTGGGCCTGGTTTACTAACATGAAGACTTGGGATTTGCACTCTAGGTTTTGGGCCATTGTTTTTCTTCTTTTTCTTTGTCACTTTAATGAATCCATCTTCCATTATATCTTTTCCCTTTGTTCTTGCAATTCGAGGATCCACACAAACCGGATCAACAACCCGTGGTTCAACCCGTGGTTCAGCAACAACCCTTGGTTGCGGGGGAGGAGGTTTATGAATATCCTCATTATGGCCAAACACACCACATTTCCTGCATAGGGGTGGTTTCCATCTGTATACTAAATCAAGATAGGCAACTTTACCCGGAAGATTTCTGCGAGAAGGGAAAGAAACTTTTACCCGGTCCGGTAGTCCATTAGAAGCATTCGCATCCACTAGCACACGTGCATAGTTCATCGGGCCCTCTTTTTTTTCGCATCTTTCATAAGTAACGTGATCCATCAATAAAGGTTTCCCAACACAACTAGCAATTTGACCAATGTTTCCTCCATTCCAAAGACACAACGGTAGATCCTTTATACCCACCCAAACTGGAACCTTTTGCAAATCCGGTTTAGACAAGATAGTATCAGGTTCCCAAACTTGCAAAACCAAGGGGACATTTTGCACTAACCATGGATTTCTATCTAGAACCTGCATCATGCCATCCTCAGTATCGAATTTGAAAAAGAAAAAACCTCCCCGATTCATATTGATCGACTTCAACCCATACTTGTGCCACATTTTAATAACATTTTCTTTCACCACTTGGAACGGCATATTAGTACCCACAAAGTACCCATATAATTGAGCACTATAATTATTGAAACTTTTTGCCATAAAATGACTATTAAGATTAACTATTACCTCCCCAGTCTCATCTCGTTTAGGCGGGTCATAGCACAATCTTCCTTCCCCATCCTCTACTGTTTTGCCTTCCAACAATTGTTGAAACAAATCCAAGTTCCAATACTTAGCTCCGTGGATCGGGTCATAATCCGGCATGTCGCTAGGAAACTGTAATCCATTAACCTCATTCCCAACAAATGGATATTGTCTTGAAGATGAGTCCGTCTTTGAGCTACTGGCCGAATTCATCACATTTAATGGGATAGGTTCACTCATATAGCCTTGTGGCATGGGTTTAGGGTTTAGGGTTTAGGGTTTAGGGTTTAGGGTTTAGGGTTTAGGGTTTCTCCTATTTGTTGGGCCGAGGTTGGGGATAGTCAACTGACAGGTCCGGTGCTTCCGTCCATAAAGTGCTTCGGCCCAACAAATAGTGCTTCAAATGGAGCTGCCTTGATGCTAGTGTGATAGTTGTTGTTGTAGGAGAAATCCACCAACGGTAGGTGAGACTCCCAAGTGTTACCGAAATCGATCACACAAGCTCGTAGCATGTCCTCCAGAGTTTGGATAGTACGTTCAGTTTGGCCATCAGTTTGAGGATGGTATGCTGTGCTCATATCTAGACGCGTGCCTAATGCTTTATGCAATGACTGCCAGAAACGGGAAGTGAGTCGTGCATCAGGATCCGAAATAATGGAGATTGGCACTCCGTGCCAAGATACTACTTCTTTTAGGTAAATCCGAGTAAGCTGTTCCATCTTATCGGTTTCCTTGATGGCTAAGAAATGGGCGGATTTTGTTAAACGATCAATGATTACCCAAATGGTATTGCATCCAGTAGGGGTTCGGGGTAATTTGGTGATGAAATCCATGGATATTTGTTCCCATTTCCACATGGGAATTTCTGGTTGCTGCAGGAGACCGGATGGTTTTTGATATTCAACTTTGACCTTCGCGCAGGTCAGACACTTACTAACATAGGTGGCTATATCGGCCTTCATCTTCGGCCACCAATATAGTACTTTTAGATCATGTTACATTTTATCAGAACCCGGATGAATGGAGTAACGAGATTTATGAGCTTCATCAATGATTAGTTCCCTTAAATTTCCGAACACTGGAGTCCATATTCGTTCGACAAAGTAACGAATTCCGTCAGATTTTACTTCAAGTTGTGCTTCCATGCCGCGAGTACCTTCTAACAGTAGGTTATCTTCTTTCAAGGCTTCAAGTTGAGCACTACGGATTCTGTCAGGCAATCCAGGGTGAATAGTAAGTTGTAATGCTCGAACTCGTTTGGGTTTTGTTTCCTTTCGGCTTAGTGCATCAGCCACAACGTTAGCTTTACCCGGATGATACCGGATCGTACAGTCGTAATCATTTAAAAGTTCAACCCAACGACGTTGTCGCATGTTCAACTCCTTCTGCTCGAAGATATGATGGAGGCTCTTGTGGTCGGTGTAGATGGTGCATTTGGTACCGTACAAGTAATGTCTCCATATCTTAAGTGCAAAAACTACTGCTCCCAACTCTAGGTCATGAGTGGTGTAGTTTTTCTCGTGAACCTTTAACTGACGTGAAGCGTATGCGATTACCTTTTTGCGTTGCATTAAGACACAACCCAGACCTTGAATAGATGCATCACAATACACCACAAAATCATCGGTTCCTTCCGGAAAAGCTAAAATAGGTGCACCGCAAAGTTTCTGTTTGAGGTGCTGGAAAGCTGATTCTTGGTTATCGCCCCAATTATAGGCTTTTCCTTTTTGATTTAGGGAGGTGAGAGGTTGCACAATCTTTGAAAATCCTTCGATAAAACGACGGTAATATCCAGCCAATCCCAGAAATTGTCGCACCTCAGTCGGAGTCGTCGGTGCTGCCCAATTCTTGATGGCTTCTATTTTGGACGGGTCGACATGTATCCCTTTTTCATTTACCACATGCCCTAGAAACTGAACTTCTCGAATCCAAAATTCACATTTGGAAAACTTAGCATAAAGTTGCTCTTGCTTAAGTAGTTCCAAAATTAGACGCAGATGTTTCTCATGTTCTTCCTCGTTCTTGGAATAAATAAGGATGTCATCGATGAAAACAATAACAAACTGGTCAAGGTAAGGCTTACACACACGGTTCCATGTGTCACTGCCTGATCGGTCAATTTGTGAGCAAGTCTGATGGTCTGTTGAATGGTGGTAGGGTTGGATGAGGTCACCATGCTTTGAATCTGAGGTACCAAACCTCCAATGTATAGTTCAATCCGTTTGTAATCCGGAGTCACCATGTGTGGGCACATGGTAGCAAGTTCGTGCGAACGGGTGGTGTAGAGTTCAATTTCTGAACCTTCCATCTTAAGGTTCCAGAACTCTCCTTCTAGCTTTTGAATTTCATCTCGCGGGCAGTATTCCTCCTTCATCATTGCTTTAAATTCCTCCCACGGGAGTCCATTTGCCATTGCTAGTCCCAACATTTGCACTTGGGCATTCCACCATGTTAGGGCCGGGACTTCTAAGGTTCCAGCAGCAAATTTCACTTGGTTAGCCACGGGGCAGTTGCACATGGCTATTACTGACTCAACCTTCTCAAACCAGCGAAGTAATCCAACGGCTCCTTCAGCTCCACTAAAGGTGTGGGGCTTGCAGTCCATGAATGCCTTGAAAGTAAAGGCTGGCTGTTGATTTTGCTGATTTTGTTGGCCTGGATTTAGAAATACAAATTGAATTAGAATTATAGAGTTTAGAAAGATGTTCTTAGGAGAAGGATTGACACTACTAGTCAATAGTTAAAGCATTTACCTGCAGCATTCTGTGATGCTAGGGCCTCTGCCACACTATTGTTTATCAAAGCTGCTAGTTCTGCTGCCGTCATGTTGATGGTACCACGACCACCGGCACGGCCTCCTCGTCCTCTCCCAGACATGATTCTTCACAATCACAAATGAAAAACAGTGAGGAATATATCGCATATTAAACATTATTCAGGTACGAGTAAGGAGATACAACATCTAATATTTTGAAAATTAAATAAATTGTAAGGCTACAAAATAAATAACTCAAATATTAAACTTCTCATGCTTTTATGGGATGGGAACAACCTTACCCATCTAGGTTTGAAAAGAGAAATAACATAAGCAAAAACAAACATGAAAAGGGAGGTAGGTTAGGAAGATCCTCAAACATCCTCGTCATCAGAAGAGACGTATAACTATGCATCATCAATCTCCATCGGCTCTTCCTCAGCTGGTTCTCCCTCTAAGGGCTCCTCCTCGAAAGGCTCCTCTTCAAAGGGCTCCTCCTCAAAAGGCTCCTCCTCAAAGGGTTCCTCTTCATCATCAGATACTGGAATGTCTTCCGGGTGTACGGCCGCTTGCAGTTGGGCTTCCAAATGAGTCACCCTCTCTTGAAGGCCTTCAGCAGTGTGGTTTGCCACATGTAGCTGAGCTTCCATAGCAGCTAATCTCTCCAGAACTCCTTGCATATCATCATTCATAGTGTCAGCCCTCGTCTCTAGGTGTGCCACACGATCCACTAAAAGGTTGTGGACATGGTCCGTTGCAGCCAATTCGGTAGTCAAATGTTCTATTCCTACCCTATTCTTCTCTACTTGGGGTCCATTCTCCATGAGTTTAGGTATCTCCTCGGTGGCATCTTGTACAAAACTTAACTCCTTCAGCATATAAGATACAAATGTTACGAAAGCTTGTTCCATGGTGAATGGTAAGCTAGGCCGTGTAGATGATGAAGATGTGGATCCAAAGTACGGTGATGGAACATCTCCCATTTCGATCCACCTTTGGATTATATGTGGGTACATATCCCAATTGAGAGCATAATCCAATGCTCGTGAGTTGCTCGGTTCGCCTTGATCAATTGAGGTAGTCCGACGCCTTTTAGGCTCCGGGGATGAGGGTACAGGTGCCTTATGCCCTGATGTGTTAGGTGATGGAGGTGGGGTTGACGACATGATCCTGCAACATTATGTATAAGTACCAAACATCCAAATGACATGTAACTAATGTGTAAGGCTATAGTCTAGTATGAAATCCTAGTTCTCTATAACCAATGTCTCTGATACCAATCTGTCACACCTCCAATTTCAACTAACGGAGTATTACCGTTTGGGAAGTGACAAACCAGGATCTCAGACACTAGTTACATTGAACGACTCTACATGGGACTCAAAATGAAAATATCTTTTTAAATCAGAGTATCAATGCGGAAGCGTAAAGAAAGTAAATGCGCAAAATACACGCGCCCAAAAACCAAAGTCCAAAAGTCTCAAAAGTCCAAACCAAACAAACCAAACAAAGTACAATATAATAATTTAATCAACATAAATAGGCACAAAGCAAAGCAGTTGAATCCCATGCATGCCCTAACGTGCACCTGTGTCTTAGCTTAGCGTCCTGAGAAAACATGTAAGAAAAAGTGTCAACACGAGGTTGGTGAGTTCACAAGTTTCAATATATAAATAAACGTTTACCAGATTTATTGTACAATCAACATATATACCAATGAGTAGCTAACCCATGTTCATGTTTGCTATTACGCTCGCAACCGTAAACTAACTGTTTGTATTGCCTCCCACCATGTCTATCAACCACGGTGCACGTTTAGGTCAATATTGCACCCGTTCGATATCCAATCGTGTTAGCGCGACTAACGCGGGTGAGGTTTATCAAACCCAGTAGTACTACCCAACATACCTCGCTATATTCATATTTAAACGGTTCGATGTGAGGACTTTTATGATAGAGTTTACACATAGTCATAACAATTGATATAAAATGAAGTACAAAAATCAAAAGAGTTTGTATCATGTTTTCTCCCCCAGTTTAAAAGCAGTAAAAAGGGGCCGTGAAACTCATCTACTTGGCGTTGAAGGTAGTTCACACTAGAAGTAAGTTTGGAACCACGGGTGTAAGTCTCAAAAGACCTACGAATGTCCTAGAATTATAAATATATAAATTAGGAACGATAAAGGAAATTGTGACCGTGACAAGGAAAGAACGTCTTAAAGAACCGCTCTAACAAACGAGAGTGGACGAACGTGTCCACGGGTTTAAGAATTACCTTACGCGAGTTCCTCATAAATAATTATATATATATATATATATATATATATATATATATATACGAGTGGTTAACATAACTAATTATTTAGTCTTGATTGGTTCACGGTGTTATATAAAAATGGTTTGAAATAATATAAATATATATTATTTAATAATACGAGTCACAATTCAAAAATAATATAAACATATTATTTTACACGCGTTTACGGTTTAAAAATAATATAAATATATTATTTTTTTTACTTATTAATAATAAAAGTGCACAATTTATAAAAATAGTTATAATTTATAAAAATAAACAAAATATTTAAATCCCGAGCCTATGGGTTGCTTTCCGGTTTAAAACCCATTTATATAATGATATAATATTAAAAGATTTGATTTCTATTAATTTAATATTCCAGAAAATCATTTAAAAAAATGTGGGAGCCCGGCCTCGAACCCGGGTCTCTCCCACACAGACACATCGCTTTAACCAGTCCGGCCGCTAGGCTATCGCGAACATTATCAGTTTCGAATAGTTTTAACACCCAAATCAGGTGGGTTTCCCTCCCATACACACACCGGTTCGAAACCCTTCCCCACCCGTCGATTTCGACCACAAACAACCCAAGGGTTATAGGGGTTTCATTCATCAGTAATTAACGAATCTGAGATTAGGATTTAATTGCAAAAAAAATACATTTGAATCGTTTAATTACAGATTAAAAAGACGAAACTCTAGAATGTGAACCCAAAATCAATTCGATCAAATCTGATAATGTTAAGTATTGAAATCATAGGGCTTTCGCTATATAAAGGATTTCGAATCTATTGATATAAATTAATTGCATTGAGAACGTGTCTAGATTAGGATTTTATTAAATCGGTTTATAATGAACCCTAGGTTCTGGATTTTTATAAATTCGATGTTCAAAGATTAAATTAGCCTAGGGGTTTTAATAAACAAAGGATTTCGAACATGACAGTGTGATTGAATTTGATGGAGGTTGAGTTTAGGGTCGAAAGCCCCAAATCGTATATGAACGAACCCTAGATTACTGTTCTTGTTAAGACCGATGTTGTAAGCCTTAATTGACATAGGGCTTTCCATTAGGAAGTAAAAACGAAGGTGTAGATGTAAATCTTTACCAGAATCGAGTTGCAATTGATGGAGATTGAGCAAAATAGGTCCGACGGTGACTTGATCGTTCTCCGGCAATACCTGCTGTGACTCCGGCCAATCTTGTGTGTGTAAAAGTTTCTCTGAGACTCGTACGACGTGTGCAGGGGTTCAATTACGAGGAAAGTAAACGAATTGATGCGCATTTGACAGAAATCGAAGAAGGTATCGACGGTTATGAGTTGAATACTCATAATTGAGTTTAATTCAATTAAAGCCGGTGTTTAATACCTCAATGATTATCGAAACTGTTAAAGTCGCTTGTATCAATTACAAGTTTAAACTGATTTCGGTTATAAAATACGAATTGGGATTAAATTTGAATCAAATTTGCAAGGTTTGACTTTTTAAAAGTCAATCAAGAACAAGAACTTCCAAATTTTGACTTTCAGAGTCAACTTAAATGAAATTGAGTGAAATACAATTTAATCCCTGTAGTTTGTATTCGGATATTGATAGGATTAGTCCTTGGGGTTAGATTTGCTTAACGGGGTTAAGTTTTTAATAAGAAACTTAACAGAATGGTTAACGGGGTTAGGTTTCTAACAGCAAGTTAACGGAATTTACTTACTGAGTTAACCCGAAAAGTCGGGTTGTCACACATCTTATTCTGGATCTTCCACATCATGCTATAAGGTTGACTTTGACTCCGATGTCAAAACGTATCTTTAGTGACTGTACAAAGGTTAAACAGCAGAATGCTGCTTTGATTCCAGTCAATACTCCACTGTTTGGGCACTTAATCAATCCTGAATATGTTGCACCACCTAATGACAACTGGTTTCATCCTAATGAACTTGCTCAAGCTCAAGGCGTTAATGTTCCAGCACAACAACAACAGCAACAACAGCAACAACCACACCAACCTGCACAACAACAACAGATACCAGTTCCACAAATACAAGTTCAACAACCATAAATACAAGTTCCTGTACAACCTCAAATTCCTATTCCTGAACAAGTTCCTATTCCACAAGCTGCAGTTGATATTCCGATTCAGGAACCAGTTCAAGAAGAGGTCGTTCATGACCCTAGTCAAGATCTAGGAATGAACATGGATGATTTTGTTGATGATGATGTGAACTCACCCATTCATGAACAAGAAGGGAATGTGGTGACAGAAACTGACCAATTCAAGTGATACAATATCATCTGATGATGACAGCCCTGATTCTGATGAATCTAGGGATTTTTCTCCAGGTGATTATGAACGGTTGGCTGCTATTCCACTAGCTAATGCTGGAAAACGCATTAAATCTCAAGCCAGACGACCACGACGCAAGTCTGTTCGGGATCCTCCTTCCGGATCAGTACTTGGAAAATGATCTTTGGTCGATGAGAGTTCTGACACTGATAGTGACTTTAATCCGGATCCTACACGTCCAAAGTTAATGTCTGCATCGATTGCTGCTGCAAAATCTTCTCAAGGAGCTGAGGATGCAAATTTTGTTGCTTCTCTGATCATTACTCCTCCACGATCTAAGGATCCATCTCCAGTTCATACTCCTGTTCCTCCAGTCATTCCTACTACTTCAAGTCCTTCTATTCCACAATCAACAGCTGGTCCGTCAAAGCCTTCTGATTCTGACAGGATTACTTTCCTCGAATCTCAAGTGCTTTCTCTACAAACACAAGTAAACTCTCTTGTGTCTATTGATTCACAACGGCAGCTGGTGATTCAGACTCAAGCTCAACAGATTGCTGATATGCAAGCATTGGTGTCCAAACTCGTTCAGCGTCTTGACGCTCAGGGGGAGTTGAGGATACCTGATACTTGTCACACATAGTCAATTCAAAGACGTGATGATGACGACGATGATCCTGCTGGAAATATTAAGGGTGATCATCAATACACTGACGCTAGTCCTATATCTAGAGTTCAGGGGGAGTCGACATCACAATCTCTTGAAGGAAACAAAGACAAAGATACTTCTGGTACTAATGACGAAGAAATTATGTTATTAGAATTCTTTCAAGACTCAGAAGAAGAGGAAGCTGAAAAGATTGAATGTCTTGATGACATTGACGATTTATTCAATGACATGGACGAAGATATGTCAGATACTGAGATAGAAGAAGGAGAAATAGTAGAGATTGAAATAGAGAAAGATAAAGACAGTGTTACCTATGAAGGTTGTGACGGTCTTAAGGTGCTGTATAACTTCATCCAAGAGGATGTTGTTCCTGAGTTCTCTTATGACGGAATAAGTGACTCTATGGACTCTTTTGAAGACGTCACACTGCCTGATGATACAGCCGAATCAAAGATGGATACTGATGATGAGAATCTTCAATTCAATAAGGGTGCTGAAACTGAAACTACTCACACTGAGTCTCCAAAGATTAATGAAGAACCTGTGATGTACAGAGATACAGGGATGACACGAGAACAGTGGAGAGAAGTTGTAAATAGTTGGATGAAGGTGCTACCCAAGTCTCCAGCACAACCTGCTCAGAAAGAGAAATATGTGAATAAAGAGCAGTGTGTAGGAAGGATCATAAGTTGGTTCTATGATGGTGAATCAAAAATATTTGCAATAAAACGATCTGATGGTGTTCAGTACTTAAAGCCAAGGATCAAATATTTTTCAATACCTTGCCTAGGTGTGAAATAAATGGTATAGCTTCAAAGCCACTCATAAATAGATCGAAGAATGGTTTGGCTGATGTGATAGCAAACCTGATAAAGAAAGAAGGAAGTTCGGGTAAGTATGAACGGCTGAAACCACAGAAGGGAAAGAGAGAGAAGAACACAGATCCTAAGACTGGGAAAGTAACCTGGAGATACAAGTATAGACCAGTGCATGCTATTCACAAGATACCATTAAAGAATGTTCCTCAAGACTTTCTTGGGAATATGAAATGGTGGTATGTTGATGTTAATACTGGTGAAGCAAGGGTTGAAGATAAAGATAATAAGGTCATTGTGTGTTTCTATAACGCAATGAATCTTATTAATTTTTCAAAGAAAGATCAGAGGACGCTGCGAAAGAATGAGATTATGTATACTGATGAATGGAGAGAACAAGGTCTACAGTACAAAAGAGTTTAGGAGATATGCAGAAGATACGGTGTGCATGCTGGAAGCAGACTACCAGACAACTGGAAGAGCTCAAGTTAAAGACTAAAGACAAAAGATCAAGCTATTGTCAAGGGGGAGTCTGTTAGGACATAGATTTGTAATGACAAAAGCTTGTAATAGTTAGATTTTATGTCTTTGTGTTTTTGATATGTAATTGTTTAAAGTTGCTAAGTGTTTTTGCATGTGTGCGTAGAGGCTAACTTGTTAAGTTCGCGTGGTCTATCAGAGGCGAACTTAATAAGTTCGCTTAGGTCTAACTGAGGCGAACTTGTTAAGTTCGCTTAGTCTGTTTCAGGCGAACTTAATAAGTTCGCTTACAACAGGTTAGTTTCTATATATATGTGTTTACAGAGTCATTAGACAGGACAGATTAGAACAGAACATAGAGAATGATTTGTCTGATTGAGTCTGTAAACCATTGTGAATCTGAATATATTTGAGAAGTTTATTTACACGTGTTTGATTAAATGCCTAAAACAATAAAATGGTGGAAATTAGAATGATTTGCAATGTTTACTTGATTAACATGGTATGTTATGGAATTTTAACTAGGGGGCATAAGTTTATGATAAACCTATTTGATGTTATTGAATGCACATGTGAAATTGGGTTCAATTGGATAAAAAGGAAGGATAATCTTTCAAACGGCTCAAATGGGTGAAATTTGATAACGCATCATTAATAACACATGTAATGAAGTGGATAAATATCCATGTGTTTGGATGAAAGGAATATCCACATTATGTGTTCTAATTGTTTGAAAGATTGACTTATTGTCAAGATAGGTGTGACATAGCTTGGATGGCAACAGGTCAAATGGGTGACTAGGTGATAACACTCCTACGGGCAAAGGTGAGTGACTCTAACTATATTGGTTGAAGATAGCAGGTTGGGTGATTATTAATATTTCATGTGTAGGTCCCGGGAGTCTCGTTGCACAACGGAAAAACAAAGATCTGTTCAGTTATTTGTGTGGCAACAAAGAAACGAGATAGAGAAAACATGAACAAACATACAAGAGAATCAAACGATACGTAATCCATAACAAATAAGTCATCCCGTATTACAGACCACATACCCAAGCAGCACACATCTCTAGTCTACGCTCACAGTCTAGGGGCGGGAGAGCTTATCCCGCCCGGACACCTCTCAATGTAGTTCCAGAGTTCCGCCTACAAATGAACACAATTATTCTATTTATAGGGGGTGGAACACTTCCTGCTTACTTACTAAGTATGCAGGTGATTGGTCATGCGTACTTGACAAGTACGCAAGGCAAAAGCCTTGCGTGCTTACTAAGTTCGCGGGACCAATCTGGTGTACAAGCTAAGTACTCAGGAACTCCCACCTACGTAATAGCTACGTACACCGATACATAGAATTTTATCTATAGTTACAAAAACATGCTTCTACAGACTCCCTCTTAACTATAGCATCAAATTCTATTTATCTCTAACATTGATAAACATCATTTTACAAAGAATGTCCTAACAGACTCCCTCTAAACTAATGACATCAAGTGTCTTCTGGCGAGACTTGATCTTTTGGCATTCCACTTGAGATCTTCAAATCTTCAAACTTCAGTCTTCAGTTGCCGAGTGATTTCACAAACCCGACTCCCTCTTAACTGTAGCTTTCATTGTAGACCAAACCAAGTGCTTCAATAAGAATCAACTAACCTAACACACCTCATTGTAGTTCTGCCTCTCAACAGTAGCTTGCTCCAATCTGACTTAGGAATCTGAGTCTGACAATGTCTTCATAGACAGGTAACAATAGTAGACTAAGACATCTCCAAATCAGCTGACATATGATAGAGAGTTTGAATTTCCAATAACCTGCATCAAACTAAGCAGCTCCCATAGCAATTCCAATACGATAAACTTAAGCCTTCAACCAGATGTGTCCAACTCTATCCTGTATCTTCATGAGTTAACCAAATTCCCGAAGATGTTCATTTCCAATTTCCCTTTTCAATTTAATCTCCATTTGACTATACCAGAAACACGGGAACGTTTCCTATTCTATCAGAAAATGATAAAAGGTTCCATCTTCAACTAATAATCCAACATATATCCAGTTTCATCTTGAAAACACTTGATAGAATCTAACACAAAATCATGCTCAGCAGTGATCATCCTATATCCAAAGTTCAACATTATTCAATTAGATGTTCATTCCTAGTTCACACCTCCTAATCTGTATGCGTTCACCGTGGTGAAGTTCCATAACTAGGTTGTCTATCTGGATTCCGCCCAGATTCCAAATGAGAAATCCAATCATAATTAAATCACATCAAATCTTGAACACAGGCTTGACAAATGAGCACGAAAAATATAGTTTACACGAGAAATTATAGTTGAGATCCATGTCACATTAAAGAGGTTTATATATAGGAAGTACCAACGGCTTGTCCACCACCTCTTTAATGTCTCATGAATACTTTGTAGGTTTTGTAGATTTTATCCCCCTCATTTCTCTATAAACTATGACCAGCTTCATTACCACCTCACTTGAATCCTCAGAAACCACAACTAGTCAACTCCAGGATTTTATTCTTTTGCAAAAATCCAAAACAGCAAATTCTTGGGTTCAATTTGTTCCAGTATTCATCCCCTATTAAATAAGTATCCCGGATACTCGTAGCCTATGTATTCAGTTTTAACTACATAAACAATATGATTTTTTTAATCCCAGATGCTACTTCATGCGTACTTAGTAAATACGTACATATAGGGTGTTCCTGCGTATTTACTAAGTTCGCAAAGCCAAGTGTACATGCGTACTTGTAAGTTCACAGAGGCAAATACCCTTGTGTACTACGTAAGTACGGAGGGCATCTCCTCATGTGTACTTAGTAAGTACGCATGGCTAAACCATGCGTACTTATAACTACGCAGAAAAGGTGAATCTGCGTACTTAGCAAAAAGTAGCAGCGTTCTAGACGGATCTTGAGGAGAATGCTCGAAAAGTGTTCGATATGAGAAATTGATGCTTCCAAAAGCTTAGAAATCATCTCCTAACAAACCCTTAGCCTTCCACACATCAAATGAAGCGATAAAAAACTCTAATTTAATGATGTTTGCAAGAAAAAAGTAGTGAACTTTTATAACTCAGACCTGCTCAAAAACCCTAAAAATTGTAACTGGAACACAAATCAACGAACACCGAGGCTCTGATACCAATTGTAGGTCCCGAGAGCCTCGTTGCACAGCAGAAAAACAAAGATCTGTTTAGTGATTTGTGTAGGAACAAATAAACGAGACAGAGAAAACATGAACAAACAAACAAGAGAATCGAACGATATGTAATCTCTAATAAAGAAGTCATCCCGTATTACAGACCACATACCGAAGGAGCACACATCTTTCGTCTACGCTCACGGTCTAAGGGCGAGAGAGCTTGTCCCGCCTAGACACCTCTCAACCTAGTTCCAGAGTTCCACCTATAAATGAAGACAAGTCTTCTATTTATAGGGGATGAAACACTTCTTGCGTACTTACTAAGTACGCAGGTGATCGGTCATGCGTACTTTCCAAGTACGCATGGTAAAAGCCTTGCATACTTATTAAGTTCGCGGGATCAATCTGGTGTACAAGCTAAGTACTCAGGAACACCCTCCTGCGTACTAGCTACGAACACTGATACATAGAATTTTATCTATAGTTAAAAAAATATGCTTCTACATCATGCATTCTATGTTACTATGTGCATGATAGTGTATTACTTGAGATGTTGTACTTGACAACTTTATTTAATGTTTAAATAAAAGGTAGGGATTATTGAATTCTAAAATGAATTAAAGCACATATGATTTTTATACAAACGAGGAGTATAAAAAGGTGTTGTAATAAGGAGTTTGTGTTAGTTAGTTGTTTGATGTGTTAATATTTACACATCTTTTTGGCACAAAACTTCGCTCATTTAACGATCAATTCTTGGTTATATTCAACGTTTAGACACTTATTTGCTTAATTTCCTGTTTTATAGGTTTTTGTGAAGCTTGGTGAAAAAACAAGAAGTTCCAGGATAAAATGTGAAGTTTTAGGGTTTCTGTGATGCAGGCACGGTCGTGCCCCTATTTGGCACGGCCGTGCCAAGCTTGCAAACCCTAGGCACGGTCGCGCCCACATCTTGCACGACCGCACCAAGCCAAAATCCAAGGCACAACCGTGCCTTGGCTCCCCACGGTCGCGTGTCACCTCGTGAGTCTGAATAGTCGTACATCCTCGATCAGTGGTACCCAATGGAAGCTACGGATCGGTCAACCCTCTGTCACACGGTCGTGTTAAGACCTAGACACGACCGCGCCTTTATACAGGCACGGTCGTGCCTTCTCTCTTGGCACGGTCGTGCTTCCCCTTTTCTATTTAAACAGAACTTAAACTCTCATTCAGGGCATCCATGGAGAAAGACCTACTGTTCCATCTCGTATCTTCCTTGTTCCAGCCATATTTCAAGCTTCTTGGAGAGGATACAACATCAAGAGGATCAACATACATCAACAACAACGTCTAGGCTTGGAGGAGTGGTTTGATTCTTGTTTTCATATCATGTTTCTCACTATTTTTCCCTGCCTATTTGTAATTTTGGTGCTCATGATGAGCTAAAACTCTTGTTCACTTTGGTTTAGATGAAGTTTAGATACGTTTGACAACATTCATGGATTATTGGCAATTATTGTGTTAATGTTATGACAACCGTATGATTATTCTTTGATGGAATTATGTATTCAAGTATTTTGAGTTGTTTACAAGACTTGTATTGGTGTATGCCATATTATGTCAGAAAACTTGTGGTTTATGCTTATATTCATGGATTGGTGCATGTATTTATACTAGTTTATGGCATTTGACTAGGAATGGTGAATGAAGTCTTATTTATGAATCATTATATTTGTATGTGTAACCTTATGCTTATGTTTGGAAAGACAAAGTGTTTGTTATGATGTGTCATATTTAGTATTATGTTTATCTAGGAATTGTTGACACATCCTCCTAATTTATATAACCTTTATATGAACAATGTATGTTGAAGAAATGCATATTGTTGTCTAATTTAATCAACTTGAGGTGGGTAGTGTGTTGTTCATATTATCTTTCCAACTAGTTGTTGGATTAGTGTACCTTAATCGGAAGCTAGTTCAATCTTTATAAACATTGACATGATTATTAAACACGTGAGCTTCATTGTATGACTTTAGGTGGTTGGTTTGTGTAATTCAGGCTAGCTTTCCGAATGGTCATTTGATTAGATATCTTTGATGAGAATTTAGTCAATTTATGTTTCGTGTATTTGCCATGTTTTTATGCGTGTATTGAATGTATTCTAGATGGATTCGACACCGAAGTGATATTTTCTCCTTGATTGTTTGACTCGTGATTTTAGCTTAGTATATATATTTGCATGCTAGTTAATTAAAAAAAACTCTTCAAAACATCTTTTACCCTTACTTGATTGAATCTTAGTTCCGGTTAATTATTGCATCCCACCATGTCCACGGATTAATATCCATTTCTTACCTTTACTATATTACTATCCGACGGGTACACTGCCCGGTGTGTGTATGATTAGTCTTAGGTGAAAACCCATTTTAAAACTCAAATTGTGTAAAAATACTTATAATAACATATATATAGTTTACACGCATCAAGTTTTTGGCGCCGTTTCTGGGACACGGTTTTGCGAGAACAATTGGAATTAATTTTTAGTCATTTAGTATATATTTGTGTGAATATCGTGTTTTCTTGTTTGTTATTTTGCAATTTTTTGTGGATAAATAGTTTGCATTTGTTATTTTTAGCTTCATTTGTATATATATACATTTCAGTTTTTATTCCGTTTTATTTTTTATTTTATTTTTCATTTTTTGTTCTTTTTATTTTTATTTCTATTTTTTATTTTTATAATCAAGAACTTCATCTTGGTTGATTGTTGTATCCTCAAAGCAGATCCGTACAGCGAAAATTTCTGTCTTAGGACTTTGTTCGCAGGCCTCAATCTGATTAATTTCGTGAGTATAATCATCAATCAAGTATGTTCTATCTTATAACTAGTTTGATTGAATGTAAATTTGGTTTTTAGCATATGTATGTAATTATTTTTATATTCATCAGTATCTTTTGTCATAACATAAAGTACCCACCTATTTTATTTTATTTTTGTCTAAATTGTGTTTTCTTTGTCCTAGGTTCGCGTATTTAAATCTAACTTGTCGTGCAGATCGTGTATGTTCTCAACTCCCGTCGAGGAGGTTCCGGAGCCGTCTTCCGAGCCGGAGCGTGATCTTCATCGAAGATTGCGAGCCCGTTCCCGATTTGTGGCCCGGTTACTCGAGTTTGACGAGGTTGTTGTTGACGAGGTAGAGGAGATGACAAATGAGGATGCGGGTCAGACGCTTTCGGATTTTGGCAAACCGATAGGGCTTGGAGTCGAGCATCAATAGGCCTACGGTTGGAGCACATCAGTTCGAGATCAAATCCAGCATTATACAGATGGTGCAGAACATGTGTTAGTTGATGGCAAGGATCACGAGGATCCTAATACTCATTTGGCCGACTTTCAAAATTCGTGACGCTACCGACGATGTTATTCGGCTCCGGTTGTTCCCGTTTTCCTTACGGGATCGAGCCAAGGCTTGGTTACTGTCACTTCCCCCTAGGTCCATTAGTACTTGGGACCAGATGGCTGCTAAATTCTTGGAAAAGTACTTCCCTCCGGAGAAAACATCAAAGTTGAGGGCTAGGATTCTTTCTTTCCAGCAGGACGACAGGGAGAAGATCTATGAGGCGTGGGAGAGATTCAAGGAACTGTTGAGGAGGGTTCCCCACCATGGATTATTGAAGTGGCAGCAGTGTGAGACCTTCTACAATGGTCTAGAGATGACAGGGAAGCAGCTGATCGACGCATACGCGGGTGGAGACATTGGAACAAAGACACCCCAGGAGGCGTATGACTTGCTAGAGAAGGTGGCATCGAAGAGCTACACTCAGCATACTTCCTGAGAGAGGACTCAGAGGCAGGGTGTCCATCAAGTGGATGGAATTACCTCTTTAGCTGCCCAGGTGGAAGCACTTTCCACCAAGATTAATCAGATGCACGTCCACAAGGCCCAGTCCTTGTGTGAGTTTTGTGGTGGGGCGCATCCCACGAGTGCTGGTCAGGTTGGGGATCAGGGAGCCCACGAGCAGGTTGATTTCATGTCCAACCAGAATCATCCCTAGAATAATCCCTATAGCAACACATATAATCCGGGGTGGAGGAATCACCCGCATTTCAGTTGGAAGTCTGGCAACAATAGCCAGCAACCACCCAGATTCACTCAGCGCCCCCATTCCAGCATCAGTCCCACCAGTCTCAGGGACAGAGTTCCAAGTTTCGACCTCAGCAGGGCCAGTTTCAAGGCCAAGGTTCTAGAAGCGGTCCACCACCCACACCTGAGGGTAAATCTAGTTTGGAGGACATGGTTGCATGCCTACTTGCCAACTCAGAGAGTCAGAATCAGTTGGCAGAGAAGCAGAACCGTTATATGGAGGAGCGTTTTCACACGCATGAGACTGAGTTGAGGAATCAGAAAGCTTCGATCCAGACCACAGAGAACCAGGTCTGGCAGATCGCGAAGCTTCTTTCTGAGAAACCGCTAGGTGGCTTGCCTAGCAACACTGAGCCCAATCCCAGGGCTCATGTGAAGGCCATCACTTTGAGGAGCAGTAGAGACACAGGAACGGATCCACAGGTTACTGTGCATGAGTCATCTGAGGAGGAAGTTGCGATTAAGATTCCTGATGTGACACCACCGAGGGGTAAACCGGCGAGCACATCGCGCCCTCGCGAGCCTGTGAGAGATTACTCTCCCGCCGTTCCATACCCATGCAGATTGAAGAAGCAGAAGATGGAGGAGCAGTATGGTAAGTTTCTAGGGTTGCTTAAGTAGTTGCATATCAACTTGCCATTTATGGAGGCTCTAGCTCAGATGCCTAAGTATGCGAGATTCTTGAAGGATATCCTCACGAATAAGAGGAAATTGGAGGAGTTGTCTTAGGTGACGCTGAATGAGGAGTGTTCGGCGGTGATTCAGAACAAGCTACCAGAGAAGAGACGAGATCCGGGGAGTTTTACCATCCCCTGCTTGATAGGTAGCTTGTTGGTTAGCAACGCCTTAGCTGACCTTGGTGCTAGCATTAACCTCATGCCATATGCGGTCTTTGCTAAGCTTGAGTTGGGAGAACCTACACCGACACACATGAGTATCCAGCTGGCCGATCGCTCGGTCAAGTATCCGCGAGGGATAGTGGAGAATATGTTGGTTAAGGTTGATCGTTTTGTGTTTCCTGTAGACTTTGTGATTCTGGACATGGATGAGGATAAGAATGTCCCTATTATCCTAGGTCGACCGTTCCTGGCCACCACCAAGGCCCTGATTGATGTGTATTCGGGGAGGCTTACATTGAGGGTGGATGAAGAGGAAGTGACCTTTGATGTGGGGAGATCCATGCAACACACCCAGAATCAAGATGATTCACTTTACTTTGTTGAGGCTATTTATTCTTGTGTGAGTGATCATCTCTAGGACACAGCTGAGGAAGAGTCCCTGGACACCCAGATTGTAGGAGGGGAGACATTTGATCCGGTTGGTGAGGATCAGTTTGATGAGCATTTGCATAGCCAGGAGAGCTATGAGTTTTCCTAGTGTTCAGTGGTTTTTGCGATGGTTGATAGAGAGTCTGAGCCGATTGAGCGGCCTTCTATTGAGGACCCACCACCTGTTGAGCTTAAGGAGCTCCCGAGCCATTTGGAGTATGCATTTTTAGATGGTGAGTCTCGATTACCTGTCATTATCGCCTCTGATTTGACGAGTGATGAGAAGGAGAGGCTACTGGAGGTGCTAAAGCAGCACAAGCAGGCTATTGCATGGAGGATTATGGACATTAAGGGAATTAATTCCTCTTTCTGTACCCATAAGATCCTTATGGAGGATGACTACAAGCCCGCTGTGCAGCACAAGAGAAGGTTGAACCCGAACATGCAGGAGGTAGTGAAGAAGGAGGTGATTTAGTTACTTGATGCTGCTTTGATTTATCCCATCTCCGATTCACCTTGGGTTAGCCCGGTTCAGGTTGTCCCTAAGAAGGGAGGCATGACTGTTATCACCAACGAGAGGAATGAGTTGATTCCTACTCGTACAATCACAGGTTGGAGAGTTTGCATCGATTACCGCAAGCTCAATGATGCTACTCGGAAAGACCACTTTCCCCATCCGCTCATTGATCAGATGTTGGAGAGATTAGCGGGGGAAGATGTTCTATTGTTTCCTGGATGGCTTCTCTGGCTACTTCCAGATCCCGATTGCTCCTGAGGACCAGGAGAAGGCGACATTAACATGTCCCTATGGCACATTTGCTTATAGGCGGATGCCCTTTGGATTGTGTAATGCTCCGGCCACTTTCCAGTGTTGCATGGTGGCCATTTTCCATGATATGATTGAGGACTCCATGGAGGTTTTCATGGATGATTTTTCTGTGTTTGGGAGTTCCTTTGATCATTGCCTCGGGAAACTGGAGAGGATGTTGGCCAGGTGTGAAGAGGCCAATCTAGTGTTGAACTGGGAGAAATGCCACTTCATGGTGAAGGTGAGCATTGTGCTTGGGCACAAGGTTTCACGCCCGGGGATTGAGGTTGATAGAGCTAAGATTGACACCATATCTAAGCTGCCCCCGCCGACTTCTGTGAAATCTATTCGGAGCTTCCTTGGTCACGCGGGGTTTTACAGGCACTTTATTAAAGATTTTTCTAAGATTGCCCGACCGATGACCCAGCTTCTTGAGAAGGAAGCCCAGTTCGTGTTCTCCGACGAGTGCCTCAGTGCATTCGATTTGTTGAAGGAGAAGTTGGTGAATACCCCTATCATGGTGGCTCCTGATTGGAAGCTGCCATTTGAGATCTTGTGTGACACGAGTGACTTCGCTGTTGGGGCGGTCTTAGGACAGAGGAGAGAGAAGCAGTTTCACCCGATTTATTATGCGAGCAAGACGCTCAATGACGAACAGGAGCATTACACCACAGCAGAGAAAGAGCTCCTAGCCGCTGTCTTCGCTTTCGATAAATTCCGGTCTTATCTCGTCGTATCAAAGACCATTGTATTCACCGATCATGCAGCCCTTCGGAACCTGTTTAGCAAACGGGATGCCAAACCCTGACTAATCCGGTGGGTTTTCCTGCTTCAGGAGTTCGACATTGAGATCCGCGATAAGAAGGGCGCGGAGAATGTCGCAGCAGACCACTTATCCCGTCTTGAGTGCTCAGCTCCATCTGAACTTGTGGGGTCATCCATAAATGACAATTTTCCCCACGAGTTTCTCATGCACATACAGACACAGGATGAGGAGTGTCCATTGTTTCCTGATTTTGCAAACTTTCTTGCTAGTGGGATTGTGATTAAGGGCTTAACGCATCAGCAGAAGCGAAAGTTCTTTGCAGATGTGAAGCACTATCTTTGGGAGGATCCCTATTTGTTTCGAGTCGGAGCTGATCAGATTGTGCGCAGGGGTGTTTTTGGAGATGAGGCACGTCAGGTGCTTAGACACTACCACGAGGGCCTGACAGGTGGACATCATGGAGCTACCTTGACCGCGAAGAAGGTCTTTGACGCCGGTTTCTTCTGGCCTACCATCTTCCGGGATGCTCATGAGATGATCCGAGGTTGTGACGCTTGCCAGAGGGAGAGCAACATTTCATCAAGGAATGAGATGCCCCATAACAACATCCAGATTTGTGAGATTTTTGATGTCTGGGGTATTGACTTTATGGGACCTTTCCCAGCTTCTCGTGGAAACCGGTATATCCTAGTCGTTGTTGACTACGTTTCTAAGTGGGCCGAGGCTCAAGCCTTGCCTACTAATGATGCTAGGATGGTTGTTCAATTTCTAAAGAAGCTGTTATCTCACTTTGGTGCCCCCAAAGCCCTTATTAGTGACCGTGGGACCCACTTCTGCAACTCCCAGTTGGAGAAGGCTTTATCACGATATGGTGTGAACCGTAGATTCTCCACAGCCTACCACCCACGACCAGTGGACAGGTAGAGGTCACAAACCGGGGCATAAAGCGGATTATTGAGAAGACGGTTGGTCAGAACCGTAAGGATTGGTCGGATAGGTTAGATGATGCACTTTGGGCCTTCCGGACTGCCTATAAGACGCCTATTGGTACCACACCATTTAGGTTGATCTATGGGAAGGCGTGCCATCTTCCGGTGGAGTTGGAGCATAAGGCTTATTGGGCATTGAAGGCGGTGAATCTTGACTTGTTAAGCGCGGGTGAGAACCAGTTCACTCAGATTCATTAGCTGGATGAGTTGAGGAATCACGCCTATGCAAACTCCACGATCTACAAGGAGCGCACTAAGAGTTTACATGACCGATGCTTGAAGGAAAAGAAGGAATTCCGAGTGGGTGGTCGTGTGTTGCTTTACAACTCTAGGTTGCGATTGTTTTTCGAGAAGTTGAAGTCCCGATGGACGGGTCCCTACACGGTTAAGGAGGTGTTTCCTTATGGGACCGTCGAGATTGAGCACGAAGATGGGAGGATCTTCAAGGTCAACGGTCATCGTCTTAAGCCATACGTTGATGGACCGGTTGACCTCCACCCCGTGGACAAATGAATTCTGGGACCTGAGTCTAGCTAACGACTCGTTAATAAACTTAGCCTGTTTCGGTATCATCTTTGGTAACAATTCTTAGATTTTGTTTCTATGTTTATCTTCTTATTTTTGTTTTTATTTTTTTTAGGATTTTATCATTTATTTTTGAGTTTAGGTGATCGGAACGTGTTTGGGATCAAGCGGACTTTGGTGAGTGATTGGGATGTCTCAGGTATGTTCTCTGAATTTTTAGGAATGCTAGTTTGGAAGAATCGCAGTCGGGTTGGGTACATGCTGCATAAAAATCATGTTTCTCTGTCTGCTGGGCAAGAGACACGGTCGTGCCTCTAACCTAGGTGCGGTCATGCCTTAGCATTTGGCGCGGTCGTGCCTCAGTGTTTGGAGGCGGTTTAAATTAATTTTCAAGGGCAGAAATTTTCATTCGCCTCCCCCAAACGACCCCCCTACTTGCGATTCTCCCCACTTTCCGCCGCGTTGCTTCTTCTCCATAATCTAAGGTACGTTTCCGACCCCCCTTTTCTTTTGCGTTCGTATTTAGCCCAAGAATTTTAATCTAGAAATCTAAACTTTAGCTAGTTTTAGGTTTTGGTAATCTTTGCCCGTTTATTTTATGTTCGTAGTTAGTTTAGGTCATACGTGCTCCCTGGGATGCTAGGCCAAGAAAACCCCCTTCATAAAACATGTTTAATTGGCGAAATTTTGAAATCTGGAAAACCTAATATGGGTTGAGCACGGTCGCGCTCAGGACCAGGCGCAGTCGTGCTCGGCTTTTGAATCCTAGGAGGACTTGGTTTGGTCAGGCGTGGCCGTGCCTCTGTCGAGCACGGTCATGCCTCTTGAATTTTGCCTTAGCGCGGTCGTGCCCCGCACCTGGCGCGACCGTGTTGTCAAGAAATTATGCCCGTGGTCAGCCACAGCGCGGCCGTGGGCTTGGATTTTGGCCCAGGCGCGACCGTGCCCCTTCATAACTTGGGTCAGAAACTTCATAAATTCAGTCTAGCGTCTTCATAACTGTTCTGATTTCATTTTTGTTGTCTTGCAGATGGCAGGCAACCGGGATCACCCATACCTTGAGTTTGACTTGAACGAGCATGAGTACGAGGCTCGTCTCGATGTTCTGTGGCCCCGCAGAGGCCGGATTTTAGCCGCTCGTCGTTTAGAGCCGGCTGCTATAGACGCCATCGGTCAGCGGGACCGGTGGAACAACCTCGTCACCGCCCCATGGCGCCGTTTGTTTAGACTTCACGCTATACAGTATGTTGAGCTTGTGATGGAGTTTTTCTCCACTTATGAGTTCGATTATCCTTGCGCGGACCTAGAGCAGCCCGAGACGATTAGGTTTAGGCTAGGAGGGGAGTGGCGAGTGATGTCCGTCGCCAGACTGAGATATTCACCGATGGTATCACCGAGTTCCAGACAGAGGAGGACAAGGATCAGTTCTGGCATGAGTTTGGATTTGGGATGTACGATTCGAGTCTGACCAAGGCTTTGAGCCTTCGGGATCCGCTGCACAGTGTTCTTCATCGTTGTATTGTTTATTCGATTTCTAGGAGAGGTCAGGGGAGACAGTAGGGAGCTGTTTTACCTGTTTTGCCTGGTACGCCCCTGCAATCTTGCGCATTCTATCGCGAGGTACTTGGTGAACAGCTCAGGGCGCGATGTTACCAGCGCTATTTGTGGAGGTCACTTCGTGACCAAGCTGGCGAGGCACTTTCAGTTGCTGACCGATGACTTGATTGGGACCTGACCCCTGTGGCAGAGATCGTCGTGATGACCGTGCAGACTCTGAGAAACATGCACGTAGCTCATCGTGGCGCAGGAGGAATTAGATTGGTAAATAGATGGGGACGGACGTGGGATCCAGACCGTCCGGGTCTCGATCCAGATCTTGTACAGGCCGAGGCCGTCGCCGCTGCCCATCAGGCACACGCCGCTCAGCAGGAGCAGGAGCAGGGGCACGAGCATCATGAGCCCGACCAGCCGCCTCCTCCGCCTCCGCCACCACCACCGCCTGCGGTTGTCATTCCACATGACCTCTTCTTGCGTTACTGTACCTGGCAGTATGAGGTACAGTGCGCCGCCGCTGCTGCTGGCGGGGCACCATACGTGGTTCCCCTCCCATTCTTTATGCAGCCGGAGCAGCAGCTTGAGCAGCCACCACCATCTCCACCGCATCATCAGTCACCACCACCATCTCCACCGCATCATCAGTCACCACCACCAGCAGGAGGAGAGGGAGGCGGGGTCGCCGACATCGACCTCAAGGGCATGCAGTGGGAGTAGTACCTCCCATTGCCTTCTGGTATCATTTTTGTGAGTTGTACTTGGTTGTATCTTGTACAAACTCTTTTTTCGCGCTTCGGTGTTTCTGTTATTCTTTTGTTGTACTTTTGTTTCCTTGTACTGTTATATATCTTTGTCTTTACATTTCTGTTTATATTTTGGCTTGATGTTACAGATCAGTGCTTGATGTTGTTAGTCTTAATTAGATCTTGGAATCGTGGAACCAATTGGAACGTCATTGTTGTGGGTGGGCTTTTTGCGTGTACCATGATCGACACGAGGGAAGTTTCAGTTCTCTCTTCACACTTCATTTCATTGCATTCCATTTTGCTTTGCATGTTTTTTTGTATACATTGAGGGCAATGTATGTTTCTAAGTGTGGGGTTGGGTCTTTATTCTTTGCTTTACATTATTTTTTGTTGTACATTGAAGGCAATGTACGATTCTAAGTGTAGGGTGGGAATTTATTCACTCGATGTTTGTCCTTTTGAGCATTTTATCACTTCAATTTTTTTGCAAAATCTTCCTTCATAATATTTATTGACACTAAATCAGTTTTATAAAATTGAAAAACACAAAAATATAATAAAAGTTAACCGTTTAGCATTCACAATTTTTAGTAAATAATAGAGGTTTGATTTTTCGAAAGCAATTGAGATAGAAATTCCATCAAGTCAAACCCAATTTTTTGTGATAACCATGAGTTTTAGTGGGCTAAACGAATGAATTGCATGTAACCTTTTGCTTACACCCATTCCTTTCCGTTTCAGTGAGTTTATTTTTGAGCCTTGAGAGCTTTAGACACTGTTTGCTCTCGTTTTTGCGGGTTTGAGTGTGTCGGATGTTTCATGCTTATTAGAACTTGCTTTTAGTATACATTTCGAAATCATGAACATAAATATTGCATAAAAATGATTGAGGCATTAGGATAAACCTCTTTGTTAGCCTTTTATTTTTTAATTTTCCCCTTCATCCGAACACATCCACTAGTTAGCCACGTTGAGCCTATCCCATGTTTTTCTTTTATTACCCACATTACACCGCCATTAACCCTTCATTAGCCTTATTGTTCATTTATTTTACTTTTTGCCCGTGTTAGAAATCCGGTCAGCTAATGTTAATTTTATAGCTCTTATTTTGTTGTAATCTTCAAATTCTTGAGAAGTTTTTAGCTAAGGAAAGATGCATATTAACTTAGTTCCCTTCAAAAGAAAAGAAATAGTGTAAAAAAAAAGTCACCAAAAATTAGGTGAATTATAGCCGATTAGAGCAATTTTGTGAGCAAAGATGGAAAGAATTCGGTTATTAGCTCTTATCTATACGAAAGTATTAGTTAGTTTATTTTTCTTATTAGAAGTTGTTTCAATTTTTGAGTTAGCATAGCCGCCGAATTTTTAACCATTTAGCCATTTGAAAATCCCACTTCCTTACCCTTAGCCATTGCCAAGTTACAACCCGTTTAAAGCCCTCTTGATTTGTGCTTTGTTTCATGTTAGTTGGTAGAGATTTTATCTTTTAGCAAGCTTATGATTTATGCATGATTCATTGTCTTGGCATTTGAGTGTTATATACATACTCCATTACTTGTATGATCATATATATTCCCCAGTGTGTGTGAACATTGTGAGACGCATAAAGTTGCATGCTAATGATTTCCTAGGCATATTCATTTGCTTATTCGGTTGTCACTTCATTGGGCTCATTGGGTTTCATTTAGTTAATTTTGCATTTCTTGAAAATCTTTTCAAACCTTTATAAATTTATTAATGCTAACGGTTTTCCGATTTGATCCATAGTGTCATTGGAAGTTTTGTTTTAATTTGATGTCATGCTTGAGGACAAGCAATGTTCTAGTGTGGGGTTGTTTGATGTGTTAATATTTACACATCTTTTTGGCACAAAACTTCGCTCATTTAACGATCAATTCTTGTTTATATTCAACGTTTAGAAACTTATTTGCTTCATTTCCTGTTTTGTAGGTTTTGGTGAAGCTTGGTGAACAATCAAGAAGATTCCAGGATAAAATGTGAAGTTTTAGGGTTTCTGTGATGGAGTCGTGCCAAGCTTGCAAACCCTAGGCACGGTCGCGCCCACATCTTACACGACCGCGCCAAGCCAAAATCCAAGGCACAACCATGCCTTGGCTCCCCACGGTCGCATGTCACCTCGTGAGTGTGAACAGCCGTAGGTCCTCAAACAGTGGTACCCAATGGAATCTACGGATCGGTCAACCCTCTGTCACACGGTCGTGTTAAGACCTACACACAACCGCGCCTTGTACCAGGCACGGTCGTGCCTTCTATCTTGGCACGGTCGTGCCTCCCCTTTTCTATTTAAACAGAACTTAAACTCTCATTCAGGGCATCCAGGGAGAAAAACCTACTGTTCCATCTCGTATCTTCTTTGTTCCAGCCACATTTCAAGCTTCTCAGAGAGGATACAACATCAAGAGGATCACCATACATCATCAACAACATCTAGGCTTGGAGGAGTGGTTTGATTCTTGTTTTCGTATCATGTTTCTCACTATTTTTCCCTGCTTATTTGTAATATTGGTGCTCATGATGAGCTAAAACTCTTGTTCACTTCGGTTTAGATGAAGTTTAGATACATTTGACAACATTCATGGATTATTGGCAATTATTGTGTTAATTTTATGACAACCGTATGGTTATTCTTTGATGGAATTATGTATTCAAGTATTTTGAGTTGTTTACAAGGCTTGTATTTGTGTATGCCATATTATGTTGGAAAACTTGTGGTTTATGCTTATATTCATGGATTGGTGTATGTATTTATACTAGTTTGTGGCATTTGATTAGGAATGGTGAATGAAGTCTTGTTTATGAATCATTATATTTGTATGTGTAACCTTATGCTTATGTTTGGAAAGACAAAGTGTTTGTTATGATGTGTTATATTTAGTATTATGTTTATCTAGGAATTGTTGTCACATCCTCCTAATTTATATAACCTTTATATGAACATTGTATGTTGCAGAAATGCATATTGTTGTTTAATTTAATCAACTTGAGGTGGGTAGTGTGTCGTTCATATTATCTTTCCAACTAGTTGTTGGATTAGTGTACCTTAATCGAAAGCTAGTTCAATCTTTATAAACATTGACATGATTATTAAACACATGAGCTTCATTGTATAACTTTAGGTGGTTGGTTTGTGTAATTCAGGCTTGCTTTCCGAATGGTCATTTGATTAGATATCTTTGACGAGAATTTAGTCAATTTATGTTTCATGCATTTTCCATGTTTTTATGAGTGTATTGAATGTATTCTAGATGATTCAACACCGAAGTGATATTTTCTCCTTGATTGTTTAACTCATGATTTTAGCTTAGTTTATATATTTGCATGCTAGTTAATTAAAACAAACACTTCAAAACATCTTTTACCCTTACTTGATTGAATCTTAGTTTCGGTTAATTATTGCATCTCACCGTGTCCACGGATTGATATCCGGTTCTTACCTTTACTATATTACTATCCGACGGGTACACTGCCCGGTGTGTGTGTGATTAGTCTTAGGTGAAAACCCATTTTAAAACTCAAATTGTGTAAAAATACTTATAAAAACATATATATAGTTTACACGCATCATTGTTCAATATATTATTGGTGTTCCAAACATTGTTTGGTCGAGTTTACACAAGTAGAAAGTGAATGTGTTGTTGTAACGGGTCAAAAAAAGGAAAAAAAAATGGAGTTGCTGTAAAACAATGTATTTTCTGAGTGGCGTACTCTTATGCCCATCAGCGTACTCGTACGTTAGACATGTAGAAGTTCTCTGCCTTACGACCTCGTTACGCTGAAAAGTTTTTTTCTGTGTGGCGTACTTATACGTCAAGTGGCGTACTAATACACCGGGACTATTTTCACATGGTATTGTTTGCTTGATATATGTTGAAACTATGGATGGAGTGTTTACCTAACGAATGATAATTCTTTTTTAGTTGACATAAAAACTCATGCATAAATGAGTTTACTATTCTAAAGATAAGTATGTAATGTTGTGTTCATGGAGTCACAAGATTGTTACTCCATAGTTAAATATACCCTTCATATTACGTGTTTAATAAGGTGATTTACTTACTAAGGGCGGGTGTTATGATTAACTAATAACAAGGGTATATGGTGGGGTAATAATAAGTTGTTAACCGGACGAGTTGTGTTGTAAAACACCATGATTGTCGGTCTATTACATTGTTTAATTCTTACAGTGCGAATTAACCTACTAATGGTGTTTGTAGTGTTTTAAATTCATACTAACAGGGATATTAAAGGAGAAATGACCTGATGTCGGGGTCGAAAGAAGATTAGAACAAAGAAGTATACAACGGAGTTTTAAAACGTTGTAGGAGTCGTGCCTCGGGGTTGAAACTTGACACACTTCGAGTTTATACATATTCGAATCTTATTTGTATACTTATATGTGGAATGTGAGTCCTCACATAACTTCGGCAAATTAGTTATGATGGTGATGATGTGCAGGTATGAAGAGTCGTTTATACACGGAGGTGGTCAAGATATGTAGATTAAGCGGTTCGGCTCAGATTACATATCTATGGGGAAATAATTTGAGGCATTTATCTTGAAGTAAAGCAAAGAGGTGGCTTAACCCGACATAAAAGATAAGTGAATAAATAAGCCATTTCCAATTATTTGGGTTGGGTGATAAACACATAATCATATGTGTATATGTACATGTGGTCACGGGGATAATACCATAGAAATATTTGAATTGTGAGTTGACTAACCGTTGAGTGATGTCACATGACATTTTTAGATGGTGAAAGGCGTTGGTATTCAAGTCAAGGGATCGGGTCAATGGGATGTAGATTTGGAGTTGGTGCGCTGCATGATTTTACATGGTCATTTTGTAAAGTCTTTTCATTCACATTGTGGTTTTGTATTGGTATCTTGGAGTATAAACTCCATGTTGATTTATTACATGTCGATGTGTCCATGGATGTTTTGGTCACTTTGTTTGGTTTTATCTAGTGTCTAAACACGTTAACGTTTAAGGGTTGATTATTTTATGAACAAGTCATGTCAAAATTTTATGAGAAAACCCGAGTGCGTTTTATGAGGTGTTATTTTTGGTGAATTGAGTTCTCATTAAAAAGAAAAATATGGGCCTATTTTCCGCAAACCATTGACTATTGTGTTTTAAAGATTTGGGTATTTCATTATCGTCCCTTGGATGTTGAGCCTTGGGGAACATTACCTACATAGGTCCCTTGTGGATAAAAGAGATGGGTATCGGCCCTTGGACGTTGAGCCTTGGTGAACAATACCTAAATAGGTCCATCGTGGACATTAAAGAAAGAAACAGACTACAAATAATTAATGTATGACTCATATGTAAAGAGTATGGAAATGGTTTAGTATTTAATTGCATGTCGTATTGTAATATATGTACTTAGCAGTATGATGAATGTTTAAAGTACGTTTTCATTAAATGAGTTTTATATGATTAACATAAGAATGAAAGGTTACTTGTTTAATGTTTTGAAAACTTGAACTCACCAACGTTAGCTGACTATTTTAGTATGCACATCAGGTAGTTAAGGAAAGAAGTATTTCTTAAGGCTAGGAGAGCTTGGAATGGATGGCTAGGTAGTTGTTGCTAACGAAGACTACATCCCCATTACCTTAGTTTATGAAAGATGAACAATGTTATGATGAAAGTTTTTAAGTGACTCTAAAATGTAATAGACTTCTATTGTTAATTTCAACGTTTAAATCAAGGTTTAAGAACTATATTTATGCTTATGTTTGCCAACTTTGAGAGGTACCCGGTTTGGTTCCTTTCAACGTCCGATACCATCTTCCAAGCCGCGAGCCGTTATGTTTCGTGGATCTTTTTGGTGGACACCATGAGATGGTTTTCTAGGTTATGGTTTTTTCGTGAACAGGTCACTAGCGAGACGTTCGTTGATTCCATTGTGTGAGTTTTAGGTTGACTGCCAAAGGTATGGTTGGTTATTTTTATTGTATATTCATTGTGTAATTGGATCACTATCGGATAAAGTGTATGACTTTATAATCGTGTGCCTTTAATTGCTTCCGCTACGCAAAACTAATTTTATAAACTAATCATTTTAAACGTTAAAACCGGTGCACGATTCCCAACAGTGATATCAGAGCCACCTTTACGCGCGTTTAGACATAAATATTTATTTTTCGATCTTCGTTTTATTTGTCAATACGCTTGGTTGACAAAAGATCGAACCTTTTTCGTTTGGATTGATTGTGTTTGGAACATCGAGCCCTAGTGACTCATGGTTGTGTTTGTCGTGATTTTGTATTTTATGTTCTTTGTATTTTGTGGGTTATTTGGAACCCGATGTAATAGTTAAGTTTGTTTTATTTATTTATTTATATTGTAAAAATATATAATTTGTAAAGCTAACAAGACGAAGATTTGATGACTGAAGATGGACACGAACGAGACTTGAAGATAGAGATCTTGGACTAAGTGGGTGACGACAAGCATATTTATTATATTGGTGTCCCTTAGACCGGTTCGCTTTCCGTTTGATGGGTCGAACGAAACCGAACAACTTTTATTAGTGGCTCGATTGTTTGTTTTATATTATTTTGTGGTTGTTACAACTATTTAGGATAATAATTTTAACTGCAAATATTTTATAAAATGTTTCTTATAAAACAACGAGAAAATTAAAAGGTTTAAAGATTTCTCGGAAATCTAATTAAATAAAAGAGTTATTATTTAATAGTAAAACATGTTTTTAATTTAATTGTTTTATTTAAAAACAAATTTAAATTAACTAAAGAGTTAATTAGTTTAAAATAAAGTTTGCGATTAACGACCAGTTTAGATTATAATAAAGTATTTAAAATTGGATCATGTCAAGTGTTGAAAGGTGTTTCACGAACTAAAATAGTAAACTTGGTTTACTAAATTGCACGACTTGGCTCATGCTCCTAGTTGTTCGATATGTTTTTGACTCTTACACGGTAATTTAAAACATTAAAGCAAATCCCAGTTAAAATCGATATTTCTGCACCACCCTAAATTGTAACAGTTCGATTGATCTATCCGAACTCCCGGTGTTAGTGAATTACCCTGCATCCGGCCCTACAATTTTGGTTGAAGGTACAACCGTGATTCCTAAGTTACTTAGGTCGGCTCTACAGTTGCAATTGAATGACAAATATCACTTAAGTCGTTTAAGTGGGCGTAGTTGAGGGAAAACGTATCCAAAGCTTGACAATACCTGTCATGCCCCTCAAACCGAGAATTCTGTATTTGACACAACTGGTATTTCATACCTACCTACCTAGTCCTTGTGCCAGAGGAGAGTGCTCAGCCAATCACTGAGCTATGTTGAACCGGGATCTCATTCCTAATTAAATATATTTTTGCCTTTGGGTCATTAATCTAATTAGGAAGTTTAAGCATGAAAATACTGTAAATTTTCTTTTGAATTTTGTAGATGTCTCAATATGCTAACATAGTTATTCTAGAGCGTATTTCCGACATTCTGAAAGTTGAACTCGATGGAACAAATTTCTTGACATGGTACTATAATATGAAGAATGTCCTCAGATATAACAAGAAGTTACATGTTCTTATGTTCCCATTGCCTAAGCAGCCATCTAGGGATGCTAGCTAATTTGCTCTAATTGCTTAGAACAAACTTAAGGATGATGCCAATTCCGTATCAGGCCTTATGCTTGCATCTATAAGCCCAGGGATTAGAGACGCGCTTCAGCACTTGACTGCTTATGACATGATTTGTGACTTGAAGGAAAGATACCATAAAGATTACAATAATGATCCTTCTTACTTATTAGACCTACACATTAAGGAGGTTGCTATGAAGAATCCAAGGTGTGCCATGATCATGAGGAACAAAGTGACAGACCTCGAGAAAGCATGTATTCCCTTACACGATCACTTAGTCATTGACATCTTTGTTGATGGAGTATGTGACGACTATATTAGGGAAAAGCGTCAACCAAGTTGTTATGACTAGGTGAGGGATTTCATTTCTTGGTACGTCAAGGTGGAACCCCAAGATGCTTGGAGCATGGCATGGTTTATTGACCAGCTTGAGAGGACGAGGTTTACCCTAGTGATGACAACATTCGAGCTATATTCAATGATGGTCTTCACTTATCCTTCACAAGCAAAGAGGTACCGAAAGATACTGTCAAGACCGGGGACAAGGGCAAAGCTATTGGTGAGACTAATAAGCGCCTCTCTATACCTAGATGTCGTGTAAGGGAGATGCCCAAAGCTGCTGATTCTAGAGAATGCTATAAAGCATACATATCAGGTATCTTGGAAACTTTTCCCTATTTATTTATCACTTAAAAGTTAGACTTTTAATATATGCAAACTTGTTATTTTGCAGAGATAGAAGAAAAGAAGGGAAGTGGGAAGAAAAGGAAAACGGATGAAGCTTGAAGATTCATTCATGTTTCTATTTACACCATTAGATGATGTTGCATTTATTTTGTTTAGAACATATTAAATTCCGGATTGGTTTTCTTTTTTGTATTGCATGATTATTTATTTATATAAGTGAGACTTATTGTTGCAAAATCTTTTATGCAATATATTGTTGCCTATATTGAATTGAGGGTTCAAAAAATCTAACTGACATGATATGTGAAACATGTGATACATGTTACACAAGTCAAATATATATAACATTAGATCATATATAATAGATACTATGAATAACTTTTAACAAAAACTAATTGACTAAATCTGACAAAACGTTGTACGAACGAGTTTCGTGTGTTACCTTAATAAGTCATTAATGTTCTTAGCATCTTAAGAGTAAGATTAAAACTATTCATGACCAAGTATACACCTAGTTCCTGAACAACAAGCAAATGTTGCTTAAATTCTAAATAAAAGATATCATTCAAATGTATAAACATATAAATTAATATACACAAAGATGAAATCTTTTAGGATGTATGAAATTATGTGTAATCATAAATAAGAGATAAGATCTTTTAGAATAGACATATGCAATCACGAAAGAATGGCATTATTTTGTAAATCATTTCATAATGACTTAGACGCATAATCCATAATGGTACAAATGAGATTTGACCAAACTACACTATGAATAAGATTCAAAAATAGGTAGAAACTGTTTCAGAAAAAATATATGGATTATTCATACTAGAAGCTTAATACATTATCAACAGTTGATAACAAAGGAATTCTGCTTGGATAAGAGACAAATTACAAGTTTTGAACCAAGTTTTAAACGGTTGAATAAACTAAACATGTATTGTGAATACTGGAATGTTCTTTGTAATAAAGTAGCTTCAAAGAAAGTATGAAAGTCTGAATATGTAACATCCGGCCTCTCGTACCAACAATATTGTCCGTTTTGCTCACTAGGAGATCACAGATTTGTTTTTGGTTGCCTGGGTGAAAACTTCCCAGGGGTCACCCCATCTTTGGATTACTCCCACCTGAGCACACTAAACTGTGGAGTTATCCTCTCATCCACTACATTAAGCCCCAAAATGCGTTGTGGTATTTGAGGCGGGGCATTCATTATGAACCCAACATCTCTCCCGTGGACAGAATAGAATAGAACGATGATTTTCCTAAGGTGTTACTGAATATGTCTGAGACTACTGAATCTTTAGATTGATTAGATCAACTCAAGGAAGATTCAATATGATAGATGTAAAGGATAGTGGGAGTGGGTACCTACACCAAAAGGGAATACGTGGAGACACATTATCATGAAGAGTGTATAAAGTTACACATAATACGATGAAAATGGAAGATAAGTGTTATCATAGTGTATAGTGATACATTGCTAAAATTTTGAGTTTAACATATCACTAAAAGATATATTACTAACTTTATCTCTAATCCTAAGTTGCATTAGGACAAGATGAAAATGAAAGAGTTCATGTGGTTTCATTGAAAGGTAATTAGGTAACGTCAATGCTTTCATATGATGATTTTTTTTTGAAATCATGTAAGGATCAAACCTAATGGGCTAACGCATCAAGAGATTACCGGGAAGTTCAGAAGACGACATTTTGGAAGTATGCGGCCGCATACTTCATGGCCCAGCCGCATACTTGAAGTTTTCGGCTCCCAACCGCATACTAGAAGTATGTGGCCCAGTTCCAAGCCCACCCGATTACATGTTATTAGTATAAATAGTTGTTTTGTTTTCTGTAATCGGTTAGACTAGTTGTTGAACGATCTGTATTGTGTTTTCAATGATTTAATCAATATACGAATTGTTTGACTGTTGAATTGTGTCTCGTCCTCTTTGATTCTACCTACAAGTCACGTGTCGAGTCTTTTTCCACCAGGTTCAACACGCTGTTGAATCCATTGATTGAAGATCCTCAAGAATCCGGACCTAACAATTGGTATCAGAGCAAGGTTCATTTGCGAAGCTTGCAACGAATTTCCTTGACTCTTGATGTATCAAAGTTACTGTTTTAGCATTTGTTTAAACTGACTTATGCTTTTTTATAGAGTTTCTAGACAGTGACAGGATTTGGAATTGTGTTTACGTCACTATTATTGAAGTTTGCGGCAAATCAGTGGGTAATTGGCCTGAAAATCGAAGTATTTTGCTGTTAATTTCACAATCTGCAAGTTTGCGGTTCTGTAAGTTCGCGAATTTATGAAGTTTGCGGCTGTGAAGTTTGCGGTCATCATCTTTGCGGTTAATTTCAACTTTGCGGTCACTCCCAAGTTTGCGGTTAATTTCAACTTTGCGGTTCACTCCCAAGTTTGCGGTTATTTTCAACTTTGCGGTTCACTCCCAATTTTGCGGTTAATTTCAACTTTGCGGTTCATTTCCATGTTTGCATTAAGAAATGACTAATACTAACTCCATGGACAATGAAATTGGTACTTTAAGTAGACCTCCAAGACTAACAAATGCAAATGATTTTGATAACTGGAAGTACCGATATGAGAACTTTGACAAGTATAAGGATCTGTCTATCTGGAAGTCTATTGAAAAAGGTCCTCAGATTCCTATGGTCAGGAATGAGAAGAATGAGTTTATTCCCAAGGATCCTGATCTTTATGTGGCTGAAGAAATCCTTCAAATTGAAAAGGATGAGAAAGCTTATGCAGGGTTAACCATGGCTTTGTCTACTGAAATTGCTGAAGGGTTTAAAAAATTCAAGGCAACAAAATCTCTCTGGGATGCGCTGGTGGAAAGGTTTGAAGGAAATTCTGACATGAGAGAAAGTCGAAAGGATATGCTGAGATAGAAGTTCAACATGTTCAAATATGTAAAAGGGGAAAGTCTAGAATCTCAGATCAACAGGTTCACGCACTTGATGACTGAGATGAATAGTGCAGGTATTGAGATGACAAATGGTGAAGTGAACAAGAAACTCCTCAACTCACTGCCGTTGAACTGGAACTTCAACATAACCACCATCAAGAGAACTAAGGACATGTATACCACTCCTCTGAGTGAACTTATATCCATCCTAAGGTCATATGAAATGGACGATCAACAAAGATTGATGATGTTTTCATCAGAGACAGATCATTAAATTTCTCAAGGGAATGCCTTACTCTCTAGTATGTCCTCTGCATACACACCAAACCTGTCTACTATTTCAAATCAGACAACTCTTGTTACATCTGTCCAACAAAGTAAATCACCAAGCTCAAATGATGCCAAGGTGTTGGAAATGCATGTTGCTTTGTTTAGTGTTTTCATGAGTAGCTACAATTGCATGCTAGTTGGAAAGCTCTCTCCGGCTAATTTAATCCAAGATGACACAGATCAAATACATTCAGATGACTTGGAAGAAATGGATATCAAGTGGCACATGGAAATGGTTGTGCATCGTGCTAAGAGGTTTATTAAAAGGACTGGCAAAAATTCTTTTGATGGGTTGGAGTCTGGAACAAAAAAGACAGGTTTTGACAAATCCAACCTGAGATGCTACAATTGCAGTAAACCTAGTCACTTTTTAAGGGAATGTCCAGAGCCTAAAGTAGAAAAGGGGAGCTCTTTAAGCAAATCAGAAGAAAAGGAAGCAGCTGCAGCAAGTGATATCAAAGCTTTGGTGAGTCAGCAAACTACAGGGTATGATTGGGGAGATCAAATCAATGAGCTATCAATGAAGGTGTCAAATCATGCTCTCATGGCAAAGATTGAAGAATCTGAGGTACTTACTAATACATGTTCTAATAATTGTGTTGAGAAAATAAACAGATATAAGTATGATAATGAATTGCTCTTAAAAGAAATAAATCAACTTAGGCATGCCAATGCTGAGCACAAGCGTTCTGAAAAATTGTTTAAAGATAAAATTGATGCAGGAAAATTTGATTTTTCAAAACTAGAAATGGATTTTAGTAATAAGGAATGTCTTTATCGTGATGCACTAAAACGAATAGACGACCTTAGTTTGAAGCTGAATGATGCTGTGACTCAACTGGCAAATACTAAGCTGACAATCGAGAAAATTGACCACTCTCGATCTGTAGTCTATGACATGATAGACTCTCAAGTCAGGAAAGTAGGGAATCCAGGATTAGGCTATCATGCTTTTGAACATCCTTTCAAAAGCAATTTCACTCATATGCCAAGTGTTTAACATGAAGATGTTGAAATGGAATATGGTGTAGGCCGTAAACCAGTTCAATCTTCTTCATCCACACAGTTCACTCCCGTGACTAGTGGTTCTTCGGAACAACATGTGAACGTTTCTAACCCGTCTAAGTCTTGTGCAGCAACAGGATTAGTAGAGGGCATATTGGAGGATTGTGGGAGTGATGATGAGGAGGAGGATCATGTTTTTAATTCAAAGTCTTTGTCTTTCAAAAATACTCTGTCTGGTTTTTCTAAGTCTGCTACTTTTGTTAATTCTGATTTGAATGTTGGTTTTGAAAATGGTGCTGTTAAAATTAAGAACAACAAAAAATCAACTTTGAAATCCACCTTTGTGAATGGTGGGACCTTAGAAAATGAAATGGCACAGATTGTGAATGGAAAGAATCATCAATTTGTCAAAAAAAAAAATTGCTCGTCAAACCTTGAAAGTAGTAAACCATCCACAAGTCAGTCTTATTCAAAGAAAAAACCTCAACGTTTTACCAAAAGCAAATTTTATGCTAAATTTGATAATCATCATCATGCTTTTGAACAAAATGTTAGGAATACTGATAGAAGTAATTTCAAGTCTTGTCATAGAAATTATAATGATGATCAACTACATGATAGAAGGTTTTCTAGGAACTGCAGGTTACTTCACAAGTTCACCTCAATGGTCATCATCATGGGACACCGGATACTATGCCCCATATCCGAGAAGGCAAACGTGTTATGTGTGTGGGAATCCCGGACACTTTGCTTGAAACTGCGTTCACAATCGTGAACACTCTGGTAGATGTCCGAATGTTAGTCAAAGGGAAAATTCATATCAAAGCCCACACATGTCTAAAGGACACATGGCCCAACATTACAAAAATCCCAATGATAAACAATCGGATAAAAGAACTGGTGTTGTGCAAAAATCTCAACGTCCTGTTAAAAAAAATAATGTTTTCAAACATAAACAAAAGAAAGTTGATAAACCCATAAAATCGAAAAAGGGAAAAGAAAAGGTCATCACTCCAACAGTAAGTAAAAATTTTGAAAAACAAAAACCTGTTTGGAAACGAAAGCCCAGTGCACAAACAACACCAGTTGAGTTTAATGACAAAAGAGATATGAAATTGCAAGAAGTTTCATAACTGGATGATTTAGGAAAACCCAAGATATTCATGGCTTGGGTTCCAGTCACTAATTAATGTGTTATACCGTGCAGGGACAGCCAATGAGGCCTATCAACAACCTCTGGTATGTTGATAGTGGTTGTTCTCGGCATATGACAGGAGACATCTCTCAGATTCACGACATTAAAATGTTCGATGGAGGGTATGTTTCCTTTGCAGGTGATAAAGGTGGGCAAATCACTATGAAAGGTACTGTCACAAATGGTACTCTTTGTTTCGAAGATGTGAATTATGTGTCTGAATTGAATCACAGCTTGCTAAGTGTGTCTCAAATCTGTGACAAAAAGTTTTCAACTCATTTTACTGATAAAGAGTGTTTGATTTTAAAACCAGGGTTCGTTATTCCTAAGGATTGGATTTTAATGAGAACACCGAGGTGTAAGGACTCATATTTGTTGGACATGAATATTGAGTCAGCTTTAACAAATACCTGTTTGTTTTCAAAAGCTTCTGAGAATGACTCAATGCTCTGGCATCGTCGTTTAGGTCACATAAATTTGAAAAACCTAAATAGAATTGCTAAAGGAGCACATGTGGTCGGTTTGCCTTTAAAAGAATTTTGTGAAATTGAAAAATGTATTTCGTGTGCTAAAGGCAAACATCATAAATGACCACACAAACCCAAGTTGTTTAATTCAATTGAATCTGTTATTCAGTTACTGCACATGAATCTTTTCGGTCCCGTAAGTGAGATGAGTCTTAGGAAGAAATCTTATTGTCTTGTTGTTACTGACGATTACTCACGATTTACTTGGGTGTTCATTTTGAGTAAGAAAAGTGAGACTACAAATATTCTTAGGCAGTTCATGATACTTGTTGAAAATCAACTGAACTTGAAGATCAAGATTATCAGAAGCGACAACGGAACATAATTTCGTAATGAAGTCCTTGATAGCTTTTGTGCTGAAAAGGGAATTGCAAGACAGTTCAGTGCTGCTAGAACTCCTCAACAAAATGGAGTTGCTGAACGAAGAAATCGTACTCTAATAGAAGCTGCAAGAACAATGATTTCTGACTCCAAATTGCATGTATTCTTCTGGGGTGAAGCAATCAATACAACATGTTATGTGCAGAATAGGGTGCTATTTAACAAGCATCACTTGAAGACTCTGTATGAAATCATGTTTCATCAGAAGCCTAAGGTCGGTTACTTTAGAGCATTTGGATGCCTATACACACTGTTGCATAATGACTCGGTTGGATCCAAATTTGATGCAAAAGCCGATGAATGTTACTTTGTTGGTTACTCATCCAGCAAGACAGCTTACCGGGTTTACAATAAGAGAACAAAGCAGATAGTGGAAACTTACTACATTGACTGGCAGGAGCTCAATAAAACTAATGCAGATACTGGTCCAAATTGGTTATTTGATTATGATTCTGTGTTTAAGCTTTTCAATGTTTGTTCTGATGATTCTGCTGTATCAGATGATGGATTTTACAGGTACAACACAGTCGATTACATGATTGATGAAGAACCTGATCAACCATCATATTCGTCCTCTAGAGCTCCTGAATCTTCTTCCGAAGAAAGTGATAACCACATCGCTGATCCCATCAACAGTGAGACTGTTGCATCTGGCAGTGGTCATGCTTCACAGGAAATTGCTGCATCTGGCAGTGATCCTTCAATACAGGATACGATTCCTGACTCTAATGTTATAGAGGAGACGATTCCCATAACTAAAGAAGCAGATCAACACATCACCAACTTGCCTGATACGTTACAGGAAGAAGATGTTCCACTATCGAGAATTCATAACAATCATCCAGTAGTGGATATCATTGGTCCTCTCTTAGACGGGGTGAGAACAAGAAGCAAATCCGGGGTAATAAATATCTGCTTATACTCTGCCTTCATATCTCAAGTTGAGCCACAGAACATTAAAATGGCCTTGAGTGAGGCAAGCTGGGTGGAGGCTATGCAGGAAGAGCTGATGCAGTTCGAAAAACTAAAGGTTTGGGAACTTGTGCCGCTACCACAAGGCAAGTTGCCCATTGGTACTCGTTGGGTTTACCGAAACAAGAAAGATGACAACAGTATTATTGTTCGGAACAAAGCACGACTGGTTGTGCAAGGATTTTATCAGCAAGAATGGATAGATTATGAAGAAGTGTTTGCCCCAGTTGCAAGACTCGAGGCCATCCGAATCTTTTTGGCCTAGGCCTCGTACATGAATTTCAAGGTGATTCAAATGGATGTGAAGAAAACATTTCTATATGGAAAGGTTCAAGAAGAAATCTACATGTGTCAACCACTGGGGTTTGAAGACACAAATCACCCACATCATGTCTATAACTAGACAAAGCTTTGTATGGCTTACATCAAGCACCACGTGCATGGTATGCCACTCTGACAGAGCATCTTCTTGCTAATGGCTACACTCGGGGAGCCATAGATCAAACACTGTTCATTAAGAAGCTGGGAAACGATCTTATTCTTGTCCAAATCTATGTTGATGAAATCATCTTTGGATCAACAAATTCTGCACTGTGCAAAGAGTTTGAATAATTTATGAAGAAAAAGTTTGAAATGAGTTCAATGGGACAAATGGCCTTCTTTCTTGGGTTGCAGGTTAATCAAATTGATGACGGAATCCTAATTCATCAGGCAGAATATGTTAATGACATAATGATAGTTCAATTTTGCTGACTCCAAACCGGCCTCAACTTCTATGGCAACCCGTCCCGTTCTTACTCCTGGCCTAGGTGAACCAGGAAGTGGCCAACATCTCTACAGGTCAATGATTGGTTCGTTAATGTACCTGACCACTAGCCGTCCAAACAACATGTTTGTGGTTTGCTAGTGTGCATGATATCAGGCTAATCCAAAAATTTCTCACCTTAATGCTGTCAAAAGAATTTTTAAATACTTGAAGGGCAAGCCTCGGCTAGGCTTTTGATATCCAAATGATTCAGAATTTAACTTGTTTGCTTTTACTAGTAGTGATCATGGAGGTTGTAATCTGGATAGAAAATCAACAACTGGAGGATGTCAGTTTCTGGGGGAGAGACTCGTCCCATGGCAGTGCAAGAAACAGACCACCGTTTCGACTTCTACTGCCGAAGCTGAATATGTCGCCGCATCCGCATGTTGCTCTCAGGTTATATGGATGCAACACCAATTGCTGGATTACGGTTTGAATTTCTGTGACTCTCCTATTTTCTGTGATAATGAAGCTGCATTACAAATTGTTAAGAATCCAGTCCAACACTCTAAAACTAAGCACATAGACATTAGAGTGCATCATATTTGTAACATTTCTGATTTTCATCATGTAATCGTTTGATTTCAATAAACAAACACATTTCAGTTTCCATTCGTGTACAAACAAACTACGATGCAGTTACATATACAAACTATTCTTTTACAATAACAAATTAAACAAAAACACCATTATCTCACAAGCCCCGAGGACCAAAACTGACAAAACTCAAAAACTACAAAACCAGGCAAGCACGGTCGTGCCTAGGACTAGGCACGGTCGCGCCTGATGACCTAAGCACGGTCGTGCCTAATACAGGCACGGTCGCGCTGCTGAAACCACGTGACTCCGCAGAGTCAGTCAGTGGTCCATAGTCGTTGAATCAAATCGCATTAAGGCCGGATTTCACGCGTCAGACCATACTCGTCTGAATTCAACCTGCAACACGCATCAATTACACTCCAATTTACAGAATTGTTTAATCCCATACCCCCCACAATCATGACTCACAAATTCGTCGATATAGAGCCAGTTGCACGCTTCCTACACCCACATCTACCCTCACTCAGTCTCTCAGAACTCTCACTCGACACTCATACAACTTCTGGAGCCCGATCGATCGCCAAGACGCCCGAAAACGCGACCCGTAGCCGACCGCATTCAATTGCCCAATAATCTCAAGTAAGTAATACTCCAATAGCTTTGTATCATCCTCTACTACGAAAGCCCTATGCCAATTCGTAGTAGAAACACTCAAGTCTGCCCGATTTCTGAACGAAAATCCGAAACTAAACTTTTAGTCGAACTACCTTTTAAACACGAAATAAATCCAATTAAAACTCATAGATAGCTTCGAAATCATCCACTAGGTGAAAGCCCTAAGAATACAGAAACATTTAATATAAGAATCGACGGATTTGGGTCTGGAAAAGACCCGACACGGTCGCGCTCATCCCCGAGCGCGGTCGTGCCTGACCAAGCACAATCGTGCCCCAGGTGTGGCCCGGTCGTGCTTACCGAGCAAACAAGTCTTGATCAAAAACAAACACTAGACGCGGTCGTGCCAGATACGAGCACGGTCGTGCTCTATGTCCAGAACCTATGAAGTACTTTCTGACTCGACCACGGGCGCGCTCAGACCACCACGGTCACGCCCGGCAACAAGCGCGGTCGTGCCCTACTTGAGCACGGTCGTGCTCCTTGACCAGAATCAATTATTTTTCTGTTTTAAAGTCTATTTAACATATTTAGCTAAAAATTTCAAAATGTAATTATAAAAATTATTTTATAAAATCCCAAGACCCGGGAATCATTTATAAACCAAATCCTTGATTTAGGAATTTAAAACGATTAATTCCCGATAGTTCAAAACCGATGAAGTCGTGAGTTTATATAATCATTCTTATAAAACAATTTATACAAATATATATTTTGACTTCAACAAATGTTATTTATTTAAATTTATATTTAAATAAATATAAATATATATCAGTTATTTAAATTTACATTTTAAAGAATATATATATCACTACTATTTAAAATGTACTAAATAGATAAATAAAGTTATTTATTTATTTATTTCAAACAAACCCTAAACGTACAAATCCATCTTTCGACATAAAAATAACACAAACAATGACACGCGTTATACATTTATCCATTAGGTCAAACGTAGCGACCTACAACACGCTTGGTATTTTTGTTGATCTGTGCAAACTACACGCTCCAACACAAGTGAGTTACATAGCCCCTCTTTTACTCTATTTACAAACTTTTGGGGTGGAACATGCGTTCTATTTACTATGTTTACAAACTACACAATATACAATTCCACCCTCCAATCATGTGTTACAATTTTGAGCTTTGTGCTTGAGTACTAGGTGTGTGGACCAACACGCAGTTTGCTATTCACGTGCAATCATTAACTATTTTATAGCCTACAGTAAACAGTGATAGTTCTATTGAGTCTGACAAACCCACCCAGGTAGGGTGACTGTTAATGCCAACACGCGTTTGTTTTGCATGCTAGTTACAAAGGTTTGATTGTACTACCAGGTCACACGATGGTATCTCTCCATAAATGCCTTAATTGCCATGTTTGTATGAATTGTATGCACACGACACTATATTCTATTACATGACACGAAAACCTATGTATTCTCACCAACTTTTTAGTTGACTTTGTTTTTAACCATGTTTCAGGTGACAATGTTTGAAGTATTACAAGCTGCTACATATAGGATTTGGACCTAGCAATTAATCTAAACTATTTATATTTTGTAATCGCTACATTTGGTTCTTGTATGGTATGAACTTGCTACGTGTAATGAAAATGAATGTTTAAATTATTCAAACTTTAGCAACCATGAGCTATGAACAGTCTGCACAGCTTCACGCCCCGACGTTTTCCGCCGTCGGTTGGGGTGTGACAATATTCGTGACTGTTTTGAAAGAAAACTCATGCATCTTGAGCAGGTATCTACTGAGAAGAATGTTGCTGACATTTTTACAAAGGCTTTTGATTTGGCAAGATTCAACTTTCTGGTTGAATGTTTGAAAATGATTTATTTTGATTAAAGGTCGCAGGTTTGGTCACCAAAAATATTTTTTAGTTTTTAGCTTGTTTAAATTTTGATTTAGTTCATAAATGCAAAATTTTAGGGGGAGAAATTTCCTAAAAACGTCAAAAAGATTTTCGATTCAAATTTTTTAGTTTCATCTTTATATAAAATTCAGAAAAATACAAAAATATTGTGCTTATTAGGAAAGTCATTCTATTGAGAAAATTTGAGAACTCTGTCTAATGGGAAATGATAGTACATCATTCTAGAGGTTGGATCATCTTATGTAAGGCCTGTAGTTGAACAGATTAGGATCTTAGGGTGATATGTTGATAAGCTTTTTGCTAAATTGAGAGGATAGCATGATAGTGTTTCACTTGAACATAAAAGTCATCACTTTAGTGGGGAACATATCATAGATTGGTAGAATATTTATTTCCTGTTAATAATTGAACACTTAACACACAAAGGTTGATGAACTATGAATGAACATACTATCTCCGGATTGCACAAGCCGAGACCCTTCACAAAGGGGTTGCGAGCTAACTTTATACAAGTCTGTATATATATGTACATTGATAAAAGACATGCAATGACAAGCAATAGGTGAAAAGACACTCAATGAAAGTGCAAAACATAATTTTGAGCGAAAAGACACGCAATATTAATATCGTGAAATTTTTTAGTTTCATCTTTAAATAAAAATCAGAAAAATACAAAAAATATTGTGCTTCTTAGGAAAGTCATTCTATTGAGAAAATTTGAGAACTCTGTCTAATGGGAAATGATAGTACATCATTCTAGAGGTTAGATCATCTTATGTAAGGCCTATAGTTGAACAGAGCATGATCTTAGGGTGATGTGTTGATAGGCTCTGCTAAAACTGAAAGGATAGAATGATAGTGTTTAACTTGAACATAAAAGTCATCACTTTAGTGGGGAACATATCATAGATTGGTAGAATATTTATTTCCTGTTAATAATTGAACACTTACACTTAAAGGTTGATGAACTGTGGATGAATATACTATCTCTTGATTGCACAAGCCGAGACCCTTCACAAAGGGGTTGCGAGCTAACTTTATACAAGTCTGTATATATATGTACATTGATAAAAGACATGCAATGACAAGCAATAGGTGAAAAGACACTCAATGTGTCACAACCCCGGGCTACCCCTGCCCGGGCGTCGCGAGATAATGCTGGTATCTGAATGAGGTCCCATAAATTTGGACAGCGGAAGTCTTTGTTTTTACTTGATGCCTTTTTGTAATGAAATGTAATGTAAATAACCTCAAGGGTTAATTCTGTACTTTTTGTCAAAACTTGGGATCCACGTCCCTTTTCATTTCATGATAATAGATCTTCAAAAGTCTATTATATAATGTACAGTGATTGAAATAATTTACATAATACAAGCCATTCAAAATGTCTAGGATCTACGTCCGTTCCAACATTTGGTCTTGTATTAGTCTGCCACAGGGATTTTGATATGCCTAAAGATCTTGTCTTTACTGCATCACCCTGAATTTAATGATTTCTTTCATTACCTGTGAAAAACGTTTTGAAAATGAACATCAGCATAAAGCTGGTGAATCACATTTAACTGACACGAAAATGATTTCTAACATAAACCAAATTAAAGCCTTTAAGCACGTTTTTGTATGGTAAATCTACACATTCAGCAGTCTATTTCACCTTGAAGTATATACCACCTACATACACTGGGTTAACTGCCATGGGGTCAACTGGCTGAGCTCTATGTCTCAGACTGATAGCCTATTCCCAGGGTCGTGATGCTAAGAACCTTGTTCTTAGTCTTACATGATACTCAGGAACTCGTCCCTCGTATAATCTGCTAAGGAACCATATCCTCAGTCTTATGATATCCCCTTTCATGATCTGTACCCAGCCATGGACCGGACTTTCACCCGTCACATGTATACCATTTGATCAAATATACGTATGCTTATGGCCTGAATGCTATCACGTAGATTACCCTTATGATTAAAGCATTTAATTTGTTTCATGCCGTTTTCGTAAATAAAATGGTTTTCTTGTTTGAAAAGCGTTAAATGTGTTCACCTTGATTTTGATGGCTGGTAGGGTTGTAGGCTTCGGAATTTGAGCAGAACCTCGACACGTTTCTTCCTAGGGAAGACACGATTAACGAGAGTATATATGAGAATATATATATTTTTGCGTTTATATATATATATAAAATGATAATTGAATAGGGATAACGATACCTACTTTGCGGGATTTGGACGGAACTACGGCTTGAGCAGGGTTTCGTTGGAAGGTTGGACGGCGGCTTGGAACGTCGTAGAGTTTTGAGAGATCGGGTTTGTGTATAAGGAATGTTTGGAAATTGTGTAGAGATTTCAATCCCGTTGAAGGCCTTTTATAGGCTGGAATTCCGGTCTCTCGCGTACCGCGAGACTGGCCAAGGAAATCTCTCGCGTACCGCGAGAGGATGAGGTGTCACGAACGGTGCTGAGTCAGCATGACACGTGGCGGCTGGTGGCAAGGGTGAATGACACGTGTTTTCTGGCCCTGACGCGTGTACTATTCCCTCGCGTACCGCGAGGCTTGGTTGGAAATCTTCTCGCGACCGCGAGAAGGTGTAAATCTGGCGTATAAGCAGTCCCCTCGCGTACCGCGAGGTTTTGTCAAAATCTCCCTCGCGTACCGCGAGGGAGTGAAATTTTGAATTTTTCTTTTCTTTTTTTTTTTTTATTTTTTATTTTTTTATTTTTTTATTTTGGGTGTTACATCCTCCCCTCCTTTAGAATAATCTCGTCCTCGAGATTCATTGAAAGAGATGTGGATACTTTTTGCGCATTTCTGACTCAAGTTCCCAAGTATATTCTGGGCCACGCCTGGAGTCCCATCTTATTTTGACTAACGCCAATTGCTTTCGTTTAAGCTTTTTGATTTGTCGGTCTTCAATTTGTAACGGTCGTTCAATGAATTTGAGCTTTTCATTTACTTCCACATCTTGTAAAGGCATAAGCAAGGATTCATCAGCTAAACACTTACGTAGGTTTGATACATGGAATATATCGTGTACTCCACCCATCTCTACTGGTAGTTCAAGCTGATAGGCAACAGATCCGATTCATTTAATGATTTTGAAAGGTCCAACAAAACGTGGACTTAACTTTCCTTTCTTTCCGAAACGAATAACACCTTTCCAAGGTGAAACTTTTAATAATACCTTGTCACCGATTTGAAATTCTAACGGCTTTCTTCGTTTATCTGCATAACTCTTTTGTCGATCTCTAGCCATTTTTAGACGTTCTCGTATTTGCAAGATTTTATCGGTAGTTTCTTGGACTATCTCTGGTCCTGATAGTTGATTTTCTCCGATATCTGACCAACATACAGGCGTTCGACATTTCCGTCCGTACAATGCTTCAAATGGTGCGGCCTGAATACTTGTGTGATAACTATTGTTGTAGGAAAATTCCATTAGAGGTAAATGATCATCCCAGTTACCTCCAAAGTCTATCACACAGGCTCGGAGCATATCTTCTAGGGTTTGTATGGTTCTTTCGCTCTGCCCATCAGTTTGTGGATGGTAAGCAGTACTAAGGTTCAATCGAGTTCCTAGAGCTGTTTGAAAACTTTGCCAGAATCGAGATGTGAAGCGACTATCTCTATCTGACACTATGGATAGAGGCACACCATGTAATGTTACAATTTCATTAACGTAAATTTGTGCCATTTTGTCCATACTCATGGTGTCCTTGATAGATAAAAAGTGAGCTGATTTGGTTAAACGGTCAATGATAACCCAGATTGCATTATTTCCACGAGTGGTTCGAGGAAGTTTGGTAATAAAGTCCATAGTTATCAATTCCCATTTCCAAACTGGTAATTCTAACTGTTGCAATAATCCAGCTGGCTTTTGGTGTTCGGCTTTGACTTTGGAACAAGTCAAACATTTTGCTATGTAGATAGCAATGTTCTTTTTCATACCAATCCACCAGTAACTTTCTTTGAGGTTCTTGTACATTTTATCACTTCCTGGGTGCATGGTGTATTTGGACTTGTGTGCTTCTTCGAGGATTCGCTCTCGAAGATCACCTGTAACTGGTACCCAAATACGTTTATTCATGCGAAGGATATTATCTTCTCCTTTGATCAGTAAATCAAGCATTCCTTTCATTCCTTCTTTTTCAAAGTTACCTTCCTTCAAAGCTAACTCTTGTGCCTCTTTTAACTGACTTACAAGATCAATTTGTAGTTCAAGTCTGAGAGAACGTACTCTCTTTGGCTTGACGTTTTCTTTTCGGCTCAAGGCATCTGCTACTATATTTGCCTTTCCTTCATGATAACAAATTTCACAATCATAATCATTCAGGATTTCCATCCATCTTCTTTGTCTCATATTTAACTCTTTCTGGCTAAATATGTACTTGAGACTTTTATGATCAGTGTAGATTGTGAACTTAACCCCATAGAGATAGTGTCGCCATAATTTCAAAGCAAAGATTATAGCGCCCAACTCTAGATCGTGGGTTGAGTAGTTTTTCTCATGAATTTTCAACTGACGAGATGCATAAGCAATGACTTTCTTGCGTTGCATTAATACGCAACCTAAACCAGTATGTGAGGCGTCGCAGTAAACTACGAAGTCTTCAATACCATCTGGTAAAGATAGAATAGGTGCGTTTGTCAGTTTTTGTTTCAAAGTTTCAAAAGATTCAGATTGTTTGGGTCCCCATTCGTATTTTACAGATTTCCGAGTTAGGGATGTGAGTGGGATTGCTATACGAGAAAAATTTTGAATGAACCGGCGGTAATATCCCGCTAATCCCAGAAAACTACGAATTTCGGTGGGTGACTTGGGAATTTCCCATTTGGATATAGCTTCAATTTTGGAAGGATCTACTTGAATTCCGTTCACGTTGATGACATGACCAAGAAATTGTACTTCCGTTAACCAAAATTCGCATTTGGAAAACTTAGCATATAATTTCTCTTTTCGAAGAAGTTCAAGTATGGTTCGAAGATGAGTTTCGTGTTCAACTTGGGTTTTGGAATAAATAAGTATGTCATCAATAAAAACTATGACAAACTTATCCAAGTAAGGTTTGCAGACACGATTCATCATGTCCATGAATGCGGCAGGAGCATTTGTAAGTCCAAATGGCATAACCGTGAACTCGAAATGTCCATACCGTGTTCGAAATGCAGTTTTCGAGATATCGTTATCATGCACTTTCAACTGATGATAACCTGAACGAAGATCGATCTTTGAAAAATGACAAGCTCCTTGGAGTTGATCGAATAAATCGTCAATCCTTGGGAGTGGGTATCGGTTTTTAATGGTAACTTTATTTAATTCCCGATAATCAATACACATGCGCATTGATCCGTCTTTCTTCTTAACAAAGAGAATTGGAGCTCCCCAGGGTGAAGAACTTGGTTGGATAAAACCTTTCTCAAGAAGTTCATCCAATTGTTTCTTGAGTTCTGCCATTTCTGTGGGTGCCAGTCTGTACGGGGATTTGGCAATTGGAGTTGCACCAGGTACAAGGTTGATTCGAAATTCTACCTCTCGTTCTGGTGGTAATCCAAGCAGTTCTTCAGGAAAAACGTCTGGAAATTCAGATACTACATGTACTGATTCTATCTTCTTCTCCTTTTCCAAGGCAGTAATTGATACCAGACATGCCAGATATCCTTTTCTTAAGCACTTGGTTGCTTTAAGTATGGAGATTATCTGGATAGGTTTTGTGGGTTTATCACCTTGGATAGTTAGAGTTTTGTTTGTTGGTGTAACGAGTTTTACAACTTGTTGATTACAAAGGATTTCGGCTTGGTTATTAGATAACCAATCCATCCCCAAAACAATGTCAAAGCCAGTTATTGACATTGGTAACAATTGTACTGGGATAGTGAAACCAGCCAATGTAATGTAACAATTGTTCAGTGATTGGGATATTTTTATCAAATCACCGTTCGCTGTTTCTACTTCATATGTTTCAGCTAAGGGACTTAAAGGTTTATTTAATAGATTACAAAAATTATAATCTATAAAACTCCGGTTCGCACCTGAGTCAAATAAGACCTTAGCATAAACATTATTAAGAAGAAATGTACCGGTAATTACGTCCGGCGTTCTCTCAGCTTGGTTAGCATTCATGACAAAAGCTCGTACGGTCTTTTTGGTTTCTGGAGTGATCTTGGCTCCTGATCCTCCAGCTCTTCCGGTCCTTGCAAACTTAGGGCAATTAGTGCTGATGTGCCCCAGCTCTCCACAACTAAAACAAGTTATTCCCTTTTTCTTGAAGCAATTCTCAGTAGAGTGACCTGAGACCTTGCAATAATTACAGAATGGAGTTTCAAAAACACACTTTCCACTATGCCTGCGTCCGCATGTTTTGCATGATAGATTGTTAAATGGTAACCCCTTTTGCCCAAAGTTCTTGCTAAATCTTTTGGCCTCGGGTTTTGATTTTATAGAGGATTCGACTTTCTTCTTTTCCTCTATATTTCTGATTAGTCCAGCCGTCATGGTACCGGTCAATTCTACGGTGGACTCAATGGTTTTTGGTGAGACAACCTTCACCAAATCACGGATCTCTGGAACTAAGCCATAAATATATCGAGTTATGAGAACTGATTCAGGTTTAGCCAGGTGAGGTGCCAATCGAGCATATTCAAAGAATTTGGTAGTATACTCTCGATCATTGGTACCCACCATCCTGTGATCCAAAAATTTCCTTTCAGCTTGTTCTTTTTCAGTCTTGGGGCAAAATTTCTTTTTCACCTTTGCCCGAAATTCTTTCCAATCCATAGCATTGGTCTTTCTCCTCCCTTTGGCAGAAATGATTGAATTCCACCATTCCAATGCTTCATTTTTAAAGGAGTTTGAAGCATACAGCACTTGATCTTTCATAGCACACTTGCTAATTGCTATAACTGACTCCATCTTCTCTAACCAGTGAAGAGTAGCAATACCGCCTTCGGTGCCCTTAAATTCATAAGGTTTACAGTCCTGAAAGGTTTTATAAGAACACCCTTTGTGTCTATACCTTTTTGTTTCATTCTCTTCTTCTTCAGAGTCTTCACTGCTTAAATTTAAGGATTCTTCAGATCCAGAATACTTATTGCTTGATGTTCTGGACCTTTTCGATGTTTGAGTTCTACGAGAGCTTGCTACTTGCTCTGTGTTGGTTTTCGGAGGGTTTTCTGTTCTTTTTGAATGAGAGGTTACATAGCTTGGAGTTTTGATGTTCTCTTGTACTTTCTTTATTATGTCAGGAAGTATTTCTCTTATACTTTGTTTAACCAGTTGTTGCAATTCTGGTTGTTGAGTAGCTATTTCAGGATTATTATTAATTTCTTTTCCTTTTTCCTTGGTAATGTAGGTAGCTGGACCGCTATTGTTATTTTGTTGAGACATCTAAGAATATAAGACAAGAATTTGGGTCAAAATTTGAAGTTTATTATCGCTTAAACTTCATCTATTTGTTACAAATACAGAAATATAGATATGCATCTATATCACTTAAAGTTAGCTAATTATACAAATACTATCATTAACTTTAATCGAGAAGCACATCTCCCAAATCTTGATAGAATCTCCCCAGGGTCTCGGTCATAGCACCCTTCTGGATCAACTGATCTGCCACCCATTGTTCTGCGTACTTCCTGTCTTCCTGGGCTAGTTCGTAGTCAAATATAGTTTGTTCGTTTTTAACTACGACTTGTCTGGTGAAGTACAGTTCAGCACGTAGATCGTCAGCCTCTCTAAGAGCACGATCGAGGTGTTCATCAATTGATTTTGGCAGTTCATCATGGTATCCATAACAAGGAGGTGGTTCCCTGTGTCCCATCCTAAGATCGTGATATGCTGAGTTAACAGACCACACGACTTTTCCGTCGGTTGCATACTGACGTCCATCGGAGGGATCTACATAGAAGAAAGGTTCCTTGAAAACGGGATGTTCTGGAATAGGATCAAAGAAATACTTTCCACCACTGCCTTCACAAACGGCAGCCTTGTCGGATTCAGAAATCGAATGTGGAGTTTCTTCACTTGGACTGGGTGGATGTTCTTGAATTGTTCCGGTAGGGTATACTATGTCTAACGATTGAGGTAGTGGCATAGATGTCATAACAGGACGTAAAGATTCTCTTGAATCTTCCATTTCCACTGAATACTCTGATTCTTCTCTCAGAGGTTCAAGCCTTGCTTGAGTCTGCTCCACTTGTTCTGCGACCATTCTGTTCCAATTCTCCGGGGTCGGCAGGTAGTGGACATAATCATCATAGCTTGGTACTATTTGATCGTTTCTTGGATTAGATAATTCTCCAGGAAAGAAGTTTGGGTAGTTATAAGGATAATAGTATGGATCTGACATCCTGTAATTTATTGGTTATGTTAAAGGCATCTTCCTATCGTTTGTTCAGTAGGCACAACTATTGGTTAAAGCCAAGATACAATCATATAAGTATCTAGTTTTGCTAAAACCCTTGAATGTAGCTCTGATACCAACCTGTCACAACCCCGGGCTACCCCTGCCCGGGCGTCGCGAGATAATGCTGGTATCTGAATAAGGTCCCATAAATTTGGACAGCGGAAGTCTTTGTTTTTACTTGATGCCTTTTTGTAATGAAATGTAATGTAAATAACCTCAAGGGTTAATTCTGTACTTTTTGTCAAAACTTGGGATCCACGTCCCTTTTCATTTCATGATAATAGATCTTCAAAAGTCTATTATATAATGTACAGTGATTGAAATAATTTACATAATACAAGCCATTCAAAATGTCTAGGATCTACGTCCGTTCCAACATTTGGTCTTGTATTAGTCTGCCACAGGGATTTTGATATGCCTAAAGATCTTGTCTTTACTGCATCACCCTGAATTTAATGATTTCTTTCATTACCTGTGAAAAACGTTTTGAAAATGAACATCAGCATAAAGCTGGTGAATCACATTTAACTGACACGAAAATGATTTCTAACATAAACCAAATTAAAGCCTTTAAGCACGTTTTTGTATGGTAAATCTACACATTCAGCAGTCTATTTCACCTGAAGTATATACCACCTACATACACTGGGTTAACTGCCATGGGGTCAACTGGCTGAGCTCTATGTCTCAGACTGATAGCCTATTCCCAGGGTCGTGATGCTAAGAACCTTGTTCTTAGTCTTACATGATACTCAGGAACTCGTCCCTCGTATAATCTGCTAAGGAACCATATCCTCAGTCTTATGATATCCCCTTTCATGATCTGTACCCAGCCATGGACCGGACTTTCACCCGTCACATGTATACCATTTGATCAAATATACGTATGCTTATGGCCTGAATGCTATCACGTAGATTACCCTTATGATTAAAGCATTTAATTTGTTTCATGCCGTTTTCGTAAATAAAATGGTTTTCTTGTTTGAAAAGCGTTAAATGTGTTCACCTTGATTTTGATGGCTGGTAGGGTTGTAGGCTTCGGAATTTGAGCAGAACCTCGACACGTTTCTTCCTAGGGAAGACACGATTAACGAGAGTATATATGAGAATATATATATTTTTGCGTTTATATATATATATAAAATGATAATTGAATAGGGATAACGATACCTACTTTGCGGGATTTGGACGGAACTACGGCTTGAGCAGGGTTTCGTTGGAAGGTTGGACGGCGGCTTGGAACGTCGTAGAGTTTTGAGAGATCGGGTTTGTGTATAAGGAATGTTTGGAAATTGTGTAGAGATTTCAATCCCGTTGAAGGCCTTTTATAGGCTGGAATTCCGGTCTCTCGCGTACCGCGAGACTGGCCAAGGAAATCTCTCGCGTACCGCGAGAGGATGAGGTGTCACGAACGGTGCTGAGTCAGCATGACACGTGGCGGCTGGTGGCAAGGGTGAATGACACGTGTTTTCTGGCCCTGACGCGTGTACTATTCCCTCGCGTACCGCGAGGCTTGGTTGGAAATCTTCTCGCGTACCGCGAGAAGGTGTAAATCTGGCGTATAAGCAGTCCCCTCGCGTACCGCGAGGTTTTGTCAAAATCTCCCTCGCGTACCGCGAGGGAGTGAAATTTTGAATTTTTCTTTTCTTTTTTTTTTTTATTTTTTTTATTTTTTTTTATTTTGGGTGTTACACAATGAAAGTGCAAAACATAATTTTGAGCGAAAAGACACGCAATATTAATATCGTGAAATTTTTTAGTTTCATCTTTAAATAAAAATCAGAAAAATACAAAAAATATTGTGCTTCTTAGGAAAGTCATTCTATTGAGAAAATTTGAGAACTCTGTCTAATGGGAAATGATAGTACATCATTCTAGAGGTTAGATCATCTTATGTAAGGCCTGTAGTTGAACAGAGCAGGATCTTAGGGTGATGTGTTGATAGGCTCTGCTAAAACTGAAAGGATAGAATGATAGTGTTTAACTTGAACATAAAAGTCATCACTTTAGTGGGGAACATATCATAGATTGGTAGAATATTTATTTCCTGTTAATAATTGAACACTTACACTTAAAGGTTGATGAACTGTGGATGAATATACTATCTCTTGATTGCACAAGCCGAGACCCTTCACAAAGGGGTTGCGAGCTAACTTTATACAAGTCTGTATATATATGTACATAGATAAAAGACATGCAATGACATGCAATAGGTGAAAAGACACTCAATGAAAGTGCAAAACAGAAATTTGAGTAAAAAGACACGCAATGTTAATGTCATGCAATAGGAAAATTCAAAAAGATATGTCAAAAGATGTACATATTAGTATATTTATAATTATTTTTCTCTTTGGGAACATGGGTCTGGGAAGGAATATCTTATCAAGGCACGTAAGTCCATAGTGCAATGAATCTGAGCATTTACTGTTTGTGAACATGTAAGTCCGTCGTGCTATGTTTGTAATCAAATTTGTTAGAGATTTCATGAACAGTCCATTGACCCGTGCTAGTTATGCTCATTTAGCTATTTTTAGGTGCTCAAAAGATCATGAGGAAGGGAAGGCTTATCCGATAAGTTGTGGGGTCCATTCAATTCATCAAAAACTCATCTAATTCACACTAAAATAAATACAGGTTTCTGAGATGTGAGTGTGGAACCCACTAATTCTTGAATAACTATTACCCAGAAAACATGATAAATTCATTCACTGCTGCTTGTCAACTAAGGTATAAAGGCTTGAGCTTAGAAGGATAACATATTGGCAATTACCAAGACCTGTCTAAGAAAATGAGCGGCTGAAAAGTAGAGTGTAGTCTACCCTAGGATGATATGATCCCATAACAGAGTTTCTCTCAAAAATAATGTTTCAAGGCAGTCTGTTATTTTGAAAAAACAAAAAGATTTTGTGTTTTTAGCTTAGTTAAAGTTATTTTTATTTTTAATTTTATTTTTATGTTTAAGTTTATCTTTATTTGTATTTCATAAATTTCAAATGGCTGTCCCTACTTGACTTGAAAATCCAAAAGGAGAAACAAGTCTCTGAAAAGTTTGAAATGTCTCAAAGTTTGCGGTCGTATACTTTAAGTTTCGACCGCATACTTAGTGGTGTCTATGAATAAACTCGAAGTTTGCGGTTCAAGGTTTATCTCAACTGCATACTTCAAATTCTCTCTCTAGCTGCATGCTTGATTATTGCTACAAATCGACCCATCAGTTGAGCCATTTGTAAATCTGTTTATATATTAGTGATCAAGAGGTGTTGGCGATCATCAAAGTAATAAGTTGGACCATGGATTCACACTAATCAAGTGTGTGAGGTGTTATTGTTTGAAATTAAAACTGTTTTGGACTCTTTGACAAAATTGGCTGTTATAAACTTTGTTGAATCTGAAATTGATCTGATGGTTTTGATTGAAATGAAGAGGCGATTCTAATACACCCAAATTCAACACTAAAAACTTGTTAAAATTCAAGAATGTGTTTGCTTTTTTAAAGTTTGCGGTTGTAATTAAAGTATGCGGTTTAATCAAAAGTTTACGGTTGTTATTGAAGTATGCGATTTAATCAAAAGTTTGCGGTTGAGTCAAGTTTGCGGTTTAATCAAAAGTTTGCGGTTGAGTCAAGTTTGCGGTTTAATCAAAAGTTTGCGGTTGAGTCAAGTTTGCGGTTTGTTTTAAAGTTTACGGTTGGGTCAAGTATGCGGTGTTATTAAAGTCTGCAGCTGTGTTTCAAAGTTTGCGGTTTGATATTGTGACCGACAACTGTGAATGGGTTGATTTGGAATCTAACTTGACTTATTGATTGCAAGAAATGGAAAACTTAAAATTTGTTAAGGATCACAATGAACCGGCCTACTTGGAGGACCCACCTCAAAATCACAGTGTTTTCAGGTCTATGATCGTGGGATTACGGGCGTCCAGAGTATTTCATGCTCTTACTCAACATCCGGATATCTGTGAAGACTTTATTATAGATTTCTGGAGTACCGCAGATATTGTCACATAGAATAATGTGGAAGGGATAGTTGGTACAGTTGCGGGAAAGCATATTGTAATAACTGAAGCTGTGATAAGAACTTGCTTGAATTTTGGTGATGGTCCCGAACACCCTATTAGCTTCACTGCCGAAGAGATGACTAAAACATTCCAAATAATGAGTTATAACGGAGAACTTGGCACACGTGGTGAATCAGTGTATTTCAGGAAGAAAAGGAGGCTATGATGAGCTGAGTGCCATCATGACATCAATGGTCTATGCACTAGTTACGGGGGAGAACTTCAATTTCTCAAGAGTTGTATTTGATGACATGAAAAGCAACTTGACTGGAAAGAAGAAGTCTGTGTTCTTAATGTATCCTCAATTCTTACAGATGATCATGAATCGAGAGCAAGCAGAGTTGGAGTTGGTTATGACTCAGAGAAGGCTGCACGTGAAAGTAATGGATAGAAGTATTTTGTCCTACATGTCTATGAACAAGCATGTATTTTATGCCGGTCTGAGACCGCTGGAAAAATTCGATGCCTTTCCTGAGATTGACGGCAACCAACCCCAACAACCACCACCTCCTCCACATCCACAACCACCACCACCACCACCTCCACACCCACAACAACTACAACCACCACCTTCACACCCACAAAAACCACCACAACCACCTCCACACCCACAACAACCACCTCAGCCTCGTCATAGACCTAGACGTGTGCGTCAACAGGCTCAAAATATTGCTGACGTTCCAATTTTCAATGAGCCTGTGATGCCAAACGTATAACTTGCTGATGAACATGTGGGTGAGTTAAATTTCAACATTGAAGGGCCAATCTACTTTGAAAATGAAGAAAACCTAGAAAATATGGCCGATCTTGACTTAGACGACTTGATATTCTCTGACACTGCAACTCAGAGTGTTACTAGTGAGAAAGGAAATGAAGCTCACAGTTCAAGTGCTGTAAATATTGAAGAAGAAGAAAGTGAATCTGAAGGTGGATTAGAAGGCATTGAGATTGATTCTTCTGAAACAGAGAGTGAAAAGGAAGAAGTGCCCGTCAACAAATATCACAGAAGCTTATTGATCAAAAGAAAAGCTGCTGGGAAACCTCCTCTCATCAACCGATCTAAACGACAGAGTGATACTTCTGATGAAGACTATGATTTTGAAGCTGATCTAGTTTCGAGGAAGAGAGAAAAAGTTTCGGAACGTCTCCCGCAAAAGTTCACACCAATCATCACACCTACCGCTCCTGCAAAGCAAGACAAGGGAAAGGAGAAGATTGCCTATGAGCCGGTAGATGTTCAAGCCCTGCTGCAAAGAGTCTTCGGCCTAGAACAAGTCTCCTTGGCCAAAGATTCAAAGATTGAAAAGCTCTCTGCAGACAACAATACTCTTAGGATGACCATCAACATACAAAGTGGTCAGATCCAAAGTCTCAGAGACAACAACAAGTATGTGCTCAAAGAGTTGAAGAAACTGAAAGAAAAGAAAGAGAAAAAGAAAAAAAGAAGAAAGAAGATGGTTGCAGTGGCAATGATGAAGCTAAAGGTGGTGATGGTGATGATAATGAATGCCGAAAGGATGATAAGGATCAAAGTAAAGACCAGGAAGACCAAAGAACAAGCTCACAAGAAGATCTATCTAGAGAAATGGTCGTTTATGTCCCGGTATCCGAAGAAAAGGGAGCACAACATTCTAAAAATGATCTTTCATTTGACTTTGAACAGGGTCTTGATGATTTACTTAGATCAGACTCAGTGTTCTCATTTGAAAAGGATTCAACTGTTAGATGATGATCTTGCAGGAGAGGATTTGATTGAGGCTGGAGATTTCTTCGATGCAAATATGCCTGCCTCTCCTACATACATCGATTCTCAGGGAAAAGTGATTACCGGTATTGACAGCGATATTTTCGCCGAAGGTAATTCACATCCCCAAGTGGAGGTAACTGCTGACCATGTTGCTAAACCTAAAGATACTACTGAAGCAACATCTTCCACAGGCAGTACAGATAAAAGGAAAAGTTTGTTCAACTTTATTCCTCCACTAGAAGTTCATTATGTCACAGCATCCAACGCACTTGCAAAGAAGAATGATCGCTCTCTTATTCTAAGTTGGATGTATGATAGTGAGAAGCATCTCTATCTAATCAAAAGGAAGAATAGGTGAGTCGAGTACTTTGCTAATATGCATGACTTTCAATCCTTGCCCAGATATGATCTTAGAACTCTACCCAAGGTTCCTTTCTACAACTTGGGAAACAATGGAGATGCAAGTGACTTTGCTTTATTTCTTAAAAGAAAGTGTGACAATGACTTCAAGACAATGAAGACTGCTCAGTGCAAGAGGGTAACATCAAAGTACATGATTGATAGGATCACCCAGAAGCTCCTCATAATGGAGATCTATCCTCCTCCTATGATGGTTGACTGTGTCCCTTTTCATAAGGGACTACCTGACAACTCACAGAGTAAGCTTGTGTGCTGGTCTTATAGTCCTGTGACTGGTCTTCTCGACATTCACTGTACTGATAGGGAGTTCACAATTGCTGAGCCTATGGATCTAAGGAAGTTTGGGAAGGAAGACATGATGAGATTGTCCAAGCAGAGATTGTTTGTGCTTGAAGAAAATGAGAAGGATACTAAGCCGTTCATAAAAGTGTTGGCAACGACGTTAATTAAAGGCCTCTATGTGGGAGGTGGTAATCACTCAGCTGATGTTGAAATACTCAGAGTTACTTGAATGCATTAGCCTAGGGGGAGATAACCTAATAGGCTAATGCATCAAGAGATTACCGGGAAGTTCAGAAGACGACATTTTGGAAGTATGCGGCCGCATACTTCATGGCCCAACCGCATACTTGAAGTTTGCGGCTCCCAACTGCATACTTGAAGTATGCGGCCCAGGCCCAAGCCCATCCGATTACATGATTAGTATAAATAATTGTTTTGTTTTCTATAATCGGTTAGACGAGTTGTTGAACGATCTGTATTGTGTTTTCAGTGATTTAATCAATATACGAATTGTTTGACTATTGAATTGTGTCTCGTCCTCTTTGATTCTACCTACAAGTCACGTGTCGAGTCTGTTTCTGCCAGGTTCAACACGCTGTTGAATCCGTTGATTGAAGATCCTCAAGAATCCGGACCTTACAAATCAAGTATATCAGAATAAAAGGAAAAGCTTGAAAAGCATAAAATAGTGAGCATCATAAAGAGTTATGATGAAATACTACTATCTTATGAGATAAGATTCGAGAGTACTAACTTTAACTAACAAGAAGAGTACTTGAAACAAGATCATAAAAGTTATGACAACTTACTAGTCAAACAATGCCATATTATGAGTTATGATATGAACACCAAAGGTGCAATCATTAAGATTAATTAAATGTACCACAAATAATATCGATGTTACAGATGAAAATGTTCCATTAGTAACTATGACACAACGAGGGATGTTGTAGATTAGAATCATTCGAAGACGGTATTCTTAAAGATTTTAGATAACTTCTAAGAGTTGGAAAGAAGTTCCAAAGGGTTTTTTCTTATAAGTTTCATTCATGGGATCATGAAACTTGGAGACATAATAATCAACAAAGTTCACATAAATCAATATTTAACTGACCCATTCACTAAGCGTATACCTCAAAAGTGTACATGAGGAGCATGATGACAGGTCTTAGATTTGCTAGACTTTGAGTTTGATTTGTATTTGAGTAATGGGTGCTCTCGAACGATATGTATACATTGGTATTTTATCTTGATTTAATGGTTAAATGCAATATAAATACATGTTTCTATGTTCGATATTCTATATCTTTTAGAATCCTTGAATATTGTTGATGCACTTTCCTATGACAACACTCTGGATAGAGTCTTAGTTTGTATGTCTAATGTCTGTATTTTGTCTTTGTATGTAAGAGCTGTTATGTAATAGTTTATCAAGTTGTATTTACTTTTACATAATGTTTGTTGCATTTCTTCTAAGTGTTTTGCGCCCTTGTATGTGCGCAGGAGAAAGCTCCTGCGTACTTAGCAAGTACGCAGGAAGACCAATGCGTACTTGTTAAGTACGCAAGAGCATTTGGTCCTGCGCACTTGCTAAGTGCGCAGGCATCAGGTTTGCATAAATAGGATAGGTTGACAGAGGATAAGTACGCAGAACCATTTGTTTAGACGAACTCAGTTTTGCTAAGTACGCAGCTTGTAATCTCTCTGTAACCGTCGAGTGTTTATAATACAAAGAACGTTTATTGTGACTCTCGTGTTTGGTTTACTTTGTTTAGTAAGACTCTCCACCTAGTCACGGGTATTCCGCAACCCGGTTCGACTAGTAGACCACTTGCATGTGACGATCCGACACACACGAAGGGACCTACAAGTGGTATCAGAGCATTGCTCTTGAATTCGAGTGTTGTAAGTGAGTTTGGAGACGTTTTACTGAGTTTTACAAGCAAAAAGAGGTATTTTTGTTGATTTTTGTGATAAAAAAGGGGTAGCTCTTGAGCACTTTTTTAGAAGCAAAAATCTCTCAAAAACCGATTTTTGTTGTGTATTTGTGTGTTTTGAGCATCAAAGGTTGGTTGGAAACTTGTTTCTGATCCTTTGGCTCTATTGCATTGATCATCAGCCTATTTTTCACTATCTCCGGCGATTTTCAGGTGACCGGAAAAGTTTGGTGAGAGTTGCTGAAAAGCTATCCTGCGTACTTACCATTTTTGGTAAAAAGTACAGTTTTCTGCGTACTTACTAACTACGCAAGAGTTATCTCCTGCGTACTTACAAGTGCGCAAGGCTGAACTTGTGCGAACTTAAGTTATATCCTGCGTACTTAATATTTCCTCCTGCGTACTTAAAAGTACGCAAGAGCAAATCTTAACTACGCAGGACCATTTCTCAAGTGCGCAAGGCCAAAACCAAGTGCGCAACAGTGTCTGACTTTTCTGATTTTTTGACCAAGTAATTCACTATGTCGAACCTTCAGAATCTTGGAAACATGTTAAATTATGATAATGAGATCGGTACACCTCAGAAACCGCCTAAACTATTAAATGTAAACGATTATTCCAATTGGAAGGCGCGTTTTGAGCACTACATTTCATACACCGACTCATCATTATGGATACCAATCCTTGAGGGATATAAGCATCCCACACACATCTATCTTGATGAAGAGGTGCCAAAGCCCATCTCTAAGCTTGATGAAGAACAAAAGAAAGCTTATGATAGGGAAAAGAAGGCTCTTGGCTCAATCACTATGTCATTAACTCGAGAATTGTTTCATAGCTTCCGAGGCTATGACACCTCCAAGGATCTTTGGAAAGCACTTCAAAAAAGATTTGAGGGGAACAGTGACATTAAGAAGAGTAAGCGGGATCTTCTCCGGAAGCATTATGAATGCTTCAATTTCATGGAAAATGAATCGTTAGATGATCTCATCTCTAGATTCTATCATTTACAAACGGAGTTGAAAGCTTTTGAACTGAAATATCCCGATGAAGAACTGGTTGAAAAATTTCTTGATGCTTTGCCACCAAAGTTTGAGATGTATACAACCCTGATGAAGGAAAATCCTAAATTCTATGAGTTAACAGTAGATGAGGCTATTGGTAAGATTCAAGCTCATAACATGAATCTTATGAAGAAGGAGAGCTCGGGAAGACCTCAGATACAGGACCCTTCCATGTATCATGGGACGTCTTCCACTTCAAAATCATCGGGCTCTGGAATTGCCCTCTTTACTGGACACTCCAATGAAGAAGACCACTCAAATGGGTGTGGTGGTCATGCTTGTTATGCATCCGGATCTGGGTTGGGAACTAATCATCAACACACCTCAAGAAATCCTCCAGCTACGTTTTCAGCTAACCATTCTGCAATAGTCAAAATAGCTGAAGATCATGTAGCATTGTTTTCATCATGTATGCTTGCGTATGAGAATTTCATAGGCGGCAAGCTAACGGATCCCGAAACTATTGAAGAAGACTTTAACCAAGTGGATCCTGATGATATTGAGGACATGGATATTCAATGGAATATGGCCATGCTTTTGAGGAGGGCCAAGCGTTTTCTGAACAGAACAGGAAGAAAGTTCATTGGTGGACATTCTAATGCCAAGGTTGGATTTGATAAATCCAAGGCCAAATGCTACAAGTGTCTGAACTATGGACACTTTGCTCATGAGTGTCAAAAAGACCGAGCACCGGCCTCTGGTTTCACCAGACCTAGCCAGGGAAACAGCCACGGCCACAAAAACACTAGCCACCACAATCAACACCAAGGTGGTTCGTCAAATGCACTGGTAGCTCAGAATGACGAAAACTTTGATTGGGGTGTTCATCTAGAGGACGCCATCATTGCTCAAACACAGGTTGGTCTCATGGCTGAGATCTTGGAGCTGATGGAGGCTGAGAGAAAAGAAGCTGAGGAGATGGAAGCTTCTGTAGCTGTTGAAGAGGAGTCTACCACTGCCGTTGCTCTCATGGCCATTGGAGAAGCACAGAGTTCATCATCTGAGGTAGATTCTAACCCTTTCTCTGTTATTTCTTGTTCTAAATGTCCAGGACTAAAGCTTGAAATTTCTAAGCTCCAAGACAAAATCGAACCCCTAAGTATGTCAGCTCATAATTACAAAGAAAACGAAAAACGTTTTAAAGAGTCTGTTGAAACGTTGAAAAAAGAAAAATGTGAATATTCTTTACAAATAAGTGAGCAACAGGTTCACTTGGATATTGCGTACAGGGGGTTAGAAAAACGGAACAATGAAATCAACAAACTGCAAAATGAGATCCTGCAGTTAAAATGTACAAATGAGAAGTTGAAAAACTCTCGCTTTGTGGTGGAGCACTACGAATCAGTAGTGAGGAAACTGAAGGGCCTAGGTCTTGGTACCAATGCCATTCCTCCACCAATAAGTGGGAAGTTTGTCAATAGCTTGATAGACATTGATCTCACTTGTCTAGATGAGTCCTCTGACAAGGATTATTCCTCTAAAAAGGATGAATCCTCAAGTAAGGCTAACTCCACATCTAGTGAGGAGTATGCTACTGCTTCTGAAGATGGGTCGGTTAACACTTGCCCTGAAGGAGTAGTTTCTGAGGAGTTGCTGACTGAACAGAAAGTCCACAAAAACATTATCACTAATGGTGATAACTGTATTTTAATTGAACCTGATATCATTGAAACAAATGATAAACTTAAGGTAATGCTTTACGGGGGTTATAAAAACATTAACCAAGTTAAGAATGAGGCTTTTTCAGCTCATTATGGGCTTGGTTACAAAGAGAATTTGCAAAAATATTATACCCCCAAAAACCAAACTGAAAAAGGTCAGACTTCTGTTCATAAACCAACTCCTCCTGCTCATAATGGAGAGTTTTCTAAGGCCAGATCTAATGAGCCTTACAAGAGAACTTATGTAGACAAGAGGAACTGTTTTCACTGTGGCTTGGTTGGTCACATTTTTGTGAACTGTCCTTCTAAGAACCAAGGGAAACGGCCTGTTGTTTCACAGCCAGCTGTTATCCCCAGGTCGCCACCAGTGAAACCATCTCCCAAAAGTCCAAAGCAGAATGTGGTGAAACCACCAGTACAACCTATGGGAAAACCTAAGATTAAGTCTGAGGTCAAACCATCTGTTGCAAGAAAGGTAAAGCAACCTGCTGTACCTCGTGTGTCTACATCTGGTAGTACACGCACTGGTGAGAAATCTGTGGCTAGACTCTCTAAGCCACAAAGAAGAAGAAGGAATAAGAGGTTGAGAAAGCTGGAACAGCTGACTAAGACTCAATCAAGTGAAGCTTCCACAAGTTCACCGGCTATGGTTGAGCCAAAGTCTACTGTTCTGGTTAAGAATAAAAAGAGATCCTGGAACAAGAAAGTTAAAAGTTCTCAATCTCCTGTTCCAAATTCATCCAAAGATTCAACAATTTCAAACAGTCATCATGACTGTGAGTTGAAAGAAGTAGTTTATTTTGAGAAGGATGGACGACCCAAGACCACAATGGCTTGGGTCTCCAAATCTAACTAATCCTTTTGTTACTCGTGCAGGGACGTCCGAAGGGTACTATCTCTAACCGTTGGTATGTAGATAGTGGATGCTCCCGGCACAGACAGGAAACATGGCCTTGCTTCAAGACGTTAAACCATTCAGAGGCGGCTATGTGGCCTTTGCCGGAGAAAAAGGCGGCAGTATAACGTGTCAAGGCGTGGTTTCGAACGGTTGTGTCAGCTTTGACAATGTCAACTTCTGCGAGCAGCTGAAGCATAACCTGTTGAGTGTCTCCCAAATGTGTGACAAGGAGTACTCGGTGATGTTTGACAAGTCAGAATGCCTGATTCTCAAACCCGGTTTTGAAGTTCCGAAAGATTGGATCCTGATGAGAGCACCAAGAACAAACGACACCTATCAGATCGATATGAGCGTGGCAACAACCACCTCATCAGTTCCTACCTGTTTACTTACCAAAGCGACAGAACTTGACTCCAACTTGTGGCATAGGAAACTCGGACATATTTCTTATCATAAAATGAATCATCTTGTCCGAAACGGTTTGGTAACCGGGGTTCCTAAGCTGAGGTTTACCGTTGCAGATGACTGTATGCCTTGTAAAAAGGGGAAATAGCAACGGAAGCCTCACAAGCCCAAGCTCCAAAACTCTATCGATACCCCTTTGGAGCTATTACACATGGATCTGTTTGGCCCCACAAGTATCAGGAGTATTGGAGGTAAGTCATTCTGTCTGGTTGTAACTGATGATTTCTCATGTTTTTCTTGGGTTCATTTTTTAGGTACTAAAAACGAGACTGCTGATATTCTTCAATACTTGATCCTGAGCTTGGAATCTCTTTGCAAGCTGAAAGTTAGAAGAATTAGGAGTGACAACGGAACTGAGTTCAAGAATAACTTGATGGAGCTTTTCTGTCTCAAGAAAGGGATCCGTCACGAATTCAGCGCGCCGTACACGCCTCAGCAGAATGGAGTTGCTGAAAGGAAGAACAGAACACTGATTGAGACTGCAAGGACTATCCTGTCAGATGCAAAGCTTCCTGTTACTTTCTGGGCAGAAGCCGTTAATACAGCTTGTCACGTCTTAAACAGGGTTCTGGTTGTGAAGAGGCACAACAAAACTTGCTACGAGTTGATCAACAATCGACTTCCCAATCTTGATTACCTAGTTCCTTTCGGTAGTCCTTGTTCCTTGTTGCTACAGTACAAAGACCGCAAGTCTAAGTTTCATGCAAAAGCGGTGGAAGGCATCTTCTTAGGATACGTTGCCAACTCGCCTTGCAAGAGAGTGTACAATATAGGAACTCGTACTGTCGAGGAATGGTTTGAAGTGGATTGCAGTAAACACAGCATTCCACCAGAACCAAAAGGTCCAGCTTGGGGTTTTGATTATGATGCGCTATTCAAGTCCTTCAATCTTCCTGATTTATCTGCAGAAGACGCCGCAAATGTTTATGAGTTATTTGGTGGCAGCGATGACTCCAGTTTTTCAACTCGTACTACTGTTCCAATTATAACTCCAGAGTCCAATGCTGCATCTGCATCTGGAACTCACGACAGTGAAGATGTTCGTGTTGTTGGAGATGACGCTCCAACCAATCCTAACCCAACTGTAGGAAATGAAGCTCCAGCTGATCCAATAAACATTGAATCTTCTTCCTCTGGTACACAGGAAATGGGGGAGTTAAGCACGAATCTAGATCCAGAAATTCAGGAACCAATTGTACCGGAGACGAGAGTGCATAGGAATCATCCAATCGACAACATTATTGGTGATCCTTATGCCGGTGTTCAGACTCTTCACAGAACCATCACTGAGAACACCACTCTTTACACAGAGATATTTGACACTGGTGTCATGGAAACATGTCTGCATGCTGCATTTGTGTCCCAGTTAGAGCCAAAGAATGTGAAGGAGGCTCTCACTGACAACTGCTGGATTGAGGCGATGCAAGATGAACTGTCTCAATTCCAAAAGTTGCACGTGTGGTATTTAGTTGACTTGCTAAATGGCTTTCAGCCAATTGGTACCAGATGGGTGTTTAAATGCAAGACGGATGATCGTCATGTTGTTGTGAAGAACAAAGCAAGATTGGTTGTTCAGGGTTTTTATCAATAAGAGGGCTTGGATTACAATGAAGTATATGCCCCAGTTGCTAGAATTGAGGCCATTCGACTGTTCTTGGCTTATGCCACATATGTCGGCTTCAAGGTCTATCAACTTGATGTGAAGAGTGCTTTCCTTTATGGTAAGGTTCATGAAGAAGTCTATGTCACTCAACCTCCCGGTTTTGAAGATCCGCATAATATCAATAAAGTGTACAAGCTCGACAAAGCACTTTATGGTCTTCATCAAGCACCGCGGGCATGGTATGAGACATTATCTAAGCATTTACTATCTAATGGTTTTGACCGTGGACAGATTGACTCGACTCTCTTCATACGGAAAGCAGAAGGTGACATTCTTCTTGTGCAAGTATATGTCGACGACATTATCTTTGGGTCGACCAATGAAGGGATGTGTAGGGAATTCGAGAAGGTGATGAAGTCCAAGTTTGAAATAAGCAATATGGGTGAACTGTCATTCTTTCTAGGTCTACAAGTCAGTCAAAGAGAGAATGGTATTTATCTACATCAAACTAAGTACGTGCAGGACATCTTGTCAAAATACAAGATGAGTGATAGCACTACGTATGGCACACCAATCCCAGTCAATCATGGTTTGCATCCCGACAGAGATAGAAAGGATGTGGACAGCAGGTTGTACCGTGGGATGATCGGATCACTTATGTATCTCACAGCTTCAAGACCCGATATAATGTTTGCTATATGTTTGTGCTCAAGGTTTCAGTCTCAACCGAAGGAGTCACATATGATAGCCGTGAAGAGAATTTTCAGATACCTGAAAGGGAAATCCCGATTAGGTCTTTGGTACTCTAAGCAGCAGTCATTTGACTTCAAAGCCTACACTGATTCAGATTATGGCGGTTGTAACCTTGACAGGAAGTCAACTTCTGGTGGATGTCAATTCTTGGGAGACAGGCTGGTCTCCTGGCAGTGCAAGAAGCAGTCAACGGTTTCTGTCTCAACTTGTGAAGCAGAATACATTGCTGCAGCTAGCGGTTGTTCTCAAATATTGTGGATTCAGCAGCAATTGCGAAACTACGGCTTGAACTTCACTGGAACTCCTCTTTTCATTGACAACAATGCTACCATGTCCATCACAAATAACCCGGTGAAACATTCTAAAACTAAACATATAGAGATTCGTCATCATTTCATCCGTGACTGTGCTGAAAAGCATTTAATTGAACTTGTAAAAGTTCACACCGATGACAATCTTGCTGACCTTTTCACAAAGGCATTTGATCGATCCCGTTTTGAGCATCTTGTCAACTTGATAGGAATGTTCAACCCTGAGTGAAAACTAAGTTTTCTTAAATCATTTCAATTCATGGAAGTTAAATTTTTAATTCTTTTAAATTTTCTGTATAGTTCTTTTAATCTTTAAAATATTTTACAAAAACCAAAAACAAAATAGAAAATGGAGAAAATTTTAAAGTTAACTTGAGAAAAGAGGAAATGATAGTACATCAGAAATGATCTAAACACCATAGACTGCTCATATGGGAAATGATTGCGTCATGCTTACTTATCTGTTTAAAATTATTATGTTTTTAATCTGTTTATTTACAAGTAATTTGAATTGTCAGTAGGCTGTATGCGTCTTTGAATCACTAGTAGTGTGGAAACTAAATCTAAATTACAACCGTGATTTGAACCCATGTTTGCAAGTGTGTGTGTGCGTAAAAGAATAGAAAAGATCATTATCAGATAAAGGATGTTAGATTTTGACAATAATTTTCTTTTGAGATCAGTTTCGGGTTATGTTGTTAGCACAATTAATGCGGTTCATCTCACTGCCCATACTCACAAGTATGCAAGGAGAGATTGAATCAAGACATGTCTCTACATTAACCGTTGAGCATGTATACAGACTTAAAAAAAATTTCCCCTTACATGTATACTTCCTGGTTCATTGAAATCAAATCCAGATAAAAGTTGGATCCCCTTACCGTATAATCAAACACCATGTTCATTATCCCGAATCATCATACTGATATTCAAAGAAGAAGCTCACATGAAACCAAGACAAACGAATCAATCGATTCTGAATCTTATGATTCCTGATAATCCTTATGGATTCTGCTTGATTTTTCTGTGCTAACTGGTGTAACTTCATTCTGAAAATTAAGAAAATAATTGATAATAATCTTAGATGCCTTGAAGATAGTGCAAAATATCATAGCATCTCAGTGGGGTACACGTTGTATATCTTATAATTAATACCTTAATACACAATAACGTGATACAAAGATGCGTATAGTTTCAAATCTTATAATATTGTCAACTTGAATTACTTGTTTATGTGCTTATTACGTTTGAATAAAAAGTAATACATGACATGATCCCATATTCTTTGATGTTTATTTTGTATCGTTTTTGCTAAAAGATAGCCTGATATGATCCTTTGCTCGTGTCTTTGATCAAAAATAGCTTGTGTAAATGATTGTATATATCTATCTTGAAAAGCACAAAAAGATTTTAAGTTTTTAAGTTTATGCATTGTTCAAGTTTAATCAGAAAAAGCCAAAAATATTTTATGTTTAACCTTCATGAATTGTATTTGAATCCTCTTGGTTGAATAGTTTTATCTTGTTCGTTATTTGACTTGAAAATCTTCATAAATTCTGAGTTGAAAAGTTGCGCACTTAAGGTTTCTGCGCACTTAGCTAAGTACGCACGTAGTAAAACTTGCGCACTTAGCAAGTACGCAAGAGTAAAGCCTTGCGCACTTGTTAAGTACGCAAGAGTTAATTCGTGCGCACTTAACAAGTACGCACGAACAATTTCTGAGGGGTATAAATCCGACACTTAGAAAATTTTCAGGTTTCACGCTTTCAAACCTAATTTTTTTCCCCCCTGCAATTTTTCTCTCAAAATCGAGTGTGTTCAAACCCTCTTTTCATCCCGTCAATACTTTCATCATCGTATTACATCTCATTGGTGAGAATCTAGGGCAACTCCAACCGTAGATTCATGACTTTTGGACCGATTTGACATAGAATTTTTTTTTGGTTAAATCCGACAAAAATTGGGATAATCTGGGATTGTTTGGGTAACTTATTATCATTAACATGTTAATGGAAACCTTAATCGCATCTCTAATCATCCTCATGTCCTCGATTTGATCTGTTGGTTGAAGATGAACCGACAGTGGGTCGTAGACTGTCTAGGTCAAAATTTGGTGTATTTTGGTAGTTGCTGGTGTCAACAATGGTCCCATAAGTTAGAATCGTTGATTCCGACTAAGTGGCGACCTACTAGACCTGTCATTATGCATTCTGTGATTTTTTTCATGTTTCTGAAATTTTGCTAAGGGTTGTTCTTGCGCACTTAGCAAGTACGCAAGAAGTAATTCCTGCGTACTTGTTAAGTACGCAAGAGGAAAATCTTGCGCACTTGCTAAGTGCGTAGAACCAACACTTAGAAATTTTTTTTAAGTCTGAAAAATTTTTCAAAGTGTAACTATTATACAGTGTCATGTGTGTCTACTTCCAGTGTTATAAGCTATTCTGAATATGTTTTCTGTGTGTGTTTGCAGGCTATGGCTCGTGCATTCACTGACGAATTCAACCTAGTGGCTAACACCGAACCTAAATGGAAAGGCGCAGCCTTGCAATACCGGGAGATTGTGGATTTTCTCAATAGATCAAGAATAAGTTATGCAATCTCAGGAAACCCAACAGTCTCAAGACCTTACCTGGAGCAATTCTGGGAGACTGCCGAGCACGATTGCACGGTGTCCCCTAATGTCATAAGGGCAACAGTTGACGGTCGGGCTATTGCTATCTCGGAGGATACAATCAGGAGAGTACTGCGGTTCGGAGACCTTGCTACCGACCCGACATCCTATCCAGATTACTACGTGGATGGGTGTTGGAGGCATAGAATGGGGTATATCGGGGCAAGGGACTATGCTTCTTACAAGAAGATGTGGGTATTGGATCAATGGCGTTATTTTGCCCACATCATGATCGTGTGCATCTCATCCAGGAAAGCGGGGAAGGATGCCATGGGTCATGACCTAGCAGCGGCCATGGTGGGCCTGTCTCTCAATCGGGGCTATAACTTCTCTCGCTATATTTTCAAAGCACTAAATGACCAGATAAATACAGCAGAGAGGTTCAGATTCCTTTTGTACCCGAGGTTTGTGCAGCTACTGATCGATGATGCACTGCCAAACCTACGTGCTATCGGGGAGAGACTGCAGGTAAAACGGGTGGACAAGAGAGTCTTTGCACAGTTTCTAAAGCCAGGCAGTGTAGAACCTACCCCTGAGCATACTGAACTCTTCGGCCACCTGATTAATGAAGCATACGTCGCTCCGGAGGACTGGAACTGGTATAGTCCCAACTCGGGACTAGAGATGAGTGATCACTCTGATGAAGAACAAGAGGCAGAGAATGAAGGTGATGATGAACATGAAGGTGATGATGAACATGATGAAGGTGTTGGTGGTGCTGAGGAATCCGATTCGGAGGCAACAGAATCAGATTCTTCTGATTCCGATGACGCACCATCACAGGTACATCCGAGAAGGTTGGCACAGGTTACCCTGCCTACGTCATCTTCAAAAAGAAAGCGACAAAGCTCAAGCAGCGAATATGAGCCGGATTCTGACTCTGACGCTGCTCTACAAAGACAGAGGCATGAGAGTGCTAACAAGGAAAGGGGCGATAGGAAAAAGGTTGCTATCCCCAGGGTTGAAGAGATTCCAACTGTGCAGCCAGTACAGGTTGAAGCTGCCAGATCAGAGTTAGAATCTACCCCATCAGCACAGCAACTGTATAGACGGAGGAGAAGGCCACGAGTACAAGCAGATGTGGCAGTCACTGCGGTCACAGAGGAGATTCCTGTGACGGTGACCCTCCCTACTCCAACTGTCCAGGTGACAGTGACTACTCCAATTCTAACGGAGTCAGTCACCGTCACCCCAACCATAACTCCCATCATTACATCCCCAATTCCAACACCCACCAAAGAGCCGTCAGGTCAACCCTTCAACTATGGTGATTTCTCACAAGGGTTTGACTTTGACACAATCTTATCCTCTCCCATCCATAAGATCGAAGCCTCATCTTCTAGGCATCCTGATCTGAATGATGCAAGGATCGATGTGCTAGAGACCCAAGTTGCTGAACTGTTGAAGACAATTCAAAAGTCAATGGAGGAGTCTGATGCTCAACAAGCACAGATCAATTCTCTGGCCGATGAAGTTAGGATTCTCCATAGCCAGAAAACAGGGACGAATGAGCCGCTGAAGAATGTGATGGCACAGAATGAACTTTTAATGAAGATGAATGAAATGATTCTAGGCCACAGAACTTCACTTGAACTAAGGATGGATTTGCAGAGAAAGGAGCACGAAGCGATGGTCAAATTAGTTGAAGAACTGACCAAGAAGCTCGGTGCTCAGGGGGAGAAGGAGACAGAGAAAGAGAAAGAGAAAGAGAAAGAGAAAGACAAAGAAAAGAAATCCACCGATGCCGAGTCTTGTCATCCAGTCGATCTGACTAAGGATGATGATAAAGACAAGGATCCTGAAGTCGGTCCTAGTGGAGGTGAGCACCTAGCTTTGGCGATTGTGCCCATCTCTTCTATTCCATTGGCTGAGGGGGAGTCTACTCAGCAAGAGGTTGGTGATACCTCAGGTGGTGGTGGCGGAGACAAAGGGAAGTCAGTGGCTGATGAGATTCTCTATCTCGAGCCTGACTATTCTAAAGAAGCACAGATCGATGCTCTTCTTAATCTGGAAGAAGGAGAGATCGACTCTGGTGATGATTGGAACAATGATGATGATGATGTGATAATCGAGATTCCCAAGGGCGACGAGGAACTAGAGTACGAGTTAGAGGATGGTGAGATCTTTGAAATACCATCGCTCGAATCTCTGCTCGAAACAGACACAGGCTCAGTTGACATGGCAAGTAATGTTGAAGCTACAACTGAAGCCTCCCAGTCGACCCTACACCTGTGGACCCCGAGGCACCGAAAGAGAAAGACATGCCTTCTGCATCTACAAAGGGTCCAGCTCCCGTGGGGCAAAAGACGTCTATCACAGACAGGCACGGAGCGACAGGTATGATCTTGGCTGTTAGGTTCGAGGAGGACAAGCAGCTGTTCGCCATCAAAAGATCTGGGGGGTTCAATACTTGAAACTCACCAGTGAGGCGTTCAACTCTTTGCCCAAGTACGACCTTGTGAACCTCGCAAACCGCGACCTGCTGAGTCACTCGAGTAATGCAGTAGCAATGGGTTTGTGGGTAACACTACAGCGGGAAGCAAGATCAGGGAAATTTGAATACCTCAAGCCTCAGGTGCCCAGAAGAGTCAAGGATAAGCACGCTGTGCATCCTGTGACTAAGAAACCCTTAAAGAGATTGGTATACAAGCCAGTGCGATGTGAAACTAAGATTCCCCTGAGCAAGTTACCTCAGGATATTCTTGGTGACATGTGGTACTGGTACGTTGATCCAAAAACGGGCGAGGCTGTGGTTATGGGTAAAGGTAAGTCAGATAGTGGAAACACAGTGCCAAAGGAAGTGATCAGGGTTTTTGATGAAGTTTTCTTCATCAATTTCTCTGTGAGAGATCTGGAGGTACTAGCAGACAAGTTCTGCATCCACACTGATGAATGGACAAAGCTTCTCTCGGCCAAATACGACAAGTTAATCAAGTTTTGTCTTGATTACAAAAAAAAGATGGAAGCTAAGGAACCAGTGCTGTGAAGACTGAAGACAATGAAGATCCCGAGCTGTTGTCAAGGGGGATTTTGTTGATGCACTTTCCTGTGACAACACTCTGGATAGAGTCTTAGTTTGTATGTCTAATGTCTGTATTTTGTCTTTGTATGTAAGAGCTGTTATGTAATAGTTTATCGAGTTGTATTTACTGTAGGTCCCTTCGCGTGTGTCGGATCGTCACATGCAAGTGGTCTACTAGTCAAACTGGGTGCGGAATACCCGTGACTAGGTGGAGAGTCTTACTAAACAAAGTAAACCGAACACAAGAGTCTCAACAAACGTTCTTTGTATTATAAACACTCGACGGTTACAGAATGTGCGTACTTAGCAAAACTGAGTTCGACTCAACTACTGGTTCTGCGTACTTAGCTTCTGTGAACCTATCCTATTTATACTGACCTGATGCCTGCGCACTTAACAAGTGCGCACCACCAATTGCTCTTGCGTACTTAACAAGTACGCAGAGGTGTTCTTGCGTACTTGCTAAGTACGCAGGAGCTTTCTCCTGCGCACATGTAAGTGCGCAAAACACTTAGAAGAAATCAACACAACATCAAGTAAAAGTAAATACAACTCGATAAACTTTTACATAATGACTCTAACATACAAAGACAAAATACAGACATTAGACATACAAAACTAAGACTCTATCCAGAGTGTTGTCACCGGAAAGTGCATCAACAAACTCCCCCTTGACAACAGCTCGGGATCTTCATCGTCTTCAGTCTTCAATCTTCAGTCTTCACAGCACTTGTTCCTTAGCTTCCATCTTCTTCTTGTAGTCAAGGCAGAACTTAATCACCTTGTCATATTTAGCAGAGAGAAGCTTTGTCCATTCGTCAGTGTGGATGCAGAATTTGTCTGCTAGTACCTCCAGATCGTTCACAGAGAAATTGATGAAGCAGACTTCATCAAAAACCCTGATCACTTCCTTTGGTACTGTGTTTCCACTATCTGACATACCTTTACCCATAACCACTGCCTCGCCCGTTTTTGGATCAACGTACCAGTACCACATGTCACCAAGAATATCCTGAGGTAACTTGCTCAGGGGAATCTTAGTTTCACATCGCACTGGCTTGTATACCAATCTCTTTAACGGCTTCTTAGTCACAGGATGCACAGAGTGCTTATCCTTGACTCTTCTGGGCACATGAGGCTTAAGATATTCAAAGTTCCCTGATCTTGCTTCCCGCTGTAGTGTTACCCACAAACCCATTGCAACTGCATTACTCGAGTGACTTAGCAGATCTCGGTTTGCAAGGTTAACTAGGTCGTACTTGGGCAAAGAGTTGAACGCCTCACTAGTGGGTTTCAAGTATTGAACCCCCCCAGATCTTTTGATGGCGAACAACTGCTTGTCCTCCTCGAACCTAACAGCCAAGATCATACCTGTCACTCCGTGCTTGTCTGTGATAGACGTCTTTTGCCACACGGGAGCTGGACCCTTTGTAGATGCAGAAGGCCTGTCTTTCTCTTTTGGTGCCTCGGGGTCCACAGGTATAGGGTCGACCAGGGAGGCTTCAGTTGTAACTTCAACATTACTTGCCATGTCAACTGAGCCTGTGTCGAGCAGAGATTCGAGCGATGGTATTTCAAAGATCTCACCATCCTCTAACTCGTACTCTCCTTCCCCGTCACCCTTGGGAATCTCTATCACCACATCATCGTCATCATCGTTCCAGTCATCACCAGAGTCGATCTCTCCTTCTTCCAGATTAAGGAGAGCATCGATCTGTGCCTCTTTGGAATAGTCAGGCTCTAAATAAAGGATCTCATCATCAGATAAGTCCTTGAGCACGTCAGCCGCTGACTTCCCTTTATCTCCGCCACCACCAGCTGAGGTATCACCACCCTCTTGCTGAGTAGACTCCCCCTCAGCCAATGGAACAGAAGAGATGGGCACAATCGCCAAAGCTAGGTGCTCACCTCCACTAGGACCGACTTTAGGATCCTTGTCTTTATCATCATCCTTAGTCAGATCGACTGGATGACAAGACTCGGCACCGGTGAATTTCTTTTCTTTGTCTTTCTCTTTCTCTGTCTCCTTCTCCCCCTGAGCACCTAGCTTCGCGGTCAGTTCACCAACTAATTTGACCATCGCTGCGTGCTCCTTTCTCTGCATATCCATCCTCAGCTCAAGTGAAGTTCTGTGGCCTAGAATCATTTCGTTAGTCTTCATTAACAGTTCATTCTGTGCCAAGACATTCTTCAACTGTTCATCAGTCCCCGTTCTCTGGCTACGCAGAATCTTAACTTCATCCGCCAGAGAGTTTATCTGTGCTTGTTGAGCATCAGAATCCTCTTTTGACTTTTGAATAGTCTTCAACAAGCCACCAACTTGGGTTTCTAGCACATCGATCCTAGCTTCATTTGGATCCGGATGCCTAGATGATGAGGCTTCGGCGTTGTGGATGGGGGAAGAGAAGATTGTGTCAAAGTCGAACCCCTGTGAGAAGTCACCATAGTTGAAGGGTTGACCTGACGGCTCTTTGGTGGGTGTGGGGATTGGGGATGTAATGATGGGTGTGGGTGTTATGGTTGGGGTGACTGTGACTGACTCCGTTAGACGTGGAGTAGTCACTACCACCTGGACAGTTGGAGCAGGGAGGGTCACCGTCACAGGAATCTCCTCTGTGACCGCCGTGACTGCCACATCTGTTTGACCAATTGGCCTTCTCCTCCTTTGATACAGTTGCTGTGCTGGTGTGGTAGATTCTGACTCTGGACGGGCAGCTTCAACTTGTACTGGCTGCACAATCGGAATCTCTTCAACCCTGGGGATAGCAACCTCTTGCCTATCGCCCCTTTTCTTGTTGGCTTTCTCTCGCCTTCGTCTTTGTAGAGCAGCGTCAGAGTCGGAAGCCGGCTCATATTCGCTGCTCAAGCTTTGTCGTTTTCTTTTTGAAGACGACTCAGGCAGGGTTACCTGTGCCGACCTTCTCGGATGTGCCTGTGATAGTGCATCATCGGAATCATAAGAATCTGATTCTGTAGCCTTCAAATCGGATTCCTCAGCACCACCAGCACCACCTTCATCATCACCTTCATCATTATCATCATCTTCTTCATCTTGTTCTTCATCAGAGTGATCACTCATCTCTGGTCCCGAGTTGGGACTATACCAGTTCCAGTCCTCCGGAGCGACATATGCTTCATTAATCAGGTGGCCGAAGAGTTCAGTATGCTCAGGGGTAGGTTCTACACTGCCTGGCTTTAAGAACTGTGCAAAGACTCTCTTGGCCACTCTCTTCACTTGCAGTTTCTCCCCGATCGCACGCAGGTTTGGCAACGCATCATCGATCAAAAGTTGCACAAACCTCGGGTATAAAAGGAACCTAAACCTCTCCGCCGTGTTTATCTGGTCATTGATTGCTTTGAAAATAAAGCGGGAGAAGTTGTAGCCCCGATTGAGAGACAAGCCCACCATGGCTGCGGCAAGGTCATGACCCATGGCATCCTTTCTTGCTTTCCTTGATGAGATGCACATGATCATGATGTGGGCAAAGTAACGCCATTGATCTAGAACCCACATTTTCTTGTATGAAGCATAGTCCCTTTCCCCGACATATCCCATTCTCTGCCTCCAACACCCATCCACGTAATAATCTGGATAGGATGTCGGGTCGGTGGGAAGGTCTCCAAATTGCAGTACTCTCCTTATTGTATCCTCAGAGATGGCAATAGCCCGACCGTCAACGGTAGCCCTTATGACATTTGGAGATACCGTGCAATCGTGCTCTGCTGTCTCCCAAAATTGCTCTAAGTAAGGTCTTGAGACTGTTGGATTAGCCAAAATTGCATAACTTATTTTAGATCTGTTCAGGAAGTCCACAATCTCTCTATATTGTAAAGCGGCCCCTTTCCATTCTGGTTCAGTGAGCGCCAACAGATTGAATTCGTCAGTGAATGCACGAGCCATTATCCGCAAACACACACAGAAACCGTAATCAGAACAATTTATAACAATGGAAATAGACACACATGACATAGAATAGTAGTTACACTTTGAAAAAATTTTCAGACTTAAGAAAATTTTCTAAGTGTTGGTCCTGCGCATTTATCAAGTGCGCAGGATTTTACTCTTGCGTACTTAGCAAGTACGCAGGAATTCCTGCGTACTTGCTAAGTACGCAAGAACAACCTTTAGCAAAAATTTCAAAGTTTTAAATTCGATCAAAATGCGGGTTGATTAGGTAGCCACTAGGTCGGAATCAGGGATTCTAACCTATGGTACCATTATCAACACCGTTTAACCACTAAATGACGATCAAATTTTGGACCTAGGTCGACGAACGTCCCACTGACAGTCGACTTCAACCCGACGGATCAAACGATGACCAAAGGGAAAATGTATGATCAATTAGGCAATCTAATAACCTGTTAGTGACATTAGTTACCCAAACAACCCCAAAATTACCCCAAAATTTGTCGACATTAATCTAAAATTTTCTAGGTCAAAAATCGGTCCAATAAACACGAATCTATGGATGGAATCGGCTTAGATTCTCACCAAAGGGATGAAATACGAAGATGATAAAATGGAAGGGATGAAAAACGGGTTTGAACACACTCGATTTTGAGAGAAAATTGCAGGGGGAAAAATTTCGGTTTGAAAGCTTATCCTGAAAATTTTTCTAAGTGTTGAACTTATACCCCACTGATAATGTTCGTGCATACTTGGTAAGTGCGCACGAATTAACTCTTGCGTACTTAACAAGTACGCAGGAATTAACTCTTGCGTACTTGCTAAGTGCGCAAGTCTTACTTCGTGCGTACTTGACAAGTGCGCAGAAACCTTAAGTGCGCAATTTTTCAACTCAGAATTTATGAAGATATTTAAGTCAAATAACGAACAAGATAAAAACATTCGACCACGAGGATTCAAATACAATTCATGAAGATTAAACATAAAAATATTTTTGTTCTTTTCAAGATAGATATGTACAAGTATTCACACAAGCTATTTTTGATCAAAGACACGAGCAGAGGATCATATCAGGCTAACTTATAGCAAAAATGATACAATATAAACATCAAAGAATATGGGATCATGTCATGTATTACTCTTTAGTCTTACGTAATAAGCACATAAACAAGTAATTCAAGTTGACAATATTATAAGATTTGAAACTATACGCATCTTTGTATCATGTTCTTGTGTATTAAGGTATTAATTATAAAATATACAACGTGTACCCCACTTAAATGCTATGATATTTTGCACTATCTCAAGGCATCTAAGATTTTTCCAATGATATTCTTAATTTTCAGAATGAAGTTACATCAATTAGCACAGAAAAATCAAGCAGAATCCATAAGGATTATCAGGAATCATAAGATTCAGAATCGAGTGATTCATTTGTCTTGGTTTCATGATATTTTTATTCTTTGAATATCGGTATGATGATTCGGGATAATGAATATGGTGTTTGATTATAAGGTAAGGGGATCCAACTTTTATCTGGATTTGATTTCAATGAACCAGGAATGATTCAAGGGTGAATACATGCTCAACGGTTGATGTAGAGACATGTCTTGATTCAATCTCTCCTTGCATACTTGTGAGTATGGGCAGTGAGATGAACCGCATTAATTGTGCTAACAACATAACCCGAAACTGATCTCAAAAGAAAATTATTGTCAAAATCTAACATCCTTTATCTGATAATGATCTTTTCTATTCTTTTACACACACACACTTGCAAACATGGGTTCAAATCACAGTTGTAATTTAGATTTAGTTTCCACACTACTAGTGATTCAAAGACGCGTACAGCCTACTGACAATTCAAATTACTTGTAAATAAACAGATTAAAAACATAATAATTTAAAACAATTAAGTAAACATGACGCAATCATTTCCCATATGAGCAATCTATGATGGTTAGATCATTTCAGATGTACTATCATTTCCTCGTTTCTCAAGTGATTCTTTTGAAATTTTCTCCATTTTCAATTTTTTTTTTATTTTTTATTTTTTATTTTTTATTTTTTAACTTCCATGAATTGAATTGATTTAAGAAAATTAATTTTCACTCGGGATTAAACATTCCTATCAAGTTGACAAGATGCTCAAAACGGGACCGATCAAATGCCTTTGTGAAAAGGTCAGCAAGATTGTCATCCGTGTGAACCTTTACAAGTTCAATTAAATGCTTTTCAGCACAATCACGGATGAAATGATGGCGAATTTCAATATGCTTAGTTTTGGAATGTTTCACCGGGTTATTTGTGATGGACATGGTGGCATTGTTGTCAATGAATAAAGGAGTTCCAGTGAAGTTCAAGCCATAGTCTCGCAATTGCTGCTGAATCCACAATATCTGAGAACAACCGCTAGCTGCAGCAATGTATTCTGCTTCACAAGTTGAGACAGAAACCGTTGACTGCTTCTTACACTGCCAGGAGACCAGTCTGTCTCCCAAGAATTGACATCCGCCAGAAGTTGACTTTCTGTCAAGGTTACAACCGCCATAATCTGAATCAGTGTAGGCTTTGAAGTCAAATGACTGCTGCTTAGAGTACCAAAGACCTAATCGGGGTTTCCCTTTCAGGTATCTGAAAATCCTCTTTACGGCTATCATATGTGACTCCTTCGGTTGAGACTGAAACCTTGAGCACAAGCATACAGCAAACATAATATCGGGTCTTGAAGCTATGAGATACATAAGTGATCCGATCATCCTATGGTACAACCTACTGTCTACATCCTTCCCATCTTTGTCAGGATGCAAACCATGATTGACTGGGATTGGTGTGCCATAAGTAGTGCTATCACTCATCTTGTATTTTGACAAGATGTCCTGCACGTACTTAGTTTGATGTAGATAAATGCCATCCTCTCTTTGACTGACTTGTAGACCCAGGAAGAACGACAGTTCACCCATATTGCTCATTTCAAACTTGGACTTCATCACCTTCTCGAATTCCCTACACATCCCTTCATTGGTCGACCCGAAAATGATGTCGTCGACATATACTTGCACAAGAAGAATGTCACCTCCTGCTTTCCTTATGAAGAGAGTAGAGTCAATCTGTCCACGGTCGAAACCATTAGACAGTAAATGCTTTGATAGTGTCTCATACCATGCCCGCGGTGCTTGATGAAGACCATAAAGTGCTTTGTCGAGCTTGTACACTTTATTGATATTATGCGGATCTTCAAAATCGGGAGGTTGAGTGACATAGACTTCTTCATGAACTTTACCATAAAGGAAAGCACTCTTCACATCAAGTTGGTAGACCTTGAAGCCGACATATGTGGCATAAGCCAAGAACAGTCGAATGGCCTCAATTCTAGCAACTGGGGCATATACTTCCGTGTAATCCAACCCCTCTTGTTGATAAAAACCCTGAACAAGCAATCTTGCCTTGTTCTTCACAACTACATGACGATCATCCGTCTTGCATTTGAATACCCATCTAGTTCCAATTGGCTGAAAGCCTTTTGGCAAGTCAACCAAATCCCACACGTGCAACTTTTGGAATTGTGACAATTCATCTTGCATCGCCTCAATCCAGCAGTTGTCAGTGAGAGCCTCCTTCACATTCTTCGGCTCTATCTGGGACACGAATGCAGCATGCAGACATGTTTCCATGACACCAGTGTTAAATATCTCTGTGAAAAGACTGGTGTTCTCTGTGATGGTTCTATGACGAGTCTGAACACCGGCATAAGGATCACCAATAATGTTGTCGATTGGATGATTCCTATGCACTCTCGTCTCCGGTACAATTGGTTCTTGAATTTCTGGATCTAAATTTGTGCTTAACTCCCCCATTTCCTGTGTTTCAGCAGAGGAAGAGTCAATGTTAATTGGATTAACTGGAGCTTCATTTCCTACAGTTGTGTTAGGATTGGCTTCAGCGTCATCTCCAGTAACATGAACACTTTCACTGTTATCACTGTCATGAGTTCCAGATGCAGATGCAGCATTGGAATCCGGAGTTATAATTGGTACAGTAGCACGAGTCGAAAAACTGCCGCCATTAAATAGATTATAAACATTTGTGGCGTCTTCTGCAGATAAATCAGGAAGATTAAATGACTTGAATAGCGCATCATAATCAAAACCCCAAGCTGGACCTTTTGGTTCTGGTGGAATGCTGTGTTTACTACAATCCACTTCGAACCATTCCTCGACAGTACGAGTTCCTATGTTGTACACTCTCTTGCAAGGCGAGTTGGCAACATATCCTAAGAAAATGCCTTCTACCGCTTTTGCATGAAACTTAGACTGGCGGTCTTTGTACTGTAGCAACAAGGAACAAGGACTACCAAAAGGAACTAGGTAATCAAGATTGGGAAGTCGATTGTTGATCAACTCGTAACAAGTCTTGTTGTGTCTTTTCACCACCAAAACTCTGTTTAAGACGTGACAAGCTGTATTAACTGCTTCTGCCCAGAATGTGACAGGAAGCTTTGCATCCGACAGCATAGTCCTTGCAGTCTCAATCAGTGTTCTGTTCTTCCGTTCAGCAACTCCATTCTGCTGAGGCGTGTACGGCGCGCTGAATTCGTGACGGATCCCTTTCTTAAGACAGAAAAGTTCCATCAAATTATTCTTGAACTCAGTTCCGTTGTCACTCCTTATTCTTCGACCTTTCAGCTTGCAAAGAGATTCCAAGCTCAGGATCAGGTATTGAAGAATATCAGCAGTCTCGTCTTTAGTACCTAAAAAATGCACCCAAGAAAAACGTGAGAAATCATCAGTTACAACTAGACAGAACGACTTACCTCCAATACTCCTGATACTTATGGGGCCAAACAGATCCATGTGTAATAGCTCCAAAGGGGTATCAATAGAGTTTTGGAGCTTGGGCTTGTGAGACTTCCGTTGCTGTTTGCCCTTTTTACAAGGCATACAGTCATCTGCAACGGTAAATCTCAGCTTAGGAACCCCGGTTACCAAACCGTTTCGGACAAGATGATTCATTTTACGATAAGAAATATGTCCGAGTTTCCTATGCCACAAGATGGAGTCAAGCTCTGTCGCTTTTGTAAGCAAACAAGTAGCAACTGCTGAGGTGGTTTTTGCCACGCTCATATCAATCTGATAAGTGTCGTTTGTTCTTGGTGCTCGCATCAGAATCCAGTCTTCAGGAACTTTGAAACCGGGTTTGAGAATCAGACATTCAGACTTGTCAAACATCACTGAGTACTCCTTGTCACACATTTGTGAGACACTCAACAGGTAATGCTTCAGCTGCTCGCAGAAGTTGACATTGTCAAAGCTAACACAACCATTCGAAACCACGCCTTGACACGTGATACTGCCGCCTTTTTCTCCGGCAAAGGCCACATAGCCGCCTCTAAAAGGTTTAACGTCTTGAAGCAAGGCCATGTTTCCTGTCATGTGCCGGGAGCATCCACTATCTACATACCAGCGGTTAGAGATAGTACCCTTCGGACGTCCCTGCACGAGTAACAAAAGAATTAGTTAGATTTGGAGACCCAAGCCATTGTGGTCTTGGGTCGTCCATCCTTCTCAAAATAAACTACTTCTGTCAACTCACAGTCATGATGACTGTCCAAACCTGGTGAATCTTTGGAGGAATTGGGAACAAGAGATTGAGAACTTTTTTCTTTCTTGGTCCAGGATCTCTTTTGAATCTTACCCAGAACAGGAGTCTTTGGTTCAATCACAGCCGGTGAACTTGTGGAAGCTTCACCTGATTGAGCTTTAGTCAGCTGTTCCAGCTTTCTCAACCTCTTATTCCTTCTTCTTCTCTGTGGCTTAGAGAGTCTAGCCACAGGTTTCTCACCAGAGCGTGTACTACCAGATGTAGACACACGAGGTACAGCAGGTTGCTTTACCTTTCTTACAACAGAGGGCTTGGCCTCAGATTTGATCTTTGGCTTTGCTATCGGTTGCACTGGTGGTTTCACCAAAATTTGCTTAGGACTTTTGGGAGATGGTTTCACTGGTGGCGACCTGGGGATAACAGCAGGCTGTGAAACAACATGCCGTTTCCCTTGGTTCTTAGAAGGACAGTTCACTACAATGTGACCAACCACGCCACAGTGAAAACAGTTCCTCCTGTCTACATAAGTTCTCTTGTAAGGCTCTTTAGTTCTGACCTTAGAAAACTCACCATTATGAGAAGGAAGAGTAGGTTTATGAACAGAAGTCTGAACATTTACAGTTTGAGGTTTGGGGGTATAATACTTTTGCAAATTTTCTTTGTAACCAAGCCCATAATGATTTGAAAAAGCCTCTTTCTTAGCTTGGTTAATATTTTTAAAACCTTGGTAAAGCATTCCCTTAAGTTTATCATTTGTCTCAATGATATCAGGTTCAGTTAAAATGCAATTATCACCATTAGTGATAATGTTTTTGTGGACTTTCTGTTCAGTCAACAACTCCTCAGAGACTACTCCTTCAGGGCAAGTGTTAACCGACCCATCCTCAGAAGCAGTAACATACTCCTCACTAGATGTGGAGTTAGCCTTACTTGAGGATTCATCCTTTTTAGGGGAATCATCTTTATCAGATGGCTCATCTAGACAAGTGAGATCAATGTCTATCAAGCTATTGACAAACTGCCCACTTATTGGTGGAGGAATGGCATTGGAACCAAGTCCTAGGCCATTCATTTTTCTCACCACTGATTCGTAGTGTTCCACCACAAAGCGAGAGTTTTTCAATTTCTCGTTAGTGCATTTGAGCTGCAAGATCTCATTTTGCAGTTTGTTATTTTCATTGTTCTTCTTTTCCAACGCCCTATATGCAATATCCAAATGAACCTGTTGGTCGCTTATTTTTAAAGAATAGTCATGTTTTTCTGTTTGTAGCATTTCAACGGATTCTTTAAAACGTGATTCATTTGTTTTGTAATTTTTAGCTGCCAACTTTAGGGGTTCGATTATGTCTTGGAGCTCAGAAATTTCATTCTTTAACCCTAGACATTTAGAACAAGAAATAACAGAGAAAGGGTTAGAATCTACCTCAGATGATGAACTTTGTCCTTCGCCAATTGCCATGAGAGCAACAGCAGTGGTAGAGTCATCTTCATCAGCTACAGAAGCTTCCTTTTCACTTGATTCAGAAGCTTCCTCTTCTTCAGCTTCCTTCCTCTCGGCTTCCTTCCTCTCGGTCTCCATCAGTTCCATGATTTCTGCCATGAGACCAACCTGTGTTTGAGCAATGATGGCGTCCTCTAGATGCACACCCCAATCAAAATTTTCGTCATTCTGTGCGACCAGTGCATTGGACTGATTACTTTGGGTATGATTGTGGTGGCTTTGGTTGTTTTGGCCATGGCTGTTTCCCTGGCTAGGTCTGGTAAAACCAGAGGCCGGTGCTCTGTCCTTTTGACATTCACGAGCAAAGTGTCCATAGTTTTGACACTTGTAGCACTTGGCCTTGGATTTGTCAAATCCAACCTTGGCATTAGAATGCCCGCCAATATACTTTCTTCCTGTTCTGTTCAGGAAACGCTTGGCCCTCCTCAGTAACATGGCCATATTCCACTGAATATCCATGTCCTCAATATCATCAGGATCCACTTGATTGAAGTCCTCTTCAATAGTCTCAGGATCCGTTAGCTTTCCACCAATGAAATTCTCATATTCCAGCATACATGATGAGAATAATGCTACATGATCTTCAGCTATCTTGGCAATAGCTGACCGGTTGGTTGAGCACGTATTTTGAGGAGCCTTTGAGTTTTGTTGATGAGATCCAAACCCTGATCCTGATGCATAACATGCATGACCACCACAACTATTTGAGTGGTCATCTTCATTGGGTTTTCCAGTAAAGAGGGCAATCCCAGAGCTGGAAGACATTGAAGTGGAAGTCGTCCCATGATACATGGAAGGGTCCTGTATCTGAGGTCTTCCAGAATTCTCCCTCTTTATAAGATTCATGTTGTGAGCCTGAATCTTACCAACTGCCTCATCTACTGTCATCTCGTAGAACTTTGAACTTTCCCTCATCAGGGTTGTATACATCTCATATCTCGGTGGCAGAGCATCCAAAAACTTTTCCACCATTTCCTCTTCTGGATATTTAAGCTCAAACGATTTCAACTCCGTTTGCAGGTGATAGAATCTAGAGATAAGATCATCTAAAGATTCATTTTCTATAAATCTGAAGCACTCGTATTGCTTCCTGAGCAGATCCCTCTTGCTCTTCTTTATGTCACTATTTCCTTCGAATCTTTTCTGTAAAGCCTTCCAAAGATCCTTAGAAGTTTCATATCCTCGGAAACTGTGAAACAAGTCCCGAGTTAATGACATAGTGAATGAACCCAATGCCTTCTTCTCTCTATCATAATTCTTCTTTTCATCTGCATCCAGCTTAGAGATAGGCTTAGGTAGGTTTTCATCAAGATACAAATGGGTGGGATGCTTATATCCCTCAAGAATAGGTATCCATAACGATGAATCGGTGTATGAAATATAGTGCTCAAAACGGGCTTTCCAATTGGAATAATCGTTTACATTGAGCAACTTGGGAGGTTTCTGTGGAGTACCGATTTCATTATCATAATTTAGCATACTGCTAAGGTTCTGAAGATTTGACATAGTGAACACTTAGTCAAAAATCAGAAAAGTCAGAAGCAATTGCGCACTTAAGATTGGCCTTGCGCACTTAAGAAATGGTCTTGCGTATTTAATAGTTGCCCTTGCGTACTTGTAAGTACGCAGGAGTAAATTGTTAAGTACGCAGGATATGTCTTAAGTTCGCAGTTCAGTCTTGCGCACTTGTAAGTACGCAGGAGATAACTCTTGCGTATTTAGCAAGTACGCAGAAAACTGTACGTTTTGCCAAAAATGGTAAGTACGCAGGACACCTTTTCAGCAACTCTCACCAACCTTTTCCGGTGACCAGAAACTCGCCGGAGTTGGCAAAAATTGGTCTGATGAGCAATGCAATTGAGCCAAAGGGTAAGAAACAAGTTTCTAACCAACCTTTGATGCTCAAAACACACAAATACACAACAAAAATCGGTTTTTGAGAGATTTTTGCTTCTAAAAAAGTGCTCAAGAGCTACCCCTTTTTTTATCACAAAAATACCTCTTTTTGCTTGTAAAACTCAGTAAAACGTCTCCAAACTCACTTGCAACACTCGAATTCAAGAGCAATTGCTCTGATACCACTTGTAGGTCCCTTCGCGTGTGTCGGATCGTCACATGCAAGTGGTCTACTAGTCAAACTGGGTGAGGAATACCCGTGACTAGGTGGAGAGTCTTACTAAACAAAGTAAACCGAACACAAGAGTCTCAACAAACGTTCTTTGTATTATAAACACTCGACGGTTACAGAATGTGCGTACTTAGCAAAACTGAGTTCGACTCAACTACTGGTTCTGCGTACTTAGCTTCTGTGAACCTATCCTATTTATACTGACCTGATGCCTGCGCACTTAACAAGTGCGCACCACCAATTGCTCTTGCGTACTTAACAAGTACGCAGAGGTGTTCTTGCGTACTTGCTAAGTACGCAGGAGCTTTCTCCTGCGCACATGTAAGTGCGCAAAACACTTAGAAGAAATCAACACAACATCAAGTAAAAGTAAATACAACTCGATAAACTTTTACATAATGACTCTAACATACAAAGACAAAATACAGACATTAGACATACAAAACTAAGACTCTATCCAGAGTGTTGTCACCGGAAAGTGCATCAACATTTACTTTTACATAATGTTTGTTGCATTTCTTCTAAGTGTTTTGCGCACTTGTATGTGCGCAGGAGAAAGCTCCTGCGTACTTAGCAAGTACGCAGGAAGACCCATGCGTACTTGTTAAGTACGCAAGAGCATTTGGTCCTGCGCACTTGCTAAGTGCACAGGCATCAGGTTTGCATAAATAGGATAGGTTGACAGAGGATAAGTACGCAGAACCATTTGTTTAGACGAGCTCAGTTTTGCTAAGTACGCAGCTTGTAATCTCTCTGTAACCGTCGAGTGTTTATAATACAAAGAACGTTTATTGTGACTCTCGTGTTTGGTTTACTTTGTTTAGTAAGACTCTCCACCTAGTCACGGGTATTCCGCAACCCGGTTCGACTAGTAGACCACTTGCATGTGACGATCCGACACACACGAAGGGACCTACAAATATTGTATTCTAAATGTCCCTAGTTGATCAGATTCATGGGAATCAATCTGAATGTAAAAGTATTGTGAATTAGATGATTGGTTCATTATGAATGAAAGTCCAAGTAGTTGGAGATCATATTCACAAATTTTCATTAGAGAATGAATATTGGACGTAACTCGTTTCAAAACTATCTTCATGGATTAAGGTCTTGAGATGTTTAAAATATGGTAAGTGATATGTCATCATTTACATGCATAATAATCCTCATATTATGATACTAATTGAATAATAACGTTGCAATTGATGCTTAAACATTTATATTTTGTAATTACAGGTTATTCGGTGTTAATAATATGAATTAAGCTAAATCCTATAAAAAAACACCAAGAATTCAAGTTTCTAGAAGGATCATTCCCGATCTTTAACCCCCAAGTAGTTGAAATTGGTCAACAAAGAGCTAAAAGATAAAACAGGCACCAAGCAGGGCATTGCACAGTCGTGCAACCCATTGCACTGCCTTGCATTCCCTATCTTGCTCCGCAAGGCCTAGTACACTGTCCTCTGTACCCTGTTTGATTCCCGAGGCCTTTGTACGACCGTGCAAACCAATGCACGGTCGTGATTTGCACATTTTGAGGACTATAAATAGAGGGCTTGAGTTCTTCATTCAAGATACCAATCCATACCTCGAGAACACACTAGAGAGAGTTTATTTCGTAGTTAGAGTAGTGATAGAGAGCAGAGGGGCTCTTCCTCCTTATTCCACAATAGGGGAGCTTACAAAACTCATCGTTACACTAGTCATTATGGCCATTCATGGCTAAAGCTTCTTTGTATTGCTAGGGTGAAGATGATATTTGGTACATGTTAATGTTTAACGTATTAATTTAGTGGTATGTTTATGTCTTTAATTATTCACTTTTAAAACCACCTTTTCATGGGCTTTTATTATTGTCTAAATCCGTCTTTATATTTGAGAGTGTCTTGATTTTAAAGAGTAAGATCATAAAACCCTTTTTAATCAAACTTCATTAGAAACTCGTACATCTTTATACGAGCAGAGATTGATAAGGCAAGGCTTGGTCTATACTTCTACGGTCGTACGTCTTTATATGAACTTATTATGTAAGCAAGAATTGGTGAACTTATGTTGGGAACGGTATGTCTTTATACTTGGTCTCATTTTTACACCGCCTCCCGGTGAGCAAAATATAATCACCTATTTAACTCTAATATAAAGCTTTTTAAGTTCGATGTCTTAAACCAACCTGACAATTCAAAGGGTTTATGGTACTTGTTCCTAACGGGAGGCACTACGATTTTAATTTAAAGATTATAATCTGTGAATCAAATGTCGTGAGGAAGAGGCTCTAGCAGGGACCCGGGTTTCAAGTGTGACAATCCGGACTTTAGGGTTAACCCCGTTAGTAAATCCAGTTATCTAGTAACCCAGTTAACTTAATATTAAACCTTAGGGACCAATTCTGTCAATATCCAAACTCTACTACATAAAACTTTAAGGACTAATTGTGTAATTAGTCAAACCTCTATTCTGTTGACTTTTGAAAGTCAACTAACCATGTTCTTAACTCAGTTATCTAATTTCAAAACCACAAGGACCAAATCTGTCAAAAACTCAAAGCTGTACACTTAGATTACAGGGACTGATTCTGTAATAAACCCAAACTCAAGCTCTTTGACTTTTGAAAGTCAAAATCAATCCTTTTGATCCAAATTCAAGATCAATACTCCAAATCTGTTTCAATTCGTAAATGTAATGTGTGTTAATGGCATTATCTATCATCATTGCAACATTTAACATGATCATTGAGTACGAATTAATCCAATTAAGACCCTTAAAGTCGTAACCGTCGACCCTCTCGCCTAAGACCATCGAATTCGACCAATTTGATTATCATACTGCAATATAACTCTCTCCGCACCCCAAACGAGTCCCACTGAACCTGTAGCACACATCAACTCGGCCGGAAAAAGAACTAGAGTCACCGGAGGCTAACTCGTCGAAGTCAGAACACGTTTTAGCCGAACCTTATCAATTCGGTATCCATTAAGGTAACCAAACACATCCTCTGATTCGTTTCAACCTCTAGATCAAAAGCCCTAACATAATTGGGGCTTATTTTATCGAATTTATCACGATCCAGTTCTAGGGTTTATGCGATTTCGGGATTAATCGAACTACGGGCTAGACTCAACCTCAATGCAATTAAACTATATGGGTAGTTTCTAAATCTTTTAATCTGTAAAAGCCCTATGATTTCAGTAGTAAACATTATCGAATTCGATCAATATAATTTCGTGTTCTTAAACTAGGGTTTCGGAATTTCAAACGAGTAATTAACGACTTTAAACTTGTTGATTTTGCAATTAAACATAACCACAGGTTCGAAATACCTAGACTAACAAAACCCCGCAATCCTCTGGTTCAATCGAAACTCAAATCGATGGAATTTGGTTGTGTTTTGGTTCGGATCGCGTAAAGGGGAAGAACACAGTGAGCGTGATCATTAAATGCATTTTGATTTGGCTATGTATGCCAATCCCTTGCTTGTTGAGTTGGTTAAGGCGTTGGGCTGAGGTGGGAGTGACCCAGGTTCGAATCCCACCATGCACATATTTTTTTTAAAACAATTTTTAAGCTTTAATTTTAAATAAAAACTTTTCCTATAATATTATATCAATATTTTAATACGAGTTAACCCGGAAAAACACCCGTAGGGTCGGGTTTGGGTTATAACCTATTTTAATATCATTTTTTTTCCAAAATATACATATATATATATATATATATTGTTTCGCCTCGTTTATAAAGCTCGTGTAACGTTTCAAACTATTTAATAATATAACTATTTATATCATTTACTCACGGTTACATCCTCGAATAAAAATAATATGGTTATTATTTTATCACATAAATGATGATTTCATTAATCCTATGAACTTAAAATAATATAATAAATTATATTATTTTCTTAGGCCATTGTTAAATGATATAAACGTACGGATGTTTATTAAATAACATTATATTCGTAGTTAGAGACGTTCGGCACGAAAACACTTCTATCTTAATTATTAAGTTAGGAGATCCTTATTCCCGTGGACAAGTTCGTCTAACCATTGATCCTAAGTATATTTTAGGACGTTCGATCTTTCCGTGTCGTTGCCACAAACTCTTACGTGTTCCTAACTGTCACATCTTATTCTAGGGAATTCATAGATTGTCCGCGTGCAATCCATTTGTGGTTAGTGTTGCATCCTTGTGTGGTGCTAATTACTACGCTCTACTTAGACTCAGGTGAGTTTCACGGCCCCTTTTTACTTGTTTTACTATTGGGGGAGAAACATGCTTACACACAAATATTATTTTTACTTGTTTTCCTGTTGAGGAGAAACATGCATACTCACAAATATTATTTTACTTGTTTTCCCGTTGAGGAGAAACATGCATACACACCAACATTATTTTACTTGTTTTCCCGTTGGGGTGAAACATGCGCACAAACAAACATCATCTTACTTGTTTTCCCGTTGGGGAGAAACATGCGCACAAACAAACATCATCTTACTTGTTTTCCCGTTGGGGAGAAACATGCATACGAACAGGCATCCGTTACCTGTCTCCCAGCCAGGGAGAGACATACACACGGAAATGGATCACATAGTATTTCATTACCACTTGTGTACCTAAGTGCAAACATAACATGCAAAGTCCTTACACACTCGGACCGTTAATATATGGAGTATAGCGAGGAAATTTGAGTAGTACTACTGGGTTTGACAAACCCCACCCGGGTTAGTCGCGCTAACTAGATTGGAGGTCTAACGGGTGTAAATTGTCCTTAACACTTGCCATTGTTGATGTTAGCAATGGCGGAAGGCACCTAAACACAAACAGTCAGCTTCGGTTGCGAACGCTTAGAGTAACTTGTACATTGTCTAGCTAGCAATAGGTGTCACTTACGTATGTGGATCCAGCAACACTCAAACAGTTTATTTACATACAAACCTGTGAACTCACCAACCTCGTGTTGACACTTTTTCTTACATGTTTCTCAGGTCGCTAAGGCACAGGTTACACACTTAGGACATGCATGAAGTCCTTCTATCATGACGTTCATTTCAAACATTTTAACAGTTACTTACTCACATTAATTGACACGCTGTTGCGTGTAATTACTTTTGATTTCATTGTAACGTTTACGCTTCCGCATTTAACTCTGAACATTTATGTTATGACTTTTGAAGTCTCATATAGTGTCGTTTGATATAACTAATGACTGAGATCCTGGTGTGTCACATTCCAAACGGTAAAACTCCGTTAGTTGAAATTGGGGGTGTGACATCAAGTTTGTAGTAGTCATACCACTGAATTAGTCAACTTAAAATTATCACGTACCAACCTGATTCGAACCCCGAAGCAATAATTTCCATGACCTGATACTTTCCTACATATTTGCTTTTCTGCTAGTTACATTCCTGTTACACATGTCACACACGTTCTTACTTTTATGCTATTTACTTTACCGTCATTTACTTTTCTGTCATTTACTATTCTGCTTCACAAGCACACAAAACCCATTCGATAGTTAATCCGGCTAAACGATAACAAAATTTGAGTGTTGGAACTCGACCGTGTCCATTGGTTTAATACTTGGTTCTTACCTAAACTATATTACGCTGCGATAGGTACACTTGCCTATTGTGTGTGTTTTAAGTTAAAGTAATTATCATTTTATAAACTTAAAACTTGATCTCGTGAAACCATCTTTAAAAATATATTTATTTACATTTTTATATATTAAAAACCACACATCAAGTTTTTTGCGCCGTTCCCGAGGACACGTTGATTTCAAGAAAAAAATCGAGTTAACGAATTAGCCTTTCAATTACCATATGTTTTTCTTTTACACTTTTTTGTAGGTAGTGTATGATCCCTAGTTCCACTACTGGTTTATATCAACCTTTAGCAGACCCGAAAGATTCTTCCATCGTCGAATACGAGAAAAACGTGCTAGGAAAATGGTCGTTGAAAACCGCACTATCGCTGAGTTTGCAGGACCTTCACTTGACGCTTTGGGGTCTCGTATCACAACTTGACGCTTTGGGGTCTCGTATCACAAGACCAACCGTTGACGCTAACAACTTTGAGATCAAATCTCACGTTATCCACATGATCCAGTCATCATGCACTTTTAATAGATTACCCGATGCCACATTGCAAATTTCCTCGAAATTTGTGACACCTTCAAACTGATGCTTAAAACGTTTATATTTTGTATTTGCAGGTTATTTGGTTTTAATAATATAAATCAAGTTAATCCTATTAAAAATAGTTTAGTCTACATGAGGCTGAGTTTAGGATACAGAAAGCAACCCTTCAATCCATTGAGACGCAATTAGGACAAATCGTAAAACTTTTGTTCGAAAGACAACGAGGATGTTTCCCGAGTAACATTGAAACCAATCCAAAAGTCAATGTTAGTGCTATCACTCTCAGGAATAGCAAAGGTTATCCAGAAATACCAATGCTAGGGGAAGAAGTCCAATCACCAAGGAGCGAGATATTCGCCGGCGTACCACTTCCACAACCCGCAGGATCAACCACTCAAAGACCACAAACAAATGTGATTTCATCTCCTACGATGGACCTCCCTCCGAAAGTTCCAACGAAAGTGACGTTCCGATCTAACATACCATATCTAGGAAGGTTAGTAAAACAAAAAACTGACGAACAATATGAGAAATTCATAGAGCTCTTAAGCCAAATCCATGTCAACATTCATTTCTTGGATATTATACAACAAATGTCAAAGTATGGACGTTTCTTGAAGGATTTCCTTACAAGCAAGAGAAACATGGAAGAAGTAGTAAAGATGAAAAATCATTGTGTCACTCTTATTGAAAGAAGTCTCCCAAAGAAACTTTCAGATCCCGAAAAGTTCTCCCTACCTTGTTCTATCGTGTGACTACCAATCACTTTTGCACTAGCTGATGTAGGAGAAAGCATGAATGTAATGCCCTCTACCATGTTTCAAAGACTCAACATTGGGAAACCGCATCCGGTTAATGCAACCATCGAACTCACAGATGGATCAATTAAATCGCCTATAAGAGTTATTGAAAACTTGTTAGTGAAAGTTGGCAAGTTTGTCTTCCCTGCCGACTTCATGATTTAGAAATAGGACCCGACTGTTACGTACCATTGATCTTAGGTCGACCATTTTTAGCTACTGTTAGAGCGATCATTGACATGAATGAAGGGATTCTAACACACTGTGTGGGAAAACAATCAGTGACATACAACATCGGAGGATATGAGTGCCTGTCCAATGATCCTTTTGAAATCTCTCAATTTATTGATACCAATCTAGACTACCAACTTAAGAAAGCAAAGAAATTTAACAAAGGGAAAGCACCAGATCTTGACAAAGGAAAGACACCAGATCTTAACAAGGTGAAAACACCAGACCTTACCAAGGACATTGACAATACTAATTGGATCGATGAGTATTTTGATAAGTTACCGAAGTTGAATGGCTTGAATGAAGGAACAGGAGACACGGGGGAGGTAATTTGCCCCCATTTGAAGAAAGACTGATGCAAGACGTACGGGTCGGGCTAAAGACCCTTAATTAAACGTGGCGCTTCCGGGAGGCAACCTGACGATCATAAATAAATTAAGAAGTTGGTGCATACGACAGAAAGCATGGACCTCAGGTTTGGTTTTTCCAAATTCAAGTTTCTAATTATTTCAGCCCAAGGTATGTCTTCTCGATGCTAGGATACCTTTTATTTTCCTTATATGCTTTTATGTTTTCCTTTATGCGTCAGGTAGAATAACATCACCAAATCATCTCTCTACTTTGAGGAGTTACACTCCACCTTTACGAGCTTGGAGCCGGAAACCACATCAAATTTCTAAGAAATTCAATAAAGTCTTTGAAGCAACATGTTGACAAGCAGCTGATAGGCACAGCGTGACAGCAGCAATAAGTTTTGGCCTTAGGTTATACACCGAATTGACCGGGGGAGTACCAGTTTCTTTTTCCCTTAAAACTTCATGCATTTAAATTCCTGCATAGCATTCCATGTGCACTTGTACATTGAGGTCAATGCACAGTTTTAAGTGTCGGGTGGAGAATTAGAGATTCAGGACTACTTGTAACCTCAGAGCAGTAAAATTTAACTTGTGATTTTCTATCCATTTGACTAAAACATTACAATAACCTACCTTTTGTAAAACCCGAAAAATTTTCAAAAATTTTGAACCTTAAATCTAAACCTCTTTGAGTTCGTGCCTAGTTAAATAAAATGAAGACATGACAAGTAGAAACAAATGGATATTATGTATAACAAATTACTTAACCCTATTCCATCTGTTTCCATGTAAGAATAATCCGAGCCTCTTCACGAACATCATTATCATTACTTTTCGCATGTTCTTTCATTTGGTATATTGAGTGTTTATTCGATCGAATTCTATGCATAATTAGAACTTGTGTGAATCATGAACTAGTGGAAGTATGAAAATGATTGAGGCACCTAGGACTTTATTACCCTTATATATTATCTATAAAGCCCAAAAATCCCAAAAATATTATCCGCCTAGCTAGCCCTCTGAGTCTTAGATTTTTCTTTTCTACTACCCATACTTATCAACCAACTAGCTTTTCACAAACACCGGTTATTGGCTAACTGTCTTCAAAATGGGAAAATTATTTTATGTCGTCATTTCAAGTTTATTATCATTGAGGCAATTTTGGAAAGAATTTGTTCTACTCAAAAGAATTGGAATATACAAGAAGGTGGATGTATTAGGAAAATAGTCAAACTATCTGCAAGGAATTTATGTAATCATTATTTCAAGGAAATTAAGGAAAAAGAATTATTGAAGAATTTGTCTTGATACAAAAAGAAAAGAAAAAAATAGAAAAAGAGAAAAGAAAAAAAAGAGAAAAGTGGGTCTTTTACCGGCAAGACCTTAAACATCTGGACATGCATTCCTATGATTTCAATTTGATTTTCTGCCTTCATTTTGCAAAGCCTAAATTACGAACAGAACTACGAGAAAAGATTTTCCAAGCAACCAGTGATGTGAGGAAGCAGTGGCGCAAGAAAGAACAACTGCCACCATTCTGCGGCTTGTCAAAAAATGCCGCCAAGAGAAGAGTCAAAAGATACGACAAATGTAGAAAGTGTGAAAACTGGAGCCACGATGTAAAGTGTAGCAAGAATCAAACTTACTCCCAAAGTGAGTATACACACCTGATCGAAGTAGGAGCTGTTAGGCTACAAGCCGATACGAAAAGGCAGCAATGTGTATTATGCAATCAGGGAAGAGTTAGCATTGATGAGAGATCTTGTTCTTGGCAATCTAACCATAAACAAGCCCTCAGATTAGTTATACCCTCATAATTTGAGTACTTAGCATTGATGAGAGATCTTGTTCTTGGCAATCTAACCATAAACAAGCCCTTAGATTAGTTATACCCTCATTATCTGAATACTTTAGAGGGACCGGCTAGTATTTTCCATTTTAAGCCATGAGGTCGTAGCTGTGTGTTTCACGATAGCTATAGCCCTTCAAACCCTTTAAAACCCCTAAAAATCCAAAAAGGTTTTCATTTTCACCCTTTATTTTTATTTTAGCCACATTACAACCCTTTAAAAGTCCTCTTGATTCATGCATACTACTTAGTTAATTGGTGGAGACTTGATTTGCATACAAGCTTATGACTATTGCATAATTCGATTCAAACTTAAGTGTTTAACTTAACTTACATTATCCATACATATATAACCCTAGAGTTGAGTGAACATTGTGAGGAGTGAAAAGTTTATGCATAATTAAAGTTCTAGTAGGCTTGTCATGGATTCCATCACCTTGAAACAAAAATTTACAAAAATAGAATAACCAACTCAAGAGTTATCCCGGAGCTTTGACTTGAGTTCCATTACTTTTGTAAAGTTTTTAGTTATGGGTATGATCATGCATGAGTTTTCTTGAGGACAAGCAAAGTTTAAGTGTGAGGTTTTATTATATGTCATCATTTATACATATTTTACATGCATAATAATCCCCATATTATGGTACAAATTGAATAATAACCTTGTAATTGATGCTTAAAACGTTTATATTTTGTAATTGCAGGTTATTCGGTGTTAATAATATAAATTAAGCTAAATCTTATCAAAAACACCAAGAATTCAAGCTTTTAGAAGGACCACTCCCGAGCTTTGACATCCAAGAAGTCAAAATTGGTCAACAAGGAGCTAAAATTCAAAACATGGAGCAGGCATGGCATTGCACGGTCCTGCAACCCATCATGATTGTGCAAACCAGTACACTGTCCTTTGATTCCCGAGGCCATTGCACGGTCGTGCAAACCAATGCACGGTCGTGCATTGCAAATTTTCAGTCCTGCAAATATAGGGCTTGAGTTCTTCATTATCCATACATATATAACCCTAGAGTTGAGTGAACATTGTGAGGAGTGAAAAGTTTATGCATAATTAAAGTTCTAGTAGGCTTGTCATGGATTCCATCACCTTGAAACATAAATGTACAAAAATAGAATAACCAACTCAAGAGTTATCCCGGAGCTTCGACTAGTTTAGAGTTCCATTACTTTTGTAAAGTTTTTAGTTATGAGTATGATCATGCATGAGTTTTATTGAGGACAAGCAAAGTTTAAGTGTGAGGTTTTATTCTATGTCATCATTTATACATATTTTACATACATAATAATCCCCATATTATGGTACTAATTGAATAATAACCTTGTAATTGATGCTTAAAACGTTTATAGTTTGTAATTGTAGGTTATTCGGTGTTAATAATATAAATCAATCTAAATCTTATCAAAAACACCAAGAATTCAAGCTTTTAGAAGGACCACTCCCAAGCTTTGACATCCAAGAAGTTAAAATTGGTCAACAAGGAGCTAAAATTCAAAACATGGAGCAGGCATGGCATTACACGGTCGTGCAACCCATCACGATTGTGCAAAAAAGTACAATGTCCTTTAATTCCGAGGCCTTTGCACAATCGTGCAAACCAATGCTCAGTCGTGCATTGCACATTTTCAGTCCTATAAATAGAGGGCTTGAGTTCTTCATTATCCATACATATATAACCCTATAGTTGAGTGAACATTGTGAGGAGTGAAAAGTTTATGCATAATTAAAGTTCTAGTAGGCTTGTCATGGATTCGATCACCTTGAAACATATATATACAAAAATAGAATAACAAACTCAAGAGTTATCCCGGAGCTTCGACTTGTTTAGAGTTCCATTACTTGTGTAAAGTTTTTAGTTATGGGTATGATCATGCATGAGTTTTCTTGAGGACAAGCAAAGTTTAAGTGTGAGGTTTTATTATATGTCATCATTTATACATATTTTACATGCATAATAATCCCCATATTATGGTACTAATTGAATAATAACCTTGTAACTGATGCTTAAAATGTTTATATTTTGTAATTGCAGGTTATTCGGTGTTAATAATATAAATCAAGCTAAATCTTATCAAAAACACCAAGAATTCAAGCTTTTAGAAGGACCACTCCCTAGCTTTGACATCCAAGAAGTCAAAATTGGTCAACAAGGAGCTAAAATTCAAAACATGGAGCAGGCATGGCATTGCACGGTCCTGCAACTCATCACGATTGTGCAAACCAGTACACTGTCCTTTGATTCCCGAGGCCTTTGCACGGTCGTGCAAACCAATGCATGGTCGTGCATTGCACATTTTCAGTCCTATAAATAGAGGGCTTGAGTTCTTCATTATCCATACATATATAACCCTAGAGTTGAGTGAAAATTGTGAGGAGTGAAAAGTTTATGCATAATTAAAGTTCTAGTAGGCTTGTCATGGATTCCATCACCTTGAAACATAAATGTACAAAAACAGAATAACCAATTCAAGAATTATCCCGGAGCTTCGACTAGTTTAGAGTTCCATTACTTTTGTAAAGTTTTTAATTATGGGTATGATCATGCATGAGTTTTCTTGAGGACAAGCAAAGTTGAAGTGTGAGGTTTTATTCTATGTCATCATTTATACATATTTTACATGCATAATATTCCCCATATTATGGTACTAATTGAATAATAACCTTGTAATTGATGCTTAAAACGTTTATAGTTTGTAATTGTAGGTTATTCGGTGTTAATAATATAAATCAAGCTAAATCTTATCAAAAACACCAAGAATTCAAGCTTTTAGAAGGACCACTCCCAAGCTTTGACATCCAAGAAGTCAAAATTTGTCAACAAGCAGGCTTGGAATTGCACGGTCCTACAACCCATCATGATTGTGCAAACCAGTACACTGTCCTTTGATTACCGAGGCCTTTGCACGGTCGTGCATTGCACATTTTCAGTCCTATAAATAGAGGGCTTGAGTTCTTCATTATCCATACATATATAACCCTAGAGTTGAGTGAACATTGTGAGGAATGAAAAGTTTATGCATAATTAAAGTTCTAGTAGGCTTGTCATGGATTCCATCAACTTGAAACATATATATATATATATAAAAATAGAATAACCAACTTAAGAGTTATCCCGGAGCTTCGACTTGTTTAGGGTTCCATTACTTTTGTAAAGTTTTTAGTTATGGGTATGATCATGAATGAGTTTTCTTGGGGACAAGCAAAGTTTAAATGTGAGGTTTTATTATATGTCATCATTTATACATATTTTACATGCATAATAATCCCCATATTATGGTACTAATTGAATAATAACCTTGTAACTGATGCTTAAAATGTTTATATTTTGTAATTGCAGGTTATTCGGTGTTAATAATATAAATCAAGCTAAATCTTATCAAAAACACCAAGAATTCAAGCTTTTAGAAGGACCACTCCCGAGCTTTGACATCCAAGAAGTCAAAATTGGTCAACAAGGAGCTAAAATTCAAAACATGGAGCAGGCATGGCATTGCACGGTCCTGCAACTCATCACGATTGTGCAAACCAGTACACTGTCCTTTGATTCCCGAGGCCTTTGCATGGTCGTGCAAACCAATGCACGGTCGTGCATTGCACATTTTCAGTCCTATAAATAGAGGGCTTGAGTTCTTCATTATCCATACATATATAACCCTAGAGTTGAGTGAACATTGTGAGGAGTGAAAAGTTTATGCATAATTAAAGTTCTAGTAGGCTTGTCATGGATTCCATCACCTTGAAACATAAATGTACAAAAACAGAATAACCAACTCAAGAGTTATCCCGGAGCTTCGACTAGTTTAGAGTTCCATTACTTTTGTAAAGTTTTTAATTATTTGTATGATCATGCATGAGTTTTCTTGAGGACAAGCAAAGTTTAAGTGTGAGGTTTTAATCTATGTCATCATTTATACATATTTTACATGCATAATAATCCCCATATTATGGTACTAATTGAATAATAACCTTGTAATTGATGCTTAAAATGTTTATAGTTTGTAATTGTAGGTTATTCGGTGTTAATAATATAAATCAAGCTAAATCTTATCAAAAACACCAAGAATTCAAGCTTTTAGAAGGACCACTCCCAAGCTTTGACATCCAAGAAGTCAAAATTGGTCAACAAGCAGGCATGGCATTGCACGGTCCTGCAACCCATCATGATTGTGCAAACCAGTACACTGTCCTTTGATTCCCGAGGCCTTTGCACGGTCGTGCAAACCAATGCACGGTCGTGCATTGCACATTTTTAGTCCTATAAATAGAGGGCTTGAGTTCTTCATTATCCATACATATATAACCCTAGAGTTGAGTGAACATTGTGAGGAGTGAAAAGTTTATGCATAATTAAAGTTCTAGTAGGCTTGTCATGGATTCCATCACCTTGAAACATATATATATATAAAAATAGAATAACCAACTTAAGAGTTATCCCGGAGCTTCGACTTGTTTAGGGTTCCATTACTTTTGTAAAGTTTTTAGTTATGGGTATGATCATGCATTAAGTGTGAGGTTTTATTATATGTCATCATTTATACATATTTTACATGCATAATAATCCCCATATTATGGTACTAATTGAATAATAACCTTGTAACTGATGCTTAAAATGTTTATATTTTGTAATTGCAGGTTATTCGGTGTTAATAATATAAATCAAGCTAAATCTTATCAAAAACACCAAGAATTCAAGCTTTTAGAAGGACCACTCCCGAGCTTTGACATCCAAGAAGTCAAAATTGGTCAACAAGGAGCTAAAATTCAAAACATGGAGCAGGCATGGCATTGCACGGTCCTGCAACTCATCACGATTGTGCAAACCAGTACACTGTCCTTTGATTCCCGAGGCCTTTGCACGGTCGTGCAAACCAATGCACGGTCGTGCATTGCACATTTTCAGTCCTATAAATAGAGGGCTTGAGTTCTTCATTATCCATACATATATAACCCTAGAGTTGAGTGAACATTGTGAGGAGTGAAAATTTTATGCATAATTAAAGTTCTAGTAGGCTTGTCATGGATTCCATCACCTTGAAACATAAATGTACAAAAACAGAATAACCAACTCAAGAGTTATCCCGGAGCTTCGACTAGTTTAGTGTTCCATTACTTTTGTAAAGTTTTTAATTATTTGTATGATCATGCATGAGTTTTCTTGAGGACAAGCAAAGTTTAAGTGTGAGGTTTTAATCTATGTCATCATTTATACATATTTTACATACATAATAATCCCCATATTATGGTACTAATTGAATAATAACCTTGTAATTGATGCTTAAAACGTTTATAGTTTGTAATTGTAGGTTATTCGGTGTTAATAATATAAATCAAGCTAAATCTTATCAAAAACACCAAGAATTCAAGCTTTTAGAAGGACCACTCCCAAGCTTTGACATCCAAGAAGTCAAAATTGGTCAACAAGCAGGCATGGCATTGCACGGTCCTGCAACCCATCATGATTGTGCAAACCAGTACACTGTCCTTTGATTCCCGAGGCCTTTGCACGGTCGTGCAAACCAATGCACGGTCGTGCATTGCACATTTTCAGTCCTATAAATAGAGGGCTTGAGTTCTTCATTATCCATACATATATAACCCTAGAGTTGAGTGAACATTGTGAGGAGTGAAAAGTTTATGCATAATTAAAGTTCTAGTAGGCTTGTCATGGATTCCATCACCTTGAAACATATATATATATATAAAAATAGAATAATCAACTTAAGAGTTATCCCGGAGCTTCGACTTGTTTAGGGTTCCATTACTTTTGTAAAGTTTATAGTTATGGGTATGATCATGCATGAGTTTTCTTGAGGACAAGCAAAGTTTAAGTGTGAGGTTTTATTATATGTCATCATTTATACATATTTTACATGCATAATAATCCCCATATTATGGTACTAATTGAATAATAACCTTGTAACTGATGCTTAAAATGTTTATATTTTGTAATTGCAGGTTATTCGGTTTTAATAATATAAATCAAGCTAAATCTTATCAAAAACACCAAGAATTCAAGCTTTTAGAAGGACCACTCCCGAGCTTTGACATCCAAGAAGTCAAAATTGGTCAACAAGGAGCTAAAATTCAAAACATGGAGCAGGCATGGCATTGCACGGTCCTGCAACTCATCACGATTGTGCAAACCAGTACACAGTCCTTTGATTCCCGAGGCCTTTGCACGGTCGTGCAAACCAATGCACGGTCGTGCATTGCACATTTTCAGTCCTATAAATAGAGGGCTTGAGTTCTTCATTATCCATACATATATAACCCTAGAGTTGAGTGAACATTGTGAGGAGTGAAAAGTTTATGCATAATTAAAGTTCTAGTAGGCTTGTCATGGATTCCATCACCTTGAAACATAAATGTACAAAAACAGAATAACCAACTCAAGACTTATCCCGGAGCTTCGACTAGTTTAGTGTTCCATTACTTTTGTAAAGTTTTTAATTATTTGTATGATCATGCATGAGTTTTCTTGAGGACAAGCAAAGTTTAAGTGTGAGGTTTTAATCTATGTCATCATTTATACATATTTTACATGCATAATAATCCCCATATTATGGTACTAATTGAATAATAACCTTGTAATTGATGCTTAAAACGTTTATAGTTTGTAATTGTAGGTTATTCGGTGTTAATAATATAAATCAAGCTAAATCTTATCAAAAACACCAAGAATTCAAGCTTTTAGAAGGACCACTCCCAAGCTTTGACATCCAAGAAGTCAAAATTGGTCAACAAGCAGGCATGGCATTGCACGGTCCTGCAACCCATCATGATTGTGCAAACCAGTACACTGTCCTTTGATTCCCGAGGCCTTTGCACGGTCGTGCAAACCAATGCACGGTCGTGCATTGCACATTTTCAGTCCTATAAATAGAGGGCTTGAGTTCTTCATTATCCATACATATATAACCCTAGAGTTGAGTGAACATTGTGAGGAGTGAAAAGTTTATGCATAATTAAAGTTCTAGTAGGCTTGTCATGGATTCCATCACCTTGAAACATATATATATATAACAATAGAATAACCAACTTAAGAGTTATCCCAGAGCTTCGACTTGTTTAGGGTTCCATTACTTTTGTAAAGTTTTTAGTTATGGGTATGATCATGCATGAGTTTTCTTGAGGACAAGCAAAGTTTAAGTGTGAGGTTTTATTATATGTCATCATTTATACATATTTTACATGCATAATAATCCCCATATTATGGTACTAATTGAATAATAACCTTGTAACTGATTCTTAAAATGTTTATATTTTGTAATTGCAGGTTATTCGGTGTTAATAATATAAATCAAGCTAAATCTTATCAAAAACACCAAGAATTCAAGCTTTTAGAAGGACCACTCCCGAGCTTTGACATCCAAGAAGTCAAAATTGGTCAACAAGGAGCTAAAATTCAAAACATGGAGCAGGCATGGCATTGCACGGTCCTGCAACTCATCACGATTGTGCAAACCAGTACACTGTCCTTTGATTCTCGAGGCCTTTGCACGGTCGTGCAAACCAATGCACGGTCGTGCATTGCACATTTTCAGTCCTATAAATAGAGGGCTTGAGTTCTTCATTATCCATACATATATAACCCTAGAGTTGAGTGAACATTGTGAGGAGTGAAAAGTTTATGCATAATTAAAGTTCTAGTAGGCTTGTCATGGATTCCATCACCTTGAAACACAAATGTACAAAAACAGAATAACCAACTCAAGAGTTATCCCGGAGCTTCGACTAGTTTAGTGTTCCATTACTTTTGTAAAGTTTTTAATTATTTGTATGATCATGCATGAGTTTTCTTGAGGACAAGCAAAGTTTAAGTGTGAGGTTTTAATCTATGTCATCATTTATACATATTTTACATGCATAATAATCCCCATATTATGGTACTAATTGAATAACAACCTTGTAATTGATGCTTAAAACGTTTATAGTTTGTAATTGTAGGTTATTCGGTGTTAATAATATAAATCAAGCTAAATCTTATCAAAAACACCAAGAATTCAAGCTTTTAGAAGGACCACTCCCAAGCTTTGACATCCAAGAAGTCAAAATTGGTCAACAAGCAGGCATGGCATTGCACGGTCCTGTAACCCATCATGATTGTGCAAACCAGTACACTGTCCTTTGATTCCCGAGGCCTTTGCACGGTCGTGCAAACCAATGCACGGTCGTGCATTGCACATTTTCAGTCCTATAAATAGAGGGCTTGAGTTCTTCATTATCCATACATATATAACCCTAGAGTTGAGTGAACATTGTGAGGAGTGAAAAGTTTATGCATAATTAAAGTTCTAGTAGGCTTGTCATGGATTCCATCAACTTGAAACATATATATATATATATATATATAAATAGAATAACCAACTTAAGAGTTATCCCGGAGCTTCGACTTGTTTAGGGTTCCATTACTTTTGTAAAGTTTTTAGTTATGGGTATGATCATGCATGAGTTTTCTTGAGGACAAGCAAAGTTTATGTGTGAGGTTTTATTATATGTCATCATTTATACATATTTTACATGCATAATAATCCCCATATTATGGTACTAATTGAATAATAACCTTGTAACTGATGCTTAAAATGTTTATATTTTGCAATTGCAGGTTATTCGGTGTTAATAATATAAATCAAGCTAAATCTTATCAAAAACACCAAGAATTCAAGCTTTTAGAAGGACCACTCCCGAGCTTTGACATCCAAGAAGTCAAAATTGGTCAACAAGGAGCTAAAATTCAAAACATGGAGCAGGCATGGCGTTGCACGGTCCTGCAACTCATCACGATTGTGCAAACCAGTACACTGTCCTTTGATTCCCGAGGCCTTTGCACAGTCGTGCACACCAATGCACGATCGTGCATTGCACATTTTCAGTCCTATAAATAGAGGGCTTGAGTTCTTCATTATCCATACATATATATAACCCTAGAGTTGAGTGAACATTGTGAGGAGTGAAAAGTTTATGCATAATTAAAGTTCTAGTAGGCTTGTCATGGATTCCATCACCTTGAAACATAAATGTACAAAAACAGAATAACCAACTCAAGAGTTATCCCGGAGCTTCGACTAGTTTAGAGTTCCATTACTTTTGTAAAGTTTTTAATTATTTGTATGATCATGCATGAGTTTTCTTGAGGACAAGCAAAGTTTAAGTGTGAGGTTTTATTCTATGTCATCATTTATACATATTTTACATGCATAATAATCCCCATATTATGGTACTAATTGAATAATAACCTTGTAATTTATGCTTAAAACGTTTATAGTTTGTAATTGTAGGTTATTCGGTGTTAATAATATAAATCAAGCTAAATCTTATCAAAAACACCAAGAATTCAAGCTTTTACAAGGACCACTCCCAAGCTTTGACATCCAAGAAGTCAAAATTGGTCAACAAGCAGGCATGGCATTGCACGGTCCTGCAACCCATCATGATTGTGCAAACCAGTACACTGTCCTTTGATTCCCGAGGCCTTTGCACGGTCGTGCAAACCAATGCACGGTCGTGCATTGCACATTTTCAGTCCTATAAATAGAGGGCTTGAGTTCTTCATTATCCATACATATATAACCCTAGAGTTGAGTGAACATTGTGAGGAGTGAAAAGTTTATGCATAATTAAAGTTCTAGTAGGCTTGTCATGGATTCCATCACCTTGAAACATATATATATATAAAAATTGATTAACCAACTTAAGAGTTATCCCGGACCTTCGACTTGTTTAGGGTTCCATTACTTTTGTAAAGTTTTTAGTTATGGGTATGATCATGCATGAGTTTTCTTGAGGACAAGCAAAGTTTAAGTGTGAGGTTTTATTATATGTCATCATTTATACATATTTTACATGCATAATAATCCTCATATTATGGTACTAATTGAATAATAACCTTGTAACTGATGCTTAAAATGTTTATATTTTGTAATTGCAGGTTATTCGGTGTTAATAATATAAATCAAGCTAAATACTATCAAAAACACAAAGAATTCAAGCTTTTAGAAGGACCACTCCCGAGCTTTGACATCCAAGAAGTCAAAATTGGTCAACAAGGAGCTAAAATTCTAAACATGGAGCAGGCATGGCATTGCACGTTCGTGCAACACATCATAATTGTGCAAACCAGTACACTGTCCTTTGATTCCTAAGGCCTTTGCACGATCGTGCAGACCAATGCACGGTCGTGCATTGCACATTTTCAGTCCTATAAATAGAGGGCTTGAGTTCTTCATTTAAGACACCAATCCATACCTTAAAAACACCAGAGAGAGTTTATTTCGTAGTTAGAGTAGTGAGTAGAGAGTAGAGGGGCTCTTCCTCCTTGTTCCACAACCGGGGAGCCTACGAAACTCAGTGCAACACTAGTCGTTATGGCCATTCGTGGCTAAAGCTTCTTTGTATTGCTAGGGTGAAGATAATGTTTGGTGCGTGTTAATATTTAACGTATTAATTTAGTGGTATGCTTATGTCTTTAATTATTTGCTCTTAAAACCACCTTTTGGTGGACTTCTATTATCGTCTAAATCCGTATTTATATTTGTGACTGTCTTGATTTTAAAGAGTAAGATCGTAAAACTCTTTTTAATCAACGTACATCTTTAAACGAGCAGAGATTAATAAGCCAAGGCTTGGTCTATACTTCTAATGTTGTACGTCTTTATACGAACTTATTATGCGACCAAGAATTGGTGAACTCATGTTGGGAATAGTATGTCTTTATACTTGGTCCCACTGTTACACCGCCTCTCGATGAACAAAATATAATCACCTATTTAACTCTAATATAAAGCACATTAAGTTCGATGTTTTAAACCAACCCGGAGATGACCATTCGAAGGGTTGAGGGTAACCGTTGTCCCTAACGGGAAGCACTATTATTTTAATTTAAATATTATAATATGTGAATCAAAAGTCATGAGGACGAGGCACTAACGGTGACCCAGGTCATAAGTTTGTAGTAGTCATACCACTGAATTAGTCAACTTAACGTTATCACGTACCAAGCTGATTCGAAGCCCGAAGCAATACTCTTCGTGACCTGATCATTTTCGACATATTTACTTTTTTGCTATTTACTATTCTGCTAGTTACATTTATGTTACACACATCACGCATGTTCTTACTTTTATGCTATTTACTTTACCGTCATTTACTTTTATGTCATTTACTATTCTGCTTCACAAGCACACAGAACCCATTCACTAATTAATCTTGCTAAACTATAATAAAAGTTGGGTATTGGAACTCGACCGTGTCCATTGGTTCGATAATTGGTTCTTAAACTATATTACTATGCGATAGGTACACTTGCCTATTGTGTGTGTTTTAAGTTAAAGTAATTATTATTTTATATATTTAAAACATGATCTCATGAAACCATCCTAAAAATATATTTATTTATATTTTTATATATTAAAAACCACGCATCAGTAAGTTCTATCGATTCTTCGACCCGAGGCACATATTAGAACTAACTTTGAATGAAGTTTGTTCTTTGATCATACCAAACGTTGTTCCGTGAAAGGTAGTAACAAGCGTATGATTGGGAATAAATCTGAAGTTAAATGGGAGTTTACGTGACCAAAGGAATTCTGTTCTCCTTTAACCAGGAGTTGGACATTCTGGAGCACTCATTAATTTGAACTGGTATAAAACGCGTAGGCACGCTCAAACTAAGAGAAGTTTGTTTCGACCACTTTGAATTAGAGATGAGAACAAAAATAGTTGAACCACATATGAGAATGACTTACATCCATGTCTCATATTCAATGGATGCCCTAAACAGAAATGATACATAGATATACTATCCATGACGGTTGTACTTGGTCAAGTAAGAGTTGCTTGTATACAAGAAAATAGTTGACGATTGTAATACGCCATACCTTTCTAGAGGCAGTGACTTGCAACTAGGCGTCCACCATTGTCTAAGTTGATACGATTAATCGATGAATCGTCCAAGTGGGAGATTGTTGGATATTAGATGTCCGGGCATCGTTAACATCAACGTTGCCATCAAGGTACGATCCAAATAGTTACGCTATGGACAACGATCAATTAATAATGTTTAACGTAAACATTATAGTTCATGAAACGCATCATTTAATTTGGTGGATAAATATTTAGAGAAATATTTAAACGACTATTTTGGTGATTATTTAGGGAAATAATTAGAAGGCAAAGTTTTCAAACGTTTAAGGGTTAAACGTTAAATGGCTAAGATATAATAATTATTTGTAATTAGTAAACACGAGAATTGAATGTAACTAGTAGTTAATTACAAGGGAGCTAACTCTGACGCACTGAATTACTGAATATTGACACCCTAAGCAAATACCACATCGGTCGTCGACAGGAGAGATCATTGGTTCATAAGTAAAGGTCATACATCTTACATCAACAACACGTTTTGGGGCTTATGGTAGTGGATAAGAGGAGAACTCCATAGTTAAGTGTGCTATGGTGGGAGTAATCCAGGGTTGGGTGACCTCTGGGAAGTTTTCACCTGGGCAACCAAAAACAAATATGTGAGCTCCTAGTGGGCAAAGCGGACAATATTGGTTGTATGAGGGGCAGATGTTACAAATGGTATCGGAGCCATTCCTGTACAGTTCGAGATGGTGGGGCAAACCTCATCAATGATGGTGAGTCCCCGGGAGTGTCCATGAGAACACCTTAGGCAAATCCCACATCGGCCATGGACAGGAGAGATCCTTGGTTCATAAGTAAAGATTGCCTCTTACATCAACAACGCGTTTTGGGGCTTAATGTAGTGGATTAGAGGAGAACTCCACAGTTAAGCTTGCTCGGGTGGAAGTAATCCAGGGATGGGTGACCCCTTGGAAGTTTTCACTCGGGCAACCAAAAACAAATCCATGAGATCCTAGTGGAAAGAGCGGACAATATTGGTGGTATGAGGGGCCGGATGTTACATTAACAGTTGTAGTTTGTAATTATAAATGATACAAATATAAACTTATATCAAAAGCCTAATCCTAGTTCTTCACCACCAAGTTTGCGCAAGAAGGCAAAGCCCTCCCTACGCCGTTCATCACTGCTGGCAGCCTCCTCTGAGAGCCGCCCAGTCGCCAGCAACCTCTGCTCGAAGCCGTCGTCGCCGTGATCGGCTTTCCGCCACCTCCGTTGTTTCTGCCATTGTCCGACACCACCTTCTAAGCCACGAGCCATTATGTTTCGTGGATCTGTTTAGTGGAAACCGTGAGATGGTTTTGTAGGTCAAATCATTGTCGGATAAAGTTTAGAACTTTATAATTGTGTGCCTTTAATTGCTTCTGATACGCAAAACTGATTTTGTTAATTAATCGTTTTAAAAGTTAAAATCGGTGCACGATTCCCAACAGTTTAAAGGTGGTAAAACCATCTCGTCATTACTAACGGATAAGGTTTCCAAGGTTGTTGGCTTGAGACAAATTATGTGGATTGATGATGTCAATGTTGGACAGAAGATATGATATGCCTCTTCACAACAATCATCTCCTTGACATGTTCATATTTCCAGGAAATAATCTTGTTAGTTTTAGCCTTATTCTTGATCTTAATGTTCTGATAGATTTGCAATGGAGCAGGTTTAGACAGTTTGAACCATCCAGAGCAATATATAGGAAGTTCAGCGTTAACGGTTTCATACTCAGGCATTTCTGGTCTTCACCTGTCTGGCACAAGTGGAAACAAAGAAGTACAAGAATAGACTGTCAAGGCTAGGGACGGGCAAAGGTATTGGTGAAACCAAAAAGCTATTCTCTGAACCAAGATGTTATGTTAGAGAAATGCTCGAGGCAGATGAAGCAAGAGAATGTTTTAAGGCATTAACTTCAGGATTCCCGACAACAAAGAACAATTTAATTTCCGGTTTTATTTGTTTTGATTATTGCATGAATGAGTGATTTTATTTGGAATAAAATTTAGACTTATTATTATAAGTGATTTATGTAATATTAAGTTGCCACAACTGAATTGAAAATTCCAACATCTAAAGACATGAGGTATGAACACATATGCGGTATGTTACTCAAACTCGGATAGATATTAGATCGGATCTAATGGATACCAAGAATGAGTTTAAAACAAATTACTTGGTTAAATTTTGTAATGTCATTGTATGAGATATAATGTAACACACTTGAGTTTAACTTTCGAAGATGATCGAAATTGTTTCATCATCGACTATTGCGAGAATTATCTTATGAGATAAGATAAAACCTAAGAACGATAATAGTCATCGTTACTCTATGACTAGGTGATTAGACGAGGATCTTTTGGATCGTGTCTAAACACTAGATCATAAGAGAAAGAAATCAGCAACCTCAGATATCAAGTCTAAAACGAAAACACTAGCTTAGAACTAAAGGTTCATATAGAACAAAGCACACCATATTGTATATGGAGTAGAAGGAGTCCTACAATAAAATTAAGGATAGGAAGTTATCCATGAGATGAAAACTCTTGTACAAAAAGAGTTTCATACGTTTCCTTAAGAGTCATTGATGTTTTATAAATTTTAAGAGTAAGTGAAATAAAACCATGCTTGACAAATGTATACCTGGTTCTTCGATAACAAGCAAAGAGTTGCTTAAGTTCTAACATTTTGAATAAATCAGATGCATGACACATATAGACATATGAAACCATATCCGGAAAAATAGAGATCTTTCAAACATAAAATGTAGGAAGCAATCCTGGTAAGTCATACAAAGTTGATCAGAGAAAGCTTGTGAAGGATATCATTTCATGATGACTTAGACGCATAATTCATATCTGAACAAGAAAGACTTGATCAGACTATAATATGAATATGATTCATAAAGGTAGAAATTATTTTTTGGAAACAATACATGGATTATTCATACTGAAAGCTTGGTAGATTATCAACAGTTGATAACAAAGGAATTCCATTCCTAGTTTCTTGACAAAGAAACAAATTATAAGCATTTGAATAACTGTTCAATTAAACATGTATCACAGATGCAAAGAATGTTTATATGAAGTACCAAGTGGAATGTTTCAGAACATTAGGTAGTTTCAAGAACAATATGAAAGTCTAAATTAGAAACATATCTAGTGAATAAAGTCTCAGATTAATGAGATAAATTCATGGCAGATTCAATATGATATATGCGAAGGCTAGTGGGAGCAAGTATCTATACCAAAGATAATGTATGAAGACACATTATCGTGTGCTGAGGAGTGTATAGAGATCTACTGAATAGCACAAGGCAAGATGAATTTTTAAACATGGTTGTATATAGATACACTTCTAGTTTTTCGAGTTAAACAAATCACTGAAAGATAAAGTATCTTACGTAACGAATTTCAAATCCGTTAGAATATGACCATATATAGGATATATGAAAGCAAGATTCTAACATCAAAATCTTAACAATCTAATGACATAAGTAAGGTTGTTTTAAACTTTGTTGGACAAGGTAATGATCGAAGATAAATTACTCGTATTATCTCTAGCCCAATGTTGTATTGAGACAAGATGAAAAATGAAAAAGTTCATTTGGGATTCATCTAAGAGATAGGAGAATTTGTCAAGCTTTTTATATGATGAACATCATAAGAAAAATAAAAGAGTTCATTTGGGATTCATCTGTAATAAACTATATAGGAAATATAGGAAATTCTTTAGAAGCATTGCTTGGTGAACATCAGAAAGAGTTATGATGAGTATATAGACATCAAGAAAGAGTTCTTCAATTATAGAACAAGTCATAAAGGTTATGATATCCTAGCAGTCAAAATTTCACATCTTAAATGTTAAGATAAAACACCAAAAGGGTCGTTATTAAGAATGATCCATGCACCGTAGTTTACCAAAGTTACAAAGAAAGTGGTCCAGTGGTAACTACGTCGCAACATAAGATGTTGTAGTATGGAAATATTAGAAGGCATTATTCCTAAATAGCTTCTAAGAGATGGAAAGAGTTCCAAAGGGTTTCCATGAAAGTTTTAATCACGCGATCATGAAACTTAGAGACATAATAAACAGTGAAGATCATATCTTAGTTTGACATACCCGTTGGACCAAATCAGAGTCTTAAGTATTAAGACACACGCATGATTTAGATAGCCAAACAAGAGAATAGATTCATTAGTATTTGGAGTTTTTCCATGAATGGTTACAGTTGCATTCAAATGAGTTACATATTAATGGTTAATATCAAGCTCATCGTGTCACCGAGTTCAAGCTTTTAGTATGTTTAAGATACTTGAATAAAGGTTATCCTAAATTTTTGTAGTCGATTGATTTTGTGGGAATTAAATCAAATCAAGACTATTGTGAATTAGTCAGTTGGTTGTTCACTCTGAATGAGAGTCCAAAGAGTTGGAGACCAAATTCACTGATATGCAACAAAGAATGGATATTGGAAGTAACTCGCTTCACAGTACTTAATGGATCACAATCATAAGTAGATTTGAAAATAGTGTTGTCACTGTATCCTCAGACCTGAGATACAAACTAAAACTTGATTCTACAAAAGATTGCTTGTTAACATAGTCCAATGTTTTTTCTTTGACTAGGAAGTCATAAAGATCATTGTTTGGACTATATATAAAGTTTAGTGATAGTTGTATGTAGTCAATATGTAATTATTTTCCCTTAGACTAGTAAGTGCGAGACATCTTTGGCGCCCTCGTTGATTCAAACTAATATATGTACAAGGCCATGCCCAAACGGAGAGTTTGATAGACCATTTGATTCTTGATCAAAAAGGAGAATAATTGAACACTATATTAGAATGATGATTTGATCCATGTCTCACGTTCAATAGATGTCTATTACAGAAAGGATGACTAACAAATAATCATGATTATTATGAATAGTTAAGTAAGGGTACTTAGACTTCTCGAAAATAGTAGACGGTTTCATAAAACATCGTATCTTAGTTAGGGCAGTGAGATGTAGGTAGACGTTCACCACTGTCTGTGTTGACAGTGATCAAAGTCGTGCAAGTGGTAGTCTGTCGGACTTATATGCTCGAGTAACGACATTTTAGAACACGCCCATCGATGCGTGTAAACTATATATATATATAAATATTTTTCACACAATTTGAGTTTTAAAAAGGGTTTTCACCAAAGACTAATCACACACACATCGAGCAAGTGTACATGTCTGATAGCAATATGGTAAAGCTAAGAACCGGATATCAATCAGTGGATACGGTGAGATGCAATAATAGACTCTAACTAAGATTCAATCAAGTGATGATAAAAAGATATTTTGGATGCAAATATATAAAACTAGACTAAAATAACCAGTCAAACAATCAAAGAGAAAAGATCACTTCGGTGTCGAATCCATCTAGAATACATTCAATACACTCATAGAAACATGGAAAATTCACAAAACATAAATTGACTAAATTCTCGTCAAAGACTTCTAATCAAATGACCATTCGGAAAGCTAGCATGAATTATATAAACCAACCACCTAAAGTCATACAATGAAGCTCACGTGTTAAATAATCCTGTCAATATTTATAAAGATTGAACTAGCTTCTGGTTAAGGTATACTAATCCAACAACTAGTTGAAAAGATAATATAAACAACACACTACCCACCTCAAGTTGATTAAACTAGACAACAATATGCATTTCTTCAACATACAATGTTCATACAAAGATTATATAAATTAGGAGATTGTGTCAACAATACCTAGAAAAACATAAAACTAAGCATGAAACATCATAACAAATACTTTGTCTTTCCAAACATTAGCATAAGGATACACATAAAAATATAATGATTTATAAACAACACTTCGTTCACCATTCCTAGTCAAATGCCATAAACTAGCATAAATGCATACACCAATCCATGAATATAAACATAAACCACAAGTTTTCCAACATAATATGGCATACACTGTAACATCCCTGTTTTTCGATTAGAAAACGGGTTGTAATTATTGTAAATAACTGTTCTCAAGATTTGGGGACTTGACGGGAATTGCGTGTTATTGTTTTTATATAGAATTAGTCAGGATTTAAAGGGTAGATGTCGAGACCTAGGGGGACTTTATAAAATTTTGAAATGGGTCGGGCCGAGAGGTCGGTGCCGCGTAGGAGACAAGCCCGGTCCAAGGAACACACCCATTATGGTGTTACGCAAGGGGAGGAAACCCCATTGGGGTGTTTTGTGGCTGCCGAGATCGAGAGAGACGAAGGGAGCGACGAGAGCATCCGGTTCAAGGTGATTCGAGGTAAGAACTCGCATTCTTCTCTTGATTCACATGTTTGGTTATCGGATCGTTATTTACGTGGTTGTGGCGTTAGGGTTTCGTAAAACTGAAGTGCTTATAGAAGACGAAGATGATCGGTGATTCGGTGAGCACGAGTCTTCCGATTGAAAGGTAAAATCGTTTCATTCTATCCGTATGATTGTTATTTATGGGTTGCGGGACTGTTGGAGTGTTCGGCCGAACCCTTTGGGTGGCCAGCATGCGTAGCGAGGTCAAAGGAGGAGTCGGCTAGAGTCGGGTAGTGGACCACAAGGCGGAGAGGACCGGTGCGAAGCCAACAGGGGCTAGGATGACACGGTGATGGCCGTGACAGGACGGTGGGGACAAGGATGACTCAACGGCAGCGTGGTGGACCCGTGGCAGCGGTGGCCGAAGGATGTGGGAGCTGCAGGTGGTGGCCGGAGGCGGCGGGAACCGACTGGGAGTTATCGGTAGCCACGAGGGGAGCCAGAGATAGCCGAGACTTGTCCGGTGACCGCCATGATCGTGTACAGGTGTGCATACATGCATGGGCGGTTTGCATGGCTATTAGGGTTTTTGGATGGCATCATGCATATGCATGCGATCATGCGTAACGCCGGGATAGTCGAGTGAGTGAGCGATTGGACGAAAGTTGGGTCATATATTGACTCCTGCATTGTGTAATTGTTAGGTACGAGGTCGAAGGAAGAGCACAAGACGTTAGCAAGTTCTAGTGAACGAGTTGCGTCTAGCAAAGGTGAGTTTCTATCGCCCACTTTTAAACGTTTTGTAGTTATAGCCATTAATACATGCAACGTGCAATATAGCGAAGGCACGAAATGAAAAGGGTTTTGATGTTAATATTTGTGTTGTGAAATGATAGTTATAATTGTATGCGTAGGATTTGGCGTCATGTAATTGAATGTCGTGACGGTTAATTAGGAGTTAATGGATATTGTGTCGAACCTAGTCGACGCGAATTGAGTCTGACCTTAGTTGGATGAAATGGGTTGCTTAAGCGTGATAGTAAGTCGGTGTTTGTCGGTGAGTTGTTATGGCTGACGGTGATAAGTCAACGAGTCATGATCGCACGAGTCCGTAGACTAGTCGACATGATTTCATGTATGTCGATAAAAAGATATAATTGATTAAACGGTAAAGTAATGAGAAAACCTTTGGGACGTAAATCGTTTTTAATAAAGGTTCAGGACTTCTTATCCCCAAATGAATTACTATAGAACTCACTCAGCGTAGCTAACTTTTAGCATGTATTTCAGGTAAAGAGAAAGTGTGAGCTGGCGGATTCTGGATGGCGTTTGGTTACCATGATCGTTGTGATGACACTTATTTTCCGTAATGATGTTGAACTATTTAAATATTAGTACTAGTTGGATTGTGTTGAGATTTGGGCCATTGACTGTTCGAATTCCGCTGCATTTATTGAGATTATTTGATGTCATTTACTACTGTGCTTACGTGTATGCCAACGTGTCGGGTTCCCAGGTTTGGGGCCTTACATACACAAATAAAAGTCTTGTAAACAACTCAAAATACTTGAATACATAATTTCATTGAAGAATAATCATACGATTGTCATAACATTAACACAATAATTTCCAATAATCCATGAATGTTGTCAAATGTATCTAAACTTCATCTAAACCAAAGTGAACAAGAGTTTTAGTTCATCATGAGCACAATAATTACAATTAAGCAGGGAAAAATAGCAAGAAACATGGTATGAAAACAAGAATCAAACCACTTCTCCAAGCCAAGATGTTGTTGTTGATGTATAATGATACTCTTGATGTTACAATCCCTCCAAGATGCTTGAAATATGGCTGGAAAATAGATGATTCGAATCTCAAACAGTGGGTTTTTGCTCTAGTTGCTGAATGAATGAATGAGAGTTTAAGTTCTGTATTTATAGAATCAGTGAGGCACGACCGTGCCTGTCACTTGGGCGCGACCGTGCCAAAATTTGGGCACGGTCGTGGTGCAAAGAGTTGACCGTCCGGAGCTTCTATTAGGTCCCATTCAATGAGGAAGTATGTCTCTAAGGTCATGGATCAGACTCACGGGATTACCCGCGGCTGTGGGGAGTCTAAGCACGGTTGTGCTCAGGAATTTGTCTTGGTGCAGTCATGCCAGATACGGGGTGCGACCGTGCCTAGGGTTTTCAAGCTTTGCACGACCGTGCCTCCAGTCCAGATACCCTAAAAACTTCATTTTTATCCTGGAATTCCCATGTTTGTTCACTAAGCTTCATAAAAACCTATAAAACTGGAAATGAAGCAAATAAGTGTCTAAACCTTGAAAATAACCAAGAATTGATCATGAAATGAGCGAAGTTTTGTGCCAAAAAGATGTGTAAATTCTAACACATCAACCATCGAGATAAGATCCAAAGAATTACACCACGAACAACAATACATATAGAAGGTTATTTAAAGAGTTAAACGAAACTTACATGAACAACAGTATATGACATAATGGTTATTCATGAAATAATCATCTACGATTATCCGGGGATAATCAATGTCAAAGGGAGATTGTAATTTGGAATTACAAACAACCTAATTAACTATTTTTATGATTTATCATTATAGAATAATTAATTTATATATACATATATTTGATATTTGTATATAACTAATTATAAAAGTTAATTAAATGTATTTATATTGCTTTTATGTAATTAACCAAAATGTTTGGTTATTCATGATTATTAGATAATCAGAAGGGTTAGAAGTGTAATTTGTAGAAACCTTAAAACCCTAACTTAGGTTATTAAGTTTGCTAATAATTATCTATACTGCTATATAATACATATTTGAAGGATATTGTTGTAATTTACTCAAAAAATTAAGACACATACCACAATTTTTTTGCATAGTGTACAAATTAGCAATGACTCAAATGTGTACAATTACCTTCTAACTCGTGTTTATAATTAAAGCCTAATTATTACTCTTTAACCCATACACTTAATTATCTTATTTACTAACTCATACACTTAATTCTCTTATTTACTTAAAAAATTAAGACACCTAGCACAGTTTTTTTTTGCATAGTGTACAAATTAGCAATGTCTCAAATGTTTACAATTACCTACTAACCTATGTCTATAATTTAACCCATGATTAAATTGGCACTATATTAAATAGAGAATATCAATTAAAGACATTTAATTCTACATGGCAACGCGCGGGATACCTCTTACGTGTGGTCGTACCTCATATAAATATTTTGTAAGCAACTTGCATGTGCGTTTGCAAATGAGGTGTAGTTTATAGAAAAAAAATCATTTGATTAAAAAAATATTTGTACAGAATTAATTTATCGGGGCCACACATCGTGCGGGTTCCCTACTAGTAAATACAAGAAGGAGGCAAGAGATTAAATCAAGACTATAATGATATTCTCATAGAATAATTGTAAACCATAATCCTCCCACTCCCTCTCTTTGTGTTGTCGCCATTATCCAAGCCGGCACCACCGACACTTTCAACCATCGACCGTCGTCGCCAGCTCCTCCGCCTAGCTTGCTGACGTTGCTGCCGTCTTAGCCGTTTCCAAGCCACCCTCGCGCCGCCACCGGGAGACCTGCTTTCCGGGTTGTCTCCATGAGCCACTAAGAACCTTCGTGTACCACGGTATCGTTAGGTGATTTTATCAGTGTTCTCGTAGGTGGTGACACCGGGTGATTGGGATAAACGAATAGAAGTTCGTTTTGGTGTACGGGAACATTCGAGACAACCCAAATTGAGATATAGGTTTGTACGGGTGATTAGAGATGAATGTTTAGTTCGTGTAGCAGGATCTAGCGACCGAGTTGTTGTCACATGATGTTGTAAGGACCAAAAATATAATAGGCTGACGCAATCAAAGAATCATTGAGTTGTTCAGATGTTTGGAAGATGAAGATTGGAAGAAGCAAGAAAGTATATAGCAGCATACTTCATCTGGCAGCATACTTCATGGCCAGCGGCATACTTCATCCGGTAGCATACTTCATGGCCAGCAGCATACTTCATCCAGCAGCATACTTCATCCAGCAGCATACTTGAAGTATGCGGTCCCAGCAGCATACTTGAAGTATGAGGTCGCAACAGCATACTTGAAGTATACGGTCTAGGCAGCATACTTGAAGTATGCAGTCGCATCTGCATACTTGAAGTATGCGGCCGCAGCAGCATACTTGATGTATACGGTCTGGGCAGCATACTTGAAGTATGCGGTTCAGGCCCAGGCCCACCAAATAATTTTTGTTTTAGCATAAATAGATGTGTTTGTAACAGTATTCAGGTTGGACGAGAGAGACAGGTTAGAAGAGTTATTGAACAATTGTATTATGTATTCAGTATTCATATCAATATACGAATCGTTTGATTTTTGAATTATGTCTCGTCCTCTTAGATTATACCTACAAGTCACGTGTCGAGTCTGTTTTCGCCAGGTTCAACATGCTGTTGAAATCGTTGATTGAAGATCCTCAAGAATCCAGACCTTACAATTGTTATCAGAGCCTTAGCGCTCATATGTGAAGCTTGCAACGGATTTCTTTTACTCGTAAGGTATCAAAGTTATTGTTCTTAGAATTTGTTAAACTGACTTGTGTTTTTTGGAGAATTTCTGGACATTGACAGGACTCGGATTGTGTTTTCGTCACTAGTATTGAAGTTTGCGGCCTAATCAGTGGATATTTGGCAAGAAAATCGAGGTAATTTGCTGCTAATTTCAAAAATCTGCAAGTTTGCGGTTCACACCAAGTTTGCGGTCATCAAAGTTTGAGGTCACTCAAGTTTGCGGTCATCAAAGTTTGCGGTCACTCAAGTTTGCGGTGCTCCCAAGTTTGCGGTATTCCGAAGTTTGCGGTTTTCCAAAGTTTGCGGTATTTGAAGTATAAGGTTTTCAAAGTTCGCGGTTTTTCAAAGTTTGCAATTTTTCAAAGTACTCGTCATCGGGTGTGAATAATTTTTGTTACGTGAACTTGTGACATGGGAGAAATTAGAAAGGAGATTTCAATCATGTTTGAGGTGAAAATTTGGAAGCTCAGATTAACAGATTCACACACTTGATGACGGAGATGAAGAGTGTTGAAATAGAGTTGACAAAGGTAGAAATCAATAAAAGGTTGTTCAACTCTTTACCAATAACCTGGAACTTCAACTGCATCGCCATCAAGAAAACCAAGGATATGTATCAGACATCATTGAGTGAGCTGATCTCTATTTTATACTCTTATGATATGGATGATAAACAATGTCCTCTTAATCATATCAGTTCAATAGATATTTCTGAAATTGCTAGAGATAGAACACCTTCTTCATGTGAATCAAAGACACTTGTGAACCAGCAAGACAGGAGTGATAAAGTTCAAGATTTGGAAGTGAAACAGCATCATGCCTTCGTGGTTGATGTCACCGACACTGAGGTAATCAAAGATCTTTGCTCTGCTATTTGTAGTGAGAAAGTCAATCGTTACAAACATGATAACGATATATTAAATCAAGAAATATCAAAGCTTAGATATTCCAATTCAGAACACAAACGATTAGAAAAGGTTTTCAAAGATACAATTGAAGCAAGAAAAAATGATTTTTCAAAACTTGAAATGGATTATAGCAATAAGGAATGTCTTTATCGTGATGCATTAAAACTGATAGACGACCTTAGCTTAAAATTGAATGATGCTGTGACTCAACTAGCAAACACCAAATTAACAATCGAGAAAATTGAACACTCTCAATCAGTGGTATATGACATGATAGATTTCCAAGTCAGAAAGAAAGGGAATACAGGGATTGGTTATCATGTTGTTGAACATCCGTTCAATGGAAACTTTACCTTAAGGCCTGGTGATCAACATGAAGACGTTGAAATGGAATATGGTGTGGTTCGTAAGCCGAATCAACCTTCATCATTCAAGCAGTCAATGCCTGTGACCGCTAGTCCTGTATTAGAATGTGTGAACGTTACTAACCATTCTAATTCTTGTGCAGCAACAGGATTAGTAGAGGGCATAGTGGAGGAATGTGGGAGTAATGATAAGAAGGACGGTCATGTTTTTTAGTCTAAGTCTGCGACATTTAAAAACAAATTGTCTTAATTTCAAAATGGTACTTTTTCAAAAGGGGATAAGTTGAAAGGGAGTTTGAAATCCACATTTGTTAAAAGTGGTACTTTAGAAAGGGAAGAAAAAACAAATTGCCAATGGTAAAAATCATCAGTTTGTCAAAAATAAAAAACCGTTCCCTTAATAGAGAAAGTAGCAAACCATCTACAAGTCAGTCAAATTCTAAACAATTGCCTCAACGGTTTACCAAAAATGAATTTTATTCAAAATTTGATAATCATCATCATGTTTTTGAACAAAATGTTAAAACTTCTGATAGGAATTGTTTTAGATCGAATCACAAAATTTGTGATAGATATGATGACCAAGTGTTTGATAGAAGGTTTTCTAGGAACTATGAAAATGCAGGTTACTTCACAGGTTCTCCTCAACAGTCATCATCAAGTTTCGACACATCGGGATATGCTCCGTATGCTAGGAAGCGGACATGCTACACTTGTGGCAAAGCTGGTCACATTGCAAGAAATTGCATACATCGTCCTTTTGAGCCCTATTATTTGCAAAATCAGAGGGCCACTCTAAGGGAAAAGTATTATTCTAAGCCAATGAAGGTTGAAAAACTAAAGGCAATTAAGAATAAGCATCCCAAAGTTAAGCCTTCTGATGGTGATTGGAATACTGCTAAGAACAAACAAAAAGTTTTTTGTGAAAACAAGCAATGTAAAAAACCTAAACAAGAAGAGAAACCTAAATTTGGTACTCCTCAAGCAACCAAAAAGTTTGTTAAACCAACACCAATTTGGAAAACGAAATCAAAAGCAGTTGAATCACCATTGTTAGAGAATGATAAGGATATGTGTTTACAAGAAGTATATTACATTGATGCTTTGGGCGTACCTAGGACCACTATGGCTTGGGTACCTATGTCTAACTAACTTGCTTGAATCATACAGGAACAGCCAAGGAGGACTATCAACAACCTATGGTACGTTGATAGTGGTTGTTCCAGGCACATAATGTGGGAGATCTCTCTACGACATGATATCAAACACTTTAATGGAGGGTATGTTTCCTTTGCATGAAATAAATGAGGTCAGATCAGCACGAAAGGTATGGTCACTAATGGTACTCTATGCTTTGAGGATGACTTTCATGATGTTTTTACAAAATCCTTTGATCTGACCAGATTCACTTTTCTAGTTCAGTGTTTCAAAATGTTCTGCTTCGATTAACGAGTCACAAGTTCGGTCACCAAAAAAAATTTTCTTAGTTTTTAGCTTGTTTAAATTTTGATTTATTTCATAAATGCAAAAGTTTAGGGGGAGAAATTTCCTAAAAACGCCAAAAAGATTTTCGGTTTAAGTTTTTAGTTTCATCTTTATACAAAAATCAAAAAAAAAATTAAGAACTCTGTCTATTGGGAAATGATAGTACATCATTCTAGAGGTTGGATCATCTTATGTAAGGCCTGTGGTTGAAAAGATCAGGATCTTAGGGTGATATGTTGATAGGCTCTGCTAAAACTGAAAGGATAGCAAGATAGTGTTTCACTTGAACACAAAGGTCATCATTTTAGTGGGGAACATCTCATAGATTGGTAGAATATTTATTTCCTGTTAATAAGTGAACACTTACACATAAAGGTTGATGAACTGTGGATGAACATACTATCTCTGGATTGCACAAGCTGAGACCCTTCACAAAGGGGTTGCGAGCTGACTTGATTAAAGTATGTATATATATGTACATAGATAAAAGACATGCAATAGGTGAAAAGACACTCAATGAAAGTGCAAAGCTACTCTATAAAGCAGAAATTTGAGCAAAAAGACACGCAATGTTAATGTCGTGCTATAGGAAAATTCAAAAAGATATGTCTAAAGACGTACATAATAATAGATGCTTGTAAATATTTTTCTTTTTGAGAATGTGTGACTGGGAAGGAATCTCTTATCAAGGCATGAAAGTCCGTAGTGCTATGACCCTGAACATTTACTGTTTCTGAATATGTAAGTCAGTCGTGCTATGTTCTTAATCAAATTTGTCAAATATTTCCTGAACATTTTACAATCCCGTGCTAGTTATGCTCTTTCAGTTATTTTTAGGTGCTCAAAAGATCATGAGGAATGGAAGGTTTACCCGATAAGTTCTGGGTCCATTCAGTTCATCAAAAACTCATCTAATTCACACTAAAATAAATGCAGGTTTCTAAGATGTGAGTGTGTGACCCACTAAGTCATTAATAATTATTATGCGAAAAACATGATAAATTCATTAATTGTTTGCTTGTCAATTAAAGCATAAAGGCTTGAGTTTAGAAGGATACTACATATTGGCAATCACCAAGACCTATCTAAGAAAATGAGCGACTGTAAGTATAGCTTAATCTACCCTAGAATGATATGATCCCATAACAGAGTTTCTCTAAGAAATAATGTGTTTCAGTAAGTGTCGTATGTTATTAAAAGAACAAAAATATTTTGTGTTTTTAGCTTACTTTAAGTTACTTTATTTTATTTTTATCTTTGTCTTTTGTTTGTTAAAATGACCATTCTTGTTTGATTCAATAATCGTGAAAGGGATGTTTTTCTTTAAAACGTTGGAAAGTTTCAAGGTTTTAGGAGTTTGAGCATACTTGCATTTTGCGCATACTTGTATTTGAGTGAACTTTCAGGAGCAACAAGATAATATTCCTTATCCAAGGGATGATGAAGAACAGATCAACAATGTCGCACAAGTGTCATCACTACCGAAAAGCACATTATCTTCAAAGAAGAAGATGTTGACTCTTAAAAAACCGAAAGTGACAGAGAGAAAGTACCGATCAACAAACATCATAAAGCGATATTGCAAAAGAGAAAGGCTATTGGGAATCCTCCTCCTAACAATTGTTCTCAACATAATGATGATTTTAATGATGCTGATTATGATCTTTGGGCGGATAAAAATCCAAAGAAAAGAAAGAAAGCAAGTGAACAAAACAACAACTGCAAAGTCATTCATGAAGGTTTTGGGAATGGCTCTGAGAAAGAAGTTATTGCAAGAGGTGGTGATCATAAGTTAATTTTGAAATTTGAAGACTGCTTTGAATGCATCAGCCTAGGGGGAGATTGTAAGGACCAAAAATATAATACGCTGACGCAATCAAAAAATCATCAAGTTGTTCAGAAGTTCAGAAGATGAAGATTGGAAGAAGTAAGAAAGTATGCGGCAACATACTTCATCTGGCGGCATACGTCATGGCCAGCAGCATACTTCATCTTGCAGCATACTTCATCCAGCAGCATACTTGAAGTATGCGGTCCTAGCAGCATACTTGAAGTATGCGGTCCAGGCAGCTTACTTGAAGTATGCGGTCGCAACAGCATACTTGAAGTATGCGGTCTAGGCAGCATACTTGAAGTATGCGGCCGCACGCATACTTGATGTATGCGGTCCGGTCAGCATACTTGAAGTATGCGGTCCAGGCCCACCGAATACTTTTTGTTTTAGTATAAATAGATGTGTTTGTAACAATATTCAGGTTGGACGAGAGAGACAGGTTAGACGAGTTATTGAACGATTGTATTGTGTATTCAATATTCATATCAATATACGAATCGTTTGATTGTTGAATTGTGTCTCGTCCTCTTAGATTGTACCTATAAGTCACGTGTCGAGTCTGTTTCTGCCGGGTTCAACACACTGTTGAAATCATTGATTGAAGATCCTCAAGAATCCGGACCTTACAGATGTTATATCTTAGTTAACATCTCCTATTCGCGAACGGTATAACGCTAACCCCCCTATGGTTGATTATTAAATATTTGGTTTGCATCTACACTACTAGTGGGGCGATGTAGGGTTTGGCATAGATCGGTTCGTGCTTATTTTTTCGTTGCGTGTTTAAAAGAGCTTTGAATAAATAAAATGCTATATACTTATTAATAAAAAATTTATATTTTTAAAAACCCGTGTAATACACGGGTTGAATAAACCGGTATATATTATATCGATTGAACTATTTATAATTAAATAATAAGTTTTCATAATTAGATTTATATTAAAATCCTAAAATTAAAGTCTTTTAATATCATTATTCAATACGATAGAGAGAGGCGGAAAAAAAATGATACAGATGAACTAGAAAGGGACACGTGTCCATAGAATTTTATTTATTAATATAAAGATTATTATTTGATATTATTATTTAATAACAGAGAGAAACATAAAATTTAATATTTAATAGGAGAGAGAGCCGGGAAAATAAAGGTGAGGAGTAACCAGAGAGTGACACGTGTCCCCATTGTTTTCCTTCATTATATAGTATAGATATAGATATAGATTAATATTTTTCTTTAAATATAAATCATTATTAAAAAAGGATAAGTGCATTTAATATGAGAGAGAGGTGGAAAAAATGGTGAGAAGAGATGTGGACGCGACACGTGACATCAATGATTTTCCTTTATTATATAGTATAGATGTAAATATTTATTACTAAGTATATAAAAGTGCATTTATTCAGATCGTGTAATACACGAGAATCTAACCTAGTATCTTATATAATCAAGTTCATGACATTTATTTTCATTTTTATAACATCCTTGAATGATTCTTAGAAATGTAGTTGAAATAATATCAATAATACGACCTCTTTTGATTTGTTATTTTAGTTGTTTGTATAATTCTATTAATTAAATCTTCATTCACTTGTCATTAACAAAAAAGTTAAAAATATCAAAAATATATTTGTGTTAAAAGGTTAAATATAAACTAATATGTATCTTTAATATCCTCTAAATTCTTTTTCGTATTAATGAAAAAATGAGTTATTTATTACTAAAAGGTTAAATATAAACTAATATATATCCTTAAAACATAAGTTAAGCATACACAATATTAAAATATAAAGTTAAATCTAGGTACTTTTAAATTATCCTAAAAATGTGACAAAAAGCACAAAAGTTATAACGTAAATCATTTAAATTTTAAAGCATCGTTAGTCATTTGATGTAATGGTAGCCCCAAGACTTCTCATACTGGAGGTCTTGGGTTCGAATCCTGACAACAGCAAAAAAAAGGTATGTGGCCAGGTCAGGGGGTTTACCCAGTTTGAGGGTTCCTCCTGTGGTGAGCTACCCTAGATGTTTTAGGTGTTGCCACAGAAAAACCCAATTATTTTAGAATATCTTGCGTTCCCGTTCAATTTTTATTTTAATTTTAAAGCAAAACCCTACTTAGCTTTATTGATGGGTTGTTGTCATTGAAGAGACATCATTTGCGAGGTTTGCATTTAAAGCAACAAACTTTATTTATTGAAATAATTTTAATATATTATTTCAATGACCCATAAACTTGAAATTTTATGAATCCTATTAAAATTTTAAAAGAGTTTAGTAGATAGATAGCCTCGTGCTATATTATAATTTTGGATTTGGTCTATAATATTAAAAAACTATATCAAAAATTTCTAAATTATATATAAATGTAACATGGTTGATATCTAGATTGGATTAATAGTAAGAATATAATTATCAAAATACCTCTTAATGTAAAAAAATTAAAATAAAATTAAATATTATGAGGCCACCAGAGTTGACTTTCTTCACACCCCCTTCCCTTCCACCCATGTTTCTTCTTCATCCAGATTCACGACCTGAAAGCCGCTGATTCTGATTTGGTGAAATCAACAGCGGAGAAAATGGTAATCGCACTCTGGTATGGTGTTTTAGTTATGTTATCGATGTTCTTGTCAGTGGCAACATCACCGGAATTATACATATGCACAAAAATTCTGCAGCATCACCTGAAAAAACCTAGCGGCCTTCCAATGAAGTTGATCGTTGTTGTTGCGTTTTACATATCCATTCGAATATTCGATCGTTGTTGTTGCGTTTAACATATCCAAACGATTAACTTTTGAATTGTTTTTTTTATTATGGATTAACGTTTGGATTATTTTTTATCATGGAATCATGTACTTTCGGATTATTTTTGAGTTGAATTTGTATTTTTATGAAATTAGAATGTTAACTAAGCAACCCGATTTAACTGCCCGATATAACCCGATGCAATCGATTAAACCATTTCTAATCCCAACATAATATGATTTAAAAACCAATTTTTAAGACATTGATATGGATGTTACAAGTAAGATATCAGTGTTCCTTTTGTTTGTATGTATCACATAGAATGGTTTATCCATTTTAAACTTTAAGTTTCAACATTAGTAATTGTTAATTTTTGACTTTTCTAAAAGTGTACTTCAATCATTCTGTTTTAAAAAGTTACACATGACAAGATAGTCAAATAAAAAAGAACCAATTTTATATAATTAAATAAAAAAAATATGAGATTCATACACAACTTTCATATATAAATTTAAATTTAAGAGTTTTACGACAAAATAGTCAAATCAAAAGAACCAATTTTACATAACTAAATAAAAAAAATACTTTAAACTTTAACATTTAAAACATTATTGGATTTGTATAATATATTCATACTTTTTTCACATTATTTAAAATATCCAAACTTTATTTTTTGAAAGGCAAATAAAATTTAATTATAGTACTTTTTATATGATTTAAAATATATATTTAGTACTTCAAATAAAATAATTAGTGAAATATTCAATTTAAAAATTATTTTATGAACAAAACCTTTTTAAAAAAAATAATTAACGGAGTTGTATTCAAAATCAAGGTTTTTTTTCGTTGCCTATAGTGAGTGTCGTTACCGTTGTGGTACCATTACGGGCCGAACCTATTATGATCGAACAACATCATTGTCGATATTTGTATTATCGGAATCCGTATCGATATTCGCCTTATGGTTTTCGACGACCCGAAGCGGTATTTTTTTAATTCGTTTTTTTTTTAATATTTTGTTTTATGTTTCCTTTCTATTAACATTAAATTTACCGTTGCGTCTATGTTTTCGTTTAAATTTTATTAACGATGGGCCGACATCGTTTTCTATGATAAACATCGTTCGTTAAGTTTTTTAAATAACGAAATGCGCCGTTTACTAAAAAAAATTGTTAACGTTCTGGTTTAAATTTTATTGAAGACTAAGCTCAATTCAAATTCAAGTGTTTTTTTGGTATCGTAAAAAAATAGTTGGATTGATAAAATATTAAACACTTATTAATAAAAGGAAAAAAAACAAAAGAAATAGTTGAAAAAAAATATTAAGTAAATGAAATATTCATAAAGTAAATTTTCATAACGAAGATAATATATAATTGAGAAACAATAAATGAATATTTTTTCAATTAATTACTTATTTATTAGGTACTAGTTTTAAACCCCGTGTGAAACGTTAAAATTATATTGATAAATATTTTAACACATTTTTTTATATAAATTTATTATCAAACTTAATTAAAAACTACTAATTAAATATTTACAAACTTTATTCTAACACATATTTATTTAAAATACAAAAGGAGTATTTTCAAATTTTATATGTAAAATTAAAATTTTGGTTTTTATTGATAAAATTTTAAAAACTCGTTTTTAGATAATAAACTTTAAAAACTCGTTTTTTTTTAAATATCCTATTTTTTATTCTTGTTTTTTTTAATATTCACTTTTGATGATAAATTTTTAAAAAAATGTGTGTCAGTGGTTATAATGATGAAATTGATTTGGTAAAATGTTATGTATCTTTTTTTTTAAAAGATATGCTAAATATGAAAATATTAGATGGAAGATGTAAATGTGGGTTTGGGAGGAAAATAGATATAAGGATGAATATGGTGTTGACAAGTGTCACAGAATTTAGTTTTTTATTATAATAGGGATGCTTTGGGCTCACGGAAAAACACGCGAGAAAATTTTCAAATGGTTACAAGAATATTTTTAAAACGTTTTTTATTCGGCAAGAATAAATGCACCAGCACACGAAAACGTTTCTAGAATCGCATAACGTTATTTCTAACAATTATATAAATATAACAATTTCAAGTTTCTAACAATCTAATTATACTATTTATTATATTTTTGAACATTATATAATATCCAAATATATTAAGTTATTTTTTTATTCGTTAATGAAATTTGTATTGTTGTTATTAATTTTCTTTTTAGATTTACAGATATCGTCCTTTATGTTTTCATATTAGTTTGTTAAACAATTAGCAAACGGAAAAACTGAGAAGCATGTTTTCCAGAAACCCAAACTTGCGACTAAGCAAAAAATTAAATGGTCAAACCTCAAATGCTTCACCTAAGCATTTCACAAAGGATCAATTTTATGCAAAATATGATCATCAACATTTGAGGTTTGAACAAAGACATGCTCATCAACAACAAAAACCCAAACAGGTTTACGAGTAGAATGATTCATATTATCACAGATTCGACAAGCTTGAACATGCACCTTACTTCAAGAAACAGTCTTGTTATACACGTGGAAAGCTAGGACATCAAGCAAAACACTGTGTTCATCGTCCTTATGTTCCATATTATGCTCAAAATCAGAAGGTGTCACATAGGCAGATGGATTCTAAGCCAGTGAAGACTACCAAGTCTGAGGCAATGAAGAATCACTCATACTATAACAAACCTTCAAATGGAGATTGGAATGTAGCCAAGCGAAACAGACAGGCTTATTTCGAAAGGCAAAAGAAAAATAACTTTAAACAAAAGGAAAAGATTAAAACTAAGTCAAGTAAAGAAAATAAAATATCTGTTCCATCTAAGCCTGTTTGGAAAGCTAAAAATATTGCTGTCATAACTCACAAAGTTGAGTCAAATAATGATATGTGTTTGCAAGAAGTGTCATATATTGATGCTAACGTAATACCCAGATCTACTATGGCCTGGGTACCAATGACTAATTGATCTCGCACATTGTGTAGGAACACCCAAGGAGGACTGTCAATAATCTATGGTTGATAGTGGATGTTCCAGGCACATGACAGGGGACATGTCTCTACTTCATGATGTGCAAAACTTAAATGGAGGCTATGTCTCATTTGCGGGAGGTAAAGGTGGTAAAATCAGCATGAAAGGTACTGTGATTAATGGGTCTTTGAGTTTTCATGATGTAAGTTACGTCAGTGAGCTAAATCATAGCTTACTAAGTGTTTCCCAAATTTGTGATAAGGAATTTTCAGCACATTTCACAAATAAAGAATGTTTAATTCTAAAACCAGGATTTGTGGTTCCTGAGGAATGGATTTTGTTAAGGACACCCTGGAAGGGAAACTCTTATGTTATTGACATGAATAGTAAACATGTTTATGAAAATACTTGTCTTTTTATCAAAATCAGCTGAATTTGATGCTATGTTGTGGCATCGTCGTCTTGGACATGTTAATCTGAAAAATCTAAACCGTATTACCAAAGGTAATCATGTTCGTGATCTACCTATTTTTGAGTTCTTTTCAATTGAGAAATGTGTTGCATGTGCTAAAGGGAAACAACACCGAAAGCCCCATAAGTGAAAAAAAGTTTAATTCTATTGACTTCTTTCTTTAACTCCTTCATATGGACTTATTTGTGCCTGTGAATGTGATGAGCATTGGGCAAAAGTCTTACTGTCTGGTCATAACTGATGATTACTCACGTTTCACTTGGGTTTTCTTTTTGGCTAATAAAAATGAGACTGCAGAATTGATAAAGAACTTCATTGTGTTAGTTGAAAATCAAAGAGATGTGAAGGTGAAAGCAATCAGATGTGATAATGGAACTGATTTTAAGAATGCTGTTTTGAATCAGTTTTACACTGAAAAAGGGATAGCAAGACAATTTAGTGTAGCTCGTACACCTTAGCAAAATGGTGTTGCTGAAAGAAAGAACAGAACTCTCATTGAAGCCGCAAGAACAATGCTTTCTAAGTCAAAGTTTCCCTTATTCTCCTCGGCAGAAGCTGTAAACACAGCATGCTACATGCTCAACCGGGTCCTTCTCAACAAGAAACTCCAAATGACTCTGTATGAAGCTGTTTACAAAGAGAAGCCACGTGTTGGATACTTCAGAGCTTTTGGGTGTCGGTGTACTGTATTACATATAGAATCCACACCAAAGTTCAATGAAAAGACTGACGAATGTTACTTTGTTTGCTATGGCTCTAACACAACTACTTATAGAGTATACAACAAGGTCACCAAAGAGATAAGAGAATCAACTTATGTTGATTGGTAAGGGCACAATCCCACCGTTGCTGAGTGTGGTCCATCATGGTTATTTGATTACCATTCACTATTTAAATCATTTAACATTTGTACTAATGAAATTGAAAGGTCTCCTAACGAAACAGTTGATCTAAGTGATGATGATTATATAGGACCACTGCTTATTTTTGATCCACCAGAAGTTATCAGACAACATAGTGGTGAAAGATATGAATCAAATGCTGAGAGCGTTCCTGTTTCAACAAATGTCTCTGAGGATTCACCAGCAACTACTGAGAATTCCACGTCAGCAGTCAATGATGGCAGATCTACACCCGAGACCGCAGACTCATCTATATTCCTGGAGCCGATTACTGATGAAAGTATGGTCGAGAAGCCGATTTTTGACCCTACCGATGAATCCAATGAAGAGATACAAGAGAATGTTACAAATCTGCCTCTCACAATGCAAGTTTTTGATGTTTCGTCACATAGAGTTAATAAAGATCATCCAGTGGACACTATAATCGGGTCACTGACAGACGGAGTTAGAACCAGAAGTGCCGCAGGAGATATAAACAGGTGCCTTTACTCCTGTTTTATTTCTCAAATCGAACCAAAGAACATCAAGAGGGCCCTCCTTGAGCCGAGTTGGGTTGATGCAATGCACGAAGAGTTGAATGAGTTTGCCAAACTCCAAGTTTGGGATTTGCTGTCGTTGCCACCAGGCAAGAAAGCTATTGGCACTCGCTGGGTGTTTAGAAACAAACAAGATGAAAGCAAAGTAATCATCAGAAACAAAGCTCGATTGGTTGTGAAGGGGTTCTATCAACATGAGGGGATAGATTATGAGGAAGTGTTCGCTCTCGTTGCTCGTCTGGAAGCTATTCGAATATTCTTGGCATACGCATCTTATATGAACTTCACAGTTTATCAAATGGATGTCAAGACAACATTTCTGTATTGAAAGGTGAAAGAAGAGATAAATGTGTGTCAACCACCTGGTTTTGAAGACAGTGATCATCCTGATTATTTCTACAAGCTCGATAAAGCTTTATATGGGTTACATCAAGCACCGCGGGCTTGGTATGCCACTCTTATTGATCATCTGCTAGCTCATGGATACACTCGTGATGCAATTGATCAGACTCTGTTAGTTCGAAAGGTGGATGCGGATCTAATTCTTGTGCAAATTTATGTGGATGATATCATCTTTGGATCCACAAATGATGAATTATGCACAGAGTTCGGAAATGTTATGGAAAAGAAGTTTGAGATGAGTGCTTTGGGAGAAATGACATTCTTTCTCGGGTTATAGGTTAAACAATTAAGTGATGGCATCCTAATTCATCAAGGAAAATATGTGGATGACATCGTTGCCAAGTTCAAATTCACCGATGCTCAGGCTGTCACTACTCCTATGGCTGCACGGCCAGTTCTGGATGTTGAAACAAACGGTGTTGCTGTTGATCAGAAACAATACAGATCCATGATAGGATCCTTGATGTACTTGACAGCCAGCCATCCAGTGTAGGTCCAGATTTTACCTAGAAATCTCACAGATGATCGATTCTCCACACACAAAGGCAGAAACAATGTGTATGGAGTTGAAACAGAGGATAGAAACATATTTTGGTGAAGATAACGTGCTAAACACACTCACAATCAATACAAATAGGATATGAAATTGTAAGAACAGTGCACAATAACTCAAAATGCAAATGTATTGATTGATGAACAATGAAAGAGAAGGTTCAGGGTTATAGCCGCTACTTACACCCTGATCCTTCTCAAACTAGGCTATTTATAGTAATTGACAGGTATCGAAACTATGTCAACCGAAACTACTAGTTTCGATTGAACATTTACAAATGAACACCCTGTCGAAACTACTATCTATCGAAACTACTAGTTTTGATTGAACATAACTCAATCGAAACTAAGTAGTTTCGATGGCCCAGAGTTAACTACAATAAAGCAGTAAATTACAGAAACTGAAATTACAATTAAAGTAAGCTAAGCTAAGATTTTTCAAAATACAATAATGACAATAGCTTAATAAAATTACTTGACTCTACAATCTCCCCCTAAGCTGTTGCATTACTGTCTTCAGCCCTTCACTAAGCAGTTGGTTCTTCAGTAGGCTTCTGGATGTAAGGCTTGATATGTAGGGTCACAACCCATTGATATACCTTTGCATCCGCCTCATCTTCATGGCTATAGGCTTGAATATGATTCTTAAAAAGCACCTCCAGATCATCCGGTTGAAACTTCAACAACTCCATCGGTTCAAAGATCACCATATCTTCCTTGCCTTCACACTTAATCACGACACTTCCAATATTTGGATTGTAGTACCATTTCTTGAAGGTTTAGAGTTGAACATGCATGGATTTGGGAAGAGTGGTGGTTTTGTGTGTTTGTGCTGGTTTGTACCTGAAGAAGACATAAGGCTTCTTGGTCTTTGGATGAAACCTAGTCTTTGAAATTTTTTTTTTGTTTTTCTATGCTTCATTCCTTTAAAGTCACAGTTGAGTTGGGTGTGTAGGAAGTGTTCAAAGTCTGAAGCCATCATCACCTTCCCTGGATTTTGAAAGGGAAGCTTGGCTAGATCTCTTAGGTCATAGAAGGGGAGAGTTTGGAAGTCAGTCATATTCTTGAAGTGCTGAACTCCTCCTCTATATCTTCTAATGATGAACAACTTCCTTTCTTCATCATACTTACATCCAACAGGAGGCCTCTTCAGCTCTTGATGTTCGGCTATCCATTCATAAGTCTGAGGGCTCTCCTCCTCTACAAGCTTTCCTAACCAAGGTATCTTAGGGTTAGGATAGTTGGGATCATGTGTTGGTTGAGTTTGAGCTTGAGTGGTTTCTGGTACTGTTGGAGTGGGTTCTTCAGTCACAACAAGTGTCACACCCCAACCGACGGCGGAATACCTCGGGGCGGGACATGTAGACTGTTCAAAAGCTCAAGGTTTGCTAAAGTTTAAATATTTAAACAACCAGTTTCATATCATAAATAATCATGAATCCAACAATACAAAGAAAATAGAAATACATAAATAGTTTCTTTAAATTAGGTTCTAGGTCCTCGGTCCTAAGTGAAGCAGCTTGTAATTATTCTCAAGCATTAGTACCTGAAACATGATGAAAACAAGGTCAACTAAAAAGTTGGTGAGCATACATAGGTTTTAACACGCAACTAAGCTTAAAGTGTTTTATACAATTCATACGATATACGTGTATAAGGCAATTATGGAGAATCTATAGTTAAACTAAGTGTGCACAATCAAACCTTGTGACTGAGGCATAACACGCAGGTTACCCTTATGTAAAGTCCGTAACAAACACCCTAACCAGGTGGGTTTGTTAGACATAATAGATCTATCAATGTTAACCGTTGGCTTGTACGGAGTTAATGATTGTACTAATGTCACGTATATGTAGTCTTAACTCATAGCATTCAAGCATAAAGCACATAACACATAATATCATATTATTGAATTGTATTTAAGTCTATGCAAAAAGTTTCAAAAAGTAAATCATGTTTCACCTCAAAAGTACAAAATGAAAAGGAGGCCTATGTAAACTCACTTGGATATATTGTGTGGGTAACACGAGCAAGTATGTAGCACAAGTGATTTTCAAATCACAAGTTAACCTAGTGTGAAAAAGCATGATCATAGATTAATAACGTGCACAAGTCTAAGGATAGGTCTAATGTTTATCGGGTTTTGTTATGTGAGAACTTACATAAAGTTTGTGTAATTTTATGTGAAAGCATAAGTTATCGAAATTTGGTGTAAACTTTGAAAGTTCAACATGTTATATGAAAATATCATGTGTCTTTAGGGTTAAAGATTAAATAAATAAAACTCTTTTTATTTATTTAATTAAAATAATAATCATTGCTAAAAGTAATATGATTTTTATAAAATATTAAATAAATCCATTGCTTTATTTATTTATGTCAAAGTGTCAAAATCTTACTAATATGGGTTAAAGAAAACCCTAGATGCATAACAATAATACTTTTATTTATTATAAAATAAATAAAGAATATAATATATATATATATATATATTTAGAAAAGGGGTTTGTTCAAATGTATATATGTATATATGGGATAAATAATTGATTTACAAAAATACATATTTTATAAAATATCTTGTGAATATATTTATGAATTAGAAAATTAATTATTTTGATTAATTATTTAAAAGTATATTTTTAAATAATTAAAAGTGAGATTTTTAAACAACTAAATTTGTAAAAATTGATATTTTATGTTAAAAATCTCAAAATTTTATTGTATTGCGGTCTAAATAGGGTATAGTTTATAAAAATAATTTTTATAAAAAGTTTGGGTTATTAAAACTGACTTTAAAAAATATACAGACCACCCAGCTCGAACCCGGGTGGTTTCTGTACAAGACAGCCGGCTCAACCACTGGACCAAGGAACTATATCTGAACTAAACCCGATCAGATTTCTATTTAATTATATGTTTAGAGGGGGCCGGATCTGGTTGAGGGGGCGAGCAAAAAGGCCGGTTTGCGTGGGTTTCGAACCCACACCACTCCCCTATAAACCTTCCGTCTTAACCGTTTGGTCCGGGAGTGGTTCACTGATATAACTTGAATCGGATAATATTAATGATGTTAACGGTTTAAGTTCAAAATTTCTTTTTTAAAATCGTATGAACATGCCAAGAATTTCCAGAAATTGAACCCGTTTTCGATTTGTGTTTTGCAAGGTGATAAGGGGCTTTCGATAAGTGGTTAAAAACAAAACGAACAATGTAAACCATACATGTGATGGTTGCATAACGAAGACTGACGACTAAACGGACAGAGGCAATGTTTAGGGTGCTAGATCGACGAACAGGGATGGAATGAAACTCAAATGAGGGTTGGGGGAGATTATATGAAGTCGTGCGAAGGTCCATAGTGATTTAATTCGTTTAATTTCATCATTAATGTATTATTCGATTGAGAGGTTTACGGGTGACAGCTATGACTCCAATTACGCGTTAATCCGGTTGTAATCGACTGAATTGGGTCGTGTAATGGGTTTAGGTACATGCACGGTCAGTCATGGAATGATTTACGAGAGTCAATTGCATTAAATTTCAGGTTTTGAAAAGGATTGAAACGCGGTTTGACTAATCCGAGTCAAATTCTTTCAAATTTGAATTGGTCGCGTGATTGAACGAATTGGGTTGTCGTTTGGGTCTGGATTGGGCCGATTTGTTGATTGTACACGAGATAGGAATTCACGAGACTCGATTGGATGCATTTCGTGGTTCGGATTGAAGGGATTCGGCCCTGTTTGACTTTTGAAAGTCAAGCAGGTTGTTTTTCCTTGGGAGTCATGGTTAAATTTTGACTTCCATGAGTCAAACCATTTACATTTACTAGTTCAAGATTCAAGGCTCGAGGGTTCAAGTGTTTAAGCGATTTGGGGTTCAAATCATTGCGTATGGTTACGTGTACGTATGCTTATGCATGCCTATATATATATATATTTATATGTATGTATTTATAGATACTTTGGGAAAGTGTCGAGATAACATATGAGAAATTCCATGTGTTAGAGTTCTAGTGGTTTATAAAACATTGCACTAGAATGGGTTTGAACGTGTTACATTGAAGCGCAAATAAGAAAAAAATCAGAAAGGTCACAGTATCCCTATGTTGAGGGGATTTCGTCCCGAAATTTAGCTAGTCGAGGCTACTGAATCAGAAAAGAGGTGTGGATACTTAAGCTTCATTTGATCCTCACATTCCCAAGTGAACTCAGGACCAGGCTTAGAATCCCAATGAACTTTGACAATAGTAATACGGCTTCGCTTGAGTTGCTTGATCTCACGATCCATGATCTCCACAGCTCTCTCAACAAAGTGCATCGTTTCGTCAATATGCACGTCGTCAAGAGGTATATGGAGGTTCTCATCAGCAAGACATTTCTTTAGGGTGGACACGTGAAAAGTAGGATGTACATTAGCAAGTGATGGAGGTAATTCGAGTTTGTAAGCCACTTTCCCGATCCTTTCGAGGATCTTGAATGGACCCACATAGCGAGGTGCTAGTTTACCCTTCTTCCCGAAGCGGATCACCCCCTTCCAAGGAGATACCTTTAGAAGTACAAGATCACCGACTTGGAATTCCAAGGGTTTACGTCTCTTGTCGGCATAGCTCTTTTGCCGACTCCTTGCTACTTGAATGTTGTTGCGGATCTGAAGGATCTTGTAGGACGTTTCTTGGATTAATTCGGGACCGGTGATTTGTTCTTCTCCAATCTCGTTCCAACAGATTGGAGAGCGACACTTCCGACCATAGAGAGCTTCAAATGGAGCCATGTTGATGCTTGTGTGGTAGCTATTGTTGTAAGAGAACTCAATAAGGGATAGATGTGAATCCCAATTGCCACCAAAATCAATTACACAAGCTCTAAACATGTCCTCGAGCGTCTGGATTGTTCGCTCGGTCTGACCATCAGTTTGGGGATGGTAAGCCGTGCTTAAATCCAAGCGTGTACCAAGAGCAGTTTGGAGAGATTGCCAAAAGAAGGAGGTGAAACGACCATCCCTATAAGAGATTATGTTAAGTGGGACACCGTGACGACTCACAATTTCGTCAATGTAGATTCGGGCTAATTTCTCTACCCGATAGTCTTCTCGGATGGGTAGAAAGTGAGCAGATTTGGTGAGACGGTCAATGATCACCCAAATGCTATCATAACCGCTAGAAGTACGAAGGAGTTTGGTAATGAAATCCATGGCTAGGTTCTCCCATTTCCATACAGGGATTTCTGGTTGCTCAAGCAAACCAGAAGGACGTTGATGTTCAGCTTTGACTTTGGAACAAGTTAGACATTTTGCAACATAAAGTGCAATGTCTTTCTTCATTCCGGCCCACCAGTATTGTTGGTGAAGACCCTTGTACATTTTATCCGCCCCGGGATGGATGGAGTAACGAGTTTTGTGTGCCTCGTTCATAAGGACTGCGCGAAGGTCATCACGATTGGGGACCCAGATACGATTCAAGTAATAGAGGAGGCCATTAGGTTTGGTTTCTAATAGTTCAACACCACATGACATTTCGTTATACATATTACCCTCGGTGACCGAGACGTGTTGAGCTTCTAAGATGCGATTTTGAATATCGGTTTGAATCCTAACACAATGAAGCATAACGTGGTCTTTACGACTCAAGGCATCGGCCACAACATTCGCTTTACCGGGATGGTACCGAATCTCGCAGTAGTAGTCGTTAAGGAGCTTGACACAAAGTCGTTGCCTCATGTTGAGTTCTTTTTGATTGAAGATGTGTTGGAGACTTTTGTGGTCAGTGAACACCACACATTTCATGCCATATAGATAATGCCTCCAAATCTTTAATGCGAAGACGACCGCACCCAACTCAAGATCGTGCGTCGTATAATTCTTTTCATGAATTTTAAGTTGTCTTGATGCATATGCGATCACCTTGCCGCGTTGCATGAGAACACAACCGAGACCTTGGTTTGATGCATCACAGTAGACAACCAGATCATCATTCCCATCAGGAAGAGTGAGAATAGGAGCTTTGCACAATTTTTGCTTGAGGAGTTGGAAGGCTTTCTCTTGCTTTGGTCCCCACTCATAGTGTTTACCTTTGTGGGTCAAGGCCGTGAGAGGGACAGCAATCTTGGAAAAGTTTGACATGAAACGACGGTAATAACCAGCAAGACTAAGAAATGAACGAACTTCGGTAGGGGTCTTAGGGGTACTCCAATTCTTAACGGCTTCGATCTTTGCGGGATCAACATGAATTCCCTTTTCGTTGACAATATGACCCAAAAATTGAACTTCCTTTAGCCAAAATTCACACTTGGAGAACTTAGCATATAGTTGTTCTTTTCTTAAAAGGTCTAAAACCAACTTAAGGTGTTGTTTATGATATGATTTGGTCTTGGAGTAGATCAAGATGTCGTCAATGAAAACGATCACAAATTTATCTAGGTATGATTTGCATACGCGATTCATGAGATCCATGAAAACCGCGGGGGCATTGGTTAGCCCAAAAGGCATAGCCATAAATTCGTAGTGACCGTATCTTCTACGAAAGGCAGTCTTTGGAATATCCTCCTCTTGCACACGAAATTGGTGATATCCGGATCGAAGATCAATCTTCGAGAAGTAGGTGGAACCTTGGAGTTGATCAAAGAGATCATCAATCCTAAGCAAAGGATAACGATTCTTGATGGTAAGTTTGTTGAGTTCGCGGTAGTCAATACACATCCGGAATGAGCCATCTTTCTTCTTCACAAATAGGACGGGTGCACCCCATGGTGAATGAATGGGTCGAATGAATCCTTTTATCGGAAAGTCCTTGGAGCTGACTTGCAAGTTCTTGCATTTCAAAAGGTGCTAGACGGTATGGAGCTTTAGCCACAAGATTAGCTCCGGGTACAAGGTCGATACGAAACTCTACTTGACGAACGGGTGGATGACCGAATAGATCTTCAGGAAATACCTCGGGAAAGTCACAAATGATGGGGATGTCTTGAATACTCTTCTCTTGGTCCTTCTTTTGAACGATATAGGCTAAAAAGGCCAAATACTTCTTCCGTAAGTACTTTCGGTCCGTAGTACACGACATGAGCTTAAGCCCACTACATGGTTTCTCACCAAAGACTTTTAATGTATCACCCGAGGGGAGAGGAATTCGGATGCACTTCTCGAAACAAACGACCTCGGCATGATGGCTAGATAGCCAATCCATGCCTATGATGCTATCAAAGCTTCCCAGTTTCATAGGTATGAGGTTGACGGGAAAGGAATATTCATTAAGTTCGATGAAACAATTGCGGATAATGGAGTCAATGATGATGGGGTTTCCATCCGCTACTTCAACGGTAAACATTTTCTCTAACTTAGTTCGGGTTTTAGCAAGCAAAGGTTCAAAATTAAGTGAAACAAAACTCTTATCGGCACTGGTATCAAATAGTATGGAAGCATATTGGTTATTAACGAGGAACGTACCGTTGACCACATCATTGTTGGCCTGGGCTTCATTAGCATTTATGTTGAAATCACGACCTCTAGCTCCACCTTGATTAGAGTTGGTAAGTTTTGGACATCGGTTTCGAAAGTGGTTTGGGTTTCCACATTCAAAGAAAGCATTCCCATTAGTGATAGTTGGAACCCCTTTGTTTCCCTGGTTGGCTGTATTGCCTGGTGGTTTGACTCTGCAGGTGTTGGCTAAATGCCCATATCTTCCACAGCTGGCACATATCTGACACGGTAGATTTGGGAAGTGATGGTAATTGCACGTGTTGCACAAAGGGCTGCTGCCCACATAATGTTTCTTGGCTGAATTCTGAGTCATAGGAGCAACCTGATTGACTGGGGCAGCTAGGGTAACAACAGCAAAGTTCCTAGTCTTTCGCTTCTTGTTGTTGGAGAAAGGTTCAAGTTTGATCCCTTTGGAGGGTTCAGAAGGTGTTGCCGTGTCTAGGACTTTCTTAGCACCCTTCCTTGTTAACGTACCCGCCTTTACATGGTTATCGGTTAATGTGGCGGATAGGCGGATGGCATCTTCAAGGGTAGCTGGGTTTCTCCCTAAAACAGTGTCTTGAATCTTCATCGGCAGACCACCGATGTATTTTTCAATACCCCAAGCCAAAGGTGTTACCATATGAGGTACTAGAAGACTTAGCTCATGGAAACGGGTGGTGTAGGCTAAACTTTCACCACTATCTTGGGCAAGATCCCAAAATTCGGCCTCTAACTTCTTCATTTCATTGCAAGGACAGAACTCCTCGGTCATGAGTCGTTTGATCTCATACCATGGCAAGGCCATTGCCACATCTACGCCCCTATTCCTCTTTTCACCATTCCACCAAGTGAGCGCTCGTTTTTGGAAGACGCTGGTGGCATAGCGGACCCGGAGGTTGTCGGGACAATCGCTGTTGAGAAAAGTGCTTTCAATGCTCTCGAACCATTGCAAAAGACCCGTGGCTCCTTCAGTGCCATAAAACTTAGTGGGGTTGCACGAGTTAAAGTGCTTGAAAGTACATTGCGGTGGGTTGGCACCACCACCACCATTAGTTCCATGGGTACCACTAATGGCTCCATTAGCTTGGGTGAGTTGAGTTACAAGTTGTGCAAGGATAGCAGTAATGTCGGTGTTGTTGTTGGTCATGGTAGCACGACGGGGAGGCATTCTACATATTTGCACAAGACAAGAAAAGATGTAAGAACTTATGAAAGTTGATTGAATTTAAAGGGAACAAAATAATAGATGAAGTAGTAAATCATAGTTTGGATTGTACTCAAATAGTGACATAATCACTTGAATACTATGACACATTAAGGTCAATTAAGCTCGTATAATTTTCAAGGAGACATGCTTTAGCCTATAAGTAAACACTCATCCCGGGAATTCCCATGAAAGCATACGGGTCCCTCGGTTGATTGGGATTTATACGAAATGCTTTCCTAGATAGAAAACCCAGAATACAGGTGTCACCCTTCCAGATTGCACGTGTTCTCTAATAATTAACAAAGTTTAAAACCTTAACGAGGAAGTAAGGAAATTCTATAGATTTAAATCCATGAAGTTTCCACATGCTATGATGATGATGACAGAGAAGTAGGTAAAAAGGTTATGAGGCTTAGGGTATAGGTAGGGATATTGTTTATTTAATTTATTATTTAAGTATAGTCTAATAAGTCATGAATTTTAACAAATAAGTTATCAAAATGAAATAAATATTAATATAATAAGCAAGTAACACATAGCATGTAGCATATCATATAATCATAGAATATGGCAATAATGGGTGTCCTAAGGTTATAGTCTAAGTCAAAGGTATCTAATAACCTAATTCCCTATAACCAAAGCTCTGATACCAATCTGTCACACCCCAACCAACAGCGAAATACGTCGGGACGGGACATGTAGACTGTTCAAAAGCTCAAGGTTTGCTAAAGTTTAAATATTTAAACAACCAGTTTCATATCATAAATAATCATGAATCCAACAATACAAGGAAAATAGAAATACATAAATAGTTTCTTTAAATTAGGTTCTAGGTCCTCGGTCCTAAGTGAAGCAGCTTGTACTTATTCTCAAGCATTAGTACCTGAAACATGATGAAGACAAGGTCAACTAAAAAGTTGGTGAGCATACATAGGTTTTAACACGCAACTAAGCTTAAAGTGTTTTATACAATTCATACGATATACGTGTATAAGGAAATTATGAAGAATCTATAGTTAAACTAAGTGTGCAGAATCAAACCTTATGACTGAGGAATAACACGCAGGTTACCCTTATGTAAAGTCGGTAACAAACACCCTAACCGGGTGGGTTTGTTAGACACAATAGATCTATCAATGTTAACCGTTGGCTTGTACGGAGTTAATGATTGTACTAATGTCATGTATATGTAGTCTTAACTCATAGCATTCAAGCATAAAGCACATACACATAATATCATATTATTGAATTGTATTTAAGTCTATGCAAAAAGTTTTAAAAAGTAAATCATTTTTCACCCCAAAAGTACAAAATGAAAAGGGGGCCTATGTAAACTCACTTGGATATATTGTGTGGGTAACACGAGCAAGTATGTAGCACAAGTGATTTTCAAATCACAAGTTAACCTAGTGTGAAAAAGCATGATCTTAGATTAATAACGTGCACAAGTCTAAGGATATGTCTAATCTTTATCGGGTTTTGTTATGTGAGAACTTACATAAAGTTTGTGTTATTTTATGTGAAAGCATAAGTTATCGAAAGTTTGGTGTAAACTTTGGAAGTTCAACATGTTATATGAAAATATCATGTGTCTTTAGGGTTAAAGATTAAATAAATAAAACTCTTTTTATTTATTTAATTAAAATAATAATCATTGCTAAAAGTAATATGATTTTTATAAAATATTAAATAAATCCATTGCTTTATTTATTTATGTCAAAGTGCCAAAATCGTACTAATATGGGTTAAAGAAAACCCTAGATGCATAACAATAATACTTTTATTTATTATAAAATAAATAAAGAATATAATATGTATATATATATATATATATATATTTAGAAAAGGGGTTTTGTTCAAATGTATATATGTATAAATGGGATAAATAATTGATTTACAAAAACACATATTTTATAAAATATCTTGTGAATATATTTATAAATTAGAAAATTAATTATTTTGATTAATTATTTAAAAGTATATTTTTAAATAATTAAAAGTGAGATTTTTAAACAACTAAATTTGTAAAAATTGATATTTTATGTTAAAAATCTCAAAATTTTATTGTATTCCGGTATAAATAGGGTATAGTTTATAAAAATAATTTTTATAAAAATTTTGGGTTATTTTAACTGACTTTAAAAAATAATACAGACCACCCGGCTCGAACCCGGGTGGTTTCTGTGCAAGACAGCCGGCTCAACCACTGGACCAAGGAACTATATCTGAACTAAACCCGATCAGATTTCTATTTATTAGATGTTTACAGGGGGCCGGATCTGGTTGAGGGGGCGCGCAAAAAGGCCGGTTTGCGTGGGTTTCGAACCCACACCACTCCCCTATAAACCTTCTGTCTTAACCGGTTGGTCCGGGAGTGGTTCGCTGATATAACTTGAATCGGATAATATTAATGATGTTAACGGTTTAAGTTCAAAAATCCCTTTTTAAAATCGTATGAACAGGCCAAGAATTTCTAGAGATTGAACCCGTTTTCGATTTGTGTTTTGCAAGGCGATAAGGGGCTTTCGATAAGTGGTTAAAAACGAAACGAACAATGTAAACCATACCTGTGATGGTTGCGTAACGAAGCCTGACGACTAAACGGACAGAGGCAATGTTTAGGGTGCTAGATCGACGAACAAGGATGGAATGAAACTCAAATGAGGGTTGGGGGAGATTATATGAAGTCGTGCGAAGGTCCATAGTGATTTAATTCGTTTAATTTAATCATTAACGTATTATTCGATTGAGAGGTTTACGGGTGACAGCTATGACTCCAATTACGCGTTAATCCGGTTGTAATCGACTGAATTGGGTCATGTAATGGGTTTAGGTACATGGACGGTCAGTCATGGAATGATTTACGGGAGTCAATTGCATTAAATTTCTGGTTTTGGAAAGGATTGAAACGCGGTTTGACTAATTCGAGTCAAATTCTTTCAAATTTGAATTGGCCACGTGATTGAAGGAATTGGGTTGTCGTTTGGGTCTGGATTGGGCCGATTTGTTGATTGTACATGGGATAGGACTTCACGAGACTCAATTGGATGCATTTCATGGTTCGGATTGAGGGATTCGGCCCTGTTTGACTTTTGAAAGTCAAACAGGTTGTTTTTCCTTGGGAGTCATGGTTAAATTTTGACATCCATGAGTCAAACCATTTACATTTACTAGTTCAAGATTCAAGGATCGAGGGTTCAAGTGTTTAAGCGATTCTAGGTTCAAATCATTGCGTATGGTTACGTGTACGTATACTTATGCATGCCTATATATATATATATTTATATGTATGTATTTATAGATACTTTGGGAAAGTGTCGAGATAACATATGAGAAATTCCACGTGTTAGAGTTCAAATGGTTTATAAAACATTGCACTAGAACGGGTTTGAACGTGTTACATTGAAGCGCAATTAAGAAAAAAATCAGAAAAGTCACAACAGGCTTCACAATATTGTCTTGTACATCTTCTTCAGCTTGATTTTCTTCAGATAAAGCTTGAATTTCATCTCCTTCTTCAGTAAAGTATCGGACTCTTTCAGTCTCTAGCTCCTCAGTAGGTAAGATTTCTGGATGTAGATCATTGTAGCCAATGTTGTCGATTTCATCTAAGAGGGCATTTAGCTCATCGTCAGATGCCACATCTTCTTCATCTAGAATTACCGTTTCAACATTAGTCTCTGTTCCCTTCCTTCTCTTCCTAGCTTCTCTTCTTTCACTTGCTGAGGGAAGGTCAAACTCTTGCTCTTCAATCTTAACCTCCACAACCTCCTTTGTCTTAGTGGCAGGTTCAGAGAAGATGATCACTACTGATTCTGTTTTTTTGACCAAGGCAGGGGAAAAGGGTTCAACACCCGAGGTGGTCTCCCCCTGAGCTGTGGAGGTGGTTGCTTGTTGCTGAACTGGCTTTACTAAAGAAAACTTGAGTTGCTCAACTATCTCACCTAAAGCTTTGAATTCTTCATGTTGTTTTGAGATGAACTTTTGTTGGGTTTCAAGTTGAGTTTGCTGGACCTCAAGCTAGGTATGTAAGCCCCCAACTCCCAGCTTCAGGTCTTTGACCTCTTCTTTGCACTCATTCAACTCAGTTCTAAAACCTTCAATCACCGTTTCCTTCTCTTTAACATGATCCAGTAGTTTCTTCACTTCAAGGCTTAAGGTTTTGACTCTTGGTGCTAATGATGTTGGTTCATGAGATAGTGATGTAGGTGGTGTAGGAATGTGTACTTATTGAGGTGATGGTGGTGGTGTAGGGATGGGTGCATGTTATGGAGATGGAGGTGGTGTGGGTTGTGGTGTTGGCTGTGGTGATGGTGGAGGTGTGGGTTGTGGTGTCTCAAATGCTGATTCAGAGAAAGATGACAATTCTTCCAACCCGTTCTTTGTTTTCTTGGCCTTAGGCTCTTCAAGTTCATAATCGGAGTCTGAGTCAGCTTGTCTCTTGGAGGATGATGCAGGGGGTTCAGTTTGAGCATCGGAGTCTGACTTGTAGTAGTCTGGCCCATATATTCCTGCATCCAGAGTCCCACTAGACTATGCAATCTCCTCCTCATCTCCTTGAATACCAGCTTCAATATTAACCACTGGCTAACAGGGATTTGTACTTCCTCAATAAAAGGAGCTTCTAGTACAGGCTCATTAGATGGTTGCTCTTCTTCTTGAATGATGGGGATTTCAATATCTGCTTCATCTTCAGCCTCTTGCTGGATCCCTTCATCTTGTTCTACCTCTACTTCTTCTTCCTCAACTGATTCATTATCTTCTTCAACTGGTAGATCAGGGTCAATATCAGGTACAAATTCTTCTTCCTCACCATTTACATGACCAAATAAGGGGATATCAACAATGACTCTATTTGTTCTCTTGTTTTTGCTCTTCATGTAGCTCAGAGTTTTTGCTCCCATATGATCAAATACCAAGATATTTCCTCCCTGTTGAAGATTTGGATGGAGATGATTTATGATGATCTGAAGGAATCTTGGGTAGACTAGAAACTTTTCTTTCACAACCTCAGTTAGATTCTCCTTGAGTTGTGTAAATACCAGCCCAGAGAAATTGTAGTTCCTCCCTTTGATTAACCCTAAAACAGCATATGCCACCATTGCATTTGTAGAGTCAAAACCAATTTTTCGAATAGACAAGTAGTGGATGAAGATATGCACAAAATATCTCCAGTGTGATGGTATGGAGTTCTTAATGATTTGGCCACTCTTGAATTCATCTGGATGTCCCATTCTTCTAAAACATTCTTTTATGTAGAAGCTAGGAAACTCTATTGGTGCCTCTAGATTATCATTGAACATCAGCACTTGTCTTATTGTGGCTTCAGAAAATAAAAACTCTTGCTCACGAACTGTGGCCCTTATGTGCTCCACATTATCAACAGTAACCAACTCAGCAGTTTCCCAGAATTCTCTAATAGATGCTTCAAAAACTGGAAGGTTGTGACTGATGGCAAAGATTATGTTTGAATTAGCCAAGAAGTTCAGGACAGGAACGAACTCGACAATTTTTCGATCGTTAGCATCAAGGAAAGCACAAACATTGTGCCCTTTAACGAACAATAGATCCATATCTACAAACACACTAGACTAATCAAGTTTGAAGCCTAGAGGAATTTCAGAGAAAAACTGATCGAAACCCTTTGGCCCAACACTTAGACAAATTATGAAACAAGTCCTATCGAAACTACTAGATTCGATCGAAACAACAAGTTTCGATCAACACTTAGAAAATTTCAGACTAGGCCTTATCGAAACTACTAGTTTCGATTGAAACAACAAGTTTCGATCAACACTTAGACAATTTCAGAAAAGGGTGACCGAAACTAAGTAGTTTCGGGCAAAGAGATAATACTTGGACAAATTTAGGTATCGAAATTACTAGTTTCGATTGAAAACATGTTTAAAATTTGAAAAACAGCCATCCCTTTTATTTAAACTACTTAGTTTCGATGCCCAAACCCTTGAACATACTAACACACCCAGAATCCAAACTCAACTGAATTTACAGACTCATATAAACATGAAATTGATGAAAAAGATAAAAGGAGTAAGAGTGGCCTGCGAGATTTGAAACTCCATCTTACCGATGATTCAAAGATAATTCTGCAAAAACGTACACAAGGATGTAAGATATTAACAATGGTGAGTCTATGAACAGAAATTAAGCCTTGATCGGCCATTAATATGAAGTGTTAGTCATGAAAATCTATCCATCTCAAACCCTAGGTTTGATCATCAGACATTTCATGTAGAAACCTTAACATGATCATTAGCTGATGATGAGAATGATGAAGACGGCGGGGGAATCAGGTTAGACACAAATTTCCTAAACTTGAACCGAGGGTTTGAGAGATTTTGTATGTGTGAGAAAAGGTGTAAAAGTTTTGGAGACGGTAAAGTGAGGTTTGACGACGAAGAAACCTGATTATGAAGTCATTTAATTTTGCCATGTGGCAAAAGGCAATTTTGCCCCTATCAAAATTACTAGTTTCGATAGAGCAAAGTAGTTTCGGGTGACTTGGAAGTTTAGGGTGACTTGAAAGTTTTGGGTGACTGGAATAGTTTCGAGTGAATTAGGGTAGTTTCGATAGACATGAACAAATAAAGAAAATTAGAGCCAAATTAGTAAAATATTTACAACTTTATACAGAATTAAAATGAACTATTCACAGGTTATTTAAACTTATCTTCTTGGAAAAGATCCAACATGAGATCAGATCTGGTCAGTCTCTTGAAACACTTCCTTTTGCAAACAACTACTATGAGCCCCTGAAGATAGCTGATATTTGTGCAAAATAAACCCGAACATTTGTTTGTACATAGTTTTTCATGTGGTTAAATGGTACCATTTGAGCAAGATACAAGGTATACCCCACATATTGAAATAAAATGGTTTTAAAAACCTATCAATCCTCAAGAAATACCCGTATTCATCCTATCATCTCTTTCTGATTGACCAAGGTACCATCTTAGTAAGTCAAAGATACTACCAAAATAGAAATAATAAATCCGAGTGGATTAGAAGATGTATAATGAAAGATATCCATGTGGATATTAAAAGATACGAACATTCTAGATCTTTGCGTAAGCAAAACAGAAGAAGTCGTAAAATTATCCAAGCGGATAAGAAAATGTTGACCACCCGAGATCTTTGTGTAAGCAAAACATACGAGGTCAAATAATCCAAGCGGATGGGAAAAAGATGAAAACCCGAGATCTTTGCGTAAGCAAAACATACGGAGTCATCGGCGGTAAATATCGTTACTTTGACGGTCACCTGGCGTATGAATATGAATCCAACACGCAGGACTGTATCTGATTGAATTGGTTTTCTTAATAGACAAAAATGGGTTAGATGTTTCAATAATGGATTCAAACACACAAGTATGAGATAAGATTTATGTTTTCACACTACTTACAAGTTTTAACCATTGTCGGGCCTACCAGCTATACCTCAGTAAACACCATCGCTTTTGGTCCATTCCATGTTCAAGAGAGGTGATCAGACGCTATCATTTCTCAAAGGTCAGATTTAATTTTCCTGTAACAAAACTACTTGTAAGACTGTACACAAAGCAATTTTTTTTAATTTTGACAAATTAAAATTCTCATTTCTCCCCCAAAAGATTTGCTAGGTAATAAACATGAACTATACACAAAAGAAAAATCTTTTTGGAAATTTTCTTGACCGTTAAGAATAAACATGAAACAACTAATATACACAAGGATTACTGAAAGTTTATCATGCCAAGCATCTCCACCAGTTGGGCAAATCTGGTAGAGTCAAAAGACTTTGTGAAGTTGTCTGCAGTTTGCTTGTCGGTTTTGACCTCAATGATTTGAATATGTTTCTTTTCAACACAATCAAGGATAAAATGATGTTTGATCTCGATGTGTTTGGTTTTGTAATGCTGAACTGGGTTTTTGGTGATATGGGGAACGACAGTGTTGTCACAAAGAATGGGTGTCTCATGGAATGTGATCCCATAGTCAAGCATCTGATGGTGTATCCATCTGACTTGGGAACAACAAAGGGCGGCAACAATGTATTCGGCTTCGGCAGTGGATTGGGAAACGGTGGATTATTTCATACATTGCCATGAGACAAGGCGGTTGCCAAGGAAATGACAACCTCCAGAAGTGGATTTGTGGTCTAAGTTGCATCCCCCTTAGTCTGAATCTGAATAAGCCACAATATCAAACAAATCATTTTTAGGATACCAAAGACCTAATTTTGGCTTGTACTTTAAATATCTCAAAATACGTTTGACAGCAGATAAATGAGAGAGTTTAGGATTATCCTGAAAACGTGCACACGGGCACACTGCAAACATGATGTCTGGTCTACTGGCAGTGAGATACATGAGAGATTTTATCATAGAGCGATAGAGGTGCTGATCAACGCTTTCACCATCCAAATCGGGAGACAGACAGTGTCGAACTTCCATGGGAGTTTTGACTGGATAGGACTCAGCCATTTTGAACTTGGTCAGGATTTCTTTCACATATTTTTCTTGATGAATGAGAATTCTTGACTCGGACTGATCAACTTGCAATCTCAAAAAGAACTTCATTTCTCCCATTGAGCTCATTTCAAACTTAGAACACATAACTTCTTCGAATTCTTTGCACAAACGAGGATTTGTGGATCTAACGCTGATATCATCCACATAAATTTGCACCATGATTGTATCCTTTCCATCATTCCGTTTAAACAGAGTTTGGTCGATCGCTCCTCGTGTAAAACCATTTTCAAGCAGATGCTTTGATAACGTCTCATACCATGCACGAGGTGCTTAGTGAAGACCGTACAATGCCTTGTCTAACTTGTAGACACGGTCTGGAAGTTAGGATTAATGAAACCCAGCTTGACATAAACTTCGTCTTGAACTTTTCCATACAGAAATGCGCTTTTGACATCCATTTGATGAACAGTGAAGTCCATATAGGCTGCATAGGCGATAAACATTCTGATGGCTTTCAAGCGAGCCACTGGTGCAAAAACTTCCTCAAATTCAATCCCTTCTTCTTGATAGAAACCTTAAACAACCAAACGAGCTTTGTTTCGAATCACAATTCCTCCTTCATCCTTTTTGTTGCGAAACACCCAACGAGTTCCGATTGGTACTTTGTTCTTGGGAAGATCCACCAGATTCCACACATTCAGTTTTGAGAATTGTTGTAATTCTTCTTGCATTGCTTCCACCCAGTTGTTCTCAAGCAAAGTTGCTTTGATGTTCTTAGGTTCTACTTGAGATATGAAGCACAAGAACATGATGTTGTCTATTGCATCACAGGCACTTCGGGTACGAACACCCACATTGAGTGGACCAATGATGTTATCGGTGGGATGATTTTTGTGAATTCTCAACTGAGGAATCTCATCTTCTTCCAAGAGTTCATCCAGATTAGTGATATTGTCAGCATGAGGATCAGCTTCATTAACAATAAGTTCTTTAGCAGTTGATTGTGGTGCAATATCTAAAATTGGAATGGCGTTGTCTTCAACAGTTTCACTTGTTGCACCAGAACCGGAAGAGTCCATATTGGATTCAGCATCAGCAGGTGCAGGGATTTCATTTTGAGTGGATGAGGAAGAACTTTGATCATTTATGTTCCCTAGAATGTTCATTGAAAAGTAAGGATTAGCAGAAGGTAATTCATTTGAAAGCACGGGAAGATTAAATGACTTAAACAATGATTCAGCATCAAAAAGCCAATCAGGACCGTCCCCAGCGTCCGTATGATTGATTTCATGACAATTGATATCAATGGACTCCAGCACCATCCTTCTTTGCTTGTTGTAAACATGAAACGCTTGTTGATTAGAGAATAGCCCACAAAGTAGCATTCATCGGCTTTGGATTCAAACTTGTTTAGCTGATCTGAAGTATTCAGCATCGTGCACACACACCAAACTTTCTGAAGAAATCAATAACTGGCTTTCGCTTGTACATGATCTCATAGGGTGTCTTGTTGCAGCTTTTGGTGATGAGAACCCGATTTTGAACAAAACATGCAGTGTTGACCGTCTCTGGCCAAAATGTCACAGGAAGCTTGGAATCAACAATCATAGTTCTAGCAGCTTCAATCAACGTGCGGTTTCTCCTTTCAGCTACACCATTTTGTTGAGGAGTACGCGGTACACTGAATTGCCTAGAAATTCCTTTGCTTTCACAAAATAAATCAAGAGTGGCATTCTTGAATACTGTTCCATGATCACCGCGGATAGTCTTCACATTCAGATTGAAGAGGTTCTCAATTTGAAGCAGATAGGTCTTCAGAATCTCTGGCGTCTCATCTTTCTTAGCTAGGAAGAACACCCAAGTAAACCGAGAGAAGTCATCGGTTACCACCAAACAATATGACCGAAGAGATCCATGTGAAGTAATTAGAGAGGGGAGTCAATGGAATTTGTGGTTTTGGGCTTATGAGAAGATTTGTGCTATTTTCCTTTGGAACAAGAGATACCGTGTTCCATAAAAGAAAAATCTTTGAGAGGCAATCCGGTGACAAGGTTTCCTCGAACCAGGCTGTTCATGGTTTTAAAATTTACGTGGCCCACCCTTTTATGCCACATAAATGATTCTTCTTCAGAAGCCTTTGAAAGAAAGCATGATTCAATTCCCGATGGGTTGTTCATATCCAAGCTATAGGTGTTGTATCTTCTAGGAGAACGCATGAGAATGAGTTCGTCTGGAATCACCACTCCAGGCTTCAAGATCAGGCATTCTCTTGAATTAAACAGAGCACAAAAATCCTTATCGCAAATCTAAGAAACGCTCATCAGATTGTACTAGAATTGGGGAACGAAGTTGACATGTTCCAGACTATTTACACCATTCGATACTGTTCCTTGTCCTTCAATCTTTCCTCCCCTTGGATTGCCAGCAAAAGCTACATAATCTCCATCCATTGGATGATAATCTTGCAGCAACTTAAATTGACCGGTCATATGTCTTGAACACCCACTATCTACATGCCAAATGTTATCTCCGGTTCTTCTTGGTTGACCCTATACACAACGAATCATTTAGACATTTTGACCAAGACCATTGCTATCAAGAAGTTTCTTGTCTGGATAGGGAATCACTTGGGAATCATAATCAGAATCGTCCTTAGATGAAACATGGTCATCATAAAGAACATTATTTTTAATTTTACAGGTTCTTTTCAAATAATTTTTAGCATTCTTAATTCTTTTACGCCTAGATTTTCTACTGTGAGAAGACTTAGACAACACATTTGAGTTTAATAAAATTTTGGGAGACGATTCTTCATTACAATGTATTGTTGTCAAATTATAACTTTTTGAAACATGATTTGAAGCACGACAACTAAACCAAACTTTATCACAAGACGCCTTAGCCTGATAATTGTCATCACAAGATGAAGATGTTTGTGATGTTAAGGAATCTGAACATGGTACGATTCTCTCTTCAATAACTTTGTCTTGAAGACTTTGTTCTTCCTTTAATCTGAAAAATTTCATGTTGCTCATGGTTTCACGTGGTACATCATTCACAATAATTCTTGTACTTTTAAACTTGGTAACACAAGGCACAACATTCAAAGATTTAGGAATAAATGGTAAAGCATTTTTAAACTTAGAAATGTCATTTCCCAAACCCACATGCTCAGAAGGCATAGAATCAAAATACAAATTTTCAACATGTTCACAAATATATGGTTTTGACACGGACATATTATTACATTCATCCGACATAAGTTCATTTAAAACAGTTCTAGAACAAGAACTCTCATCACAATCATCCTCTGAAGTTACACAATTTGACTCTGCACATGAAGCAAAACTGTCAGAATCTGAGGACGTGATAAAATCATCAACAGATAAAGTACACACAAAAGGAGTAGGAACACGAGCAACAAGCATGTCAGCAAATCTACCTGATTTAGAATAAGGTGGTGGATGAGAATTATAACCAAGACCTTCTGTGCCTTTTCTATTAAATTGTTTATCAATTATTCTAAACAAAGTTTTCTGATCCATATCCATGTGGTCAACTTGTAATTTTTCCTTTTCTGCCTTTTGGACTCTTTCACTCAAAATTTTATTATTAATGGTTTGAGTGTTAAGTTGTACAATTAAAGAACGGTTTTCTCCAGAAATGTCATGAATTTTCTTTAAGTACAATTTCTCGTTTTTGGCCACATAGTCATATGTCACACCCCCAAATTCCACTAACGGAGTTTTACCGTTGGGAAGGTGACACACCAAGATCTCAGTCATTAGTTACATCAAATGACACTATATGGGACTGAAAATGTCATAACACAAAAGTTCAGAGTTAATGCAGAAGCGTAAACGTTAATATGAAATCAAAAGTAATTACACGCAACAAGCGTCAATCAATGTAAATAAGTAAATGTTTAAAATGTTTGAAATGAATGATATGACAGTAGGACTCCATGCATGTCCTAAGTGTGCAACCTGATCCAAAGCGACCTGAGAAACATGTAAGAAAAATGTCAACACGAGGTTGATGAGTTCACAGGTTTCAAGTTTGCAATAAGAGCATTTGCCAGATTATGTACATTCAATACGCATATCTATAGGTAGCTAGTCTATGTTCATGTCTTACTAAAGCGCTCACAACTGAAGCTAACAATGTTTGTTTGTTTGCCTCCAGCCAGGTCTATTAACTATGACTAATGTCTTAAGGTCAATATTTCACCCGTTCGACCTCCAATCGAGTTAGCGCGAGTAACGCGGGTGGGGTTTGTCAAACCCGGTAGTACTACCAAAATTACCTCGCTAATTCCATATTAACGGTCCGAAGTGTGTGAGGACTTTCATGATAGTGTGTTACGCTTAGCCTCAACAGTGATATCATATGAATTACAGTAATCAAAAGAGTTTGCGTCATGTTTTCTCCCCCAACGGGAAAAACATGTAAAAGAATGTTTGTTTACGTACCTGTTTCTCCCCCATGGAAAAACAAGTAAAAGTATAATTGTTTGCATGTATGTTTCTCCCCCAACGGGAAAACAAGTAAAAGGTGTTGATTTGTGTACATGTTTCTCCCCCAACAGGAAAACGAGTAAAAAGGGGCCGTGAAACTCACCTGAGTTGTATACGAGTAGTAGATAGCATCACACAAGGATGTAAGTAGGAAACACAAGAGTTTACATGTGAAATGCCTACGTATGCCCTAAAATTACAAGCATAATAGTTAGGGATACAATGGGATTTCAGTGACGATGATACGGAAGATTTGAACGTCCTAAAACATTCTAAGGACCAATGAGTAGACGAACGTGTCCACGAGAATATAAGTTTCTTAATATAATAATTAAGATAAAAACGTTACGTGTCGTACGTTAATTACGAATAATATTAAATTAATAAATAGATTCGTGTGTTTGTATTATTTAATAATGATCTAAGAAAATAATATAACATGTATATTATTTTTGAACTCGTAGGAAATATACGATAATCATTTACGTGATAAAATAATAAATATATTATTTTTATTCGAGATAATAAACGTGAATAAATAATATAAACAATTATATTATTAATTAGTTTGAAACGTTACACGAGGTAAATAAACGAGGTGAAATAATATAAAAATATATATTATTGTATACTAGGAGTCACGGTTTGAAAATAATATAAACATATTATTTTATTTGAAGTCGTGGTTTGAAAACGATATAAATATATATTATTTTATGGGTGGAAGTAATATTAAAATACATTATAGAATTAGACCCGAGCCTACGAGTGGTTTATGAGGCTAAAACACCTTAATATATTATTATAATAATATGGGGGTGGGTTTTATGTAAAAAAAATAATACTTTAAAAATTGATTTAAAAAGAAAACGTGTGGACAAACTCGAACCCGGGTCTCTCCCATACATGTACATGGTCTTAACCAGCTCTGCCGGCTAGGGTATTGCAACAGAATCCGGTTCCTTACGTTTTTAACCAACAAGTCCCTGCGGTTCCTTCTCCCATCGAACCCGAGGTCAAAAACCAATCGATTTCACACGAATTCGACCACTATTGAAATCAGGTACATAGGGTTTTGCTAATCGAGGGTTTGCGAGTATGAGTGTAAGTTTAATTGCCAAAATAGCAAGTTTAAGATCATTAAAATTCAGTTTTAGAAATAGAAACCCTAGCACAAGAACAAAACATCGATTTGATCAACTGCGATAATGAAATTGGTTAGAATTAGAGGGTTTTTATTAAACGACTTATTTCGAAACTACAGGTATGATTTAATTTGATTGAAACGGTGTTTAAGATCAAACACCCCAAAATCGATTATGAACAAACCCTAATTACGGGGTCACGATCAATTCGATGTTGTTTGACTGAATTAGCATAGGGTTATCCATAAACGAAGTGTTGTGATTCTAATGGAGTGATTTAATTTGATTTAAACACGTTCAGAGGTGGGGTTCGATTAAACCAGTTATATATGAACCCTAGAATCTGAACTTTGATCGACTTGATGTTATAAGGCTGAATTATCATAGGGTTTTCAATTAATGAATAAGAACGAAGCGACAGGTGTAAGAATTTACCAGATTCATGCTTGAATTGTGTGTGATCGACTAAATCGGATGTCGGCTGTGACTGAATTGGTTTCTGGCAACTCTGTTTCTTTCTCCGATCGAATTGACGCGTGTAACAGCTTCTCTGGTGTTCGAATCAGGTGCGCAGGGTGTTATTTCGTGGATTGGTGCATGAATTCGACTAATTTGAGGGTGTATGAACATGAAGTCGACGGTTAAGGTTTGAATGCCCATAATTGGGTTTAAATTCTAATTAATTTAGGTGTTAAGGTGCTAATGATGGACGTTTATGATGTTTATCGTGTTTTCAGTTATTGATTCAAACGGAAATCCGTTATAATTCGTGAATTCAGGCTCAAGAATGCTTGGTTTGACTTTCAAAAGTCAATGAAAATTGAAATTGGGTAAATTACAGAATTGGTCCCTGAAGTTTCAAGTTCTAAAGTTTTGGAAAGAGCAGAACTAGTCCCTGAAGTTTGGATTTGGTTAAGAATAGGTTTGTTTGACTTTCAAAAGTCAACAAGTATTAACTAAAGGCTACTTACAAGATAGGTCCTTCCGATTTCATGCATGTGAGTTTGAATGTAGGCAATATTAGTCCCTGGAGTTTAATATTTGTTAACTAGGTTAGATTTTAACAGGATTTGGTTAACAGGGTTAACCCTAAATTGCCGGATGTCACATCATCCCCTAGTTGAAAGAATTTTCGTCTCGAAAATTAAAATAATAATTAAAAAAAAGTCTGGGTGTCACATCATCCCCTAGTTGAAAGAATTTTCGTCCCGAAAATTAGAATAGTACCTTAGGTTTTTGACGTGGATTGCTTGAACAGATGAGGATACTTACGCATTTTCTGGTCTTCGCGCTCCCAAGTGAATTCCAGTTCGCGTTTCGAGTTCCAACGAACTTTCACAATAGGGATCTTACTATGTTTGGGCGTTTTGACTTCCCTATCTATGATTTCTATCGGTTCTTCAATGAAGCGCAATTGTTCATCAATTTGTAGTTCCTCAATGGGAACCGCGAGTGTCTCGTCTGCTAGACCTTTCTTCAAGTTCGAGACGTGAAAGACGTCATGTACCCCACTAAGTTCTTCAGGTAGGTCAAGTTGATACGCTACTAGGCCAATTCTCTTCATTATCTTGAGTAGTCCAACATAACGAGGGTTCAGTTTGCCTCGTTTTCCGAAGCGAATTACACCTTTCAAAGGTGAGACTTTGTTGTAGAGCCATGTCACCTATTTTAAATTCTAACGGTTTACGACGCTTATCGACATAGCTCTTTTGACGATGACGAGCTGCCGTCATACGGTTTCGGATTTGAACGATCTTTTCAGAAGTTTCAAACACAAGTTCAGGACCCGTAAGTTGGCTATCCCCAACTTTAGCCCAACAGATAGGAGATCGGCATTTTCATCCGTACAATGCCTCGAATGGTGCTGCCTTGATACTAGTGTGATAACTGTTGTTGTAGGAGAACTCCACTGGAGGTAAGTGAGACTCCCAAGTGTTACCGAAATCGATCACACAAGCTCGTATCATGTCCTCTAAGGTTTGGATGGTGCATTCCGCTTGATCATCAGTTTGAGGATGGTACACCGTACTCATATGTAGGCGCGCACCTAAATCTTTTTGTAGCGATTGCAAGAAATGCGATGTAAATCGAGCGTCTCGATCCGAAATGATAGAGATTGGCATTCCGTGCCGAGAGACTACTTCCTTCAAGTATATATGAGTGAGCTTTTCCATCTTGTCGGTCTCTTTGATTGCAAGGAAGTTTGTGGATTTAGCCAAACTATCTACGATCACTTCGATAGTGTCTCATCCTCTAGGAGTTTTGGGTAGTTTGGTAATAAAGTCCATGGAAATCTGTTCCCATTTTCACATCGAAACTTCCGGTTGTTAGAGCAAAACAGAAGGCTTTTGGTATTCCACTTTGACCTTTGCGCAAGTCAGGCACTTGCTCACATAGTTGGCTATATCAGTCTTCGTCTTCGGCCACCAATATAGCACCTCTAGGTCATGGTACATCCTGTCAGAACCTGGATGAATAGAGTATCGAGATTTGTGAGCTTCATCCATTACCAGTTCTCTTAGATTTCCATACACTGGACCCATATTCGCTCCGCGAAGTAGCAAATACCGTACGATTTAACCTCAAGTTGTTTCTCCATACCATGCGTGGATTACAACGGTAGGTTTTGGTCACAACCCGACCAGGGGGCTAGGCGTAACGATCGAATACCAAAACAAAACACAGCGAAAATAACGTGACATATAATTTATAAATGTCATTGGTCCAACTAAGTCAAATTATACATTTACAAAAGGTTCATATCAACTAAACACTAACTAAAAATATAATGAAACAATGGATTCTATCTTCTCATCAAAGCTTTCTCGGGTGGAATCTATGGCTCGACATAAGTCTTCTAAGGAATCATCTATCTTCAAGCAAGCTCGTGTCTAGGTTGCTAATTTCCAAACTCGAGAATGGTACCTGAATACATGCTTAAAAATATTATGTCAACTAAAAAGTTGGTGAGTTCACGAGTTTAAATAATAGAGGATTTATATTGAGTATCCAAATATGTATTGTGTAAAATTAAACAAGTTCACAATCAACCCTGTGCCCACAACCTGTGGACATCTAGAAATAATAATATTCCCCTAACCCATACCCCTTATTGTTATGGGTCTAATTACTCATGCCTGCCAACATAAGTTCAAAACTGTTAAACGAATATATGTTACAAGATATTTATCATCATTATATGATTATCATCCCATGGGAGGTTGTCCAGGTTACGTCGGGCCCATGGTGTGCGGGGTTTCACCAGATAGTACTACCCATATATTCGCTGGCTCCAAAGGAGTCAATGTTTGTGTGCTAAAGTTCGGGGATTCGTTATGGCAGCTAAAAATGGCCTTATTTAATTTATACACCAAGTATGTAAACAAAACATAAGCATGTAATCACCCCAAAAAGTTTTAGTAAAAGAGGGGGAAAAGCACATTAACTCACCTGGTATACTTGTATATGTCAAATCAATATGCTAAAGTTGCGAGCTTGCTATTGTGTGTGTAGTCAACAAGACAGATCCTAATTATAATTATGACATTAGTATATTGTACTAGAGTAATGTCATCAACAGTGTGGTTGAGCTCGACCGATTCGTTAATGTGTTGGGGTCGTTTTGGTAAAAGTCTCGGGTTGTAAACCTCCACTTATTATTCTAAATAGTTGTAACATAAAAGCATTTGTTTCCTATTAGTACTCTTATATAGTATCGATACTTGTACTTATGCCCTAATGAAAGTAGTAAAATAATGGTTCGACCCAAATCAAAGTAATGCTAAGTATTATAATAATTGTTCGATTCAAACAAAGTAACACTAAACATTATTTACTTATGTGATGTATTTATATAATATATGTGTAAAAATAACTATAGTTACGCGTATACATATGTTCGAAATATACTCGTATAATATAAATCATAAGGATTGACGAAAACGTATGTTCGTCTAATACTAAAACATAATTATAGTGTTTGTTTTACAATGTTGGTGATGTCTAAGTTTATACTTACATGAAACCCATAAGGATATATTTATATCAAAAGGAAATATTTAAGGTTTATAAAATGTTTGTATATATAAATATACATAATATATGTATAAAGTATTATGTCATATTTGTCGAAAATATATAGTTTCTGAAACTTTGATTATTATATAACGAGTCATAGAAAATATATATATATATATATATATGCATAACATGTTTGTTATAAAAAGTAGCTAATTCTTAGCATATTTGACTATACACATTCGTACTAAAATAAATAATTAAGATTGTAAATATAGGTACATGTTTGACTCGAATAGGTTTATATATTTCATATAAGTCAAACTCAAACTAAATATATGTCTACATATTGGTACACGTTTGACTACGCATTGATAATAATTTATATCATGAATATAGTTTTAGTAGTATTACTATGCAAGAAAGTAGATATTGTATAATAATAGTTGTAATAGATAAAAGTAACGATATAATTTATGATATAGTTTGTGTAAACCATAGTAGTCCTAATATTAATGAAAATATTTGTTTAGTTGATAATATTAGTGTAAAACATAATTTAAGTTTTAGTAGTTGACAATAATAATAATAATAATAGTAATAATAATAATGATGATAATAACACTAATAATGGTAAAGGTATATATTTAGATAAAGTTAATAGTTATAATATTATGTTAAAAATAATGTTAATGAAAGTAATCATAACTGTATTAATAACTAATAAAAGTAATGATAACGAGCATACATCTTTAACAATTATAAAAAAATAGTAATATCAATATAATATATTTAATAATAAGTGTAACGTTTTTAGTAAAAATAACGATTTACATAATATTAAACTTGTTCGATTTCAAGTAGTAATGAAAATATTTATAGTGTTACAAATAAAAGATGTCATAAGTTTTAGTAGTAATTATAATATAATTATAATATAATTATAATAATATTTTTATTGATAGTAATAACAAAATAGAAATAATAAAATTAATGTTAACGTTATTATTGATAATATTTGTAAAATAAAAATAATAATAATATAATTTTTAAAAGATCTTAAAAATAATGATAATAATGAAAATGATAATATAATGAAAATAATGATATTAACAATTAGTTTCATGAGAATATTTCTAATACTTATACCCACATACAAATTATGATGATGCAAACGTAATTTTAAACTTCTACTAGTTATACACCTAGTTGTATAAAATAGGAATCGTATATATGTATACTTATATATATATATATTTATATATATATATATATATATATCCAATAACCAGTATGGAAATGAGTTGATGTATATAAATATAATTCATATATATTAGTTTTGTATATGAATCCTCATATTTGATTTATAACTATTATTCTCGTTTATATAACTTTAGTTTTCTAAATCATATAATTTATAATGATATAATCGTATATATAAACGTTTTATATTTATATAAAACTTTTTATGTTTATAACAAATTGTACATTGGAATATCTATATATTTGGTTTCCATATATTTCAGTTTCTAACTACTTATATATAAGTGTATACATATATTTTATATTTATAATTAAATGTATATATATACATCCATATAAATTTTTATATTTTCTTTTTGCCTTTGGACAGAGACCCGGTTGTTTACAAATACTCAAACGAGGTCTGGTTTTACATCTATATCCCGAGTGGTCGGGATGGAGTCGGTTTAGCTCAACCCACTATTACATACAAATCAATACAATTTACAAAATAATTACAAAAGCTTGACGCGCGTTTATACCTCACTAATCGTACGCGAACCCGCTCATAAACCGGTGACCCATGACTCGGTTTCGCATCTGGACAGTCTCCTCACCCGCGTTTTCTGATGTTGACCGGCATTGACCATAGTTTACTTTCGCTGATTGAAACCCAGCTATTTTTAATCACTCGTTTCAACAGAAACCTCACTGGAAATGTTAAACATAAATCAAACGTCGAGACGTATATGGGTTTATACCCGGAATGACATGAAACTGGAAATAATGACTTACGGGTTTGTCGGAAAAGAGGTGTTTGTTGCCGGAACTCTAAAAATGTCACCGAAAAACAGCTAGTTGAAAAACCGGTGAAACCCTCTTCTGTCGGGTTTCTCCTCCGCCGTCGGGTTCCACCATCATAACTGCCTCCGCCGCCAGGGCCACGGCGGAACCTTAGCCGTCGCCCATACTCCACTCGAACGCCACCGCCGCTGCCTCCTTTGCCGTCGGTTCACAGGTCGGAGACCACCGGCACCCGTCGCCGTCTTCCTGCTCGAACATTCCACCACCGCCGCCATCTGGGTCCCGCAACTCTCTCCGCCGTAAGGGGGTGGAATCCAGCCGGAAGAGAGAGCTCTTCCCCTTCTCTCTCCCGTACTCCTTCTCTCTCTTTCTATCTCTCTTTCTATGGATGTGTGTTGGTTGTATTTTAAAAGAAAAGAATGAGAAGGGATAGGTGGTTTATAAGAAAGAAAGTGGTTTTAGGGTGAGTGGTTTTTAAGTCACGGTTTTTAGGAAGAAGGAAAACATGGGCTGGTAATGAGTAATTAGAGTGGACTTATGTATTAAGGATCATTTCTTGGATTCTTAAAATTCTTGCAGGTACCAAATCTTTTAAAAGGATTTTCAAAGATTTTGGAAACTAAATCTGGATTTAAAATTTTTTAAAAGACTTTATAAATATTTAAATTATTTCTATAAAGTTTGTATAAGGGGTAGACAATTGCTGGTGTGAACTGGTCTGGTTTTTGCATATCACGTACATACTCGGGTCTTCGAAATGTTAATCAATTCCAACCTTTTGTTCTATCAATCTCCTAATAGTATGATGCGGTAATAAATATAATACAAGTATTTATTTCATTAGATTTATGTTTCGTCTGATGTCCAAGCCGGTATGCGCCAACACCGTGTCTCATACGCGTCCGTCTAAATAAACGAGTGGCACTCTGATAATTTCTATTATTTATTAATACAAATATTATTAACTATAATAATAAATAATTATATATTCTATTGTGTCATTTCTAATCGCTCTTGTAGCGCGTGCTCACACGTGTCGGCTCCATGTAAAACGTATCACGTTCCGAAAGCTGTTATTATTTCCCAAACAATAATAATATTAATACTTTAATACAATAGATATAAAATAAATATTTGTTCATATTATTTAGTTAGACCGAATCTAGCAAAACCTGTTGACGTCTATAACGAAGTTTGTCGCTGTCACGCATCCAACGTCGCATAACTAGCGTATGAATTCCTAATCAATCGCTCGAATAAATACTAGTATTTATTAATATTAGTTATTTGAGGTTTGACATCTAAATATCTTATTGCGTCGGATAACTAGTAATAATTCGTACTAGCGCGTTAATCATTCTAACATTTATCCATGTAAACGGAATAGTTTGTAGTTATTATAAATTATATCGAATCGTGCATTGATCCGTCAAACAAAGGTTTATTAGTTTGTTTTGGACTGGGTTCGTATACCGGGCCTTTAGTTGGGCCGTTAATGGGTCGAGTCTGTTTATCTACAGTTGGGCCAAGCCTAATGGGCATATTTCATTTGTGTAAGCACAATGTGTTTATTGGGTTCTAAATGGTAGCCCAAAGTGTTCGAGTTTGCTATCCAATAGTTCAAGTATCAAAATAGATATCACGTTTAAAAAAAATCAGGGTCTAAATTTAGGGTTGTTACAGTTTTCCTCTTTCAGGGCTTCGAGTTGAGCACTCTGGATCTTGTCAGGTAATCCAGTGTGAATAGTAAGTTGTAATGCTCGAACTCGTTTGGGTTTAGTGACCTTACGGCTTAGGGAATCGGCTACCACATTAACCTTACCCGGATAGTATCTGATTGCACAGTCATAGTCGTTTAAGAGTTCGACCAAACGACGCTGTCGCATGTTCCACTCTTTCTATTCAAGGATATGCTGAAGACTCTTGTGATCGGTGTAGATGGTGCATTTGGTACCGTACAAGTAATGTCTCCATATCTTTACTGCAAATACCACGACTTCCAACTCTAAGTCGTGAGTTGTGTAATCTTTCTCGTGGATTTTCAGTTGACGAGAAGTGTATGCGATCATTTTCTCGCGTTGCATCAGTACACAACTAAGACCTTGAATGGATGCATCGCAATATATCACAAAATCATCCTTTTTCTCCGGAAGAGATAGGATGACTGCAGAGTTTTAATAAATTGGAATGCTGACTCCTAGGTGTCACCCCAGTTATAGGGTTTACCCTTTTGAGTTATAGCAGTGAGGGGTTGGGCAATCATGGAAAATCTTTCGATGAATCGACGGTAATACCCTGCCAATCCCAGAAATTGTCGCAACTTCGTCGGGGTTGTCGGTGCCGCCCAATTACTGATGGATTCTATCTTGGATGAATCGACATGTATTCCGTTCTCATTGACTACATGTCCTAAAAATTGCACTTCACGAATCCAGAATTCGCACTTTGAAAGTTTTGCGCACAACTATTCTTGTTTTAGCCATTCCAAAATCCAACGCAGGTGTTCCTCATGTTCGTCCCTATTCTTGGAGTAGATGAGGATGTCATCGGTGAAGACGATGACAAACTGATCAAGGTAAGGTTTACACACATGGTTAATGAGGTCCATGAACACTGCGGGTGCATTGGTCAGTCTGAAAGGCATGACCATAAACTCGTAATGGCCGTACCTGGTTCTGAATGTAGTCTTAGAGATGTCATCGTCTCGGACTTTCAGTTGATGATAACCGGATCTAAGATCTATCTTGGAATAGAAGCTAGATCCTTGGAGTTGATCAAATAGATCATCAATGCGGGGTAGAGGATAACGATATTTGATCGTCACTCTGTTCAGCTCATGGTAGTCGATGCACATGCAGAAAGTCCCGTCATTCTTCTTGACAAACAGAACTAGAGCTCCCCATGGCGATGAGCTAGGTTGAATGAAACCTTTATCTAACAAATCTTGAAGTTGTGTGGATAGCTCTTGCAATTCACTAGGTGCAAGTCTATAGGGCACCAGCAATAGGCGCTGCTCCGGGTGCTAGATCAAGTTGGAATTCGTCTTAACGATGTGGTGGGAGACCGGATAAGTCTTCGGGAAATACTTCCGGATAATCACCAACGGTCAGAATGTCGTCAATCTTCCTCTCCTCGGGTAGCTGCTCGGTGGCGAGAGCCAGAATGGTAGTATGGCCTTTACGTAAGAACTTTTGCGTTCTCATGAAGGATATGGTGCCTATGACTGCACCTCTCCCTTTTGCCTTGGGCAGAAATATTTTCTCCACTCAAGAGAGGAAGGCAAACAATTTCTTCATGACAGATAACCCCTGCTTGATTCTTTAGATAACCAATCCATACCGACAATTACGTCGAAACTGCCAAGTGTGACTGGCATATGGTCAATGTAAATTTTATGACCAGTCAATCCTAGTTTACATCTCTTAAGGTTTTGAGTTGTTTCTATAGTGTACTAAATATCCAATAGAGTTGAAGTACGACTTTACCAGTAAATATTTTGTGAGGTACAATGAGACTTCTAGTGGGACTCGCGCTTATAAGGTAAGCATCGGTCAACGCAAAGGCTAAGAGAAGAGGTTCACATGAATGAAATTAAACTTTAATGAGATATAGATATCAGGAGTACAAGGGATAGGATGTCTGTTTAAGTAATCACGTCCAACTGATGGTTGGTTAGATTAAATCCCCGTTTTCTAATGGCATCGGAACAACGAGATCATTTTGTGAAGAGAGAAGTCTGTTTACGGGGTTGAATATCCGGGGGTATAAAACAAACTAGACCAAGGATTAGTCACAAGATAAGGTAATAGGGTCAAATGAAATTTATTGTTGGAGTGTAAGGAATAACGTGTTAGTTTAGAAAGAATTTCTCAAATTCTGCTTACATAGTTGGAGTCGATGGGTTTGCCATGCGGTTCTACTAGAGTTTCAACCGAGATGGTTTCATGGATCAAGTCTAGATGAGAGTCTTAAGTTCACTAAAATCAAATGATGGATCCTATGGATGATAGTTCAGTGTGTTCATAAATACCTTCAACATGATAGTCGCGTCCATCAACTTTTAAACAGGTTTAACGGTACCAACTAGTCATTGAGCGGGTCACGATAATTTCTACTGTCAATGGAAATATAAGTATGTAGATCACAGATTAGGACCATTTATCCACACACTAGGTTTCACCAGGACTTACATGCACCTCAAATTACTATTATGTGTGCACCCGTAATGATAATTTGTTTTGCATGCTCACCCTAGCTTCTCCTATCCTATGTCAAAATGTCCTTTAGTTTGTATTGCCGAGTACAGATTGTTTTCAGATACGATAAGTCATCGAGAGGCTTAGTCATCAACCATAAATTGATCAACTAGAACTCATATCAGGATGATTAATCGAAAATTGTTTGATCCGAGTATTCACTCAAGTTGAAATACACTACGATGGTCCAATCCAGCTAATTGTAGATGAGATCATGTACGCAAAATGTGACTTCGAGAAGTGAAACTAGTTCATGGATATGTGTTTCTGGAAGTGGCAAAGTAGCCGTCCTTCCAACTGAGTCAGGGTAGGGTTTGAGTATGCAATGAGCAAAGCGTTCTCAACCTTGTGGTCAATCTTTCTTCAACAGAATATCCACCAAAGCGCGAGCCCACGGCTCAAGAAAGTGATGACATCTACGTGTCAATGGATTCTACAATGATGCGTGCAACATTCTGCCTTCACACGACGTATCGTTGCAAGTGGGTACGATAGGGACTCGCCTCTGACGATCCCAACTCCCAAAGAGACATGTGCTACTGCTGAGTGTCGTCCATAACATGGACCTGAGAAAGCCCACCATACCCGACGTATGATGGTGGTGTGAGTGTCTCCTCCGATAGCTCCGTCTCACTGCCCTTGGACGGGAGTAGATGTTGTTCTGATGATTCCCCGAGTGTCACCACTGGAAATGATGATGCAATGCGAATGACTTGCCCCTCGTTAGCAGAGGGTGATATGAATGATGTCAACATGCCTGCAATGCAACGCATGTGTAGATGCTACGTGTAGCATGTATGAGTGTCTGTGTCGAGTAACTAATGTGTGTGGCTATAATCTAGTATGCAGTCCTAGTTCTCTATAACCAATGGCTCTGATACCAATCTGTCACACCCCCAAATTCCACTAACGGAGTTTTACCGTTTGGAAGGTGACACACCAAGATCTCAGTCATTAGTTACATCAAACGACACTATATGGGACTTAAAATGTCATAACACAAAAGTTCAGAGTTAATGCGGAAGCGTAAAAGTTAATATTAAATCAAAAGTAATTACACGCAACAAGCGTCAATCAATGTAAATAAGTAAACTGTTTAAAATGTTTAAAATGAATGATATGACAGTAGGACTCTATGCATGTCCTAAGTGTACAACCTGTGCCAAAGCAACCTGAGAAAATGTCAACACGAGGTTGGTGAGTTCACAGGTTTCAAGTTTGCAATAAGAGCGTTTTCCATATTATGTACATTCAATATGCATATCTATAGGTAGCTAGCCTATGTTCATGTCTTACTAAAGCGCTCGCAACCGAAGCTGACAATGTTTGTTTGTTTGCCTCCAGCCAGGTCTATCAACTCTGACTAATGTGTTAACGTCAATATTTCACCCGTTCGACCTCCAATCGAGTTAGCGCGACTAACGCGGGTGGGTTTGTCAAACCCAATAGTACTACCAAAATTACCTCGCTAATTCCATATTAACGGTCCGAAGTGTGTGAGGACTTTCATGATAGTGTGTTACGCTTAGTCTCAATAGTGATATCATATGAATTACAGTAATCAAAAGAGTTTGCGTGATGTTTTCTCCCCCAACGGGAAAACATGTAAAATAATGTTTGTTTGCGTACCTGTTTCTCCCCGCGGGAAAAACACCCCAAAATCGATTATGAGCAAACCCTAATTACGGGGTCACGATCAATTCGATGTTATTTGACTGAATTAGCATAGGGTTATCCATAAACGAAGTGTTGTTATTCTAATGGAGTGATTTAATTTGATTTAAACACGTTCAGAGGTGGGGTTCGATTAAACCAGTTGTATATGAGCCCTAGAATATGAACTTTGATCGATTTGATGTTATAAGGCTGAATTATCATAGGGTTTTCAATTAATGAATAAGAACGAAGCTACAGGTGTAAGAATTTACCAGATTCGTGGTTGAATTGAGTGTGATCGACTAAATCGGATGCCGGCTGTGACTGAATTGGTTTTGGACAACTCTGTTTCTTTCTCCGATCGAATTGACACGTGTAACAGCTTCTCTGGTGTTCGAATCAGGTGCGCAGGGTGTTATTTCATGGATTGGTGCATGACGGTGTATGAACATGAAGTCGACGGTTAAGGTTTGAATGCCTATAATTAGGTTTAAATTCGAATTAATTTAGGTGTTAAGGTGCTAATGATGGACGTTTATGATGTTTATCGTGTTTTCAGTTATTGATTCAAACGGAAATCCGTTGTAATTCACGAATTCAGGCTCAAGAATGCTTGGTTTGACTTTCAAAAGTCAATGGAAATTGAAATTGGGCAAATTACAGAATTGGTCCCAAAAGTTTCAAGTTCTAAAGTTTTGGAAAGAGCAGAACTACTCCCTGAAGTTTGGATTTGGTTAAGAATAAGTTTGTTTGACTTTCAAAAGTCAACAAGTATTAACTAAAGGCTAATTAAAAGATAGGTACTTCCGATTTCATGCATGTGAGTTTGAATGTAGGCAAGATTAGTCCCTGGAGTTTAAGATTTGTTAACTAGGTTAGATTTTAACAGGATTTGGTTAACGGGGTTAACCCTAAATTGTCGGATGTCACCTCATCCCCTAGTCGAAAGAATTTTCGTCCCGAAAATTAAAATAATAATTAAAAAAGAATCTGGTGTCACATCATACATCACCTTAATTTGATCTCGTTCGTCAATCAAAGCTTGATTGATGAATCTGTATTTCTGAATTTCATTTAAACAAGAGCTAGCACTACAAAGTTTAGAAATAACCTCAGCAGGTACAGCGGTGAGATCCTCAGCAGGCTCGATCATGACACACTTGCTTTTGTCCTCCATGTCTGCCATCAAGGCTTTGTCAGTAGCTTCCTCGGTGTTGGAGCACGTTTGTGTGACAAACGGAGTTGCAGAAAGGAAGAACAAAACTTTGATCGAGACTGCTAGGACAATGCTGTCATATGCAAAGCTTCCTGTAACTTTCTGGGCAGAAGCAGTAAATACAGCTTGTCATGTCTTGAACAAAGTTTTGGTGGTTAAAAGGCACAACAAAACTTGTTATGAGCTGATCAACAATCGACCACCAAATCTTGACTACCTGGTTCCATTTGGTAGTCCATGTTCCTTATTATTACAATACAAGGATCGCAAATCCAAATTTCATGCAAAAGCGGTAGAAGGCATCTTTCTTGGATATGTTGCCAACTCACCCTACAAGAGAGTGTACAATATAGGAACACGCTCAGTTGAAGAATGGTTCGAAGTGGATTGCAGTAAACACAACATTCCACCAGAACCTACCGGTCCAGCGTGGGGATTCGATTATGATGCTCTATTCAAGTCTTTCAACCTTCCTGATATATCTACCGAAGATGCCGCCCATTACAAATACTTTAATGGCGGTGATGACTCAAATTTCTCCACTCGTGCCACTGTACCAATTATAACTCTCGATTCTAGTGTTGCATCTGCATCTGGAACTCATGCAAGTGATGATGAGGATGTTGTTCATGTTGATGGAAATGACGCTCCAACTGATCCTAACACTCGTGTGGGAAATGAAGCTCTAGTTGATCCAATCAATATTGAATCATCTTCATCCGGTTCACAAGATATGGGGGAGTTAAGTACGAATCTTGATACAAATCTCTAGGAACCACAAGTACCAGAGACGAGAGTGCATAAGAATCATCCAATTGACAACATCATAGGTGATCCTCACGTCGATGTTCAAACTCGTCACAGGACCATTACCGAGAACACTAGCTTGTATGCTGAGATACTTGACCCTAGTATCATGGACACATGCTTACATGCTGCATTCGTGTCCTAATTGGAGCCGAAGAATATGAAAGAGGCTCTAGTTGAAAACTGCTGGATTGAGGCTATGCAAGATGAATTGTCTCAATTCCAAAAGTTGCATGTGTGGGATTTGGTTGACCTTCCAAGGGGTATGCATCCTATTGGAACCAGATGGGTGTTCAAATGCAAGATGAACGATCGACATGTTGTGGTGAAGAACAAAGCAAGGTTGGTTGTTCAGGGTTTTTATTAACAAGAGGGCCTGGATTACACTGATGTGTATGCCCCAGTTGCTAGAATTGAATCCATTCGACTGTTTTGGCTTATGCCTCCTTTGTAGGCTTCAAGGTCTATCAACTTGATGTGAAGAGTGCTTTCTTGTATGGAAAAGTTCATGAAGAGGTCTATGTCACTCAACCACCCGGCTTTGAAGACCCGCATAATATTAATAAAGTGTATAAACTGGATAAAGCATTTTATGGTCTTCATCAAGCACCTCGGGCATGGTATGAGACTTTATCAAAACATCTATTGTCCAATGGTCTCGATCATGGACAAATTGACTCAAACCTCTTCATACAAAAAGTAGGAGGTGATATTCTACTTGTATAAGTTTGCGTTGATGACATTATCTTTAGGTCTACAAATGAAGATATGTGTAGGGAATTCGAAAGGGTGATGAAGTCCAAGTTTGATATGAGCAATATGGGTGAACTGTCATTTTTCTTGGGTCTGCAAGTCAGTCAAAGGGAGGATGGCATTTATCTATATCAAACTAAGTACGTACAGGACAATTTGTCGAAATACAAAATGAATGATTGTAGTACTTATGGCACACCAATCCCAGTCAATCACGGTTTGCAACTAGATAAAGATGGAAAGGATGTATACTATAAATTGTACCTTGGGATGATCAGATCTCTTATGTATCTCACAGCTTCAATGCCCGACATAATGTTTGTTGTGTGCTTGTGCTCGAGGTTTCAGTCACAACTGAAGGAATCTCATATGATCGCTGTGAAGAGAATCTTCAAATACCTGAAAGGGAAACCTCGATTGAGTCTTTAGTACTCCATGCAGCAGTTATTTAACCTCAAAGCTTACAGTGACTCTGACTATGGCGGTTGTAATCTCGAGAGAAAATCAACCTCAGGTGGATGTCAATTCTTGGGAGATAGGCTAGTCTCCTGGCAGTGCAAGAAGCAGTCAACAGTTTTTGTATTAACATGTGAAGCAGAGTATATTGCTGCCGCAAGCTGTTGTTCTCAGATATTGTGGATCCATCAGTAATTGAGAGACTAGGGTTTAAACTACAATGGAACCCCCTTGTTCATTGACAACAATGCCACCATGTCCATCACAAACAACTCGGTGAAACATTCCAAAACTAAACACCTTGAGATTCGTCACCACTTCATCCGTGATTGTGCTGAAAAGCACTTGATCGAACTTGTAAAAGTTCACATGGATGAAAACTTTGCTAACCTTTTCACTAAGGCGTATGATCGGACTCGTTTTGAACATCTCGTCAACATGATAGGAATGTTCAATCAAGAGTGAAAACTTGTTTTTCAAATCAAAACATTTTCTTGGAAGTTAACTTTTATTTTCTTTTAATTTTGTATAGTTTGTATTTCTTTCAAATTATCTCAGAAAACCCAAACAAAATAGAAAACCAAGAAAATTTCAAAGTCATTTGAAGAAAAGAGGAAATGATAGCACATCAGTAATGATCTAAACGTCTTAGATTGCACATATGGGAAATGATTGCGTCATGCTTACTTGAGTGATTAAATTGTTTGACTTGTTAATCTGCATATTTACAAGTACTTTGAATTGTCAGTAGGCTATAAGCGTCTTTGAATCACTAGTAGTGTGGAAACTAAATCAATACTACAACTATGATTTGAACCCATGTTTGCTAGTGTGTGTGTAAAAGAATGTAAAAGTTCACTATCAGATATAGGATATAAGATTTTGGCAAGTATTTTCTTATGAGACCAGTTTTGGGTTAGGTCGTTAGCACAATTACCACGGTTCATTTCATTGCCCATACTCACAAGTATGCAATGAGAGATTGAATCAAGATATGTCTTGACATTAACCGTTGAGCATATATTCACCCTGGAATCATTCCTGATTCATTGAAATCAAATCCAGCTAAAAGTTGGATCCCCTTGCCTAAATCCTCAGACACCATATTCATTATCCTGAATCATATTTCCAATATTCAAAGAAGAAATCCTATGAAACCAAGACAAATGAATCACTCGATTCTGAATCTTATGATTCCTGATAATCCTTATGGATTCTGCTTGATTTATCTGTGCTAACTTATGTAACTTCATTCTGGAAATTTTGAAAATCATTGGGAAAATCTTAGATGCCTTGAGATAGTGCACATTTAACTTCAGATAGTATAACAGTGGGGTACACGTTGTATACTTATAATTATCACCTTAACACACAAGAACGTGATACTAAGGTGCTTATGGTTTCAAATCTTATAATATTGCCAACTTGAATTACTTGTTTATATTGCTTGTTACGTATGCAAAAGTAGTAATTCATGACATGATCCCATATTCTTTGATGTTTATATTGTATCAATTTTGTATCTAATAGCTTGATATGATCCTCTGCTCATGACTGTGACCAAAAAGAGGTTGTATGTATATACCTGTATATCTTTATTCAAGAAAAGATAAAAAAAAGGGATTTTAAGTTTATGAACAGTTCAAATTTTCTGTACAGTTTATCAAAAATTCAAGAAAAGCCAAAAGTATTTGTGTCTAACTTCCTTGATTTGTTTTTGAACCCTCTAGATTGAACTTTATATCAGGTTAGCTATTTGACTTAACAAATCTTCATAATTTGAGTTGAAATCTGAGCACACAAGGGTTTCTACGTACTTAACAAGTACGCAGGAATTAAACCTTACGACAGGAGTTAAGTCTAATGTACATGCTACGTATGCACTACCCTGTGTGTGGGGTATATATATGGGAGTTAGTCATTTTCATCAGTTCTATCACTTTCAAACGACTAACAATGTGCTATACCCACGACTCATTTTTCCTTAAAAATTTGTGTGTTTCCAAACGAGTTTTTCATCCCAATCTTAGTTTCATCTTCATCTAACTAACATTTGGTGAGATTCTCAGACGATTTCATCCACAAAATCACGTGTTTAGGACCGATTCTTGACCTTGAAAAGTTAGGGTTTTGATCATGATTTTTTAACCGATTTTGGATGATCTTGATGCAATTTAAGACCTAAAACTAATTATAAATCACTAATCGAAGCTCTATCTTCTATAATTCGTCCTTAACAACTCTTGATTTTGGTTTTTGACCACTTGGTTCCCGTGGGTTTACGTCGAAACAAAGTTAGGTCACGACTGATCGGTTGTAGCATGACATTGCTATTGGTGTTGGTTCCATAGGTCATAATCGAGCATTTCGACCTTGTGGTGACCTTAATCCATGGCAAAGACTCACTTCAAGTTCATTGTGTAATTGCTATATTCAGTCAGGTTCTTTCAATTCCAATGAATCTATTTGTTCTTATAGTGTTCATTTTGTGTTCTTGCAGTGATGGCTCGTGCATTTAAAAGTAGGTTCAACCTACTAGCTTTAACTCAACCTGAATGGAAGGGTGCTGCTCTACAATACCGGGAGATAATTGATTTTCTGAATCGTTCGAAGATAAGCTATGTTATCTCTGCGGATCCTATTGTCTCAAGACCTTATCTGGAGCAGTGTTGGGAGACAGCAGGTCATGATTGTACGGTAACCCCAAACATCATTAGGGCTACTGTAGCTGGTCATGATATTGCTATCTCTGAAGACACCATCAGAAGAGTCCTACAGTTCAGAGATCTAGCAACCGACCCAGTCACTTATCCTGACTACTTTGTGGATGGGTGCTGGAGGCAGCGAATGGGATATGTCAGTGCTAAAGATTATTCCTCATACAAGAAGATGTGGCTGCTAGATCAATGGAGGTACTTTGCCCTCTTCAAGGAAAGCAGGGAAGGATTCCATGGGTCATGACTTAGTAGTAGCCATGGTTGGACTTTCTCTAAACAAGGGCTACAACTTTTCGAAGTATATCTACAAGGCGATCACCGAACAGATTAATACTGCGGAAAGGTTTAGATTCCTGTTGTACCCCAGATTTGTGCAACTTCTGATCAATGATGCTTTGCCAAATCTACCGGCAATTGGGGAAAGACTTCAAGTCAAGAGAGTGGCAAAGAGAGTGTTCTCACAATTTCTAACGCCAGGCAGTGTAGCTCCTACCCCTGTGCATACTCCTCTCTTTAGCCACTTAATCAATGAAGCGTATGTGGCCCCTCCAGATCTAAGATGGTTTAGTGCAGAGTCAGAGCCTGAACTGAGTGAACACTCAGGTGAACAAGTAGAGGAGGAAGAAGAAGGCGATGAAGAATCTGGGAGTGATGATTCTAGTGGTGGTGGTGATGAAGAACTGGAAGGAGTAGATGGTGCTGAAGAGTCAGATTCTGAAGCCACTAAATCTTATTCGTCTGACTCTGATGATGCACCAGATCAATCACACCCCAGGAAGTTGACAAAGGTTTCCCTTCCCGAGTCATCTTCCAAAAGATAAAGACAAGAAAGTACTAGCAGCGAATATGAACCCGATTCTGATTCAGATGCTGAACTACAGAGACAAAGAAGAGAGAGAAGTGTAAAGCGACGGGGGATAGACCTATTGTACCTATCCTTAGATAGGCGTTGAGTACTGCATCAATCTCTATTTCAACTTCCAGCCCGTCACAGCAGCTATAGCAGCGGAGGGAGCCACATGTTACTATTGAGTTGGCTACCACAACTATCTCATAGGCGATGCCCGAGATTGTGTCCCTCCCGCTGCATTCTGTCCAACCAGTGATGGTATCGACTCCAATTCAAACTGAGTCGGTCACCATCACCCCAACCACTATCCCCAAAACCACCCTTTAACCACTCAGTGAACCATTCTCATTTGGTGACTTCACTCAGGGGTTCAACTTTGATGAAATCTTCACTTTTCCCCATCATACCGCTGAGGCCTCTACATCTAGGGATCCTGATCCTCGTGATGCTAGGATTGCTAACCTAGAGACTCAGGTAGCCGGTCTACTTGAAACGGTACGAAAGTCAAGGGATGAGTTTGACAAACAACAAGGTCAGATTAATTCTTTGATTGATGAAGTAGCTGCTCTAAGGAAAAGAGCATGAGGTGATGGTCAAGTTGGTGTGTGACTTGACCTACGCGCTTGTTGCTCAGGGGGAGAAGATAAATGAATTATTGAAGGAGAAGGAGATGCCATCCAAGCCTAGTGCTGATGAGGCATGTCACCTAGTCGATCTGACTAAGGATGATGACACAGACAAGGATCCTGAAGCCGGTCCTAGTGGAAGTAGTGAAAAACAAGCGCTAGCTATTGTTCCTATCTCTACTGTGCCTATGGCTGAGGGGGAGTCTGTTCAAGGTGATGCATCTGGTAGTGGAGGTGATAAAGGAAAGTCTCCGACTGATGTGATTTATGACCTATCTAATGAGGTTATACTTATGATAGAGCCAGACTATTCCAAGGAAACTCAGATCGATGCTCTCAGCAATCTTAAAGAAGGAGAGATTGAGTCTGACGATGACTGGGATGTGATGGTGGAGTTTCCTAAGGGAGAACTGAAGGAGTTTACGAGCTTAAGGATGGAGAGATTTTTGAGGCTCCAGCCTTTGAAGCCAATACTAACACAGGTTCAGTCGAGCCTGAATTCGTTGATGAGGCTAGTGGTGCAGCAACCTCGACTGAAGCCTCTCCCACCAAGCCCCAACCTGTTGATCCTGAAGCATGGAAGAGTAAATATCCTTGCGGATGGTTTACTAAGGATTAAGCTCCTGTATGGCAAAAGATATCCATAATAGACAAACATAGAGCTACACGTATGATCTTGTCTATCAAGTTCAATGACGACAAGAAGTTGTTCGCCATCAAAAGAGCTGGTGGGGTTCAGTACTTGAAACCCACAAGCGAGGCATTCAGCTCCCTGTTGAAGTCCAATCTGGTGAATCTTGCAAACCGTGACCCTTTTTGTAGGTCCTGAGCAAACCTAAAAACACAGATCTGCTGAGAAATCTTCAAAGAGTCTGGATCGAGAGGCGGAATCTCTAGATCCGGTATCACTCTCGAATTGGAAATGGTAGAGACGGGTGCGGAAATCACATACACGAACAAAAATATATAAAAATGAAAAAGAATAGATAATTGAAAGCATAAAACATATGATTCTTTGATTGAAATGAAAATAAAAGTTCATCATACACTAACAATTAGTCTCACCTCCCCCTGGGGTGGTGATTCCCTCTATAGACACATACACACCTAACAAGGTTTTCTAATATATATAGGAGAACCATGTGCCTTGTTTTCTAAGCCACCGCCTAATTGGCCTAAAAAACAGATATCGAAACTAGGTAGTTTCGATTGAACAAATTTTCAACCGAAACTACTAGTTTCGATACTGTAGTTTCGATTGAATAGCATCGGTCTCAATATTATACCCAACAATCTCCCCCTGGACTGATGCTATCAATTCTTGTCCGACTCTGTCTTTCGTCTTCAAGTGTAGACCCTCCTATCTTGTAGGCAATTGATAAAGGTTTGAATCCCAAATATTTAGGAGTAAATAACCCTCTTTCTACAAAGATTCTTGACATTCTCGAACACTTGATTAACTTGTGCCTTTTTTTTTTGAAAAGTGAACTGTGTATTTTCAAAAGAATTAATTACACGGATGGTCCATGTGGTTTACACGAATATCACTTTTGGCCTCTAGGAATGGGAAACTACATGTTTAGACCAATAGTTTGCACAAAAGTAACAAAGATGGTCCCTGGGTTAGATGTCCTTTAAGTTTATCCGTTAAGTGAGTGTAAAATGACCAAAATACCCCTTACATTAAAAAAAAGAAGGCACAAGTTGATCAAGTGTTCGAGAATGTCAAGAATCTTTGTAGAAAGATGGTTATTTACTACTAAATACCTGGGATTCAAACCTTTATCAATTGTCTACAAGATAGGAGGGTCTACACTTGAGAGGAAGAATCACAACGAAAGGCATTAGATCATCAGTCGATCTATGAACACGAATGTGACACCCAGTATTCCAGGTCAATACCCATAGTCAAACTACACAAAACGTAGGACGTCTTAATAATTAAAGATATTGAAGCGGGTATTAATTTCGGGTAATATACCGCGTTAAAATCAATCACATCATCATCATGATTGCTTTGCTTACACAACACTCAAGCATCATAATCATCATGATTATAACCAAGAGTGCAAGTAACTTAAATATCACATCACCATCATTATATCTTTGCTTATACTCCACTCCAACGTCAAGTCGTAATGATGATGACTTGTTGAGGTCTACACTCAACCCCTGTTTCATTAAATAATTATATATATATATGTATATGTATATATATATATATATATATATAAAATATCTGGGTATATAGATATATAAAGTTTAAACCATTAAAAAGTCATATCGAGTATTAGATCACGGGATCACCTACCGGGTATACACTACCTAAAAACCAATCAACTAATACATGGAATGATGACTCGTGATGTGACAAGACCCAAAACCCCACCCCATCCCCATTCATGGCCGAAATGTGGGGCCCACCCACATACCACCATCAAATCCATCATAACTCATCATTTTGTGTCATAAGGGCCATTCTCTTTTAAGTGCAGATCCATCCATGGGTCAATCCATCATATCAAACCATAACTAGTAATGATCTTGTTAAGTGGAACACTCAACCTCTTTCACTCTATATGCATATATACGGCTCACATACACACACATGCACACACCTCTTGCAATTCCAAGTAAAGATCAAGGTGATTCCAAGTGGTTATAAGGATTCAAGCCAACATTCTTCCATCAAATCCTTCTCCTTGCTTGCTTTAAGTGAGTCTCTTCATACTAAGTCTTGATTTTATTGATCCTACTAGTTGTTTTGTGTAGGAGATTCACCCAAAATAATGGACTGTTCAAAGAAAAAGTCACAATTTTATACAAACATGTTGCTGGCAGAATTTTTTAGCCAACTTTGGAGGGTCGTATCATAATCAAAACTAAACCAAAATGGACGATCCTTGAGTCAAAAATTAAGTTTAAAGAATCCTCTATCCAACCCAAGTGATTTCATGATTTTTGGTGGAGTTTTGATACCCGAAAAGATCGATACAAGAAAATTGGTACAACCTGAGTTTTTGGACAGAATTCTAAGGCCGACTTCATGTGGTCATAACTCACTCAAAAATGGTTGAAATGACTTGATTCCTTTTTCTAAAACTAGTATTTTGTGTTGGCATTACAACCCATATGTCCTATTATCAGAAAACTAATATTTTGACCCCCAACCGTCAAGATTTCCGAGACCTATTCGACAAAACCGAAGCTGTTAACCTATTTGTGTTATGATTTTTGTTTTAAACCCTTAAGCCCCGTTATAAATTATTGAGTTCGATAAATTGACTAAAAACACGACACAAGTTGACGTAAAAACCCGAATACATTACTAAAGGCTATTTTGATGTAAACGTTTTACCTTCCATACTATATATTGTTTTCAACCCCAACCATGAGGTGGTTGTGTAAACGTAAAGACACGTCTTGAGATACATAACTTATTTATATAAGTATATATATATATGTATATGATTGTCACAACTCGTCACTGACGGTCGTCATGTCAAAATTGTCGGAAATATAAACTAGTATTCGTGTCGAGTCTAATTGGGTGAATCGTATACACGATCAACTTAAACCTTAGAAACATTGTTTAGACCTTAAAGTGTCTTATTTTACCATAGGGCACGGTTAGGTCGGCTCACATATTCACGGACCTTGCTAGTTGCTACTTATTTTGCTAGGATTTCATCGAACACAAGGTGAGTTCATGGCCCCCTTTTAACTCTTTACTGTTTTATAAACATCGGGGGAGAAACATACTTACTTGTTATGTTTTGAAAACATGAATTACATTGCTTATACGTTTGACAATATGAACATTCTGGTTTAACTCTTTGTGAGTTTCGCTAATTCCCCTTTTTCTAAAGTTTTTGAAATGATTTGGGGTGGAAACATACTTGTAAAAGACTTTTGTATGTAAATGAATGAACTAATGATCTGACCGTATGTGTGTATTGAGGGAAAAGTAAAGCGCTTAAAGTCATCTGAATAAGTTAGTAACCATTAGATATTTTAGCCCGGGATTATATGGATAGTACTATTGGGGGTGACGCCTCCGGTCATGGTTAGTCGCGCTAACCAGGGGTCCAAATGGCCGAATGACCGCATATTGTCTTACTCGCAGAAAGGCGGGGGGAGGCACAGAATGTTGGGGTTTGGTTACGGTCTCGTACATTACATACTATTTTCTATTCCTTGCAAGCTTACAAATGGGGTCAATAGATCGGATTAGTATTCAGATTCATTGGTAATACATGCAAAAGAGTTCTGATCAGGTTAAAGTGATCAGGTTTAACAACAGAGTTTTGATCAGGTTAAAGTGATCAGGTTTAAACAAAAGAGTTTTGATCAGGTTAAAGTGATCAGGTTTAACAAAAGGGTTTTGATCGGAAAATGATCATGTGTAAACATTGGATTTATGACGGTTAAGTCATGGGCATGTTTTCAAAGGAAAACTAATTATTTTATGATGGCTAAGTCATGTATACGTTTTTGGGGAAAACTAACTGTACTAAATGAACAAACTCTGTGAACTCACCAACCTTTGTGTTGACACTTTCAAGTATGTTTCTCAGGTAACCTTTAGCCATGGCGCGGTTGGAATAGGTTAGCTATGTTGGAACAAGTCTTAGTAACCGAACAGGCGTAGATTATCAAGTCTCAAGTCGACCATTGAACTAGCAGGACTTAGATCATTGTATTTATCTAATTTTAGTAATCGTATGTGTAATCAAGTCTTAGAAATCACTATTACAGCTTCCGCTATCGTGTAATGAACCAATCGTTGCAACCTGTATTTATTTAATAAGTAAATAAATTTGGGGATGTGAGAGATTGGTATCAGAGCAATGGTTTTAGCGAATTAGGTTTCCTTAGTGACACCTAGGCTCTAACCGGACTCATTTAGGGACCAAGATTTCTAAGATTTGCATCACACTAAGAACACCCAAGACTTGAATATAGAAATTCCAACCACTGCCGAACAACTTGTGTAGACTATTAGTGTATGGACTTACACTAGGGTATCATTAGCTACACTAATACAATTACATGGCACATGTAATGAACACTTAAACACATACAACAATGTGGAAATAATAAACACTTACAACAAGTTACTGTTCGGATTACGAGTCAAGAATAACGGGTACTCAGCATACTGCAACCTTAGAAGATCGAGTTACGAGCTGAGCTTGGGCGACGACGGCAGCAACCGTCAGTTACCGATCTTGGTATCACAACAGGCTGAACCCGTACTAGAATCTGTACCTATACCTGCACCACACCGACAACTACTCTAGTCGTGGAGGCAACTTTCTTTCTGACGTATGTGCAGTATAAAAACTCTAATTCAAGAGTTGCCGGATCGAACGAATAGACTTTCGCCATGAGATGTGGAAGACGAGATTGCCCGGACCGATGGGAATCCAAGGTGGATAAGCAGGACTAAACGGGGGAGAACTCCATGGGTCAGGAGACCCAGACATTCATCAGGATCATTCGGATCCATACGTACATACATACTTGGAGCATGAGTTGCTCGACACTAATTTGAGGATCTCTGCCCTACACATAGTGCCTGACTTCCATACACATTTTATTCTTGAGAGACACTGGTGGTGCCTCTCTACCGTTAACCCCATCCGGTAACAGCCAGATTCGGCAGACTCATGGGTATTGGTACACATAATCAAGAGTAATCCGATAGAACAAATACACACTCCTGCACAAGTGTGCAAACACGATCTAATGAACATTTCAAATCTCATTGATTTAAAAGTTGGGGATAGAAGGAACACTATAGGGATCATGCAAAGTAAATTATCATTACGGGTGCACATGTAATCATAATTTGCAGCACATGGGAACTTTAGTGAGTCTTGCTGTCTAATCTAATGATCAACCCATGTTCTCAGTCACTTGATTAAGGATTGGATCTTAACAAATCAGACTTCTCAAATAGGTGTCCACAAAGTATTCTCCTAGTTCGGGAGGAACGAGAGAAATTCAAATTGAATTCAACCAATCCTTAGTGAATCTTGAACGACGAAGGATTTCGCACATTCATTCTTTGAAATTCTACTTGTCAGGAATTCTTCAAATTGAGCATTACCACAACTAACACTTACAATAATTGCACAATTATTATGGGAGATTATAAAGTAATCTCAGGATCCATCATACAGTTCAATCTCACAATAGCTTGGAAGTTACGCCAAGAGTGCTATGCACTAACTTCGGTGATGGGGTAGAAAATTTATGTTGACCCGCATACACATAGCACCGATGGGGTATTGTGGAAGCTCGACATGAGACAAGTAGGTAATCTAAAATTTTAGAATATTGGACAAACAAGGTTGTTCTCACAACCATTGACATTCAGTACACCTTTAAGTCCGACTATTCTCCCGGTGATGATTAGGTCGGGGATGATGCTCAAGCGAATGCCAAAGAAACCTAAGTGTGGACTGATGACTATTGTCGCGCTAACAGAAAAACGACATACAAAACTTTTGAAGGTTTCCCAAATGCGGAATTTCTTGCTAATCTCATTAGCTCATGATATGCATAAGGGACGTAAGCATGAGTTGTTCAATATACACCACTGTCCATAAAGATTTGAGAAGGATAGTTTGATACCCTTTGTACCCGCACTTTCCCAAAGATCATCTTGTTGAATGGATCCCAGAATTCAGCCTAGAGGAGAGGCGTGATCACATCTTTCGCTCTTAATTTTCTATAATTAGGAAGCTCTAGATCATCTATTGTTAAGAAATGACCTTTTAACGCAGGCTCAGTAAGAATACAAAGTTTTCAATGTTGAACACTCATTACCTCAATTTTATCCTTGTGCTAAGGATTTTGAGGCTATAACCTAGACAAGTGGAATACGTAACAGTAAGTCACCAAAGCACCATTCAAACACTAAGGAAGTGCATACACACTGTATGACTAATAGTCGGCTATCAACCCTTTCTGCCAACTTAATGGGTTGACAAACCCATAGCCCATTTTGGGGAAGCGCTAATTCGATGAGACCATACTCACAGTATCACTGTTCATTTCCTCACCTAGACGAAATGTGAATATTCCAAACAAACATAGAACTTTGTATGACGTACATACTTCGAGAGTATGGTCATCAAGCCATGAGTTTGCATATCAGGACGTTACAACCCAAAGGATGGTCTGCCTCAGAAACGTGGTACGAGCAAAGGGGTAAAGTGGTGATTAGACTCGAAGTTCACAAATAAGAGCTCCCAAGGAACATCAAATCTTAGCTCCATGAAGGCACATGGAGAGGAAAATCCTAGAAAACATGAAACCTGAAATAAGAGAAAGGTCTTAGTCCAGGAAAATGCTTTCGAAAAGCATAAGAGGGACAAACAAAAAGTTTCATTTTCGTATTATTTCATTACTACCCAATATTCAACTAAAACCTGGACACCTCGCCGAGTAATTCTTTCCTAAGATCTATAGTGCGTAGACGAATAAAGGGTATGTGTCAACATACGCTCAAGATTCGCAGGCACCATTCCTTTCATTACCAGGAATGAGCATCACATAACCCTACCATATTGAGGGTAATCAAATAAAGGGGTTCTTGCACGTTTAATATTGTTAGTCGGAGAAGTATTCGCTTTGCTTTCGAATACCGACTACCAAGTAAATGGAATCAAACAATTGAAACCTAAGTTGGATGATACAGATAGAATTTGGGTACCAGGTATCGGTAGCCTATGTGGAAGGTTATGGATGAAGTCCATAAGCCCAAGTACTCCATTCATCCATAATCGAATAAAACGTATAAGGATCCCGAGTAACTCCATTATGTGGCAAAACATGAAAGGAGAAATTGTTATTTATGTTGGGAGATACCCGACAGTAAAAGCAGAATGTTAGGAATCACCTGAGTGAACGTAAAAACCACAGATTCCTCAATGGAAATGGGAGGAGAATTCCATAGGTTTCATTACAAATCTACCCAGAACACCTAGCGGCTATGATACTATATGGGTAATCGTTAGTCGTTTGACGAAATCCGCTCACTCCCTACCAATAAAGGAGACAGATAAAAGTAAGAAGCGTGCGAGGATAAATATTAAGGAAATTAAGGCTAGGCATGGTATGCCAATTTCCATTTTCTCTAATAGGGACAGTCAAATCATGTCAAGAACCTGGCAGTCAACCTTGGGCACACGCCTTGACGTGAGCACTACATATCATCCCCAGATGAACAGTCAAGGTAAAAGGACCATCCAACTTTAAAAGATGTGCTCCGTGCGTGTGTAATCGATTTCGGAGGAAATTGGGATACTCACCACCGTTGGCTGGGTTTTCATATAATAAAAACTACCATACCAGCAGTAAAGCCACTCCATTGACGCTTTGTATGGTTGTAAGTGTCGCTCATCGCTATGTTGGGTAGAGGTTGACGAAAAGCATTTGACTGGTCCTGATATTGGCTAGGAAACCATTGAAAAGATCGTCGAAATCAAAGATCGTCTGAAAGCCACTCAATGCAGACGAAAGAGAGTTGTGCTAGCAACAGACGAAAGCCATTAGAATTCCAAATTGGAGACCGAGCCTTGTTAAAGGTCTCACCTTGGAAAGGAGTTTCCAGGTGTGGCAACTGTAGCAAACATAACCATAAATACATCAGATCGTTAGATATACGGGCTAGGGTTGGCCCAGTAACCTACAAGCTTATGTTGTCACGTGGAATTAAGAAATATATAAGATTTGTTTCATGTATCAAATCTCAAGAAGTATTTATCAGACGAAACGTTAATCATACTGTCTGGTGAGATTCACATAGATGACAACCTACACCCTGTCAAGGAACATACTGAAATCACTGGCTAAAAGGTCCAGGGAACAGGGTGTAATCGTATTGAATTGGTTAAGGTACGTTAGGACTCGAAGCGTGACCCTAAGGATACACGGGAACACGAAGATCGAATGAAAAATCGAGTAGCGGACCTTGTTCACGAAAATACCAATTCAATATAACATCACCTGAATTTTGGGACGAAATTCTCTCTAACGTGGGGAGAATGTGACACCTAGTATTCCAGGTCAATACCCATAGTCAAACTCCACAAAACGTAGGACGTCTTAATAATTAAAGATATTGAAGCGGGTATTAATTTCGGGTAATATACCGCGTTAAAATCAATCACATCATCATCATGATTGCTTTGCTTACACAACACTCAAGCATCATAATCATCATGATTATAACAAAGAGTGCAAGCAACTTAAATATCACATCACCATCATTATATCTTTCCTTATACTCCACTCCAACGTCAAGTCGTAATGATGATGACTTGTTGAGGTCTACACTCAACCCCCGTTTCATTAAATAATTATATATATGTGTATATGTATATGTATATATATATATAAAATATCTAGGTATATAGATATATAAAGTTTAAACCATTAAAAAGTCATATCGAGTATTAGATCACGGGATCACCTACCGGGTATACACTACCTAAAAACCCATCAACTAATACATGGAATGATGACTCGTAATTTGACAAGACCCAACCCCCCACCCCATCCCCAATCATGGCCGAAATGTGGGGCCCACCCACATACCACCATCAAATCCATCATAACTCATCATTTTGTGTCATAAGGGCCATTCTCTTTTAAGTGTAGATCCATCCATGGGTCAATCCATCATATCAAACCATAACTAGTAATGATCTTGTTAAGTGGAACACTCAACCTCTTTCACTCTATATGCATATATATGGCTCACATACACACACATGCACACACCTCTTGCAATTCCAAGTAAAGATCAAGGTGATTCCAAGTGGTTATAAGGATTCAAGCCAACATTCTTCCATCAAATCCTTCTCCTTGCTTGCTTTAAGTGAGTCTCTTCATACTAAGTCTTGATTTTATTAATCCTACTAGTTGTTTTGTGTAGGAGATTCACCCAAATAATGGACTGTTCAAAGAAAAAGTCACAATTTTATACAAACATGTTGCTGGCAGAATTTTTAGCCAACTTTGGAGGGTCGTATCATAATCAAAACTAAACCAAAATGGACGATTCTTGAGTCAAAAATTAAGTTTAAAGAATCCTCTATCCAACCCAAGTGATTTCGTGATTTTTGGTGGAGTTTTGATACCCGACAAGATCGATACAAGAAAATTGGTACAACCTGAGTTTTTGGACAGAATTCTAAGGCCGACTTCATGGGGTCATAACTCACTCAAAAATGGTTCAAATGACTTGATTCCTTTTTCTAAAACTAGTATTTTGTGTTGGCATTACAACCCATATGTCCTATTATCATAAAACTAACATTTTGACCCCCAACCGTCAAGATTTCCGAGACCTATCCGACAAAACCGAAGCTGTTAACCTATTTGTGTTATGATTTTTGTTTGAAACCCTTAAGCCCCGTTATAAATTATGATCAATACATTTCTATGGAGTCAATACACTTAGTTGAGTGTGGTAAAAGTTTCATAAATTATTGAGTTCGGTAAATTGGCTAAAAACACGACACAAGTTGACGTAAAAACCCGAATACATTACTAAAGGCTATTTTGATGTAAACGTTTTACCTTCCATACTATATATTGTTTTCAACCCCAACCATGAGGTGGTTGTGTAAACGTAAAGACACGTCTTGAGATACATAACTTATTTATATAAGTATATATATATGTATATGATTGTCTCAACTCGTCACTGACGGTCGTCATGTCAAAACTGTCGGAAATATAAACTAGTATTCGTGTCGAGTCTAATTGGGTGAATCGTATACACGATCAACTTAAACCTTAGAAACATTGTTTAGACCTTAAAGTGTCTTATTTTACCATAGGGCACGGTTAGGTCGGCTCACATATTCACGGACCTTGATAGTTGCTACTTATTTTGCTAGGATTTCATCGAACACAAGGTGAGTTCATGGCCCCCTTTTAACTCTTTACTGCTTTATAAACATTGGGGGAGAAACATACTTACTTGTTATGTTTTGAAAACATGAATTACATTGCTTATACGTTTGACAATATGAACATTCTGGTTTAACTCTTTGTGAGTTTCACTAATTCCCATTTTTCTAAAGTTTTTGAAATGATTTGGGGTGGAAACGTACTTGTAAAAGACTTTTGTATGTAAATGAATGAACTAATGATCTGACCGTATGTGTGTATTGAGGGAAAAGTAAAGCGCTTAAAGTCCTCTGAATAAGTTAGTAACCATTAGCTATTTTAGCCCGGGATTATATGGATAGTACTATTGGGGGTGACGCCTCCGGTCATGGTTAGTCGCGCTAACCAGGGGTCCAAATGGCCGAATGACCGCATATTGTCATACTCGCAGAAAGGCGGGGGGAGGCACAGAATGTTTGGGTTTGGTTACGGTCTCGTACATTACATACTATTTTGTATTCCTTGCAAGCTTACAAATGGGGTCAATAGATCAGATTAGTATTCAGATTCATTGGTAATACATGCAAAAGAGTTCTGATCAGGTTAAAGTGATCAGGTTTAACAAAGAGTTCTGATCAGGTTAAAGTGATCAGGTTTAACAAAAGAGTTCTGATCAGGTTAAAGTGATCAGGTTTAACAAAAGAGTTCTGATCAGGTTAAAGTGATCAGGTTTAAACAAAAGAGTTTTGATCAGGTTAAAGTGATCAGGTTTAAACAAAAGAGTTCTGATCAGGTTAAAGTGATCAGGTTTAACAAAAGAGTTCTGATCAGGTTTAAACAAAAGAGTTCTGATCAGGTTATAGTGATCAGGTTTAACAAAAGAGTTTTGATCAGGTTAAAGTGATCAGGTTTAAACAAAAGAGTTCTGATCAGGTTAAAGTGATCAGGTTTAACAACAAAGTTTTGATCAGGTTAAAGTGATCAGGTTTAAACAAAAGAGTTCTGATCAGGTTAAAGTGATCAGGTTTAACAAAAGGGTTTTGATCGGAAAATGATCATGTTTAAACATTGGATTTATGACGGTTAAGTCATGGGCATATTTTCAAAGGAAAACTAATTATTTTATGACGGCTAAGTCACGTATACGTTTTCAGGGAAAACTAACTGTACTAAATGAACAAATTCTGTGAACTCACCAACCTTTGTGTTGACACTTTCAAGTATGTTTCTCAGGTAACCTTTAGCCATGGCGCGGTTGGAATAGGCTAGCTATGTTAGAAAAAGTCTTAGTAACCGAACGGGCATAGATTATCAAGTCTCAAGTCGACCATTGAACTAGCATGACTTAGATCATTGTATTTATTTAGTTTTAGTAATCGTATGTGTAATCAAGTCTTAGAAATCACTATTACAGCTTTCGCTATCGTGTAATGAACCAATCGTTGCAACCTGTATTTATTTAATAAGTAAATAAATTTGGGAGTGTGACAACTAAAGGCACAGTCGGACAAGAATTGATTGCATCAGTCTAGGGGGAGATTGTTGGGTATAATATTGAGACTGATGCTATTCAATCGAAACTACCTAGTTTCGATACCTGTTTTTAGGCGCATTTGGCGGTGGCTTGGAAAACAAGGCACATGGTTCTCCTATATATATTAGAAAACCTGTTAGGTGTGTGTGTGTGTGTGTCCGTAGAGGGAATCACCACCCCAGGGGGAGCTCACCCTGGGGTGAGACTAATTGTTAGTGTATGATGAACTTTTATTTTCATTTCAATCAAAGAATCATAGGTTTATGCTTTCAATTATCTTTTCTTTTTCACTTTTATATAATTCTGTTCGTGTATGTGATTTTCGCACCCGTCTCTACCATTTCTGATTCAAGAGTGATACCGGAACCAGAGATTACGCCTCTCGATCCGGACTGTTTGAAGATTTCTCCGCAGATCTGTGTTTCCAGGTCTGCTCAGGACCTACACCTTGGTAAGATCCAAGGTTTAAATCTGTTAGGACATAGATGTGTGAGAAAAGCTTGTAATAGTTTAGATCTTTACGTCTTTATGTTTTTGTAATGTTTTGTAAAAGTTCTAAGTGTTTTGTGTAAGTTCTGCTAGAGGCGAACTTAACAAGTTCGCCTAGTTCAAGGTGAGGCGAACTTACTAAGTTAGCTCTGTAGCAGAATGGTGATCTATAAATAGGAGTTTACATGTTCAGTTTTGTATGCATTTTAGAATTAATATCCAAGTTCTGTTACTCTGTGTTTGATGATATAGAAGAGAAGATTATTTACATTGTCATTGTTTCTACTGTCTCGTATATACAATCAATGATACGGTTGGATTCTGCACTCCGTGTTATTGATACGTCACGTATCGAGTTTGATCTATAGAGGAGTCATGTGGACCTACAAGTGGTATCATAGCTTACGCTCGTGATTTGTGATTTTTTTGTGACGATATGTGTATGAATTGACAACAAAATAGTTGAATTTTGCATAATCTTCATTTTCAGAAGGTTAGTGAATAGCTGGAAGAAAGTTTTACTTGTTTCTCCTTCACTACCTGCTCAGAAAGAACATTATGTGAAAAAAGAGAGGTGTGTTTGTAGAATAATAAGTTAGTTTTATGATGAAGAGGTCAAATTGTTTGCATAAAAAAAGATCAGACGGTGTTCAATATCTGAAGCCAAGGATCAAATATTTCAATACCTTACCTAGGTGTGAAATGAATGGTCTAGCCACTAATAAACATATCAAAGTTTGGTCTAGCTGATGTGATAGCCAAACTTATTAGTAAAGAAGGAGGATCTGGTGATTATCAGAAGTTGAAACCTTAGAAAGGAAAGAGGGTGAAGATAGTGGATCCCAGTACTGGTGTGATTACTTGGAAATACAAGTTTAAACCAGTTAAAGTTGTTCAAACGATTCTTTTAAGGAAAATACCATAGGATTTTGTGGGAAACATGAAATGGTGGTATGTAGATGTGAATACTAGGGAAGCAAGTATTGAAGATAAGGATAATAAGGTCATAATAAGTTTCTACGATGCTATGGCCCTTATTAACTTTTCAAAGAAAGACCAGCGGACTCTAACGAAGAATGAGATCATGTTTACAAGACAATGGAGTGAGCAGGGACTGCAATACAAAAGAGTTTTGGAGATCTGTTACAAGTATGGTGTATGTGCAGGGAGCAAGTTACCAGAAAATTGGAAGAGCTCATCATGAAGACTAAAGACTGAAGATCAAGCTATTGTCAAGGGGAGTCTGTTAGGACATAGATGTGTGACAAAAGCGTGTAATAGTTGATCTTTATGTCTTTATATTTTTGTAATGTTTTGTAAAAGTTCTAAGTGTTTTGTGTAAGTTTTGCTAAGTTCGCCTAGTTCAAGGTGAGGCGAACTTACTAAGTTCGCCTATAGCAAAATTGTGATCTATAAATGGGAGTTTACATGTTCAGTTTTGTATGCGTTTTAGAACCGATATCCAAGTTCTGTAAACTCTGTGTTTGATGATATAGAAGAGAAGATTATTTACATTGTCATTGTTTCTACTGTCTCGTATACACAATCAGTGATACGGTTGGATTCCGCACTCCGTGTTATTGATACTTCACGTCTCGAGTTTGATCTATAGAGGAGTCATGTGGACCTACAAAATCTCTTGCAAATGATAATAAGGGTGATAAAATCCCCAAGGCATAAGGATGAAGAGGTATAGTTGACTTAAATATGATTAAGTGTAAGGATCAAACAAGAGGTTTGGACTTGTGTGTTAAATTAAAATAGTGAAGCGAATGATGTTTAGGTGGTATTCATTTGGGGCATAACTCGATGAATACTGTGGCAAATCAAAGTGATCTGAGTTCATATATTTTCAAGAAGACATGTTTTAGCCTATAGGTGAATACTCACTTCAGGAATTCCTAGGAAAGCATACGGATCCTTTGGTTGATTTGAATTTATATGAAATGCTTTCCTAGACAAAAGACCCAAAGTACAGGCATTCACCCTTCCAGATTGCACATGTTCTCTACTGATTTTCAGAACTCAAAACTTTGACGGGATTTTAAATTTTAATAGGCATTGGGCATACGAGTTCGAATCTTTCCATAAGTGATTAGTGAAGATGTGTAAAGATGAAAGTGCATAAGTGTATGGCAAAATTTAAGATGGCATTTAGTGGTATTAAAGAGGTATTGTGTAGATAATTTAATAATGTAGCAAGTAAGGTATCACAAGGGTAGTATGTAGGTTATCAAGTAACATAGTACATAAGTTAATTCATATCGTATCATGCAATGTAATACAATAGATAGTATGTAGGATAATGTGACAATCGACAATTTCAAGTCAATACCCGTCCCCGTCTCAGTCATAATTTGCATACATAATATACGTGTTAGACTTGATTATAAATAATTAAGGTCTTTTCACATCTAGCAAAGTCCATTCATAACATTTCATGCATCGGTAATTTGATAAATTACCGGGCCATACGCAGTATAACTGGCACGCACGAACGTTGGTGATAATTAATATTTATATTTTAATAAATATTTTTAGTTGTTACAACACTATTTTTAGAACTTAAATATATATGTGCATCTATTTATGTCAACTTAGTATTTAAACGCGCGTTTCTAACGCTTCACCGACATATTTTATTTTAACGCGCTTATTCACTATATTAATTTATTAAACTTATAGTTATATGTTAGTAAACCATTGAATATATAATGTATAATTTTACTAAGCTTGGTTTTGATAAAATCACTATTTTATAACGTGTTTGATTTATACCCACTACTACCGATTACACGTTTTAAACTACAAAAACCCCCTTGTCCTTATTAACCCATATAAAAAAATAATAAAGTTCATTTTCCTTTTGTTGGTTAGACGATAAAGTAGGACACAAATGGGATTGTGTGTTGGTTTTACCAACATCAACTTGCTTTATTTTTCTTGTTGAGATAATATCTTTTACAACTTACACACAAGACTATCACCATTTAGTATCTAGTCTTATCACCCCATATTTCCCCTCTTTTTCGGTCAAAAGAACATACACACTTCACATCTCATAGCTTTTGACTTCTACCCCAAACCCAAGAGTTTTCATTTTTATGATTAATCAATCCATGAATCTAAACCCAACAACTTGACTCATGCATATTTTTGGCTTTAAAGCCTTCCCCCTGTTAACCGAAAATTGGAGCCACACATACACTTCCAAGTCTTGAACCTTAACACCCCACTTATGTTATACACCCATTTCTTCCTCACAAGAATTCAAACGATCACACTCTCCTCTTTATCTCTTAGTTACAGCTCCAAGTATCCAACCACAATTTCCATTTTCCATTTCTAGTTCAAGCATTCAAGGGTGTTCAAGTCTATCTTTGGTGAATAACAAGTTGTCTCTTGGTGTCTCGCAAGCAACCTACTCCATCCCCACCTTCTTCCTTGCTTGCTTCTAGTGAGAAATTCTTCGAATCATTTATATTTTGCTCTTGTTTTATATTTTTCTACACGTGTTATGTACCAAACTTCACTCACAAAAATCCATTTTATTAAAACCTGGATTTTCTATAAAATGACCACATGAGACTTATTTTTGTGTAAAAATGGTTATAATAACTTTATGGCTTCTGAACAAAAATAAAGTCTATATTCTGAATATATATCAAGTGAGTTTACCTTGTCTATGGAAATCTTGTAGTATTTAACATGTGGTATTATGAACATTTAGTTTCTTATAAGTTTATATTTTCTTCGTTAAGTTATGTCAAAAATTATAAAAGTTATATTATTACTACTTGGTTGTTAGTATTTTAATAGTTCATATGATTATTATTATGTTTTCTTTTCGAAAATGTATATATATTAAGATTTATGTTTCTATAAAAAGATAATGGAAAAACTTATTTATGTTAAAGTCCATCTTTTTTAAATATATAAATATTTGAAAAGAAAGACTAGATCTTAAATTATATATATGTCTTTATAAATATATACTTGTATATATTTTGGTAGTGAAAACGAAAATCGACAGTTTATTTTGATGTTATATTCCTAAAAGTTATATTTTGTAGAAAATAATACAAATATTATTTTTACCTAAAATATGTACTATTTCAAAAATATTACTTTAAATAAATATACGATATATTTATCTACCGTTCACATCGAGTTACGACTGGGGTCGAGTCAAACTTGATTTTGAAACTCGAACTCTAAGTTGACACCGAGTTATTTGTAGACATTGACACACTTGAGCGAGTATGACTTATATTTATTTTATATAAATATATATTTTTGGATAACAAATACATATCACCAACGGGTCGCCGAGTCAAATGTTTTAAACCAAAACTTACACGTAACGCAACGAGTTGGGTGAAACTGTTACATGACCAACTTGCATGAAGAATCATTACTTAGACCTTAAGGTGTCTTGTATATTCTAGGGTATGCGTAAGTCAGTTTACGCACAGACTTTTGCTACTTACACGTTTCCAGTACTCACGCATCAAGTGAGTCTCACGGCCCCATTTTACTTATTTTCCTTTTGGGGGAGAATACATGCATACTTATTGTTTTCATTGGACACAATTTCACTTACATGATTTCACATATTACATAAGCGGTTTCATATCGTATTAGGTCCTCTAATAATTGGACTGTTAGTTTTTTTCCACAAAGGGAGGTAATCATGGACAGTACTATTTGGGTCTGACAACCCTCACCCGCGTTAGTCGCGCTAACTTTGATTGGAGGTCAAAACGGGTGCATCATTGACCTAATCACCCCATGTTTACGATAGGCATGGTAGAGGCATTTCATTACATTACAGTATAGCTTCGGTTTCGGTGTGCTTATGGTAATATTGTAGCATTGTATGTACAACAATCAAATCATTAAAAGTTTTGTGGTCCATTACAACGATTTATTTTACATTTAAACCTGTGAACTCACCAACTTTATTGTTGACTCGTTTAAGCATGTTTTCTCAGGTCGTTAAGCTTGCACGGGATTAGGGTGCACATCATGCATGAAGTCTTTTGATGTTCCTATGACAATGAACTTTTGCTTGTCTTTTGTTTGACATTGTATTTTCAAAACAGTTTATTTTCCTTCCGCATTTACTTTCCGCATTAAACTCTGTAAAACAATGTCATATTTGGGAATGACTTTTAATGCATGATTTTCAAAACCATATAGAGGTCGTTCTATGTAATTAGTGATGATGATCCATGACCGTCGCGCCACACGGGAAATCGCCGTGGTTGGGGTGTGACAGATTGGTATCAGAGCCATTGGTTATAGCAAACTAAGTTGCATTTAGTGGACTTAGACTATAACAGTGGTCTCGTAACATTTACATTACCTCATATACACATTGCATACTAATGTTACATAGTATTTTGAATATTGCCTTGTCACAAATATGTACTCAGTAGACCCCATCGTTATATACGCTTCTGGCAAGAATTACAGACCTGCGACCCGACCACCGCCGCCGGCTGGGACACCACCAACATCACGACCTACACCCGCACCAGAGGAAACCTACGAGACCGACACAGAGGAGGAATCCGGAGGAAATATGACTTCCGTGAGGAAGTGGACATGGATGCCACACACCCTCAACAGGTGGCTGGATGAGGATGGCTTACCCTCTATCCACGAGACGGGCGAGTCGTATGAGGAGCCCCGTTCCCTACCTTGGACCAATGAGCCAGTCGAGCACACCGTGCCCAAACTAGTGGCACAAGGTGCTCGCCACAATATGGAGATTCACTCACTATAGGACCACATAGAGAGACTAAGAGGCCTTCACATGGAGTCATGTTGGAACTCGCATGTTCAGAATTTAGGTTTGGATGTCGCCAATGTGATACCGTGGGAGGAATTCAAGGAGATGCTGAGAGAAGAATATTGTCCCCTTACTGAACTATAGAAACTAGAACAAGAGTTTTGGAAACTGACCATAGAAGGTGCTCATGTGGACACCTACACCAAATTTCATGACAATACATGATTGTGTCCACACATGGTTAAACCTAAATTCAAAAGGATTGAAAGGTATCTCTGTGGTCTAGCACCTCAAATTCAAAAATGGTGACTTCTGCTAAATCCTCTACCATCCAGAATGCGGTAAAACTTGCTCACTGATGCGCTTGTTTTAATATAAAAATATAAGTATGTAAGTCCCACTCAGAATGGATCTTCGAATAACAAACACTCGATATCAAACTCTCACAATCACTAGGCGGAAACTAGTAATCGTGGTGATTCAAGAACACAGAGATTCAATGTAATACTCTTGTATTGATCAAAGGAATTACAGAGAAAAACACACACACAACCGCTAAAATCACACAGTTCTATCACTTGTCTAACTCACGTGTAACATAATAATGATGCGCATTTATCTATTTGTGACAATCCGGACTTTCGAGTTAACTCTGTTAGCACAACTTGGTTAGTCAAGCTATCTTTTAAACCAGTTAAACCAGTTAACACTGTTAGCACAACTCAGTTAGTTCAGTTAGAATTCTTAGGGGCTAAATCTGCCTTATCCCTAATCTAAATTCATGAAATCACAGGGACTGAATATGTAATTAACACAATTCTGATTTAGTTGACTTTTAAAGGTCAACCCGTATGTTTTTGAGCCTATTCGCAAGCCATAACCGATTTCAGTTGGGAATTATAACTGAGATACACATTCAGGTCATTAACGTTCATCATTAGGACAATTAACATCGACATTACTGCGAATTAAACCTAATAATGAGAATAAAACTCATCACCGTCGAGAACCTCTTCATCTCGATCGAATTCGATCAATTTAAGTTATCATCCCCGCAATCAACTACCTGCGCACCTAAATCGACTTCCTCGGAACTTTTTACACCATCTAATTGGGTCGGAGATGAAGCTGTGATCGCCGGAGGTCGAAACTGTCAAAGTCGGAACCCATTTACTCGATCACCTTCAATTAGACATTCATTCTGGTAATCAACCATATCCATAACTTCGTTTTCATTCTTATATGGAAAGCCATATGGTAATTAGGGCTTAAAACACCGAATCAATCACAAACCAATTCTAGGGTTCATCCCATATCCGATTTAATTGAAATACGGTCTAGACTTGATCTCAATGCAATTAATTCATATGGATGGCTTCGAAATCATCAAATCTTTGAAAGCCCTAAGCTAATTTAAGCGTATAACATCGAATTGTTCATAATCCGTAAACTAGGGTTCATGTATAAAACGTTTTGGGGCTTTTTATCTTAAACACAATCTCAATCAAATTAAATCATATCATTGGATTCGAAATGTCATGTTTAGTAAAAGCCCTATGTTTTCGTTCAGTTTTAACATCGAATTCGATCAATTTGATTTTGGGTTCATGAACTAGGGTTTCGTTTTTAAAAAATAAAATTAACGAATCTAAATACGACGATTTTGAAGTTTAACTTAACCACAGGTTCGCTATAACCCGAGTAACAAAACCCCTATACCACCTTGTTCGATCGTGGTCAAAATCGTGGGTTTTGGGATTGATTATTGGTTCGGATCGCAAAAAAGGGGAAGAACACAATGGATTGGAAGATTAAAACAAATCTGATCCGGGTTCTAACGCGATGACCCTAGCGGGCGTAGTGGTTAAGGCTTTGGTGTGTGGGGGAGGAGACCCGGGTTCGATCCCTCCACCCCACTTTTCTTTTTAAAACAATTTTAAACTATTATTTTTAATATAAAAACTTACCCCATGTTATTATAATAATATTTTATGACGTTTTAGTCTCGTATATTACCCGTAGGCTCGGTTTTAAAATTATAACCTATTTCTACTCATAAAATAATATATTTATATATATTATTTTCAAATCACAACCTAAAATGAAATAATATTTTTAGTATTATTTTAGCATCGTAACCTCAATTAAAAATAATTGTAAACGTTATGAAGACGTTTAAGCTTTATAAATACTATATTTATGTATATTATTTACTCTCTTTTTATTAACTTCGGATAAAATAATATACTATTATTATTTTCAACTTGTTACTCAAAAATTATAAATAATATATTTATATATTATTCGCACCTCGTGTATGAACCTATTGCATTATTTCAAACTATTAAATAATATAATTATTTATATCATTGACCCACGTTTTATACTCAATCAAAAATAATATATTTATTATTTTTCCACGCAAACGTTTATTAATCCTTTGAACTTAAAAATAATATATGGTATATATATTATGTTCTTAAACATTTCTGAATGACGCAAACACACAAGTATTATACATATTTAATATTATTCGTAACGTTCAACACGAAATTTAGTTATTCTAATTCTATTACGAAATCTATTTTCCCGTAGACGCGTTCGTCTACCCGTTAATCCTTAGAATGTTTTAAGACGTTCTAATCTTCCGTGTCGTCGTCACAAAATCCCATATGTCCCTAACTTATGTGTTTATGATTCTAGGGCATACGTAAGCCGTGCAAGCTAACATTTGAGGTTTCAAATCTCATACTTGTGTTATAATACCTACTAAGCAACGCAGGTGAGTTTCACGGCCCCTTTTTACCTGTTTTACTATTGGGGGAGAAACATGCTTACACACAAACGTATTTTACTTGTTTTCCTGTTGAGGAAGAAACAAACATGAACATCAACTGTCATACTTTTACTTGTTTTCCCCGTGGGGGAGAAACAGGTACGCAAGCAAATATTATTTTTCCCGTCGGGGGAGAAAACATGACGCAACTATTTGATTATGGTACTTTATATGATATCACTGTTGAGACTAAGCGTAACACACTATCACAGAAAGTCCTCATCTTATATCGGACCGTTAATATGGATCTTAGCGAGGTAATGTTTAGTAGTACTACTGGGTTTGACAAATCCCACCCGTGTTAGTCGCGCTAACTCGATTGGATATCGAACGGGTGAAATGTTAGCCTACTCACATTGGCCAGAGTTGATAGACCTGGCAGGAGGCATACAAACACAGTCAGCTTCGGTTGCGAGCGCTTTAGTAAAACATGAACATAGGTTAGCTACCTATAGATATGCATATTGAATGTACATAATCTGGCAAACACACTCTTATTGTAAACTTGAAACCTGTGAACTCACCAACCTCGTGTTGACACTTCTTACATGTTTCTCAGGTCGCTAAGGCACATGTTGCACACTTAGGGCATGCATGGAGTCCTACTGTCATATCATCCATTTCAAACATTTGAAACAGTTTACTTATTTACATTGATTGACGCCTATTGCGTGTAATTACTTTTGATTTCATATTAACGTTTACGCTTCCGCATTAACTCTGAATATAGTGTCGTTTGATGTAACTAATTACTGAGATTCTGGTGTGTCACCTTCCAAACGGTAAAACTCCGTTAGTTGAAATTGGGGGTGTGATAGATTGGTATCAGAGCCATTGGTTATAGAGAACTAGGATAGCATACTAGACTATAACCTCACACATTAGTTACACGGCACAGACACTCATACCTGATACATATAGCACCTATACATACATTGTAGTGCAGGCATGTAACACCATTCGTATCACCCTCAATTGGCAAGGGACACATCATTGCATTGCATCATCATTCCCAGTGGCGATACTCGGGGAATCACCGGAACATCATCCACTCTCGTTCGAGGGCAGCGAGACGGAGCCTTTGGAGGAGTCACTTACATCACCATCACCCGTTGGGTATGGTGGGATTTCTCAGGTCCATGTTATGGACGGCACTCAGCACTAACGCATATCTTTTGGGAGTTGGGATCGTCGGAGGCGAGTCCCTACTGTACCCGCCAACAACAATACGCCGAATGAAGGCAGACCGTTGCACGCATTATTGCAGAATCCATTGACATGTAGATGTCATCACTTTCCCGAGCCATGGGCTCGCATCTTTGTTCGATATTCTGTTGAGAATAGATTGACCCCAAATCTGAGAACGCATTGCTCAAGGCATACTCAAACCCTATCTTGACTAAGTTGAAAGGACAGCTACCTTGCTGCTTTCCGTAACTTGTATTCAGGAAATCAGTTTCATTTTTCGAAGTCGCATTTCATGTACATATTTGTTACATGTTCTCATTTACAATCCGCTGGATTGGACTCCTGTATTGTGTTTCACTAGAGTGAATACTCAGAGCAAACCATCCTCGACTACTCATCCCGATATGAGTTCCAATTGATCAAAGCATAGTTGATGACTAAGCTTTTCGATGACTTATCATATCTGACAACACTATGTACTCAACAATATAACCTAAAGGACATTATGACACAGGACAGGGAGAACAAGGATGAGCATGCAAAGCAAATTATTATTACAGGTGCACACGTAATAGTAATTTGAGGTGCATGTAAGTCCTGGTGAAACCTAGTGTGTGGATAATGGTCCTAATCAGTGATTTACAGACTTAAGTTTCCACTATCTGTAGAGAATCTCATAACCCACTCAACGACTAGTTGGTATCGTTATACCTGTTCAACAATTGATAGACGCGACGATCAGGTTGAAGACGTTTACGGACACACAGAACTTTCATTAATGGAATCCATCATGTTATTTTCACCCATGTAAGAGTCTTAGTGACCTTACGACTCTCATTCAAACTTGATCAAAGAAACAACCTCGATTGAAACTTTAATAGAACCTCATGGTAAATCCACCGACTCCAACTTTGTAAGCAGGAAATTGTGGAATCCTTTCTAAGCTAACACGTTTTCCCTTATGCTCCAACAATAAATCTCATTCGACCCTATTGCCTTATCCGATGACTAATCCTTAGTCTAATACGAATTATACCCAGCATATTCAATCCTGTAAACGAATTTCTTTCTTCACGAAATGATTCCATTGATTCAATGACATTAGGAAACGAAGATTTAACCTAACCAACTATCAGTTGAACGTAATTACTTAAACATACATCCTATCTCTTATGCTACTGGAATCTATACCCCATTAGACTTTCCTTTCTTACATGTGAACCTCTTCCCTTAGCCTATGCATTGACTGACACTTGCTTTATAAGCACGGGTCTCACTAGAAGTCTCAATATGACTTCACAAATCCCATATTAGTGTGTCGTGCTCCAACTCTATTAAAAGCCAAGTATACTATTGAGATAGCAGATGCTCAGAAAATCGAAACAACTCGCATTCTCACAGATGTAAACTAGTATTGGTTAGTCATAAACTTGACCTTGACTTTCTGCCAGTTACACTTGGCAGTTTCGACCTTATTGTCGGTATGAATTGGTTATCCAAGGACCAACCTGAGGCCAGCTGTTGTGACAAAATGTTTTCCATCCTCTCCTAAGAGGGGAAATCCTTTCTGTCCAAGGCAAAAGGAGTGGTGCAATCATTGGCATCGTATCCTTCCTGAAAGCACATAAATGTCTTCGAAAAGGTCATAATACTATTTTGGCTCTCGTCGCCGAGCAGTCATCTGAGGAGAAGAAAATTGATGATATACCAATCGTACATAACTATCCGAAAGTATCTCCCGAGGACTTGCCTAGTCTGCCACCGTACCGTCATGTTGAATTCCAAATCGATCTAGCACCCGGAGCGGCACTGATCGCTCGGGCACCTTATAGATTAGCACCTAGTGAATTACAAGAGTGGTCCACTCAGTTACAGGATTGGTTGGATAAAGGTTTCATCCGACCTAGTTCATCGCCATGGGGAGCTCCAGTCCTGTTTGTAAAGAAGAAGGACGGGACTTTCCGTATGTGTATTGACTACCGGGAGCTGAATAAAGTCACAATCAAGAATCGTTATCCTTTGCCTCGTATAGATGATCTCTTTGATCAACTCCAAGGATCAAGTTTCTATTCTAAGATAGATCTTAGGTCCGGTTACCATCAATTAAGAGTCCGAGATGAGGATATCTCTAAGACTGCTTTCAGGACAAGGTACGGCCACTCTGAATTCATGGTCATGCCTTTCGGATTAACCAACGCACCCGCGGTGTTCATGGACCTCATGAACCGCGTGTGTAAACCCTACCTTGATCAGTTCGTCATCGTTTTTCATTGATGACATCATCATCTATTCTAAGAACAAGGAAGGACATGAGGAGCACCTACGCTTAATCCTTGGATTGCTGAAACAAGAGAAACGGTATGACAAATTCTCTAAGTGCGAATTCTGGATTCGTGAAGATTCAACTTCTAGGACATGTAGTCAACGAGAAAGCAATACACATCGACCCATCTAAAGTAGAAGCCATCAAGAATCGGACAACACCGATGACTCCAACAGAGGTGCGACAATTTCTGGAATTGGCTAGCTGCTACCGTCAATTCATCAATTCATCTGGAGTCTCAAAAGATTGCTCAACCTCCCACTACTCTAACTCAAAAAGGGTAAACCCTATTACTGGAGCGAAACTCAGGAATCCGTATTTCAACTGTTGAAACAAGAAACTTTGTAGTGCACCTATCCTAGTCTTTTTCCTGAAGGAACGGATGACTTCGTAGTGTATTACAATACCTCTATTCGAGGTCTTGGTTGTGTGTTGGTGCAACGCGAAAAGGTTATCGCATACGCTTCCCGTCAATTGAAAGCTTATGAGAAAAACTACACTACCCATGACCTAGAATTGGGAGATGTAGTGTTTGCGTTAAAAATCTGTAGACATTACTTGGACGATACCAAGTGCTCGATTTACACCGATCACAAGAGTCTTCAACGCATATTCGAACAGAAGGAGTTGAACATCCGACAACGCCGTTGGATCAAACTCTTGAACGACCATGATTGTGCTATCAAGTATCATCCGGGCAAGGCTAACGTAGTAGCCGGTGCCCTAAGTCATAAGGACACCAAACCTAAACGAGTTCGAGCATTACAACTTACTATTCACCTCGGATTACTTGACCAAAATCCGAAGTGCTCAACTCGAAGCTCTTAAAGAGGAAAACCTACCGTTAGAAGCTACACGCTGTATTGAAGGACAACTGGTAGTCAAATCAGATGGCATTCGCTACCTTGCAGAGCGAATATGGGTTCCAGTGTATAGGAACTTAAGAGGACTGGTTATGGATGAAGCTCACAAATCTTGATACTCTATTCATCCAGGTTCCGACAAGGTGTACCATGACCTAAAGGTGCTATATTGGTGACCAAAGATGAAGGCCGATATAGCCACCTATGTTAGTAAGTGTCTGACCAGCGTGAAGGTCAAAGTTGAATATCAAAAACCATCCGGTCTTCTACAACAACCAGAAATTCCTATGTGGAAATGGGAACAAATATCCATGGACTTCATCACCAAATTACCCCGAACCCCTACCGGATGTGATACTATATGGGTAATTGTTGATCGCCTAACAAAATCTGCTCACTTTCTAGCAATCAAAGAAACCGACAAAATGGATAAACTCACTCGAATATACTTGAAAGAAGTAGTCTCTCGACATGGGGTGCCTATCTCTATCATTTCGGATCGTGATGCACGATTCACCTCTCGTTTCTGACAATCGTTACATAAAGCTTTAGGCACGCGTCTAGATATGAGCACAGCATACCATCCTCAAACTGATGGACAGACTGAGCGTACTATTCAAACTCTGGAGGATATGCTACTAGCACTTGGGAGTCCCATCAGCCTCTGCTGGAATTCTCCTACAATAACAGTTATCACACTAGCATCGAGGCTTTATATGGACGGAAATGCCGTTCTCCTATTCGTTGGGCCGAAGTTGGGGATAGTCAACTTACAGGTCCTGAACTCGTACTTGAAACTTCTGAGAAAATCATTCAAATTAGAAACCGTATGGCGGCAGCTTGTGATCGTCAAAAGAGCTATGCCGACAAGCGTCATAAACCTTTAGAGTTTCAAATAGGTGACATGGTCTTACTCAAGGTCTCACCCTGGAAAGGTGTCATTCGTTTCGGGAAACGAGGCAAACTGAATCCTCGTTATGTTGGACCTTTCAAGATAATGAAGCGAATCGGACCAGTAGCGTATCAACTGGACTTACCTGAAGGACTGAGTGGTGTACACAACGTCTTTCACATCTCAAATTTGAAGAAATGTCTAGCTGATGAATTTCTCGCGGTTCCTCTTGAGGAACTACACGTCGATGAACAGTTACGCTTCATCGAAGAACCTGTGGAAATTATGGATAGGGAAGTCAAATCGTTAAAGCACAGTAAAATCCCTATTGTTAGGGTCTGTTGGAACTCGAAACGCGGACCGGAATTCACTTGGGAGCGCGAGGATCAGATGATGCGCAAATATCCTAGTCTGTTCAAGCACTCCGCGTCAAATTCTTAAGGTACTATTTAATTTTTGGGTGAAAATTCTTTCAACTAGGGGATGATGTGATATCCCGGGAAATTTTTTTTATTTAATTTTCGGGACGAAAATTCTTTCAACTAAGGGATGATGTGACAATCCGGACTTTCGAGTTAACTCTGTTAGCACAACTTGGTTAGTCAAGCTATCTTTTAAACAGTTAACACTGTTAGCACAACTCAGTTAGTTCAGTTAGAATTCTTAGGGGCTAAATCTACCTTATCCCTAATCTAAATTCATGAAATCACAGGGACTGAATATGTAATTAACACAATTCTGATTTAGTTGACTTTTAAAGGTCAACCCGTATGTTTTTGAGCCTATTCGCAAGCCATAACCGATTTCAATTGGGAATTATAACTGGGATACACATTCAGGTAATTAACGTTCATCATTAGGACAATTAACATCGTCATTACTGCGAATTAAACCTAATAATGAGAATAAAACTCATCACCGTCGAGAACCTCTTCATCTCGATCGAATTCGATCAATTTAAGTTAACATCCCTGCAATCAACTACCTGCGCACCTAAATCGACTTCCTCAGAACTTTTTACACCATCTAATTGGGTTGGAGATGAAGCTGTGATCGTCGGAGGCCGAAACTGTCAAAGTCGGAATCCATTTACTCGATCACCTTCAATTAGACATTCATTCTGGTAATCAACCATATCCATAACTTCGTTTTCATTCTTATATGGAAAGCCCTATGGTAATTAGGGCTTAAAACACCGAATCAATCACAAGCCAATTCTAGGGTTCATCCCATATCCGATTTAATTGAAATACGGTCTAGACTTGATCTCAATGCAATTAATTCATATGGATGGCTTCGAAATCATCAAATCTTTGAAAGCCCTATGCTAATTTAAGCATATAACATCGAATTGTTCATAATCCGTAAACAAGGGTTCATGTATAAAACGTTTTGGGGCTTTTTATCTTAAACACAATCTCAATCAAATTAAATCATATCATTGGATTCGAAATGTCATGTTTAGTAAAAGCCCTATGTTTTCGTTGAGTTTTAACATCGAATTCAATCAATTTGATTTTGGGTTCATGAACTAGGGTTTCGTTTTTTAAAAATAAAATTAACGAATCTAAATACGACGATTTTGAAATTTAACTTAACCACAGGTTCGCTATAACCCGAGTAACAAAACCCCTATACCACCTTGTTCGATCGTGGTCAAAATCGTGGGTTTTGGGATTGATTATTGGTTCGGATCGCAAAAAAGGGGAAGAACACAATGGATTGGAAGATTAAAACAAATCTGATCCGGGTTCTAACGCGATGACCCTAGCGGGCGTAGTGGTTAAGGCTTTGGTGTGTGGGGGAGGAGACCCGGGTTCGATCCCTCCACCCCACTTTTCTTTTTAAAACAATTTTAAACTATTATTTTTAATATAAAAACTTACCCCATGTTATTATAATAATATTTTATGACGTTTTAGTCTCGTATATTACCCGTAGGCTCGGTTTTAAAATTATAACCTATTTCTACTCATAAAATAATATATTTTTATATATTATTTTCAAATCACAACCTAAAATGAAATAATATTTTTAGTATTATTTTAGCATCGTAACCTCAATTAAAAATAATTGTAAACGTTATGAAGACGTTTAAGCTTTATAAATACTATATTTATGTATATTATTTACTCTCTTTTTATTAACTTCGGATAAAATAATATACTATTATTATTTTCAACTTGTTACTCAAAAATTATAAATAATTTATTTATATATTATTCGCACCTCGTGTATGAACCTATTGCATTATTTCAAACTATTAAATAATATAATTATTTATATCATTGACCCACGTTTTATACTCAATCAAAAATAATATATTTATTATTTTTCCACGCAAACGTTTATTAATCCTTTGAACTTAAAAATAATATATGGTATATATATTATGTTCTTAAACATTTCTGAATGACGCAAACACACAAGTATTATACATATTTAATATTATTCGTAACGTTCGACACGAAATTTAGTTATTCTAATTCTATTACGAAATCTATTTTCCCGTAGTCGCGTTCGTCTACCCGTTAATCCTTAGAATGTTTTAAGACGTTCTAATCTTCCGTGTCGTCGTCACAAAATCCCATATGTCCCTAACTTATGTGTTTATGATTCTAGGGCATACGTAAGCCGTGCAGGCTAACATTTGAGGTTTCAAATCTCATACTTGTGTTATAATACCTACTACGCAACGCAGGTGAGTTTCACGGCCCCTTTTTTACCTGTTTTACTATTGGGGGAGAAACATGCTTACACACAAACGTATTTTACTTGTTTTCCTGTTGAGGAAGAAACAAACATGAACACCAACTGTCATACTTTTACTAGTTTTCCCCGTGGGGGAGAAACAGGTACGCAAGCAAATATTATTTTTCCCGCCGGGGGAGAAAACATGACGCAACTATTTGATTATGGTACTTTATATGATATCACTGTTGAGACTAAGCGTAACACACTATCACAGAAAGTCCTCTTCTTATATCGGACCGTTAATATGGATCTTAGCGGGGTAATGTTTAGTAGTACTACTGGGTTTGACAAATCCCACCCGCGTTAGTCGCGCTAACTCGATTGGATATCGAACGGGTGAAATGTTAGCCTACTCACATTGGCCAGAGTGGATAGACCTGGCAGGAGGCATACAAACACAGTCAGCTTCGGTTACGAGCGCTTTAGTAAAACATGAACATAGGTTAGCTACCTATAGATATGCATATTGAATGTACATAATCTGGCAAACACACTCTTATTGTAAACTTGAAACCTGTGAACTCACCAACCTCGTGTTGACACTTTTTCTTACATGTTTCTCAGGTCGCTAAGGCACAGGTTGCACACTTAGGGCATGCATGGAGTCCTACTGTCATATCATCCATTTCAAACATTTGAAACAGTTTACTTATTTACATTGATTGACGCCTATTACGTGTAATTACTTTTGATTTCATATTAACGTTTACGCTTCCGCATTAACTCTGAACTTTTATGTTTTGACATTTCAAGTCCCATATAGTTTCGTTTGATGTAACTAATGAGATCCTGGTGTGTCACCTTCCAAACGGTAAAACTCCGTTAGTTGAAATTGGGGGTGTGACACTATTTATACATATAGAAAATACCATGCGCCCTTACAAGGTATCTCGGCCCAATGGCCGGCCCAAGACCCATCTCGAGAACCCAGTTCATGGTTACAAAACCCAAATACTCATCTATACGGTAACACCAACAATTCTATTTATTTGATAAGCGTCAGCCTCACATATATAGACCCAACAATATCCCTCTAGGCCGATGCTATAAAATGATCTTCATAACTCGAATATAGCACTGTGATCACCACTTCCAGCATAGAACGTTGTCATCAGAATCTATGGTTGTTGTGGCATCGATGTTGGTGTAGTTCAACTTTTCTTTACTCTCAAACTAGGGTCTTTCTTTCTTCTCTTGGAGTTAGATCCTCATGTGGATCCTAATCAGCATTTGCTTAATCATCTTGCTAAAAGAGGATGTGAGAGGAAGATTCTCAACAGCTCTTTTCTTTTTCATTATTTCTCGTTCAAGCAGATTCACATGTACTTCTTCATGTGTACCTTCATTGTCGGAAGATGAAAAGACATCCGGTTCTTCTGACTCAAGTATATTCTATTGTGGTGGTACCTCAAGCTTGTCAGCAAATGACAACATTTCATTTTTCTTCAACCCTGGTTCTTGATTTGAAATAAATTCTGTAAATTCTCAGAAATTTTATAAGCAAACATTTGTATGCAACAGGGGATTCAGTATCCACATGAACACCTAGTATATTCACGTACTATCAAACTTTAGAAACTTCAATCATTTTGATGATAAGTCTTTTTAAATCCAAGAATGGTTAATTTTTAAAAAATAACAAACTAAAAACTAAACTATAAGGGAAGTAGATAAAATTTGAAATAAAATCTTTTTGGAATTTCTTAACAAAATGCAACTCAAATTAAACACAATTTTATACGTATAATTATTAACACAAACTTGTAACAACGAGTCTTTAGGAAGTTTGCAATGGGATCATATCGTTCTACAGGCAGACGAAGGAACAGTTTTCAGCACGTGTTTTTACTCAGACAGGTCAAGTGAATTATCATGCTTTAGCTTCAAACCGAAGTTTAGCTTCTAAACTCATGCTTTAGCTTCAAACCGAAGTTTCTCATTATGATTTAAATTATCATGTTTTAAGTGGAATTAATTATGACTTAATGGGTCCTACACTCATATCTCAGAAACCTGTAATTAAATGAATATGAATTCTTGATGAACTTTAATAGACCCCACAGCTTATCAGGTAAACCTTTCCTTCCTCGTGATCTTTTGAGCACCTAAATAATAACTAATTGAGCATTACTAGCACGGGTTTATGCAACTTTTCAGAGAATCTCTGACAATATTTGATTAAAAACATAGCACTACGGGCTTACATGTTCATAACTAGCAAAAGCTCAAGGTCATAGCACTACGGACTTACATGCCTTGACAAGAGACCCCTTTCCAGTCACATATTCCCAAAAAGAAAAATATTTACAATAATAATATGTACGTCTTTAGACATATCTTTTTGTTGTATGACATTGCATATTGTGATTCCCTACGATCTGCTGATATTCAAGGATAATGACTTCAATCACTCTCTGAACTGGCGGAATCAATCCAGAAATCTAAGTCACACCGAAATGATCAAATCAAAGATGAACAAGAAGGATAGAATCAATCACACAAGATGCATACAATCATGATAATCATCTTTATTAATCCAGCAATGTAATCAGAAAGTAACAATAAAAACACACAGAAATTCTCTCAGGTAGATTTGAAATCAACAATACAAAATGAGAATCGTTTCTTGAAATACAAAAGACAAAACTATTTATACTAAAGAGTTTCGATCGAAATCTTCTGATCGAAAAGTGTTTTCGACCAAAAACACTTTCCGACCGAAAACTCTAAAGTTATACAAATCTAAACCTAATTGATTTCTATGGACTACTAGGTTCCAACAATCTCCCCCTAGTCCACAGAACATCAATTATTCACATGTTGTCTTTTGCAGGCTTCATTTTGGCTTTAAGATTCAGCTTCTTAGCATCCAGAGCAGCAAGTCTCTTTTTGATCACTTCAGCTTCATGTCTTCTTGAAAAACATTGAGCCACGACTCTCATATACAACTTTGTCTCAGCTTTAATCTCGTGCTCATATCACACCTGATAGGATTCTTGTACAAAGTCTTCAGATCTTCATCAGAAAAACTAAACAAATCAACTGGATCAAAGACTCTGAATTCTGGTGACTGATCCTGCACGATCACAGCTTCATGTGTTTTGCTGTCATACATCCACTTTTTAAAGCTTTTGATGAACGTCTCTTTTCTTGCTTGAATATATACAGTAGAAACTGTATCTGTTGGCTTCACTATATACCTAAATCTTCTTTTATCATTCTTGTCTTTTCTCTTCAACTGTCGGCATTCAGGAACTTGTGGTTTGAAATTATCAAACTTGTCTTTACTACATTCTTTCTTCAAGTACTCTTCAAAATTAGCAGCAAACGTATTGTTTGAAGGATTGATCATATTTAAGTGACTCGGCTCTCTAATATCCCAATATGGCAAAGATTTTAACTTTGAGCTCCGATCAAAATATTGGATATTTCCTTCTCCTCTTTTAACCACATACATCTTCTTAGTATCATCATACATCCAAGCTAGAATTTCTCCGGTCAATGCTTGTTCTAGACTCTTGATTGTTTGTGCAAGCCTTTCAACAGTGGATGGCTTTTCAGTCACTGTCCACCAAGAGCTCTTGTTTATCTTTGTAGCTTTTGACTTTTCAACTTGTGGTTCAACATCTTCAGGAACTGTAAATGGTTCTCGTTCATCAACCAGTTTATCCATCTTCCCAATTACCGAGCCATCTTCTTCTATATAGGTTTGCTGTTGTTCATATTCATGTTTCATATATTCAGTGTTGGTCTGATTATCTTGTTCAGTATCTTCAGTCGTTCTATCATTTCCACCAACACCTCCAGCACCACCACTGTTTTTATCATCATCTGAAGAATCATTGTCATCTCTCCTTTCACCAGTAATCACCACTTCTTCATCATCTTCTTTTTCTTCCTTCTCTGTTTCTTCTTGATTTTCATCAGTTCTTTCCAAACCTTCACCTTCGTCATTAAGAAGCATATCAACATCAAATAAAGTGTTATCTTCATACATATTTGTTTCCCAGACTGGAGTTTGAACTTGTTCACTTGTAGAAGGAATTGGTTCAGTGGCTGCCGGACTATGTACATCTTCAATATTTTCTTCTTGATTAGTGACGATTGGAGCACCAATCTGAGCTATCAAATCTTGAACAATCCTATGAAGTTGATCAATTTGTGGTTGTTGCTTTTCAATTAAACCCTTCTGTTTGTTGCTTTATGTTTTCAATTCTCTTATGTCTCTTGTATTTGCAGCTTCTCTGCTTTGTAGATTGGAGATTTGAGTTTTCAGCTGACTAACTACATCTACAGTTTCTCTTGTAGCATAATTCAAAAACTCTTCATCAACCAAACCATAATTCTTTAATTTCTTAGACTTTTGCTTCTTTGGAACTTCTTTTGCCTTGCCTTTGCCTTTATCAAGTGCAGTGGTTGTTGTTTTCTTCTTCTTTCTTTGTTCTGGATCTGTAAACACGATGCCCTTAGATAGAGGAGGTCTAGAAGGTACGGTTTTTGATGTTTCAGGCTCTTTCCTTGTAAGGCCCCAAACCCGGGAGGCCTCACTTGTTGGATTTACTCATTTACAAACAGTTCTAAAACTTGAATATCAAAATAACGTAGCGGAAAATACTTCATTTAAAACATAACCATTACATTGTTCAACATACGGAAGCGTAACATAGTATATTACATAACATAACATAATCTAATCATCCGGTAACTCATCAAGCCACCCAACATCACCTTCCATCATCGTAACCTGCCTTAACCTAAATGTGTATAAAGTCAGCTACGCTGGTGAGTTCTAGTTTTCGTTTGATTTAAGAAATGGTTCATCATTCAATCATTCATTAGGATTTAACATCATATATAAGAAAACAGGGCATTTCGTTCATCATTGAAAACCTTCAAACATTTATCCTCATCATAAACACATTGAACGGATCATTTGTTTAAAACATTTAACATTCATTTAAGTCATACATTACTATCTAAATCTGTGTTACCATTCGTACCGTCATTTAGTATGGTATTGCCCCTAAGGCTTAACTGCACGAAGACCGACAATACCATACATTCCGTCAATTCCCTTTTTGTATTGCCCCCACTGCACGAGGACCGACAATACCCATTCAGTTGCCCCTATGGCTCTCATGTCTATGAACCGACAACTTCCATCGACGGCTATGGCTCAGGACCATAACACCGTCGGATCATAATTTAACCTTACATAGGGTCACGTTAACCCCTGAGTAACCGTCGTTACTCCCTACCAGTTGTACAACATCAAACCATTGACATGCCACAAAGACACTGCCCCTGTTATTCTTATGGCAACTATGGCTCGCTGTCCATAATCTAACACAAGGCTGGGAATTACATTCCCAGACTTCATTCGTCAATTCCCTTCATTCGACAGATTAGATTTGTAATGACTTCTTTAAAACCTTTGCCCTTTTCTTTTCTTTTCGTGAAACATTTCAATCATTTTCAAAACCCTTTACCTTCATTATAAACCATTTCTTTATAAACATTTCGTTCGTAAACATTCCATTCATAAAACTTCTTTCCATAAATCGTTCATTCCAAATCATTTCATTTCGTAAACATAGTTTCATAAACATCATTTCGTAAAACATCATTTCGTATGTATGCACACCAGCCCGAAAACATTATATAAAACATTTAAAAGAGGGCGTCTAGAACTCACCTGATAAGCTAATCTGGGTTGTCCTAAACAAAGGTCCCACAACATCACTTCTAATCTGAATTGATTAGTTAAATACACATCAGACCAACCCCCGACTCTAACGGTTTAACCTTCTTAAACATACTGACTTTACCTAAACAACCTAATGCCTGCGCACTTAGCAAGTGCGCAGGGACTTGTTCTTGCGTACTTAATAAGTGCGCAGACTTTGCTTCATGCGTACTTGATAAATACTCAGTACCTGCTTCATGCGTACTTGATAAGTACGCATGACCCTCTTCATGCGTACTTGATAAGTACGCACAAACTGCTTCCTCGTAAAAACCCTAACTTTCGCCTTCGGGTCTGATCATGTCAAGATCCTGAACTTGTTTACTTCAAAACGTTTGCTTTTCATTAAGGAATCCAAATATATGTTTTCCTTCCAATTTCAACCCTAAAAACGTTACATTTTCAACCAAAACCCGAAAAACCAAAAAACAAACAAAAACTCAGATTTAGGCCAAATCATTACCTGAATCAACTTTCTGATCTGGAGGTTCTTCTCACCAGCTCTGGAGCAACACACTTCTCAAATCTCGGATCGATCCGCCAACTTTCCAACTTTCTCTCTCTACGGTTTCTCTCTCTAGAAGTTGCAAATGAGAGAAATAGGTGGTGACCTTGGCTATTTATAGGGAAGGCTCCCCTTCCAGCCCGCCGGCCCATCCGGCCCGACCCGACATGCCTCGTTCATTTATTCCGTTATTTTAACTGTCATTTTATTTTTGGGGTGTTACAAGTCTACCCCCCTTACAATAGGTTTCGTCCCCGAAACCTATCATAAGTCAAATAGTTGAGGGTACGACTCCCTCATTTCCGTCTCCGTTTCCCAAGTGGCTTCCGATCCCCTTCGATGCTTCCATTAGACTTTAACCAATTGAATAATCTTATTACGCAAACGCTTCTCTTTTCTGTCTAAGATGGCCACGGGTTCTTCGATGTGGTTAAGGTTGTTGTCAACCTTGATGTCAGTAAGTGGTACGTGAGCCGATTCATCCACCAAACACTTTCGCAAGTGTGATACATGGAAGGTAGGATGAATCCCACTTAACTCATCAGGCAACTCTAACCAATAAGCGACTTCACCAACCCGTGCCATTATCCTGAATGGTCCGACAAACCTCGGACTTAACTTTCCCCTCTTCCTGAATCGTATGATTCCCTTCCAGGGTGACACTTTCAACATTACTCTGTCCCCAACATCAAACTTAATAGGCCTTCGTCGTTTATCCGCATAGGACTTCTGACGATCTTGTGCGGCTTTCATTCGTGCTTTGATTTGATCAAACATTTCCGACATTTCTATTACGAATTCAAGACTTCCTAATTCCTTCTGTCCAATCTCACCCCAACAAGCCGGGGTCCTGCATCTTCTCCCATACAACATTTCGTAAGGCGGCATGCCTATCGTCGTGTGATGACTATTGTTGTAGGAGAATTCGGCTAACGGCAGATGGCTGTCCCAACTGCCGTTAAAATCGATAATACAAGCACGAAGCATATCCTCCAATGTCTGAATGGTCCTTTCGGACTGACCATCCGTTTGTGGTTGGTATGCCGTGCTAACATTGAGTCTCGTGCTCATCGCCTTGTGAAATCTTTTCCCGAACCTCGATGGGAATCGTGTGTCCCGGTCAGATACGATCGTCAAAGGAATCCCATGCCGTGCTACTACTTCGTTAATAAACACTTCTGCTAACCTTTCTGACGAGAACGTCTCGCAAATAGGTAGGAAATGAACACTCTTCGTTAAACGGTTCACAATTACCCAAATGGCGTCATGACCTTTAGCTGTGCGTGGTAGCTTAGTTATGAAGTCCATGGTTCCATTCGGTATATCAAGTGGTCGAATCTTTCCATACGGTTTCTGGTGTTCGGCCTTTACTTGTGAGCAAGTCAAGCACTTGCTTACGTACTTTGTCACTTCGTGTTTCATTCGAGGCCACCAGTATTCCTTCCTTAAGTCTTGGTACATTTTATTGGTACCAGGATGGATAGAGTACCGAGACTTTTGAGTCTCATCCAAGATTTTGGTTCTAAGCTCGCCACCCATAGGTATCCATACCCTTCCAAAACGTGTCCTAACACCAAGGGTGTTATATTCCAACTTGTCCTGTTGGCCAACCATCCTTTCCTTCTTTATGTTTTCTTCTTTAAGTGCCTCATCTTGAGCCTTTTCAATTTCTCTCATCACATCCGATGTTACCACCAACTGGCAAGCTTTCACTCTAATAGGAGTAGGCACATCCTTTCGGCTTAGTGCGTCAGCCACTACGTTTGCCTTTCCAGGATGGTATATGATTTCACAGTCATAATCTTTCAGGAGTTCCAACCATCGTCTCTGCCTCATATTAAGCTCTCTTTGTTCGAAGAAGTATTTCAAACTTTTGTGGTCGGAGTAAATAGTAAACTTCACCCCATAGAGGTAGTGTCTCCATATTTTCAATGCAAATACGACAGCAGCAAGTTCTAAATCATGAGTCGGATAGTTGACTTCGTGAACTTTCAACTGCCGCGGCGCATATGCAATCACTCTCCCGTTGATAGATTCTTGTGTAGTCTTGACTATACCTCTCTCGTTCTTGATAGACGTTATCTTTTTCATCATTGTACTTCCCTAGTCGGTCTTTCACATCTAACCGTTAGGGTTCTTATATCGTCATTCTATGTGAAATGTCTTATCAAACTCGGAGTCGTCCACAAAAGACTCCATGGCCATAATTTCAACTCCTCGTTAAGGTTATCCACCTTGCCATCTGGACGGTTACTATCGATCATCTCTCGACTATTTGGATCATTGTGTATACCTCATAAGCTGTTCATGGTGCATTCGTCCTTGAAGGACCATACCATGCCGTTCTCGAATGAATCATAATATCCCGTTCCCGAATGATTCCTACTATCAAGTTTCCGAAGGTACCGTACCATCTCATTCCCGAAGGAACCACATTGTCTCGTTCCCTAAGGAACCATATCGCTCCATTCCAGAAGGAACGGTATCGCTTCGTTCCAGAAGGAACCGTATCGCTTCGTTCCCGTAGGAACCGTATCGCTTCGTTCCCATAGGAACCGTATCGCTTCGTTCCCGTAGGAACCGTATCGCTTCGCTCCCCTAGGAACCATATCAGGTATCCCCCAAACATATGAGGTATCCCTTATCACACTCAACTTGTCGGGAAGGTATTCATTCAGATGGCACACTAGTCACTCGAACTTTTCATTCATATTTTCATACACAATCTCCTTCTAGTCTTTCTTTCAAACGTACTTGTCAGGTTTTACGTTTCGCATCGTTGGTTCATTGAACACCATTCTTCCTACATATCACTAGATGGTCTTAGGGATTGGCATCCCATCTGACCGACAATATATATTCTCTAGCTACTCGTTTATGTTAGCCTTTTCTGCATGCATTTCTTCTAAAGTCACATTCGTTGGTCTTACTATGGATAAATGACATGTACGGTGACACTTGTACTTTCATTTCCTTTCTAGTTTCAGTGGGTCCCTCAACGGCTTTCGAATTCTAACAACACTCGCAGCTATTGATTAGACTTAGACATAGTAGAGCGTTTTTTGAGTCGCCTTGAATTTCTTCTTAGTGCCCATGCCTTGCTTCACATTGTTGGTCAAAACTTGTCCTTCACATTCATTCTAGACAAACAAAACTTGGGTCGGATCTGGTTTGGTTTTGTTTAGTCTGCACGCCCTAATTAACATCGCGGTTCCCGTCTCTTGTTGTTGTTGGTATATCTATTTTCTCGTTTCAGCAGATACTCTTATTAGTTGTCTTGGACTGTCTTCTACATGGAAAGATGCCATTTGTGCATTCGTGCACTCATATATTCTTTGGACATACACTTGTGTGGTTATTTCTTTCATGCTCATGCATACTTCAACAGTAGACCGATTCTTATTCATCATAACGTGTTTGTGCTAAGCGTAGTCCGCCCTAGCTCCTTGGCATCCTTCATACGTATGCTCGTCTGACTTAGGTAAACCGAAGTTTCATTCCTCCTCATCTTGTCCATGGCTCGTACTCGTTGACATCATTCACCTCTGTAAGGTATACCATCTCTGACATCGTTACTATTACTAGTGATGTTCATCAATCTCTTTAAATCGCTACTCGGGTGACTAACATCTCGTAGTCGTGGTTGAGTAATTGGATCAACTCTGATACGTAAGCATTAATCAACACCATAAAATTCGCTATCATGCACGTGCACCTGTAAATTCACAATTTCGCGGATCCAAACGAAATTGCCAACTTACCTTACTCGAGCATTCTAGTTCCTCTTATAATACTTCATAATACTCGTGTCTCTTCAAAGTTGAGATTTTGTCTCGGTATTCTCCTCGACACTTCTTACCACTTCCGCGCCAAGTCAACACAACAGAGGACATCTCGCATCACACTCGTACGGTCTCATGCACACTACCTTCCGGTTCCGCAAGAACACTTGCCTCTTTACTATAAACTTGGTGGGCGGGAATCCTACCGTGTCATCCGGTACGACCTCCACCACGCCTTCCGCCTATTCCACCATCCATTTCATTCTAAAAGACATGGAATCCAATGTTATCACGCTAATTAACAAATAAAATTCAACAAGCAATGTAAGATGTTAATATATACTGGCCATTTGCAATTAACCATTACACTACCTTTCGATTTCTATTTGACCACCTTTGTGATTTCATCAGAGCACAAGTCCTTACCTAACCCTTTCTAAGGCATACTATATATGTAAATATATACTACCTTCATACCTGATGCTGTGGCTCGAGTTACCCATATTGGCATCCGTTTTCGGTCCCATTCACAGTTTAAGTTCAGACACTGGGAGTGTCCGAATCCCTCAAACTATTGCTCTGATACCAACTTGTAAGGCCCCAAACCCGGGAGGCCTCACTTGTTGGATTTACTCATTTACAAACAGTTCTTAAACTTGAATATCAAAATAACGCAGCGGAAAATACTTCATTTAAAACATAACCATTACATTGTTCAACATGCGGAAGCGTAACATAGTATATTACATAACGTAACATAATCTAATCATAACAGGATGCCAGTCTTCGTATCATCCGGGTAACTCATCAAGCCGCCCAGCATCACCTTCCATCATCGTAACCTGCCTTAACCTGAATGTGCATACTAAAAAGTCAGCTACGCTGGTGAGTTCTAGTTTTTGTTCGAATTAGAAAATGGTTCATCATTCAATCATTCATTAGGGTTTAACATCATATATAAGAAAACAGGGCCTTTCGTTCATCGTTGAAAACCTTCAAACATTTATCCTCATCATAAACACATTGAACGGATCATTTGTTTAAAACATTTAACATTCATTTAAGTCATACATTACTATCTAAATCTGTGTTACCATTCGTACCGTCATTTAGTATGGTATTGCCCCTAAGGCTTAACTGCACGAAGACCGACAATACCATACATTCCGTCAATTCCCTTTTTGTATTGCCCCCACTGCACGAGGACCGAAAATACCCATTCAGTTGCCCCTATGGCTCTCATGTCCATAAACCGACAACTTCCATCGACGGCTATGGCTCACGGCCATAACACCGTCGGATCATAATTTAACTTTACATAGGGTCACGTTAACCCCTCAGTAACCGTCGTTACTCCCTACCAGTTGTACAACATCAAACCATTGACATGCCACAAAGACACTGCCCCTGTTGTTCTTATGGCAACTATGGCTCGCTGTCCATAATCTAACACAAGGCTGGGAATTACATTCTCAGACTTCATTCGTCAATTCCCTTCATTCGACAGATTAGATTTGTAATGACTTCTTTAAAACCTTTGCCCTTTTCTTTTCTTTTCGTAAAACATTTCATTCGTTTTCAAAACCCTTTACCTTCATTATAAACCATTTCTTTATAAACATTTCGTTCGTAAACAATCCATTCATAAAACTTTCTTTCCATAAACCGTTCATTCTAAATCATTTCATTTCGTAAACATAGTTTCATAAACATAATTTCGTAAAACATCTTTTCGTATGTATGCACACCAGCCCGAAAACATTATATAAATCATTTAAAAGAGGGCTTCTAGAACTCACCTGATAAGCTAATCTGGGTTGTCCTAAACAAAGGTCCCACAACGTCCCTTCCGATCTGAATTGATTAGTTAAATTCACATCAGACCAACCCCCGACTCTAACGGTTTAACCTTCTTAAACATACTGACTTTACCTAAACAACCTGATGCCTGCGCACTTAGCAAGTGCGCAGGGACTTGTTCTTGCATACTTAATAAGTGCGCAGACTTTGCTTCATGCGTACTTGATAAATACGCAGTACCTGATTCATGCGTACTTGATAAGTACGCATGACGCTCTTCATGCGTACTTGATATGTACATAGGATCCTCTTCGTGCGTACTTGGTAAGTACGCAGGATCAGCTTCATGCGTACTTGATAAGTACGCACGAACTGCTTCCTCGTAAAAACCCTAACTTTTGCCTTTGGGTCTGATCATGTGAAGATCCCGAACTTGTTTACTTCAAAACATTTTCTTTTTATTAAGGAATCCAAATATATGTTTACCTTCCAATATCAACCGTAAAAACGTTACAATTTCAACCAAAATCCAAAAAACCCAAAAACAAAAAAAAACTCAGATTTAGGCCAAATCGTTACCTGAATCAAGTTTCTGATCCATAGGTTCTTCTCACCAGCTCTGGAGCAACACACTTCTCAAATCTCGGGTTGATCCACCAATTTTCTCTCTCTACAGTTTCTCTCTCTAAGAAATAGGTGGTGACCTTGGCTATTTATAGGGAAGGCTCCCCTTCCAGCCCGCCGGCCCGACCCGACATGCCTCGTTCGTTTATTCCGTTATTTTAACTGTCATTTTATTTTTGGGGTGTTACATTCCTCTTCTTTGATGGGATTATTGTTGTTGCTGTTAACTGTTCATCATGAACTTCCAACAATTCAATATTTACACTTAAAACATCTTCAGTTTCAGCTATGAATTCTTCTGTGTGACTCAACAACGGTTCTTTAACCTCTTCATTCACCTCAGCAATTATGTTATCTTCAAAAATCAGGGTATGTGGTTCATACTCACCCAGATGTGTATCAACCCTAGGTTCTTCAACTTGAACTTGAACTTCTTGCTGAATTTCTGGTATCACATTTCTTTGACCACCATCATGACCTTGATCGTCATCATTTCCCTGATCATCATTATTAACTTGATCATTTTCATCATTATCACTGTCAACTCCATCTTCTATATCTTCAGCCATTAAATCATCTATCTCATCTTCAAGGTTAAAATCTGGATCAGGATTCTCTTCAAGCATATTTTGAAATAGTGGTGTCACAGTGCCACTAAACTTGCTTGTCTTTCTCACATTATTCATACTGCTGAAAATTTCTTATTGCATTGTCTCTAATGGTAGTTCAACACCATCATTTTCCAGATTTGGCAACAATGTATTGATGATCATTTGTACAAATCTTGGATACATCAAAAACTTGTAATTCTGTCTTGGTCCCCCAAAATTGCTTATCATTGCTTCAAAGATCATTCTTGAAAACTTAAATCTTCTATGAGTCGCCAAACAAACCAACGCCCTACTAAATACTTCACCAATCTGATCAAAACCAGAAGTTCTTGGACTCAAACAATGAATTAAAACGTGAACCAAATATCTCCACTGTTTCCCAAACATGGTCTTTGTAACTTGTCTTCTTAAGAAAGTTCCTTCATACCTCATGTTCGTAATGATGCCAGATACTGCAATATGATTTATCTTGTAAGGAAAGTCTGTTGCATCTCTAAAGTTTATTACTTCTCTTATCACTTGTTCAGTAACTTTGATCTTGTTTCCTCCAACTGAACTCTCAATCCATATCTCTTTATTCACATGCTTGTATTCTATATTATCCCAAAACTCCCTCACGTGTTTTTCAAACACACGTACTTGTGTAGATATAACTGTATTAATTCTTGAGTTTGCTAAAAATCTAACAATCTCTTCATATCCACGTGCCTTCTTTGTATTTGTAGTTAAACAGGCACAGATGTTGTGCTTAGGTTCAAATTTTAACCTGTTCATATATGTAAAGAAAAAAAACAACGGGTTAGAAAATTTCTGAAAAATTCTTAACTTTTGACATTTCGATCGAAAACTCCCTTATATAAACAACTTTTTCGATCGAAAACTTTCAAAACCCCTTTTATCAGAAGATGAAATCCCACATCTTTGACCTTTTCGATCAAAAACTCTATCAACACTTCAACATTTCGATCGAAAACTCAAATACAACCAGAGACTTAAATCAAATTTTGAACTTTTCGACCGAAAACTCTTTATCAGTATAACAACTTTTTTGATCGAAAACTTTGAGAACCTCTTTTATCAAAAAACTTGGAATTTTATTAACTTTTTTTATATATTTTTTTTAATCGAAAACTTTTCTTATTATATTTAACCAATCATAACTTTTCGATTGAAAACTCTATTTTTACAAAAAATTTCAAGCACTGACTTTTCAATCGAAAACATTTTTCGGTCGAAAACACATTTCGGACAAATCAGAATCGACTCTTCATTTCCATCCGAAACACTTTTCGGGCCATTCATTTAGACTTTTCGATCCATTCAATCCTAGTTTTCGGACAATTCAAAAACTCAAACATTCAAACTAAAACTAAGGCTTTGGATCTAACCTATCAACCTCTATGAATCACGAGAACATACCTGGATGATCGAAATCAACTGATGAACATGATGACATCACAATCGAGCACTTTTTCGCACGAAATCTCAACACTTGTAAAATACGAAGAAACTTGAAATGACAGTGTTTGAGAGAAAACAACAGTTGGAAAAAAGGTTTTCTAATGAAAATTTTGAATATATAGATTTTTCAAAACTGACCGAAAACTTCGGTTGTAACTTTTCGATCGAAAACTTTTTCAGATGATACTTTTTCAGTCAAGAGATTTCGACCGAAAACTCCAAACTTATTGAATTTTGAAAATTTTCAAACCAACTTTTATTTTGTTATATATATATATATATATATATATATATATATATATATTTAAGTCCATTTTGACATCATTAAGACATGTTCTAATTTTTTAATAATTTTCACAATTTCAATCATAATCAGATAAGAATACACACTTGCACACTAATTTTTTTTATCAAAAATGATTTATTATTCTTTTCAAACACAGAAAACAGATAAACACTTAACAAACACACATAGTTATTCATTTATTCCTACTATTTTCTTTTGACTTTTTCTCACACATATTTTAACACTTTATTTTATTTTTTATTTTCTTTTGATGAACTGAACTGACATAGGATCATAAATTTATATTGTCTTAACCACACTGCATATCAAATCAGGATTTAAACAGTTTAACCTTGATTGCCAATATATTTTTCAGCTTAAAATTAAACATCATATTTCAACAGATACTGTGTGGCATTTAAGGTAAGATTTATCAATACAAAGTGTATCCAAACATCGAGATGGATTAAACTGATACGCAACACAAAGTTTCACCAAAACATAATCCAATCACCAGCATGAGGGTAGCATTTTTATCACAGAAAAATAATTCAAATGGATTTGATGAGAATCTTTTTGATTCTTATATCTTGGTTTCTGATGGAATGAACACTGAATCAATTTGATTCATATGAGATATAACATGTAGTGAGGAACTTTTGGAATCAGATTTGATTCACATATGCAGATATCCATAGAGTATTGGATATGTCAATTGAAATCACGAATGATTCAAAGGGCGAAACAAACTGACTTTCTGGTTTCCATCCGAGATTTTCACCAGAACCATCAGCTGTATAAAGATGTTTAACTTTAGATCGTATATTTGACGGGTATAGTCAATAGAGTAAACGAATTGTGCTAAAACCCCATCAAGATCCTGGTCTCATGGTATGAAAGGATTCACTTGGCATTCGAAGAATGAAAGTATCGATATTCGATGAGGATAACACTAAGATTGCAATTTAGTTAATCACACAAATATCGCCTAATTTATATATGCAGAGCCTACCAGCATATCAAACATTGTAACATATGTCACCATCATATCCAATTCATGCATAAGCACAGCACACACTTATACTATCATTTCCTATTTATACGTCAATCAGACACACGTTATTTTTCAGTTTTTCACACAGATCAAATACACACTACATATTCAGTTTTTTTTTTATTTTGTTTTTCTTTTATTCTCACCCTAAAATTGTTATGTAACTTTATTTACTATTTATACCACTTATGAGAACAAACATATTTAACACAAACACGTAGTAAACTAACAGTCATATAAAGCATACACAACACAATTTTAACACTTAAAAGAAAATGTTTTTGAGGAAAATATTTTTGAGATCTTTCAGTTCAAAAATGGACATTTTCTTTTTTTTATTATTTTTTTTATATTTACGACTTTTTATATTTATTTTTTTTTATTTTAAAAAAAAATCATCCCCAACATCTCAACCAAAGAGTTAATCCAATCAGTTGAAAAGGCTTTTGTAAAAATATCGGCCTTTTTGCTCTATGGTATCGACATGGACCACTTTAATCAGCCCATTTTCAAAATAGTCACGAATGACATGTAACCTGATCGCAATGTGCTTTGTTTTGGAATGTTGAATAGGATTTTTTACTATTCCGAGCACTGCCTCGTTGTCACAATAAATCGGAGTTTCTAGGAAATTCACTCCAAAATCTAGCATTTGATGTTGAATCCATATAACTTGTGAGCAACAGCTCGAGGCAGTAGTATACTCAACTTTAGAAGTTGATGTGGATACATTCGTTTGTTTCTTACACTGCCCAGATACCAGTCTCTCCCCTAAAAGTTGACATCCACCTGAAGTTGACTTCCTGTCCAAGTTACAACCTCCATAATCGCTGTCAGTGTAAGCAAAGAAATTAAATTCAGAATCAGAAGAGTACCATAAACCTAAATTTACTCGACCCTTAAGATATTGGAATATTCTTTTAACAGCTGATTCATGAGATTCTTTTGGAGCTGCCTGATATCTGGCACAAGAGCAAACAGCAAACATGATATCCGGTCGGCTTGCAGTTAGATACATCAACGAGCCAATCATTGACCAATACATCTTTTGATTAACTTCAACTCTAGACAAATCCATAGTGAGAGGTTCATGGAGAGCAATTGGTGTTGAAGCTGATTTGCAATCATTCATCTTGAATTTTGTGAGAATATCTTTCACATATTTAGCCTGATGGATAAGAATCCCAGATTCATATTGTTCAACTTGTAACCCTAGAAAGAACTGTATTTTTCCCATCAAGCTCACTCTGAATTTTAATTTCATGATTTATTCAAATTCTTTGTAAAGAGCTTCATTTGTTGACCCATAGATAATATCATCGACATAAACTTGTACAATTAACAGATTAGCATCATATTTCTTCAGGAATAAGGTCTTGTCAATTGTTCCACGAACGAAGCAATTCGATGTAAGATGTGTTGACAAGGTTTCATACCACGCACGAGGCGCTTTATGTAACCCGTACAGTGCTTTATCAAGCTTATACACTTGAAATGTATGAGCTGTATCTTCAAAACCCGATGGTTGATTCACGTAAACCTCTTCCTTTACCACCCCATACAGAAAAGCTGTTTTTATATCCATTTGATACACAGTAAACTTCTTGTACGACGTGTAAGCCAAAAAGATACGTATGGCTTCAATTCGTGCAACAGGAGCAAAGACATCATCATAATCCAGTCCTTCCTCTTGATAAAACCTTGTACAACCAGATGTGCTTTGTTACGAACTACAATCCCACGATCATCCTTTTGTTTCTGAAGACCCACTTCGTTCCAATTGGATATTTTCCCTCAGGTAAGTCTACAAGATGCCACACGTTTAACTTCTTAAACTGAAGAAGTTCTTCTCGCATAACTTCAATCCAACTTGGATCTTGTAAAGCAACAGTAACATTCTTTGGTTCCTCTTGAGATAAGAAGCAGGAGTACAAACAGACATTAATATTTCCAATTTGACTTCTTGTCATAACTCCATCCTCAAGAGATCCAATAATATTCTCAACTGGATGAGAAGAATGAATTCGATGATTTGGAATACGTTCCACTTCCACAGACTCTGGCATATTTGAATCATTCAACTCTGGTAATTGATCATTTGAATCTTCAACACTTGAAGAACTTGTTTGAATTACATCCTCAGTCTGATCATTTACAGGATCCAACTGAACTTCATTAACTGTTTGTTCATCATCGGTACTTGGAACTTCTTGTACTTCATAATCAACATTAGTGACAGAATTATCAACAAGATCTTCTTGTGTTTGAGTTGATGTAGTAACATTCTCAAACATCTCATTTTGAATCATCACATTCTGTGGTCCAACCAAAAACTTTCCAACAGATAGATCACTACTTGTAGAAGACTCAGTTACAGTACCCAAAGTACTTGCTTCATTAGAATCCATTTTAAGTTGCTGATCAAAGGTCTTGAAGATTACTTCATCATCAAAGAACCAGTCAGGTCCATTTTGATCTGGAGGAGTATTTAATTCTTGTCATTCCACATAGTAAGATTCTTGAACAATTTTGGTTATCCTGTTGTATACTCTATAAGCTTTCTGATATGAAGAATAATCCAAGAAATAGCATTCATCACCAACAGCTGGGAATTTTGGCAATGAATCTTGTGTATTTAACAGTGTACAAGAACAACCAAATGCTCTGAAGAACTTGATGTACGGATTTCGTTTATAGAATAGTTCATAGGAAGTATTTGTAAGTTACTTCACCATAAGAACTCTGTTTAGAACATAACATGTCATGTTTACTGCTTCAGCCCAGAAAATAATAGGCAACATGGAATCGACAAGCATTGTTCGAGCAGCTTCTATCAAAGTTATGTTCTTCCTTTTAGCCACTTCATTCTGTTGTGGTGTTCATGCAGCACTATACTGATGTGTTATTCCTTTTTCTGCACAAAACGAATTTATCAATTTATTTTTAAATTCTGTTACATTGTCACTGCGAATGATTGAAACTTTGCTATCACATATGTTTTCTATTCTTTTGAAAAAATCAATGATTGTTTCAGGTGTCTCATCCTTTGTTGCAAGGAAAAACACCCATGAAAATCTTGAAAAGTCATCTGTGATAACAAGAAAATATGACTTTTTCGCAATGCTTTTAACTCGAACTGAACCGAACAAATCCATATGTATGAGAAATAAAGGTCTAGTAAAAGTTGTTATGTTTTTTCTTGGATGGGACTTCTTGTGCTGTTTTCCCTTTGCGCATGACATGCAATCTTCTTCAAATATGAACTCTTTCTTTGGCAATCCTCGCACCAAATCTTTATGCACCAAGTTATTCATGTTCTTCAAATTCACATGACCCATTATTCGATGCCACAAATAAGATTCTGAACCAGTAGCTTTTGATAACAAGCATGAGACATTTACTGGTGTAGTATCATCATTCATGTCAACCACATATGTGTTGAACTTCCTTGGAGCACGCATCAAAATCATTTCTTCTGGAATAATCAGTCCAAGCTTTAATAACAAGCACTCCTTTGCAGTAAAATGGATTGGTATGTCTTTATCAAAAACTTGAGAAACACTTAGTAAGTTGAATTCCAATTGAGACACAAAATTTACTTTCTCTAATGTTATGAGATCATTCGACACTGTTCCTTGACCAGTAATTTTTCCTCCCTTTTTATCTCTAGAAAACGCAACAAAACCACCATCAAAAGCTTGAAAGTTTTCCAGAATTTCTCTTTGTCCAGTCATTTGCCTTAAGCAACCACTATCAACATGCCAAGCATTATTAATATTCCTCCCGGTTAAACTCTGCACATTCAAGACAAATTTAATGAGAAACAGGTATCCAGATCATCTTTGACCCGAGCTGACTTTGACCTTTTACAATCTTAGTCACAACGACTTATTCTTTCATTTTTATATTCTTCTTTCTTCTAACCATATGTGATGATTGTTCATTTTTAACTTTCCAAACATAACCAACATTTTTCTCATATTTCTTAGTCATTTTTTCTTTAGCAAAATAGATTGGTTGGTTAAGTTTCTTCACATATTGTGAACCTTTTGGGACACGTGTATCCTCAAAATTTGGTAGCACATAATCACGACAAACATTTGAATATAAAGCATGATAATTTCTAGAAAGAAAGTAATCACAAATGTATCGTTGTGTCACTCCGGACTCTGACACATTGTCGTTCTCAGACGCTCTCTTGAAATGCTGAGTAACTTTGCTCTTAACTTTTTCTTTGTTCTTTGTGAACCTTGACTCACTAGAGTTGTGTTTGCAATTTCTCGCAAAGTGACCAACTTGACCACACACAAAGCAATTGTAGCTCTTAGGCTTTGACTTTGACTTTGAACACTCGCATACTTCACTCTTTAGGCCACAACCTTTCTTTATTAGTTGTCCTTTGATTTGAACAGGCTTATCTTTGACATCAATGAACTTGTATTTGACATCAATGGATTTGCCTTTGACACACCAAGACTTTCTTTGGACAGTTGTTGGTACACTCACTTAAACTTTGACAACTTTATTGCACTCTATCTCACTGGTAAGAATATGATTCTCTGGTGTTATGACATCATTTTTCTTTGGTCTTTCACTTGACAAATCATACTCTTGAATCAAAGGATTTCCAAACTCATTTAAGACCACATCACCAACTAGACTTGAGACTTTATGAAGTGGGACATAATCTCTAGCTGTATGCACCACTTTATCAAAGAAAGTGGATGTTGATGACACTTCAGACACGCAATCAAAATCATCACAACCAACATTCACTAGCAGAACATGCCGAAACATAAGAAACATCAGAATCAGAATAAAAAACTTGAACATTGTTTACATCAACATTAACACTAGAAACTGAAACAAATTTATTTAGATTACAGTCAACATCTAGGTATTATTTGCAGTCCCTAATAAACTCCCTAGTGCATTGTTTATTGAAAGCTGAAAAACTTTTCACTCCATCAAGTTCATTATCATCATCAACACACCCTGAGTTTCTATCTGCACTTATATACATATCATGAAAGTCAGAGTTACCCGCATTTATCAACTCATTTGATTCATGCTGTTTAGGAAATGGTACAAAGTTCTCAGGATGTGGAACTTTGTTGTAACCCAACCCGTCTTTGATGTAAACAGTTCTCTGTTTACTCACACATTCATCAAAGACATTTTATTGCATCTTCCACTTTGCAACAATCACCCTTTCTTTTATTAACCCAGTTTCAGATTTGACAAGTTTTTCTGAAAGATCTTTGATTAAAACGTCATTTTTATCCAAATATTCTTTAAATGTTACATTGTCTTTCAACAATGCTTTAATTTTTCTTGTAAAATTTACTTCATTTTGTTTCAATTCTTTGTTTACTCTTTTTAGTTTATCATTTTCAGCAAGTAGAAATGTGTTTGATGCATGATAATTTTGCATTCATTCTACACACAATGAGAAACATATGTCAAATTCATTATCAGAATTTACCTCACTCTTAGATGAGGTTTCATCAGAATCAACAGCTTTGCCCTTTCCTTTAGAATCTGTTTTGTGTCTAGCAAATTTAGCCCATTACTCGGTATTAAACCAATCATGTTGACTAGTAAGTATACCATAGAGTTAGCTGACAGTAAGCTAACTGAACCTGATAAAGTAATACAAGGGTGTACTTTGAATTTGGCGGATCACCCTTTTGTCGTAGATTTATTGCTTGTAACGCTTGGAAGTTTTGACATCGTCATCGGGATGGATTGGTTATCAAAGAAGCGAGAAAAAATTATTTTCCGTGAAAAGATTGTTTTTATTCCGTTTCCGAATGAGGAAACACTTTCGATTTAAGGAGAAAGGAGCGTTACTAGGCTAAGGATCATTACTTGTATGAAGGCCTGAAAGTGCTTATGAAAGGGTTATAATGCAATCTTGGCGCACGTAACACAAAAGACAACAGAGGAGGGAAAAGTTGAGGATATACCGATCGTTTGAGACTACCCTGAAGTCTTTCCCGAAGACTTGCTCGGACTTCCACCTCCGAGACAAGTGGAGTTTCGAATCGATCTGGTACCCAGAGCCGCACCAATAGCGCGATCACCATACCAGCTAGCGCCATCGAAGATGCAAGAATTGTCTAACCAACTATAGGAGTTGTTAGATAAGGGATTCATAAGACCGAGTTTCTAGCCTTGGGGAGCCCCGGTCTTGTTTGTCAAGAAGAAGGATGGATCCTTCCGTATGTGCATTGATTATCGGGAATTAAACAAGCTGACTATTAAGAACCGGTATCCACTTCCAAGGACCAATGACTTGTTTGACCAGCTTCAAAGATCCGGTTATTATTCAAAGATCGCCTTACGTTTAGGATACCATCAGTTACAAATTTAAGAGGAGGATATTCCTAAGACCACGTTTCAGACTCGTTAAAGTCACTACAAGTTCATGGTCATGCCGTTTTGGTTAACCAATGCCCCAGCTGTATTCATGGACCTCATGAATAGAGTGTGTAAGCCCTACATGGATAAATTCGTGATTGTTTTCATTGATGACATCTTGATATACTCACAAACTCAAGAAGAGCACGAGCAACATTTGATACTAATCTTAGAATTACTTAAGAATGAGAAGTTGTACGCTAAATTCTCGAAATGCGATTTCTGGATTCGAGAAGTGCAATTTCTCGGGCATGTGGTCAACGAAAAGGGTATAAATGTTGACCCGTCCAATATTAAAGCGACAAAGAATTGGGAAGCACCGAAGACTCCGACCGAGGTGCGACAATTCTTAGGTCTATCAGGCTACTACAGACGGTTTACCAAAAATTTCTCCAAGATAGCCTAGCCAAATTTCTCCAAGATAACCTAGAAGGAAAAGAAGTTCGAATGGGACGAAAAACAAGAAGCCGTTTTTTAGCTGTTGAAACAGAAACTATGTTGTGCTCCGATCTTGTCCCATCTAGAAGGAACATACGGATTTATGGTATACTGTGACGCATCCCGCCAATGTTTTGGTTGCGTATTGATGCAACATGACGAGGTTATTGCTTACGCGTCCCGACAGCTCAAAGTACATGAGAAAAACTACACCACCCATGACTTAGAAATGGGGAGCCGTGGTTTTTGCACTAAAGATCTGGAGGCATTACCTGTATGGTACTCGATGTACTATTTTCACTGACCACAAGAGTCTCCAGCACATCTTTGACCAGAAAGAGTTAAACATGAGGCAACGCAGATGGGTCGAGTTACTTAACGACTACGACTGCGAGATTCGCTATCATCCTGGTAAGGCAAACGTCGTAGCGGATGCCTTGAGCAGAAAGGAACGAACCAAAACTCTACGAGTGCGAGCATTGGGGATGACAATTCACATGAGTTTAACCTCCCAAATTCGTGATGCTCAGTTAGAAGCACTCAAGGAGCAAAATCTGAAAGATGAGTCCTTACGGGGTATGGACAAACAATTTGAGAACAAATCCGATGAAACCCGTTACTTCATGAATCGGATTTGGGTACCAAGCTTTGGGAGCTTGAGGAATTTAGTAATGGACAAAGCACACAAGTCCAGGTACTGGATCCACCCAAGCTCTGACAAGATGTATCAGGACCTCAAGGAACTTTACTGGTGGCCCAACATGAAAGCTCACATCGCCACCTACGTTAGTAAGTGTCTAACATGTTCAAAGCTCAAAACCGAATATCAGAAACCGTTAGGGTTACTACAACAACCGAAAATTCCGCAATGGAAGTGGGAGCAGATTTTCATGGATTTCATCACAAAGTTACCCAAGACATCTGGTGGTTATGATACGATTTGGGTAACTGTCGACCGACTGACAAAGTCTGCACACTTCTTGTCAATTAAGGAAACTAATAAAATGGAAAGATTGACTAGAGTTTATCTCAAAGAGGTTGTCTCGAGACATGGAGTGCCAGTCTCCATCATTTCAGATCGAGACAGCCGATTCACCTCTAGGATCTGGCAATCTCTACAGAAAGCATTGGGTACGAGATTTGATATGAGTACCACGTATCACCCCCAAACTGATGGTCAAAGTGAAAGGACTATTCAGACCTTGGTGGACATGCTTAGACCTTGCGTGATTGATTTCGGCAACAAATGGGACACTCATCTACCGTTAGCTGAGTTCTCCTACAACAACAGTTATCACACTAGCATCAAAACCGTACCTTTTGAAGCATTGTATGGACGAAAATGCCGATCACCGTTATGCTGGACAGAAGTTGGGGATAGCCAGATTACTGGGCCATAGATCATTCATGAAACAACAGAGAAAATCATCCAGATTCGGGACAGACTAAAAGTCGCACGTGATCATTAGAAGAGTTACGCTGACGTGACACGCAAACCATTGGAATTTCAGGTCGGAGATAAGGTTTTACTCAAAGTCTCACCCTCGAAGGGAGTTATTCGCTTCGGCAAGCGTGGTAAGCTAAACCCGAGATACATCGGAACGTTTGAAATCCTGGCAAGGATTGGTCCCGTAGCTTACAAGCTCAAGATGCCGCAAGCACTTAGTGGTGTTCACGCCACTTTCCACGTGTCAAACTTGAATAAATGTTTATCAGATGAGACACATGTCATACCACTCGAGGAAATCCAGGTCGATGATCAACTCCATTTCGTCGAGAAAACAGTTGAGATCATGGATCGGGAGGTCAAGAGAATGAAACAGAGTCGCATCCCCATAGTAAAAGTTCGGTGGAACTCTAGACGAGGACCGGAGTTTACATGGGAGTTTACATGGGAACGCGAGGACCAGATGAAGCGCAAGTACCCACAGTTGTTCGAAACTGCACCAGTCACGGATGACACTAACAGAATTTCGGGACGAATTTATTTTTAACATGGAGAGTATGTGACAACCGACAATTTCAGGTCAATACCCGTCCCCGTCTCAGTCATAATTTGCATACATAATATATGTGTTAGACTTAATTATAAATAATTAAGGTATTTTCATATTTAGCAAAGTCCACTCATAACATTTCATGCATCGGTAATTCGGTAAATTACCGGGTCACATGCAGTATAACTGGCACACACGAACGTTGGTGATAATTAATATTTATGTTTTAATAAATATTTCAAATTGTTACAACACTATTTTTAGAACTTAAATATATATGTGCATCTATTTATGTCAACTTAGTATTTAAACGCGCGTTTCTAACGTTTCACCGACATATTTTATTTTAACGCGTATATTAATTTATTAAACTTATAGTTATATGTTAGTAAACCATTGAATATATAATGTATAATTTTACTAAGCATGGTTTTGATAAATTCTCTATTTCATACCATGTTTGATTTATATCCGCTACTACCCGAATACACGTTTGAAACTACAAAAACCCCCCATTGTCCATATTAACTCATATAAAAAAAAATAATAAAGTTCATGTTCCTTTTGTTGGTTAACCGAGAAAGTAGGACACAAATGGGATTGTGTGTTGGTTTTACCAACATCAACTTGCTTTATTTTTCTTGTTGAGATAATATCTTTTACAACTTACACGGCTTAATGGTAAACCCAAATATTGAACCCTAGAGATACTACGAATAACAAAACTGACTCTGACTCTGACTAAAGAATGATGAATAAGGGGGGGGGGGGCGGACTCAAACTAAAGAATGATGATTGGGGGGGTGTTCTACACTGAAGATTATCACTAAAGAATGCTATAAACTAAGATCGAATCAAGCTATCAAGACAAGAACTAAGGAAGTGATGTGTTGCAAAGCACACATGCGTTTCTGCCTGATTTCGTGTCGTTTTCATATAGTTTTAGCGTCGTTTCAAGTAATTTATAGTTAGCATTGTTTTGTAGGTAATCGGGTCACTTTGGAGCTTAAACGATCAAGAACTGTGAAGAAACGAGCACACGAGAACCCGGAATGAGAAACGGAAAAATCAAACCTTAAAAGAGGCATATCTTGGGCTAGAAAATTAGTTACGGGGCCCATTTTATATGTATTTGGGGTAGCTCGACGAGAAGAATACAAAAAAAACATTCAGCCACCCTAGTTCTTCGCGCCACGTGAACAAGGGAGCCTAGAACTTCGCGACACGCCAAGATTCTCAGGCAGGAACTTTTCGCGACACGCGAAGACGTGGTCCTCTGGCTTTAGCAACACGCGAAAAAGCCCAGTTACGCAAATTTTGACCAAATTTCATTTTTAAATAGGTTAGGCCACTCCCGTTATTAGAAAAAATCGATGTCTAGCCGTTTAGAAGCAAGAAAAAGACGATTTTGAGGGTGGAGGAGTGGATTGAAGTGCAAAGGTCGAATCTTTGATCCCGGGTGCGTTAGATTTAGCGTTTTCGGTTCCAAAGCTTGAACCTTTATCTTTGTTTCTTGTGTTTGAACCATGATTGTGTTTAATTCTTCTGTTTTAAACGTTTTAAGTATGATCGTAGGCTAAAACATTGATACTATCTAGGTCTTATGATGAATGCTTCATAAAGTTTAGATTTTTATCGGTTTTTTGATATTGAATGATGTTTTATGATTTTGTAACGATCTTGGTATGATTATTGTGATGAACTTGCATGCTTAATTCTAACTTAATGATTGATTATTAATTCCTTGCGTTGATTGTGGTTGTCTGCCATGTGTAATTAGCGTATCGTGATCATTTATTTTAGGGTTTGTGATTTTGGGGGTTTGCTAGACGTAGTGACCATAGGAATTGTCATTGAGTACTGCTTTGAATCGAGTGTTCTTCCTAGTTCAATACCCGAGAGGTGAGAATTAGTCGTTTAGTCTTCGTCATTAGGAATCCGAGTGTCAACTGTCTGAGAGGAAGTTGGTTTGGGTGTCTAGTGATCTGTTGCTATTCTGAATCATAATTATTATTCTGAGATTACCCTGTGCATTCTTTGAGTGTATTGTGGACGGTGAGACTGAGAGGTAATCCATCCATTATGGTACAATATCATAGTTGGAAATATCTGAGAAGTGATCCAACAATCTGGTGAGTTAGTACACCTTAGGTATCTTAGTTGGTGACATCCACTAGGTTGTCTAGAGTTGTTTCCTTAGAAACCCAGATCCATCATAGTCCATAACCGGTAAAAGTTGTTCTTTGCAAGTAGGATTCCGACCTAGGTAGTAATTTTCCCATATCCTGATTTCACCTTTGTTCTTGTCTCTTGATAGTTTGAGTCGACCTCAGTTTATTGCATAATTAGCTTATTAAGTAGTGTCGTAAACCCCCAAACCAATCAATCTTATGTCCGAGTCAGAGTCTAGTTTGGTTATTCAGTGTCTTTTGGGTTCGATAATCCGGTTTACCATTAAGCTATGCTACACTCGATAGGTTCACTTGCCAATCAATGCAATTTAGTTCATAGGTTTTCCATTTATTACTTAGGAGTCTAGGTTAGGTTTTATAGTTATTTTTATAGACCGTCTGGACGACATCAAGTTTTTGGCACCGTTGCCGGGGACACTTGGCAGTAGCAATATTAACTCTGATTATTGTGCGAAAACCAGGTACGTTCTACTAGCCCCATTCCATTTCCTACCATGGGCGACACTGATACACCAGCGAGACGTACCGTGCACCAGAGAGCCAGTGCTGGGGGTTACGGAAGTGAGATCTTCGATCACTAATCCCGCCATCCCTAATAACAATACATGGCAAATCCCAGCACATATCATGAACACCATAACGCATGCTATGGCCTCGAGGATGAGGATGCACCCGGACATGTGTCTCGCTTCGCGCGCATATGTGATTTGTTCAATATCACGGGTGTGTCTAAGGAAGCTATCTACTTGCGTCTCTTCCCATTCTCGCTCTCTGGGCATGCTTGTACTTGGCTCGACAATCTCCCAGACAACTCGATCACTACTTGGGAGTATCTCGAAGCCAAGTTCTTCAAAAGTTACTATCCACCTTCCAATGCCGCTCGCTTTAGGGATCAAATCCACTTCTTCCGGATAGATCCCCACGAGCCTTATCAAATGGCTTGGGAGCGGTTCAACGCGCTGTTGAGCCGATGTCCCCAACACGGTCTCTCTGACTAGGTGATAGTGGAGCAGTTCTATAATGGCCTCACCTTCTAGAAGCAGTAGATGTTCAATAAAGCTGCGGGAGGCCACATCATGGAAAAGTTTGAGCCTGCTGGGTGTGAGGATATGTTCGAGAGCTTCGCTCAAGCCGAACAGCAGTACCCATCTTCTAGGACTTCTATTCCTAGTGCTAGATCATCCACCACATCTCCTAGAGGTGTGCATCAGTTCACTCCTGATTCTAGCATGGCTAATGAAATTAAGGAGCTAAAGCTTAATGCTCAGCGGTGTCAAGAATGCAGGGGAGGCCACGACACCCGGGACTACCCAGTCTGTGACATCCGGGAAATTTTTTTTATTTTATTTAATTTTTGGGACGAAAATTCTTTCAACTAGGGGATGATGTGACAATCTGACTTTTCAAGTTAACCCCGTTAGTAATTCCGTTAAATATTCTGTTAAATCCTAACCAAGTTAACTTAATTCTAAAACCAAGGGATCATTTCTGTCAAAGCTGAAGTTGCAACGGCTAGTTTCGTAAATAACCAGAAACCCTAGTAGGCACGGTCGCGCCTTGTTTTGGCACGGTCGCGCCAAGTACCTTGGCATGGTCGCGCCTCTTATTGGCACGGTCGCGCCTCTTTTCAGTTGAAACGTAAACGCAGTCTTTAATCGCAAATTCGTTCGATTTCGTAACCGTTCTGCACGTTCCTATCTTTAACGAGCATCATTAAGACTTTAAACCTCGTTATTACTCCCAATTATGGTCATGATTACCGTAACCGTTGACCCTTTATCAAATATCAACACATTCGATCAATTTTCGTATTACTCTCACGAATTGAACGAACACACACCTAAATCTCACCTGTTAGAACCTGTTGCACACTCGAATTTGGCTGGAATCACTGCGGTGGTCGCCAGGGATCGAAGTCGACGACGACAGAATCTGTTCTAGTCGGGAACCTTCAATTCGAGTTCGTTTCTGGTAATTTCCTTCATGTTTACTTTCGTTTTTACTTCATGATGAATAGCCCTATGATTATTTGGGCTTACAACATCAAATCGGTGATGAACCAACTCTAGGGTTCATCACATTCGAGGTTTAATCGATTACCAGTCCAGGCTTAATCTCAATCAAATTAACCCATACTGATAGATTCGAAAAGTTCTGTTTTGTAAAACACCCATGTCCTTTTGGTCAATCGCGATCGAAACCAAACGGATTTGGATTTATTGGGAAATTCTGTTAAACTCTGTGTATGTGAATTCGGGAGACACGGTCGTGCCAAAGTTTTAGCACGGTCGTGCCTCACCCTCAGACCCGACCGTGCCTCAAAACCCTAGAAACGGTCGTTCCTGGCTCAGACACGATCGTGCCTAGTGATCAGCCTTGTTGTGTCTTCTGTTTGATCAACACGGTCGCTCCCCTGACCAGCACGGCCGCGCCCGTAACCTTAACACGGTCGTGCCTTGTCTTAGGCGCGGTCGTGTGTGAGAAAACCTTTTGTCATAATGTTTTGATTAATATTTATATTTTAAAAACAATAATTATTATATTATATTGATATGTTTTAAAATCGGAAAACCACCCGTAGACTTAGGTTTAGTCTTGTAACTCGTATCCGTTATTTAAAATTCGTGTATAAAATAATATATCATTTCCAATCCCTAAACTCAATTAAAAACGATATATATATTTTTATTATTATTATTTGTCATTCATCGCGAAACGTTTTCGTACTAATTTAGAAATCTGTATTCCCGTAAACTCGTTCGTTTACCCGTTAACCCTTAAAGACATTCTAATCTTCACAAATCCCAATGAGTCCCTAATTGTTGTTTGTAATTCTAAGGCATTCGTAAGCCGTTGGAGGTAATCTCTTGTGTACCAAGTCGATTACTTGTATGATTACTACCTACGCAATCAGGTGAGTTTTCACGGCCCCTTTTACTGTTTTAAAAATGTGGGAGAAAACATGACGTAAACATATTTGGTTATGTAATTCATATATGTTATCACTTGTTTAACTTTGCGTACACATCTATCACTAAGTCCTCACATCAGACCGTTAATATGAACATAGCGAGGTAAGTTGAGTAGTACTACTGGGTTTGACAAACCTCACCCGCGTTAGTCGCGCTAACTCGACTAGATGTCGAACGGGTGCATTCTTGACCTAAACATGCCCCATGGTTGATAGGACTGGTGGGAGGCAAAAACATAAACAGTCAGTTGTCGGTTGCGAGCACATTAGTTAACATACTTATGGGTTAGCTACCTACTGATTTATATATTGAATGTACATTAACCTATTGAACTTTGTTGTAAACTGAAACCTGTGAACTCACCCACCTCGTGTTGACATTTTCTTACATGTTTTCTCTGGTCGCTTAAGATAAGGCAAAGGTGCACGCATAGGACATGCATGGAGTCTTATGATTAAATTATAAATTATTATTGTTGATTTGTTTGATACTCTGTTTTGGACTTTGTTTGGACTGATCACTTTGGGACTTTTCTTGGGCGCGTTTGTTTTGTGCATTTACTTTCGTTTTACGCTTCCGCACTTACTTTGATAATTTGTGATATATTTTAATTTTTGTCCCATATAGTTTCGTTCAATGTAACTAATGACTGAGATCCTGGTTTGTCACTTCCCAGACGGTAAAACTCCATTAGTTGAAATTGGGGGTGTAACAGATTGGTATCAGAGCCATTGGTTATAGAGGACTAGACTATAACCTCACACATTAGTTACATGTCATAGACATTTGGATTTTGGCACTTATGTATTACGTTACTGGATCATGTCGTCAACCCCACCACCATCACCTAAGGCATCTACCTTATCATCCCCAGAGCCCAAAAGGCGTCGGACTAGTTCTATTGATAACTCGGTAGAACAGGGTGAACCAAGTAATGCACAAGCAAGGAACACAACCCTTAATTGGAATACATATCCAAAGATGATCCAAAGGTGGATCGAGATGGGAAATGTTCCATCACCCTATTTATGTTCAACTTCCTCATCGTCTACTTTTCCAAGCTTGCCATGCACCATGGAACAAGATTTTGCAGCTTTTTTGTTTATCATAACTAAGGAGTTAAAAGCGATGAAAGAAGCCACCGATGAGATACCCGACATTCTGCAGCGGGAGTCACAAATAGAGGAGAATAAGGTAGGGTTAGAGATTTTGACCGGTGAGATAGTGGTGACAGATCAGGTCCATAACCATTTGGTGGATCGGGCCGCACATTTAGAGACGAGGGTTGACACCTCGGACCATGATGTAGGAGGGATTTTGGAGAGAGTGACTCATCTAGAAGCCCAACTACAAGTAGCAGACCATGCTGCTGAAGGACTTCGGGAGAGAGTGACCCACTTAGAAGCCCAACTACATGCAGCCCTATTTCCAGAGGACATTCCACTTTCGGACGACAAGGAGGAGTCGTTCGAGGATGAGCCCTTAGAGGAGGAGCAACCCGAGGAGGAACCGGTGGAGATCGACGATGCATAATCATACGGTTCTTCCGATGACGAGGATGTTTGATGATCTTTCTATTCCATCTTTCCTTTTCATTCATGTTTCGTTTAGGTTATTTCTCTTTTCAAACCTAGATGGGTAAGGTTTTTCCCATTCAATAAAAGTATGAGAAGTTTAATGTTTTGAGTTATTTATTTTGTAGCTTTACAATTTACTTAATTTTTAAAATGTTAGATGTTGTATTTTCTTACTTGTACATAAATAATGTTTAATATGCGATATATTTCTCATTGTTTTGTATTTGTGAGTGCGAAGAAGCATGTCGGTAAGAGGACGTGGAGGTCGTGCTGGTGGCCGAGGCACCATTAACATGACAGCAGCGGAGCTGGTGGTACTAATCAATGATAGTGTGGTTGAGGCTCTAGCAGCACAGAATGCTACAGGTAAATGCTACAACCATTGACTAGTGAGGTCAATTCATCGCTCAAAGCGCCTTTCCTAAGCTTTATAACCTCGAACCTATATTATGCTTCTAAATCCAGGCCAGCAGAATTAGCAACGAGTATGCACATTCAAAACATTTATGGACTGCAGGCCCCACACCTTTAGTGGAGCCGAAGGAGCTGTCGGACTACTCAAGTGGTTCAAAAAAGTAGAATCAGTATTCGTTATGTGCAACTGCCCACTGGCCAATCAGGTCAAATTTGCTTCTGTAACTTTGGAGGGCCCGACTCTCACTTGGTGGAATGCACAGGTCCAGATGTTGGGTTTGGCTATGGCCAATGCACTGTCATGGGAGGAGTTTAAGACGATGAGAAGGAGTACTGTCATCGGGATGAAATTCAAAAGTTGGAAGGAGAATTCTAGAACCTGAAGATGGAAGGTTCAGAAATTGAGCTATATACCACTCGATCCTATGAGCTTGCTACCATGTGCCCGCATATAGTGACTCCTGATTACAAGAGGATTGAGCTGTATATTGGAGGTTTAGTGCCTTAGATTCAGAGTATGGTTACTTCGTTCAACCCCACTACCATCCAGCAGACTATCAGACTTGCCCACAAGTTAAATTGCCAGGCGGTAACTCAAGGGACTCTACCTCCGAGCGGTTCAGTTTCTAAAGCTACTGATAATCATAAGCGCAAGTTTGATCACAACTCCAATTCTAACTCCAACTCCAAGGGATCCCAGTTTAATCAACCTCAGCAACAGCAGCAGCAGCAGCGAAAGTTTGAGCCTGCTAAGAACTTCAACCAGACGACCTCTTCAGGTCAAGAACAAGGTGGTTATGCAGGAAGAGCCCCCAAGTGCAACAAGTGCAATTACCACCATGCTGGTGCTTGTAACCGTTGTCAACAGTGTGGCAAGATAGGCCATGCTGCAAAAGATTGTAGAGTTGATCTTCAAAACAAGCAACCTTTTCGACCGCAAGGGTCCACAAGAGGATGTTTTAGTGCGGTAAGGAGGTACATATTCAGAGGGATTGTCCTCAGTCGAAGAGGGGTGGTAATGGAAATGGTAACGGTAACGGCAATAATCAGGGCAACAATAGTAACAACAGCAATCATGGCAACAACAACGGTGGCAATAATGCCAATAATGGGGGAAATGGTGCGAAAGGACAAGCCTTCGTACTAGGATCTGGAGAAGCTCGATATGATCATAATGTGGTCACCAGTAAGTTTCTCTTAAATAGTTACTTTGCTTCTGTCCTATTTGATACCGGTGCTGATAGGAGTTTTATATCTAAGATGCTTAGTGATATGATAAAAGGAACTCCAACTCTGTTAGAAGCTAAGTTTATAATAGAAATAGCTGACGGCCAAATAATTGAAGCAACCCACATTCTTAACGGTTGTAAGCTTGAGTTGGCTGGTCATAAACTTGATATCGACCTTATGTCGGTCACACTTGGTAGTTTTGATGTAATTGTTGGTATGGATTGGTTATCTAAAAACCAAGCAGAAATTGTCTGTCAGGAGAAAATCGTTCGCATTCCTCTCCCTAGTTGGAAAATTCTTTCCGTTCAAGGCGAAAAGAGTGGTGCAGTCGTAGGCATCATATCATTCATGAAAGCGCAGAAGTGCCCCGTAAAGGTCATACTTCTATTCTGGCACTCGTTGCTGAACAACCATCAGAAGAGAAGAAAATTGATGATATTCCCATCGTTCGTGATTTTCTGGAAGTGTTTCCTGAAGATTTGATTGGTCTGCCACCACACCGTCAAGTTGAATTCCAAATTGATCTAGCACCCGGAGCGGCGCCGATCGCTCGAGCACCTTACAGATTAGCACCTAGTTAATTGCAAAAGTTGTCCACTAAGTTACAGGAATTGTTGGATAAAGGTTTCATCTGACCTAGCTCATCACCATGGGGTGCTCCAGTTCTGTTTGTCAAGAAGAAGGACGGGACTTTCCGTATGTGTATCGATTGTGAACTGAATAAAGTGACAATCAAGAACCTTTATCCTCTGCCCTGTATAGATGATCTCTTTGATCAACTCCAAGGATCAAGCTTCTATTCCAAGATAGATCTTAGGTCTGGTTACCATCAATTGAGAGTCCGAGATGAGGATATCTCTAAGACTGCTTTCAGGACAAGCTATGGCCACTATGAGTTTATGGTCATGCCTTTCAGATTAACAACGCACCTGCGGCATTCATGGACCTCATGAACTGTGTGTAAGCCATACCTTGATCAATTTGTCCTCGTTTTCATCGACGACATCCTCATTTATTCCAAGAACAAGGAGGAACATGAGGAATATCTACGCTTAATTCTGGAATTACTTAAGTAGGAGCAGCTATATGCTAAGTTTTCCAAGTGTGAATTCTGGATCCAGGAAGTTCAATTCTTAGGGCATGTGGTTAACCTAAAGGGAATACATGTCGACCCATAAAAAATTGAAGCCATCAAGAATTTGGTAGCACCGACAACTCCGATAGAGGTGCAAAATTTCTGGGATTGGCTGGTTATTACCGTCGATTCATCGAGGGATTTTCTAAGATTGCACAACCTCTCACTGCCTTAACTCAGAAGAGTAAAGCCTATAACTGGGGCGACAACCAGGAGTCAACATTCCAACTCCATAAACAGAAACTTTGCAGTGCACCTATTCTAGCTCTTCTGGAGGGAACATATGATTTTGTGGTGTATTGCGACGCATCCATTCAGGGTCTGGGTTGTGTGTTGATGCAACAAGAAAAGGTGATCGTGTATGCTTCGCGTCAACTAAAGATTCACGAGAAAAACTACACCAGTCATGACCTAGAGTTGGGAGCCGTAGTTTTCGCACTTAAGATATGGAGACATTACTTGTACGGTACCAAGTGCACCATCTACACCGATCATAAGAGTCTTCAGCATATCTTCGAGCAGAAAGAGCTGAACATGAGACAGCGTCATTGGGTTGAGCTCTTGAATGATTATGACTGTGCGATCCGGTATCATCCGGGTAAGTCTAATGTTGTAGCTGATGCCTTAAGTCGATAGGAAACCAAGCCCAAACGAGTTCGAGCCTTACAACTTACTATTCACCCTGGATTACCTGACAAAATCCGTAGTGCTTAACTTGAAGCCCTGAAAGAGAAGAACCTACCGCTGGAAGCCACACGCGGTATGGAAGCACAACTCGAGGTCAAATCTGACGGTATTCGCTACTTCGCCGAGCGACTATGGGTTCCAGTATTCGGAAACTTAAGGGAACTAGTCATTGATGAGGCTCATAAATCTTGTTACTCTATTCATCCAGGTTTCGACAAGATGTATCATGACCTAAAGGTGTTATAATGGTGGCCAAAGATGAAGGCCGATATAGCCACCTATGTGAGCAAGTGCCTGACTTGTGCGAAGGTCAAAGTTGAATATCAAAAGCCTTCTGGTCTTCTCCAACAACTAGAGATTCCCATGTGGAAATGGGAGCAGACATCCATGGACTTTATCACAAAATTGCCACGAACTCCTACCGGATATGATACCATTTGGGTAATCGTTGATCGTTTAACAAAGTCCGCTCACTTCTTAGCAATCAAGGAAACCGACAAAATGGAGAAGCTTACTTGCATATACTTGAAAGAAGTAGTATCTCGGTACGGGGTGCCAATCTCTATCATTTCGGATCGTGATGCACGATTCACCTTTTGTTTCTGGCAATCGTTACATAAAGCTTTAGGCACGCGTCTAGATATGAGCACAACATACCATCCTCAAACTGATGGCCAGACGGAGCATACTATTCAAACTCTAGAGGACATGCTACGAGCTTGTGTGATTGATTTTGGTAACACTTGGGAGTCTCACGTACCATTGGTGGAGTTCTCCTACAACAACAGTTATCACACTAGCATCAAGGCAGCTCCATTTGAAGCACTATATGGACGGAAATGTCGTTCTCCTATTTTTTGGGCCGAGGTTAGAGATAGTCAACTTACGGGTCCTGAGCTTGTACTTGACACTTCTGAGAAAATCGTTCAAATTAGAAACCATATGGCAGCAACTCGGGATCGTTAAAAGAGCTATGCCGGTAAGCGTTGTAAACCGTTAAAATTTCAAGTAGGGGACATGGTCTTATTAAAAGTCTCACCTTGGAAGGGTGGCATTCATTTTGGGAAATGAGGCAAATTGAATCCTCATTATGTTGGACCATTCAAGATAATGAAGAGGACTGGTCCAGTAGCGTATCAACTGGACCTACCTGAAGGACTTAGTGGTGTACACAACGTCTTTCACATCTCAAACTTGAAGAAATGTCTAGCAGACAAGTCACTCGCGGTTCCTCTTGATGAACTTTACATCGATGAACAGTTGCGTTTCATCGAAAAACCTGTGGAAATCATGGATAGGGAAGTCAAAACGCTTAAGCGTAGTAAAATCCCAATTGTCATAGTCCGTTGGAACTCAAAACGCGGACCGGAATTCACGTGGGAGCGTGAGGATCAAATGATGCGCAAATATCCTAATTTGTTCAAGCACTCCACGTCAAACTTTTAAGGTACTATTTTAATTTTCGGGATGAAAATTCTTCCAACTAGGGGATGATGTGACATCCGGAATTTTTTTATAAATTTTAATTAGTTTTCGGGACGAAAATTCTTTCAACTAGGGGATGATATGACAATCCGACTTTTCAAGTTAACCACGTTAGTAATTCCATTAAATATTCCGTTAAATCCTAACCAAGTTAACTTAATTCTAAAACCAAGGGATCATTTCTGTCAAAGCTGAAGTTGCAAGGGCTGGTTTTGTAAATAACCAGAAACCCTAGTAGGCACAGTCGCGCCATGTTTTGGCACGGTCGCGCCTCTTATTGGCACGGTCGTGCCTCTTGTCAGATGAAACGTAAACGTAGTCTTTAATCGCAACTTCGTTCGATTTCGTAACCGTTCTGCACGTTCCTATCTTTAACGAGCATCATTAAGACTTTAAACCTCATTATTACTCCGAATTAAACCCAATTATGGTCATGATTACCGTAACCATCGACCCTTTATCAAATATCAACACATTCGATCAATTCTCGTATTACTCTCACGAATTGAATAAACACACACCTAAATCGCACCTGTTAGAACCTGCTGCACACTCAAATTTGGCCGGAATCGTTGCAGTGGTCGCCGGGGATCGAAGTCGACGACAGCAGAATCTGTTTTAGTAGGGAACCTTCAATTCGAGTTCGTTTCTGGTAATTTCCTTCCTATTTACTTTCGTTTTTACTTCATGATGAATAGCCCTATGATTATTTGGGCTTACAACATCAAATCGGTGATGAACCAATTCTAGGGTTCATCACATTCGTGGTTTAATCCATTACCAGTCCAGGCTTAATCTCAATCAAATTAACCTATACTGATAGATTCGAAAAGTTCTGTTTTGTAAAACCCCCATGTCCTTTTGGTCAATCGCGATCGAAACCAAACGGATTTGGATTTATTGGGTTATTCTATTAAACTCTGTGTCTGTGTATCCGGGAGACACGGTCGTGCCAAAGTTTTAGCGCAGTCGTGCCTCACCCTCTGACCCGGTCGTGCCTCTTGGCTAGACCTGGTCGTGCCTCAAAACCCTAGGCACGGTCGTGCCTGGTTCAGACACGGTCGTGCCTAGTGCTCAGCCTTGTTGTGTCTTCTGTTTGATCAACACGGTCGTGCCCCTGACCAGCACCGTCGCGCCCGTAAACTTAACTCGGTTGTGCCTTGTCTTAGGAGTGGTCATGTGTGAGAAAACCTTTTGTCAGAATGTTTTGATTAATATTTATATTTTCAAAACAATAATTATTATATTATATTAATATGTTTTAAAACCGGAAAACCACCCGTAGACACGGGTTTAGTCTTGTAACTCGTATCCGTTATTTAAAACTTGTTTATAAAATAATATATCATTTCCAATCCTTGAAGTGTAACATTTCTGATTTTTAGTATTAGTATTTCAATTCAATGTAATGCATTTTAAACCAAATTCTCGTGCATTGTCTTATTATATCTTTCGCCATAAATTAAATGCAATGACTCAATACAAGTCCGCAAGTTTTACTCAGTTATATGCAATTAACCTCTATACAAGTAACTATTTTATACAAACATGTCAAAACTAAAGTTACAAGGTCTAAAGTTAAAAAATATCAAGAAACCCTAAGTAAGCACGGTCGCGTCTCGTCCTGGCACGGTCGCGCCAAGTGTTTCGGCACGGTCGCGCGACTTGCTTCGAAATGATCGCGCCCGGTGTCTAGGCACGGTCACGCCTGCGTACCAGTTGAAACGTAATTGTGACTTTAATCACCCGATCGTTTGAATTCAAAACCGTTTTACGTTTTATTCTCATTAACCAAGAAAATAACACTACCAATTATTCCCTTTACGACCAACTAATCCAGAATTCGTTTAGCCTCAAAGGATTTTATCTCAAGGCCACAAATCCTCTCTACAATTCGAATGCTCTCGAGCAATCCATCACTATACGATATACTACCCTTTCTGGGACACCCGAAGCCATTGAAGCAGTCGGAGTTGCAGCAGAAGGCACCGGAGACCACTCCTGTCATCGTCGGAAATCGTCCCTACCCTAGGCCATCAATTCATCGTCTTGCAGGGTAATCGAAACCTTCTAAACTATCTATTTATTCTTTAGATCAAAAGTCCTAATTCAATTTCGGCTTTCAATATCGAAATCTACTCGAACCCGAAACCGTATTTTCATTTAAAAAAGTTTAACCGAATCCGGTTCTAAACATGTTTTAAACACAATTAACCTGTACCAAAAGACTCATAAGAACCTTGTTAATGAAAGCCCTATGCATTCCAGTTCTATAAATAAAAAAATCATTCAATTCGTTCCTGTTTTGAAAGAGACACGGTCGCGCTAATCATATAGCGCGGTCGTGCCTCGGGAGACGCGGTCGTGTCAACTTCCAGCGCGGTCGTGTCTCCTGCTCATACCTAGTCATGCTCGTTGGCTAGACCTGGTCGTGCCTAGTGATTTGGCCAGTTGTCCTCTGTTTGACCAACGCGGTCGCGCCCTATCCAGAACGGTCGCGCCCGACCAAGCACGATCGTGCCCTTCCCTGGCACGGTCGTGTGTGTTAGCAGAATGTTTATATTTTTAAAAACAATTAATATTCCAGAGTTGTTTTTAAAATAAAAGTAATTAAATTTAAAAATCTGTATTATCTTTATTTAGAAAAGATCAAATGTTTAATCTTAAAATAAAAGAGAATTATTTAAAGTCTAACATTTAATTTATAAACCCTACACTTAATAATATTTTAATGTCTAAGTTACACTTTATAAATAAATGAATAGAGTAATAATTATTTATTTGATTTATATTTGAACAAAAGCGTCTATTTAATTATACTTAAATACATCTAATACTTACATCATTTTCATAAACAATAATTATCTAATTTACTTATTTAATTATTTCAAACTCAAACCTTATTCAAAATATTCTAAAAATATTCATTTCAAATCTTCCATTTTATACAATACTTTAAAGTACCAATCACTAACTTTATCCAATTCAACCTTAGACTTAGACTTAGACTATTGTGCATTATTAATGCAATATACATTACACTCTAGGTTAACATTGTGCAATACAAGGATCACATTACTATCTAGTATCTCGTGTTAGCTACGCCTTCGAATCAAGTGAGTATACATAGCCCCTTTTACTCTTTTACATTTTTGGGGTGAAACATGAACACTATTCAACTTACATGTTTACATTTACGCAAACAACACAAGTACAAATCCTATTTACATTCATGTGTGCAATTTGAGCTTTATGCCCGAGGGCTAGGTGTGCTAACCTTTTGTATGCGATTATGTGCAATCATTAACTTTTCAAGCCGACGGTTTTCAATGATAGATCTATTGAGTCTGACAAACCCACCCAGGTGCGCGGTGATTGAAACCGACAACACAATTTTTGCATGCTAGTTACAAAGGTTTGATTGTACTTGGTTACACAATAGCTGCTCCCCATAAATGTCTTATTTATCATGTTATGTAAGGATTTGTTTTACAAACTATATGCTACCTATTTACAAACCTGTGTTATACTCACCAACTTTTTAGTTGACCTTATTTTATTCATGTTTCAGGTGCTTTTATATGAGCTAGATCAAGACATGCTACACATAGGCTTTGGACCTAGTAAATATTAAATCAAAGACAAATTGTATTTCATTATGTACTTCGAACTTGTTTCATGTTTGTTTGAATGGAAATGGATTTAATATATATTACAATCTAGTCAACCTTGTGCTCATGAACAGTCTACATGTCCCGCCCCGATGATTCCGCCGTCGGTTGGGGTGTGACATGAAGTCAATTAAAAACGATATATATATTTTTATTATTATTATTTGTCATTCATCGCGAAACGTTTTCGTACTAATTTAGAAATCTGTATTCCCGTAAACTCGTTCGTTTACCCATTGACCCATAGAATGTTTAAAGACGTTCTAATCTTCACAAATCCCAATGAGTCCCTAATTGTTTTTTTTAATTCTAGGGCATTCGTAAGCCGTTGCAGGCTATCTCTTGTGTACCAAGTCGATTACTTGTGTGATTACTACCTACGCAATCAGGTGAGTTTTCACGGCCCCTTTTACTGTTTTAAAACTGGGGGTGAAAACATGATGTAAACATTTTTGGTTATGTAATTCATATATGTTATCACTTGTTTAACTTTGCGTACACATCTATCACTAAGTTCTCTCATCAGACCGTTAATATGAACATAACGAGGTAAGTTGAGTAGTACTACTGGGTTTGACAAACCTCACCCGCGTTAGTCGCGCTAACTCGACTGGATGTCGAACGGGTGTATTCTTGACCTAAACATGCACCATGGTTGATAGGCCTGGTGGGAGGCAAAAATATAAATGCCAGCTTTCGGTTGCGATGGCATTAGTTAACATGCTTATGGGTTAGCTACCTATTGATTTATATATTGAATGTACATTAACCTATTGAACTTTGTTGCAAACTGAAACCTGTGAACTCACCAACCTCGTGTTGACATTTTCTTACATGTTTTCTCAGGTCGTTTAAGATAAGGCACATGTGCACGCATTGGACATGCATGGAGTCTTATGATTAAAATTATAAATTATCATTGTTGATTTGTTTTATAATCTGTTTTGGACTTTGTTTGGACTGATCACTTTGGGACTTTTCTTGGGGGCGTTTGTTTTGCGCATTTACTTTCGTTTTACGCTTCCGCACTTACTTTGATCATTTATGATATATTTTCATTTTAGTCCCATATAGTGTCGTTCAATGTAACTAATGACTAAGATCCTGGTTTGTCACTTCCCAGACGGTAAAACTCCATTAGTTGAAATTGGGGGTGTGACAGAGTCAAAGATCCAGAGCAGGTGAGCTATTCTAGAAACCTATACCAGAACCGTGGGTATAACAATCAAAATTCATTTGGATCGGGATGGAGATCTTGACATAACCCACTAGGGGTTTAATGGTCGTCAGTAGTATCGGCAGAATGGAGGAGGAGAGACAGGACCTAGCATGGGAAGCAGTGTCGACACGACATCGATTAAAGAGATGCTTGAGACTTAGACACAGTTGCTTGCCCACTTAGTCCAGTAGGACAAGGATGCTAGGCAGAGATTGGATAGCCACGAAACTCTATTGAAGAACCAACATTCGGCATTCCATGATCTGCAACTCACGGTTGAGGATATAGCTAAGAGCTTGAAGGATCGACAGGGAGGTCCATCTTCAAGCTCCAATGCTTCAGTGATGGCCGTGTCGGTAGGGAGTGTGGAGAAGAAAGTGGTTGTCGAGGATGACTCCCACTCTAGCAAATACAATATTCTGTCACCTAAGGTGGTCAAGAAGATTGACTGGAGGGCTCGATTCGCTGAGATCGATGCCAAGATGGTCGAGGAGCAGGTGGATAAGGAGGTAGCAGTAGAGGTTCCTGTCGAGAAGGCAGAGGAGGACGGAGGTAGAGATGGAAACCCTTGAGATTGACCTGACTCGTGTTCCCTACCCAGCACATTTGCTGCCTTTTAAGCAAGCTAGGGAACACGGTCACTTCCTTGACATATTTAAACTTCTCAAGGTCAATCTCCCGCTCATTGAGGCCCTCCAGAGTATGCCAAAATATGGCAAAGTCTTGAAAGATATTCTTTCCAACAAGAAGAAACTAGAGGAGGTCTCTAAAGTCTCACTTAGTGAGCAATGTTCTACAGTGGTGTAGAACAAGTTGCCAGAGAAACTTGGTGATTCGGGTCGTTTCACGATTCCGTGCCTCCTAGGCAGTTTGCCCTTGCACCACGCGTTGGCAGACCTAGGTGCTAGCATCAATCTGATGCCCTATTCCTTATATAAGAAGCTAGACCTAGGTGAACCTCAGCTGACGCACATGAGCATAGCCTTGGCTGACCGTTCAGTCAAGTATCCACGGGGAATTACGGAAAATCTTCTAGTGAAAGTAGGCAAATTTGTCTTCCCAGTGGATTTTGTGATATAGACATGGAGGTAGATGATGGAGTCCCACTCATCCTCGGGCGCCCATTCTTGCGCACCGCCAAGGCAGTAATCGATATCTTTGACGGGAAACTCACACTTCATGTGGGGGATGATTCTGTTATTTTTTATGCTACACAGTCCGTGGAGGATGTTGGCGAGCATAGCCACTTCGTGTGCATGCTTAATGCCTTCATGGACTATCATGAGTAAGAAGTTAGTGAACCCACCCATAATTTTAAAGAACCTTCTGATTGGGTGGTTGAGTTGGAGAGATTGTTAGAGGAGCCGGACGAATACGGCGATGAGGTGCCTCAGGATCTGCTGGAGATGATGACAGAGTTAGATGAGATCATAGGCAAACCCCCAAGTGTGGGGATAACTGAGGAGAGTGTAGAGGATCCTGATGATCCTGGTGAAGGCTTAGAGGTCCCACATATAGGAGATTCTAGTACTGGACCTTTGCCCATCACCATTGTGCATTCTAAGAGAGTGAGTGGTAAGCCAAACCCTAGTTCCAGCCCTCCTAGGTCTAGGCCACCCCGTAAGAGAACCCGTACGTTCATAGAATCTTCTGATTTTAGGGTAGTGAAAACCCCAAGTGTGGGGATGTCTAGGGGTGACAAACTACTTGGGTATTTGATGCATATTACAATCGGACCGGGTAGATTTAAGTTGTGGTGGAAGGATCTGTGTGAAAAATGTGACATGAGTTCAATGTTTGTGAGGAGAAGGAGTTTGTTGAATTTATGGAGGACCGGTAGACCGCGGAGGGTGAAGGCGGTTCCAGGTAGGATCAAAGAGAAGCCTCCTGATAGGCTTGTTTGAGTCTTGGGCAAGTGCTCGGGATGTAGAGTTTGTATGCTTCTTTGATTTGAGTTCGTGTCCCTTTCTGTGTTTTTCGGTATTGTGTTTTGTGTGTGTCATGTCTTGCAGGGATTCGCACTTGATTTGGCACGGGAAATCATCGGGAACGAAGTTCCAGGTATGTTTTACATTGGTTTTTATCTTTGGGATGAGTTTTGGGAAAATTGGGTGAAAAAGTTATTAGGGGGTCAAAAATATTCTAAGTATAAAAATTGAAATAATTTCTTAACTTTCTGTGATGGACCTTCCCTCACGGTACGCGGAAAATGGAGCCGAGTCTCTTGCGGTACGCGAGAGACAAAAATTCTCGGCCGACATGTTTTCCAACTCCTCGCGGTACGCGAGGGATTTCCCCTGGTTCTTCGCGGTACGCGGGGACCATCTTGTTTTGCCCTTTTGTTCCTTGTTTCCCTTGGTCTCCCATTCCAATCCACCGACACCCACCACCATCCACATCATCCGTTATCGTGCACCATCATTCATCACCATCACCTATCATCTACCATATCATCCACCATCATTCATTCATCATCCATATCATATCATCTAATTCACTTACCATGACCATGGGAAACTCGGGAACCATTCATAGCCGATGATTTCTCTTGCTGTGGCGTTCATGTCTATGTGTTTGTCACGCATCGGGTACGTGTCCTTGCATTCTATCCAGAGTCTTAGTGAGTCCGTTTGAGTCTTTTATTTGAAACAATTTAATGTTGCGGGTTTGTTGTGAGGTTTATTTTGCAGGTATTGTTCGTATTGCCCGCACTCAATCTCCATTCAGGTGGAATGAATGCTTCTATCACTTTGTAAAGGCAACCCAACAGTGTGTGCAACCGCGACCGAAATGCTATACGGTGCACACGAGGAAGAACGAAGCTGGATACATTTGTTTGCATCTACATTACCAGCTAAGTCGCTTCCTATTTTTATTTTTGCATTTTTATTTTGAGTTATGTTTTGCTTCACATTGAAGACAATGTGTCTTTCAAGTGCGGGGATGTGAGTGTCTACGTCTTAGTTTGCGTCTTTTATAAAAATCCAAAAATACAAAAAAATTGAAAAATGTCCTTTGAAAGTATAAGTTTTTGCATAATAAATGAAAAATGATAGTACAACTGGATCTACTTGTTTGTTTAAATGAATAAATAATTGAAAACGCGTCTAATTAGTGATGTTTTGGTACACCCAGCCGACTTGAATAGTTTAAATAACATGTGAGTGTTACTTAGGATTAATCACTTAATAAAATCATGATATCTTGTGGGTACTCATCTTAGGGTGTCGGTAATACTGAAACTGTCAACATAGGGTGATATGTACCACGTTAAACTAATATTTAGAGGTTTTTGAAAACTATTTTTGGCACACCATTATCTTTTTATGAGAATAAATTCGAGTTTGGTGGTGCCTGCATCCATAATTCCATCTAATAATGAGTGTAATTAATAAAGTGAAAACTCAGGTCTTGACCTGCGTGTTTCCCATGGGGATGGTGACTTTGGATACACCCATGGGTTGGGATTTGAGTGATTAGTGCTTACATAAATAAGATTGACCTACATGTTTTCCATGGGGATGGTGACTCTGTGGATACGCCTATGGGTTAATTCTTATATGCCTAATTGATAGACTGCATCCTATGTGCTACCTTCCAGGATGGTGACTTGGGAGACGCACCCCTAGGTGAGGTTGATTCATATATAGTTAATAATACTCATTCCATTCATTCCATATTCCATTGATTTCTAAAAATCTGTAACTCTTAGTTTAACGTGGTGGGCAAATCTATATGGTTTAACCCGTGCCTAGAAATAACCATGAGACGGGATTAGGTAGAGCTGTAGCTTCTAAGTGTGAGTCACATAGATTGATTGATTGTTGTATAAATTGGAATTAGAACACATTACGGGAGCTAGATAGTTGGTGCTTGGGTTTAATCGGATAGAAATACTGATTATTGCTTTTAACGCGTGAGCATATTTGTGATAATTGGTAATTGATGTTTGTAAAGTTAGATCTCAGTTATGATTCCATTGCATACTTTTTCGATGACGAAAAAAAGGTTAAGTGTGGGGATGTTTGATGTGTTGCAAAGCACACATGTGTTTCTGCCGTATTTCGTGTCGTTTTCGTATAGTTTTAGAGACGTTTCGAGTCATTTATAGTTAGTATTGAGTTAAGTCTTGTTTTGTAGGTAATCGGGTCACTTTGGAGCTTAAACGATCAAGAATTGTGAAGAAACGAGCACACGAGAACCCGGGATGAGAAACGGAAAAAGTCCAACCTTAAAAGAGACATATCTCGGGCTAGAAAATTAGTTACGGCGCCCATTTTATATCTGTTTGGGGTAACTCGACGAGAAGAATACAAAAAAACATTCTGTCACCCTAGTTCTTCGTGCCACGCGAACAAGGGAGCCTAGAACTTCATGACACGCCAAGATTCTCAGGCAGCAACTTTTCGTGACACTTTTGTCTCTCGCAACACGCGAAGACTTGGTCCTCTGGCTTTAGCGACACGCGAAGAAGCCCAGTTACGCAGATTTTGACCTAATTTCATGTTTAAATAGGTTAGGACTCTCCCATTATTAGAAAAAATCGATGTCCAGCCGTTTAGAAGCAAGAAAAAGGCGATTTTGAGGCTGGAGGAGTGGATTGAAGTGCAAAGGTCGAATCTTTGATCCCGGGTGCGTTAGATTTAGCGTTTTCGGTTCCAAAGCTTGAACCTTTATCTTTGTTTCTTGTGTTTGAACCATGATTGTGTTTAATTCTTCTGTTTTGAATGTTTTAAGTATGATCGTTGGCTAAAACATTGATACCATCTAGGTCTTATGATGAATGCTTCGTAAAGTTTAGATTTTTATCGGTTTTTGGATATTGAATAATGTTTTATGATTTTGTAACGATCTTAGTATGATTATTGTTATGAACTTGCATGCTTAATTCTGACTTAGTGATTGATTATTAATTCCTTGAGTTGATTGTGGTTGTCTGCCAAGTGTAATTAGCGTATCATGATCATAGATTTTAGGGTTTGTGATTTTGGTGGTTTGCTAGACGTAGTGACCGTAGGAATTGTCATTGAGTACTGATTTGAATTGAGTGTTCTTCCAAGTTCAATACCCGAGAGGTGAGAATTAGTCGTTTAGTCTTCGTCATTAGGAATCCGAGTGTCAACTGTCTGAGAGAAAGTTGGTTTAGGTGTCTAGTGATCTGTTGCTATTCTGAATCATAATTATTATTCTAAGATTACCTTGTGCATTCTTTGAGTGTATTGTGGACGGTGAGACTGAGAGGTAATCCATCCATTAGGGTACAATATCATAGTTGGAAATACCTGAGAAGTGATCCAACAATCTGATGAGTTAGTACACCTTAGGTATCTTAGTTAGTGACACCCTGAGAGTGATTAGGGATCCACTAGGTTGTCTAGAGTTGTTTTCTTAGAAACTCAGATCCATCATAGTCCATAACCAGTAAAAGTTGTTCTTTGCAAGTAGGATTCCGACCTATGTAGTATTCTTCCCATATCCTGATTTCACCTTTGTTCTTGTCTCTTGATAGTTTGAGTCGACCTCAGTTTATTGCATAATTAGCTTAATAAGTAGTGTAGTCAACCCCCAAACCAATCAATCTTAAGTCCGAGTCAGAGTCTAGTTTTGTTATTCAGTGTCTCTAGGGTTCTATAATCCGGTTTACCATTAAGCTATGCTACACTCGATAGGTTCACTTGCCTGTCAGTGCGGTTTAGTTCATAGGTTTTCCATTTATTACTTAGGAGTCTATGTTAGGTTTTATAGTTATTTTTATAGACCGTCTAGACGACATCAGGAAGATATCAGGAATGGAAAGAATACTACCTAGGTCGGAATCCAACTTGCAAAGCACAACTTCTACCGGTTCTAAAAACTAAGATGGATCTTGGTTTCTAAAGATGACAGCTATAGATTACCTAGTGGATCCCTAATCACTATCAGGGTGTCACCAACTAGACTACCTAAAGTGTACTAAGTCACCAGATGGTCGGATAACTTCTCAGGTATTTCCAACTTTGATAATGTACCCTAATGAACAGATTACCTCTCAGTCTCACCATCCACAATACATCCAAGGAATGCAGGGGGTAATCCTAAGATAACTATGATTCATAATAGAAACAGATCATTAGACACCTAATACCAACTTCCTCTCAGACAGCTGACACTCAGATTACTAATGACAAAGACTAAACGACTAATTCTCACCTCTCGGGTGTTGAACTAGGACACACATTCACTTCTAATCAGGGATCAACTAACGTTCTTATGGATCACTATGTCTAGCAAACCACTTAAGTCACCAACAACAAGCAAACAACCTAAACATGTATCTATTTATGAAATACATTCAACAAGACAACATGAAGAACATTAATCAACTCACAACCAGAATTAAACATGCATATTCATCACAATTGTTAACTCAAGATCTTTTACAAAATCATAAAACCATTAACTAAATCCAAAACCGATAAAAATCATAATTTTAACAAGCAATCATCATAAGACCCAGACAGTATTATAGTTTTAGCCTAGAATCATGTCAATAACAACTAGAACATAAGCAAAAGACATAAAATGGTCTCAAATATAAAAATCAACTATAAAGATTCAAACTTTAAACCCTGGAACACTTCTACAACGAACCCGGAATCCAAAAGGCTTGATCTTGAACTTTCATTGATCTTCTTCCTCCTGAAATCGCCTCTGGACTCCCCTTAGACGGCAAAGATATTAACTTTTAACCTAATGGCATTCAAATTCTAATTAATTTGATTTTTACATTTTTTCACTACTACTCTCTCGCGTACTGTGAGAGAGATTGGCCAGTCCCTCGCGGCGCCCGAGTTTAAAACTCTTCGCGTATCGTGAAACTTCATCCTCTGGTCTTCACGTACCGCGAAGACTTGAATTTCCAGATTTTTCTCTTTTATTTCTTGGGCTTCATTCTCGTGCTCAGTTTCTTCGGGTTTTCACTTTTAATCATCACGAGCACCTGTAAACACATAGTATACTCAATACAAACCAAAAACGACTCAAAACAAATAGAAAACTACTTAAAACGCACAAAAACAATAGGAATAAAGATGTGTGCTTTGCACTACATCACCAAACATACCTTAGGCTGCCTCCTAAGAGCGCTAAGTTTAATGTTTTCAACCAGACGCGGTGTACCTTACTGACATCACGGTGGTCGCAATGCGCATTTACTGACCACGTTTCCAACAAAAGCTCGATAATTGACATGTCAGGACCAAAGTTACTTCTTCATAATCAGCCTATCAATTGGTGCACTGGCCGACAGTCTAACACCACATTTTAAACGCATCTCAATTTGAATTACCAATCCTCGCATTTCATATTATTACTCCATAACATATGTAAGCATATTTATATACACACATATATACAAGTAAACACATGAATCTTTTTAACCATATATCTATGTGGTATATACTTCCTTATCATGTGTGTGTGTGTGTGTATGTGTGTATATATATATGGTTAGGTTATAGTAAAGAGGGTTTTAAAAATAAGAAGGGTAAGAAGGATTCTAAGCTTGACATGTGTCATTTTATTGTTTTTAAAGGAAGGGCATAATTGTCAATGTGTAATATACCAGGTCAATGTGTAATACAATTTCTGATATTACACAATGATCAGACCTAATATTACACAATAAACTGATATTACATAATGAGCATATTACACAATGACCTGACATATTTGAGCGAATTACACAATAAGTTGTAAGCGTAAAACACAGTGATAAATACATATGACACAATGATGAAAAATATTTGACAAAATGAGCATATTACACAATGAGCAAATTACATAATGACCGGATCTTACATTACACAATGATCTGACATATTTGAGCGAATTACATAATAATGAGCAAATTACACAATGAGCTGAAAAACGTAAAACACAATGATGAAAAATATTTGACAAAATGAGCATATTACAAAATAAACTAGAAAACGTAAAACACAATAATAAAAAATACTTGATAAAATGAGCAAATTACATAATGAGTTTGAAAACATAAAACACAATGATAAAAAATATTTGACAAAATGAGCATATTACACAATGAAAAAATTACACAATAACCAGACCTGACATTAAAGAATGACCTATTATATTTGAGCGAATTACACAATGATGAGCAAATTACACAATGAACTCGAAAACGTAAAACACAATAATGAATACATATAACACAATGATGAAAAATATTTGACAAAATAAGCATATTACACAATGACCTGGTATATTTGAGTGAATTACACAATAATGAGCAAATTACACAATGACCAGACCTGACATTACACAATAACCAGACTTTATATTACACAATGACCTGATATTACACAATAAACTAATATTACACAATAACCTGATATTATACAATGATCATACCTGATATTAAACAATGAACTGATATTACACACTTAACAGACCTGATATTACACAATGAACTGATATTACAAATTGAGCAAATTACACAATAACCAAACCTTACATTACACAATGACCTGACATATTTGAGCGAATTACACAATAATGAGCAAATTACACAATGACCAGACCTGACATTACACAATGACCTGACATATTTGAGCGAATTACCCAATAATGAGCAAATTACACAATAGCCAGACCTGATATTATTCAATGACCAGACCTGATATTACACAATGAACTGATATTACACAATGACCAGACCTGATATTACACAATAAACTGATATTACACAATAAGCAAATTACACAACGACCAGACCTTACATTACACAATGACCAGACATATTTGAGCGAATTACACAATAATGAGCAAATTACACAACAATGAATACACCTAACATTACACAATGACCAGACTTGATGTTACACAATGACCAGACCTGATATTACACAATGAACTGATATTACACAATGACATGATATTACACAATGAACTGATATTACACAATGAGAAAATTATATAATGACCTGATATTAAACAATGAACTGATATTACACAATGACCAGACCTTAATTACACAATGACTTGACATATTACACAATTATCAGACCTGATATTACACAATGACATGATATTATACAATGAGCAAATTATAAATGACCAGACATATTACACAATGACCTGACATATTTCAAAATGACTTGAATTATTACACAATGAGCCTAAAACGTAAAAAAAAATTCGATTTTTATATAACGACACTATACTCGTCTTAAAGATAAAAAACGCTTGTTTTTATGGTGTAATTTTTTTAAAAAAATAATGACATACGTAAAAGTTATGCACGTTTAAAAAAGGGAGGGGGACTTGATAAAAAGTCAACAAAAGTGGCCAACACTAAAAAACCCTTACAACAACTTTTTCTCCTACAATTTAATCTTAATCATTCAATTTTTCAATAATTTGATCTAATGGGCCTAAATTCTTTTCACCCTTCTTAGATTTACAATGTTTTTACGTGAACCAGAAAGATAGATAGATAGATAGATATATATATATATATATATATATGTCATCTCCTCCCAACAGTGTCAACTGCATATACATAACAGATATCTTAGTTATGTTAGTGTAATAACACATCATTGTAACAAACGGTTACATTAGTGTAATAAGCTAGTTATATTGATGTAAAATACGTGTAACAAATGGTTACATTGGTGTAATAACCTAATTACATCCTGAAACTTTGCAAATTAAAACCAATTGTGTTGCTTGTGTATAATATTATGTGTTTTTATTATGTTGAAATTATTGATACATATCATAGGGTTGAAGGATCTAATTACCCTGGATCCAATATAGAAGTTGTGGATGAAGATTATGATGATGCAAGTAGCAGATCAAATGGCTCAGCTGTTTCACCTAATCCCCTGCAAGTCAAGATCTGACTCCCACTTCACTTCTTGAAAAAATTAATGTCATGGTAATGTTTGATATGATCTAGATTCTCAATACGTTGACTTTTTTGTCAAGCAGGTCAATTTTTACTTCAGACATGCTTACTTCAGCTGTTCAAGAAACATTACATGATTAAATAATAATTTTCAACGAGTAAAAAAATATGTAGCACTTTTGATACTTAATTTATGAAATAATCCATATAAATTTGAAGAAAATTTCCCAAAATAAACTAACAGAAAGTCAACTTCTGCAAATTAACATTAACTTTTCAAATCTAAAAAATAATCCATATAAATTTGAAGAAAAATTCCCAAAATAAACTAACAGAAAGTCAACTTCTGCATATTAAAATTAACTTTTCAAATCTAAAAAATAAACATTAACTTTGAAAGTGTCGGCCCCATTCATTCCCAAATTACAAAATTAGGATTTTAAAACAAAACCGTAAAGGTTCGAATTTATGCGTATCAAGACCTAAATTCGATTCAAGAAAATTAAGCACAATCAATCAATAGAATTTTGAGTCATTTTACCTGGTTAAATTTGAAAACAAAGCAAGTACATCCATGGTTGGTTCCGATTTCTACACTTCTGACCGCTTATGGCACTGACGCCGTCCACGAGCGCCGCTACCTCATCGGCTGTGGTCTGTTGGAGGTGAAGTATGGTGATGGGCCGACGAACTTCTGGGTTTAGACGCTAACGATGTAGGAGGTGAAGTGACGGCTACTCCGACACGATTTTTTGGGTTGTTGGATATGCACTCACGCCGGTCTTCGTCGCCAAACCCTAGGGTTTGGCAAACCTTGGATCTGCAAGATATGGGGTAAAAGAGGGAGGGTGGGTGGGGTGGGGTGGGGGGAGGGGCGTGTTGAATTTGCAGGATATGGAGATCGGTTTCTTGTTTATGGAAGAGAGGGGTTTGATAGATTTGCAGGTAAGGAGTCGTTACTAGAGAAGATTTAGGGTAAGGATAAAGAGGAAGAGGGAGTCGGTAGAGGAAAATTGGGGATTTGTGTATGATGTAGGTAAGACAGTCTCACAACATAAAAGGAATGGAGCTAATGGACAAAAATACCTTCTGAGTCATATATTTATTAAAAATAATGTATCAAAAATTTTAATAAATTATAAATCACTGGATCTATTTTATAAAAGTTGATCAAAGATTCAGATGTAGTTTTAGGGTTTTGACGTGGAAAGTAGGTTTTGATATGAACACTCCTCTTTCTATATATATATATATATAGGAAGAGAATCAAATAAGAAGTAGGTTTCGCTAAAAAATATAAGAAATGACCAAAACGTTTATAAAACGATATCAAACGAATTACGATTGAGCTCATTTCAGCGGCAACCTTCGCCGTCCTCAAACAACCTTCATCCCTAGCGGTGGTGATCGGCGGTGGTCTCCTGGATTTCTAGAGAGTGGTTGAAGAAATTGGGGATCGAATTTTGAGAGAGAAAGATGTATGTACTGGTTTGAAAGAAAATGGGGGTGAAGGTGGGGTAACTAAGGGGTGAGGTAGGGTGTGGGGCGGGAGGTGAAAATGACAATGATACCCTTTCACTCATCTCAACCATTCATCTCAAATTTTATTATTATATATTAAATCAATGGTTATGGTTGAGTTTTAGGGTTTTTAAATGAGGAATAAGTTTTGATTTGAACACTCCCCTATATATATATATATATATATATATATATAATGACTCAATCATACAACTTTTCATTTTATAAAAGTAATACTTATGAGATTTGTTGGTGTATTTATATCTTTTGTTATAAATAAGTATACATTTAATTATATTAAATGGGCATTTATACAATTAGTAAAGTTATAGAAATTAAGAAGTTACATTTTTTTTAAAAATCTATAATTAAACAAATAAGGTTTAGTTCTATAAATTTTACAACAAATAAGGTTTAGTTCTATAAATTTTACAAAAAATAGGACAACCTTATAAAGCAAGTAAAATAATAAAAAGAAACTAAGTAAATTAACCTTGGACCCCATTTAGCATTGAACCCCCCACTTGAACCATTTTTTCTTGTTTTTTAAACCCTAAACCTTTACAACACAAATTTTGACTTCAAAAAGTCAAAATCGTTTCCTAACCAATTCAATCCTTCAAATTACTTGTAATCCAGAGCATTAGTTCTACCAAATCATCATGCTACTCCTTTGAAACCATTATGGGTTAGTAATTGCACTAATTAATGAAACATTTACGTTTTTAAAACTTTTTTATTTGGTTCGGTCGTGGGTTGGAAAAACCCATAAAAGTTTTATACAATCTTTTATTAAATATACTTTCCGGTATATAAGCGTGTTGAAACAAAATTTATATTTTAGTTAATGAATACTTATGACCAAATTATTTATTAATTTAATCAATGATATTTTACGCTTAATGTTTTTTCATGAAATATTAACTATTACTATATTAAAGGATATATTTATACATTTATTTATTCAAATAAATGCTGTTGATTCAAATATTAATTTTACCGTTACAAATGAAATGAAAAGAAAACTCATTATTCAAATCTTTATTCATTTATTTTCAAACAAATACACAAATTATTTATTTAGATAAGCATTTACTTACTTACAAACAAAAGGAAAATATTTTATTCAACCTTTCAAATTGAAATACAATTATTTGCATGAATATAATTTAAAACCCTCATAATTAGTGGCTTAATATACTTTGGAGCATTACTTTTATAATTTCAAAATTGGTTTAATCGCGAAAGAATTTAAATCAAACTAATTATTTAGAATATTATTGGAATGCTTAAAAGTGTTGTTTAATTCTAATTAATTAAATCTTTACCTTCATTAAAACACTCTTTGTTCATAAAAACCAAACTAAATAAATGAAGAGGGTTTTTATTTATTTATGTATCTAATTATCTATTTATTCAATCAATTATTCTCATATACATTATTCTAAGTGTTTGCAAAACAAATGAAACCATACATTTTTTTACAAGGACTTTCATAAGCGTCATCCATGACTCAAACAAGCACTCCTCTACTTAATCAAGTGCACCCACACCCAATTCCTTTGTGCATTTGAATTCCCTCTAAGTCTTTTGGACACGTCATTGATGCAATCATACTATTAAAACATAGGTTAACCCTATGTTTAGACGCTTGTGCAACAACTTGTTCATGTGATTTCCAAGCTACACATTTCAAATGAGTTTACATAGCCCCTTTTTCCTTTTTATACATTTGGGGTGGAACATGTTTACAAATACATTTACTTACACAATTCAATACCCTGTGTTCTTATGCTATGGTCTTTATGATTTATGTCTTTAACTGCTTGGTGACCATTACATGTGTTCATGTCAGTGCAATCATTAACCTGCTACCCAGGCCTAAGGTAGTACCTAACATGATCATTTATAGGGGAAACCGATACATACATAACACAGAACCTTGGCGGGTTTTTGTGTATACATCTTACTACTTTTTCAAAATGGAAATCAGTGGGATTGCGTAACTAGTTTTCCACTTACATGGCTTGATTGTACGCTTGGAACTTTGTGTATTTTCACATATTTGCTTTAGACATGCTTGGAACATATTGAATTGTAAACTTTTACTCAACTTTGTTTAGTGTTAAAACCTATGTTTCTCAACAACTACTTGTAGTTGACATTTACTCGCATGTTTCAGGTGCACCTGTTTGAGGAAACTACTTGCTCACCTAGGACCTGGAACCAGTTAATTTAACTGATGTTATGTCTTGAACGTTTCATTTTCTATTTCCTTTGTAACGGATGCTTTTAAATTGATGAATAAATATTGTCATTTAACAATAGATTATCATGTGCTTATGAACAACCGCGTCAGCCCCGGCGATAATCCGCCGCCGGCCGGGGTGTGACAGTTTGCCCTTGCACCACGCGTTGGCCGACCTAGGTGCTAGCATCAACCTGATGCCCTATTCTCTATATAAACAGTTAGACCTAGGTGAACCAGATCCTACGCGCATGAACATTTCATTGGCTGACCGTTCCGTCAAGTATCCACGGGGAATTGTAGAGAATCTGTTAGTGAAAGTGTAGGATCGGTGAATATAAGATGGTTCTATTCTAGTTGAGATTGGCGGAAACAATCACAACTAAGCAATGTAAGCAAGTAAACAAGAAGAATACTGATAAATGCAATTTGTATTAAGCTTCAAAGATTACAGATAAAACTCTTAAGAAAAAGCACTGGTATACAATGACTCTAAGTACTACTTATATAGTAACTTAGAATCAAGACAGACCCTTGATTCTAAGGATCAGATCTAACACAAGCCGTTGATCTTGTATTGAAGCTATTCTACATGTAACGACAATAAATACTACAAAAGTTATCTTTACTCAAACGTCTTCTTAGGCATCATTGCTTGAGTCCTTGGAAGAAGAGCGTCATTGTCTTTTATTGTCTTGCACCAGTAACATTCTTTATGCGTGGAGTGTGACATTGTTGCAGTAGAAAGTTGTCAGTGGTAATGGTTGTTTTATCGAAGCCAGTCAGCTGCAACGTTTGATCTTCAGTGGGAATGGCTATCAGCAGCAATGTTGTTGATCAGCAGCAAGACATAACTGTCCACAACTACTGATGATTTGCCTATCAGCAGCAACTTTGGTCTTCAGCAGATAAGGCTATCCGCAGCAGATTTGTTCTTCAGTAGAAGAACAAGTATCCGCTGCAGATAAGCTTATCCGCAGCAGTTTGTACTAAGAGAACTTTGTAGCCATCAGTCTTTATTTCTATAAACTCTCCCTAGACTGATGCTACCAAAACTCTCTTACTGCTTTTGCTGCTAGAGCTTTTCCATGTTGCAGACTATCCTTTCTACCTCATAGCCTCTTGAGTCCTAGTTGGGATTGTTTAGAGGAAGCTCAGATAGAGTCTTTATGTCTTTGCTTGGAATTTTGAAGATGACCTTGCTTGAACATATCATCTTCTGTCCTTTAACATCAATTAAGATAAACTCGTTGGTATCAGCCGTGAAGGACCAACTGGTGAATGGAGAATGGGTTTGAAGAGGTTTGGCATCAATGATTACATCTTTACTAGGGTCGAAGTGATGTTTGATCACTAGCAAAAGATGTCTCCCACCTTCATTCTCTGGCACATGGGCTTCACCCAACTCCATCATTCTTCTTAGTTCTGAGTCTGGGAGTTGCAGTACCACATCAACAGATTTATAGATAGATCTTTTCAATTCTTCCTTTCCCCTGAAAACTTCAAACCATTTATTTTGACTGTTATAGAACCAGACAATTATTTCTCTTGAAGGCTTGGGTTTCTTTTGTTTCCTTTTACTCTTTTACACTTTTTGGGGTGGAACATGAACAATATACAATCTATTGCTTACATTTACACAAACTACACAAGTACAAATCCTCTTTACATTCATGTGTGCAAATTTGAGCTTTATGCCTGAGTGCTAGGTGTGCTAACTTTTGTGTGCAATTTATGTGCAATCATTAACTATTCAAGCCGACGGTAAACAATGATAGATCTATTGAGTCTGACAAAACCACCCAGATTGGGGTGATTGTTACCGACAACACAATTTTGCATGCTAGTTACAAAGGTTTGATTGTACTTGGTTACACAATAGCTGCTCTCCATAAATGCCTTATTTTATCATGTTATGTAAGGATTTGTTTATTTACAATTTATATGCTATCTATATACAAACCTGTGTATGCTCACCAACTTTTTAGTTGACCTTATTTTATTCATGTTTCAGGTGCTAATGTGTGAGTCTGATCAAGACATGCTACACTTAAGTTTGGACTTAGTTAATTTAAATTCAAAGAACAATTTGTATTTTCATTTATGTACTTGTTAAATTTTGCTATTTGTGGTTGAATTGTTTGAAATGAAATTGATGATTAAATATTGAAATCTAGTGAACCTTGTGCTCATGAACAGTCTACATGTCCCGCCCCGATGATTCCGCCATCGGTTGGGGAGTGACAGATTGGTATCAGAGCCTTGGTTATAGGGAACTAGGTTATTAGACACCCTTGACCTACACTATAACTTTAGGACACCCACTTATGCATGCTTCATGATTATGTGATATGTGCTACATGTTATGTGTTACATGCTATGTGTTATATGCTATGTGTTACATGTTTTCTATAATTAGTTATTATTTCATTTTGATGCGTTACTTGTTAAAATTCATGACTTACTAGACTATACTTAAATAATAAATTAAATAAACAATATCCCTACCCTTACCCTAAGCCTCATAACCTTCTTATCTACTTCTCTATCATCATCTTCCTAGCATGTGGAAACTTCATAAATCTAAATCTATAAAAAAAATTTCTTTATTTCCTCGTTAAGGCTTTTAAACTTTGTTAATTATTTGAGGACACGTGCAATCTGGAAGGGTGACACCTGTATTCTGGGTTTTCTCTCTAGGAAAGCATTTCGCATAAATCCCAATCAACCGAGGGACCCGTATGCTTTCCTGGGAATTCCCGGGATGAGTGTTTACTTATAGGCTAAAGCATGCCTCCTTGAAAATTATATGAGTTTAATTAACCTTAATGTGTCATAGTATTCAAGTGATTTTATCACTATTTGAGTACAATCCAAAGTATGATTTACTATTTTATTTGTTATCTTATTCTTTTAAATCCAAACAACATTTATAAGTTCTTACATCTTTTCTTGTGTTGTGCAATTCTGTAGAATGCCTCCCCGTCGTGCTCCCGTGACCAACAACAACACCGACATTGCTGCTATCCTTGCACAACTTGTAACTCAACTCACCCAAGTTAACGGTGCCACAAATGGTAACCATGGAGCTAATGGTGGTGGTGGTGCCAACCCACCACAATGCACCTTCAAGCACTTCAACTCATGTAATCCTCTTAAGTTCTATGGTACCGAAGGAGCTACGGGACTTCTTCAATGGTTCGAAAGTATTGAGAATACCTTTCTCAATAGTGACTGCCCCGATAACCTTCGTGTTCGTCATGCCACAAGTGTCTTACAAAAACGGGCACTCACATGGTAGAATGAGGAAAAGAGGAATAGAGGTGTGGAAGTGGCAATGACCTTACCTTGGGATGAGGTTAAAAGGCTAATGACCGAAGAATTTTTTCCTCGAAATGAGGTAAAGAAACTGGAAGCCGAGTTTTGGGATCTTGCCCAAGATAGTGGTGAAAGTCTAGCTTATACAACGCGGTTCCATGAGTTGAGTCTCCTTGTGCCCCATATGGTCACACCGTTATCCCGCTGCATTGAAAAGTATATTGGTGGATTACCTAGGCAAATTCAAGATACTGTCTTAGGGAGAAATCCCGCAACACTTGAAGATGCTATCCGCCTATCGGCTACATTAACCGACAACCATGTGAAAGCAGGAACTCTGACTAGAAAAGGCACCAAGAAAGTTCCCGACACTGCAACCCCTCCCGTACACATCAAAGAAGCCACAACTGAACCCTCTCGTAATAATAAAAAAAGAAAGGCTTGAAACTATGCTATGGTCACTCATGCTATGCCTGTTAACCAAGTTGCTCCTATGGTTCAAGCACCAGCCAAAAAGCCATATGTTGGGATCTACCCACTCTGTGCCACATGCAACTATCATCATCCCCAAACCATCCCCTGTCGCCTTTGCACTCACTGTGGGAAATATGGCCATACGGTTAACGTTTGTAGAGCCAAAGCACTTGCAGGCCAAGTCAACCCACCAAACCGAATCAACCCCCAAGTGGCTAATCAAGGAGTACCCGCTATTGCAAATGGGCGTGCTTGTTATGAATGTGGTAACCCAAATCATTTCCGTGATCAGTGCCCAAGGTTAATCAATGCTAGACAAGGCGGAGCTCGTGGGCGTGCTTTCAACATAAACGCCATTGAAGCTCAAGCCAACAATGATGTGGTCAACGGTACGTTCCTTGTTAATAGTCAATATGCCTCTATTTTATTTGATACCGGTGCCGATAAAAGTTTTGTGTCACTTAAATTTGAACCCTTACTTGCAAAGACACGATCCCAATTAGAGAAAACCTTCACCTTCAAAGTAGCAAATGGTGACTCACTTACAATTGACTCTGTTATTCACGACTGCTCTCTAGAACTTAATGATCATACATTTCCGATCAACCTTGTACCAATGCCACCAGGAAGTTTTGATATCATCATAGGCATGGATTGGCTATCAAACCATCATGCCGAGGTCATCTGTTTTGAGAAGTGCATCCGAATACCTCTACCGTCGGGAGAAACGTTAAGAGTCTTTGGTGAAAAGCCTTGCAAGGGACTAAAGTTAATGTCATGCACTACCGCCCAAAAGTACTTACGAAAGAAGTACATAGCCTTCTTAGCTCATGTTGTTCAAAAGGATGTCAAGGAGAAGAGTATCCAAGACATTCCCATCATTCGGGATTTTCCGGAAGTATTTCCCGAAGATCTATCCGGTCTTCCACCCGTTCGACAAGTAGAATTTCGCATTGACCTCATACCCGGAGCTAACCCCGTGGCTAGAGCTCCTTACCGTCTTGCACCTTCTAAAATGCAAGAACTTGCAAGTCAACTCCAAGAGCTCTCCAACAAGGGCTTCATTCGTCCAAGTCACTCACTGTGGGGTGCACCCGTCTTATTCGTTAAAAAGAAGGATGGATCATTCCGCATGTGTATTGACTACTGCGAGCTCAACAAGCTTACCATCAAAAACCGTTATCCCTTGCCTAGAATTGATGATCTCTTTGATCAACTTCAAGGTTCTACTTGCTTCTCAAAGATTGATCTTCGATCTGGTTATCACCAACTCCGTGTACAAGAAGAAGACATTCCAAAGACTGCCTTCCGAACAAGGTATGGTCACTATGAGTTCATGGTCATGCCTTTTGGACTAACCAATGCACCCGCGGTCTTCATGGACCTCATGAATCGTGTGTGCAAACCGTACCTTGATAAATTTATGATCGTCTTCATTGACGATATCTTAATCTACTCCAAGACTAAAGCCGACCATGAGCAACACCTTAGACTGGTTTTGGATCTCTTGAGGAAGGAACAACTATATGTCAAATTCTCTAAATGTGAATTTTGGCTAAAGGAAGTCCAATTTCTTGGTCACATCGTTAACGACAAGGGAATTCATGTTGACCCTGCTAAGATCGAAGCTGTTAAGAATTGGAATGCCCCAAAGACCCCCACCGAAGTTCGTTCATTTCTTGGTCTTGCAGGATATTATCGTCGTTTCATCTCAAATTTCTCTAAGATTGCTGTTCCTCTTACCGCTTTGACCCACAAGGGTAAAACTTATGAATGGGGACCAAAGCAAGAAAAAGCTTTCCAAACTCTCAAGCAAAAGTTGTACAATGCTCCTATTTTGACTCTCCCTGATGGGAATGATGATCTAGTTTTCTACTGTGATGCTTCTAACCAAGGTCTCGGTTGTGTCCTCATGCAACAAGGCAAAGTAATCGCTTACGCATCAAGACAACTCAAGATTCACGAGAAGAATTATACGACGCACGATCTCGAGTTGGGTGCGGTCGTATTCGCATTGAAGATTTGGAGACATTACCTCTATGGCACAAAGTGTGTGGTGTTCACCGACCACAAAAGTCTCCAACACATCTTCAACCAAAAGGAACTCAATATGAGGCAACGTCGTTGGGTTGAACTCCTTAACGACTATGACTGCGAGATTCGTTACCAACCCGGCAAAGCGAATGTTGTAGCCGACGCTTTGAGTCGAAAGGACCATGTCATGCTTCATTGTGTCCGAATTCAAACCGACATTCAAAATCGCATCTTAGAAGCTCAACACGTCTCAGTCACCGAGGGTAACATGTACGAGGAAATGTCGTGTGGTGTTGAACTTCAGCTTGAATCAAAACCCAATGGCTTACTTTATTACTTGAACCGTATTTGGATTCCCGATCGCGATGATCTCCGTACATTTCTCATGAATGAGGCTCACAAGACTCGTTATTCTATTCATCCTGGTGCGGATAAAATGTACCAAGACCTTCGCCAACAATATTGGTGGCCCGGTATGAGAAAAGACATTGCTCTCTATGTTGCCAAATGCCTAACATGCTCTAAAGTCAAAGCCGAACACCAACGTCCTTCCGGATTACTTGAACAACCGAAAATTCCCGTGTGGAAATGGGAGAACTTAGCTATAGATTTCATTACCAAACTCCCTCGCACCTCAAGTGGTTATGATAGCATTTGGGTGATTATTGACCGTCTCACCAAATCTGCTCATTTCTTGCCTATCCGTGAAGACTATCGGGTTGAGAAACTAGCCCGAATTTACATTGACGAAATTGTGAGCCGTCACGGTGTTCCCTTAAACATAATCTCCAATAGAGATGCTCGGTTCACCTCTCGTTTTTGGAAATCTCTCCAAACTGCTCTTGGTACACGATTGGTTTTGAGCATGGCCTACCATCCCCAAACTGATGGTCAGACCGAGCGAACAATCCAAACTCTTGAGGATATGCTTAGAGCTTGTGTAATTGATTTTGGTGGCAATTGGGATTCACATCTATCACTAATCGAGTTCTCCTACAATAATAGCTATCACACGAGTATCAACATGGCTCCATTTGAAGCTCTCTATGGTCGCAAGTGTCGTTCTCCTATCTGTTGGAACGAGATTGGTGAAGCACAAATCACCGGTCCCGAACTAATCCAAGAAACATCCGACAAGATTATCCAAATCCGTGACAACATTCGAGTAGCGAGAAGTAGGCAAAAGAGTTACGCCGATAAACGACAAAAACCCTTGGAATTCCAAGTCGGTGACCTTGTTCTTCTAAAGGTGTCTCCGTGGAAGGGTGTGATCCGTTTTGGAAAGAAAGGCAAATTAGCACCTCGCTATGTGGGTCCATTCAAGATCCTAGAAAGGATTGGGAAAGTGGCTTACAAACTCGACTTACCTCCATCACTTGGCAATGTGCATCCTACTTTTCACGTGTCTAATCTGAAGAAATGTCTTGCTGATGAAAATCTTCACATACATCTTGACGACGTGCACATTGACGAAACGATGCACTTCGTTGAGAGACCAGTAGAAATCATGGATCGTGAGATCAAGCAGCTCAAGCGAAGCCGCATTCCTATTGTCAAAGTTCCTTGGGAATCTAAACGTGGTCCTGAGTTTACTTGGGAACGAGAGGACCAAATGAAGCTCAAGTACCCCCGTCTCTTCACTAATGCCGTCGCCTCCACTAGCTAAATTTCGGGACGAAATTCCCTCAACATGGGGATACTGTGACATTTCTAATTTTCATTATCTATATTTTAGTTCAATGTGATACATTTCAAACCAAAATTCTAGTACACTGACTTGTTCTATTCGTACCAACAATTAAATACTATGTTTCAATGCAAATCCACAAATTTTACACGAGTATATCCTATTAAACTCTACATAAGTTCATATTTATACAAATCTATCAAAACTGAAATGTACAAGGACTGATTTTATAAATTAACAAGAAACCCTAATAGGCACGGTCGCGCCTCGTTCTAGCACGGTCGCGCCAAGTGCTATGGCACGGTCGCGCGCCTTGCTTTGGAACGGTCGCGCCCAGTGCCTTGGCACGGTCGCCCCTCATATGGGCACGGTCGCGCCTCTCATCAGTCGAAACGTAAATGCAGCCCTTAATCACAAAATAATTTGGTTTCGTAACCGTTCTACACGTTTTCACCATTAACAAACCCAATTAAATCTTTTAATCATCACAATTACAACAAATAAACTCAATTTCGTCGATTTATCTCATAACCGCCTAATCCTCTCACGAGACCACCGAAGTCACCATTTTGATTTGCAATTCTCCCAAGCCAACATACTATCGATCCTCTCTAAAGCTTCTGGACACGCTGATTTAGTCGGAATTGCAGCAGAAGACGCCGGAGGTCAAGCCCGTCATCACCGGAACTCATTCTACCCGTACACCATCGATTCATCCTCCTTCCGGGTAATTGAAACCTTCCACACTTTCTTTTTAGTCTATAGATCAAAAGCCCTAATCTAATTCGGGCTTACAATATGGGAATCATCACGAACCAGAATCTATTTTTCGTTCAAAATGAATTTAATCGAACCCTGCTTTGAACACGTTTTAAATACAATTGATATACTCCAATAGACTCGTAATAACCCTACAGATGAAAGCCCCATGAATTCCAACATTAACAATATAAGAATTAGTCAAATCGTTTCTGTTTTGGATCAGACACGGTCGTGATAGTATTCTAGCGCGGTCGTGCTTCATGAGACACGGTCGCGCCAATACCAGCGCCGTCGTGCCTCACACACTCAGACCCAGTCATGCCCCTTGTCTAGACTTGGTCGTGCCTCAGAACCCTAGACACGGTCATGCCTGGCCCAGACACGGTCGTGCCTAGTGAACATCTTAGCTATATCCTCTGTATGGGTCAACACAGTCGCGTCCCTGACTAGCACGGTCGCGCCCGTGGTTCTAGCACGATCGTGCCTTGTCCCAGGCATGGTCGTGTGTGTGAGAAAAGTCTTGACAGAATAATTATTTCCATATTTTAAAAACAATAAGTATTTCAGATTAATTTTTAAATAAAAAGAATTGATTTTATAAAGATTTATATTAACGTTATTTAAAAAGATCAAATTTCTATTCTAAAATGAATAGAAATTATTTATTTAAAACTTACAAAATTTAATTTATATTTATTGTAAACCCTACACTTAATTATTATTTACACAATTTATTTAAACATCTTTATGAAAATAAAGTAAAGAAATATATATTTAATATAAAACATCTAATACATTTTATAACCAAATGACTAAGTTACATATTTTATAAATAAATAAATAAGATAACAATTATTTATTTAATTTATATTTAAACAAAAAATCATTTATTTAGGTTATACTTACTTACCCCTAATACCTACATTATTTTTTTTATAACTAAGTAAAAAAATAATTATTTTGTTTTGTTATTTAGTTATTCCAAACTTAAACCTTAATTTTATACAACACCATTCAAGTACAAACCACTAACACCTACAACTTCAAATTCCTTATACACACTTCCAATTTAACCGTAGACTTAGACATAGACTATTGTGCATACTATTGATTTGATACATATTACACTCTAGGTTAACGTTGTGCATTACAAGGACCTTGTATTACTATCTAGTCTCTCGTGTTAGCTACGCCTTCAAACCAAGTGAGTATTACATAGCCCCTTTTACTCTTTTACACTTTTTGGGGTGGAACATGAACAATATACAATCTATTGCTTACATTTACACAAACTACACAAGTACAAATCCTCTTTACATTCATGTGTGCAAATTTGAGCTTTATGCCTGAGTGCTAGTTGTGCTAACTTTTGTGTGCAATCATTAATTATTCAAGACAACGGTAAACAATGATAGATCTATTGAGTCTGACAAACCCACCCAGATTGGGGTGATTGTTACCGACAACACAATTTTGCATGCTAGTTACAAAGGTTTGATTGTACTTGGTTACACAATAGTTGCTCTCCATAAATGCCTTATTTTATCATGTTATGTAAGGATTTGTTTATTTACAATCTATATGCTATCTATATACAAACCTGTGTATGCTCACCAACTTTTTAGTTGACCTTATTTTAGTCATGTTTCATGTGCTAATGTGTGAGTCTGATCAAGACATGCTACACTTAAGTTTGGACTTAGTTAATTTAAATTCAAAGAACAATTTGTATTTTCATTTATGTACTTGTTAAATTTGCTATTTGTGGTTGAATTGTTTGAAATGAAATTGATCATTAAATATTAAAATCTAGTGAACCTTATGCTCATGAACAGTCTACATGTCCCGCCCCGATGATTCAATACATATAAAGGAACTTATAACCAAGACAAACCCCTTGATTCTAAGGATCAGATCAAACACAGACCATTGATCTTGGACAGTTATAGGCTATGCTACAATTGGTAGACCACTAAAATACAAACTGCAGCAAACAGTTGTGATCATTTCAAAAGTCTTCTTGGGAATCATTGCAGTAGACTTCAGAAGTAGTAGCTTTTTCTTTAATCATCTGCACCAATAACATTCCTTCTGCTGATAGATGTGTCAGTGTTGTAGCAGAGGTGTCAGTAGCAAAGTCAAAGCTGCTGATCATTTGCCTCTCAGCAGCAGCAAGTGTTTGATGCTGCTGAGAAGCCTATCAGCAGCAACTCTGGACTTCAGCAGATAAGGCTGTCCGCAGCAGAGTTGTTCATCAGCAGGAGAACAACTATCAGCATCAAACAATCTTATCCGCAACAGCTTGTTGGTCAGAAGCAAAATTGTGGAGTCCGCAACAGTTGTACTTAGAGAATTTTGTAGCCATCAGTCTTTATTTCTACAAACTCCCCCTAGACTGATGCTACTAAAACTCTCTTACAAATTTTGTTGCTGAAGCTTGTGCATATTAGCAACTATCCTTGCTACCTCATAGCCTCTAGGGTCCTTGCTGGGATTATCAAAAGGAAGCTCAGACAGAGACTTGATGTCCTTGCCTGGCATCTTAAAGATGGCCTTGCTAGAACATCTCATCTGCTGACCTCTGACATCTGTTATAGTGAATTCATCTTTCTCAGCATTGTAAGACCAGCTAGTGAATGGAAAGTAGGATTGGAGAGGTTTAGCATCAATGACTACATCTTTGCTAGGGTTGAAGTGATGTTTGATCACTAGCAATAGATGTCTTCCACTTTCATTTTCAGGCCCATGAGCTTCACCCAGCTCCATCATTCTTCTAAGATCATAATCTGGGAGCTGCATCACCTCATCAACAGTTTTATAGATTGACCTTTTTACTTCTGCCCTCCCCCTGAAGACTTCAAACCATTGATCTTGAGTACTATAGAACCAATCAACAATTTCTTTTGAATCTTCTGGTTTGGTAGTAGGTTTGGTTTTCTTCTTGGGGGGCTGTTGATGAGGAGGAGCTGGGTGGGAGGATTTGGACTCTTTGGGTGGAGAGGAAGGAGGTCTAGGAGGGAGAGTGAAAGGTTGTTGGATAGAGGAAGGAGTGGATGAGAGAGTAGGCTTGGGTTTCTTTTGTTTTATGTCATCAGTTTGAGTATTTACCCTTTTCTTTGAGCCTGTCTTCCCCAATCTCTCTTCCTTTTCCTTCTTTACATTGACATACAAGGCTTGCAGGTTAATAAAACTCATTGGACCTAGCCTCTTTCCACTCTCTCCTCTAGCCTTCAGGAAGTCCATCATGACCTTCCTTTCTTCATGGGTCCTTATGTTAAATGCAATGGTCTTTTTGGACTTTTGTTTAGCTTTTTCTTCTTCTTCATCTCTTTTCTTGTTTGCCAATTGACCTTGCTGACCCATGAAAGCTCTATAGATTTCTTTATTTGACAATTTCTCAAGGTAGTTTGCATCCTCACCTTGAGAAATCAGAGCTTCTGTCCACTCCTCTCTCATATCTTTGGCTAGTTCAGAGTCAGTTATCCTGAACTTAGCCTCTTCTCTTCTATTATTTTCTCTTTCTTCTTCTTCTTTATTGAGTTGTTCCTGTAGCTGAAGAACTTGAGCTTCATCTTCTTGTAATTGTGTAGGTGCAGAAACTTTAACTTTCAAAGTATCCAGTTGCCTAGCATGCAACTGGATCTGTTGTTTCCTGAGGAGAATGGCAGCTTTCCTTTCTTGAATCTTTCTAAGCTCAGCCATCTCCTCTTCTTCTCTTTCTCTTCTTTTCTTCTCTTTTTCTCTCTTCTCTTTCTCTATTCTTTCTTCTTATTCTTCTGTCATGATGTCCTTCCCCTTGTCTTTATTGGATGCCTCTGCTTCAGCTTCATGGATCACAATATCATATGTAAGAGATGCTGTTGGGATCTCAGCTTTAGCTTCATTGGCAATATAAGGAACAGACACAGAGGAAGGAACTGCTTCACTCTCTTCCTTTTCCCATTCATTCCCATGTATAGCTTTAAAAGCCTCTTTGACATTCTGAGCAGCCACTCTTCTTGATTCAACTGTTGCATTTAGTATAACAGTTGGTGAGGAGGGAAGGGATAGATCTAAGTCAGAATCATTCATTGCAATCCATCCCTCCTTTTCAAGAAAAGCTTTGATAATCTTGATCATTTCTTGACTTTCTAAGGAGTTGATGTTGCAGATGTGTGTCCTGAGCTCAAAGACCTTATGCAGGATATCTGGATTGAGGAGCAAGATTTCTTGAATGTTGTTGATTTTGAAGGATGATCCATCACACAAGAAGAACTGAAAACCAGAGGACCCAGTGATTGACCATCCTTGCACTTCCAGGCCCCTGACCATTTCATTATAGAAGAATCTTCTCAAACATAGAACTTGTCCTTATCAAGTCAAGTCTTGGAGCTAGTCTTTGTTCTGATGTTCTTGAAGACTATGCAGTATGTTTAGGATAGGCCACCCTGTTTGCTTCTTCTAGAAACCATTCAAACCAGGGCATATTATCCACCATCAAGATGCGTAATCTATCAATTACAAGTTCTGTTGAGAGATCTGTGGAAGTGTTTATGCATCTTGTTAAGTACAGTTCAAGGACTTGAAGTGGATTCAGTGTATTCCAATTAAGCTCTTCTATTCCATAAAATTCCCATCCAATCCAGAATCTCTCAGATAGACCATCATTCCCCTAAGCTAGGATAGAGTCAAACTGTAGCTTATGTACAATCAGTATGAATTGGGGGGCAATGGTCTGTCTTGATATACTTGTAGCAGCTGGCAATATGCTGAATGATAGAGGTTTATCAACATCTTCACTTTTATTTTCCAAGACCTCATCAACAGCTCTGACCACTAACTTCCAATCCTCAGAGATATCTTCCTCTTCATCTACTGAGTCTGGCAAGTCATGGATTTGAACAAAAGCAGGCTTGAAGAGTGTACTTTGAAATGTAGCCTGCTCTTGTATCCAGTCATCAAGACTGTCAGTATCATCTTCAGCAGTAACTATCTCCCCCTTTTTGGTTGCATCCGTGTATAGAGTTTCATCTGTTTGAGTGCCCACTGATACAAGGGAAGGAGTAGTCACTGGAGGGCATTTATGGGCTTCATGCATAGACACTTGGTGCTGTAGTTTGGACACCTCAGCCACTAGCATTGCCACCTTGGCCGTCAATTCCATGTTTTCAAGTTTCAGTCAGTCCTCATCCACAGTTGTGGAATCCTTGGAACTAGATGGGGCCTTAGGCCTATCCTCTGCATCCCCATCACCCTGGTTTTCTTTGGCACCCGGGATTCCTCTCAGTGAAGAGTGTTTCAAGAGAAACATCCTAACTGTCCTCCTAGTCAGTTGATGTACCAGTAGTAGTGATAGCCCTTTCCACATTCACTCTATCATCACTCCCAGAGTGAACCTTCTTAGGTTATGAACTTGGGCTGGGTACATTAGCAGCCAAGTCAATGAATACCTCCGAGATATTGGTAGCTGGAGAAGGCATATCATCTTGACTAGGTGCCTCTGCAATTAAGTTCAGAGAAGAAAAATAATGAAAAGGCTCAGAAGGTTGTTCTGTGGATCCGGGATGTGATCCTGATCCTAATAGAGGAACTTCCAAGGAAGTCTCTCTAATAATTTGGCTATCCCTTTTGATATTCTCATCAGAATGTTGGGATTCTGAATGAGGGCTTTTAGGTTGGGAGTGGGCCTGCGAGACAAGAATAGAAGGAGTCTTCTTGCTCCTTTTTCTTTTTCTGGTATAGCTTGCCTCAACTAGGGCCCTATGTTCCAGTTGGGCTTCCAAAACTGGTGTAAGTATTTGTTGTGCCTGTGCAGTCTCAATAGGATGCATAGGGGTTCGAACAATGGAAGTAGATTGATGTTCAGGCTTTGAAGTGGAGTGTATGGGATCAGTATCAGCCGGGATTGTTGAACTGTCACCCTGGGTACTTTGTATGTTCATCATTGTAGATAACAATGGAACATTGACCCATGAGAACTTTTTGGAAACAGTTCTCATGCTTTGAAAAATATTATTTTTATGTCCCAGCATAAGGTAGATTCTTGCAGGTTTGGAAAGGTCTTTTAGCTTATTGTTGAAAACTTCCTGCAAAAACCTTGGGTATATAAAGAATGCCTGCTTTGCACCTTCTTGAAGGTTATATCTCAAACCTTCAAAAATGAGATGTGCAAAGTTAAAACCTTGGCCAGTGACCATACCGTGAACATCAGAGGCGAGAGCAGAACTCACTTGATGCCATCCACTTCTCTTCTGGGATATGCATTGTAGAAGAGTGTGGCATAGAAACTTCCATGGAGGGCCCATCAGCGCCTTTTCAACAGTATATTCATTCTGATTTCCAGTGTACCCTATGGATACAAAGGTCCTCATATACTCTTTCCTGGTGTATGAAATGGAGGCCCCCTCGTCCTGAATCTTGAGGTGTTTTCTGAGAGTAGCTTTAGTGACGATGATGTCTTTGCCGTCTACCATGGCTTGGATTTGGGGAATCTCCTGTTCGGTAGAGTAGACGGCGGTGTTCCAAAAATCCTCCATATGAGGGATGTATATGGTAGGGTTGACGGTTAGTGCAAAATATATCTTTGATCGAAAAGAAAATCGATCATATCATCGAACCCTTCGGACTTCTTTCCTTTAACCAGGTATGCAGTGAGATTGTGATAGGGTGAAAACTTGTCATCAGGATGGTTTATGTCGACCTCTACCATTGTCGTTGGATTTGGAGGGAAGGAGGAAGTTTTTTTTTTTGGAAAGGTGGTTAAGTATGGAAAGCTTTGAATGCTTGAGAGAAAATGGTGAGAGTTAGGTTGGAATTGAATGTGAAGAAGTGAAGGAGAAATTTTATTGTGTTATAACGACAAAGGAGGGAAAAAGCAAAGTTACTTGTACAGTACAACCCATTCACTTTTCACTGTTTTACAGCTGTAATACACTATAGCAGTCATGGTAAAGACTGAAGGTACTTTTTACAGCGGGTAAAAGTTAGTTTGGACTTATTTTTACCCATCAGCAGCAAACTAGGTTGTTGCGGATGGTTAAGCCTATCCGCTGCAAACTTGGTTGTTGCGGATGGTTAAGCCTATCCGCTGCAAACTTGGTTGCTGTGGATGGTTAAGTCTGCCAACAACAAACTCAACTGCTTCTGATGGATGTAATGGTCCGCAACAAAGATGTTGCTGTTGATTGCCTTAAAGCTATCTACAGGAAACTTGTTCCTGCTGATAACTTAAATCAGTCAGTGGCAAATTCTTTGCTGCTGATGATTAGACCTGTCAGCAGCAAAAATGGTTGCTGCTGACTTATAACTTTTATTTACAACAAAAGACAAACACATTTATTAAAAAAAGAATTAGAGACAGGTTTTAGTCAAAGTTCATCATACCAGTGGATTCAACTAAATATCTAAATCTAGCTTCATCAAAAGGTTTTGTAAACAAGTCAGCATATTGCTCATTGGTATGAACTTTGGTTAAAATAATTCTTTTTTTCTCAGCTTGATCTCTTATGAAGTGATACCTGATGTCAATGTGCTTTGTCTTGGAGTGCTGCACCGGATTGTTTATGATTGACATAGCACTCATGTTGTCAATGTGAATGGGAGTGGCCATGAAAGTCATCCCATAATCCAGCATTTGGTTTTGTATCCAGATGACTCGTGCACAGCAACTTGAAGCTGTAATGTATTCTGCTTCTGCTGTAGAAATTGATACATAGGTTTGCTTCTTGCACTACCATGAAATCAGTCTTCCTCCCAGAAACTAACATCCCCCTGACGTGGATTTTTTTGTCCAAGTTGCATCCTCCATGGTCACTGTCAGTGCACGCATACAGGTTGAACTTATCATTTTTAGAATAACATAGCCCAAGCCTTGGGGCTCCCTTTAGGTATCTAAAAATTCTCTTGACAGCTTGAAGGTGTGTATTCTTTGGAGCTGCATGGAATCTTGCATAAAGGCATACTGCAAACATGATATCTGGCCTTGAGGCAGTGAGATACATGAGTGATCCTATCATTGCACGGTACTGATGTTGATCAGTGTCTTGACCATCTTTGTCTGGAGTCAGTTGATGGTGCACTTGCATAGGAGTTCTTGCAGCAGAGTAGTCAACCATCTTGAATCTTTCAAAATGCTCTTGACATATTTGGATTGGCTGATAAAGATTCCATTTGGAACTTGTTTGACTTGAAGACCCAAAAAGAAATTTAGTTCACCCATTGAACTCATTTCAAACTTTGAGTGCATTAGGACCTCAAAGTCTTTACACAGCTTCTTCCTTGTTGATCCAAAGATGATGTCATCAACATAGATTTGTACCAGTAGGATTTCTCCCCTTAATCTTTGATAAACAAGGTCTAGTCAATGGCACCTCTTCTGAAGTTGTTTCTTAGTAGATATCTAGACAGAGTTTCATACTAGGCTCTTGGAGCTTGATGTAAGCCATAGAGAGCTTTGTCTAGTTTGAACACTTTGTTAGGATGTGCAGGATCTACAAAGCCTGAAGGCTGTCTGACATATACTTCCTCACCAATCTTCCCATACAGAAAGGCACTCTTGACATCCATTTGATAAACTATGAAATTCTTGGATGCAGCATATGCCAAGAAGATTCTGATGGCCTCCAGCCTGGCAACAGGAGCAAAGACTTCATCGTAGTCAATTCCCTCTACCTGAGTGTAACCTTGAGCTACAAGTCTGGCTTTGTTCTTGACTACAATACCTCTCTTATCTTGCTTGTTCCTGAATACCTATCTTGTGCCAATAACAGTTTGACCAGGTGGAAGATCAACAAGTTTCCAGACATCCTGTCTCTTGAATTGCAGCAACTCTTCCTACATTGCTTCAATCCAACTGTTGTGTTTCAGAGCTTCATCTATCTTCTTTGGTTATATCTAAGATAGAAAGCAGGAATACAAACATATATTTTCCTCATGAGTTTTCTTCTTGTTTGAACTCCTTGGTGAACTTGGCCAATGATATTTTCCAGGGGATGTTCCTTGTTGATTCTCTGTGCTGGTATAACATCCAATTGTATTCCTTGCTCAAAATTGCTCTGATTCTGATCAGGAAACTCTTCATTCATGGTGGAAGAGTCTTCAATATCAGCAGCAGCATCAGCATTATCAGCAGCAGCATCAGCAGCAGATGCCTCTACAGCATTACAGATATGTCTTGAAGTTCATTCAGATTTTCATTCTCAGAGAGGCTGCTGCTGGTGACATTTGAGAGGCTGTTTCTGGCTTCACTAGCTTCAATAGCTTCCACAACAGATGGAGGATCAATAGATGGCCTTTTCAGTTTTATAGAGGGACTAGTGAACTCCAACCTGTAGTAAGTGAAAGATGTGGAAGCTGGTGCTTTGGAAGAGGTAGACTCCATATTTGAGAAGATGTGAGGCTCAAATATTTATGTGAAGGAGTCTATATCAAAGAGTCAGTGTGGGCCTTTTCCCTGTTCACATGCAAGGTGTTCCCTACATTCCACATTGGCTGATTCTTCCACAATTCTTGTTCTTGAGTTGAATACTCTGTAGGCCTTGGATTGAGAGGAATAGCCCACAAAGTATTCTTCATCAGATTTGGCACCAAACTTAGGAAGAACCCCATGTGTGATCAGAATGGTGCATGGACATCCAAAAGGTTTTAGAAATCCAATGTAGGGAACTCTTTTGAACCAGAGTTCATAAGGTGTCTTGTTGAGAGGCTTGACAATGAGAACTCTATTCTGCACATAGAAAGCTATGCTGAATGCTTCTGCCTAGAATGTAAGAGGCAGTTTTGAATCAGCCAACATTGATCTTACTGATTCAATTAGAGTTCTGTTTCTCCTTTCAGCAACCCTATTTTGTTGAGGAGTTCTTGGAGCACTGTATTGTCTTTCTATTCCCTTTCTCTCACAGAAACAGTTCAGAGTATGGTTCTTGAACTCTGTACCTTGATCACACCTTATGATGTTCACCTTTTGATTGCTTTGATTCTCAACTCGAAGAATGTAAGATTTAAGAATCTCAGCAGTTTCATCTTTTGTTCTCAAGAAGTATACCCATGAAAATCTGGTATAGTCATCAGTGATGACCAGACAGTATGACTTTTTGCCCATTAAGATGACATTTGTAGGACCAAAGAGATCCATATGCAGCAGCTGTAATGGAGTGTCATTTGAATTCAATGTCTTGGGCTTATGAGAACTCTTGTGTTGCTTCCCCTTCAAGCATGCAATGCAATGATCTTCAAGTTGGAATTATTTGTAGGAAGCCCTCTAACAAGATTTCCTTCACCAACTTGTTAATGGTTTTTACATTTACATGGCTTAATCTCCTGTGCCAGAGAGCTTACTCATCAAATGATGCCTTTGATAGAAAACAAGATACACTAACAGATGTAGTGACCTCATTCATGTCAAGCACATATAGGTTATCTTTTCTCTGAGCAATCAATAGGATCTTCTCTAGAGGAGGTTTGTTTAAGCCAGGGGATAGCACAAAACATTCTTTATCTGTGAAAAGCATCCAATGCTTTTGATCACAGATCTGGGACACACTCACGAGATTGAAGTCTAATTCTTTGACATAGTTTACTCTTCCAATACTCATCCTTTCATTAGACACAGTTCCTTGTCGAATAATTGATCCTCCTTTTGAATTACTCACAAAGGCAACATATCTTCCATTGAAGTGTCTGAAGTTGGAGATGATGGATCTGTTGCCGGTCATGTGCCTGGAACAACCACTGTCTACAACCCAGGTGTTATTATTGTGACCTGGTTGTCTCTGCACATGAGAAAGATCTAGTTAGAGGGAGGAACCCAAGAACTTGCAGACTTGGGTAAGTGTGTCGTTAGATCAGCAGCATCAGTATGCTTGCACTCAATGGAGCCAATGATGATGCTTTGAGGGATAGAGGCTGGGATCTTCGCTTTCCATTGCTGAGGAGGTGGTTTTCCAGATCTCTTTGCTCTATCAGCAACTGATGTTGCTTTGGCTGCTGACAGATTTGCTTTATTAGCAGCAAATTTTGATGCTGAGGACTTTGGCTTATCAGCAGCAGATTTTGTTACTGTTGATGACTTTGGCTTATCAGCAGCAGATTTTGTTGCTGCTGATGGTTTTACCTGAGCAGCAGCAGACTTGGTTGCTGCTGAAGGCTTGTCCTTTGGTTTCTTGGGCTTCACTTGATCAACAACATTTTTGCTGGCTACTGATGGTTTAACAAAAGATGTATGCTTATCCTTCTTTACCTTGTTAACAGAGGGTTTCTCTATAGAAGTTCTTTTGCTGATAGGCTTTTGTTTAATAGGGGGTTGATGAAGGATCGAGTTGAAGGGATTAAATTCACAATTTGCAGCAAAGTGGTCTGATTCACCACAGATGATGCAAGATTATTGAGGTTTTGGTAACTGCTTCCTTGGTGGGGAGAGAGAGTTTCTAAAATGAGTTGCCTTAGCTTCAAAACTTCTTACCTTTTTGTTCTTGTTTATCTTCTCAAAAGCATGTTGCCTGGGGTTTCTTTGATGCTGAATGTAGTTGAAGCAGGTGCTGGCAGTATGGTTGTATTTGCCACAGACAAAGCATAATTTAGCCAATTTGTCCCTTTGAAAGTACACATAGTCCTTTTTCTTGAATAAGTCTTTGAAATTACAGGGATAGGCTTTGTTGTTCTCAAAGGTATTTTCCTCCAATGTCTTTTGAACATATGGAGTTCTCTCTCTAGGTTGAATGGTTTTAGATTGAGGATTGGGGTTGGTAGAGATTGAAGACTGTCCCTTTTCAACAGTTAGCTTTCTTCCTTCTGGATGATAGCTGATTTTGATTTATTCAGTGAGTTAAGGTACTGGTACTGGTATTGAAGGGATGAAGGGGCTTGGACTGTTGGTTTGAATAACTTTAAAGGTAGGTAGTGATGGAGCTGCATTTGTTTCAGTGGTGTCTGAGCATGTGGACTCGGACTCAGATGAAGTAATGCATTCTTGCACAGAGGTTTCTTGGACATCAGGATCAAGATTTCGGTTGGCTAGATCAATATTGGAAAGATTGAAACTTGGTTCATGAATGGCTACATAGTCAGCAGGTGGAGGAACAACATTGTAAGGTTTTTCAGCTTGAAACCCAAGTCCAGCAGTTACCCTTTCTTGAATTTCAGCATCCAAAAGTCTTTGCAGCTTTTTAGATGCAAACTCATATTTTTCCATATGGACCTTTTGGTCTGCTAATTCAGCCCTTGTAGCCTTTAACTTAACCAGAAGATCATCAATCTGAGTTTCAAGGTTTGTTTTTTCATTTTTTAATGATGAAATCTCTTTCTTTAAACAGTTAATCTTTTCTTTGTAACTGTTTTCAACCTTTTTAAATTCAGATTTCATTTGGTGAAACTCTTCATTTTGATCTATGAGATTTTTGTTATGTTTTTTGTATCCAAGAACCTTATCAATACAAGCCTGCGTACAAAGATGTTCATATACCTGAGGTGGTATCTCTGATGTGTCTGCCATGAGAGCTCGATTGTTGGCAGGAAGATCCTCATACTGGAAGCCCCAGTCAAACTCAATAGTTCCAACAAGCTGCACACACTGTAGTTTGAGCAGGAGGAGTGGCTTGTTGTTGTTGCTGCTGTCTTGACTGAGCTTGGTGAGCTTGTCTTGAGCAGCAGCTGGGTTTGCCTTTGGTGCCTTGCATTCTCTGGCAAAATGACCAAGTTGGTTACAGTTGTAACATCTCAGTTTGCTTTTGTCCAAGCCAACTCTGGTGTTGTAGTTGTTGCTTGGGATTGGTCTTCCTGTTCTAGAGTAGAACCTTTTTGCTCTAAGAGAAAGCATGGCATAGGAGTGCTATATGTCCATTTTTTCTAGATCATCTGGGTGAAAACATTCCAGATCTTCCTTGATAAAGGACATATTGCTTGAGTTTTCAGAGACAAAGGCAGCAGAAGTTGATGTTTGAGATGGGGCTTAAGAAGAAATGGTGAGTTGTTTGATTGTGAGGTTGGAGTCTGGGGATGAGTGACAATGGGAGGGTAGTAGTTGCTTGAACTAGGAACTGAGTGGTCAGAGTGAAGTACAGAGGAAGTGGTGGTGGATGATGAGGCTGTTGAGTAACTTGAGCTTCTTTCTTTGGGTTGAATCATTTCTAATTCATAAGTATTTAGCATGCCAAACAACTCAGTCATCTGAAGAGTCTTTAAATTTTCAGTTCTTCTAATTGACACTGTGTAAAGTGTCCAACAGCTTGGCAGAGACCTGATAAATTTCTTGAGAATGTCTTCATTCTCCAGCTTCACTTTTAAGCATTGTAGCTCTCCCACAAGGTAGGTGTACCTGTTGTACAACACGGTAAGAGACTCACCTTCCTTCCAGACAAAGTTTTCATATTGTTGCTTCAAAATGTCTCTTCTATTTTCTTTCACCTCTTCTGACCCAGCAAACATCTTCTCAAGAGCCACCCATAGCTCCTTGGCAGTCTTAATATTCTCTGAAGTTCTGGAAAACTTCATTAGGCAAGCACATCTGAATGGCTCCCAAGGCTTTGAAGTCTACATCCATCTTCTTGATATCTTTATCTGAATACTTTGAGGGTTCTTTGGGAACTGATGGACCTCCGAAATCAGCAGAGGCCACCATGGGTACATATGGTCCATCTTTAATGGATCTACACATCCCATACTCTTGATAGCAGAAGAAACTTTCCATCATGTTCTTCCATATATCATAGTCTTCTCCAGACACCAGTCTTGGTGGTCTGTTGATGCTTCCAGTATCATCAAAACCATTGTTTTGTGCCATTTATGTATTTGTGATATATGGTGTTTTAGCAAAGAGATAGTAGTGAATAGAACAAGAGATTGATTAAACAAGTGTGAGTTTGTTTAATCTGAGAGCCAAAGATATGATACCACTTGTAGGATCGGTGAATACAAGATGGTTCTATTCTAGTTGAGATTGGCGGAAACAATCACAACTATACAATGTAAACAGGTAAACACAAATAATACTGATAAATGCAAATTGTATTAAGCTTCAATGTTTACAAGATTATAGAGAAAACTCTAAGAAAGCACACTTGTACAAATAAAGATGCAATACATATAAAGGAACTTAGAATCAAGACTAACCCTTGATTCTAAGGATCAGATCAAACACAGACCGTAGATCTTGGGCAGTTACAGGTTATGCTACAATTAGTAGACCACTAAAAGACAAACTGCAGCAAAAAGTTGTGATCATTTCAAAAGTCTTCTTGGGAATCATTGCAGAACACTTCAGAAGTAGTAGCTTTGTATTTAATCATCTTCACCAATAACATTCCTTCTGCTGATAGATGTGTCAGTGCTGTAGCAGAGGTGTCAGTAGCAAAGTCAAAGTTGCTGATGATTTGCCTATCAGCAGCATCAAGTGTTTGATGCTGCTGAGAAGCCTATCAACAGCAACTCTGGACTTCAGCAGATAAGGTTGTCCGCGGCAGAGTTGTTCATCAGCAAGAGAACAACTATCAGCAGCAAACAATCTTATCCGCAGCAGCTTGTTGGTCAGCAGCAAAATTATGGAGTCCGCAGCAGTTGTACTTAGAGAATTTTGTAGCCATCCGTCTTTATATCTACAAAATTGTGGAGTCCGTAGCAGTTGTACTTTGAGAAAATTTTTGAGTGAAAATCGAACATGGAGTATACAACAGTGTTATGTTCGTTTGAATGAGATAAACAGAGAAAAATGTCTAACACATGTATATATACCCGGCCCACAACAGTCGTGCGTACTTGTTAAGTGCGTAGGACTTAACTCCTGCATACTTACTAAGTACGCATGACTTAAGTCTTGCGCACTTGTTAAGTATGTAGAGACTTATGTGAAGTCAATTTTCCAACTCAAATTATGAAGAAGTCAAAGTCAAATAATGAACATGATAAGCACATTCAATCAAGAGGATTCAAAGTCAATTCACTTAGGTTAAACACAAATATTTTTGGTTTTTCTGATTGGAATTTGAATTATACACAAACTTAAAATCTTTTTTATCTTTTCTGAATAACGATATACACTTATATACACACACACTATTTTTGTTCAAAGACAATAGCAGAGGATTATATCAGGCTAAACTATAGCAATAAGGATACAAGATAAACATCAAAGAATATGGGATCATGTCATGGATTACTATTTATTCATACCTAATAAGCACATAAACAAGTAATTCAAGTTAGCAATATTATAAGATTTGAAACCGTAGGCATCTTAGTATCATGTTCTTGTGTGTTAATGTAATAGTTATAAATCTACGACGTGTGCCCCACAGTTATGCTATGAATTTACTTTGCACTAATCTCAAGGAATCTAAGATTTTCCCAATGATTTTCTAAATTTCCAGAATGAGGCTACATCAATTAGCACAGGAAAAATCAAACAGAATCCATAAGAATTATCAGGAATCATAAGATTCAGAATCGAGTGATTCATTTGTCTTGGTTTCATGTGATTTCTTCAGTGAATATCGGTATGATGATTCAGGATAATAAATATGGTGTTTGAGGATTTAGGTAAGGGGATCCAACTTTTATCTGGATTTGATTTCAATGAATCAGGAGTGATTCGAGGGTGAATACATGCTCAACGGTTGATGTCAAGACATATATTGATTCAATCTCTCATTGCATACTTGTGAGTATGGGTAGTGAGATGAACCGCATTAATTGTGCTAACGATCTAACCTGAAACTGGTCTCAGAATAAAATAATTGCCAAAATTTAACATCCTATATCTGATAGTGATCTTTTGCATTCTTTTACACACAAACACTAGCAAACATGGGTTCAAATCACAGTTGTAGTAATGATTTAATTTCCACACTACTAATGATTCAAAGACGCTTATGGCCTACTGGCAATTCAAATTACTTGTAAATAAGCAGATTAAAAACACAAAAATTTAAACAATCAAGTAAGCATAACGTAATCATTTCCCATATGTGTAGTCTAAGACGTTTAGATCATTTCTGATGTACTATCATTTCCTCTTTTCGCAAAATGACTTTGAAATTTTCTCGGTTTTCTATTTTGTTTGTATTTTTGTAAAATATTTGAAAATTAAAAGAACTATACATAAAACATTTAAAAGAAATAAAAATTTAACTTCCATGAATTGAATTGATTTAAGAAAAACAAGTTTTCACTCCGGATTGAACATTCCTATCATGTTGACAAGATGTTCAAAATGTGTTCGATCAAATGCCTTAGTGAAAAGGTCAGCAAAGTAGTCATCCGCGTGAACTTTTACAAGTTCAATGAGATTCTTTTCAGCACAATCACGGATGAAATGATGGCGAATTTCTATATGTTTAGTTTTGGAATGTTTCACCGGGTTATTTGTGATGGACATGGTGGCATTGTTGTCAATGAACAATAGAGTTCCAGTGAAGTTTAAGCCGTAGTCTCTCAATTGTTGCTGAATCCACAATATCTGAGAACAACCACTCGCTGTAACAATGTACTCTTCTTTACATGTTGAGACAGAAACCGTTGACTGCTTCTTGCACTACCAGGAAACCAGCCTGTCTCCCAAGAATTGACATCCACCTGAAGTTGATTTTCTATCAAGGTTACAACCGCCATAGTCTGAATCAGTATAGGCTTTGAGGTCAAATGACTGCTGCTTTGAGTACCAAAGACCCAATCGGGGTTTCCCTTTCAAGTATCTTAATATCCTCTTGACAGCTATCATATGAGACTCCTTCGGTTGTGACTGAAACCTTGAGCACAAGCATACATCAAGCATTATGTCGGGCCTTGAAGCTGTGAGATACATGAGAGAACCGATCATCCCACGGTATAATTTACAATCCACATCCTTTCCATCTTTGTCTGGATGCAAACCATGATTGATAGGGATAGGTGTGCCATAAGTACTGCTATCATTCATCTTGTATTTAGACAAGATGTCCTGCACATACTTAGTTTGATGTAGATAGATGTCATCCTCTCTTTGACTGACTTGCAGACCTAGGAAGATTGACAATTCACCCATGTTGCTCATCTCAAACTTGGACTTCATCACCTGTTCGAATTCCCTACACATCTCTTCATTTGTATACCCAAAGATAATGCCGTCGACATACACTTGTATGAGTAGAATATCACCTCCTGTTTTCTGAATGAAGAGGGTCAAGTCAATCTGTCCACGATCAAAACCATTGGACAGTAGATGTTTTGATAACATCTCATACCATGCCCGAGGTGCTTGATGAAGTCCATAAAGTTCTTTGTCGAGATTATACGCTTTATTGATATTATGCGGATCTTCAAAGCCGGGAGGTTGAGTGACATAGACCTCCTCATGCACTTTTCTGTACAAGAAAATCACTCTTCACATCAAATTGATAGACCTTGAAGCCGACATAGGAGGCATAAGCCAGAAACAGTCGAATGGCCTCAAGTCTAGCAACTGGGGCATATACTTCTGTGTAATCCAAGCCCTCTTGTTGATAAAACCTTGAACAACCAACCTTGCTTTATTTTTCACTATGACGTGTCGATCATCCGTTTTGCACTTGAACACCCATCTGGTTCCAATTGGTTGTATGCCTCTTGGCAAGTCAACTAAATCCCACACATGCAACTTTTGGAATTGGGACAGTTCATCTTGCATCGCCTCGATCCAGCAGTTATCAGCGAGAGCCTCCTTCACATTCTTCGGCTCCAACTGGGACACGAATGCAGCATGCAAACATGTTTCCATGATACTGGTGTCAAGTATCTCAGCGTATAAACTAGTGTTCTCAGCAATGGTTCTATGACGATTCTAAACACCGGCATGAGGATTCCCAATGATGTTGTCAATTGGATGATTCTTATGCACTCTCGTCTCTGGTACTTGCGGTTCCTGGAGATTTGTGTCTAGATTCGTGCTCAACTCCCCCATATCCTGTGTTCCAGAAGAAGACGATTCAATGTTGATTGGATCCGATAGAGCTTCATTTCCTACAAGAGTGTTACGGTCAGCTGGAGCGTCATCTCCATCAACATGGACAACTTCAACGTCCTCACTATCATGAGTTCCAGATGCAGATGCAACATTGGAATCGGGAGTTACAATAGGTACGGTGGCACGGGTTGAGAAGTTGGAGTCATCGCCGCCATTAAAGAAATCGTACACATTTGCGGCATCATCGGCAGATAGATCAGGAAGGTTGAAAGACTTGAATAGCAAATCAGAATCAAAACCCCAAGCTGGACTAGTTGGTTCTGGTGGAATGTTGTGTTTGCTGCAATCCACTTCGAACCATTCCTCGACAGTACGAGTTCCTATATTGTACACTCTCTTGCATGGTGAATTGGCAACATATCCTAAGAAGATACCTTCCACTGCTTTTGCATGAAATTTAGATTTTTGATCCTTGTATTGTAGCAAAAAGGAACAGAGACTACCCAAAGGAACTAGGTAGTCAAGATTGGGAGGTCGATTGTTGGGCATCATTAACAAGTCATGTTGTGCCTCTTAACAACCAGAACTCTGTTCAAAACGTGACAAACTGTATTTACTGCTTCTGCCCAGAAAGTTACAGGAAGCTTTGCATCTGACAGCATTGTCCTTGCAGTCTCGATCAAGGTTCTGTTCTTCCTTTCTGCAACTCCGTTCTGCTGAGGTGTGTACGGGGCACTAAATTCATGACGGATACCCTTCTTGAGACAGAAAAGCTCCATCAAATTATTCTTGAATTCAGTTCCGTTATCACTCCTTATTCTTCTAACCTTCAACTTGCAAAGATTTCAAGCTCAGGATCATGTATTGAAGAATGTCAGCAGTCTCGTCCTTTGTACCTAAGAAATGCACCCAAGAAAAACGTGAGAAGTCATCAGTTACAACTAGACAGTATGACTTACCTCCAATACTCCTGATACTTATGAGACCAAACAGATCCATATGTAATAGCTCCAAAGGGGTATCGATGGAGTTTTGGAGCTTGGTCTTGTGAGACTTCCGTTGCTGTTTGCCCTTTTTACAAGGCATACAATCATCTGCAACGAAAAATCTCAGCTTAGGAACCCCGGTTACCAAACCGTTTCGGACAAGATGATTCATTTTTTGTTACGAAATATGTCCGAGTTTCCTATGCCACAAGATTGAGTCAAGCTCTGTTGCTTTGGTAAGTAAACAAGTAGCAATTGATGAGGTGGTTGTTGCCACGCTCATATCGATCTGATAGGTATCGTTTGTTCTTGGTGCTCTCATCATAATCCAGTCTTCAGGAACTTCAAAACCAGGTTTAAGAATGATGCATTCTGACTTGTTAAACATAACCGAGTATTCCTTGTCGCACATTTGAGAGACACTCAACAGGTTATGCTTCAGCTACTCGCAGTAGTTGACGTTATCGAAGCTAACACAACCATTTGAAACCACGCCTTGACATGTGATACTACCGCCTTTCTCTCTAGCAAACCACATAGCCGCCTCTTAATGGTTTGACATCTTGAAGCAAGGCCATGTTACCTGTCATGTGCCGGGAGCATCCACTATCTACATACCAACGATTAGAGATAGTACCCTTCGGATGTCCCTGCACGAGTCACAAACGAGTTAGTTAGATTTGGAGACCCAAGCCATAGTGGTCTTGGGTCGTCCGTCTTTCTCAAAATAAACTACCTCTATTAACTCACAGTCATGACTGTCAAAAATGGATGAATCTTTTGAAGACTTGGGATCAGATGATTGAGAAATTTTGGATTTCTTGTTCTAGGACCTCTTCTTTTTCTTAACTGGAACAGTAGGCTTACATTCAACAGCAGCAGGTGAACTGGTGGAAGCTTCACCTGATTGAACTCCAGCCAGTTGTTCCAGCTTTCTCAATCCCTTGTTCCTTCTTCTCCTCTGTGGTTTGGAGAGTTTTACCTCAGGTTTATCACCAGTTGGTGCACTACCAGAGGTAGATGCACAAGGTTTAGCTGGAAGCTTTTCCCTTTTTGGAACAGTTGGTTTAGCCTCAGATGTAGTCTTTGGCTTCACCAACGGTTTCACTGGTGGTTTCACCTCATTCTTCTTTGGAATTTTAGGCTGTTTCACTGGTGGTGACTTGGGGATAACAGCTGGTTGTGAAACAACTGGCCGTTTCCTTTGGTTCTTATTCGGGCAGTTCACAATAATGTGATCGACCGTACCACAGTGAAAACATGTTTTCCTATCTTTGTAAGTCCTCCTGTAAAGCTCATTTGATTTGAAGTTTGATGACTCAACATGATGAACAGGAGAAGTTGTTTGGTGAACAGTAGTTTGACTCGATGGTGATTGGTTTTTGGGAATATAATACTTTTGCATATTTTCTTGATAGCCAAGCCCGTAATGAGCTGAAAAGGCTTCTTTATTAACTTGATTAATGTTTTTATATCCCCATAAAGCATCACTTTTAATTTTTCATTTGATTCAACGATATCGGGTTCAGTCAAAATACAATTATCACAATCAGTGACAATGTTTTTCTTAACTTTCTGTTCACCGAGCAACTCCTCAGAGACTACACCTTCAGGGCAGGTGTTCTCAGACCCATCATCAGAAGCAGTAAAGAATTCTTCATCAAATGCAGAGTCAGCCTTACTTGAGGAATCATCCTTGTTAGAGGAATCATCCTAACTCGAGGACTCATCAAGGCAAGACAGATCAATGTCAATTAAGCCGTTGACAAATTTCCCACTTACTGGTGGAGGAATGGCATTAGTACCCATCCCTAAGCCATTCACTTGTCTCACTATAGACTCGTTGTGTTCCACCCCAAAACGAGAGTTTTTCAACTTCTCAATATTGCCTTTTAACTGCAAGATCTCATTTTGCAGCTTGTTGATCTCATTGTTTCTTTTCTCCAACCTTTTGTATGCAACATCCAAATAAAACTGTTGATCGCTGGTTTTAAGTGAATAATCACGTTTTTCTTTCTTCAACGTTTCAATTAAATATTTGTCTCGTTTTTCATTTTCTTTGTAGCTTAAAGCTGCAATACGAAGGGGTTTGACTTTGTCTTGAAGCTTAGAATTTTCATCCTTTAAGCTTAGACATTTGGAACAAGAAATGACAGCAAAAGAATTAGAATCTACCTCAGCTGATGAACATGATGCCTCTCCAATAGCCATGAGGGCAACTACAGTTCTAGACTCTTCATGGTCAGCCACAGAAGCTTCCCGTTCCTCTGCTTCCATCATCTCCATGATCTCAGCCATGAGACCAACCTGTGTTTGAGCAATAATGGCATCTTCCAGATGAACACCCCAATCAAAGCTATCGTTCTGTTGTGCTACCAAAGCGTTGGACGTACCACCTTGACTTTGATTGCAGTTGTTGGAGTTGTTGTACCCTTAACCGTTTCCTTGGCTAGGTCTGGTGAAGCCCAAGGCTGGTGCTTTTTCCTTTTGACATTCACGAGCAAAGTGTCCAAATTTCTGACACTTATAGCACTTGGCTTTGGATTTATCAAAACCAACCTTGGCATTTGAATGTCCACCAATAAATTTCCTACCAGTTCTATTCAGGAAACGCTTCGCCCTTCTCAAGATCATGGCCATATTCCATTGAATATCCATGTCCTCCATATCATCCGGATCCACCTGATTAAATCTTCTTCTATGGTTTCAGGATCCGTTAGCTTACCGCCAATAAAGTTCTCATAGGCACGCATACATGATGAGAACAAAGCCACATGATCTTCAGCTATCTTGGCTATTGCTGATTGGTTAGCTGAAGATGTGGGAGAAGGATTTCTTGAGGAATTCTGTGGTGAGATCCAGATCCTGATCCAGATGCTGCATAGCAAGCATGACCACTGCAGACATTTGAGTTATCCTCCTCATGAGAGTTCCTTGAGAAAAGAGAAATTCCAGAACCCGATGACTTGGCTGTGGAAGACGTCCCATAATACATAGAAGGATCTTGTACTTGTGGTCTCCCTGAGCTCTCCTTTCTTTTTAGGTTCATATCATGTGCTTGAACCTTTTCGATTGCTTCATCAATCGTCATCTCATAAAATTTTGAGTTCTCTCTCATCAAGGTAGTGTACATCTCAAACTTTGGTGGTAGGGCATCCAGAAAATTCTCAACTAACTCCTCATTCGGATAGATGAGGTCATAAGCTTTCAGCTTAGTTTGCAGATGATAGAATCTAGAGATAAGCTCATCCATAGATTCATTCTCCAGATATCTGAAGCACTCATATTGCTTCCTAAGAAGATCCCTCTTACTCTTCTTGATATCACTGTTTCCCTCAAATCTTTTCCGCAAAGCCTTCCAGAGATCCTTGGAGTTATCATATCCTCTAAAGCTGTGAAATAACTCTCTGGTCAAGGCTATAGTAATAGATCTGTGTGCCTTCTTCTCTCTGTCATAAACTTTCTTTTCTTCTTCATCAAGTTTGGAGATAGGCTTGGAAACTTCCTCATCAAGATATGTATATGTGGGATGCTTATAACCCTCTAGAATGGGTATCCAAAGTGAAGAATCGGTGTATGAGATATAATGCTCAAAGCGTGCTTTCCAATTTGAGTAATCATTTACAATAAGCAGCTTTGGTGGTTTCTCTGGGGTTCCAATCTCGTTGTCATAATTCAGAAGGTTACCGAGGTTCTGAACATTTTCCATAGAGAAACACTTAGTCAAATTTCAGAAAAGTCAAAGCAACTTGCGCACTTGAAACTGGCCTTGCGAACTTAAGGAATTGGTCTTGCGCACTTAGGATTTTCTCTTGCGTACTTAATAAGTACACAGTAGTAAAGATAAGTACGCAGAAGATAGCTTAAGTACGCAGCAAATATGATCTTGCGTACTTGGTAAGTACGTAGCAAGACTGTACTTGTTGCCAAATATGGTAAGTACGCATATCACTTTTTCACCAACTGTCACCAACTTTTTCCGGTCACTGGAAACTCACCGGAATCTTCAAAATTTGAAGATATGACCAACTAAATCAAGCCAAAGGGTTAGAAACTTGTTTCTAACCAGCCTTTGATGCTCAAAACACTCAAACAAACAACAAAAGGTCGGTTTTTGAGTGATTTTTGCCTCTAAAATAGTGCTAAAGAGCTACCCCTATTTTATCACAAAAATCACCAAAAGACACTCTCTTTTGCTTGTAAAACTCTGTAGGCTGTGTAGAAGATGCTCCTAACACACTCACAACACTCGAAATCAAGAGCAAAGCTCTGATACCACTTGCAGGTCCTCGGGTGTCTCGGCTCGTTACGTGTGGGTGTGTGACTAGTCGGACCGGGTGCGGAATACCCGTGACTAGGTGGAGAATCAAGCAACACAAAGTAAACCGACAGCGAAAACACTTTCAAACTTCGTCTATTATAAAACTTGTAGGTTACAGAGATGTTACAAATGAGTGCGTATGATTGCGTACATAACTTCTGTTAACCTAGCCTATTTATACTAGACCTGGGCTATGCGCACTTAGCAAGTGTGCAGGGAAAATTGCTCATGCGTACTTAGCAAGTATGCAGAGAGTTCTTGCGTACTTGCTAAGTACGCAGGAGATAACTCCTGCGCACATACTAAGTGCGCAAAACACTTAGAGAATTTAGATACCGAGTACATACAATAGTAAATACAACTCAATAACTAATACATACAGACACTAAGATACAAAGACTAATACATATGAGACAAGTACAAAAGCTAAGACAATATCTGGAGTGTTTGTCACACAAAAGTGCTTCAACATTTGACAAACATGAACTTCTCTCAGCTATGACAGTTATGATGGAACCGGGATCTTTGAATACGAAACCCTAAGACAACCTAAGGATCCCAGATTATTCTCTGGGTGTGACCTAATAGGAAACCCTAAGGAATGTGTAAACTCACCGGTTGGTTGGATCACCTCTCAACTATTTCCAATGATGCTAAAGTACCCTACAGATACATTACCTCTCAGTCTCAATATCTCTATATGCCCTAAGACATACAGGGTAACGTGAAAACTCTCAGTACGACACGGAATATCAACAATGTTAAGAAACCCTAGGAAACCCTCCTTTCAGAGCAGTTAACCTAAAAACCCTAACACCAAGGAATACCCGAACAACTTCTCACCGTCTCGGCTATTGAAGTAGGAAGAACATTCAACTCTAAGACACTCTTAATCTGCGTTTCTATGGACGATGATATCAGTTATTTACAAACACAAAGTAAGCAACCTAATATGCATCTATTATTTGAAAGACATTCAACAAGACATATGAGAAACACAAATCAATTGCAAATCAGAATTAAACATGCGAAACATCATACTAAGTGAATCCAAGTTGTTTACCATCAATCCATCAATAATCAAACATAAACCGAAAGAAATCCACGAATCAATCAAACAATCATTGAAAACCTAGATAGCTACTATAGTCTAGCAAAGATACATGTTCAAACTCAGAAAACAAATCTCAAAAGTCTTAAACGTAATCCAAATCTAACCAAAGTAAACAAGAAACAAAGATCAAAACCCTACGAACAAGAATGAACCTACCCGATTGATAAAGATTCGAACTTTAGCTTCCCGTTGCTTCTTCCTCTCTCAAAATCGCCCATTTTAGGTCTCTAGACGGCTGGGAATCGATTATCCAAGTTATGGGAGAGTCCTAATCTATTTAGCCTTGAAAATAGGTTAAAATTCACGTAACTGGGATCCCTCGCGTGTCGCTAAAGCCAGAGGACCATTTCTTCGCGTGTCGCTAGAGACAAAAGTGTCGCGAAAAAGTTGTCACAAAAATTTGGGGGGCGCGAAGATGGGGTGGTAACAGAATGTTTCATTGTATTTCTCTCGTCAAGCTACCCCAAACCGATATAAAATGGGCCCCGTAACTCATTTTCTAGCCCGAGATATGCCTCTTTTAAGGTTGGAATCTTTCCCGATTTTCTCCGTTTCTCATCTCGTGTTCTCGTGGGCTCGTGCTTTCCCGTTTCTTGTCCGTTTAAGCTCTAAACTCACCCAATAACCTACAAACATTGCATGAATCAATACCAACTATAATTTACTCGTAATGACTCTAAAACTACGTAAAAACGACATGAAATTACAAGAAAATGTATGTGTGCTTTGCAACACATCAATATTATAGGTTAAAAATAATAAAATTTATATAAACTAAATAAAAAAAAATTATTAAACAAATTCTTGAACCAATGTTAAAATTGAATTTAATGCTTTTATTGTAATTTGATAAAAGTTGCAGATGGAACTTTGGAACTAAAAGATTATGTAGGCTGGAACAAGAGGAATTGGGAGGGCACATTGGACGAGGAAAAACATCTTTTGACGGTTGCTTGCGCTAGAAGGGTACGGCTTGAATTAGGAGTAGTTTTTCTATTTATCATGAGCGGCTAAACTACATGTGGCTTTCTTCAGGCGGACGATTTGTATAGGTTTCATGTTTTGATTCAGTTTGTTTATGTTTTGTATCTATTTAGTTTCTGACAATAACTGAGTAGATTGATGTATTGGTTAATTTAAACAGTTTATTTATGTGCTTTGAGTTTTCATTCTTTACAATCTTGTTCGGTTGATGATAAAACCTACAGCGGGTTGGGTGACTAAAAGGGGGTAAACTTGACACTTATAAATTGGGTGATTGGATTATACTGGTATGACAAAACTGGTTGTATAGGTTTGCTGAAAACAACTTGTCTTCAATTACTATTTTAACTGATTTTCCAACACTATGTCTATGTGGTGTCCAATTAAACAACTGAGTTTTGCATAAACCTAGAACCTGAAGTTTGGAGGGAGTTACATATTTATTTGATCTGTGTTTTAATTAGAATTTACTAAACTAGACAATTATATCTTTTCACTGATTCTCTGTGGATTCGACAACTCTACTTTCCTGTCTACAGTCTAAGGTAGCTAAGTAGTAATTTTTATAAGTGTTTTTTATTAGACTTCGACACGCGATGAGCAGTCAAACTCGGTCAATGGCAGAATCGACGAGCGGGTTCGCTACGAATGGAAAGGTACTAACACGTGTCAAAGCCTTGTATTTATTTTGTAAATCATATTTGTTTTGTATGTAATCGTGTGTAATAGGCTTTGAGCTAAACTGACTCGATCCCAACCCATCGGGATTTTGATGTAAAACCGACCCTCGTTTGTATAATCGTATTTGTAAACCAAGTCTCCATACGAACAAAAATAAAATATAAAAATCCATATGCATACATATATATACATGTAATTGTAAATATGAAACATATTTTATATAAGAATATAAATATATATACACATGTATACACTTATATAATTACTCAGAAAACCGAAACTTAAAAAAACCGAATGTGTAGATATATGTACATAAATTTAGTTATGAATATAAAATGCTCTATTTAAAGATATAAAAGCTATAACTACAAATTATACTATTTTAATGCAAGAATTATAAAAGCTATTACAACTACAATAATAGGTGTAAATTGAAGGCGGACGTTTACAAAACATACAAACTCATGATAACATGCAAATATATAGTTATAAACATATACATATACTTACGGATATATATGTATTATTATTGTTTTATACACATGATAAAACTTACGAATCATTTTAGTCCATATGAACATATTGATAAAAATATTATGACTTTAATATCGTATTATATACTTTATGCTCATATTACTAATACTAATATTATAAAAGTCGTTATTGCTATTAAAAATGTTATATTAACTAATATTATTATTCTTATGATAACAATTAAAACTAACACTAGTACCACTACTAACATTAATATTATTATTTTTAACAATATTTTTAAACACTACACTTATTATTAACGTGTTATATTAGCATAACTCTTATATTTGTATTAGTATTGTTATTATTTATAATTACTAGAACTTATATTATATTTTACACTAATATTATTAATGTTAAAAATATTTTCATTAATCGTATAAGTATTAGTTTTGCCTTTACTAATTATTATAGTTACGTCTATATTTATTATCATTAAACCATGTACAGTAGAACCTCTATAATTTAATACTCGATAAATTAATAACCTCGATAAAATTAATAATTTGTCTGGTCCCAACTTGGGACCAGTATAAAATTGGACCCCAATCGATAAAATAATAAGATAATATTTTTTTTGAAATCCCAATGTAAATATATTGGTCCCAGCGAAACTATAAATTAATAATTACTAAAATATTCCAAAATTCTAGGATTTTCTAGTAAAAAATGAATCTATAGTCACTTGTTTTTTTGTGAACTTCAAATCTATATTGAGTTCATCTATATTGAGTTCATCTTTAAATCTCCCCATTGTTTTTTTAACACCTTTTAGATTAGAAGTCATAGTTGATGTGATTTTAAAATTTATCATTAGACATTTTATAGTGATCAATCTAAATCTATGTACATTGAACTTGACAAGTTCATTAATGTGTGAATGTACGTACATGAGAATTTTGAAGGTCCTTGTTTATGTTTTATTCAAATAGGTAAAGTGAACGGACATGGTAATTTTGAATGTCGATGCATTGATTTGAGAGTTGCTCACAAATATAGGCCTACTTTTTAAATTAATAATTTATTAATTTATCGATATAATAATATCTCACTAAATTAATAAAATATCCCGGTCCCAACATTATTAATTTATAGAGGTTCTACTGTACTTATGAACTATAGATACCTAGTTTCAATACAAACATATTTATCCTAGTAATATGTATTTATTCGAGTCAAACACATATCAATATTTACAAACCTAAATATTTATTTTAATACAAACACGTATTGTTAAAGATACTAAATATTAGTTACTTCTTCTAACAAAGATATTATAAATATATATTTGTTAGGACTTGTTATATAATGATTAGAGTCTCATAAATTATATATTTTTGACAGACCTACTTAACCATATTTTAATTTATTTATCATTAGTTTAAAAAAGCGATATTTGACGCGATACTTTATACCTATATTATTTATATATATACAAACATTTGATAAACTTTAAGTACATATTTTTTATATAAAGGTCTTATGTGGCTTCATATAATTATAAACTTAGTTATTACCAACAATTACAAACCAAACATTATAACTACATTTTAATATAACACGACCATAACTATCTTCTTCAATACTTATTATGTATAATATACAAGTATGTTATAATGACTTTTAAGTTTAGTTATATATATCTGACTATAAATCTTGATTATTATTTTTGAAAGATATACAATTACTCGTATAGGGGAGGGTTTCAGAGAAAACCACGTAGTCAGGCGAAAACGAGAAAAGCACTAAAAAAACCAATTTTAATCAATAATATAATAATATTTAATTTTTATTTTATTTTATTTTTAATTTTTTATAAGGTATCAATGTAATATTACACATTTTTACCAAAAAATAATTTAAATATTGGATTACGTATACATAACCCATAGTGTTATGTATACGTAAACAAAAAAAATTGCGGTTACGTATACGTAACCCCTAATATTACACATTGTTTTAGTGGTTTTCTTGGTTTTCGCTTAACTTTGTGGTTTTCTCTTGATCCTTCCCCTACTCGTGTGTGTGTGTATATATATAGGGTTGAGTTCATGAGAGAACTCACTTTAATGAGAGAACTAGAGAACCACTAAGAAAAAAGAGGTGAAATTTTAAAGAGGAAGGGTAAAATTGAAACTTAAAATATATAAATTTTTAAACATTTCTATCTTTTGCATACATTATTATTTTTTAAAACAAATTGCACCATTAAATCAAGAATTTCTTTATCTTTCATTTGAGTATAAATAACGTTATAAAAAATAAGAATTAACTCGTCGTTTTTTTTTCTTATTATTTTCAATATTGCATATGTGTAGTATCACCCCAAAAACCTAACACACCACCAAAAACTTAAACCCCCATCCCACCCCCACCCAAAAACCTAAACCCCCACCCCACCCCACCTAAAAACCTAACCCCTACACCACCCCACCCCACCCAAAAACCTAAACCCTCCACACCCACCCACAAAAACCTAAACCCACCACACCCACCACCAAAAACCTAAACCCCCACCCACCCCACCCAAAAACCTAAACCCACCACACCCACCCCTTACCCTCAAAAACCTAACGCTAAACGTAATATTGTATATGTGTAGTATCACCTCAAAAACCTAACCCACCCCCCAAAAACCTAAACACCTCACCCGACCCCCACCCAAAACCTAAACCCCCACCCACAAAACCTAAAACCCCCCTCCAAAAACCTAACCTAAAAACTAAACTAAACCCAAATACTAAATCCTAAAGCTAAACCGACTATTTTTTCAAGATTTTTTTTTAACGAGGACGACGTGGGAAAAAAGGTCTCCGAACCACTTTTTTAGTTTTTGATTTATATTTTGAGTTATGATTTTTTTTTTACCTTTAAAGAGGAGTTCTCTAGTTCTCTCCCTAAATGTTAGTTTTCTTATGAACTTCACCCTATATATATATATATATATATATATATATATATATATATATATATATATATATATATATATATATATATATATATTTATCATACATGTATAATATGAACATCGTATAAGTAAATAATATTTAGTGTTACTTTATTTGAATCGAACCATTATTATAATACTTAGTATTACTTTGATTCGAGTCGAAACGTTGTTTTACTACTTTCATTAGGGCATATATACAAGTATCGCTATTATACAATAGTACTAATAGGAAGCAATACTTTTATGATACAACTATTTAGATAAATAAATTGAGATTTACAACCCGAGACTTTTACCAAACGGCCCAATACTTTAACGAATCGGTCGAGCTCAACCACACAGTTATACGACATTACTCTAGTGCAATATACTAATTTCACAATCATAATTAGGATTTGTCTTAATGCCTACACGCACGATAGCAAGCTCGCAACTTTAGCATATTTATTTGACATATACAAGATTACCAGGTGAGTTCATGTGCTTTTTCCCCTCTTTACTTAAACTTTTGGGGTGATTACATGCTTCTAAAATGTTTACACATTAGATGTAATAATTAAATAAGATCATTTTAGCTGCCATAACGAATCCCCGAACTTTCATACACAATCATTAACTCCTTTGGAGCCAGCGAATATATGGGTAGTACTATTTGGTGAAACCCCGCACACCATGGGTCCGACGTAACCGAGACAACCTCCCATGGAATGATAATCATAAGATAACGATAAATATCTTGTGACATATATTCGTTTAACAGTTTTGAACTTATGTTGGCAGGCATGAGTAATTAGACCCATAACAATAAGAGATATGGGTTAGGGGTATATTATTATTATTTCTATATGTCCACGGGTTGTGGGCACACAGGGTTGATTGTGAACTTATTTAGTTTAACATCATACATATTTGGATTCTCAATACATATGCTTTTTACCTAAACTCGTGAACTCACCAACTTTTTAGTTGACACAATATTTTTAAACATATATTCAGGTATCATTCTCGAGTTTGTAAATTAGCAACCTAGACACGATCTTGCTTAAAGATAGATGATTCCTTTAGAAGACTTATGCCGAACCATAGATTACACCCGAGAAAGCTTAGATGAGAAGATAGAATCCATTATTTTATTTTATTTTTAGTTAGTGTATAGATGATATGAACCTTTGTAATGTATATTTTGACTTAGTTAGACCAATGCCATTTATAAATAATATGTCACGTTATTTCCACTGTGTTTTGGTTTAGTATTCGATCATCACGCCTAGCCCCCACGTCGGGTTGTGACATTTTTGAACTCCAGCTGATAAGGTTAGGGCTAAGAAAGAGAAAGTAGCCCGTAGTAGAACGCCAATCATCTAGGCATCCAGCCCGGTCAACATCAGCATGAACATGAATGGAAAGACTTTGTGAGCGTCGAAAAGTCAAGTCGTGGGTAAAGGCGCCTTTGAGATATTGAAGAATACGATTAACAACAATGCAACGATGTTCAGTGTGTTGTTGAAGAAATTGAGAGACTGTACTGACTACGTAAGCAATTTCTACAAGAAACTAGAAATCACCAACAGTACTGCGATATAACCACGGATGAGGCAGAGGAATGTCAGAGTGTCAAAATAGTTGACACCAAGAGCAAACGAGGGTAAGGGAAGGTTTTATAATGACAGAGACTAGTGCGTTGCAACATATCTAGGAGATACCGTTGCTGAGACAAATAGAGAGTATCGTCAGTAAAGGTTTCCTGAATTCCCAAGAAGCAATTTTGTAACACCTGCTAAAAAGCGTAGTAATAAGAAATGACGGGAATTAATGGAAACCCGGAATTTAGAAAAAATATTAAAGAATTCTAGAATTTAGAGGGTAGCAGACCGCTACCTACCGGTTAACGATCCGCTACGAAGTTAAGAATCCTGGCCGCCAATGGGGTGGAGGACCGCCAGTAGCCTCGCTAACGATCTGCTACGGGTAAACCTTGGTTGCAGACCGCCAACACTCATGCTAACAGTCCGCTACGCAGGTCCCTAGGGACCCTCTGCATCATACACGTCACCTGGATACACGTAGGGCATGCGCCAGCCCTAATAACGCGTGGTGGGTGGCCCACATGGTCCGCTACGGACATGTGGCGCGTCTGATTTGCATGGCTGCCACTTGGCGCGGATGCGGAGCAAAAGAGGCGGTAGCGGACCGCTAGACACCTGGCTAACGGTCCGCTACAAGGTCATTTCAGGCCTATAAAATTAGAGGTTCATTTCTCCTCATTTTCCCCACAAAACACAACACTCTATCAACCTCTGAGTCTCCTCTGCCCCCGAGCTGTTCTCGAGGCGTTTTGCCATCCCGACTCCCGAGCCGCTCCTCCTGGTTCGACCGACATTCAATCATTTACCGGACTAGAGCGTTAGAGAGACGAAGGAGCCTGAGGATCGAGTAGAAGTACTAGTTGCAGTACTAGAGCTTTAAGAACTGATCATAGAACCCGAGTAGCTCTAAGTTATTGTCTATCAACCATCTAAATTCCAATCAAAGGTGAATGCTCATTCACACTGTGAACAAGAGTCTGTCAAAACGATTTGTAACACGTGATTGTGTTGTAGGCACCTTCACTCAAAAGATCAAAACTATTTATGTTTTTACGAGAAGGGCAAAACACGATAATCAAATATTTACTCATACTAATCCTGGAATTAGGGGTTGAGTTCAACCCATGGGGATGTTATTTACCCAAGAAGTGTACGTAAAGTTTGATCAAATATTTATAATCACTCTGGATCCATTCGGGTTGGGCGGGGATAGCCTGTATGTCGGGTGATTGAGTATAACACAGATGTGTCAGTTCGGCCGCGTAACCCCCGAGTACTTGTCCAATATACACAGATGAAGAAAGGGAAGACAGTGATGTTTTCACTAGAATCCAGTAAATATGAAATGTTTAACTGTTTAATTAAATTGTTTTGCCATGATTATGAAAATAATTTGAGCTCAAGAAGTATTCACTAGCATATAATTGACGTTTATTTTCAAATGTTTTCACGAAAAGAATGAAATGACTTCATCATGTCGGGACCGCCCACGGCCTAAGTCCCGAAGACAGTTTTATTGCACAGCCGGGTCTGGCTACACACCTAGATCCGGTGGAACCCGAAAATATACTATTACAGGTAGTGCAATGCACAGAAAGATCCTGAAGGAAAAACAAGGTTAAAGGGCCCAAGATTATTATGATTCCCTAGGCAGAATTCCTCCTTCTAAGCAATACTGACTTTCTGTCATAGTTTTAATTTAAAATCAAATGTACAAGCAGCGGGTGTTCATGCCCAAGAATATAAATAAAATTAATATTTTGTCTACACAACAAGATTTCAATATTAATAAAACCAACCCTCGAGGTTGAGATAATGCGATCCGTTTTCAAACGTTATTCCGTTACATAAAAACAAATTCTGAAATCAAAGCAGGTGCCAACTAGGATTCTTTTTGGAACCGAATACGGATCGGATAAGCCAACGGAGGTCAAGGACCAGATCCGGTGGAACCGGTTCTGGATCGGATCCGGTTTTGGGGTATGAGATTCGGAACCTATTGGAACCGGATCGGACATAATATCCGATTTTATCTGTTTTTATCCGGATTTTTTGTGTCCGATTTTGTCAGGTTCCAAATTTGTCCGATTTTGTCAAGTTCCAAATTTATCCGATTTTATCCGGTTCACATCCGGTCTCTTGTAAAACAATATATCTGGTCCCAAGTCTGACGGCTTCAAAAAAATCCGATTGCAGATAATCCACCAGATTGGATCCAGATCTGGTTCTAATGCCCACCTCTATTGGCCGTATAAATATTGTACTAATGATTTTTTTTTTTAATATTGCTACTATTGTTGACTTTATGTACATTTGATGTTACTGACTCGATGCTTGTACAAGTGTTAAAGAGGCATATTGGGGAAACATTTAACATTTCAAACTTGTACAATCAGCAGCAATTGCATTCAAGTATATATATGCACTACCATCAGTCTGCAAAGATATTTTCCTAAACAAGATGAAAAGTTGCATTCAAGTCATTGAGTAGACTACTATTTATACATTCCTCAAAAACAACCTTAAAACTAGCCAGTATTTAACAAGCCAACCTTCATATGGTTTTTCAATTAGGTAGCAGGGTTAGGGTAAACTTTAGGTTTTGGCTTCACTTCAACTTCATTCACTTTGCGGACAAAGATGGCATCTGGTTCATGACTACAAGATGAAACAAACATACGGATGTTATGCAATAACATTGGAAAAAAAAGGTTTGGTTGATCTTAAACAGTTTTGTCCATTTTTCATAGCTGGAGCTAGATATTATTCCTATGGGTGTTCATATACCGTTAAGCCGGCTAAACTGCCCAAACTGAAGCAACTCAGCCGGTTCGGGCAGTTTGAGATTTACACGGTTCGGTTTTGGTTGTTTAATGGCCCAGCCAACTGTTTCGAACTTTGAACAAGCCATGTAAACCGCACGGGCCATTTAACCTTTATTGTTTTATTTTTGGAGTATTTAGTTATGCATATGTATTATATTATTGAACCATATCATTTTAAAAAAATTAGATACAAACTAAGATTTTGAATTATATTTAGGGAGCAATAATAATTTTATAGGGGAAGGATCATAAGAAAACTCAATATTCATGAGAAAACAAAAAAACTACTAATTAAAGGTAAAAAAAATAACAAAAAAATCATAACTCAAAAAATAAATCAAAAATTAAAAAAGTGCTTTGAAGACTTTGTTTCCCACGTCGTCCTCGTTAAAAAAAAGAAAAAAAAACTCGAAAAGTAGTGGGTTTAGTTTAGCTTTTATGTTAGGTTTTTGGAGGGGTGGGGTGGGGGTTTAGGTTTTTGGGGGGGGGTGGGTGAGGGGGTAGGTGGGGTGGGGTTAGGTTTTTGGGTGGGGTAGGGTGGGGGGTTTAGGTTTTTGGGGGTGGGGTAGGTTTTTGGGTTTAGTTTAGGTTTTTTGGAGGAGTGGGGTAGGGTGGGGGGTTTAGGTTTTTAGGGACGGGTTATGCTTTTTGTTTTAGTTTTTGGGTTTAATTTAGGTTTTTGGAAGGGTGGGGTGGGGGGTTTAGGTTTTTGGGGGGCTGGGTAGGGGTTTAGGTTTTTGAGGGGTGGGTGGGGCGGGTTTAGGTTTTTGGGTGTGGGTGGGGGTTTAGGTTTTTGAGTGGGGGTGGGGTGGGGAGTTTAGGTTTTTGGGTGGGGGTGGGGTGGGGGGTTTAGGTTTTTGGGTGGGGGTTGGGTTTTTGAGTGTACCACACATATGCAATAGGAGTTTTTTTGTTTTCTCATGAAAATGAGTTTTCTAGTGAACTCACCCCCATATATATATATATATATAGGGGAGAGTTCAATTCAGAACACTAAATATTGCTAGAACACGCAGAACAAAACGAATCATTCACTTTTTCAATCTTAAAAAAGTTTTAAAATATAAAAAAATTATATAAATGTAATGTTTATTTATTTTTTCATGAAATTCAAACAAAAAAATATGAAAATATTTCGTTTATATACATACCTACGCACGTGTAATTCTTGTGTAGGTTGTTTTACCTATATGTAACCTACACATGTGTAGAAACTTTTAAATATATAAAAACATATGAAAAAAAGTTTGATTGTTTTTATGTACATAAACATACATATTTGTATGTAAGAAGTATAAACTTTTAATCTTTTTTTACCATGGATCAAAAAAATAAACGATTTAAGTTTGTTCCCCTTGTTCTCGCAATATTTAAGTGTTCTGAAATGAACTTCTCCCCCATTTTGTAAACGTACATAACTTTTTTATACGTCATTTTTTTTAAAAAAAATTCATCATAAACTTGAGCGTTTTTTATCTTTCCAACGAGTATGGTATTGCTATATTTTAAAAAAATATCAACTGGGTGTTGTTTGAAATTGGGAGTTTTTATGGTGTTTTATGTTTATGGTGTTGAAAATTTAAGCTAAAGTGTAAAACACCATGACAGAAGCAAAACGCCAAACATAAACATGTTAAAACAACATGACTAAAAAAGCCAAAAAAGACCATGTTGAAATTTGTCATTGTGAAAAGACATGACCAAAAAAACTAAAACGTCATATTCAAATTGGCACCTAAATGTAAAACATGACCCAAAAAACTCCATGTTGAAAAACACCCGGTTGAAAACACCATAAATATAAAGCACAATGTTGAAAACTCTCACTTTAATTCGAACACAACCTTAACCAAGTCTATGTTTATGGTATTGAAATTTTTAGCTAAAAGTGTAAAACACCATGACAGAAGCAAAAACGCCATAAACATAAACAAGTAAAAACACCACAACAAAAAAAAAGATAATGTTGAAATTTGTCTTTGTGAAAACGCCATGACCAAAAAAACTAAAATGTCATGTTCAAATTGGCTCCCAGGTGAAAAATACCATGACTAGAAAAACTTTAATGTTGAAAAACACCATGACTACAAATGCTCTATGTTGAAAAACACCCGGTTAAAAGCACCATAGATGTAAAACACCGTATTGAAAAAAACTCACTTTAATTCGAACACAACCTTAACCAAGTTTATGTTTATGGTGTTGAAATTTTAAGCTAAAAGTGTAAAACACCATGACTAAAGTAAAACGTCATAAACACGTCAAAACACCATATACTTGCATTTTATGGTATTTATGTTTTTGGCGTTTTTGTTCTTTCATGGTGGTGTTATACGTCATTATTTTACACATGGTGTTTTATATTTTAACATCCATATACATGTATTTTATGATATTTATGTTTATGGCGTTTTTGTTTTGTTATGGTGTTTTACACTTTTGACGTAAAATTTCAATCGACGATTAGTTTTTCATTGTGTTTTATACTTTAACTTCCATATACATGGTGTTTTGCCATGTTTGTGTTTATGGTGTTTTACCTTTTTTTTAAAACGTCTAGTTCAACATAAATTATACGTCACAACTGTAAAACACAATGATAAAAAAAGAAACTAAAACACCATGACCACAAACACCATGTTGAAATTTGTTATTGTGAAAACACCATGACTAAAAAACCTAAAACACTATGTTGAAATTAGCCCTAGGTGTAAAACACCATGACCAGAAAAACACTATGTTGAAAAACACTCCGTTAAAAACACCATAACTCTAAAACACCATAAATCTAAAACACCATGTTAAAAAACCCTATTTTAATATTATTTAAATAAAAACGATTAAAAGTGTATATATATATATATATATATATATATATATATATATAATAAAAAACTAATAGTAATGTTAAAAACACCATGACCTAAAAAGCTAAAACGCCATGTTCAAAATAGCCCCCATGTGTAAAACACCATGATGAGAAACACTTTATGTTGAACAACGATTTAAAATATAAAACACAATGCTAAAAAACCACAATAAATCTAAAACACCATGTTAAAAACACCATAAAACAAGGTAAAACATCATAAACCACCATAAATCTAAAATATAAAACACCATGTTGAAAAATATCATAAATCTAAAACACCATGTTAAAAAAACCGACTTTAATTTTATTTAATTAAATACGATTTAAAATATATGTATATATATATATATATAGCAATACCAAAAAACCTAAACCCACCCCCAAAAACCTAAACCCCCCACCCCCACCCCCACCCCCCCAAAAAAACCTAAACCATAAAATCTGAATCCTAAAAGCTAAACCCTAAGGCTAGACCATAAAGCTAAAACCCTAAAATTCAAACGTAAAATCTAAACCTTAAAAGCTAAGATGGTAGAGTTTGACGAGACGGTTCCAACGCCACTGAAATGAGCTCAATCGGAGTTCGTTTGATATCGTTTCTAAGCGTTTTGGTCATTTCTTAGATTTCTTAGCGAAATCCTACTTCTTATTTGATGTTCCCCCTATATATATATATATATATATATATATATATATATATATATATATAGCAATACCATACTCGTTGGAAAGATTAAAAAACGCTCTATTTTATGGTGAAATTTTTTAAAAAAAATAATGACGTATAAAAAAGTTATGAACGTTTAAAAAAAATGGGAGAAATGGCATGTGACTTGCATGTGCACTTTTTTGACTTGGCTCTTTCCTTTATACCCTTCCTGATGATTTTTAGCTTGCTATTATTTACAAAAATGCCACCGCGTGCATCTCACCCACAAATCACAAAGATCTTGTGGGTGAGATTCCTTCCTACACTTTCTAGAGTTTTAATCCTTTCTAGTGGAACCTCTACCTATATATATATAGGGGAAGGATCAAGAGAAAACCACAAAGTTAGACGAAAACCGAGAAAACCACATCATTTCAAGCAATTTTTTTATTTACGTATACGTATACAAAAGCAATTTTTTTGATTTACATATACGTAACCATAATTTTTTTGTTTTATGTTTATGTATTAACGCTATGTGTAAAAATATTTTTTGGTAAAAAAGTTTAATATTAAATTGATACTCTTATAAATAAATAAAAATAAAATAAAACAAAAAACAAATATGATTATATGATTGGGTAAAATTGATATTTTTAGTGGTTTTCTCGGTTTTCGCCTAACTTGTGGTTTTCTCTGGAACTCTCCCCTATATATATATATATATATATATATATATAGAGAGAGAGAGAGAGAGATAGGAAAAGGATCATGTGTAAACCAATTTTTAATGTGAACCATTTAACAAAATCTGGACCATACTTTAATTATTAAATATTTTATTTTGTGGCTCAAATTTAATGTTGACTTTTTTTAAAAAAATGAGTGGTTGATATTATTTAAGGGGTATTAAGATAAAAAAAATAGTTTTCTTCCTAAACAAAATTAAATAGTATTTTCTTTTTAATGGCTAATATATATTATTAATTTTATGTAAAACCCAAATAATAAATGAAGAAAATTTTTTTTTCTCAAAATGAAGTTATTTTTATTTTTGCTTAAACAAAAATAATTACCTTATTTTTTTTTCTCTGTTAATTCACTATAAATAATATATATAAATATCAGCCCTAGACTAATTTTAATGTAACGTTTTCGAATTCGTACTTTTTATTTATTACTTTTTTATAAAATACATATTTTTTCGGAAGGCACTTTTGTATAAAATAATTTTGTGAAATTATTATGTTTTAATAATATTTTTGTCTAAAATAATTGCTTATACTTTATAATTATACATTTTTAGTATATAAAGAAAGATAATACATTGTTTTGTGTAAAGAAAAATAAAAACGAATGTTATGGTACACGCCGTTGTAAAAACGACCGTTAAATAAATAAAACGACTATATATTTTTAATATATAAAGAAAGAATAATACGTTGTTTTGAAACTTTAAACTATTAAAAACTATTTTTTAGTAACGAGCTGAGTTCGAGCTTAAAAGTTTACTTATGAGTTGAACTCGAGCTTTACAACTAGAGCTCTAAACGAGACGAACTCGAGGTTGAGCTCGGTTTTACATTGTTTCATCTTTGTAACATGCTTTAGTGTATCTTAAACAATTTATTTAAGTATTTAAAGATTTCGTTAAAATTATGTAAATATTAAATAGTTTAAAAACTTCAGAAATATATCAAGTGGCTAGGCGTTTTTATTGATCTTTATAAGGTTTTTATTGAACCTTATAAAATAATAAAACAAATTTAAAGATTTAAAGATTTTATTAACTACAAAATATTAGATTTAAAAGTTTTTTTATAAGAAAAAATTAATTTTATATCAAATGAAATTTAGTAAAATACGAAGGCTCGTGTAACAGCCCGAGTTTTGGAGCGCAAAATAATTCACGAGAATTAAAAACTTAAATAAGAAAAGAAGGGAAGCGGGCTTGGGCCGGGTATACGGGGGGCCTCAAAATCAGCCAAAAACCCTCACTTCCAACACCATTTCTGGATTTCTAGAGAGAGAGTAAGAGAGAGAGTAAGAGAGAGTCTAGAGAGAGAAAGTCCCGGTTTTCGAATCTAGGCATACGTATTTGGAACGATTAGCTGTGAAGAAGAAGCGTTTACAGGTAACTGATTCTCCTAGATCTGAGTTTTTGTTCGTTTTTGGGTTTTTCGGGTTTTGCAGAAAAAGGTAACGTTTTTACGAATGAAACTGGAGGAAAAACGTAGATTTGAGTTCCTTAATGAAAAACAAACGTTTTAAATGTAAACAAGTTCGGGATCTTGACGTGATCAGACCCGAATACGAAAGTTAGAGTTTTTGCGGGGAAGCAGATCCTGCGTACTTACCAAGTACGCAAGAAGAGGATCCTGCGTACTTATCAAGTACGCAAGAAGCAAAGCATGCGTACTTATCAAGTACGCAAGAAGCAAAGCATACGTACTTATCAAGTACGCAAGAAGCAAAGTCTGCGTACTTATCAAGTACGCAAGAACAAGGCTCTGCACACTTGCCAAGTGCGCAGGCATCAGGTCTATGGGTATATATAGCTGGTTAGTGAAGTCAGTATGTTCGCCTAGCCAGAAATAGTGAAACCATTTAGCGTCGAGTTAAGTCTGATACGTGCCTATTGTTATGATTGTTCAGATTGTGTTAGATCCAGTAGACCATTGCAGTTAAGATACCAGGTGAGTTCTAATCCCCTTTTTGCCTTCTTTAGGGGTGGTGTGCATACTTAGTGTAAAGCGTTTATTATATTTTATATATTATAAACTGAAGGGAAAAGCTATGTTTTAGTGAAAAGTTTAAAAGAGGCAAAATTACATTTTAGTAAAGTATGATTATATTATTGGCAAGCGTTTATTATATTTTTCATATACATAAACAAAGGCATAATATAAGTGCTAGTATGTTTTCAGTAAAGCAAGATATATTATTTGGCAAGCGTTTACTATATTTATTATACATAAACAAAGGCATAATATATGTGTTAGTATTTTCAAGTAAGCAAGATATATCATTTGGCAAGCATTTACTATATTTATTATACATAAACAAAGGCATGATATATGTGTTAAGATATATTTCAGTAAAAGCAAAGGTATTTATGGCAAGCGTTTACTATATTTTTATATACATAAACAAAGGCATAATACATGTTAAGTTATGAACAAGATTTACAGAAAGTTTTATGAACAGTAAAGTGAACAGTTTTCCTTCGAGAATGTGTACCAGCTATAAAGGTCCTTGGGACAGATGTTACTTGTACAAGGTGTCAGATATGGGTTCTACCCATTAGTAAGAACCTTTGGGTTCGCTAACGGTTGTACAACTGGGATGAGTGACGGAGGTTGCTCGGGAGGTCCACGCAACCTCCCCGTAGTGTTAAGCGGTATTGTCGGTTCATGGTCGTTGATCATGGGGGCATTGACCAGGGTATTGTCGGTTCATGGTCGTTGACCATGGGGGCATTGACCAGATACTCGTCGGTTCATGGTCGTTGACCATGGGGGCGGTACAGTAGTGACAAGGAATTGACGGATATGCGGTATTGTCGGTTTATGGTCGTTGATCATGGGGGCATTGACCAGGTACTTGTTGGTTCATGGATGTAAGCCATGAGGGCAGTACAGTAAAGAGGAATTGACGGTTTATTATACGTTTTAAACTGTTTGAAAAGTAAAGTATGTTAAGTTTAGCCTTATTAGCAGTATATATGTTTTAGTAACTCTTTTGTATAATTGATTTAAAGTAAACGTTAGAACTCACTCAGCGTTGCTGATTTTTAGTATGCACATCAGTTAAGTGTAGGTGGCAGTAGATGGAAGTGGATGCTTGGCTTGGCGAGAAGAGTTACCCGAAGATCAGCATCTGGCATCCTGTTTATGTTTCTTTTGATTATGTTGATTAAGACAAGTTTCAATTGTATTTGACAAGTTTCAGTAGTTTAGACACGTTATGTTTCCGCTGCGTATGTTGAGATTTTAAATCGTTTCCGCTGTGATAATGTATGTCTTATGTTTAAGTGCTATGTGTTGGTGAGTAAATCCAATAAGTGAGACCTCCCGGGTTTGGGGCCTTATAGCTCGTAATAAAATAAAATAATATGATATTACATATATGTAATGTGTTACTTCATATATGTAAAAATATGATACGAAGGCACGTAATAAAATAAAAACATATATGTAATTATTTCGTTCTATTACATATAAATAATATGATATTACATATATGTAATGTGTTACTACATATATGTAATAATAAGATATTACATATGTGTAATATGATATTACATATATGTAGTAATAAGATATTACATATGTGTAATATGATATTACATATATGTACTTTTTTTTATTTTACATAATATGAACAATTACTATGTAATTGTTCATTACATATAAGATATTACTTATATGTAATATGTGCAATATAAGCAATTAGATATGTGGTTTTTATTATCATTATGTATATTTGATTATGCGGTTTTTTACTTAAAATTAAGTATGTCTTGAACGTGTAGCTACTCACACATTCTATGTTATTACATATATCTAATAGCTTATTAATATACGTGCTAGGTTATTACATATGTGTAATTTGTATTAAAAAAATAACAGTATATAAAAAAATTATTAAAGTTAAAATAAATGCGGTGAAGTTAGTTTAAAGAAAACTAATTAGATTAACACATAACAATGGGATTTTTTTTAAGAAAACTAAATCGTTTGGTTTTCGAATAAACCAAGTTATGGGTTTTTTAGTTTTTTGAAATGAACAAATTTCTTGGTTTTAGGTTTTTTTTTCATTAACAATTAGATTAACACATTTATATCGAGTTTTTGATAAAAAGTTATTAATGTTCTAAAGAGGATGATTGTTTTTTTTTTGAAAAAAACTGGATAAACTTGGAACAACTACATTTATGTTTATATTTACATATATGTAACTGTTCATTACATGTATGTAATAACTAGCGTTAAAAAAAATAAAATAAAAAATTGCAAGATTATATTCGAATTAAAGATAAAAAACTCTATTTAATGGTGTAATTTTTATAAAAAAAATAATGTTTTATAAAAAAGTTATGAATGTTTAAAAATTGAAGGGGGAAATTTAAATAGATAGAATCTTTATTATTAAAAAATGTAGGGAATGGTTCATTTTACTAAAATACCCTTTTTGCTTAAAAAACGATTTATTATGTGTCATTTTCTCATTGGGTTATATGGTTTACACATGAAAATGTGGTTTACAATTGATCCCTACCTTATATATATATATATTTCTTTTTTATTATTGCACTTTTCTTGTGTCTGGTGTGGGCTTTTTTGTGCCTTGCGCCTAGGAGACATTGGAGCCCTTTGCGTTTAAGTGTTTGACTATCTAGGTTCTACAATTTTCATCAAAACACGCAGAACCGGACCGTGAACACCCTGATTATTTCAATATTGATCTAACTTTTTTTCAATCCAAGTGATTTAGAAAGTTGCATGCATTAGCATACATTTACGTTAGACTCATTTGCTTTTTAACTAATTTTTACTAGAGATGAAAAAGAACTCGAATTATAAGTAAATGGGTTGAAATTCCCATCCGTACAAAAACACAAGGTAAAAGGTGGAAGGGTTCTCTTACAGTTTGTCTCCCTCTTCGTATGTATAACTGGATGCAACAGCCAATAGTCGACCGTCTCTGCTGAATGATAAAGCTGCAATGCTGGTAGGGTACTTTGAGTACTGAAAGGTGAAGAAAGACCATAAAATAAGAATCTCGACTAGTAAATATTATGAGAATGTAGCAGTGTGGTAAAATATACCTGATACAGCCTCTTTTTGTTATTTCCGTCCCAAACGTTGACAAAACCGTCACAACCGCCTGTTGCAAATGTCCCATAGCTGCAAGTGATGAGTTGGATTACCGGTTAGACACATATCTTCAGCTCATTGACTATTAACTTTGTTAATTGAGTAACTGTAAAACAAACTTACACAGGGTGAAATGCAATGGTGTTTACAGGGTACACAATGTCCCTTCCAGCTTCTGATTTCCTGTGACACTTGAATGCATATCTGAAGAAAGCAAAAAAAAAGTGGCTAAATCAAAACCTTGTACATGAATAAATCAAGAAAAGCATAATGGTTATATAATATGGTCATATTATATGATGAATATTCATTTATTATTCAAAAGATGCATACTTTTTGGACTGCCCAGCCTCAGAAAGATCAAAAAATTCCATAGCAACACGACCCTCCACTGAGCTAAGAAGATAACCTGCAAGGTATCATCGTTGTCTAAGAAGGCACACACAAGATAAAAGTAAACTTAAAAACTATAAAGAACTTTATCAATATGCTAATACAACAATATATAGTATCGAAAAAGAAAACAATGAATTACATGAGCACAACAGACAATGTTTACCAAACAGAAGATTCTCTAAATGAGGTCCAAAGAAAGAGATTGAAGAATTTTTAGCTTTTCGCAATTTCGCCATAGAAATTTAAATTAGGATAGACTTCAACTAGGAAAATTCGACTAATTTACTTATGGATGGGTGATTTGGGCTATCTTATCAAATGGGTAGAATAGAATATTAGCTAAAAACGAACAGTCAAAATGAGTACAGCAAAATACAAATAAAGTTGGATAAAAATTGAAACAAGTTAAAACAATCTTGCAGGATGAAAGAGCCCAAAGTGTTTCAACACAAAACCTTTTTATTCAAAAAGTGGAATTATTTATGTAATAACACAGAATTTGTATCCATGTTTAACATACCAAGGGGCTGTTTGGAAGCCTCTTAATGATTCCATATTAAGAGGCTTACCTCTGAATCGGTCAGAGGTCAGGGTGTTTGTTTCACTAAAAGCCCACCTCTTAATGGTTCAGCTTTCGAACCATGCTGAACCATTCAGACCTCTTAATGGGTCAGCACTTAATGGTTCAGGTTTTGCCAAACAGTCCCTAAATATTTTAAGAAAGATTTAGAATTTCTGGACAAAATGTGGGTGGGCCCAACCCGACCAGTTTCGTCTTTCACCAAAAACTAACCATTTTAATCCAAACTCAGCATGACCCATTACCATGGTTGTAAAATCCCGATTAATCCCCGCCTAAGCGCCGATTAATCGCTAGTCTCCACATCACCGATTAATTTTGGGCTAATCGGCCAATTAATCCCCGATCGGTCCAAGTTGGGCCTAGGTGCGCAAAATCGCGGCTAACCGGCCAAAAAACGGTGATTCCGGCGAGTTTCGGGCCAGATTCTGGATAGTTTTCTGTGACACCCAGTAATTCAGGTGAATATCCATATTACATAAATGCACGTTCAAATCATATATTTTCCTGAAGTATTATTTTGACTAAGTAAAGTCAAGGAGTCTAGCAAAGAAACTTATATCAAAATAGTAATCTTTATGAATTACTAGGGAAATAAGCAGTAGTAACCCGCAAAGTACGATCGTTGGTGATTAACAAGGATGTTATTCTAGTAAAAGTCTAGGGAGACGCTTTAACTTAAAAACACAAATATTGGTGACTAAACTCTTGAAAGTTGACATATAAATAATTGTTACATGTCGCTATGTTATTTTATGTGTAAAACACGTGTGATTTAGTTAAAGTAATGACTAGGTCGGGATCAACTAGTAAACTAATAAACAAGTCAAAAATACATAAGGATATTTGATCATAAAAAGTCCTACACCGGGTATTAGATCACGCGATCACCTAGAAGGTTGACACCACCAAAGAACCTATCTAACTAAGACTTGGATTGTAATTATGAGATGTGACAAGACCCAACCCCCACCCTACTACCCCATTTCGGCCATACTTATGTGGGGCCACCCACACACCCACTCCACCATCATGACCATGAGCATGTGTCATGAGGGGCCATACCCAATCAACCAAAGGTGCAAGCAAGAGTCAATTCGTCAAGTCAATCATCCTTGATGTGACTTGGTTGATTACAACACCCAACCCCCCACCCTTCTCCCTCTATTCGGCCGAAGTCAAGGAGGGCCCCACCCACCTCACACCACCTCACCACTTCCATACTTGTGTCATGAGAGGCCATGCCTCTTTGAGTGTAGACCATACCAACATCTTCCATCACATTAAATGCACCCACTTACACACTCAACCTCTCACTCTCTCATATATATACACACTCACGGCTCACACATGCACACACACAAACACTTTGTATCTTTCAATTTCAAGAGCAAAAACCCTAGAGAAGTTTGAGTTAGAGTTGAAGATTCAAGGAAGGTTTGGAGTCTAGGAGTCGGGACTTGATAACAACACGAGCACCTAGTGTCTTCCATACGTTTTTCTTCACCTAGCTTGTTTAGTGGTACGAAACCATCATTCATCTTTTATGTTTTCTTTACTTCCTTAAAGTAAGCATGTTGTTCATCCAAAATTAAAGGAGGTTTAAAAAGCTAAAGAGTTTATAAAGTTTAACATTTTTATGATTTAAAAGCTAGAGTTTATGACTTTCAAGATAGGCCTCTTTTTGGGTGTAGGACTTGAACTATATGTCATGTATCTTGAATTTTAAGAAAAAGATGATGTTTTAATCTTACAATCAAGAAGAAAAATGAGGCTAGATGATGTGGAAGGAAGTTCCAAGCTCTAGATCTTGTTACACCATCTTGAAAGTCACTTAAACTCTTGAATGAAAGTGGGATGAAAAATGAAATTGTAGAAGTGTTTGTGTGTGTCGTAAGTTTTAGGAAGAGAAAAGAGAAAGAGTGTGATTTTTGTGTTTGACTCTTGGAATGACACAAGTATGGTATAAGAAGATATGGAAACGAGACTTGATGGGATAATGAGGAATGGCTTCATGTACTAAACAATTAAGCTAATAAAGAAGAAAACATGGTGAGGGAGGGCCCACATGTTGGCCGTAAGTTTTTAGAAAGAAATGGTGAGTTTGAATTGTTTAATTTATTAGGTGATTAAGTGGTGTAGTTATGGAGAAATTTTGATAATTAGAACATTTAATCTTGGTTAGGTTTTAAAATGGTGATTAATTTGGTTTAATACCCTTAATTGTATTTTAAAATAATAATTAACTAGTTTGTGGCTAGGTTGATGAAAAACACCCAAATATTTGTTGTATAAGTCATAGATACGTTTAATTTCATGTATTCACGTTTAAAGATGACGTTACGTGGTAAAACTTTCGAATGGTGCCGTTATTGGTCATTTTATGTAACGAGGACTTTTAAACTTAAAAATTAAATGAATAAATAGATAATTGTGTGTTATGGATCCTTGGACATTATTCAGGACATTAATTTAATCACCAACGTTCGTATTAGTCGGGTTATACATGTAATGGGAATTCTCAAAATTCCCTAATGTGTATTGTAATAATGCATGGCTTTTGCTAGACTTTAATGATCTAATTTATCAAGCTAAGTCAATTAAGGAAATATGATAAATGGAAATGCGTTTATGGTAAGTACGGATATTGAGCTGGAAATATCGGGTGTCACATTCTCCCTTTGTTAATGAAATTTCGTCCTCAAAACTTTGTTTAAGTTAATATATAGAATTGATTTAATTTATTCAGATGAAAGTTTCATATCCTTATTCATTTCTAGATCATATGGAAAATTTTAACTCCATACACTTAGTTTTTGGTATTCGAAAGTCAAGCTAATACCTCACCGACTAAGGATATCATAGTACTATGTAACAGTGCAACGGTATCGTTGAACATTTATCATATTAAACAAGTGGATTTTGGAAAGTTCTTTGAATATGTCGAAAAGGGAACGACGTTGGCTACACCCTGAAGTGATAAAATAATCACTAGAGTCTTATGAACAATAGGAATTATAATCAGTGAGGTCACCTCCATGTAATGAGTGAGTTATTAAGAGGTTCCCTAGTTAATGATAATTAAGATAATGAGTTTTTACAAACCAAGTGGACTATTCACACACCAAATTAATAATCCATGGTTGATTGTCGAAGGATTTCATTACTTGATCACTCTTATCAAGGTGGAACTGTATGATAATCATCATTGGTAATGAAAGGAAACAACGCATTTGTGCACGTGAAATTCTAAATGTATGTGGGCACATACTCTTTATTCTATACTTGTTTTAACACACGAAGACCAAATCATGATAGAATTTAAAAGAAATCATCGCAAGGCTAGTAAGATGTGTGCGATGGTTTGATGAAATGTTCAGGCCTTAGTTTAAAATCAGATACATGCCTGTTTCTTGCAATGTAAGGCCCCATTCCCGGGTAACCTCACTTGTTGGATTTACTCATAAACATAGTCATAAAAACCGAGCTTAAATTTAAAACGTTCGAATTCAATCATTACATAACGTAACATGACATGACATAACAGCGGAAGTCTTTAAAATTAAGTACATAACATTTATCTTAACATATATAAAAGTGGGATGTCAGTCTTGTGCCGGGTAACCTTCACGCCTTCGCACGACCCTTCCTTTCTGTACCTGAAATGTATACTAAAAGTCAGCTAACGTTGGTGAGTTCTAGTTTAGAACTATTAAGTATGATCATTCTTTTCTTTATAAGTATACATAATTATATACACACATTTCTATAAATACGCATTCATAGCCTTTACTTTTCTTTCTTCATTCTTATGTGATTACATAGATATGCATTCACCTTTTCTTTCCTTAACATTCATTGGTCATACATATAAGGGTGATCAACCCGTCTTTTACTGCGTATATCACAAAGACATACGCCCTTAAGCTACCGTCGTAGCCCTTTTACTAGTCCGGTCCTAGAAACCGTCCGCCTTAACTTTCGTCCGGCCAACCTTCGGCCGTCCGTCTTACCCGTCCTACCGTCGTAGTCCGTCATATTCGCCCGTCTGCTCTAAGGCATCCGTTTCCCACGCGAACTATTGTTTATGCAACCGTTATACTATTTTAGCAATTACTTTGACCGCCCATTTATGCTTTTTGAACGTCCTAGCTTGCGAAGGAACGTATCTTTCCCGGTTGCAAAATAGTCACGTGGTCGTCCGCCTACAGAAGTAGCCGTTAGCTTCATTTCCGTCCATAACGTATACATACATTCATAACATGCAATATAAATAATTATAAAGCAAGATTTCATTTATTTACGTTATGCCATTCTTTCATTCATTCTTTGTAAACATACGTTTCATTCTTTATTCATAATTCATTCTCATATATATATATATATAAAATATATATTAGTATATCACGTATGATCACATTAGCATTCATATCATTTATTCATTTAGTGTATACATTTTAGCCCCAAAACATTTAATAAGGTTTGCACATAACATAGAAGGGGGCACATAGAACTCACTTGATAGGCTAGCCTTGGTTGTCCTAAACAAAGGTCCAACAATGTCACGTATGATCTGAATTAGGTATTTAAATACACATCAGACTCAACCCCGACTCTAGCTGTTTAATCATTCTAAACATACTGACTTTACTTACTGGTCTGCTGCCTGCGCACTTAGTAAGTGCGCAGGGCCTTGCTCATGCGTATTTGACAAGTACGCATGATCTTTCCCTTGCGTACTTGGTAAGTACGCATGATCTTTCTCTTGCGTACTTGGTAAGTACGCATGATCTTCTCCTGCGTACTAGGTAAGTACGCAGGACATCCCTACTGCGTACTTGATAAGTACGCAGCACCTGTTTTCTGGACAAGTCTGAAATTTTGCATGTTAATCCGATCATGCTAATCTTACAACTTTCTTTGATGAAAAGGTGCGGTTTTCACTCTAAATGCTAGTTCTAAGCTTATTTTCAAGTTTCATTCATAAAAACGTCTCCTATTTAGCTAAAACCCGAGAAACCCCAAAACGAAGAAAAACTCAGTTTAAGGTCGAATCGTTACCTGGATTGTGATTCTGATTCAGAGGTTTTGCTCACGAGCTCAGTAGTAATGTGCTCCTTCAATTTCGTGTCGATCCGTCGACTTTCTCTCTCTAGACCCGACTCTCCTTTCTCTCTCTAGCTTGCAAGTGTTGGTGGAAAATGAGAGATTCAAGGCTGTCTTGGCCCTTATATACCTGGGCTTCCCTCGGCCCGTTGGAGCCGAGCCCAAGCCCATCCATTTTTCTTTCATTTTTGACGATTAAATCTCTATCGCGTTATTAATTACTTATTTACTATTCTTTTTGGGATGTTACATGCAACCAGTTAGTGCCTTGATGCATTCAATCTTTTCAGGGCAAAAGATTCTAACCAACATTTCATCTGCCAAATCAGTATGTAGGTTAAATTGGTTCAATCGAGTCCTAGGAAATAACATCCTCGTATGTTATTTCTTTTAAATGAGCCGAAATGGTTTAGAGGAACCATTAGTAGTTGTTTATGTAGTGAAATAGACAGTCATGATATAGAATAAATATTTATGGAGACCTAATCTCTTGAAATTGATCCTGGTTTTATAAAATTCCATTACTGGTAACATCATCACGTATGTTATCCGTAACTTGATTTAGATCGAAGTCTTAACGGAATGGATGTCGAACAACAAACTCGAGACAATAGTTTCTCGTAGTAACATCAAACCATTCGTATTTCTATGGTTTATCTAAAGATGGAGGTGAATCTAGATGAAGAAAGAGAATGTCAATGTATTTGGGAATAGTCTAGTTGCTATGGCTCAACATATACTAAAGATAGATGAATTTTCATAGGGTTCAAAGAAAATTTGGAATGGACCTTTAATCAGTTACTGAGAGTTAGTGTCTCATTTTCACTTCTATTCGTTTTCCAATTGCATACTCATCACCTTATAGTAGCCGAATAGAAATTACAGGATACATAAATGAACGTTATGGTTGTTGCCTTATACTTCTCGCAAGCATTTTCAGGGAACATTAAAATTCTACTCTCATATTTGGTTTTATGCCATATAAAAATTTCCATTACCATTTGGCTGCAATGGATTAAAGATTTCAAGATTTCTTGTAAGCTTACGCCGATGAAGATTGGGTTTAATACCTCATTAACCTTTGTTCGCACTACACTTCTACTGCAGTCGAGCATTTAGGTTGTACTGTTTTTTTTTGCCATTTCATGACTTGACTATCATGTCCATGAGGCAGGTAAGTTTTAAGACATTCTAGATTCGTCTAGGCTAACCACAGTTCATCTTGGTGGGAAAATAAACAGTGGGACCGTGGAAATAGTCTCATATAAATAGTGTCTCCCGAAATTGATTATCGGTTTGCCAACCCATTAAGTTTGTAGAATGTGATATGATATCATTTTCAATCTACTTTGGGGCTGACCCCTTCAATTAGATGTGAGAAATAATACCAGAATCACGAATAACTTCAGGGATTTGCCACATGTGAGGATGCCAGGTCCTTAGGTTCTTTAAGGATATGCATAGACATCCCATAAGATCTTGGAGAAAACCGAATATAAAATTTGAAGAAAGGTTGAGAAGACGAAATATATGTATATGTGTAGACCTCCAAAGAGCAAGGTCAGATATGATTCATCCTTTGTTCACTCTCCTGGTAGCATACAACTTAGAACGGTTAACAACCGTAGAGCACTGCACTATATTCTTAAATTTGCATCCCAATGATTGTAGGACGCATCTTTCAATTGATTAAGTTCTCAATTTTCAACTTGGTCCTTAATTTCCTACTAATATTGGTTGGAAAGGATCAGGAGTTTTCAAAATTTGCTAACAACTGATATTACAGTATATTTGCGACTTCCTTTCCATTCGAATGGTATTATCTTGACTTACCACTATGTATTTCACTCATATCGGTTATAACCTTAGAGTCCTTAGCACAAGGGTTTAAATCATGAAATTGAGGTAATGAGTGTTAAATGTTGAAGTTTTGTATTTTCCCTGAGCATGTGTTAAGAAGTCGTTTCATAACAATAGATGCTCTAGAGCACTTTAACTATTGAAGGTTGGGAGTAAGAGGTGTGAACATGTCTCTCCTGTAGGCTGAAACCAGAGACTCAACCAACAAAATGATCCTTAGGGAAATGCAAGCACAACAGGATATAAGATTATTCAATTCGGATCTTTGTGGGCAATAGGTTATTGGAAGCAACTCATGCATACATCCCTTATGTATAACACGAACTAATGAGGTTAGTATGAAAACACATACTTAGGAGACCTTTAAGATTTTTTTCGTCTGTCTCATGCTTACCCATCAACAACTAACAGTTCACACTTAGGTTTCCTAGGAATTTAGCATAAATCATGGCTTGTTTATCATCGTAAGATTATTCGGATTTAATGATGTACTGAATGTCAAAGGTTGTGAGAACAACCCCGTTTGACAACTATTCTGAAAAGTTAGATTACCTACTTATCTCAGGTTGGATTTCCACAATAACTCGTAGGTGTCATGTGTAAGAGTATAAGACTATATTTCCATCCTATTACAGAAGTTAGTGCATAGAACTTCCGATTTAGACTTCAAGTAAGTGTGCTATTGCATTGTAAAATAAACACTGAGATTATGCTGTGATCTTCAATAATAGTTGTACAATTTACTGTAAGTGTTGATCATTGCAAGGAGCAACCTGGAATTTACATGTTTCAAAAGGATGTGTTTTAGAAAGTTCAAACATATGAGGGAGATCTTCGTCGTTCAATATCTATTAAGAGTCGGGTACGTCAAATTCGAGTTTCTCTTTTTCCTTATGAACTGCGAGAATGTTACATGAATATTTAATTGAGGACTCCGAATTGTCCAGGTCCGGTCATTAATCGAGTGACTGGAATTTAGTTTACAGATTAACTATGAATTTTAGCTTGGGTAGTAAAACTCACTAGAGTTCGCATGCACTGCAAATTATGATTACGTGTGCACCCGCAATGATAATTTACTTTCCATGGTCCCTTTACTGTTTGTCCTATCCCAAGCTCTCAGTCAAAATGGATTTGAAATGTTCATTAGATCGTGTCATTGTGTTGCACTCTCGCGCAAGAGTGTGTATGTTCTATTGGATTACTCTTAGTCATGTGTAGCAATACTCATGCATCCGTCGACTAAGTCTGTTGCTGGATGGAGTTAATGGTAGAGAGGCACTACCGGTGTATTTTATTAACAAGACGTATGTGGTGGAAGTCAGGCACTATATTGGAGTTCTCTCCCGTTTAGTCCTGCTTATCCAACTCGGGTTCCCTTCTGATTGGGCAGTCCCGTTTGCCATATCTCATGGTGAAGGTTTTTTTCATTCAATTCAGCAAATCGAAGGGAGTATATATATACCACACCGAATGAAGACAACATAAGTCAGAAAAGAAAACTGACTCCACAGTTGGAGTAGATATAGGTGTGGCGTAGGTACAAGTACAAGTTCAGATACGGGTTCAGCCTGTTGTGATACCAAGATCGGTAACTGGCGGTTACTACCGGTGTCGCCCAACTCAGCTCGTAACTCGACCTTCTAAGGCTACAATGTGACAAGTGCTCGTCATCCTTGGTTTGTAATCCGATAGTGATACTCGGTTGGGTCATATTATATGGGTTTATTATTTTCACATTGTTGTACATATTAAATACTAGTTACGTATGTCACGTATTTGTATTTAGTATTAGTATAGCTAATGATACAGTAGTGTAACTACATACCTTAATGATCAACTCAAGTTGTTCGGAAACGGCTGGAATTTCTATGCTCGGGTCTTGGGTGTTCTTAGTGTGATGTAGATGTTAGAAAACTTGGTCCCTAAATGAGTCTGGTTAGAGCCTAGGTGACACTAAGGAAACCTAATTCGCTAAAACCATTGGCTCTGATACCAATCTGTCACACCCCCAAATTTATTCACTTTATAAATAAATAAATAAATTAGAGTTGAAACGATTGGTAGCATTACATAACAGCAGAAGCTAAATAAAGACTTCTAAAGTGTCGAACACCATTACAGGAAATAAATGAATACATAGACCTAAAGTCAAATAAGTCTACATAGACTTGACGTTAACGGTCATTCGTCTTCGTCTTCTAATGGCTTAATCCAAATATTTACCTATTCCAACCGTGCCAAAAGTCATGTGATACCTGAAAAACATGCTCAAAATGTTAACGTAATTTTGGTGAGTTCACAGGTTTTAAATGAATACATTTGGCAAAACCATATGCTTGAAATCGTTTGGCAAAACTATTTATACGAAATCCTTTGGCAAAAACCATTTGCACGAAATTGATTGAAAAAACTATTTGTACAGGTACTATTGGTAAAATCCTTTGCTCAAAATTTACTGGCAAAACCATTGATACGTATACCATTGGCAAAACCCGTTTCTCGAAATTGATTGGCAAAACCCATTGGTGCGTATACCATTGGCAAAATCCTTTGCTCAAAATTTACCTTATGCATATGATAAACAAAACAAGTTCGCGGTTGATTCATCGATGTCTAGCTAGCACAAACGAATTATGTGATGCACAAGCCTATAACCAAACCTTTAACAAATTATAGAGTTTGCCCCAACCCATTGTCCTTTTAATCAATGAGAACAAACAAGACCCAATATGCAATCATTTGACCCTGATGGTCGGGTTAGCGCGACTAACCATGATTGGGGGTGTCAACCCGAATAGTACTATTCATTTTGATCTACGGCTAAGTCCATAGCTAATGGTTATAGTTCGGAATACCGAGGACTTTTAGTTGGAACTCATGCACACAAAGGAATCAGATGCTTTTTCTCGTTTTCTAGTTATCATACCATTTGAAATCAACATGTTTTACCCTCAAATATAGAAAACAGTAAAAAGGGGCCGTGAAACTCACCTGGTGAACTGAGTGGTATGATGCTAGAAAAAATCCGAGAGATACGTTAACGTGCTAACCCTACTGTACGTGCCCTAAATAAATACGGTCACCTTAGGGTCTAAGATTTGATGCTAACACACAAGTTGGACATGTATAAAGTGTCACCCAAATAGATGTGACTCGACCATGTTACTGTAAGGCCCCAAAACCGGGAGGCCTCACTCGTTGGATTTACTCATTCACAAACAGTTATTAAACTTGAATATCAAAAAACGCAGTGGAAAATTTCATTCAAACATAATGTCAACATTGTTTAAACATGCGGAAGCGTAACATTGTCAAATACATAAACATAACATAAACAACTCATAACGGGATGCCAGTCTTCATGATCAACCGGGTAACTCTTCTCACTTGCCAAGCATCACCGTCCATCATCCATACCTGCCTTAACCTGAATGTGCATACTAAAAAGTCAGCTACGCTGGTGAGTTCAAGTTTTCGTTCGATTTAGAAAATGGTTCATCATTCAATAATTCATTAGGGTTTAACATCATGCTACAGGGCCTTTCGTTCATCATTAAAAACATTCAAACATTTATCATCATCATAAACACCGTTGAACGGATCGTTCGTTTAAAACGTTTAACATTCATTTAAGTCATACATTATTATCCAAATCTGTGTTACCATTCGTTCCGTCATTTAGTATTGTATTGTCCCTAAGGCTTAACTGCACGAACACCGACAATACAATACACTCCGTCAATTCCCTATTGTATTGCCCCTAACGCTTAACTGCACGAAGACCGACAATACAATACATCCCGTCAATTCCCTTTTGTATTACCCCCAAGGCTTAACTGCACGAGGAGCGACAATACTCATTTAGTTGCCCCTTTGGCTCCCATGTCCATAAACCGACAACTTCCATCGGCGGCTATGGCTCACGGCCATAACACCGTCGGATCATAATTTAACCTTCATAGGGTCACGTTGTCACACCCCCAATTTTAACTAACGGAGTTTTACCATTTGGAAAGTGACGAACCAGGATCTCAGACATTAGTTACTTTGAACGACTCTACATGGGACTCAAAATGAAAATATTATACTAATAAGAGCTCAATGCGGAAGCGTAAAGAAAGTAAATGCGCAAAACATACGCGCCCAAAAACCAAAGTCCAAAAGTCCAAAACGTCCAACAAACCAAGTACAATAAAATAACCCAAACAAATATAAATAATTCATAATCAAAGTAGTTGAATCCCATGCATGTCCTAACGTGCACATGTGTCTTATTTTAGCGACCTGAGAAAACATGTAAGAAAAATATGTCAACACGAGGTTGCTGAGTTCACAGGTTTCAATATATGTAAATAAGCGTTTACCAGATTTATGTTCATTCAGTACGTATCTACAGGTAGCTAACCTATGTTCATGTTCAGCTCAAGCGCTCGCAACCGAAGCTGACTGTTTGTTTACTGCCTCCTGCCAGGTCAATCAACGCTGACGGTGTGAGTAAGCTAACATTTCACCCGTTTGATATCTAATCGAGTTAGCGTGACTAACGCGGGTGAGATTTGTCAACCCAGTAGTACTACTAAATATTACCTCGCTAAGATCCATATTAACGGTCCAATATATAAGATGAGGACTTTCTGTGATAGCGTGTTACACTTAGCTTTAACATTGATATCATACGAATTACAAAATCCCAAAATTGTTTAATCATGTTTTCTCCCCCAAGTTAAAATAGTAAAAAGGGGCCGTGAAAACTCACCTGCGTTGTGTTGAAGGTAGTTTCACACTAGAGGTACGTTGAAACCACGAGTGTAAGTCTCAAATGACTTACGAATGCCCTAAAATTATAAACACATAAATTAGGGATAAAAATGGGAATAATGACAGCGACACGGAATGAGAACGTCTTAACGAAACGCTCTAATATCCAAGAGTGGACGAAAGTGTCCACGGAGTTAGGAATTTTCTTACGTGACGAATGACACGAATAATAATGAATATAATCTGTTGTTTTGTCATTCACCAAAAATTGAGAGAAAATAATAATATATATATATATATCTACGAGTAAATAATATAACTAATTATATTATTAAATAGTTTTAACGTCTCACGAGATATAAAACGATACGAAATAATATATATATATATATATATATATATATATTATTTAATAGGATTTGTCATGGGATGAAAATAATATAAACATATTATTTTATACAAATTTACGGTTTAAAATAATATAAATATTATTTCTTTTGTTAGTAATAACGAAAATATTTTATTTATAAAAGTGGGGATAATAAAATATGTTAATAATTCAAACCCGAGCCTACGGGTTGTTTCCCGGGCTAAAACATATTTATATAATAATATAATATTATAGGGTTTGATTTTTATATTAAAATAATACAAGAAAAACTGTTCAAAAAATAGATGTGGGAGCCCGGTCTTGAACCTGGGTCTCTCCCACACATACACATTGCCTTAACCAATCCGCCCGCTAGGGTCATCGCGAACATATTCAGGTCCAAATAATTTTAACACCCAAGTCAAGTGGGTTTCCCTCCCATACACATACCGGTTCGAAACCAGTCCAATTACCATAGAATTCGACCATGTCTGGAAACAATTGCATAGGGGTTTTGATAATCGGGGTGTTGCGAATCTGGGGACTCATTTAATTTGAAAACCATTGATTTTAAGATCGCTAATTTACTGAAAGAGGGATCGTAACCCTAGTTTATAAACATGGATTCATTTGATCGATTCTGATATTAAAAGTTGTTGAAATGATGGGGATTTTATTAAACACAACCTTGCGAATATGTTGATGTGGTTTAATTGCATCAAATTCGTGTTTAAGATCGAAAACCCCAAATCGTTTCCAGAACGAACCTTAATTACGGGATCATGATCAATTCGATGATGGAAGCCCGACATTTCATAGGGCTTTCACTCTACACACTATTACCTGTTTAATGATGTGGTTTAATTTGATTTAAAAATAGTTTAGAGTTGAATTCGGCAATCTGGTTTCATAAGAACCCTAGATTACGGGTTACAACAATTTCTATAATAAGACATTGAATTGACAAAGGGCTTTCAAAGAAAATGCTATTGCGAATCGAACTGTATGGGTTAATTGAATTATGATTGAGTCTAGACTAGGGTTTAATTAAACCGGTCAGTGATGAACCCTAGATTACAGATTTCGATCGAATTGATAATGTAAGCCCTAATTGAGTCAGGGCTTTCATTTAGGAGATAAAAGCGAAGCTGATGATGTATCTAGTTACCTGAATTGATGTCGGGACGGTGGAGATGGACTAAAACAGGTCCGACGATGACTGGTTCGATTCCCGGTGGCTTCTGGTGCAAATCCAATCGAATAGACGTGTGCAGAAACTCTAATGAGGATCGTTTGAAGTGTGCAGGGTGTTTGATCGAGAGAATTTTGATCGAATAGTCTGAATTTGATGGATATTCATTGTCGGTCGACGGTTACGACTTGAACACCCATTATTGGGTTTAATTCAATATAATTATAAGGATTAAAGGTTCAATGATGATTCTAACTGTTATTAAAGATCAAATCCGTTACGAATTCGAATGATATTTGGTTATGATTTGTGAATTTGGATTCAATTTGCGATGTTGACTTTTGAAAGTCAACTGGAACTAGTTTCGTTCAATTTTGACTTTGAGAAGTCAATGGAACATGTTTTAGGTATTTACATAACTAGTCCCTGTGGTTTTAATTCAATTAATGACAGAATTAATCCTTGTGGTTTAATATTGAGTTAACTGGGTTTGGTTTTAACAGAAAACTTAACGGAATTTCTAACGGGACTAACTGAAAGCTCCGGATTGTCACATCATCCCCTAGTTAAAAGAATTTTCGTCCCGAAAATTAAATAACTAAAAAAAAATTTCCCGGGATATCACTTCATCCCCTAGTTAAAAGAATTTTCGTCCCGAAAATTAAATAATACCTTAAGAATTTTACACGGAGTGCTTGAACAGATTAGGATATTTACACATCATCTGATCCTCGCGCTCCATCGTAAATTCCGGTCCGCATTTCGAGTTCCAACGAACTCTGACAATTGGGATTTTATTGTGCTTTAACGTTTTGACTTCCCTATCTATAATTTCCACGGGTTCTTCGATGAAACGTAACTATTCATCAATGTGTAGTTCCTCAAGAGGAACTGCGAGTGATTCGTCTGCTAGACATTTCTTCAAATTTGAGACGTGAAAGATGTTGTGTACACCACTAAGTCCTTCAAGTAAGTCCAGTTGATACGCTACTGGTCCGATTCTCTTCATTATCTTGAATGGTCCAACATAACGAGGATTCAGTTTGCCTCGTTTCCCGAAACGAATGACACCTTTCCAAGGTGAGACTTTGAGTAAGACCATGTCACCTATTTGAAACTCTAAGGGTTTACGACGCTTTCGGCATAGCTCTTTTGACGATCACGAGCTGCCGCCATACGGTTTCTAATTTGAACGATCTTTTCAGAAGTTTCAAATACAAGTTCAGGACCTGTAAGTTGACTATCCCCAACTTCGGTCCAACAAATAGGAGAACGGAATTTCCGTCCATAAAGTGCTTCAAATGGAGCTGCCTTGATGCTAGTGTGATAACTGTTGTTGTAGGAGAACTCCACCAACAGTAGGTGAGACTCCCAAGTGTTACCAAAATCAATCACACAAGCTCGTAGCATGTCCTTCAGAGTTTGGATTGTACGTTTCGTTTGGCCATCCGTTTGAGGATGGTATGCTGTGCTCATATCTTGACGCGTGCCTAAAGCTTTATGTAACGACTGCCAGAAACGAGAAGTGAATCGTGCATCACGATCCGAAATAATAGATATTGGCACCCCTTGCCGAGAGACTATTTCTTTCAAGTAAGTACGAGTAAGCTTATCCATTTTGTCGGTCTCTTTGATTGCTAAGAAGTGAGCGGACTTTGTTAATCGATCAACAATTACCCAAATGGTATCACATCCGGTAGGAGTTCGTGGTAATTTGGTGATGAAGTCCATGGATATTTATTCCCATTTCCACATGGGAATTTCTGGTTGTTGCAGAAGACCTGGTGGTTTTTGATATTCAACTTTGACCTTCGCGCAAGTCAGACACTTACTAACATAGGTGGCTATATCGGCCTTCATCTTCGGCCACCAATATATCACCTTTAGATCATGGTACATCTTGTCGGAACCTGGATGTATCGAGTAACGAGATTTATGAGCCTCATCCATGACTAGTTCTCTTAAATTTCCGAATACTGGAATCCATATTCGCTCGACGAAGTAGCAAATACCATCAGATTTGACTTCAAGTTGTGCTTCCATACCGCGTGTACCTTCTAGCGGTAGGGTTTCCTCTTTTAGGGCTTCGAGTTGGGCACTACGGATTTTGTCAGGTAGTCCGGGGTGAATAGTAAGCTGTAATGCTCGAACTCGTTTGGGTTTCGTTTCCTTTCGACTTAGGGCATCAGCTACAACATTAGCTTTACCCGGGTGGTACCGGATCGCACAGTCATATTCGTTTAAGAGTTCGACCCAACGACGTTGTCGCATGTTCAACTCTTTCTACTCGAAGATGTGTTGAAGACTCTTGTGATCGGTGTAGATGGTGCACTTGGTACCGTACAAGTAATGTCTCCATATCTTAAGTGCGAAAACTACAGCTCCCAACTCTAAGTCATGAGTGGTGTAGTTTCTCTCGTGGACCTTTAGTTGACGTGAAGCGTATGCGATCACCTTTTCGCGTTGCATTAAGACACAACCCAGACCCTGAATAGATGCATCACAATACACTACAAAATCATCGGTTCCTTCCGGAAGAGCTAGAATAGGTGCACTGCAAAGTTTTCGTTTAAGATGTTGGAATGCTGACTCTTGGTTATCGCCTCAATTATAGGCTTTACCCTTTTGAGTTAAGGCAGTGAGAGGTTGAGCAATTTTTGAAAATCCTTCGATGAATCGACGGTAATATCCAGCCAATCCCAGAAATTGTCGCACCTCAGTCGGAGTCATCGATGCTGCCCAATTCTTGATGGCTTCTATCTTTGATGGGTCGACATGTATTCCTTTCTCGTTAACCACATGCCCTAGAAATTGAACTTCCCGAATCCAGAATTCACATTTGGAAAACTTAGTATACAGTTGCTCTTGCTTAAGTAATTCCAAAATTAGGCGTAGATGTTCCTCATGTTCTTCCTTGTTCTTGGAATAAATGAGGATGTCGTCGATGAAGACGATAACGAATTGGTCAAGGTAAGGCTTACACACATGGTTCATGAGGTCCATGAATACCGTAGGTGCGTTGGTTAATCCGAAAGGCATGACCATAAACTCGCAATGGCCGTACCTTGTCCTGAATGCAGTCTTAGAGATATCCTCTTCTCGGACTCTTAACTGATGGTAGCCGGACCTAAGATCTATTTTGGAATAGAAACTTGATCCTGGAGTTGATCAAAGAGGTCATCTATGCGAGGCAAAGGGTAGCGATTCTTGATTGTGACTTTATTCAGCTCCCGGTAGTCTATACACATACGGAAATTTCCGTCCTTCTTCTTGACAAATAGTACCGGAGCTCCCCACGACGATGAACTAGGTCGGATGAAACCTTTATCTAACAAATTTTGCAATTGCGTGAACAACTCTTGTAATTCACTGGGTGTCAGTTTGTAAGGTGCCCGAGCAATCGGTGCTGCTCTGGGTGCTAGATCAATTTGGAATTCAACTTGACGGTGCGGTGGCAGACCAGGCATATATTCGGGAAATATTTCCAAAAATTCACGAACAATGGGAATATCTTCAATCTTATTCTCTTCTGATGGCTGCTCAGCAACGAGAGTCAAAATAGCCGTATGCCCCTTTCGAAGGCATTTTTGTGCTTTCATAAAAGATATGATGCCCATGACTGCACCAGCTCTTTCCCCCTGAACGGAAAGGGTTTCTCCACTCGGGAGAGAAATACAAACAATCTTCTCATGACAGATAATTTCGGCTTGGTTTTAGATAGCCAATCCATGCCGACAATTACATCAAAACTACCAAGTGTGACCGGCATAAGGTCTATATCAAATATATGTTTAGCTAGCTCAAGCTTACATTCCTTAAGAATGTGAGTTGCTTCAATTATTTAGCCATCAACTATCTCTATTAAATACTTAGCTTCTAACAGAGTTTGAGTTCCTTTTATCATATCACTAAGTTTCTTAAATATAAAACTTCTATCAGCACCAGTGTCAAAAAGGACAGAAGCAAAGTAATTATTTAAGAGAAACTTACCGGTGACCACATTATGATCGTAACGGGCTTCTCCAGATCCTAGTACGAAGGCTCGTCCCTTCGCACCATTTCCTCCACCATTGCCATTGTTACCACCATAGCCATTGTTATTCTGGTTAGGGTTGTAGTTTCCATTACCCCTTTCTTCAATTGAGGACAATTCTTCCGAATATGTCCCTCCTTTCCGCACTCAAAACAACCCCTTGTGGATCCAGGTTGTTGAAAAGGTTGTTTAGCTTGTAACTCACCCCTGCAATCCTTAGATGCATGACCTATTTTGCCGCACCTCTGGCAACGATTGCAAAACCCGAAGTGGTGGAAGTTTCACTTGTTACACTTTGGAGACTTCCCCGTGTAACCACCCTGGTTTTGACCTGCAGAGGTCGACTGGTTGAAATTCTTAGTAGGCTCAAACCTACGCTGCTGCTGCGGTTGATTGAACTGGGATTGGTTGGGTTGGGGTCCTTTGGAGTGAGAGTTGGAGTGGTTGTGGGTGTTGGAATGGTGATCAAACTAGCTTTTGTGATTGTCGGTGGGTTTAGAGACCGAACCTCTTGGAGGTAGAGTCCCTTGAGTCACCGTCTGACCGGTTAACTTATGGGCAAGTCAGATAGTTTGTTGGATAGTGGAAGGATTGGATGAAGTAACCATGCTTTGTATTTGAGGCACTAGACCTCCAATGTAAAGCTCAATTCTCTTGTAATCAGGAGTTACCATATGCAGGCACATAGTAGCAAGTTCATGTGAACGTGTGGTGTAGAGTTCAATTTCAGAACCCTCCATCTTTAGGTTCCAAAACTCTCCCTGTAACTTCTGGATTGTATCACGAGGACATTATTCCTCCTTCATCATTGAATTAAATTCCTCCCACGGGAGTCCATTCGCCATGGCCAGACCCAACATTTGAACCTGGGCGTTCCACCATGTGAGTGTCGGGCCCTCCAAAGTTCCGGCAGCAAATTTTACCTGATTAGCCACGGGGCAGTTGCACATGGCAATCACTGACTCAACCTTTTCAAACCAACGAAGTAGTCCAACGGCTCCTTCAGCTCCACTAAAGGCGTGGGGGCTTACAATCCATGAATGCCTTGAAAGTGCAGGCTGGTTGTTGATTTTGCTGGCCTGGATTTAGAAATAAAAATAGGATTGGACTTATAGAGTTTAGGAAGATGTTTTTAGAAGATGGATTGACATCATTAATCAATTGCTAAAGCATTTACCTGCAACATTTTGTGCTGCTAGAGCTTCCGCCACACTATCGTTTATTAGTGCCGCTAGCTCTGCTGCCGTCATGTTAATGGTACCCCGATCACCGGCACGACCTCCGCGTCCTCTCGCTGACATGATTCTTCACAATCACAAATGAAAAACAATGAGAAATATATCGCATATTAAACATTATTCAGGTATGAGTAAGAAGGTACAACATTTAATATTTTGAAAATTAAATAAATTGTAAGGCTACAAAATAAATAACTCAAAAATTAAACTTCTCATGCTATTATTGAATGGGAACAACCTTACCCATCTAGGTTTGAAAAAAGAAATAACATAAGCAAAAACAGGTTTGAAAAGGAAGATAGATAGGAAGATCATCAAGCATCTTTGTTATCGAAGAAACATACGATTGTGCATCGTCAATCTCCACCGGTTCCTCCTCCAAGGGCTCATCCTCGAAGGGTTCTTCCTCAAAGGGCTCCTCCTCAAAGGGCTCCTCCTCAAAGGGCTCCTCCTCGCCATCAGAAAGGGGAATCTCCTCAGGAAATAGAGCGGCTTGCAGTTGGGCTTCCAAGTGAGTCACCCTCTCTTGAAGACCTTCAACAGTGTGGTTTGCTTCATGTAGCCGAGCTTCCAGAGCAGCCACCCTCTCCAGAACTCCTTCCATGTCATTGTCCGAGGTGTCCACCCTCATCTCCAAATGTGTCACACGATGCACCAAAAGGTTATGGACCTGGTCAGTTACTGCTAGTTCAGCAGTCAAAAGTTCTATCCCTACTTTATTCTCCTCTATTTGAGGCTCCCTCTTCAGAATATCCGGTATCTCATCAGTAGCATCTTTCACAATGCTTAACTCTCTAGACATATAAAACACAAAGGCTACAAAAGCTTGTTCCATAGTGCATGGCAAGCTTGGCAAGGTAGATGATGAGGAAGTAGAACCAAAATAAGCTGAAGGGACATTTCCCATTTTGATCCATCTTTGGATCATTTGTGGGTATGCGTTCCAATTTTGAGCAGGATTCATTGCTTGCGCGCTGCTCATTTCCCCCTGGTCAACTGAATAGTCACTGAAAGTAGTCCGGCGCCTTTTGGGCTCCGGGGATGATAGGATAGGTGCCTTATGTCCCGGTGCCTTAGGTGATGGAGGTGGGGTTGACGAAATGTTCCTGTAACAATACATATAAGTGCCAAACATCCAAATGACATGTAACTAATGTGTGAGGCTGTAGTCTAGTGTGCAATCCTAGTTCTCTATAACCAATGGCTCTGATACCAATCTGTCACACCCCCAATTTCAACTAACGGAGTTTTACCGTTTTGGAAGTGACGAACTAGGATCTCAGACATTAGTTACTTTGAACGACTCTACATGGGACTCAAAATGAAAATATTATACTAATCAGAGTTCAATGCGGAAGCGTAAAGAAAGTAAATGCGCAAAACATACGCGCCCAAAACCAAAGTCCAAAAAGTCCAAAAGTCCAAAACGTCGAACAAACCAAGTACAATAAAATAACCCAAACAAATATAAATAATTCATAATCAAAGTAGTTGAATCCCATGCATGCCCTAACGTGCACCTGTGTCTTATCTTAGCGACCTGAGAAAACATGTAAGAAAAATATGTCAACACGAGGTTGGTGAGTTCAAAGGTTACAATATATCTAAATAAGCGTTTACCAAATTTATGTTCATTCAGTACGTATCTATAGGTAGCTAACCTATGTTCATGTTCATCTCAAGTGCTCGCAACCGAAGCTGACTGTTTGTTTATTGCCTCCTGCCAGGTCTATCAACGCTGGCGGTGTGAGTAGGCTAACGTTTCACCCGTTCGATATCTAATCGAGTTAGCGTGACTAACGCGGGTGGCATTTGTCAAACCCAGTAGTACTACTAACTATTACCTCGCTAAGATCCATATTAACGGTCCGATATATAAGATGAGGACTTTCTGTGATAGCGTGTTACACTTAGCTTTAACATTGATATCATACGAATTACAAAATACCAAAATTGTTTAATCATGTTTTCTCCCCCAAGTTAAAATAGTAAAAAGGGGCCGTGAAAACTCACCTGCGTTGCGTTGAAGGTAGTTTCACACTAGAGGTACGTTGTAACCACGAGTGTAAGTCTCAAATGACTTACGAATGCCCTAAAATTATAAACACATAAATTAGGGATAAAAATGGGAATAGTGACAGCGACACGGAATGAGAACGTCTTAACGAAACGCTTTAATATCCAAGAGTGGACGAAAGTGTCCACGGAGTTAGGAATTTTCTTACGTGACGAATGACACGAATAATAATGAATATAATCGGGTGTTTTGTCATTCACCAAAAATTGAGAGAAAATAATAATATATATATATCTACGAGTAAATAATATAACTAATTATATTATTAAATAGTTTTAACGTCTCACGAGATATAAAACGATACGAAATAATATATATATATTTATATATTTAATAGGATTTGTCACGGGATGAAAATAATATAAACATATTATTTTATACAAATTTACGGTTTAAAATTATATAAATATTATTTCTTTTGTTAGTAATAATGATAATATTTTATTTATAAAAGTGGGGATAATAAAATATGTTAATAATTCAAACCCGAGCCTACGGGTTGTTTCCCGGGCTAAAACATATTTATATAATAATATAATATTATAGGGTTTGATTTTTATATTAAAATAATACAAGAAAAACTGTTCAAAAAATAGATGTGGGAGCCCGGTCTCGAACCCGGGTCTCTCCCACACACACACTGCCTTGATAATCGGGGTGTTGCGAATCTGGGGACTCATTTAATTTGAAAACCATCGGTTTTAAGATCGCTAATTTACTGAAAGAGGGATCGTAACCCAAGTTTATAAACATGGATTCAATTGATCGATTCTGATATTAAAAGTTGTTGAAATGATGGGGCTTTTTTTAAACACAACCTTGCGAATCTGTTGATGTGGTTTAATTGCATCAAATTCGTGTTTAAGATCGAAAACCACAAATCGTTTCCAGAACGAACCCTAATTACGGGATCATGATCAATTCGATGAAGGAAGCCCGACATTTCATAGGGCTTTCACTCTACAGACTATTACGTGTTTAATGATGTTGTTTAATTTGATTTAAAAACAGTTTAGAGTTGAATTCGGCAATCTGGTTTCATAAGAACCCTAGATTACGGGTTACAACAATTTCTATAATAAGACATTGAATTGACAGAGGGCTTTCAAAGAAAATGGTATTGCGAATCGAACTGTATGGGTTAATTGAATTATGATTGAGTCTTGACTAGGGTTCGATTAAATCGGTCAGTGATGAACCCTAGATTACAGATTTCTATCGAATTGATAATGTAAGCCCTAATTGAGTTAGGGCATTCATTTAGGAGATAAAAGCGAAGCTGATGATGTATCTAGTTACCTAAATTGATGTCGGGACGGTGGAGATCGACTAAAACAGGCCCGACGATGACTGGTTCGATTCCCGGTGGCTTCTGGTGCAAATCCAATTGAATAGACGTGTGCAGAAACTCTAATGAGGATCATTTGAAGTGTGCAGGGTGTTTGATCGAGAGAATTTTGATCGAATAGTCTGAATTTGATGGATATTCATTGTTGGTCGACGGTTACGACTTGAACACCCATTATTGGGTTTAATTCAATATAATTATAAGAATTAAAGGTTCAATGATGGTTCTAACTGTTATTAAAGATCAAATCCGTTACGAATTCAAATGATATTTGGTTATGATTTGTGAATTTGGATTCAATTTGCGATGTTGACTTTTGAAAGTCAACAGGAACTACTTTCGTTCAATTTTGACTTTGAGAAGTCAATGGAACATGTTTTAGGTATTTACATAACTAGTCCCTGTGGTTTTAATTCAATTAATGACAGAATTAATCCTTGTGGTTTAATATTGAGTTAACTGGGTTTGGTTTTAACAGAAAACTTAACGGAATTTCTAACGGGACTAACTGAAAGGTCCGGATTGTCACACACGTTAACCCCTGAGTAACCGTTGTTACTCCCTTACCAGTTGTACAACATCATAACCATTGACATGCCACAAAGACACTGCCCATGTTGTTCTTATGGCAACTATGGCTCGCTGTCCATAATCTACCACAAGGCTGGGAATTACATTCCCAGACTTCATTCGTCAATTCAATTCATTCGACAGATTAGATTTGTAATGACTTCTTTAAAACCTTTGCCCTTTCTTTTCTTTTCATAAAACATTTCATTCATTTTCAAAACCCTTTACTTTCAGTTTAAACCATTTCTTTATAAACATTTTGTTTATAAACATTCCATTCATAAAACTTTCTCTTCATAAACCGTTCATTCCAAATCATTTCATTTTGTAAACATAGTTTCATAAGCAACATTTCGTAAACATCATTTCGTAAACATCGTTTCGTAAAACATCATTTTGTATGTATGCACACCAGCCCGAAAACATTATTTAAAACATTTAAAATAGGGCTTCTAGAACTCACCTGATAAGCTAATATTGGTTGTCCTAAACAAAGGTCACACAACGTCACTCCCGATCTGAATTGATTAGTTAAATACACATCAGACCAAATCCCGACTCTAACGGTTTAACCTTCTAAACATATTGACTTTACCTAAACAGCCTGATGCCTGCGCACTTAGCAAGTGCGCAGGGCCTTGCTCTTGCGTACTTAATAAGTGCGCGAACTTTGCTTCATGCGTACTTGATAAATACGCAGGACCCTCTTCATGCGTACTTGATAAGTACGTAGGACCCACTTCATGCGTACTTGATAAGTACGCAGGACCCTTCTCATGCGTACTTGATAAGTACGCAGGACCCTCCTCATGTGTACTTAATAAGTACGCAGGATCTGCTTCATGCGTACTTGATAAGTACGCAGGATCTGCTTCCCCGTAAAAACCCTAACTTTCGCATTCGGGTCTGATCACGTCAAGATCCCGAACTTGTTTACATTCAAAACGTTTGCTTTTCATTATGGAACTCAAGTCTATGTTTTTCTTCCAGTTTTATCCATAAAAACGTCACATTTTCGTCCAAAACCAGAAAAACCTAAAAACGAACAAAAACCCAGATCTAGGTTGGATCGTTACCTTTATCGATCTTCTGATTCGGAGCTTTTTCTCACGAGCTATGGAGCAACGCACTTCTTCAATCTCGGGTTGATCCGCCAACTTTCTCTCTCTATGGTTTCTCTCTCTAGAACTTACAAATGAGAGAAATGTGGAGTGTGTTGGCTATTTAAAGGGAAGGGACTCCTCCCCTCAAGTTCGCCGGCCCATCTGGCCCGGCCCGTCACACCTCGTTCATTTATTCCTTTCGTCTCATGTATAACCCGTTATTTTAATCGTCGTCTTATTTTTGGGATGTTACAAGTCTACCCCATCATATGTCAAATAGTTGAGGGTACGACTCCCTCATTTCCGTCTCCGTTTCCCAAGTGGCTTCCGATCCCTTTCGATATTTCCATTGGACTCTAACCAATTGGATTACTTTATTACGCAAACGTTTCTCCTTCCGATCTAGGATGTCCATGGGTTCTTCAATGTAGTTAAGGCTGTTGTCGACCTCGATGTCAGTAAGTGGTACGCGAGCCGATTCATCCGCCAAACACTTTCGCAAGTGTGATACATGGAAGGTAGGATGAATCCCACTTAACTCATCAGCCAACTCTAGCCGATAAGCGACTTCACCAACCCGTGCCATTATCGTGAATGGTCTGAAAAACCTTGGACTTAACTTTCCTCTCTTCCTGAATCGTATGATTCCCTTCCAGGGTGACACTTTCAACATTACTCTGTCCCCAACATCAAACTCGATAGGCCTTCGTCTTTTATCCGCATAGGATTTCTGACGATTTTGTGCGACCTTCATTCGTGCTTTGATTTGATTAAACCTTTCCGACGTTTCTCTTACGACATCAAGACTTCCTAACTCCTTTTGTCCAATCTCACCCCAACAAACCGGGTTCCTGCATCTTCTCCTATACATCATTTCCTAAGGCGGCATGCCTATAGTCGTGTGATGACTATTGTTGTAGGAGAATTCGGCTAAAGACAGATGACTGTCCCAACTGCCGCCAAAATCGATAATACAAGCACGAAGCATATCCTCCAATGTATGAATGGTCCTTTCAGACTGACCATCCGTTTGTGGGTGGTATGCCGTGCTGATATTAAGCCTCGTGCCCATCGCCTCGTGAAATCTTTTCCAGAACCTCGATGTGAATCGTGTGTCCTGGTCAGATACGATCGTCAAGGGCATCCCATGCCGTGCTACTACTTCGTTAATAAATACTTCCGCTAACCTTTCCGACGAGAACGTCTCGTGAATAGGTAGGAAATGAGCACTCTTCGTTAAACGGTCCACAATTACCCAAATGGTGTCATGACCTTTAGCTGTGCGAGGTAGCTTGGTTATGAAGTCCATGGTAACGTGTTCCCACTTCCATTCCGGTATATCAAGTGGTTGAATCTTTCCATACGGTTTCTGGTGTTCAGCCTTTACTTGCGAGCAAGTCAAGCACTTGCTTACATACTTTGTCACTTCGTGTTTCATTCCAGGCCACCAGTATTCCTTCCTCAGATCTTGGTACATTTTGTTGGTACCGGGGTGGATAGAGTAACGAGACTTATGAGCCTCATCTAAGATTTTGGTTCTAAGTTCGCCACTCATAGGTATCCATACCCGCCCAAAACGTGTCCTAACACCAAGGGTGTTATATTCCAACTTGTCTTGTTGGCCAACCATTCTTTCCTTCTTTATGTTTTCTTCCTTCAGTGCTTCATCTTGAGCTCTTTTAATTTCCCTCATCACATCTGATGTTACTACCAACTGGCAAGCTTTCACTCTAATAGGAGCAGGCACATCCTTTCGGCTTAAAGCATCAGCCACCACGTTTGCCTTTCCAAGATGGTATATGATTTCACAGTCATAGTCTTTCAATAGTTCTGACCATCGTCTCTGCCTCATATTAAGTTCCCTTTGTTCGAAGAAGTACTTCAAACTTTTGTGGTCGGAGTAAATAGTAAACTTCACCCCGTAGAGGTAGTGCCTCCAGATTTTCAATGTAAATACGACAGCAGCAAGTTCCAAATCATGAGTCGGATAATTAGCTTCGTGAATCTTCAACTTCCGTGACGCATACACGATCACTCTTTCGCGTTGCATCAACACGCATCCCAATCCCTTACCCGAAGTGTCAGAGTATACCACCAAGTCTTCATTGCCCTCGGGAAGGGCTAAGACTGGAGCTTTGGTTAGCTTCTCTTTCAATTCCTTAAACGCCTCATCCTGGGTCGAAACCCATTCGTACTTTACCTCCTTCCGAGTCAACTTTGTCAATGGCGAAGCTATTTTTGAGAAATCCTTGATGAATCTCCGATAGTAGCCTGCCAATCCCAAGAAACTGTTGATTTCAGTTGGCGTCTTAGGAATATTCCTTTCCCTTACCGTCATTATCTTTGTTGGGTCAACCATAATGCCGTTCGGATTAATGACGTGACCTAGGAATTGGACTTCCCTAAGCCAGAACGCACATTTGGAGAACTTAGCATACAACTTTTCCTTCTTCAGAGCTTCCAATATCTCCTTTAAGTGACACGCATGATCACCCTCATTCTTGGAGTAGATGAGGATATCATCGATGAACATGATTACCGATCGATCCAGCATTGGTCGACAAACCCTATTCATCAAATCCATGAACGCTACGGGGGCGTTCGTCAATCCAAAAGACATTACGCGAAACTCGAAATATCCATAACGCGTGCGAAATGCGGTTTTCGGTATGTCTTCTTCCCTCACCTTCAACTGATGGTACCCGGATCGAAGGTCGATTTTCGAGAACCAACTTGCGCCGCGATAATCAATACACATTCTCATCGAACCGTCTTTCTTCTTCACAAACAACACCGGAGCACCCCACGGTGAGATGCTCGGTTGGATAAATCCTTTCTCAAGTAACTCGTCTAGTTGTGCCATTAATTCTTTCATCTCCACTGGTGCTAGTCGATATGGAGCCTTAGCCACGGGCTGGGCATCTGGTACTAAGTCGATTCGAAATTCAATCTCTCTGTCGGGTGGTATCCCAGGCAAATCCTCTGGAAACACCTCCGGGTACTCGCGTACCATGGGTACATCGTCTAGTTCCTTCACTTCCTTACACTTGTCAATTACGTACACCAGATAAGCCTCGCATCCGCGCCTCAAGTAATTTGTTGCCTTAATCATCGAGATGACGTTTGGCATCGGGGCATCACGATCTCCAAAGACCTCGACTTTGCTATCATCCGGAGCCTTGAGTCGGATTATCTTTCGTTTACACATGATTTGTGCTTCGTTGGCAGTTAACCAATCCATACCCAACACGACATCAAACCCTCCCAAAACCATAAAAAACAATCTGACAGGGAACATATGACCTTCTATCATTATCGTGGAGTTGTCAACTACATCGGTCACTCTCGTAGTTCTACCCTTAGCGGTCTCTACGCTAAAGGCCTTTTCTAGCTTACTGATAGTGTACTTCACTCGTTTACAGAAAGTCGCAGATATAAAACTCTTACTTGCACCCGAATCAAATAACACAGAAACAAAAGTGTTGTCAATGATGAATGTACCTGACGCCACATCGGGGTCCACCCTGGCCTGGTCTTGCGTCAGCGCGTACGCACGAGTCTTTGCTCGGGGCCTCTCTTCTTTCTTCTTCGGGCCTTTCCCCTTCCCGGCTTCACCCATTCTGGGCTTGGTGCATTCCCGGCTCATATGACCACTCTCCCCACAGTTGTAGCATTTGAAGAGCTGGGGACATTCACGTGAGTAGTGTCCAGTCTTGCCACACCTGAAGCATAGATTGGATCCCAATCTGCACACCCCCATATGCTCCTTCCCACACTTATTACACATCGCCATCTCCTCCACCCGAGCCCTCTTATCATGAGCCCCATACATCTTTCCACATATTCGTTTGTTTTGGAAGCTCGGCTTCTTTTTAGGTTCCTCAATGGCAACATCATTTAGTGCCAGGTCATCATACACTACACCACTGAGTTCCACCACTGAATCATAGGTTCTTGGGGCGTTTGCTTTTATGAAACTACGGACCTTATCCGACAAACCTTGGATGTAGCAAGCAATCTTTCTCTCCTCGGTCGTGATCAGATGCGGCACCAGACATGTCAATTCATTGAACCTGGTAGTGTATTACCGATGTGTTTTACTTCTGGCTTTGAATCCCAGAAACTCTCTTTCCACCTTCTCGATTTCATTCCTCGGGCAGAAGTTCTTAATCAGCAACGTTTTCAAATCGTTCCACAGCATTGCGTCAACCGTCTCATCCCCCTTAACTTGACGTACACCTTCCCACCAGTGGGATGCTTCCTCTCTCAAGGAGTTAGCAGCAAATTTCATAACTTGATTTGCTCGACACTCGCTCAGACAGATGGCGGCTTCCATACATATCACCCAGTCAAAAGTAGCCACCGCGTCCTTCTTCCCAGTCAGGACCGGTGGGTCACATGTCTTAAAGGACTTATAGTCGCAACCACGGTTAAGCGGTGCGTTGATTGCCTCAGTGTTCGGGGTACCAACCGCCGTGTTAGACCCACCCGTTTCACTAGCATTCTTTAACGCTTGTGCCAACAGTCCTTGCAGAGAAACCTTCAATAACTCAGTGAACTAGCGTGCCAGAGCCGCTCTCATTTCCGGTTCAAAAGTGAATTGTTGTTCTCCGACATGAGTCGGCTCAGTCCCGTGCACACTAATTTCTGGCTCAGTGTGAACACTTCCTTCTTCACTGTACTCTTGGCGTACAGGGGTCCTGCCGCGACCACCGTTACGACCACCGGTATGGCCCCCACCACGCCTTCTGTTTCCTCTCCTTGCCATTTAGTTCTATAAGACAAGGAATCCAATGTCATCACGCTAGTTAACGAATAGAATTCAACAAGCACTATAAGATGTTAATATACACTGGCCATCTGTAATTAACCATTACACTACCTTTCTATTTCTATTTGACCACCTTTGTGATTCCATCAGAACACAAGTCCTTACCTAACCCTTTCTAAGGCATACTATTTATGCAAATATATTCTACCTTTATACCTGATGCTATGGCTCGAGTTACCCGTACTAGCATCCGCTTTTGGTCCTATTCATAGTTTATATTTAGACACTGGGAGTGTCCGAATCTTTCAAACTATTGCTCTGATACCAACTTGTAAGGCCCCAAACCCAGGAGGCCTCACTCGTTGGATTTACTCATTCACAAACAGTTATTAAACGTGAATATCAAATAACGCAGCGGAAAATTTCATTCAAACATAATGTCAACATTGTTTAAACATGCGGAAGCGTAACATTGTCAAATACATAAACATAACATAAACAACTCATAACGGGATGCCGGTCTTCATGATCAACCGGGTAACTCTTCTCGCTTGCCAAGCATCACCGTCCATCATCCATACCTGCCTTAACCTGAATGTGCATACTAAAAAGTCAGCTACGCTGGTGAGTTCAAGTTTTCGTTCGATTTAAGAAATGGTTCATAATTCAATAATTCATTAGGGTTTAACATCATGCATAAGAAAACAGGGCCTTTCGTTCATCATTAAAAACATTCAAACATTTATCATCATCATAAACACCATTGAACGGATTCTTCGTTTAAAACATTTAACATTCATTTAAGTCATACATTATTATCCAAATCTGTGTTACCATTCGTTCCGTCATTTAGTATTGTATTTCCCTTAAGGCTTAACTGCACGAAGACCGACAATACAATACATCCCGTCAATTCCCTTTTATATTGCCCCCAAGGCTTAACTGCAAGAGGACCGACAATACTCATTTACTTACCCTTATGGCTCCCATGTCCATAAACCAACAACTTCCATCGACTGCTATGGCTCACGACCATAACACCGTCAGATCATAATTTAACCTTCATAGGGTCACGTTAACCCCTGAGTAACCGTCGTTACTCCCTTACCAGTTGTACAACATCATAACCATTGACATGCCACAAAGACACTGCCCCTGTTGTTCTTATGTCAACTATGGCTCGTTGTCCATAATCTACCACAAGGCTGGGAATTACATTCCCAGATTTCATTCGTCAATTCCATTCATTCGACATATTAGATTTGTAATGACTTCTTTAAAACCTTTGCCCTTTCTTTTCTTTTCATAAAATATTTCATTCACTTTCAAAACCTTTTACTTTCAGTTTAAACCATTCTTTATAAATATTTCGTTCGTAAACATTCCATTCATAAAACTTTCTCTTCATAAACCGTTCATTCCAAATCATTTCATTTCGTAAACATAGTTTCATAAGCATCATTTCGTAAACATCATTTCGTAAACATCGTTTCGTAAAACATCATTTCGTATGTATGCACACCAGCCCAAAAACATTATTTAAAACATTTAAAAGAGGGCTTTTAGAACTCACCTGATAAGCTAATATGTGTTGTCGTACACAAAGGTCCCACAACGTCACTCCCAATCTGAATTGATTAGTTAAATACACATCAGACCAAATCCCAACTCTAACGATTTAACCTTCTAAACATATTGACTTTACCTAAACAGCCTGATTTCTGTGCACTTAACAAGTGCGCAGGGCCTTGCTCTTGCGTACTTAATAAGTGCGCGAACTTTGCTTCATGCGTACTTGATAAATACGCAGGACCCTCTTCATACGTACTTGATAAGTACACAGGACCCTCCTCATGCGTACTTGGTAAGTACGCAGGACCCTCCTCATGCGTACTTGATAAGTACGTAGGATCTGCTTCCCCGCAAAAACCCTATCTTTCGCATTCGGGTCTGATCACGTCAAGATCCCGAACTTGTTTACATTCAAAACCTTTGCTTTTCATTATGGAACTCAAATATATGTTTTTCTTCCAGTTTCATCAGTAAAAATGTCACATTTTCGTTCAAAACACGAAAAACCCAAAAACGAACAAAAACCTAGATCTAGGTTGGATCGTTACCTGTATCGAGCTTCTGATTCGGAGGTTCTTCTCACGAGCTATGGAGCAACGCACTTCTTCAATCTTGGGTCGATCTGCCAACTTTCTCTCTCTACGGTTTCTCTCTCTAGAACTTGCAAATGAGAGAAATGTGAAGTGTGTTGGCAATTTAAAAGGAAGGGACTCCTCCCCTCAAGTTCGCCGGCCCATCTGGCCCGGCCCGTCACGCCTCGTTCATTTATTCCTTTCGTCTCACGTATAACCCGTTATTTTAATCGTAGTCTTATTTTTGGTATGTTACAGTTACGTTTTACGTTTTTAAAGACAACTCGACGACCCGTTGGGGATTGGGTAATGAATTAGCGAAAATATATATTTATGCCAAAGAAATATATATATGTATGCGATCATGGAAGGTATTAGTGTCTTTAATTAAATGCGAACTTTTGATAAAGTATATTCAGTCTTGATAAAAATAATTATTTACTTTTTTTTCTCCGAGTCGTAACTCAACTTAAACGGTGGATTTATATATTTATTTTTGAGAAATATTACACGTTTATTACATCTCAACTTATTATTGAAAATAGTGCACGTCATGTATATATGTATATATTTATATTTCCAAAACTTCAACGATAGTAATAATACGCCAATTAATTTCTATTTCTCGAATGGTTTTATCTACGTGTTAAAATTATATATATACATATATAATTTAACTAAATGTAAAAATTCTATTTTTACAAAATTATAGTTAAATCAAAAGTATGAACGTAATTTACTAGGTTTTTACGAAGTTAGTTTTCACGACTTTGTAACTCGTCGGTTTATATATTTTTTTAACATCAAATATATATATATATAAGTATATGTATATGTATCTATTTTATCCAAGATTTAAAAAAAACATATATTTGTATGAGAAACCCATTTTAATAAAACCATCTAAAGTTCTTCTTTAAGTTTTATAAAAACGATACATCTTTATATTCACCATTTATGTCCAAGTTAACGTTTCGAGTCCAAGATTGAGTTTATATTAACATTTTATAGTCCAAATTCGTCCAAACAAATATGGATCTTAGATCCACTAGTCCAATACGTCTATTTACACGATCCGGTTGTATTTAATTAGATCCATTTTATATGTTCACTTATATGTTAAATTTAGGGTTTTTAATATGTTTTAAACATTGTGACCCAAAATCATCATGCATGTTCTACTAATATATATAAAGCCATACATGACAACCTTGATCTTTAACAACATGTATCAGAAAATCATCAACAAACTTTATTTTTGGATTTTTTTTAAAAGATTTATTAGTTTAAAACTATAGATCCACAACTTTATAACTTTTTATCAATTCCTTGATGTTAGTTTTTTCTTTTAAAGGAAGTCCATACTTTTTAAAGTGTTTATTTTTATATAAAAGTTTTTATATAAGTTCTTAACTAGTGAAACTATAAATTTTTAAAGAACACCTTGTTAAATGTTTGGATCCATATTTTTAAATTACATGATAGGCCCTCTTTTTGGGTGTAGGACTTTATACATGAACTATATGTCATGTATCTTGAATTTAAAAAAAAAGATGATGTTTTAATCTTACAATCAAGAAGAAAAATGATGCTAGATGATGTAGAAGGAAGTTCCAAGCTCTAGATCTTGTTACACCATCTTGAAAGCCACTTAAATTCTTGAATGAAAGTGGGATGAAAAATGAAATTTTAGAAGTGTTTGTGTGTGTCGTAACTTTTAGGAAGAGAAAAGAGAGAGAGTGTGATTTTTGTGTTTGACTCTTGGAATGACACAAGTATGGTATAAGAAGATAAGGAAATGAGACTGGATGGGATAATGAGGAATGACTTCATGTACTAAACAATCAAGTTAACGAAGAAGAAAACATGGTGAGGTAGGGCCCACTTGTTGGCCGTAAGTTTTTAGAAAGAAATGGTAAGTTTGGATTGTTTAATTTATTAGGTGATTATGTGGTGTAGTTATGGAGAAATTTTGATGATTAGAACATTTAATCTTGGTTAGGTTTTAAAATGGTGATTAATTTGGTTTAATGCTCTTAATTGTATTTTAAAATAATAATTAACTACTTTGTGGCTAGTTTGATAAAAAAACACCTAAATATTTGTTGTATAAGTCATAGATACGTTTAATTTCATGTATTCACGTTTAAACATGACGTTACGCGGTAAAACTTTCGAATGATGCCTTTATGGGTCATTTTATGTAACGAGGACTTTTAAACTTAAAAATTAAATGAATAAATTTAAAATTGTGTGTTATGGATCCTTGGACATTATTTAGGACATTAATTTAATCACCAACGTTTGTATTAGTCGGGTTATACATGTAATGGGAATTCTCAAAATTCCTTAATGTGTATTGTAATAATGCATGGCTTTTGCTAGACTTTAATGACCTAATTTATCAAACTAAGTCAATTAAGGAAATATGATAAATGAAAACGCGTTTATGGTAAGTACGGATATTGAGCTGGAAATGTCGGGTGTCACAATATATGTATCAATCCTAATGTAAATGCTCTAACACACGCCCTTTTACACTACTTTTAAACTATATTTTTTTTCTAAATTACATCTTATCCAGGTTTGAATCTAACTTTACCTTTTATCACTGGTGTTTTCAATTATTTTTTACTGGTGTTTTATTGATGTTTTCACTGGTGTTTTATTTATATTTATTTCTTATTTTTTATGTCTTCACTATTTCATATATTTTTTTGTATCTATTTCTTGTTATATATTTGTGTTAAATAATTTGATATGACAATGCCTATACAAACCACTTCTCTTTAAATGACAGATGAATATTGACACCGTTTATTATATCTTCCCAGGCATAAACATTCGTCATTTCCCTTATTCGAAGGAAGTTCCGTGAGATAAGAGTCGATGATAATTTTACAAGCCAGAAGATTGAGGTATCTTGCTTTTGACATTCTTCGTGATAGTCGGGTTTCCTCTAAAGTGGAAACTATGATATTCATCATCATTTTGATTTAGTAGTGTGTTACGGTTAATAAGTAGAGGGTCCAAATTGTAATTGTAGTATTCTTGTTAAGTGATGTGAATGTTTTGATATTGTAAAAATATAAATAAATATATTTTTAGATTTATTTCACAAGATCAGGTTTTAAATTTATAAAATGATAATTACGTTAACTTAAAACACACACAATAGGCAAGTGTACCTATCGCAGCGTAATATAGTTAGGTAAGAACCAAGCATCGAACCAATGGACACGGTCGAGTTCCAATACTCAACTTTTGTTATCGTTTAGCCGGATTAATTAGTGAGTGGGTTTTGTGTGCTTGTGAAGCAGAAAAGTAAATGACGGTAAAGTAAATAACGCGAAAATGTGCGTGAAGTGTGTAACAAAAATTTAACTAGCAGAATAGTAAATAGCAGAAAAGTAAATAAAGCGAAAATGATCAGATTACGAAATGTATTGCTTTGGGATTCGAATCAGCTTGGTACGTGATAATGTTAAGTTAACTAATTCAGTGGTATGACTACTACAAACTTGTGACCTGGGTAACCGCTAGAGTCTCGTCCTCACTACATTAGATTTACAAATTATATTCTTTAAAAAGTGGTAGTGCCTCCCGTTAGGGACAACATTTACCCTCCACCCATCGAATGGTCATCTCCAGGTTGGTTTAAGACATCAGACTCAAAATGCTTTATATTAAAGTTAAATAGGTGATTATATTTTGCTCACCAGGAGGCGGTGTAACAATGGGACCAAGTATAAAGATGTACCGTTCCCAACATGAGTTCGCCAATTCTTGGTCTCATAATAATCTCGTATAAAGACGTACGATCTTAGGAGTATAGACCAAGCCTTGGCTTATTAATATCTGCTTGTATAAAGACGTACGAGTTTCAAAGGAAGTTTGATTAAAAAGGGTTTTACGATCTTACTCTTTAAAATCAAGACACTCACAAATATAAAGACGGATTTAGACAATAATAAAAGCCCATCAAAATATGGTTTTTGAGAATGAATTAGTTAAAGACATAAACATACCACTTCATTAATTGGTTAAACATTAACATGCACCAAACATCATCTTCACCCTAGCAATACAAAGAAGTTTTAGCCACGAATGGCCATAACGACTAGCGTAATGATGAGTTTCGTAGGCTCCCCTATTGTGAAACAAGGAGGAAGAGCCTGTCTACTCTAACTACGAGAATGCTCTCTTCTTGAGTGTCTTTAGGTCTGGATTGGTGTGTGGAATGAAGAACTCAAACCTCCTATTTATAGGCCTAAACATGTGCAATGCACGGGCGTGAGATGGGTTGCACGGTCGTGCAAAGGCCCAGGGAATCAAACATGGTACAGAGGACACGGTACTGGGTTGTGGGGGAGCAGGAGGGCCAATGCACGGCCGTGCAATGTGCATCCCCCTACTTTTCCCCAGTTTTGTCTTGTAGCTTCTTGTTGACTATTGTTGACCAATTTTGACTTCTTAGGGGTCAATGCTCCGGGAATGAACCTTCTAAAAGATTGAATTCTTGGTGTTTTTTTATAGGATTTTGCTTGATTTGTATTTTCAACACCGAATAACCTACAATTACCAAATATAAGTAATTTAAGCATAAATTGCAAATTTATCATTCAATTAGTACCATAATGTGGGATTATTATGTATGTTATATATGTATAAATGATGACATATCATAACACCCCACACTTAAACTTTGCTTGTCCTCAAGCAAACTCATGCATGATCACACCCATAACAAAAAAACTTTACAAAGGTAATGGAATTTCAACTAGTGTTGAGACTCCGGGATAACTCTTGAGTTGCTTATTCTATTTTTGTGTTTTTCTTGTTTTAAGATGATGGAATCCATGACAAGCCTATTAGAACGTTGATTACGCAAATACTCCTCACTACTCACAATGTTCACCCAACTCTAGGGTTACAAATATATGGATAATGTAAGCTAATTGGGACACTCGAGTTCGAATCGAATTATGCAATGGTTATAAACTTGTATGCAAATTAAGTCTCCACCAACTAATTAAGTAATATGCATGAATCAAGAGGACTTTAAGGGGTTGTAATGTGGCTAAAGTAAAACAAAAGGTGAAAATGAAAATCTTTTTGGATTTTTAGGGGGTTTAAAGGGGTTTGAAGGGCTGCAGCTATCGTGAAACACTCAGCTACGGCCTCATGGCTTAAAATGGAAAGTGCTAAAAGGTCCCTCTACAGTACTTAGATCATGAGGGTATAACTAATCTGAGGGCTCGTTTATGGTCAGATTGCCAAGACCAAGATCTCTCATCAGTGCTAACTCGTTCCTTATTGCGTAATACAAATTGCTACCTTTCCGTACGGTCCCTTCGGCTAGTCGCCTAATAGCACCTACTTTGATCAGGTATGTGTATTCACTTTGGGCTCGAGTTTGATTCTTGCTACACTTTCCATCGTGGCTCCAGTTGCCACATTTTCTACATCTATCGTATCTTTTGGCTCTTCTTTTGGCGGCACTTTTTGACAAGCCGCAGAATGGTGGAAATTGTTCTTGCTTGCGCCACCATTTTCTTACATCACTGGTTGCTTGAAAAATCTTTTCTCGGAGTTCGGTTGGTAATTCAGGCTTTGCGAAATGAAGGCAGTAAAGCAAATTGAAATCGAAAGAATGCATGTCCTGTTCTTTAAGGTCTCCCGATAAAAGACCAACTTTTTTTAACAAGACAACTTTTTCAATACTCATCTTTCCTCAATTTCCTTGAAATAATATTCCCTTGAATTTTCCTGCAGATAGTTCGGATAATTTCCTAATGCATCCACCATTTGTATATTCCAATTCTTCTGAGTAGGATAGATTCTTTCTAAATTCATCCAGATGATAATGAACTTGAAATGATAACATAAGATAACTTTCCCATTTTGAAGACAGTTAGCCAATAACCGGTGTTTGCGAAAAGCTGGTTGGGTGATAAGTATGGGTTTAGAAAAAGAAAAGGCTAAGGCTTAGGGGGCTTTCTAGGCGGATAATGTTTTTGTGGTTTTTGGATAATAAGGGTAATAAAGTCCTAGGTGCCTCAATCATTTTCATACTTCCACTAGTTCATGGTCTTGATATGTATAAGTAATAAAAGTTCTAATTATGCATAGAATTCAATCGAATAAACACTCAATATACCAAACGAAAGAGCATGCAAAATTAATGATAATAATGCTCGTGAAAAGGCTCAGATTATTCTTACATGGAATAGGGTTTAGTGATTTGTTGTGCATACTTTCCGTTTCTTTCTACTTGTCATGTCTTCATTTTATTTAATAGGTTCAAACTCCAAGAGGTTTTGTTTAAAAAAGGGTTTAAATATATTTTTTTGAAAATTTTTCGGGTTTTATAAAAGGTAAGTTTTTATAATGTTTTAGTTAAATGGGTAGAAAATCACAAGTTAAATTTTACTATTTTGAGGTTAACAGTCCTGAATCTCTAATTCCCCACCCCCACACTTAAAACTGTGCATTGCCCTCAATGTACAAATGCATGTAATGGAATTCTATGCAGGAATTTAAATGCATGAAGTTTTAAGGGAAAAGAAACTGGTACTCCCCCGATCAATTCGGTGTATAACCTAAGGCCAAAACTTATCGTTGCTGTCAGGCTGTTCCTATCATCTGCTTGACAACATGTTGCTTCACATTACGAAAAGAACTTCCTCTAAGTGGATCATCTAATTTCTCAGAAATTTGATGTGGCTTCTGGCTCCAGGATCGTAGAGTTGGAGTAAAACTCCTCAAAGTAGAGAGATGAGCTGGTGATGTTATTCTACCTAAGACATAAAAGAAAATATAAAAACGAATAAGGAAAATAAAAGATAGTAGTTAAGCTACTAAGGTCCTAGTATCGAGAAGGCATACCTGGGGGCTGAAGTAATTAGAAACTTAAATTTGGAGAAACCAAACCTGAGGCCCATGCTTTCTGCCGTATGCACCAACTTCTCAATTTATTATGATCATTGGGTTGCCTCCCGAAAGCGCTACATTTATTTATGGGTCTTTAGCCCGACCCGTACGTGTTGCATCAGTCTTTCTTCAGTTGGGAGTAAACAACCTCCCCCGTGTCTCCTATCTCTTCATTCAGCTTTGGTAATTTATCAAAGTACTCATCGATCCAATTAGTGTTGTCAAGATCCTTGGTAAGGTCTATTGTCGTAGGATCTGGTGTCTTTGGCTTGGTAAGATCAGGTGTTTTTCCTTTTTTCAAGTCCCTTGCTTTCTGTAGTTGATAGTCCAGATTGGAGTCGATAAAGTGAGAGATTTCAAGCGGATCACTTGACATGTATTCATATCCTCCGATATTGTATGTTACTGATTGTTTACCGATACGGAGCGTTAAAATTCCTTCATTCATGTCATTGACGGCTCTGGCGGTGGCTAAGAATGGACGACCCAAGATTAATGGTACGGAGAAATCTTGTCCCATTTCTAAAACCATAAAGTCGGAAGGGAAGACAAACTTGCCAACTTTCACCAAAAAGTTCTCAATGACTCCTATAGGTGTTCTGACCGATCCATCCGCGAGTTCAATAGTTGCATTACCCGGTCGCGGGTGTCCAATGTCGAGCTTTTGAAACATTTACACTTGCTCCTAGATCATCGAGCGCGTATGCAAATGGTAGTGGCCCTATAGAACATGGTAAAGAGAATTTCCATGGATCTGAAAGTTTCTTCGGGAAATCCTTCAAGAAGCGTCCATACTTTGGTATTTGTTGTACAATATCCAAGAAGCGAATGTTGACATAGATTTGGCTCAAGAGCTCTATGAACTTGTCATGTTGCTCATCAGTTTTCTACTAAACTAGCCTTCCTGGATATGGTATGTAAGAATTGAACGTTCTTTTTTGTGGAATTTTTGGAGGAAGGTCCCCCATAGGAGGTTGGATTACATTAGGTTGTGTTTTCTGGGTGGATGAACTTGCAGACTGTGGACGGAGTGGCTATCCAGTGAATATCTCTCTCCTAGGTGATTGGACTTCTTCTCCTGGCATTGGTGGTTCTGGGTAGACTTTTGATGTGCACTAAATTATACATATATTTCACATCAATTGATTCCCGATTTTGGCCATTTTTTATGTAAATTTATATGAATAATTACTTAATTAGTTCATATTTGAATTTGTAGGCCATTATGTAGGTCCCTCGGGTGTGGCGGATCGTCACACGCAAGTGGGTCTACTAGTCGGACCGGGTGCGGAATGCCTGTGACTAAGCGGAGAGTCTAGCTAAACAATGTAAACCGACAAGAGAAAACACTTTAAACATTCTTTGTATTATAAACACTTGAAGGTTACAGAGAAAAGCACTGAGATTACAACCTGCGTATTTGCGTCTATGTCTGCGTACTTAACTACTGTCAATCTAACCTATTTATACAAGACCTGATGCCTGCGCACTTAGCAAGTCCGCAGGGCAAAATGCTCTTGCGTACTTAGCAAGTACGCAGAGTTGTTCTTGCGTACTTGCTAAGTATGCAGGAGCTTTCTCCTGCGCACTTACAAGTGCGCAAAACACTTAGAGAATTTTGCAACATTCAATATGTAAAAGTAAATACAACTCGATAAACTAATACATAAAGACTCTTACATACAAAGACAATTACAAACAAGACAAGACAACCTAAGACTAAGACTCTATCTATCCAGAGTGTTTGTCACAGGAAAGTGCTTCAACAAACTCCCCCTTGACAACAGCTCTGGATAATCTTCAGTCTTTGGTCTTCACATCTTTAGTCTTCACAGCACTTGATCTTTAGCTTCCATCTTCTTCTTGTAATCAAGGCAGAACTTAATCACCTTGTCATATTTAGAAGCAAGGAGCTTTGTCCACTCATCTGTGTAGACGTAATAACGTTCTGCTAGTACCTCTAGATCTTTCACAGAAAAGTTGATGAAGCAGACTTCATCAAATATTCTGATCAGTTCCTTTGGCACTATGTTCCCACTCTCAGAACGTCCTTTACCCATGATCACAGCCTCGCCCGTCTTTGGATCTACGTACCAGTACCACATGTCACCAAGAATATCTTGAGATAACTTGCTCAGGGGAATCTTAGTTTCACATCACACTGGCTTGTATACCAATTTCTTTAAGTGCTTCTTAGTCACAGGATGTCTAGCGTGCTTATACTTGACTCTCTTGGGCACTTAAGGCTTGAACATCTCGAATTTCCCCGATCTTGCTTCTCGCTGCAGAACCACCCACAAACCCATCGCCACTGCGTGATTGGAATGACCCAGCAGCTCTCGGTTTGCTAGGTTCACAAGGTCGTATTTGGGCAAGGAGCTGAACGCTTCACTGGTGGGTTTCAAGTATTGAACCCCGCTAGATCTTTTGATAGCGAACAGCTGCTTATCCTCCTCGAACATTACAGCCAAGATTATCCCTGTTGCTCCGTGTTTGTCTATTATAGACGTCTTTTGCCACACATGAGCTGGAACCTTTGATGAAGTAGAAGGCATGTCTGTTTCTTTCGGTGCCTCTGGGTCCACAGGTGCAGGGTCAACTGGGGAGGCTTCAGTCGAGGCTTCTACATTACTAGCCTGCTCGACTGAACCTGTGTCGAGCGGAGCGTCGAAGGATGGAAATTCAAAGATTTCTCCATCTTCTAGCTCGTACTCTCCTTCCCCGTCACCCTTGGGAATTTCGATCACAACATCCTCGTCATCATCATCCCAATCGTCACCAGAGTCGATCTCTCCTTCTTCTAGATTGAAGAGAGCATCGATTTGTGCTTCTTTGGAATAGTCAAGCTCTAGATATAGGATCTCATCATCAGATAAGTCCTTAAGTACTTCAGCCACTGACTTTCCTTTCTCACCACCACCACCACCACCACCACCAGAGGTATCACCACCCTCTTGATGAGTAGACTCCCCCTGATCCATTGGAACATCAGAGATGGGCACGACTGCTAAAGCTTGGTGCTCACCTCCACTAGGACCGGCTTCGGGATCCTTGTCCTTGTTGTCATCCTTAGTCAAGTCGACAGGATGACACGCCTCATCACCAGTAGACCTCTTTTCCTTCTCTTTCTCTTTGTCCTTCTCCCCCTGAGCGTCAAGCTGATTGTTGGTCAGATCAACAATCAGCTTGACCATCGGCTCATGCTCCTTCCTTTGAGCGTCAAACCTCAGCTCCAAGGACGACCCATGACCCAGAAGCATTTCATTTGTCTTAATTAGGAGCTCATTCTGGGCCAGGACGTTCTTCAGTCGTTCCTCAGTCCCTGTTCTCTGGCTACGAAGGATTTTAACTTCATCTACCAAAGAATTGATCTGTGCTTGTTGAGCGTCAGACTCCTCCTTCGATTTCTGAATAGTCTCCAGTAATCCAGCAACTTAGGTTTCCAGAACATCTATCCTAGCATCATTTGGATCAGGATGTCTGGATGAGGACGCCTCGACATCATGAGTTGTTGTGGCCATGGCTGTTTCCTCTTGCGTACTTAACAAGTACGTATGAAGTGCTTCTTGCGTACTTGTTAAGTGCGCAGGAAACGTACTTGGTGAAAAATTGAGAAGTTTGAAATTCAACTTGATGTTCAAAAATTGGTGTGTATTGGGTCACCACTAGGTCGGAATCGAAGATTCTACCTTATGGGACCAATATCAACACCAAGTCACTGCTAACCTTGACCGATTTTGACCTAACCGTCGAACTTAGCCACCGACGGTTCAAATTCGAGTCCAAGGTCAAAATCAGATACTTGAATGGACGATTAAGGGTCGATTAGTGATCGATTAAAGATTGTTAACAAGTTTTAATTATTAGGTTTTACCCAAACAACACAAAAATTGTCTAAAAATCTCTAACAAAAACCTAAGATGAATCGGTCCAAAATCACGAGTTTCGTCGATGGATTAAGCCTAAGATCTCACCAAATCGATGATGTACGATGATGAAACTTGTAATGGGACGAAAAGATGGTTTAGGAACACTTGGATTTTGAGTAAAAATTTGCTGAGGGAAAAATGTCAGTTTGAATGTGATGAAAGACTCAGAAATTTTCTAAGTCCTATATTTATACCCCACACCAAAAGGTCGTGTGTACTTAGCAAGTGCGCACGGTTTAACTCGTGCGTACTTACAAGTGCGCAAAACTTAACTCTTGCGTACTTACAAGTTCGCAAGACTTAACTCTTGCATACTTATTAAGTACGCAAGGCTTACTTCATGCGCACTTACAAGTACGCACAAACCCTTAAGTGCGCAAACTTTCAACTCAAATTTATGAAGTTTATCAAGTCAAATAACGAACAAGTTAAAAATATTCAATCAAGAGGATTCAAATACAATTCAGGAAGGTTAAACAAAAATAATTTTGGCTTTTCTGAATAAAATTGAACTATGCATAAGCTTAAAATCTTTTTGATCTTTTCTAATAAAAATATACAAGTATTCACACAGACTATTTTTGATCAAATACACGAGCAGAGGATCATATCAGGCTATTTTTTAGCAAAAACGATACAATATAAACATCAAAGAATATGGGATCATGTCATGGATTACTATTAATTCATACGTAATAAGCACATAAACAAGTAATTCAAGTTGACAATATTATAAGATTTGAAACTATAAGCATCTTTGTATCACATTCTTGTGTATTAAGGTATTATTTATTAGATATACAACGTGTACCCCACTGATATGCTATACTAATGTAAAATTGCATTATCTCAAGGCATCTAAGATTTTCCCAATGATTTTCTAAATCTTCAGAATGAAGTTACATCTATTAGCACAGGAAAAATCAAGCAGAATCCATAAGGATTATCAGGAATCATAAGATTCAGAATCGAGTGATTCATTTGTCTTGGTTTCATTTGATTTTCTTCATTGAATATCGGTATGATGATTTAGGATAATATATATGGTGTTTGAGTTTTAAGGTAAGGGGATCCAACTTTTATCTGGATTTGATTTCAATGAATCAGGAGTGATTCAAGGGTGAATACATGCTCAACGGCTAATGTAGAGACATGTCTTGATTCAATCTCTCCTTGCATACTTGTGAGTATGGGCAGTGAGATGAACCGCATTAATTGTGCTAACGTCATAACCAGAAACTGACCTCAAAAGAAAATTATTGCCAAAATCTAACATCCTTTATCTGATAATGATTTTTTCTATTCTTTTACGCACACACACTTGCAAACATGGGTTCAAATCACAGTTGTAGTTTAGATTTAGTTTCCACACTACTAGTGATTCAAAGACGCATACAGCCTACTGACAATTTAAATTACTTGTAAATAAGCAGATTAAAAACATAATAAGTTAAACAATTAAGTAAGCATGACGCAATCATTTCTCATATGAGCAGTCTGTGACGTTTAGATCATTTCTGATATACTATCATTTCCTCTTTTCTCAAGTTAACTTTGAAATTTTCTATTTTGTTTTTGTTTTTGTAAAATATTTTGAAACTTAAAAGAACTATACAGAAAATTTAAAAGAAATAAAATTTAACTTCCATGAATTGAATTGATTTAAGAAAAATTAATTTTCACTCAGGATTGAACATTCCTATCAAGTTGACAAGATACTCAAAACGGGATCGATCAAATGCCTTTGTGAAAAGGTCGGCAAGATTGTCATCCGTGTGAACTTTTACAAGTTCAATTAAATGCTTTTCAGCATAATCACGGATGAAATGATGGTGAATCTCTATATGTTTAGTTCTGGAATGTTTCACCGGGTTATTTGTGATGGACATGATGGCATTGTTGACATGGTGGCATTGTTCTTGGCTTATGCCACATATGTCGGCTTCAAGGTCTATCAACTTGATGTGAAGAGTGCTTTCGTATATGGTAAAGTTCATGAAGAAGTCTATGTCACTCAGCCTCCCGGTTTTGAAGATCCACATAATATCAATAAAGTTTATAAGCTCGACAAAGCACTTTATGGTCTTCATCAAGCACCGCGGGCATGGTATGAGACATTATCTAAGCATTTACTGTCTAATGGTTTCGACCGTGGACAGATTGACTCGACTCTCTTCATTAGGAAAGCAGGAGGTGACATTCTTCTTGTACAAGTATATGTCGACGACATCATTTTTGGGTCTACCAATGAAGGGATGTGTAGGGAATTCGAGCAGGTGATGAAGTCCAAATTTGAAATGAGTAATATGGGTGAATTGTCATTCTTTCTGGGTCTGCAAGTCAGTCAAAGAGAGGATGGCATTTATCTACATCAAACTAAGTATGTGCAGGACATCTTATCAAAATACAAGATGAATGATAGCATTACTTATGGCACACCTATCACAGTCAATCATGGTTTGCATCCTGACAAAGATGGAAAGGATGTAGACAGCAGATTGTACCGTGGGATGATCGGATCACTTATGTATCTTACAGCTTCAAGACCCGATATAATGTTTGCTGTATGTTTGTGCTCAACGTTTCAGTCTCAACCGAATGAGTCACATATGATAGCCGTGAAGAGAATTTTCAGATACCTGAAAGGGAAACCCGATTAGGTCTTTGGTACTCTAAGCAGCAGTCATTCGAGTTCAAAGCCTACACTGATTCAGATTATGGCGGTTGTAACCTTGACAGAAATTTAACTTCTGGTGGATGTCAATTCTTAGGAGACAGACTGGTCTCCTGGCAGTGTAAGAAGCAGTCAACGGTTTCTGTCTCAACTTGTGAAGCAGAATACATTGCTGCAGCGAGCGGTTGTTCTCAGATACTGTGGATTCAGCAGCAGTTGAGAGACTACTGCCTAAACTTCACTGGAACTCCTCTATTCATTGACAACAATGTCACCATGTCCATCACAAATAACCCGGTGAAACATTCCAAAACTAAACACATAGAGATTCGCCATCATTTCATTCGTAATTGTGCTGAAAAGCATTTAATTGAACTTGTAAAAGTTCACACGGATGACAATCTTGCCGACCTTTTCACAAAGGCATTTGATCGATCCCGTTTTGAGCATCTTGTCAACTTGATAGGAATGTTCAATCCTGAGTGAAAACTAAGTTTTCTTAACTCAATTCAATTCATGGAAGTTAAATTTGTAATTCTTTTAAATTTTCTATATAGTTCTTTTAGTTTTTAAAATATTTTACAAAAATCAAAAAAAAAATGAAGAAAATTTCAAAGTTAACTTGAGAAAAGAGGAAATGATAGTACATCAGAAATGATCTAAACACCATAGACTGCTCATATGGGAAATGATTGCGTCATGTTTACTTAATTGTTTAAGTTATTATGTTTTTAATCTGTTTATTTACAAGTAATTTGAAATGTCAGTAGGCTGTATGCGTCTTTGAATCACTAGTAGTGTGGAAACTAAATCTAAATTACAACTGTGATTTGAACCCATGTTTGCAAGTGTGTGTGCGTAAAAGAATAGAAAAGATCATTATCAGATAAAGGATGTTAGATTTTGGCAATAGTTTTCTTTTGAGATCAGTTTCGGGTTATGTCAATTAGCACAATTAATGCGGTTCATCTCACTGCCCATACTCACAAGTATGCAAGGAGAGATTGAATCAAGACATGTCTCTGCATTAACCGTTGAGCATGTATTCACCCTTGAATCACTCCTGATTCATTGAAATCAAATCCATATAAAAGTTGGATCCCCTTACCTTATTCAATCACCATATATATTATCCTGAATCATCATTCCGATATTCAATGAAGAAAATAAAATGAAACCAAGACAACTGAATCACTCGATTCTGAATCTTATGATTCCCGATAATCCTTATGGATTCTGCTTGATTTTTTCCTGTGCTAATAGATGTAGCTTCATTCTGTAAATCTAGAAAATCATTGGGAAAATCTTAGATGCCTTGAGATAGTGCAAGTAAGAATAGCATATCAGTGGGGTACACGTTGTATATGTTAGGACATAGATTTGTAATGACAAAAGCTTGTAATAGTTAGATTTTATGTCTTTGTGTTTTTGATATGTAATTGTTTAAAGTTGCTAAGTGTTTTTACTAGTGAGCCTAGAGGCGAACTTGTTAAGTTCGCCTGGTCTATCAGAGGCGAACTTAATAAGTTCGCTTAGGTCTAACTGAGGCGAACTTGTTAAGTTCGCTTAGTCTGTTTCAGGCGAACTTAATAAGTTCGCTTACAGCAGGTTAGTTTCTATATATATGTGTTTACAGAGTCATTAGACAAGACTGATTAGAACATAACATAGAGAACGATTTGTCTGACTGAGTCTGTAAACCATTGTGAATCTGAATATATTTGAGAAGTTTATTTACGCGTGTTGTTTGAATTGTCGGTTAGTATACAAACGTTAACACGAAGGATTCCGTACTTCGTGTTATAGCAACGTCATATCACGAGTTCGATCAGTAGTTGAGTCACCTGGACCTACAGTATATCTTATAATTAATACCTTAATACACAAGAACGTGATACAAAGATGCGTATAGTTTCAAATCTTATAATATTGTCAACTTGAATTACTTGTTTATGTGCTTATTACGTATGAATAAAAAGTAATACATGACATGATCCCATATTCTTTGATGTTTATATTGTATCATTTTTGCTAAAAGATAGCCTGATATGATCCTCTGCTCGTGTCTTTGATCAAAAATAGTTTGTGTGAATACTTGTATATATTTATCTAGAAAAGAACAAAAAGATTTTAAGTTTATGCATTGTTCAAATTTTAATCAGAAAAAGCTAAAAATATTTTATGTTTAACCTTCATGAATTTTATTTGAATCCTCGTGCTTGAATATTTCTTATCTTGTTCGTTCGTTGATTTGAAAAATCTTCATAATTCTGAGTTGGAAATTTGTGCACTTAAGGGTTGTGCGTACTTGTCAAGTTCGCACGAAGTAAGCCTTGCGTACTTAACAAGTACGCAAGAGTTAGTCTTGCGCACTTGTAAATGCGCAAGAGTTAAGTCCTGCGTACTTGTAAGTACGCAAGAGTTAACTCATGCGCACTTAACAAGTACGCACGATCGATGAGTGATGGGTATAAAAATGACACTTAGAATTTTTTCTGAGTTTCACACTTTCAAACCTAAGAGCTTCCCTCTGTAATTTTCTACTCAAAATCGATTGTGTCTAAACCATCTTTTCGTCCCGTCTATACTTTCATCATCTCATTACATCGCATTGGTGAGAATTTCGACCGATTCCATCCATAAAATCGTGACATTCGACCGATTTGTGACTTAGAAAACATTAGGTTAAAATCTTGAATTTTCGGGTAAAATTTGGGGTTGTTTGGGTAACTTACTGTGTGTTTCATGCAAATAGGAACCTTAATCGATTTTCTAATCACCCTTTGATCCTCGATTCGAGCCGTCGGTTGAAGTTTACTCGACAGTGGGTCTGCGATGGTGTTAGGTCAAAATTGGTGAAATGTTGGTAGTTTGTGGTGTTGATAATGGTCCCAAAGGTTAACATCCTTGATTCCGACCGAGTGGCGACCTAATCGACCCGTTTTTTGAACGACCAATCAACTTCTGAATTTTGTTCTTAAGTGTTGTTCTTGCGCACTTAACAAGTACGCAAGAAGCAATTCCTGCATACTTGTTAAGTACGCAAGAAGAAAAAGTTGCGCACTTGCTAAGTGTGCAGCACCAACACTGAGAAAATTTTCTAAGTCTGAAATTTTTGTTCAATGAGTAACTACTACACCATGTCATGTTTGTTCGTTTCCAATAACATACGTTGTTCTGATTATGTTTTCTGTGTGTTTCTGCAGACTATGGCTCGGGCATTCACTAACGAATTTAACTTGTTAGCGAACACTCAACCTGAGTGGAAATGGGCAGCTTTGCAATATCGGGAGATCGTTGATTTTTTGAACCGATCAAGAATAAGTTATGCAATCTCAGCTGACCCAATAGTCTCACGACCTTACTTGGAGCAATTCTGGGAGACGGCAGAGCACGACTGCACGGTATCCCCTAATGTCATAAGGGCTACCGTTGATGGTCGGGCTATTTCTTTCTCTGAGGATACAATAAGAAGGGTCCTGCAGTTCGGAGACCTCGCTACCGACCCGACATCCTATCCAGATTACTATGTGGATGGGTGTTGGAGGCATAGAATGGGATATGTCGGAGCGAGGGACCATGCTTCTTACAAGAAGATGTGGGTTTTGGATCAATGGCGGTAGTTTGCCCACATCATGATCGTGTGCCTCTCGTCAAGAAAAGCGGGGAAAGATGCCATGGGTCATGACCTTGTAGCAGCCATGATGGGCTTGTCTCTTAATAGGGGCTACAACTTCTCACGCTACATCTTCAAAGCAATCAATGATCAGATCAATACAGCAGAGAAGTTTAGGTTCCTATTGTACCCGAGGTTTGTGCAACTTTTGATTGATGATGCATTGCCAAACCTACGTGCTATCGGGGAGAGACTGCAAGTAAAACGGGTGGACAAGAGAGTATTTGCTCAGTTTCTAAAGCCATGCAGTGTAGATCCTACCCCTGTGCATATCTTTGGCCACCTGCTTAATGAAGCATATGTCGCACCAGAAGATTGGAATTGGTATAGTCCCAATTCGGCACCAGTGATGATTCTGATGAACAACAAGAAGAAGAGAATGAAAGTGATGGAGGTGATGACGAAGGTGGTGATGGTGGTGCTGAGGAATCCGATTCAGAAGCAACAGAATCAGATTCTTCTGATTCCGATGACGCACCATCCCAGGCACACCCGAGGAAATCGGCACAGGTAACCCTGCCTGCGTCGTCTTCTAAAAGAAAGCGACAAAGCTCGAGCAACGAATATGAGCCGACTTCTGACTCTGACGCTGCTCTACAAAGACAAAGGCAAGAGAGTGCCAACAAGAAGAGGGGCGATAGGTAAGAGGTTGCTATCCCCAGGGTTGTAGAGATCCCGACTGTGCAGCAAGTACAAGCTGCGGCTGACAGTCCAAAGTCAGAATCTACCCCACCAGCACAGCAACTGTACAGAAGGAGGAGAAGGCCACTAGTACAAGGTAATGTGGCAGTCACGGCGGTCACAGAGGAGAATCCTGTGACGGTGACCCTCCCTACTCCAACCGTCCAGGTGACAGTGACTACTCCACTTCTCACGGAGTCAGTCACCATCACCCCAACCGTAACACCCACTCCCATCATTACATCCCCACACCCACCTCACACCACTGAGTCGTCAGGTCAAGATTTCTCACAAGGGTTTGACTTTGACACAATCTTCTCCTCCCCCATCCATAATGCTGAAGCCTGATCATCTAGGCATTCTGATCCGTATGAAGCAAGGATCAATGTCTTAGAGACCCAAGTTGCTGAACTGTTGAAGACCATTCAAAATTCAAAGGAGGAGTCTGATGCTCAACAAGCACAGATCAATTCCCTGGCCGATGAAGTTAGGATTCTCCACAGCCAGAGAACAGGGACAAATGAGCAACTGAAGAATGTTATGGCACAGAACGAGCTGCTGATGAAAACCAATGAAATGATTCTAGGCCACAGAACTTCACTTGAGCTAAGAATGGATTTACAGAGAAAAGAGCATGAAGCGATGGTCAAATTAGTTGAAGAACTGACCAAGAAGCTTGATGCTCAGGGGGAGAAAGGGAAAGACAAAGAGAAAGAGAAGGAGAAAGAGAAAGAAAATAAATCCACTGGTGCAGTCGACTTGACTAAGGATGATGATAAAGACAAGGATCCTGAAGCCGGTCCTAGTGGAGGTAAGCACCAAGCTTTGGCGATTGTGCCCATCTCTTCTATTCCAATGGCTGAGGGGGAGTCTACTCAGCAAGAGGGTGGTGATACATCTGGTGGTGGTGGTGATAAAGGGAAGTCAGTGGCTGAAGTACTTAAGGACTTATCTGATGATGAGATCCTATATCTAGAGCCTGACTATTCTAAAGAAGCACATATTGATGCTCTCTTCAATCTAGAAGAAGGAGAGATCGACTCTGGTGATGACTGGAATGATGAAGATGAGGATGTGGTAATAGAGATTCCCAAGGGCGACGGGGAAGGAGAGTACGAGTTAGAGGATGGTGAGATCTTTGAAGTACCATCGCTCGAATCTCTGCTCGAAACAGGCTCAGTTGACATGGCAAGTAATGTTGAAGTTACAACTGAAGCCTCCCGTTCGACCCTACACCTGTGGACCCCGAGGCACCAAAAGATAAAGACATGCCTTCTGCATCATCTAAGGGTCCAGCTCCCGTGTGGCAAAATACGTCCATCACAGACAAGCACGGAGCTACAGGTATGATCTTCTGCATCATCTAAGCTGTTCGCCATCAAAAGATCTAGGGGGTTCAATACTTGAAACCAACCAGTGAGCCGTTCAACTCTTTGCCCAAGTACGACATTGTGAACCTCTCAAACCGCGACCTGCTGAGTCACTCGAGTCATGCAGTAGCAAAGGGTTTGTGGGTAACACTACAGCGGGAAGTAAGATCAGGGAAATTTGAATACTTCAAGCCTCAAGTGCCCAGAAGAGTCAAGGATAAGCACGATGTACATCCTGTGACTAAGAAGCACATAAAGAGATTGGTATACAAGTCAGTGCGATGTGAAACTAAGATTCCCCTGAGCAAGTTACCTCAGGATATTCTTGGTGACATGTGGTACTGGTACGTTGATCCAAAAACGGGCGAGGCTGTGATTATGGGTAAAGGTAAGTCAGCAAGTGGAAACATGGTGCCAAAGGAAGTGATCAGGATATTTGATGAAGTCTGCTTCATCAACTTCTCTGTGAACGATCTGGAGGTACTAGCCGACAAGTACTGCATCCACACTGACGAATGGACAAAGCTTCTTTCTGCCAAATACGGTAAGTTGATCAAGTTCTGTCTTGATTACAAAAAGAAGATAGAAGCTAAGGAACCAATGCTGTGAAGACTGAAGATTGAAGACTGAAGATGATGAAGATCCCGAGCGGTTGTCAAGGGGGAGTTTGTTGATGCACTTTCCTGTGACAACACTCTGGATAGAGTCTTAGTTTGTATTTCTAATGTCTGTAATTTGTCTTTGTATGTAAGAGTCATTATGTAATAGTTTATCGAGTTGTATTTACTTTTACATAGTGTATGTTGCATTTCTTCTAAATGTTTTGCGCACTTACATGTGCGCAGGAGAAAGCTCCTGCGTACTTAGCAAGTACGCAGGAAGACCCATGCGTACTTGCTAAGTACGCAAGAGCATTTGGTCCTGCGCACTTGCTAAGTGCGCAGGCATCAGGTCTGTATAAATAGGTTTGGTTCACAGAGGATAAGCACGCAGAACTCATATCTTAGACGAACTCAGTTTGTTAAGTACGCAATTTGTAATCTCTCTGTAACCGTCGAGTGTTTATAATAGAAAGAGCTTTTATTGTGACTCTCGTGTTGGTTTACTTTGTTTTAGTTAGACTCTCCGCCTAGTCACGGGTATTCCGCACCCGGTCCGACTAGTAGACCACTTGCATGCAACGATCCGACACACACGAAGGGACCTACAAAGTCGAATGACTGCTGCTTAGAGTACCAAAGACCTAATCGGGGTTTCCCTTTCAGGTATCTGAAGATTCTCTTCACGGCTATCATATGTGACTCCTTCGGTTGAGACTGAAACCTTGAGCACAAGCACACAGCAAACATTATATCGGGTCTTGAAGCTGTGAGATACATAAGTGATCCGATCATCCCACGGTACAATCTGCTATCTACATCCTTTCCATCTTTGTCAGGATGTAGACCATGATTGACTTGGATAGGTGTGCCATAAGTACTGCTATCATTCATCTTGTATTTTGACAAGATGTCCTGCACATACTTAGTTTGATGTAGATAAATGCCATCCTCTCTTTGACTGACTTGCTGACCCAGGAAGAATGACAATTCACCCATATTACTCATTTCAACTTGGACTTCATCACCTGCTCGAATTCCCTACACATCCCTTCATTGGTAGATCCAAAGATAATGTCGTCGACGTATACTTATACAAGAAGAATGTCACCTCCTGCTTTCCTAATGAAGAGAGTCGAGTCAATCTGTCCACGGTCGAAACCATTAGACAGTAAATGCTTAGATAATGTATCATACCATGCCCGAGGTGCTTTATGAAGACCATAAAGTGCTTTGTCGAGCTTATACACTTTATTGATATTATGCGGATCTTCAAAACTGGGAGGTTGAGTGACATAGACCTCTTCATGAACTTTATCATAAAGGAAAGCACTCTTCACATCAAGTTGATAGACCTTGAAGCCGACATATGTGGCATACGCCAAGAACAGTCGAATGGCCTCAATTCTAGCAACTGGGGCATATACTTCCGTGTAATCCAAGCCCTCTTGCTGACAAAAACCCTGAACAACCAATCTTGCTTTGTTCTTCACAACCACATGACGATCATCCGTCTTGCATTTGAACACCCATCTGGTTCCAATTGGCTGAAAGCCTTTTGGCAAGTCAACCAAATCCCACACGTGCAACTTTTGGAATTGAGACAATTTATCTTGCATCACCTCAATCCAGCAGTTGTCAGTGAGAGCCTCCTTCACATTCTTCGGCTCTAACTGGGACACGAATGCAGCATGCAGACATGTTTCCATGACACCAGTGTCAAGTATCTCTGTGTAAAGACTGGTGTTCTTAGTGATGGTTCGATGACGAGTCTGAACACCGGCATAAGGATCACCAATAATGTTGTCGATTGGATGATTCCTATGTACTCTCGTCTCTGTACAATTGGTTCCTAAATTTCTGGATCTAGATTCGTGCTTAACTCCCCCATTTCCTGTGTTCCAAAGGAAGAAGATTCAATGTTAATTGGATCAGCTGGAGCTTCATTTCCTACAGTTGTGTTAGGATTGGCTTGAGCGTCATCTCCAACCACATGAACACTTTCACTGTTATCACTGTCATGAGTTCCAGATGCAAATGCAGCATTGGAATCAGGAGTTATAATTGGTACAGTAGCACGAGTAGAGAAGCTGGAGTCATCGCCGCCACCCAAAAATTCATAAACATTTGCGGCGTCAACTACAGATAGATCAGCAAGATTGAATGACTTTAATAGCGCATCATAATCAAAGCCCCAAGCTGGACCTGTTGGTTCTGGTGGAATGCTGTGTTTTCTACAGTCCACTTCGAACCATTCCTCGACAGTACGAGTTCCTATGTTGTACACTCTCTTGCAAGGCGAGTTGGCAACGTATCCTAAGAAGATGCCTTCCACCGCTTTTGCAAGAAACTTAGACTGGCGGTCTTTGTACTGTAGCAACAAGGAGCAGGGACTACCAAAAGGAACTAGGTAATCAAGATTGGGAAGTCGATTGTTGATCAACTCGTAACAAGTCTTGTTGTGCCTCTTCAAAACCAGAACTCTGTTTAAGACGTGACAAGTTGTATTAACGGCTTCTGCCCAGAAAGTGACAGGAAGCTTTGCATCCGACAGCATAGTCCTTGCAGTCTCAATCAGTGTTCTGTTCTTCCGTTCAGCAACTCCATTCTGCTGAGGCGTGTACGACGCGCTGAATTCGCGACGAATCCCTTTCTTGAGACAGAAAAGCTCCATCAAATTCTTCTTGATCTCAGTTCCGTTATCACTCCTTATTCTTCTAACTTTCAGCTTGCAAAGATATTCCAAGCTCAGGATCAAGTATTGAAGAATATCAGCAGTCTCGTCTTTAGTACCTAAAAAATGCACCCAAGAAAAACGTGAGAAATCATCAGTTACTACTATACAGAACGACTTACCTCCAATACTCCTGATACTTATGGGGCCAAACAGATCTATGTGTAATAGCTCCAAAAGGGTATCAATAGAGTTTTGGAGCTTGGGCTTGAGAGACTTCCATTGCTGTTTGCCCTTTTTACAAGGCATACAGTCATCTGCAATGGTAAATCTCATCTTAGGAACCCCGGTTACCAAACCGTTTCGGACAAGATGATTCATTTTACGATACGAAATATGTCTGAGTTTCCTATGCCACAAGATGGAGTCGAGCTCTGTCGCTTTAGTAAGCAAGCAGGTAGGAACTGATGAGGTGGTTGTTGCCACGCTCATATCGATCTGATAGGTGTCGTTAGTTCTTGACGCTCTCATCAGGATCCAATCTTCGGGAACCTCAAAACCGGGTTTGAGAATCAGGCATTCTGGCTTGTCAAACATCACCGAGTACTCCTTATCACACATCTGGGAGACACTCAACAGGTTATGCTTCAGCTGCTCGCAGAAGTTGACATTGTCAAAGCTGACACAACCGTTCGAAACCACGCCTTGACACGTGATGTTGCCGCCTTTTTCTCCGGCAAAGGCCACATAGCCGCCTCTGAATGGTTTAAGATCTTGAAGCAAAGCCATGTTTCCTATCATTTGCCAGGAGCATCCACTATCTACATACCATCGGTTAGAGATAGTACCCTTCGGACGTCCCTGCACGAGTAACAAAAGAATTAGTTAGATTTGGAGACCCAAGCCATTGTGTTCTTGGGTCGTCCATCCTTTTCAAAATAAACTACTTCCTTTAACTCACAGTCATGATGACTGTTCAAAATTGATGAATCTTTAGAAGAAATAGAACTAGGAGATTGAGAAGTTTTGGATTTGGCAGTCCAGGATCTCTTTTGTTTCTTAACCAGAACAGGAGACTTTGGTTCAACTACAGCAGGTGAACTTGTGGAAGCTTCACCTGATTGAACTGAAGTCAGCTGTTCAAGCCTTCTCAACCTCTTGTTTCTTCTTCTTCTCTGTGGCTTAGAAAGTCTCGCCACAGGTTTCTCACCAGTACGTGTACTACCGGAGGTAGGTACACAAGGTACAACAGGTTGCGTTACCTTTCTTGTAACAGATGGTTTAGCTTCAGACTTTATCTTAGGCTTTACCATCAGTTTGACTGGTGGTTTCACCACATTTTGTTTTGGATTTTTGGGAACTTTCACTGATGGCGACCTGGGGATAACAGCTGGTTGTGGAACAACATGCTGTTTCCCTTGGTTCTTAGAAGGATAGTTCACAATAATGTGAGCAACCAAGCCACAGTGAAAACAATTTCTCTTGCCTACATAAGTTCTCTTGTAAGGCTCATTAGATCTGGCCTTAGATAACTCAGCATTATGAGAAGGAGGAGTTGGTTTATGAACATTAGTCTAAACCTTTACAGTTTGGTTTTTGGGAGTATAATATTTTTCCAAATTTTTCTTTATACCCAAGCCCATAATGAGCTGAAAAAGCTTCTTTCTTACTTGGTTAAGACTTTTATAACCCCCATAAAGCATTACCTTTATCACCATTAGTGATAACATTTTTCTTTACCTTTTGTTCAGTGAACGACTCCTCAAATACTGCTCCTTCAAAGTAAGTGTTAACCGACCCATCTTCAGAAGCAGTAACAAACTCCTCACTAGATGTGGAGTTAGCCTTACTTGAGGATTCATCCTTTTTAGGGGATTCATCCTTATCAGAGGACTCATCTAGACAAGTGAGATCAATGTCTATTAAGCTATTGACAAACTTCCCGCTCACTGGTGGAGGAATGGCATTAGTACCCAGCCCTAACCCATTCATTTGTCTCACTACAGATTCGTAGTGTTCCACCACAAAGCTAGAGTTTTTCAACTTCTCATTAGTGCATTTTAACTGCAAGATCTCATTTTGCAGTTTGTTGAATTCATTGTTCAGTTTTTCTAACCCCCTGTATGTAACGTCTAAATGAAGCTGTTGATCGCTTATTTTTAGAGAATATTCACATTTTTCTTTTTTCAACGTTTCAATAGAATCTTTAAAACGTTTTTCATTTTCTTTATAGTTTAGAGCCGCCATACTTAGGGGTTCGATTTTGTCTTGGAGCCTAGAATTTTCAAGTTTTAGCCCTAGACATTTAGAACATGAAATAACAGAGAAAGGGTTAGAATCTACCTCAGAAGATGAACTTGTTGCTTCTCCAATGGCCATGAGAGCAACAGCAGTCGTCGCTTCCTCTTAATCAGCTACAGAAGCTTCCTCTTCTTCAGCTTCCTTCACCTCCTCTGTAGCAGCAGTTATAGATTCTTCTAGGTCAGCCATAGAAGCTTCCCTTTTCTCTGCTTCCATCATCTCCATGATCTCAGCCATGAGACCAACCTGGGTTTGTGCGATGATGGCATCCTCAAGATGAACACCCCAATCAAAGTTGTCGTCCTGTTGGGCTACCAGTGCATTGGACATTCCACTTTGGCTTTGATTTTGGTGGTTTGAGTTGTTGTGGCCATGGCTGTTTCCTTGGCTGGGTCGGGTAAAACCAGAGGTTGGTGCTCTTTCTTTCTGACACTCACGAGCAAAGTGTCCAAAATTTAGACACTTATAGCATTTGGCCTTAGATTTGTCAAACCCGACCTTGGCATTAGGATGCCCACCAATAAACTTTCTTCCTGTTCTGTTCAGGAAACGCTTGGCTCTCCTCAATAGCATGGCCATATTCCATTGAATATCCATGTCCTCCATGTCATCAGGATCCACTCGATTAAAATCTTCTTCAATCGTCTCTAGATCAGTAAGCTTGCCACCTATGAAATTTTCATATGCAAGCATATAAGATGAGAATAGTGCTACATGATCTTCAGCTATTCTGGCTATAGCTGATTGGTTAGCTGAAGACGTAGCAGGAGGATTTCTTGAGGTATGTTGATGATGAGATCCCAACCCTAATCCAGATGCATAACATGCATGACCACCACACCCAGTTGAGTGGTCTTCTTCAGTAGGGTTTCCAGTGAAGAGGGCAATTCCAGAGCCCGATGACTTGGATGTAGAAGTCGTCCCATGATACATAGAAGGGTCTTGTATCTGGGGTCTTCCTGAGCTCTCCTTTCTTCTTAGGTTCATGTCATGAGCTTGAACCTTTCCTATTGCCTCCTCTACTGTCAACTCATAGAATTTAGGATTTTCCCTCATCAGGGTTGTGTACATCTCAAATTTGGGTGGAAAAGCATCCAAAAACTTTTCCACAATTTCTTTATCTGGATACCTGAGTTCAAAAGCCTTCAACTCAGTCTGTAAATGATAGAATCTAGAGATGAGGTCATCTAAAGATTCGTTCTCAAAAAATCTGAAGCACTCATACTGCTTCCTGAGAAGATCCCTCTTACTCTTCTTGATGTCACTATTTCCTTCGAATCTTTTCTGTAAAGCTTTCCAAAGATCCTTGGAATTGTCATAACCTCAGAAACTGTGGAACAATTCCCGAGTTAATGCCATAGTGATCGAACCAAGTGCCTTCTTTTCTCGGTCATAAGCTTTCTTTTCTTCGTCAGAAAGCTTAGATATAGGTTTGGGCATGGTTTCATCAAGATAGATGTGCGTGGGATGCTTATATCCCTCAAGGATTGGTATCCATAGCGATGAGTCGGTATACGAAATGTAGTGCTCAAAACGTGCTTTCCATATAGAATAATCGTTCACGTTCAGCAACTTTGGTGGTTTCTGTGGTGTACCGATCTCATTATGATAATTTAACAGATTTCCAAGATTCTGAAGATTCGACATAGTGAACACTTAGTCAAATTTCAGAAAAATCAGACACAGTTGCGTACTTGATTTTGGCCTTGCGCACTTGAGAAATGGTCTTGCGTACTTGTAAGTACGCAGGATATAACTTAAGTTCGCACAAGTTCAGTCTTGCGTACTTGTAAGTACGCAGGAGATAAGTCTTGCGTATTTAGTAAGTACGCACAAAACTGTACTTTTTGCCAGAAATGGTAAGTACGCACAACACCTTTTCAGCAACTTTCACCAAACTTTTCCGGTCACCTGAAACTCGCCGGAGATGGTAAAAATTCATCTGATGATCAATGCAAATGAGCCAAAGGGTCATAAACTTGTTTCTAACCAACCTTTGATGCTCAAAACACTCAAATACACAACAAAAATCAGTTTTTGAGTGATTTTTGCTTCTAAAATAGTGCTCAAGAGCTACCCCTATTTTATCACAAAAATCAACAAAAATACTTCTTTTTGCTTGTAAAAACTCGGTAGAAACTCTCCAAACTCACTCACAACACTCGAAATCAGGAGCAATGCTCTGATACCACTTGTAGGTCCCTCGGGTGTGGCGGATCGTCACATGCAAGTGGGTCTACTAGTCGGACCGGGTGCGGAATGCCCGTGACTAGGCGGAAAGTCTAGCTAAACAATGTAAACCGACAAGAGAAAACACTTTAAATGTTCTTTGTATTATAAACACTTGAAGGTTACAGAGAAAAGCACTGAGATTACAACCTGCGTATTTGCGTCTATGTCTGCGTACTTAACTACTGTCAACCTATCCTATTTATACAAGACCTGATGCCTGCGCACTTAGCAAGTGCACAGGGCAAAATGCTCTTGCGTACTTAGCAAGTACGCAGAGTTGTTCTTGCGTACTTGCTAAGTACGTAGGAGCTTTCTCCTACGCACTTACAAGTGCGCAAAACACTTAGAGAATTTTGCAACATTCAATATGTAAAAGTAAATACAACTCTATAAACTAATACATAAAGACTCTTACATACAAAGACAATTACAAACAAGACAAGACAACCTAAGACTAAGACTCTATCTATCCAGAGTGTTTGTCACAGGAAAGTGCTTCAACACATTAACCCTCCGAAAGAAAAAAATGAAGAAAAAGTGAAAGAAATAAACAAAGAATGAAGAGAAACGACCCTTCGACTGTCAAAACTTGTTTATCACCTTCCCGCTTCGTTACAACTCAGAATTGAGCCCCGTTTTAGCCCACGGATCCTATTTTCAGTCCTTTACATGTTGGTGGAAACAAGGATGAAGCACGGTCCATGCTTAACTAGGCACGGGCCGTGCTTCCTTCCAAACGTTCAGAAAACAGCTTTTTCAAAGTCAGCGCCGTGTCCAATGAAGCACGGGTCCGTCTCCCATGAAGCACGGGCCGTGCCTCACTAGGCACGCCCCCATGGTCAACTTTCAGCCATACCAGAGTATTGTTGACGCCCAGTAACACCAAGCACGGCCCGTGCCTCACTAGGCACTCCTCCGTGCCGACAATTCCTGCAGTACGTTCGCGACAAAGCAATCAGAGTACGACCTGGTCCCCCAGCACGGGGTCGTGCTCCACTAAGCACGGTCCATGCCTCCTTGCCCAGACAGTATAAATAGAAGCCTTTGGCTCATTTGGAGAGGTGGCCTTGAAGGGGGGGGGTCTTGAGAGGGATTACCCACTGTTTACTCTCGGGAACCAGACTTTAGAGGGCATTCGGAGGTCTTGGAAGGTCGATTTATCACAAAGAAGAAGCTCTTGCATCACTAGACATTCCTAGCTTGGACTTTTGGTTAGATCTTTCGGTTTTATCATGATTTCCTTGCTATTTTGCTACTTTGTTGTAATGACCATGGTCATCATGAGCTAAATTCCTTTATCATCCTAGTTGTGATGAAACTTAATTAATTATGTTAAACTCTTGATTATGGCTAAATTATTATGTTAATGTAGTGATGATTTTGTGTTAACCTTTTGGTGATCTTACATGTCTAAATGTTGGTCGAACAAATTAAGGTTTATAAATGGGAAATCATATCGAGTTGGAAAACCTATGAGACTAACATTTATTTATAACCTTAACATCTTTTGTTAAAATGATATAGCTAAGAATTAGGAATAATCTTTGAAACCTTATTTGTGAAGGAAACATGAAGACATGCAACCCTTTGGTCAAGATTTGGAAAAACGAATAACAATGTTATGTTATTTTTATAATAAAAGTTATACTAATCGAAAGTGACGATGACTCGCTCTTAAAATTTATATAACATTATTTTAGAATATCATAAGTCAAGAAGTTACACTCTTTTATCTAACTAAACTAATCTTAAATGGATGACATGTAATTTACTCATCGAATTCCTTCTTAATGATTAGGGAATTATAATCTATAATTGGATTTTAGTTCAACCGCTTCAAATAATATTAACATAATCATAAAATCGCCATTCATATGTTTCATCGTAATTAGTAAAGTGGATTCCAAACTAGGATGATAGCCTTCCTTTATCTTGTTATTTTAAGTATTTTATTTACGTGTTTTCAATTGCTAATTGTTGTCACTCAAGTTAAATTTCCAAAAACAAAACAAAAAATCTATTTTAACTCACTAGGTTTAATTAATCACAAGGATCAAGTAGTGAAATCGTGTCCACGGATTGATACTCGGTTCTTATAAACTCTATATTACCACTCGATAGGTACACTTGCCTTTGTGTGTATAATCTAGTTTAGGTGAAAACCAATTTTAAACTTATATTTGTGTGAAAATCCTTATTAAAATAATATATAGTTCACGCACATCAAGTTTTTGGCGCCGTTGCCGGGGATACGGTTATTTCAAGAACAATCCGAGTTTTTGATTAAGCCATTTGTTCATATTTGTAAATACTTTTATTTGTCTTTATTTTTATTTTTATTTTATTCATGTTTAAAAAAAACGGTAGCTGAAGCGATTGCATGCGAGACCTCGGAGGATACGCAACACGAGGAGAACATGGCAGACCCAGAAGTGGAGAGGAACATGACGTACTACGCCAAACCGTCACTTTTCGGTTATGAGTCTAGTGTAACCCAACCTGGTTGCCTTAAAGTAATAGCACTTATGTTGGCCTTTAGATTAGTCTCAGTGTTACTTAGGAGACATCCTGGTTGCCTTTCGGACAATAGTTTTGCTATTTGTCCTAATTGCGTTTCAATGGATTGAAGGGTAGCTTTCTGCGTCTTGAACTCAGCTTCATGTAAACTAAATCTTTCCTTGTATTGCCTGTGACGAGAATCTGCTAGGAGGGCTTTACTCTCAGTAGTGGAAATTAGCTTAGTCACCGCGTCCTCCAGGCTCATCCCATTACCCATCTTGTTAGGTCCTTGAGATTGTTGACGAGGTTGAAAGTTTTAAGGTTGCCTTTGCTGAAACTGTTGTTGTTGTCCAAAACCATATTGTCCTTGGTTGTTGTCTTCCCAGCTAAAGTTTGGATGATTCCACCATCCAGGGTTGTAGGTGTTGCTACAAGGGTTGTTTTGAGGCCGATTTGTTCCGACAAAGTCAACTTGTTCGACATTGGCTGTGATGCTCTTCACTTCTTCCATTGTTTCTGGTGTTGCTTTGCCCTTACTAATTTGGTTTAGTCTTGTGGTCAGGGCGTCTACTTGAGCAGATAATGATGTGACAGCATCGACGGCGTGAACTCTTTGCCTTGTTCCTCTACTAGTCCGTGGGTTGTACCATTGATAGCTATCTCTTCAATTAGGTTATAAGCCTCCCGTGGCCTTTTGTTCCCAAAGATGCCACCCGCGGTAGCGTAAAGTGTCTGACGGGCTTGATTATGTAACTCATTGTAGAAAGATTATATTTGCAGCCAAACCTCTAACCCATGGTGAGGACATTTCCTTAGCATGTCCTTGAAGCGTTCCCACGCCTCATATAGTGATTCACCATCGTCTTGAGTAAAAGTGGTGATATCATTTCTTAACTTAGCAGTCTTGGCCGGTGGGAAATACTTCATTAAAAATTTCTGGGCGAGATCATCCCAAGTGGTGATTGACCCGGTAGGAAAAGAATTCAACCATGCCTTAGCTTGTTCCCTTAAGGAAAAAGGGAACATACGGAGTTGAATAGAGTCATTCGACACCCCATTTAGTTTAAAGGTATCACAAATCTCAAGGAAAATTGCGATATGGGCACTTGGATCCTCATCGGGTAATCCATTAAAAGTGCATGATGACTGGATCATGTGAATAACATGAGATTTGATCTCAAAGTTGTTGCGTCGATGGTTGGTCTTGTGATACTAGATCCCAACGCGTCCAGTGCGGTCTTGCAAATTCGGCGATAGTGCGGTTTTCTACGGCCATTTTTCTAGCATGGTTTACTCGAACTCGGCGGTAAAAGAATCTTTCAGGTTATCCTAAAGGTTGATATAAACCATTAGTAGAACTTTGGATCATACACTACCTGCATCAAAGCGTGAAAGAAAAATAGAAGGAAAATAAAAGGCTAATCTGTTAAGTCGAATTTTTCTTGAAATCACCGTGTCTCCGGCAACAGCGAAAAAACTTGATGTGAATGTTTTGATATAGTAAAAATATAAATAAATATATTTTTAGATTGATTTCACAAGATCAGGTTTTAAATTTATAAAATAATAATTACGTTAACCTAAAACACACACAATACGCAAGTGTACCTATCACAACATAATATAGTTAGGTAAGAACCAAGTATCGAACCAATGAACACGGTCGAGTTCCAATACTCAACTTTTGTTATCGTTTAGCCAGATTAATTAATGAGTAGGTTTTGTGTGCTTTTGAAGCAGAAAAGTAAATGACGGTAAAATAAATAACATAAAAGTAAAAATGTGTGTGAAGTGTGTAACAGAAATGTAACTAGCAGAATAGTAAATAGCAGAAAAGTAAATAAAGCGAAAATGATCAGATTACGAAATGTATTGCTTCAGGATTCGAATCAGCTTGGTACGTGATAATGTTAAGTTAACTAATTCAGTGGTATGACTACTACAAACGTGTGCCCTGGGTAACCGCTAGAGTCTCGTCCCCACTACATTTGATTTGCAAATTATATTCTTTAAAAAGTGGTAGTGCCACCCGTTAGGGACAACATTTACCCTCCACCCATCGAATGGTTATCTCCAGGTTGGTTTAAGACATCAGACTCAAAATGCTTTATATTAAAGTTAAATAGGTGATTATATTTTGCTCACCAAGAGGCGGTGTAACAATGAGACCAAGTATAAAGACGTATCGTTCCTAACATGAGTTCGCCAATTCTTGGTCGCATAATAATCTCGTATAAAGACGTACGATCTTAGGAGTATAGACCAAGTCTTGGCTTATCAATCTCTGCTTTTATAAAGACATACGAGTTTCAAAGGAAGTTTAATTAAAAAGAGTTTTACGGTCTTACTCTTTAAAATCAAGACACTCACAAATATAAAGACGGATTTAGAAAATAATAAAAGCCCATCAAAAGATGGTTTTTGAGAACGAATTAGTTAATGACATAAACATACCACTTCATTAATAGGTTAAACATTAAGATGCACCAAACATCATCTTCACCCTAGTAATACAAATAAGTTTTAGCCACGAATGGCCATAACGACTAGCGTAATGATGAGTTTCGTAGGCTCCCCTATTGTGAAACAAGGAGGAAGAGCCCCACTACTCTCTACTCTAACTAAGAGAATGCTCTATTCTTGAGTGTTATTTAGGTCTGGATTGGTGTGTGGAATAAAGAACTCAATCCTCCTATTTATAGGCCTCAAAATGTGCAATGCACGGTGAATCAAACAGGGTACAGAGGACACGGTACTGGGCCGTGGGGGAGTAGGAGGGCCAATGCACGGCCGTGCAATGTGCATCCCCCTGCTTTTCCCCAGTTTTGTCTTGTAGCTTCTTGTTGACTATTGTTGACCAATTTTGACTTCTTGGGGGTCAATGCTCCGGGAATGAACCTTCTACAAGCTTGAATTCTTAGTGTTTTTGATAGGATTTAGCTTGATTTGTATTTTCAACACCGAATAACCTGCAATTACCAAATATAAGTAATTTAAGCATAAATTGCAAGGTTATCATTCAATTAGTGCCATAATGTGAGATTATTATGTATGTTAAATATGTATAAATTATGACATATCATTAAGCTAATTAGTTAACCTCGTTGTACTTGAACAATAATCAGGCAATAATACAATCTATCAACAATTTGGCATGTTTCTTTTTATCTAAATTGTTATTCTAGCTCAACTTCATTATTGGTATTAGAGTGGTCGATTAGAGTACTTGTTACCAGAATTCACAAGATCACGAGAGAATTTCAGTGGTAAACAATTGACACGAGGAAAAAAAAAAGCTTTGAACGATCATGGAAAAACAACAGGGAAGATAGAGCAATCATTCACTCACATTAGATTGAAATTGGAAAATGTGGTGACAATCATAATTACACAGATTTATTGAGGTAGTTATTAGGAACAAGGTCAGAACGAACACGTTAATTAGGATATTACCAATCCTATTGGAATTCAAACACCAAACGATTACCAATCTTATCGAAAGCTTTCACAAAATAACATCAATTGTAATTCAACAGAGAATAAGAATCAAACACCAAACAATTACCAATCTTATTGAAAGCTAAACGATTACAAACAAACTCAAGATATTCAAGATTGAATCTGACAGAAATTGAAAGAAGCATATGAACAAGCTAACCTAACTAACTGATTAACCAACTGTTAATACCGATTACAAATAATACCACTGAGACCTCTAACTAGTGAAAATTGGCATGAATGACCCTCCAAGTTGATAATAACCATAATAGTCCCTGAACTATTTGAAACTTGTCACTAACTTCCAACAAACTCCACCTTAGTGAAAAGTCTTCAAATTAATAGCATCTCCTCTCAAGATATTCCCAAGAGCTTCAAACAATTCCGAAACTTTACTTCACCAAAGATTTTGTAAGCATATCGGCAGCATTGTCAAGAGTATTCACTACACACACTTTGACCCGTTTAGAGCTTATTACCTCTTTAATGAAATGCAACTAATGTGCTCTAAATTATACATATACTTCACATCACTTCCATCCCATTTATTGGCAATTTCATTGTACATTGTGTTAATTTGTCACTCATTTAGCTTATATTCAAGTTTTAGGGAAATCCAAGTCCAAAATGAAGAAACAAGCGAAAATACGACGAGAATACAAGAAATTGGCCAAGACAGAAGACCAAGCACGGGACGTGCCCCACCAGGCACGCCCCCGTGCTCACACCCAGCAGACAAGACAAATTCTCCAGCAGAAAAGACGAAACTACCCAGCCAAGCAAGGGTCGTGCCCCACCAAGCACAGGGTCGTGGTCAACTTCCTGTCGTACCCGAAGTATAGTTTTCGCCCAACCAGAGGAGGCACGGGGCCATGCCCCACCAGGCACGCCCCTGTGTCCAGTACATGCAGAGTGCGTACGCGACCAGGACAAAAAGCAGCTCGTCAGATGTCTCAGCACGGGGTCGTGCCTCACCTTTCTGACCCTATAAATAGAGCCATTTGGCTCTTGATTGAGGGTTGCCTTTGGAGAGAAAGTTCCACTTACACCAAAATCGTTGTAGCAACTATTGGAGGTCACTTGGAGGCCCAAGAAGAAGCATTCCACCCTCATCATCCCACTTGGAAGACACCATTTGCATACTTGAAGCTTTGGTTACATCTAAACCATGTCTTGCATGAATCTCTTTTGTGTTATGATTGTGTGTATGCTCATCATGAGCTAAACATCTTTTCAACCATCTTAGTGTGATAAAACTCTATTAATTATGTTGAACTCATGAATATGGCTAAATTATTATGTTAATGTAATGATAATTTTGTGTTAACCTTTAGGTGGCCTTGCATATCCAAATGTTTATAGAGCAAATTAAGGTTTATAAATGGTAAATCATATCGAGTTGGAAAACCTATGAGACAAACATTTATTTATAACCTTAACATCTTTTGTTAAAAATTTATAGCTAAGAATTAGGAATAATCTTTGAAACCTTAAGTGTGAAGAAAACATGAAGATATGCAACCCTTTGGTCAAGATTTGGAAAAACGACGAACAATGTTGTGTTATGTCTATTATAAAAATTATACTAATCCAAAGTTGATGATAACTCGCTCTTAAAACTTATATAACTTTGTTTTAGAATATCATAAGTCAAAAAGTTACACTCTTTTATCTAACTAAGCTAACCTTAAATGGATGACATGTAAATTACTCATGGAACCCCATCTTAATGGTTAGGGAATTATAATATTTAATTAGATTTGGGTTCTATCACTTCAAATAACATTAACATAATAGCAAACTGTATCCATATGAAAAGAGGTCAACATACATTAATGAGTGGATTCTAAACTAAGATGGTTGTCTTTTAAAATTATTGCTTTTACTCAATTTACATTGTTGGAACATGTTTTGTGACAACAAGCCTTGTAATAGATTAGTTTTTACGTTTAGAGTTTTGTATGTTTTGTAATTGTAATTAGTTAAGTTTGCACAGGATGGAGATTTTCGGAAGTTTCTGTGTTCTTGAGAAGTTAGCGACTTTTTGGACTGAATTTTGAGTGATTTCTTCATTTTTGGTGTTGTTTTACCAAAATTGATCCGTTAGAAGTGTTCTAATTCAGTATTTGAAAAATTCTACGGAAGGAATTTCTCTAATTCATTCTAAATCAAGATTTATGGAAATTTTCAGACCTGTTCGTGCGTTTGGGTGTTAGAACAATCTTCCTTGTTCTTCAGCTGATACGGGCGAACTTGTCTATTCTGTTACGGGCGAACATGTCAAGTGAACTTATTAAGTTCGCTGGATTCCAGTTAGGCGAACTTAGTAGGCGAATTTGTTAAGTTCGCGTCATACAGAAAGTTGTAAAATTTTTCTAAGTGTTGAAGTGTGTTCAAGGATGTCGTCTACTTCTAATCAAGTGAACAATATGCCTCATTTACTGAATCATGACAATGAGATTGGAACTCCAACCAAGCCACCGAGGCTTATGAATCTCAAAGATTATTCTAATTGGAAAAGTCGATTTGAGAATTATGTTAATATCAATGACACGAGTTTGTGGATTCCTATTAGTGAGGGTTATAAGCATCCTGTTCATCGTCATATGGGTGTGTCGGATACATCAAAACCATTTTTAGCTCTTAATGATGATGAAAAGAAGTTGTATGATCGTGAAAAGAAAGCTTTTGCAGCTTTATCCATGTGTTTACCTCTTGAAATCTACCATACTTTCAAGAAGTTTAAGACTTCTCGTGAACTTTGGGAAGGTTTGGCTAAAAGATGTGAAGGTAGCACTGATATTAAGAAGAGCAGAAAAGAAGTGTTAAATAATCAGTTTAGTGTGTTTAAACACTTTTATGGTGAATCAGTGGATGAACTCATGTCAAGATATTATCATCTTCTAAGTGAAATGGTCAACAATGACATCACCTACAAAAACAAGAAGATTCTTGAAAAGTTCTTGGATGTTTTACCAACACATTTTGAGATGTACACCATAGTGATCAAAGAACAATCTAGATTTGATGATCTTAGTCTTGAAGATTTGATGGGAAAGATTCAATCATATGATCTACATAAACAAAAGAAAGACAGTTTATCAAGATCCAAGCATTTATTTTGGGAAAGGTACATCATCAGCAAAATCTGGTGGAGTTGCTTTATTTTCGGGAGAGTCGTCTGATGTTCCTAAAGACAATTCTTGTCAAGAAAATACATGTTTGTTGCTTCAAACTCTGGATGTTCAACTCATAGAAAGAATGAAGGTCATTCATGTTCTACTAAAGTGTCTCCATCTGCAGCTAATGATATGATGGCAATAATTGCATCTTTTTTAACCTCTTATGAAAATTTTATTGGTGGTAAGATCACTGATCCTTATATGATTGAGGAGGATTTTAAACAGCTGGATAAAGATACTCTGGAAGAAATGAATATTCAGTGGAACATGGCATTGTGGTTGAGACAAGGAAAAGATCACTTGAAGAGAACTGGAAAGAAGTTCATTGGGGCATCAAGAAAAACCAAGATGGGAATGGATAAGTCTAAGGTAAAGTGTTATAATTGTCAGGAGTTTGGTCATTTTGATCGAGAATGTACTAAACCAAGAAATCAAAATCAAGGACCTTCAAACTCTAAAGGCAATCAAAACAAGCTTTTCTGGCTGAAGTTCATCATGAAGATGGAATTGAAAGTGGTTCTTCTGATAGTGACTCTACAAATTCTGGGAGTGTACATGAAAGTGAAGAGTTAGTGCCCCAGATGAGTGAACCAAAGTTTTCAAATGAAGATTTACTGAATGATGGAGCTGCTGGAAAGGTTACAGAAAAGATTGCAGAGATGTTAGCTGAAGGATATTCATTCATGGACGATTCTAAGCAGGTAAAACAGGTTGATACTTGTTCAAATGCATTGATTTTGAATTCAAAATTACGAGATTGTGTGATGATAACACGAATCTCATCTGTGATATGAAAGCAATGTACACATCGAACCAAACTTTGAAGGATAATGAAACAGTTTTGAAAACTAAAATTGAATCTCTAAAAGATGATATTAAAGTTTTGCAAACCAAAGTAAATGAACAGGCATTTCTTCTCGATATGTCATACTCTGAGTATGAAAAGAAAATTAATGAACTTGATGTGTCATAGACAGAGGTAACAAAATTGTTACGCAAGCTTGAGTGTTATAAGAATTCCAGTTTCTTGTTGGAATATTATAATGATAAAGCTTCGGGTGAAAAGGTTATTGGTGGGGTTGGTTCTTGTCCTTCTTTTGATGATACAAAAATTGGGGGTGGTGTTGGTTATTGTCCACGGTTTAATGCAAATTATACACCATGTTTGATTGAAGAAGTTTTGGTTAAAGATCTGAAACCAAAAACGATTTTGAACATCAATCCTGTTACTGGTAATGACATGGTATATGATGATTCAACTGATGATGATGTGTTTGATTCAGAGAAAGTTGAAGGTATAGTGAAAGATTGTAAGTATGTGGAACCAGTTGTGATGAAAACAGTGACAAGAGACAGGTGCATTCTAACTGAACCAGATGATGTGAGTGAACAACCAAAACCTAAATCTACTTTTAAACCAGTTAAACCATTTGTAAGTGGTGGTTTTGATTCACAAGAGATAAACAAGATTGAGAATATCTCAGCTCTTGATTTTTGTAAAAAGAAACTTGAAGAGGAAACTCATAAGGTTGTTCATTCTTCAAACACTATTTCTCAGTGTTCATCATCTACTTCATTCAAGGTTCAGAAAGAAAAGTATGTTCGTGTCTATAAGGAAAAACGTGCTTGTTTTCATTGTGGTGATGTTGGTCATATCTTGAAAGATTGCCCAAATAAGAACTTGGGGAAGCATCTGGAGAATCCAAAGTTCGCACGCCCTTTTGTAAAGAGGCCAGGTGTTCAAACTGCTTATGATACAGTGAAAGTTGTGAAGAAGGTTGAGTCAATTGGTGAGTCTACCCAACCAAATGAAAAATTGTCTAGACCACAAAGACGTCGACGAAATAAACGGTTGAGAAAACTTCTCGAACAACCAGTGGTAAATGAAAAGGTTGGGGTGTTGAGAGAGACATACAAGGTTCAGGTTACATCAAAGTGGAAACCTAAATCCACTGTTTCTGTTTCAGGGAAACAATCTCCTAAAATTCAGGAGAAATTTAATTGTGTTTTGAAGGAAATTGTTTATTTTGATGAATCAGGCCGACCCAAGACCACTATGGCTTGGGTATCTATTACTAACTAATTATTTCTCTTTGTGTAAGGAGGACTGTTGGCAACCATTGGTATGTTGACAGTGGATGCTCTCGGCACATGACGGAAAATCTTAATTTATTAGAAAATGTGAAAGAAATTCAGGGAGGATACGTTGCTTTTGAGGGCAAGAAAGGAGGAAATATTTCTGGCCAAGGAATTGTGTCGAATGAGAGATTGAGATTTGAGAAAGTCAACTATGTTGAGCAGTTAGAACATAATCTCTTATCTGTTTCGCAAGTCTGTGATAAAGATTTCTCATTTCATTTTAATAAGTCAGAATGTTTGGTTCTAAAGACAGGATTTGTGATACCTGAAGATTGGATACTTATGCGAGCTCCTCAAAAGAATGATACATATATGCTTGACATGAGCACAACAATGACAACGTCGTCTGTTCCAACTTGTCTTCTTTTGAATGCTTCCGAGTCCGATTCAACTTTGTGGCACCGGAAAATGACTCATATAAATTTAAAAAAAATGAACTATCTCGTCAAAAATGGGTTGATTTCTGGTGTCCCAGTTATGAGATTTCATGTGAATGAAGATTGTATTCCATGCAAGAAAGGGAAGTAGCATAGGATGTCTCATCCTTCAAAGTTGACCAATTCAATTGTGACTCCTTTAGAGTTGTTGCATATGGATTTGTTCGGACCTATTTGTGTCAAGAGTGAAGGCGGCAAATCTTATTGTTTGGTTGTGACTGATGATTACTCGAGTTTTTCTTGGGTCAAATTTCTTGCTTCTAAGGATGAAACAGTTGAAAATCTTATGTTCCTAATTGTAGGACATGAGAAATTGTTCAACTTGCAAGTCAGGAGAATTCGGAGTGACAACGGCACAGAATTCAAGAATGGGAATTTGGGTTTATTCTGTTTGAAGAAGAGTATTTATAATGAATTTAGTGCTCCTTATGTTCCTCAACAGAATGGTGTTGCTGAACGAAAGAATCGAACTCTTATTGAGACGGCTCGTACTATGTTATCTGATTCAAAATTGCCGGTTACTTTTTGGGCAGAGGCAGCAAATACAGCTTGTCATGTTCTCAATAGGGTTTTGACCATGAAGAAACACAACAAAACTTGTTATGAATTGTTGAACAATCGAAAACCTAATCTGGCGTATCTTTTGCCCTTTAGGAATCCATGTACCTTGTTAAAGACTCGCGATGTTCCTACTAAATTCAGCTTGAAGGCGATTGAGGGAATTTTCTTAGGATATGTTGCAAATTCTCAAAATAAGAGAGTTTTGAACAAAGAATCACGTCAATTTGAAGAATGGTTTCAGATTGACTGTGATAATCGTTCTGTTCCTCAGGATGCAAAAGGTCCCTCTTGGGCATTTGATTATGATGCATTATTCAGATCTTTCAATGTTACTCCTGCAATTTCTACTGTTGAAGCTGAAATACTCTATCAGTCCTACTGCAATGATGATTCAACTGTCGATCCTCGTTTGGTTATTCCGATTGTGGATACTCCTTCAGTTGATCCGAATGTAGCTTCAACTTCGGGTACAACACAACATGATGACTTTGACGATGATGAAGTTGTGTTTCAGGAGTCTTCAAATGATATCCAGAACATAGTTGATGATTCATCAACATCAGGTGAGGGGGAGTTGCCTTCAAATCTTGATGCTGTTATTCAAGCTTCAGATATTCCTCAATCTCGTGTGCATAAGAATCATCCAACTGAAAATATAATTGGTGATTTGAATGCCGGTGTTCAAATGAGGCATCGTACACTTGCAGAAAATTCATGTTTGTATGCTCAGATTGTGGATACATGTATCTTGGAGATGTGCTTACATGCTTGCTTTATTTCTCAAACAGAACCTAAGAATGTGGTTGAGGCATTGGATGATGGTTGTTGGATTGAGGCCATGCAAGAAGAATTGTTTGATAAATTACATGTTTGGGATTTGGTTGACTTACCCAAGGGTTCAAGATCTATTGGCACAAAGTGGGTATTCAAATGCAAATGTGATGATCGTGGTGTTGTGGTACGTAATAAAGCGAGACTTGTTGTCCAATGTTTTAATCAGCAAGAAGGCGTTGATTACACCGAAGTTTACGCTCCAGTTGCGAGGATTGAGGCAATTCGTTTGTTTCTTGCTTATGCTTCTTTCAAGGGTTTCAAAGTTTTTCAATTGGACGCCAAGAGTGTTTTTCTGTATGGAAAGGTAAAGGAAGAAGTATATGTGAAACAGCCGCCTCGTTTTGAAGATCCCAAGTTTCCTGAAAAGGTGTTTAAATTGGATAAAGCGTTATATGGTCTTCATCATGCTCCTCGTGCTTGGTACGAAACTTTTTCGGTGCATTTACTTGAGAATGGATTTGAGCATGGTCAAATTGATTCTACCCTTTTCATCAGAAAAGCATGGGGAGATTTATTACTTGTTCAATTCTATGTTGATGACATAATCTTTGGATCGACGAATGTTGATATGTGTAAAGACTTTGAAAGTGTGATGAAGTTGAAATTCGAGATGAGCAGCATGGGAGAATTATCATTCTTTTTGGGTCTTTAGGTTGATCAAAAGGAAGATGGTTTTTATATTCATCAAACAAAGTATGTTGCTGATATTCTCAAGAAGTTTGATATGGAAAATGCTTCAGCTTTCAACACTCAAATTCCAGTTAATCACAAACTAGATTCTAACCTGAAAGGGAAAGAGGTGGATTGTCGACTATACAGAGGAATGATCGGGTCTTTAATGTATCTGTCAGCGTCACGTCCAGATATTATGTTTGCAGTATGCTTGTGTTCGAGATTTCAGTCTAAGCCGAAGGAATCTCATTTGATTGTTGTAAAGCGGATTTTTATATACCTAAAGGGTAAACCAAGGTTGGGATTATGGTATCCAATTAATTCTGACTTTGAGTTTAAAGCTTTTACAGATTCAGATTATGGAGGTTGCGGTCTGGACAGAAAATCAACATCTGGTGGTTGTCAACTTCTAGGGAATAGACTTGTATCCTGGCAATGCAAAAAAGCAAACCTCAGTTGCAATTTCAACATGTGAGGCAGAATATATTGCAGCAGCCAGTTGTTGTTCCCAAATCCTATGGATTCAACAGGAGTTGAGGGATTATGATTTGAACTTTACAGGGACACCAATGATGGTTGACAACACAGCCACTATGTCAATCACAACAAATCCTGTGAAACATTCAAAGACAAAGCACATAGAGATTCAACATCATTTCATTCGTGATTGTGCAGAAAAGAAGCTGATTGAGTTGCTGAAAGTTCATACGGATGACAATTATGCTGATTTATTTACCAAAGCATTCGATCGAACACGGTTTGAATTTCTTACTCAAATGATTGGTATGCTTAATCCAACGTGACAAAGGTTTTTCAAAATGTTTTTCATGGAAGTTTTTCTTTTAGTTTTATAGATTATTTAAAAGTAAATACTTTTATGCTTTATTTTTAGCTAGTTTACTTGCTTTCTGAAAAACTCAAACAAATTTGAAAGAGATAAAATTGGCACTGCTTGAAGTTAGAGAAGAAATTATAGTACATCAGTAGGTGATCACATACTCATGACCATAGATTGACTACCTGGTGTCTGTATTTGTGTGTGTGCTTATATGAGTTGATCTAAACTTCTTAGTTTGAATAAACAGGAAATGATAGCTTCATGACTGTCTGACATTGCTATATTTAAATTTTAATTTGAATATTTGCATGAAATTTGAATTGTCAGTAGACTAGAAGCGTTTTTAGTCCATTAGTAGTGTGAAAACATAATGGTCTATGTCACAATTGTGATTTGAACCCATGGTATGTTGGGTGTGTGTGTTAAAAGATCATTATCAGATAAAGAATATGAGACTTTAAGTATTTCATGAGACCTGTATCTGACTATATTGATTAGCACAATGTTTCAGTTCACTTTACTGCCCATGTCCTGAAAAACATGCAATGTGAAGTTGGGCTATGATATGTTTCTAACAACTTATTGGAACATATACTCACCCTTGGATCAATTATCTTGATTCCATTGAATATATCCAGATAACAGTTGGATCACATTACTCTGTATCATTGAGTCAATCGATTCTTTGAACATTCTTCTATTACTACGAATCATGATATTTCATCCAAAACCAAGCTATATGAATCATTCGATTATGAATCATTCTGATTCAATATATCATTCGGGATATGTTTCTTTTATGTGCTAATTAAGATAGTCTCATCCTGGAGATTGATCTAAACTTTGCATAAGTCTCAATATGTCTTGAAGATAGTGCAATTTTATATTTCTGTTGGCATATTTGTGGGGTACACATTGTTTTCATATAAATGGTACTAACTCATAAGAACGTGGGATAAAAACGCTTATAGTTTCAAATCTTATAATGCTGACAACCTGAATTGACATGTAGTATATTGCAAATTCGGTATGAATAAGTTAGCATGTCATGATCTGATCCTGTTTACTTTGAAGTTTATCACGTATCATTTCATGAATTTCTGGGAAATATGAAAATATGATATGGAAAAGAAATTTCAAACGATTTAATAGTGTCTGAAAATATGATATATTAGATCTGGGAAATTGTTTACTGAGCCAAGTATGTGTAAATATGCAGAATGTCATAGGTCAACCCTTAGATCTGCTAGGGATTTTTATTCAGAATGGGTATATGATACATCACAGATACTGATATGATCTTCTTACTCGTAGTGTTCGACCAAAAATATATGATTCTGTATATACAGAGAAAAACCAAAAAGATTTTATTTTTAGATGTTTCTAGATTTACTGCTTTAATTCTTTAAGAAAAAGTTCAAAAAGATTTTAGTGTGTTTTAGCATAAATTTTTGAAAAATTCAAAAATACGTTCTTTACTTGTTCATTTAGTTGTATAAAAAAAATTCAAAAAAAAATTGTTTTTATCTTCCATGAAAAATTCTTATAATTTTGGATTAAGTTGTGTACATGTTGCAAGATGGTCGGTTTGTCGGAAAGAAGTTGAAAAATGAAAAAATTCAAATTTTTGGGTAAGTGTGAAATAGGCGAACTTGGTATGTTCGCTCGATAAGTTCGCTTGGTATGTTCTCATGACATGTTTGCCTGAGGGGCGAACTTGTTAAGTTCGCTTAAATCTAGCGAACTTAATCTGAGGGGTATATATAGAATCATGCGAACTTGACCAGTCTTCTACCTTTTTGACTCTTGCGAACTTGTCAGACGAATTTATCACTTAGATCATTTTTGTGTCTGATTTCGATTGACAGAGTGAGAGGGTAGTTAATTGTTCTTGTTTCTTGATCGAAATTGGTTTGCGATTCCAACCAAGGTAAATTCATTGTATTTCATCCATTGAATTGTTCAAACATCGGGTATCATCGCATCAGTCGTCTTCTTGTATTCATCAGTGTTTTGTGGTTTACATCTGAAATTGACTGTTTTTTTGCATTAATAGAGTGTTGGCGAGTGATTGTAGATGCTTGTTTGTGGTTTTAAACATCAAAATCTTGACATTTAAATTCTATGATTGTTCGACTGTTTGAGAGAACTTGCTCAGGAGAACTTAACAAGTTCGCCTCTTGTAACTCTAAGCGAACTTGTTAAGTTCGCCTAGGGGGTCCGTAGTGAAAAGACTTAGCAGTTTTTCAATTTTTTTCAAAGTTACATTTTTTTTGTTTTTATTTTGTTTCTTTTTATCTTTGTTATTTTGAAAAATTGTCAATGTCTAATCATGTCTTTTGAGCAGGTCATGGATCGTCGTGTTGAATACAAACACAATCAGGTGGCGTTACTTGATCCTTAACCGGCTGAAGCGGCAAATTATCAGGTTATAATCACTTTCTTAAATCGGTCAAGAATACATGATGCTTTTTCTGCTAATCCTCATATTAGTTTACTTTATATTCAACAATTTTGGGAGACAGCTCATCAGGATACATATGTTGATCCACACGTGATTAGGGCCACAGTAAACAATCAGGAGATTGTTGTATCAGTTCAAGATATTCGTGTTGCGTTGAACTTAGGAGGAGTGAATGACGACCCTATTAATATACCGAATACTATGATCATGGGTTGTTTTCAACGGATGGGTTATAGAGGAAGGCCGAATGATTCACAAGCCCGCAAAGGAGGTCTGGTTGGTCAATGGCGGTACTTCATGCATGTGATAATCTAGTGTCTCTCTCCTAGAAAAGCTGGCACAGATGGGTTGAAAACATCGTAATAAGCTGCTATGGTGGCTTTGACATTGAATATACCATTCAACTTTGCTCTTTACTTCTATAGGGAATTGGTGATGCAGATTACACCACCTAAGGGTCAGGGTTTCTTAATGTACCCTCGATTCTTGCAGGTTATCCAGAATCATTTGATCCCTAATTTGCCACCAGTAAATCCCCGATTGAATTTAACTCCAATGACAAAGCGGATCTTTACTCATTGTATAAATGTTAAACAGCAAAATCCTGCTTTAATTCTAGTGGCTACACCATTTTTGGGCACATAATTAATCCTGCTTATGTTGCACCGCCAAACAATAACTGGATACATGATGATCCTGCTTTGGAATTACCTCCATTTGACAATCAAGATGCGGAGGTAGAGGATGAGGAAGGTGGTGATGATAATGAAATTACTGACAGTGATGATGGTGATGATGGTGATGCTGGTGATGATGGTGATGATAATGATGATGCTCATGCTACTGATGATGTAACTGTACATGTTGATAATGAATCTCATGTTGATGATGTCGCGATTGAAGAGACTAGCACCAGTTCATCTGGATCTGGTAGCTCTGATGAAAATGATGATAGTTCTCAGGATTTTGGCTCTGATCATTATGATCAGTTAGCTAAACTTCCTCAAGTTACTAGAAATATATATGATAATCGTCAGAAGTCTCTAGGTAAGAAGAAGGTGACTTTACCAAAACGCAAGTCTGTTAGGGGTCCTCCTCCCAATACAGTACTTGGTAAAAGGTAATTACAAGATGAAACATCTAGTTCGAAGGATGATGAAGCTCATATAGTCAAAGGTCCTAAATTGATGGCTTCGGCTATTAATGCTGCTCAATCTGCAATGGATAGAGAGTTTGTTGATTCTTTGATCATAACTCCTGATCATTCACAATCTCCTAGTACTCAGGTGATCCCTACTTTATATAATTCACAAGATGAGGCTGGTCCATCTACAAGAGATGTTAGTGATGAACGCATACAAGCCTTGGAAACACAGGTTTCAGGCTTACAATCTCATGTAGATGATTTGCTTGCTAGAGAAACCCAACATGCTCAGACTATTCTTGATCAAAACAAGGTTCTTGCAGAGATACAGATGCTTGTTACTCAATTGGTTGAGCGTCTTGACGCACAGGGGGAGAAGGCTAAGAATGATAAAACTACTTATCACAATATTGGTATTCAAAAGAATCCAGATGATGGTGATGAACCAAGTGATGGTGATGGTTTAGGTGAGCGTCAACACGCTGCATCTAATCCTTCATTAACTCAGGGGGAGTCGAAGGTTATTGTGGAAGCCAATAAGATGACTAGTGGTGACAATGAAGCTAATGATGATGACATGTTAGATAATTCTTTGTTCTTTGAAGATTCTGATATGGATGAAGATGACAAAATTGAATGCTTGATAGATTTGGATAATCTTTCTAATGATGATGATACAGAAGAGGAAGGATTAGAGGAAGGAGAGATTGTTGAAGTAGAGCCGGAGTGTGATAATAAGAAAGTTGTTTACGAAGAATGTGAAGGCTTAATTGATACAGATGTGTTTGAAGATGATGTAATTCCTAAAAGGTTTTCAGAAGGAGTTGTAGAATCTGATGCATCTGATCCTGATCTAGAATAACAAAACTCTAACTCTGCTGAAAGTTTGTCTAAAGATACAGAAATGTATAAGAATACTGGAATGACTAAGGCACAATGGGTGGAAATGGTGAAAAGCTGGGGAGATAACTTACCAGTTGCTCTAGTGGCACCAGCGCAAAAGCAGAGATATGTAAACAAAGACAAATGCTCTGGAAGAATAATAAGTTGGTTTTATGAAGCTGAGTTCAAGTTATTTGCTTTGAAGAGAACAGATGGAGTTCAGTATTTGAAGCCAAGGTTTAAATACTTTAACTCTTTACCGGGATGTGAAGTCAATGGGTTATCAACAAAGCCCTTGATTAACAGATCGAATAATGGAATAGCTGACTCGATTGCTAACTTGATAAGAATGGAAGGAGGTTCTGGAAAGTATGAGAGACTGAAACCTCAACTTGGAAGAAGAATAAAAGAAGTAGATCCTGTTACTCAAAAGGTCACATGGAGATACAAGTTTAAACCTGTGAGATCAGTACCAAAGATTCCATTGAAACTGATTGCTTATGATTGTCTACATGATCTTAAATGGTGGTACGTTGATGGATGTACGGGAGAAGTTGTGATAGAAGACTTGAATGTCAAGGTTATAGTGAGATTCTTTGATGCTATGAACCTTGTTAATTTTTCAAGGTCTGATCAAAAGATGCTAAAGCGTAGAGAGATCATGTATACTGATGAAAGCAAAGAGCAGACATTACAGTATAAGAAGATGTTGGATGTGTGTCTGAAACACAGGATATGTGCAGGGAGCTCGTTGCCAAAGAATTGGAAGAACAAGACTTGAAGATAAAGACCAAGCTGTTGTTAAGGGGGAGTCTGTTGGAACATGTTTTGTGACAACAAGCCTTGTAATAGATTAGTCTTTATGTTTAGAGTTTTGTATGTTTTGTAATTGTAATTAGTTAAGTTTGCACATGCAAACTTAATATGTTCGGCTGGTATAGTTGAGGCGAACTTGACAAGTTCGCCTGAACTAAAGGTGGCGAACTTATTAAGTTCGCCTGTTTCAGTATGTGTTGTTTATAAATAGTTCAAGAGTTGTTCTCATTTGTAACTTATGCATTGTAACTAGAACTACTATGTGTTTACTGTTTGATTGATAATATAAGAAGCTTTTTATGAAATCGTGTCTTGTGTGATTGTATTGCGTTCGTGACTATTCGAGACATATGTATACGTAAGGATTCCGCACTTCGTGTACGTATTATGTGTTTTATAGCAGAGATCGATCGGTAGACCCGCTGGGACTTACATACATCTTTTTCAGGAAATACAAATGATAATGCTCATTTTACCAAGAAAACAATCTAATCACTTGTTCACTAGTCACTTAAACTAATTAAAAATCTGGGTTGAGAAATTAATTGTGTCCATGGATTGACATCCGGTTCTTATCAAAACTATATTACCACTTGACAGGTGCACTTGCCTTTGTATGTGTATTGTAGTCTAGGTGAAAACCATCTTTTAAAACCGACATTTGTGTGAAAAATCTTTATTAAAAATATATACACTTCACTCACATCAAGTTTTTGGCGCCGTTGTCGAGGACACGGTTTCAACAATTAACCCAAATTTTTAATCCGTAAATACTAGTAAATATTTTTTTTTAATTCTTAGTTAGTCTGTTCTTTCTTTTTCTACAACAATTATTGTTAGGTAATGAATGTCCACCACACCTGATCCCAATATCGTCACACCCTTTTCGGAACCCGAACGACATTTCCTTCATCGGTTACGGGAACGAACACGAACTGTAGCTGAGACGATAGCAGGAGAAACTTGGGAGGACGCTCAATCATACGAAAACATGGCAGACACAGAAGAGAGGAATATGACGTATTACGCCAAACCGTCCCTTGACGGTTACAAATCCAGCGTTACCCAATCAGGGGTTGCAGCCAACAACTTCGAAATAAAATCTAGTATCATTCATTTAGTAGAAAACTCTGCTCAATTTAACGATCTACCTGATGAAGATCATAATGCACACATTGCTCGTTTCTTACGAATCTGTTCTACTTTCAAAATTCATAACTGTTCCGATGATGCCGTTAGACTTAGGCTCTTTCCGTTTTCACTCTGTGGCCGCGCCATGGAATGGTTAGATGCATTACCACCTGGAACCATCACAACTTGGGCTGAAATAGCCGAACAATTATTGTTAAACTATGTTTCGCCCGACAAAACTGCTAAGTTAAGATCAAGTATCACAGGCTTCCGTCAAGACGACGATGAATCACTGCATGCAGCATGGGAAAGATATAAGACCCTTCTAATAAGATGACCACATCACGGTCTAGATCTTTGGTTACAATGTCATAAATTTTACGATGCAATCAGTGGAGCACACAAGCAAGCTGTCGATCAATGTGCTGCAGGAGACTTTGGAGGAGCAACCCCAACCGAGGAATTCCAAGCATTGGAAAAAGCCGCCATGAAAAGCTTTGCATACAATCCTCTAAGAGCCAGACCCACCCAAAAGGGTATGCATCACGTTGATTCCGACACAATTGTCACAGCACAATTAGAAGCACTGACCAAAAAATTCGAACAAATGCAAACCGAGTTTAAAAAAGTGCAAGTTCGATGCCATACATGTGGAAAGCAGCATAAAACTAGCGAGTGTCAACAAGTAATGGTGGTAGAAGAAGTCGATTATGTTGGAGGACAAAACAATTCCTACGAAAATAATTATAACTCCAACTAGAGAAACAACTCTAACTTCAGAGAAGGAGGGAACAATCAGCAACATCCAGGGTTCAATCGAAGACCGCCTTTTCAGCAACAAAATGCACCTTTTCCACCCAAACAACCATACCAATGACAAAACAATAGCAATCAAAGCAATGGAGAGACCAACGTCGAGAACCTTTTGCAGCAACTTCTAGCCAGCACGCAAACTTCTAACAAATTGATTGAAGATCGCTTTCAAAAGCATGAAGTTGAGATGTCCCGCCCCTTCCGTATCCGGGACGCATGAGAAAGGAGAAACTAGAAAAGGAATACGGGAAGTTCCTAGGACTATTCAAGCAACTTCACATCAATCTGTCTTTCATTGAGGCTCTTGCTCAAATGCCAAATTACGCAAAATTACTTAAGGGCGTATTGACAAACAAAAAGAAGCTTGAAGAGCTATCCCATGTCATACTCAATGAAGAATGCTCAGCGGTCCTTCAAAACAAACTTCCCACAAAGATGACTGATCCTGTTAGTTTTACCATTCTGTGTCTAATAGGAGATCTCTCAGTCAACAAAGCCTTGGCCGATCTTGGCGCAAGAATCAATCTAATGCCATACGCAGTCTTTGAAAAGTTGGAATTGGGAGAACCCAAACCAACCCGTATGAGCATCCAGTTGGCTGATCGTTCGGTAAAATACCCTCGAGGCATAGTCAAAAATATGTGGGTGAAAATCGATAAGTTCGTCTTTCCTGTTGATTTCGTTATCTTGGACATGGATGAGGACAAGAACGTCCCCCTCATTCTGGGATGACCCTTTTTGGCTACTGACAAGGCCCTCATTGAAGTTTGCACAGGAAAACTCACCTTAAGGGTAGATAGTGACGAAATCACTTTCGTTATCGGACGATCTATGAAGCATCCACAGCATCATGATGATTCTCTGTACTTCATTGACGTATGCGACTCTATCATTAGCTGTCATATTCGAGAAACATGAGAAGAGGAGGCCTGCGACACTCAGATAATTGAAGAATGTGTATACAAAGACTACACTCAAGAAGGGGTCCTGCAAGTGGAAGGGTTAGAGGAGATTGACACCCACATGAACCAACCATGCAAGGACATTGACCGAGATTTAGAACCAAGGGCAAAACCATCCTTGGAAGAACCACCAGATCTGGAGTTAAAAGAACTGCCATCGCATATGGAGTATGCATTCTTAGAAGAGCAATCCCGATTGCCCGTGATAATCTCTTCTGGGTTAACAATTGAGGAGAGATCCAAACTCCTTAAAGTCCTCAAAGAACAAAAAAAGGCTATAGCCTAGAAGATCATGGATATAAAAGGGATCAATCCATCATTTTGCACTCATAAGATTCTGATGGAAAGCGAATATAAGCCAGTTGTTCAACATCAAAGGAGATTGGTAAAGAAGGAAGTCATAAAATTACTAGATGCAGGGCTCATTTATCCTATTTCTGATTCACCTTGGGTAAGCCCTGTGCAAGTTGTACCTAGAAGGGAGGAATGACAGTATTCCCACTTGAACCGTAACTGGATGGAGGGTCTATATTGACTATCGGAAGTTAAACGACGCTTCCAGAAAAGACCACTTTCCACTTTCATTCATTGATCAAATGTTGGAAAGACTTTTCGACATAATGTACTACTGCTTCTTATATGGTTTTTCTGGGTACTTCAAAATTCCCATAGCCCCGGAAGATCAAGAAAAGACAACATTCACTTATCCGTACGGAACATTTGCCTACCGACGCATGCCTTTCGGCTTATGTAATGCACTAGCAACATTTCAACGGTGTATGGTAGCCATCTTTCATGACATGATCGAAGATTCGATGGAAGTGTTCATGGACGATTTCTCAATCTTTGGCGACTCTTTTGAGCGTTGTCTCAGTAATTTGGAGAAAATGTTAACAAGATGCGAAGACGCCAACCTTGTCCTCAATTGGGAGAAATGTCATTTCATGGTGACAGAAGGAATTGTATTAGGGCACAAAATCTCAAAAGCAGGATTAGAAGTTGATCGGTCTAAGATAGATACCATTTCGAAACTTCCACCGCCCACTTCTGTTAAATCCATTAGAAGCTTCCTAGGGCATGCCGGTTTCTACCATCGGTTCATTAAAGACTTTTAAAAAATTGCACGTCCCATGACCCAACTTCTAGAAAAAGATGTCACCTTCGTATTCTAGGACGAATGCCTAAAGGCTTTTAAACTTCTCAAAGAAAAGCTCATCAATGCTCCGATCATGGCTGCTCCTGACTGGGCTTTACCATTTAAGCTAATGTGCGATGCAAGTGATTTTGCCGTAGGAGCCGTCCTAGGACAGCGGAAGGATAAGCATTTCCACCAAATTTACTATGCAAGTAAAACGTTGAATGATGCTCAAGAAAACTACACCACCGCTGAAAAAGAACTCTTGGCGGTAGTTTTTGCATTCGATAAGTTCCGCTCATATCTTGTTCTCTCAAAAACCATTGTCTATACGGATCATGCAGCACTGCGTTATTTGTTCAGCAAACAAGACGCTAATCCAAGACTGATCCGGTGGATACTCCTGTTACAAGAATTTGATATCGAAATTTACGACAAAAGAGGAGCTGAGAACGTCGCAGTTGATCATCTCTCACTTCTTGAATGTCCAACCTCTGCCGAAAACATGAAATTGGATATCAATGATAACTTCCTGCATGAATTTTTAATGAGCATAGACACAATTTGCGAGGAACATCCATGGTTCACGGATTTTGCAAACTATCTCGCCTGCGGAGTTATTGTGAAGGGTTTGACGTACCAACAAAAGAGGAAATTCCTCGCAGATGTCAAACACTGCTTCTGGGAGGATCCATATTTGTTCAGGGTCGGAGCAGACCAACTCGTCCGACGATGTGTATTCGGAGATGAAACGCAGCAAGTTCTCAAACACTGCCATGAAGGCCCTACTGGAGGACATCATGGGGTCACTCTTACTGCTAAGAAAGTGTTTGATTCAGGATTTTTCTGGCCCACAATCTTTAAAGACGCTTACACTATGGTACGATCATGCGACGCCTGTCAAAGAGCCAGCAATATCTCGTTAAGGAACGAGATGCCACAAAGACCCATTCAGGTCTGTGAAATTTTTGACGTATAGGGAATCGATTTCATGGGACCATTTCCTGTCTCCTTTAGAAACTGCTGCATACTAGTAGCAGTCGAATACGTCTCAAAATGGGCTGAAGCTCAAGCGCTCCCCACTAATGATGCTAGGACGGTAGTCAAATTCTTGAAAACACTACTCGCGCGATTCGGCGCACCAAAGGCACTCATCAGTGATAGGGGAACGCATTTCTGCAACACTCAATTGGAAAAAGCCTTGTCTCGCTACGATGTACATCATCAGTTTGCTACACCTTATCATCCACAAACTAGCGGACAAGTAGAGGTGACAAATCGAGGCATCAAAAGAATTCTTGAAAAAACAGTCAGACACAACAGAAAGGATTGGTCCGAGAAACTCGATGATGCACTATAGGCTTTTTGCACAGCCTATAAGACACCCATTGGGACCACCCCATTCAAACTTGTCTATGGGAAAGCTTGTCATCTCCCAGTTGAGTTAGAACACAAAGCATACGGGGCATTGAAAACTGCTAACCAAGATCTGGTACAAGCTGGAAAACTCAAATTTTCCCAAATTCACGAGCTCGAGGAATTACGTTGTCAAGCGTATGAAAATTCTAAAGTATACAAAGGCAAGACAAAAAAAGTTGCATGATTCCCGTCTGAAGGAAAATAAACAATTCAAGGCCGGAGATCGGGTCCTGCTTTACAATTCCCGCCTTCGTTTATTTCCTGGAAAATTGAAGTCTCGTTGGACCGGACCTTACACCATAAGGGAAGTTTTCCCGCATGGAGCAGTCGAAATTGAACATGCCGATGGGAGAAGTTTCAAAGTTAACGGTCATCGTTTGAAGGTGTATATTCAAGAACAATTAGAAACACTTTCGGAGGTCATCTACCTCCAACGCGAGGACACCTAATCCAAATGGGAGGGGTCTTGCCAAAGACCCGGCATTAAACATTGGCATCTTGTAAATATTTTAATTTTTAAATTTTCAAAATTTTTGAGTCTGATAAGTGAGGCACGCCCCCGTGTCTGACTTGAAATCTTCGCCATGATCTCCGCCGAGGCCGTACCAGTTGCAGGTTTGAACATTATGTAATCTCTATGAAGCACGGCCCCGTGCTGGACCAAGCACGGCCCGTGCTTGGCCTTCTGGCCCCCTATAAATTCCATGCTCATTCTTGTTCATCTTCATACCAACTAAGAAGAAAAATGAAGATGGATTCCAGGGAGAGCACTTTGGAATGGGTTCCAACGAAGAAGCCAAGGACGGAGAATCGTGAAGCAACAATCGTGGAAGTCGTTCTCAAGCTTAAGGAGCTAATCAAGGAGCTAACAGAGATAAACATACTTGCGTAAAGGCGCTTTCTTCAACTTTGCGAGCGTGCAGCCGAGATTAAGGAGGAGCTCATCACGCTCAACCTGAAATTTGCTGATCATTGCAACCGCACTTCCCAATACCCGATGTCCATGCTCCCGCATGAGATGTTCGGAGGCTTCATGTAGAATGTCTTAGTGTAGGGAAGTAGTTTGTAGAGTCTCGTTTTGCCTCATGAGGCTCCCGGCTTATATGTCAATTTCCTATTTCAATGAAATGATTGTGCGTTATATTTTCGCTTATTTTAATCATGAATGACTTGACTAATCTTGTTGTGTTGGATTTGAGAATTTGGTGACCAAACCCAAGTGTAAAAAAAAAATTTGCACAGTGCATCGGGGCATGGCCCCGTGCTTGACAATTGCAGCAGCTTTTTTTCTTTTTTTCATAACCATAACTTTTTAACCCATTCACCCCCAATCTTTTCAAACGAAACCCTTCGGTTCTTAGCCACCTAACATCCGATTTTCACCAAATCTCTCAATCCTTCCATCAATTTATGTTTAGATCATCTTTTTGTAAGTAGTTAGGGTTTTAACTTCGAATTTAGGCATCATTCTTGTTCCTAACCGGATTTTGCCCCCTTTGTAGACTAAAGTTCTAAATTTCTAGGGTTCTTCTTTCAAATCTTCAACCAAACTTGCAATTTTCAGGTTTAAATTGGGTTCCCACCCGGATTGACCCATTTGTTCATAAAATTAGTTTGTTAGGTTTGATTCTTGGTGACCATTGTTTGAAAATCTGTTACACCCACGAAAACAAGAGTTCAAAGTTTCACAAAACCGGGCTAGTGCACGAGTTCGAGTCTTAGATTCTACACTCTCAGGGAGGCATGCCCCGTGCCCCACCTAAGCACGACCCTTGCTTTGACCAGATTACGGGTCTGTAATGGTCTGGAACTGCACAATCAGGTCTGATGACCAAGCACGCCCCGTGCCTGCCTAGGCACGGCCCGTGCTCAACCTTCTGTCCAGATTCGGATACTCGTTTATTTGATGTCTTTTGATTCAACTCACTCGTGTATTAACATCTCAGGAATCATGGTTCATCCATACTTGGTTTTTGATGGTGACAGCGAAGGATGGTGCTTACACATATGCGCAAGCTTAGGAGGTTTGGAATACCACGTTAATTGCTCGGTTTGGAATTGCACTCGGAGTTTATACCGAGCAATCGAACGTGTTTCCATGGAAATTGAAAGAGAAAATGGCAGGTCAAAGGCAGGTCGGACAGAGATCTGATTCGATTCAATTACAAATTGAAGAAGATAAGAAGAGAAATGACAGCAGAATTCAATTTAATAAACCTCACATGAAACGATTACAGAAATAACAAGGATAGATCCAGGGCTATGTCGTCTCTCCATGCACCATATGCAGGAGCCAAACAAACTACAACTTAATTCCTTCCTCCCTAACACGCCTTATTCACTATTACTTATACTACCCCCCATATTACACTTTAGCCCCTTAAGAATACCTATAGCTCACTTTCCTCTCATAGCTTATTCCCATCACTTACATATAATGATTAGGTTTTTTTTTTAAATTCCTAGTCTAGTTGCCTATTTCTAGTTGTTGTGTCTTATAAATAGTCTTGATCTCTCAATGAAACACTAATTTTTTGTTACATCTTGCATGCGCATTTTAGCAATGTGTCCAAGATTGTTAGTTCTTGTAAATGATCACATTTGTTGAGGCAAGTATGAAAGTTCAAAAATTCTTTGGAGGTAGTCTACGTGAAGGCTTACAGCTAGATGAAATAGGAATTTCCTGCCATATGGTAATCTTGATTTTTGGGACGAAAGTGCCGTGTCATTCCGTATTGGTGGCACCTGGCATACCACGTTAATTGCTCGGTTTGGAATTGCACTCGGAGTTTATACCAAGGATGAGATCTATGAGTCCGATTTTTATGGGTCAGCACACATTTTTCCAAACGAGGAAGATAGAAGCAGCCCCGACTGGGGGCATGTTAGAGCATCATTCTGGAATGAAGTAGGTACCGGAGAATACAATGCCAGCCGTACTAAAAGCAGCAAACTGAAAGATCCACTGCTCTGTTACATTCACCGTCTGCTTAGCCACTCGGTAACACAACGTGGTCAGAGTGGCGGTGTAGTCAATCTCAGGGACCTTTGGATACTATATTGCTTAGTCAAGAAGCAAGCTTGCAGCATCTCTTACCTTTTCTGTCGTCTCTTTTCATCAAACGCAACAGCAGGGGAAAGCACCCCGTTATTTGGAGGAAGTTGGATAGCAAAACTCTATGAGTACCACAATGAGCCGCTAGATGGAACTTTAGGGCCACCCCCGGGTTTATTGGATTTGAGCATTTGTGCCAGCATGGGCATGGTCACCAACTTACATGATGGCCAACCAAGGTTTCACGACTCGAGAGTGCACGTTTGGGATCCCGAGGACCCTGAACATGTAATGATGGAGTTCGATATTCAGAATTCACCATAGCGGTAGCACAGTTCGCACTTCGAAGTAGGGACCTCATCATCTCAGCTGACTGGATTCCCATCTATGATGGATCTCTATGAATCCATCCAAACCGTCAGCACATATGTCCGTCGCTCTTTTTGAAATCTGTGAGGCGAATTCCGGGTGCATCACTAATCTGTCCGATAGGGTTAATCTGCTTGGAGAGGACGTTGCCTACATGAGGCGGCAAATGAAGCATACTTGGGGGGAAGAGAACCTCGATTAGGTCGAGGTGATGGGTGAAAGTCCCATCAGGACACCATTTTTAACACAAAAGTAGTTATGTTTATTTGGATTTATATGTTTATTTTTGTTTGTCTGTTTGTCTTGAACACATTCTGGCATTGGATGATCTGTGCCCCCTTTCTTTTTAAAACTATTTAATCATGTTTGCAGTTTTTAGGTAATTTTTGTGATAATAAGTTTGTTTGAACACATTTGATTCATGATTTCAGGATACTTTGGGTACCAACTGCAAGCTTCGAAGACAATATCTTTCAGGGGAGTTCTTTTTAACCCTTACCTCTCGTTTCCATTTTACACTTTGTTTAGAACTTTGAACATTGAGGACAATGTTAATTTCAAGTGTAGGCGGGGGGGTTACACCATTTGTAGCACTTGAACTTTGGCTATTAAAAGCTTAAAAATGAACTCCAACATTTTTCATTTGGCACAAAAATTATTTTTACAAGTTTGAAAAAGCCGAAAGAGGGAAGTGAATTTTTTCTAACACAAGTTTAACAAGACAATTAAGTAAAATGACATAAACAATTCCCTAAGCATGGCAAGTTACATATAAATAATAGACATGCATGATCTTTACACTTTTTACCCATTCCATCTGTTTCCGTGAGCATAACTTGAGCTTTTGAAAATTTTGTAACATTCTTGTTTATGTGTTCACCGAATCATTGAGGGTATCACGCGTTTTGTGCAAAGTTAGAACTTGTTTTGGGTATACAAGACGAGACCACCATTGGAAATTTTTTCATGAAAATGATTTAGGCAACTAGGATACCCGCCTTACCAACCATCCAACCAAACACACCTAGCTAGCCTCACCACTTTCACCCGAACCACCAACCTTTATCAAGGACTTTGTTTTGAAAAAAAAAAGAATAATGCATCCATTTGATCTCAACCTTATCTCATGCCTTCATTTTGCAAAACCGGAATTACCCCCGGAAATTAGAGAACATCTTTTTGTTTTAATGTTTGAGGCAAGGAAAAGTTGGAGAAAATGGAACAAAATCCACCATTTTGTGGAACATCGAAAAGTGCCATGAAAAGAAGGGCAAAAAGATATGAGAGATGTTATAAGTGTGGAAATTGGTCTCATGAGGGAAAATGTAGTAAAAACCAAACAACCTCCAAATTTGAATATACGAAGTTGATCAAATTCGATGCTATTAGGCTCAAAGCCGAGGAAACCCTTAGGAAAGATAGCTATATATATCTCAAGGTCAAGGAGGATGTTAGGTTTCTAAAGATGAGATTTGGTCTTGACATTCTGACCATAAACGATTCCTCGAGTTAGTATTACCCCTATTAACCCTAGTATTGTAGAGGGATTTCTTTTAGTTTTTACCTTAGTTTTCTTTTCAACCAAATAAACCAAAGCAAGTCCCAACTTCTCTAGCCAACCCACAAACCATAATTCCTTTTGATTCATGCAAAGTTTCTAATTAATTTTGGTGAAGTTTTGATCCCATCACAAGCATATGACAAAGCACATTTCATGTTGATGATTGAGTGTTCTAAATACATACACCATTACACGTATGATTACAAATATCAATCGAGTGTGTGAGAACATTGTGAGCAAGTGTTAAAGTTATGCTTGTCTATAACTTCATAAAACGAACCATTGTCTTTTGGGAATAACTTCATAAGTTCATTCTTTTCTTGTTTGGAAATTGTTATCTTGTGTTCCTTCTTCAAAGAAGGATAAATTACTTCTCCACTTAAGGTTTAATCAAAGTTGAAATGTTTTTATCTTGCCATTGGAGTAATTTATTTCAAGATTTGCTTGAGGACAAGCAAAGTTCAAGTGTGGGGAGGTTTGATGTGCTCTAAATTATACATATATTTCACATCACTTGCATCCCATTTATTGGCAATTTCATTGTACATTGTGTTAATTTGTCACTCATTTAGCTTATATTCAAGTTTCGGGGAAATCCAAGTCCAAAATGAAGAAACAAGCGAAAAGACGACGAGAATACAAGAAATTGGCCAAGACAGAAGACTAAGCACGGGACGTGCCCCACCAGGCACGCCCTCGTGCTCATACCCAGCAGACAAGACAAAGTCTCTAGCAGAAAAGACGAAACTACCCAGCCAAGCACGGGTCGTGCCCCACCAGGCACGGGGCCGTGGTCAACTTCCTGTCGTACCCGAAGTACTGTCGTCGCCCAACCAGAGGAGGCACGGGGCTGTGCCCCACCAGGCACGCCCCCGTTTCCAGTACATGCAGAGTGCGTATGCGACCAGGACAAAAAGCAGCTCGTCAGATGTCTTAGCACGGGGTCGTGCCTCACCTTTCTGACCCTATAAATAGAGCCATTTGGCTCTTGATTGAGGGTTGGCCTTGGGAGAGAAAGTTCAACTTACACCAAAATCGTTGTAGCGGCTGTTGGAGGTCACTTGGAGGCCCAAGAAGAAGCATTCCACCCTCATCATGCCACTTGGAAGACACCATTTGCATACTTGAAGCTTTGGTTACATCTAAACCATGTCTTGCATGAATCTCATTTGTGTTATGTTTGTGTGTATGCTCATCATGAGCTAAACATCTTTTCAACCATCTTAGTGTGATGAAACTCTATTAATTATGTTGAACTCATGAATATGGCTAAATTATTATGTTAATGTAATGATAATTTTGTGTTAACCTTTTGGTGGCCTTGCATGTCCAAATGTTTTTGGAGCAAATTAAGGTTTATAAATGGTAAATCATATCGAGTTGGAAAATCTATGAGACTAACATTTATTTATAACCTTAACATCTTTTGTTAAAACTTTATAGCTAAGAATTAGGAATAATCTTTGAAACCTTATTTGTGAAGTAAACATGAAGATATGCCCCCCTTTGGTCAAGATTTGGAAAAACGACGAAGAATGTTGTGTTATGTCTATTATAAAAGTTATACTAATCCAAAGTTGACGATGACTCGCTCTTAAAATTTATATAACTTGGTTTTAGAATATCATAAGTCAAAAAGTTACACTCTTTTATCTAACTAAACTAACCTTAAATGCATGACATGTAATCTACTCATGGAACCCATCTTAATGGTTAGGGAATTATAATCTTTAATTAGATTTGGGTTCTATCACTTCAAATAACATTAACATAACAAAAAACTTTAGCCATATGAAAAGAGGTCAACATACATTAATGAGTGGATTCTAAACTAAGATGGTTGTCTTTTAAAATTATTGATTTTACTCAATTTACATCTTTTTCAGGAAATACAAAAGATAATCCTCATTTTACCAAGAAAACAATCTAATCACTTGTTCACTAGTCACTTAAACTAATTAAAAATCTGGGTTGAGAAATTAACTGTGTCCATGGATTGACATCCGGTTCTTATCAAACTATATTACCACTCGATAGGTGCACTTACCTTTGTGTGTGTATTGTAGTCTAGGTGAAAACCATCTTTTAAAACCGACATTTGTGTGAAAAGTCTTTATTAAAAATATATACACTTCACTCACATCAGCAACCTCACATTTATGTGCTTAGTATGCTCTGAAACATAGGACTTTTTGACAAATGTATTGCCCCTTGATTGTCACACCAAACAATAGCACAATCAACTTTAATTCCCAAATCATAGACAAACCCTTTAACCCACAAGGCCTCCTTAACTACCTCGGTTAATGCCATGTATTCTGCTTCTGTGGAAGATAAGCTAACTACATGCTGAAGTAAAGACTTTCTAGTTGACCAAGCTTCCACAAACCAAAAACTATAACAAGTCACTAATCTACCCTTGTCCAAGTCTTTTGCAAAATCTACATCTGCATGCCCTATAACTACAAACTCTGACCTTGGATTTTGACCAAACAGCATATCAATTTCCTTTGCACCATTAAGATATCTAAGCACCCATTTGACCCCCTTCCCATTACATTTTACCATGTTTACTCAAATATATGCTTAATACACTAACATCATACCTGATATTCGGCTTTGTACAAAAACATCAAGTACATTAGGTTCCCCACTACACTCACATATTGAACAGCATGCATCCTATCTTCTTCAACTAATGTACTTGGACAATCATGACTGGACTATCTGAAGTGAGGTGCCAAGGGAGTTGTCACTAGCATGCTTTGACTCATTGAATAATTATGTAGCACCTTCTTTAAGTAAGAAGTTTGAGTCAAACTCAACAAACCCAATGATCTATCTCTTGATATCTTCATACCTAAGATCTTTCTAGCAATCCCCAAATCCTTCATATCAAATTACCTCTAGGCACGATTTCCTGACAAGTACCTGACACGAGGAAAGAATTCCCTTCTAGGCTTATCCCTAGCTAGCTTATAACCACAAGTGGTAGGAGTGCTACATAAACTAGCTTCAGTATGCCTAATCTCATTTCCAGTGTCTTGATTACCTACCAGGGACTCCACCTTAATTTGAACACCAGACCCTTCAACCTCACTCCCAATTTCTTTATCAGTTTGTTTTCCAATCAGATCCTTGTAAAATTTATCTTCCTTAAAAACCATATATCTGCTAATCATCACTTTGGGACCCCCTCTCATCCATTCTCCATATTTTATACCCTTTCACACCTTTAGGATAACCCAACAAAACACACTTTACTGCCCTTGGTTTTAACTTCCCATGACTTATATAAGCATAAGCCAAGCAGCCAAACACCTTTAACTTGTCATAATTTCCTGGTTTTCCTAAACATCTTTCTGTAGGAGTCTTCATTTCCATGGCTGAAGATAGAGACATGTTTACCAACATTGCAGCAGTGTACAATGCTTCTGCCCAAAATTTCTTTGGCATACCAGATGCAAATAACAGACACCTCACCTTATTAAGCAATGTCCTACTCGTTCTTTCTGCCAAACCATTCTGTTTTGGTGTACCCACAATAGGCAAGTGTCTAGCTATACCTTGCTCTTTGCAATAAACATTAAACAGCCCATTGCAAAATTCCAGACCATTGTCTATTCTTAACTTCTTCACCTTTCTTTTAGTTTGTGTCTCCAATAGAGCCTTCCATTCTTTAAATTTCCCAAAAATTTCATACTTGTGATTTAATACAAACACCCACACTTTTATGGAATAATCATCTATCAATGAAAGAAAATACTTAACCCCTCCTAAAGAATCAGTTCTAGCAGGACCCATAGGTTAGCATGAATATAATCCAATATCCCCTTTGTGAAATGCACACCCTTGATGAACCTAACTATGTAGGATTTACCCAATATACAGTGCTCACAAAATCTTGTATCACAACTCTTAAGGCTTCTTATCAGCTGTTGTTTGTTTAACTCTACTAGTCCTTGTGAACTAATGTGCCCCATTATTTAATGCCACAACCTAGCATTAGTAACTAGACTAATTTCATAAACACAAGCTGACACAATGGACACTTTACCATCCAAGGCATATGTGTTGTTATTCATCCTAGTACCAGACAACACTACCATTGAGCCTTTAATGACCTTGGACGTTCAATTCTTAAGGCTAACTTGGTAACCACTACTTTCAAATGTCCTAAGTGAAATTAATTTTCTTCTTAAGTTGGGAATGCACCTCACACCTTGTAGAGTCACTTGTGAACCATTATCCATCTTGAACAACACAGATCCATTTCCCTAAACTTGGTAGCATCACCCAATTGAACTACACCTTGACTTTCCATCCTTAATTCTTGAAAGAACTCCTTCCTAGGTGTCATATGAAAAGAGCAGCTTGACCATGATCCATTCTCCATTCATACAAGGATTGGTCACTACCAGAACCTTTGCACTGTCATATCCTTCGGAACTGGCTTTAGGAGAGTCCCTGCACTTTTAGATTGACTATACTCTTCTTTCTTTTTCTTGTTTCTATCAGGACAATCTTTCTTTAAGTTCTTTTCACTATTGCACACATAACACCTTCTTTTGGCTCTTGATTTGGACCTAGCAGGGTACTTTTGCTTACTGAATCTTGTCTCAGTTCTGCCTCTTACTATCAAACCATCTGCACTTTCCTCCTTAACCTCAACTCTCCTCTTTAACTCTTTTGAGTTCATGGTTGATAAGACTTCATCCATAGTCAAAGTGTCTCTTCCAAACATCAAAGTGTCCACAAAGTTTTCATACACTTGTGGTAATGAGGCCAAGAACATGGTTGCCCTATCTTCATCTTCAATTATCACTTCAATGTTCTCATGGTCCAAGATGAGTTTATTAAACTCATTAGTGTAATCCTTTAGTGTCTTCCCTAGATTCATCTTGAGGTATCTATTGGCAATGGACTTCGTCATGTACAACCCTTTCGATTTGGACCATACTCCAGCAGCCGTAGTCTCTTTGGAGACTTCACACAAAACCTATCTCTCAAACTCAAAATTACGACACTATGTGCCTTCTACGACACTTCTTTCTTCTCCTTGTCTATCATCGTTTCTGGTAATCCATTTTCACCCTTCAATGCATCAACAACCCAATTGTGCACTAGAAGAGCTCGCATCTTCAATCGCCAGAAACTGAAATCATTTTTTTTGTTGAATTTCTCTAAATCAAACTTTGTTGACACCATCTTTGAATTTGAATCAATCAAGAACTTCGCCGATTAACCGTGTTCTTTGATTTACCCCTAAGCCTACGCTTTGATACCAATTGTTAACGCAAATGTGAAATTAAGCAATAACATCAATTGGAATTCAACAAAGAAGAAGATAATAAGAATCAAACACCAAACGATTACCAATATTATTGAAAGCTAAACGATTACAAACGAACTCAAGAGATTCAAGATTGAATCTAACAGAAATTGAAAAAAGTGTATGAACAAGCTAACCTAATCAACCGATTAACCAACAGTTAATACCGATTACAAATAATATGACTGAGACGTCTAACTAGTGAAACCTGTCATGAATGACCCTCCATGTTGATAATAACCATATTAGTCCCTGAACTCTTTAAAACTTGTCACTAACTTCCAACAATAATATTATTACTACTCTTAAAGAGAAGTGCCGGTGGCTTTTCTCACCGACCACTTCTCCCCTACTTTGGTTATATGTCACTTCTCCCCTTACTTTGTTTTATGTCAAAACTCATCTCAAACTTTCACTTTAACTCGTTTAAGTTTCTAACATTTTGAGTTTACCCCATGTAAATGATTTTTTCTTAATAACTTTCGCGTTTTGTTTTTTTTTTTTTTTTCTTAACATACCGGTATATATATATTTTTAAATGGAGTCATATTCAAGATAGCGTATTTTTTGGGTATCGTGGGTTACATCGACTGATGGTGACGCACTGGTACCATGAAGACTGAGATCGACACCAACTGAAAAAAATCGGTACCGTCATCTAACTGTTTTTTATCTATGTTTCGATCTTCACAACCGACTCGTCGCAACTTCATACGTTTATTTTACGTGTTTAACTACGATTCTTTTTTTGTGTTTAGCCACGTTAATGTCACCCATCAACTGTTTAAGATGGGACAACTTTATTTAACCAAATTTTTTTTACTTAGCCACGTTAATCTTACCGTCTCAACTATTTAAGATATGCTTACCGTCACGGAATACGGGGCAAAATTTCTAGTTTGTTCTTGAAGGTAAACGAATTTGTTAATAACCATGTTGACTTTTTTTATCAACTTTTTGGATATTTTCCTAGTTGTTTCCATGAACAAGCCATCAACTTTTTGATTTTTGTACTATTGTTTTAGTTGGTAAAACACTACTTCATAAAACAGTTGATAGAATGATATCTTTATCTTTAATAAAGTGTTATTGTGTTATTTTTATCTTTGTGGTTTGATATTTTAGTCATTTTCATCTAAAAACTATATTTTTAGCTTTTTCGTTTGTAGAAGCATTTTTAGTAACTATATATAAAATTCTATGTATCGGTGTACATGGCTAGTAGTACGAAAGAGGGTGCTCCTAAGCACTTAGCCTGCACACCATATTGGTCTCGCGTATTTAGCAATTACGCAAGGCTTTTACCCTGCATACTTGTTAAGTACGCAAGACCAATGCCTGCAAAGTTCCTTCCCCAATAAGAAGCCTGTGCATTGGAAGAAAGGCTGCTGGCGGTATATAGAATGCAACTATTTAACACAAACAGATTTCTAAGCTTTGGGACGGTGCCCTGATGATGTATTTTTGAAATCCCTGTACCGAGCTATATTGAAAAATGACAAATTCTCCTAATCAAGCAGCTAAAACCAAACTTTTATTGCAACTTCTTTATCATCATTCTTTTCTTCAAATAAGACATAATTAAAACTGCACAAAAATCAACCAAAATTTAGCATAATTCTCACAAAAATGCAACTTAAAAGCAAAAAAACATTGATTATACAACGTAAAAAGATGTTTAAAAAGTTCTTATACAATCAATCTACCAGAAAATTCAAAATAGTTGAACCAGATAAACAACCACCACCATAACCAATAAAAATCACACCATCAGCAGAGCACAGTCTGGGAGGGTGGGATGTAGGCAAACCATACCTCTATCCCTGAGTTAAACCAGATAAAGATATTTAAGATTAGATAATTTAATTTGACATCAAAAATTCACACAAAATTCTTTATAAAATAAATTCAACTCTAATCCCAAACCAATAACCTATATGCAGTCGCGAATCCAGTATTTTTCATTGTTGGTGACCAAAAATGGACCGATCAAAAGGGGACAAAAAGTATATTAAACTGTAACGAAAAAAAGTAGGCAACGAACATCATGAAACCGTTTAAGAAATTCCATTTGTAATACTCTCAAATACTTCTTTTTCTAGTGTACAAATTACAAAAACGTTCAAAAACGCATGACAAATTACTCCACTCAAATCTCCACAACAAACTTATATTGGATTTGCTAAACAACGAGTAGTAGTCAAATGTCAACTAACCTAACAAGTTAAGTAACAAACTGCATACTTTCTAAGGCAAAAATAACATAAAAATGAATTAGCAAACAACAAAACCTAGCTCACAACACGAAAATCCATCCTTTTTTCATCGACACAAATCTTATCAATTTAATTTTTCTAGGCAGTCAAAGAATGCTAAAATTTAAAAACAGTGATTCCAAGCAACTGAAAAAGATGATACAAAACTAAATTTGAAGTTTTCAAAATTATTACCACCAAAAAGATGTTCTTCGAGCGGCAGCGGCAGAGTCGAACGAGTAGTCAGCGATGTACTGTTTTGGCGTGGAGAAGCGACGGCACGGCGGAGTGGTAAGGGGAGGGCGGAGGCAGGGGCGGATTTACATAGGGCCGGAGGGGTTCACCGGAACCCCCGAGTTTTGAAATTGCAGTAGAAAACTATGTAGAAAACCTAGTGTGAACCCTTAAAAAATATAGGGTGAACCCCTATACAGATATGAACAAGTTGAAAACTGATGAAGATCAGATTTGGAGATGTGAAAATGGCATCTCAAAGCTTTTCCGGCGACCTGTGTACTTTCGACACCGAACCCTTGATGACAGACTTCAATCTTTGTTGCACGACGCAGACTTCGAAGACCAGTTCTTCGATCTCCCCTTGTTTGCAGATGTTCGCTTCTTCGATTCTAGAATATGTAAATGACTAAATGGAGATGAAGAAGAAATCAGGGGAGAGTTATGATCACTTTAGCTCTTTTCGAACTTGGAAGAGCTAAACATTTAATGCTTGTCAGGCTTTGGAAATAGCTACAATTTAATTTTATAAAATAAATCAAAGTGTCATCCCTTCTATTCAAATGATAACATTTAGGGACGTTTGGTTCGTAGAATTCGTTAAAATTAAAATTAGAATTGAAATATAAAAGATTCCTTTAAAAATCCAAAATGTGTTTGGCTGATACATTTGCTAACAGAATTGAAATGTAAAAAGTACCTAAAAAGACAAAATTACCCTTAAATTAACACATAAAAACAACTTCTAATCGTATGTTTGAACATTTATTTTGGTATAATATGTTTCTAATTCATAGTTTTTAAAAGACTTGGTTTTGCTATTCAAAAAGGGTTGGCGGCGCAGCTTGTTGCCCGTTTGCCTTCTATCTCTATGTAATTTCCCTTTGGAAGTTGTGTTTTATAATAATGTTTTTTGAAGTTGTTCCAAGTTCCAACATACGACTACAAATTCTTCAACCAATTTCCCAAGTTAAACTTGCCCCGACAATAAAAACCTCACCCTAGCCTCCCTTTCTAAACACCCGTGCCAGTCTTATTGGATTAATCTGACCGTTGACCCATTCATTGGTTTCATGCACTAAAATTACTTTAACCCGTTGTCTAATTCATTGAACTACCAATTTACTACAAATCGTATCCAATATCTAAACAGTCGTTTTCTTGAAAAATTGAAATCTGAAGCATAAAAAAATAACAAGAATTTGCAGTAGCCGAATGGCCTGACTTGCGCCCAAGAACCAGGTCAGCAGTAGCCTACGGGTTTGCCTGATCTGCTGGCAGAGAACCCAGACCAGCAGCAACCCACGGGTCTGTCTGATCTGCTGATCAAAGGCACAATGAACTGATGTACATCAGCAGAAAAAGATTGCAAATAGTTGCTGTCAACAAAAGTCATAATCAAATTGGTTTAGTTGTCACTAATATGAAGTTGATTAAACAGACAAACAGTTGACTCCCTTAAAAGTCAAAATACATCTAATGTTAACGGTCAATTGTACATCAAAATTGTGTAAATTAAACTCAATGATCATATATATAATCAGCAACCCAAATGGTTTGTCAATGAAAACATAAAATTGCAAATTGGATCCAAAAGATGACTTAGATTAGATTGGGGATGACTAAATATGTTTTGACTCGGTATAAATTACCCTATTTAAAATAAATTAAAAACTCATAATCAAATTGATAACATCACCTTCTTTGATCCCTCAAAAGTCAAAACACATCTCATGTCAACAGTCAGTTGTACACCAAATACAACAATAACTCATACTATACATTAGTCGATATGTTTGTATAGTATGGGCCCGGGCCCTAGACTCTAATAGACGGCCCTAATAATGCTTTGTATAGATCTATATATAGGACCATATTGTATTACAATTATACACACAATCAATATACAATTCTTAACCAAGTTTATCTCTATAAAACACACAACATACATTCATGCACACATATAATGACAGGAATTCATAGGTATTTATACCCTTTGGTTACAACGGTTAATTAACTACAATTCGACTTGAAACGGCGGGTGCCCACTAAGAATAGTCGAGTCTTTTAACTACCTATCTACCCGTGACGTTTCTGACTTTAGAATCTTTGACTTTACACGTTTGACTTCTTAAATACATACACTTTGACTATTGTTCTTTGACACTTGATACAGATAAATTGACTCTATTTGATGTCATGTTTAAGGCCAACATTTGTTGGTGCATACATAGAAACAATTTTGAAATAAAAGGGCAGATCCTAATATTATTGCATTGAAATTATTTTGACCCCTTATATAACCTTTAAAAATGAAACTTGCCCTTAACTTTTAATAATGCAACATTTCTAACAAAAGTTACAAAATTTATTTAAAATAGCTACTTTTCAATAAGAAAAAAAAGTTTCCCGTAACTTTTAACAATGCAACAATTCTAACAAAAGTTGCAATTTTGAATAAAATTTGCAACTTTTCAGTAAAAAGGTTACAGTTTTCAATAACATTGTTCATGTATAGAGCATTTGCCTTGCCATTAGTCTAAACACACCATAGTGATCTACCTCTCATGTATATAACATTAGAAAATGATTTCTCACAAAAGATATTGTTGTCAATTAGCATCATTAATATGAAATCTTTTTTGGGATTTAAACAAGTTCACAACTTCAAATAGATCCACAGCATGGAAAACTTGACCAATAGTCATCTGATAGAAGCCATTTGTGGTAAATTAAAAGCACATCATAATTCTAAACCAGGACATATGTAAAAGACAAAAACATCAAGTATGATTTATCAAAAAATAACAACAATACATAGATGCCCTTGTGATAATGGCCAATAAAACTACTAGAACTAAATCATAATCAAATTTGACAGAAATTCAGAAATATACATCCAAGTTTATAACAATCAGAACATATAAACTAATTGATGATGCTCAATGCATAACATAACTTAATTTGGCATCCAAAAAGTATGAGGTTTGAACAACAATTGTAATTATATGTTTCATTGATCCTCAAAATGTCTAATCTTAAGAGGTGTGAATCAGATCCTAGTGCATGACATACACAAATGATGCTGATGCATAAATCAAACAGGATATTAATACAAACACTCAATCAAACAATATCAAAAAACGAGTTTAGGGTTCCAGATTCAAGTTTTAAAACTCACCTAGTGAATATCTGGTTATATTTATTTTGGGGTTAAAGGGTTAGGGTTTCAAAACTTCAATGTAATTGGACAGCAACAAACATATTGAGGATCAAGGAAAACGTACCCTAGAAGATCAATCAGAAGTTGTAAGTAATTGAATTTTGGAAGCGAATCAATTTTGAACCCTAGAAGATGAATCGGAAATCAAAGTCTGAAGCGATGAAGAACAAAAATGGAGATGGACGAGAACAAACCTGAGGTGGAGGAGATTGCGTGAGGGGAAGACCTGACATGGAGGAGAAGAGTGAGGGGAGAACGAACTGATGGGGGCTTTCGAAAGTTGGAGAAGAACGGGACTGATAGCCTGATAGGAACGAGCTGATGGGGTTAGAGCAAGTCCATCATCTTCTCATGTGATCTACGTGGCACCATCTATGTGATTTTAGATGGCATCTTCAATTGAGTGATATATCACCCTCGTGGTGTAATTCTTGATATGATTTTTTGGTGTAAAAAAATCACCGGAGAAAAAACTAAAAAAATGTCATGGGTGATGAGTTGTCATTAAGTGATTGGGTGTGATTATTTTTACTTGATAGATACACTACCCCCTTATGGTATGATAGTTGTAACAACTGCGGTTTTTCAGGTCTTTACCGTTTCTCGACTTTTATACGTTTATATTTTTTAATATTATGATTTTATATATTTTTAGTGTTTCTAGGAATTCTAGAAATTCTACCTTAGACAAACACTAAGGTCCGAACTAGAAAACCCGGTTAAATGCATACACTACGTATACTGCGAACGCGTTAAATAATCAGTAAAAATTAAATTCTCGAAAATAATTTTTATATTTATATTTTAGTTAAGAATGATATTTTATAACATTATATGTGCTAACTTTTGTGTTTCTTGATTTAAACTAACGAATCACAGGTGGTTCTTCCGTTAAAAACCCGGTGTTTATCCGGTATAACTTTTTGAAAATTTTTGAGTTTTTATGTTTAAAAATTTTCTAAAATTCATTATTTTAGATACTTAATTTTTGTGTTTGATAAAAATGCTTATTTTTAGTGTTTATGTGTGTAATTTTTATAAAAAGTGGGTATTTTTTTATAAAAATGGTCTTTTAAAGCTAGATTTCACTCTCCCCTATAAATACCCAACCCCCACCCCATTTTTCCCTTCCCTTCTCCTTCTTCCGGCCGTAACCCCCCCCCCCCCCCCCCTTGCAACCAAACACTCCAAATCTCCTTCCAAACTTATAAACAACCAATTCCAAGCTTTGATTCTTGGTTCCAATGGATTGATAAGCTTTGTTCTAGTGATTTGAAGGTATAAACATGTGTTTTAACACTTTAAATTTTCTGTTTTGATCTTGCATGTGTTCTCAAGAACACACACACTCACTTTGATTTTCAAGTTTTGTTGTTTTTAAGAGTTTTTAGCTTGAATCTTGTGATTTTAACAAGGATTTGTGGATAAAAACTAGTTGTAATCATCCACAATAAGTTATCTAGTGAAAAGCTTGCAAGATTTGATGATCAAAGTGCAAGAACACTTGGGTGTTCATACTTGCATCTTCTTGAATTAAAAGAGCATTTTGTTGATTTTTGAGTTTTTGATCTTGGAATTGAACCACATTGTGATTGTAGGTTATAAATCAAGGAAAACTCAGTAGCTTAGCATCAAATTTCATCTTCATTTGTTGAATTTGAAAGGTATAATCATTAATCAAACTTGTAGTTTAGCTTAAATGATCAAGAACAAACATGTTTTTGGTGGATTTTTAAAAATTATTGATCCAGCACCCAAAAGTGGTTTTAGTCAGTAGAATATGTTTTAAAATGAATATCTGGAAAATTTGGTTATCTAACTCTTTATAGATTATTTATTAAAATTCACACAAGTTTAATACATGGAAATTTGGGAAAAATACTTCTGAGTATGGAAAAATTCTGGAAATTGGAAAATGATTATTATATGATGAACTAAGACTCATGCCCAAAATTTATGAAAATTTGAGTTGTTTAAATATACGTTTAGTATTTATAAAGTTTAAACGGACGATTTAGGGTTTGTACACTTCTGGATAAAATCAGGACTTGAAACTTGACATGAGATCTTATATTGACTTAAAACTAATATGGTAAAACTTTGGTAAAGTTTTGATGTGTTTAACTATTTTTCCCGAATTTGTAAATTTTAATAATATTAAATTCATATTAAATAATCTGGATATTGGAAAAATATAAAAATTGGTCAGAAATTTTTATTTATATATATGATCAATTGGTATAAATTTGAAGTAGTAACTTTATGTCTAATTATGGTTTTGGAATTATGAACCATTAAATTTTATAAAAAGTTATTAATTTTGGAAAATTTTTATATAAAATTGATTTTATAAAAACTCTAAGGGATTTGGGACAGAAGTATAACCCCATTTAAAACATAAAATTTGACTTTTAAATTGGATGCTAATATCAAACTAAAACCCTAATTTTGGACGAATCGTATTTAAACCGTAAACCGGACTTTACGCGCGTAATCGCGTTTTTGATCATACGAAACAGTGACATGAGATTTTATCAAATGTGATTTTTTTAACTACTGATGTTATTTATTAAAAATCTAAAACTTAAAACTTTAAGGTTATTAATTCATATAAAAGTCGGTTTTACAATTCTTAACGGTTCGTACGCACGTGCATGGGTTTTGGCTATACAATTGACTGCATAGCCACTTTTTGACTTTTGTTGACTTAGCCACACATATTAGGTTTCCTAACGTCATTTTGTGTCTACTTATTAGTAGGACTCGGTTAGGATACCACCGTTGGTTGTTTCACTGTTTTACCGCACTTTTTCGCATTTCACTCTCATGTGAATTTTACTTACTGTTTTACTGTTTTTGGGGGGAAAGCTGTTTCATTTTTTTATTTAGTCACATGTTACATGATACATTGATTACATGAGTTATTTTTATATTTATGCATTAAAGTCCCTAATTTTTTTTTAATCAATTAGCTGAGCGTAGCCGTTGGGAATTTTAAGTAGTACTACTTGGGTTGACAACCCCGCTGATGGTTTGGTCACGCCAACCAGACTTGTAGAGTCACGTGGGCGCAAAGTTAGCCAATTATTTTTTAGGCGGTTGTTGGCATAAGACTTCCGTATAGGGTACTTTATTTTTATTTTGTCTAGGATTTGATTACGGCTCATGGTAATATGTTGTCTAATACATGTGTACTGACTTTTGATCTTTATAAACTTTTATAGAGTCGTAAAACCTGCGATAATCACAAACTATTTATATAGTTGACCAGTTTTTTTGAAACATGCTTTCAGGTAAACAGAAATGAAGATAAGCTTCATGGGGGCACGCTTTTGTTTAGATTTTGTGGTTTCACGTTGGAACAAACTTAGTACCTATGATTTTGGTTGTTTATAAGACGCTCCTTTTATTGTTTGAATTTCAGATGTTGTATGACTTTTTTAATTTTTGGGTTTAGTAATGGTTCTTTTGTAAATTGCGATGTACCCGTTAGCATTCTCTTGCGCCTAAGTGTTCGATGCACCGCTCTCGTCTCACCTCCGTGTTTCCGCCTTCGGCGGGGTGTGACAGACTTGGTATCAGAGCACTGATTATAGAGAATTAGGTTTACCCCAGACTCGAACCTAGACTATGACCTTAAGAAACATTGCAAAGAACCTTAGGAACTATTTGTGCATTGCATATCATTTCGCATTTCTTATTCTTACTAGCTTTACGTTCTCCGTCACAGCATGTCTTCGTCTTCAGAATCTTCATTTCAGCAGTACTTCTCAAACGATGAGGCTGATAGCTTCAACAGTTTCCCTCTTGTACCTGTCCATACAGCATCAGGTGATTGGAGTGTGCCCGAGCCAAGTCATACGTCAGAGGAGGATCCGTCGGAGCACTATGTGCCCGGTGAGTCTAGCTACGTGACCAGCTCAGAGGATTTAGGGAGCCGTCTACCCTCACCTACTTCGGTCTTACCCCCTTCTAGGGTAGCACCAGTGACTGTTGTTCTACACCCTGCTACTCCTACTGTTGGACGGTCACTGTTTCCTAGATCGACCTTCGAAGTCGGAGGATCATCTACTAGGACTGCACCTGTTATTATAGAGTTATCATCAGATGAAGAGGAGGAACCAGAGGACACCAGGACTAATAAGGAGGTACAGATGGATGAGTTAGTGGAGGATTACGCTGGACACAAGACGAGACTGAATCATCATCATATTGTGTTGGAGGATGTTCTAGAGAGGATACCGGAGCTATATCAGTATGTTACTAATCTTCAGGCGTCAGAGCTGAACAGGAACCAGCGCATGGATTGATTTGAGAAGAGGGTCTACTCCAGATTGGCTATTTTTGTGGCTTTCTTTGTTTTACTGTTTGCTGTTGTGTTAGGTTTCTATTTCAGACACTGAGCGACATGTGCTCAGGTCCTTTTGATGGGCTATAAAAACTTAATTTTTGGGGTATTGACTTAGTTCTAACTAATGCCTAATTTTGTAAAATTATTACTAGCTCTTGTAAACCCTAGCTACTATCTATGCTTTATGAAGCATTTTTATAAATCTTTTGATGATGGAATGAAACAATATTTTGGATAATTATTTGTATGTTATAAATTTCATTTGGTTATTGTTTGTGTATTGTTACCATCCTTATTTGTTACCTTGTGTACATGATTCGGTTAAAAATTTTATTGTCATTCTCAAAAACATATCTTTTATATATGGTTTGTTTACTATGTTTTGAGTGATTTTTAATCAATTATTTTCATTTACTCAAACTCTCATCAAATTCCTGTCCGTTTCCGTTTTTAGAAAATGCCACCGAGGAGGAATCCTCAGCATAATGAGACAGAGAATACTCAACCAAATTTGGAACAGCTGATAAATCAAGGGATAGATGCGGCTATACCAAGAATAGTGGCACAGATCACCGCAGGGTTAATCAGGAGTGCTGGCGGCACTAGTGGTGGTGCTTCTGGCAGTGGTGGAGCCGGTGGTGGTGCTGGTGATGGCACAAATACTGGTAACACCAACCGCAGATGCACTTTTAAAGACTTCTCTGCAGGAAAACCTTTGGATTTTTATGGTAGTGAGGGAGCAGTTGGGATTGTTCGTTGAATAGAAAAGATGGAGTCTGTCATAAAAATCAGTAACTGCTTGGATAATCAGAAGGTTAAGTATGCTGCTTGCTCTCTGAAGGGCGAAGCTCTAACATGGTGGAATTCTTAAGTTGATGCGTTAGGAGAACAGGTTACTGATAACCTGACTTGGGACGAGTTTAAGAAAATGTTGATTGAGGAATACTGTCCTCGAAATGAAATAAAGAAGATTGAAGTTGAGTTTTGGAACCTAGAAATGGAAGGAGCTGAAATCTTGGTTTACACAACTCGATTCCAAGAGTTGTCCCGTTTGGTGCCACATCTGGTGACACCCGATTCTAAGAGGATTGAAAGGTATATATGGGGATTGGTGCCCCAGATTCGGGGAATGGTTACTTCAGCCAAACCTTCTACTATGCAAAGTGCGATCCAATTGGCAAGTGAATTAACTGATGAGATGGTGAGAAATGGAATTTTGGTTAAGAAAGGAAAAATTGGAAAGAAACCAGAGGAGAAGGCTATGAAGAAATCTACTGGTGGTCCAAGTAAGAAGCGTAAGTTTGTAAAGAATTATGTGGCGGTGACACCACAGAAAAGGGCAAACACTGGAAATCCACCTCTTTGCGCCAAGTGCAATTCTCAACACTTTGGGGCTTGCGAGCAGTTCGTGTGTGCAAAATGTAAACGAGTGGGGCATATAGTGAACTACTGCAGATTCGACCCTAATGCACCAATGGGTTGTTTTGAATGTGGGGCAACTGATCACTTTAGGAACAAATGTCCCAAATTGGGCAGAATCGGTGGGAACGCAGCGAATCAAGCAAAAGGTAGAGCTTTTGTGATTGGGGCTGCAGATGCACTTCAGGACCCGAATGTGATGACGGGTACGTTTCTTGTCAACGATCTTTATGCATCTATACTTTTTGATACAGGGGCTGATAAAAGCTTTATATCTTCTGAATTTAGATCATTGATTAAGTTAAAATCACAGAAATTGAAAGAGGCCTATACTATAGAACTAGCTAATGGTAAATTGATTAAATCTAGTGACATTATCCGAGGTTGCACTATGAACCTAAATAATCACCAATTTAATGTAGACCTTTTCCCAATAGAGCTCGGTAGTTTTGATGATGTTATTGGCATGGATTGGTTATCCGAAAACCGAGCCAAAATTGTTTGCTCAGAAAAGATGGTTCCAATTTTCAAACGGTGAAGTCCTGAATGTCCAAGGCGATAAGCCCGGGAGGAGTTTGAACATTGTGTCTTGAATGAAGGCATGGAAATGCTTTAGAAAGGGAAGCTACGCGTTTCTTGCTAATGTCATTGAGAAGAAATCAAAGGAGGTTAAGATTCAGGATATTCCAGTTGTACGCGAGTACCTAGAAGTTTTTCCCGAGGATTTGCCTGGATTACCCCCTCCACGAAAAGTTGAGTTCCGAATTGACTTGATACCCGGTGCCGCACCTATTGCTAGATCCCCATACCGCCTGGCACCGTCTGAATTACAAGAGTTGTCGAATCAGTTACAGGATCTTTTAGAGAAGGGATTTATTAGACCGAGTTTCTCACTTGGGGGAGCTCCGGTCTTGTTCATGAAAAAGAAGGATGGTTCATTTCGAATGTGTATTGACTACCGGGAGTTGAATAAATTGACGATTAAGAACCGATATCCACTCCCGAGGATTGATGATTTATTTAACCACTTACAAGGATCGACTCATTTTTCTAAGATCGACCTCAGATCTGGTTATCATCAATTAAGGGTCCAGGAGGATGACATACCAAAGACAGCGTTCAGAACTCAGTACGGTCATTGCGAGTTTTTGGTTATGCCTTTCGGGCTAACCAATGCCCCGCAGTATTTATGGATATGATGAATAGGGTGTGTAAACCCTATTTAGACAAATTCGTGTTAGTCTTTATCGACGATATTCTGATATATTCTCGAAGTAAGGAAGAGCACGAACATCACTTGCAGTTGATTTTGGAATTGCTTTGAAACGAGAAACTATTCGCCAATTTTTCTAAGTGTGAGATTTGGCTTAGAGAAGTTCACTTTCTAGGTCATGTGATTAATGAGAAAGGTATTCATGTGGATCCAGCCAAAATTGAGGCGATAAAGAAGTGGGAAACGCCTAAGACCCCAACTGAGATTCGTCAATTTCTTGGCTTGGCGGGTTACTATAGGCGATTTATAGAAAATTTCTCGAAGATAGCTCAGTCTTTAACCCTCTTGACTCAGAAAGATAGAAAGTTTGAATGGGGTGACAAGCAGGAAGAGTCATTTCAGTTATTAAAGCAGAAATTATGTAACGCTCTGATTCTAACTCTTCCTAAAGGTACGGATGGCTTTGTTGTATATTGTGATGCATCTCACCAGGGTCTTGGTTTTGTGTTGATGCAAAAGGATAAGGTTATTGCTTACGCATCTCGACAATTGAAAGTGCACGAAAAGAATTACATAACTCATGACCTAGAGTTGGGTGCTGTTGTCTTTGCACTCAAAATTTGGAGGCACTATCTTTATGGCACCAAATACACTATTTTTACCGACCACAAAAGCCTTCAACATATATTTGATCAAAAGATGTTAAATATGAGACAAAGGCGATGGGTTAAGCTTCTGAATGACTATGACTGTGAGATCTGTTATCACCCTGGGAAAGCAAATGTGGGGGCAGATGCTTTGAGTAGAAAGGAAAGAATAAAACCTATTTGAGTTTGTGCTTTGGGGATGACAATCCAATCAAGTTTGAAAGCTCAAATTCTCAAGGCACAAAAGGAAACACTATAGAGAAATAACTTGAAAGACGAACTTTTATGTGGTGCTGAGAGAAAATTTGAACAAAAAACTGATGAGTTGATTTATTATTTGGATCGAATGTGGATTCCGGATTCCCATAACTTGAGGGAACTGATTTTTAATGAAGCTCATAAGTCGAGGTATTCTGTACATCCCGGAGCCGACAAGATGTACAAAGACTTGAAAGAATTTTATTGGTGGCCCGGAATGAAGAAAGATATTGCAAGTTATGTTGAGAGATGCTTGACATGTTCTAAGGTCAAGGCGGAATACCAGAAACCGTCGGGACTTTTGCAGCAACCCGGCATCCCTCAGTGGAAATGGGAGCAGATTGCTATGGATTTCGTCACCAAATTACCCCGAACTTCCAGCGGTTATGATTCAATTTGGGTCATTGTTGACCGGTTGACAAAATCTGCTCACTTTATTCCCATCCAAGAGGATTATAAGATGGAAAAGTTAGCCCGTTTGTACATTGGTGAGATCGTTTCTAAGCATGGAGTGCCCGTTTCCATCATTTCGGATAGGGATAGTCGTTTTACTTCCCGATTTTAGCAGACACTACAACGAGCTTTGGGAACGAGCTTAGATATGAGCACGGCTTATCATCCTCAGACTGACGGTCAAAGTGAACGGACGATTCAGACCATGGAGGATATGTTAAGGGCATGTGTAATAGATTTTGGTGGTAATTGGGATACACATCTACCGTTAATCAAATTTTCTTATAATAATAGTTATCACGCTAGCCTTAGATGTGCACCGTTTGAAGCTTTGTATGGATGTAAGTGTCGATCATCACTTTGTTGGGCCGAAGTTGGTGATAATCGTTTGACTGGCCCTGAAAATAATTCAGGAAACTACGGACAAGATTTTTAAGATTCGTGATAGACTAAGAGCCGCGTGGGACAGACAGAAAAGCTATGCCGATAATCGAAGAAAGCCCTTGGAATTTCAAATTGGTGAAAAAGTACTTTTAAAAGTTTCACCTCGGAAGGGCGTTATTTGGTTAGGAAAGAGGAGTAAACTCAATCCGAGGTATATTGGGCCGTATGAAATTATTGATAGAATTGGTCCCGTGACGTATAAATTGAAATTGCCTCAGGAACTCAGTGGTATACACTATACTTTTCATGTATCAAACCTCAAAAAGTGTTTAGCTGAGGTGTCCTTAGTGATACCACCCGAGGAAGTCCGTATTGACAAGAAGCTTCATTTTATCGAGGAACTGGTTGAGATATTGGATCGCGAGATCAAGACGCTTAAGCACAGTCGTATCCCTATTGTGAAGGTCCGTTGGAACTCGAAGCGTGGATCCGAATTCACATGGGAATGCGAGGACCAAATGAAGCAAAAATATCCTCATCTCTTTGAGAAGGAAGCGTTACTACTGTCACCAGTTGAATTTACTAGGGATAATGTAACAACTGCGGTTTTTTCAGGTCCTTACCGTTTCTCGACTTTTATACGTTTATATTTTTTACTATTATGATTTTATATATTTTTAGTGTTTCTAGGAATTCTACCTTAGACAAACACTAAGGTCCGAACTAGAAAACCCGGTTAAGTGCATACATTGCATATACTGCGAACGCGTTAAATAATCGGTAAAAATTAAATTCTCGAAAATAATTTTTATATTTATATTTTAGTTAAGAATGATATTTTATAACATTATATGTGCTAACTTTTGTGTTTCTTGATTTAAACTAACGATCACAGGTGGTTCTTCCGTTAAAAACCCGGTGTTTACCCGGTATAAATTTTTGAAAATTTTTAAGTTTTTATGTTTAAAAATTTTATAAAATTCATTATTTTAGATACTTAATTTTTATGTTTGATAAAAATGTTTATTTTTAGTGTTTAGGGGTGTAATTTTTATAAAAAGTGAGTATTTTTTTATAAAAATGATCTTTTAAAGCTAGATTTCACTCTCCCCTATAAATACCCAACCCTCACCCCGTTTTTCCCTTCCCTTCTCCTTCTTCCAGCCATAACCCCCCCCCCCCCTGCAACCAAACACTCCAAATCTCCTTCCAAGCTCATAAACAACCATTTCCAAGCTTTGATTCTCGGTTCCAATGGATTGGTGAGCTTTATTCTAGTGATTTGAAGGTATAAACACGTGTTTTAACACTTTAAATTTTCTGTTTTAATCTTGCATGTGTTCTTAAGAACACACACACTCACTTTGATTTTCAAGTTTTGTTGTTTTTAAGAGTTTTTAGCTTGAATCTTGTGATTTTAACAAGGATTTGTGGATAAAAACTAGTTGTAACCATCCACAATGAGTTATCTAGTGAAAAGCTTGCAAGATTTGATGATCAAAATGTATGGAACACTTGGGTGTTCATACTTGCATCTTCTTGAATTAAAAGAGCATTTTGTTGATTTTTGAGTTTTTGATCTTGGAATTGAACCACATTGTGATTGTAGGTTATAAATCAAGGAAAACTCAGTAGCTTAGCATCAAATTTCATCTTCATTTGTTGATTTTGGAAGGTATAATCCTTAATCAAACTTGTAGTTTAGCTTAAATGATCAAGAACAAACATGTTTTTGGTGGATTTTTAAAAATTATTGATCCAGCATCCAAAAGTGGTTTTAATCAGTAGAATATGTTTTAAAATAAATATCTGGAAAATTTGGTTATCTAACTCTTTATAGATTATTTATTAAAATTCACACAAGTTTAATACATGGAAATTTGGGAAAAATACTTCTGAGTATTGAAAAATTCTGGAAATTGGAAAGTGATTATTATATGATGAACTAAGACTCCTGCCCAAAATTTATGAAAATTTGAGTTGTTTAAGTATACGTTTAGTATTTATAAAGTTTAAACGGACGATTTAGGGTTTGTATACTTCTGGATAAAATCAGGACTTGAAACTTGACATGGGATCTTATATTGACTTAAAACTAATATGGTAAATTTTAATAATATTAAATTCATATTAAATAATCTGGATATTGGAAAAATATAAAAATTGGTCAGAAATTTTTATTTATATATATGATCAATTGGTATAAATTTGAAGCAGTAACTTTATGTCTAAGTATGGTTTTGAAATTATGGTCCATTTAAATTTTATAAAAAGTTATTAATTTTGGAAAAATTTTATATAAAATTGATTTTATAAAAACTCGAAGGGATTTTGGACAGAAATATAACCCCATTTAAAACATAAAATTTAACTTTTAAATTGGGTGCTAATATCACACTAAAACCCTAATTTTGGACGAATCGTATTTAAACCGTAAACCGGACTTTACGCGCGTAATCGCGTTTTTGATCATACGAAACCGTGACATGAAATTTTATCAAATGTGATTTTTTTTAACTACTGATGTTATTTATTAAAAATCTAAAACTTAAAACTTTAAGGTTATTAATTCATATAAAAGCCGGTTTTACAATTCTTAACGGTTCGTACGCACGTGCACGGGTTTTGGCTATACAATTGACTGCATAGCCACTTTTGAATTTTGTTGACTTAGCCACACATATTAGGTTTCCTAAATTCATTTTGTGTCTACGTATTAGTAGGACTCGGTTAAGATACCATCATTGGCTGTTTCACTGTTTTACCTCACTTTTTCGCGTTTCACTCTCATTTGAGTTTTCGCGGCCCCTTTTTACTTACTGTTTTACTGTTTTTGAGGGGGAAAGCTGTTTCATTTTTTTATTTAGTCACATGTTACATTATACTTTGATTACATGAGTTATTTTTATATTTATGCATTAAAGTCCCCAAATGTTTTTTGTTGTAATCAATTAGCTGAGCGTAGCCGTTGGGAATTTTGAGTAGTACTACTTGAGTTAACACCCCCGCTCATGGTTTGGTCGCGCCAACCAGACTTGTAGGGTCACGTGGGCGCAAAGTTAGCCAATTATTTTTTTAGGCGGTTGTTGGCATAAGACTTCCGTATGTGGTACTTTTTTTTATTTTGTCTAGGCTTTGATTACGGCTCATGGTAATATGTTGTCTAATACATGTGTACTGACTTTGGATTTTTATAAACTTTTATAGAGTCGTAAAACCTGCGATACTCACAAGCTATTTATATAGTTGACCCGTTTTTTTTAAACATGCTTTCAGGTAAACAGAAATGAAGATAAAGTTCATGGGGGCACGCTTTTGTTTAGATTTTGTGGTTTCATGTTGGAACAAACTTAGTACCTATGACTTTGGTTGTTTATAAGACGCTCCTTTTATTGTTTGAATTTCGGATGTTGTATGACTTCTTTTAATTTTTTGGTTTAGCAATGGTTCTTTTGTAAATTGCGATGTACCCGTTAGCATTCTCTTGCGCCTAAGTGTTCGATACACCGCTCTCGTCTCACGTCCGTGTTTCCGCCTTCGACGGGGTGTGGCAATAGTTGATGTGATTATTTTCATTTGAGGAGTTTTAAACAAATATACATGATGCTCTTACTTTTGTAAGATTTAAACATTCCCATGAAATCCTAAACTTTCCATCCAAGTATCAATGGATTCCGAATTTCTATGACTAAAGGATTTGATTGGAATTCGAGGGTGTTTGGGATTACTTATTGAAACTACTTATTAATTTATATAAGTTAAAATGTTGTTTGGATAATGTTACTGTAACATCCCAAAAATAAAACGACCGTTATAATAACGGAATAAACGAACGAAGCATGACGGGCCGGGCCGAATGGGCTAGAAGGGGAGCCTCCCTATAAATTGCCAAGGATCATCACCATTTTCTCTCATTTGCAACATCTAGAGAGAGAAACCGTAGAGAGAAAGTTGGCGGATCGACCCGAGATTTTAGCAAATTGTTACTCCATAGCTCGTGAGAAAAACCTCCGGACCAGAAGCTCGATTCAGGTAACGATCCGACCTAAATCTGAGTTTTAGTTCGTTTTTGGGTTTTTCGGGTTTTGGGTGAAAATGTAACATTTTAACGGATGAAACTGAAGGATAAACATAGATTTGAGTTCCTTAATGGAAAACGAACGTTTTGAATGGAAACAGGTTCGGGATCTTGACGTGATCAGACCCGAATGAGAAAGTTAGGGTTTTTGCGAAGAACAGGTCGTGCGCACTTATCAAGTACGCACAAAGCAGGTCCTGCGTACTTATCAAGTGCGCAGGAAGAGAGCACTGCGTACTTATTAATTACGCAGGAAGAGGATCCTGCGTACTTATCAAGTACGCAGGAAGCAGGGTCTGCGCACTTGCTAAATGCGCAGGCATCAGGCTGATTAGGTAAAGTCGGTATGTTTAGAAGGTTAAACCGTTAGAGTCGGGATTTGGTCTGATGTGTATTTAACTAATCAATTCATATCGGAAGTGACGTAGTGGGACCTTTGTTTAGGGCAACCCGGATTAGCTTATCAGGTGAGTTCTAAAAGCCCTCTTTTAAATGTTTTATATAATGATTTCGGGCTGGTGTGCATACATATGAAATGATTTTTTACGAATCGATGTTTATGAAACTATGTTTATAAAATGATGCTTATGAAACTATGTTTATGAAATGAAATGATTTGGAATGAACGGTTTATGGAAAGAAAGTTTATGAACGGAAGGTTTACGAACGAAATGTTTATAAAGAAATGGTTTAAACTAAAGGTAAAGGGTTTCGAAAATTAATGAAAGGTTTTATGAAAAGAAAAGAAAAAGGGCAAAGGTTTTAAAGAAGTCATTACAAATCTAATCTGTCGAATGAATGGAATTGACGAATGAAGTCTGGGAATGTAATTCCCAGCCTTGTGGTAGACTATGGACAGCGAGCCATAGTTGCCATAAGAGCAACAAGGGCAGTGTCTTGGTGTCCTGCCAATGGTTTGATGTTGTACAACTGGTAAGGGAGTAACGACGGTTATTCGGGTGATGACGATCATCCTAAGGGAATGAGGTAAGGGGAAATCAATGATGACGATACGTAACGGTTGATTCCCAAAGGAAAGATCCGTGTTGGGCAATGACGGCGATAAGTAACGGTTGACCCCATGTATTGAATGGTTGGGTAATGACGGCGATACATAACGGTTAACCCCGCGTATTGAATGGTTGTGGAAATGACGGCGATACGTAGCGGTTGCCCACAATATCAAAGGTTCATTCGGGGACACAAAGACGCTTAAAGAAAAGATACAGATTTTAGAAAGTAATGTATAACTTAAATGAATGTTAAAGTTTTAGGCAAATGATCCGTTCAATGTGTTTATGATGAGGAAAAAAGGTTTGAAGGTTTTCAATGATGAACGAAAGGCCCTGTTTTTCTTATACGTGATGTTAAACCCTAATGAATGTTTTGAATGATGAACCATTTCTTAATTTGAACGAAAACTAGAACTCACCAGCGTAGCTGACTTTTTAATGTGCACATTCAGGTTAAGGCAGTTTAAGAGGATGGACGGTGATGCTTGGCTAGCAAGAGGAGTTACCCGATTGACTATGAAGACTGGCATCCCGTTATGTTTAGTTATGATGTATTTATGTTTTAAACAATGTTTACGCTTCCGCATGTATGAACAATGATGACGTTATGTTTGAATGAAATTTTCCGCTGCGTTATTGATATTCATGTTTAAGAACTGTTTGTGAATGAGTAAATCCAACAAGTGAGGCCTCCCGGGTTTGGGGCCTTACAAGTTGGTATCAGAGCAATAGTTTGAGAGATTCGGACACTCCCAGTGTCTGAACTTAAACTGTGAACGGGACCGAAAGCGGATGCCAGTACGGGTAACTCGAGCCACAGCATCAGGTATGAAAAGTAGAGTATGTGTATGTAGTATGCCTTAGAAAGGATTAGGAAAGGACTTGTGTTCTGATGGAATCACAAAGGTGGTCAAATAGAAATCGAAAGGTAGTGTAATGGTTAATTGCAGATGGCCAGTGTATATTAACATCTTACAGTACGTATTGAATTTTATTTGTTAACTAGCGTGATGACATTGGATTCTTGTCTTATAGAACAAAATGGCAAGAAGGGGAAACGGAAGGCGTGGTGGAGGCCGTACTGGTGGTCGTAACGGCGGTCGCGGCAGGACCCCTGCGCGCCAAGAGTATAGTGAAGAAGGAAATGTTCACACTAAACCGGCGGTTGGTGTGCATGGAACCGAGCAGGCACAGGTGGAAGAACAACCTTTCACTTTTGAACCAGAAGTGAGAGCAGCCATAGCTCGAGAGTTCACAGACTTGATGAAAGTTTCTTTGCCAGGACTGTTGGTAGAAGCATTAAAGAAGGTTAATGAGACCGGTGGGTCTAACACAACGGTTGATACCCCGAACACTGAGGCAATCAACGCACCGCTTAACCGTGGTTGCGACTATAAGTCCTTCAAGGCATGTGACCCACCAGTCCTGACTGGAAAGAAAGACGCGGTAGCTACGTTTGACTGGATAATCCGTATGGAGGCTGCCATCCGCCTCAGCGAATGCCGGCCGGATCAAGTGGTGAAATTTGTTGCCAACTCCTTGAGAGAAGAAGCATCCCATTGGTGGGAAGGTGTACGTCAGGCAAGAGGGAGCGAGGTTGCGGATGCGATGATGTGGGCTGACTTGAAAACCTTGGTGATCAAGAATTTCTGCCCGAGGAACGAGATTGAGAAGGTAGAGAGGGAATTTCTGGGTTTGAAGGCCGGGAGCATGACGCACCGGCAATACACAACCCGATTCAATGAACTGGCTCGTCTGGTGCCACACCTTATCACGACTGAGGAAAGAAAGATTTCCTGTTACATTCAAGGACTGCCGGACCAGGTCCGCACCTATGTTAAGGCAAACGCCCCTACGACCTATGATTCGGTAGTAGAACTGAGCGGCGTGGTATTCGATGATCTGGCGCTGAATGTCGTTGCCATTGAGGAACCGAAGAAGAGACCGAGCTTCTCGAACAAGCGAACTGGTGGAAGGATGTTTGGGACTCGTGATAAGAGGGCTCGGGTGAATGAGCCGACTGTTTGTAAGAAGTGTGGAAGGGAGCATACTGGTGAATGTAGACTGGGATCTAACTTGTGCTTCAAGTGTGGCAAGACCGGGCACTACTCCCGTGAGTGCCCACAACACTTCAAGTGCTATAATTGTGGGGATGCCGGTCATCTGAGTAGGGAATGCCTGAAACCGAGAATGGGTGAATCCGGGAAAGGGAAAGGCCCGAAAAGGAAAGAAGAGAGGCCCCGAGCAAAGACTCGTGCGTACGCACTGGCGCAAGACCAAGCCAGGGCAGACCCCGACGTGGCGTCAGGTACGTTCATCCTGGACAACACTTTTGTTTCTGTGTTATTTGATTCGGGTGCCAGTAAGAGTTTTATATCTGCGACTTTCTGTAAACGAGTGAAGTACACTGTCAGTAAGCTAGAAAAGGCTTTTAGCGTAGAAACCACTGAGGGTAGAACTACAAGAGTGACCGATGTAGTTGACAACTCCATAATAAAAATAGAAGGTCATAGGTTCCCTGTCAGATTGTTTGTTATGGTTTTGGGTGGGTTTGATGTCGTGTTAGGAATGGATTGGCTAACTGCCAATGAAGCACAAATTATATGTAAACGAAAGATAATCCGACTCAAGGCTCCGGACGGTAGCAAATTCGAGGTTCTTGGAGATCGTGACGCCCTGATGCCAAACGTCATCTCGATGATTAAGGAAGCAAATTACTTGAGGCGCGGATGTGAGGCTTATCTGGTGTACGTAATTGACGAGTGTAAGGAAGTGAAGGAGCTAGACGATGTACCCGTGGTACGCGAGTACCCGGAGGTGTTTCCAGAGGATTTGCCTGGGATACCACCCGACAGAGAGATTGAATTTCGAATCGACTTAGTACCAGATGCCCAACCCATGGCTAAGGCTCCATATCGACTAGCACCAGTGGAGATGAAAGAATTAATGGCACAACTAGACGAGTTACTTGAGAAAGGATTTATCCAACCGAGCATCTCACCGTGGGGGTGCTCCGGTGTTGTTTGTGAAGAAGAAAGACGGTTCGATGAGAATGTGTATTGATTATCGCGAGTTAAACAAACGTACGGTGAAGAACAAGTACCCTTTACCAAGGATCGACGACCTGTTCGATCAATTACAGGGCGCAAGTTGGTTCTCAAAAATCGACCTTCTATTCGGGTACCAACAGTTGAAGGTGAGGGAAGAAGACATACCGAAAACCGCATTTCGCACGCGTTATGGACATTTCGAGTTCCGTGTAATGTCTTTTGGATTGACGAACGCCCCCGCAGCGTTCATGGATTTAATGAATAGGGTGTGTCGACCGATGCTGGACCGATCGGTAATTGTGTTCATCGATGATATCCTCATCTACTCCAAGAATGAGGGTGATCACGCATGTCACTTAAAGGAGGTGTTGGAGGCTCTGAAGAAGGAAAAGTTGTATGCTAAGTTCTCTAAATGCGCGTTCTGGCTTAGGGAAGTCCAATTCCTAGGTCACGTTATCAACCCGAACGGCATTATGGTTGACCCAGCGAAGATAATGACGGTAAGGGAATGGAATATTCCTAAGACGCCAACTGAAATTCGTAGTTTCTTGGGATTGGCAGGCTACTATCGGAGATTCATCTAGAATTTCTTGAAAATAGCTTCGCCGTTAACAAAGTTGACTTGGAAAGAGGTTAAGTATGAATGTGGTTCGACCCAAGAGGAGGCGTTTAAGGAACTGAAGAAGAGGCTAACCTAATCTCCAGTCTTGGCCCTTCCCGAGGGCAATGAAGACTTAGTGGTATACTCTGACGCTTCGGGTCAGGGATTGGGATGCGTGTTGATGCAACGCGGGAGAGTGATCGCGTATGCGTCACGGCAATTGAAGATTCACGAAGCTAATTATCCAACCCACGATTTGGAACTTGCTGCTGTGGTATTCGCATTGAAAATCTGGAGGCACTACCTTTACGGGGTGAAGTTTACTATTTACTCCAACCACAAAAGTTTGAAGTACTTCTTCGAACAAAAGGAACTAAATATGACGCAGAGGCGATGGTTGGAACTGTTGAAAGACTATGATTGTGAAATAATATACCATCCTGGAAAGGCAAACGTGGTGGCTGGCGCTCTAAGCCGAAAGGATGTGCCTGCTCCTATTAGAGTGAAAGCTTGCCAGTTAGTGGTAACATCAGATGTGATGAGAGAAATCAAAAAGGCTCAAGATGAGGCACTTAAAGAAGAAAACATAAAGAAGGAAAGGATGGTTGGCCAACAGGACAAGTTGGAATATAACACCCTTGGTGTTAGGACACGTTTTGGACGGGTATGGATACCTATGGGTGGCGAGCTTAGAACCAAAATCTTGGATGAGGCTCATAAGTCTCGGTACTCTATCTATCCTGGTACCAATAAAATGTACCAAGATCTAAGGAAGGAATACTTGTGGCCTGGAATGAAGCATGAAGTGACAAAGTATGTAAGCAAGTGCTTGACTTGCTCGCAAGTAAAGGCCGAACACCAGAAACCGTATGGAAAGATTCAACCACTTGATATACCAGAATGGAAGTGGGAACACATTACCATGGACTTCATAACCAAGCTACCTTGCACAGCTAAAGGTCATGACGCCATTTGGGTAATTGTGGGTCGTTTAACAAAGAGTGCTAATTTCCTACCTATTCGCGAGACGTTCTCGTCGGAAAGGTTAGCGGAAGTATTTATTAATTTTGTAGTAGCACGGCATGGGATGCCTTTGACGATCGTATCTGACCGGGACACACGATTCACATCGAGGTTCTGGAAAAGATTTCACGAGGCGATGGGCACGATGCTTAATATCAGCACTGCATATCACCCACAAACGGATGGTCAGTCCGAAAGGACCATTCAGACGTTGGAGGATATGCTTCGTGCTTGTATTATCGATTTTGGCGGTAGTTGGGACAGACATCTTTCGTTAGCCGAATTTTCATACAACAATAGTCATCACACGACTATAAGCATGCCGCCTTACGAAATGTTGTATGGGAGGAGATGTAGGACCCCGATTTGTTGGGGTGAGATTGGACAAAAGGAATTAGGGAGTCTTGAAGTAGTAAGAGAAACGTCAGAAAGGTTTGATCAATTCAAAGCACGAATGAAGGCCGCACAAGATCGTCAGAAATCCTATGCGGACAAACGACGAAGGCCTATTGAGTTTGATGTTGGGGACAGAGTAATGTTGAAAGTGTCACCCTGGAAGGGAATAATACGATTCAGGAAGAGAGGAAAGTTAAGTCCGAGGTTCGTCGGACCATTTAGGATAATGGCACGGGTTGGTGAAGTCGCTTATCGGCTAGAGTTGACTGATGAGTTGAGTGGGATTCATCCCACCTTCCATGTATCACACTTGCGAAAGTGTTTGGCGGATGAATCAGCTCACGTACCACTTACTGACATCGAGGTCGACAACAACCTTAATTACATCGAAGAACCCGTGGCCATCTTAGACAAGAAGGAGAAGCGTCTGCGTAATAAGATTATCCTATTGGTTAAAGTCCAATGGAAACATCGAAAGGGATCGAAAGCCACTTGGGAAACGGAGAAGGAGATGAAGGAGTCGTACCCTCATCTATTTGACTTATGATAGGTTTCGGGGACGAAACCTATTGTAAGGGGGTAGACTTGTAACATCCCAAAAATAAAACGACCGTTATAATAACGGAATAAAGGAACGAAGCATGACGGGCCGGGCCGGATGGGTTAGAAGGGGAGCCTCCCTATAAATAGCTAAGGATCATCACCATTTTCTCTCATTTGCAACATCTAGAGAGAGAAACCGTAGAGTCGGGATTTGGTCTGATGTGGATTTAACTAATCAATTCAGATCGGAAGTGACGTAGTGGGACCTTTGTTTAGGGAAACCCGGATTAGCTTATCAGATGAGTTCTAGAAGCCCTCTTTTAAATGTTTTATTTAATGATTTCGGGCTGGTGTGCATACATATGAAATGATGTTTTTAAGAATCGATGTTTATGAAACTATGTTTATAAAATGATGCTTATGAAACTATGTTTACGAAATGAAATGATTTGGAATGAACGGTTTATGGAAAGAAAGTTTATGAACGGAAGGTTTATGAACGAAATGTTTATAAAGAAATGGTTTAAACTAAAGGTAAAGGGTTTCGAAAATGAATGAAAGGTTTTATGAAAAGAAAAGAAAAAGGGCAAAGGTTTTAAAGAAGTCATTACAAATCTAATATGTCGAATGAATGGAATTGACGAATGAAGTCTGGGAATGTAATTCCCAGCCTTGTGGTAGACTATGGACAACGAGCCATAGTTGCCATAAGAGCAACAGGGGCAATGTCTTGGTGTCCTACCAATGGTTTGATGTTGTACAACTGGTAAGGGAGTAACGACGGTTACTCGGGTGATGACGATCATCCTAAGGGAATGAGGTAAGGGGAAATCAATGACGGCGATACGTAACGGTTGATTCCCAAAGGAAAGATGCGTGTTGGGCAATGACGGCGATACGTAACGGTTGACCCCACGTATTGAATGGTTGGGCAATGACGGCGATACGTAACGGTTGACCCCACGTATTGAATGGTTGTCGCAATGACGGCGATACGTAGCGGTTGCCGTCATTGGTTGTAAAATAACAAATATAACTATCTATTCGGTTATCATATTTTTATACCTTAAATTGGTTGTATATGAATATATAGGGATTTCTCTTAATACATCTTCTATATATAAATAAACATAAAAGTAAAACAGTTTATTAAAATATTTGATAAATTTTAAATAAATTAGATTAAGTTTTAGGTCCGTCATCTATTTTTGCTATTTTGTTTATTAGATATTTAAAGTTTAGTTACATATATAACTAAAATATGTAAAAAAAAAAAAAGATTACTCATGGTTGGTATTAAATATTACATATAAATAGAATTAAGTGATTAATAATCTAAATATTTAGATTATTAATTACTTAATTCTATTTATATGTAACATTTAATATGTTAGTGGTTTTGGAGAGGAAATAGGTGATGATACACCACATGATCACAATTGTCTTCCAAAAGTATTCTAAAGATAGAAAACAAAATTCAAAATATGTATAAATTAATACATAATTGGGTTTCAATAATACGTTAATTATATTTAATGTAATTTGACTTTTATTTACTGTTTGATTGTAAATAAAAGTTAAATAATTATATTTCAAAGTTTCTTATAATAAGTGATAATTTAAAATAAAATTTATATGTAACATTTAATATGTTAGTGGTTTTGGGGAGAAAAATAAGTGAGGATACACCACATGAAGACAGGTGTCATTCAAAAGTATTCTTTTATTAGAGATAAAAGATATATATATATATATATATACACACACACACTATGTTAGAATCCCGTGTATTACACGGGTTGAATAAATATAATGTTATATACTTAGTAATAAAAAGTTTATGTTTTTTAAACCCGTGTAATACACGAGTTGAATAAACCCGTGTATTACACAGGTTGAATAAAATATAATGTAATCTCTTAACATATATACACTCGTCAAAATGGAACAATGTGAATATGTAAATATATGATTAATTTTTTTTATTTGAATCCTAGTTGGTTATAAAAGTGTTTTTAGTTTGTAGAGTTCATAAAAATACGATTGAACAAATTAACTAAAGATAAACACAATTTTAAATTTAAAAATGTGTAGATAAAAATTTAAACAAATAATTAATTTAGTTGCCTAAAATAATGTAGTTGATTATTAATAGAAGACAGAATCGAGAAAATGAGAATGAGGAGGTCTAGAATTGTGACAAGTGTCCTCATATTTTTACTTGTTTATTATATAGTATATATATATATATGTGTGTGTGTGTGTATGTATATATAAGGGGAGGATCAAATAAGTAGTTTTTCGGTAAGAAATCTAAGAAATGACCAAAACGCTTATAAACGATATCAAACGAACTCCGATTGAGCTCATTTCAGCGGCGTTGGAACCGTCTCGTTGAACTCTACCATCTTAGCTTTTAGGGTTTAGCTTTTAAGGTTTAGATTTTACGTTTGAATTTTATGTTTTTAGCCTTATGGTTTAGCCTTAGCGTTTTGCTTTTATGGTTTAGGTTTTTTTAGGGGTGGGGGGTTTAGGATTTTGGGGGTGGGTGGGGGGTGGGGGTTAGGTTTTTGGGTGGTGGGGGTTAGGTTTTTGGCTTTTTAGGGTTGGGTTGGAGGGGGGTTAGGTTTATGGGGGTGTAGGTGGAGGGTTTAGGTTTTTAGGTCCGGATTAGAGTTCGATGAGACGGTTCCAACGCTGCTAGAATGAGCTCAATCGGGGTTCGTTTGACCCACTTCTTAGCGTTTTTTTAGCGAAAACCCACTTTTTAGTGGAACCTTCCCTTGTATGTATGTATATATATATATATATATATATATATATATATATATATATATATATAGGGTGAGGATCATTTGTTAACTTGTAAACAAAAAAACCAAATTCTAACCGCACATTTAATTTCATCTTATTTTAATCTAATTATCAAAAGTCAAACACCATATTAAATATAATAAATATGTGATAAAATTTGGTTTTTTAGTTTACACATTTAAATGTGGTTTACATTTGATCTTATATATATATATATATATATATAGGGTTAGGTTAGAGGTGTCTCCGAGATTTCAAATGTCCAGCGCGACTACAGAGAAATGCCTATAGAATCTGAACTTATATTTAAAAAAACCTGAATTGGGTTAAAAAACCATTGTGTTTAAATTAAATTTGGGTCAAAATAAATTTGAATTTTAATGGGTTTAAACTTTATAGTTTTTGTAAGGGGTAACTTTACACAATAGTAACCAAGTTTCTCAAGTGTTCCATTTAAATACCTTAAAGTTTTTTTGTCCCTTTAAAGTCACTCAACTTTCAGTAGGTGTTCCAATCCTATGTAATATTTTTATAAATGTTTAAATTTTTTTAAATTGAATGAGGCAAATGAAACATATATGAATCTTGTTTACTATTTAGCAATTATTTTTTTCAATTCGACTTAAATATAACAATTTTGAAAGTTGTTTATTATTCGGTGAATTTTTTTTCTTCACTAATTTTAGATTAATTGAAATATAAATTTCACTTATTGGTAACTAATATTCATATATATTTTATTTGCCTCATTAAATTTTAAAAAAAATAAACATTTATAGAAATATTACATATGATTGGAACAACTACTAAAAGTTGAGTGACTTTAAAGGGACAAAAAAACTTTGAGGTATTTAAATGTAACACTTGAGAAACTTGGTTACTATTTGGTGAAGTTTTCCTTTTTTTATAAAATATAAATTTATATTATATATATATATATTTTTAAAATTTTATACCCCAAAAAAATCATTAAAATTAAATGCCCCGATCGGCAGCACATGCCACTGAGCCACCTCTGGGTTATACTAAAAAGGGTTTTAAAAATAAGAAGGGTAAGAAGGATTCTGGGCTTGACATGTGTCCTTTTATTGTTTTTAAAGGGAGGGCATAATGGTAATTGTGTAATATACCAGGTCATTACACAATGAACAGACGTGGTATTACACAATGAACTTGTATTACACAATGACCTGACTAATTACACAATGATCTGGCTAATTACACAATGAACTTGTATTACACAATGACATGACTAATTACACAATGAACTTGTATTACACAATGACCTGACTAATTACACAATGACCTGGCTAATTACACAATGAACTTGTATTACACAATGACCTGACTAATTACACAATGAACTTGTATTACACAATGAACTTGTATTACACAATGACCTGACTAATTACACAATGAACTTGTATTACACAATGACTTGACTAATTACACAATGAACTTGTATTACACAATGACCTGACTAATTACACAATGACCAGACGTGGTATTACACAATGAACTTGTATTACACAATGACCTGACTAATTACACAATGACCAGATATTACACATTGACCAGACGTGGTATTACATAATGAACCTGTATTATACAATAAACTTGTATTACACAATGACCTGACTAATTACACAATGAGCTGAAAAACGTAAAACACAATGATAAATACATATAACACAGTGAAGTTGTATTACACAATGAAGTTGTATTACACAATAACCTGACTAATTACACAATGAGCTGGAAAACGTAAAAAAAATTTCGTTTTTGTTTATAATGACACAATATATCGTTTTAAAGATAAAAAAACGCTCGTTTTTTTGGTGTAATTTTTTTGAAAAAATAATGTCGTATGTAAAAGTTATTAACGTTTAAAAATGAGGGGGGAACTTGATAAAAAAGTCAACAAAAGTTGTCAATACTAAAATATCATTCCAACAACTTTTTCTCCTATAATTTAATCTCAAACATTAAATATTTTCTACAATTTGATCTAATGGCCCTAAATCCTTCTAACCCTTTTTATAATTAGAATCCTTTTTGTCTAAACTTAATCATATATATATATAGGGGAAGGATCATAAGAAAACTCATTGTTCATAAGAAAACCAAAAAACTACTTATTAAAGGTAAAAAAAATAATAAAAAAATCATAACTCAAAAAATAAATCAATTTTAAAAAGTGTTTCGGAGACCTTGTTTCCCACGTCGTCGTCATTCAAAAAAAAACTCGAAAAGTAATGGATTTAGCTTTGAGGTTTAGTTTTTTTGGTTTATTTTAGATTTTAGGTTAGATTTTTGGAGCGGTGGGGTGGGGTGGGGGATTTAGCTTTTTTTTTAGGGTGGGGTGGGGTGGGTGGGGGTTTAGGTTTTTGGGGGGTGGGTGAGGGGGTAGGTGGGTGGGGTTAGGTTTTTGGGTGGGAGTAGGGTGGGGGGTTTAGGTTTTTGGGGGTGGGTTAGGTTTTTGGGTTTAGTTTAGGTTTTTGGAGGGGTGGGGTGGGGGGTTTAGGTTTTTGCGGGTGGGTTAGGTTTTTTGGTGTACTACATATATGCAGTAAAAATTTTTTAGTTTTCTCATGAAAATGAGTTTTCTAGTGAACTCACCCCTATATATATATACTAGGTTAGAAACCCCGTACGGGTTGAATAAATATAATGTTATATACTTAATAATAAATATTTACGTGTTACGTATTTATGACATATTACATAGTTTTTTAATACAAATTTTAGAAAAGTCATATAGTTACTTTTTTAAAATGTTTTATAAAAATAATGAAATAAATGTTCAATTTTTAAAAATATTTTATGAACAAACCTATATTTTTTTAAATAAAAAACGTTTATAAAAAGAATTATAGAATTAATTATTATTTAATAGGAGAGAGAGGCGGAAAACAAAAATTTATTAAAAAATAATTAAATAAAACTTGTGCAATTAATAGGAAAGAGATGCGAGAAAATTTGTTTAACCAAAACCTTTATTTATTAGAGTATATATATATATATATATATATATATATATATGAATAAATACTATAATTTTATCCAGTTTTTCTAAGCGATGCAATGTGAAATAGAAAAAATATGCTGAATATAGTTCATAAATCTGTAAATATTTCTTGGCAGCGGGTTTTGACGTTTATAATGAGAATTGTTCTTATTCTTACGTAAGCTAATAAATTGACATATCAATCAACAAAACAACCGACAATAACATACATAGATCAACTGACACCGATATAACCAATTAATAAGAGTTAAGTACACGGATGGTCCATGTGGTATGTCTAAATTTTGGATTTGGTCCATAACTTTAACAAACTACACTGAAGGTCCAAAACTATGCATCATCGTAATAAGTTTTGTACCTGGTGTGGATGGACAGTTAAGTTATTTTGTTAAGTGATGTAAAATGACTAAAATACCCTTCAATATTAAAAAAACTTGCACCTTCTTTTAATATATACACACACATACTCGCATAGATGAAGCCACACCACACCGGCACCACCTCCAGCCATCATCATTATAAATGTGGTCCAAAAATCCAAAATCCATTACACCAAAATCGATTCAACATCAATTCACACAAAAATCCAGATCTTGTTAACGAACCCAATTACAATATGCAAAGAATCAGATGTGTAATGAAGCCATAGTTTTACGGATCTGCTAATCGATCAATGTGACATTGGGGTTTATTTCTTGGGTTTTTAGGAGGTTATGGAGCTAATAATTTCCGTCGCCGGAACCACCATACAATCACCAGAACTTGCTTCTTCATATCTGTTTGTTCAACAAATTGAGTGAACCATCGACTAAACCCTCACAACCCCCACCAATCAATTCATAACTCAGCCTTTAGAACATGAAAAGAAAACCCAAAAATGTTTCATTTTCATGTCTGATTCAGGTTCAATGGTGATACAATAGAACCATCGGCTACAATAGAACCATCGGCTCAATCACACTCACCAATTTCAAAAACTAGTGATGGCGACGGGTAAGGCGGTCTCTGATATCATCATCGATTGGGAATCAGTGGATATATGAAGGGAAAAGAGGGTGCGATTAAGAGGGTGGTGTAGTGCTACCGGTGCGATGGTGTGGGGTGGTGTCGCCAGATTGATGGTCGGCGATCGTTAGCTGGGTGGTGCAATGCTGACGGTTCTTTACACCTAGAATGGGAATGGGGTGGTTCTTTAATATATACATTGTTGGATCGGGATCTATCTTGATCCAATGATTCAACACATTAACCGAACCAAATCGTGCGGAATCCGATTTGATTGGCAATCCAATCTATGACATGGATCGGGTCGTAAGAAACGAGCGGATTAGATGTCGAAACGAAGGTTTATATCGACCCTTTGGTGTAGAGAAGTTGGATACAAGACCTGGAAACTCTCAACGGACAGAGATTCGACAATACAGGTGCAAAGAGTTTGTGTGTTCTGTTGCTTAGTCTGGTTCTGCTCTGGTTAGTCTCTTCTATGTGTATATGTGTTGTCTATGTGCTCATGAAGTGAAAGTTCTATATATAGTGCTGAGGCCATTCGTACGAATGAGCCATGTGAATGGACTCATTCGTGCGAATGAATCAGCAGAATGGTTCATTCGTAAGAATGAATCATTAGAATGGTTCATTCGTACGAATGAATCATTCTCATGACTTATTCTAGCGAATGAATCATTCTCATGATCTATTCACGCGAATGGATCATTCTCATGATCCATTCGTGCGAATGGGCCTTTCAATAGCACGATTGATCAACGTTATCGATATTTATCAGATCGTTTAATACACAGTCGTTATATATGAGTAAACATTAAGGATAAACATGTAATTTCATTAATACATCAAATAATTACATTAAACATAGATGAAATACATATTACAAGGGATTAGGGACATATTATGCATCTACATACTCCCCCTTGGACCTAGATCCCTTCAAAATGACCTAACTAACATTAGTTGGTCTTCAACATCTCTTTTGTACGAGTTTTCCAGTTAACTCCGGCGTGTATGTCAAAAGCAAAGCATATACGTATCACTTTCACATACTGCAACGCCTGGTCTATATCTGTAACTTCAAAAAACGGCTGACACTTGTATAAAGTTGTAACATCTTGTTCAGACAAGTTGGTCAGCCACAAGGGATCAAAGACCCTGATGGTCTCCCATGACCCTTCTTTACAAAGCACTATAACAGCTTCACCAGTACGCCCATCATAGTACCACCATTTGAACTGATCTGAGAAGTCCTGGATCATTTTCCTTAAAGGAATCTTCTTCATGATCGTTGGAGGTTTCCACTTTAAGACAATTAGGGGCTTCTTGGTGATTGGATGAACCTTTTCCTTATGAATGTAATGTGTAGGCATTTGTGGCTTGAAGTTCACCCACTTCTTCCGGTATTCGTATTGTAATTGACGTTCAAACCATTCGGATAGACCGGAAGATTCGCTGTATAGAAGCTTTAGACGCGCCAATTGATTTACTTCAAATGCGGGCAGCGTCTTGAAGTCATGAGGGTACCTGAAATATTGTATGCCCTTCTATCTTTTTATAGCATAACAGCTTAAGTCGTTGAAGTATGCCCAACTGATTATACGACCATCAGACTTGTGTCCTTTGAGTCGATAAACTTTAGTGTACTTGGTTGGAGGAGAGGGCTTTGAGTTCTTCTTTAATTCGGCCATGTATTCCATCCACTGACTTTTACGTTCATTCAGCTCGTCAATGTCAATAGTGGAGGGACCGGCTTCATCTCCTTTGTTGTCGATAATGCGGTTGACCTCCTCGTCGACTGCTGAGTGAATAAGTCTGCGTAGGAGGGAAGATCATCACCATCTACTGATGTGTACTTTGGATATTCTTGATTAGTGATGTCTTCGACTTCAACCTCATCAACGTCTTCTAGTTCGTCAGAGGAGGGATAATCAGTTGTAGGAACAGATGCCTCTTCAGTGATGACTTCGTCGGGATTCATTTGAAATAGCTCGGCAATCTGTTCTTTTGACAAGCAGTGTACGATTTCCCCTTCCTCTTTGTCATAAATAACTGAATGTTGGATGATCCCTTGCATGTCAAGCACATAAGTTAACTTTGAAGGTTGTTGCTTGAGAGGCATCACATCCAAAACTATTTACATAAACAATCATAAAATAAACATGTGAGAATAAGAAATTTCATTGATTTAATCAAAATAAAACTGATATTATTTACATAATAATCTAATATTTACAATAAGACAACTTAAAACACTTAAAACAAAAACTATCAACCTTCAGTGCCCTTTTGTGTATCTGATGATGGGCCTTCTGATTTGTCTGATTTTTGCTTTGTTCGCGCCTCTGCTTCTACTGTCTTTGCAGCACTTGATGCAGCACCAGCATTGGCACCATCGTTCTTATCTTTGTCATTATTGTCATCATCATCATCACCATCATCATCATCGTCATCATCATCATCCTCATCGTCATCATCATCATCATCGTCACCATCATCACCATCATTGCGAGCACCCTCAATTCTGGGTGTCGGGTCTCTTCTGCTTTCTAAGTCTTCCAATAGCTTTTTGTTTTCCTCCTCTAGCCTTTGTATCCTCTGAGTATGTGCATCAACAGTTGTAGACAACTTTTGATTCTGGTTTGTAGTAGTGAGAAGGAGGACTTGCTGATCATTGCATCTATTGGAAAGACTTGTGATGGCTTGGGCTTGTTCAGTATTTTGCAGAGTCAACTGACTGATCTGCGAGCCCTGTTGATCAAGACGCTTTGATTGCTCTTCATTCTGAGCCAGTAAACGAAGTACCAAACTGTTTAAAGTACTGATCTGGTCGTGTAGAGAGACAGTCGGCAGTGACATTGAAGATTCAGCTCGAATAGTTGATGGCTGTGATGTAGGAGCAGTCGTGTAGATGGGAGGAGGCACAGTTTGTGTCTGAGGCATAGATATTGACATTGGAGCCTCAGACCTGGTGGCAGTTGCTGTAGTGGCAGAGGTGCTCTCCGTCCTCCTAACAAGCTTAAACTTTTGGCGTTTGGCCATTCTCTTTCCTCTTCCTCTCTTGACTGGGGTAGATTGGGAAGAAGGAGCAGCAGATACTTGTGGACAGTCAGGGACAAAGTCAGCATCCCTGACGTCATCATCAACCCTTGAGCTTCCTTGATCTGCTCCCCTTTTTCGTTTTGTTGCGACCAATCTTGCCCCTTGTTGACTGATTTCAAAATCATCTTCAGTGTCCTCAGAATCAGTAAACAGGACGGTGTCCAGGTTAACGTCTTCTGGGTTAGTTGGAAGGGAAGGATCGATAGCAGTAACAGTGGGGGTGGTGGCAGCGGTAGATGGAACATTAGGAGCATTGCCACCATCTCCCTGACCATCTTGGTCGTCATCATCTTGGTCGTCAGCTGGAGGTACAACAATATCCTCCATGTCAGAATCACTGTTATTGTGACGCCATTTTCTGTTTGCTGGTGCCACATAATCTGGATTTGCCAGATGTCCAATAAGTCGTTTGTGAGGTGGCTTTGTTGGTCTTCCCCTGTAGGTCTGTACCCTGCTTAGAGTGACGTCCGTCATGTGTTCTAGCTTGATTATGTCGACGTCTGACCTTAGTAGAAGAGGAAGTTGGTCATCTATTATCATTTGTAAGAATCTGGGGTACATAAGATACGCATTGTCCCCTTTTAGATAGATGTTTTCCTTAAGATGCGTGAACACCATCTCGGAAAAGTTGAATGGAATGTTCAACACCAGAGCAACGAATGCGCTCTGAATTGTTTCGCGCATGTCGTCGAAACCGCCACGACGGGAACCGAGGCAATGCAGAAGAACATGCCCTAGATACTTGTACTGCGGACAGAGGTTCGCTTTGTTTAAAACTCCCTCGGCTACATTCCCGTCGTACTTTATTCTCATGAAGCATCCGCGGACCAGATATTTAAAAAGTGTCACTGGATCTTCAGGATGATCACCGAATTGACACAATCGGCGAATGTGAGCTGCCGATACAACCACATCTTGACCTGCGATCTTCCCTCGTATGACCGGTGGAGATACCTCGCAGTCAATCTCGGCAGAGGCCCAGAACTCCCTTTGATGCGACGTATATGGAGTCCGGTGATGGGATATAGCATGAGCAATCCTTGATCTTGATAAAAACTCGATCATGCCGACAAACGGACGTGCATTCTTTGATGTAGGAATCATGTACGCACATATGTTGCTTTTTATTGAAGCCTTAAGAACAACTGGAGCTCTGTGCGCCATAACGATCAGTCTGCAAACACAAAAACATGAAGCACATCATATCAGTACATGCAAGATTTTGGAAATATGAACTTTTGGACCATTTTCCCTTTGTACGAATGAACCCTAAGAGTTGGTTCATTCGTGCGAATGGATCATTCTGCCTATTCATTCGTGCGAATGAGTTTCATTCATATGAATGAGTATTCATTCGTGTGAATGAGTTTTCATTCGTGTGAATGAGTTCTCATTCGTGTGAATGAGTTCTCATTCGTGTGAATGAGCGTTCATTCGTACGAATGAACATGAAGAGTGTGTCCATTCGTATGACAGACGAGTCGCGATCCAATTTGTCCAAAAATCAACCAACACTTGAAAAGATTTGCCGAAAAAGACACCAACACACTCGACTATGGTTTTCAACCAATATTTAGCATTTTAATTGGTTTATTAAGTCACTTTTTACGTTTTTAGTTTGTTTTTCGGTTTTGAATCCTAAATCTAATCGAACATCTGCAAATCAGTATACAATCGATGAATACTTGTGGGGTTATACCTGTAAAATGAAAACGAATGATTAGATTACAGATTTTTTATTCGTGCAAATGGAATTTTCTATTCGTGCGATTGGAAGTTTGAACAAATGAGCGGGAGACTTGATCTATTCGTGCGAATGGTAGGAGCCATTCGTGCGAATGAAGTTCATCATAGTAGCCATTCGTACGACAGAGGGCTGTTTGACTTTTTTGCATCAAAAAGCACCAATGATTGAGCCTATTATCAGATCTGGAAACTGAAATTTATCAGATCACTCAGAAGCAATAATCACAAGTTTTGAACGTGGCTAAACAACGATCAAGTGATCTTTATAACATTCAAGTAGCTAGAAAAAGCAAGATTAGATTTTCTATGTTGAATCTAGAGCACAATGGCTCTGATACCACTTTGTTGGATCGGGATCTATCTTGATCCAATGATTCAACACATTAACCGAACCAAATCGTGCGGAATCCGATTTGATTGGCAATCCAATCTATGACACGGATCGGGTAGTAAGAAACGAGCGGATTAGATGTCGAAACGAAGGTTTATATCGACCCTTTGGTGTAGAGAAGTTGGATACAAGACCTGGAAACTCTCAACGGACAGAGATTCGACAATACAGGTGCAAAGAGTTTGTGTGTTCTGTTGCTTAGTCTGGTTCTGCTCTGGTTAGTCTCTTCTATGTGTATATGTGTTGTCTATGTGCTCATGAAGTGAAAGTTCTATATATAGTGCTGAGGCCATTCGTACGAATAAGCCATGTGAATGGACTGATTCGTGCGAATGAATCAGCAGAATGGTTCATTCGTAAGAATGAATCATTAGAATGGTTCATTCGTACGAATGAATCATTCTCATGACTTATTCTAGCGAATGAATCATTCTCATGATCTATTCGCGCGAATGGATCATTCTCATGATCCATTCGTGCGAATGGGCCTTTCAATAGCACGATTGATCAACGTTATCGATATTTATCAGATCGTTTAATACACAGTCGTTATATATGAGTAAACATTAAGGATAAACATGTAATTTCATTAATACATCAAATAATTACATTAAACATAGATGAAATACATATTACAAGGGATTAGGGACATATTATGCATCTACATACATTAAAAAGTGGAGAGTTTTTTAATATGTTGAAGGATATTTTAGTCATTTTACATCACTTAACGGAATAAGTTAACTATCCATCCACATCAGGGACTAAACTTGTTATGATGATGCATAGTTTTGGACCTTCAGTGTTGTTTCTTAAAGTTAGGGACCAAATTCAAAATTTAAACATACCATAGGGACCATCCGTGTACTTAACTCCAATTAATAATAAGCAACTTAAAAAACACATGACCCGATACAACCAACAATTGACTTTAACATACACAAAATAAATGACACCAACATAACCAATTAATTGTAACCAATTTAAAAATCAATATACCACACTGTAAGCAGTTTGACACCAATCAAACTACCTTCTTTGTTTTCAAGTTTCATGTATAGTATATATCATTCCAAAAACATACCGTTTCAGGTTGATGTCCTAGGAAACCTAATCCAAAATGGGAAAATAAGCATTCAAATTGCAACTAATGCAAGTTTACACGTGTTTAATAAAAAACCAAAGTAATTTTAGTAATTTGTTGACAAATGTTTTAATAGCTATTTCGTTAATATGGTTAAAAAAATATGTTATTAAAATATGTTTTAATTTTTTTAAATAAACGATATGGGACTACGTATGAAAAAAATACATTCGACATGTTCCTTTTTTGGCTGAATTTTTCACTTGATCCGTTTCAAAAAACACAAAATCCAAATCGACCGCCCTGTGTTATGATTTGCAAAAGTATGCTTTACAACAAACACAAAATGTGACTTGATTTTACTATTTGCCCCATAACAGATAAAACAAACCTCTAAAGAATTACCTATAGTCGCTTTAAAAGAACATCACATTTATCTCTACTTTCATATTACAATTTCAATTCCCTTGCGTGCCTCCGAGTATTTATTTTATTCCCTGATTATAAAGAAGGCAAAACCGATATTTTGGACCTACACAAAACCACATATCAACTTAAAAAATCAAAGCAGTGAGAGATTAGACAAGCAATGTAAAACACTATGCAATGAGGCTATGAGAGATTACATAATCATTAATAAGATGATTAAATTTTTATCAGCTCTAGTCAGCAATTATCATTTTTTTAGTTCCAAGATTGTCATGAAATAAAGTGATGTAAACCACATATCAAACCTATGATAAGTAATCGCGCTTAATACTTTGTTTGATTAAAATTATAAATAGATGTTATTTCGAAATTATGCTCACGAGTAAAATGACTTATTTCACACAAGTCATGATTATTATGATATACACACTCGTTTAATACTTTGTTTGATTATACTCATGATTAAAGTTTTAAAATGGAAAGGATGTCTGAAATCAAAAAATACTACCTGGTTTGATTTAAAGTTATACTCATGATCTCCTTAGTTACCATATATTTTCCATAAAATTACATATTGATTTAAAAAAAATGGAAAGAATTTTTCTTAAAACGAATTAAGTTTATTAATAGAAAAGTCAAAATATTTAAAACAATATATTTAACTTTAAAAAACAGAAATTTAAAAAGGAAAAGTTAAGTATATTATCTGATCTGGCAGCTCTATATGTTTTCTTAGAATCTTCTTCACTATCAGAGCCTTCTTGTTCCACCATACTATTGTAAACCTCTATCTACAATCATAAAATGCATAATTGTTACAGAAGTTTAGATTTTTAGTATTTTGGAAAGTGTGTTAATTATGAATAAAATAAGGTTTAAAATTTTATATACCTCCTTATTGACAAATCACGATCACATGACACGTGGCTAAAAGACGAAAATGAAACTGTTCCAACTTCCTCCTCTTTTATGCAACCGAATCTTCAGATGGTAAAGCTTTAATTCCAACTGTATCAACCACCACGTCGTGCAATGTTAACATGAGATACTTGCATAAAGAAAATTTTAATTATCACCTGTTGATGAATGCAATGTTAACATGTTATTTGATATTTGCGGTTAATTAAAAAACAATAGCAGATGCTATGTGCACTTACTTTCGAGCTGGGTTATGGTTGTAGAAAAAACCTTCACTATCATTTGTCCAACTAATACATGAAAATCTAACCTGTCACAAAGCATATACATCATACAGAAATAATTATGGTTAATTGTAAATACCATCCACCTCTTTGATATGCATGTTCCACTTAAATGCTAATTCTACAAAGCTTCTAAACTAATTGCTCATCCTTGAAAATGTATGAAACTAAATTTTAGAATAGAAATAAGTAAGGAGATTAACTGAAGAAGGTAAGTGTATCAGTGATAATCAAAGTTTTTTTTAATATAATCCATTTTGACAAACCCGTTTCACATTTAACAAATTGTTGATAAGTATATAAGATGAGATACTAACAATTTGCATGTGGGTGGTTTTGGGTTATTACATGATATTGTTGCAGAATGGCTAAAAACATTCAAGGACTACATAGAAGATAGAAGGGAGAATGTTGCTGTACGGATCATTTATTTTTCTCTTTTCTATTTGTTTAAGTCAGTTGATTATTTTAAATCTAAATGAGAAAAAACAACTTAATGCAAACCGACCAAAATCACCAACTTGCTACTTTATTGCATTCATCACATATTTAAGTGAAAAAAAACACAAGTAAAAGTCAGAATAATGTTTGACCAAAAAGCTAAAAACATCTTCAATTTGAGAATTGATTAAACTTTATATTCCTTAAGTAAACATACAAAAAAACTCTCTTTTAAACTTAGCAAGGTTAAAGAAACTTTACAAAGGTTTTCAATTCGTTATACATATTGTAAATACTGATTTCGAGAATTTGGTCAAGATGCAGTTGATATAATATTGAAAGAACAAAAACTTGACAGTTGATCCATTGTGAAATATCAAATATTTTTAAAAGCAATCTCTTTCTTCTTTAAGTTAGAAATCCACCCAACACTTGAAATAATCTTCTACCAACTTAATATTTGAACGCATAATCTAACAAAAAAACAAAAGCTAAAAGTTTAACGGGCCAAACATGAGAAGTTTAGGTTTGGTATACATCGTTGATCGCAAAATCCAAATTTTTAAGTTTACAGATTAGAGAGCACAAATACAAAGGTTAAATTTAATATGTAACATACCGAGATGGGCAGATTGTGTGGAATGTGAAGTGGTGATTCCTTATGCACGCACCTAAAAACATGGAAAACTGATTAACTGCCTAAACCTTCAAGTTTCAAAGGTTTCACTTTAAAATCTAAAACCATACCTTTAAACCAACACCGAGATTTAACCTGTAAACTCAACTTATAGTATCAATCAACTTAACATCAAACAGATCACTCAATTTCAATTCGGCTTGAGGTACAAAGGCAGCCACAACTTCCGAGGCATCTGTAGACACGAGAGCTGAAAATAAAAGGTTATAGTTAAAAAAACTCAAAATAAAGCAAATCTTGAATGATAACAGAAATATAAATAAACGAAAAGAAATCAAGTGATTTCTAATTTCTTACCATCTTACCAACAAGCAATTTATGGTTGTGCCATGTCTCCCGCCCATTGAGCATCTGGAATTTTACCAGACAATTGGTCACCCATACCAAGTGCACCAGCAACGTATTATGAATAATTTGCATCATCTACCACATCATCTTCTTGTTCTTACTTTGCTTCATCTGGTTCCCTATAGAAAATAGATCGACCTGCAAATACAAACCCACTTCAGATAGTCCAGATCTTTTATTAAGATAAATAATTAAACATAAACTCTAAAAAGAAATTAAAGGTTTCTTCAATTAGTCAAATAACACCAAATATTGCAAATGTGGGGATACCAATATCAACATATCTAATAGGAGAATAAGTATCACAAAATGCTATTGTAGATAAACAAAATGTAAGATCAATCTTATAAAACTAAAACTACATGAAACCATGCATTAGACATCCTTTAAATCTTTATAATTATATATTAGATGATGTATAAAATTAATATGCAACTTATGTTGCATTATATTATACACGTATATATATATATATATATTTTGTAAATTTGAAGATTTCAAAAGTTGGTGCATGGAATGACATTTATGGAATGTCTTTATACATACTTTATACATTTACTCCTCTTATTTCCTTTGTTAGACCTTGCTGGCCGAAACCCAAGGGTGGAGTCCACCTCCTGCATTATTTGACTTGTATTTAACACTAGAACATCCATCCTTGACCTTACATCATGAAAAGGGAAAAGATGCTTTACCTTAACTATAGGTTAAATGAGGTTGGATCGTTAATAGTAATTGTAAGACGAGATTTAGTATGTGACTGTTATAATTATTTATTTAATTATTAAATGATCAAATATAATTATTTATTTATTTAATAACCTATGGCTAGTAATTAGTCGATGGGCCTAATTACTCTTAATAGGCCACTAATGAGTTTCCCCTTGTGTACATATAAATAGAGACTTAATTAGAGGGAATAAACTAATCGAATAATCTATTCTATCACCCTAAATCGTCCCCCTCTCTTAATACCATCCTAATCGTACACCCTAAACGGGAACCCGAACCAAATCAGAGATCATGTAATCTTCCCTATCATCGGTGAACTTAACAGGTATGTTATTATTATTGTTTTTCATTATATAGTTACAAGAACTTATCAACATGTGGTATCAGAGCAGATGTTGATAAATCAGTTCTTGTCTTTTTCCTTAACCTGGAATTAGAATCGGAGAACAAAAGTTCTACTAAAATCTATAAGAAAAAAGTTTTTATTTAACCTTCACGGTTTTTTGTTTTGCAATAATATCACGTTTTTGGATCTCATAAAACCGAGACCATTAATATTTTTCAAAATCTGTTAAAAAAAAAGAATCATGTTCTAGATTTCGATTCCAGTCCTTAATCTGATATTATTAAAGAACAGTTCATAAACTGTTCTCTGTTCTTTGTGTTCATCATTATTTTGATGAAAATCCCCTTATTTTAGGATGAATAATTATTTGATTGTGTTTTTTTCTAAAATCTTGTAACTTAATATCCAAGATTTTGAATTAAATTATTAATTTATTACTTTAAATAAAGAAACTTGGATATTCTATACAACTTAAAAGATTTTTGAAATTTAAAAATACAATCAAATCCCTTAAATTAAGCACTGCCTTAGCAGGCTCACTTTCACGGTTTTTAACCTTCACAGTTTATGTTTACGGGTCTTAGCCTTCACAGTTTAAGAACTCACGGTTTAGATTTCACGGTTTTGGAGTTTACGGTTTAACAGTTCACGAGTTCAACAGTTTACGGTTTAACAGTTAACGGGTTCAACAATTCACGGTTTAACAGTTCACGGTTTATGAACTGTTTTCTGTGAACCTTAGAGGAGCCGTGAACCATTACTGAACCGTGAACTCATTACTGAACCGTGAACCTTTTCCTTAGCCATGAACCCTTAATGAACCGTGAACCTTTAGTGAACCGTGAACCCTCACCTAAGTTGTGAACCCTCACTGTACCATGAACCCTCACCTGAGCCGTGAACCTTTACTGAACCGTGAAACTAGCCTTATACGTGCCTAAATTTTTTTCCTCACGAGGCGCGCTGCCCCCGCAACCCCCAGCGAACTCACCGCGCTAACAGGGGGTTTGCTATAAATAAATGCTTTAGTTTTTAGTTTTGTTAAACCTTAAAATTAAATGTTTTCTAAACTTTAAACTTATTTGAATAACACTTAATGCTTCACTTCTGCCCAAAGGTGATGTGATTCATGTGTATACTTATTCAAGCTTAAATGAGCATTACAACTTAGTGATTGTCATGATATTAACTTAGAAAACATGATAAACTTAAATAACACCTAAAGTTTCACTTCTGCCCAAAGGTGATGTGTCACGCTTGTAAATTTTTTAAGTCTAAATTAAGCACTACTTTGCCTAATATATCTAAGTGTTTCTACTTCTGCCCAAAGGTGATGTGTCACATTTAGTTTTTGCGAAGCTAATTATGTGCGTATTAAACAAATGTTTCACTTATGTCCAAATGTGATGTATTACATTCTTACTGCACATACTCACTGTTAAAAAAAAATGTTCCTAATACTAAACAACTGTTTCACTTCTGCCCAAAGGTGATGTGTTACATTGTTTAAGTAGAACCTAATAAATCTATTATTTTGGTGATTATAATAGATATTTATCACAGCTTCATTAATATATAATGGTCCTTATTTCTGCATGCCTTAGTTTAAGTTACCCCATAGCCACTCTAAGTTCTTCTTTAGCAATTAGTATCTTAATTTTTCTCGTATAAAATCCACTGCAGCCCCTAACTTGGGAATCGAAACTTTGAATGGCATGAACTTCTCTACTTGGAAAGATTCCCTGATGCTGTCTCTCGGCTTGATGGAATTCGATCACGCATTCGACAAGCATGCACCTGCTGATCTTACTAAGAAAAGCACTGATCTAGACGTTATCAAGCATGGGAAGTGGTCAAAGTGTAACCGCATGGCTCTTGTCCTAATGAAGAACTCAATCAGTCCGATCATCAAAGGAGCTATACCTGATTCTAAAGATGCCAAAACTTATCTAGCTTCTGTGGAGGATCAATTCAAGGGAACTTCTAAGGCGCATGCTAGCACTTTAATTCTGAAGCTGGTGACTGTAAAATATGACGGGATCAGTGGCATTCGTGAGCACATCATGATGATGAATGACATGTCCAGTAAGCTCAAGGGATTAGACATGGAAATTAGTGACGGCTTTCTAGTTCACTTTATCATGACCTCTCTTCCTAAGTCTTTTGAAGCTTTCAAGATCAACTACAACACACAAAAAAACAAGTGGGCGATGAGTGAGTTGATTGCAATGTGCATCCAAGAAGAAGAGCGTCTGAAGCTAGATAGACCGGATGTTGCTTATCTCATGTCCGCTGATTCAAAGAAGAGGAAGGGTAATTTTCGTAAGAAGGAATCTTATAAGGTCCAGAAACAAGATGCAAGTGGTGCTTCCAGCTCTAAGAACTTCAAAGGGAAGTCTCACTGCAAGTTCTGCCGCAAGGCTGGCCATAGGCAGAAAGACTGTCCAGACTTTAAGGAGTGGCTGAGCAAGACAGGTAATCATCTTTATATGATACTTGAGTCCTATAATTTAAATGTTCCATCTAATACATGGTGGTTTGATTCTGGTTCTATGGTTCATGTAACCAACTCTTTACATGGATTCCTTACAATCCAGAAGCTGGAAAGAAACCGAAGAACACTTAAGATGGGGAATGGAGAAGAACTAGTTTTCAAGGCTGTGGGAACCTTAGAATTAATTATGAAAACTGGTTTATGTATTAAACTTTATGATACCGTATATATTCCTGAGATTACTCGGAATCTAGTATCAGGACCAAAGTTCGACATTGACGGTTTTTTTGTTCTCATGGTCATGACAAACTTTCTATTATGTTAAATTCTCAAGTGTTTGAACGTGATTATTTGGATGATGGTCTCTATAGATTAGAACTAGATGATAATTTTTTCAAGTCTTTGTTATCATATAATATTAATGAAAACTTAACAAAGACTAAATGAAAGCAAGACTTAGAAGCTTCATCCATGTTGTGGCATCAACGCTTAGGCCACATTTCACGAGAACGCTTATCTCGACTCGTGAAGGATGAAGTGTTACCATATCTCGATTTCAATGATTTTGAAACATGTGTCAAATGCCTTAAAGGTAAAATCACATCAGCAAATAAGAAAGGTGGCACTAGGAGCTCTAATTTATTAGAACTCATTCACACTGATATTAGTGGCCCTTACCCTGTTACTGGTATAACAGGACATACTTCATTTATCACTTTTATTGATGATTATTCTCGTTATATGTACTTGTATCTTATTAAAGAAAAATCTGAATCACTTGCGACTTTTAAAGATTATAAAACTGAAGTTGAAAAACAACTTGATTTTCAAATAAAAATTGTGAGATCAGATAGAGGAGGCGAATATTATGGTAGACATACTGATCGTGAACCAGTACACCATGCCCGGTACTCCTCAGCAGAACGGTGTTGTAGAGAGAAGAAACATGACCCTAATGAACATGGTACGCAGTATGTTAGCCAACTCAGGTTTACCCTCATTCCTCTGGACCGAGGCTTTAAAAGCAGTCGTTCATATACTCAATAGAGTTCCTTCAAAGTCTGTCCCTAAAACTCCTTTTGAACTCTGGACAGGAAGGAAACCGAGTCTTAGATATATGAAAGTATGGGGTTGCTTTGCCGAAGCTAAACTATATAATCCTTTCTTAAAGAAACTTGACATGAAAACTGTCACTTGTTACTTCATCGGTTATCCCGATCACTCAAAAGGTTATAGATTCTATTGTCCTTCTCACGTCACTCGTATTGTAGAAACCAAGCATGCCAAATTCCTTGAGTATTTGAAGGTCAGTGGGAGTAGTGAAAATCCTTATCCAGATTTAGAAGAAGTACAAGACGCGGGGGGGGGAGATTCGTCGCTTTCCTTAACTCCGATTACTCCTCTTGTACACCACGCTACACCGCACGTCAGTGCACCATTTCTTCATCCCTCGGATCTTAATGCTACTCCTTTTGTACCAGAGAATGAAGGCACATCAAATGACCAACATGAAGACAATGTCGAACCCGATAATCAACTCAAGAGGTCGTCTAGGTCCAAAAGGCCTACTAACTTTGATGATTTTGTTACCTACCTGACTGAAGCTGAAATAGATTCCAAAAAGTTTACAGATCCCACTTCTTACCATGAAGCCATTAGTAGTGATTAGTCTTCTGAATGGAATAAAGCTATGATTGACGAGCTTGACTCCATGAAGAAAAATGATGTTTGGGATTTAGTGGAATTACCCAACGGTGCTAAACCCGTTGGATGTAAATAGGTATACAAAACTAAACTAGATCCGAATGGAAACATTGAACGCTATAATGCGAGATTGGTTGCAAAGGGTTTCACTCAGAAAGAAGGAATCGACTATCAAGAGACCTTTTCTCCTGTTTCTTGAAAGGATTCATTAAGGATCGTGATGGCCCTAGTAGCTCACTTTGAATTGGAGCTACATTAGATGGACGTCAAAACCGCTTTCCTCAACGACGACTTGAATGAAGACTTGTTCATGAAACAGCCTGAAGGTTTTCAACCTGAAGGTTAAGAACATCTAGTCTGTAAGTTGAAGAAATCCATATGCGGGTTGAAGCAGGCATCACGTCAATGGTACCTAAAGTTTGATGAAGTCATGAAGAAACAAGGTTTCCTGAAGAATCAAGTGGATCAATGCACCTACCTCAAGATGAGTGGGAGCAACTTTACTATACCTGTCCTTTATGTAGATGACATTCTATTGGCAAGTAATAGTTTAGATATGTTGCATGAGTCGAAGCGATTACTCTCGCATAACTTCGGCATGAAGGATCTCGGAAAGGCTTCTTATGTTATAGGCATCGAAATACAACGAGATAGATCTAAGGGCATTTTGGGATTATCTCAGAAAGCCTACATCGAAAGGGTCCTCACACGTTACAATATGCAACACTGCTCTCCTTCTGTAGCTCCAGTAGTTAAGGGAGATGTTTTCGGTTCTTTCCAATGTCCGAAAACAGAGGTTGAGAAAGAGCAAATGAGAATGATACCTTATGCATCAGCAGTTGGGAGCCTTATGTATGCTCAAGTTTGTACTCGTCCGGATATCGCTTATATTGCTGGAATGCTAGGCCGTTATCAGACTAATCCTTGCATTGATCACTGGAAAGCAGCTAAGAAAGTACTACGATATCTGCAAGGGACGAAAGTCTATAAACTGACTTATAGAGGAAGTGATAATTTAGAAGTGGTTGGTTATTCTGATTCTGACTTTGCTAAGTGCAAAGATGACAGGAAATCCACTTCGGGGTACATCTATATGTTAGCCGGCGGACCTATCTCTTGGAAGAGTCATAAGCAACAGTTGACCACAACATCCACCATGATGGCAGAATACATAGCTGTGTATAACGCGACTTGTCATGGAATTTTGCTAAAGAATCTGATCATTGGACTCAAAATAGTTAATTCTATTTCTAGACCATTGAAGCTTTATTGTGATAACTCAGCTGCCGTTAGTTTCTCGAACAGTAACAGTTCGACTGGAGCTGGATTATATCTTGATACAAAGTACTTGTTCGTACGTGAGCGAGTTGAGGAAAATAATCTTTGTATTGAGTATATAAGTACTAAAGTTATGCTTGCGGATCCGATGACTAAAGGTCTCCCACCTAAAGTTTTCAAAGAACATGTTTCGAAGATGGGCTTTTCTAAAGACCTTATTTAGTAGCATAATGTACTTACTTACGTTTATTAATGAAATTTCCTTAGTTATTTGAATTTGTTTGTCTCTAAATACGTTATGCATGCCTAACGACATATAGACACTGATTATAAAAATCAACGTTAAAGGGCTTACTTATAAATTTGATCCTAAATTTTACTTAAGTTTTAAATTGGGATTGTAGTATGATTAATGGGGGTCTTGAGTTGAATATCGATTCAATGACTGTATTTTTCTGCTACAGTTTTGGTTTAAAACTAAAATGAGTATTAAATTTGCAGACTTACTAATGTTCATAATAAATGATTACTCAGCCAAGTGGGAGAATGTAAGACGAGATTTAATATGTGGCTCTTATAATCATTTATCTAATTATTAAATGATCAAATATAATTATTTATTTACTTAATAACCTATGGCTAGTAATTAGTCGATAGGCATAATTACTCTTAATAGACCACTAATGGGTTTCCACTTTGGTGTACATATAAATAGAGAGTTAATTAGAGGGAATCAACTAATCTATTCTATCACACTAAATCGTCTCCCTCTCTCTCCATAACCGTGAGCTCTCAAGAACTTACCTAATACCATTATAATCATACACCCTAAACGGATACCCGAACCAGATCAGAGATCATGTCATCTTCCCTATCATCGGTGAACTTAACAGGTATGTTATTATTATTGTTTTCCATTATATAGTTACAAGAACTGATTAACAGTAATGATCACAAGTTTGAAAAAAAATCTGCATAGAGAGGCAGAAAGTCGAGAGCATCAAAGGAAAAGGAGAACAAGGCAATTTGAATGATACGTATCCAAGAACTTGCTCAAATTATCATTTCATAAATATAATTTGAGTTTGTTCTTAGAAGTGCTTTGATTTCTTCTTACATACATTTCTAAGGTGAGATTAGTGAGTGTATGTGATCTTGACATTGTTAATAAAGACTAGCATCTTGGAAACACATTGTTTGGTGTGCGTCTTTTGGCTAGGAGCTTAAGTTTGCATCTTCATCCTTTTATTGTGCTACCATTACTCATCAAAGGTTGTTATTTCTAACACTCTATGGTTTGTTTCCTTTTAAGTTTCAAGAACTACATATGGATCCTTGGTAGGTATTGTTTTCTAAAGTTTTAGATCTAACATGTTTAAACCGCTTCCGTTGCAAAACAAATAAAAAAAACGTGTTTTCAAAATAACGTTTTATCGATCTGTGATTTTTCAAAAATTGATTAAAGGCATTAATAAACCTTTAATTTCCAACTTCTAGTTTTCCAAGATTAAAAGTTGAATTCACCTGTTTAAATTTAATTTCCTGTTTTCCAAGTTTTAAGATTGAAAATTACGTAATTAAGTTTTATATGATTTTTACCCGTATTGAATTCACGCGTTTAATAAACCTTTAATTCTTTAATTTCCAAGATTGAAAATTGAATTCACCCATTTAACAAACATTTAATTTCCAATTACGTTTTGATTTTCAACTTTCCGTAATTACGTAAAAACAATTACGAAAAAACGTGATTACGTAAAAAAGTTTACGTAAAAACGTTATTAAGTAAAAAAAGCGTGATTAAAAAAAAATCACTTTTTTTGCGTGATTGTTTATAAAAATTTGATATTTATGCCCTTTTTATATGGACGCCGCGTTATTTTTTTCAAAATAATTACGTTTATGCCACCGCGTTATCCCCAACCTTAGATCATAGTAATCGGGCGGTTTGAAGCACTTCGTACGCTTCGTATGATTTGAGCCCTTTGTACATAACCGTCCCCACTATATATATATATATATATAGGGGACGGTTCCCTTAAGAAGTGCTACTTGGCTAAGAAGCCTAAGAAGCAATCTCATCCATTCAATTGGATGATCAAGGGTATGTATTTAAGTGTAGGAAAATAAGGGGTGGAGGACATTTTTGGAAAACCCACAATTGTTGACTTTTTCAAATTCCCCCCCTTTTTTAAACGTACTTAACTTTTTCATACAACCTTATTTTTTTTAAAAAAATACACCATAAAATCGAGCATTTTTTTACCTTTAATTAGAGTATAGTATTGTTATATTTTACTCTAAAACAAAATCGACACTTAGTGAAATTGTGCTACTTTACGTAAATGTGCTGGTTTATAGTAAAACAGCACAACTAACCATGTTGCATTGTAAAACAACACAATTAACTGTGCTGCATTGTAAAACAGCACAATTAACTGTGTTGCTTTATCATAAAACAACACCAAACATAACAATTAGTTGTGTTGTTTCACAACACCAAAAGAACACGGTTCATTGTGTACCTTGCTTTTCTTAGCTAACCAAACACAAACAAAACCAGCACAATAAAACTAGTATATCAAACCAGCACAAAACAACATTTTGATGCATAAGCTTTTTGTTGCTTACCACTAAACCGTTTTTTTTTGTGTATGGATGTTTTAAATTTTTTTTTTTAAATAATGCTACCAAATTAGGCACATAATAATTGACTAAAAGTACACACATTAAAGAAACCATTACATTTACGTAAATTGTGTTGTTTTACCAGAAACCAGCAAATTTTTAATGTGTTAAATTGTGCTGTTTTATCAGAAACCAGCACATTTACGAGAAACCAGCACAATTACGTAAATTAGCACAATTTCGTTAAGTGTCGTTTTTGTTCTTGCAAAAAAAATATAGCAATACTATACTCAAATTAAAGATAAAAAACGCTCGATTTTATGGTGTAATTTTTTTTTTAAAATAATGTCCTATGAAAAGTTATGAACGTTTAAAAAAAAGTGGGGGAAGTTGAAAAAAGTCAACAAAAGTGGCTATTACTTAAATACCCTCCCACCCCTTATTTTTCATACACTTAAATCTCTACCGTTGATCATCTAATTAAATGGATGAGATTACTTCTTAGGCTTCTTAGCCAAATTAGACTTCTTATTTGATCCTCCCCCTATATATATATATATATATAGGGGTATGTTCTTTTGAGAACCAACAAAATGTTAAGAACCGTGAGAACCGCATTAACTCTTGCTCTATTTATAATATAAATTGACTAGAATTCATGTACATTTCAATATGTTTAAGGTTTGGTTTTAAAAGACCTCGAATTTATAGTCGTTTTTTTAAATGCATATATGCACTCACACTATATGCACAAATGAATGCATATATGCATATTTTTATACTTTTCTTAAAAAAATTCAGGAGAGAGGAGATAAACTCAAACTAAGAGTGGGAAGAGAAATAAAACATTGTTGTTGAATTTTACTTTTTTCACTAAAGCATTATGTACACGTTTTGTGCGGTTCTTTCGGTTCTTAACATATAATTGGTTCTCAAAAGAACATGCCCCTATATATATGTGTGTATATATATATATATATACATATATATATATATATATATAGGGTGAAGTTCATAAGAAAACTAACATTTAGGGAGAGAACTAGATAACTCTTCTTTAAAGGTAAAAAAAATAAAAAAAATCATAACTCAAAATATAAATCAAAAACTAAAAAAATGGTTCGGAAACCTTGTTTCCCACGTCGTCCTCGTTCAAAAAAAAACTCGAAAAAATAGTCGATTTAGCTTTAGGTTTTAGCTTTTGAGTTTAGTTTAACTTTTAGGTTAGGTTTTGGAAATGGGGGGTGGGTGGTGGGGGGTTTAGGTTTTAGGGGGTGGGCGGGGTTAGGTTTTTGGGTGAGGGTGGGGTGAGAGGTTTAGGTTTTTGGGGTGGTACTACACATATGCAGTATTACGTTTAGGGTTAGGTTTTTTAGGGTAAGGGGTGGGTGGGTTTAGGTTTTTGGGTGGGGGTGGGTGGGGTGGGTTTAGGTTTTTGGGCGGGGGTGGGTGGGGGGTTTAGGTTTTTGGGCGGGGGTGGGTGAGGGGTTTAGGTTTTTGGGCAGGTGTTTAGGTTTTTGGGGGTGGGTGTGGGGGTTTAGGTTTTTGGGCGGGGTGGGGGTTTAGGTTTTTGTGACATTTCGGGTTTTTATTCACGCTTTTATATTATGTATCATGTAATCATTTTCTATTAAATAAAATGCAAGTGTTTTTATTTAATTTTGAACAAAATATATATATATATATTTTTTTATTTTATGGATTTAAAAAAATTAAAATTTTATAAGTTTTAAACTTATATAAAATTTTATATAAAAATCTAAATTAAAAGGTTCATTTATAAATAAGATAACCTATTTAACTGAAATAATTAACTTTTATAAAAATATTTATAATAATAATAATAATATAAGTTTATAAAATATAATTGAAATTAAAAAGAAACTTAATTAATTATTTAAGGGGCTGTTTTGAAACTTATTAAACTAAAAGGTTTTAAATAAAAATAAGTCAATGGGCTGTTCATGGACAAACTAAACCACAAGGACTAAGGAGAATAAATCGCAGGGACTGTTTTAATGCAAAAACAAACTCCAGGGACTATTCTTGCCAATTTCCAATTCGTAATTCCGGTTGTCTCCTCCGTTGTCCGGCGGTCCAAGCCATTTTCCGGCGACCCCCTCGACACGCCTGTCCCCTGCACCTCGACAGCCGAAAATGGTCTCCCTGACCTCGTCGTCCTCACGCGAGCAAAAGCCCCCGACCAATTTGTCTCCACAACATTCGAAACGTCTGATCGTGTTGTGGCCGAAAGTCCACGCCACGAATTCGGCCCCGACAGTAGACCTCCACGCCTGCTAGATGGCTCGTTAGCTTCGTCTTGTCCAGACGAGTGTCTGGACATACTCAATTGCATGTTTTATTATAGGGATCGAGCTCGGCTATAAATAGCCATTTACGGACCTGCTCGAGCTCGCCACCCCTCCTCCACCCACTCTCACTCAAAATTGAAGCCGCCATTGTGTTCGTCGTCTCTGTGAGAAGCTGTGACCAGAATCTCAGAGCCCAATTCCATCCCGAAGCTTGAATTCCCGATCTTGGCATTTTCTGACATTCGGCCCAGTCGTCCAGACCCTTCGTGACCAGGTAAGAACCTCGAAATTGTTCCTTTGCCTTCTGTTATCCTCTGGCAATCTATACCAATCGAAATCGCGACTTCAAACCATCGATTACCGGGCAAACCAGTGTTATCGGACACGGTTTGCCGGTTGCCGAGAACCAACGACCAGTTAGCGTAAGTGGTTATCAATTAAACGTTACACACATAACCAGCGATGGGCGATAGCCCGGCTGGTTATGCGTGTGTGTGTTTGAGCCTTAGGTCGCGGTTTCGATCCTTGTGGCCTCCGGCCCAACCATTTTTTTGCTGTTTTATAATATCTTTTATTTTATTTATTTTGTTTATTTTATTTCACTTTATTTTATTATTTTCTATACACATTAAAAATTATTACTAGCCGGTTGACTCGTTCATTTATTTTGGAAACCATTAAACGACTTTTACACATATTTAACCCGTCAAATTTTTATAAAATAATAAATCCTATATTTTTTATAAACTTGTTTAAATAGTTTTAACGCACAAAATATATAATAATGATAATATAAATAAACAAATAGAAACTTTTTTTTTATAAATACAATAAACATAATAACTATTATTTATAATATTTTAACAAGATTAAAATATATATTTTTTTTGATGTTAAGTTTTACAAAATCATTATCATCTTTCTACAATATTTTATACAAATAAATTTTAAGAAATATTATTATAAATCTATACACGTTTAAATACGAATACACACATACAAAACCTACAATAATACCTATTTATCCACATAGGGTTCCAACGTGCTTAGGTTTCAACATCCTTATCACCTACACTCGTGGATTAAAATACCCGCTAGCCTGGTGAGTTACATAGCCCCTATTTTACATTTTTACATACTTTGGGGTGAAACATTATACATGCTACTCATCAAATTGTTTATACGTGTTATATATGTAAATTATATGCTTGTTCATCGTGAATTATCTTGGGTGTACACTTATTTATTTTAAACACAAGAAAACCAACAGTAATATTAATAGATCTATTGTGTCTGACCAGCTCACTCATGTAGGTGTTTATTACTGCATACTTGGATATAGCCGCGTGTTATATTCAAACATATCGGATATAGTGGGTAACTATATTCAAACATACCGGGCCTAGCTGTTGTGCTATGCTCAAGCGCGTCAATCAAGGTTTGAATTGTGCTTAGATAAACATGAAGGATACAACTATATATGCTATGTTTAACAAGATAAACAATGAGTTGAAAAACGTTTTTATCTACTATTTATCGGGTCCACAAAACCTATGTACTCACCAACTTTATAGTTGACACTTGATTTAAATAATGTTTCAGGTTTGGATATGTGATTGCTTGCTGAAGATTCCTCCACTTAAGAACTTATGGACCTAGTTAATTAAATCAATGTTTTGGAATAGACTAGGTTATTTGAAATGTATTGTACTTGGATATTTGTTGTCTTTAAATTAAATTAACAAATTATGCAATATTTTAGCTATCATGTGCTTTTGAACAATCTTCGATTGTCCGCCTCGATGATTCCGCCATCGGTCGGGGTGTGACAGATTGGTATCAGAGCCATGGTTATAGGGAATTAGGTTATTAGACACAATGACCTAGACTATAACCCTAGGACTCCCTTTTTACGTGTTACGTGCTAAATGATTATTTGCTATGTGAATTATTTGTAGTTAGGTATTATTTGAATTTTCCCAAGTTTAGTACATGAGACTTATACACATACATACAAGGCCTTAAACATACAATACATACTTTACATACACATTTGACAAATAAACATATGCAAACAAATACACTACACATCCTTATCCATACTCTTTCCTCATCCATACTATTTGCAACATTCCTACATATTTTATACTCGTAGACTCACAAGTGTATTAAATTCTTGAAAATCTCGTCAACGACTTAATATCTTGAAAACTAGTAAAGGACATGTGCAATCCGGAAGGGTGACACCTGTACATTGGGTTTTCTGTCTAGGAAAGCATTTCATATAAATCTAAATAAACGGACCCGTATGCTTTCCTGGGAATTCCTGAAGTGAGTGTTTACCTATAGGCTAAAACATGTCTCCTTGAAAGTTTTGAGGAATTACTTAACGTTGATAAGTCATTGTATTCGCAAGAATACGATCCGAACCTAAACTCAAAATTTGGGGACATTATAGTAAGATAGGAAGAACTAGATGAACATGCAAAGCAAATCATTATTACGGGTACACACGTAATAACGATTTGTAGTGCATGCGAATCCCGGCGATTCCTATTACGCGAATAATGATCTATGACATCATCTCCTACCCGGAATAGATGACTTATTTTCCCCATCAACCTTGAATAAATACACATACATTGGCACGCGACATGATGAATCCTGCATTTCTGCTTACATTATTTCCCACTATAACTCATATATATCCACTTTATCTAAAATATCATTGTCTTTTCTTATGGTGTTAGAATGCCTCCTCGACGTGCAAACACTAGCACTTCCAACCCGGATCTTGCTACTCTTCTTGCCCAATTGGTGGGGCAAATGACCCAAGCCAATAACAACAGTGACAGGTCTCACAACATTCAAGGAAACGGTGGTACCAACCCGCCTCAATGCACGTTTAAGCACTTTAACTCATGCAACCCTACAAAATTTTACGGGACTGAAGGTGCTACCGGCCTACTACAATGGTTTGAAAGCATGGAGAGCACATTCCTAAACAGTGACTGTCCCGATAATCTTCGGGTTCGCTACGCCACAAGTGTACTTCAAAAGAGAGCCCTCACCTGGTGGAACGGTGAGAAACACACTCGTGGTATTGAGGTTGCTACATCCTTATCATGGGATAACCTGAAGAAAGCCATGACTGATGAATTCTGTCCTCGAAATGAAATAAGGAAGCTCGAGACTGAGTTTTGGGATCTTGCCCAAGACAGCGAGGATAATCTGGTTTACACCACCCGATTTCAAGAGCTGAGCCTATTGGTGCCTCATATGATCACTCCTCTTGCTCGGGAAATTGAAAAATACATAGGCGGGCTGCCTATGCAAATTCAGGATGTTGTGTTAGGAAGCAATCCTCCTACACTTGAAGCTGCTATACGTCTATCCGCTACGCTATCCGACAACCACGTCAAAGCCGGAACCTTATCAAGAAAGGGTTCAAAGAAGGTTGTTTCTACTCTTGCGGCTGTCAAAGATATAAAGCCCGAGTCTTCTAACCGCAACAAAAACGAAAGGGTAGAAACTTCGCAGCTGTAACTCCCACCGCACATGCTATTCAAGTGGCACCTTTGGGTCAAAACCCAAAACCTTACTTGGGCCCAAATCCCCAATGTCAGACCTGCAAATACCACCATCCTGCCAACTTACCATGCCGATTGTGTTCAAGCTGCGGACGATATGGACACGTGGCCACTACTTGCCGTACCCGTCCTCCCGTCCATCAAGCTGCTCCAGCCAACCATCCAAACTATCCGACACCTCTCAATGGTCGGGCATGTTACGAATGTGGAGACCCAAACCATTTCCGTGACCGATGCCCAAAACTTCATCAACAAGGTGGTCCTCAAGGACGAGCGTTTAATATAAACGCTAATGAGGCACAAACAAACAACGACGTGATAAACGGTACGTTTCTCGTAAACAATAATTATGCATCCGTTTTATTTGATACCGGTGCCGATAGGAGTTTTGTGTCTCTTACCTTTGAATCTCGACTTGCTAAACAAAGAACGAAACTTAACAATTCTTATTCCGTGGAGATAGCAAACGGGAAATCTATTGCTATAAATTCTGTTATCCGCGACTGCAATCTCGATCTTAATAATCATGAGTTCTCTGTTGATGTCCTTCCGATGCAATTGGGAAGCTTCGATATTATAATTGGCATGGATTGGTTATCCAAGCACCATGCCGAGGTTATTTGCTATGAAAAGTGCATTCGTATACCTCTCCCTTCGGGCGACACGTTAGTTATTTTCGGTGAAAAACCGTGTCGTGGTCTTCAACTCATGTCTTGCACATTGGCACAAAAGTACTTGCGGAAAAAGTACGTTGCCTTCTTGGCCCACGTAGTTGACACGAAAGACAAGGGTAAGAAATTGCAAGATATTCCAATCATTCGAGACTTTCCCTAGGTATTCCCCGAGGATTTACCCGGTCTTCCTCCCCCTAGACAAGTAGAGTTTCGTATTGATCTGGTGCCCGGAGCAACTCCCGTGGCAAAAGCTCCCTATCGTCTTGCACCTTCCGAGATGCAAGAGCTCGCAAGTCAATTACAAGAACTCTCATCCAAAGGTTTCATCCGACCAAGCCATTCACCTTGGGGTGCTCCCGTGTTGTTCGTAAAGAAAAAAGATGGATCGTTTCGAATGTGCATTGATTATCGTGAACTCAACAAGCTTACAATCAAGAACCGTTATCCTTTAACCCGTATCGACGATCTTTTCGATCAACTTCAAGGTTCAACATGTTTTTCCAAGATCGACCTTCGTTCCGGATACCATCAACTTCGTGTTCTCGATGAAGACATTCCGAAGACTACCTTTCGGACTAGATATGGTCACTACGAGTTCATGGTCATGCCTTTTGGTTTGACTAACGCACATGCGGTTTTCATGGACCTCATGAACCGCGTATGCAAACCTTATTTGGACAAGTTCGTGACCGTTTTCATTGACGACATTCTCATCTATTCTAAAACGAAAGCGGAACATGAACAACATCTTCGTTTGATTTTGGAGCTCTTGAAGAAAGAACGACTATACGCCAAGTTCTCCAAGTCTGAATTCTGGCTAAAGGAAGTTCAATTTTTGGGACACATAGTCAACGAAAAGGGGATTCATGTGGACCCGGCAAAGATCGAGGCGGTAATGAATTGGAGTACTCCTAAGACTCCTACCGAGATTCGTTCCTTCCTTGGACTAGCGGGTTACTATCGCCGCTTCATCTCAAATTTCTCTAAAATTGCGGTCTCGCTCACTGCCTTGACTCACAAAGGTAAACCTTACGAGTGGGGACCTAGATAAGAGGAAGCTTTTCAAACTATCAATCACAAGCTCTGCAACGCTCCTATTCTAACTCTTCCTAGTGGTAAGGACGACTTTGTCGTTTATTGTGATGCATCCAACCAAGGTCTTGGTTGTGTTCTTATGCAGCATGGCCAAGTAATTGCATACGCATCACGTCAGCTCAAAATCCATGAGAAGAACTATACGACCCATGATCTCGAGCTTGGTACTGTCGTTTTCGCCTTGAAAATTTGGAGACACTATCTTTATGGCACCAAATGCGTGGTTTTCACCGACCACAAAAGTCTCCAACATATTTTCAATCAAAAAGAGCTTAATATGAGGCAACGACGATGGGTCGAACTTCTTAACGACTACGACTGCGAGAAACGCTACCACCCCGGCAAAGCAAATGTTGTAGCCGACGCCTTGAGTCGTAAAGAACGTATCATGCTTCATAGTGTTAGTATTCATAACGATATCCAAGTCCGCATTCTCCAAGCACAACACACCTCGGTTACCGAAGGAAACATGTACCACGAAATGGCATGTGGTGTGGAACTCATGCTAGAAACTAAAGCCAACGGCCTGTTGTATTACTTGGATCGTATCTGGGTTCCCGATCGCGACAACCTTCGTATATTTTTGATGAACGAGTCCCACAAGACTCGATATTCGGTACATCCCGGAGCTGATAAGATGTACATGGGTCTTCGTCAGCAATATTGGTGGCCCGGCATGAAAAAGGATATTGCCCTCTTTGTGTCAAAATGCTTAACTTGTTCTAAAGTAAAGGCCGAACACCAGAAGCCTTTCGGACTCCTCAAACAACCTGAAATTCCCATGTGGAAGTGGGAGAACCTTGCTATGGACTTCATCACCAAACTCCCACGCACTTCTGGTGGGCACGATAGTATCTGGGTTATTATCGATCGACTCACAAAGTCTGCTCATTTCTTGCCTATTCGTGAGGACTATCGAGTCGAGAAATTGGCTCGGATCTACATTGATGATATCGTAAGTCGGCACGGAATCCCTTTGAACATTATCTCCGATCGTGATTAGCGTTTTACATCCCAATTTTGGCAATCATTACAATCTGCGCTTGGTACTCGTTTGGATTTAAGTACGGCTTACCATCCTCAAACTGATGGACAAACCGAGCGAACAATCCAAACTCTCGAGGATATGCTTAGAGCTTGTGTCATTGACTTTGGCGGCAATTGGAATTCTCACCTACCACTGATCGAATTTTCCTACAACAACAGCTACCACACAAGTATTAACATGGCACCGTTTGAAGCTCTTTATGGACGAAAGTGTCGTTCACTGATTTGTTGGAACGAAATTGGTGAAGCACAAATCACCGGTCCCGAGCTTATCCAAGAGACCACCGATAAAATCTATCTTATTTGTGACAACATTCGAGTAGCAAGGAGTCGGCAAAAGAGCTATGCCGATAAACGACGAAAACCCTTGGAATTCCAAGTTGGGGATATGGTTCTTCTAAAGGTATCACCTTGGAAAGGCGTAGTCCGATTTGGAAAGAAAGGAAAACTTGCACCTCGATATGTGGGTCCATTCAAGATACTCGAAAGGGTAGGAAAAGTGGCCTACAAACTCGATCTTCCTTCAGAGCTCAGCAACGTTCATCCGACTTTTCACGTGTCTAATTTGAAAAGGTGCCTAGCCAACGAGAATCTCCACATCCCTCTTGATGAAGTGCGCGTTGACGAGAAAATGCACTTTGTTGAGAAACCCGTGGAAATCATAGACCGCGAAGTCAAGAAACTCAAGCGTAGTCGCATCCCCATTGTCAAGGTCCGTTCGGAGTCTAAACGTGGACCCGAGTTCACTTGGGAACGTGAAGACCAAATGAAGTCCAAATATCCGCATCTCTTTTCATAGCCTCCATTAGTTGAATTTCGGGGCGAAATTCCTTTAACATGGGGAGACTGTGACATTTCGGGTTTTTATTCACGCTTTTATATTATGTATCATGTAATCATTTTCTATTAAATGAAATGCAAGTGTTTTTATTTAATTTTGTACAAAATATATATATATTTTTTATTATATGGATTTAAAAAAATTAAAACTTTATAAGTTTTAAACTTATATAAAATTTTATATAAAAATCTAAATTAAAAGGTTCATTTATAAATAAGATAACCTATTTAAATGAAATAATTAACTTTTATAAAAATATTTATAATAATAATAATAATATAAGTTTATAAAATATAATTGAAATTAAAAAGAAACTTAATTAATTATTTAAGGGGCTGTTTTGAAACTTATTAAACTAAAAGGTTTTAAATAGAAATAAGTCAAGGGGCTGTTCATGGACAAACTAAATCACAAGGACTAAGGAGAATAAATTGCAGGGACTGTTTTAATGCAAAAACAAACTCCAGGGACTATTCTTGCCAATTTCCAATTCGTAATTCCGGTTGTCTCCTCCGTTGTCCGGCGGTCCAAGCCATTTTCCGGCGACCCCCTCGACACGCCTGTCCCCTGCACCTCGACAGCCGAAAATGGTCTCCCTGACCTCGTCGTCCCCACGCGAGCAAAAGCCCCCAACCAATTTGTCTCCCCAACATTCGAAACGTCTGATCGTGTTGTGACCGAAAGTCCACGCCACGAATTCGGCCCCGACAGTAGACCTCCACGCCTGCTAGATGGCTCGTTAGCTTCGTCTTGTCCAGACGAGTGTCTGGACATACTCAATTGCATGTTTTATTATAGGGATCGAGCTCGGCTATAAATAGCCATTTACGGACCTGCTCGAGCTCGCCACCCCTCCTCCACCCACTCTCACTCAAAATTGAAGCCGGCATTGTGTTCGTCGTCTCTATGAGAAGCTGTGACCAGAATCTCAGAGCCCAATTCCATCCCGAAGCTTGAATTCCCGATCTTGGCATTTTCGGGCATTCGGCCCAGTCGTCCAGACCCTTCGCGACCAGGTAAGAACCTCGAAATTGTTCCTTTGCCTTCTGTTATCCTCTGGCAATCTGTACTAATCAAAATTGCGACTTCAAACCATCGATTACCGGGCAAACCAGTGTTCTCGGACACGGTTTGTCGGTTGCCGAGAACCAGCGACCAGTTCGCGTAAGTGGTTATCAATTAAACGTTACACACATAACCAGCGATGGGCGATAGCCCGGCTGGTTATGCGTGTGTGTGTTTGAGCCTTAGGTCGCGAGTTCGATCCTTGTGGCCTCCGGCCCAACCATTTTTTTTGCTGTTTTATAATATCTTTTATTTTATTTATTTTGTTTATTTTATTTCACTTTATTTTATTATTTTCTATACACATTAAAAATTATTACGAGCCGGTTGACTCGTTCATTTATTTTGGAAACCATTAAACGACTTTTACACATATTTAACCCGTCAAATTTTTATAAAATAATAAATCCTATATTTTTTATAAACTTGTTTAAATAGTTTTAACGCACAAAATATATAATAATGATAATATAAATAAACAAATAGAAACTTTTTTTTTATAAATACAATAAACATAATAACTATTATTTATAATATTTTAACAAGATTAAAATATATATTTTTTTTTATGTTAAGTTTTACAAAATCATTATCATCTTTCTACAATATTTTATACAAATAAATTTTAAGATATATTATTATAAACCTATACACGTTTAAATACGAATACACACATACAAAACCTACAATAATACCTATTTATCCACATAGGGTTCCAACGTGCTTAGGTTTCAACATCCTTATCACCTACACTCGTGGATTAAAATACCCGCTAGCCTGGTGAGTTACATAGCCCCTATTTTACATTTTTACATACTTTGGGGTGAAACATTATACATGCTACTCATCAAATTGTTTATACATGTTATATATGTAAATTATATGCTTGTTCATCGTGAATTATCTTGGGTGTACACTTATTTATTTTAAACACAAGAAAACCAACAGTAATATTAATAGATCTATTGTGCCTGACCAGCCCACTCATGTAGGTGTTTATTACTGCATACTTGGATATAGCCGCGTGTTATATTCAAACATATCGGATATAGTGGGTAACTATATTCAAACATACCGGGCCTAGCTGTTGTGCTATGCTCAAGCGCGTCAATCAAGGTTTGAATTTTGCTTAGATAAACATGAAGGATACAACTATATATGATATGTTTAACAAGATAAACAATGAGTTGCAAAACATTTTATCTACTATTTATCGGGTCCACAAAACCTATGTACTCACCAACTTTATAGTTGACACTTGATTTAAATAATGTTTCTAGTTTGGATATGTGATTGCTTGCTGAAGATTCCTTCACTTAAGAACTTATGGACCTAGTTAATTAAATCAATGTTTTGGAATAGACTAGGTTATTTGAAATCTATTGTACTTGGATATTTGTTGTCTTTAAATTAAATTAACAAATTATGCAATATTTTAGCTATCATGTGCTTTTAAACAATCATTCCATTGTCCGCCTCGATGATTCCGCTATCGGTCGGGGTGTGACAGTTTTTGGGTGGGGGTGGGGTGGGGGTTTAGGTTTTTGGGTGGGGGTGGGGTGGGGGTTTAGGTTTTTGGGTGGGGGTGGGGGTTTAGGTTTTTGTGGTGATACTACACATATCCAATATTGAAAATAATAAGAAAAAAAAAACGACGAGTTAATTCTTATTTTTTATAACGTTATTTATACTCAAATGAAAGATAAAGAAATTCTTGATTTAATGGTGTAATTTTTTTTAAAAAAATAATAATGTATGCAAAAGATAGAAATGTTTAAAGATTTATATATTTTAAGTTTCAATTTTACCCTTCATCTTTTAAATTCAACCCATTCTTTTCTTAGTGGTTCTCTACTTCTCTCATTAAAGTGAATTCTTTCATGAACTCAACCATATATATATATAAGGGAAGGATCATAAGAAAACGCAATATTCATGAGAAAACCAAAAAACTACTTATTTAAGGTAAAAAAATCATAACTCAAAAAATAAATCAAAAATTAAAAAACTGCTTCGGAGCCCTTGTTTCCCACGTTATCCTCGTTCATAAAAAAAATTAAAAAAACTCGAAAAGTAGTGGGTTTAGCTTTTGGACTTGGTTTTTTGGGTTTAGTTTAGCTTTTAGGTTAGGTTTTTGGAGGGGTGGGGGGTTTAGGTTTTTTGGGTGGGGGGTTTAGGTTTTTGGGTGGGGGTGGGGTGGCAGGGTTAGGTTTTTGGGTGGGGGTGGAGCTTTTTGGTTTAGTTTTTGGGTTTCGTTTAGGTTTTTGGAGGGGTGTGGTGGGGGTTTAGGTTTTTGGGGGATGAGTGAGGGGGTGGGTGAGGTAGGTTTAGGTTTAGGTTTTTGGGTGGGGGTGGGGGGTTAGGTTTTTGAGGGTGGGGTGGGGTTTTGGGTGTACTACACATATACAGTAGAAGTTTTTTGATTTTCTCATAAAAATGAGTTTTCTAGTGAACTCACCTCTATTTATATATATATATATATATATATATGATAATCTTTCACTGTACATTAATTTTTTTATCAAAACTTTACTTTCGATTAGACATTGTCCATGTATTAATTCAAAACACTATCATTACTTAACAAAACTTTAACTTATCATTCATTACTGTCACCTTATCAATTATAAAGTTCTTTCTTTCATAGTGTCGTTTATACTATCAACATATTAAACTTATCATTCATTACTGCCACCTTATCAATTATAAAGTTCTTTCTTTCATAGTGTCGTTTATACTATCAACATATTAACTTGCATTGTCAAAACACATCCCAGCCTTTGCCTTATGGCAAAGCTCCTATCGGTGCTTGTATATAACAAGACTCCTGTCATGCTTGTACAAAATAAGACTTCTGTCATGCTTATATAAAACAAGAATCCTGTCATACTTGTATAAAACAAGGCTCCTGTCATTCTTGTATAAAACAAGACTCCTTTATGGTGCTTGCAATCCTGCTTTCATGCTTGTAACAAGACTCCTTTCTACTATCTATCACTATCAGTAACTTTACCTCTACACTATCAATTACATAACTTTCAACTTTACATATAAGCGAACAATACAGTTAATACATATTATCACATAAGTTCGTAACATAGCATCTTTCACTATCATCCAGTATTATTATACTGTTTTCATTATAAATTTATTATTTACCTTTCTATCATTTCTGTCATAAAAAAAAGTTATTTATTAAATATTGTATCACTGTCTTTCTTTATCTTTCGTTTAACAAATGTTTTCTTTCTAAGTATGCATAGCAACCCAAAAATTTATAAAACCGACAATAGAAACTCACCTTTGGGAAATCTAACCATTGGGATCAAGTCTTGATTGAACTGTGAACTTTATCAACTATGTCAAATCTGTACAAGTTCATTATGTGAAACAACGGGTTAACGTTCTTGCAAAACACCTATTGAAAAACGTGAACTTACAAGTACTCGCTCTAGGTATTCGCTTGAATACCCAAGGTATTCGCAGAGTATTCGTCCAAATACTCCCTAGTATTTGCACTAGGTGTTCTCCTGAATACTCCATAGTATTCGCACTAGGTGTTCTCCCGAATACTCCCTAGTATTCGCAGTAAGTATTCTCTTGAATACCCAAAGTATTCGCAACAATATTCACATAAAGTATTCGTGCGAATACCTTGTTCATATTTTTTGTAAGAAACCCTAAGGCGTCTGATCCTAACAATGCATTAAATTTCTAAATTCAATTGTCCAAATCGTTTATTTAACCCACATGACACTAGATTTATGGTTTTTAAGCCATTTCATATGTAAAAATCCGACATTTATGGATTAAACCACATTTTACCAAAAAAAACAATTTCAAAACAAAACAAGAAATTTGAACCGATTCTTACCATAAAATGCTCTGAATCTTCGTGCGCTATATTTTGCAAACGGTTAGGATCGAGATCCAACAAGATTGAAGGCTTGAATGATGATATTCCTGACTTTCTCTCTCTAGCTCTCTCTCTATTCTCTCTCTAGTTCACGCAAGGAAAAGGTGAAGAATGAGGAATGGAGCTGTGGAGGCGGCTAGGTTAAGGAGGACATCTCCATTCTTTTGTTTTAAACCCTTTATTTTTGTTCCTTTTTTACTCCAAATGTTAAAATAAAATGTCAAGATTTTAAGATGTTACAAAGAACATATTTCTTCAGTCTCCAACTAGATTTTTCGATCATGAGATATAGGAGAGTGAATGGGTGTTCTTGGAGTCATAGGGCTGTTGTTGGTGGTTATGGGGTCGTGGGGTATGCTCAAAGTCGAGCAAGGATTGTTGAGATTGCCTAAGTCAGTTGTGAGGTGTTGGATCATCGTTCACGAGGTTGAGGCGGGTGAATACGAGGTTTTCAGGAGTTACTCACGGTGGACGGAATGCTTTACATCTTGCCGGAGACGGTAGTAGTCAATGGCAAAGAAACGAGGGTGGACCTATGAAGAATATGAAGGACTTGTGCTTTTCTTTTTGTTTTTTAATAAATGGGTATATTGATCATTTTATAAAAATTTAACACAATTTTTAACTTTTTTTACTGTCATGGACGAAATGTGTGATGGTCGAGTGAACATTAAAACGATATGAATAAATTCTCAAAACTAAAGACGAAAAGGAAAATTTCAAAAATCACATGAATAATCCGTATAATTTACTTTAAAATTTATGTCAAATTATCATCTTTACCGATTTATTATTTTTTAAATTATATTTTTATTGTATTTATCTTTTATTGTTTATGTTTAATATTTTAATTTATTTTTATTTTAATATGAAAAAATGCTTGTAAAACGGTTTTCTATTATTTGATACCAAAATGACAATAAAAAAAAGCTTATATAACAAAAACACTAAAAGTTTCTAATTTAAAAACAACGTTTTTATTAAAAAAGATAAAGATAAAAGATAATGTTTAAAAATATAATTTTTAAAAGCCTTCTTAAATATACACATTAAAATGCCAGTGAGTAAAATTTACTGTTTAAATTATACTTCTTTTTATATGGTTACTATACACGACTAATTTGAATATATAATGTTATATACTTAAAAATAAAAATTGTATTTTTTTAAAACTTGTTATTACACGGGTTTGATAAACTCGTTTATTATGCGTATTGAATAAAACGTAATACGTTAACACATACACTCCCCAAAATATGATTTTTTTAAATATACTTTGACGTGTCAAATATAAATTACGTAAGGTTAATTTATAAAAAAAAATTTAACTTGGTATTAATCTTTTTATGTAATTAATAAATGTTTATTTATATTAACTTTGTTTGGTTAATAAGTATTTATAAATAAATTTATATTAAATAGTTAAAAAAATATATTAGTTTAATATCATAATTAAACAGGAGAGACGAAAAAACATTAAATCAAAACCTTTATTTATTATATAGTATTGATCATACAAGTGCATCTAGCCTTTCATTTTCAATTGTTCACACGTGTCTTTCACAAGTATCTGGCTTACGGATTCTTTGCCACGTTTCATCTGGACTTTTATTTGATTCACGCATATCTCACCTTTTGCTTCAGCTTTTCACTTTTCAATTCTTCTGACATCCCTCTCCTTTTCGATTATCCTTGAACGGTGCTCTTCAATCGTTCGGTTTTATGTGTGGTATGCTTTTACCTTCTTCTTGCGATTGAATTCAAGCACGTTGCTGGGTTTGAGCTTCACCTCGCTTACCGAAGTTGCTTCGTTTGCAGGTGTCCAACCAATTTCCTTGACCTGTTCCTAAACCTTTCCATAGGCGATCCGACATCTCCACCCTGTGTCTCTTTAACTTCTCTCTTCCACTCTCCACCACCACCATCTTTCCTGCTGCTTCCGGTGGTCTTCTCCTCACTAGCCAAGAAAGAAGGGTAGTCTTCATGGGTTCTCTTGGAAGTTTGTGAATATGTTGATGGTATGGGTGGTTTCAAGATTAATTAGGGTTTTTGGTGGCATCCATGGAATGATGAGATCTTGAGGATGAAACTGTTGTCTTGGAGAAGAACATGGAGATTTGTGTGGGATTTGGAAGGATTGTTTTGGTGGCGGGTGGGGTGGGGTGGGGTGGGGTAAGGTTTGTATGGATGCACATCGATGTAGAGACTAGAGAGTGAGTTTGTGCGGTATATGAAAAATGTACGTGTCTTTTGTTTACTGTGGGAACCAAGGTTTGGCCAAAATCAACTGAATTGTATTAGTTGTTTTATTTACTTGGCGTTTTTTGAATCGGTATTACTTGAAAATAAATGTTTTGATTAATCAACCTTTAACAGACATTAAAATATAATAATAAATTAATAATAACTTACCTGTCACTTTATTTTAATCGTCCTTCTTTTTATTATAAATATTTTTAAATTAAAAAAAAATAACTTTACTATTATTATCAGATTGAACATGAGTATAAACAAGTGTTACAAAAATGTTTTTTTTAAGCCTTTTGATAATGTTAATTTTTTTTACGCAGCGATGCACGCGTGTAAAAGCTAATATTATTGCTCAAAAATTTTAGTTTGAAGTATTTAACTCTAATAATAATAATAATATTTAAAAAGAAAACATAACATATAATTTGAAAGGTAAAGATCAACAAACCATAGAATAGTCTAATTTTCTTTTACCCTATAAATTATAAGTTAAGATCACGATAAATTTGACTTTAAAATAGTCTACTTTCATTTTACCCCATAAATTTGAAAGGCAAAGATGATCACCCACCCATGTTCTAACCAAATTTCCGTACAAAACAAAAGATAAAAAAACACCAAGGGCATTCCGTTCCGAGAATCGAACTCGGGACCTCTCGCACCCGAAGCGAGAAGCATACCACTAGAGGTCTAATGCCCTTCACGTTGATAAGAGTAAGTTTATTCACTTTTGAACATGTTACATTTTTTTTTTTAAAAGTTCTACCCTTTATATTATATTGAAATTTCATTCGAGTGTGGTAACCCGTAACCGGATCACCTTTTTGAACTATAAACAAACGCACATTGGCGCTACAATCTATCACTTACTTGAATGCATAAAACCTTTAAAAACTTAACCATTAATTTAGACGCTTATCACTTTCACACCTACTTGAAGGTTATTATATATATATATGAAAACTATAAATTGAAAACTCTTTGAGTTATTCAAACTTTACAAACTCAATATAGGATATCATTCATCCACCTCACCTTTTTCATACTTTTTGTTTTATACACGCAAGGGTAATTTTGATATTTCACAATACCCTATTCCCCATGTATACTATATCTTTTTTTAAAAACCATCTCGAGACTTGTTATCACATAGTTGTACTTTTTTAAGTTGACATGTTGACTTATTTGACATATGCTTTTCCTACCTTCCCACACACCACATCATACGAAAACATCATCTTCTACAATCTTATCTATTTTATTTTCTTTTTAAAAACTCATTTGACTTTCTTTATCTCTTCCTTCCACTCTTTCTTTTTTATTTTCCTGAACAAAGATGGAAAAAAAAATGAAGAAAATCATCAAAAATATACGAGATCAGATCCTATTCACGAATTAGATGAAAAAATGAACAAAACCCAGATCTTGAAACAAGTTTTTGATTCTTCAACTAATTCGAACAATTGCTCAACCTGTCGAAACCGCACGAAGCCACCATCATTGCTGCTACCATAGATTGAACCCACCACCGAATAAAGCGATACTTTCCACAAAAAGCGTGGCTTCCGACCAGATCCGGATTCGGAAGAAACACCTGCAATTTCTGACCAGATCCGGCCTTGGAAGAATCACCTGCAACTATGGGTTTGTTTTCCAGCAAATCTTGGGTTTGTTTCCGGAATTTTCTCGACACCATCAAAGCTTGAAGGTTCAATTCTGGAAGCAAATTGAATGTTGCATGTTGATAAATTTGTTGTTTTATCAAATTTGAATATCAGGGTTGATGTTATTTGTTTTTACTTTTAGTTTACAAAAGTAGGAGTTGAGAGACACATATATTTGATTTGAAAGTTGGTTTTTCTATTTGATTTCAACAGAGAATGAATTACCATGGATTTAAATTAAAAAAGAATGAATTTTAAGTCCACAAATACTGAATTATTCTTCCACAATTTTATTTTCATCGATAATTTGCTAAATGTTGGAATTAGATCAAACAAAATTTGATTTTTTGTTGCAATTATGTCAATTTGCCCTTTGCTATTTTCTTGTGTATGTCTCCAGACATGTGTTAAGGTAGATGATCCGGTTACACAAGTTTTTAATGGTCAAAAGGTAGAAGTGTGGTCCCGTATTGTATGGAAACCAAAATGGGCGGTTACTTTTGCTGATGTTAAAAACAAAGTGAGTGGAAACAACTTGGTTTCTCAAAAATCTACATTGGTAGTCAACGGTCGTAACATTTTTATTGAGGATCTCTCGCTAGATGGAGCTCTTATTGTTGATTCTGTTGATGCAAAAAGGTGCGTACTAAGCATTTTTAAGAACATTTTGAAGTTTTCAACTCTGTTATACATTTTGCATATATTGGGATTCAGTGGTGATCAGATTAACTTTTTATCAAAAAAACCGGTTTTGACAGAGAAATCAATTAATTCATTTAATTAATAAATACGCAGCGGAAAATAAAATCAAAACCATTTAACAGCACTGACAAACCGAACAGGATCTGGTTATGAACACGCAAACACAACAGAAAAACAATTAATCTACTGATAAGATTAATTATACCTTGGTGGTTAATGATTAACCGTTTGAGACACCTAAGTACAACGAGCCGATGCTAGATCACGAACCAAAACGCGAGAGACAGAAAGGGCCGAGGCTGGCCGAAAACGGACAGGCAGCGGCTTGTTTGGTGGCCGGAAGTCGCGAGGCAAAAACCCTTTCTTTTTTGTTTTTGTCGACAGCAACACAAGATGTCAACAAAAAACTTCTTTTTGCGGCTGCTTTGTTTCTTTCGATTCACTATACGATTTTAATATATATATATATATATATATTAATTACTCTAATTCTTTTAACCTAATAAAAACAATACCGAGCCTAAACCCAATAGTTAATATTAAAGTTCAAAAAACATTTAATTTGTTTTAATAAAAGATTAAAACAAATAAATATAAATTATTATTTATAAACATGTATAAATAATAAATCCCGTGTAACGAATATATATAAAATATATCGTCTCGCTAATAGTTCGTAATTACCAGTTAAGTGGATTTGTTCGTTGCCCTAGGTGTAACTTTTACGGGTCATAGCTCGGTAAGCCGTGTTGTCCATCGGGTCGGTCCGTAAAATCCAACAATCTCCCACTTGGACGATCCACGATAAATCAACGCAAACAGTCAGCGGCGCTCTAGCTGCACATGGCTGTCCCTAACAAGGTATGACGCTTTAAAGTCATTAACCAAATATCTCGGTGTTAGTAACAGCTAACTAAAGCAAGACAATAGACTTATGGCAATAGTTGTCATTCATCTTTTCCGTATAAAACATAAATTGAATCAATGAGACATTGATTTAGTTCATTCTGATATGGCGTTCAATTATTATTTTTCTCGATCAAGAATCAAAGTGGTCCAATCAAACACACAGTAAGTTTGGGTAAGGCCTTACACTTCACCAGTTTGAATCAACGAGGGCGCCACGATGCCTATCTGTTACATATAATGTAAGAGTACATAATCCCTTATTGACTACATACAACTCCCACTGAACTTCAGAACTATTCCTAATCAAAGCTTTTATAACTGGCAGTTACGCGACAGCGTTTGACAGTGATTAAAGAATGGTTCTTGGTAAACGGCTGTTCTAGTACGTATCTCAGGTCAGAGGATACTAATGAGTATACCAATAGCAAAACATCTTATGACAAAGATCCATGAAGATGATTTGATGCGAGTTACATCCAACGTCATCCAAAATGAGGCATGTGAAGTTCGGAGTCAACTCCTTGAGCCGAAGTTCAGAATAGTCTTAATTCAGAGTCGTTCCCACGATTCTTATCGACTACGGATAATTAAGAATACAAGATTCATGGATTAAACGTATTAAAATCGAACACAGTTATAAGAATTCAGAATTGCATTTAAATCAGTAAACCAAAAGAATTCAAAAGTACAACTGTTTAAATGTTCGCACATTCAAAATGCTAAATCAAAACATATCGCTAGCAAAACTAAGACCGATAGCATTTCTGTGCTGATCATGCTTTTCCTGAGTCATCGGCTTAGTGAACGGGTCCGCTAGGTTTTGATCTGTGTCTACTTTGCTTATCACGACGTCTCCACGTTTCACAATTTCCCGTATATAGTGGAACTTCCTTTGAATGTGTTTGGCTTTGTGATGAGATCTGGGCTCTTTGGCTTGAGCTATAGCACTTGTGTTATCACAAAGTATCTCGATTGGTTGGCGAATACTCGGAACCACATCGAGGTCAGTAATGAATTTCTTCATCCAAGCAGCTTCCTTAGCAGCATCTGATGCGGCTATATACTCAGATTCGGTGGTTGAATCCGCCACTACACTCTGCTTGGAGCTTTTCCATGAAACATCTCCTCCATTAAGAGTGAATACGAAACCCGACTGTGAGCGAGAGTTATCTCGGTCAGTTTGAAAGCTAGCATCAGTGTAACACCGTACAGTGAGCTCCTCTTTCACTCCTCCAAATATTAAGAACATGTCTTTGGTCCTTCTTAAGTACCTCGGGATGTTCTTGACTGCAGTCCAATGGGCAATGCCAGGACTTTGCTGAAAACGACTGGTCATGCTTAAAGCATACGAGACGTCAGGTCTAGTGCACAACATAGCATACATGATAGAACCAATCGCTGAGGCATATGGAATTGCTTCCATTTCCTTAAGTTCAATGTCCGTGGAAGGAGATTGCGATTTGTTCAACACAGTCCCTTTAGTCATCGGAACACTTCCTTTCTTGGAGTTTTCCATCCTAAAGCGTGTCATCATTTTGTCTATGTAAGTACTCTGACTTAGCTCTAGAAGCCGCTTAGATCTATCCCTGTAGATCTTGATTCCTAGAATGTAAGCAGCTTCTCCAAGATCCTTCATTGCAAAACAAGATCCTAACCATTGTTTGACTTTGTCAAGCACAAGGATGTTGTTTCCAATGATCAGTATATCATCCACATACAAGATGAGAAATGATATAGTGCTCCCACTAGCCTTTCTGTAAACACAAGGCTCATCTTCATTCTTGACAAAACCAAATTATTTGATTTTCTGATCAAAATGAAGATTCAAGCTTTGAGATGCCTGTTTAAGTCCATAAATGGACTTATTCAGTTTGCAGACCCTACTAGGATACTTTGGATCAACAAAACCGTCAGGCTGAACCATATAGACATCGTCAGAAAGATGTCCATTAAGAAAAGCGGTTTTAACATCCATTTGCCATATCTCGTAATCATGGTACGCGACTATGGCAAGCAGTATCCTGATCGATTTGATCATAACAACGGGTGAGAAAGTTTCATCATAGTCAATACCTTGAGTTTGAGTGAAACCCTTTGCAACTAGCCGTGCTTTATAGGTTTGTATATTACCATGCATGTCGGTTTTTCTTTTGAAAATCCATTTGCTCCCTATTGCCCGAGAACCAGGGGGTAGCTCAATCAAGTCCCAGACCTGATTATCACGCATAGATTGCATCTCGGCGTTCATGGCTTCAAGCCATTTCTCGGATTCAGGATCTGAGATAGCAGATTTGTAGTTTGTAGGTTCGTCATTTGACTCAGCTACTAACAGGACTTTAGAAGCTTCAAGATTCTATAGGTATCTATTAGGTTCTTTACGAGACCTGCTACTTCTGCGAACGCTTGTGTTTATGTCTGATTCATCAGCAACAACTTCTTGTTGATCAGACGCTCCGATTTCCTCAGCGGTTGTTTGTGTTTCTTGAATTTCTTCAAGATCCATAATATTATTTCCGGTTCCTCGATTTAGAAGATCTTCCTCGAGAAAGCGTCCTTTCCTTTTGATGGAAACAATGTTTGTATCAGGATGATAGAAATAATATCCGCTTTTGTTGTAGTAACCGACGAAAACAACTTTTTCGCCTCTGGGATCGAGCTTGTCATCAGAATCGCTGGTGACATGCATCACATCCCCATACTCTAAGGTAAGACAAATCGGGTTTAGACCTGTGCCATATCTCATATGGGGTTTTGTCCACCTTCTTAGTCGGTGCCAGATTTACAAGGCGGGCGGCGGTTATAAGAGCATAACTCCAGAAGGAGTGAGGCAAGTTAGTTCTACACATCATCGATCGAACCATATTAAGTAGCGTTCGATTTCTCCTCTCGCTCACGCCATTAAGTTGGGGTGTGCCAGGAGGAGTGGGCAGAGAAATAATTCTGTGCTCCTTCAGATGATTAAGAAATTCTAAGCTGAGATACTCGCCATCTCGATTTGATCGAAGTGTCTTGATAGATTTATCGAGTTGTTTCTCTACTTCGTTTTGAAACTCTTTGAACTTTTCAAATGTTTCATTGTAATATCCGTACTTTCCACATCATCATTTATTTACATTTTGTACCCTTGTACTTTCATTTTTGAATCCATTGTAACCCGAGACTTGTGATCAATGAATTTATTGGATTTATTCAATTACATGTTTACAACATATATTACATCTATACATATGCAAGACAACATCATACATGCAATATTACAAAATTATATATTACAAACACGCGTTTCACTTTTTTTACATTTATATTCTCGTTTCACGTCCATACACGCTCGGTTTATTATTATTATTATTACTAGTAGTATTATTATCATTATTATCATTAGTACTATTATTATTATTATTTCATTTTTTTCTTTTTAAAAAAGAATCACCTCCCTTTCAACCACCAACTCCCAACTAACTCATTTAATACCCCAAACCCTAATCCACACTTATAAATACCCACTCCCCTTCACTCCTCCACCCTTACACCCTCCAAATTCTCTCACAAATCTCTCCAAGTGCTCCATTTCTTCTAAGATTTTTGGCAGAATTTTATAAGGTAAAAACCTTATTTTTCTTCAAGTTTCTTCCTTTTTTTTCTTAACAATTCTTCCTTCACCCTCTTGGATAAACCTCTAAGATCTTATCATTTGTTTACCTTGGTAAACATCTAAGATAAGTCACCATTTGAGTTCCAAGTTGTGGTCTTTCAACTAACATTTCTTCTTCTTCATGTTCTTGTTTGGATATTTTACATCTAGTTGTGGTAAAACCAAACCAAGCCTCCATCAAAATTCTATGATAGAAGCCTTGTGCTAAGGTATTTGGATGAAGTAGATGAACATAGGTTCATCTACCATAAGACATCCAATAGCCACAAGGTGTTCAAATCCTATACATAAATATTATAAATAAATCTAACAAGGTTTGTGGATTTCCCAACCTTTCTCTTGGCCAGTTCAAGTGGTATATTACTAACTATACTAACTTTTGACCATCCGAATTCCTAACTAAGTTAGGGGTTTGTGTTTCGGTCCGCCGTCGGCGATGCATGACCAACTTGATACTATTATACATATATATTATTTATTATTTCTTCTCCACTGAACTTATGCCTACGTTACCTTTTAGGTTAACCGGCATTCCCGACTCTTCACCTTCCCGTTCATCCTTTCGTTACCACGCCAAACCGTGAGTTTCATACTTGCCCCTTTTACATTTTTGCACTTTGGGACTTGAAAACATGTACATATTCAAAACACATACACTACAAGATTCACACTTTATTCAAACACAATTCATTAACATGCTCATGTGACAACAACTTGACTACATGCTTAAATACAACCTGTTAATACAATAGTTCATTACTTCTTGCAAAACCGCACTTAACAAGTGTAGCGCTATAGGATTGACACCCGTCGGCTTTTCGTTACCTTTATGGAGCTCCCGATCTTGTTATGTTATTTTTTCGACTAGTATTCTTTGGATGCTAGGTATGCTATGTCAACAATAGGTTTGAACTATATCATTACAAATTGTATGAACATTAGTAAAGTATGTCTATGCATGTGAATTGTTGCTTTAAACATGATTATTATATGTATGAAACTTGTATGAACTCACCAACTTTATTGTTGATCAAATATTATTTTACATGTTTTCAGGAGATGTTTGATGCAACCATGGAAACGGAATCTAGGGACTTTGCCTTAGATATCAAATTTAAATATTTTTGTCTTTTGTTTATCAATGTATTTCCTTTAATTGAAACAATTGTATTCGAAATTCTTAGTTTAATGAAATCGGTTAAATTTATATTTCAACAATAGTGCCACGATGCCTTTGAACAATCCTACACGTCACGTTCGGTGATTCCGCCGCCGAATGGGTTGTGACAGATTGGTATCAGAGCCGTGGTTATAGGGAATTAGGAAAATTGCTTATTTGACCTAGCCTATAACTAAGGACCCGTTTTAGACCATTCCTTATGACTCTTAATACGCTTTTTCTACCACCTTTGCTTCTTATTTATTCTTTGGACTAAATACACCGTCATGGATTTCAAGACATCAAGACACTCATATTTCACCAAAGAAACGTACTCACCAAAAGAGAGTAATTCCTCATTCGGTGATAAGTTTCACTCCGCCTAAGACTTAGGAATTTACCATCAAGTTAGGTGTGAAAACCTCACCTTGACGGTAAAAGAATTCCACTCACAAACGCTCTTGGGAAACCTTACCGTTAAAGTTAGGAGTGATTTCCTATCTCAAACGGTTAAGGCACCAACCCTATACAAAACGGAACGACACCACCAAACTAGGAGTGAAATCCACAATTTGGTGATTAGTTCCACTCTTAAAATTTTCAATCTCGCCAAAGTCTCGGCTTTGCTATTGACTAGGGACACGTAGTAACCGGAAGGGTAAAATACCGTTAACCGAATTGCCGGCGAGAGTATTTTATCTATTAGGCCAAAACGTGTTTCCCGAACTCAATAGAAGGTTTGACCACTTGGGTTAGTCGACGTTTTCGTTAGTTCAAGAGCCGAGCTAACGAGACACTCCAACTTTTTACAAACAAGCCTCTCTTTTATATATAAACTATTTTCACTACTATTATTATACTAACTTGGTTCGATCTCGTGGACGCTCGCTTTTTCGCTACTCGCCTTACTAACTTCAAAACGCTAATACATTCGAGAACCAATTAAATTTATGCTCTTTCATCGTCACATGTTTGTTATATACACTATTTCCATACATGATTCACATGACCAAACGTGCTATTACATGAAATTACTTGATTACTTGTGCCATACGTGAAATTTACATACTCATATGACAACAATTTTTATGCAAAACTATTGATCTAAGTCTCACAATCCCCTTTTGTAGATGTCTTAATCTCGCCACTCTGCTACCGCCAGGAACAACAAGAGGGACAAGCATTTAGCCGCACTCGTAGCCAAGCAAATGGCCCAAGTCATCCCTGGCCTCATCCAGAACCTCACCCCCAACGGATCGGTCGAATCCAACACCGAAACTCCCAACTCCCACGCCCAACACTATCGAACCTTCCTTGCTTGTCGTCCCGAATCTTTCACGGGACTCGAAGGTGCAACCAAGCTCCTTAGCTGGTTTGCGAGCATGGAAAACACCTTCTCGGTAAGCGAGACCCCGGACCACCTCCGGACTCGCTACGCCGCTAGCCTCTTCAAAGAGCAAGCTCTCGCTTGGTGGGATAGCGAGAAGGAGCTCGACGAGGAGATCGTCACCCTGTCTTGGAAGGAACTCAAAGCGTTTATGCGCGAGGAGTATTGCCCTCCCCACGAGTTGCAAGCACTCGAGGAGGAGTTTTTCACCCTCAAACAGGACAGCGGTGACAATGCTGCCTACAACCTCCGCTTCCAACAACTCTCCGTCCTTGCGCCTTGCCAAGTTAACACCATAGAGCGATCCGTGGCCAAGTACATACAAGGCCTCCCGTCCGTCATCAAGGACACGGTCGCCGCCGCCGAACCCACCAATCTCGCCAAGGCCATGCGCCTTGCGGCCGCTTTCTCTTGAAACCGTGTTCAAGATGGTACTTTAACCATTCGGGGCACCAAGAAGCACGCCACCCAAGCCACCGTTGAGCCCACCGAACCCAAAGTCACCGAACCAAAACCCGCCAAAACCCCTACTCACCAAAACAACAAAAAGCGCAAGTCCCAAGCCCGGAACTATGCGGTTGTCACCCCCGTTAACCAAGTGCCGATGAACCAAGACCCGACACCCCAAAAGAAACCGTATGGTGGATCTTACCCATTATGCAACACTTGCCAATACCACCACCCAAACAACCTCCCATGCCGAAAATGCACCTCGTGTGGCAAATTCGGACACCTTGCCAACCTATGCCGCAACCCACAACAACCCCAAAACACCCAAGCTCCCCCACCAAACCGAAACCCACCAGCCATCACAAATGGTCGGGCTTGCTACCGTTGTGGTGATCCAAACCACATGAGCCCACAATGCCCACAAAACCAAAACCAACACCACCACCACAACAACCCCACCAACAACAACAACCGCAACCAACCACCCAACCAAAACCAACCCACAAACCCAAGAGGCCGTGCTTACAACATCAATGCGGCGCAGGCACAAACTGATAACGACGTGGTGAACGGTATGTTTCCTATCAATGGTCGGTATGCTTCTGTTTTATTTGATACCGGTGCGGATAAAAATTTCGTATCGCTAGAATTTGAACTTATGTTAGCTAAGACCCGATCTAAGTTAGAGAACTCCTTCACTGTCGAAATCGCGGACGGAAAATCCACCTTTTGTGACACGATTATCCTCGATTGTACTCTCGACCTTAATGGTCATCCCTACTCGATCGATCTCATACCCATGCAATTGAGGAGTTTTGATGTCACAGTAGGCATGGATTGGCTTGCCAAGAACCATGCCGAAGTCGTTTGCTTTGAGAAATTCATCCGTATTCCCCTTCCATCCGGTCAAGTTTTGCAAATCCATGGCGAAAGGCCATCCGGTGGACTCAAACTCATGTCCTGCACCAAAGCCCAAAAATATTTACTAAAGAACTACGTGGCCTTTTTGGGCCAAGTAGTGAAAAAGAAAGAAAAGGGCAAAGGTGTAAAAGACATTCCCATCATTTGCGATTTCCCCGAAGTCTTTCCCGAGGACCTACCCGGTCTTCCTCCATCCCGTGAGGTCGAATTCCGAATTGATCTCATGCCCGGTACGACTCCGATTGCCAAAGCTCCTTACCGCCTTGCACCCTCCGAGATGCAAGAACTTGCCGGTCAACTTCAAGAGTTAGCCGACAAGGGTTTCATTCGTCCGAGTTCATCCCCGTGGGGCGCTCCCGTTTTATTCGTTAAAAAGAAAGACGGATCGTTCCGCATGTGCATCGATTATGGTGAGCTTAACAAACTCACTATCAAGAATCGGTATCCTTTGCCTCGCATCGACTATCTTTTCGACCAACTCCAAGGTGCGTCTTGTTTTTCCAAGATCGATCTCCATTCGGGATATCATCAACTTCGTGTTCATGAGGACAACATTCCCAAAACCGCATTTCGAACCCGATACGGACACTACGAATTTATGGCGATGCCTTTCGGGCTAACCAATGCACCCGCGGTTTTCATGGATCTCATGAACCGAGTGTGCAAACCGTATTTGGACAAATGTGTAATCGTCTTCATTGATGACATTCTCATCTATTCCAAATCCCGATCCGCCCACGAGGAACACCTTCGCTTAATATTGGAGTTACTAAGAAAAGAACAACTTTAATTCTCCAAGTGTGAATTTTGGCTTAAGGAAGTCCAATTTTTGGGACACATTATTAGTGATAAAGGTATCCATGTGGATCCAGCCAAAATCGAAGCAGTCAAGAACTGGATTGCTCCGAAATCTGCTACCGAAGTCCGCTAATTCCTTGGTCTTGCGGGCTATTACCGTCGTTTCATCGCCAACTTTTCCAAGATCTCCGTTCCTCTCACCGCATTAACTCAAAAAGGGAAACCCTACGAGTGGGGCCCTAATGAAGAGTAAGCTTTCCAAACACTTAAGGATAAGCTTTGCAATGCTCCGATCCTTACTCTTCCCGACGGAAACGATGACTTCGTGGTGTATTGCGACGCCTCTAACATTGGTCTCGGTTGTGTTCTCATGCAACGAGGCAAGGTCATCGCTTACGCATCCCGTCAACTCAAGATCCATGAGAAGAATTACACGACTCATGATCTTGAACTCACCGCCGTCGTCTTTGCTCTCAAGCTTTGGAGACACTACCTTTACGGTACCAAATGCGTGGTCTTCACAGATCACAAGAGTCTCCAACATCTTCATAACCAAAAGGATCTAAACATGCGCCAACGCCGAGGGATTGAAACAATCAAAGATTACGAATGCGAAATTCGCTACCATCCCGGTAAAGCGAACGTCGTTGCCGATGCCCTCAGCCGAAAGCACCATGTGAAGTTCCTTTGTGCTTGTATGCAACCCGACATCCATGTCCGTATTTGTGAAGCCCAACATCTTTCGGTCACCGAAGGCGACATGTACAACGAAATGTCTTGTGGTGCCGAACTCCAACTCGAGACCAAACCCAACGGTTTACTTTATTTCATGAATCGTGTTTGAGTTCCCAATCGTTCCGATCTTCGTTCTTCCATCATGCATGAGGCTCACAAGTCTCGGTATTCGGTCCACCCTGGTACAGACAAAATGTACAGGGATCTGCGTTCTATCTACTGGTGGCCCGGTATGAAAAAGGATATCGCGCTCTATGTGTCGAAGTGTAATACTTGCGCTAGAGTGAAAGCCGAGCACCAACGTCCATCCGGTTTGCTCGTGTAACCGGAGATTCCAGTTTGGAAATGGGAGAGCATTGCTATGGATTTCATTACCAAACTCCCATTGACATCCTCTCGTCATGATTCCGTTTGGGTTATCATCGATCGTCTCACCAAATCTGCTCACTTCATTCCCATCCGCGAGAGCTACCCCGTTGCAAGGCTAGCTCAAATCTACATCGCGGAAATCGTTAGTCGTCATGGTGTTCCTTTGGACATCATATCCGATCATGACAGTCGTTTCACCTCCCGTTTTTGGGAATCCTTCAATGAAGCCATGAGTACTCAACTCAATCTTAGTACGACTTACCACCCTCAGACGGATGGTCAGACTGAACGTACTATCCAAACTCTCGAGGATATGCTTCGATCGTGTGTCATTGATTTTGGTGGTAATTGGGACGTGCACTTGCCTTTGATCGAGTTCTCTTACAACAATAGTTACCATACCAGCATCAGCATGGCCCCATTTGAGGCACTTTATGGTCAAAAATGTCGGTCACCCGTTTGTTGGACCGAGATCGGCGAAACACAAATTACCGGACCCGAGTTAATCCAAGAGACCACAGACAAGATCCTCAAAATTCGCGACAACCTACGTAACGCTCGGAGTCGACAAAAGAGTTACGCCAACCAAAAGCGCAACGCGGTTACTTTCGAAGTTGGAGATTTCGTTTTCCTTAAGGTTTCACCTTGGAAAGGAGTCTTTCGCTTCGGGAAGCGAGGAAAACTATCCCCACATTATGTTGGTCCTTTCAAGATTTTCGAGAAAGTCGGTTCTGTTGCATACAAACTTGATCTCCCTACCGAGCTTAGCAACATCCACCCCACCTTCCACGTCTCAAACTTGAGAAAGTGCTTATCAAATGAAGATCTCCAAGTTCCACTTGAAGACGTTCAGATCGACCCAACAATGCACTATGTCGAGAAACCTGTTGAGATAATGGATCGTGAAGTCAAACAACTCAAGCGTAGTCGTATTCCAATCATTAAGGTACGTTGGGAAGGAAAACGTGGTGCAGAATTCACTTGGGAACGTGAAGACCAAATGAAAGCCAAGTACCCGCATCTTTTTTCAGATTCTTCCTCATGAAAGAAATTTCGGGACGAAATTTTCTAAAGTCGGGGAGACTGTAATATCCGTACTTTCCACATCATCGTTTATTTATATTTTGTACCCTTGTACTTTCATTTTTGAATCCATTGTAACCCGAGACTTATGATTAATGAATTTATTGGATTTATTCAATTACATGTTTACAACATACATTACATCTATACATATGCAAGACAACATCATACGTGCAATATTACAAAATTATATATTACAAACACGCGTTTCACTTTTTTTTACATTTATATTCTCGTTTCACGTCCATACACGCTCGGTTTGTTATTATTATTAGTAGTAGTAGTATCATTATCATTATTATCATTAGTACTATTATTATTATTATTTTATTTTTTTCTTTTTAAAAAAAATCACCTCCCTTTCAACCACCAACTCCCAACTAACTCATTTAATACCCCAAACCCTAATCCACACTTATAAATACCCACTCCCTTTCACTCCTCCACCCTTACACCCTCCAAATTCTCTCACAAATCTCTCCAAGTGCTCCATTTCTTCCAAGATTTTTGGCAGAATTTTATAAGGTAAAAACCTTATTTTTCTTCAAGTTTCTTCCTTTTTTTTTCTTAACAATTCTTCCTTCACCCTCTTGGATAAACCTCTAGGATCTTATCATTTGTTTACCTTGGTAAACATCTAAGATAAGTCACCATTTGAGGTCCAAGTTGTGGTCTTTCAACTAACATTTCTTCTTTTTCATGTTCTTGTTTGGATATTTTACATCTAGTTGTGGTAAAACCAAACCAAGCCTCCATCAAAATTCTATGATAGAAGCCTTGTGCTAAGGTATTTGGATGAAGTAGATGAACATAGGTTCATCTACCATAAGACATCCAATAGCCACAAGGTGTTCAAATCCTATACATAAATATTATAAATAAATCTAACAAGGTTTGTGGATTTCCCAACCTTTCTCTTGGCCAGTTCAAGTGGTATATTACTAACTATACTAACTTTTGACCATCCGAATTCCTAACTAAGTTAGGGGTTTGTGTTTCGGTCCGCCGTCGGCGATGCATGACCAACTTGATACTATTATACATATATATTATTTATTATTTCTTCTCCACTGAACTTATGCCTACGTTACCTTTTAGGTTAACCGGCATTCCCGACTCTTCACCTTCCCGTTCATCCTTTCGTTACCACGCCAAACCGTGAGTTTCATACTTGCCCCTTTTACATTTTTGCACTTTGGGACTTGAAAACATGTACATATTCAAAACACATACACTACAAGATTCACACTTTATTCAAACACAATTCATTAACATGCTCATGTGACAACAACTTGACTACATGCTTAAATACAACCTGTTAATACAATAGTTCATTACTTCTTGCAAAACCGCACTTAACAAGTGTAGCGCTATAGGATTGACACCCGTCGGCTTTTCGTTACCTTTATGGAGCCCCCGATCTTGTTATGTTATTTTTTCGACTAGTATTCTTTGGATGCTAGGTATGCTATGTCAACAATAGGTTTGAACTATATCATTACAAATTGTATGAACATTAGTAAAGTATGTCTATGCATGTGAATTGTTGCTTTAAACATGATTATTATATGTATGAAACTTGTATGAACTCACCAACTTTATTGTTGATCAAATATTATTTTACATGTTTTCAGGAGATGTTTGATGCTACCATGGAAACGGAATTTAGGGACTTTGCCTTAGATATCAAATTTAAATATTTTTGTCTTTTGTTTATCAATGTATTTCCTTTAATTGAAACAATTGTATTCGAAATTCTTAGTTTAATGAAATCGGTTAAATTTATATTTCAACAATAGTGTCACGATGCCTTTGAACAATCCTACACGTCACGTTCGGTGATTCCGCCGCCGAATGGGTTATGACATTCATGCTTATGTTTCATAAGATAGACATAAGCATATCGACTATAATCGTCAATAAATGAAACGAAGTATTTTTCATGATTTCTAGACATGATTCTGAAAGGGCCACACACATCAGTGTGTATAAGGCCTAGCAGATCCTTGGCTCGTTCACCAACATGGGTGAAGGGGTCCTTTGTGAGTTTGCCAGCTAAACAAGACTCGCAATTATCAAATGAGTCCTGTCCGGTAGGTTCAAGAATTCCCTCGGATTGGAGTCTTTTGACGCTTGCCTTGCTTATGTGGCCAAGTCGACAATGCCATAGAAAAGTATCATTAATGCCATATTTGATACGTTTAGAAAGATTATATATGTTATTGTCAGTTTAAACGTCAATCTCATAAATACCGTTTTGAGATTTAGCCTCAAAATAAAAGATATCATTTAAGTAGGCAGAAATAGCAATACCATTAAAAACGTACTTAAATCCTTGTTCAAACAATAAAGAAACTGAAATAATGTTTCTGGTTAAACCAGGTGCAAACAAACAATTGTTCAAAACAACCACAAGGCCAGAAGGACATGAGAGATGATATGTTCCAGTTGCAAGAACTGGTACTCTTTTCCCATCACCAACGATGAGCTCCATGTCGCCTTGTTTCAGCTTCCTCCAACTTTTAGGCTCCTGCAAGACATTAATGATGTGGTATCCACATCCGGTATCAAATACCCATGTGTTGCTAGAAACAGTAAAAATTTCAATAACATAAATGAGAATACCTGAAGAGGTGCCCTCACCACTGGCCCTCTGCAGCTTCAGCTTGGCTAGATATTTAGGACAGTTACGTTTCTAGTGCCCCATTTTGTTGCATTCAAAGCATTGGCGCTCCTCAGGAGGGGTGCTTTTGAAGCTTTCTTGTTATTGTTGGTGGCAGGCTTGGCAGCAACATTAACGTTCTTCTTGCCTTTGCTATTAAAACCTCTTTTCTTGGGGTTAGGCTTTTTAACACCAGCAGATCTGACTATCAGAACTTGATTTTTCTTTCCTTGGATATTCATCTCGGCCGTTTTGAGCATACCATATAGCTCGACCACTGTCTTCTCCAAGCCATTCATGTTGAAATTCATTACGAATTGAGCATAGGAGCTTGGGAGAGATGAAATCAGTAGCCATGTCATCCTTCATGGGATATCCAAGTTTGTTCATCTGGTCGATGTACCCTTTCATCTTAAGTACATGAGTACTAACAGGCGTGCCCTCTTGCATCGTGCAGCGAATGAGTTGAGACATGGTTTCATAGCGTTCTTGTCGGGCTTGTTTCAGGAACCTGCCCTTAAGTTTCTCAATCATGTCAAAGGCATCCAAGTCCTCCATGCTCTTTTGGAGCTCACGGGACATGCAGGCTAGCATAAGGCAGGCCACCTCAGTGACATCATCTCTTTGTTTTTCCCAGGCCTTACGAGCGGCAGCCGTGTTACCATCGGGTGCCTGAGGGACTGGTGCATCGAGAACATAGAGCTTCTTGGCCATCTTGAGAACTATTCTCAGATTGCACTGCCACGAGAGAAAGTTGGTGTTATCCAGCTTTTCATTCTCAAGGATAGACTTGAGAGCGAAGGAGCTATTAGTATTATTAATTTCAGTAGACATCTGTCAAGATAAGCAAAGAAAATAAATTAGTATAAAGAAAGTGAAAAATCCTTATTAATTTATGACCCAATTACAGAAATTTAAATAAGGAGTGAGAATCTAGCTAAATCAGTCACTAATGGTAGCTGTGGCATACAACATTAGTAAGTGGGTAACTAGACTGACAATTAGTGTCAATTGTGGAAAGATGCACAACTCTCGTGTATGAGGCCGCTAAGACAAGACATGTCTATGCATTGATACGTTTAGCCTCATCTATGCCCACTTTTGATCTCTTGACAGCTGGGGCATGTAACAAGAGAGAAAAGTAATAGTCGTCCTAAAACAGGTGCTTGCGGAAGGGCCGGATGTGTCAACGAAACCCTTGCACCTTAGAAGGATAAACTACGCATCCAGTGTGGTGCTGTGGCTCCAAACACCGATGTTCGTTTTATGCTCCAAGTGTTCCTTATAATAGGATGACATAGACCATTGGTTTTAAATATGGGTTCCAATTTTTAGTGTTTACCGAATAGGGTCAAACACAACGAATGATTAAATCATACGTGTGTTGTAAGCCAGTTTTACTATTTAAAGTCATGACAAATTTGATGAACCATTTCATCTCTCAGGACACTTAATTTTAAATAACCTATTAAAACTAAGTTTGTCGCGACTTGAATAACCAGTTAAAGTTAATAGTTGAAAACTATTAAGTTATAAGTTTTGAAATTAAATTTAGTTTAAATTGCAAAACTTTAGCGGTTATTTATTTTATAAAAACAAGCCAGTTGTTATTTTTTATAAAATTCTGCAAGTTGTAAAATTAGAACTTGTGGTGACAGATTGTGACATTTTAAAACTCCTTTTAAAACGTTTGGTGTTTGGTTGGTTTATAATAAATTTAAGTTATAAAAAAATAAAATTAAAAGCAACGATAAAGCAAATAAATATGTAAATCTTTTAGGGCCAAGTTTGTTTGATCTTGCTAGAGCCAGTTAGCAAGACCAAACGGGTCACGTGGTCCACAAAATTAAAACAACCACAAGGATGGACTTCCGTGCATCTAGTCGTCTCGGATAACTCCCACCGACTCCATGATTCCTGTTACGTCTTTAGATTTGTCTTCGGGTTTTTATTACATTACATAAAATAAAAAAGCCTATTCTATTACAACTTTGAGCCATCAAAAGTGAGCCAAAACCATAAAACCAAAAACTGAATAATAAACACAAACAACTCAATCACATGGGTCGGGCCAGATTTACATATTCAACACAATCACATGGGCAATAAACTTGGTCAAATAAAAATAAAAAAAAAGACCAAATTAATAAATAAAAAAATTGCCCCGAAAAACAGATCAGATCAGAAACTTCAAGATAGTTAAAGTTTGTGATTAATCTAACCGGTGAAACCAGACCGGTTTCGATTTGCGTGTTATAACCCAGGCTCTGATACCACTGTTGGGATTCAGTGGTGATCAGATTAACTTTTTATCAAAAAAACTGGTTTTGACAGAGAAATCAATTAATTCATTTAATTAATAAATACGTAGCGGAAAATAAAATCAAAACCATTTAACAGCACTGACAAACCGAACAGGATCTGGTTATGAACACGCAAACACAACAGAAAAACAATTAATCTACTGATAAGATTAATTATACCTTGGTGGTTAATGATTAACCGGTTGAGACACCTAAGTACAACGAGCCGATGCTAGATCACGAACCAAAACGCGAGAGATAGAAAGCGTCAAGACTGGCCGAAAACAGGCAGGCAGCGGCTGGTTTAGTGGCCGGAAGTCACGAGGCAAAAACCCTTTCTTTTTTGTTTTTGTCGACGGCAACACAAGAAGTCAACAAAAAAAACTTCTTGCGGCTGCTTTGTTTCTTTCTATTCACTATACGATTTTAATATATATATATATATATATATATTAATTACTCTAGTCCTTTTAACCTAATAAAAATCATATCGGGCCTAAACCCAATAGTTAATATTAAAGTCCAAAAAATATTTAATTTGTTTTAATAAAAGATTAAAACAAATAAATATAAATTATTATTTATAAACATGTATAAATAATAAATCCCCTGTAACGAATATATATAAAATATATCGTCTCGCTAATAGTTCGTAATTATCAGTTAAGCGGGTTAAGTGGATTTAATGTTCGTTGCCCTAGGTGTAACTCTTACGGGTCATAGCTCGGTCAGCCGCGTTGTCCATCGGGTCGGTCCATAAAATCCAATAGCATATTACTCGGCTAATTAATTTAAAATGGTTAAATGTCATAACAGAAAATTCTTGTTGACTAAAATGATAAATTAAACAACCAATATTTTTGTGTTTTAGAAATTGTATTCGAATTTTTACCATATATATACTCTATCTACAGGTAAAAGTGGGAGGTTCTGTGTGTAACGGTAGCTGGACGGTTGAAAGCATCAACAAAGATTCTAGTGAATTGCCTGAAGAATTGAGGATCAGAGGTTTTAAAATAATCAAGAGTGAGCAGGTACAACAATTTGTTGGTGAACCTGGGAAATTCACCTTGAAGCCTTGAAGTTTGATTTTATGAACATACAGTCATGTTATGTCTTATGTTTTTATTGTTTTACATTGGTTTGACTCCCACTAGTTTCCATTTGCAGATATTTGAAATAGAATAAATTAGTTTATCATGATTAAAGTTTGTGTCCATTTTATTTCAATCAAGTCTTTAAACACTTTGTTTCTTGTTAGCTATGTATGTAACACTTTGCTAGCTACATATGTAACAATCCTAGTTACATGTAAACATTTTGCTAGTTACATAATGTTAATAGATGAATGTTTCGATCGCCCAAAATCACAACCTAATCGTCTAAATCATAACCGAATCGCACAAATTAGAACCCATGAGACGAGAGGGCGAGAGGGGAGAGGGAGAGGGGGAGGGAGGGAGAGAGAAGAAACGAAGTTTTTGTTATATACGTAATATATTTTAGTTACATAATGTAAATATTGTAATGTTCAAGCAATAAATAGTTATTAAAATAACATTTCTATCTCAAAATTTTTAAGTGGGTTATGTGTACACATGCAGAGAGGTAGAATGACGACGACCACCGCGGCGTTGAAAATAACGGTAATGTTTTGAAAGTGGCATTTCTATCTCAAGTCTCGTTTTTATTTCTTGTAAGCTTCTAGCAATCCAATATGTAACATTGCTAGTTACTCATGTAACATTGCCGGTTACACAAGTCTTGTTTTTTTTCAAGTCTTTTTTTTTATTTCTTGTAAGCTTCGGACAATCCAATATGTAACATTGCTCGTAACACGACCTCAGTTCAGGTTTTGAACATATAACATTTATTTCCAGCATCTAGTTACATTTATGTAACATTTATTTCTAGCATTTTGTTACACTTGTAATGGATAACATATGTAACTACAAAATTCTGTAAATTAATAATCATATCTAACCACAAAATTAGTGTTTTTACATAAGTAACAGGATAAAACACATTTGTAAAAACAATATATGTATAAAACTCACCTTTTTCCTGTTTCTTCACAACAATTATGGGTGAATCGGATTCACTGTTCTCAGCATTTGTTTTGTGATAGAAATTAATCAAACACATATATAACAAGATAACCTCGTACTAAACATATGTAACAAAATAATAGTATTGAAGCCCTCCCTTTTTTTGTTTTATTTGGTTTCATATGCTTGTCCTTCCCATCAGTTTAGATGTACTGATTTACATTAAACAATCATATAACTAAATAATGTTACATAAACAAAACAACACAGTCCGTTACAGCTCCTCAGGAAGCTCTTTCGTTTGCTCACCTTCAACAATTTCACTTAAATTTCTCATACGTATGCACAATTGATCATAACAATTTTTGTAAATGACCTAATTTATGTATATGAAGCAATTAGATAAATTCGAACCTCCGACTTCATTGTCATTCGCCTAACGACTTTCTTCATCGGCAACAACACTCTGATCATCGAAACTCGAAGAGCCGCTTACGTCATCGGAGGTTTTTGATGTTGTTACCTCAAATTCTGGCGTTTGCGGAATCCATCGCCGTCGAAAAGCGTAGTGTGCGATATTGTGTGTAACTACGTATCCTTGTAGGTACTCCGCCGGAGATTTGCCGAAATAATTTGCTCTTGTTCTTCGATTCTGTATACTATCTCCCTCCAAATTTAGGTGTGTGAAAGGAAACTGTTTGGGGGGAGAGGTTTATTTGTGTAATTTGAATTTGATTTGATGCCTGCATGTCAGTCGATGGTTACCGAGCAAACTCGAGTGTAAAGTCAATTTCCATTTTTACTCTTTTTGTATTATAAAAATACTAGAAAATCAAAAAGTAGCTGGACTAAATAGAGATTTAATCTTAGCCTTTGATTGAAATGAATCAACGGCTATTATAGGGTTTATATGGTTTTTATAACTAAAATGGATTTCTATTATATCCATTCCATATATATGTATATAGTGTTAGGTTATAGTAAAAAGGGTTTAAAAATAAGAAGGGTAAGAAGGATTTTAAGCTTGACATGTGTCATTTTATTGTTTTTAAAGGGAGGGCATAATGGTCAATGTGTAATACAAGGTCTGATATTACACAATGATCAGACCTGATATTACACAATGAACTAATATTACACAATGACCTGACATATTTGAACGAATTACACAATAATGAGCGAATTACACAATGAGCTGGAAAACGTAAAACACAATGATGAAAACATATAACACAATGATGAAAAATATTTGACACAATGAACTTGTATTACACAATGACTTGACTAATTACACAATGACCAGACGTGGTATTACACAATGAACTTATATTACACAATGAACTTGTATTACACGATAAAATTGTATTACACAATGACCTGACTTACTACATAATGAGCTGGAAAACGTAAAACACAATGGTAAATACATATAACACAATGAACTTGTATTACACATTAAACTTGTATAACACAATGAACTTGTGTTACACAATGACCTGACTAATTACACAATAAACTTGTATTACACAATGACTTGACTAATTACACAATGAACTTGTATTACACAATGACCAGACGTGGTATTACACAATGAACTTGTATTACACATTGAACTTGTATTATACAATAAACTTGTATTACACATTGACCCGACTAATTAAACAATGAGCTGGAAAACGTAAAAAAAATTCGTTTTTGTTTATAACGACACTATACTCGTTTTAAAGATAAAAAAACGCTCGTTTTTATGGTGTAATTTTTTTGAAAAAATAATGTCGTATGTAAAAGTTATGAACCTTTAAAAATAAGGGGGGAACTTGATAAAAGTCAACAAAAGTGGCCAAGACTAAAATACCCTTCCAACAACTTTTTCTCCTACAATTTAATCTCAACCATTAAATATTTTCTACAATTTGATCTAATGGCCCTAAATCTTTCTCACCCTTTTTACAATTAAAATCTTTTTTATCTGAACCTAATCCTATATATATATATATATATATATATATATATATATATATATATATATATATATATATATACTAGGTTAGAATCACGTGTATTACACGGGTTGAACAATATAATGTTATATACTTAGTAATAAAAAAAATTATGTTTTTAAACCCGTGTATGACACGAGTTGAATAAAATTTTACATGAAAGTTATAAATTATGTTAAGTTAATTTTTAAAACATTTTTTTAGCTGAGTATTAACTTTTTTTTATATAACTGATAAATGTTAATTCATATTAAACTTTAGAAACCCGGTGTATTACACGTGTTAAATAAATGCAATGTTATATATACTTAGTAATAAAGATTTACATATTACATATTTATGAAAAACGTTTTATAAAAAAATTTATAGAAGTCATTATTATTTAATAGGAGAGAAAAAAAATAATTAAAAAAAATTGTATAATTAATAGGAGAGGGAGGCGAGGAAAAAAACTTGATGATGCATGAGAGAGTGACAAGTGACATATCAAAACATTTATTTATTATATAGTGTGTGTATATATATATATATATATATATTTCATCACATAACTATTAGTTCTCAAATTCAACCCTGATATGATTTTTAATAAATAAGGAAAAAAAGGTCAAAGTTTATAAAAGCGGTAACAAAAGCTAGTGTTAAATTACTAAGGAAACTCAAATCAGAGCTGCATTTGATTTGACATGCATCAAAAAACCTAAAAGCTAAGTAATAGCTAATTCATGGATTTTATAAGTGAATATTTCCAATGTCTTAGGTCAAGTTTATAACGTAATCTAATTGAAGGGTTCAAACGATAACATATTGTTCATATTCTTTGAACACCATGAGATCGATACACATGCATGAGAAGAAAAACTATAGCAATTAAGATTGAATAAAGTTATATCGGAGGAAATATGTAAACCCTAATAATCAGAAAGATTTAAGCAGAAGAAACTACAGAGAGAAGGGAAATCAAAGGGTTTGAGTGTTTCTTGTTCGATTTGGAGTAATCCATGTACTTTTAAATATCATTATTAATACTTAAATATGGTTATAAATAAGTTTATTGTCCTTGTAGTATGTTAAGATTGTAGCTTCATTCCATAAGTATGAGAAATTACAACTATAGTTCCTACTATTTACTTTATTCGCACCCTTATCCTTCTTGGAATAGATTGCGTTCAAAATTTCAGTTAAATTTATGTTAAATGACAGTTTTACCTTTTTTACTTAAAAAATATATATACCCAACCCCCTCTCAACCTCTCCCCTTCTTTCTTTCCGGTTGCCCTAACATACTTCTAAAGGCGCATCTACATGTACTTCATTTTAACTAGAAAACAACATTAAGGATTTGAACATCTAAATAGATGAACTCATAGGCGAACTAAAAATGCTTCTCCTTATACACAATAGTAAAATAGTGTATCCAAGAGAAATAATAGAGCTCTAAAAGGAATGGTTAAAACCATGCTATCTTATTTAATAAAAAGTAAAAGGTTTTGGGGTGAGGCTATGTTTACCTAAATGTATGATTATTAGAGAATCTAGACATTCACAAATACATGAACACCTAGAATTCTTACATAAAAGAAAATGGGTTCCTTCATATATGATGTATAAATGCTATAAACGAAAATTGGTAAAATTAAAAAAAGAAAGCTAGAAAGTTAAATATAATATTTGAATAAACTATTGTTTATAGGTTAATACAAAATTTTAATATTAAAATTAAATAAATATGAAATTTTAAAGTAAAAAATAAGTAAATATGAAATTTTAATATTTTAGAAAAATAAAAGTAAAATGGTAATTTCTTAACCAGTGATCATCAATTCTTATGTTTGGAGGGAGTATGAAGTAAAGCACCAGAACAAGAGCGACAAGCCCGTTACATGTAGCTTCCAATGTGCAGAAATAGATGGCCATTTAAATACATAAAACCCATACTTAATCCAAAAGATATCCAAAAACAAGAACTAATCGTAAATTTGTTTGACCAAAAGATAAAGGAATGTTCAAATCAGGTGTCTTGATTGCCCATATTAAATCTTGATAACCTGTATCCATCAATACTTCACTCAAAAGCAAGCATCCAACAGGCAACAGCAACACAGGGCAGCCAAACTGCACACAATCACCATTAACAAACAAAGTCAACACTTTGACCAATTCAAAGAATCACACCACAGTTGCATCATTATCTTGATCATAGTTTATTTAAACATACTTACTATTTTTTTTAACGGCAACACCTAGAACATTCAAGGCACTCCAGGAGGAACCCCTCAACTGGGTAAACCCCCTGACCTGGCCACATACCCCTTTTTTTGTTGTGGCCGGGATTCAAACCAGTGACCTTCCATTTGGAATTCACTGGGGTACCCCAGGACAAAGCCCCTTTGGTAACATACTTGCCATATAATTCATATAATTCATTCATGGAACTAAAATATAGACAAAAATTCATCGATGGGTCAACCCAAGATGACAGTTTTTTCATTGCGTATATGCAACAAATTAAGCTTGACAAAATGGGCGGGTCGGGTCGGGTCGGGTCAGGTGACTGGTCAAAACGTGTCATTTAAAAAAAACTTATTAAACTTTTATGCTATTAACATCCTTTGTTGTCAAAGAATATACCTTTTGTATCCTCCATTATGCAAACATTATCAAAAATAGAAACTAACAAGTACACGATTCTATGTATACATCGAATCTAGCAAAAACATGCACGGTCATGTATGTTCAATTATATGAATGAAAGCGGTAAACACACATGTTTTCCACCGACTTCAGAGAAGCTTATTCACGTAAGTGCCCAAAAGAACCATGTGGAACATCCCAAGATCACAATAAAACAGATGTATTCTCAATAAAATTGAAAGTCCTTCACTAAATAAGTAAAAGTTTTCATTATTGATGAGGAAATTTAACTTGAAACAAATTTCTAAGAACATTAATCCTAAAATTGTTTGACATAAGAAAACCACATGATTTTCTAGTAGCAGTCTTTGATGCTAAAAGAATCACAATCTTCTCACTGAGTCATATATAAACCGAGTGAAATGACCAAAATACCCCAATAAGGAAATCCTGATTCAAAGTCAAAATTCCTCTCCACCAGTCAACATCATATGAATTTAGTGAATTTACACACACACACACACAAAAATCCAGAGATCGAGCAATCTAGATCGGATCTATATCCCAACCCAATTGCATGCATATACGAAGTAAGATTCAGAAAGGGGCAAAATTGGTAATTACCAGCCTTCCATGAAACCGGCACTTTGTTGTTGCTGCTGCTGCTGAGGTGGAGGAGCACCGTACTGAGGAGCATACTGAGGAGGGTACCCTTGTTGCGGAGGGTACCCGGGAGGTGGATACGCATCTTTCGGGTACCCTTCCGGTGGATAACCTGTAACAATCAAACACCATAAACCGTAATAATCCCCAACAATTAAGATCTAAACCAAATTGAAGGACAATTAACCTTGTGGAGGAGGAGCACCGACTGGTGGTTGGCCTTGATTGTAATAACTCATCGGATCTTCTTTGTTGCAGGTGAGTGGGGTGTTAGGGGGTGTTTGGGATTACTTTTTGAAGCTACTTTTGACTTTTTCAAAAGTCATTTTCAAAAGTAAGAATTTCTTACTTTTGAATTTTAACTTCTCCATCTCACATTTTCTATCTTATTTTGAATTGTCCAAACAAACTTATAACTTATTACCTTATTTCAAAAGGTAATAAGTCAATAAGTTGTTTTGAAAAGTAATCCCAAACACCCCCTTAATGGGGGGATTAGGGTGATTTGATTTTTGGGAAAAGGTTCAACTTTATAAGGTAGGAAGAGGCGTATGGGTTTGGCGTGTGTGTGTCACGCACTGGCGGTGAGTAGGGGTAAGCGAGTGAAAGCATTGGATAATCCTGCTCTGAAATATAATGTATTTATTTCAGTTTCCAATACCAGATGAAGTGCAGTCGTTATGTAACAGGGGATTCTAACCACGGAATTTTTCTAATTGACATGTCGTCGCTCTATACGTTCTCGTATAAGGTAATACGAATGCGTATAAAGTTCAGTCACTAACAACAAAATGTCACGTATCATTTCCTGTCTGGCGGCTGGTCCAATACGTGGCGTATTAAACTATACGCAACATATGAGACACGTGTCATATTTTTGCTTCAAAATGTGAAAGATTTAGGAATTTATGAATCTTATACGTGGCGTATTGCCATATACGCCACGTATAGGTATTTTTTATTTAATTATATATTTTTTAATTTAATTTATATTTTGTTTATTTTTATTTAATTGTCTTTTTTATTTTAATTTATATAATTTTGTTAATATAAGTTTGTTATCTACTTATAAATTTTATATATTTTATATTTTTTTAAACATTTATTATATTTTTACATTACAACCAAACAAAATATTAAACATTACAACCAAACAAATAAACTAAACATTATATACGTTACATTAAAAAATTAAATATATACATCAAAATGTTTTACATACATAACAACGAAAGAAACTAAATACAAATAAAACAACTAAACCTGACCGGCTCCGCCCTCATCCTGACCTGCCCCGCCCTCATTCTGAACGGGGTCGTCCGGATAATGACGTGGCGGTGGCGGTGGTAGTGGGCGTGGCTCGATGTCGGCGGCTCGTGACAGATCCACGAGCTGTCCAACCGCCACATCATCAGGTCCTCCATGCAATCGACTTGACGACCCTGTCGCCGTGAGTCGGCAACAAGTCCATCAAGCAATGCCTGGGTAGCCATGTCCAGCCGAACAGACCGACGTACGTGTCGGGGATGCTGTGGCGGATGGTCGTGGTTAAGCTCGACGTGCGGCGACACGTCCTCCATCGCCACACCCTGTAGTGGACATGGCATAGGCGGGTCCCCCTGTCCGGGCATCGGCGGCAACGGCATCGGGACCCAAACCTGGTCCTTGACGGCCCCAACGAATCGAAGGCCCTACGGGAATCGGGGCGTGATGCGCATGCCGCTCGCCGTGCGACGGTCTAATCGGACAGGGGGAATGACCGGTAACATCGCAAGCTCATGCACATCAAATGGTGTAACCGACCGCATGATCTGCGTGATGAAAGCACCGCTATACAAAAGCCCGTGCTTCTGCCGCATATAGGCATATGCAAAATAAAGCGCCATGCACGTGGATAGGTCGCATCGCCTGCCAGTAAGCAGACAATAGAGAAAGAAGAGGTCTCTATCAGTGCACCACTCACTACTTTTCAGACGCGGTGCTATCGACGTAGAAATAAGCCGGTGCAGATATCTATACAAAGGGTCTCTAATCCCGGAGACCCTCCCCTTGGTACCCAACCAAGGACTATCTAAAATCAAACCCCAAAAAACAAGGAGTTCCTCCTTGTCCACCTCCGTCACCGCCTCAGTGAAAAGTGGCGTGACCGTCTCAGGCACGTGGTACAAGCCCGTCGTGACGGCCCGTTGACGGAGGGTCTGACGGTAAACGGTACCAAAAATACAAAAAAAATATGATCCGGCTCCATATCCGGCGCCTCCCCGGGAAGAGCCTCCAACCCAGCATCTGAGTAGATGAACGTCGAAAGAAACTCGACGACCACCTCTCGGTAGGTCTCCATGAATGAAAGATCAAAAAGACGCGACCATGGCGTGTCATGGCCGATGATGGCTCTAGCCCGCTCGGCCTCCTGTACCTCCTCGAGGAGCCCCCAATTGACCGCCGTCCTTGGGCCCAACCGCACCTCCCGGAGCTTCTGGCACCAGGCATACGCCTCCGAATCGGCCGGAAAATCCAGAAAAAGGGTAGTGCGCAAGATCGTGTAGCTGCTCCATATGAATATCATCCTGATGATTCGCCATATCTGATAATAATAAATTGTTTTTATTTTTTTTATTTTAAATAATAATAAATAATTTTTTTATTTTAAATAATAATATATTGTTTTTATTTTAAATAATAAAAATAACTTTTTTTAAATAATAATATATTGTTTTTATTTTAAATAATAAAAATAATTTTTTATCTTAAAAAATAATAAATATAATAATAATATATTGTTTTTATTTTAAATAATAAAAATAATTTTTTATCTTAAATAATAATAAATAATAATAATAATATATTTTTTTTATTTTAAATAATAAAAATAATTTTTATTTTAAATAATAAATAATAATATATTGTTTTTATTTAAAATAAAAAAATATTTTTTATTTTAAATAATAAATAATAATAATATATTGTTTTTTTTAAATAAAAATATATTTTTTTAAAAACCTATACGCCACGTATAGCCTTATACGTGGCGTATAGGCTGTTACCGGGTAACCAAGCCATACGCAGGCAACCCAAGCCGTACGTAGGGCTGTTACCGGGAAACCCAAGCCATACGAAGGCCAACCAAGCCATACGAAGGCCAACCAAGCCATACGAAGGCCAAGTTGCTGAGAACATGAGCCATACGCAGCGTATAGCACTATACGTGGCGTATGGCTTCATCGTCTTCCTCATATGAACTATACGCCACGTATGGGTCTATACGTGGCGTATAGCGCATAAGTTGTTATCGGAAAAACCCCTAATCTACCCAGTTTTTACCCGCTAATAATCAATATAAACGTAATATTATTGATCGGGAGTTAAGATATGTACCTTTTCGAACTTTTTTTGAGACGACAATCGAAATCTACGAGTTTTTCTTGCCGGGTCGCGTATGTGTTTGTGTGTGTTTCTTTGGTTCGTTTGGTCCTGTACGAGGCATCAACCTGGTTTATCAAAAGGCTATACGCCTCGTATAGATCAATAGGTGGCGTATAGCCACCAACCTTTGGTATTCTATACGCCACGTATTGCCCTATACGTGGCGTATAGCCTTTAAATATCTTAAATTTGAAAAGTTTGAATTCCCTCTAATTCAAGTCTATACGCCATGTATTGGGCTATACGTGGCGTATAGAATATTTAATTAAAATTAGTTATCATTAATTAAAAGATTTATTAAAATTAGTTATAGTTAATTATAATTAATTAATAATAAATTAAAAATAATAAAAAACTAATAAAAATGACCATAAAATTAATTAAAAATAGTTAAAATACAATTTTAAACAAACATCATCCATGATTCGTGACGTATTGTGAAAATCTAGATCTATTAGTAGCCATTATTTTCTTAAATCGTTCAATACGATCACTGTATATATTTTCCCATTTTGCTGCATCATCATTTCGGTGCAAATTCCAAAGTGCATTCGGCGTGGGAATCGGAAAATCTCCGTCTAACTTGACGTGGATGAAATGAGCATTTTTTACGTGAACTAACGATACGATTTGATGTTGAGCGTGAACGTTAGGACTAAACCACAATGGAAAAAAATGTTTGATTAACGACGATGCTTAAAAGATGAACAGTCACCCCAAATCTTTGAGCAATTAGGAGTCCTGTGTATGGTATCGACATCCAACGACTAACTGGTGCAACTTTCACATCCTGTCAATCTATCGTGTGACGTAGCCTATCATACTCTTGAAAGGAAACTCTGTCAAAAACAGTTCTCCACCATTCCTTTTTATTGTCCATCTCCTGTAGAAGTTGTTGTCGAATAAAAAGCCACCAGTTTTTCATTTATCCCTAAGCCTAAAGCTACCGATCGAAAACCACAGTTACCGTCGGAATTTACATCCTGTATATGTGAAATGTACCGATAAAATAAAGACGGTATCGAATCCTTAAAACAATTTATATTGTTAACCGCATCTTTCCCCATAATCAATGGAAACCCAAGATGGGCGTTATCATCTTGTAGTTGCTTTCCATTACCCTTCGTTGAACGATGGTGTTGAATGACCGAACTCGCTTGTATAGAGTCTTGTGACGCAATGTACGAGCTGTGTCTCGCAGGGTCACATTTGCTTTGTTGGGATCCTGTGAATGAGCTGTTTCTCGCAACATCCTGTTTCCTTTGTTGTTGCTTTTTCAAAGTTGGACGACCGCGAGTATCTTCTTGTACCACAGGCGCTTTATTGTTACTTTTGCTCGGAAAGACCACCCCTGCGATTCTCGACAGCATACTTCTTTTGACCTGATCGGGTTGTGACATAATTTTGTTTCTCACTTGACCAAGTACTTTATCCACATCTACATTTTCATCATCGACAAACGACGGTTTTAAATCAAATTTCCTCCAGAAGACGTCCAACGCATCTAGCGGGATTCTGCCACCTGTATTAAAACGAAATAGTCAGAACAATTTGAAACTAAAAAAAACAAGATAAATTTCGATTGAACATTTGTTCAATCGAAACTAGCAGTTTCGGTTTTTCAGGCCTCTTTGGCGGTGGCTTGGAAAAGCACACGGTAACCCACAACTACTAAAAAGTCAAAACAGTTTACTTGTAACTTTGATATTTGCCAGACGACAAGCACACGGCAACCCACAACTACTGAAAAGTTGACAACCACACGTTGCATTTTGTTCCGACTGAGACAGTCTCCTCGCAAACGAGTGCGGCCCAAGATGTTGACTAGGATCGTGGTTATGACTGTCATCCTTCACCGTTAATTTCCAATCACCAGTATTTTCTTGGTACTCTCCTTCCAATTTAAAGGGACAACCTATTTTCTTGCTACCGGCACGTCTAACCGTGGCAGTAGACGCACGTTCGCCGTGACGGTCACACACAAGCCACACCTTGATAAACGGTTCCGTCGGGTCGTCGCCTTTTCTCCTCGATCGTCTGTAAAGCCGGTTGAACTTGTACTGGTATATGTCTGGCGTGGGAGACTCACATAATACCGACCATGAATACTTAAAATTTGCCCAGTCTTCGTCTGTAAATGATGCCTTGCAATGTTTTGCGATATTCTCGTGTATGTGCCACCGACATAGGTTCTTGGAACAATCCGGAAATATTTTATCACACACGTTCATAAGAGCTTTGTCCCTGTCTGTTACTATCACACGCGGCTCCATAAACTTTTGCAACATTGCTTTTATTTGCAGTAGCACCCAGACGAAGTTTTCCTCCCGTTCTTTTGATATAAATGCATAAACGACGCAAAACGACTGGTGTATGGATGTCTCACCGACCACTTGGACAAATGGAAGTCTATACATGTTTGTTTTGTATGTCGCGTCGATCATCAACACGTGTGGGAACGCACGCCACATCACGTACGATTTCGGATGAACAAAGAATATCTCCTCCACAATATTTGTGGAAGGATCTTCCCGAGTATAGTAGACTTATTTTTTAGAAGAAAGCAGGTTTTCCAGAATCTGCATTGGAGTTTCACCGACTCTCGTTTCGTTTTTTATCTTTTGTATCGCATTATAAATGTCCTTTTTAATGCAACTACTCTCTGGGTTTTGTTCCCTTATAGTTTCCAGAATGTTTCGTGGCAACATGTTTTGCGAATACAACTTCGCCACCAAAAGTTGTTCCGACTGAGACAGTCTCCTCGTAAACGAGTGCGGCTCAAGATGTTGACTAGGATCGTGGTTATGACTGTCATCCTTCACCGTTAATTTCCAATCACTAGTATTTTCTAGGTACTCTCCTTCCAATTTAAAAGGACAACCTATTTTCTTGCTACTGGCACGTCTAACCATGGCAGTAGACGCACGTTCGCCGTGACGGTCACACACAAGCCACACCTTGATAAACGGTTCCGTCGGATCGTCTCCTTTTCTCCTCGATCGTCGGGTGACAAGGACATAACCATTCTCACGTCCTCTCCGGACAGCCCAATCCACCAACTGTTCATGAGACTGAAAATTCTGGTCAGTTTTATACGACACGTTTTGATGGTTTTGTTCCTCGTCTTCGGAGTCGTCGGTTTGTTGTGTTGGGTAAGAGACTTCACTGCACACGAAGTCTTCGGTTTGTTGTGTCGGGTAAGAGACTTCACCGTATACGTAGTCATTCGTGGGTTGTGTAAGGTAAGACGATTCACCGTATACGAACTCAGGATTGCTCAGTGGCTCGTTCAAATCTGGAAGCCTTACCCGTTGATGAGAATAAACTTCGGATGAGACCTCCTCCGGTTCACCTCTTGAACGCCAGAACTTTGCGGGTTGTTTTCCACCAACTCGTTAGAATATACTTAAAAGCCGTAGTTACCATCCCACCACCAAGACATGTTTATAATTTTTGGGAGATTGTTTGAATTTTTTTTTAAAGGATACGTTCGAATGAGAATTCTGCATGGTTAAATACACAAAATTTGGGCCCTATACGCATCGTATAGGACAATACGATGCGTATAGGGTATGATGTACTTTCTGCAACTAGTCATCCATCACATCGTTATACGCCGCGTATAGACCATACGGAGCGTATAGCGTGGTGATGGATGACTAGTAGCAAAAGGTACCTCGTACCCTAAACTGCATCGTATTGCCCTATACGATGCGTATAGGGTTGGAATGACCAGGTTGTACGAGGATGTTGGGCATGGGAAATTGTGAAGGGCTATACGCATCGTATTGCCCTATACGATGCGTATATGGCCAAGTCCAAATAGCAATTCCCGTGTGCCATTAGTAGTCCCCTATGGAATTCAAAGTCTAGTCAAAACACATATTCTTTTTTTTTTTTAATAAAATAAGAATATTCAGGAGGGTGGGTTTAAGGTCTAGCGCAAAAAGGTTGTGGGTTTAAACTTTGTCCAATACAATATATATATATATATATAACATATTCATTTTTTAATAAAATAAGAATATTCAGGGGGGTGGGTGGTGGGGGGGGGGGGTGGGTTTAAGGTCTAGCGCAAAAAGGTTGTGGGTTTAAACTTTGTCCAAGACAATATATATATATATATAGGGGGAGGATCAAATAAGAAGTCTAATTTGGCTAAGAAGTCTAAGAAGTAATCTCATCCATTTAATTAGATGATCAACGGTAGAGATTTAAGTGTATGAACAATAAGGTGTGGGAGGGTATTTAAGTAATAGCCACTTTTGTTGACTTTTTTTGTCACAACCCCGGGCTACCCCTGCCCGGGCGTCGCGAGACAATGCTGGTATCTGAATGAGGTCCCATAAATTTGGACAGCGGAAGTCTTTGTTTTTACTTGATGCCCTTTTTTTTGTAATGAAATGTCATACAAATAACCTCAAGGGTTAATTCTATACTTTTTGTCAAAACTTGGGATCCACGTCCCTTTTCATTTCATGATAATAGACATTCAAAAGTCTATTATATAATGTACATCTGCTGAATTAATTTACATAATACAAGCCAGTTAAAATGTTTAGGATCTACGTCCGTTCCAACATTTGGTCTTGTATTAGTCTGCCACAGGGATTTAAATATGCCTAAAGATCTTGTCTTTACTGCACCACCCTGAATTTAATGATTTCTTTCACTACCTGTGAAAAACGTTTTGAAAATGAACATCAGCATAAAGCCGGTGAATCACATTTAACTGACACGAAAATGATTTCTAACATAAACCAAATTAAAGCCTTTAAGCACGTTTCTGTATGATAAATCTACACATTCAGCAGTCTTTTTCACCTGAAATATATACCACCTACATACACTGGGTTAACTGCCATGGGGTCAACTGGCTGAGCTCTATGTCTCAGTCTGATAGCCTATTCCCAGGGTCGTGATGCTAAGAACCTTGTTCTTAGTCTTATATGATACTCAGGAACTCGTCCCTCGTATAATCTGCTAAGGAACCATATCCTCAGTCTTATGATACCCCCTTTCATGATCTGTACCCAGCCACGGACTGGACTTTCACCCGTCACATGTATACCATTTGATCAAATCTACGTATGCTTATGGCCTGAATGCTATCACGTAGATTACCCTTATGATTAAAGCATTTAATTTGTTTCATGCCGTTTTCGTAAATAAAATGGTTTTATCGTTTGAAAAGCGTTAAACGTGTTCACCTTGATTTTGATGGCTGGTAAGGTTGTAGGCTTCGGAATTTGAGCAGAACCTCGATACGTTTCTTCCTAGGGAAGACACGATTAACGAGAATATATATGAGAGAATATATATATAATTGCGGCTATATATATATGAATAGTTTTAACGATACCTACTTTGCGGGATTTGGACGGAACTACGGCTTGAGCAGGGTTTCGTTGGATTCTTGAACAGCGCTTCGGGACGTCGTAGAGTTTTGAGAGATCGGGTTTGTGTATAAGGAATGTTTGGAAACTGTACAGAATTTCAATCCCGTTGAAGGCCTTTTATAGGCTGATTTTCCAGTCCCTCGCGTACCGCGAGGCTGGCCAAGGAAATCTCTCGCGTACCGCGAGAGGATGAGGTGTCACGAACTGTGCTGAGTCAGCATGACACGTGTCGGCTGGTGGCAAGGGTGAATGACACGTGTTTTCTGGCCCTGACGCGTGTACTATTCCCTCGCGTACCGCGAGACTTCATCGAAAATCTTCTCGCGTACCGCGAGAAGGTGATTTTCTGGCGCATAATCAGTCCCCTCGCGTACCGCGAGGTTTTGCCAAAATCTCCCTCGCGTACCGCGAGGGAGTGAAATTTTGAATTTTATTTTCTTTTTATTTTGGGTGTTACATCCTCCCCTCCTTTAGAATAATCTCGTCCTCGAGATTCATTGAAAGAGATGTGGATACTTTTTGCGCATTTCTGACTCAAGTTCCCAAGTATATTCTGGGCCACGCCTGGAGTCCCATCTTACTTTGACCAACACCAATTGTTTCCGTTTAAGCTTTTTGATTTGTCGGTCTTCAATTTGTAACGGTCGTTCAATGAATTTGAGCTTTTCATTTACTTCCACATCTTGTAAAGGCATAAGCAAGGATTCATCAGCTAAACACTTACGTAGGTTTGATACATGGAATACATCGTGTACTCCACCCATCTCTACTGGTAGTTCAAGCTGATAGGCAACAGGTCCAATTTGTTTAATGATTTTGAAAGGTCCAACAAAACGTGAACTTAACTTTCCTTTCTTTCCGAAACGAATAACACCTTTCCAAGGTGAAACTTTTAATAACACCTTGTCACCGATTTGGAATTCTAACGGCTTTCTTCGTTTATCTGCATAACTTTTCTGTCGATCTCGAGCCGCTTTTAAACGTTCACGTATTTGTAATACTTTATCAGTGGTTTCTTGGACTATCTCTGGTCCTGATAACTGATTTTCTCCGATATCTGACCAACATACAGGCGTTCGACATTTTCGTCCGTATAATGCTTCAAATGGTGCGGCCTGAATACTTGTGTGATAACTATTGTTGTATGAGAATTCCATTAGAGGTAAATGATCATCCCAATTACCTCCAAAGTCTATCACACAGGCTCGGAGCATATCTTCTAGGGTTTGTATGGTTCTTTCGCTCTGCCCATCAGTTTGTGGATGGTAAGCAGTACTAAGGTTCAATCGAGTTCCTAGAGCTGTTTGAAAACTTTGCCAGAATCGAGATGTGAAGCGACTATCTCTATCTGACACTATGGATAGAGGCACACCATGTAACGTTACAATTTCATTAACGTAAATTTGCGCCATTTTGTCCATACTCATGGTGTCCTTGATAGATAGAAAGTGAGCTGATTTGGTTAAACGGTCAATGATAACCCAGATTGCATTATTTCCACGAGTGGTTCGAGGAAGTTTGGTAATAAAGTCCATAGTTATCAATTCCCATTTCCAAACTGGTAATTCTAACTGTTGCAATAATCCAGCTGGCTTTTGGTGTTCGGCTTTGACTTTGGAACAAGTCAAACATTTTGCTACGTAGATAGCAATGTTCTTTTTCATACCAATCCACCAGTAACTTTCTTTGAGGTTCTTGTACATTTTATCACTTCCTGGGTGCATGGTGTATTTGGACTTGTGTGCTTCTTCGAGGATTCGCTCTCGAAGATCACCTGTAACTGGTACCCAAATACGTTTATTCATGCGAAGGATATTATCTTCTCCTTTGATCAGTAAGTCAAGCATTCCTTTCATTCCTTCTTTTTCAAAGTTACCTTCCTTTAAAGCTAACTCTTGTGCTTCTTTTAACTGACTTACAAGATCAATTTGTAATTCAAGTCTGAGAGAACGTACTCTCTTTGGCTTGATGTTTTCTTTTCGGCTCAAGGCATCTGCTACTACATTTGCCTTTCCTTCATGATAACAAATTTCACAATCATAATCATTCAGGATTTCCATCCATCTTCTTTGTCTCATATTTAACTCTTTCTGGCTAAATATGTACTTGAGACTTTTATGATCAGTGTAGATTGTGAACTTAACCCCATAGAGATAGTGTCGCCATAATTTCAAAGCAAAGATTATAGCGCCTAATTCTAGATCGTGGGTTGAGTAGTTTTTCTCATGAATTTTCAACTGACGAGATGCATAAGCAATGACTTTCTTGCGTTGCATTAATACGCAACCTAAACCAGTATGTGAGGCGTCGCAGTAAACTACGAAGTCTTCAATACCATCTGGTAAGGATAAGATAGGTGCGTTTGTCAGTTTTTGTTTCAAAGTTTCAAAAGATTCAGATTGTTTGGGTCCCCATTTGTATTTTACAGATTTCCGAGTTAAGGATGTGAGTGGGATTGCTATACGAGAAAAATTTTGAATGAACCGGCGATAATATCCCGCTAATCCCAGAAAACTACGAATTTCGGTGGGTGACTTGGGAATTTCCCATTTGGATATAGCTTCGATTTTTGAAGGATCTACTTGAATTCCGTTCACGTTGATGACATGACCAAGAAATTGTACTTCCGTTAACCAAAATCCGCATTTGGAAAACTTAGCATATAGTTTTTCCTTTCGAAGAAGTTCAAGTATGGTTCGAAGATGAGTTTCGTGTTCAACTTGGGTTTTGGAATAAATAAGTATGTCATCAATAAAAACTATGACAAACTTATCCAAGTAAGGTTTGCAGACACGATTCATCATGTCCATGAATGCGGCAGGAGCATTTGTAAGTCCAAATGGCATAACCGTGAACTCGAAATGTCCATACCGTGTTCGAAATGCAGTTTTCGAGATATCGTTATCATGCACTTTCAACTGATGATAACCTGAACGAAGATCGATTTTTGAAAAATGACAAGCTCCTTGGAGTTGATCGAATAAATCGTCAATCCTTGGGAGTGGGTATCGGTTTTTGATGGTAACTTTATTCAATTCCCTATAATCAATACACATGCGCATTGATCCATCTTTCTTCTTAACAAAGAGAATTGGAGCTCCCCAGGGTGAAGAACTTGGTTGTATAAAACCTTTCTCAAGAAGTTCATCCAATTGTTTCTTGAGTTCTGCCATTTCTGTGGGTGCCAGTCTGTACGGGGATTTGGCAATTGGAGTTGCACCAGGTACAAGGTTGATTCGAAATTCTACCTCTCGTTCCGGTGGTAATCCAGGCAGTTCTTCAGGAAAAACGTCTGGAAATTCAGATACTACATGTACTGATTCTATCTTCTTCTCCTTTTCCAAGGCAGTAATTGATACTAGACATGCCAGATATCCTTTTCTTAAGCACTTGGTTGCTTTAAGTATGGAGATTATCTGGATAGGTTTTGTGGGTTTATCACCTTGGATAGTTAGAGTTTTGTTTGTTGGTGAAATGAGTTTTACAACTTGTTGATTACAAAGGATTTCGGCTTGGTTATTGGATAACCAATCCATCCCCAAAATAATGTCAAAGCCAGTTATTGACATTGGTAATAATTGTACTGGGATAGTGAAACCAGCCAATGTAATGTAACAATTGTTCAGTGATTGGGATATTTTTATCAAATCACCGTTCGCTGTTTCTACTTCATATGTTTCAGCTAAGGGACTTAATGGTTCGTTTAATAGATTACAAAAATTATAATCTATAAAACTCCGGTTCGCACCTGAGTCAAATAAGACCTTAGCATAAACATTATTAAGAAGAAACGTACCGGTAATTACGTCCGGCGTTCTCTCAGCTTGGTTAGCATTCATGACAAAAGCTCGTACGGTCTTTTTGTTTTCTGGAGTGATCTTGGCTCCTGATCCTCCAGCTCTTCCGGTCCTTGCAAACTTAGGGCAATTAGTGCTAATGTGCCCCAGCTCTCCACAACTAAAACAAGTTATTCCCTTTTTCTTGAAGCAATTCTCAGTAGAGTGACCTGAGACCTTGCAATAATTACAGAATAGAGTTTCAAAAACACACTTTCCACTATGCCTGCGTCCGCATGTTTTGCATGATGGATTGTTAAATGGTAACCCCTTTTGCCCAAAGTTTTTGCTAAATCTTTTGGCCTCGGGTTTTGATTTTATAGAGGATTCGACTTTCTTCTTTTCCTCTATATTTCTGATTAATCCAGCCGTCATGGTACCGGTCAATTCTACGGTGGACTCAATGGTTTTTGGTGAGACAACCTTCACCAAATCACGGATCTCTGGAACTAAACCATAAATATATCGAGTTATGAGAACCGACTCAGGTTTAGCCAGGTGAGGTGCCAATCGAGCATATTCAAAGAATTTGGTAGTATACTCTCGATCATTGGTACCCACCATTCGGTGCTCCAGAAATTTTCTTTCAGCTTGTTCTTTTTCAGTCTTGGGGCAAAATTTCTTTTTCACCTTTGCCCGAAATTCTTTCCAATCCATAGCATTGGTCTTTCTCCTCCCTTTGGCAGAAATGATTGAATTCCACCATTCCAACACTTCATTTTTGAAGGAGTTTGAAGCATACAGTACTTGATCTTTCTTAGCACACTTGCTAATTGCTATTACTGACTCCATCTTCTCTAGCCAGTGAAGAGTAGCAATACCGCCTTCGGTGCCCTTAAATTCATAAGGTTTACAGTCCTGAAAGGTTTTATAAGAACACCCTTTGTGTCTATACCTTTTTGTTTTATTCTCTTCTTCTGAGCTCTCACTGCTTAGATTTAACGATTCTTCAGATTCAGAATACTTATTGCTTGATGTTCTGGATCTTTTCGAGGTTTGAGTTCTACGAGAGCTTGCTACTTGCTCTGTGTTGGTTTTCGGAGGGTTTTCTGTTCTTTTTGAATGAGAGGTTACATAGCTTGGAGTTTTGATGTTCTCTTGTACTTCCTTTATTATGGCAGGAAGCATTTCTTTAATGCTTTGTTTGACCAGTTGTTGCAATTCTGGTTGTTGAGTAGCTATTTCAGGATTATTATTAACTTCTTTTCCTTTTTCCTTGATAATGTAGGTAGATGGACCGCTATTGTTATTTTGTTGAGACATCTAAGAATACAAAACAAGAATTTGGGTCAAAATTTGAAGTTTATTATCGCTTAAACTTCATCTATTTGTTACAAATACAGAAATATAGATATGCATCTATATCACCTAAAGTTAGCTAATTATACAAATACTATCATTAACTTTAATCGAGAAGCACATCTCCCAAATCTTGATAGAATCTCCCCAGGGTCTCGGTCATAGCACCTTTCTGGATCAACTGATCTGCCACCCATTGTTCTGCGTACTTCCTGTCTTCCTGGGCTAGTTCGTAGTCAAATATAGTTTGTTCGTTTTTAACTACGACTTGTCTGGTGAAGTACAGTTCAGCACGTAGATCGTCAGCCTCTCTAAGAGCACGATCGAGGTGTTCATCAATTGATTTTGGCAGTTCATCATGATATCCATAACAAGGAGGTGGTTCCCTGTGTCCCATCCTAAGATCGTGATATGCTGAGTTAACAGACCACACAACTTTTCCGTCGGTTGCATACTGACGTCCATCGGAGGGATCTACATAGAAGAAAGGTTCCTTGAAAACGGGATGTTCTGGAATAGGATCAAAGAAATACTTTCCACCACTGCCTTCACAAACAGCAGCCTTGTCGGATTCAGAAATTGAATGTAGAGTTTCTTCACTTGGACTGGGTGGATGTTCTTGAATTGTTCCGGTAGGGTATACTATGTCTAACGATTGAGGTAGTGGCATAGATGTCATAACAGTACGTAAAGATTCTCTTGAATCTTCCATTTCCACTGAATACTCTGATTCTTCTCTCAGAGGTTCAAGCCTTGCTTGAGTCTGCTCCACTTGTTCTGCGACCATTCTGTTCCAATTCTCCGGGGTCGGTAGGTAGTGGACATAATCATCATAGCTTGGTACTACTTGATTAGATGATTCTCCAGGGAAGTAGTTTGGGTAATTATAAGGATAATAGTATGGATCTGACATCCTGAAATTCATTGGTTATGTTAAAGGCATCTTCCTACCGTTCGTTTAGTAGGCACAACTATTGGTTAAAGCTAAGATACAATCATATAAGTATCTAGTTTTGCTAAAACCCTTGAATGTGGCTCTGATACCAACCTGTCACAACCCCGGGCTACCCCTGCCCGGGCGTCGCGAGACAATGCTGGTATCTGAATGAGGTCCCATAAATTTGGACAGCGGAAGTCTTTGTTTTTACTTGATGCCCTTTTTTTTGTAATGAAATGTCATACAAATAACCTCAAGGGTTAATTCTATACTTTTTGTCAAAACTTGGGATCCACGTCCCTTTTCATTTCATGATAATAGACATTCAAAAGTCTATTATATAATGTACATCTGCTGAATTAATTTACATAATACAAGCCAGTTAAAATGTTTAGGATCTACGTCCGTTCCAACATTTGGTCTTGTATTAGTCTGCCACAGGGATTTAAATATGCCTAAAGATCTTGTCTTTACTGCACCACCCTGAATTTAATGATTTCTTTCACTACCTGTGAAAAACGTTTTGAAAATGAACATCAGCATAAAGCCGGTGAATCACATTTAACTGACACGAAAATGATTTCTAACATAAACCAAATTAAAGCCTTTAAGCACGTTTCTGTATGATAAATCTACACATTCAGCAGTCTTTTTCACCTGAAATATATACCACCTACATACACTGGGTTAACTGCCATGGGGTCAACTGGCTGAGCTCTATGTCTCAGTCTGATAGCCTATTCCCAGGGTCGTGATGCTAAGAACCTTGTTCTTAGTCTTATATGATACTCAGGAACTCGTCCCTCGTATAATCTGCTAAGGAACCATATCCTCAGTCTTATGATACCCCCTTTCATGATCTGTACCCAGCCACGGACTGGACTTTCACCCGTCACATGTATACCATTTGATCAAATCTACGTATGCTTATGGCCTGAATGCTATCACGTAGATTACCCTTATGATTAAAGCATTTAATTTGTTTCATGCCGTTTTCGTAAATAAAATGGTTTTATCGTTTGAAAAGCGTTAAACGTGTTCACCTTGATTTTGATGGCTGGTAAGGTTGTAGGCTTCGGAATTTGAGCAGAACCTCGATACGTTTCTTCCTAGGGAAGACACGATTAACGAGAATATATATGAGAGAATATATATATAATTGCGGCTATATATATATGAATAGTTTTAACGATACCTACTTTGCGGGATTTGGACGGAACTACGGCTTGAGCAGGGTTTCGTTGGATTCTTGAACAGCGCTTCGGGACGTCGTAGAGTTTTGAGAGATCGGGTTTGTGTATAAGGAATGTTTGGAAACTGTACAGAATTTCAATCCCGTTGAAGGCCTTTTATAGGCTGATTTTCCAGTCCCTCGCGTACCGCGAGGCTGGCCAAGGAAATCTCTCGCGTACCGCGAGAGGATGAGGTGTCACGAACTGTGCTGAGTCAGCATGACACGTGTCGGCCGGTGGCAAGGGTGAATGACACGTGTTTTCTGGCCCTGACGCGTGTACTATTCCCTCGCGTACCGCGAGACTTCATCGAAAATCTTCTCGCGTACCGCGAGAAGGTGATTTTCTGGCGCATAATCAGTCCCCTCGCGTACCGCGAGGTTTTGCCAAAATCTCCCTCGCGTACCGCGAGGGAGTGAAATTTTGAATTTTATTTTCTTTTTATTTTGGGTGTTACATTTTTCAACTTCCCTCACTTTTTTTTAAACGTTCATAACTTTTTCATAGGACATTATTTTTTAAAAAAAATTACACCATAAAATCGAGCGTTTTTTTATCTTTAATTTGAGTATAGTATTGCTATATTTTTTTTGCAAAAACAAAAACGACACTTAACGAAATTGTGCTAATTTACGTAAATGTGCTGGTTTCTCGTAAATGTGATGGTTTCTGGTAAAACAGCACAATTTAACACATTAAAAATTTGCTGGTTTCTGGTAAAACAACACAATTTACGTAAATGTAATGGTTTCTTTAATGTGTGTACTTTTAGTCAATTATTATGTGCCTAATTTGGTAGCATTATTTAAAAATAAAAATTTAAAACATCCATACACAAAAAAAAAACGGTTTAGTGGTAGGCAACAAAAAGCTTATGCATCAAAATGTTGTTTTGTGCTGGTTTGATATACTAGTTTTATTGTGCTGGTTTTGTTTGTGTTTGGTTAGCTAAGAAAAACAAGGTACACAATGAACCGTGTTCTTTTGGTGTTGTGAAACAACACAACTAATTGTTATGTTTGGTGTTGTTTTATGATAAAGCAGCACAGTTAATTGTGCTGTTTTACAATGCAGCATGGTTAGTTGTGCTGTTTTACTATAAACCAGCACATTTACGTAAAGTAGCACAATTTCACTAAGTGTCGATTTTGTTTTAGAGTAAAATATAGCAATACTATATTCTAATTATAGTTAAAAAAAATGGTCGATTTTATGGTGTATTTTTTTTTAAAAAAATAAGGTTGTATGAAAAAGTTAAGTACGTTTAAAAAGGGGGGGATTTGAAAAAAGTCAACAATTGTGGGTTTTCCAAAAATGTCCTTCACCCCTTATTTTCCTACACTTAAATACATACCCTTGATCATCCAATTGAATGGATGAGATTGCTTCTTAGGCTTCTTAGGGGAACCATCCCCTATATATATATATATATATATATATATATATATATATATATATATATATATATATATATATATATATATATATATATATAAGGGAAGAATGATAAGAAAACTCAATGTTCATGAGAAAACCAAAAAATTACTTATTTAAGGTAAAAAAAATAATAAAAAAATTATAACTCAAAAATAAATCAAAAATTTAAAAACTGTTTCGGAGACCATGTTTCCCACGTCGTCCTCGTTAAAAAAAAAAACAAACTCGAAAAGTAGTGGGTTTATCTTTTGGGTTTAGTTTAGCTTTTAGGTTAGGTTTTTGGAGGGATGGGGTGGGGTGGGGGTTTAGGTTTTTGGGGGGTAGGTGGGGTGGGGTGGAGGGTTTAGGTTTTTGGGGGTGAGTTAGGCTTTTTGGTTTAGTTTTTGGGTTTAGTTTAGATTTTTGAAAGTGGGGGGGGGGGGGTGTGGGGTGGGGGTTTAGGTTTTCGGGTGGTGGGTGAGGGGGTGAGTGGGGTGGGGGTTAGGTTTTTTGGGGTGGGTTGGGTTTTTGGGTGTACTACACATATGCAGTAAGAGTTTTTTGGTTTTCTTATGAAAATGAGTTTTCTAGTGAACTCACTTCTCTCTCTCTCTATATATATATATATATATATATATATATATGGTGACCTCCTTGCTTCTCTCACGGTACAATCCTCTTCCCGTCGAGCCCCCTTTCTCCTCGGTCCACAGAGACAAAATGTAGGACTGCCGCCAACAATTATCACTGAAGAAAGGAGTCACTAAGTCGGGATCACTAACTAAGACTAATCTAATATGAATTAATACTAATATAATAGAAAATAACTGTCTTTTATGTATACTTTCCCCGGTTTCGCTGCTACCGCGGGGTTTTTAAGGTCTAGTGCAAAAAGGTTATGGGTTTAAACCTTGTCCAAGACAATATATATATATAATAAAAAAATATGCCTTTCCAAAAGAAATAAATATAAAATAAAATAGAAATATTCGGAGTGCCTTCTGCAATATTTTCTGTCTTAAAAAAAAATAAAATAGAAATAGTATTTTTTTAATTGATTGTATAAAAAAATATTGAATAAAACTAGTATTACCACCCGCACTATGAACGTAAAAAAATAGGAAAATGTTAGAAAAAACATAACTTAAAAAACTTGACTAAAAAGAATAATAATAAACTTAAAAACAGGGATAACGAAATTAGGTTAAAAAATCAGAGTAAAACACCACTCTCAAGATCGAACATGGGTAGATGGGATAGGGGGCACACTATGTTACCACTAGGCTAGCAAGACTTTGGTGTTAAGTCCCTCCATCAAAAGGCTTTAAAACTATAAAAAAAAATTGTTGCAATCAATAAAAAATGGTGACCAATCATCGTGAGACACGTGGCCAGGCACGCAAGCAAGCTAAATAGGGATTTAGAATTGTTCACATGCTTTTCAAATGTAGTTGGTTAGAATATAGATAACTATGAATTAATCGTTATTTGTGTTTATTTAAATCAAATAATGTTAGTTGAAATTCAATAAAACCACCTATAGCCACCCTCATATTAAATCATACCCTACAAATTGTTAAATTTGACGTTGTTGAGTTTTTATGGTTTGATTTTTATATTTTTTAACGCGGATCGAACACTATAACTGTTGGGATTTTTCGCAGTGGTGATAAGTTAAATTAGTTATCAAAACGGTTGATAAATAATTATAGATTAATAATAATTATTTAGTAATTATTAATACGCAGCGGAACGAAACTGATTCAACACAAAAGGAAAACCCGACAGGATCTGGGTTATAAAACATACGAATACGGAATAAGATTTAAATCTAACTACCAATGAGATAGATATACCTTGGTTGATGATTAACCGGTTGAGACATCGAGGTACAACGAACCGACGCTAGATCATGAACAGAAAACGCGGGAACAGGGCGGCGCCGGTCGGTGTCGGCAACTTGAGGCTACCGGAAATTGCCTTTGCTCCTTTTATTCGATAGCACCTTAAAAGGAAAACCAAAGAAGTAAAAAAAAATCTTTGTTTCTTGCTTCCTGATTGGTATCCACCGAAAGAGCCAAGAAAAGAAAAAAACGTGTTTTTTTCTTTTGCGGCAAGAGTAAAAATAGAGTTAATAAGAACATAGGATTATTATATAAATAATAATCATAAACCCTATTAATTGTTTACGGGTCCAAAGTTCAATATGAGATGTAAAAGCCCGAACCCGTTTTAATGTTTTAATTAAAGATTAAAACGAGATATATAATTATTATTTATAAACTAGTATAAATAATAATTCCCGTCTAACGAATATATATAAAATATATCGTCTCGTTAACAGTTCGTAATTACTAGTTAAGCGGGTTAAGTGGATTTAATGTTCGTTGCCCTAGGTGTAACTCTTACGGGTCACAACTCGGTTAGTAGCGTTAAATAATTGTGACCGGACATATAATTCCAACAGTCTCCCACTTGTACGTCCTTCGATTAAGTTTCTTAACGCAGACATCCAGCGGTGTTCTAGCTACACATGATTGACCCTAATAAGGTATGACACTTTAAAGTCATTAACCAAAACATCTTGCTATTACAAGACAATAGACTTATGGTAATAATCGTCATTTATCCTTTCTGTAAAAGACATCAATTGAATCAATGAGACATGGATTAGGTTCATTCTCATACAATGTTCAATCATTATTGTTCTCGTTCCAGATTCATAGTTGTCCAATCAAACACACAGTCAGTTTGGGTAAGGCCTTACACTTCACTAGTTTGAATCAAGAGGGCGCCACGATGTCTAACTGTTACATATCATGTAAGAGTACATAATCCCTTATCGATTACATACAACTCCCACTAAACTTCAGATCTGTTCCTAACCAATGCCTTTATGACTGGCAGTTACGCGACATCGGTTGACAGTGATTAAAGAACAATCCTTGGTAAACGAAAGTTCTAGTATGCATCTCAAGTCAGAGGATACTAAATGAGTATACCAATATCAAAAACATCTTATGATTAAAATCCTTGAAGAAGATTTGAAGCGAGTTACATCCAACGTCATCTAAGATGAGGTCTGTGAAATTGGAAGTCAACTACTTGAGTCCAAGTTCAGAATAGTCTTAATTCAGAGTCGTTCCCACGATTTTGATCGACTACGGATAATTAAGAATACAAGATTCATGGATTAAACGTATTAAAATCAAATACAGTTATACGATTCAAAGTTGCATTTAACTAGTAAATCAAATTGAATTCAAAAGTACAACTGTTTAATGTTTGTACATCCAAATACTAAATCAAAACATATCGCTAGCAAAACTAAGGCCGACATCACTTCTGTGCTGATCATGCTTCTCCTGAGTCATCGGCTTAGTGAACGGGTCCGCTAGGTTTTGATCTATGTCTACTTTGCTTATCACGATGTCACCACGTTCCACAATTTCCCGTATATAGTGGAACTTTCTGAGAATGTGTTTGGCTTTGTGATGAGATCTGGGCTCTTGGCTTGAGCAATAGCGCCTGTGTTATCACAAAATATCTCGATTGGTTTTCGAATACTTGGAACCACATCGAGGTCGGTTATGAATTTCTTCATCCAAGCAGGTTCCTTTAAAACATCTGATACAACTATATACTCATATTCGGTGGTTGAATCCGCCACCACACTCTGCTTGGAGCTCTTCGAGGAGATAGCTCCTCCGTTTAGAGTTAATACGAATACTGATTGTGAGCGAGGGTCATCTCGGTCAGTTTGAAAGCTGGCGTCAGTGTAACATCTTACAGTGAGCTCCTCTTCCACTCCTCCAAATATTAAGAACATGTCTTTAGTCATTCTCAAGTACTTCAGGATGTTCTTGACTGTAGTCCAATGGGCAATGCCAGGACTTTGCAAAAAATGACTGGTCATGCTTAAAGCATATGAGACGTCAGGCCTGGTACATAACATAGCATACATGATAGAACCAATCGCCGAAGCATATGGAATTGTTTCCATGCGCTTAGTTTCAATGTCCCTTGAAGGAGATTGCGATTTGTTAAGCACGGTGCCTTTAGTCATAGGAACACATCCTTTCTTGGAGTTTTCCATATGAAAGCGTGCCATGACTTTGTCTATGTATGTGCCTTGGCTTAGCCCTAGAAGTCGCTTGGATCTATTCCTGTAGATCTTGATTCCTAGAATGTAAGCTGCTTCTCCAAGATCTTTCATTGCAAAACAAGTTCCCAACCAGTGTTTAACATCATTAAGCATAGGGATGTTGTTTCCAATGATAAGTATATCATCTACATACAAGATGAGGAATGATATAGTGCTCCCACTAGTCTTTCTGTAAACACAAGGCTCATCTTCATTTTTGACAAAACCAAACTCTTTGATCTTTTGGTTAAAACGAAGATTCCAGCTTCGAGATGCTTGTTTGAGTCCATAAATGGACTTATTCACTTTACACACCCTATTAGAATATTTTGGATCAACAAAACCATCAGGCTGTACCATATAAACATCTTCAGAGAGATGCCCATTAAGGAAAGCGGTTTTAACATCCATTTGCCATATCTCGTAGTCATAGTACGCGGCTACGACAAGCAATATCCTGATCGATTTGATCATAGCAACGGGCGAGAAGGTTTCATCATAGTTAATGCCTTGAGTCTGAGTAAAACCTTTCGCAACTAGCCGTGCTTTATAGGTGTGTATATTTCCATGCATGTCGGTTTTTCTCTTGAAAATCCATTTGCTTCCTACTGCCCGAGATTCGGGGGGGTTAGCTCAACCAAGTACCAGACGTGATTGTCATGCATAGATTGCATCTCGGCGTTCATGGCATCCAGCCATTTTACAGATTCTGGATCTGAAATTGCAGATTTGTAGTTAGTAGGTTCGTCATTAGACTCGGCTACTAATAGGACTTCGGTACCCTCAAGATGCCATAGGTATCTGTCAGGTTCTTTGCGAGCCCTTACACTTCTACGAACGCTTGTGTTTATGTCTGATTCATCAGCAACAATTTATTGTTGTTCAGACGCTCCGAATTCATCCGCGATTGTTTGTGGTTCTCGAATTTCTTCAAGATCCACTATATTATCTCCAGTTCCTCGTTCAAGAATTTCTTTCTTAAGGAAGTGTCCCTTCCTTTTGATGGAGATAACATTTGCATCGGGATGGTAGAAATATTATCCGCTTCTTTTATAGTATCCGACAAAAACAACCTTTTCGCCTCTAGGATCGAGCTTGTCATCAGAATCGCTGGTGACATATGCATCACATCCCCATACTCTAAGGTAAGACAGATTGGGTTTAGACCCATGACATATCTCATATGGAGTCTTGTTTGCCTTCTTAGTCGGTGCCAGATTGACAATGCGGTCGGCGGTCATAAGAGCATAACTCCAAAAGGAGTGAGGCAAGTTTGTTCTAGACAACATCGATCGAACCATATTACGTAGGGTTTGATTTCTCCTCTCGCTCATGCCATTTAGTTGGGGTGTGCCAGGTGGAGTGGGTTGTGAAACTATTCCATGCTCATTGAGATGATTGATGAACTCTGTACTGAGATATTCACAACCTCGATCCGATCGAAGTGTCTTTACCGTTTTACCGAGTTGGTTTTTCACTTCGTTTTGAAACTCTTTGAACTTTTCAAAATTTTCATGCTTATGTTTCATAAGATAGACATAAGCATATCGACTGTAATCGTCGATGAATGAAACGAAGTATCTTTTATGTTTCTAGACATGGTTACATCAGTGTGTACGAGTCCTAGCAGATCCTTGGCTTGTTCACCAATGCCGGTGAAGGATCCTTTAGTGAGTTTGCCAGCTAAGCAAGACTTGCAGTCTTCAAAGGAGTCCTGTCCGGTGGATTCAAGGATCCCTTCGGATTGGAGCCTTTTCATATGGGCCTTGCTTATGTGACCAAGTCTACAGTTCCATATAAATGTATCATTAATGATAGATTTGATACGTTTAGAAAGATTGTATATGTTATTATTAGTTTGAACATCAACCTCATAAATACCATTTTGAGGTTTAGCCTCAAAATAGAAAATATCATTTAAGTAAGCAGAAATAAAAATTCCATTGAAAACGTACTTAAAACCTTGTTCAAACAATAAGGAAACTGAAATAATGTTTCTGTTTAAACCAGGTGCAAAAAAACAGTTATTTAAGATAACTACAAGGCCAGAAGGACATGAAAGGTGAAATGTTCTAGTTGCAAGAACTGGTACTCTCTTCCCATCACCAACGATGAGTTCCATGTCGCCTTGTTTCAGCTTCTTCCACTCTTCAGGCTCGTGCAATACATTAACGATGTGATAAGCACATCCGGTATCAAATACCCATGTGTCGCTAGAGACAGTGAAAAGTTCAATAACATAAATAGAAATACTTGAAGAGGTGCCTTCACCATTGGATCTCTTCGAACTTAGCTTAGCTAGATATTCAGGGCAGTTACGTTTCCAATGCCCCATCTTGTTGCATTCAAAACACTGACGCTCCTCGGGAGGGGGTGTTTTTGCAACTTTCTTGTTATTATTGGTGGCATGCTTGGCATCAACAACAACTTGCTTCTTACCTGTGCTGTTATAACCCCTTTTCTTGGTTTTGGGCTTGTTAACACCAGCAAATTTGACCATCAACTCTTGATTAGTCTCACTTGATATGCTCATCCCGGGCGTTTCCTGCATACCGTGCAGGTCAAGCATAGTCTTCTCCCATGTGTTCATATTTAAGTTCATTATGAAGTTGTCATAAGAACTAGGGAGAGAGTTCAAGATGAGGTTGGTGTCATTCGGTTTTTCATTCTCAAGCAAAGACTTGAGAGAGAAGGAGGATTGAGATTCTTTTTCAGTAGACATCTGTTAAATAAGCATATTAAATGTTAATTAGTATTTTGGATGTAATAAATTCTTATATTAATGACCCACATCAAGAATAGAATAAGAATAAAGAATCTGGTTATATCAATTAGTAATGGCGGCTGTGGCACACAACATTAGTAAGTGATTTAGGCAGACTGACAATAATTTCCAATTGTGAAAAAATGCACAATTCTCGAGTATGAGGCCGCTAAGACAACTCTTGTCTATGCATTGATACGTTTAGCCTCATCTATGCCCACTTTTGGTCTCCATACAGCTGGGGCATGTATTAGAGAGAAAAGTAATAGTCGCCCTAGTACAGGTACATGTGGAAGGGTCGGATGTGTCAATGAAACCCTTGCACCTTGGAGGGATAAGTTACGCACCAAGTGCGGTGTTGTGGCTCCAAACACTGGTGTTTCACGTTATACCCCAAGTGTTCCTTATAATAGGATGACATAAACTAAAGATTTTAAATATGGGATTTAATTTTAGTGTTTTACTGAATAGGGTCAAACACAACGAATGATAAATCATACGTGTGTTGTAAAAGCCAGTTTTACTATATGTTAGATCGTGACAATGTGATGAACCCTTTCATCTATCAGGACACTTAGTTTTAAATAACCTATTAAAACTAAGTTTGTCGCGATGTAATTAACCAATTAAAAGTTAATAGTTTAAATGAACTATTAAGTTATTCGTTTTGAAAATTTAAAATTAGTTTAAATTACAAAACTCCATTGGTTATCATTTATTTTAAAAACAAACTATTTGTTTTAATATAAAAATCCACAAGTTGTAAAAAAAAGTTTAGTGGCGCAAGCGTTTACACCACAAACAGGTACATGGCCACTTAATGGAATCATAAACCACTCGGGTAACCTGCCGAGCCTGGGACATAACAGATCCGCGGAAGAAGACTTAACCAAACCATACAGACCGGAAGCATTTGCCGAAAAGTCAAAATTCACACCAAGGATAGCCCAGGCGGAGTTTCCAGCCAAAACCAAAATGCCTTCAACCGTAGGAAAATACAATGGCACAGGAGATCCCAACAACCATCTGAATGGTTTCTACATGGCAGGTGGCGTAGAAGGATGGACATTTCCAATATGGTGTCATATGTTCGCGCAAACCTTGACAGGCGCAGCCCGCGCATGGTTTGATAGTCTCCCAGTAGGAGAAATCGATAACCTCAAGGATTTGATAAGTAAATTCTCACAGCACTTCAGCCAATAACGCAGACACACGAAGGATGCGGGAGACATAATGTACATACGGCGGTGAGACAACGAATCCATAGAATATTTCATTACTCGCTACAACAAGGAAGCACTGCAAATTGGCGGAGTCATCAAAGATCTAATGAAAGTAGGGTTCACTCAGGGAGCGCAGAGCGAAGAGTTGATCCGGTGTCTTACAGGAAGAGATGGCATGCCAAAAACCTGGAGCTAGATCATGACTGCAGCAAAAATCTTCGCGCTAACGGAAAAGGCACTGTCTAACCAACGTGTAACAGAAAAGAAAGAACACAGGGATACCGGACATGTGTCCATAAAAGCAAACGAGAAAAGGGCAAGAGACCAAGAAATATGGTCTAGGATCCACCCACGAGGCTCCGCGCCCATCGAAAGGCAATACAATGAAGCAAGGCGCCCGCACCAACGAGACGGGCAACAAATGCGCAATAGAAGCAATGCATGGGCATTATCAAAATCCCCATCCCAAGTACTGCTAACCGAAACCATAGAGCTTGTTCAACCGAAGCCACTAAACCCTAAATCCTCCAAAACCCCAAAGAAATTCTGTGAATTCCATAAAGAAATTGGTCACGACACCGACGACTGCATACAACTGCGGAAGCGGATCGAAGCAGGAGTCAAAACCGGTAAACTGGCCCACTTGCTAAAAGACTTGCAAAGCAGCAGGGAGGCACACAAAATTACCATGCGTCACTCAAAAGATCGGCGGAGCCAACAAAATTATGGAAAGAGCAAAAAGTAATCTTTCCGTGAATCAAGGGAGGCCCAGCGCAAAGAAGGCCACTAGTAATAAAAGCGCTAATGGGACATTACCACTCTAAGTGTGTATTCATAGATGGCGGAAGATCCACAGACATTATGTATGAGCAATGCTTTCGTCAGTTAGACGCGTATGACCAAAAAAGGTTGAAACAAGTCAACGCACTCATATCAGGCTTCTCCAATGAGATAGTACATCCCATCTGGCAAATATCATTTCCTGTTACTCTGACAGATGGAAGGCATGCAAGAACAGAAGTGATAGACTTCCTGGTACTCCCGGTAAACTCAAAACACAATGTGATCTTGGGAATAGAGGCGCTGGGAATCTTTAACGCCATACCCTCCACCGCGCACGGAGCAATCGGTTTCCTAACCCATACCGGTGTTGTAATTATATGAGCTGACAGAGAATGAGCCACAACTAAGGATTTAGGCCAGCGAAGGCCCTAAGGCCATCGGAAACACCAGTACCAGAAAAATGGATCCTGAATCCCACCTTCCCAGAACAGCCCATAACCATCGGCTCAAAAATCTCCCCTGGCACGCGGGAGCACTTAAAGCAGCTGCTCACTAGATACGCGGACGTATTCGCCTGGCAACCATCGTATATGCAGGGAGTACCTAGGTCAATGGCGGAGCACCGTTTGCAAACTTACAAAGCCATAGAGTCAATAGCCCAAAAAGCGCAGAAACATGGGTGGGGAGAGAAGCAAAGACCTTGAAAAGGAAGTTAAAGAACTGTTAAAGGCGGGGATAATTTGGGAAGTAAGATAGCAGATATGGGTAGCCAATCCAGTAATGGTAAGGAAATCAGACGAAAGTTGGCGCATTTGCATTGATTACAAAGACCTGAATAAAGCTTGCCCAAAAGACTGCTACCCGCTTCTGGAGATTGACCTCAAGGTAGACTCCCTAGCCCCGTTCAGATTAAAGTGTTTTCTCGACGCGTACAAGGGATACCATCAGATCCAAATGGCCGTCGAAGATGAGGATAAAACAGCTTTCCGAACCGAAATAGGTATTTTTTGCTATACAAAAATGCCTTTCGAATTAAAGAACGCTGGCGCAACCTACCAAAGACTGATGGATAAAGCCTTCGCGCCAATATGGAAGAAACTTAGAGGTCTATGTGGACGACCTAGTGATCAAGAGCAATGAAGAAGAAGTAATGCTCAAAGACATCTAGGAAACATTGGAAAGACTACGCAGCATAAACATGAAGCTCAACCCAGCCAAATGCTCCTTTGGCATGGAAGAAGGTAAATTCCTGGGGGTAATGGTCACAAAATATGGTTTCAGGCCTAACCCAGACAAGGTTCTAGCAATCGCGCGGATGCCATCCCCGACATAACTCAAGGAGGTCCAAACATTTAATGGGTGCTTAGTAGCAATCAACAGATTCTTAGCCAATCATGCTACAAAGGCGCTACCGTTCATCGCGACACTAAAATTGCCTCAAGAAAAGCCAATTCCGGTGGAAAGAACAAGCAGAATCCGCATTCCAAGAAATGAAAGATTACTTGATAGCTCTTCCTACCTTAACCGCGCCAATACAAGGAGAAACACTGATGTGTTAGTATTTACACATCTTTTTGGCACAAAACTTAGCTCATTTAACGGTCAATTCTTGGTTATATTCAACGTTTAGACACTTATTTGCTTCATTTCCTGTTTTGTAGGTTTTTTTGAAGCTTGGTGAACAAACAAGAGGATTCCAGGATAAAAAGTGAAGTTTTAGGGTTTCTGTGATGGAGGCACGGTCGTGCCCCCTACTTGGCACGACCGTGCCAATCTTGCAAACCCTAGGCACGGTCGCGCCCACATCTTGCATGACCGCGCCAAGCCAAAATCCAAGGCACAACCGTGCCTTGTCCCCCCACGGTCGCGTGTCACCTTGTGAGTCTGAACAGCCGTACGTCCTCGATCAGTGGTACCCAATGGAAGCTCTAGATCAGTCAACCGTCTGTCACACGGTCGTGTCAAGACCTAGACACGACCGCGCCTTTGTACCAGGCACGACAAAGTCGTGCCTCCCCTTTCCTATTTAAACAGAACTTAAACTCTCATTCAGGAGTTCAGCAACCAGAGAGAAAAACCCACTGTTCCAGCTCGTATTATCACTGTTCCAGCCACATTTCAAGCTTCTTTGAGAGGATACAACATCAAGAGGATCACCATACATCAACAACAACAACATCTAGGCTTGGAGGAGTGGTTTGATTCTTGTTTTCATATCATGTTTCTCACTATTTTTCCCTGCTTATTTGTAATTTTGGTGCTCATGATGAGCTAAAACTCTTGTTCACTTTGGTTTAGATGAAGTTTAGATACATTTGACAACATTCATGGATTATTGGCAATTTTTATGTTAATGTTATGACAACCGTATGATTATTCTTCGATGAAATTATATATTCGAGTATTTTGAGTTGTTTACAAGACTTGTATTTGTGTATGCCATATTATGTTGAAAAACTTGTGGTTTATGCTTATATTTATGGGTTGGTGTATGTATTTATACTAGCTTATGGCATTTGAATAGGAATGGTGAATGAAGTCTTGTTTATGAATCATTATATTTGTATGTGTATCCTTATGCTTATGTTTGGAAAGACAAAGTGTTTGTTATGATGTTTCATGCTTAGTTTTATGTTTATCTAGGAATTGTTGACACATTCTCCTAATTTATATAACCTTTGTATTAACATTGTATGTTGAAGAAATGCATATTGTTATCTAATTTAATCAACTTGAGGTGGGTAGTGTGTTGTTTATATTATCTTTCCAACTAGTTGTTGGATTAGTGTACCTTAATCGGAAGCTAGTTCAATCTTTATAAACATTGACATGATTGTTAACACGTGAGCTTCATTGTATGACTTTAGGTGGTTGGTTTGTATAATTCAAGCTGGCTTTCCGAATGGTCATTTGATTAGATATCTTTGACGAGAATTTAGTCAATTTATGTTTCGTGTATTTGCCATGTTTCTATAAGTGTATTAAATGTATTCTAGATGGATTCGAAACCGAAGTGATATTTTCACCTTGATTGTTTGACTTGTGATCTTAGCTTAGTTTATATATTTTCATGCTAGTTAAGTAAAACAAACTCTTCAAAATATCTTTTTACCATCACTTGATTGAATCTTTATTCCGGTCTATTATTGCATGCCACCGTGTCCACGGATTGATATCCGGTTCTTACCTTTACTATATTGCTATCCGACGGGTACATTGTCCGGTGTGTGTGTGATTAGTCTTTGGTGAAAACCCTTTTTAAAACTCAAAGTGTGTGAAAAAATACTTACAAAAATATATATAGTTTACGCACATTAAGTTTTTGGCGCCGTTGCCGGGGATACGGTTTGTGCAAGAACGATTGGAATTATTATTTAGTCATTTAGTACATATTTGTGTATATCTTGGTAAATAGTTTTCTTTATTTAATTTTATTTTAATTTTAGTTTTATTTTATCATTATCATCTTATATTTGTGTATAGCTTTTTGAATTTCATTTTTTATCCCCGCTTTTATTTTCCATTTCATTTTTATCTTGTACCCGTGATAGTTTTGTTTGAGTGTTCTTTGCAGTGATTTTCATGGATCGCGACTATGGGAGTTACAGTGACGAGTACCCATTTGATCTATGGGGTTACCAAGAGGAGATTTGGTGTGAGATTTGTGGGGGCCCACTTTATACATTGGATTATTATAAGTTCCCGGGCTACCCCGCAAAGCGCTATGAGGACCCTACATTGGCCCTGGTTGGTAATTCAGACGAATTGGAAACATTATTGTTTGAAGAATCAACCGTGGTAATTGAAGGGGAGTCGCACCAAGAGGAATATGTGCAAACGAATGGTTTCATCAACGGACCAATGACTATGGTGATGCCCGATCCTCCGTTGTGCACCAAGAAGAGCCGGCCCGCGACTGATCATGATCACGATTCATCATACGAGTCATCCGAACAGCGGGAGAAGGCGAGACATTTCACGGACCAACCGACTTGAAAGGCGCGACATCGGTCCACAAAACACGGCAAGTCAACACTTTCTTGCCGGGATGATCGCCTCCTTCACTACATCATGTACCTCAGGTTTGGTCCGAGCAAATACAAGTGTTGGTGGCACGACCCGTCACTTTGTTTTTGCATTTACTATTGGTTGTCACTAGTCGGTGGTAAATGCACTAAACCAAACGGGTCGAATAGATATTCAAGAATCATAGGCCACCCATTTGTTGGTTTGCCCCATCATTTGTCCTAAATTGACGCGCATTAGGACACGAGTCTAACTAACGACTCGTTAATAAACTTAGAATATTCGGTTTTCATCCGTTAGTTATGTTTGTTCGTTTTTATCTTCCAAATTATTTTCCTATTTTCCTTCTTATTTTTCTAGGATTTTACAGTTTATATTTTGAGTTAGGTTATCGGGATGTGTTTTTAGATCGAGGGGATTTGGGATAGTGATTGGGATGTCTCAGGTATGTCTTCTGAATTTTTAGAAATTTTAGTTTGGAAGAATCGCAGTCGGGTTTGGTACAAGCTGCATAAAAATCAAGGTTTTCTGTCTGCTAGGCAAGAGACACGATCATGCCTCACTATAGGCGCGGTCGTGCCTCTATCCCTAGGCGCGGTCGTGCCTAAGCACTTGACGCGGTCGTCCCTCAGTGTTTGGGGGTGGTTCAAACTAGTTTCAAAGTCAAACTTTTCATTTTCCACACCCACCGAAACCCCCTACTTGCGATTCTCCCTGATTTCAACCGCGTTGCTTCCTTCTCCACGATCTAAGGTACGTTTTTGATTCCTTTTCTTTTGCGTTCGTGTTTAGACCTAGGATTTTACTCCAATGGTATGTGTAGAAATCTAAATTTTAGCTAGTTTTAGGTTTTGGTAATCTTTGTCCGTTTATTTATTGTTTGTAGTTAGTTTACGTCATACGTGCCCCCTGGGATGCTAGGCCAAGAAGCCCCTTCATAAAACGTGTTTAAATGGCGACTTTTGAAATCTGAAAACCCTTAAATGGGTTGAGCACGGTCGCGCTCATGACCAGGTGCGGTCGTGCTTGGCTTTTGAATCCTAGGAGAGCTTGGTTTGGTCAAGCGCGGCCGTGCCTCTGTTGAGCGCGGTCGTGCCTATTGGATTTTTCCTTAGCGCGGTCGTGCCCCGCACCTGGCGTGACCGTGTTGTCGAGTACTTGTGCCCGTGGTCAGCCACAGCGCGACCGTGGGCTGGATAATTGGCCTAGGCGCGGTTGTGCCCCTTCCCAGGCGCGACCGTGCCCTTTCATAACTTAGGTCAGAAACTTCATAAATTCAGTCTAGCGTCTTCATAACTGTTCTGATTTCATTTTTATTGTCTTGCAGATGGCAGGCAACCGGGATCACCCATACTTGGAGTTTGATCTCAACGAGCATGAGTACGAGGCTCGTCTTGATGTTCTGTGGCCCCGTCGAGGCCGGATTTTGGCTGCACGTTGCCTTGAGCCAGCTGCTATCGACGCCATCGGTCAGCGGGACCGATGGAACGATCTTGTCACCGCCCCTGGCGCCGTTTGTTCAGGCTCCACGCTATCGAGTACGTAAAGTTTGTGATGGAGTTTTTCTCCACATATGAGTTCGATTATCCTTGCGCGGACCTAGAGCAGCCCGAGACGATTAGGTTTAGGCTGGGCGGGGAGTGGCGAGTGATGTCTGTTGCCAGGTTCGGGAGACTATTGGGACTGTATACGAGGCAGGAGCTTCAGACAGAGATATTCACCGAGGGTATCACCGAGTTCCCGACATAGGAGGATAAAGACCAGTTCTGGAACGAGTTTGGATTTGGGATGTATGATCAGAGTTTGACCAAGGCTTCGAGCCTTCGGGATCCTCTGCAACGTGTTCTTCATCGCTGCAGTGTTTATTCGATTTCTGGGATAGGTCAAGGGGAAACGGTAGTGAACCTGAGGGAGCTATTTTATCTATTTTGCCTTGTACGCCCGCGCACCTGCAATCTTGCACATTCTATCGCGGGGTACTTGGTGAACAGCTCAGGGCGCGATGTTACCAGCGCTATCTGTGGAGGTCACTTCGTGACCAAGCTGGCGAGGCACTTTCTGTTATTGACCGATGATTTGATAGGGGACCTGACCCTAGTGGCAGAGACCGTCGTGATGACCATGCAGACGCTGAGAAACATGCACGTAGCTCGTCGTGACGTAGGAGGGATTAGATTGGTTGACAGATGGGGACGGATATGGGATCCAGACCGTCCGGGTCCTGATCCAGATCTTGTACAGGCCGAGGCCGCCGCCGCCCATCAGGCACACGCCTCTCAGCAGGAGCAGGGGTACGAGCGTCATGAGCCCGACCAGCCGCCTCCTCCGCCTCCGCCTCCGCCGCCAGCTCCACCACCTCCTGTTACCGTCACCCATGATTTGTTCATGCGCTACTGGGATTGGCAATGTGAGGTCCAGTGCGTCGTTGCTGCTGCTGGCGGGGCACCATACGTGGTTCCCCTCCCATTCTTTATGCAGCCAGAGCAGCAGCCCGATCAGCCACCACCATCTCCACCGCATCTTCAGTCACCACCACCATCTCCACCACATCATCAGTCACCACCACCATCACCACCAGCAGCAGGACACGAGGGAGGCGGGGTCGCCGGCATCGACCTCGAGGGCATGCAGTGGGAGTAGTACCTCCCATTGTCTTTTGGTATCATTTTTGTGAGTTGTACTTGGTTGTATGTTGTACAAACTCTTGTATCGCGATTCGGCGTTTATGTTGTTCTTTTATTGTACTTTTGTTTCCGTGTACTGTTATATATATTTGTCTTTACATTTCTGTTTATATTTTTGTGACACCCGGCAAATTCAGGTTAATATCCATACCCGACTATTACTTGAATTCACGTGATTACACTTGCATCATACTTAATTATAGGTTAATTAAGTACACATTTCATATAACAAGTTCATTCGTTTCATTTCATTACATGCATCGGTAATCGGACGGATTACCGGGTCACACACGCGTCCTGTCACACTAACGTTGGTGAATTTTAGAAATAATATTTAGACATATAATTTGTGTGCAAAAATTATATGTAATACTGTGATTTAATATTTCGTGCTTATATGAATTTTTTCGGAATTTTTAGAGCAACTTTTAAATTAACGCTTTTTAAGCGGATACGCGATATGTGCCAACAACACTAAATTAGATTTTATAAAAATGATGGATTTATAATTTGGGCCAAATAATTCAGCTTTTTACTAATTAAAAATCTATTAGTAGCCCATTTGATTTGTAAAAAGCCTTAAAACTCAAGAAAGCCCAACACCCTTTTTACTAAAACTCTCCTAAACACCCTTAACCCTCATTTGAAAACCCTAAACCTACACACTTCTCTCTCCCTCTCCTCTCTTTCTCACGGCCGCCAACCCCCACCCTAGCCCCCATTTCTCTCAAACTTTCTTCATCCATTTCATGCATTACAAGTCCATTTCAAAGTGATTCAAGAAGGATTCAAGCTTATTCAAGTCAATATCTTCAACATACCTAAGTTTTGTAAGAATCCATCCACTTTCTTTCATTTTTTTTCGGCCATATGGAGTACCACCATCATCCAAATGGGTTTTGTTGATTCAAGTGTTATAATGCATGTTTCTAACTAAAAGTTTTCATAAAATAAGGTTGTTGACACATATTTACACATTTTATGGTTTGAAATACTTGTTTACCTAGTATTTTGCTCGTTTCTATTTATAGAAACTTTGTTGGATGCATTTTTGCAAAAATGGATGTGTGATATGTTTGATAGTTAAAATAGTATACATTATAGTAGAATAGATAGGAAATATGATTTTTTGGGTTGAAATGTGGTTTTACACTTGGTTATGCCGACTTACTATATAAGGAAACTTTAATTTTGCATATTTTGTGTTAGGGAGTTATAAATGTTCAAAATAGGTTTAATGGCTCTATTACTATATGAATAGATGTATTATACAAGAATATGTAATTTGGAATTGGATTATGACACGTTTTGGAGAACCTTACTAAATAAGGAAACTTTGTTGGTTTTGGAACTTCACCATTTCTTGAAATAGAAAGTGCATGAATAGAACCATGTTTATGATATGTTACTAGTATGATAACATGTTCAACTTGTTTAGTTAAGCCATGACACCTAAGGTACACTAGAAACCCTAATTGTCTAAAATGGAAACTTTATTATGATAAGAGTTATGGAACTTTGCAATGACATATTATGCTACTTGTTTGAAAGTGTTGAAATGATACTAATAGGTTATTAATATGATGACATGAATTATGTGTATGAAATGTGCCATAAAGATGTGCAAATGCTATGTCACTTATCACATGTTAGTTTCTTATACAACTAGTTGAAGCTTGTATGTTATGTCACAAGGGGTTACTTATACATTACTTAGGTACAACTTATATGTTCTTTATGTGTCACACATGTACAACTTATATGCTACTTGAGTGCTACACATGTATAACTTGTATGATGCTTATGTGTTACATGTTTACAACTTATATGTTACTTGTGTGTTGTTTATACATGACTTCAATATGAGTCAACATTAGTCAACATTAGTCAACATTGGTCAAACTTGGTCAACATTGGTCAACATTGGTCAACACTAGTCAACATTGGTCAACATTGGTCAACATTAGTCAACATTAGTCAAACTTGGTCAAAGTTGGTCAAACCTTGGTCAAAGTTGGTCAAACCTCGGTCAACTTTGGTCAAACCTTTTCAAAACGTCAATGTAACCTTTCAACGTTGAGTCGTTTGGATGAATGTGGCTACATAAACCATGTTTACTTTCATAGACCTTATAGCCTTATTAATCCTTAGGGCTCGGTTAGGTCGGTTACCCGGAGTTACTCGATTCCTCTCGTTGCTTCCATTTCTCAATCACCGCATCTCCAGGTGAGTTTTCACGGCCCCATTTTACCTATTTTTCATTGGGGGAGATACATGCTCAAACTTACTTTCATAGTTTTATGACGTTACTTTGATTCCACGTTAATATAAAAGTGGGTGCATTTCCCGCACGCAAAGTCCTCTCACAATCGAACCGTTAATTATTTCCCAAGCGAGGTAATCATGAATAGTACTATTGGGTTTAACCACCCCCACCCGGGTTAGTCGCGCTAACTTAGACTGGAGGTCTAACGGGTGCATCATTGACCTAATCCATTGCGTGCTGGGCACGTAAGAGGCAAAATGCAAGTTTCAGCATCCTTTTCGTTAGCTTCGGTTTCGGTGAATTGCTTATATTATTATCGCATATTGTCTGATCAACAATCGAATTATGAGTAGAAGTTTCCTACTGTTAAACTGTTTTCATTTCTTTCCTGTTACTTAAACCTGTGAACTCACCAACCTTGTGTTGACACTTTTAAGCATGTTTATCTCAGGTCGATAAGCACTTGCACAAGGACTAGGATTTGCATATCTGGAGTCTCATAGCATGTTTTCATTAGAAGCTTAGGTTTATGGGAACCTAAAGGCATTATGCTTCTGTATTTGATACATTACTTTTGCTTCCGCACTTTACATTCCGCATTTTCAAACTCTGTATTACTATTTAATTTTGTATGATGTTCAAACGGAATGTCTTTTCGAAAACCAGTTAGAGGTCGTTCGAAATGACCGGGACTGATGATCCTTGACAGTCACAACCCGCGGGTAACCCGCTGTAGAATTTCAGGGTGTGACAATTTTGGCTTGATGTTACTGATCTGTGTTTGATGTTGTTAGTCTTAATTAGATCTTGGAATCGTGGAACGTCATTTTTGTGGATAGGCTTTTTGCGTGTGCCATGATCGACATGAGGGAAGTTTCAGTTCTCCCTTCACGCTTCATTGCATTGCATTTCATTTTGCTTTGCATGTTTTTGTATACATTGAGGGCAATGTATGTTTCTAAGTGTGGGGTTGGGTGTTTATTCTTCGCTTTACATTATTTTTTGTTGTACATTGAGGGCAATGTACGATTCTAAGTGTAGGGTGAGAATGTTATTCACGCGATGTTTGTCCTTTTGAGCATTTTATCACTTCATTTTTTGCAAAATCTTCCTTCATAATTTTTATTGGCACTAAATTAGTTTTATAAAATTAAAAAAAAACACAAAAATATAATAAAAGTTAACCATTTAGCATTAACAATTTTTAGTAAATAATAGAGGTTTGATTTTTTGAAAGCAATTGAGATGGAAATTCCATCGAGTCAAACCCAATTTTTTATGATAACCATGAGTTTTAGTGGGCTAAACGAATGAATTGCATGTAACCTTTTGTTTACACCCATTCCTTTCCGTTTCCGTGAGTTTATTTTTGAGCCTTGATAGCTTTAGACATTGTTTGCTCTCGTTTTTGCAGATTTGAGTGTGCCGGATGTTTCATGCTTATTAGAACTTGCTTTTAGTATACATTTCGAAATCATGAACATAAATATTGCATAAAAATGATTGAGGCATTAGGAAAAACCACTTTGTTAGCCTTTTATTTTTTATTTTTCCCCTCCTCTGAACACATCCACTAGTTAGCCACGTTGAGCTTATACCATGTTTTTCTTTTATTACCCACATTACACCGCCATTAAACCCTCATTAGACTTATTATTTATTTATTCTATTTTTCACCCGTGTTAGAAATCCGGTTGGCTAATGTTAATTTTATAGCTTGTATTTTGTTGTAATCTTCAAATTCTTGAGAAGTTTTTAGCTAAGGATAGATGCATATTGACTTAGTTCCCTTCAAAAGAAAAGAAAAAAAAATACCAAAATTAGGTGAATTATAGCCGATTAGAGCAATTTTGTGAGCAAAGATGGAAATAATTCAGTTGTTAGCTTTTATCTATACAGAAGTATTAGTTAGTTTATTTATCTTATTAGAAGTTGTTTTAGTTTTTGAGTTAGCATAGCCGTCGGGTTTTTAGCCATTTAACCACTTTTAAATTCTACTTCCTTACCCTTAGCCATTGCCAAGTTACAACCCGTTTAAAGCTCTCTTGATTTGTGCTTTGTTTCATGTTAGTTGGTAGAGATTTGATCTTTTAGCAAAGTTATGATTTATGCATGATTCATTGTCTTGGCATTTGAGTGTTCTATACATACTCCATTACTTGTATGATCATATATAATCCCGAGTGTGTGTGAACATTGTGAGAAGCATAAAGTTGCATGCTAATGATTTCCTAGGCATATTCATTTGCTCATTCGGTTGTCACTTCATTGGGGTCCTTGGGTTTCATTTAGTTAACTTTGCATTTCTTGAAAATCTTTTCAAACCTTTATAAATTTATTAATGCTAACGGTTTTTCGATTTGATCCATAGTGTCATTGGAAGTTTTGTTTCATTTTGATTTCTTGCTTGAGGACAAGCAATGTTCAAGTGTGGGGTTGTTTGATGTGTTAGTATTTACACATATTTTTGGCACAAAACTTTGCTCATTTAACGATCAATTCTTGGTTATATTCAACGTTTAGACACTTATTTGCTTCATTTCCTGTTTTGCAGGTTTTTGTGAAGCTTGGTGAACAAACAAGAGGATTCCAGGATAAAAAGTGAAGTTTTAGGGTTTCTGTGATGGAGGCACAGTCGTGCCCCCTACTTGGCACGGCCGTGCCAAGCTTGCAAACCCTAGGCACGGTCGCGCCCACATCTTGCACGACCGTGCCAAGCCAAAATCCAAGGCACAACCGTGCCTTGGCCCCCCACAGTCGCGTGTCGCTTCGTAAGTCTGAACAGCCGTACGTCCTCGATCAGTGGTACCCAATGGAAGCTCCGGATCGGTCAACCCTCTGTCACACGGTCGTGTCAAGACCTAGACACGACCGCGCCTTTGTACCAGGCACGGTCGTGCCCTCTCTCTTGGCACGGTCGTGCCTCCCCTTTTCTATTTAAACAGAACTTAAACTCTCATTCAGGAGTTCAGCAACCAGAGAGAAAAACCCACTGTTCAAGCTCGTATTATCCCTGTTCCATCCACATTTCAAGCTTCTTTGAGAGGATACAACATCAAGAGGATCACCATACATCAACAACAACAACATCTAGGCTTGGAGGAGTGGTTTGGTTCTTGTTTTCATATCATGTTTCTCATTATTTTTCCCTGCTTATTTGTAATTTTGGTGCTCATGATGAGCTAAAACTCTTGTTCACTTTGGTTTAGATGAAGTTTAGATACATTTAACAACATTCATGGATTATTGGCAATTATTATGTTAATTTTATGACAACCGTATGATTATTCTTCGATGAAATTATATATTCGAGTATTTTGAGTTGTTTACAAGACTTGTATTTGTATATGTCATATTATGTTGAAAAACTTGTGGTTTATGCTTATATTTATGGGTTGGTGTATGTGTTTATACTAGCTTATGGCATTTGACTAGGAATGGTGAATGAAGTCTTGTTTATGAATCATTATATTTGTATGTGTATCCCTATGCTTATGTTTGGAAAGACAAAATGTTTGTTATGATGTTTCATGCTTAGTTTTATGTTTATCTAAGAATTGTTGACACATTCTCCTAATTTATATAACCTTTGTATGAACATTGTATGTTGAAGAAATGCATATTGTTATCTAATTTAATCAACTTGAGGTGGGTAGTGTGTTGTTCATATTATCTTTCCAACTAGTTGTTGGATTAGTGTATCTTAATCAGAAGCTAGTTCAATCTTTATAAACATTGACATGATTGTTAAACACGTGAGCTTCATTGTATGACTTTAGGTGGTTGGTTTGTATAATTCATGCTAGCTTTCCGAATGGTCATTTGATTTCTTTGACGAGAATTTAGTCAATTTATGTTTAGTGTATTTGCCATGCTTCTATAAGTGTATTAAATGTATTCTTGATGGATTCGACACCGAAGTGATATTTTCTCCTTGATTGTTTGACTTGTGATCTTAGCTTAGTTTATATATTTGCATGCTAGTTAAGTAAAACAAACTCGTCAAAATATCTTTTTACCATCACTTGATTGAATCTTTATTCCGGTCTATTATTGCATTCCACCGTGTCCACGGATTGATATCCGGTTCTTACCTTTACTATATTGCTATCCGACGGGTACACTGCCCGGTGTGTGTGTGATTAGTCTTTGGTGAAAACCCTTTTTAAAACTCAAATTGTGTGAAAAAATACTTACAAAAATATATATATAGTTTACGCACATTAAACACTAATCCTATACCTGACAGCATCTGAAAGGGCAGTGGGCGTCGTGCTACTGGTAGAGAGAAAGGGGGTGCAAACTCCCGTTTACTACATCAGCAGAGTCTTAATTGGCCCAGAGACACAATACTCAACACTGGAAAAGCTAGTATTTGCACTAGTACACGCATCTCGAAGCTTGAACAGATACTTCCAAGCACACCCGGTGACAGTGTTGACAAATCATAAGCTTCAAAACATCCTGCGGAAACCTGAACTATCAGGAAGGCTAGCACAGTGGGCCATTGAGCTAGGCGCACACCAACTAACCTACAAGCCAAGACCAGCAATTAAGGGACACGTACTAGCAGATTTTGTCTCCGAGTTTCCACAGGAAAAGGCAACAGAATGTGCGCGCGAGGAAGAGGAGCAACAGATGCTGGGCGTAAAGGAAACATGGTCTCTATTCACTGATGGCACATCGACCGAGGAAGGATGTGGAGTAGGCCTGCACCTACTCAGCCCAGAGGGAAACGAGTTCACCTACGCAGTCCACCTAGAATTCAAAAGCACAAATAACGAGGCAGAATACGAAGCTCTGCTGGCAGGTCTCCGCATCGCAAAGAAAATGGGAGCCAAACACATCGAAGCCCGGGTAGACTCCTTACTCGTATCAGGTCAAGTAAATGGAACTTACGATGCCAAGGAACCAGCAATGATCTTATACCTAGAACAAGTGAAAAACTTGATACGCCAGTTGTGCACAGTCATCCACATTAAGCATAGCGAGAACAAACAAGCCGATGAACTAAGTAAGTTGGCATCAACAAGTTTCAGCCACCTGGCAAAAGAGGTGCGAGTGGAAGTCCTAAACAGACCTTCAGTCCAAAGCAAATAAGTAAATGTGGTCCAAATCGGAGCGAGGTCATGGATGACTCCTATCCTGAACTACCTCAGCACAGGAACCCTACTAGAAGAAAGGCCACAAGCAAGGAAATTGCAGCACAAGGCGCTACAGTACCAGCTGCAAGATGGCGTTCTGTATCGCCGATCATAACTAGGACGTCTCATACGATGCGTGGATGCTGAGGATTCAAATTATTAGATAAGGGAAATCCACGAAGGCATTTGTGGTATGTGATGTTGTGCAAAGCACACATCTTTATTCCATTGTTTTAGAGTCGTTTTTCATTAGTTTTGTGTTCGTTTTGAGTCATTTTTGTTACATGAGTCATTGTTATGTTCTCAGGTGCTCGTGGTAATGAGTGTAAACCCGAAGAAACCGAGCACGAGGACGAAGCCCAAGAGATAAAAGTGAAAAATCTGAAAATCAGGTCTCTCGCAGTACGCGAAGACCAGCTGAAGTTATCTCGCGGTACGCGAGGAGTTTAATAACAGGGCGTGACTATTTTGACCTTCGCGGTACGCGAAGGACCAAGCCAATTCTCTCGCGGTACGCGAAGGACCAAGCCAATTCTCTCGCGGTACGCGAGAGAGTCATAAACCGAGAAAAAAACCCTAATCGACTTTTAAATAGATTTCGAATGCAATTATGAAGGGAGTTCAATTTCTTGCCGTCAAAAGCATTACTAGAGGCGATTTTGGAAGCAAGGAAGGGAATTAAGCATAAAGATTAAAGCTTTGGATTCCGGGTTTGTTATTTTAGCATTCTAGGGTTTCAAGATTCAATCTTTCTTGTTTTTTTCTGTGTTTGAGACTATGTTTATGTTGATTACTTATGTTCTAGTTGTTTTGAGCATGATTCTAAGCTAAACAATTGATACTGCCTAGGTCATATGATGAATACTTAGTAAAGTTATGATTTTTATCGGTTTTTGGATTCAATTGATGATTTGTTGATTTTGTAAAAGATCCTTAGTTAATTATTATGATGTTAGTGCATGTTTGATTATGGTTTTAAGTTGATTAATGTTCTTTGTGTTATCTTGTTGAATGTCTTTTATAAATAGATGCATGTTTAGGTTGTTTGCTTGTTGTTGATGACCTGAATGGTTTGCTAGACATAGTGATCTATAAGAACGTTATTTGAGCCCGGATTAGAAGTGAATGTGTGTCCTAGTTCAATACCCGAGAGGTGAGAATTAGTCGGTTAGTCTTCACCATTAGGAATCCGAATGTCAACTGTCTGAGAGGAAGTTGGTTTAGGTGTCTAGTGATTGTTGCTAGTCTGAATCATAGGTGTTATCCTAGGATTACCCCGTGCATTCCTTGAATGTATGGTGGGCGGTGAGACTGAGAGGTAATCTGTTCATTAGGGTACTTGATCATAGTTGGAAATACTTGAGAAGTGATCCATCCATCTGGTGAGTTTAGTACACTTTAGGTAGCTTAGTTGGTGACACCCTGAGAGTAATTAGGGATCCACTAGGTTGTCTTTAGCAGTTATCCTTAGAAACCCAGATCCATCATAGTTTCCAGAACCGGTATAAGTTGTGCTTTTCAAGTAGAATTCCGACCTAGGTAGTGTTCTTCCTCATCTTTAAGCTGTGCTACACTCGATAGGTCCACTTGCCTGCCAGTGCGGTTTAGTTCATAGGTTTCCATTTATTACTTAGGAGTCTAAGTTAGGTTTTTATAGTTATTTTTATAGACCGTCTGGACGGAATCAGTATGCATGCGGGACAACGAATGATAGTGGCAAAAATCATGAACGCCGGCTACTACTAGCCCGACATGCACATGGATGCAGTCAAAGAGCTACGCAAATGTCAGGCATGCCAGCGTCACGCGCCACGCACTATTCGCCCAAAAAATAACCTAGTCCGGTAACCACGGCATGTCCTTTCCAAAAGTGGGCAATCGATATTGTTGGTCCCTTCCCAGAGGCATCCGGGCGGGTCAAGTTCCTGATAGTGGCCATCGATTATTTCACAAAATAGGTGGAAGCAAAACCGTTCGCCACCATCACAACCACCCAAGCAAAGAAGTTCCTATGGGAAAACATTATATGCGCTTCGGTTTACCAATGCACCTGGTAAGCGATAATGGAACACAATTCGCAGACAAAAAATTGCAAGAGTGGTGCGCGGAACTAGGAATCAAGCATATCTTCACTTCGGTACACCATCCACAGGGCAACGACCAAGTAGAGCCAAATAGATCTCTAGTGGAGGGCATAAAAGCGCGCCTCGACCAATGGGGACACTCGTGGGTAGACGAGCTACCACACGTGCTGTGGGCGCACCGCACGAGCCCAAAAACAAGCGATGGTGAGACACCATTCAGTCTTACCTACGACTCTGGAGCAGTAATACCTGCAGAAATCGGCGTCCCATCCGCACGGGTTCTAATGGCCAGCAAAAATGACAACAGTCAAGAAATACACATCAATCTGAACATGTTTGATGAAAGGCGCGAGGAGGCAGCGCTACAAGAAAAAGCTGGAAAATACTACAACGCGCGGGTAAAAAATTGCAAATTTAACATAGACGATTACGTACTCCGCGACAACGAAGCCAGCAGGGCGAAGCATCCAGGAAAACTACCCCCCAACTAGGAAGGACCATACCAGATAGCCGCGGTGCTAGGAAAGGGCGCATACTATTTAAAAAGGTTGGATGGAAAACCCATCCCAAGGTCCTGGAACGTAGCACAATTGAGGAAATGCTATATGTAAGCAGCAAGCCAAAATTGTAAAATCAAGGCCTATGGCCATTTATTTACGTTAATGAGAAATGTTTTGTCGGAAAATAGCCAAGTAACAATTTAAGTCCTTAAGACGCCAGGATGGCTCGCCATCCTTGCGCAGGTAACAATTTAAGTCCTTAAGACGTCAGGATGGCTCGCCATCCTTGCGCAGGTAACAATTCAAGTCCTTATGACCCCAGGATGGCACCATCCTTGCGCAGGTAACAATTCAACTCCTTAAGACGCAAGGATGGCTCGCCATCCTTGCACAGGTAACAATTCAAGTACTTAAGACGCCAGGATGGCTCGCCATCCTTGCGCAGGTAACAATATAAACCTTTAAGACGCCAGAATGGCTCGCCATCCGTGCGCAGGTAACAATTCAAGTCCTTAAGACGTCAGGATGGCTCACTGATATGTCATCATTTATATATATTTAACATACATAATAATCCCACATTATGGTACTAATTGAGTAATAACCTTGCAATTTATGCTTAAAATACGAATATTTTGTAATTGCAGGTTATTCGGTGTTAGAATTACAAATCAAGCTAAATACTATCAAGAACACCAAGAATTCAAGCTTCTAGAAGGTTCATTCCCGGAGCATTGACCTCCAAGAAGTCAAAATTGGTCAACAATAGTCAATAGGAGCTAAAAGAAAAAAGCGGGGGAAAACTTGAGGGATGCACGGGTCGTGCATTGCCTTCTCCTGCTCCCCACGACCTAGTACCGTGTCCTCTGTACCCTGTTTGATTCCTTGGGCCTTTGCATGACCGTGGAACCCATTGCACGGCCGTGCATTGAACATTTTGAGGCCTATAAATAGGAGGCTTGGGTTCTTCAATCCACACACCAATCCAGAGCAAAATAATACTCAAGAAGAGAGCATTCTCGTAGTTAGAGTAGAGAGTAGAGGGGCTCTTCCTCTTTGTTTCGCAATAGGGGAGCATACAAAACTCATCATTACGCTAGTCGTTATGGCCATTCGTGGCTAAAACTTCTTTGTATTGCTAGGTGAAGATGATTTTTGGCGTATGTTAATGTTTAACTTATTAATGAAGTGGTATTTATGTCTTTAACTAATTTGTTCTCAAAAACCATATTTTGATGGACTTTTATTATTGTCTAAATCCGTCTTTATATTTGTGAGTGTCTTGATTTTAAAGAGTAAGATCGTAAAACCCTTTTTACTCAAACTTCCTTTGAAACTCACACGTCTTTATACGAGCAGAGATTAATAAGCCAAGGCTTGGTCTATACTTATAAGATCGTACGTCTTTATACGAGATTATTATGTGACCAAGAATTGGTGAACTAATGTTGGGAACGGTACGTCTTTATACTTGGTTCCATTGTTACACCGCCTCCTGGTGAGCAAAATATAATCACCTATTTAACTTTAATATAAAGCATTTTGAGTCCGATGTCTTTAACCAACCCGGAGATGACAATTCGATGGGTTGATGGTAAATGTTGTCCATAACGGGAGGCACTACCACTTTTTAAAAAATATAATTTGCAAATCAAATGTAGTGAGGACGAGGCTCTAGCGGTGACCCGGGTCACAAGTTTGTAGTAGTCATACCACTGAATTAGTTAACTTAACATTATCACGTACCATGCTGATTCGAATCCCGAAGCAATACATTTTGTAATCTGATCATTTTCTCTTTATTTACTTTTCTACTATTTACTATTTTGCTAGTTACATTCCTGTTACACACTTCACGCACATTTTTAGTTTTATGTTATTTACTTTATCGCCATTTACTTTTCTACTTCACAAACACACAAAACCCACTCACTAGTTAATCCGGATAAGCGATAACAAAAGTTGAGTATTGGAACTCGACCGTGTCCATTGGTTCGATACTTGGTTCTTACCTGACTATATTACGCTGCGATAGGTACACTTGCCTATTGTGCGTGTTTTAAGTTAACATAATTATCATTTTAATTTATAAATTTAAAACCTGATCTTGTGAAATCAATCTAAAAATTTATTTACTTATATTATAAACTTAATTCACAAACACATCAAGTTTTTGGCGCTGTTTCCCGGGACACGTTGATTTCAAGAAAAATTCAAGTTAGTGGATTAGCCTTTTGTTTACAACAAAAAATTTCACTAAAATAAAATGGACTCATATAACAAAAATTTTACCCAAAAAGAATTCTTCAGATTTTATGGGGATTTCTCAGATTCATGGTGTGAGTTATGTGGAGGATCACACTACGCTGAGGAGTGTTATCTTTTCGTATGGCGCCCTATGGGTCATGAGATGAATCTCCACCCAACACCATTTGAAGAAAGGTTTCCATCCAAACCTCCGTCATAGACATGGATTGTGTCTTTCATGAACCAATCCTTGGAACCTAGACAAATTATTCCGTAATCTAGAGGAAATAAAGAATCAAATCATTCAACTCTATGCTACAGAACCGCATGAAGATCCGTATGAAGTTCTTGATCACCCACCAGGTGATGAAGACAACCAGGCATCACAAGAACAGAACGTAGAGGTGGTGACTATGATCCCTATAGATAATATGGGGGATACTAGCGAAGACAACATAGTAAGGACTGAAATCATACAAGAAACCTTGGAACCACCAAGATTAGAGAAGCAGTTCAAACGTTTTCAGTCCTTACTAAATCAAATTCAGCTAAATCTACCATATGAGCTCTTCCTCTATAAGATTCCATCTCATGCAAAGTTCCTCAAGGATATGTTGACTAACCGTGAGAAAATGGATGAACGCCCATAAATCACGTTGAATGAAGAATGCTCAGCCATGATGAGGGGAAGGAAACCACCCGACCAATTCATGATTTCATGTCTTATAGGCGACTCGATTCAAGGAAACGCCATTGCAGATCTGCATATTGGCGTAAACATCCTACCAGGCGCTATATTTAACAATATGAACCTCAAGAAACTCCAAGCCACAAAATTAGAACTATGTCTAAACAATAGACTGGTTCGCTATCCAAAGGGAATTGCTGAAGATATGCTCATAAAGATTAATGAATTCGTTTTTCCGGTGGATTTTTTGGTAGTTGATATAACTGGAGGAACACGATGTCCTCTTATTTTGGGGAGACCCTTCATCAATATAGCTCTCGCCCTCATCGATGTTTGGGGAGGAAGACTAGCGTTGAGCATTCAACAAGAACAAATTACTTTCGATCTTAAGAAGGCCATGAAGCGACCAAGCTGTCACGACGACCTTGCTTTCCTATTCGACGATTTCGAATATCTTGTAGGCTACTACATGCATGACGTCTTAGGCAAGGAGGAGGAATGGCCAGCTGAAGAGCATGAGGAATATTTAGTTTGTGAAGGGTTCATGATAAAACATAATAATCATGATGAAGATACATTAGTTATTGAAGAATTGGAAGATAGAGACAAGAGTGAAAAGACAAAATCGTCCATTGAAAAGCCACCCACATTGGAATTAAAAGAGCTTCCTCCTGACCTTTCATATGCCTTTTTAGCTGAGGAATTGAAGCTTCCGGTCATCATCTCCTCCAAATTAAAAGATGATGAAAATTACTAGCAGTATTAAAAAGACATAAGAAGGCCATTGCATGGAAGCTAATGGATCTTAAAGGAATTAATCCATCATTCTACACACATAAGATACTCATGGAAGAAAACTACAAGACTAGTGTGCAGCACCAAAGGCGGCTGAATCCAAAAATGCAAGAAGTAGTGAAGAATGAAGTTATCAAATTACTTGATGCAGGGGTTATCTACCCTATCTTAGACTCTGCCTGGGTTAGTCCTGTACAAGTCGTTCCAAAGAAAGGAGGAATAACAGTAGTTACAAAAGAGAAAAATGAATTAATACCAACCCGTACAGTAATGGGATGGCAGGTGTGTATTGATAATCGTAAGTTGAATGATGCTACGAGAAAGGATCACTTTCCGCTTCCTTTCATAGATCAAATGTTGGAACAACTATCTAGGAACATGTTCTACTGTTTCCTAGATAGATTCTCGGGCTACTTCCAAATTCCTATTGCTCCCGAAGATCAAGAGAAAACCACGTTCACCTGTCCCTATGGCACCTTTGCCTATAGACGTATGTCGTTCGTGCTGTGTAATGCTCCTGCTACATTTCAGCGATGCATGATCGCTATATTCCATGATATGATAGAAGAATCAATGGAAGTATTCATGGATGACTTCTCAATCTTTGGAAATTCTTTCGATCACTGTCTACAAAACTTAGAAAAGATGTTAGCAAGATGCGAGGAATCAAATCTGGCATTAAATTGGGAGAAGTGTCACTTTATGGTCAAAGAAGGAATAGTTTTGGGTCATAAGATTTCAAAAGATGGTATTGAAGTAGACAGAGCAAAAGTTGAAACTATATCAATGCTGCCTCCACCAAATTCAGAGAAAGGAATCAGAAGTTTCCTCGGTCATGCCGGATTCTACAGAAGATTCATAGAAGATTTCTTATCAATCGCTAGACCACTAACTCAACTGTTAGAAAAAGATCGACCGTTCCTGTTATCCGACGATTGTTTGACAACTTTTGAAACTCTCAAAAAGAAGCTCGTGGATGCGCCAATCATGACAGCACCTGATTGGACAAAACCATTCGAGCTTATGTGCGACGCAAGCGACTACGCAGTAGGAGCAGTTCTCGGATAGCGAAAGGAAAAGCACTTCCACCCAATTCAATACGCAAGTAAAACCTTGAATGATGCTCAAGAAATTTACACCACCACTGAAAAAGAGCTTTTAGCTGTGCTTTTTGCATTCGATAAATTCCGCTCGTATCTAGTCTTATCCAAAACCGTCGTTTACACCGATCATGCAGCATTAAGACATCTCTTCAACAAACCAGATGCAAAGCCAAGGTTAATTAGATGGATTCTCCTATTACAAGAGTTTGACATAGAAATCAAAGATAAGAAGGGAGCGGAGAACTTCGCGGCAAATCATCTATCTCGCCTTGAAAATACTCAGAAAACTCAGAAAATGGCTATAAATGATAGATTCCCTCACGAATACATACTGCATGTGCAAGACATTGATGAATACCCTTGGTTTGCAGACATCGCAAACTTCCTAGCAAGTGGAGTACTAGTAAAAGGAATGACGTTCCAAGAGAAAAAGAAATTTTTCTCAGAAATAAAATATTACTTCTGAGAAGATCCATATATGTTTCGTGTTTGCCTAGACCAAATAGTTCGACGATGCGTATATGGGAAAGAGGTACATGAGATACTGCGGCAATGCATGAAGGACCAACGGGAGGACACTATGGAGGTAATTACACGGAAAGAAAGGTCTTTGAGGCCGGATTCTATTGGCCTTCTGTTTTCAAAGACGCCCATAATCTTATAAGTGAATGCGACTCATGTCAAAGGACAGGGGGTGTTTCAAAACGGGATGAAATGCCTCAAACAAGCATCCAAGTATGAGAAATATTCGATGTTTGAGGGATCGACTTTGTGGGTCCTTTTCCTCCATCAAAAGGAAATCAATATATCTTGGTAGCAGTGGACTACGTATCAAAATGGGTCTAGGCACAAGGTCTACCAACCAATGACGCAAAAGTAGTCATTCGGTTTCTCAAAAGGCTGCTTACTCGTTTTGGCACACCAAAAGCACTAATTAGTGATAGAGGAACACACTTATGCAACTCTCAATTAGAAAAGACTCTTAAGCGGTATGGGTGTACTCACAAGCTTTCCACACCTTACCATCCCCAAGCAAATGGTCAAGTAGAAGTCACAAATAGAGCAATCAAATGAATTTTGGAAAAAGTCGTAAGTCCAAATCGGAAGGACCGGTTCGATAAGCATGAAGATGCATTATGGGCCCTATGCACAACTTACAAAACACCCATCGGGACTACCCCTTATCGAATGGTTTATGGCAAAGCATGTCACCTTCCACTCGAAATTGAGCATAAAACATACTGTGCACTTAAGGCAGTAAACTTAGAATTGTCGAGCGCAGGAGAACATCGCCTTCTACAAATTCATGAATTAGAAGAGCTAAGAAACCAAGCATATATGAACTAAACAATATACAAGGACAAAGCAAAAAGACTTCATGACAAGAAGCTAAAGGAGGGGGAATTTCAAGAAGGCGACAAAGTCTTACTTTACAACTCAAGACTACAACTATTTACAGGGAAGCTAAGATCAAAATGGTCTGGACCATACATAGTCAGAAAAATATTCTCGTATGGAACATTGGAACTAGAGCAATCAGATGGAACGACCTTCAAAGTGAACGGTCATCGAGTAAAACGCTACCTCGAAGGACCAATTGACCAAGAAGTGGATGATGTTCCATTAGAAGAGAAAGACTGATGCAACACGTACGGGTCGGGCTAAAGACCCATAAATAAACGTAGCGCTTCCTGGAGACAACCCGATGATCATGAATAAATTTAGAAGTTGGTGCATACGGCAGAAAGCATGGACCTCAGGTTTGGTTTCTCCAAATTTAAGTTTCTAATTACTTCAGCCCCCATGTATGCCTTCTCGATACTAGGACCTTAGTAGCTTAACTACTATCTTTTATTTTCCTTGTTTGTTTTTATATTTTCTTTTTATGTTTCAGGTAGAATAACATCACTAGATCATCTCTCTACTTTGGGGAGTTACATTCCAACTCTACGAGCCTGGAGCCGGAAGCCACATCAAATTTCTGAGAAATTCGATGAAGTCTGTAAAACAACATGTTGACAAGCAGCTGATAGGCACAGCCTAACAGCAACAATAAGTTTTGGCCTTAGGTTATACACCAAATTGATCGGGGGAGTACCTGTTTCTTTTCCCTTAAAACTCCATGTATTTAAATTCCTGCATACCATTTCATTACATCCATTTGTACATTGAGGGCAATGCACAATTTTAAGTGTGGGTGGGGAATTAGAGATTTAGGACTGTTAACCTCAAAGCAGTAAAACTTAACTTGTGATTTTCTACCCATTTGACTAAAACATTACAAAAAACCTACCTTTTAAAAAACCCGAAAAAATTTCAAAAAAAATATTTAAACCCTTTTTAAACAAAATCTCTTGGAGTTTGCACCTAATTAAATAAAATGAAGACATGGCAAGTAGAAACAAACGGAATTTATGCATAACAAATCACTAAATTCTATCCCATCCGTTTCCATGTGAGAATAATCTGAGCCTTTTCACGAGCATTATTATAATTATTTTTGCATGCTCTTTCATTTGGTATATTGAGTGTTTATTCGATTGAATTCTATGCATAATTAGAACTTGTATGACTTATACATATCAAGACCATGAACTAGTGAAAGTATGAAAATGATTGAGGCACCTAGGACTTTTATCACCCTTACTATCCATAAAATCCCAAAAATCTCAAAAATATTATCCACTTAGAAAGCCCTCTGAGCCTTAGCCTTTTCTTTTCTCAAACACATACATATCACCCAACCAGCTTTTCACAAACACCGGTTATTGGCTAACTGTCTCCAAAGTGGGAAAATTATCTGATGTTATCATTTCAAGTTCATTATCATCGGGATGACTTTGGAAAGAATCTGTCCTACTCAGAAGAATTGGAATATACAAATGGTGGATGCATTAGGAAATTATCCGAACTATCTGAAGGGAAATTCAAGGAAATATTATTTCAAGGAAATTGAGGAAAGAAGAGTATTGAAAAAGTTGTCTTGAAAAAGAAAAAAAAAGTTGGTCTTTTACCGGGAGACCTTAAAGAACTGGACATGCATTCTTTCGATTTTAATCTGCTTTCCTGCCTTCATTTCGTAAAGCCTGAATTATCAACCAAACTCCTAGAAAAGATTTTTCAAGCAAACAGTGATGTAATAAAATGGTGGCGCAAGCAAGAAAAATTGCCACCATTCTGCCGCCAAAAGAAGAGCCAAAAGATACGGTAGATGTAGAAAATGTGGCAACAGGAGCCACGATGGAAAGTGTAGCAAGAATCAAACTCGAGCCCAAAGTGAATACACATACCTGATCGAAGTAGGTGCTATTAGGCGACTAGCCGAAGGGATCGTACGGTAAGGTAGCAATTTGCATTACGCAATAAGGAACGAGTTAGCACTAATGAGAGATCTTGGTCTTGGAAATCTGACCATAAACTAGCCCTTGGATTAGTTATACCTTCATGATCTGAGTAATTTAGAGGGACCTTTTAGTACTTTCCATTTTAAGTCATGAGGCCGTAGCTGAGTGTTTCGCGATAGCTGCAGCCCTTCAGACCCTTTTCCTAAAAATCCAAAAAGATTTTCATTTTCACCTTTAGTTTTACTTTAGCCACATTATAACCCTTTGAAGTCCTCTTGATTCATGCATACTACTTAGTTAGTTGGTGGAGACTTGATTTGCATACAAGCGTATGACCGTTGCATAATTCGAATCGAACTCGAGTGTCTCACTTAGCTTACATTATCCATATATATAACCCTAGAGTTGAGTGAACATTGTGAGTAGTGATGAGTTTTTGCATAATCAACGTTCTATTAGGCTTGTCATGAATTCCATCATCTTAAAACAAGAAAAACATAAAAATAGAATAAGCAGCTCAAGAGTTATCTCGGAGTCTCAACACTAGTTGAAATTCCATTACCTTTGTAAAGTTTTTAGTTATGGGTGTGATCATGCATGAGTTTGCTTGAGGACAAGCAAAGTTTAAGTGTGGGGTATTATGATATGTCATCATTTATACATATTTAACATACATAACAATCCCACATTATGGTACTAATTGTGTAATAACCTTGAAATTTATGCTTAAAATACAAATATTTTGTAATTGCAGGTTATTCGGTGTTAGAAATACAAATCAAGCTAAATCTTATCAAGAACACCAAGAATTTAGGCTTCTAGAAGGTTCATTCCCGGAGCATTGACCCCCAAGAAGTCAAAATTGGTCAACAATTAGTCAACAGGAGCTAAAAGACAAAATTTGGGGAAAAGTTGAGGGATGCACGACCGTGCATCCCAATCCACGTTCGTGCATTGCTTTCTCCTGCTCCCTACGGCCCAATATCGTGTCCTCTGTACCCTGTTTGATTCCCTGGGCCTTTGCATGACCGTGCAACCCATTGCACGGCCGTGCATTGAACATTTTGAGGCGTATAAATAGGAGACTTAAGTTCTTCATTCCACACACCAATCCAGAGCAAAATAACACTCAAGAAGAGAGTATTCTCGTAGTTAGATTAGAGAGTAGAGGGGCTCTTCTTCTTTGTTTCACAATAGGGGAGCCTACGAAACTCATCATTACGCTAGTCGTTATGGCCATTCGTGGCTAAAACTTCTTTGTATTGCTAGGGTGACGATGATGTTTGGTGCATGTTAATGTTTATACTTGGTCCCATTGTAACACCGCCTCCCAGTGAGCAAAATATAATCACCTATTTAACTTTAATATAAATCATTTTGAGTCCGATGTCTTTAACCAACCCGGAGATGACCATTCGATGCATTGAGGGTAAATGTTGTCCCTAACGGGAGGCACTACCACTTTTTAAAGAATATAATTTGCAAATCAAATGTAGTGAGGACGAGGCTCTAGCGTTGACCCGGGTCACAAGTTTGTAGTAGTCATACCACTGAATTAGTTAACTTAACAATATCACGTACCAAGCTGATTCGAATCCCGAAGCAATACATTTCGTAATCTGATCATTTTCGCTTTATTTACTTTTTTGATATTTACTATTTTGCTAGTTACATTCCTGTTATACACTTCACGCACATTTTTAGTTTTATGTTGTTTAATTTACCGTCATTTACTTTTCTGTTTCACAAGCACACAAAACCCACTCACTAATTAATCCGGCTAAACGATAACAAAAGTTGAGTATTGGAACTCGACCGTGTCCATTGGTTCGATACTTGGTTCTTACCTAACTATATTACGTTGCGATAGGTACACTTTCCTATTATGTGTGTTTTAAGTTAACGTAATTATCATTTTAATTTATAAATTTAAAACCTGATATTGTGAAATCAATCTAAAAATATATTTACTTATATTTTATAAACTTAATTCACAAACACACCACTCGCCATCCTTGCGCAGGTTATAACTTAAGTCCCTAAGACGCCGGGTTGGCTCGCCACCCTTGCGCAGGCAACAATTTAAGCCCTGAAGACGTCAGGATGGCTTACCATCCTCGCGCAGGTAACAATATAAATCCTTAATACACCAGGATGGTCCGCCACCCATGAGCATGCAACAATTTAAGTCCTTAAGACGTCAGGATGGCTAGCCACCCTGGCGCAGGCCACAATTTAAGTCCTTAAGATGTCAGGATGGCGCGCCACCCCTGCGCAGGCAATAATTTAAGTCCTTAAGACGTCAGGATGGCTTGCCATCCTTGCGCAGGTAACAATTTAAATCCTTAAGATGCCAGTATGGCTTGCCATCCTCGCGCACGCTATAATTCAAAAGCCTCGCGCAGAAAACAAGAAACACGAGGATATTGAAAGGGAAATAAAGAGAGCAAGAAAGAAGATATGTTCATAGACCCAACAAATAAACCATCCAAAAGAGCATAATAGAAAGCATGTCCATAGATCCAACAAACATATTCAAATGACAAAAGATGCTAGCCTATTACAAAGTGCTAAAAGGCCATACACGGCGCGCAGGTCGAAAATTAAGGTTGCACATCATCACCATCTCCACCCGCAGGCTCCTCATCATCACTGCCAACATAATCCACTTCCTCCTCCTCGCGCCTGGAAGGACCGACTTCTTCATCTTCGCCAGCAAGTAAAGCTTTAAGCCCACCCAGGTTGGGATGGTCGGCACAGTCGGTTACATCTTTTAAGATACCAAAGGACAAATTGTCAAACTCGGCAACCTTCTCATTCAAACCCTCTTGACAATTCACATCAAACAATTCAAAAGAGGTTTTGGGCACCCCCTCCTCAGCAAACTCATAACCCTCATCAAAACCTTGTTGCCTACCAAGAAACTTGTTCGCTGTAAGAAGTTGGGAGAAAACAAGTTGGAATTCAAGAGAACCTTTAACCAGCTCCACTACCCGAGGAATACACTCAGATGTCAACCACCGCCTATCTGCGCGCAATCCCCTAACTTCATCTTCCAACAACACACGGTGTGATGTCTCGTTGTCCTTAGCACTGGACATCTCCCCCAACTGGGCCTGCAGGCGGGCAATCTCATTATCACGAGAAAAAATCTCGGTATATCTCAACGCCAATCTCTCCAGAAGACCCTTATTTTCAGCTACCAAAGTATGCACACGCGCAGTGGCCAGTTTACCAGAATCCACGGCCTTGGCAATCTTCAAGTTGGCCTGGTCACATGCCACCTTCCAATCAGCAGCAGCCTTCTGATGAAGCTCCCGTGCGCGCGTGACCTACTCATGGGCCACGAAAAAGTCCCATTCAAGTATTTTCACACGTTCCATCCCGGCGCGACAGCTCTCCAACTCTTGCTTCATCCGGTCAAGCTCACGCTTGGAAAGTTCAAACTCCCGCTTCTCACTGCATAAAACTTCCCAGTCATGCACCACCTCATAAACGGCAGATAGTGACCCCACCACGTTGGTCACAACTTGATCTCTTAACTGGGAGCAGGGACGATGTCTCTGAAACAATAAATCGGCAGGAGGAGGACCCTACAACAAAAAACTGCGACAAACAGAAACTCCCTCCAAGCGGGAACTCTGCATTAGACCCCAATTCGGTACATGGACATGCGTGACTGGTGGAGGGTGAGCTGCAGAAACAACCTTAGCAGAATCCGCCATAGCAACCTTGGACCCCTGCTCTTCCCCCAGAGCAGCTGACTGGTTAACATATGAATAAATAACATTGATATGCTAAACCCTGCGAACATAAGCAACCCCTGGTTTCAGAACATCCGCAGGTTCAGAAGGAACATGCTTATCCGCGGATGGAGGAGAAGAAGATAAGTCCACGAAAGGTTGTCGCCGCGCAAGACTCGTTGAAAAGGAAAAACCTAAGTCAAGAAATAACAAGGAAAAAAGAGAGCGAAAGTGCGAAGCAGAAAAGGTAAATACTCACCAAGAGCAACCTCTTCAGCTTTCTTCAAAGAGTCTAAAAGCTTCAACTTCTTGGCCACGGGGGAGCGCGGTAGTTTATCTCCAGAGGGTGGAGATTTATGCTTCAGGACCAATTTCTTGCGTTTGAGTGTCTCGCTACCTTCATAACCCTTAGGGGAAGGGCCTTTATCAGCAAGACCACCCTGACCTGCGCGACGAACACGCCGATGGACCAAAGGTACATCATTAGAAGAGCCTGAAGACTCATCACTAGAGAGCATTACAAATGACTCCTCAGCGGAAGAAAGAGAATTTAGAGGCCTAGGATTCATAACAAAAACCGCTCCTGAATTATCCGGATGAGAAGAATCATTGTCCATGCTCCGCGGGTGCATAAAGTTATCTTTCCACCTGTCCAAAATAGAAGGCTCGCCAGGAGCCAACTCTGTCCACGCCATCCGCCCATCGGGCTGATTGAAAAGAATCCCATAAACGCTGTCTACTACTAAAACAAAAGGGTTACAACATAAAACAGAAGCATGACACAAGCATAAGACACGCAAATACCTTTATCACCAATCGCATAATGAGGAACCCTGTCAGGAAACTTCCAAATGTGGCTCATCCCTACCGCCATAAGTGCGCTCTCGCGCAGAGTCTTGATCTCAGCAGGATTCACGGTCAGCGCGACATACCAATCTTGACCCTCAAACTCCTCAAGCGCGGGCTCAACGAACGAATCAGTGGCAGAACGAACGTTCATCACCAGCGGAATAACCTCGCGCTTCACATAAAAGAACCTCTCTCTCCAATCATGAAAACTAGAGGGGCCTTTGGTAATATGGCTCTTCACCTTACAACCGCGCCCGACAAAGGAATACCAACTGTCACGAAGAACCATTTTATAAAAACCATTAAAACGACCACAAGTAGGCTCCACTCCTAGGGCTCGACAACTAAACTCAAAATGGGTAGCCCTACATATTCCCATTGGATGCATCTGGGAAATATGAACTTGATAAAAAGTTATCAGCTGGGAAATGAACCGAGTTATGGGGAGACGGAGATTACAATGAATAAAAAAGGCGGCATATAGCGAGATCTTCCCTTTAGGAGGATCAGCCGCCGTCATCCCAGGTTCAGGATACTTCAGTCCCCATTCCTGATCAGAGGACAACATGTCGCAAAGTTTGTCAAACTCATCCCGACTCCACTTAATGGGAGTCATCTCAATAAGGGATGCCTCACCCATGCTTTTAATCTTACCTTTAGATTTAGAAGTCATGAACTCGAAAGAATGGAAAAAGGGGAATGGAAGAAGGGGTGGAAGAGCAGTGGTCAAGGAAGTAAGAATGAAAAAAAACCCTAAACCCTTTTTATAGACTTCGCATTTAGTGCGAAGCCTACGACTCTCAAAAGACGTGCAAACACGAGGGGCCCACGGGCCTGAAAACGGCAGGAGTAAGAGAACAAGAGGGTGACGCCCACAAAAGTCAAAAAAGCACTCATTAAAGCTGACACAAGCACCATCAGGAAAAGTCAACCGTCAAATCAATCACCGAAAAACTTCACGCACACCCAAAGGAAAAGATTCCCCGCGAGCCACGGAGTCCAAACACGCGCACAAGTCCAAAGCAACGTGCTAGACCAGAATGCACGCCACTATGGACTGGGGGACTTGATGACGTCGGGTCCCCACAGAACCAACAATCGCGCGCCATAGACTCTCGCAAGGGTAGGAGACTTCCTCCACAAGGCTCCTCTCCCACGCAAGGACAAACCAATAGTACCTTGCATAAAGACAAAGGCTCCTGGATGTACGGTAAGGGGGACCATGCTGCCATCTCAGGAATGTCAGGAGCAGTGAGACAATTCTCATGCACATAAGTGGTCCTACCGGATAAGACAAAGCCGACACCATTAACGGGTTTCACCTGAGGGACCACAAGGATATTCATGATGGCGACGTTCCCCCAATCATATACCCACCAGGTCATCATCCTTCGGCTATAAATACAGGGCCTTGCCCTCAGGAACATGTATCTAGCATACACCACTCTTACTACATATTTTCCGAGAACAACAAATACTTACTCTCACGTCGGAGGGTGGTTACAGGGAAAACCCCTTCCCTGTAACGAGGCTAACGGTGTTGTTTGTCTTGCAGGATCGGTGTTCCTGGTGGAAGCTCATTCCTACTCTTCAGACCCAATCACCCTGTGGATCCTCTAGCTAGAACATCCCGTTCAACTAGTGTATCTTCAAGAAGAGATCATCAAGCCTGCAACTAAACACACCATCGAATTCCCTGTTACCGAGGTACTAATATCATATGTTCATACTGTCTTTGTGTAAATCTGATTTTAAGGTGTTCGTTCAATTAAACAAATTACAGATATGATGCAATAACGACAATTTCCTCTTTTGAAGGTTTTTTTTATTAAAGAATTATAGTTTATTGAATATCAGAATTTTGTTGGAAATTAAGCATGCCTGATACCATATTTTTTTAAAGATTTGGATGGAACAATGAAATTTTTTCCATGTGGGAATTTTGTTACAAGTCATGTAACATGACTCAGAGTAGATTCTGTTGGATGAGAATTATGTTTTTTATTTTTATTTTCATTTGGGAATTTTGTTAAAGATTACCCCTTTTTTATGATTTTGATCAAATCTTGGTTTTTTCATGAGGAATTTTGTTAGAAAAATTTCAAGTAATTATGAATTATGATGTTCTTTTAACGTGGGAAGACTTTTGGTACTTGTATACATCATCTTGATAAACAGAGTTTTAAATGTGGATTCTTACTTTTTTTTTTTGCAGACATGCACATTAGTATGGGAGGCCGACGGAACAATTCCAATGGTATTGACTGGTCGATGTAGGCTCGACAAAATCGGTTGAGGACAATGATGGCCGAACAAAATCGGTTGATGACGATGATGGCTGGACCAAATCGATTGAGGCTAGACGATGGAGAGGACGATGATGGCGCGGAGAGAATAATGATGGTGTGGACGGGAGGGAGTGCGGGACGATGAGGATTGAGCGATTATCAGAAAATGAGGGTGATCGCGTTGTCAAGGTCAATCAAAAACAATTATTCTAATCCCTAGCTACCTTAAACTATAGTATATTGAAGTAGGGTATCGTATCCACAGGGAATTGGTGGAAAGTGTTTGTTTTATGAAAACTGTTCGGGTTTTGAATAAAAAGCAAATAACTTTAACTTTGTAAAAACTATTAAAAGGAAACGGATCGCTTCCGGGTTCAGATTGCAAGTTCGGTGATTACTAGTTTGTACTTATTGGAAGTTACATAGACATAACTCATTAATCAGATTGATAAATAATTAACATTCAAATAACGACTGTATTGAACAACGATTGTAAAACCGAATGCTTGACACAAGTTAATTACCCAATAGTTAATTACCAATTCAGAATACTAATCATAGATATACAATGGTTCACGATAGATAACCGAAAAACTGATGCATATGATAAATCAATAAACTAAACGTGTTCAATCAATCCTAGCACTCAAACAATCAAACGATTACAAGAATACTAGACCAAATCAAGTATGAACCCAAGTATATCACTTACAAGCAGATCCTACACCCGGAAACGACACGTAGAGATTAGCCGCTCATCGACATCGTCATCGATTCTTCAATAATTGTTCTAACTTGATCTAGCATAAAAAACTGGTAAAGATTGAAATTTTATCTATGGAAATCACCTTAGGGAAGATCTGGATCGTAGAATAACAAGTTAATTCGACTATAGACTCCTCCATGCTTTATAATTGAAATTAGGTTAAATTTGCCGAATTTATGAATCTTCGTGTGTCGCGAACTTAGGATGGCTGTTCTTCGCGGGTGGGCTTTTCAAGGCCCTCGCGTGTCGCGAACTTGTTCCTCCTGATCTTCACGTGTCGTGAAGATCCTATTTTCCACAAATTTGACTTTTGTTGACTTTAACTTCTCCGGGGCCCATGTATGCTACTATCCTCATGATTTTAAGCTCATGTTTCCCACTCACTTAACACATTAAACCTGTAGTAGACACAAATACCAAACGCACATAAAACAGACTCGATCTACAAAGCTAAACGCTTAAAACTACAAACTTAGACTCTTATATACGGGATATTTAACCTCACATCAGAGGGATGCGGCTAGGGTTAGACATTAGTGGGTTAAGACCGTTAAATGTGTCGACTTGTTTATCAGATTATGATTACTGAATTAAGTAGTGTCATATTTTTATTTTTTTAAATATTGAAAAATATAAACATGTTAGTTATCGTGTCCAAACAAGTTAAGGCCGGTTAAATGTGTCGATATGTTTATGACACGAAATCTTTTAAGCTCACCTCGAAGCCTGTTTAATTTTATGTCGTGTCATGTAATTCGTTCTCGTATCCGACCCAGTAAAACCTATGGAACAACTAAGCGGGTTTACCACTTGTAATTCGTTCTCGTATCCAACTCAATAAAATCACGCATCGTTGCAACCATGACGGATAAAACCCACATCCCACGCAATAAAATCGAGTAAATCCCGTTTAAGCTGATAATAATTACACTTGTTTGAGGTATTGTGTAAAAGATTGTATAGAACTGAACTATATAACATACTGGTTGCTAACAACCCTATCTTTTTACAATTAAAGTTACCACAAGACTTGAAATCAATATCCCTATACACTACTTAACTTACAAATCTCCCCTGAAATACGGCCCGTTTTGAAACGAGATAGAAAAAGTTCCACCACCGTTGGGGAAAAACGTAAGAAAGCATATGAGCCCGAGGACGAACCCCCAAGCATACCTATCGTCGCCTAGAGGGGTAATTTCGTCCTTCGCTGGTATTTCTTCTCCACCTCTAAAGAAAGTAGCAAAGAGCCCCCAAGCTAGACACAAAACACTACCACTAAAACCCCCAATGACTAAAAGGAGTGAAGTGGCAACTGATAACAAGGCAGCCGTGCTCGTGCTCCTACCGAGCATGGCTTGTGCGATCCGTCCTCCTTCAAGCCTTCCACATGGTAACAAGTTTAACGATGTCACCACCATTCCTGTCTCATATGAATTCTTGTTTATTTAGAAAATGACCAAAATACCCTTCAACAAAAAAATAACTAGAACTTGTTGACCCAGTCACCCAGATCATTAAGGGTGGTAAAATGGTGCTGTTTGTGAGTTGGCACTAACCGACATAAACCCCGAAATTTGGCACGAACCTGAAGATGATACGGACCCAAAAATCTTGTCGGATACAACCCACATCAAACATGACACCTATGTTCTTGGGTTGACACGAACACAACATGTTTAACCCGATTTTTTTTTCTATTTCTTGCATATTAATACTTTAAAATTACAAATTTATAACCAAAATACCAATATATATAAAACAATCACGCTTAAATAATTAAAATCTTATCTTAAGTTCTCTTTTAACTTAAAATTTTTGGCATAAAAAACTCAACCAGTTTAATTTATTAGATAAAACACATTTATAAAAAAAATAAAACGGGCTAGACAGGCCTACCTGCAAACCCGTCAGGTTAACCCAAACATAATCCTTTTGTGTTCGTGGGTTCGATCTGAAATTGACCCGAACCCGTTTGCACTAAACTCAAACCCATGAATTATTTATTAGGGTTGTGCTGTCTCAAAAATTCACACCCCTACGTATCATTATCATTATCATGGAAACACTGCAAAGATACTCACCTAGAAGTCCTGCAAAGGCAAGAGGATCTACAGGAACCCCGACACCCTCCACGGCATAAGGCAACACGTTTCCTAGATCGTCTGTGTACGGGCCGATAACAAATTGGATGAAAGAAAGCAACGGGTTACTGTAAAAGAATTGTGGTCTTATGTACCTGCATATAAACAACCCGTAATGAACAGTCCTAAAACGTATAGTATGCTTCCTAAAAACGAACAGCATACAATGGCAACAGAGACGTACAGAGCGTTATCGCCTCCATTGAAGCTACCATCAGCGACGAAAGCAGCGACAGCAAGTGCCAATGAAGTCAAATAAGCACTAGCTGTTCGCGCCACTGCAATATCGAACAGAGCCTTTTTATTAGGGAGAAGAGACTCGTAATTGTTCATAACTCCCAAGCATCCCGTCCAATTAGAGGGGACGAGAAACGAAGGACTGAGTTTAACACCGTAGCGTGCTGCTGTTACCCGAGTGGCTATCTGCACAATACAAGAAGCTAACATCAGTTTGACCATAAAAGTCAATTCCAACACTTTTCAAAGTCAAAATTCACATGGGATTTAGCATAAAAGTTAAAATCACCACTTTCATATCCATAAAATCTTTATAAACTGAGGTTTAGTTATAAAAATTTTTCTTGAAAGCATCAAGAATGAATATTAATTCCGGTAACTGAAAGTTACTGTCACTGAAAGTTACTGTCTTTGACTTCAAAAGCCAACTGTTCTAAAAGGTACCTCTGAAACACCTAAAATGGCGAGAAAGCCACTGAAGAGTGGCACGACGTCTGCTAAGTAGTCATTAAACGTCGCATCGGGCTTTAGAAAGAAGCCACTCATCAAAGCAATCGTCCCAAAAGTGGTCACGGATAAGGCTACCGCACTAACATAGCCCCACGGTGTGCTTAATTTGGTTAACTCGAATTGGAGATCAATCTCTGATTTCGGTTGCACCACACAAACCTTAAAACATATGAAAACAAGAAACAAAACAGTCATGTAAGAACAATGAATCTTGAGACCAAATTGAACAAAACTAAGGACATATGATCTAGAATCCTGGTTACCTGTTTTGTAACATCATTAGTCTTTTCCTCCATGAACCATAAAACAACATCCCTTCCTGCGGCTTCATACAGTTTCTGCTCCAATGTTGGGATCACTTCTTCAATGGGTCTTCTCAAATTTCCGATAAAGATCCCTCCGTCACCAAATCGTCTAACATCCGTCGCAAAAAACGTAGTAAACCCGAAACAGCTTTTTAACTGCCATTCACATTTGAATTTTTGTGATAAGTGTCTATTTTAGTTAGTAAATCAGTTGCATTTAGTTAGCATGTTAGTTATTTAGCTAAGTCAAATGTTTAGCTATAAATGGGTAATGCACTGATAAGGGCATGTAGATTAAATGACAACTACTCCTACTTTCACATCATATTGTAACATTATTTTTATTCAATTTGAAGCAAATTAGCAGTGCTTTTTTTCCATTCGGTTTTCGTTTGTTTGGTTTATTCAGTTTCAAGGTTTTTTCCGTGGAAACCGAACCAAATTTAGGTACTTTAAAACCAAAATCAAATTCGGGTTGCTTTCGGGTTCGACCAGATAAATTGTTTGTATTTTAATTTTTTTTACTATCATTTGTTTTTGGATTGGGTTAAATAAGATTAGGCTAAACTTATAATTAGATTAGGTAAACGCAAAACTTAATTAACCATTATCTGTTATCCGGTTTGAACCGAATTCACATTCTTGGAACTGAAAACTTCGAAAATCAAACATGTAATTTGATTCGGTAAACGGTTTCAGTTCGGTTTTCGTTTTCCACCGAATAGTTATTTTCATTTCCTATTTTAATTTTTTTTATCCTTATTTGTTATTGATATTGGATTGGGTTGGGCTAAGAATAAACCAAATAGTTATTTTCATTTCTTATTTTAAATTTTTTTTTTACCTTTACTGATATTCAAATAGTTATTTTCATTTCTTATTTTAATTTTTTTACCTTTATTGATATTGGATAGGGTTGGGCTAAGAATAATTTTAATTCTTTTTACCTCTATTGATATTGGATAGGGTTGGGCTACGAATAAACAAAATAGTTATTTTCATTTCTTATTTTAAAATATTTTACCCTTATTTGTTATTGATATTGGATTGGGATGGGATAAACAAGACCGGCTAAAACTGTTTAACTGTAATCATACTGGATTAAAATCTAATGCAATTTGATTAAACGACAAATAACAAGTTATTCGGTTTTAAATGGATTTAAACGGGGAGAAGGTGTTTTACCGTGTTAAGATCAAGAGCTTTGAAACTCTCCTCTACTTTCTCCAACCTCTGTTTCTCTTTGGACAAATTATCCCGAAGCAGTTGATTAAACAGTCCCACAATCGGATTATCACTGCTTCGTTCTCGATCAAGCTCTTTTAGCTTCCTATCTGTCCTTTTCTTTTCAAGCTTAATCGCAGCCTCAATCGGATTACCCATAAACTTCTTGAACTCTTCATCACTCTTCCAATCCAATTCTTCACTTTCTTCATTCAACTTAGACACCACATCACTTTCTTGCACAACTGTAACCGTTTTATCTTCGGTTTCCTTCTCGGCTTTAACTGAGATGTTGAGTCTTTTTGGGTTGTGGAGAGTGAATGACAGATGAGCAGGTTGTTTGAACAAGGAACAGGTGGGTGTGAAGCGTGGGTTGTTGGGGGAGAGAGAGTATGAGATTGTTGGGATGGCACTCGCAGACATTGTTGAAGTGAGAATTGTGGAAGATGGTGGGGAGTTTTGAATTGATCGGGGATTGGTCTAGAATATTGTGGAAAGGATACATATGTAAGTTTGAGGAGAAATAAATGACAAGGGTGCACAAACCAAAACCCACACTAATAGTTATGTGGATATTGTGGCGGATAATTATGGGAAAATAAATAGCAACACCGGAGTAGATCTATCCACCATGAATTGAAGTATTGTGCAGTGTACACGTAATCAAGTGGGTCGGATCGTATCGGTATATTAGTTTCCTTTTACGTAAATTTTCGAATCCATATCAGTATCTATACTCTATAATAAACTAGCTTTAACTCCATTTGTTATACGAAAACTAGCTTTAACCACATATGTTATACATGATGAAACGTTAAAATTATATTGATAAATATCTTAACGACTCTTTTTGTACATATTTAATATTGTATTTGTAACTGATAACCAGATACTTAATATTACAAGAATTGGTGACGTGGACTTAAAGACCTCCATGGGAACTACCTGGACATTGAAAAATGTTAGGGTGATTTCAAATCTGAGAAGGAAATTGATCTCAGTTGGTCAGATGGATGACTAAGGCTTAAATGTCCATTTTGGGGTGGGCAATGGAAAGTGATCAAGGGTAACTTGGTAATTGCTAGAGCAAAGAAACGACGTATGTTGTCTATGGCCGAGATACCAATGGATGATGTTAATCCAGTAACCAGTGGACCGAGTCCTTCTAGTTTATGGCATCAACGACTCGGTCACATGAGTGAGAAAGGGATGAAGATGCTTGTCGCCAAGGGAAAGCTTCCAGAGTTTAGCTGCCCCCGTGGATGTAGGTCACATTGACCAAACCATGTAAATCTTGTGTCTCTTTTATTTTATTGTTTGTGTGTTAAGTGTTTGATCCTAACAATAGTAATACCACTGAATTAGTCAACTTAACATTATCACGTACCAAGCTAATTTGAAGCCCGAAGCAATACTCTTCGTGACCTGATCATTTTCGATATATTTACTTTTCTATTATTACTATTCTGTTAGTTACATTTCTGTTACACACATTTTTACTTTTATGTTATTTACTTTACCATCATTTACTTTTCCGCTTCACAAGCACACAAAACCCACTCACTAATTAATCCGGCTAAACGATAACAAAAGTTGAGTATTGGAACTCGACCGTGTCCATTGGTTCGATACTTGGTTTTTACCTGAACTATATTACGATGCGATAAGTACACTTGCCTATTGTGTGTGTTTTAAGTTAACGTATTTATCATTTTATAATTTAAAACTTGATCTCGTAAAACCATCTTAAAAATATATTTTTTGTATTTTTATAACTTAATCCACGATCACATCAAGTTCTTGGCGCCGTTTTCGGGGACACGGTGATTTCAAAAAAAATTCGAGTTAACGGATTAGCCTTTTTAACCCCTAATATTTTTATGGTTTGTTTTGATTGTTCTTTACAATAACTTTCATGGATGACAACTACAAGAGTTGTTATGGAGGATACTAAAACGACTATGAGTACCACTACTCAGAGGTTTGGTGTGAGATATGTGGGGAACCACACTACGCCCAAAATTGTTATCACTATCAAGGGTATTCCACAGATTTTCACCAACGCTACTGGCAACCATATGAGGAAACCATACCTCCCCAAGAAATTCAACACTCAGCTCTAGATTCCGACTCATGGACCCTAGGAAATCTGTTTCGTCATTTGAAAGAAATTAAGGTTCAACTCATAAAGAGCTCTCCAACTGAACCACAAGTGTTTCGTCATTTGGGAGAAATTAAGGTTCAAATCCTAAAGAGCTTTCCAACTGAACAACAAGATGATTCCTTCAAAGTCTAAGAATCGGAAGTTAAAGTTTCAACATCTTTAGTATGGTCAAGTGTGTCACACCCCGGCCGGCGGCGGATTAAACGCCGGGGCTTACGCGGTTGTTCATAAGCACATGATCATCTATTAAATATGATAATATTTATTATTCAAATTAAAAGCATCCGTTACAAAGGAAAATGAAACGTTCAAAACATAATTTAAATTAAACTAGGTCCAAGTCCTAGGTGAGCAAGTAGTCCTCAAACAAGTGCACCTGAAACATGTAAGTAACTGTCAACTACAAGTAGTTGGTGAGATACACAGGTTTTGACACCAAAGAGTTAGTATAGATTACAATTCAATATGTTCAACGCATGTCTAAAGCATATATGTGAGAACATACAAGGTTCCAAGCGTACAATTCAAGCCTGATAATAGAAAACTAGATACGCAATCCCACTGATTGCCATTTTAAAAAGGGAGCAAGCGGATACTCCAAGTTATAGTTGATACCCAACAAAACCTGCCAAGGTCTTGTGGTAAGTTATAGTTTCAGTTTCCCATATAAATGATCATGTTAGGTACTACCTTAGGCTTGGGCTGCAAGTTAATGAATATACTGGCATGAAACACATGCAATGGTCACCAAGTAGTTCAAATATAAAGCATAAAGATCAAGCACAAGATATATTGAATTGTTTAAATAGATAAAGTTGATAACATGTTTCACCCTAAAAGCAAAAACAGTAAAAAGGGGCTATGTAAACTCACATTGGTTCGGTAGCTTGAAATCACAAGTACGTGAAGTCGCACAAGTTGTTTAGCTAACTACAAAGTTAACCTATGTTTGCATTTATATATGTATCAATGATATGCTCAAAAGATTTAGGTAGTAACGGTTGAGCTAGGTTGAATGAGTACGTATCTATTTGTTGGGAATAATGTGTTTGCTAATAAGAAACTAATATGTTTGTTTAATAATGAAAATAATATGATCGTTAATAAATGGTTGAATACAAGTTTATATATATATATATGTGTATATATGAATAGTTATTTTGTGAATAAGTATTTAATTAATATTTACTTGAATATATACGTAATTAGATTAATAGTTTATACGTTTTAATTAATTAATTAGTTAAATGGACAATAAAAGAGTATATATTATACTAAATAATTGTATATTAAAAGTAGTTAATAAATGTTTTAATTAAAACGGTTGTATAGTTCCTTAATTAGTTTTTATTTCTCTAAAACTATTAAATAATTATTTAAGGTTAATAATTTGGTTCATAAAAATATTCCGAGCCTCGGGAGTTGTATAAAATAATTTTTATAAGAAAAATGTTGCTAAAATTCGGTTTAAAAACAATTAGAAAATCATTGCAGACCACGGGACTCGAACCCGGGTCTTCTCGGAAACAACCAGACTCATAAACCACTAGACCAGTTGCCTGGTAGTGGTTTAGAAATGGGTTTAAATGGTTTAAACAGAAAGGATAAGAGGAGCTAGGTTCCATGCACAAAAAAAAGAAAAATGAGGTGTGGGACTGGTTTCGAAGTCGCGACCTTCGCGACGAACGACTTAACCGGTTGACCTGGGCCTGAATATTGTTTATTTACAGACGCGCAATTGTTTTGTTTCTCACCCAGCCCTGTTTCATCTTCTTCCCCAAACATCCCATTCGAACCCTAGTTCCAATCCCCCCCGATTCGTATCCGATCGAACCCGAAAACATGGGGCTTTCAATTCTTACATAAAACCGAAACTATTGGCACTAATTTTACGCGATAGAGGGAAAACGGGAATGAGGCCGACTTTGGATTTTCTTGAGCTCGTCGGAGTTCTAGAGGAGCAATGCAACGACCACAAAGGTGTAGAAAGTTTTTGGCATCTGTAGTGAAGGTGTGGGTTCATTTTTATAGGCCAATTTCACGTTTAATGCACGAATTGATTACTCACTTTAATTAGGACGGTTATGTGACGATTGGGTTTGCATTCATTTAATTTTCATCGTAATTAGTTTGTTAAGAACAGTTAAAACAGCCGCATGATTGGTTATACAAGTTGATTCGAAGTTAAAATCCACGAATTTGATTAATCTTGCATGAATTTGAAAGATTGTTCTTGGTTTGACTTTCCAAGGTCAAACCTGCATCCAATTGATTTCAAAATTGATAAGGGTTCAAATTGAGGGGTCTAATGGGATCAAGGGGTTCAATAGTTCAAATTAATTGTTTCAAAGAAAACAAAAATCATTTACTTACTTATATAACAATCGATTTTATATATATAAAAAAAAACTAAATATCATTTTTTAGTTATTATTAAATGTTACACTTATACTATATAACTTTTTATAACTTACAATCGTTTTATTAAAATCATTTACTTTAAAATAATGTACTTTTATAAACTCTATATTTATAGAATTTATAATTTAGATTTTTTTTATAGGTTTGTATATATATATATTTATATAGGTTTAGAATATAACTTAGCATACAAATTCCATATTATTTTTGAATATGCGTATGTGTGTATACTCATGAAATGCAATAGATAAATAGTAGAATTTATTTAGATGGATTGATGCAAACCAAAAAGAAATTATAAGTGCCGGAAAAAGTAAAAATATAGGCCGGAATTTCCTATCCCATACTTTAGAAAATTTCGTCCCGAAATTGCTTAAGAAGAGGGTCCTGGAAATAAATGTGGGTATTTGGCTTTCATTTGATCCTCACGTTCCCAAGTGAACTCAGGGCCACGTTTGTATTCTCATCTAACCTTAATGATTGGAATTCGGCTTCGCTTGAGTTGCTTAATTTCTCGGTCCATGATCTCCACGGGCTTCTCCACGAAGTGCATTGTTTCGTCAATGTGAACCTCGTCAAGTGGTATGTGGAGATTCTCGTCAGCTAAGCATTTCTTTAGGTTCGAGACATGAAATGTCGGATGAACGTTGCTGAGTCCTTCAGGTAGATCCTATTTGTAGGCTACCTTCCCAATCCGCTCAAGGATTTTAAAAGGACCTACGAATCTTTCAGCAAGTTTCCCTTTCTTTCCAAAACGAAATACACCTTTCCAAGGGGATACCTTGAGAAGAACCAGATCGTCAACTTGAAATTCTAAGGGTTTTCGACGTTTGTCGACATAGCTCTTTTGCCGACTTCTTGCTACCAGAAGGTTGTCTCGGATTAATATTATCTTGTCGGAAGTCTCTTGAATAAGTTCAGGACCAGTGATTTGATTTTCACCAATTTCAGTCCAACAGATAGGAGATCGGCACTTCCGACCATAAAGTGCTTCAAAAGGAGCCATGCTAATGCTCGTGTGATAACTGTTGTTGTACGAGAACTCGATTAGGGGTAGATGTAAATCCCAATTTCCCTTGAAGTCAATGACACAGGCTCTAAGCATGTCTTCGAGAGTTTGAATCGTTCGCTCAGATTGACCATCAGTTTGCGGGTGATAAGCAGTACTAAGATTTAGTTGAGTGCCCAAAGCTGATTGCAGGGATTGCTAGAAGCGAGAGGTGAATCGTCCATCACGATCAGAAATAATATTGAGAGGTACACCGTGACGACTAACGATATCATCAATATAGATTCGAGCTAGTTTCTCCACTCGATAGTCTTCACGTATGGGTATGAAATGAGCAGATTTTGTCAGACGGTCGATAATTACCCAAATGCTATCATGACCACGAGATGTGTGTGGGAGTTTGGTTATAAAGTCCATGGCAATACACTCCCATTTCCATACGGGAATCTCGGGTTGTTCAAGTAAACCAGATGCACGCTGGTGCTCGGCTTTAACCTTCAAACAAGTAAGGCATTTGGACACATAGAGGGCAATGTCCTTCTTCATACCAGGCCACCAGTATTGGGTACGAAGATCCATGTACATTTTGTCTGCACCAGGATGAACAGAATAACGCGTCTTCTGAGCCTCGTTCATGATAAAGGTACGAAGGTTGTCACGGTCCGGAATCCAGATACGATTTAGAAAGTAAACTAACCCATTTGGTTTGGTTTTAAGTTGGAGTTCAGCACCACATGACATTTCGTCGTACATGTTTCCTTCAGTGACAGAAAGATGTTGTGCTTCTAGGATGCGAGTTTGAATATCATTTTGGATTCGAATGATGTGGATCTTGATAGGTTCCTTACGGCTAAGAGCATCGGCCACGACATTAGCCTTACCCGAATGATAACGAATATTGCAGTCGTAGTCGTTTAGGAGTTCAACCCAACGCCTTTGCCTCATGTTGAGTTCCTTTTGGTTGAAAATATGCTGGAGACTCTTATGATCGGTGTAAACCTCACATTTGGTACCATATAGGTAATGTCTCCAAATTTTAAGAGCAAATACGACCGCACCCAACTCAAGATCGTGCGTCGTATAATTCTTTTCATGGATTTTGAGTTGTCGAGACGCATAAGTAATCACTTTACCTCGCTGCATTAGTACACAACCAAGGCCTAAGTGGGAAGCGTCACAGTAAATGACAAAGTCTTCAGTTCCATCGGGAAGAGTCAGGATAGGAGCCTCACACAGTTTCTGTTTTAGGGTTTGAAAGGCTTCCTCTTTCTTTGATCCCCACTCGTAGGGTTTTCCTTTGTGAGTTAAGGTTGTGAGGGGTACCGCGATCTTTGAAAAGTTTGCTATGAAACGACGATAATAGCCCGCTAAACCTAAAAATGAGCGGACTTCGGTAGGGGTCTTTGGAGCTTGCCAGTTCTTTACCGCCTCAATCTTAGCGGGATCTATGTGAATACCCTTCTCGTTGACTATGTGTCCCAAGAATTGGACTTCCTTTAGCCAAAATACACATTTGGAGAACTTAGCGTATAATTTCTCCTTCTTCAATAGGTCCAAAACCAAACGCAAGTGTTCCTCATGTTCTGCTTTTGATTTTGAATAAATGAGAATGTCGTCAATGAAGACGATTACAAACTTGTCCAAGTACGGCTTACACACGCGGTTCATAAGATCCATGAATACCGCGGGTGCATTGGTTAGTCCGAATGGCATAACCATGAACTCGTAATGACCATATCTTGTAGGAAAGGCTGTCTTGGGGATATCGGATTCGAGCACTCGTAAATTGGTGATAACCAGAACGAAGATCGATCTTAGAGAAATAAGTCGAGCCTTGAAGCTGATCGAACAAATCGTCAATCCTAGGAAGTGGATAACGGTTCTTTACGGTAAGCTTGTTAAGTTCCCGATAGTCGATGCACATCTGAAAAGAACCATCCTTCTTCTTGACGAATAGAACAAGTGCTCCCCAAGGGGAAACGCTAGGACGAATGAATCCTTTGTCAGAAAGTTCTCGGAGTTGACTTGAAAGTTCCTGCATCTCTGATGGTGCAAGACGATAAGGTGACTTGGCCACGGGGTTTGCTCCTTGCACTAAGTCAATACGGAATTCGACTTGGCGTATAGGAGGAAGACCAGGTAAGTCTTCGGGGAAAACTTCAGGGAAGTCTTTGATTATAGGAATGTCTTGGAGACTCTTATCTTTGCCTTTTCGTTCCACAATATGGGCCAAGAATGCCACACATTTCTTCCGTAAATACTTCTGTGCGGTAGTGCAAGACATAAGCTTGAATCCTTTCGACGGTTTCTCACCATAAACGTTCAAAACTTCACCCGAGTCAAGAGGGATACGGATATACTTGTCAAAACAGACGACTTCAGCATGGTGCTTGGTCAGCCAGTCCATGCCTACTATGATGTCGAAACCTTCGAGAGCCATGGGAATAAGATTGATTGAAAAGTCATGATCGCTCAAGGTTAAGGTACAATCTCTAATAATGGTGTCACATGAAACAGAATAACCATCCGCTACTAAAATATCAAAGGGTTTGTCTAACTTAGCTCGACTCATAGCAAGTTGTGGTTCAAATTCAAAGGACATGAAACTCTTATCGGAACCAGTATCGAACAGGATATAAGCATATTGCTGATTAATTGGAAACGTACCGTTCACCACATCGTTGTTGGCTTGAGCCTCGTTGGCATTGATGTTAAAGGCACGTCCACGAGCTACCGGGTTTGCATTCCCCTGATTCACATTCCCTCGGTTCATATTCCCTTGGTTTATGTTTCCTTGAACCATGTTGCCCTGGTTTAGATTTGCTTGGTTCACAATGACTAGCCTAGGGCAACGGTTCCTAAAGTGATTAGGGTTACCACACTCATAACAAGCGCGACCCTGGGCGATAGCAGCAGGAACAGGAACTGGAGCAGCAGGTTGGTAGACTTGATTAGTTGGTGGAATACGACAGGTGTTAGCCCAATGTCCATAACGTCCACAAGTAGTGCACAGACGACATTGTGCGTGAGCAGGGTGGTGGAGTTTGCAGGTATTACAAAGTGGTGAAGTCCCTGCATATTGTTTCTTGGTGGGGTTAAAAGCAGTAGGGGCCACTTGGGCTAAAGGAGTAGCGGGTGTGATAATGGCAAAATTTTTGCCCTTCCTTTTCCTGTTGTTGAAGGAAGACTCAGACTTAGTCTCCTTGGGGGGTTCAGTGGTGGCTTTCTCAAAAGTCTTCTTGGCACCCTTTTTAGATAGAGTCCCTGCCTTAACATGATTGTCTGACAGGGTTACTGCAAGACGGATGGCTTCCTCGAGAGTGGCTGGGTTACTACCCAAAACAGTGTCCTGAATCTGCATGGGCAGACCATTGATGTACTTCTCAATGGCTCGCGAGAGAGGAGTGACCATATGGGGCACCAGTAGGCTAAGCTCATGAAAGCGGGTGGTGTAGGCAAGGCTTTCACCACTGTCTTGTTTGAGATCCCAGAACTCAGGTTCTAGTTTCTTGTCTTCATTACGGGGGCAAAACTCATCTGTCATGAGTGTCTTGACATCCGCCCAAGGCAAGGCTAGTGCAACCTCAATCTCACGGTTTCCTTTTTCTCCATTCCACCATGTGAGTGCCCTCTTCTGGAAGACACTAGTATCATAGCGAACCTTCAGGTTCTCAGGGCAGTCCGCATTGATGAAAGTCCCCTCAATGCTTTCAAACCATTTGAGCAGTCCAGTAGCTCCTTCGTTCCCGTAAAAATTGGTGGGGTTGCAAGAGTTGAAGTGTTTGAATGTACACGCGGGATTTCTCGGTGCAACATTCTGGTTCAGCTGATTGACCATGGTCGGTCGGATTGTAGCCATTTGCTAAATGATCCTATCAGTGAGGTTGTTCCTACGCTCATGACGGGGAGGCATTCTACAAATGGGTGAATAAAAAGTTCGTAAGGTGTGAATCATGTATAAGAGTTTGCAATTTAATCATGAGATGTTAGCTAAAACATAGATGGTACCCTAATGGGCACATAGACTTATCAAGGTACTTTAAGTCTTTCTAATGTTTGAGAAGTCATGCGTTAGCCTATAAGTGGACACTCATCCCAAGAATTCCCAGGAAAGCATAACTGGTCCATCGGTTGATTTGGATTTATATGAAATGCTTTCCTAGACAGAACTTCTAGAATACAGGCATCCACCCTTCCAGATTGCACAAGTTCTCATTCATTAGTTAGAACTTACATACCTTTGATGAGAGTTTCATTCGGATCAGACTATTAAGTCTAAATGTGAGTTTCATGTAGTTCAAGTAGTCCCAAATAGTTTCATGTGGACCCTTGAATATTGTAGTTCATGTAGTTACATCAAGAAATCAGAAGTATGTAAATGTAGGTAAGTATGCATAGTAAGTATAGAGTGGAGTTCCTAACAAAAGACACGCGTTAAACTCATGTTTGGACTCCTAGGTTATAGTCTAGGTCATGTGTCTAATAACCTAATTCCCTATAACCATGGCTCTGATACCAATCTGTCACACCCCGGCCGGCGGCGGATTAAACGCCGGGGCTGACGCGGTTGTTCATAAGCACATGATCATCTATTAAATATGATAATATTTATTATTCAAACTAAAAGCATCCGTTATATAGGAAAATGAAACGTTCAAAACATAATTTAAATTAAACTAGGTCCAAGTCCTAGGTGAGCAAGTAGTCCTCAAACAGGTGCACCTGAAACATGTAAGTAACTGTCAACTACAAGTAGTTGGTGAGATACACAGGTTTTGACACCAAAGAGTTAGTATAGATTACAATTCAATATGTTCAACGCATATCTAAAGCATATATGAGAGAACATACAAGGTTCCAAGCGTACAATTCAAGCATGATAATAGAAAACTAGATACGCAATCCCACTGATTGCCATTTTAAAAAGGGAGCAAGCGGATATTCCAAGTTATAGTTGATACCCAACAAAACCCGCCAAGGTCTTGTGGTAAGTTATAGTTTCAGTTTCCCATATAAATGATCATGTTAGGTACTACCTTAGGCTTGGGCTGCAAGTTAATGAATGTACTGGCATGAAACACATGCAATGGTCACCAAGTAGTTCAAATATAAAGCATAAAGATCAAGCACAAGATATATTGAATTGTTTAAATAGATAAAGTTGATAACATGTTTCACCCCAAAAGCAAAACCAGTAAAAAGGGGCTATGTAAACTCACATTGGTTCGGTAGCTTGAAATCACAAGTACGTGAAGTCGTACAAGTTGTTTAGCTAACCACAAAGTTAACCTATGTTTCATTTATATATGTATCAATGATATGCTCAAAAGATTTAGGTAGTAACGGTTGAGCTAGGTTGAATGAGTACGTATCTATTTGTTGGGAATAATGTGTTTGCTAATAAGAAACTAATATGTTTGTTTAATAATGAAAATAATATGATCGTTAATAAAGGGTTGAATACAAGTTTATATATATATATATATGTATATATGAATAGTTATTTTGTGAATAAGTATTTAATTAATATTTACTTGAATATATACGTAATTAGATTAATAGTTTATACGTTTTAATTAATTAACTAGTTAAATGGACAATAAAAGAGTATAGATTATACTAAATAATTGTATATTAAAAGTAGTTAATAAATGTTTTAATTAAAACGGTTGTATAGTTCCTTAATTAGTTTTTATTTCTCTAAAACTATTAAATAATTATTTAAGGTTAATAATTTGGTTCGTAAAAATATTCCGAGCCTCGGGAGTTGTATAAATAATTTTTATAAGAAAAATGTTGCTAAAATTCGGTTTAAAAACAATAAGAAAATCATTGCAGACCACGGGACTCGAACCCGGGTCTTCTCGGAAACAACCAGACTCATAAACATCTAGACCAGTTGCCTGGTAGTGGTTTAGAAATGGGTTTAAATGGTTTTAACAGAAAGGATAAGAGGAGCCAGGTTCCATGCGCAAAAAAAAAAGAAAAAAGAGGTGTGGGACTGGTTTCGAACTCGCGACCTTCGCCTTATGAGACGAACGACTTAACCGGTTGACCTGGGCCTGAATATTGTTTATTTACAGACGCGCAATTGTTTTGTTTCTCACCCAGCCCTGTTTCATCTTCTTCCCCAAACATCCCATTCGAACCCTAGTTCCAATCCCCCCGATTCGTATCCGATCGAACCCGAAAACATGGGGCTTTCAATTCTTACATAAAACCGAAACTAAAGGCACTAATTTTACCTCGAATGGTTAGCGATAGAGGGAAAACGGGATCGAGGCCGACTTTGGATTTTCTTGAGCTCGTCGGAGTTCTAGAGGAGCAATGCAACGACCACAAAGGTGTAGAAAGTTTTTGGCATATGTAGTGAAGGTGTGGGTTCATTTTTATAGGCCAATTTCACGTTTAATGCACGAATTGATTACTCACTTTGATTAGGACGGTTATGTGACGATTGGGTTTGCATTCATTTAATTTTCGTCGTAATTAGTTTGTTAAGAACAGTTAAAACAACCGCATGATTGGTTATACAAGTTGATTCGAAGTTAAAATCCACGAATTTGATTAATCTTGCATGAATTTGAAAGATTGTTCTTGGTTTGACTTTCCAAGGTCAAACCTGCAACCAATTGATTTCAAAATTGATAAGGGTTTAAATTGAGGGGTCTAATGGGATCAAGGGGTTCAATAGTTCAAATTAATTGTTTCAAAGAAAACAAAAATCATTTTACTTACTTATATAACAATCGATTTTATATATATAAAAAAACTAAATATCATTTTTTAGTTATTATTAAATGTTACACTTATACTATATAACTTTTTATAACTTACAATCGTTTTATCAAAATCATTTACTTTAAAATAATGTACTTTTATAAACTCTATATTTATAGAATTTATAATTTAGATTTTTTTATAGGTTTGTATATATATATATTTATATAGGTTTAGAATATAACTTAGCATACAAATTCCATATTATTTTTGAATATGTGTATGTGTGTATACTCATGAAATGCAATAGATAAATAGTAGAATTTAATTAGATGGATTGATGCAAACCAAAAAGAAATTATAAGTGCCGGAAAAAGTAAAAATACAGGCCGGAATTTCCTAGGGATACAAAGTGATTCTAAGGAGCAAAAACCTTCCAACTTCACAAGCATGGATTAATCGGAGGTGAGACCGAATGATTTAGAAGAGAGGGCTACTGCAACTTTACAATCACTTCCTAACTTCTCTGATAAGCTTGAAGCTAAACAATCAAATGAGCCAGAAGAACGAAGATCTAAAAAAGAACTAATGAGAATCCTAAATATGGAAGCACAAGAGGATGTAATCACCAACAAACAAATGACAATGGTGGCACCTCTTCCTTGCAACAGTGATAGCTGGCCCCTGACCAAGCATATCAGTGAATTATTCTATGAATCACATAAGCCACATGATATGGCACATTACTCTGAGGACCATTTCTAATGAAAGAAGCAACGTTCATCCAAAGAAAACTACGTGACAAAATTATCATACCGGGTGACCGTCTCCTTCACTACATTGGTTTCTTGAAGTTTGGTACATGATATTTCAAATGATGGTGGTGTGATTTAATTACACCATTTTCTTTAGGTGCTCTACTATAAAGCATTCTAAATTTGGCAGGTTTACAAAAATTTTAAAAATTTCAAATTGATCCATTCAAACTAAAATTAAAACTATAAATAGACTTTGAAAATATATAAATAAATGATTCACACGTTTTGCCATTAAAAACTTGAAGGTATAAAAACTAGAAAATTGGGGAAAATCTTTATGAATTGGACTTAATGGGGGATTTTTGCTCGGACCACTGTGACAAACCTCCTACGACGGTTTCCCACATGATCCGGCTCGTCAAAACCTTTCCGTCCCTTGGTCAGGGGCCGTCTAACTCCAAACGTAGCTCAAGTTATGACAGTTTTAAGTTTGAACTCTTTTTACCATATTATCACATCGTTTTCATGATTGTCAAATGGGTTGGATCATCCTCTCCATATCAAAAACCACCCATTTAACAGATTATTCCACCACTTTCACTAAATTGAAAATCCATGAAGCACGTACGGGTCTGGCCAAAGACCCTTAAATAAACGTGGCACTTCCGGGAGGCAACCCGATGATCATAAATAAATCGAGAAGTTGGTGCATACGGCAGGAAGCATGGACCTCAGATTTGGTTTTCCAAAATTAAGTTTCTAATTATTTCAGCCCCCATGTATGCCTTCTCGATAGTAGGACCTTAGTAGTTTAACTATTACCTTTTATTTTCCTTATCTGATTTTATGTTTTCATTTATGTGTCGGGTACAATAATATCACCAGATCATCTCTCTACTTTGAGGAGTTACACTTCACATCTACAAGCTTTGAGCCGGAAACCACAATAAATGTCTGAGAAATTCGATGAAGTCTGTGAAGCAACATGTTGACAAACAGTCGATAGGCACAACCTGACATCAACTGTCACACCCAACCGACGGCGGAATACGTCGGGCCGGGACATGTAGACTGTTCATGAGCTCAAGGTTGACTAAAATTTTAATATATTAAATCCATTTCAATTCAGACAAACATAAACCAATTCCAAATGAAATACAAATTGTTCTTGAATTAAAATTAACTAAGTCTCAAAGCCTATGTGTAGCAAGCCTTGATCAAACATTAGCACCTGAAACATGAATAAAATAAGGTCAACTATAAAGTTGGTGAGCATACACAGGTTTGTACATAGATAGTATATAGATGTGAATTAACAAATCCTTACATAACATGATAAATAAGACATTTATGGGGAACAACTATTGTGTAATGAAAAGTACAATCAAACCTTTGTAACTAGCATGCAAATTGTGTTTTCAGTAACAATCACCCCAATGTGGGTGGGTTTGTCAGACTCAATAGATCTATCACTGTTACTGTCGGCTTGTACAAAGTTAATGATTGCACTTGCACAATAGCACACACAAATGTAAATGTAGTTTGTACTCATAGTGTTCAAGCATAAGGTACAAATTGCACACATGACTATAATGTTTGAATTGTAATAATTGCAAATAGTTTGAATGTAATCATGTTCCACCCCAAAAATGTAAAAGGGGCTATGTAACTCACTTGAATCAAAGGTGCAGCTAGCACGAGAGTCTAATGGAAAGGTAATCCTTGCAACTCACCACGTTAACCTAGAGCGTAATGTATATTGAATTAATAGTGTGTAAGATAGTCTTTGTCTAAGTCTAGTATTGAATTGAACATGTGTACGAAGAGTTGTGTTTGTGGTTTGTACTTAAAACGGGTGTTGTATGAAATGAAATATTGAACTAAACAATTTTTAGAATAATTGAATTTGGGTTTAAATAACTAAATAATTTAAACAATATTTATTTATTTAGTTAGTTAGAGAAATAGTGTGAAAATTATGTTTAAGGTATACATTAAATAAATAATTCTTCTTTATTTATTCATTAAAAAGTTGTGTAAAAATATTGATGTATAAATTAAATAAATAAATTTTACTTTATTTATTTATGTTTAAAGATTTGTAAAGAAAAGTTGTGTAAATAATATTTATGTATAAAATCTAACATTTAACTTTTTATTGTGGATTATAATAAATAAATTTTATTTATTTATTATCCTCAAAATAAATACTTGCTTGCTTGAAATAAAGTTAATATTTTATAAATTTTATAAAATCAATTGTTTATATTTGGAAATTAATTTAAATATCTAATTTCTTTTGTTTTAAATAATTAATATATAATTTTTAGTTATAAAATTCATAATAAAATGAATTTATATTGAAAGTTAATAAACCAGGTTCTATTCTGTTAAAAATATTATATGATTTATAAAAATAATTTTTATATGAATTTTGGGGCTTTAGAAACGGTTTTAAAAAAATAAACAGACCTGGGGGTTCGAACCCGGGTCTGTTCTGTATAAGTCTAGTGAACAAACCACTGGACCAGGAGACGATTTTTGTTACTGGATTGGTTTCGGATGGGTCTAAACCCATTACTAAAAGGGCTTGGTTTTTGTTTAAATGAGGCGCAAAAGAAAACAGCCCGGTCGCGCGGGCCGTGGGTTTAGAACCCACACCGCCTAGTTCAGGTCCGAGTGTTTTAACCGGCTGAACTAGGTGGTTCGCTGGTCTTGTTAGTAAACCGTAAATTAAAATATGAAAAGTAGTTCTAGTCAAATCCCCCAAACCTGATTCGCATAAGAAGATCAAGAACCTTAATTTGATTTTCAATCTACCGGTTCTGTCTCTTCGAATTGGTATGGTGCTTTTGACAGGGATTCGGATACGAATGTAATGACACCATTTTTACCTGATTTGGTTAGCGGACGAGGGGGATCGACAGGAATCTGAGGGCGGCGATGCGTGGTGCTCGATCGGCGGCTAGGGGTGGAATGCAGATTCAAACAGGGCCGAGAGAGTTTGTGTTGAGTGTTGTGAGTGTGTTTAATTCATTCAATTTGCATAAAATTGTGTCGTTTGATTACGGGTTTAATGTCGACAGCTACGAGCTTCAATTACGCGTGAATTGGACGGTTTTGAAACGAATTGGGTCGCATTGAGGTACTAGGTACATGCGGGATTGAGCTGAGCGTGATTTGTGGGAGTGATTACACGATGATTTACACAGTAATTGACTAATTGATACGGTTTTGACTATCCAAAGTCAATTTGGTTTGAATTCGAAATCGCCCGCTCAATTAATCGGTTTTGCTTGTTGTTTGGGCTGGGATTGGATCGATTGTTGCTTGTGAAATCACGAGGAGTCCAAACCAACAAGTATTCGGTCAAAGGCAGCCTTGGATTATCGCGAATTGGGCTTCTTTGACTTTTGATAGTCAACTGGATCACAATGAGGTCAAATTTGATGTTAGAAGTCAAAATTAGGAGAGTGGGTTCAATGCTTGAGGGTTCAAATGGTTAAGGGTTCAATCAATTATAAAATCATTTGTATATATATGCGTATGTACTTGTATGATGTATACATATACATATATATGTATATATATATATATATATATATATATATATAGGAATTTTAAAATAAATGCGAGATGAAATTTGTGAATCTGTATTGATAATTAGAGTTTTAATATAACCTTTTCACTAAGATTGGAATTCAAACATGATTTATTTTACTAAAATGAAGACATGAAAATCAGAAATGTTACAGTATCCCCATGTTGAGGGAATTTCGTCCCGAAATTTAGCTAGTTGAGGCGACTGTATCAGCAAAGAGGTGGGAGTACTTGAGCTTCATCTGGTCCTCACGCTCCCAAGTAAACTCTGGACCACGTTTTGATTCCCAACAGAATTTGACAATAGGGATATGGCTTCGCTTGAGTTGCTTGATCTCACGATCCTTGATTTCTACATGTCTCTCAACGAAGTGCATCGTTTCGTCAATGCGCACATCGTCAAGAGGTATGTGGAGATTCTCATCAGCAAGACATTTCTTTAGATTGGACACATGAAATGTAGGATGCACATTGCCAAGAGATGGAGGTAACTCGAGTCTATAAGCCACTTTCCCAATCCTTTCAAGGATCTTGAATGGGCCCACATAGCGAGGCGTTAACTTGCCTTTCTTTCCAAAATGGATCACACCCTTCCATGGAGACACTTTTAGAAGTACAAGGTCACCGAATTGGAATTCTAAGGGTTTTCGTCGTTTGTCGGCATAACTCTTTTGCCGACTCCTCGCTACTCGAATGCTGTCACGGATTTGAATGATCTTGTCGGATGTTTCTTGAATCAACTCGGGACCGGTGATTTGTGCTTCACCAATCTCGTTCCAACAGATGGGAGAACAGCACTTACGACCATAGAGAGCTTCAAATGGGGCGATGTTGATACTTGTGTGGTAGCTATTGTTGTAAGAGAACTCAATTAGGGATAGATGTGAATCCCAATTGCCACTAAAATCAATTACACAAGCTCTAAGCATGTCCTCAAGAGTTTGGATTGTTCGCTCGGTCTGACCATCAGTTTGGGGATGGTAAGCCGTGCTCAAATCCAATCGTGTGCCAAGAGCAGTTTGGAGGGATTGCCAGAAATGGGAGGTGAAACGAGCATCTCTATCGGAAATTATGTTTAGTGGAACACCGTGATGACTCACAATTTCGTCAACGTAAATTCGGGCCAATTTCTCAACCCGATAGTTTTCACGGATAGGCAAGAAGTGAGCAGATTTGGTGAGGCGGTCAATGATCACCCAAATGCTATCATAACCACTAGAGGTGCGAGGGAGTTTGGTAGTGAAGTCCATAGCTAAATTCTCCCATTTCCACATGGGTATTCCCGGCTGTTCAAGTAACCCGGAAGGACGTTGGTGTTCGGCTTTGACTTTGTAGCAAGTTAGGCATTTGGCAACATAGTGAGCAATGTCTTTCTTCATACCGGGCCAACAATATTGTTGGCGAAGGTTTTGGTACATTTTATCCGCACCAGGATGAATAGAATAACGGGTCCTGTGAGCCTCGTTCGTGAGAAATGCACGGAGATCATCGCGACCGGGAACCCAAATACGGTTCAAGTAGTAAAGTAAACCATTGGGTTTAGATTCCAGCTGAAGTTCAACACCACACAACATTTCATCGTACATGTTACCCTCGGTGACCAAGACGTGTTGAGCTTCTAGGATACGATTTTGAATGTCAGTTTGAATTCGGACACAATGAAGCATGACGTGGTCCTTTCGACTCAAAGCATAGGCTACAACATTCGCCTTGCCGGGATGGTAACGAATCTCGCAGTTGTAGTCGTTAAGGAGTTCAACCCAACGTCGTTGCCTCATATTGAGTTCTTTTTGGTTGAAGATGTGTTGGAGACTTTTGTGGTCAGTGAACACCACACATTTTGTGCCATAAAGGTAATGTCTCCAAATCTTCAATGCGAATACGACCGCACCCAACTCGAGGTCGTGCGTTGTATAATTCTTCTCATGAATCTTAAGTTGCCTTGATGCATAAGCGATCACCTTGCCTCGTTGCGTGAGAACACAACCGAGACCTTGGTTGGAGGCATCACAGTAGACAACTAGATCGTCATTCGCATCAGGGAGAGTCAAAATAGGAGCATTGCACAACTTTTGCTTGAGAGTCTGGAAAGCTTCTTCTTGCTTTGGTCCCCATTCATAAGGTTTACCCTTGTGTGTCAAAGCGGTGAGGGGGACAACAATCTTAGAGAAATTGGAAATGAAACGACGATAATATCCCGCAAGACCAAGAAATGAATGAACTTCGGTGGGGGTCTTAGGGGCATTCCAATTCTTAACAACTTCGATCTTAGCAGGGTCAACATGAATTCCCTTTTCATTGACGATATGACCTAGGAATTGAACCTCCTTTAGCCAAAATTCACATTTGGAGAACTTGGCATATAGCTGCTCTTTCCTCAAGAGGTCCAAAACCAACCTAAGGTGTTGCTCATGATCGGCTTTAGTCTTGGAGTAGATTAAGATATCGTCAATGAAGACGATCACGAATTTGTCAAGATACGGTTTGCACACACGATTCATGAGATCCATGAAAACCGCGGGTGCATTGGTTAGCCCAAAAGGCATGGCCATAAACTTGTAGTGACCATACCTTGTTCGGAAGGCAGTCTTTGGAATATCTTCTTCTTGTAAACGGAGTTGGTGATAACCAGATCGAAGATCAATCTTTGAGAAGCAAGTAGAACCTTGAAGTTGATCAAAGAGATCATCAATTCTAGGCAAGGGATAACGGTTTTTGATGGTAAGCTTGTTGAGTTCGCGGTAGTCAATACACATGCGGAATGATCTATCCTTCTTCTTGACGAATAAGATGGGTGCACCCCACGGTGAATGACTTGGACAGATGAAGCCCTTGTCGGAGAGCTCTTGGAGTTGGCTTGCAAGCTTTTGCATTTCAGAAGGTGCAAGATGGTATGGAGCTCTAGCCACGGGGTTAGCTCCGGGTACAAGGTCAATGCGAAATTCCACTTGTCAGACGGGTGGAAGCCCAGATAGATCTTCGGGGAATACTTCGGGAAAATCCCGGATGATGGGGATGTCTTGAATACTCTTCTCTTTGACATCCTTTTGAACAATATGGGCTAAGAAGGCTACATACTTCTTTGGTAAGTACTTATGGGCGGTAGTGCATAACATTAACTTGAGTCCTTTGCAAGGCTTTTCACTAAAGACTCTTAACGTTTCTCCTGAAGAAAGGGGTATTCGGATGCACTTCTCAAAACAGATGACTTCGGCATGGTGATTCGACAGCCAATCCATGCCTATGATGATATCAAAACTTCCTAGTGGCATTGGTACGAGGTTGATTGGAAACGTATGATCATTAAGTTGTAGAGAGCAGTCATGGATAATGGAGTCAATTGTAAGAGAGTCACCATTTGCTACTTCGACGGTGAAGGTTTTCTCTAATTTGGATCGCGTTTTTGCAAGTAAGGGTTCAAAGTTAAGTGACACAAAACTTTTATCTGCATCGGTATCAAATAAAATGGAGGCATATTGACTATTAACAAGGAATGTACCATTGAACACATCATTGTTGGCCTGAGCTTCATTGGCGTTTATGTTGAAAGCACGCCCACGAGCTCCGCCTTGTTTAGCATTGATGAACTTCGAGCACTGGTCACGGAAATGATTCGGGTTGCCACATTCATAACAAGCACGTCCGTTTGCAATAGCGGGCATACCTTGATTAGCCACTTGCTGGTTGGTTCGGTTTGGTGGGTTGGCTTGACCTGCAAGTGCCTTGGCTCTACAAACATTGACCGTATGGCCATATTTCCCATAGTGAGTGCAAATGTGGCAGGGGATGTTTTAGAGATGGTGATAATTGCATGTGGCACAGAGTAGGTAGATCCCAACATATGGCTTCTTGACTGGTGCTTGAGCCATGGGAGCAACTTGGTTGACAGGGATAGCAGGAGTGACCACAACATAATTCTTAGCCTTTCTTTTCTTATTATTGTGGCAGGGTTCAGTTTTGGCTTCTTTGATGTGTGCAGGAGGGGTTGTGGTGTCGGGAACTTTCTTGGTGCCTTTTCTAGTCAGAGTCTCTGCTTTCACATGGTTGTCGGTCAAAGTAGCAGATAACCGGATAACATCTTCGAGTGTTGCGGGATTTCTCCTTGAGACAGTATCCTGAATCTGCCTAGGCAATCCACCAATGTACTTCTCAATGCAGCGGGATAAAGGTGTGAACATATGGGGCACAAGGAGACTCAACTCATGGAACCGAGTTGTATAGGCCAGACTCTCACCACTGTCTTGGGCAAGATCCCAAAACTCAGCTTTCAGTTTCTTCACCTCATTCCTAGGACAGAACTCTTCGGTCATTAGTCTCTTAACCTCATCCCATGGTAAGGCCATTGCTGCCTCCATGCCTCTAGTTCTTCTTTCCCCATTCCACCACGTGAGCGCCCATTTTTGAAAGACACTTGTGGCATGACGAACACGAAGGTTATCGGGCAGTCACTATTGAGGAAGGTGCCCTCAATACTTTTGAACCATTAAAGGAGTCCTGTGGCTCCCTCAGTACCATAGAACTTGAGAGGATTACACGAAATGAAGTGCTTGAAGGTGCATTGTGGTGGGTTGGCACCACCACCGCCATTAGTTCCATGGGTACCATTAGTGGCTCTGTTAGCTTGGGTGAGTTGGGTCACAAGTTGTGAAATGATAGCAGCAATATCAGTGTTTTTGTTGGTCTCGTTAGCACGACGGGGATACATTCTACAGATTTGCACAACACAAGAAAAGATGTAAGAACTTATGAAAGTTGATTGGAATTAAAGAAGATAAGATAATAAATAAAATAGTTAATCATAGTTTGGATTGTACTCAAATAGTGACATAATCACTTGAATACTATGACACATTAAGGTTAGTTAAACTTATATAACTTTCAAGGATACATGTATTAGCCTATAAGTAAACACTCATCCCGGGAATTCCCAGGAAAGCATACGGGTCCCTCGGTTGATTGGGATTTATACGAAATGCTTTCCTAGACAGAAAACCCAGAATACATGTGTCACCCTTCCAGATTGCACGTGTCCTCTAATAATTAACAAAGTTTAAAACCTTAACGAGGGAATAAAGAAATTTTATAGATTTAGGTCCATGAAGTTTCCACATGCTATGATGATGATGATAGAGGAGTAGGTAAGAAAGTGATGTGGCTTAGGGTATGGGTAGGGATATTGTTTATTTGATTTGTTATTTAAGTATAGTCTAATATATCATGAATTTTAACAAGTAAGGTATCAAATGATATAATAATTAACATAGTAAGCATGTAGACTGTTCATGAGCTAGGTTGACTAAAGTTATACTCATGAAGCACATAACACATAATCATGAAGCATGGCATAAGTGGGTGTCCTAAAGTTATAGTCTAGGTCAAAGGTGTCTAATAACCTAGTTCCCTATAACCAAGGCTCTGACACCAATCTGTCACACCCCAACCGACGGCGGAATACGTCGGGGCGGGACATGTAGACTGTTCAAGGTTGACTAAAATTTTAATATATTAAATCCATTTCAATTCAAACAAACATAAACCAATTCCAAAGTACATAAATGAAATACAAATTGTTCTTGAATTAAAATTAACTAAGTCTCAAAGCCTATGTGTAGCAAGCCTTGATCAAACATTAGCACCTGAAACATGAATAAAATAAGGTCAACTACAAAGTTGGTGAGCATACACAGGTTTGTACATAGATAGTATATAGATGTGAATTAACAAATCCTTACATAACATGATAAAATAAGACATTTATGGGGAGCAACTATTGTGTAACCAAAAGTACAATCAAACCTTTGTAACTAGCATGCAAATTGTGTTGTCGGTAACAATCACCCAAATCTGGGTGGGTTTGTCACACTCAATAGATCTATCACTGTTACTGTCGGCTTGTACAAAGTTAATGATTGCACTTGCACAATAGCACACAAAAATGTAAATGTAGTTTGTACTCATAGTGTTCAAGCATAAGGTACAAATTACACACATGACTATAATGTTTGAATTGTAATAATTGCAAATAGTTTGAATGTAATCATGTTCCACCCCAAAAGTATAAAAATGTAAAAGGGGCTATGTAACTCACTTGAATCAAAGGTGTAGCTAGCACGAGTCTAGATGGAAAGGTAATCCTTACAACTCACCACGTTAACCTAGAGCATAATGTATATTGAATTAATAGTGTGTATGATAGTCTTTGTCTAAGTCTAGTATTGAATTGGACATGTGTACGAAGAGTTGTGTTTGTGGTTTGTACTTAAAACGGGTGTTGTATAAAATGAAATATTGAACTAAACAAATTTTAGAATAATTGAATTTGGGTTTAAATAACTAAATAATTTAAAAAATATTTATTTATTTAGTTAGTTAGAGAAATAGTGTGAAAATTATGTTTAAGGTATACATTAAATAAATAATTCTTCTTTATTTATTCATTGAAAAAGTTATGTAAAAATATTGATGTATAAATTAAATAAATAAATTTTACTTTATTTATTTATGTTTAAATATTTGTAAAGAAAAGTTGTGTAAATAATATTTATGTATAAAATCTAGCATTTAACTTTTTATTGTGGATTATAATAAATAAATTTTATTTATTTATTATCCTCAAAATAAATACTTGCTTGCTTGAAATAAAGTTAATATTTTATAAATTTTATAAAATCAATTGTTTATATTTGGAAATTAATTTAAATATCTAATTTCTTTTGTTTTAAATAATTAATATATAATTTTTAGCTATAAAATTCATAATAAAATGAATTTATATTGAAAGTTAATAAACCAGGTTCTATTCTGTTAAAAATATTGTATGAGTTATAAAAATAATTTTTATATGAATTTTGGGGCTTTAGAAACGGTTTTAAAAAAATAAACAGACCTGGGGGTTCTAACCCGGGTCTGTTCTGTATAAGTCTGGTGAACAAACCACTGGACCAGGAGACGATTTTTGTTACTGGATTGGTTTCGGATGGGTCTAAACCGTTACTAAAAGGCCTGGTTTTGTTTAAATGAGGCGCAAAAGAAAACAGGCCGGTCGCGCGGGTCGTGGGTTTTGAACCCACACCGCCTAGTTCAGGTTCGAGTGTTTTAACCAGCTGAACTAGGTGGTTCGCTGGTCTTGTTACTAAACCGTAAATTAAAATATGAAAAGTAGTTCTAGTCAAATCCCCCAAATCCGATTCGCATAAGACGATCAAGAACCCTAATTTGATTTTCATTCTACGGGTTCTGTCTCTGCGAATAGGTATGGGGATTTTGACATGGATTCGGATACGAATGTAATGATACCAATTTTTACCTGATTTGGTTAGCGGACGAGGGGGACCGACAGGAACCCGAGGGCGGCGATGCGTGGTGCTCGATCGGCGACTAGGGGTGGAATGCAGATTCAAACAGGGTAGGAAAGTTTGTGTTTAGTGTTGCGAGTGTGTTTGTGTGTTTAATTCATTCAATTTGCATATAATTGTGTCGTTTGATTACGGGTTTAATGTCGACAGCTGCGAGCTTCAATTACACGTGAATTAGACGGTTTTGAAACGAATTGGGTCGCATTGAGGTACTAGGTACATGCAGGATTGAGCTGAGCGTGATTTGTGGGAGTGATTACGTGGTGATTTACACATTAATTGACTAATTGATACGGTTTTGACTATCCAAAGTCAATTTGGTTTGAATTCGAAATCGCCCGCTCAATTAATTGGTTTTGCTTGTTGTTTGGGCCGGGATTGGTTGATTGTTGCTTGTGAAATCACGAGGAGTCCAAACCGAAAAGCATTCGGTCGAAGGCAGCCTTGGATTATCATGAATTGGGCTTCTTTGACTTTTGATAGTCAACTGGATCATACGGAGGTCAAGTTTGATGTTAGAAGTCAAAATTAGGAGAGTGGGTTCAATGCTTGAGGGTTCAAATGGTTAAGGGTTCAATCAATTATAAAATCATTTGTATATATATGCGTATGTACTTGTATGATGTATATATATACATATATATGTCTAAATATATATATATATATATATATATATATATATATATATATATATATATATATATATATATATATATATATATATAGGAATTCTAAAATAAATGCGAGGTGAAATTTGTGAATCTGTATTGATAATTAGGGTTTTAATATAACCTTTTTACTAAGATTGGAAATTTATTGTACTAAAATGAAGACATGAAAATCAGAAATGTTACAGCAACAATAAGTTTTGGCCTTAGGTTATACACCGAATTGAACGGGGGAGTACCGGTTTCTTTTCCCTTAAAACTTAATTTTTTTAAATTCCTGCATAGTGTGACAATCCGGACTTTTCCAGCTAACTCATTTAGCAAATCCAATTAAATCCTAACCTAATTAACTTATCGCAAACTCCAAGGACTAATTCTGTCATTTCCTAAACCCTACTACACCTTAAACTATAGGGACCAGTTCTGCCAACTCCCAAAACTGAATCTATTGACTTCTTAAAGTCAAAATTGAGTGATTTAATTCCGGTTGACTTTTGATAGTCAAACTAGTAAAATTCTTAACCTTGTTAACCTAATTCAAACCACAAGGGTCATTCCTGCCAAGTTCCAAACCCATAAACAGAAATTACAAGGACTAATTCTGTAAATAGCAAGTTCTTGATCCTGTTGAATTATGAAAGTCAAACTCGCGGTTTTTGATTCAATTCTATTCTCATAATCGATTTCTACTTAAAATCCGTAACTTATATGCACGATCAGGCCTTTAACACTCATCATTAAAGCATTAAACAACGTAATAGCGTCGAATTAAATTGATTTATGGTCATTCAAGTTGAAACTGTAAAAAACGTAACAAAAACCTATCAGTTTGATCATTTGGATTGCCATTCCTCAAACAATCACTCTGTACACCTTGTACGAACATCCCTGAAGCTATTACACGCATCATTCTGGTCGGAGAAGTAGCCGTAATCACCAAAATCTTGAGCACACGAAGTCGGAGCCCTAACTAGTCGTTGTAGGTCCCAGGGTGTCTCGGATCGTTACGTGTGGGTGTGTGACTAGTCGGACCGGGTGCGGAATGCCCGTGACTAGGTGGAGAATCAAGCAACACAGAGTAAACCGATAACGAAATCACTTTCAAACTCCGTCTATTATAAACTTGAAGGTTACAGAGAGAATATACTGAGTGCAAATGTCTGTGTACATATCTTCTGTTAACGTAGCCTATTTATACTAGACCTGTTGACTGCGCACTTGCTAAGTGCGTAAGGCTTTGTTCCTGCGTACTTAGCAAGTACGCAGACAATGTTCTTGTGTACTTGCTAAGTACGCAGGTTGAGCAACCTGCGCACTTGTTAAGTGCGTACAACACTTAACAAAAACGAATACAACGACAAGTACCTCCGAACATGATTACAACTCGATAAACCAATACATACAGACGCTGATATACAAATACAAATACATAAAGATAATACATAAGTAAAAACAATCTTCAGAGTGCTTGTCACAAGAATTGCTTCAACAAACTCCCCCTTGACAACAGCTCTGGAGATGTTTACAGAGTAAACAGCTTCAGAGTGATTGTCACAAGAATTGCTTTAGCAAACTCCCCTTTGACAGCAGCTCTGGAGTTGTCATCAGTCTCTATCATCTGTATGCAAGTAGTATTTGTCTAACAACATCGTATCAGAGGTTCCCCAAGGTCAAAATCCGTGAGCTCAAGGACGACTATGTCAAATTTGAGCTCCGTGAAACCGACGCCAGCATGGCTAACGCGCTCCACATCAGTAACTCAAAATGACGTATATTGAAAGATTCAGGAAGGAATCCCTGAATAGTCCTATTCTTCTTTCTCTCAGTCTCATGTTCAGCAACATTCTTATTGTCTGAATTCTTTCGTCTTTGTCTTTTGGAGGATGACTCGGGAAGGGAAACCTTCGCCATTCTCCGTGGGTGTGTTTGGTCTGGTGCATCATCAGAATCAGATGAATCAGATTCAGTCACCTCAGAATCTGACTCTTCAGCACCATCTCCTCCTTCTTCATCACCGCCATCACCAGCCATCTCTGCAATAACATAAGATATACAACATTAGATCAAATAGAATTAATGGTATAGAACAAGACATGACAAATTATAGCACTTGCATGTTGAACCGAATTTCAGACTTAGAAAAATTTCTTAGTTACACTTCCTGCGTACTTAACAAATACGCAGGAAATTGTTCTTGCGTACTTAGTAAGTACGCAGGAGCTAATTCTTGCGTACTTAATAAGTGCACAGGAACTAACACTTAGAACTTCTACAAAATCCAAAATCAAGAGATTCAAAGATTTAGATGATGATAGTGGTCACCACAAAGTCGAAAAACCTGTTCAAGACCTGTGGGACCAAGACTAACACCAATGCAAAGCTAAACCCAGGTCATTTGGACCTACCCTCGGTCTGACGCAAAACCACGGACACTAAGGGGTCAAACCCAAAATCAAGAGCAGTTAAGGATGAATTTAGAATACAAGAGTTTCGATTGATGATCATAAACTAGTTTTAGGGCTTAATTTAACTTAAGAACACCCAAACCCGGTTTAAATTTCATCATCAAAACCCTAAGCTCGAAAGTCAAGATATCGGTCCTCAACAAGATATTTTGCAGATGAAATGGTCCAAGAATCTCACCAAATGTTAGACAGGAGAAGATCAAACAATGATTGGGACGAAAAATCGGATTAGAAACACATGAAAATTTGAGTGAAATCGGAGCAGGGAGTGTACACAGTATAGAGAGTTTGAGTGAGATGAACTGAGAGAATTTCTAACACCTATATATATACCCACACAATATTAGTCGTGCGTACTTGTTAAGTGCGCAGGACTTAACTCCTGCGTACTTACTAAGTACGCATGACTTAAGTCTTGCGTACTTGTTAAGTATGCAGGGTTTAACCCTTGCGCACATACTAAGTACGCAGAGACTCATGTGTACCAAGATTTTTCAACTCAAATTATGAAGAAGTCAAGTCAAATAACGAACAGGATAAAAATATTCAATCAAGAGGATTCAAAGTCAATTATCGAAGGTTAAACACAAATATTTTTGGCTTTTCTGATTGGAATTGAACTATACACAAACTTAAAATCTTTTTGATCTTTTCAGAGTAATGATATACACATATTCACACACACTATTTTTGTTCAAAGACACGAGCAGAGGATCATGTCAGGTTAAACTATAGAAAAAACGATACAAGATAAATGTAGGTCCCTTCGCGTGTGTCGGATCGTCACATGCAAGTGGTCTACTAGTCAAACCGGGTGCGGAATACCCGTGACTAGGTGGAGAGTCTTACTAAACAAAGTAAACCGAACACAAGAGTCACAACAAACGTTCTTTGTATTATAAACACTCGACGGTTACAGAATGTGCGTACTTAGCAAAACTGAGTTCGACTCAACTACTGGTTCTGCGTACTTATCATCTGTCAACCTATCCTATTTATACAGACCTGAAGCCTGCGCAAGTGGGCAGGACCAAATGCTCTTGCGTACTTAGCAAGTACGCATAGGTCTTCTTGCGTACTTGATAAGTATGCAGGAGCTTTCTCCTGCGCACATACAAGTGCGCAAAACACTTGGAAGAAATCAACAAAACATTAAGTAAAAGTAAATACAACTCGATAAACTTTTACATAATGACTCTTACATACAAAGACAAAATACAGACATTAGACATACACACCTAGACTCTATCCAGAGTGTTGTCACAGGAAAGTGCATCAACAAACTCCCCCTTGACAACAGCTCGGGATCTTCATCGTCTTCAGTCTTCAATCTTCTGTCTTCACAGCACTGCTTCCTTAGCTTCCATCTTCTTTTTGTAATCAAGACAGAACTTGATTAACTTATCGTATTTGGCCGAGAGAAGCTTTGTCCATTCGTCAGTGTGGATGCAGAATTTGTCTGCTAGTACCTCCAGATCGTTCACAGAGAAATTGATGAAGCAGACTTCATCAAAAACCCTGATCACTTCCTTTGGCACTATGTTTCCACTATCTGACTTACCTTTACCCATGATCACAGCCTCGCCCGTTTTTGGATCAACGTACCAGTACCACATGTCACCAAGAATATCCTGAGGTAACTTGCTCAGGGGAATCTTAGTTTCACATCGCACTGGCTTGTATACCAATCTCTTTAACGGCTTCTTAGTCACAGGATGCACAGCGTGCTTATCCTTGACTCTTCTGGGCACCTGAGGCTTGAGATACTCATACTTTCCCGATCTTGCTTCACGCTGTAGTATACTCCACAAACCCATTGCTACTGCATGATTCGAATGATTCAGCAGGTCGCGGTTTGCAAGGTTAACTAGGTCGTACCTGGGCAAAGAGTTGAACGCCTCACTGGTTGGTTTCAAGTATTGAACCCCTCCAGATCTTTTAATGGCGAACAACTACTTGTCCTCCTCAAACCTGACAGCTAAGATCATACCTGTCGCTCCATACTTGTCTTTGATAGACGTCTTTTGCCATACTGGAGCTGGACCTTTTGTAGATGCAGAAGGCATGTCTTTCTCATTTTGTGCCTCGGGGTCCACAGGTATAGGGTCGACCGGGGGGGCATCAGTTGTAGCTTCAACATTACTTGCTGTATCAACTGAGCCTGTGTCTGTTTCGAGCAGAGATTCGAGCGATGGTATTTCAAAGATCTCACTATCCTCTAACTCATACTCTAGATCCCCGTCGCCCTTGGGAATCTCGATTATCACATCATCATCATCATCATTCCAATCATCACCAGAGTCGATCTCTCCTTCTTCCAGATTAAGGAGAGCATCGATCTGTGCCTCTTTGGAATAGTCAGGCTCTAAATAAAGGATCTCATCATCAGATAAGTCCTTGAGCACGTCAGCCGCTGACTTCCCTTTATCTCCGCCACCACCACCTGAGGTATCACCACCCTCTTGCTGAGTAGACTCCCCCTCAGCCAATGGAACAGAAGAGATGGGCACAATCGCCAAAGCTAGGTGCTCACCTCCACTAGGACCGACTTCAGGATCCTTGTCTTTATCATCATCCTTAGTCAGATCGACTGGATGACAAGACTCGGCACCGGTGGATTTCTTTTCTTTGTCTTTCTCTTTCTCCTTCTCCCCCTGAGCACCTAGCTTCGCGGTCAGTTCACCAACTAATTTGACCATCGCTGCGTGCTCCTTTCTCTGCAAGTCCATCCTCAGCTCAAGTGAAGTTCTGTGGCCTAGAATCATTTCGTTAGTCTTCATTAACAGTTCATTCTGTGCCATGACATTCTTCAATTGCTCATTTGTCCCTGTTCTCTGGCTGTGGAGAATCCTAACTTCATCGGCCAGGGAATTAATCTGTGCTTGTTGAGCATCAGACTCCTCCTTTGACGTTTGAATAGTCTTCAACAAGCCAGCAACTTGGGTTTCTAGCACATCGATCCTAGCTTCATTTGGATCCGGATGCCTAGATGATGATGCTTCGGCGTTTTGGATGGGGGAAGAAAAGATTGTGTCAAAGTCGAACCCCTGTGAGAAATCACCGTAGTTGAAGGGTTGACCGGACGGCTCTTTGGTGGGTGTTGGGGTTGGGGATGGTATGATGTGAGTGGGTGTTATGGTTGGGGTGACTGTGACTGACTCCGTGAGAAGTGGAGCAGTCACCGTCACCTGGACGGTTGGAATAGGGAGGGTCACCGTCACAGGAATCACCTCTGTGACCGCCGTGACTGCCACATCTGCTTGTACCAGTGGCCTTCTCCTCCTGCGAAACAGTTGCCGTGCTGGCATGGTAGATTCTGGAATGGCAGCCTCAACTTGTACTGGTTGCACAGTTGGAATCTCTTCAACCCTGGGGATGGCAACCTCTTGCCTATCGCCCCTTTTCTTGTTGGTGCTCTCATGCCTCTGTCTTTGTAAAGCAGCGTCGGAGTCGGAATCCGGTTCATATTCGCTGCTGGAGCTTTGTCTCTTTCTTTTTGAAGACGACGCAGGCTGGGTTACCTGTGCCTGTCTCCTCGGATGTGCCTGTGATGGTGCATCATCAGAATCAGAAGAATCTGATTCTGTAGCCTCCGAATCGGATTCCTCAGCACCACCAACACCACCTTCATCATTACCCTCATCATTACCTTCATCATCCTCATTCTCTTCATCTTGTTCTTCATCAGAGTGATCACTCATCTCTGGTCCCGAGTTGGGACTATACCAGTTCCAGTCCTCCGGAGCGACGTATGCTTCATTCAATAGGTGGCCAAAGAGTTCAGTGTGCTCAGGGGTAGGATCTACACTGCCTGGCTTTAGAAACTGTGCAAAAACTCTCTTGTCCACCCTTTTCACTTGCAGTCTCTCCCCGATCGTACGCAGGTTTGGCAACGCATCATCGATCAAAAGTTGCACAAACCTCGGGTATAAAAGGAACCTAAACCTCTCCGCTGTATTGATCTGATCATTGATTGCTTTGAAAATGAAGCGGGAGAAGTTGTAGCCCCTATTGAGAGACAAGCCCACCATGGCTGCTGCAAGGTCATGACCCATGGCATCTTTCCCTGCTTTCCTGGACGAGATGCACATGATCATTACGTGGGCAAAGTAGCGCCACTGATCTAATACCCACATCTTCTTGTAAGAAGCATAGTCCCTTGCCCCGACATATCCCATTCTCTGCCTCCAACACCCATCCACGTAGTAATCTGGATAGGATGTCGGGTCGGTGGCAAGGTCTCTGAACTGCAGTACTCGTCTGATTGTCTCTTCAGAGATTGCAATAGCCCGACCATCAACAGTAGCCCTTGTGACGTTAGGGGATACTGTGCAATCGTGCTCTGCAGTCTCCCAGAATTGTTCTAAGTATGGTCTTGAGACTGTTGGATTAGCCGAGATTGCATAACTTATTTTGGATCTGTTCAGAAAGTCCACAATCTCTCTATATTGTAAGGCTGCCCCTTTCCATTCTGGTTCAGTGTGCGCCAACAGATTGAATTCGTCAGTGAATGCACGAGCCATTATCTGCAAACACACACAGGAAACATGATTAGATCAATTAATAGCAATGGAAGTAGACTCACATGACTTAGAATAGTAGTAACACTTTGTAAAAAAAATTCAGACTTTGAAAAATTTTCTAAGTGTTGGTCCTGCGCACTTAGCAAGTGCGCAGGATTTTACTCTTGCGTACTTAACAAGTACGCAGGAATTACTTCTTGCGTACTTGCTAAGTGCGCAAGAACAACCCTTAGCAGAAATTTCAAAGATTTAAATTCGTTCAAAATGCGGGTTGATTAGGTAGCCACTAGGTCGGAATCAGGGATTCGAACCTATGGTACCATTAACAACACCATTAACCACTAAGACACGATCAATTTTTGACCTAGGTCGTCGAACGACCCACTGACGTTTCAACTTCAACCCGTCGGATCAATCGATGACCAAAGGGAAAATATACGATCGATTAGGCAAGCTAATAACTTGTAGGTCCCGGGAGTCTCGTCGCGCAGCGGATAATAACACACGATCTGTTCTGTGATTTGTGTGGGAACAAAGAAACGAGACATAGAACACGAACACAGATAAAAGACGATGAAACGAAACGTAATCCATAACAAAGAAGTCATCCCGTATTACAGACTACATACCGAAGGAACACATATCTCTCATCTAAGCTCACGGTCCAGGGGTCGGGGAGAGCTCTTCCCGACCCGGACAACCTGTTCCAGAGTTCCACCTACAAATGAAGACAAGTCTTCTATTTATAGGTGAAGGAACACTTCCTGCGTACTTGACAAGTACGCAAGGCAAAAGCCTTGCGTACTTACTAAGTACGCATGGTTTGGTCATGCGTACTTGACAAGTACGCAAGGCAAAAGCCTTGCGTACTTACTAAGTACGCGGGACCAAACTGGTGTGCGGGCTAAGTACTCAGGAACACCCTCCCGCGTACTAGCCACGTACACCGATACATAGAATTTAATCTATAGTTACAAAACATGCTTCTACAAACTCCCTCTTAACTATAGCATCAAATTCTATCTATCACTAACACTGATAATCATCAGTTTACAAAGAATGTCCTAACAGACTCCTTCTAAACTAATGACCTCAGGTGTCTTCTGGCGAGACTTGATCTTCTGACATTCCACTTGAGATCTTCAAATCTTCAAACTTCAGTCTTCAGTTGCCGAGTGATGACAAACCCGACTTCCTCTAACTGTAGCTTTCATTGTAGACCAAACCAAGTGCTTCAATAAGAACCAACTAACCCAACACAACTCATTGTAGTTCATCCTCTCAGCAGTAGCAACCTCCACCCTGACTTAGACTTCTGAGTCTTACAATGTCTTCCTAAACAGGTAACAATAGTAGACTAAGACAGCTCCAAATCAGCTGGCATATGATAGAGAGTTTGAGTTTCCAATAACCTGCATCAAACTAATCAGCTCCCATAGGAATTCCAGTAAGATAAACTTAAGTCTTCAACCAGATGTGTCCAACTCTATCCTGTATCCTCACGAGTCAACCAAATTCCCGAAGACGTTCATTTCCAATATCCCCTTTCAGGTTAAGCTCCATCTAACTAGACCAGAAACAAGGGTATGTTTCCTATCCCATCGGCCAATGATAAAAGGTTCCATCTTCAACTAATAATCCAACGAATATCCAGCTTCATCTTGAAGACACATGATAGAATCAAACACGATAAATATAGTTTACACGAGAAATCATAGTTGAGATCCACGTTACGTCAAAGAGGTATATATATAGGAAGTACCAACGGCTTTTCCACCACCTCTTTAATGTCTCATGAATACTAGATATTATCCCCCTCATTTCTCTGTAAACTATGACCAGCTTCATCACCACTTCACTCAAATCCTCAAAAAGCACAACTAGCCAACTCCAGAATTTTATTCTTTATTCCTTTGCAAAGATCCAAAACAGCAAACCTTGGGTTCAAGTTGTTCCAGTATTCATCCCCTATTAAAGAAGTATCCGAGGACACTCGTAGCCTACATATTCAGGTTTGAATACCTAAACAAGATGATTCTTTTTCCGAAAGACCCAAAGCAGCCACATCTTCACAAATAGAACGAGACCTTTAGCCGATGACGACCCAATTGCTCCCATTAGTTCAGCATTCATACCCTATTAAATAAGTATCCCGGATACTCGTAGCCTACATTTTCAGGTATGGACCCTTAAACAATGTATGACAAGTGGTATCATCCAACAAAAATCTCGTTCGTGTTTCGCCAAGCCACATCGTATACAAATTCTGGTCCGGAAAAACCAAAATTACTATCTTCTCAAAAATGGGCCGAAACACGCGTACAAATGATCACACAAATTTTTTTTTTTTTTTTTTTTTTTTTTACGAATCCCAGATGCTAGTCCATGCGTACTTAGTAAATACGCATATGTAGGGTGTTGCTGCGTATTTAGCAAGTTCGCAAAGCCAAGTACTCATGCGTACTTGCTCAGAGAAATGCTCTTGCGTACTTAGCTAAGTACGCAGGTCACTTCTCATGCGTACTTACTAAGTACGCAGGGCTAACCCATGCGTACTTAGCAAATACGCAGAAAAGGTGATTCTGCGTACTTGTTCAGTACAGCAGTGTTCTTGACGGATCTTGAGGAAAATGCTCGAAAAGTGACGGATCTGAGAAATTAATGCTTCCAAAAGCTTCGAAAACATCATCTAACAAACCCTTAGCCTTCCAAACACCAAATGAAGTGATAACAAACTCGATTTTAAGGATTTTAGGTTACGAACTCGTTTTGCTCAAAACCCTAAAAAATCGAAACTGGAACACAAATCAGCGAACACCGAGGCTCTGATACCACTTGTAGGTCCCTTCGCGTGTGTCGGATCGTCACATGCAAGTGGTCTACTAGTCAAACCGGGTGCGGAATACCCGTGACTAGGTGGAGAGTCTTACTAAACAAAGTAAACCGAACACAAGAGTCACAACAAACGTTCTTTGTATTATAAACACTCGACGGTTACAGAATGTGCGTACTTAGCAAAACTGAGTTCGACTCAACTACTGGTTCTGCGTACTTATCATCTGTCAACCTATCCTATTTATACAGACCTGAAGCCTGCGCAAGTGCGCAGGACCAAATGCTCTTGCGTACTTAGCAAGTACGCATAGGTCTTCTTGCGTACTTGATAAGTACGCAGGAGCTTTCTCCTGCGCACATACAAGTGCGCAAAACACTTGGAAGAAATCAACAAAACATTAAGTAAAAGTAAATACAACTCGATAAACTTTTACATAATGACTCTTACATACAAAGACAAAATACAGACATTAGACATACACACCTAGACTCTATCCAGAGTGTTGTCACAGGAAAGTGCATCAACAATAAACATCAAAGAATATTGGATCGAGTTATGGATTACTATTTATTCATACGTAATAAGCACATAAACAAGTAATTCAAGTTGACAATATTATAATATTTGAAGCCCTAAGCATCTTTGTATCACGTTCTTGTGTGTTAAGGTAGTAATTTTAAGATATACAACGTGTACCCCACTGTTATGCTACAGGAATGTAAATTGCACTATCTCAAGGCATCTAAGATTTTTTCAATAATTTTCTAAATTTCCAGAATGAGGGTACATCAATTAGCACAGGAAAAATTAAACAGAATCCATAAGGATTATCAGGAATCATAAGATTCAGAATCGAGTGATTCATTTGTCTTGGTTTCATGTGATTTCTTCAGTGAATATCGGTATGATAATTCAGGATAATGAATATGGTGTTTGAGTATTTAGGTAAGGGAATCCAACTTTTATCTGGATTTGAATTCAATGAATCAGGAGTGATTCAAGGGTGAATACATGCTCAACGGTTGATGTAAAGACATGTCTTGATTCAATCTCATTGCATACTTGTGAGTATGGGCAGTGAGATGAACCACATTAATTGTGCTAATGACCTATCCCGAAACTGGTCTCAGAAGAAAATAATTGCCAAAATCTAGCATCCTGTATCTGATAGTGATCTTTTGCATTCTTTTACACACACAAACTAGCAAACATGGGTTCAAATCACAGTTGTAGTATTGATTTAATTTCCACACTACTAATGATTCAGAGATGTTTACAGCCCACTGATAATTCAAATTACTTGTAAATAGGCAGATTAATAAACACAACAATTTAAACAATCAAGTAAGCATGACGCAATCATTTCCCATATGTGTAGTCTATGACGTTTAGATCATTTCTGATGTACTATCATTTCCTCTTTTCTTAAAATAACTTTGAAATTTTCTCAATTTTTTTTTAAAAATATTTGAAGACTAAAAGAACTATACAGAAAATTTAAAAGAAATAAAATTTAACTTTCATGAATTGAATTGATTTAAGAAAAACAAGTTTTCACTCTGGATTGAACATTCCTATCATGTTGACAAGATGTTCAAAACGGGTTCGATCAAATGCCTTGACAAGTGATACTACCACCTTTCACTCCAGCAAAGGCCACATAGCCGCCTCTGAATGGTTTTACATCTTGAAGCAGGACCATGTTACTAGTGTGTCGGGAGCATCCACTATCTACATACCAACGATTAGAGATAGTACCCTTCGGATGTCCCTGCATGAGTCACAAGAAATTAATTAGATTTGGAGATCCAAGCCATGGTGGTCTTGGGTCGTCCGTCTTTCTCAAAATAAACAACCTCAATTAATTCATAGTCGTGACTGTCAAAAATGGATGAATCTTTAGAAGATTTGGGACCAGGAGATTGAGAACTTTTAGATTTGTTATTCCAGGACCTCTTCTTCTTCTTAACTGGTACAGTAGACTAAGATTCAACAGCAGCAGGTGAACTACTGGAAGCTTCACCTGATTGAATTCCAGCCAGCTATTCCAGCTTTCTCAATCTCTTATTCCTTCTTCTCCCCTGTGGCTTAGAGAGTTTCACCACAGGTTTCTCACCAGTTGGTGCATTACCAGAGGTAGATGCACAAGGTTTAGCAGGTAGCTTTCCCCTTTTTGAAATAGATGGTTTAGCCTCAGATGTGATCTTTGGCTTTACCATAGGTTTTACTAGTGGTTTCACCACATTTGCTTTTGGACTTTTGGAATGCTTCACTAGTGGTGACTTAGGGATAACAGCCGGTTGTGAAACAATTGGCCGTTTCCCTTGGTTCATAGCAGGACAGTTCACAAGAATGTGACCAACCATACCATAGTGAAAGCAAGTTCTCTTTTCTTTGTAAGTCCTCCTGTAAGGCTCATTAGATCTGGCATTAGATGACTCAGCATGATGAGCAGGCGAAGTTGTTTGGTGAATAGTAGTTTGACCCGATGATGATTGGTTTTTGGGAATATAATAATTTTGCAAATTTTCTTGATAACCAAGCCCAAAATGAGCTGAAAAAGCTTCTTTCCTAACTTGATTAATGTTTTTATATCCCCCATAAAGCATCACTTTTAATTTTTTTATTTGATTCAATGATATCGGGTTCAGTCAATATACAATTATCACTATCAGTGATAATGTTTTTCTTAACTTTCTGTTCACCTTGTAACTCCTCAGAGACTACTCCTTCAGGGCAGGTGTTCTCAGACCCATCATCAGAAGCAGTAAAGAACTCTTCATTAGATGCAGAGTCAGCCTTACCTGAGGAATCATCCTTGTTAGAGGAATCATCCTGACTTGAGGACTCATTAAGGCAAGACAAATCAATGTCAATTAAGACGTTGAAAAATTTCCCGCTTACTGGTGGAGGAATGGCATTAGTACCCAGCCCTAAGTCATTCACTTGTCTCACTACAGACTCGTAGTGTTCCACCACAAAACGAGAATTTTTCAACTTCTCAATATTACCTTTCAACTGCAAGATCTCATTTTGCAGCTTGTTGATCTCATTGTTCCTTTTCTCTAACCTCTTGTACGTAACATCCAAATGAAACTGTTGATCGCTGATTTTAAGTGAATAGTCACATTTTTCTTTCTTCAACGTTTCAATTGAGTCTTTGTATCGTTTTCGTTTTCTTTGTAGCTTAAAGCTGCAATACGAAGGGGTTCGACTTTGTCTTGAAGCTTAGAATTATCAACCTTTAAGCTTAGACATTTGGAACAAGAAATGACAGCAAAAGAGTTAGAATCTACCTCATTAGATGAACATGATGCCTCACCAATAGCCATGAGGGAAACTGCAGTTGTAGACTCTTCTTGGTCAGCCACAGAAGCTTCCCGTTCCTCTACTTCCATCATCTCCATAATCTCAGCCATGAGACCAACCTGTGTTTGAGCAATAAGGGCATCCTCCAGATGAACACCACAATCAAAGATGTCGTCTTGTTGTGCTACCAAAGCATTGGATGTTCCACCTTGACTTTGATTGCGGTTGTTGGAGTTGTTGTACCCTTGATTGTTTCCTTGGCTAGGTCTGGTGAACCCCGAGGCCGGTGATTTGTCCTTTTGACATTCTCTTGCAAAATGCCCAAAGTTATTACATTTGTAGCACTTGGCCTTGGATTTATCAAATCCCACCTTGGCATTTGAATGTCGACCAATAAACTTCCTGCCAGTTCTATTCAGGAACTCAAGATCATGGCCATATTCCATTGAATATCCATGTCTTCCATATCATCTGGATCCACCTGATTGAAGTCTTCTTCTATGGTTTCAGGATCCGTGAGCTTACCGCCAATGAAGTTCTCATAGGCAAGCATGCATGATGAGAATAAAGCCACATGATCTTTGGCTATCTTGGTTATTGCTGATTGGTTAGCTGAAGATGTGGGAGTAGGGTTTCTTGAGGAATTCTAGTGATGAGATCCAGAACCAGATCCAGATGCTGCATAGCAAGCATGACCACCACAAACATTTGAGTTATCCTCTTCATGAGAGTTCCCTAAGAATAAGGCGATACTAGAACCAGATGATTTAGCTGTGAAAGACGTCCCATAATACATAGAAGGGTCTTGGATTTGAGGTCTTCCTGAACTTTCCTTTCTTTTCAAGTTCATATCGTGAGCTGAACCTTACCGATTGCTTCTTCAATCATCATCTCATAGAACTTTGGGTTCTCTCTCAGCAGAGTGGTGTACATCTCAAACTTTGGTGGTAAAGCATCCAGAATTTTTTCAACTAATTCCTCATCAGGATAATTTAGCTCAAAAGCTTTTAACTCAGTTTGAAGATGATAGAATCTAGATAAAAGTTCATCAGTAGATTCATTCTCCAGATATCTGAAGCACTCATACTGCTTTCTCAGAAGATCTCTTTTGCTCTTCTTGATGTCATTGTTCCCTACAAATCTTTTCTGCAATGCCTTCCAGAGATCTTTCGAATTATCATAACCTCTGAAGTTGTGAAAGAGTTCTCTAGTTAGGGCCATTGTGATAGATCCATGTGCTTTCTTTTCTCTATCATAGACTTTCTTTTCTTCTTCGTCTAGCTTAGAAATAAGCTTGGGAACATCTTCATCAAGATATGTATAAGTTGGATGCTTATACCCTCAAGTATAGGTATCCACAAAAAGGAATCAGTATATGAGATATAATGTTCAAAGCGTGCTTTCCAATTTGAATAATCATTTACATTAAGCAGCTTTGGCGGTTTTTGTGGGGTTTCAATTTCATTGTCATAATTAAGTAAGTTACCGAGGTTCTGAAGATTTGCCATAGTGTGACACTTAGTCAAATTTGAGAAAAGTCAAAACAACTTGCGCACTTGACTCTGGCCTTGCGCACTTAAAAAATCTGGTCTTGCGTATTTAGAATTTGCTCTTGCGTACTTGACAAGTACGCATGAGAAAATGATAAGTACGCAGGAGATCACTTAAGTACGCAGCAAATATGGTCTTGCGTACTTGGTAAGTACACAGCAAGACTGTACATGTTGCCAAAAAAGGTAAGTACGCAGGTCACTTTTTCACCAACCCTCACCAACTTTTTTCGGTCACTGGAATCTCACCGGAGACAGAAGAAATTGAAGAAATGACCAAACAAAATGAGCCAAAGGGTCAGAAACTCGTTTCTAACCAACCTTTGATGCTCAAAACACTCAAATACACAACAAAAGTCGGGTTTTGAGTGATTTTTGCTTCTAAAATAGTGCTCAAGAGCTACCCTTATTTTATCACAAAAATCAACAAAAACACCCACTTTTGCTTGCAAAATCTCTGTAGGATGTGTACAAGATGCTCCTAACACACTCACAAGACTCGAAATCAAGAGCTATGCTCTGATACCACTTGTAGGTCCCGGGAGCCTCGTCGCGCAGCGGAGATACGCGGACCTGTTCTGTGATTTTTGTGGGAACCAAGAAACAGACAGAGAGAAACAAACGAACATAAAGAAGAGAATAAACACAAAAACGATACGTAATCCATAACAACGAAGTCATCTCACATTACATACCGAAGAAGTACACATCTCTCATCTACGCTCACGGTCCAGGGGTCGGGAGAGCTCGTCCCAACCCGGACACCTCTCAACCTAGTTCCAGAAGTTCCACCTACAAATGAAGACAAGTCTTCTGTTTATAGGGGAAGGAACATTACCTGCGTACTTGTCTAAGTACGCAGGGTTTGGTCATGTGTACTTGACAAGTACGTAGGACCAAACTGGTGAACAAGCTAAGTACGTAGGAACACCCTCCTACATACTAGCCTAGTACACCGATACATAGAATTTAATCTATAGTTACAAAAACATGCTTCTACAAACTCCCTCTTAACTATAGCATCAAATTCTATCTATCACTAACACTGATAATTATCAGTTTACAAAGAATGTCCTAACAGACTCCCTCTAAAATAATGACATCACGTGTCTTCTGGTGAGACTTGATCTTCTGGCATTCCACTTGAGATCTTCAAATCTTCAAACTTTAGTCTTCAGTTGTTGAGTGATACACACGACTCCCTCATAACTGCAGCTTTTATTGTAGACTATACCAAGTGCTTCAATAAGAACCAACTAACCCAACACAACTCATTGTAGTTCATCCTCTTAGCAGTAGCAACCTCCACCCTGACTTAGAATTCTGAGTCTGACAATGTCTTCCTAAACAGGTAACAATAGTAGACTAAGACAACTCCAAATCAGTTGGCATATGATAGAGAGTTTGAGTTTCTAATAACCTGCATCAAACTAATCAGCTCCCATAGGAATTCCAGTAAGATAAACTTAAGTCTTCAACCAGATGTGTCCAACTCTATCCTGTATCTTCACGAGTCAACCAAATTCCCGAAGATGTTCATTTCCAATATCCCCTTTCAGTTTAAGCTCCATCTGACTAGACTAGAAACAAGGGTATGTTTCCTATCCCATCGGCAAATGATAAAAGGTTCCATCTTCAACTAATAATCCAACGAATATCCAGCTTCATCTTGAAAACACACGATAGAATCAAACACGAAAAATATAGTTTACATGAGAAATCATAGTTGAGATCCATGTTACGTCAAAGAGGTATATATATAGGAAGTACCAACGGCTTTTCCACCACCTCTTTAATGTCTCATGAATCCTAGATTTTATCCCCCTCATTTCTCTGTAAACTATGACCAGCTTCATCATCACTTCACTCAAATCCTCAAAAAGCACAATTAGCCAACTCCAGGATTTTATTCTTTTATTTCTTTGTAAAGATCCAAAACAGCAAATCCTTGGGTTCAAGTTATTCCAGTATTCATCCCCTATTAAAAAAGTATCCCGGATACTCGTAGCCCACATATTCAGGTTTGAATACCTAAACAAGATGATTCTTTTTCCAAAAGACCCAAAGCAGCCACATCTTCACAAATAGAACGAGACCTTTAGCCGATGACGACCCAATTGCTCCCATTAGTTCAGCATTCATACCCTATTAAATAAGTATCCCGGATACTCGTAGCCCACATTTTCAGTTATGGACACTTAAAAAATGTATGACAAGTGGTATCATTCAACAAAAATCTCTTCCGTGTTTCGCCAAGCCAAATTGTATACAAATTCTGATCCGGAAAAACCAAAATTACTATCTTCTCAAAAATGGCCCGAAACACGCGTACAAATGATCCCTAAAAAATTTGGCCAAGGAAAGTTTTCCCGCCAAAAAACTTTTTTTTTAATCCCGGATGCTAGTTCATGCGTACTTAGGTAAGTACGCACCTAAGGGGTGTTCATGCGTATTTAGTAAATACGCAAAGCCAAGTACCCATGCGTACTTGTTAAGTACGCAGAGAAATGCTCTTGCGTACTAAGTACGCAGGTCACTTCTCATGCGTACTTACTAAGTACGCAGGGCTAACCCATGCGCACTTAGCAAGTACGCAGAAAAGGTGATTCTGCGTACTTGTTCAGTACATCAGTGCTCTTGACGGATCTTGAAGAGAATGCTCGAAAAGTGATGGATCTGAGAAATTAATGCTTCCAAAAGCTTAGAAAACATCATCTAACAAACCCTTAGCCTTCCAAACACCAAATGAAGTGATAACAAACTCAGATTTGAGGATTTTTGCAAGAAAAAGTAGCGAACTTTAATAACTCAGATATGCTCAAAAACCCTAAAACCCGAATCTCGAACACAAATCAACGAACACCGAGGCTCTGATACCACTTGTAGGTCCCCGGGTGTCTCGGATTGTTACGTGTGGGTGTGTGACTAGTCGGAATAGGTGCGGAATGCCCGTGACTAGGTGGAGAATCAAGCAACACAGAGTAAACCGACAACGAAATCACTTTCAAACTCCGTCTATTATAAACTTGAAGGTTACAGAGAGAATATACTGAGTGCAAATGTCTATGTACATATCTTCTGTTAACCTAGCCTATTTATACTAGACATGTTGACTGCGCACTTGCTAAGTGCGCAAGTCTTTGTTCCTGCGTACTTAGCAAGTACGCAGACAATGTTCTTGTGTACTTGCTAAGGACGCAGGTTGAGCAACCTGCGCACTTGTTAAGTGCGTACAACACTTAACAAAGACGAATACAACGACAAATACCAACGAACATGATTACAACTCGATAAACCAATACATACAGACGCTGATATACAAATACAAATACATAAAGACAATACATAAGTAAAAACAATCTTCTGAGTGCTTTTCACAAGAATTGCTTCATAAGTCGTCTTCCATCAATTCGTCGTCTAATCCGGTAATTAATCCCACCCTTAGGTTCGTTGCAACATCTAAATTAAAAGCCCTAACCTAATTGGGACTTACATTATCGGAATTATCATGATCCGATATCTAGGGTTGATACCTTTCCAATTTAATCGAACCCTGATAATTCGATATCAAATAATGAAATTGGATATGCCCTTAGAGTCGTCTCTATGCCTAGATTGAAAGCCCTATGAAATCCAGGGCTCATATCATCAAACTAAAACGGGATTGAATCTAGGGTTCATATGAATTCTTGTTCAATCGAATTTCTACCTACACTTAATCTTAATGAAATTAAAGTATGCCTACAGTTTCGCAATGTCTTAATCTATAAAAGCCCTATGAATTCAACGATTTCTAAAATCACATTTGTTCAATTCGGTTTCCACATTCAAAGCAAGGGTTCGATTTTCAATCAAATGATTCATCAACCAAAACTCGATGATTTTGCAATTTATTACATCCACAGGATCGCCATACAAAGATTTACAAAACCCCTATGATTGGCCTTCAAATCGTAATCAAATTCTATGGATTGGGGACTGGACTTGTGTTCGTTCATATGGGAGGAGGAACACAGGGGCTTATATGTTAAAAACAATCTAATCCGATTGATATCGCGATACCCTAGCGGGCATGACCGGTTAAGTGCATGTGCTCGTGTGGGAGAGACCCGGGTTCGAGTCTCTCCACACGCTTTCTTTATAAATCAATTTTTTTAATATTATTTTAATATGTAAACTTTTCCCATGTTATTATATTAATATATTATAAAGCGTTTTAACCCCGGCAACCACCCGTAGGCTTGGGTTTGAGTTTATAACCCATTTTTATGTTATTTCCCCACCTTTTAAAATAATATATTTATAATGTTGTTCTCCTATTTGTTGGGCCGAGGTTAGAGATAGTCAACTTACAGGTCCTGAGCTTGTACTTGAAACTTCTGAGAAAATCATTTAAATTAGAAATCGTATGGCAGCAGCTCGTGATCGTCAAATGAGCTATGCCGATAAGCGTCGTAAACCGCTAGAATTTCAAGTAGGGGATATGGTTTTGTTAAAAGTCTCACCTTGGAAAGGTGTCATTCGTTTTGGGAAACGAGGCAAACTAGATCCTCTTTACGTTGAGCCATTCAATATAGTGGAGAGAAATGGTCCAGTTCGTATCAACTGGACCTACCTGAAGGACTTTGTAGAAATAAAGACTGATGGCTACAAAATTCTCTAAGTACAAATGCTGCTGATCTCAGAGTTTGCTGCTGACCAACAAACTGATGCAGACAAGCTTATCTGCAGCGGATACTTGTTCTTCTACTGAAGAACAAATCTGCTGCGGATAGCCTTATCTGCTGAAGACCAGAGTTGCTGCGGATAGGCTTCTCAGCAGCATCAACACTTGATGCTGTTGATAGGCAAATCATCAGCAGCTTTGGATAGTCACATCTTGCTGCTGATTATCATCCTTGTTGCTGACAACCCTGTGCCTTGAAGATAAATCGTTGCAGCTGACTATCCATGCCAAGCGTCACTGACAACTTTCTGCAAAAGCTACTGACACACTCAAAACAGAAGGAACCTCAATGGTGCAACCAATGACAGAAAACAATGCTCTTCTCCAAGCATGCAAGTAATAATGCATAAAGAAGACGCTTCAATAAAGTTAACTAGTTTAGACTAAACTTGTAATAGTTTGCTATATACAAAAGATCAACAGTCTGTGTTAGATCTGATCCTTAGAATCAAGGGTCTGTCTTGATTCTAAGTGAGTATAAATACTGTGTAAACACTTCATTGTATGTGTGCTTTTTGATTGAGTTTTCATTTGTAATCGTTTATTTGCAAAAGCTTAATACAACAGTGTTCTTATAAGTATTCTTTAGGTTTACTCGATTATACTTGTGTAGTTGTTATTGTTTCCGCCAATTTCAACTAAGAACGGAACCATATTGTACTTTCATGATCCTACAAGTGGTATCAGAGCTTTGGCTCAGATTAAACAAACTCACACTTGTTTAATCACTTCTGGTTCTATTCTAAACTCTCTTCAATCAAGTCACCCAAAATCACAAAAACAAAGATGGCACAGAGCAATGGATTTGAAGACATCGACAGCATCAACCGACCACCAAGATTGGTATCTGGGGAAGACTACGACATGTGGAAGAATCGCATGGAAAGCTTTTTCTGTTATCAGGAGTACGGAATGTGGAAATCCATCAGGGATGGACCCTACACTCCCATGGTGGCCTCTGCTGACTCTGGAGGACCACTAGTTCCGAAGGAGCCCTCCAAGTACTTAGAAGAGGACATAAAGAAGATGGAGGTGGACTTCAAGGCACTAGGAGCTATCCAAATGTGTCTCCCAAATGAAGTTTTTCATAACTTCAGAAGTTACAAAACTGCTAAAGAGCTCTGGGAGGCTCTTGAGAAGATGTTTGCTGGCTCAGAGGAAGTCAAAGAAAACAGAAGGGACGTCCTGAAACAACAATACGAAAACTTCGTATGGAAGGAAGGTGAGTCACTAACCGTTTTGTATAACAGGTACACTTACCTGGTGTGAGAACTGCAGTGCTCCAAAGTAAAGCTAGAGAATGAAGATATTCTCAAAAAGTTTATCAGATCTCTCCCAAGCTGCTGGACACTATATACAGTGTCTATAAGAAGAACGGAGAATTTAAAAACTCTCTAGATGACAGAGCTCTTTGGCATGCTGAAAACATATGAATTAGAAATGATTCAAGCCAAGGAAAGGAGCTCCAATAATCAATCAGCCTCTTCTTGCTCCACCATCTCATCTGCGCTTCACTCCGACCACTCAGTTCCTAGTTCCAGCAACTACTATCCTCCCATTGTCACCCATGCACAAACTCCAACCTCTCAAACAAACACCTCACCATTTCTCCTAGAAGCTCCTCCTCAAACCTCAACCTCTGCTGCTTTTGTTTCAGAAAAATCAAGCAACATGTCCTTTATCAAGGAAGATCTGGAATGCTTCCACCCAGATGACTTAGAAGAAATGGACATACAACACTCGTATGCCATGCTCTCTATAAGAGCAAAAAGGTTCTACTCTAGAACCGGAAGACCCATTCCAAGCAACAACTCCAACACCAGAGTTGGATTGGATAAAAGCAAACTAAGATGTTACAACTGTAACCTACAGGGTCACTTTGCTAGAGAATGCAAGGCACCAAGAGCAAATCCAGCTACTCCTCAGTCAAGACAAGCTCACCAAGCCCAACCCAGACAACAACAAGCTACCCCTCCAGTTCAAACTGCAGCTTGTGCAACTGCTGGAACTTCTGACTTCGACTGGAGCTTCCAGTATGAAGAGCTGCCTGCCAACAACAAAGCTCTTATGGCAGACACTGCAGAGATACCACCTCAGGTATTTGAACATCTTTGCTCTCAAGCCTGTATTGATAAAGTTTTGGGTTATAGAAAGCATAACCAAAACCTTATAGATCAAAATGATGAGTTTCATCAGATGAAATCTGAGTTTAAAAAGGTTGAAAATACTTATAAAGAAAAGATTAACTGCCTTAAGAAAGAGATTTCATTGTTAAAACACGAACAAACTAATCTTAAAACTCAAATTGATGATCTACTGGTCAAACTAAAAGCTACCAGAGCTGAACTGGCGGAACAGAAAGTTCATGTTGAAAAATATGAATTTTCCTCCAAAAAGTTACAAAGACTTTTAGATATTCAAGTCCATGAGAAGGTAAAGACTGGACTTGGATATAACAGTGATCAGTACAAATCTGTTCCTCCTCCTGCTGACTATATTGCCATTCACGAACCAAGCTTCAATGTTGCAAATCTTGACACTGCAAACCGAAACCTTGATCCTTCAATGGATGAACCTTTCGTTGAAGACTGTACTACCTCATCGGAATCTGAGTCAACATGCTCAGACCATGATGAAAGCAGTGTAGCCCCATCTGAAGCTGTTCTAAATAGAGTTGAAGTTCCTGCTGGTATTCCAGCTATTCCAGCCCCTGTCCCATTCAAACAGATCAAGATCAGCTATCCTCCAGATGGAAGAAAGCTAAACATTGAAAAGGGAGAGACATCAGGACCCACAAACCCCAAGCCTCAGTCAAAGCCGATCACAAAGAGGAAGGTGTTTGATATATGTCATACGCCTGAAGAAAAAGTTCCATATGTTCAAAAGACCCTAGAAGAAGCCACTTTTGAACATAACAAAGCTCATCCATGGAACTTCAAGGATCTGTTCCAAAGAAAGGACTATGTCTACCTTTCAAGAGACAAACTGGCAAGATCATGCTTTGTGTGTGGCAGATATAACCACACTGCCAGCACCTGCTTTCATTACCTGGAATACCAAAGAAATTCAAAGCAGCATGTCTTTGAAAAGACTAACAAAAACAAGAAGGTAAGAAGCTACGAGGTCAAAGCAACTAAGTTCAGGGAGTCTCTATCTCCCCCAAGAGTGAAGCTACCTAAATCTCAACAAACTTGCATCATTTGTAGTGAATCAGAGCACTTTGATGCAAATTGTAAGTTTAACCCCTTCAACCAGATCCTTCATCAAGCCCCTCAAAGACAAAAGGTAAAGAAGGATCAGCATACATCGGTTGTTAAACCATCAGCAGCCAGAAAAAATGTTGGTAGTCAAGTGAAGCCCAAGAAAACAAAGCAGAAGCTTTCAGCAGCAACCAAGTCTGCTGCTGATAAGCTAAAATCCTCCGCAGCAAAATCTGCTGCTGATAAGGCAAAGCCATCAGCAGCAAGAGTGTCCACTGCTGATAAGGCAAAATCCAAGGCAAAGCCTTCAGCAGCAAAGAATGCTGCCACTTCAGCAAAGCTATCAGCAGCAGGATCTACTGTTGACAAGCCAGAAACATCAGTAGCAAAATCCGCTGCTGACAATGTGAGGAAAACTAGAAAATCACCAACAAAGAAATGGAAAATAAAACCATCTCCAAGCATTATCATTGGTTCCATTGACTGCAAACATACTGAAAAGGATAAACTAACAACCATCTTTTTCAAGTCTGCAGACTCTTGGGTTCCTCCTAGTAATTAGAAATATATCATGTGCAGGGACAGCCAGGTCACAAGAATAACATCTGGGTGGTAGACAGTGGTTGTTCCAGGCACATGACAGGCAACAGATCCATCCTCTCCAACTTTAGACATTTCAATGGAGGATATGTTGCCTTTGGAAGTGACTTAAAGGGAGGATCCATTACTGGACAAGGAACTGTGTCCCACGAAAGAATGAGCATTGATAAGGTCAACTATGTCAAAGAATTGGACTTCAATCTCATGAGTGTTTCCCAGGTCTGTGACCAAAAGCATTGGATGCTCTTCACAGATAAAGAATGCTTTGTACTGTCTCCAGGCATACCCACACCTCCTCCAGAAAGCATTTTATTAACTGCTCAGAGAAAAGAAAATCTCTATGTACTAGACATGAATGAAGTCACTCCATCTGGGAGTGTTTCCTGCTTTTTATCAAAAGCCTCAGTTGATGAATCAGCTCTCTGGCATAGGAGATTAAGCCATGTTAATATCAAAACTATTAACAAATTGGTGAAGAATAATCTTGTCAGAGGGATTCCTGATAAAGAATTTCAGCTAGAAGACCACTGCATTGCGTGCTTAAAGGGGAAGCAACACAAGAGTTCTCACAAGCCCAAGACCTTGAATACAAATGACACTCCACTGCAACTGCTGCATATGGATCTCTTCGTTCCTACAAATGTCATGTCAATGGGCAAAAAGTCATACTGTCTGGTGATAACAGATGACTACACCAGATTCTCTTGGGTATACTTCTTGAGAACTAAAGATGAAAATGCTGAAATTCTCAAATCCTACATTCTGAGGGTAGAAAATCAAAGCAATCAAAAGGTGAAAATCATAAGGTGTGATCAGGGCACAGAGTTCAAAAATCACACTTTAAACTGTTTCTGTGAAAGCAAGGGGATAGAGAGACAATACAGTGGTCCAAGAACTCCTCAACAAAATGGAGTTGCTGAAAGAAGAAACAGAACTCTTATTGAGTCAGCAAGATCTATGTTGGCTGACTCAAAACTGCCACTCACATTCTGGGCAGAAGCAGTTAGCACAGCCTGTTATGTGCAAAATAGAGTTCTAATTGTCAAAACCCTCAACAAGACACCCTATGAACTTTGGTTTCAAAGAGTTCCTTACATTGCGTTAGGACATAGTTTGTAATGACAAAAGCCTGTAATAGTTAGATCTTATGTCTTTATGTTTTTGTTATGTAAAAGTTACTAAGTGTTTATTCAAGTTTACCTAGAGGCGAACTTAATTAGTTCGCCTGGTCTAACAGAGGCGAACTTAATAAGTTCGCTTAAGTCTATCTGAGGCGAACTTGTTAAGTTCGCTTAGTCTGTTAGAGGCGAACTTAATAAGTTCGCTTATAGTAGGTCAGATGTCTATATAAGTGTTTACAGAGTTAGTCGAATGAGATAACACAGAAAACAGAGAATTATTGAATTAGTCTGATTGTGTCTGTAAACTCTACTGTGATTTGGAATACAATTGTGAAGGTTATTTACGTGATTGTCTACATTGTCTTTTGTGCGTATAAACGTTGATTCGTTGGATTCCGCACTCCGAGTTAACGTCACGTCTTATCACGAGATCGATCCGTAGAAGCGCCATAGGGACCTACAAGTGGTATCAGAGCTATTGCTCATGATTCTTGTTGATTCTAGACGGTTTTATATGCAAATTGACATGAAATTTGTCATTTTTGAGTTTTTCATTTCCATGGAGTTTTCAAGACTGATTCAGATCTGATTTTGTGTTTTTGAAGAGGATTTTGATGAAATTGATCCGATAGAAAGCTTCTAATTGACAAATTACACAATCCTACGATCCAATTTTGATTAATTCCTTCAAATCAGTGATTAATGATGATTTCAGTATGTCTCTGGTTCGCGAAAGTGGGCTGAAGTGTTCTTGATCTTGATTCTGTTACTGCAAGCAAACTTGCTGATTTGTGTGCAGGCGAACTTGTCAAGTTCGCTTCTCACAGGATTAAGCGAACTTATTTTAGGCGAACTTAATCAGATTGTTGAATTCTGATTTAGGCGAACTTATTTTTAAGCGAACTTAAGCAGATTTCAAGTTTCTGGTTTAACCGAACTTATTAAGTTCGCTTCTCATTAAGTTCGCTTGGGTGTCTCAGAGGCGAACTTATTATCTTCGCCTAAGGGTAAAGGGAGTTCAACACTTGGAAAATTTTTCAAGAAAATGGCAAATATGGTTCAAGTCACGAATATGTTCAATTATGACAATGAGATCGGTACATCTCAAAAACCTCCGAAGTTGTTGAATCTAGCTGATTATTCAAATTGGAAAGATCGGTTCGACCAGTTTGTATCTTTTACCGATACCAATTTGTGGATTCCGATTTTGGAAGGTTATACGCATCCGACTTATTCGTGGATGGGACAGGATAATGTTCCAAAGTCGGTGTCAGCGTTAATGACTGAAGAGAATTTGCTATTTGACAGGGAAAAGAAAGCGATGGCTAGTATTTCGATGTCTCTTCCGAAGGAAATATATCACATTTTCAAACAGTTCAAGTCTTCTCAACAACTGTGGGAAGCATTACAGAAAAGGTGTGAAGGAAGTTTGGATGTGAAGAAGAGTAGAAAGGAGCTACTAAAGAAGCAGTTGTTGTTCTTTAAACATTTTTAAAACGAATCCTTGGATGATCTTGCTACAAGATTCTATCATCTTCTTAGTGAACTGGCAAGTGCGTCTGTGGTGTATGAGACTGAGGAAATCAATGATAAATTCTTGGAGGCTTTACCATCAAAATTTGATGTGTATACGGTTTTAATCAAAGAGAATATTAAGTACAAAACCATGTCTCTTGAAGAAGTTCTAGGGAAGATTCAGTCGCATGACATGAATACGAAGAAGAAAGAGACTAACTTGGAGCATATCAAGGATCCCTCAATGTATTTTGACAAATCTACTGGTAAAACTGGTACTGGAGTGGCATTCTTTTCTGGCGATGCTCAAGATTCTTCAAATGATCAGTGTTCTGGAGTTCCGATTCATTCTGGTCATTCAATCCATTCTGGATTTTTTGCGACTACAACTTCTACTTCATCTGAATCTCATTTGAATCAGAAGGTTGCTGATGACTATCTTGCAATGTTTTCTTCATTCATGGCATTATATGAGAATTTTATTGGAGGTAAAATACATGATCCTGAGGTTATAGAAGAAGATTTCATACATATTGACCTTGTTGATCTTGAAGAAATGAATATCTAATGGAATATGGCCATGTTGATACGTCAAGCTAAAGATTTCTTGAAGAAAACTGGCAGAAAATATATTGGCTCAAATAGTCGACCTCGCATGGGTTTTGATAAAAGCAAAGTTCGGTGTTACAACTGTCAAGAATATGGTCACTTTGCTAAGGAATGTGTGAAGCCAAAGGTCGAGTTTGATTCTCAAAAGAAGCAGCCTAATTTTCAGCATAATAGGAATCAGTCACATGGTTCATCTGGTAATACAAATCATGCATCTGCTTCATCGGCATTGGTTGCTCAGAACGACGAAAACTTTGACTGGGGCATTCATCTGGAAGACTTGGTGGGTTCTGTGAGTCAGGCTTTTGTAGCAGAAATTCATTCTGAAAAAACTAAAGGAGTCGACCGATGATGAAAGTTCTAGTGATGATTCTTGTGATGGTGACAGTGTTCCAAGCGTTGATGAAGAAATAGAACAAGTGCATAATATTGATTCTGATGCTGCATCAGGTGTTGCTGAGGAGGATATTGTTCTTACTCAAAATGCTTCTGATGGTGCTGATGCAGAAAATATTCCCATTGCCAAAATATTCATGGTAGACATGTCTGATCCGTCTAAGGTAAAAGACTCTGTTTGTCATATTTACTGTTCTAACTGCATTTCTGTTAAAGATAAATTGCAAAAGGTAATGGATATAACACAAACTTGATTTGTGACATGAAATTGATGCATACTGTTAATCAGAAACTAAAAGATAATGATAAATTGTGCATCGATAGAATTGAGTCTTTGAAAAGAGACTTAAATTCTCTGGGGTTGAAATATAAAGAGCAAGGTTATCATCTAGACATGGCTTATGCTGAGATAGAAAAACGTAATGAAGTTGTTGCTCAAAAGAATAAAGAAATATCTGACAAAGAGTCTGAAGTGATCAAACTTCATAGAAAGATGGAAAATTTTGAAAATTCTTCGGTTGTTTTGGATTATTTTAACTCAAATGCTGATCCTACTAAGCGTGTTGCTGGAATTGGATTTATTCCTCCACCGTTCAATGCAAATTATGTGGTGGAACCTGAAATCATACATGAAGAGTAGATAGATCCAAAGACTGTGTTAAAGGTGAATCCGGTAACTGGGGAGGATATGGTGTATGAGTCTGATTCTAAGGATGAGGAATTTGATGAGAAGAAGGTTGAAGGCATTCCAAAAGAAGTTAAAATTGATGAACCAACAGTTGTTAAATCTGTTACCCGGGATAGATGCATTCTGACTGAACCTGAAGAGCTGAAAGTTGGTACATCTAAGCTTTCTCCAATTTTACAGTCGAGTGGTTTTGTCGTGGCTGGTTATCAAAAGGTGCAGTCATCAAAGGTGCCAACACAGGTGTATGTTCCAAAGAAGATAGTAAACTGTTCTGGAAAATCTTCTGAAGTTTATTCTTCTGATGACTCCTCACATTCAAAGAATTCTTCTTCTTTTAGAACTTTTAAAGAAAGAAGAGTGTGTTTTCATTGCAACGAGGCTGGTCACATTCTGATCAATTGTCCTTACAAGAACCAGGGTAAAATGAAGACTGTTCCTTTACAAACGAAAGTGGTGAAGATTCTGAAAAGAAAAGATGAGGGAAAGTCGTCTTCTAGCTTGGAGAAAAATTTGCCTGCTCGATCTTTTGTTAAATCCTCTGGATTTAAACAACATGATAAATTGAATCCTAAATATTTTGTATGCAAAGAGAAACTTGAGATTCCTAATGTTGGAATTTCAAAAGATTTTCAGCAGGATGTTAAATTGTCTAGACCTCAAAGGAGAAGAAGAAACAGAAAATTGAAGAAAATTTTGGAAACATCCGAATCTAACAATAATATATCAAATAATGTTTTTCAAAATAATAAAAATGGATCTTCTTTGAAAAAGTCTGATTGTCAAACTTCTGTTCCAAAAGTGAATGATAAGATTGATTGTAAATTACAAGAAGTTGTTTATTTTGATCAAACTGGACGACCCAAGACCACGATGGCTTGGGTTCCTATTTCTAACTGATTCTCGTTGTTTATGTAGGGACAACCAAGGAGGACTATCAACCATACATGGTATGTGGATAGTGGTTGCTCTCGACATATGACAGGGAATGTTAGATTGCTTGAGGATGTTAAACAAATTGATGGAGGTTATATCGCTTTTACGGGTAATAAAGGTGGGTACATAACTGGACAGGGAACGTTAAAGAATGACAAAGTCAAATTTGAGAAGGTGAATTATGTTGAGCAGCTGGAACACAATCTTTTAAGTGTATCACAAGTTTGTGACAAGAAGCTTTCGTTCCAATTCAACGATGCTGAATGTTATATTTTGAAACCGGGCTTCGTGATTCCTGATTAATGGATTCTTATGAAGGCTCTGAGGAGAAATGACACATATGTCCTTGATATGAGTGTCGCCACTACAATGGATTCAATTCCTACTTGTTTACTCTCCAAGGCATCAGAATCTGATTCAATATTTTGGCACAGGAAGCTAGCTCACATTAACTATAGGAAGATGAACTACAATGTTAGGAATGATCTGGTTCTTGGTATTCCGAAGATGAAATTCTCAGTTCATGATGATTGTATTCCTTGCAAGAAGGGGAAGCAAATAAAGGAAATCACACAAATCTAAATCGACGAATTCTATCGTAACTCCTTTGGAGTTGCTGCAAATGGACTTGTTCGGTCCTATCAGTATCAGGAGCATTGGTGGAAAATCGTACTGCTTGGTAGTAACTAATGATTACTCCAAATTTTCATGGGTTAAGTTTCTTTCCTCTAAAGCTGAAACCACTGAGTTGGTACAATACTTAATCTTGGGTTTGGAGACTTTATTCAATCTGAAAGTCAGAAGAATCAGGAGTGACAATGGCAGCGAATTTAAGAATAGCAAAATGGGCTTATTCTGTCTACAAAAAGGAATTCATCATGAATTCAGTGCGCCATATGTTCCTCAACAAAACGGTGTCGCTGAACGAAAGAACAGGACTTTGGTCGAAACGGCTCGCACGATGCTTGCAGATTCTAAGCTTCTAGTCACCTTTTGGGCTGAAGCTGTGAATACTGCATGTCACGTTTTGAACAGGGTCTTGACCGTCAAGCGACATAAAAAGACTTGCTATGAATTTCTGAATAATCGAAAGCCGAATCTGGATTATTTACTACCTTTTGGTAATCCTTGCACCCTACTGAAAGTTCGAGATGTCCCAACAAAATTCAGTGCGAAGGCTATTGAAGGGATTTTTCTGGGGTATGTGGCTAATTCTACAACCAAGAGGGTTTATAACAAAGAGACGCGCCAAGTTGAAGAATGGTTCCATATTGACTGTTCAAATCGGTCTTTACCACAAATGGTGATTGGTTCGGATTGGGAATTTGATTATGAAAACTTATTCAAGTCTTTTCATTTACCTTCTGATATTTCTGCTGAAGATGCTGCTGTTCTTTATGATTCTTGCCAGGATGCACAGCACAATGATTTCTACCAAATGCAGTTCCAAATTCATCGATTCCATCTACTTCTGCTCCCGATCCTAATGTTGCTTCTTGTTCAGGTCCACAAGATTCAGAGAGTGAGGAGGATAATGCTATTTTTCAAGATTCTTCTGCTGATCCGTTGTTGGGTGATGATCCATTACCTTCGACACAGGCTTAGGGGGAGATTCCTACAAATTTAGACTCAGAAATTCCTATTAATCAAGATTATTCTTATCAATCTGAATCTACACAAGTTGAAGTGTTGTCGGTTCCTGAGGTTGCATCCGTCAAGGAACTCAAAAATCATCTAGTAACAAATATACTTGGAAATTTACATGATGGAGTGAAAACACGTTCTCTTGTTGACAATACTTGTTTGTATACCTGTATTAAAGATTCTGGTGTTCTTGATGATTGCTCACATTCATGCTTTATTTCGCAGGTTGAACCCAAGAATGTTGAAATGGCTTTAAATGACAACAATTGGATAGAAGCTATGTAGGAAGAACTTGCTCAATTTGATAAACTTAAGGTTTGGAATCTTGTTGATCTTCCGAAGGGTGCGTATCAGATAGGAACAAAATGGGTGTTTAAATGTAAGAAAGACGATCGAGGTGTCGTGGTACACACCAAGGCAAGATTAGTTGTCCAGGGCTTCAATCAACAAGAAGAAATTGATTACACCGAGGTTTATGCGCCTGTTGCAAGGCTCGAAGCTATAAGGTTGTTTCTAGCTTTTGCTTCTTTTAAAGGTTTTAAGGTGTTTCAATTAGACGTAAAAAGTGCGTTTTTATATGGAAAGGTCAAGGAGGAAGTCTATGTATGTCAGCCGCCGGGGTTTGAAGATCCACTGAATCCGAATATGGTTTTCAAGCTTGATAAGGCCCTCTATGGTCTTCATCAGGCTCCTCGTGCGTGGTATGAAACTTTATCCACACATCTTTTGGCAAATGACTTTGTTCGTGGAAAGATAGACTCGAACTTATTCATAAAGAAATCTGGGGGAGATTACCTACTGGTGCAGATTTATGTGGACGATATTATTTTTGGCTCAACAAACGAAGGGTTATGCAAAGATTTTTAGGGTGTTATGAAGTCGAAATTTGAAATGTCAGCTATGGAAGAGTTATTGTTTTTCTTAGGTTTGCAAGTAAATCAAAAGGAAGATGGTTTCTTTATTCATCAGTCCAAGTATGTCAAAGACATCTTGAGCCGGTTCAAGATGGAGGACTGTACCCCATATGATACTCCAATTCCGGTCAATCATAAGTTGAATTCTGACCCGGATGGAAAATATGTGGATTGTCGACTTTACAGAGCTATGATTGGATCCCTCATGTACTTAACCGCTTCAAGGCCGGATATAATGTTCGCCGTGAGCAACTGTTCCAGATTCCAGGCAAAGCCAAAAGTGTCACACCCCGCCAAGGCGGAAACGCGAGGCGTAACGTTCATGGTTTCCAAAGCATATAATTATTGCAAACGCATACATACAACTGGATACATAAATTAAGTTTAAGGTTTAACAGCCCAAAATAGTAGTTGAAGTTACAAAATATTAAGATTTTGCAAATATGACCCAAACATTATGGGTTATACAAGAAAAATCTTCAAAAGTAGTATCCACCATGTATGCATGAACCCTACGTAGTATTACCCTTGTTGCCGCGATTAATTTCCTGAAAAACATACTTGAAAATGTCAACACTAGGTTGGTGAGTTCACAGGTTTTATATATGAATACAATGAGCAAACCAATTGCATGAAAATGATTTTACGTATATGATAAACAAAACAAGTAATGTTTGACCCATTTGTAAACTAGCTAGGAATACAAATAATATGTACATACATGAGGCATAACCAAACCAAGACCAAGTGTTTTGCCCCTCACTCGTACCTCACGAGCAATATTAGAACACTATGCAGTCATTTAGCCAGAGGGACCCATGGTTAGCGCGACTAACCATGACCGGGGGTGTCAGACCCAATAGTTATAAGTATGTTCTTCCCCCAAATTATACAAACAGTAAAAAAAGGGGCCGTGAAACTCACCTTGAGTTTGTGTATGCTTTCAATGATAATTGTTCTAGTCAAACTTGACTATTCGTACCCTAATTACAAAAAGGGTAATTCGTGTTATGACCGCATGTCTCATATGCAAATTGTTCACCGACTTAGCAAATCTGATTGCTTTTGTTTAAATATCTTTTTAGTTTTTCAACACTTGTTTCGTTATAAAATAGTTCTAAGTTACTGCCCAATGGGCCTGAAACAGGTATCGAAACTACTTAGTTTCGATTGAACAGAACAGATGTCGAAACTTCCTAGTTTCGATTGAGCAAACTGGGTATCGAAACTTCCTAGTTTCAATTGGGCAAGAAAGGTATCGAAACTACCTTGTTTCGATTGAGCATCAGGTGTCGAAACTTCCTTGTTTCGATTGAGTAAACAGGTATCGAAACTACCTAGTTTCGATTGAGTAAACAGGTATCGAAACTATAGTTTCGATTACTGAAATTTTGATTGACAGAATCAGTCCTGCATATTTTTATGTTTTAAACTTGAATTCGACACCATTTTCTTGTTATTTTGCTTGTGTTCGTCAACTTGTACGTTTAGCTACGGTTTAAAGAAAATGGTGTAGATAGTATTGAGTTTTTACCTCTAGACAGAGATGACGATTTTGAGAGAAACAGAGAAGATAGTCTTGAATTCTCTTGGTTAGAAATCCTTGAAAGCTCCTTATAATACCGAAATATGGTGGATTTTGCCTTAAAACTTGACTTCGACTTGAAGAAAATTGGGGAGATTGCCATAAGAAAGTGAGAATGATGAAAGGGGGTTCGTGAGAATGGTGATTGAGGTGGTATGGTTTATATCTGAGTTTTGAAGTCATGAGGTATGGGTTTAAAGATAAAGAATTTGAATGAGAGGAAAACGGTAGTGTGAATGGGGGGGTCTTCTCTGGCTTCGGCCGAGAAAGTCAAGGGGGTGGGTTGGGTTAATTAATCAAATAATTAGATTTAAGTGTAATTTATTTAATTCATTAAGTGTATTAATATTAATTAGAGTTTCAAATGGTAATTTAATTTGGTTTATGTTTTCCTCGGTATTATAAATTTATTAAGTTTATGGCTCGTTAACGAAATATATTGAAATCTTGGATTGTATAATTCGTTGAGGTAATTATTTGTAGGTATAGATACCTAAAGTTGATGCTACCAGGTAATATCTTCGAAAGAGTTCGTTAGTTTACTTTTACGTATTTTATATATATTTTAGTCTAAAAATAAATTATTGTCCAACGTAAAGTTCATGTAATATATATGTCTAGATATTTTTCTTGGTTATTTAATTTAATCACTAACGTTCGTATTTAGTCGGGTTATACGGGTATGTGAACCGGTAACTCCTAGAATTACCAAAATGTAAAATGAGACGATGTACGGTTTTTGTTAGACCTTAATGTCCTTGTTTGTGAAATTAAGTAGATCACGAAAACAATTATAATATAAACTCGTTTATAACATGTACGGATATTGACCTGAAATGTCGAGTGTCACAAAAATAATCTCACTTAATAGATGTGAAAAGAATCTTTCGTTATTTGAAAGGAAAACAAAGATTGGGGCTATGGTATCCTCATTGTTCTAACTTTGATTTCAATGCTTATACTGATTCTGATTTTGGTGGTTGTTGTTTGGAAAGGAAATCTACAACAGGTGGTTGCCAGTTCTTAGGTAATCGACTTGTGTCATGGCAATGCAAAAAGCAAACCACAGTCTCCATTTCTACATGCGAAGCAGAATACATCGCTGCTGCAAGTTGTTGTTCACAGATCCTGTGGATACAACAACAATTGAGAGATTAAGGTTTGAATTTCATAGGAACCCCTATGCTTATTAATAATAATGCTACTATGTCCATAACTAATAATCATGTTAAACATAGTAAAACTAAGCACATCGAGATTCGATATCATTTTATTCGTGATTGTGCAGAGAAAAGGTTGATTGAGCTGGTCAAGGTACACACTGACGATAATTTTGCTGATTTGTTTACCAAGGCATTTGATCGTACCAGGTTTGAATTCCTAATTAAAATGATTGGTATGATCAATCCCGAATAAAAGCTTTTCAAAATCATAATTTCATGAAAATTTTGTTTTTTTTAATTTCTTTTATTGCTTTATTACATTTCTGCATTTACATTTCAGTCAAAAAGTTTTTAATTTATAAAAAGTCAAAACAAATTGAAAAATATAAAATTTGACATCATTTGAGGTTAGAGAAGAAATGATAGTACACCAGTGATTAGTTCATTTCACACGACCTTAGTAGACCTTTGATATATGATTGATTAAACTAAGTTGATTTGATCTAAATTTCAAAGTCTGCATAAATGAGAAATGATAGTGTTGTGAATGCTCTAATCTTGATAATTTGTTTTCAAATTTGTGTATGAGTTTTGAAACTTAAATTTTCAAAAGACTAGAGCGTTTTTAAACTAATAGTAGTGTGAAAATTAAATATAATATGATTACATCTGTGATTTGAATCCATTATATGCCTGGGTGTGTGTGTAAAAGATCATTATCAGATAAAGAATATATGGTTTTAAAGAATTTCATGTGACCAATATCGAATTATATCTTCAGCACAAATTTATTTCAGTTCACTTCACTGCCCATGCCCCGAAAAACATGCAAGGTGTTGTTGAACTAAGATATACTTTCAAAATCTGTTGAAACATATATTCGCCCTTGGATCAATTAGATACATCATCTAGTCTGACTCCATTGAATTTTATCCAGATAATAGTTGGATCCTCATACCTGAATCTGTTGATTCTCATTATTCAGCCAATTCATTATAATCTTCTGATTCTGAATCATCATGATTCTTATATCCTTTGGGATCTGCTTCTATACTTGTGCTAAAAGAGATAATTTCATCTTGAAAATTGATCTAATCTTAACATAAACTGTATATGTCTTGAAGATAATGCAATTTAAATTTATGTTTGGCATATATGTGTGGTACACGATGTTTTTCATCTAAATGGTATTAAATCACATGAATTTGGAGAATAAACGCTTATAGTTTCAAATCATATAATATTGACAAATTTAAGAATTCATGCTTTATATTTCAAATTCGGTATAAATAAAAGAGCATTTTATAACCTGATCTTATTTACTTTGAAATTTATCGCGTACCATTTCAAATATTATTCAAATTGAATGAGTTTCAAAATGAAAAAGATGCAAAGTGCACAAGAATAAGTTGGATGGTTTCATATTATAGGTTACCCTTTAATATTGCTAAAATGTGTGATGAATTAATTGGATACTGATATGATCTTCTTGCTCATGATGTTCATTCAAAAATATGTGATTTCAGTTTATTCAGATAAAAATCCAAAAATATGTGTTTCCGTTTGTACAGATAAAATCCAAAAATATGTGATTCCGTTTGTATAGATAAAACTCAAAAAGATTTTGATTTTTATTTTCCATGAAAATTCTAAACTTTTATTAAAATTGTTCGGGATTGGATCGGATACATGATGCTGACGGAAGTTCAAGACTTGACAGGTTGAAGTTGGTAAAATTTTGTTCAAGGCAAAAGTGAATAGATATTATGTTCGCCTGTGTACAGTGAAGCGAACTTAATATGTTCGCCCAAGAACAGTGAAGCGAACTTAATCTGTTTGCCTGTGGATGGTGAAACGAACTTAGCATGTTCGCCGAAGGCTTGTTAAGCGAACTTAACAAGTTCGCCTAAATAAGCGAACTTAATGTGTATAAGGCTCCTGGCCAAGCGAACTTATTCGGTCATCGTCTTCATTGTTCCAAGCGAACTAATCTGAATTTTCTTTGAAATTTTTAATCTGTGTTGTTAGGGTTGTTTGTTGATTCCATTAGATTCAAAATTGAATTGCGATCCTTTCCAAGGTAATTTGGTTGAATTTCATATGTTCAATCGTGAGTATTTTGATGTTTTCTACTCGGTTTACTTCGTGAGTTTGACAGAACGGTTTTTGACCTAATTTTGACTAGAAATATAAAATTGATCATTAGAATTGTTTACTGAGTGATAATCGATCGATGTACAATACTTGTTTCATGCGTTTCAATCGATTTGCCTGAATTTTGAAATTCTGTGTTTGGATTTGAATCGTCACAGGTTCAGGCGAACTTGTTCCAAGCGAACTTGTCCAGGCGAACTTAATAAGTTCGCCTCTTGCAACACTAAGCGAACTTATTAAGTTCGCCTAGGGGTCAGAGGGTATTTGGACTTGTGATTTTTGAGTGTTAGAATTTTTTTTTTTTTACATTTTTTTTAATTGTTTGTGGTTGTTATTTTTTACTAATGTGTTTGTTGTCCGAATGTTTTCAGATGGCTCGACGTGTCGAATATAAGCATAACCAGGTGGCATTGTTAGATCCTAACATGTCCGAGGCTGTCAATTTTCAAGGAATAATCAGATTTCTGAACCGTTCGTGTCTCCATACTGCTTTATCTGCTGATCCTTACATCAGTCTGGTATACATACAACAATTTTGGGATACAGTTCATCAGGATACGGACGTAGAACCTCATGTTCTTCGTGCAACTGTCAATAATACTGAAATTGCCATATCTGAAGAGACAATTCGTGCTGCTCTTGCTTTGGGTGGTAATGCTGAAGATCCATTGTCATAACCGGGCACTCTTATTATGGGTTGTTTTCAAAGAATGGGTTATCGTGGAAGACAGAATGATACACAAGCACGTAAAGGTGGCTTAGTCGGTGAATGGAGATACTTCATGCATGTGATTATTCAATGCATCTCTCCTCGTAAAGATGGAACCGATGGCTTAAAGATGGCTCTTCAAACTGCAATGGTGGCTTTAACGTTGAATAAGCGATTCAATTTTGCACTTTACTTCTATCGGGAGATGGTCATGCAGATTAATCCTGCTGAAGGTCAAGGATTTTTGATGTATCCTCGCTTTATTCAAATGTTTCTAAATCATCTTATTCCGGATCTTCCACAACATCCTATAAGATTAACTTTGACTCCGATGTCAAAGCGTATCTTTACTGATTGCACGAAGGTGAAACAGCAGATTGCCGCATTGATATCGGTTAATACTCCTTTGTTTGGTCACTTAATCAATCTTGATTATGTTGCACCACCTAATGACAACTGGTTTCATCCTGATGAAATTGCTCAAGTTCAAGGTTTAAATGTTCCAAAACAACAACAGCAACCACAACAACAACAACAAATTCCACAACAATCGATACAACAAAAAGTTCCAATTCAACAAGCTCAAGTTCCCGTACAACCACAAATTCCTATTCCTGAACAAGTTCCAATTCCACAAGCTGAGGTTGACATACCTATTCATGAACCTGTTCAAGAGGAGGTCGTTCATGCATATGAACAAGATCTAGGAATGAACATGGATGATTTCGTTGATGATGTTGTGAACTCGCCCATTCATGAAGCTGAAGGGAATGTGGTGACTGATGATGAATCAAGTTCAAGCTCAAGTGAGACGATATTACCTGTTACTGAAGGCACTGACTCTGATGAATCTAGGGATTTTTCCTCAGATCATTATGAGCGGTTAGCTGCTATTCCACTGGCTAATGCTGGAAAACGCATTAAATCTCAAGCCAGACAACCAAAAAGAAAGTCTGTTCGGGATCCTCCTTCCGGATCAGTACTTGGAAAAAGATCCTTGGTTGATGAAAGTACTGATTGTGATAGTGACTTCAATCCAGATCTAAAAACTCAAAAGTTAATGTCTGCTTCAATAGCTGCTGCTCATTCTTCGCAGGGAGTAGAGGATGCTAATTTTGTTGCTTCCTTGATTATTACTCCTCCAAGATCTAAAGATACATCTCCGGTTATAACTCCTGTTCCTCCAGTTATTACTCCTACTGCAAGTCCTTCAGTTCCACAATCGTCAGCTGGTCCGTCAAAGCCTTCTGATTCTGAAAGGATTACTTTCCTTGAATCTCAAGTGCTTACTCTACAAACACAGGTGAATACTCTTGTTTCTACTGATTCACAACAGCAGCTGGTGATTCAGACTCAAGCTCAACAGATAGCTAACATGAAAGCATTGGTGTCTAAACTCGTTCATCGTCTTGACGCTCAGGGGGAGTTGAAGATACACGATACATGTCACACAGAGTCTATTCAAAGACGTGATGATGAAGACAATGATCCTGCTGGAAATGTTGAGGGTGATTGTCAATACACTGACGCTAATCCTATATCAAGGGTTCAGGGGGAGTCGACATCACAATCACTTGAAGGAAACAAAGATACTTCTGGTGCTAATGAAGAAGAAATTCTATTATTAGAGTTCTTTGCAGATTCTGAAGAAGAAGAAGCTGAAAAGATTGCATGTCTTGATGACATTGATGACATTGATGATTTATTCAATGACATGGATGATGATGTGTTTGATAATGAAATAGAAGAAGGAGAGATAGTGGATATAGAGATAGAGAAAGATAAAGATAATGTTACTTATGAAGGTTGTGATGGTCTTAAAGTGCCGTATAACTTCATCCAAGATGATGTTATTCCTGAATTCACTTATGAAGGAGTAACATATTCTATGGACTCTGTTGAAGACGTCACACTGCCTGAAGATACTGCTGATTCAAAGATGGATACTGATGATGAGATTATTCAATCCAATAAAGATGCTGAAACTGAAACTACTCACACTGAGTCTCCGAAAGTTAATGAAGAACCTGTGATGTACAGAAATACAGGGATGACAAGAGAACAGTGGAGAGAAGTTGTAAACAGTTGGATGAAGGTGCTACCCAAGTCTCCAGCACAACCTGCTCAGAAAGAGAAATATGTGAATAAAGAGCGGTGTGTAGGAAGGATCATAAGTTGGTTCTATGATGGTGATACAAAATTATTTGCAATTAAAAGATCTGACGGTGTTCAGTACTTAAAGCCAAGGATCAAGTATTTCAATACCTTGCCAAGGTGTGAAATGAATGGTCTAGCTTCAAAACCTCTTATTAATAGATCGAAGAAAGGTTTGGCTGATGTGATAGCAAACTTGATCAAGAGAGAAGGTAGTTCAGGAAAGTATGAACGGCTGAAACCACAAAAAAGGAAAGAGAGTGAAGAACACAGATCAAAAGACTGGGAAGGTGACCTGGAAGTACAAGTATAAACCAGTTCGTGCTATAGACAAGATACCGTTGAAGAAGATTTCTCAAGACTTCCTTGGGAATATGAAATAGTGGTATGTTGATGTTAATACTAGTGAAGCAAGGATTGAAGATAAAGACAATAAGGTCATTGTATGTTTCTATGATGCAATGAATCTTATAAATTTCTCAAAGAAAGATCAGAGGACGTTGCGAAAGAATGAAATAATGTTCACTGATGAATGGAAAGAACAAGGATTACAGTACAAAAGAGTTTTGGAGATATGCAGAAGATATGGAGTGCATGCTGGCAGCAGACTACCGGATAACTGGAAAAGCTCATCATGAAGACTGAAGACTGAAGATCAAGCTATTGTCAAGGGGGAGTCTGTTAGGACATAATTTGTAATGACAAAAGCTTGTAATAGTTAGATCTTATGTCTTTATGTTTTTGTTATGTAAAAGTTACTAAGTGTTTATTCAAGTTTACCTAGAGTCGAACTTAATAAGTTCGCCTGGTCTAACAGAGGCGAACTTAATAAGTTCGCTTAAGTCTATCTGAGGCGAACTTGTTAAGTTCGCTTAGTCTGTTAGAGGCGAACTTAATAAGTTCGCTTATAGCAGGTCAGATGTGTATATAAGTGTTTTACAGAGTCAGTCGAATGAGATAACACAGAAAACAGAGAATTATTGAATTAGTCTGATTGAGTCTGTAAACTCTACTGTGATTTGGAATACAATTGTGAAGGTTATTTACGTGATTGTCTACATTGTCTTTTGTGTGTATAAACGTTGATTCGTTGGATTCCACACTCCGAGTTAAAGTCACGTCTTATCACGAGATCGATCCGTAGAAGCGCCATAGGGACCTACACATTGGGTTTCTAAAACTTTTTGGGTGTCCATGCACAATTCTCATCACAAATGGGGTTCTTCCTAAGTTTGGTGCCAAATCTGATGAAGGATATTTTGTGGGTTATTCCTCTCAATCAAAGGCCTATAGAGTATTCAATTCAAGAACAAGAATTGTGGAAGAATCAGCAAATGTGGAATGTAGAGAACACATAGTCTGTGAGCAGGGAAAAGGTCCAAACTGGCACTTTGACATAAACTCCTTCTCCCAAATATTTGGACCTATCACCTTCTCAAATATGGAGTCTACGTCTACACAAACACCTGCCTCCACTTCATCCACTGACTACAGACTGGATTTTCCCAAATCTTCTATCAGTCTGAGAAGACCATCAATTGACCCTCCATCAGTTGTGGAAGCAATTGAAGCAAGTGAAGCCGGCACAAGACTGTCTAATGTAACCAGCAACAGCCTGTCTGAAACTAAAAATCTAAATGAAGACTCTTCGGTAAATGTTGATGATGCTATTGCTGAAAATATTGATGTGGCTAATGATGTTGAAGACTCTTCCACCATGAATGAAGAGACCCCTGATCAAAATCAAAGCAATCTGGAGCAAGGGATACAGCTGGAGGTGGTACCAGCACAGAGGATCCATAAAGAACATCCTCATGAAAATATTATTGGCCAAGTCCACCAAGGAGTTCTCACAAGAAGCAAATCTCACGAAGCCAGTGTATGCTTGTTTTCATGTTTCCTATCTCAAGTGGAACCCAAGAAGATAGATGAAGCACTCAAACACAGCAGCTGGATTGAGGCAATGCAGGAAGAATTGCTACAATTCAAGAGGCAGGATGTCTGGAAACTTGTTGATCTTCCACCAGGTAAATATGTTATTGGCACACGATGGGTTTTCAGGAACAAGCAAGACGAGAGAGGCATTGTAGTCAAGAACAAAACCAGACTTGTAGCTCAAGGCTACACTCAGGAAGAAGGAATTGACTATGATGAAGTCTTTGCTCCTATTGCTAGGCTGGAGGCCATCAGAATCTTCCTGGCATATGTTGCATCCAAGAATTTCACTGTCTATCAAATGGACGTAAAAAGTGCCTTTCTGTATGGGAAGATTGGTGAGTAAGTATACGTCAAACAGCCTCCAGGCTTTATAGATCCTGCACATCCTACTCAAGTGTTCAAACTAGATAAAGCTCTTTATGGCCTACATCAGGCACCAAGAGCCTGGTATGAAACCTTGTCAGGATATCTACTAAGCAACAACTTCAGAAGAGGTGCCATTGACCAGACCTTGTTTATCAAAGATGAAGGGGGAGAAATCTTACTAGTTCAAATTTATGTTGATGATATCATCTTTGGATCAACAAGGAAACAGCTGTACAAAGACTTTGAGATTCTGAAGCACTCAAAGTTTGAAATGAGTTCAATAGGTGAACTAAATTTCTTCTTGGGTCTACAAGTCAAACAGGTCCCCAATGGAATCTTCATCAGCCAATCCAAATATGTAAAGAGCATTTTGGAAAGATTCAAAATGGCTGACTGCTCTGCTGCAAGAACCCCTATGCAAGTACATCATCAGCTGACTCCAGACAAAGATGGCCAAAACACTGATCAACATCGGTACCGTGCAATGATAGGGTCTCTCATGTATCTCACTGCCTCAAGGCCAGATATCATGTTTGTAGTATGTCTCTGTGCAAGATTTCAAGCAGCTCCAAAAGTTTCACATCTTCAAGCCGTCAAAAGAATCTTTAGATACCTAAATGGTGCCTCAAGACTTGGGCTATGGTACTCTAAAAATGACACGTTTAATCTGTATGCATACACTGACAGTGACTATAGGGGATGCAACTTGGACAAAAAGTCCACTTCAGGGGGATGTCAGTTTCTGGGAGGGAGACTGATTTCATGGCAGTGCAAGAAGCAAACATGTGTTTCAACTTCTACAGCTGAAGCAGAATACATTGCAGCTTCAAGTTGCTGTGCACAAGTCATCTGGATACAAAATCAAATGCTGGATTACGGGATGACTTTCATGGCAACTCCAATTCAGATTGATAACATGAGTGATATATCAATCACAAACAATCCGATGCAGCACTCCAAGACAAAGCACATTGACATCAGTTATCATTTCATAAGAGATCAAGCTGAGAAAAAGATGATTATTTTAACCAAAGTTTATACGAATGAGCAATATGCTGATTTGTTTACAAAACCTTTTCATGAAGCTAGGTTTAGATATTTAGTTAAATCGATTGGTATGATGAACTTTGATTAAAATCAATCTCTAAAATTCTATTTTAAAATGTGTTTTGTCTTATGTTGTAAATAAAAGTTATAAGTCTGCAGCATTTTTGTCCTTCAGCTGCTGATAGGTTTAATCTTCAGCAGCAAAAGATTTGCAACTGACTGCTTTAAGTTATCAGCAGGAACAGGTTTCCTGCGGATTTCTTTAAGACTGTCAGCAGCAACATCCTTGATGCGGATTATTAAATCCATCAGCAGCAGATGAGTTTATTGCTGATAGACTTAACCTTCCGCAGCAACTAAGTTTGCAGTGGACAGGCTTATTCATCCACAGCAACCAAGTTTGCTGCTGATGGGTAAATTTAAGTCCAAATTAACTTTTACCCGCTGTAAAAATTAACGTCTGTCTTTACCATGACTGCCTCGGTGTATTACAGCTGTAACAGTAAAAGGTGAATTAGGTTGTACTGTACAAGTCATTTTGCTTTTTCCCTCCTCTGCTGTTATAAGAACAAATCAAATTTCCTTACCACCTCTTCACCTTCAATTTCACCCTAAACCCACATCACTTTCTCTCAAGTCCCCACCACATTCAAAGCCTTCCATATTCTTAAACCTTCAAACCTTCCATCCAAATCAAACAACAATGGCAGACATCAATAACCCTGACGATAAGTTCTCCCCATACCGTAACCTTACAGCATACCTTATCAAGGGAAAGAAATCCGAAGGTTTCAATGATATGATAGACTTCTTATGTCGATCAAAGATCTATTTTGCCCTCACAACCAACCCTACCATATAATATCCCTCATATGGAGGATTTCTGGAGTACCGTCGTCTACTCTACCGAACAGGGGATTCCCCAAATTAAATCCAAGGTAGACGGCAAGGATATCACCATCTCGGAAGCCACACTCAGAAAACATCTTAAGCTTCAAGATGAGGGAGCAGCCATCTCATACTCAAAGGACGAGTACATGAGGACCTTTGTATCCATAGGGTACACTGAAAATCAGAATGAGTATACAATTGAGAAGGCACTGATGGGCCTTCCATGGAAGTATCTCTACCACACTCTTCTCCAATGCATATCTCAAAAGAGGAGTGGATGGCATCAGGTGAGCTCCGCACTTGCCTCCGCCTTCCATGGTATGGTCACTGACCTAGGCTTCAACTTTGCACACCTCATCTTTGAGGGTTTGAGATATAACCTTCAAGAGGGTGCAAAGCAATAATTTTTTATCTACCCAAGATTCTTGCAGGAGATTTTCAATCAAGAACTAAAAGAACTTTCAAAACCTGCAAGAATCTACATCATGTTGGGACATAAAAATAATATTTTTCTAAGCATGAGAACTATTTCTAAAAAGTTCTCAGGGGTCAATGTTCCATTGTTATCTACAATGTTGAACATACAAAGTACCCCGGGTGACAGTTCAGCAATCCCAGCTGATACTGATCCCAAACCCTCCACCTCACATCCTGAATAATAGTCTGCTTCCACCATTCGAACCCCTATGCATACTACTAAGGATGCACAGGTACAAAAATTACTTACACCTGTTTTGGATGTTATCGTTCAACCGGAACACAGGGCCCCGGTTGCAACGATATATACCAGGAAAAGGGGCAAGAGAACTCCTTCTTCTCTTGCCTCCAAGGCCCAAACCCAACCTCTAAGCCCTCATTTAGAATCCCAACATTCTGATGAGAATATCAAAATGGATAGACACAATACTAGAGAGACTTCTTTGGAAGCCTCTCTATTAGGATCAGGATCACATCCCAGATCCATAGAGCAACCCCCTGAGCCACTCCTCTCTCTTATGAACTTAAGTGTTGAGGAACCTGATCAAGATGATGTACCTTCTCCAACTACCACTATCTCGGCAGTACTGATTGATCTTGCTTCCAACACACCCAACCCAAGTTCTTCTACCCTGAAGGTACACTCTAGGAGTTATGACAAAGTGGATGTGGAAGAGGCTGTCACTACTGCTGGTCCATTAAATGACCAGGAGGACAGTGACAACATCGCTAAGACCTCAACCACGGAAACTCACAATGAGGATGCTTCCTTGGAAACTCCCCTCACTGAGAGGAATCCCAGGCGCCAAGAAACCATGGGTGATGGGGATGCAGAGGCTAGGCCTAAAGCCCCATCTGGATCCAAGGATTCCACAAATATGGATGAGGACAGACTGAAACTTCATAACTTGGAATTGACGGCCAGGGTGGCTATGCTAGAGGCTGAAGTGTCCAAACTAAGACACCAAGTCTCTATGCATGAAGCCCATCAATGCCCAACTATGCCTACTCCCTCTCTTGTATCAGTGGGCACCCAAACTGATGCTTATTTATCCACTGATGCAACCAAAAAGGGGGAGATGGTCCCAATGGAGGAAGACTCAGACAGTCTTGACGACTGGATTCAAGAGCAGGCTGTATTTCAATGCACACTATTCAAGCCAGCTTTTGTACAGGTTCATGACTTGCCAGCTTCAGATGACGAAGAAGAAGAGACATCTGAAGACTGGAAGTTAGTCGTCAGGGATGTTGATGAGATGTTGACTGATGCTAAAGACATAGAACAAACATATACATCTTTCAACATCATCCCTGAAGCAGCAGCCATCATAAGTCAATCCACTGCCCCCCAATTTTCACTGACTTCAACATAGCTAGAGTTTGACACAATACTAGCTTGGGGGTATGATGGAAAGTCTGAGAGGTTCTGGATTGGTTGGGAGTTTGGGGGAGTAGAAGAGCTAAACTGGGACTTTCTCAACAGCATCCAAGTCCTTCACCTATACCATCTACAATGCATTAACAAATCTACGGACCTCTCAGCAGAACTTGCTATTGGCAGGTTCTATGACTTGATGGAGGATAATCTACCCAACTTTGAAAGACAAATACAAGCAGCAAAAAGGGTAGCCTATCCTGAATCTTCAGCAGCAGCAGAAAGAAGACTGACTCCTAGAAGACTTGAAATAATAAGGAGCAGTCTTCTCACTGAAGAAGAAGTTCTGTGCTGGAGAAGATTCCTGTACAATAGAATAGTCAGGGATGTCGAAGTGCAAGGATGGATAAGCACTGACTCCCATGACTTCACCTTCTTCCTGAGCAATGGATCTTCTCTATCAATCAACATCAAAGAGATCTTGCTCCTACCTTCAGCCTTCCTGCACAAGGTCTTTGAGCTCAGATCACTCATCTTCAATGTCAACTCCTTAGAAAGTCAAGAAATGATCAAGATCATCAAGGCTTCTCTTTATAAGGAGGAATCTGGATCTGACTCAGACCTATCTTTTCTCTCTTCTCCAACAGTCAGACTGAACACAGAAGAAGAATCAAAAAGAAGAGAAGAGGAAAATATGAAAGAGTCATGGAAAGATGTGACATGTATGGAATGGGAAGAAGATGAAGTAAGTTCCCCTCCCTTATCCATTCCCCAAATTGCCAATGAAGCTGAGGCTGAGATTCCAACAGCAGCACAATCATCTGCTGTTGTGATCAGTGAAGCCGAAGCAGAGGCATCCAACAAAGATAAGGGAAAGGGAATTATGACCAAAGAAGATGAGGAGAGGTTGCTCAGAGAGAAGAGAGAGAAGGAAGAAAGAAGAAGAAGAAGAAGAGAAGAAGAGGAGATGGCTGAAACAAAGAAAGCTTAAGATAGACTCACAGCCATTCTCCTCAGAGAACAACTGTAGAACCAAAGACTGATTGCTACCAAATTATTCTAAGTACAAATGCTGCTGATAGGCTTATCAGCAGCATTCAACACTTGTTGCTGCTGATAGGCATATCAGCAGCATTCTGTACAAGTTGCTGCTGATAGGCTTATCAGCAGCGGTCATCCATGTTTGCTGCTGATAGGCTTACCAGCAGCAACCTTCACTCTTTGCAGCTGATAGCCTTATTCACTGAAGACCAAACGTTGCAGCTGACTATCCAGGCCAAGCGTCTCTGACACCTTTCTGCAAAAGCATCTGACAGACTCAAAGCAGAAGGAACCGCTATGGTCAACCAATGACGGACAATAATACACTTCTCCAAGCATGCAAACAATCATGAATAAAGAAAACGTTTCAGTAAAGTTAACTAGATTAGCCTTTACGTGTAATGTAAATTAATAAACAAGATCAACGGCTTGTGTTCGATCTGATCCTTAGAATCAAGGGTCTGTCTTGATTCTAAGTTACTATAAATACTGAGTTGCCACTTCATTGTAAGTGTGACTTGAGTGTGTCTTGATAGTGCTAGTAGTGCTTGTCATACTTATTCATTGAGTTTCTCACTTGTAATCTTTGCATTCACAAAAGCTTAATACAACAGTGTTTATCAGTATTCTTTGTGTTTACTTGATTATAAATTGTGTAGTTGATTTTGTTTCCGCCAACCTCAACTAAGAACAGAACCATCTTGTATTCTCACGATCCTACAAGTGGTATCAGAGCTTTGGCTCAGATTAAACAAACTAACATTTGTTTAATCATCTCTGGTTCTATTCTAAACTCTCTCTTTGAACAAGTCACCCTAAATCAAAACAAAAATGGCACAAAGCAACAAGCCTAAAGACATCCTGAAGCAGCAATACAACAACTTTGTCTGCAATGAAGGTGAGTCACTAACCAGTGTGTATAACAGGTACACTTACTTGGTAGGAGAGCTGCAGTGCTCTAAGGTGAAATTGGAGAATGAGGACATTCTCAAAAGGTTCATCAGATCTCTTCCTAGTTGCTGGACACTTTACACAGTGTCAATAAGAAGAACTGAGAATCTGAAGACTTTGCAGATGACCGGGCTCTTTTGTATACTAAAAGCCTATGAATTAGAAATAATTCAAGACAAAGAAAGAAGCTCAAGCCATCAATCAGCCTCTTCCTCCACCTCTCCCGTGCTTCACTCTGACCACTCTGGTCCTAGTTCAAGCGACTACTATCCTCCAGCACAAACTGCAGCCTGTGCAAATGTTGGAACTAATGACTTTGACTGGAGCTTCCAGCCTGAGGATCTTTCTACCAACAATCAAGCTCTCATGGCAGACACATCAGAGGTATCCTCTCTAACTTCAGACACATCAGAGGTACCACCAAAGGTATATGAAAATCTATGTACTCAAGAGTGCATTGATAAGGTCCTTGGATATAGGAAACATAACCAGAAGCTCATAGATCAAAATGAAGAATTTCACCAAATGAAATCTGAATTTAAAAAGGTTGAAAATAGTTACAAGGAAAAGAATGATTGTTTAAAGAAAGAAATTTCATCATTAAAACATGAACAAACAAACCTTGAAACTCAAATTGATGATATTCTGGTTAAGTTGAAAGCTGCAAGGGCTGAATTGGCAGACCAAAAGGTCCATGTGGAAAAATATGAATTTGCATCCAAAAAGCTGCAAAGACTTTTGGATATTCAAATCCATGAAAATGTAAAAACTGGGCTGGGATGTCATACTGACCAATATAAAACCGTCGTACCTCCTGCTGATTACGTTGCCATCCATGAACCAAGCTTCAATCTAGCAAATCTTGACATGGCCAACCGAAATCTTGACCCTACTGTCAAAGAAATCCCTGTGCAAGAATGCACTACTTCATCAGAGACTGAGTCAACTTGCTCAGACTCCACTGCAACAAGTAATGCCTCATATCCTCCTACCCCTCAAGTGATAGTCACTAAAGATGAAGTCCCCATTATCCCTTCAATACCAGTTCCTAAACCCTTCAAACAAATCAGAATTAGCTATCCTCCAGAAGGAAGAAAGCTAACTATTGAAAAGGGACAGTCTTCCACCTCCACCAACTCAAAGCCTTCCTCCAATTCAGTCCAGCCAAGGAAGGTGTTTGACACATATCATGCGTCTAAAAAAGGGGTCCATATGTTCAAAAACCATTGGTAGAAGCTACTTTTGAGCACAACAAATCTCACCCTTGGAATTTCAAAGACCTTTTCAAAAGAAAGGATTATGTGTATCTTTCAAAGGATAATCTGGCAAAATCATGTTTTGTCTGTGGAAAATATAACCACACTGCCAGCACCTGCTTCTACTACCTACAGCAACAAAGAAACCTCAAGCAACATGCTTTTGAGAAGACAAGGAAGAACAAACAGGTAAGAAGCTTTGAAGCTAAGACAACTCAATTCAGAAAATCTCTGTCTCCACCAAGGGAGCAGTTGTCAAAACCTCAAAAATCCTGCATCATCTGTGGAGAATCAGACCACTTTGCTGCAAACTGTAAGTTCAACCCTTTCAACCAAATTCTTCATCAAGCCCATCAAGGACAAAGGGTAAAGAAGAATCAGCATACATCAGCTGTTAGTCCAGCTAAGCCCAAGAAAACAAAGCAGAAGCCTTCAGCAGCCACCAAATCTGCTGCTGCTTAAACAAAGCAGTCAGCAGCAAAAACTAAATCTGTTGCTGCTCCAAATAAGCCCTCAGCAGCAAAAGCAAAATCTGCTGCTGAAAGGCCAAGGCCTTCAGCAGCAACCAAGTCTGCTGCTGATAAGCTAAAATCCTCCGCTACTGGCAGTATGAGAAAAACTAGAAAAACACCAATAATGCAATGGAAAGCCAAATTATCAGATACAACGTCTGTTGCTGAAAAGACAAAGAAAGATGGAAAACCACCATCTCAACAATGGAAGGTAAAGAAAACACCAAGCATCATCATCGGTTAAGCTGAATGCATCTATCTTCTATTGTAAATATGTCTGTCTAATGTTGTAAATAAAGGGCATAGTCAGCAGCACCTTTTTCACTACTGACAGTTTTACTCTTCAGCAGCAAAGTCCTTGCCACTGATCACCTTAAGTTATCAGCAGGAACAAGTTTCCTGCGGATAGCTTTAAGGCAGTCAGCAGCAACCGTTTTGCTGCGGAATGAATACAACAGTCAGCAGCTTCCAAATCTGCTGCTGAAAGACTTAACTATCAGCAGCAACCAAGTTTGCTGCTGATGGGTGAACTTAAGTCTAAATTAACATTTACCTGCTGTAAAAGTAAATATCGTCAGTCTTCACCATGACTGCTCGAGTGTTTTACAGCTGTAACAATGAAAAGTGAAACAGGTTGTACTGTACAAGTAGAGTTGCTTTTTCCCCGTCTGCCGTTATATCTCCAACTCAAATCATCCCTCTACCTCTTCACATTCTATTTCAAACCTATCTCCCATCACTTTTTCTCCCGTCCCCACAGCATTCAAAGCCCTCCACAATTAACCACCATTCAAACACCTTTCTCTCTTCCCTCCGAATCCATAAAAATGGCAGGCGCAGACATAAACAACCCCAACGATAAGTTCTCCCCATATCACAACCTAACTGCATACCTAATCAAGGGCAAGAAATCCGAAGGTTTCGACGGTATGATCGACTTCCTCTGTCGGTCCAAAATTTACCATGCCCTAACCGTCAACCCAACCATATATACTTCACACATGGAAGATTTTTGGAGCTCAGCCGTGTATTCCACTGAACAGGGCACTCCTCAAATCAGAGGCACAGTTGACGGTAAGGAAATGATCATCACTGAAGCAAAACTCCGCCAACACCTCAAGCTTCAGGATGAAGGGGACGCCCTCTCTTACCCAAGAGACGTATACATGAGGACCTTTGTATCCATAGGGTACACTGGGAATCAAACAGAGTATACGATAGAGAAGGCACTCATGGGTCCCAAATGGAAGTATCTTTGCCACACTCTTCTCCAATGCATATCTCAAAAGAGGAGTGGCTGGAACCAACTCAGCTCCGGACTTGCGTCGGCAGTTCACGGTATGATAACAGGAACATGTTTCAATTTTTCCCACCTCATTCTTGAAGGTTTGAGATACAACCTTCAAGAAGGGGTGAAATCTCAGTTCTTCATGTACCCAAGATTCTTGCAGGAAGTGTTCAATTTTGAGCACCAAGATCTTTCAAAAACTGTAAGAATCTACTCAATACTGGGACATAAGAACAACATTTTTCAAAGCATGAGAACAGTTTCATCAAAGTTCTCAGGGGCCGATGTTCCATTGTTATCTACAATGTTGAACACACATAGTGCCCAGGGTGACAGTTCAGCAAACCTAGCTGATACTGATCCCACACCCTCCACCTCACTGCCACAAACTCAACCTACTGTTCCCCTTGATCGAACCCCTGTGCATTCTACTGAGGATGCACAGGCACATACATTACTCACCCCCAGTTTGATTGCTCAACCGGAACACAGGGCCCCGGTTGCAGCCAAGTATACAAGGAAGAGGGGCAAGAGAACTCCTTCTTCTCTTGCCTCCAAGACCCAAACCCAAGCCAACATCCCTCACTCAGAATCACAACATTCTAGTGAGAATATCATAAGGGAAAGCCACATTGCTAGGGAGACTCCTTTGGAAGTCTCTCTATTAGGATTAGGATCACTTCCCGGATCCATAGAACAGCCCTTCGAGCCATTCCTCTCTTCACTGAACTTAAGTGTAGAGGAACCTGACCAAAGTGATGTACCTTCTCCAACTACCACTATCAAGGAGGTACTGATTGGTCTTGCTTCCGAAACACCCAACCCAAGTTCCTCACCCTTGAAGGTCCACTCTGGGAGTATTGAAAGAGTGGATGTGGACGAGGCTGTCACTACTGCTGGTCCATCAACTGACCAGGAGGACAGTGACAACATCTTTAAGACCTCAACCATGGCAACTCACGGTGAGGGTGTTTCCTTGGAAACTCCCTTCACTGAGAGGAATCGCAGGCGCCAAGAAACCGCGGGTGATGGGGATGCTGAGGCTAGGCCTACGGCCTCATCTGGGTCCAAGGATTCCACAACTGTGGATGAGGACAGACTGAAACTTCATAACATGGAATTGACGGCCAGGGTGGCTATGCTAGAGGCTGAAATGTCCAAACTAAGACACCAAGTCGCTATGCATGAAGCCCATAAATGCCCAACTCTAGCCTCTCCCTCTCTTGTATCAGTAGGCACCCAAACTGATGCTTACCTGTCTGCTGATGCAACCAAAAAGGGGGAGATGGTTTCTATGGAAGATGATACAGACAGTCTTGACGACTGGATTCAAGAGCAGTTTGTACTTCAAAGCTCACAATACAAGCCAGCTTTTGTCCAAGTTCATGACCTGCCAGCCCCAGATAACGAAGACGAAGAAATATCTGAAGACTGGCAGTTGGTCGTCAGGGCTGTCGATGAAATGATGAATGATGCTGAAGACACAGAACAAACAAATGCATCATTCAGCATCCTTCCACAAGCAGCAGCCATCATAGGTCAATCCACTACCCCCCAAATCTTCAAATCTTCAAATAAGCTAGAGTTTGACTCTATTCTAGCATGGGGGTATGATGGATTAGCTGAGAGGTTTTGGATTGGATGGGAGTTCAGCGGAGTAGAAGAGCTGAACTGGAACTCTCTCAATGCCCTCCAAGTCCTAGAACTGCATCTAACTGACTGCATCAACACTTCAGCAGATCTCTCAGCTGAACTTGCCATTGGCAGGTTCCATGACCTGATGGAGGATAATCTACCCAGGTTCCAAAGATTCCTACAAGCAGCACATCGGGTAGCTTATCCTGAATCCTCGGCGGCCGCAGAAAGAAGACTGACTCCTAGCAATCTTGAAATAACAAGGAGCAGTCTTCTCACTGAAGAAGAAGTTCTGGGCCTTCGAAGGTTCCTGTATGCCTTCCTGGTCAAGGACTTGGATGTGCTAGGTTGGGTGAGCACTAAGTCTCTTGACCACACTTTTCTGCTCAGCAACGGCTCCTCTCTCATCATCAACACCAGAAACATCCTTCATATGCCCTCAGACTTTCTCCTCAAGATCTATCAACTCAGAACAAACATCTGCAATGTCAACTCACTTGAAAGCCAGGCAATGATAGATACTGTCAGAGCCAAACTTGAACAAGTAGGAAGAATTACTGAGGCAGTATATGTGTCAAACTCTGACACTGACACTGACTCAGCTTCCCCTCGAGTTAACATCTGCACTGCAGCTTATGAGTCAAGATCAACTATCAAAGAAAAACTGAGAGAAATAGAAGGTCCTGAGTATCAACTTGATGAAGACGATGACCTTCCCTTATCCACATCTCAAATTGCCAATGAAGCCGAGGCAGAGATCCCAACAGCACAACAATCAGCTGTTTATGTGATCAGTGAAGCCAGAGCAGAGGCATCCAATGTTAATAAAGGGAAGGGCATCATGACAAAAGAGGATGAAGAGAGGTTGCAAAAGGAAAAGAAAGATAAAGAAGAGAGAAGAAGGAAAAGAGAAGAAGAAGAGTTGGCTGAAGAGATGGCTTAAAAACAAAAGCATGAAGATAGAAAGGCAGCCATACTTCTCAGACAACAAACAATCCAGCTGTATGCCAAACAGCTGGATGAAATGAAGGTAAAAGTCCTTGCAGGGTCTCAAGTTGAGGAAGATGAACAACTTGCTAGACAGCTGCAGGAACAGTTTGCAAAAGAAGAAGAAGAAGAAGCTAAAGAGAAAAGGAAGGAAGATGCTAAGTTTAGAATCACTGATTCTAAATTAGCAAAAGAATTAAGGGAGGAGTGGACTGAAGCTCTGATCTCTCAAGGTGAGGATGAAGACTACCTTGAAAAACTTTCAAACAAAGAGATCTACAGAGCCTTCATGGGTCAGCAAGGTCAGTTGGCAAAGAAGAAAAAGGCTGAAGAAGAAGAAAAAGCCAAACAACAGTCCAAAAAGACCATTGCCTTCAATAAAAGGACCCATGAAGAAAGGAAGGTCATGATTGACTTCCTTAAGGCCAGAGGAGATAGTGGAAAGAGGTTAGGTCCTATGAATTTCATGAACCTGCAAGCCCTCTACTTTAAAGTTAAAAAGGATGAGGAAGAAAGACTAAGGAAGAAGGGCTCCAAGAAAAGGGTATTATCAAAGAAGATGAAGAACCAAAGACAAAGAAACCCAAGCCTTCTCCCTCACCTACCTCTTCCTCAGTCCATCATCCTTCCACTCTCCTCCCCAAACCTTCCACTCCTCCACCCAAAAAGTCCAAGTCATCCCACCCAGCTCCCACTCATCAACAGCCTCCCTTGAAGATACCCAAACCCACTCCTAAACCAGAAGACTCAAGAAATATAGTTAACTGGTTCCACAATTCACAAGATCAAGTGTTTGAGATCTTCAGGGGGAGAACTGAGAAAAGAAGATCCACTTACAGGTCTGTTGATGAGGTTCTGCAACTACCTGATTCTGATCTTCAAAGAATTTTAGAGCTGGGTGAAGCTAATGAGCCTGCAAATGAGAGTGGGAAACGTCTTGTGCTAGCAATCAAACACTACTTCAACCCTAGCAAAGATGTGATCATAAACATCAAACCACTCAAGTCCCACTCTCCATTCGTATCTTGGACCTACAATGCTGATTTGGATGAGTTCACACTGACTGATGTAAAGAAGCAGCAGATGAGATGTTCAAGCAAAGCAATCTACAAAATGCAACACAAAGACATCAAGACTCTGTCTGAACTTCCACTGAACAATCCCAGCAAGGATCCAAGAGGCTATGAGGTTGAAAGGATAGTCAGCCACATGCAAAAGCTTCAGCAGCAAAGTGATTAGAAGAATTTTTGGTTGCATCAGTCTAGGGGGAGTTTGTAAAACCAAAGACTGATTGCTACCAAATTATTCTAAGTACAAATGCTGCTGATAAGCTTATCAGCAGCATTCAACACTTGTTGCTGCTGATAGGCTTATCAGCAGCATTCAACACTTGTTGCTGCTGATAGGCTTATCAGCAGCATTCTGTACAAGTTGCTGCTGATAGGCTTATCAGCAGCGGTCATCCATGTTTGCTGCTGATAGGCTTACCAGCAGCAACCTTCACTCTTTGCAGCTGATAGCCTTATTCACTGAAGACCAAACGTTGCAGCTGACTATCCAGGCCAAGCGTCTCTGACACCTTTCTGCAAAAGCATCTGACAGACTCAAAGCAGAAGGAACCGCTATGGTCAACCAATGACGGACAATAATACACTTCTCCAAGCATGCAAACAATCATGAATAAAGAAAACGTTTCAGTAAAGTTAACTAGATTAGCCTTTACGTGTAATGTAAATTAATAAACAAGATCAACGGCTTGTGTTCGATCTGATCCTTAGAATCAAGGGTCTGTCTTGATTCTAAGTTACTATAAATACTGAGTTGCCACTTCATTGTAAGTGTGACTTGAGTGTGTCTTGATAGTGCTAGTAGTGCTTGTCATACTTATTCATTGAGTTTCTCACTTGTAATCTTTGCATTCACAAAAGCTTAATACAACAGTGTTTATCAGTATTCTTTGTGTTTACTTGATTATAAATTGTGTAGTTGATTTTGTTTCCGCCAACCTCAACTAAGAACAGAACCATATTGTATTCTCACGATCCTACAACAACAAATCCAGCTGTATACAAAACAGCTGGATGATCTGAAAGTAAAGATTCCTGCAATTTATCAAATTGAAGAAGATGAAGCTCTTGCTCTTCAAATGCAGGAACAATTCGATAAAGAAGAATAAGAGGCTCAGAAGAAGAAGAAAGAGGCTAAGTTCAGAATAATTGATTCCGAACTAGCCAAAGAAATGAGAGAGGAATGGGTAAAGGCTCTGATTTCTCAAGGTGAGGATGTAGACTACCTTGAGAAACTATCCAATAAAGAAATCTACAGAGCCTTCATGGGTCAGCAGGGTAAATTGGAAAAGAAGAAAAAGGCTGAAGAAGAAGAAGAAAAAGCCAAACAAAAGTCCAAAAAGACCATTGCCTTGAATCAAAGAACCCATGAAGAAAGGAAGATCATGATTGACTTTCTTAAGGCTAGAGGAGAGAGTTGAAAGAGGCTAGGTCCCATGAATTTCATGAACCTGCAAGCCCTCTATTTTAAAGTCAATAAGGATGAGGAAGAAAGATTGGAGAAGAAAGGCTCCAAGAAAAGGGCATTTATTCAAGAAGAAAGGATAACAAAGAAACCCAAGCCTTCTCTCTCACCCAACACTTCCTCAATCCAACGACCTTCCACTCTCCATCCTAGACCTCCATCCTCTCCTCCCTCAAAGTCCAAATCCTCACACTCAGCTCCTACTCATCAACAACCTCCCAAAAAGAAAAACAAACCCACTTCCAAACCAGAAGACTCAAGAGAAATAATCAGATGGTCATACAGCCCTCAAGACCAATGGTTTGAAGTGTTCAGGGGAAGGACATAAGCTAAAAGATCAATTTATACATTTGTTGATGAGGTACTACAGCTTCCAGATTCTGATCTAAGAAGAATGATGGAGCTGGGTGAAGCCAATGAGCCTGAGAATGAAGGTGGGAGACATCTATTGCTGGTAAACAAACATTACTTCAACCCCAGCAAAGATGAAATCATTGTTGTCAAACCTCTCCAATCCCACTCTCCATTCATCAGCTGGTCCTACAATGCTGAAAAGAATGAATTCACACTGACAGATGTTAAAGGACAGAAGATGAGGTGTTCAAGCAAGGCTATCTTCAAAATGGCAAGCAAAGACATCAAGACTCTATCTGAGCTTCCTCTTAACAATCCCAGCATAGACCAGAGAGGATATGAGGTTGAAAGGATAGCCAACAACATGCAAAAGCTTCAGCAACAAAAGCAGTAAGAGAGTTTTGGTAGCATCAGTCTAGGGGGAGTTTGTAGAAATAAAAACCGATGGCTACAAAATTCTCTAAGTACAAATGCTGCTGATCTCAGAGTTTGTTGCTGACCAACAAACTGCTGCGGACAAGCTTATCCACAGCGGATACTTGTTCTTCTGCTGAAGAACAAATCTGCTGCGGATAGCCTTATCTGCTGAAGACCAGAGTTGCTGCGGATAGGCTTCTCAGCAACATCAACACTTGATGCTGCTGATAGGCAAATCATCAGCAGCTTTGGATGGTCACATCTCGCTGCTGATCATCATCCTTGCTGCTGACAGCCCTGTGCCTTGAAGATAAATCGTTGCAGCTGACTATCCATGCCAAGGACAACTTTCTGCAAAAGCTACTGACACACTCAAAGCAGAAGGAACCTCAATGGTGCAACCAATGACGGACAACAAAGCTCTTCTCCAAGCAAGCAAGTAATAATGCATAAAGAAGACGCTTCAATAAAGTTAACTAGTTTAGACTAAACTTGTAATAGTTAGCTATATACAAAAGATCAATGGTCTGTGTTAGATCTGATCCTTAGAATCAAGGGTCTGTCTTGATTCTAAATGAGTATAAATACTGTGTAAACACTTCATTGTATGTGTGCTTTTTGATTGAGTTTTCATTTGTAATCGTTTATTTGCAAAAGTTTAATACAACAGTGTTCTTATAAGTATTCTTTCTGTTTACTCGATTATACTTGTGTAGTTGTTATTGTTTCCACCAATTTCAACCAAGAATAGAACCATCTTGTACTTTCACGTTCCTACAGACTTAGTGGTGTACACAACGTCTTTCACACCTAAAACTTAAAGAAATGTCTGGCAGACGAGTCAACTGCAGTTCGTTGAAGAACCGGTAGAAATCATGGATAGGGAAGTCAAAACGCTTAAACACAGTAAAATCCCTATTGTCATAGTTCGTTGGAGGTCGAAACGTGGACCGGAATTCACATGGGAGCGTGAGGGTCAGATGATACGCAAGTACCCGCATCTGTTCAAGCAATCCACGTCAAACTCTTAAGGTACTATTCTAATTTTCAGGAGGAAATTTCTTTCAACTAGGGGATGATGTGACACCTCAGAAAAAAAATGTATTCTTTTAATTTTCAAGACGAAAATTCGTTCAACTAGGGGATGATGTGATAATCCGGACTTTTCCAGCTAACTCAGTTAGCAAATCCAGTTAAATCCTAACCTAATTAACTTATCACAAACTCTAAGGACTAATTCTGTCATTTCCTAAACCCTACTACACCTTAAACTATAGGGACTAGTTCTGCCAAGTCCCAAAACTGAATATGTTGACTTCTTAGAGTCAAAATTGAGTGATTTAATTTCTGTTGACTTTTGATAGTCAAACTAGTAAAATTCTTAACCTTGTTAACCTAATTCAAACCATAAAGGGTCATTCCTGCCAAGTTCCAAACCCATAAACAGAAATTAAAAGGACTAATTCTGTAAATAGCAAGTTCTTGATCCAGTTGACCTATGAAAGTCAAACTCACGGTTCTTGATTCAATTCTAGTCTCATAATCGATTTCTGTTTGAAATACGTAACTGGTATGTACGATCAGGCCTTTAACACTCATCATTAGAGCATTAAACACCGTAATAGCGTCGAATTAAACTGATTTATGGTCATTCAAGTTGAAACTGTCAAAAGTGTAACAAAAACCTATCAGTTTGATCATTTGGATTGCCATTCCTCAAACAGTCACTCTGCACACCTTGTACGAACATCCCTGAAGCTATTACACGCATCATTCTGGTCGGAGAAGTAGCCGGAATCACCAAAAGCTTGAGCACACGAAGTCAGAGCCCTAACTAGTCGTCCTCCATCAATTTGTCGTCTAATCTGGTAATTAATCCCACCCTTAACTTCGTTGCAACATCTAAATTAAAAGCCCTAACCAAATTGGGACTTACATTATCGGAATTATCATGATCCGATATCTAGGGTTCATACCTTTCCAGTTTAATCGAACCCTGATAATTCGATATCAAATAATGAAATTGGATATGCCCTTAGAGTCGTCTCTATGCCTAGATTGATAGCCCTATGAAATCCAGGGCTCATATCATCAAACTAAAACCGGATCGAATCTAGGGTTCATATGAATTCTTGTTCAATCGAATTTCTACCTACACTTAATCTTAATGAAATTAAATTATGCCTACAGTTTCGCAATGTCTTAATCTATAAAAGCCCTATGAATTCAACGATTTCTAAAATCACATTTGTTCAATTCGGTTTCCACATTCAAAGCAAGGGTTCGATTTTCAATCAAATGATTCATCAACCAAAACTCGATGATTTTGCAATTTATTACATCCATAGGATCGCCATACAAAGATTTACAAAACCCCTATGATTGGCCTTCAAATCGTAATCAAATTCTATGGATTAGGGACTGGACTTGTGTTCGTTCATATGGGAGGAGGAACACAGGAGCTTATATGTTAAAAACAATCTAATCCGGTTGATATCGCGATACCCTAGCGGGCATGACCGGTTAAGTGCATGTGCTAGTGTGGGAGAGACCCGGGTTCGAGTCTCTCCACACGTTTTTTTTTATAAATCAATTTTTTTTAATATTATTTTAATATGTAAACTTTTCCCATGTTATTATATTAATATATTATAAAGCGTTTTAACCCCGGCAACCACCCGTAGGCTTGGGTTTGAGTTTATAACCCATTTTTATGTTATTTCCCCACCTTTTAAAATAATATATTTATATTATTTTCAAACCACGACACCGAATAAATTATATGTTTATATTACTTTCAACCCGTGAATCCAATTAAAAATAATATATATTTATATATATTTTTTCGCCACGTTTATAAACTTTATGAGACGATTCAAACTAATAAATAGTATAATTATTTATATTATTTACCCTCGGTTTTTATCCTCAATTAAAAATAATATATTTATTGTTTTCCACACAAATGATTATTTTAATCCTACTAATTTAAAAATAATAAATTGAGTTATATTATTCTTCTAGACCATTTTAAATGGTACAAACACACGAATATATATATATTTATGTATTTTCATTCGTTGCTAAAAACGTTCGACACCAAACGGATTTATCTTAATTATTAAGTTAGGAAATCCCTAATTCCGTGGACGCGTTCGTCTACTCGTTAGTCCTAAGTATGCTGTAGGACGTTCAAATCTTCCGTATCGTCGTCACAAATCACATTGTGTCCCTAACTATTGTACTTGTAATTCTAGGGAATTCATAGACTGTTCACATGCAAATTCTTGCGGCTCTGTTGCATCCTTTAGCGGTGGTATTTACTACCCTCTAATCAGAATCAGGTGAGTTTCACGGCCCTATTTTACTTGTTTTCCTGTTGGGGGAGAAACATGCATACTCACAAACATTATTTTAATTGTTTTCCCGTTGAGGAGAAACATGCATACTCACAAATATTATTTATTTGTTTTCACGTTGGGAGAAATATGCATTCACACAAACAGTATTTCACTTGTTTTCCCATTGGGGAGGAACATGCATACAAACGAATATCATTTTTACTTGTTTTCCGGCTGAGGAGAAACATGCGTACAAACAAACATAATCTTACTTGTTTTCCAGTTGGGGAGAAACATGCATACGAACAGACATCCGTTACTTGTCTCCCAGCCAGGGAGAGACATATACACGGACATGGATCACATAGTATTTCATTACCACTTGTGTACCTAAGTGCAAATATAACATGCAAAGTCCTTACACACTCGGACCGTTAATATATGGAGTATAGCGAGGAAATTTGAGTAGTACTACTGGGTTTGACAAACCCCACCCGGGTTAGTCACACTAACTTGATTGGAGGTCTAACGGGTGTAAATTGTCCTAAACATTTTCCATTGTTGATGTTAGCAATGGTGGAAGGCATCTCAAACATAAACAGTCAGCTTCGGTTACGAACGCTTAGAGTAACTTGTACATTGTCTAGCTAGCAATAGGTGTGACTTACATATGTGGATCTAGCAACACTCAAACAGTTTATTTACACACGAACCTGTGAACTCACCAACCTCGTGTTGACACTTTTTCTTACATGTTTCTCAGGTCGCTTTGGCACAGGTTGCACACTTAGGACATGCATGGAGTCCTACTGTCATATCATTTATTTCAAACAGTTTAAACAGTTTTACTTACTTACAATAATTGACGCTTTATTGCGTGTAAATACTTTTTATTTCCTATTAACGTTTACGCTTCCGAATTAACTCTAAACTTTTATGATATTTCATTTATGTCCCATATAGCGTCATTTGATGTAACTAATGACTGAGATCCTGGTTTGTCACCAAACGGTAAAACTCCGTTAGTGGAATTTGGGGGTGTGACACATAGCATTCCATTACATGCATTTGTACATTGAGGGCAATGCACAATTTTAAGTGTGGGGTGGAGAATTTGAGATTCAGGACTACTTGTAACCTCAAAGCAGTAAAATTTAACTTGTGATTTTCTACCCATTTGACTGAAACATTACAAAAACTTACCTTTCGTAAAACTCAAAAAAATTGAAAACCTAAACCTTTTTGAGTTCGCACCTAATTAAATAAAATGAATACATGGCAAATAGAAACAAATGGATATTATGCATAACAAATCACTAAACCCTATCCCATCCGTTTCCATGTGAGAATAATCCGAGCCTTTTCACGGGCATTATTATTATTATTATTTTTTGCATGCTCTTTCGTTTGGTATATTGAATGTTTATTCGATCGGATTTTATGCCTAATTAGAACTTGTGTGACTTATACATATCGAGATCATGAACTAGTGGAAGTATAAAAATGATTGAGGCACCTAGGACTTTATCACCTTTATATATTAAAACCCAAAAACCCCACAAATATTATCCGCCTAAATAACTCTTTGAGCCTTAGCCTTTTCTTTTCCACTATCCACACTTATCAACCAACCAACTTTTTGTAAACACCGGTTATTAGCTAAATGTCTTCAAAAAGAGAAAATTATCTTATGTCTTCATTAAAAGTCTATTATCATTGAGACACATTTGGAAAAAAACTGATCTACTAAAAAGAATTGGAATAGACAAGAAGGTGGATGTATTAGGAAAATAAAACGGTTGCTTATTGTGTGTGTTTTAAGTTAAAGTATTTATCATTTTATAAATTTAAAACCTGATCTCGTGAAGCCATCCTAAAAGTATATTGTTTATATTTTTATATCGTTGAATCAAATGAAAAATTAAAAGTATGGGAGATATAAAAACATTAATCAAGTTAAAAAGGAAGTCTTTTCAGCTCATTAAGGGCTTCTCTATCAAGAAAATTTGCAAAAATATTATATTCCCAAAAACCAATCATCTTCAGGTCAAACTACTGTTCACCGGACAACTTTTCCTGTTGATCATGCTGAGTCATCTAATGCCAGATCTAATGAGCCTTACAAGAGGACTTACAAAGAAAAGAGAACTTACTTTCACTGTGGTATGGTTGGTCACATCCTCGTGAACTGCCCTGCTAAGAACCAAGGGAAACAGCCAATTGTTTCACAACCGGCTGTTATCCCTAAGTCAACACCAGTGAAGCATTCCAAGAGTCCTAAAGAAAATGTGGTGAAACCACCAGTAAAACCTATGGTAAAGCCAAAGATCATATATGAGGCTAAACCATATGTTCCAAAAAGGAAAAAGTTATCTGCTAAACCTTGTGCTTCTACCTCTGCTAGTGCACCTATTGGTGAGAAACCTGTGGTTAAGCTTTCTAAGCCACGGAGGAGAAGAAGGAACAAGAGATTGAGTAAGCTGGAACAGCTGGCTGGAATTCAACCAGGTGAAGCTTCTACTAGTTCACATGGCGCTTCTGAATGCAAGCCAACTGCCCCAGTAAAACAAAAGAAAATGTCCTGGAACAAGAAATCTAAAAGTTCTTAATCTTCTGATCCTAAGTCTTCTAAAGATTCATCCATTTTTGACAGTCATGACTGTGAATTAATTGAGGTTGTTTATTTTTAGAAAGACAGACGACCCAAGACCACTATGGCTTGGGTCTCCAAATCTAACTAATTTCTTGTGACTCGTGCAGGGACATCCGAAGGGTACTATCTCTAATCGTTGGTATGTAGATAGTGGATGCTCCCGGCACATGACAGGTAACATGGCCCTGCTTCAAGATGTGAAACCATTTAGTGGAGGCTATGTGGCCTTTGCTGGAGAGAAAGGCGGTAGTATCACATGTCAAGGTGTGGTTTAAAATGGTTGTGTCAGCTTCGACAACGTCAACTACTGTGAGCAGCTGAAGCATAACATGTTGAGTGTCTCCCAGATGTGCGACAAGGAGTACTCCGTTATGTTTGACAAGACTGAATGCATGATTCTCAAACCTGGTTTTGAGGTTCCTGAAGACTGGATTCTCATGCAAGCACCAAGGACAAACGACACTTATCAGATTGATATGAGCGTGGCTACAACCACCTCATCTGTTGCTATTTGTTTGCTTACCAAAGCGACAGAGCTTGACTCTATCTTGTGGCATAGGAAACTCGGACACATTTCTTATCGAAAAATGAATCATCTTGTCTGAAACGGTTTGGTAACCGGTGTTCCTAAGCTGAGATTTACCGTTGCAGATGACTGTATGCCTTGTAAAAAGGGTAAACAGCAACGGAAGTCTCACAAGCCCAAGATACAAAACTCCATCGATGCCCCTTTGGAGCTATTACATATGGATCTGTTTGGCCCCATAAGTATCAGGAGTATTGGAGGTAAGTCATACTGTCTGATTGTAACTGATGATTTCTCACTTTTTTCTTGGGTGCATTTTTTAGGTACAAAGGACGAAACTGGTGACATTCTTCAATACCTGATCCTGAGCTTGGAATCTCTTTGCAAGTTGAAGGTTAGAAGAATAAGGAGTGATAACGGAACTGAATTCAAGAATAATTTGATGGAACTTTTCTGTCTCAAGAAGGGGATCCGTCACAAATTTATTGCCCCGTACACACCTCAGCAGAATGGAGTTACAGAACGGAAGAACAGAACCTTGATTGAGACTGCAAGGACAATGCTGTCAGATGCAAAGCTTCCTATCACTTTCTGGGCAGAAGCAATTAATACAGCTTGTCACGTCTTGAACAGAGTTCTAGTTGTGAAGAGGCACAACAAGACTTGCTATGAGTTGATCAATAATCGACCTCCCAATCTTGACTATCTAGTTCCTTTTGGTAGTCCCTGTTCCTTATTGCTACAATACAAAGACCGAAAGTCTAAGTTTCATGCAAAAGCGGTGGAAGGCATCTTCTTAGGATATGTTGCCAACTCGCCTTGCAAGAGAGTGTACAATATAGGAACTCAGTATTCCACCAGAACCAACTGGTCCAGCTTGGGGTTTTGATTATGATGCGCTATTAAAATCTTTCAACCTTCCTGATTTGCCTGCCGATGATGCCGCAAATGTGTATGAATTATTTGGTGGCGGTGATGACTCCAGTTTCTCAACCCGTGCAACTATACCGATTGTAACTCCCAATTCCAGTGTTGCATCTGCATCTGGAACTCATGATAGTGATAACATTGAAGGTGTTCATGTTGACAGAAATGACGCTCAAGCTAATCCTAACACTCATGTAGGAAATGAAGCTCCAGCTGATCCAATCAACATTGAATCTTCTTCTTCTGGAACACAGGATATGGGGGAGTTGAGCACGAACCTCGATTCAGAAATTTAGGAACCGAATGTACCAGAGACGAGAGTGCATAAGAATCATCCAATTGACAACATTATTGGTGATCCTCATGCCGGTGTTCAAACTCGTCATAGAACCATTGCTGAGAACACTAGTTTGTACTCTGAAATACTTGACACTGGTGTCATGGAAACATGTTTGCATTTTGCATTCGTGTCCCAGTTAGAGCCGAAGAATGTGTAGGAGGCTCTCGCTGACAACTGTTGGATTGAGGCGATGCAAGAAGAACTGTCTCAATTCCAAAAGTTGCATGTGTGGGATTTGGTTGACTTGCCAAGAGGCGTACAACCAATTGGAACCAGATGGGTGTTCAAGTGCAAGACGAATGATCATCATGTTGTAGTGAAGAATAAAGCAAGGTTGGTTGTTTAGGGTTTTTATCAACAAGAGGGCTTGGATTACACAGAAGTATATGCCTCAGTTGCTAGACTTGAGGCCATTCGACTGTTTCTGGCTTATGCCTCCTATGTCGGCTTCAAGGTCTATCAACTTGATGTGAAGAGTGCTTTCCTGTATGGAAAAGTTCATGAAGAGGTCTATGTCACTCAACCTCCCAGCTTTGAAGATCCGCATAATATCAATAAAGTGTATAAGCTCGACAAAGCACTTTATGGTCTTCATCAAGCACCTCGGGCATGGTATGAGACGTTATCAAAACATCTACTGTCAAATGGTTTCGACCGTGGACAGATTAACTCGACCATCTTCATTCGGAAAGCAGGAGGTGATATTCTTCTTGTACAAGTGTATGTCGACGACATTATCTTTGGGTCTACAAATGAAAGGATGTGTAGGGAATTCGAACATGTGATGAAGTCCAAGTTTGAGATGAGTAACATGGGTGAATTATCGTTCTTCCTGGGTCTGCAAGTCAGTCAAAGAGAGGATGGGATTTATCTGCATCAAACTAAGTATGTGCAAGACATCTTGTTAAAATACAAGGTGAATGATAGCAGTACTTATGGCACACCTATCCCTGTCAATCATGGTCTGCATCCAGACAAAGATGGAAGGGATGCGGATTGCAAATTGTACCGTGGGATAATCAGATCTCTTATGTATCTCACAGCTTCAAGGCCCGACATAATGTTTGCCGTATGCTTGTGCTCAAGGTTTCAGTCACAACCGAAGGAGTCTCATATGATAGTTGTCAAGAGGATTTTCAGATACTTGAAAGGGAACCCCGATTGGGTCTTTGGTACTCAAAGCAGCAGTCATTTAACTTTAAAGCCTATACTGATTCAGACTATGGCGGTTGTAACCTTGATAGAAAGTCAACTTCTGGTGGATGTCAATTCTTGGGAGACAGACTGGTTTCCTGGCAGTGTAAGAAGCAGTCAACGGTTTCTGTCTCAACATGTGAAGCAGAGTACATTGCTGCAGCTAGTGGTTGTTCTCAGATATTGTGGATTCAGCAACAATTGAGAGACTACGGCTTAAACTTCACTGGAACTCCACTGTTCATTGACAACAATGCCATCATGTCCATCACAAACAACCCGGTGAAACATTCCAAAACTAAACATATTGAAATTCGCCATCATTTCATATGTGATTGTGCTGAAAAGCATCTCATTGAACTTGTAAAGGTTCACACGGATGACAACTTTGCTGACCTTTTCACTAAGGCGTTTTATCGAACCGGCTTTGAACATCTTGTCAACTTGATAGGAATGTTCAATCCATAGTGAAAACTTGTTTTTCTTAAATCAATTCAATTCATGAAAGTTAAATTTATATCTTTTAAGTTTTTTGTATAGTTCTTTTAATTTTCAAATATTTTACAAAATCTAAACAAAATAGAAAATGGAGAAAATTTCAAAGTTATTTGAAGAAAAGAGGAAATGATAGTACATCAGAAATGATCTAAACGCCATAGACTGCATGTATGGGAAATGATTACGTCATGCTTACTTGATTGTTTAAATTGTTGTGTTTTTAATCTGCTTATTTACAAGTTATTTGAATTATCAGTAGACTGTAGGCGTCTTTGAATCACTAGTAGTGTGGAAACTAAATCTATACTACAACTGTGATTTGAACCCATGTATGCATGGGTGCGTGTGTAAAAGAATACAAAAAGATCATTATCAGATAAAGGATGTAAGATTTTAGCAAATATTTTCTTAAGAGACCAGTTTCGGATTATGTCTTTAGCACAATTTATCGGTTCACTTCACTGCCCATACTCACAAGTATGCAATGGGAAGTTGGGCCAAGATATGTCTTAACATCAACCGTTAAGCTTATATCCATCCTTGAATCATACCTGATTCATTGAAATCAAATCCAGATAAAAGTTGGATCACCTTACCTAAATCCTCAGACTCCATATCTATTAACCTGAATCATCATATGATATTCATAGAAGAAAATCCAATCAAACCAAGACATCTGAATCACTCGATTCTGAATCTTATGATTCTTGATAATCCTTATGGATTCTGCTTGATTTTTTCTGTGCTAAACGATGTGACTTCATTCTGGAGATTTGAAAATCTTTGGGAAAATCTTAGATGCCTTGAGATAGTGCAATTTACATTTCTGTAGCATATCAGTGGGGTACACATTGTATATCGTAAAATTAATACCTTAACACACAAGAACGTGATACAAAGATGTTTATGGTTTCAAATCTTATAATATTGCCAACTTGAATTACTTGTTTATGTGCTTATTACGTATGAATAAATTGTAATCCATGACATGATCCCATATTCTTTGACATTTATCTTGTATCATTTTTGCTATAGTTAAGCCTGATATGATCCTCTGCTCGTGTCTTTGAAAAAAAAATAGTGTGTGTGTGTATACTAGTATATTTCTATCGAGAAAAGATCAAAAAGATTCTAAGTTTGTGTACAATTCAATTTTAATCAGAAAAGCCCAAAATATTTGTGTTTAACCTTCTTGAATTGACTTTGAATCCTCTTGATTAAATGTGTTTATCTTGTTCATTATTTGACTTGAAATCTTCATAATTTGAGTTGAAAGTTTGAGCACACAAGGGTCTCTGCATACTTATTATCGAAGCTCTATGATCTCGTAATCGTCCTTATCATGTATTGATTTTGGTTTTGACCCACTGAGGTGCCGAGACTAAGCTTCGGACATGTTCAAGGTCAAGACTGACCGGGTGTAGCATGGCATTGCTATTGGTGTTGGTTCCATAGGTTATAATCTAGCATTCCGACCTTGTGGTGACCTTAATCCATGGCAAAGACTCACGTCGAATGAATTTTTCGATTTTGAAATGGTTCTAAGTGTCAGTACTTGCGCACTTAGCAACTACGCAAGGTATTCCTCCTGCGTACTTGCTAAGTACACAAGAACAACTGCCTACGTACTTGCTAACTACGCAGGAAGGACATTTTGGAAAAATTCCTAAGTCTGGAAACTCAGTCTATGTGCATGTGTTATACCCTGTTCAGTTCTTTCAATTCCAATTAATCTTCTTGTTCTTATTATGTTTATTGTGTGTTTTTGCAGTGATGGCTCGTGCTTTTACCATTGGGTGTTGCACTTCAATACAAGGAGATAGTTGAGTTCTTAAACCGTTCAAAGATCAGCTATGCTATCTCGGCAGATCCTATAGTTTCAAGACCGTATCTGGAGCAGTTCTGGGACACAGCGGATCATGATTGCACGGTAACCCCTAACGTTATTTGGGCTACCATTGCGGGTCATGAGATTGCTTTTTCTGAGGACACAATTCGAAGGGTCTTACAGTTCTGGGATCTCGCCACCGACCCAACTGCCTATCCCGATTACTTTGTGGATGGGTGTTGGAGGCAGCGTATGGGATACGTCGGTGTACGGGATTATTCATTTACAAGAAGATGTGGGTGCTAGATCAGTGGAGGTACTTTGCCCACATTATGATCATGTGCATCTCTTCCAGGAAGGTGGGGAAGGATGCCATGGGACATGATCTTGCAGCAGCCATGGTTGGTTTTTTTCTCAATAGGGGTTTCAACTTCTCAAGATACATCTACAAAGCCTTAACTGATCAGATCAATACGGCAGTGAGATTTAGATTCTTGTTATACCCAAGATTTGTGCAACTATTGATCAATGATGCATTGCCAAATCTACCTGCTATCGGGGAGAGACTGCAAGTGAAGCGGGTGGTAAAGAGAGTCTTCTCATAATTCTTGACGCCAGGCAGTGTAGAACCTACCCCTGAGCATACTCCACTCTTTGGCCACCTGATCAATGAAGCATATTGTGACAATCCGGACTTTTCAGTTAATTCCGTTAACTATTCCGTTAAGTTTCTTATTAAAAACTTAACCCCGTTAATCAAATCTAACCCAGGGACTGATTCTGTCACAAATTCAACTCAAAACTACAAGGACTATTTGTGTTAATATGCTAAATCAAATAAATTGACTTCTCGAAGTCAAAATCAGCAAATTTGGTTCCAGTTGACTTTCAGAAGTCAAATCCGTGACAATTTGATCAAAATTCACAAAATAAACCGCAAATCTGTTGGAATTCATAACGTAAACAAATCTTAATAGCAATAATCAATCATTATTAGGCCCTTAATCATAATTATTTCAAATTAAACTCGAATTATGATTGTGGTTTCGTAACCGTCAACTTTATTTTCCATTATCATCAAATCCGATGAATTTCTGTATTGCTTTCACGAATTGAACTCCTGCACACACTCGATGAACCTCTGTGAAGTTTCTACACACGTCAATTCGATTGGATTTGCACCAGAAACCACCGGAAATCGAACCAGTCATCGTCGGAGCCTCTTTAGTCGAACTCTATCAATTCTTCATCTTCCTGGTAATTGTTTTTCATCATTAGTTTCATTTTTACTTGTCAATTGAAAGCCCTATCATTACCAGGGCTTACATTATCGGTTGAGTCATAATCCGATTCTAGGGTTCTTAAGAAATCGGATTTGGGGCTTTTGATTCTAGACTCGTTCTCAACGCAATTAAAGCATACCAATAGTTTCTAAATACTCAGTTTAATGAAAACCCCATGTCAATTGAATCAAACAACATCCAATTTTACAAAATCAAACTCTGGAATTCATTTGAAAACGTTTTAGTCAACTCTAATCTAGACTCAATGTTAATCCAATTATACGGCATGGTTAGAATCGCAATCATCTATGCTTTGAAAGCCCTTTATCAATTCGAACTTTTATTATCAGAATCGTTGTCACCCGTATTCTAGGGTTCATATAAAACCAAGTTGTCGAATTCAAATCTAAACCGCGTTTAAACCAAATTAAACTATACCATGAGACTCGTAGCCTTCTGTAGATTGAAAGCCCTATGAAATATCGGGCTTCCATCATCGAAATGATTTTGATCCCGTAATTAGGGTTCGTTCTGGAAACGGGTTGGGTTTTCGATCTTAAACATGAATTTGATACAATTAAACCACATAAACAGATTCGCAAGGTTTTGTTTAATAAAAGCCCTATCATTTCAACAATTTTTAATATCAAAATCGATCAATTGAATCCATGTTTATAAACTAGGGTTATGATCCCTCTTTCAGTAAATTAACGATCTTAAAACCGACGGTTTTCAAATAAAATGAGTCCCCAGATTCGCAACACCTCGATTATCAAAACCCCCATGATTTGGAACTCAGTCGCGATCAAATTCGTGGCGTTTGGGACGGGATTTGATCTGGGTACCTATGGGGAACTAAATCACATCCGGCTTGGATGTTAAAAGAAATTCGAACTGGATTTTTCGCGATAGCCTAGCGGCCGGGACTGGTTAGAGCGATGTGTGTGTGTGGGAGAGACCCGGGTTCGAGACCGGGCTCCCACAATTATTTTTAAAACATTTTTTTGGATTATTAAATTAATAAAAATCAAACGTTTTAATAATGTATTATTATATAAATGAGTTTTAAACCGGAAAACAACCCATAAGCTCGGGTTCGAAATATTAGTTGGTTTTTATAAATGATACCCACTTTTATAACTAATATATTATTATTAACATGTAAAAACAATATATTTATATTATTTTTAAGCCATAAACTCGTGTAAAATAATATGTTTATATTATTCCCAAATTGTAACCCGTATTATTAAATAATATATATTTATATTATTTCAAGTCATTTTATAACGCTATAAATCAATCGAGACTAAATAATAATATAACTAATTATATTATCCACTCGTATATATATATTATTATTTATGTCGTTCGCCGCGTAAAGTCATTTCTAAACCCGTGGACGCGTTCGTCCACTTTTGTTTATTGTAGCGGTTCTTTTAGGACGTTCCTTGTTTTCCGTGTCACAGTCAAAATTCCCATTATCGTTCCTAATTTATATTTTTATAATTTTAGGACATTCGTAAGTATTTTGAGACTTACACTCGTGGTTCCAACTTACTTCTAGTGTGAAACTACCTTCAACGCCAAGCAGGTGAGTTTTCATGGCCCCTTTTTACTGTTTTTAACTTGGGGGAGAAAACATGCTTAAACTGATTTTTAGATTTGGTATTTCATATGCAATCAATGTTAAAGCTAAGTGCAACATGCTATCACAGAAAGTCCTCATCTTATCTCGAACCGTTAATATGGATCTTAGCGAGGTAATGTTTAGTAGTACTACAGGGTTTGACAAATCCCACCCGCGTTAGTCGCGCTAACTCGATTGGATATCGAACGGGTGAAATGTTACCCTACTCACACGGCCAGTATTGATAGTCCTGGCAGGAAGCAATAAACAAACAGTCAGTTTCGGTTGCGAGCACTTGAGCTAAAACATGAACATAGGTTAGCTACCTATAGATACATATTGAATGATCATAAATCTGGTAAACACTTACTTAATTATTTGAAACATGTGAACTCACCAACCTCGTGTTGACACTTTTCTTTACATGTTTTCTCAAGACGCTAAGCTAAGACACAGGTGCACGTTAGGGCATGCATGGGATTCAACTGCTTTGCTTTGTGTCTATTTATGTTTGGTTGAATTATTATATTTGTACTTTGTTTGGTTTGGACGTTTGGACTTTTGAGACTTTTGGACTTTGGTTTTGGGCGCGTGTATTTTGCGCATTTACTTTCTTTACGCTTCCGCATTGATACTCTGATTTAAAAGATATTTTTCATTTTGAGTTCCATGTAGAGTCGTTCAAAGTAACTAATGTCTGAGATCCTGGTTCGTCACTTCCCAAACGGTAAAACTCCGTTAGTTGAAATTGGGGGTGTGACAGATTGGTATCAGAGCCATTGGTTATAGAGAACTAGGATTGCATACTAGACTATAGCCTCACACATTAGTTACATGTCATTTGGATGTTTGGTACTTATACATAATGTTGCAGGATCATGTCGTCAACCCTACCTCCATCACCTAACGCATCAGGGCATAAGGCACCTGTACTCTCATCCCCGGAGCCCAAAAGGCGCCAGACTACTTCAATTGACCAAGGCGAACCGAGTAACGCACGAGCATTGGATTATGCTCTCAATTGGGACGTATACCTACATATGATCCAAAGGTGGATCGAAATGGGAGATGTTCCATCACCGTACTTTGGATCTGCATCTTCATCATCTGCACTACCTAGCTTACCATGCACCATGGAACAAGCTTTCGCAGCATTCGTATCTTATATGTTGAAGGAACTGAGTTTTGTACAAGATGCCACCGAGGAGATACCTGAACTTCTGAAGAATGGACCCCAAGTAGAGAAGAATAAGGTAGGAGTAGAACACTTGACTACCGAACTAGCTGCAACGGACCATGTCCACAACCTTTTAGTGGATCATGTGGCACATCTAGAGACGTGGGCTGACACTACGGATGATGATATGGAAGGAGTTCCGGAGAGATTAGCTGCTATGGAAGCTCAGCTACATGTGGCAAACCACACCGCTGAAGGCCTTCAAGAGAAGGTGACTCACTTGGAAGCCCAATGGCAAGCGGCCATATTTCCGGAGGACATTCCAGTATCTGACGATGAGGAGGAACCTTTTAAAGAAGAGCCCTTCGAGGAGGAGCCCTTAGAGGGGGAGCCAGCTGAGGAGGAGCCAGTGGAGATCGATGATGCACAGTCATACGTCTCTTCTGATGACGAGGATGTTTGATGATCTCCCTATACTACCTTCTTTTTCATGTTTGTTTTTGCTTATGTTATCTCTCTTTCTAAACCTAGATGGGTAAGGTTGTTCCCATCCAATAAAAGCATGAGAAGTTTAATATTTGAGTTATTTATTTTGTAGCCTTACAATTTATTTAATTTTCAAAATATTAGATGTTGTATCTCTTACTCGTACCTGAATAATGTTTAATATGCGACATATTTCTCATTATTTTTCATTTGTGATTATGAAGAATCACGTCTGGGAGAGGACGAGGAGGCCGTGCCGATGGTCGTGGTACCATTAACATGACGGCAGCAGAGCTAGCAGCTTTGATAAATAATAGTGTGGCAGAGGCCCTAGCAGCACAGAATGCTGCAGGTAAATGCTTTAACTATTGACTAATAGTGTTAATCCTTCTCCTAAAAACATTTTTCTAAACTCTATAATTCCAATTCAATTGGTACTTCTAAATCCAGGTCAGCAAAACCAACAACCAGCCTGTACTTTCAAGGCATTCATGGATTGCGAGCCCCACACCTTTAGTGGAGCTGAAGGAGCCGTTGGATTACTTCGCTGGTTTGAGAAGGTTGAATCAGTAATAGCCATGTGCAACTGCCCCGTGGCTAACCAAGTGAAGTTTGCTACTGGAACTTTAGAAGGCCCGTCCCTAACATGGTGGAATGCCTAAGTTCAAATGTTGGGACTGGCAATGGCAAATGGACTCCCGTGGGAGGAATTTAAAATAATGATGAAGGAAGAATACTGCCCACGAGATGAAATTCAAAAGCTAGAGGGAGAGTTCTGGAACCTTAAGATGGAGGGTTCGGAAATTGAACTCTACACCACCCGTTCGCACGAACTTGCTACCATGTGCCCACACATGGTGACTCCGGATTACAAACGGATTGAGCTATACATTGGAGGTTTGGTACCTCAGATTCAAATCATGGTGACCTCATCCAACCCTACCACCATCCAACAGACCATCAGACTTGCTCACAAATTGACCGATCAGGCGGTGACGCAAGGAACTTTACCTCCAAGAGGTTCAGTTGCTAAACCCACCGACAGCCACAAACGCAAGTTCGATCACCATTCCAACACCCACAACCACTCTAACTCCCACTCCAAAGGACCTCAACCCAACCAACCCCAGTTTAACCAACCGCAACAACAGCAACAGCGTAGGTTTGAGCCTACCAAGAACTTCAATCAGTCGACCTCTTCTGGCCAAAACCAGGGTGGTTATGCGGGGAAGTCCCCGAAGTGTAACAAGTGTAACTTGCACCACTTTGGGTTTTGCAATCGTTGCTAGAGGTGCGGTAAAATAGGCCATGCTGCTAAGGACTGCAGGGGTGAATTACAAACTAAACAACCCTTTCAACAACCGGGATCTACTAGGGCTTGCTTTGAGTGTGGAAAGGAAGGGCATATTCGGAAGAACTGTCCTCAGTTGAAGAAAAGGGTAATGGAAATCACAACCCTAACCACAATAACAATGGTAATGGTGGTAATAATGGCAATGGGGGAGGAAATGGTGCGAAGGGACGAGCCTTCGTACTAGGATCTGGAGAAGCCCGTTACGACCATAATGTGGTTACCGGTAAGTTCCTCGTAAATAATTTCTTTGCTTCTGTCCTTTTTGACACCGGTGCTGATAGAAGTTTTATATCTAAGAAATTTAGTAATATGATAAAAGGAACTTCATCTCTATTAGAAGATAAGTATACAATAGAGATAGCTGGCGGTCAAATAATTGAGGTAACTCACATACTTAAAGGATGTAAACTTGAGCTAGCTACACATACATTTGATATCGACCTTATGCCGGTCATACTTGGTAGTTTTGATATAATTGTTGGCATGGATTGGCTATCTAAAAACCAAGCTGAAATTATCTGTCGTGAGAAGATTGTACGCATACCTCTCTCGAATGGAGAAACCCTTTCTATCCAAGGCGAAAGAGTTGGTGCAGTCATGGACATTATATCCTTCATGAAAGCACAAAAATGTCTTCAAAAGGGGCATACGGCTATTTTGGCTCTTGTTGCTGAGCAGCCTTCAGAAGAGAAGAAGATCGAAGATATTCCCGTTGTGCGTGAATTTTTAGAAGTATTTCCCGAGGATCTGCCCGGTTTACCACCACACCGTCAGGTTGAGTTCCAAATTGATCTAACACCCGGAGCAGCACCGATTGCTCGGGCACCTTACAGACTGGCACCCAGTGAACTGCAAGAACTGTCCATTCAAATGCAAGATTTATTGGATAAAGGTTTCATCCGACCTAGTTCATCACCGTGGGGAGCTCCGGTATTATTTGTCAAGAAGAAGGACGGTACTTTCCGTATGTGTATTGATTACCGGGAGCTGAATAAAGTCACAATCAAGAACCGCTACCCTTTACCTCGCATAGATGACCTTTTTGATCAACTCCAAGGATCAAGTTTCTATTCCAAAATAGATCTAAGGTCCGGCTATCATCAGTTAAGAGTCAGAGAAGAAGATATCTCTAAGACTGCATTCAGAACGAGGTACGGCCATTACGAATTTATGGTCATGCCTTTCGATTTAACCAACGCACCCGCGGTATTCATGGACCTCATGAACCGTGTGTGTAAGCCTTACCTTGACCAGTTCGTTATCGTTTTCATCGAAGACATCCTCATCTATTCCAAGAACAAGGAGGAACATGAGGAACATCTACGCCTAATTTTGGAACTACTCAAGCGAGAACAACTGTATGCTAAGTTTTCCAAGTGTGAATTTTGGATCCGGGAAGTTCAGTTTCTAGGGCATGTGGTTAATGAAAAAGGGATACATGTCGACCCATCTAAAATAGAAGCCATCAAGAATTGGGCAGCACCGACAACTCCGACTAAGGTGCGACAATTTCTGGGATTGGCTGGATATTACCGTCGATTCATCGAAGGATTTTCCAAAATTGCTCAACCTCTCACCGCCCTAACTCAAAAAGGAAAAGCCTATAATAGGGGCGATAACCAAGAGTCAGCTATTTTAGCTCTTCCGGAAGGAACCGATGATTTTGTGGTGTATTGTGATGCATCCATTCAAGGTCTGGGTTGTGTCTTAATGCAACGTGAAAAGTTAATCGCATATGCTTCACGTCAGTTAAAGATTCACGAGAAAAACTACACCACTCATGACCTAGAGTTGGGAGCAGTAGTTTTTGCACTTAAGATATGGAGACATTACTTGTACGGTACCAAATGCACCATCTACACCGATCACAAGAGTCTTCAGCATATCTTCGAGCAGAAGGAGTTGAACATGCGACAACGTCGTTGGGTTGAACTTTTAAATGATTACGACTGTGCGATCCGATACCACCCGGGTAAAGCTAATGTTGTAGCTGATGCCCTGAGTCGAAAAGAAACAAAACCCAAACGAGTTCCAGCATTACAGCTTACTATTCACCCTGGATTACCTGACAGAATTCCTAGTGCTCAACTCGAAGCCCTAAAAGAAGAAAACCTACCGCTGGAAGGTGCACGCGGTCTGGAAGCACAACTTGAAGTCAAATCTGACGGTATTCGCTACTTTGCCGAATGAATATGGGTTCCAGTATTCGGAAACCTAAGGGAACTAGTTATGGATGAGTCTCATAAATCTCGTTACTCTATTCATCCGGGTTCCGTTAAGATGTATCATGATCTAAAGATACTATATTGGTGGCCGGAGATGAAAGCCGATATAGCCACCTATGTTAGTAAGTGTCTGACTTGCGCGAAGGTCAAAGTTGAATATCAAAAACCATCCGGTCTTCTGCAACAACCAGAAATTCCTATGTGGAAATGGGAACAAATATCCATGGACTTCATCACCAAATTACCACGAACCCCTACCGGATGTGATACTATTTGGGTAATTGTTGATCGATTAACAAAGTCCGCTCACTTCTTAGGAATCAAAGAGACCGACAAAATGGATAAACTTACTCGTACGTACCTGAAAGAAATAGTCTCTCGGCACGGGGTGCCAATTTCTATTATTTCGGATCGTGATGCACGATTCACTTCTCGTTTCTGGCAGTCGTTACATAAGGCCTTAGGCACGCGTCTAGATATGAGCACAGCATATCATCCTCAAACTGATGGCCAAACAGAATGTACTATCCAAACTCTGGAGGACATGCTACGAGCTTGTGTGATCGATTTCGGTAACACTTGGGAGTCTCACCTACCATTGGTGGAGTTCTCCTACAACAACAGCTATCACACTAGCATCAAGGCAGCTCCATTTGAAGCACTTTATGGACGGAAATGCCGTTCTCCCATTTGCTGGATCGAGGTTGGAGATAGCCAACTCACAGGTCCTGAACTTGTATTTGAAACTTCTGAAAAGATCGTTCAAATTAGAAACCGTATGGCGGCAGCTCGTGATCGTCAAAAGAGCTATGTCGACAAGCGTCGTAAACCTTTGGAGTTTCAAGTAGGTGACATGGTCTTACTCAAAGTCTCACCTTGGAAAGGTGTCATTCGTTTCGGGAAACGAGGTAAACTGAATCCTCGTTATGTTGGACCTTTCAAAATATTAAAGAGAATCGGACCAGTAGCGTATCAACTGGACTTACCTGAAGGACTGAGTGGTGTACACAATGTCTTTCACATCTCAAATTTGAAGAAATGTCTGGCTGACGAATCTCTCGCAGTTCCTCTTGAGGAACTACATGTTGATGAACAGTTACGTTTCATCGAAGAACCTGTGGAAATTATGGATAGGGAAGTTAAAACGTTAAAGCACAGTAAGATCCCTATTGTCAGAGTTCGTTGGAACTCGAAACGCAGACCGGAATTCACGTGGGAGTGCGAGGATCAGATGATGCGCAAATATCCTAATCTGTTCAAGCACTCCGCGTCAAATTCTTAAGGTACTACTTAATTTTCGGGACGAAAATTCTTTCAACTAGGGGTGATGTGAAACCCCAGAATTTTTTTTATTATTAATTTAATTTTTGGGACGAAAATTCTTTCAACTAGGGGATGATGTGACAATCCGGACTTTTCAGTTAATTCCGTTAACTATTCCGTTAAGTTTCTTATTAAAAACTTAACCCCGTTAATCAAATCTAACCCAGGGACTGATTCTGTCACAAATTCAACTCAAAACTACAAGGACTAGTTGTGTTAATATGCTAAATCAAATAAATTGACTTCTCAAAGTCAAAATCAGCAAATTTGGTTCCTGTTGACTTTCAGAAGTCAAATCCGTGACAATTTGATCAAAATTCACAAAAAAAAACCGCAAATCTGTTGGAATTCATAACGTAAACAAATCTTAATAGCAATAATCGATCATTATTAGGCCCTTAATCATAATTATTTCAAATTAAACTCGAATTATAATTGTGGTTTCGTAACCGTCAACTTTATTTTCCATTATCATCAAATCCGACGAATTTCTGTATTGCTTTCACGAATTGAACTCCTGCACACACTCGACGAACCTCTGTGAAGTTTCTGCACACGTCAATTCGATTGGATTTGCACCAGATACCACCGGAAATCGAAACAGTCATCGTCGGAGCCTCTTTAGTCGAACTCTATCAATTCTTCATCTTCCTGGTAATTGTTTTTCATCATTAGTTTCGTTTTTACTTGTCAATTGAAAGCCCTATCATTACCAGGGCTTACATTGTCGGTTGAGTCATAATCCGATTCTAGGGTTCTTAAGAAATCGGATTTGGGGCTTTTGATTCTAGACTCGTTCTCAACGCAATTAAAGCATACCAATAGTTTCTAAATACTCAGTTTAATGAAAACCCCATGTTAATTGAATCAAACAACATCCAATTTTACAAAATCAGATTCTGGAATTCATTTGAAAATGTTTTAGTCAAACTCTAATCTAGACTCAATGTTAATCCAATTAAACGGCATGGTTAGAATCGCAATCATCTATGCTTTGAAAGCCCTTTATCAATTCGAACTTTTATTATCAGAATCGTTGTCACCAGTATTCTAGGGTTCATATAAAACCAAGTTGTCGAATTCAACTCTAAATCGCGTTTAAACCAAATAAAACTATACCATGAGACTCATAGCCTTCTGTAGATTGAAAGCCCTATGAAATATCGGGCTTCCATCATCGAAATGATTTTGATCCCGTAATTAGGGTTCGTTCAGGAAACGGGTTGGGGTTTTCGATCTTAAACATGAATTTGATACAATTAAACCACATAAACAGATTCGCAAGGTTTTGTTTAATAAAAGCCCTATCATTTCAACAATTTTTAATATCAAAATCGATCAATTGAACCCATGTTTATAAACTAGGGTTATGATCCCTCTTTCAGTAAATTAACGATCTTAAAACCGACGGTTTTCAAATTAAATGAGTCCCCAGATTCGCAACACCTCGATTATCAAAACCCCCATGATTTGGAAATCAGTCGCGATCAAATTCGTGGCGTTTGGGACGGGATTTGATCTGGGTACCTATGGGGAACTAAATCACATCCGGCTTGGATGTTAAAAGAAATTCGAACTGGATTTGTTCGCGATAGCCTAGCGGCCGGGACTGGTTAGAGCGATGTGTGTGTGTGGGAGAGACCCGGGTTCGAGACCGGGCTCCCACAATTATTTTTAAAACATTTTTCTAGATTATTAAATTAATAAAAATCAAACCTTTTAATATTGTATTATTATATAAATGGGTTTTAAACCGGAAAACAACCCGTAAGCTCGGGTTCGAAATATTAGTTGGTTTTTATAAATGATACCCACTTTTATAAATAATATATTATTATTATTAACATGTAAAAATAATATATTTATATTATTTTTAAGCCATAAACTCGTGTAAAATAATATGTTTATATTATTCCCAAATTGTAACCCGTATTATTAAATAATATATATTTATATTATTTCAAGTCATTTTATAACGCCATAAATCAATCGAGACTAAATAATAATATAACTAATTATATTATCCACTCGTATATATATATTATTATTTATGTCGTTCGTCACGTAAAGTCATTCCTAAACCCGTGGACGCGTTCGTCCACTCTTGTTTATTGGAGCGGTTCTTTTAGGACGTTCCTTGTTTTTCGTGTCACAGTCAAAATTCCCATTATCGTTCCTAATTTATATGTTTATAATTTTAGGACATTCGTAAGTTTTTTGAGACTTACACTCGTGGTTCCAACTTACTTCTAGTGTGAAACTACCTTCAACGTCAAGCAGGTGAGTTTTCACGGCCCTTTTTTACTGTTTTTAACTTGGGGGAGAAAACATGCTTAAACTGATTTTTAGATTTTGTATTTCTTATGCTATCAATGTTAAAGCTAAGTGTAACATGCTATCACAGAAAGTCCTCATCTTATCTCGAACCGTTAATATGGATCTTAGCTAGGTAATGTTTAGTAGTACTACTGGGTTTGACAAATCCCACCCGCGTTAGTCGCGCTAACTCGATTGGATATCGAACGGGTGAAATGTTAGCCTACTCACACGGCCAGTATTGATAAACCAGGCAGGAGGCAATAAACAAACAGTCAGTTTCGGTTGCGAGCACTTGAGCTAAAACATGAACATAGGTTAGCTACCTATAGATACATATTGAATGATCATAAATCTGGTAAACACTTACTTAATTATTTGAAACATGTGAACTCACCAACCTCGTGTTGACACTTTTCTTTACATGTTTTCTCAGGACGCTAAGCTAAGACACAGGTGCACGTTAGGGCATGCATGGGATTCAACTGCTTTGCTTTGTGTCTATTTATGTTTGGTTGAATTATTATATTTGTACTTTGTTTGGTTTGGACGTTTGGACTTTTGAGACTTTTGGACTTTGGTTTTGGGCGCGTGTATTTTGCACATTTACTTTCTTTACGCTTCCGCATTGATACTCTGATTTAAAAGATATTTTTCATTTTGAGTCCCATGTACAGTCGTTCAAAGTAACTAATGTCTGAGTTCCTGGTTCGTCACTTCCCAAACGGTAAAACTCCGTTAGTTGAAATTGGGGGTGTGACACATATGTGGCCCCTGCTGACTTCAGATGGTATAGTGCCGAGTCTGAACCAGAACTCAGTCAACACAGTGATGAAGAACAGGAAGAAGAGGAAGTTGAATCTAAAGATGAAATGTCTGAAGAAGAAGGAGATAAAGAACAGGAAGTTGGAGGTGCTGAAGATTCCGACTCTGAATCGACCGAGTCAGATTCCTCTAAGACTGATGATGCACCGTCCCAGACACACCCAAGAAGACTGACGAAGGTAACCCTTCCCGAGTCATCTTCCAAGAGAAAGCGACAGGAGACTAGCAGTGAATACGATCCCGATTCTGATTCGGACGCTGCTATACACAGACGCAGAAGAGAAAGTATAAATAAGCAACGGGGGGATAGGCTGCAACAAGCTATCCTTCATGAGGTAGAAGTCAGTGCTCAGAGGCAAGCACATGTAACGGCTGCGAGTAGTGATTACACTTCTACCTCACCTTCACAATAGCTTTACAGGCGACAGCGGAGGAGGCCACGTATAACACCTGTTGTGGCTATCACTGCTATCACAGAGGAGGTTCCTGTGATAGTGTCCCTCTCTGTGCAATCTGTCCAAATGATGGTGACAACTCCTATTCTAACCGAGTTTGTCACCATCACCCCTACCACCATCCAATCAACCACCATCCGTACCTCAATCCCCACAACCACTCTTCAACACATCAGTGAACCATTTCATGAGTTAGATTTTACTCATGGATTTGATTTCGATGAAATCTTCACCTTCCCAACTCATCAAGCCGAAGCATCGTCTTCCAAGGGACCTGATCCTTGGGATACAAGGATCACTACCCTAGAAACTCAAGTCGTGAGTCTTCTTGAAACAGTACGGAAATCAAGAGATGAATCTGACAAGCAACAGGGCCAGATCAACTCTTTGATTGATGAAGTAGCCGCGTTGAAGAAACAGTGGGCGGCTGATGAAAATCAGCGGTTAGAGCATGACACTATGGTTAAACTGGTATGTGATATGGCCAAGACGCTTGCTGCTCATGGGGAGAAGTTGAAGGAGCTGTTGGAGAAGCAACCACCTAAGCCTAGCAGTGAAGAGGCTTATCACTTAGTTGATCTGACTAAGGGTGATGATCAGGACAAGGATCCTGAAGATGGACCGAGCGGAAGTGAGCAGCAATCGTCGGCTTGGGCGATTGTTCCCATTTCTGCAGTGCCTATGGCTGAGGGGGAGTCCACTCAGAGTGAAGGTGGAGGTGATGATAAAGGAAAGTCGGTGGCTGACGTTCTGAAATATCTATCTGACGACATGTCGGATGATGTGATCTTATTCTTAGAGCCAGACTATTCCAAAAATGCACAGATCGAGGCTCACTGTAATCTGGAAGAGGGAGAGATCGACTCTGGTGATGACTGGGATGAGGAAGATGATGATGTGGTAATCGAAGTTCCCAAGGGTGAAGGGGAAGGAGAGTATGAGTTTGAAGATGGAGAGATCTTCTAAGTTCCATCCTTTGAAACTCATCTTGACACAGGTTCAGTCGAGCCTGCTAGTACTATTGGGGTGTCGACTGAAGCCTCCCCTGCCGACCCTACACCTGTGGATCCAGAGGCACAGAAAGACAAACATATGCCTGCATGTTCATCGAAGGATCCGGATCCTGTCTGACAAAAGACTTCAATCATAGACAAACACGGAGCGACAGGGATGATCTTAGCTGTGAAGTTCGACGAGGATAAGCAGTTGTTTGCAATCAATCGAGTTGGGGGGTTCAATACTTGAAACCAACAAGCGAAGCTTTCAACTCCTTGCCAAGATACGACCTTGTGAACCTAGTAAACCGAGAGCTGCTGGGTCACTCAAATCACGCAGTAGCGATGGGTTTGTGGCAGGTCCTAAAGCGAGAGGTAAGATCTGGGAAATTCGAAATGTTTAAGCCTCAAGTGCCCAAGCGAGTCAGGGACAAGAACGCTAGACATCCTGTGACTAATAGAAGCTTAAAGAAACTGGTATACAAGCCAGTGCTGTGTGAAACCAAGATTCCCCTGAGAAAGTTATCTCAGGATATCCTCGGTAACATATGGTACTGGTACGTAGATCCTAAATCGGGCGAGGCAGTGGTGATTGGAAAGGTGTGGTCCGATAGTGGATGCTTAGTGCCAAGGAAACTGATCAGAGTGTTTGATGAAGTCTGCTTCATAAAATTCTATGTGAAATATCTGGAGGCGCTAGCTGACAAGTACTGCATGTACACGGACGAGTGGAGAAAGTTCCTTGCTTCTAAATACGACAAGGTGATCAAGTTCTGCCTTGACTACAAGAAGAAGATAGAAGCTAAAGCTGGGGAGCAGTGAAGACCGAAGACAATCCAGAGCTGTTGTCAAGGGGGAGTTTGTTGAAGCACTTTTGTGTGACAGACACTCTGGATAGTGTCTTAGCTTTTGTACTTGTCTTGTATGTATTAGTCTTTGTATGTTAGTGTCTGTATGTATTAGTTATCGAGTTGTAATTTCTAATGCATGTTATTGTTGTATATTTTCTCTAAGTGTTTTCCGCACTTAGCATGTGCGCAGAAGTTACTTCCTGCGTACTTAGCAAGTACGCAAGAATACTCTGCGTACTTGCTAAGTACGCATGAACAATTTTCCCTACGCATTTGTTAAGTGCGCAGAGATCAGGTCTAGTATAAATAGGATAGGTTGACAGAATTTATGTACGCAGACATTTACACTCAGTAGTATTCTCTCTGTAACTTTCAAGTTTATAATAGACGGAGTTTGAAAGTGATTTCGTTGTCGGTTTACTTTGTGTTGCTTGATTCTCCACCTAGTCACGGGCATTCCGCACCCGGTTCGACTAGTCACACACCCACACGTAACGATCCGAGACACCCGGGGACCTACAAGATTAAGGTACACTAATCCAACAACTAGTTGGAAAGATATTATGAACAACACACTACTCACCTCAAGTTGATTAAACTAGACAACAATATGTATTTCTTCAACATACAATGTTCATACAAAGATTATATAAATTTGGAGAATGTGTCAACAATTCCTAGATGAGACTAAGCATGAAACATAATAACAAATACATTGTCTTTCCATACGTAAGCATAAGGATACACATACAAATATAATGATTCATAAACAAGACTTCATTCACCATTCCTAGTCAAATGCCATAAACTAGCATAAATACAAACACCAATCCATGAATATAAGCACAAACCACAAGTTTTCCAACATAACATGGCATACACAAATACAAGTCTTGTACACAACTCAAAATACTTGAATATATAATTTCATTGAAGAATAATCATACGATTGTCATAACACTAACACAATAATTGCCAATAATCCTTGAAATGTTGTCAAATGTATCTAAACTTCATCTAAACCAAAGTGAACAAGAGTTTTAGCTCATCATGAGCACAAGAATTACAAATAAGAAGGGAAAAATAGCAAGAAACATGGTATGAAAACAAGAATCAAACCACTCCTCTAAGCCTAGATGTTGTTGTTGATGTACGGTGTTCTTCTTGATGTTGTATTCCCTCCAAGAAGCTTGAAATGTGGTTGGAACAAGGATGATTCAGAGCTGGAGCAGTTGGTTTTTGCTCTGGTTACTGAATATCTGAATGAGAGATAAGTTATGCTTTATAGAAATGGGGAGGCACGGCCATGCTAGGAGAGAAGGCACGACCGTGCCTGTCACTTGGGCACGACCATGCCAAAAGCAATGCAGAAGGTTAACCGATCCAGAGCTTCTATTGGGTCCCACTGATTGAGGAAGTACGACTCTTCAAACTCACGGGTTGACACGTGGCCGTGGGGAGTCTAAGCACGGTTGTGCTTGGTGAAATGGCTTGGCGCATTCGTGCCAGATGCGGGGCGCGGCCATGCCTAGGGATTTTAAGCTTGGCACGACCGTGCTAAGTAGGGGGCACGACCGTGCCTCCAGCCTAGAAACCCTAAAAACTTCATCTTTAATCCTGGAATCCTCTTGTTTGTTCACTTAGCTTCACAAAAACCTACAAAACTGGAAATGAAGTAAATAAGTGTCTAAACATTGAAAATAACCAAGAATTGATCTTGAAATGAGCGAAGTTTTGTGCCAAAAAGATGTGTAAATTCTAACACATCAGAAGGAACTCGATCAAGTTCCAGTAGTGAAAGAATTCCCAGAAGTATTCCTAGATGATCTTCCAGGTGCCCCACCTGAGAGAGAGATCAAATTTAAATTGATTTAATCCCTAAAGCTAAGCCGGTAGCTAAGGCTCCGTACCGATTAGCACCAACTGAGATGAAAGAATTAATGTTACTACTGCAAGAGTTGTTAGACAAGGGATTCATACGTCCAAGTGTATCCCCTTGGGGTGCACCAATTCTGTTTGTGAAGAAGAAAGATGATAGTATGAGGATGTGTATAAACTACCACGAATTGAACAAATTGACTATTAAGAATAGGTATCCTTTACCTAGAATTGATGATATGTTTGATCAACTACAAGGATCAAGTTGGTTTTCCAAAATTGACTTAAGATCCGGTTATCACCAAGTTAAGGTACGGGGAGAAGATGTACCTAAGACGACACTCAGAACTCTTTATGGACACTATGAATTTGTAGTGATGCCATTCGGAGTAACGAATGCTCCAACAGTCTTCATGGATCTCATGAATAGAGTATGCCAGCCAATGTTAGACAAATTCGTTATTGAGGAAAAAAGATTATGGAAGAATTTGTCTTAATACAAACAGAAAAAAGTGAAAAGAAAAAGAAATAGAGAAGTGAGTCTTTTACTTGCAAGACCTTAAAGAAGTTGACATGCATTCCTTTGATTTTAATTTCACAAAGCGTGAATTACCAACTGAACTCCGAGAGAAAATTTTCCAAGCAATTAGTGATGTAAGAAAGCGGTGGCGCAAGCAAGAACAATTGCCACCATTCCACGGCTTGTCTGAGAGATCTTGGTCTTGGTAATCTGACCATAAACGAGCCCTCAGACTAGATATTCTCTTATGATTCGAGTACTATAGAGGGACTTGCTAGTATTTTCCATTTTAAGCCATGAGGTCGTAGCTGTGTGTTTCACGATAGCTGCAGCCCTTTCAAACCCTTTAAAATCCCTCAAAATCCAAAAAGATTTTCATTTTCACCCCTTATTTTTATTTTAGCTACATTATAACCCTTTAAAGTCCTCTTGATTCATGCATACTACTTAGTTAATTGGTGGAGACTTGATTTGCATACAAGTTTATGACCACTGTATAATTCGATTCGAACTTGAGTGTTCCACTTAACTTACATTATCCATACATATATAATCCTAGAGTTGAGTGAACATTGTGAGGAGTGAAAAGTTTATGCATAATTAAAGTTCTAGTAGGCTTGTCATGAATTCCATCATAGAAAAACACAAAAATAGAATAAGCAACTCAAGAGTTATCTCGTAGTTTCCAACTACTTGGAGCTCCATCACCTCTGTAAATTTTTAGTTATGGGTATGATCATGCTTGAGTTTGCTTGAGGACAAGCAAAGTTTAAGTGTGGGGTGTTATGATATGTCATCATTTATACATGTTTTACATGCATATTCATTCCCATTATTGGTGTTTTATGAACATTGGAATTTTTGTCTAAATCGTTCCTTTGTGATAATTGTAGGTTTTCGGAAGCTTTCGGAAGAAATGAAACAAAAAACAGTCAAAATCGAAGGAAAAACCAAAGAATTGAAGACCTTGCGGAGCCTTAGCAAGATCCACAAGGTAACGTACCATTTCCCAAGTCAATTGGGAGATTATTAGGCCTTAGAAAGCCGAACATCTCCAAAGAATTATTAAGAAATCATCAAATTCAATGAAAGTCAAAGGCACTTATGGAGCACTCTTACACCTATCCAAGACCCATGGATAGCCCAAGTACCCATGGGTACTATCCATGGATGATCCATGATCCTTTTTGACCCATGGAGCCTTCTAGAAGAGTCAAAGAAAGTAAAAAACGTAGGCTCCAAGCAAGAAGGAAAAAGAAGATTCTGCCAGCTATAGGGGCGCCCGCACCCCCCTCGGATCAGCTTCTAGCATCTTCCATGCTCTCCTATAAATACCATCCAATGTTTCATTGTTTAGCATGTCTTGGTGAGCCAGAAAATGGGTCTTAGAAGATTGTTTTAACTCTCTAATTCCCTAATTACCTTGGTATCATCCTAGAGAGAGACACACACCCATCCATACCTCAAAAATACACACTAGAGAGAGCTTAGTTCATTGTTAGAGTAGTGAGTAGAGGGGCTCTTCCTCCTTGTTCCACAATAGGGATCCTACGAAACTCAGTGTTACGCTAGTCGTTATGGCTATTCGTGGCTAAAGATTCTTTGTATTGCTAGGGTGAAGGTGATGTTTGGTGCATGTTAATGTTTAACATATTAATTTAGTGGTATGTTTATGTCTTTAATTATTCTCTCTTAAAACCACCTTTTGGTGGGTTTTTATTATTATTTTTAAACCCATTTTTATATTTGTGACTGTCTTGATTTTAAAGTGTAAGATCATAAAACCTGTTTTAATCAAACTTCCTTTGAAACTCGTACGTCTTTATACAAGCAGAGATTGATAAGCCAAGACTTGGTCTATACTTCTAAGGTCGTACGTCTTTATACAAACTTAGTATACGACCAAGAATTGGTGAACTCATGTAGGGAACGGTACATCTTTATACTTGGTCCCATTATTAGACAGCCTCCCGTTGAACAAAATATAATCACCTATTTAACTCTAATACAAAGCATTTTAAGTTCGATGTCTTAAACCAACCCGGAGATGACCACTCGAAGGGTTGAGGTTAATTGTTGTCTCTAATGGGAAGCACTACTATTTTAATTTAAAGATTATAATTCGTGAATCAAATGTTGGGAGAGCGAAGCTCTAGCGGTGACCCGGGTCATAAGTTTGTAGTAGTTATACCACTGAATTAGTCAAATTAACTGATATGTCATCATTTATACATATTTTACATGCATAATAATCCCACATTATGGTACTAATTGAATAATAATCTTGCAATTTGTGCTTAAAACACTTATATTTTGTAATTACAGATTATTCGGTGTTGAAAATATAAATCAAGCAAAATCCTATAAAAAACATCAAGAATTCAAGCTTCTAGAAGATTCATTCCCGAGCATTGACCCCCAAGAAGTCAAAATTGGTCAACAATAGTCAACAAGAAACTAAAAGACAATCCAGGAAGAAAAAGGAGGGATGCATGATTGTGACACACGACATTTTAGGTCGATATCCGTTCCTATTATAAACGCGTTTACATTATTCATATTTTATGATCCACCTAATTTCAAAATTTAAGGCATTAAAAGTCTACCAAACACCATACGTTGATTATTTCATATTTTGATAATTTTAGGAATACGTGTACGCTTAACCCGTCTAATACGAACGTTGGTGATTAATATAAGAGTAAATTACATAAATTGTCCTTTATGTTTATATCATTTTTCACTGTATGTCCTTTAGACAAAAAATTGTCAGAGATCATCCTTTACGTTTCAATTTGTTGCGATTTATATCCTTTAGCCTAACGAGCATTAAGTTATTCAGTTAACTCCACTCATGTGCTTTGCACATGAGGGTCTTTTGGTCTTTTTACTCACAAATATATATATATAAAGAAAAAGAGTAAATTACATTCTAACTCTTTCTCTCCCTACCCACTAACGCCATAGCACTAGTCAACCACCACCACCATCGCCTCGCCAACCACCAGCCGACCACCGCACCACTCCCCTCCTCTGATCTGATGACCACCACCGGCCGCCACCGCCTCTATAGCACCCATCAAGCTAGGTGGGCTCCGATTATGCGTTTGGCACCGGCGGAAAAGTCCCTAATCGGATCTGAGCACCACCACCGCACCACCACCGGCCGACCACCGCACCACCCCCTACTCAGAGAGTACTCGATAGTGAAAATCAAAAACCGCCTTGCATCTCATAGAGTACTTAAAACTAAAACCCTAATTTCAAAATTTTAGGGAAATTGGTGACCAGATCTGGAAAAAGGTAAGAAAGGCCTCCTCCACTGATCGGTGTTGCTGTTTGAGGTTTGAATCAATTTTCAAATCGGTGGAGAAGAAATCGGAATTCGGCGGCCGAAGAAGTTGACGGGAATCAGAAATTGAAGGATTCAAAGATCCGGTGCGGCTGATGGAAAGATGCAAGGAGTTTTGGTTTGGTTTGTTCTTCAGCTACTACCTAGAAGACCCGTTCTTCAATTGAGGGTGATTAGGATTCGATTGGGGGTGTGATTGTGTTTATCTGGTCACACTGTTAACCACAAACCCACCTAAATCATACCCGTTTTTCAGTTACGGGAGATTAGGGTTTGATTTGGGGTTGCATAAACAAGCTTCACTAAAATGGTTCGATTCTAGGGTTTGATTCGTTGGTGGTGGTCTGGCTACCGGGATGACAGTGGTGGTCTGGAATGGTGGGGAGGAATGAGAATCGGAACAACCTGTAGTGGCGGCGGTAACGGTGGTGGTCGGATGGTGGTGGTGGTGGTGGTGGTTGGTGGCCGGTGGTGGTGGTGGCTGGTGGAGAGAGGGTTTACTTTATATATATTTTTTAGATTTAGTAAAATCTTTTTGTGGGTAAAAAGACCAAAACACCCTCATGTGCTTTGCACATGACTGGAGTTAACTGAAAAAGTTAACCTCTATTAGGCTAAAGGACGTTAACCACAACATATTTAAACGTAAAGGATGATTTCTGACATTTTTGGGCTAAAGGACATACAGTGAAAAATGTTATAAGCATAAAGGATGATTTCTGTAATTTACTCTTAAATTAAATAACCAGGAAAATATCTAGACGTATATAGTACACAAACTTTACGTTGGAAAATAATATTTTTTTTAGACTAAAACTTATAATATACGTAAAGGTAAATAACGAACCCTTTCGAAAGGCGTTACCGTGTAGACCTTTAGGCACTTATACCTGCAAATAATTACATCAACAAATTATACAACGGGGAATTGAATATCCTTTTCACCTAACGAGACTTTAACTAATTAAATTAAAATTCTTGCATCACTAAGAACCTAAACCAAGTTAAGTTACAACTTAGAACTCTAATTATGATGAATACACTTAATATCTAATTAGTTAGTACCAAAACTTAATTACTAAAGTAATTAACGTAACCCCAAAAACTCTTCTCGGCCGAGAGCCCCCTTGTGGGCCATCCACAATTTCAAAAACAAAAAAAAACAAAAAATAATAATAATAAAAATCTTACATCTTTGATTGTTGTTGCAAGACATGCTCAATCACCTACTTGAACACTTCAAGTTCCTTTCATTTCTCCATACCTATCCATCAAATCCCACTTACAATATCACACCCCAACCCATTCATTTTTCTTGCTCTCCTTACGGCAACAACAACAAGCACCCATTTCCATCTTTTTTCTTTAAAAGATCACCTATTTTTCAAGACTAAAGTTCTCCAATTTTGGTGATTCAAGAAGTTTACAAGAAATTCCTTAAGGATTCAAGCTAAGGAACCCAAGATCTTGTTTTTTCTCTCAAAAATCATCATCTAGCTTCTAGTGGGTATAACATTCCTTCCACCTCCACTTTTGTTAAAATCATGGTTTAGAAATGCATAATGTTCACCCAAAGTAGGATGTTTTCATGAAACCTTTTTTTTTTTTAAAAACATGTAAACTAATACATGAAATGAATTTGTTTAAAAGTTTAATACATGTATTATGGGTGTGTGCATGGTCGTAGGTATGTATCTATCCATATGTGTTGTTTTGGTTCATGAAAATTACTAAAAGATAATATATGGAAACATGTGTAGAGTTTTTATAAAACTTTGTTAGTTATGAAATCTTGTACACTAAACATATGAAAGAAATACATGGATCTATGTATGTATGAAACCGTGAGCATGCATATATGTTTGTATATGTGTATGTTAATTAAAGATGTCATAATAAAACTCTAGGTCTAGGCATGTATGGAAAAGTATGTACTTTTGACAAGTGTTGTTGTTATTATTAAGTTAATATGCATATTTATATCGGTAGATCTATGAGATACACGATTGAAAAACATGAGCATGATATGTTACACGAAGTTTTGTATGTTAAAAGTAGTATAACTTTTATAAAAAAAACGCATAATCCTAGTTAACGTGTGATTGGGTACATAAAAATGGTTAATTGGTTACTGTAGTTAAAATGGTCGTATTAGTTCGTGTAACATAAGACTTCAATTTTTATTACATAAAAATGAATTTTATAAAAATATCGACTTTATGACTCTAAATATACTTTATGTGAAAATTTGTGATTAATACATGAAAATGGTGTTTTGGAAATAACCGAACCTTTGAAGTATTTTTATAACAAAATAAGTGTTGAAAAACCTAAGTATTACTTTAAATAAATATAACCGTTAAATGTATAATACTTAGAATAACAATTTGCTAAATGGTGATTTAAGGATTCTTGGATGATATGGTATGTAAATGTGTATAAATAGGTGTACCTTGGAAACTTAGTAGATTTCTAAGTATTGGAAAATTGATTATGACAGAATCTTAATAAATATTTAACTACAAATTGTTTTATACGAGTGCTTATGTGTGTGTGTATATATATTATTAAATAATATAAGTCATATAATTCATGCTATTACGATGAAAACGAAATATTTTCCTAAAAATAGTTATATATGTTTGAAAATATATAATTATTTGATGAACGTGACTTGTATTATTGTTATGCTTATTTGTATAAGTATATTACGTGCATGATAGCTACATATAAGGAAGTAAATAACAATCACCAACGGGTCGTAAAATACATCATTTTCTTTGAATGAAAACCTTCCTAACCAAATATGTTAAATCGGGTGAACAACTTGCATATGAGACGTCCATTTATAACCCTAAAATACCTTCTGTAGTTAGGGTACGAGTAGTCAAGTCTCGCTCTTACAGCTATTTATTTGCTAGCATATAAAGATCTCGAGGTGAGTTCACTGCCCCCTTTTTACTTTTAAATGTTTAGAAATATCATGGGAGAAACATACTTGCTTAACATGTTTGGAAAACATGAAACCTCATCGTGTGATACATTTGAAAACATCATTATTTGATACATTTGAGAACATCATTACGTGATACGTTTGAGAAAACATGAAACATATTTGCTTTATACGTAGAAACAAGAAATCTTGACCGACCATTTAAGTTTACATGAGACAATTGTGGAAGATCTCGTAAAGTCCCCTATGTGAGCAATTTATTAACCATTAACTTGTATAGCCGGGATATTATGAATAGTACTATTGGGATTGCCACTCCCAGTCATGGTTATTCGTGCTAACCAACTCGTGAACCCGTGGGGAATGGGCGAGGGGCGAAACACCTGTGTTTGGTTTGGTTAAAACTCATGTAAAATAAACTTCGTATACCTTGCTAGTTACGATGGGTCAACTTGATGGGTCAAACTTGATATGATTGCCTTGTTTTGTTTATCATATACATTGAATCGTTTTCGTGCAGAGGAATCTACCAATCTTTTAGTGCAAGTTGGTTTTGTTTTCATTGGGATAACTACTCGTTTTGTGACCATGAGGTCATCACATGTTTTCGAGGAAAACGTTTTCATAATATGGCTATGTACAGCTTTTCAATGTTTTCACTTTATGACTCTGAAGTCATCACACGTTTTTGAGAAAAACGGTTTTATATTATGGCCACGTACACGATATCAATGTTTTCAAGGAAAACCGCTTTACATTACAACAATCAAACCTGTCACACCCCCTAATTCAACTAACGGAGTTTTATCGTTTGGGAAGTGGCAAACCAGGATCTCAGTCATTAGTTACATTAACGACTCTATATGGTAATCAAATGAAAATATCATATCAATCAGAGTAATTGCGAAAGCGACTAAAGAAAGTAAAGACGCAAAATAAACGCGCCCAAAAAGTCCGGTCCAAACATAAATTAAAATAGTCCAAACGAAATATTAAAACATAATTCAATAGTAGGACTCCATGCATGTCATATATGTGCACCTGTGCCTTATCTTAGCGACCTGAGAAAACATATAAGAAAAGATGTCAACACGAGGTTGGTGAGTTCACGGGTTTCAATATATAAGTAAACGTTTACCAGATTATTGTACATTCAATATGCGTCTATAGGTAGCTAACCTACGTTTCATGTTTAAGTTAAGCGCTCGCAACCGAAGCTGACTGTTTGTTTATTTGCCTCCTGCCAGGTCTATCAACTCTGGCGATGTGAGTAGGCTAACATTTCACCCGTTCGACCTCAAATCGAGTTAGCGCGACTAACGCGGGTGTGATTTGTCAAACCCAATAGTACTACTAAACATTACCTAGCTAAGATCCATATTAACGGTCCGATGTGTGTTGAGGACTTTCAGTGATAGCGTGTTACGCTTAGCTTTAACATTGATAACATATGAATTATAATAATCTCAAAAATAGTTGTGACATGCTTTCTCCCCCAAGTTAAAACAGTAAAAAGGGGCCGTGAAAACTCACTTGATTGCGTAGGAAGTAATCACACAAGTATGAGATTGAAATCTCAAGCGTTAGCCTGACACGGCTCACGAATGCCCTAGAATTACAACATGATTATTACGGATAAAATGGGAATTGTGACGAAGACACGGAATGAGGAACGTCCTAAAAGAAACGTTATAAAGATCAACGAGTAGACGAACGTGTCCACGGGAATACGGATTTCTAAATTAGGATAAATACGCTTTGTGTTGAAGGATTCAAATAATAATATATAATAAATATGTTCAAACGTTTGTACCATTAAACTAATGGCCTAAGAAAATAATATAATTTATATATTATTTTTAGATTTCACAAAATATCACAATAAACAATTGAGCAACTAAAATAATAATTCTATTATTTTTATTCGAGAATAACAACTAGTGCAAATAATATAGATAATTATATTATTTATTAGTTTAAAATGTTACACGAAGTTTATAAACGTAACAATAATAACATAAAAATATATATTGTTTTTAATTGAGATCAAGGATTGGAAATAATATATTATTTTATAAACGAGCTTTAAATAACGAATACGAGTTACAAGACTAAACAAAACCTGACCACTAGGCACAACCGTGTCAGAGTCTGCCACGACCGTGTCTGCGGTTCTGAGGCACGACCAGGTCTAGCCAAGAGGCACGACCGGGTCAGAGAACGAGGCACGACCGTGTTAGAACTTGGCACGACTGTGTCTCCTGGATATACAGACACGGTGCTTAACTGAATAAACCAATAAGTCCAAATCCATTTGGTTTCGATTGTGATTGACCAAAAGGACATGGGGGTTCTGTTTAACAGTAATATGCAAATCATAGGGTGGTTTTAATTGTGAAAACACCGAGATTTAGATCGGTTAATTTCCCGATTTGAAACCAAAACTCTAGCTATGAACACGAGATCAATTTGAATAATTTGGATAAGTTTACTTGCTGAAATCATAGGGCTTTAAATAAACAGAGGATTGCGAATCTAGTCATGTAATTTAATTAGATGGAGACTGGTTTTAAGGTATAGATCGATTAAACCAAAAATGGTATGAACCCTAGAATTAGTACAAGATAAATTCGATATTGTAAGCCCAGATTATCATAGGGCTTATGATCTAGAGACTGAAACGAAACTATAGGGATAAACAATTACCAGAAAGATATACGAATTCAAGATGCTCGAGTAGAACCTAGTCGCGGCTCCGATGGGATGATCCTCCAGCGTTTCCGACTGCTTTTCCGGCCAAATTAAAATGCCGCAAAAGCTTCACAGAGGATCGTACAAGATGTGTGTGCAGATTATTTGCGTAATGATGCTCCCAATTGATCCAATTCGTGAGATATGAGAGATGAGTCGACGGTTTCAAATTAAGTACAATGATGGAGTTGAATTCGGCCATTACGAGTGTTAAAGCGCCGAATAATGGCTCAATAATGATCCGCTGTTAGAGATTATACGTTACAACTTGATATTCGAATGGATTTGCGATTAAAGACTACGTTTTTGTTTCAACTGGCAAGAGGCGCGACCGTGCCAATATGATGCGCGACCGTGCCAAGGCACTTGGCACGACCGTGCCTATTAGGGTTTCTGGTTATTTACAAATCCAGCCCTTGCAACTTCAGCTTTGACAGAATTGATCCCTTGGTTTTAGAATTGAGTTAACTGGGTTAGGATTTAACTGAATTTGACTAACAAAGTTAACCTGAAAAGTTTGGATTGTCACAAAACCTGTGAACTCACCAACCTTTGTGTTGACAATTTTAAGTATGTTTTTCTGGTAAAGCATTACTATGGCACGGTTGGAATAGGTTAGTCATTTAGATTAAACCCTAGAAGCTGAAGATACATGATTGTCAAACCTCAAGATGGTTTTGACCTATATGGTTCTTGGACGAGTGTATTGTTTCATCTTAGCTTTGTAATGGTATTTAATAGCTTAAAAGTCTTTAATTTAGCTTCCAATGTTGTGTAATGTTACCAATCGTTGCAACCTTAATTTATTTATTTATTAAGTGAATAAATTTGGGGGTGTGACAGATTGGTATCAGAGCCAATGGTTTTAGTGAATTAGGTTTTCTTAGTGACACCTAGGCTCTAACTAGACTTATTTAGGGACCAAGATTTCTAAGACCTACATCACACTCAGAAACCCAAGATTTGAACCAAGAAATTCCAACCGTTGCTAAACAACTTGAGTTGACCATTAGCGTATGTGATTACACTATCGTATAGTTAGCCATATTTATACTAAACACAATTACGTGGCGTACGTGTAACATTTAACATGTACAACAATGTGGAAACAATAAACAATTACAACACGACCTAACCAAGTATCACTGGTCAGATTACGAATCAAAGATGACCGACACTCAGCATAATCTGACCCTAGAAGATCAAGTTACGAGTCGAACTTGGGCGACGCCGGTAGTATTCACCAGTTACCGATCTTGGTATCACAACAGGCTGAAGCCGTACCGAACCTGTACTTGTACCTGCACCATACCTACATCTACTCCAGTTGTGGAGTCAATTTTCTTTTCTGACACATGTTGTCTTCATTCAGTATGGTATATATGTACTCTCCTTCATGAATTGATGGATTGGATGACTACAACTTTTGCCGTGAGATATGGCAGATGAGACTGCCCAAGCAGAAGGGAACCCGAGGTGGATAACCAGGACTGAATGGGAGAGAACTCTACGGGTCAGGAGACCCATAGACACATTTGGATCATATGGATCCACACGCACATACGAACTTGGAGCATGCTTTACTCGACGACGATTTGAGGATCTCTGTTCTAACATAGTGCTTGACTTCTACCACACACATCCTTTTAGTAGAAGACACCAGTTGTATCTCTCTACCATTAACTCCATCCAGCAACTGCCTTAGTCGATAGATTCACGGGTATTGATGCGCATGACTAAGAGTAATCCGATAGAACATACACATTCTTACGTAAGAGTGCGATACGATGCCACTATCTAATGAACATTTCAGATCCCTTTTAACTAAGTGCTTGGGATAGGAGAAACACTATAGGGACCATGCAAAGTAAATTATCATTGCGGGTGCACACGTAATCATAATTTGCAGTGCATGAGAACTTTAATGAGTCTTACTATCCAAGTTGATGTTCATGATTAATCCGTACTCCTAATTCCAATTCCTAGACATACGATAGTTGATCGAAATTAACATAACCATAGGGTGGAGCCAAAAGGCATTAGATGATGCGAGGCGTTATCGCAAGTGATATGGAAATGTACATTATCTCTTTCATCTTCGAATCCTAATGAATCCAAAACCCTTATCGAGACTTCATTGGCACGGCAATCTCGACCAAAACGTTAAGTATGTCTATTCTCAGTTGATTTGACCTCAGTACTTGGACCGAATCTAGAAATTCTTTGTAAAGTATTATTACAACTCTTGAAATTCAACTATAGATTTTCTCTTTTCAATTTCATTGTCTATCTACCAAAGCATGAGGCAGATATACAGACTCTTAAACGTACCCAGAGGAAATACAAAACTCTAACACTTGACCCACATTACCTCAATCCTATGGTTTAATCCCTTACACTAAGGACTTTAAGGCTATAACCGACGTACATGAAATACGATATGGTAAATCATGATAATACCATTCAAAGGCCAAGGACATTACAAGCATACGGTACCACCAGTTGTTGGAAAATAATCAGTTCGACCCTCTTTATCGCTAAATCACGAGACAAATTCTAAACCCTTATGACTCATTTCAACCAACATTGATAGCAAATCGGGGACCTAGTTTAAAATCTAAGGATGCAATTATCTATTCTACGATTGATGACCATCTAAAACCATACGCCACTAGGAAGATGAACAAAGGGTGAACCGTAGTTGACATTACTCACTTGTAAGTCTACACATATATATTTTTTTTCCATTACATTCATTCTTCCAAGTTCTTTTGAGATAACTATACATTTTATGTAAGGAACCTAAGACGTTCTCGCATTCAACAAACTTTTGAAGTTATACCTTATTATTGTTTATTTTCTAATATCTACCTAAAGAGAGTTAAGATTCAGACTAAACTGAAAATGATATTACATCAAAGCTTACAAATTTAGTAATTGGCAGACACAGAATCGAATTCAGAAGACACTATTTCTATGAGACTACTTCCATGATGTGACTTTTACTTCCTTATCTAGTCGAACTATGACTTTTCCACACGAAAGCTAAACTATTCACAAACACTTTTCTATGAAGATCCATTTATCTTTAATATATGTTGAGTCAAATTAACTAGACCATTCCCAAATACTTTGACATTCTCTTCCTTCAACTATATTTCATTTCCATATTTAGATGAATCGTAGAAAATCTGGACGATTCAAGAATCTGAATGATTCAATGTCACTACGAGATCTTACTGTCTCAAGTTTTATTGTTCGACATCCATTTCGTAAATATTTGTCTAAACCATTCCACCTCCCTTCTGAGGAAATACGTTGATATTACTTCCTGGAAGTCAATCGAATCAGTTTAACCTTCATACTGATTAGACCGATAAAATGTCAGTAAAAATCTTTTGTTCTAAAAAGATAGAATGCATTAAGGCATTGACTCGTTACGACGAACGGTCAACTATCTGATTATGAACTAACATGTGAACATTTCATCAAAACCACTTGCCCTATCCTTATGGAACTTACGATAAGTTTTCCGTTAGATTCTATCATGGTTGTTTTCATGAGAGAAAATCGAACATGAATACTGTAAGGCCCCAAAAACCGGGTAACCTCACTTGTTGGATTTACTCATAAACATAGTCATAAATACTGAACTTAAATTTAAAACATTCATCATTCAATTACATAATCATAACAGCGGAAGTCTTTACAAATAAATCATAACATTGTTCCAAGACATATAAAAACAAAAGTGGGATGTCAGTCTCGTGCCGGGTAACCTTCACGCCATCGCACGACCTTTTCTTCCTTTACCTGAAATGTATACTAAAAGTCAGCTAACGCTGGTGAGTTCTAGTTTAATACAATTAGGTATAAACATTCTTTTCTTTATAAGTATGCATAATTATATATACATTTATATAAATACACATTGACTTGAATTGCTTTTCTTTTATCATTCTTCGCAAATACATATAAAAATATATTCACATCATTTGTCTCATTTACTTTCATAACTTTTGCTTTTCTTTCATCTTTCTTTGTGACTACATATGTATGCATTCACCCTTTTTCTTTTCTTTTCTTTTCTTTTCATTCATGGGTGATCAACCCGTCATTTATTTGCGAATGTCACAAAGACAAACGCCACGGTCCATCGTCATGGTCCGCCTATTCTTACAACCGTCCGGCAACTAGTGTCCGTCCGTATTTTTCAATCTTACAACCGTCCGGCAACTTGTGTCCGTCCGTAATCTTACAACCGTCCTACCGTCGTAGGCCGTATTTCGCCCGTCTGCCATAAGGCATCCGTTTCCCACTTAAACTAATTATACAGCCGAATATTGATTTAGCGCCTTACTCCACCGTAGTGGCCTTTATTTAGTCTACCTTTCTAGACTTACTTTTTCTGGCTGCATAATAGTCAAGTGGTCGTCCGTCTACCGAAGTAGCTGTTATCATTGAAGCGTCCATAACGTTTTCTGTTACTTGGCAAGCAATATATACATAGATATAAAGCAGGATTTCATTCTTACACGTTATGTTATTCTTTTCATTCAATCTTAATAATCATACGATTCATTCTTTGTTCATAATTCATTTTTGTACTTGAGTATATATATATGTTTGTATACCACGTATGATCACATTAACATTCATAACATTTATTCACTTAGTGTATACACTTCAGCCCCAAAACATTTATAAATTATTTGCACATACATAGAAGGGGGCACATAGAACTCACCTGATGGGCTACTCTAGGTTGTCCTAGACAAAGGTCCAACAGCGTCACTTTCGATCTGGATTAGGTAGTTAAATACACATTAGACCCAACCCCGACTTTAATGGTTTAATCATTCTAAACTTACTGACTTTACTTAACCAACCTGCTGCCTGCTATCTGCTGCCTGCGCACTTAGTAAGTGCACAGGGACTTGCTCTTGCGCACTTGGCAAGTGCGCAGGAGCCTTCCTCTTGCGTACTTGGTAAGTACGCAGGGTCTGCATCCTGCGTACTTGGTAAGTACGCAGGGATTCCCTCCTGCGCACTTGGTAAGTGCGCAGGACCTGGTTCTTGGACCAAAAATCCGAAGTTCTTGCATACAAACCCGATCGTGCCAATCTTACAATTTTCTTTGATCAAAACATGCGGTTTTCGTTCTAGATGCTATTTCTAAGCTTATTATCAAGTTTCATCCGTAAAAACATCATCTATTTAGCTAAAACTCGAGAAACCCCAAAATGAACAAAAACTCAGATTATGTATGAATCATTACCTGGATTGAAGTTTTGATTCGGAGGTTTTGCTCCCGAGCTCAGCTGTAACGTGCTCCTCTAATCTCGTGACGATCCGTCGACTTTCTCTCTCTAGACCCGGGCTCCCTTTCTCTCTCTAGAATTGGTGAAATGGAGGTGAAATGGTCAAATGGGCTGTCTTGCCCCTTTTATACCTGGGCTTCCCTCGGCCTGTTAGAGGCGAGCCCAAGCCCATCCGTCTTTCTTTCGCTTTATGACGTTTAAATCCCCATCGTATTATTATTTACTTATTTACTATTTTCGGGATGTTACAAGTCTACCCTCCTTAAAGAGGTTTCGTCCTCGAAACTGTTTATACGTCAAACAATTGAGGGTATAGTCCCCTCATCTCGTCTTCTTTTTCCCATGTAGCTTCCGACCCTTTTCTGTGCTTCCATTGTATTTTGACTAAAGGGATCGACTTATTGCGTAGTCGCTTTTCAGCTCGATCAAGGATGGCTATTGGTTCCTCTACATAATTTAGGATGTTATCCACCTCGATCTCGTCGTAAGGTATGTGAGCTGTGTCATCGGCTAGGCATTTACGTAAGTGAGACACGTGGAACGTAGGGTGTATTCCACTAAGCTCAACGGGTAAGTCGAGTCTGTAAGCAACTTGACCCACTCTTGCTAAAATCTTGAAAGGTTCGACAAACCTTGGACTCAGTTTGCCACGCTTCCTGAATCGGATGATTCCTTTCCACGGTGATACCTTTAACAATACCATGTCCCCTACCTGAAACTCTAAATCCCTTCTTCTCTTGTCCGCGTATGATTTCTACCTGTCCTTTGCGGATTTCATTCGAGCCTTGATCTGATCAAATTTCTCGGAAGTAGCTTTGACCACTTCGAGACTCGCAAAATCCGTTTGTCCAATTTCCCCCCAACAAACCGGGGTCCTACATTTCCTCCCATACAACATTTCAAATGGCGGCATGTCAATAGTTGAGTGATAGCTGTTGTTATATGAAAATTCTGCCAATGGTAGGTGGCTGTCCCAGCTCCCACCGAAATCAATGATACAGGCCCGGAGCATGTCCTCCAAGGTCTGAATGGTCCTTTCCGATTGTCCATCGGTTTGGGGGTGGTAAGCGGTGCTGATGTTCAATCTAGTGCCCATCGCTTCATTGAATTTCTTCCAAAACCTTGACGTGAATCTAGTATCCCTGTCGGACACAATCGACAGCGGCATACCATGTCTGCTCACAATTTCTTTGATAAATACTTCGGCTAGCTTTTCGGACGAAGAAGTCTCACGTATTGGCAAGAAGTGAGCACTCTTTGTCAAGCGGTCGACGATCACCCAAATGGTGTCATTGCCTTTAGCTGTTCGCGGTAGCTTGGTAATGAAGTCCATTGTGATCTCCTCCCACTTCCATTCCGGTATTGGTAAAGGTTGCATTTTACCACATGGTTTCTGGTGCTCGGCCTTAACTAGTGAACACGTTAAGCACTTGTTCACGTATTCAGTCACATCGTTCTTCATGCCAGGCCACCAGTACTCTTTCTTCAAGTCTTGATACATTTTGTTTGTCCCGGGGTGGATAGAATAATGAGACTTATGGGCCTCATCGAGTATTTTGGCCCTAAGCTCGCCAATCTTAGGTATCCACATCCGGCCAAACCTAGTTCGTACTCCGTATGTATTTGCACTTAAGTTCCCTTGTTGTCCTACTATTCTTTCCCGTTTCACATTTCTTTCTAACAGTGCTTCATCTTGTGCCTTTGTTATTTCACCCATCAAATCTGGTGTTATAATCAGCTGACACGCTTTGATCCGGATGGGTGTCGATTCTTCCTTTCTACTTAAAGCGTCAGCCACTACGTTTGCCTTGCCTGGATGGTACAATATTTCGCAGTCATAGTCTTTCAGTAGCTCTAACCACCTTCTTTGCCTCATGTTTAGTTCCTTTTGTTCAAAAAAATATTTCAAGCTTTTGTGATCGGAGTAGATGGTGCATTTAACTCCATACAAGTAGTGCCTCCATATTTTCAACGCGAAAACCACTGCTGCTAACTCTAGATCGTGCGTTGGGTAGTTAACCTCGTGAATCTTTAGTTTTCGTGAGGCATAAGCAATTACCTTTCCTCGTTGCATAAGTACGCAACCTAAACCCTGCCCCGAAGCGTCAGAGTAGACTACCAAGTCTTCATTTCCTTCAGGTAGTGTTAAGACTGGAGCTTGAGTTAATCGTGCCTTAAGTTCCTCAAACGCGTTGTTTTGGGTTTGACCCCATTCATATTTTACTTCCTTACGTGTCAATTTAGTTAGTGGCGAGGCTATTCTTGAGAAATCTTGAATGAACCTTCGATGGTAGCCCGCCAATCCCAGAAAGCTTCGTATCTCCGTTGGTGTCTTTGGGATGTTCCATTCCTTTACTGTCTCGATCTTTGCAGGGTCCACCATGATGCCGTTTGGGTTTATCACGTGACCTAGGAATTGAACTTCCCTAAGCTAGAACGCGCATTTGGAGAATTTCGCGTACAACTTTTCCTGCTTTAGCACTTCCAGAACCTCCCTTAGGTGACAGTGGTGATCACCCTCGTTCTTCGAATATACCAGTATGTCGTCTATGAAAACTATCACTGATCGATCCAACATTGGTCGACATACTCTATTCATCAAATCCATGAACGCTGCTGGAGCGTTAGTTAATCCAAAGGACATCACGAGAAACTCATAATGCCCATAACGCGTGCGAAACGCGGTCTTTGGTACGTCTTCTTCCCTTACTTTCAACTGATGGTAACCCGACCTAAGATCGATCTTTGAGAACCAACTCGCACCTTGCAGTTGATCAAAAAGGTCGTCTATTCTAGGCAGTGGGTATTTGTTCTTTACTGTCCTCTTGTTCAGTTCGCGGTAGTCAATGCACATGCGCATGCTGCCGTCCTTCTTCTTTACAAATAGTACCGGAGCGCCCCATGGTGAGATGCTCGGTCTAATAAATCCCTTTTCTGTTAATTCCTGTAGTTGAGACATCAATTCTTTCATTTCTGACGGAGCCAATCGGTAGGGGGCTTTGGCAACGGGCTCAGCTCCTGGCAGTAAGTCAATCTGAAATTCTATTTCCCGATCGGGTGGCAACCCAGGTAGATCCTCAGGGAATACTTCCGGAAAGTTGCACACCACGGGTACATTCTTGAGTTCTTTAGTTTTCATTCTATCATCAATAACATATGCCAGATAAGCTTCGCAACCGCGCCTCATGTAACTTTCGGCCTTGATCATCGAGATGACGTTCGGCATCGTGCAATTCCAATCCCCATATACCGTAATTGGACTGCCGCTTGGAGCTTTGAGGTGTATCCTCTTACGTTTACATATGATTTGAGCTTCATTGGCAGCTAGCCAATCCATTCCCAATACTATATCGAATCCTCCTAAGGTGATAAGGAATAATCTAGAAGGGAACTTATGACCCTCTATTTCTATTATGCAATCCTCTGTTACTTGGAATACTGCCGAATTTTTACCAACGGCAGTTTGTACGCTAAAGGCCTTTACTATGGTGTTAATAGTGCAATCCAGTTTACGACTAAATGCATTTGATATAAAGCTTTTACTAGCACCTGAGTCGAATAAAATAGCAGCATGTTCATCATTTACTAGAAACGTACCTGACACGACATCAGGGTTTCCCCTTGCCTCTTCCTCCGTTAAGGCATAGGCGCGAGTCCTTGCCTTTTGTTGTTCCTGCTCCTTATCCTTTCCCGAACCAAATTGGCCGGCCTTCCTGCAGTATTTTGTCAGATGCCCAAATTGTCCACAGCTTTGGCATTTAGTGTCTCTCAAACAGTCGCGAGAATAGTGTCCCGCCCTTCCACACCTATAGCAGGTGGTGGTGCCGACTCGACACTCGCCAAGATGTTGCCTTCCACATTTCTTGCAAGTTTCATATTCATTGGACCTTGGTTTCTTGCTCTCAGTTGTTACGTTCCCTCTTCCGATGCCTCTGGACGGGTTCTCCCACTTTCTCTTTTGTGTCTCAGGTGCCGGGTCCTCATTGGCGTAGTCGTCGTAGACGATTCCGCTCAGATTCACTACCGACTCGAAGGTCGAGGGTAGGTTAGCTTTCACATGGACACGGACCCGCTGTGGCAACCCCTTAACATAATACTTGCTCAAACGGTCTTCAGTTTCTACCAGATGGGGTACTAGTTGAGCCAGTTCATTGAATCTTGATGTATACTGGCGATGAGTCTTGTTGCCAGCCTTAAAGTTCAGGAATTCATTCTCAACTCGGTCGATTTCATTCTGGGGACAAAAATTTTGGATGACCAGCTTCTTCAAGTCGTCCCATGTCATTCTGTTTATAGCATTCGGTGACTTAGTTCTCTGAATATTCCTCCACCAACTTAGTGCTTCGTTGGTGAAAGAATGAGCGACGTACTTAACAGCTTGGTCGGGTCGACACTCGCTGATGTTGATTACAGCATTCATCCTCTCTATCCATTCAAGCGTTACCACTGAATCCTTGCTCCCATCGAACTTGGGTGGGTCTCCGTCCTTAAAGCCCTTATAAGTACACCCACGGTTGCTTGATCCTATCTTTATTTCATCCCCATCACTATCATATACTTTCTCTTCCTTGTCTCCTCTCTACTTTTCTTTATTGCCTCGGATAGTAGATCAGGCAATACCTTCTTCAAAGTGAGCACAACTTCACGGGCAATAGCATCCCTGACTTCAGGTTCCAACTGTATAGGCCCTGGACTGTCGTCCTTAACTGGGGTCACTTCTGTTTCGTGCACACTTTCGGTGTGCTCTGCGTGCACACTCTCTTCTTCTTCTTCTTCTTCTATTCTTTGGTTCAACGGAGGTCTACCTACTCGGCCAGTGCGACCGCCTCGGCGTCCCGTTCTTCCTCCACCAGCCATTATCCTTAATTTCCTGATAGTTATAAAGGGAATATATCAATGTCATTTCTTCAGATCATAGTTTGGAACAGTACGAGCAAGGTAAATTCTTAATTACAGTGACCGGTTTGTGATTACTAATTTACATTGCTTTTCGGGTTCGAAACTCTTCAAATCAGTCGTGGCATTAACTTCTATTTGTTCTAAGTTAAGGTATCTATTCCTATGCTAGAGCATTAACTTTATGACTTACTTACCGTGCTAGCGTTGGCGTTGGTTACCCATACTGACATCCGTGCGTTGGTCCCATAATCAGTTTGAGTCTAGACATTTAGGGATGTCTAAATCTCTCAAACTATTGCTCTGATACCAACTTGTAAGGCCCCAAAAACCGGGTAACCTCACTTGTTGGATTTACTCATAAACATAGTCATAAATACTGAACTTAAATTTAAAACATTCATCATTCAATTACATAATCATAACAGCGGAAGTCTTTACAAATAAATCATAACATTGTTCCAAGACATATAAAAACAAAAGTGGGATGTCAGTCTCGTGCCGGGTAACCTTCACGCCATCGCACGACCTTTTCTTCCTTTACCTGAAATGTATACTAAAAGTCAGCTAACGCTGGTGAGTTCTAGTTTAATACAATTAGGTATAAACATTCTTTTCTTTATAAGTATGCATAATTATATATACATTTATATAAATACACATTGACTTGAATTGCTTTTCTTTTATCATTCTTCGCAAATACATATAAAAATATATTCACATCATTTGTCTCATTTACTTTCATAACTTTTGCTTTTCTTTCATCTTTCTTTGTGACTACATATGTATGCATTCACCCTTTTTCTTTTCTTTTCTTTTCTTTTCATTCATGGGTGATCAACCCGTCATTTATTTGCGAATGTCACAAAGACAAACGCCACGGTCCATCGTCATGGTCCGCCTATTCTTACAACCGTCCGGCAACTAGTGTCCGTCCGTATTTTTCATTCTTACAACCGTCCGGCAACTTGCGTCCGTCCGTAATCTTACAACCGTCCTACCGTCGTAGGCCGTATTTCGCCCGTCTGCCATAAGGCATCCGTTTCCCACTTAAACTAATTATACAGCCGAATATTGATTTAGCGCCTTACTCCACCGTAGTGGCCTTTATTTAGTCTACCTTTCTAGACTTACTTTTTCTGGCTGCATAATAGTCAAGTGGTCGTCTGTCTACCGAAGTAGCCGTTATCATTGAAGCGTCCATAACGTTTTCTGTTACTTGGCAAGCAATATATACATAGATATAAAGCAGGATTTCATTCTTACACGTTATGTTATTCTTTTCATTCATTCTTAATAATCATACGATTCATTCTTTGTTCATAATTCATTTTTGTATTTGAGTATATATATATGTTTGTATACCACGTATGATCACATTAACATTCATAACATTTATTCACTTAGTGTATACACTTCAGCCCCAAAACATTTATAAATTATTTGCACATACATAGAAGGGGGCACATAGAACTCACCTGATGGGCTACTCTAGGTTGTCCTAGACAAAGGTCCAACAGCGTCACTTTCGATCTGGATTAGGTAGTTAAATACACATTAGACCCAACCCCGACTTTAATGGTTTAATCATTCTAAACTTACTGACTTTACTTAACCAACCTGCTGCCTGCTATCTGCTGCCTGCGCACTTAGTAAGTGCACAGGGACTTGCTCTTGCGCACTTGGCAAGTGCGCAGGAGCCTTCCTCCTGCGTACTTGGTAAGTACGCAGGGTCTGCATCCTGCGTACTTGGTAAGTACGCAGGGATTCCCTCCTGCGCACTTGGTAAGTGCGCAGGACCTGGTTCTTGGACCAAAAATCCGAAGTTCTTGCATGCAAACCCGATCGTGCCAATCTTACAATTTTCTTTGATCAAAACATGCGGTTTTCGTTCTAGATGCTATTTCTAAGCTTATTATCAAGTTTCATCCGTAAAAACATCATCTATTTAGCTAAAACTCGAGAAACCCCAAAATGAACAAAAACTCAGATTATGTATGAATCATTACCTGGATTGAAGTTTTGATTCGGAGGTTTTGCTCCCGAGCTCAGCTGTAACGTGCTCCTCTAATCTCGTGACGATCCGTCAACTTTCTCTCTCTAGACCCGGGCTCCCTTTCTCTCTCTAGAATTGGTGAAATGGAGGTGAAATGGTCAAATGGGCTGTCTTGCCCCTTTTATACCTGGGCTTCCCTCGGCCCATTAGAGGCGAGCCCAAGCCCATCCGTCTTTCTTTCGCTTTATGACGTTTAAATCCCCATCGTATTATTATTTACTTATTTACTATTTTCGGGATGTTACAAATACACTCTATGTACCCTTATACTTTTGTAAACCCGTGTGCATGAATGCAGTTTTGCCTTCCTTATCATAGTTGGCGATCATACAGTGATACTCAGATGAGAGTGACATACCGAAATTCTTTGACATCTAATCCTTGAGTATTTTCTTTGATGTACGAGTTATTCACTTGACTTGTGAAAACTCACTATCACAATTCACACCAATTAGAAATTCTTTTAATGACTTATTCATTGCATGAATATGGCCCTTCCTTTTATAATTCCTTTTGTTTAGGAAACTCTAGTGATGGTTGTATCACCTTGCGGTATAGGCAACTTCGTTCACGTGGCGATAACTTCGAGGAATTTTCCAAATCTACTCATTTGATGTAATATATGTTCAACGGTAACGTACACTATTACATTATGCGATTATATCTCAAATCTTTACTCATCCAATATAATTAGTGATGGGATACCCACTCTATCTACATTAATAGTTGTCGTTTGAAATGAGTGAAAAATTCTCCTTAAGCATCGGAAATGGGATTAGGTTACGAAATCTAAATCCATGTAAGCTTAACAAATTTCGAGGACGAAATTTTCTTTAAGGAGAGGCGAATGTGACACCCGACTTTTTAGGTCGATATCCGTACCTATTATAAACGCGTTTATATTATTCATATTTTATGATCCACCTAATTTCAAAATTTAAGGCATTTAAAGTCTACGAAATACCATACGTTGATTATTTCATATTTTGGTAATTTTAGGAATGCGTGTACGCTTAACAAGTCTAATACGAATGTTGGTGATTAAATTAAATAACCAGGAAAATATCTAGACGTATATAGTACACAAACTTTACGTTGGAAAATAATATTTTTTTAGACTAAAACTTATAATATACGTAAAGGTAAATAACGAACCCTTTCGAAAGGCGTTACCGTGTAGACCTTTAGGCACTTATACCTACAAATAATTACATCAACAAATTATACAACGGGGAATTGAATATCCTTTTCACCTAACGAGACTTTAACTAATTAAATTAAAATTCTTGCATCACTAAGAACCTAAACCAAGTTAAGTTACAACTTAGAACTCTAATTATGATGAATACACTTAATATCTAATTAGTTAGTACCAAAACTTAATTACTAAAGTAATTAACGTGACCCCAAAAACTCTTCTCGGCCGAGAGCCCCCTTGTGGGCCATCCACAATTTCAAAAACAAAAAATAATAATAATAAAAATCTTACATCTTTGATTGTTGTTGCAAGACATGCTCAATCACCTACTTGAACACTTCAAGTTCCTTTCATTTCTCCATACCTATCCATCAAATTCCACTTACAATATCACACCCCAACCCATTCATTTTTCTTTCTCTCCTTACGGCAACAACAACAAGCACCCATTTCCATCTTTTTTCTTTAAAAGATCACCTATTTTTCAAGACTAAAGTTCTCCAATTTTGGTGATTCAAGAAGTTTACAAGAAATTCCTTAAGGATTCAAGCTAAGGAACCCAAGATCTTGCTTTTTCTCTCAAAAATCATCATCTAGCTTCTAGTGGGTATAACATTCCTTCCACCTCCACTTTTGTTAAAATCATGGTTTAGAAATGCATAATGTTCACCCAAAGTAGGATGTTTTCATGAAACATTTTTTTATAAAAAAACATGTAAACTAATACATGAAATGAATTTGTTTAAAAGTTTAATACATGTATTATGGGTGTGTGCATGGTCGTAGGTATGTATCTCTCCATATGTGTTGTTTTGGTTCACGAAAATTACTAAAAGATAATATATGGAAACATGTGTAGAGTTTTTATAAAACTTTGTTAGTTATGAAATCTTGACCACTAAACATATGAAATAAATGCATGGATCTATGTATGAAACTGTGAGCATGCATATATGTTTATATATGTGTATGTTAATTAAAGATGTCATAATAAAACTCTAGGTATAGGAATGTATGGAAAAGTATGTACTTTTGACAAGTGTTGTTGTTATTATTAAGTTAATATGCATATTTATATAGGTAGATCTATGAATTAGACGATTGAAAGACATGAGCATGATATGTTACACGAAGTTTGGTATGTTAAAGTAGTATAACTTTTATTAAAAAAACGCATAATCCTAGTTAACGTGTGATTGGGTACATTAAAATGGTTAATTGGTTACTGTAGTTAAAATGGTCGTATTAGTTCGTGTAACATAAGACTTCAATTTTTATTACATAAAAATGAATTTTATAAAAATATCGACTTTATGACTCTAAATATATTTTCAGTGAAAATTTGTGATTAATACATGAAAATGGTGTTTTGGAAAGAACCGAACCTTTGAAGTATTTTTATGACAAAATAAGTGTTGAAAAACCTAAGTATTACTTTAAATAAATATAACCGTTAAATGTACATAGAATAACAATTTGCTAAATGGTGATTTAAGGATTCTTGGAGGATATGGTATGTAAATGTGTATAAATAGGTGCACCTTGGAAACTTAGTAGATTTCTAAGTATTGGAAAATTGATTATGACAGAATCTTAGTAAATATTAACTACACATTGTTTTATTCGAGTGCTTATGTGTGTGTGTATATATAATTAAATAATATAAGTCATATAATTCATGCTATTACGGCGAAAACGGAATATTTTCCTAAAAATAGTTATATATGTTTGAAAATATATAATTATTCGATGAACGTGACTTGTATTATTGTTATGCTTATTTGTATAAGTATAATACGTGCATGATAGCTACATATAAGGAAGTAAATAACAATCACCAACGGGTCGTAAAATACATCATTTTCTTTGAATGAAAACCTTCCTAACCAAATCTGTTAAATCGGGTGAACAACTTGCATATGAGACGTCCATTTATAACTCTAAAATACCTTCTGTAGTTAGGGTACAAGTAGTCAAGTCTCGCTCCTACAACTATTTATTTGCTAGCATACAAAGATCTCGAAGTGAGTTCACTGCCTCCTTTTTACTTTTAAATGTTTAGAAACATCGGGGGAGAAACATACATTCTTAACACGTTTTGAAAACATGAAACCTCATCGTGTGATACATTTGAAAACATCATTATTTGATACATTTGAGAACATCATTACGTGATACATTTGAGAAAACATGAAACATATTTGCTTTATACGTAGAAACAAGGAATCTTGACCGACCATTTAAGTTTAATGAGACAATTGTGGAAGATCTCGTAAAGTCCCCTACATGAGCAATTTATTAACTATTAACTTGTATAGTCGGGATATTATGAATAGTACTATTAGGATTGTCACTCCCAATCATGGTTAGTCGTGCTAACCAAGGGTCCGTATGGCCCGATGACTGCACACCATCTTAACTCGTGAGCCCGTGGGGAATGGGCGAGGGGCGAAACACTTGTGTTTGGTTTGGTTAAAACTCATGTAAAATAAACTTCGTATACCTTGCTAGTTACGATGGGTCAACTTGATAGGTCAAACTTGATATGATTGCCTTGTTTTGTTTATCATATACATTGAATCATTTTCGTGCAGAGGAATCTGCCAATCTTTTAATGCAAGTTGGTTTTGTTTTCATTGGGAAAACTACTCATTTTATGACCATGAGGGCATCTCGTGTTTTTGAGAAAAACGTTTTCATAATATGGCTATGTACAGCTTTTCAATGTTTTCACTTTATGACTCTGAAGTCATCACACGGTTTTGAGGAAAATGGTTTTATGGACACGTAAATGATATCAATGTTTTCAAAGAAAACCGCTTTACATTACAACAATCAAACCTGTGAACTCACCAACCTTTGTGTTGACATTTTTAAGTATGTTTTTCAGGTAAAGCATTACTATGGCATGGCTGGAATAGGTTAGTCATTTGGATTAAACCCTAGAAGTCGAAGATACATGATTGTCAAACCTCAAGATGTTTTTGACCTATATGGTTCTAAGACGAGTGTATTGTTTCATCTTAGCTTTGTAATGGTATTTAATAGCTTAAAAGTCTTTAATTTAGCTTCCGTTGTGTAATGTTACCAATCGTTACAACCTTAATTTATTTATTTATTAAGTGAATAAATTTGGGGGTGTGAAGATAATGTTTGGTGCATGTTAATGTTTTGTTGCAACAATAGGGGAGCCTACGAAACTCATCATTACACTAGTCGTTATGGCCATTCGTGGCTAAAACTTCTTTGTATTGCTAGGGTGAAGATGATGTTTGGTGCATGTTAATGTTTAACCTATTAATGAAGTGATATGTTTATGTCTTTAACTAATTCGTTCTAAAAAACTATCTTTTGATGGGCTTTTATTATTGTCTAAATCCGTCTTTACATTTGTGAGTGTCTTGATTTTAAAGAGTAAGATCGTAAAACCTTTTTTAATCAAACTTCCTTTGAAACGCGTACGTGTTTATACGAGCAGAGATTGATAAGCCAAGGCTTGGTCTATAATTCTAAGATCGTACGTCTTTATACGAGATTATTATGCGACCAAGAATTGGTGAACTCATGTTGGGAACGGTACGTCTTTATACTTGGTCACATTGTTACAACGCCTCCCGGTGAGCAAAATATAATTAACTATTTAACTTTAATATAAAGCATTTTGAGTCCGAAGTCTTAAACCAACCCGGAGATGACCATTCGATGGGTTGAGGGTAAATGTTGTCCCTAACGAGAGGCACTACCACTTTTAAAGATTATAATTTGCAAATCAAATGTAGTGAGGACGAGGCTTTAGCGGTGACCCGGGTCACAAGTTTGTAGAAGTCATACCAATGAATTAGTAAACTTAACATTATTACATACCAAGCTGATTCGAATCCCGAAGCAATACATTCTTTAATCTGATCATTTTCGCCTTATTTACTTTTCTGCTATTTACTATTCTGCTATTTACATTTCTGTTACACACTTCACGCACATTTTTACTTTTATGTTATTTACTTTACCGTCATTTACTTTTCTGCTTCACAAGCACACAAAACCCAGTCACTAATTAATCCGGCTAAACGATAACAAAAGTTGAGTATTGAAACTCGACCGTGTCCATTGGTTCGATACTTGGTTCTTACCTAACTATATTACGCTGTGATAGGTACACTTGCCTATTGCGTGTGTTTTAAGTTAACGTAACTATCATTTTAATTTATAAATTTAAAACCTGATCTTGTAAACTCATCCTAAAAATATATTTATATATATTTTTATTTACTTAATTCACAGACACATCAAGTTTTTGGCGCCGTTGCCGGGGACACGGTGATTTCAAGAAAAATTCAAGTTAACGGATTAGCCTTTTATTTTCCTTATGTTTCTCTTTCACATTTTGTTGCAAGATAGTGTATGATCCAAAGTTCTACTACTGGTTTATATCAACCTTTAGCAGAACCCAAGAGATTCTTTCACCACCGAGTTCGAGAAAACCGTGCTAGAAAAATGGCCGTCGAAAACCACACTATTGCCGAACTTGCAAGACCATCACTTGACACGTTAGGGTCTAGTATCACAAGACCAACCGTTGACGCTAACAACTTCGAGATCAAATCTCATGTCATCCACATGATCCAGTTATCATGCACTTTTAACGGATTACCCGATGAGGATCCACATGCCCACATCGCAAATTTCCTCGAGATTTGTGATACCTTTAAAATAAACGGAGTGTCGAATGACGCTATTCACCTCCGTACGTTCCCTTTTTCCTTAAGGGAACGAGCTAAGGCATGGTTGAATTCTCTCCCTACCGGATCGATCACTACTTGGGACGATCTCACCCAGAAGTTCTTATCAAAGTATTTTCTATCGGCCAAGACCGCTAAGTTAAGAAATGATATCACCACTTTCACTCAAGACGATGGTGAATCACTATATGAGGTGTGGGAACGCTTCAAGGACATGCTAAGGAAATGTCCTCACCATGGGTTAGAGGTTTTGCTGCAAGTATCATCCTTCTACAATGGGTTGCATAATCAAGCCCATCAGACACTTGATGCTACTACGGGTGGCATCTTTGGGAACAAAAGGCCACATGAGGCTTACAACCTAATTGAAGAGATAGCTATGAATAGCTATCATTGGTACAACCTAAGGACTAGTAGAGGAACAAGGCAAGGAGTTCAGGTCATTGATGTTGTCACATCATTATCTGCTCAAGTAGACGCCCTTACCACAAGACTGAACCAAATTAGTAAGGGTAAAGCAACACCGGAAACAATGGAAGAAGTGAAGAGCATCACAGCTGACATCGAACAAGTTAACTTTGTCGGAACAAATCAGCCACAAAACAACCCCTATAGCGACACCTACAACCTTGGATGGAGGAATCATCCGAACTTTAGCCGGAAAGACAACAACAACCAAGGACAGTCTGGTTTTGGACAACAACAACAGTTTCAGCAAAGGCAACCTCGGAATTTTCAACCTCGTCCACAATTCCAGGGAACAAACAAGATGGGTAATGGGATGAGCCTAGAGGACGCAGTGACTATGCTAATCTCCACAACTGAAAGTCAAGCCCTCCTAGCGGATTCGCTTCACAAGCAATACGAGGAAAGGTTTAGTCTACATGAAGCTGAGTTCAAGACGCAGAAAGCTACCCTTCAATCCATTGAGAAGCAATTAAGACAAATAGCAAAACTATTGTCCGAAAGGCAACCAGGATGTCTCCCGAGTAACACTGAGACTAATCCAAAGGCCAACGTAAGTGCTATTACTTTAAGGAATAGCAAAGTCTACCCAGAGCCACCAATGCCAGAAGAAGAAGTCTAATCACCTAGAAGAGAGATATTCACCAGAGTGCCACTCCGACCACAGCCCGCAAGTTCATCCACTCAGAAAGCACAGCCTAGTGTGATCCAACCTCCTATGGTGGACCTTCCTCCAAAAATTCCACCAAAAAGAACGTTCAATTCTCACATATCATATCCAGGAAGGCTAGTTAAGTAGAAAACTGATGAGTAATATGACAAGTTCATAGAGCTCTTGAGCCAAATCCATGTCAACATTCCCTTCTTGGATATTATACAACAAATGCCAAAATATGGACGCTTCTTGAAAGATTTTCTCACAAACAAGAGAAACATGGAAGAAGCGCTAAAAAGAACAATTGTGTCGCTCTTATAGAAAGGAATCTCTCGAAGAAACTTTCAGATCCTGGGAAATTCTCTTTACCATGTTTTATAGGGCCGCTACCAGTTACATACGCGCTCACTGATCTAGGAGCAAGCGTAAATGTTATGCCATCCACTATGTTTCAAAAGCTCGACATTGGACAACCGTGACCGGTTAATGCAACCATTGAACTCGTGGATGGATCGATTAAAACACCTATAAGAGTCATCGAGAACTTATTGGTGAAAGTTGGCAAGTTTGTCTTCCCAGCCGACTTTATGGTCTTAGAAATGGGACAAGACTTCTCCGTACCACTAATCTTAGGTCGTCCATTCTTTGCCACCGCAAGAGCCGTAATTGACATGAATGAAGGAATTTTAACGCTCCGTATCGGTAAACAATCAATGACATACAACATCAGAGGATATGAATGCATGTCAAGTGATCCTCTTGAAATCTCTCACTTTATCGACTCCAATATGGACTATTAACTACATAAAGCAAGGGACTTGAAAAAAGGAAAAGCACCTAATCTTACCAAGCCAAAGACACCAAATCCTATGGCAATAGACCTTACCAAGGATCTTGACAAAACTAATTGGATCGATGAGTACTTTGATAAATTACCAAAGATGAACAAAAAGATAGGAGACATGGGAGAGGTTGTTTACTCCCACCTGAAGAAAGATTGATGAAGCACGTATAGGTTGGGCTAAAGACCCATAAATAAACGTAGCGCTTCCGGGAGGCAACCCGATAATCATGAACAAATTGAAAAGTTGGTGCATACGGCAGAAAGCATGGACCTCAGGTTTGGTTTCTCCAAATTTAAGTTTCTAATTACTTCAGCCCCCAGGTATGCCTTCTTGATACTAGGACTTTAGTAGCTTAACTACTATCTTTTATTTTCCTTTTTCGTTTTTATGTTTTCTTTTATGTTTCAGGTAGAATAACATCACCAGATCATCTCTCTACTTTGAGGAGTTACACTCCAACTCTACGAGCCTGGAGCCAGAAACCACATCAAATTTCTGAAAAATTCGATAAAGTCTTTGAAGCAACATGCTAACAAGCAGCTGATAGGCAACGCCTGGCAGCAACAATAACTTTTGGCCTTAGGTTATACACCAAATTGACTGGGTGGAGTACCAGTTTCTTTTACCTTAAAACTCCATGCATTTAAATTCCTACATAGCATTCCAATACATGCATGTGTGCTTTGAGGGCAATTGTAACATTCATGATTTTTCAGGCCATAAAATTCCTTTATTCATTTTATTAATTAAGCACATGAAGTAATGTACTTGTTCAAATATGATATATCACCATAAGTATCTCTTTAACATACGTAAATTCAAACTTTCCGAACCTTACATTTACATAGTGTTTCTTTAGTATACATAACACAAGTAATTATATCTAAATATATATATATACATATATATATATATATATATATAAAAGCTAACATTTTTTTGTTATAAATAAAATAAATCATATGAGTTTTTTTTTCTATTATTAAACTATGCTTTTTTTTTACATCTTTTAAATATGTACATATTTACTTACAAATATAAATATGTATATGTAACTCTATTGAATAAATCATTACTAATAACTTATAAATTCATAAAACGAAACTTTTATAAGTAATTATAACTAAACAAGTATTGTTTAGGTGTTTATAAATTTTTTTAAAAAAAAATAAGTTTATACAAACAGAAGTATAGTCTCGAACTCCCAACTATGAACCCCCACCCTTGAACATAGGCCCTTACACTCCATTTTGAACCCATTTCAAGACATTGACCCGCTTTGACTTTTAAAAGTCAAACAGATATAAGTTATACAAATTCAACAATCAAAAATCGTCACAGTGGACTTGCATTTGATGCTTGATTGTTTCAATCATTTCCAAATCCAAATAATACATCATTTTGTTAGGATTAGCGGCTAAATTCGAATTTCAAACGCATTTGACCATTCAAGGTCAAACCGAGTTCAATTCGTTACCTAATCAGATAATTAGGACGCGTTATCTTCCGCAAATCACGCTTTGATTTACCTCGGCAGTATTCAGACCCAAAGCATGACCATATTCATTCAAAATCGAAGGTAATCACCCGTGAATCATGCCGACAATCGTTACCCCCGGATCATAGTCGAATCGGGCATTTAGGAGAAATTAATCGAATCATATCGTTCACAAACCTTCGCAAACCCATCTAAAAACTCTCTCGACCCCAAACTAATCGGCATTACACCCCTGGAGTTCGATCAAGCTCGTAGATCATTGAACCCTAGTTTTCTACTAATCGTGCTCGTCTTGTAACCAAATCAGGTAAGACTAGTTGCATTCGAATTGTTCTTCCATTCCGATCGAAAGCCCTCTGTCAATTTCAATTGAAAGAGGGAATCGAATTCAAATCGAAGCAGACTTTAATCGATCTGCACATAATCCGATTTGGTTTTATACATCATTGTTAAAAACATATTTAAATTTCTAGTTGCCTATACAACTAGCGAACCATTTAGTCCAAACGGTTAATCATGCACGCGGTTAGACTAGATGGTGTGGGTTCGAAACCCACAACCGGCACCCTCTTTTTGCGTTGTGTATCGTCATAGAACTCGGCTCCACCTTAGTTTTTGTTTAAAGAATTTAGACCCTGACTTTAGAACACATAGGACCTCTGGTCCGGCTGGTTGCGCGTGTACTCTTCCACAGAAGTCACCCGGGTTCGACCCGGGTGGTCCACAAATATTTTTAAAAACCGTTTAAAGCTCTACAATTCATAAAAAAATTATTTTTATAAACCCTACAACATTTTGAACAGAATAAAACTAAGTTTTTCAATTTTTATTATAAAATCATTATTATTACAAATTTATTTTTGAAATGTCATTTTAATTAATTAACAAAAAAATTATATAAAGACATTTTTACAAGGTAACAATTTTTCCACGTTATAAATATGATGACAATATTTTATAAAATACCATTTCCTTAAAGACAAGTTTATAAAGTTTTTATAAAATTTTAACTTTATTTAAAAACAAATAAATACTTATTTTAAATGGTAAATAAATAAATAAAATTTATTTATTATTTATATAATCTACACTTAGGATTTAAAAGTATTTTTAACATTAATTTTTATACCAAAATTATTTACACACCTTTATAACTAAATAAATAAATAAAGTAAAGTTATTTAATTAAATTATATTTGAAAAAATATAATTTCACACTATTTTTCTAATTAAATAAATAAATGACAATTATTTAATTTAATTAGTTATTCAAACATAAACTCTATGTCACCTATTTATACTTCAACTCTTCATGATTATAGAACACTTGTTCGAATTCAAAACGCAAACTCTTACACAATCCTTTTACATAATACGACACGAGCTCATTGTACAATTCCCTAAACTTACACCCTTTGAAACCCTAGACTTTGCCTTAGACATTTTATTAATTCATATTCATACGCATTAAACTCTAGGTTAACTTTACGAGTACAAGGATCACTTTGCCACCTATTCTCTTGTGCTAGCTACATCCTTAATATCAAGGTGGGTATTACATATCCCCTTTTACTCTTTTACACTTTTGGGGTGAAACATGAACTCTATACACACAATTGCTTACATTTACATATACTACACAAACACAAATCCTCTTTACATTCATGTATGCAAAATTTGAGCTTTATGTTTGAGTGCTAGGTGTGTTAACTGTTTATGTGCAATTTATGTGCAATCATTAACTATTCAAACCGACGGTTAACAATGATAGATCTATTGAGTCTGACAAACCCACCAAGATTTTGGTGATTGTTACCGACAACATAATTTGCATGCTAGTTACAAAGGTTTGATTGTATTTTGGTTACACAATAGTTGCTCCCCATAAATGCCTTATTTTATCATGTTATGTAAGGATTTGTTTATTCACATCTATACACTCTCTATGTACAAACCTGTGTATGCTCACCAACTTTTTAGTTGACTTTATTTTATTCATGTTTCAGGTGCTAATGTTTGATCAAGGCTTGCTACACATAGGCTTTGGGACTTAGTAAATTTTAAATCAAGAACAATTTGTATTTCATTTATGTACTTTGGAATTGGTTTATGTTTGTTTGAATTGAAATGGATTTAATATATTACAATTTACTCAACCTTGAGCTCATGAACTGTCTACATGTTCCGCCCCGACGTATTTTGCCGTGGGTTGGGGTGTGACAGATTGGTATCAGAGCCTTGGTTATAGGGAATTAGGTTATTAGACACTCTTGACCTAGACTATAACCTTAGGACACCCATACTATGCCATACTATTACATGTTACATGATTACTTCTTATGTGAATATTTTACATTTTATACTAAGTAATTACACTACATGATACAATACTTAATAGTCTATGTGTCACACTACTCACTAACTTTTGTGCTTATGTTCATTGTTATCTACATGCTACCTATTTGATTCATTTAAGTACTATCCTAAGTTTCAACACACACTTATACACACTTAGTTCTTCATACATCCTTAATCTCACACACATAATGTCACCATCTCTCGTGATCAAAATTTAAACTATTGGGCCTAATGCCCATTAATAATAAACAAGAAGCCCATTTATCCTCCAAGAAGAAGAAGACTGCTAGAATGAACAAACCTTACCTTCGGGCCTCAAAGACCGGTCCACAACAATTCCCATCATGACCATGAGCCCAACAATAGTGTTATTAATACATGATGGCTAGAAGAGTGTGTAGGCCCATGAGGGATTCTGGATAAGGAAAGACAAGGTACTTAAGTGTGTCCTAGTGACCCACCCTTCTTTCCTAGGAATTCTCCTCTGGGATGCATTTCTTATATGTCAAGTGTATTTCTAAATACTATTGTGAAGACTCGGTGTTATGAATAGTCAAACTCTAAACCTATGAGAACTCCTATATTTAACACTCGGTATTTTATTATCTCTTACAACCTTTACATTGTTTTCTGCTAGACATGGACTCCTACTCTCCTTCCTCCCTAGTATACCGTCCCGGAGAAGAGTCTGATTGGGAAGAAGACGTCGGGTCACCCGTGTATCGGTCACCAACACCCCCAGCTGCTAGACCAAGGTTCGATGTAAGGGCAGATTGGATTAGGAACACTGGCCCAAGACTTCGAACATCTGGATTACCCCCACCCAGAAACCCGTATCAGACACCCCATCTTCACAATCAGTTACCACCCCCACTAAGAGACCCATATCTAATGCCCGACCCGTACCATCCTAACCCTTGGGTAAGGCATACCATGGCAACCACTAGTGCTATGGGAATTCCAACCAATGACATTCACCAATATGTAAGGACATCAGAGTTTGAGAGACAAAGGATGGAGCACGAGGTAATGCAGGACTTACAAGGAGAAAGAGTGGATAGCCTAGCAAACCAATTAGAGTACCAAAAGGAGTTAATCTCCATCATCGAAAAAGAAATACTAGAGAATCGCACAGAAACAGCTAGAATTGAAGCCAGATCGGCTACCCGAGTGACCATAGCGGTGCTCGTCTTGGGAATTATCTTCCTTCTAGTGGAAAGCTACAAGGGACGTTAACAGAAATTTTTATTGTCTTTAAATTTTCAGTTTGAAAACCATTTCCCTATGTTTTGAGTAATGTTTAACATTTCAGCATTTAATAAATTTTATATATTCCAAATCTAAAGTTATTATTCATTGATTTGACACGTTGAGTGTAAATTACACCCATCATATTTTCATCAAGATTCTCCAAGTATCACCTTCTTCATTTACCACAATTTAGTACACTACCGGCAATCTCCTTCGTAAACAAATCATACTATCATTTGATTTAAACAACCTCGTTATTTTGTTCAAACAAAAAAATTATCAAACTTTTAGATAATATCTGAAATATAAATTTTCTATAGACATTTTCACCTTGTAAGAAAACTTAATACAACCTATTTTATAAAAGCATTATTTCAAATTGATAAATAGTTATGACTTGTTCTCGTTAAATTAATTATTTCTAAATCTTGGCTAAATTAATATACAGCTACTTGTTTAGCCATTAATTCCTCCTAAAAATATTCTCCTTATAATAATTAAAAATTTTAATAAAAAGGTTTTCCTATAAATTGTCCAATTATTTAGATTATTCAACTCATTAGTTTCACTACCTTATTTATCTACAAACAAGAATAAATTACAACCACCTATATACAAACAAAAATCAGTTATTCGTAAACACATTACGCAGAATGCTTGCAGAGCCTCCTCGTTACCCTTCACTTGCCACTCCAAGAGACGATCCATACCACGAAGACGTTAACCACATGTATAAACCTCAACGAGATTTAAAGAGCTAGAACCTAACTACCACCTCTTACACGAACGCAAAACAACACACTTCTCCATAACACCTGATCACATGCAAAACTCGTTAGCATATGTCACGTACGAAATTCAATAACTTATGTATGAAAGTTCACAAGATACATAGCACGATCACATAACACACGAAACTTGTTCATTTGCAATACACACGCTACCAGATTGAACACATAATACATGAACCTTGGTTGTTTGTAATATACATAATACATAACAATTGTTTGTTTGGTACATAATACTAGATCGACCACATTGAACATGAAACTTATTTGGTTACAAAGTACATGATACTGAATTATGCACATTTTACAATATACATGATACTAAATTGTTTACATTACACAAGGAAGCTTATTTGTTTACAAAATACATGATACTAAGTGGTTAACATCATACATGAAATTCACTTCTTGCCATATACATGACGCTAAATTGTTCACGTTACACATGAAACCTATTTGATTACAAGCTACATGACACTAGATCATACATGAAACTTAGATGCTACATTATACACGAAACTAAATTGCTTACAATTGTTGCAATTAACTTATTACATTATACACAAGGCATGGTCATACGCTTTGTTCACCAAAGTTGAAAACCATAACACATTGAAGCTACTCGGTGTTTGACGTATTCTTGTTCAAACTCGAGGAAGTTGTAACACTTCAAAATAACTCGGTGTTTGACGTATTCTTGTTCAAACTCGAGGAAGCTGTAACACTTTAAAACAACTCGGTGTTTGACGTATTAACATGAGTAAACTATGGAACTTTAAATTATACTACCTTATTACTCTCTAGTTGTTAACTGGCCTGCCTACTTAAGGACATGGTTACTTCTTAGCAACTCATATGTGAAAACAATAGACATGAACTAAGTGATTTTGTGCCCTTTTGACCCACACACAACGGAAGGATCTATACGGACCATACGATGACTCGAGTAATTAAGGGTGCACACATAATTGTAAAAATCACCGCATGGAAACACATAGTGAATTCTATCGTGTGTTAAGACCTAAAACCTATCATATTATCTGGAGTAGAGTTTTTCGTGTCGCGTGAAGTTTTGACCTAGACCAATAGTTATGAAATCCTTGAGCCACTAACAATTTAGAGCATATTAGACTACGATCCCAATCACCAAGCTCCCATCAAATACATTCCATCTTTACAATCCAAATTTTTTTCATCAGTTTTACTCCTTAAATTCATTTCAAAACTAAATTCAGTATCGGCATTCCTATCCAACCTTGACTACCAGAACCTGTGTCTTGCCACCTGTTATACACCTTAAACTAACCGTCAGAACACATTTAGAACCCAAAAGCCTTACCTCTTTCCTGATTCAGTAGATTACACTAACTAAATTTCAGGACAAAATTCCCTAAACATGGGGAGACTGTAACATTCATGATTTTTCAGGCCATAAAATTCCTTTATTCATTTTATTAATTAAGCACATGAAGTCATGTACTTGTTCAAATATGATATATCACCATAAGTATCTCTTTAACATACGTAAATTCAAACTTTCCGAACCTTACATTTACATAGTGTTTCTTTAGTATACATAACACAAGTAATTATATCTATATATATATATATATATATATATATATATATAAAAGCTAACATTTTTTTGTTATAAATAAAATAAATCATATGAGTTTTTTTTTTTCTATTATTAAACCATGCTTTTTTTTACATCTTTTAAATATGTACATATTTACTTACAAACATAAATATGTATATGTAACTCTATTGAATAAATCATTACTAACAAATTATAAATTCATAAAACGGAACTTTTATAAGTAATTATAACTAAACAAGTATTGTTTAGGTGTTTATAAATTTAAAAAAAATAAATAAATAAGTTTATACAAATAGAAGTATAGTCTCGAACTCCCAACTATGAACCCCTACCCTTGAACATAGGCCCTTACACTCCATTTTGAACCCATTTCAAGACATTGACCCGCTTTGACTTTTAAAAGTCAAACAGATATAAGTTATACAAATTCAACAATCAAAAATCGTCACAGTGGACTTGCATTTGATGCTTGATTGTTTAGATCATTTCCAAATCCAAATAATACATCATTTTGTTAGGATTAGCGGCTAAATTCGAATTTCAAACGCATTTGACCATTCAAGGTCAAACTGAGTTCAATTCGTTACCTAATCAGAGAATTAGGACGCGTTATCTTCCGCAAATCACGCTTTGATTTACCTCGGCTGTATTCAGACCCAAAGCATGACCATATTTATTCAAAATCGAAGGTAATCACCCGTGAATCATGCCGACAACCGTTACCCCCAGATCATAGTCGAATCGGGCATTTAGGAGGAAATTAATCGAATCATATCGTTCACAAACCTTCGCAAACCCATCTAGAAACTCTCTCGACCCCAAACTAATCGGCATTACACCCCTGGAGTTCGATCAAGCTCGAAGATCATTGAACTCTAGTTTTCTACTAATCGTGCTCGTCTTGTAACCAAATCAGGTAAGACTAGTTGCATTCGAATTATTCTTCCATTCCGATTGAAAGCCCTTTGTCAATTTCAATTGACAGAGGGAATCGAATTCAAATCGAAGCAGACTTTAATCGATCTGCACATAATCCTATTTGGTTTTATACATCATTGTAATAAACGTTTTTAAATTTCTAGTTGCCTATACGACTAGCGAACCATCTAGTCCAAACGGTTAATCATGCACGTGGTTAGACTAGATGGTGTGGGTTCGAAACCCACAACCGGCACCCTCTTTTTGCGTTGTGTATCGTCATAGAACTCGGCTCCACCTTAGTTTTTGTTTAAAGAATTTAGACCCTGACTTTAGAACACATAGGACCTCTGGTCCAGTTGGTTGCGCGTGTACTCTTCCACAGAAGTCACCCGGGTTCGACCCGGGTGGTCCACAAATATTTTTAAAAACCGTTTTAAAGCTCCACAATTCATATAAAAATTATTTTTATATACCCTACAACATTTTGAACAGGATAAAACCAAGTTTTTCAATTTTCAATATAAAATCACTATTATTACAAATTTATTTTTGAAATGTCATTTTAATTAATTAACAAAAAAATTATATAAAGACATTTTTACAAGGTAACAATTTTTCCACGTTATAAATATGATGACAATATTTTATAAAATACCCTTTCCTTAAAGACAAGTTTATAAAGTTTTTATAAAATTTTAACTTTATTTAAAAACAAATAAATACTTATTTTAAATGGTAAATAAATAAATAAATAAAATTTATTTATTATTTATATAATCTACACTTAGGATTTAAAAGTATATTTAACATTAATTTTTATACCAAAATTATTTACACACCTTTATAAGTAAATAAATAAATAAAGTAAAGTTATTTATTTAAATTATATTTGAATAAATATAATTTCACACTATTTTTCTAATTAAATAAATAAATGACAATTATTTAATTTAATTATTTATTCAAACGTAAACCCTATGTCACATATTTATACTTCAACTCTTCATGATTATAGAACACTTATTCGAATTCAAAACGCAAACTCCTACATAATCCTTTTACATAATACGACACGAGCTCATTGTACAATTCCCTAAACTCACACCCTTTGAAACCCTAGACTTTGCCTTAGACATTTTATTAATTCATATTCATACGCATTACACTCTAGGTTAACTTTGCGAGTACAAGGATCACTTTGCCACATATTCTCTTGTGCTAGCTACATCCTTAATATCAAGGTGAGTATTACATAGCACCTTTTACTCTTTTACATTTTTGGGGTGAAACATGAACTCTATACACACAATTGCTTACATTTACATAAACTACACAAACAAAAATCCTCTTTACATTCACGTACGCAAAATTTGAGCTTGATGTTTGAGTGCTAGGTGTGTTAACTGTTTATGTGCAATTTATGTGCAATCATTAACTATTCAAGCCGACGGTTAACAATGATAGATCAATTGAGTCTGACAAACCCACCCAGATTGGGGTGATTGTTACCGACAACACAATTTACATGCTAGTTGCAAAGGTTTGATTGTACTTTGGTTACACAATAGTTGCTCCTCATAAATGTCTTATTTTATCATGTTATGTAAGGATTTGTTTATTCACATCTATACACTCTCTATGTACAAACCTGTGTATGTTCACCAACTTTTTAGTTGACTTTATTTTATTCATGTTTTAGGTGTTAATGTTTGATCAAGGCTTGCTACACATAGGTTTTGGGACTTAGTAAAATTTAAATCAAGAACAAATTGTATTTTATTTATGTACTTTAGAATTGGTTTATCTTTGTTTGAATTGAAATGGATTTAATATATTACAACTTAGTCAACCTTGAGCTCATGAACTGTCTACATGTTCCGCCCCGACGTATTCCTCCATCGGTTGGGGTGTGACAGCAATGCACAGTTTTAAGTATGGGGTGGGGAATTAAAGATTCAGGACTACCTGTAACCTTAGAGCAGTAAAATTTAAGTTGTGATTTTCTACCCATTTTACTAAAACATTACAAAAATCTACCTTTTATAAAAACCTGAAATTTTTTCAAAAAAAAAAATTAAACCCTTTTTAAATTAAACCTCTTGGAGTCTGCACCTATTAAATAAAATGAAGACATGGCAAGTAGAAACAAACGGAAATTATGCATAACAAATCACTAAACCCTATCCCATCCGATTACTTGTGAGAATAATCTGATCCTCTTCACGAGCATTATTATCATTATTTTTGCATGCTCTTTTGTTTGGTATATTGAGTGTTTATTCGATTGAATACTATGCATAATTAGAACTTGTATGACTTATACATATCAAGACCATGAACTAGTGGAAGCATGGAAATGATTGAGGCACCTAGGACTTTTATCACCCTTATTATCCATAAAATCACAAAAATATTATCCGCCTAGATAGCCCCTGAGCCTTAGAAATTTCTTTTCTATTACCCATATTTATCACCCAACCATCTTTTCGCAAACACCGGTTATTGACTAACAGTCTTCAAAATGGAAAAATTATCCTATCTTGTCGTTTCGAGTTTATTATCATCGAGACAATTTTGGAAAGAATTTGTCCTACTCAGAAGAATTGGAATATACAAATGGTGGATGAATTAGGAAAAATCCAAACTATCTGCAGGAAATTCACAGAAACATTGTTTCAAGGAAATTGAGGAAGAAGGATTATTGAAGGATTTTTCTTTTAAAAAAAGAGCCAAAGTTGGTCTTTTACCGGTAGACCTTAAAGAACTGGACATGCATCCTTTTGATTTCAATTTGCTTTTCTGCCTTCATTTCACAAAGCCTGAATTACCAACCGAACTCCGAGAAAATATTTTTCAAGCAACCAGTTATGTAAGGAAACAGTGGCGCAAGCAAGAACAATTGCCACCATTACGTGGCTTGTCAAAAAGTGTCGCCAAAAGAAGAGCCAAAAGATACGATAACTATAGAAAGTGTGGCAACTGGAGCCACGATGGAAAGTGTAGCAAGAATCAAACTCGAGCCCAAAGTGAATATACCTAATCGAAGTAGGTGCTGTTAGGCGACTAGCCGAAGAAACCATACGAAAAGGCAGTGATGTGTATTACGCAATAAGGGACGAATTGAATTTGATGATAGATCTTGGTCTTGGAAATCTGACCATAAACGAGCCCTCGGGTTAGTTATACCCTCATGATCTGAGTACTATAGAAGGACCCTTTAGTACTTTCCATTTTAAGACATGAGGTCGTAGCTGAGTGTTTCGCGATAGCTGCAGCTCTTCAAACCCCTTCAAAACCCCTAAAAATCCAAAAAGATTTTCATTTTCACCTTTATTTTACTTTAGCCACATTACAACCCTTTAAAGTCCTCTTGATTCATGCATACTACTTAGTTAGTTGGTGGAGACTTGATTTGCATACAAGCTTATGACTATTGCATAATTCGATTCGAACTCGAGTGTCCCACTTAGCCTACATTATCCATATATATATATAACCCTAGAGTTGAGTGAACATTGTGAGTATTGAGGAGTTTTTGCATAATCAAAGTTCTAGTAGGCTTGTCATGAATTCCATCATCTTAAAACAGAAAAACACAAAAATAGAATAAGCAGCTCAAGAGTTATCCTGGAGTTCCAACACTTGTTGAAATTCCATTTCCCTTGTAAAGTTTTTAGTTATGGATGTGGTCATGCATGAGTTTGCTTGAGGACAAGCAAAGTTTAAGCATGGGATGTTAAGATATGTCATCATTATACATATTTTACATGCATAATAATCCCACATTATGGTACTAATTGAATAATATTGCAATTTGTGCTTAAAACACTTATATTTTGTAATTGCAGATTATTCGGTGTTGAAAATATAAATCAAGTAAATCCTATCAAAAACACCAAGAATTCAAACTTCTAGAAGATTCATTCCCGAGCATTGACCCCCAAGAAGTCAAAATTGGTCAACAATAGTCAACAAGAAGCTAAAAGACAAACCGGGAAGAAAAAGAAGGGATGCACGGTCATGCATTGCCTTTCTTCTCCTCCACGGACCAGTACAGTGTCCTCTGTACCCTGTTTGATTCCTTGGGCCTTTGCAAGACCGTGCAACCCATTGCACGACCGTGCAACCCATTGCACGGCCGTGCATTACACATTTTGAGGCCTATAAATAGGAGGCTTGAGTTCTTCATTATACACACCAATCCAAACCTAAAGAACACTCAAGAAGAGAGAATTCTCGCAGTTAGAATAGAGGGGCTCTTCCTCCTTGTTCCATAATAGGGGAGCCTACGAAACTCATCATTACGCTAGTCGTTATGGCCATTCATGGCTAAAACTTTTTTGTATTACTAGGGTGAAGATGATGTTTGGTGCATGTTAATGTTTAACCTATTAATGAAGTGGTATGTTTATGTCTTTAACTAATTCATTCTCAAAAACCATCTTTTGATGGGTTTTTATTATTGTCTAAATCCGTCTTTATATTTGTGAGTGTCTTGATTTTAAAGAGTAAGATCGTAAAACCTTTTTTAATCAAACTTCCTTTGAAACTCGTACGTCTTTATACGAGCAGATATTGATAAGCCAAGGCTTGGTCTAAACTTCTAAGATCGTACGTCTTTATACGAGATTATTATGCGACCAAGAATTGGTGAACTCATGTTGGGAACGGTACGTCTTTATACTTGGTCTCATTGTTACACCGCCTCCCGGTGAGCAAAATATATAAAGCATTTTGAGTCCGATGTCTTAAACCAACCCGGAGATGACCATTCGATGGGTTGAGGGTAAATGTCGTCCCTAACGAGAGGCACTACCACTTTTAAAGATTATAATTTGCAAATCAAATGTAGTGAGGATGAGGCTCTAGCAGTGACCCGGGTCACAAATTTGTAAGTCATACCACTGAATTAGTAAACTTAACATTATCACGTACCAAACTGATTCGAATCTTGAAGCAATGCATTCCGTAATCTGATCATTTTCGCCTTATTTACCTTTCTGCTATTTACTATTCTGCTAGTTACATTTCTGTTACACACTTCACGCACATTTTTACTTCTATGTTATTTACTTTACCGGCATTTACTTTTCTGCTTTACAAGCACACAAAACCCACTCACTAATTAATACGACTAAACGATAACAAAAGTTGAGTATTCAAACTCGACCGTGTCCATTGGTTCAATACTTGGTTCTTACCTAACTATATTACGTTACGATAGGTACACTTGCCTATTGTGTGTGTTTTAAGTTAACATAACTATCATTTTAATTTATAAATTTAAAACTTGATCTTGTGAAATCATTCTAAAAATATATTTATTTATATTTTTATTTAATTAATTCACAGACACATCATTAACATTATCACGTACCAAGCTGATTCGAAGCCCGAAGCAATACTCTCCGTGGTCTGATCATTTTCGATACATTTACTATTATGTTAGTTACATTTCTGTTACACACATCATACACGTTTTTACTTTTATGTTATTTACTTTACCGTTATTTAATTTTCTGTCATTTACTATTCTGCTTCACAAGCACACAAAACCCACTCACTAATTAATCCGGCTAAACAATAATACTTCGCGTGGGAAATGGATGTCTTTGGGTAGACGGGCGAAGACGGTAGGACGGTTAAGACGGGCGGCCAAAGGTTTGCGGGACGGTTTCTAGTGTCCGGCGGTTAATGAAATGGACTACGACAGTAGTTCGAGGGCGTTTGTCTTTGTGACTTACACAACAACAAATGACGGGTTTATCACCCATACGTGTATAACCAATAATTTTCAATGAATGCAAAGGTGAATATATATATATATATATATATATATATATATATATATATATATATGTACTCACAATGAATGATAAATGAAGGCAAGGATGTGTTAAATGTGTATTTATATATATTTATACTAGGTTAAAATCCCGTGTATTACACGGGTTGAATACACAAAATGTTATATACTTAGTAATAAAAATCTATATTTTTAAAAACCCATGTAATACATGGGTTGAATAAACCAGTGTATTACATCGGTTGAATTAAATATAATGTAATTTGTTAACACACACTCGTTAAAATATGTCTTTAAAAATTATAATTTTTCATAACAGTTTAAGCTCCGATAAGTTAGTTTTTAAAACATTTTTTCAACTAAGTATTAATTCTTTTATTTAATTTACAAATGTTAATTAATATTAAATTCATTTGATTGATGATATAATAACTATTTATAATTAAATAATAAGTATTCGTAATTAGATTTATATTATAAATCTAAAAAAAATATTTTAATATCATTATTCAAAAGGAGAGACAGAGACGGGAAGAAATGATAAAAATGAATTAGAAAGTGACACGTGTCTATATGATTTTTATTTATTAATACAAAGATTATTATTTAATATCATTATTTAATAGGAGAAATAAACAAAAAAAATAGTATTTAATAGGAGAGAGGTGGGAGATAAGGGTGAGAAGTAACCAGAGAGTGACACGTGTGCCACACATATTTTTATTTATTAGAGTAGTAAGATATATATATATATATATCAGAAAGTGACACGTGTCACACTCTGGTTACTCCTCACGTTTATTTTTTCGCCTCTCTCTCTCATATTCAATAATGATATTAAAAAAATTATTTTTAAAATTTTAATATAAATCTAATTATGGATACTTATTATTTAATTATAAATAGTTCAACCGATGTAATATGCCGGTTTATTCAAACCGTGTATTACACAGATTTTTTAAAATATAAAATTTTTATTACTAAGTATATAAAATTTTATTTATTCAACCCGTGTAATACACAGAATTTTAACCTAGTATATATATATATATAATTATAAGGAAATGATGTTTATACCTAATTGTTTGTAACATCCATGATTTTCTAGTATTACTCTACTTTATTTTAAAACAATAATGACACTTCGCTTTTAAACCCGTACTTGTTCAACACAATGAGTCACATTAAGCAATATTTTAACATGTATCAATACAAAAAAAAAAAAAAAATCTTGCAATTAACATATCATTTTCTAATATATATATCACATAGGTATGTATAATTAGATATGACATTTTGAATGCAAAAGAACCCCCCCCCCCCCCTTTAGTCTTGAGCCTTTTTATTTAGTTTGAACCCCCTCCAAATAGGTTGAACCCTTTCGTTTGAACCATGGAACTCAAAGGAACCTAATTTTGACCCTAAGAAAGTCAAACCACACTCAATCCTCTTCAATCACCTAAAATCTCGGGATTTTGATTCCCCAAAACGACTCCCTAATCTTATGCGATCGTTTGGATTACGTGATCAATCAAATTGATTGAAAAATCAATTCGTTTGACCCATATTAGATGTTACGGTTGTGAGGGCCTTAGAACCCACGATTCATGATCAAAATACCGTAAATCTCGGGCAAATTCACTGTTGTAACGCGTGTTGACTCATCCCACACATCTCCTTATCATTTTATTACTCGAACCAGCCCCAAACCAGTCCTTGTTTCCCCTTCCCGTCGCAACCAGACTCGGATCTGCCAGCCCCTATTGTTGCAATGCATCAAGCCCGATTTCAGGTATCTTCGGTCACCTCCTTACTCGTTTTAATCTCGCGGACAAAATCCCCATGATTCCAAACCTTATTACAATCAATTTCTAATCTGTTTTTGCTCAAGAACAATCTAGGGTTTCGTTTCTTTGAATCGGTTAAAGCATGCATCAAACGAACACAAAAAATCCAATTAATTTGCACCAATGAATTTGTAACTCTTTGCTTATCAAAATCCCTATCGTTTTTTTTTTGGAAAACCTGGATTAATCGGATCGATTTTTGGGGCTAGGGTTTCGATTTGTATGATTTTGGGGAAGAAAGTGAAGTTGGGCTGTTAATTTTAAATTTGTTTTTCTAATTCCTAAACAAGGCGTTAGCCCAGATCAGCTGGTTAGAGCTTGTGACATATAGACGCAAGGTCGTGGGTTCGAAACCCGTCCCTGCCCATATTTTACTGTTTTGTTCTTTTATAGCAAAAAAACCATTCTTTTCTTATTACCCTCATACACACATTTATATAATATCACATATAATCTTATAGAGAATAAGTAGAAAAATACATATCATATTTTTTTGTTGTGTTTAACAAAACATAAACATATACAAATGTAAACATATATACATATATTATTTTTGTTAAACAAGATTTTAATACACAAAACCATGTTATAAAAATTATCTTATAAACATTGGAATACTCAGATTTATTTTAATAATCTAAATCATTAAATTTTCAAGGGAAATAATTTTATTATTATTAGGATAAAAACCTTATAAATATTAATTTGTTTAATATAAATTCTTTAATAAATTATTTTTTTAAAATCTCTAATTTATAAATTATATTTGGAATATAAATGTGGTTATTCTTAACACCTATTTTATACACAAATCAAACTAAAATAAATAAGAGGTTTTATTTATTTATGATGTTAAATTATTTATTCATTTGAACTATTTACCCTCTTACATTTTATTCATTATTTAACTTATACAAACAACTGGACGATTATTCATTTACTGATACAAATACTTACACTTATACACATACATAAATTCTCAAAACAAATGAAACCACATATTCTTTGACATAGGATCTCACATCCATCTTTTGAAGCTCAAACAATTGTACACTCACCCAACAAAGCCCTCACCCAATTCCATTATACATTAGAACTCTCTTTATCCATTTGTGCATATCATTGATACATTTATACAAATTCAATCATAGGGTAAACTTGTGGTTAGCTAATCACCCATGCAACATCTTACCCGTGTGATCTACAAGCTACTTATTACAAGTGAGTTTACATAGCCCCTTTTTCTTATTTACATATTTAGGGTGAAACATGATTACATTCAAATACTATTTGCAATTACACACGTACAATTCTACAATATGATCATATGTGTTTATTTGTGCTTTATGCTTGAATGCTAATTGTTAAGGCTACATATACATGATATACACGTGCAAACACAAATACATTACTTCAGGCTAACATGTGTTGTTATGCCCTACATTAGGATAACATGTGTTGTTATGCCCTACATTTACATCAGGATAACATGTGTTGTTATGCCCTACATTAGGATAACATGTGTTGTTATGCCCTTCAATTACAAAGTTTCATTTGCGCATCTAGCTTAACTTAGATTCTCCATAAATGCTTTATAAACCATGCATCATATGAATTGTACACAAAACATTTGAACTTTACTTGTGGTGTCAAAACCTATGTATGCTCACCAACTATTTATAGTTGACCCTCTCATTTTATCCTGTTTCAGGTACAGTGTTTGAGTTAAGATTTCAAGTCGCTTCACTTAGGATTGAGGACCTAGTTTTAAATTTAATAAAGTTATTCATGTATTTTTATTTTTGTTAGAGTTGTACTTGATTACTTGAGCTATGAAATGAAAGTTATTATTTAGTTATCACAACTTTAGTAAACCATGAGCTTATGAACAGTCTACATCCCGCCGTCGGTTGGGGTGTGACAGATTGGTATCAGAGCATTGGTTATAGGGAATTAGGTTATTAGACACTCTTGACCTAGACTATAACCTTAGGACACCCATACTATGCCATGCTACTACATGTTACATGATTATTTCTTATGTGAATATTTTTACATGTTATACTATATAATTACATCATATGATATAGTACTTAATAGTCTATGTGTCACATTACCTGCCAACTTTTGCCTCCTATTCATTTCTACCTATTTGATATATTTAAAGTGTTATTCTAAGTTTCCACACACACTCATACACACTTAGTTCTTCATGTACCCTTAAACTCACACATATAATGTCACCACCTCTTGTGATCTAAATCTAAACTATTGGGCCGAAAGCCCATTAATAATAAACAAGAAGCCTACTCACCCTCCAAGAAGAAGAAACCTACTACAATATACAAGCCTCACTTTCGGGCCTCAAAGCCCAGTCCACAACAATTCTCATCATAACCATGAGCCCAACAATAGTGTTATTAATACATGATGGCTGGAAGAATGTGTAGGCCTATGAGGGATTCTGACTAAGGAAAGACAGGGTACTTAAGTGTGTCTTAGTGACCCACCCCTCTTTCCTGGGAATTCCCTTCAGGGATGCATCGCTTATAGGTCAAGTGTATTTCTAAAATACTATTGTGAAGACTCAGTGTTATGACTAGTCCAACTCTAAATCTATGAGAACTCCTATATTTAACACTCAGTATTTTATTATCACTTACAACCTTTTCTTTATTTCTCTGCTAGACATGGACTCCTACTCTCCTTCCTCCCCGGTATACCGTCCCGGAGCAGAGTCTGATTGGGAAGAAGACATCAGGTCACCACCACCCCCAGCTGCTAGGCCAAGGTTTGATGTAAGGGCAGATTAGGCTATGAACATCGGCCCAAGACTTCGAACACCTAGATCACCCCCATTAAGAGACCCGTATCCGGTGCCCGACCCGTATCATCCTAACCCTTGGGTAAGGCATACCACGGCACCCACTAGTGTTATGGGAATTCCAACCAATGACATCCACCAATATGTAAGGACCTCAGAATTTGAGGTGCAAAGGATGGAGCAGGGGGTAATGCACAACTTGCAAGGGCAAAGAATGAATAGCCTAGAAAACCAATTAAGGTACCAAAAGGAGTTAATCTCCATCCTCAAAAAAGAATTACTGGAGCATCGCACGGAGACAGCTAAAGCTGAAGCCAGATCGGCTACCCGAGTAACCATAGCGGTACTCGTCTTGGGAATTATTCTCCTCCTAGTGGAAAGCTACAAGAGACGTTAACAAAAATTATTTTTCCATTATTTATTGTCTTTAAATTTTCAGTTTGAGAACCATTTCCCTATGTTTTGAATAATGTTTACCATTTCAGCATTTAATAAATTTTATATTTTTTTCCAACTCCGAAGTCATTATTCATTGATTTAATACGTTGAATGTGAACTTCATCCATTATATTTTTATTGAGATCCACCAAGTATCACCTTCTTCATCCAACACGATTTGGTACACTACCGACAATCTCCTTCATAAACAAATCATCCTATTAGATTTAAACAACCTCGTTATTTTGTTCAAACCAAACGTCTATCAAACTTTTAGAGAGTATCAAAAATATGAATTTTCTATAAACATTTACACCTTGCAAGGATAATTTAATACAACCTATTTTATAAAAATATTATTTCGAATTGATAAATAATTATGATTTTTTCTCATTAAAATAATTATTTCTAAACCATGGCTAAATAAATATACGACTACTTGTTTAAGCCAATAAATTATCTTAAAAATATTCTCTTATTAATAATTGAAAATTTAAATTTAAAGATTTTTCCTATAAATTGTCTATTTATTTAGATTATTTAACCCAATAGTTTCATTACTTTATATATCTACAACCAAGAACAAATTACAACTTCATATTTTCAAACAAAGATCAATTATTTGTGAACATATTTCCCTAAGTGTTCTCAAAACCCCTCGTTACCTTTCACTTGCCACTTCAAGAGACGATCCATACCGCGTAGACCTTAACCATCCCCATCAACCTCAATGAGATTTAAAGAGCTAGAACCTAACTACCACATTTTACATGAACGCCAAACAACACGCTTCTCCACAACACTCGATCACATACGAAGCTCGTTAGTATACGTCACACAAGGAATTCAATAACTTACGTATGCACGTTCACAAGATACATAACACGATCACATGATACATGATTCTAGTTTATTGCAAGTCACAATTTACTAGATGGATCACATAACACATGAAACTTATTTAGTTACAAAGTACATGATACTAAATTGTGCACATTATACATGATACTAAATCATTTACATCACACCTGAAACCTTATTTGGTTACAAAATACATGATACTAAGTTGTTAACATCATACATGAAATTCATCTCTTACCTATACATGATGCTAAATTGTTCACGTTACCCATGAAACCTATTTGATTACAAGCTACATGACATTAGATCATATATGAAACATGAGTGTTTACATTATACATGGAATTAGATTGTTTACATTGTTGTAATTGACTAAGTACATCATACACAAAGCATGACTACTCATCCTATCCATGAAAGCTACTTGGGGTTTGACGTGTTCAAACACGAGGAAGCTATGGAACCCTAAATTATGCCACGTTAGTACTCTTTAGTACCTGATTGGCTCTACTATCTATGGACATAGTTATTGTTAGCAACACATACGTGAAAGCAATAGTTACGAATTAAGTGTTTTGTGTTACCCCTTGGACCCCACACACAATGGGATGAACTATGTGGACCATGCAACGATTTGGATAATTACGGGTGCACACGTATTTAAAAAAATCAGCGTATGGAAAACATAGCAAATTCTATCGTGTGTTATGACATAAAACCTATCATGATATATAGTAACGAAACTAATGAGATATGACAAGGGCATGGTGAATACGCCTATCATATTATCAGAAGTAGCGTTATTCGTGTCACATAAAGTTTTATGTTGTTTCACGGGCCAATGTTTGTAAAATCTCTTATCCACTGACAATTCTTGAACATATTAGAGTACATCTTGATCAAACCCTGATCATCAATTTCCCATCGAACCCATCCCAAGTAATGCATCTCACCTTCAGAATCCAAATTTTTATTTCCTCCTTAAGTTCATTTCAAATCTAAGTTCATTATCATCATTCATACCTGACCTTGAGAAACACACCTAAATCTTGTTATCAATCGTACTCCGCAACACAATTTTCAAAGTTCATTAGGGATTCTAAACGCGGTCCTGAGTTTACTTGGGAACGTGAGGATCAAATGAACTCCAAGTATCCACACCTCTTCGCTGATTCAGTAGCCCCAACTAGTTGAATTTCGGGACGAAATTCCCTCAACATGGGGATACTGTAACATCCATGATTTTCTGGTATTACTCTACTTTATTTTAAAACAATAATGACACTTCGCTTTTAAACCCGTACTTGTTCAACACAATGAGTCACACTAAGCAATATTTTAACATGTATCAATACAAAAAAAAATCTTGCAATTAACATATCATTTTCTAATATATATATCACATAGGTATGTATAATTAGATATGACATTTTGAATGCAAAAGAACCCCCCCCCCTAGTCTTGAGCCTTTTTATTTAGTTTGAACCCCCTCCGAATAGGTTGAACTCTTTCGTTTGAACCCTGGAACTCAAAGGAACCCAATTTTGACCCTAAGAAAGTCAAACCACGCTCAATCCTCTTCAATCACCTAAAATCTCGGGATTTTGATTCCCCAAAACGACTCCCTAATCTTATGCGATCGTTTGGATTACGTGATCAATCAAATTGATTGAAAAATCAATTCGTTTGACCCATATTACATGTTACGGTTGTGAGGGCCTTAGAACCCACGATTCATGATCAAAATCCCGTAAATCGCGGGCAAATTCACTATTGTAACGCGTGTTGACTCATCCCACACATCTCCTTATCATTCTATTACTCGAACCAGCCCCAAACCAGTCCTTGTTTCCCCTTCCCGTCGCGACCAGACTCGGATCTGCCAGCCCCTATTGTTGCAACACATCAAGCCTGATTTCAGGTATCTTCGGTCACCTCCTTACTCGTTTTAATCTCACGGACAAAATCCCCATGATTCCAAACCTTATTACAATCGATTTCAAATTTGTTTTTGCTCAAGAACAATCTAGGGTTTCGTTTCTTTGAATCGGTTAAAGCATGCATCAAACGAACACAAAAAATCCAATTAATTTGCACCAATGAATTTGTAACTCTTTGCTTATCAAAATCCTTATCGTTTTTTTTTAAAACCTGGATTAATCGGATCGATTTTTGGGGCTAGGGTTTCGATTTGTATGATTTTGGGTAAGAAAGTGAAGTTGGGCTGTTAGTTTTAATTTTGTTTTTCTAATTCCAAAACAAGGCGTTAGCCCAGATCAGCTAGTTAGAGCTTGTGACATATAGACGCAAGGTCGTGGGTTCGAAACCCGTCCCTGCACAAATTTTACTGTTTTGTTCTTTTATAGCAAAAAAACCATTCTTTCCTTGTTACCCTCATACACACATTTATATAATATTACATATAATCTTATAGAGAATAAGTGGAAAAATACATATCATATTTTTTTGTTGTGTTTAACAAAACATAAACATATACAAATGTAAACATATATACATATATTATTTTTTTTAAACAAGATTTTAATACACAAAACCATGTTATAAAAATTATCTTATAAACATTGGAATACTCAGATTTATTTTAATAATCTAAATCATTAAATTTTCAAGGGAAACAATTTTATTATTATTAGGATAAAAACCTTATAAATCTTAATTTATTTAATATAAATTCTTTAACAAATTATTTATTTAAAATCTCTAATTTATAAATTATATTTGGAGTATAAATGTGGTTATTCTTAACACCTATTTTATACACAAATCAAACTAAAATAAATAAGAGGTTTTATTTATTTATGATGTTAAATTATTTATTCATTTGAACTATTTACCCTCTTACATTTTATTCATTATTTAACTTATACAAACAACTGGACGATTATTCATTTACTGATACAAATACTTACACTTATACACATACATAAATTCTCAAAACAAATGAAACCACATATTCTTTGACATAGGATCTCACATCCATCTTTTGAAGCTCAAACAATTGTACACTCACCCAACAAAGCCCTCACCCAATTCCATTATACATTAGAACTCTCTTTATCCATTTGTGCATATCATTGATACATTTATACAGATTCAATCATAGGGTAAACTTGTGGTTAGCTAATCACCCGTGCAACATCTTACCCGTGTGATCTACAAGCTACTTATTACAAGTGAGTTTACATAGCCCCTTTTTCCTATTTACATATTTGGGGTGAAACATGATTACATTCAAATATTATTTGCAATTACACACGTACAATTCTACAATATGATCATATGTGTTTATTTGTGCTTTATGCTTGAATGCTAATTGTTAAGGCTACATATACATGATATACACGTGCAAACACAAATACATTACTTTAGGCTAACATGTGTTGTTATGCCCTACATTAGGATAGCATGTGTTGTTATGCCCTACATTTACATCAGGATAACATGTGTTGTTATGCCCTACATTAGGATAACATGTGTTGTTATGCCCTTCAATTACAAAGTTTCATTTGTGCATCTAGCTTAAATTAGATTCTCCATAAATGCTTTATAAACCATGCATCATATGAATTGTACACAAAACATTTGAACTTTACTTGTGGTGTCAAAACCTATGTATGCTCACCAACTATTTATAGTTGACCCTCTCATTTTATCATGTTTCAGGTACAGTGTTTGAGTTAAGATTTCAAGTCGCTTCACTTAGGATTGAGGACCTAGTTTTAAATTTAATAAAGTTATTCATGTATTTTTATTCTTGTAAGAGTTGTACTTGATTACTTGAGCTATGATATGAAAGTTATTATTTAATTATCACAACTTTAGTAAACCATGAGCTTATGAACAGTCTACATGTCTCGCCCCGATGTTTCCGCCGTCGGTTGGGGCGTGACATTGTTAAACAGAGAACTCACCAGCGTTAGCTGCCTTTTAGTATGCAATTCAGGTAGCAAAAAAGGAATAACGTTCCAAGGCGTGAAGGCTGACACAAGACTGACATCCTATTATGTGATTATGTGTTTTCAAACAATTGTTTCTTTTAAATGTAAAAGACTTCTGCTGTTTATGTAATTAAATGATGTACGATTCCGCTATGTTTTAGAAGTTAAAGTTTATTCAGTTTACATCACTATGTTTATGAGTAAATCCAACAATTGAGGTCTCCCGGGAAAGGGACCTTACATATTTAATAATTAATTTCTCAACAATCTCCTTTATTTTTTTCACTTATTAATAACTGTTTAATGTTTCATTTATCCAACCCCCTGTAATACACGGGTTCTAACATAGTACCTACTATATATCAAAATGCCTTCTATTCGATAAGAATCTAAGGCTAAAGCTTTCATCTTTGTTGTATATGTAAAGTGTATTGATTTTATACATGTTTTGGTAAAAGAAGATGATGTGAAATATGTTTACATATTTTGTCATATGTTACTAGCTATTACATTTATATGTTTAAATGTGTAATGGCTATTCTATTTATAGAGCACATGTATCTTTGTTAGATTATATAACATGGTTTTCTTCTTTTGGTGGGATTAAATTTTCTGATTACCCACTCCCTACCAAATGCTTGATTTTGATCTTTGATGTATATGTAAAGTGTATTGATTTTGTATATTTTTTAGTAAAAATTAATGATATCAAATACATTTGCAAAACCCTTGTTTTATTTCACTCCATATTTTAAGACGTCCATTTTATGCTCATACATTTTTTTAAAATTTAACTAGAAAATTAAATAGTTTAGATTATTTCACGTAATTTTCAACATATTTGTGTTTCTGGATCCAATATTTGTTTAGAGTAAATTGCAATTTGCACCCCTGTGGTTTAGGTCCGCTGACATTTTGCAACCCTATTTTAAACAAAGTGCAATTTACCCATGACCTCACCCCAAATTTACCCTATTCTTCTTCTCTGGTGAACACCCTCTTCTCCAACCGACATCAAACACAATCTAAACAAAAACACCTCGATCATAACAACCACAATAAGGTAATCCACCTTGAATAATTCTATCCAAGATCAAGCATGTGTTCAGGCGATACCGCGATACATGCAGACATGATTACAATCGAATAAAACACATTTACACAGATAAATGATACTTCCTCTTTTTCAAAATCTATGAAACCTCAACAAGATGCATACACATGATCCATGGAGTAAAAGTTGGAAACTTTGACCACATATTGTAATTCATACATCAAAACAAACGATTATGCTAGTTTTTTGCCCTGATCTAGACTACATCACCATATATGCTCAAATCGGTCAATACCGTGTGCTTGTTTTGACTAACAGCCTCATTTACAACCCTAACAAGCGCTCTCAAAACCCTATGGCATTAGTTTCATCAAGGAAAGCCTACTGATCGTAATCGATTTAGGCACGGCCAAAACCCTAACTGCTATTGATCGTTAATATTGATGAATCGGAAACACAGACAAACCTAGTGCAGATATCGACGAATCAATTTACAAAGGAACTTATGTTAATACCTGATTTGGAATGAAGAAGACCGCACTTAATTGGAGTCTTATAAAGAATACCTGATTTGGAATGAAGAATACCGCACTTAAATAATATATTATCCGCTCAATTTACAAAGGAACTTATGAAGAATACCTGATTGAGACGGCGGTGGCGACGTTGGAGTCTTGACGATAAATGCGGTGGACGGGAGAGGGGAAGGGGGTGGCGGCAGACGGGAAGGGTGAGGGGTGCAAAGAGAGAGAGAAACCAAACCACAAGGGGTGCATATTATGTTAGGTTTTGGGTTTTGGGTGAAATGACCTTAATACCCCTAATAGAGTTAAAAGATTCACGGTGTTTGTAACAGTAGGGGTGCAAATAGAGAGAGAAACCAAGAAACCAAACCACAGGGGGTCAAATTGTACTTTGTTTAAAACAGGGTTGCAAAGTATCAGCGGGCCTAAACCAAATGGATGCAAATTGCAGTTAATTTTTTTATATGTATATAATGTCTGTATGTACGTGTCATGTGTGTGCATGTAGAGAGAAATATATAGAGTTGTATTACAGAAATCGTCCTTTATGTTTATACCATTTTTCACAATATGTCCTTTAGCCCAAAAATTGTTAGAGATCATCCTTTACGTTTAAATTTGTTGCGGTTAACGTCCTTTAGCCTAACGGTCGTTAAGTTTTTCAGTTAACTCTAGTCATGTGACTTGCATATGAGGGGTGTTTTAATCATTTTACCCACAAATATATATATATATAAGAGTAAATTACATGCTTCTCTCTCTCTGCCCACTACCGCCATAGCACCACCATCACCAACCACCGGTCAACAACCACCCGATCACCGCACCACCCCGTAACATCCCAAAAATAAAAATGACAGTTATAATAACGGAATAAACGAACGAGGCATGTTGGGTCAGCCGGATGGGTCGGCGGGCTGGAAGGGGAGCCTCCCCTGTAAATGGCAAGGGTCTTCATCATTTCTCTCATTTGCAAGTTCTAGAGAGAGACCGTAGAGAGAAAGTTGGCGGATCGACCCGAGATTTCAGCAAAGTGTTGCTTCATAGCTCGTGAGAAGAACCTCCGGATCAGAAACTCGATTCAGGTAACGATCGGGCCTATATCTGAGTTTTTGTTCGTTTTTGGGTTTTTCGGGTTTTGGGTGAAAAGGTAACGTTTTCATGGATAAAATTGAAAGATAAACATAGATTTGAGTTCCTTAATGGAAAGCAAACGTTTTGAAGTAAACAAGTTCGGGATCTTAAAGTGATCAGTCCCGAAGGCGAAAGTTAGGGTTTTTGCGAAGAAGCAGTTCGTGCGTACTTATCAAGTACGCATGAATATGATCATGCGTACTTACCAAGTACGCAAGAAGAGGATCCTGCGTACTTATCAAGTACGCATGAAGGGGGTCATGCGTACTTATCAAGTACGCATGAAGAAGGTACTGCGTATTTATCAAGTACGCATGAAGCAAAGTCTGCGCACTTATTAAGTACGCAAGAACAAGTCCCTGCGCACTTGCTAAGTGCGCCGACATCAGGCTGGTTAAGTAAAGTTAGTATGTTTAGAATGGTTAAACCGTTAGAGTCGGTATTGGTCTGATGTGTATATAACTAATCAATTCAGATCGGAAGTGACGTTGTTGGACCTTGTTTAGGACAACCCAAATTAGCTTACCAGGTGAGTTCTAGAAGCCCTCTTTTAATTGTTTTAATAATGTTTTTGGGCTGGTGTGCATACGTAACGATGTGACTATTTTATAAAACGATGTTTATGAATGTTGTATGTGACGTTTTAAAAAATGATGTTTATGAACGATGTTTTGGAAGGAAGGGTTATGAAAGAAGTGCTTATGAAATATTTTGTCAAAAGAAGTTTATGAAGTTTATGAAGTGTTTATGAATGAATGAATGTTTTTAATAAAACGTACGAATGCTTTAACTGAAGTTTTAAAGTAAAAGAAGCGAAGGTTTACGAAAGTCACAAACGAACGAATCTGCCAATATTCCTTAGGGAATGAAGGTTAAGGGTATGGGAAGTATGTTATGGGCCTTTACCTTTTAGGGGCCTCTGTGGCTGGCCAACTGTTGTACAACTGGGGCGATGACGGTCGCCAAGGAGATTATCGTGATCCTTGAAGTTTGGTACGATTTACCTTATGGGGTAGTCGTGCTTGAAGTTTGGTACTTGTGCCCTACGGGGCGCAGTGCTTGAAGTTTGGTACGTGTCATCCTTGTGATGCCGTGCTTGAAGTAGTGTTGAATAACCTAAGTATCGGGCCCTAGGAGTTCTTCACCCAAAGGACAGTACGGTGATTGATGGGCCTAGTGGTGGTGATTTTTAGGTTATTCAGCCAGTATGTGACGTTTGGATTTGACGGTTACGAGAAGGCGCATATTCGATATGTTCGTTGACTTATGTTTATGAAGTGTTATGTTTTGTTATTACATTATTTTACGTACGCCTTTTATTAAATGAAGTATGAAGTTATGTTTTGGCAAATTATTTGAAGTTAAAGTTTTATCTTAAAACTAGAACTCACCAGCGTAGCTGACTTTTTAGTATGTACATTCAGGTTAAGGCAGGTTACGATGATGGAAGGTGATGCTGGGCGACTTGATGAGTTACCCGGATGATACGAAGACTGGCATCCTGTTATGATTAGATTATGTTATATTTATGTAATAGATTATGTTACGCTTCCGCATGTTGAACAATGTAATGGTTATGTTTTAATGAAGTATTTTCCGCTGCGTTATTTTGATATTCAAGTTTAAGAACTGTTTGTAAATGAGTAAATCCAACAAGTGAGGCCTCCCGGGTTTGGGGCCTTACAAGTTGGTATCAGAGCAATAGTTTGAGAGATTCAGACACTCCCAGTGTCTGAACTTAAACTGTGAATGGGACCACAAGCGGATGCCAGTACGGGTAACTCGAGCCACAGCATCAGGTATGAAGGTAGTATATATTTACATATATAGTATGCCTTCGAAAGGGTTAGGTAAGGACTTGTGTTCTGATGGAAATCACAAAGGTGGTCAAATAGAAATCGAAAGGTAGTGTAATGGTTAATTGCAGATGGCCAGTGTATATTAACATCTTACAGTTCTTATTGAATTCTATTTGTTAACTAGCGTGATGACATTGGATTCCTTGTCTTATAGAACGAAATGGCAAGGAGAGGAAACGGAAGACGTGGTGGGGGCCGTACCGGTGGTCGTACCGGCGGTCGAAATGGTGGGCATGGCAGGACCCCTGCGCGCCAAGAGTATAGTGAAGAAGGAAGTGTTCACACTGAACCGGCGGTTAGTGTCCATGGAACTGAGCAGACACTGGTTGAATAACAATCTTTCACGTTTGAACCAGAAGTGAGATCAGTTATAGCTCGAGAGTTCACAGACTTGATGAAGACTTCTCTGCCAGGTTTGTTAGCTGAAGCATTGAAGAAGGTTAATGGGGAAGGTGGGTCTAACACGGTGGTTGATACCCCGAACACTGAGGCAATCAACACACCGCTTAACCGTGGTTGCAACTATAAGTCCTTTAAGGCATGTGACCCACCGGTCTTGACTGGGAAGAAAGACGCGGTAGCTACGTTTGATTGGGTGATCCGTATGGAAGCTGCCATTCGTCTGAGCGAGTGTCGAACGGATCAAGTTGTGAAATTTGCTGCTAACTCCTTGAAAGAGGAAGCATCCCATCGGTGGGAAGGTGTACGTCAAGCAAAAGGGAGCGAGGTTGTAGATGTGATGATGTGGTCTAACTTGAAAACTTTGGTGATCAAGAGTTTCTGCCCAAGGAACGAGATTGAGAAGGTAGAGAGGGAATTTCTGGGTTTGAAGGTCGGGAGCATGACGCACCGGCAATACACAACCCGATTCAATGAACTGGCACGTCTGGTGCCACATCTTGTCACGACTGAGGAAAGAAAGGACCAGGTCCGCACCTATGTTAAGGAAAACGCCCCTACTACCTATGATTTGGTAGTAGAACTGAGCGGCGTGGTATTTGATGATCTGGCGCTGAATGTCGTTGCCATTGAAGAGCCTAAGAAGAAGCTGAGTTTTCCCGCTAAGCGATCGGGTAGGAAGTTGTTTGGGGCTCGGGACAAACAGGCCAGGGTAGGCGAGACGGCAGTCTGTGGGAGATGTGGAGTAAGGCATGCGGGTGAATGTCGGTCAGGATCGAATCTGTGCTTTAAATGCGGCAAGACCGGACACTACTCCCGTGAATGCCCGCACGGCTTCAAATGCTACAACTGTGGGGAGAGTGGTCATATGAGCCGGGAATGCACCAAGCCCAGAATGGGTCAATCCGGGAAAGGGAAAGGCCCGGAGAAGAAAGAAGAGAGACCCCGAGCAAAGACTCGTGCCTATGCGCTGACGCAGGAACAGGCCAAAGTGGACCCCGACGTGGCGTCAGGTATGTTTATCCTTGACAACACTTTTGTATCTGTGTTATTCGATTCGGGTGCCAGTAAGAGTTTTATATCTACGACTTTTTGTAAAAGGGTAGAGTACACTGTGAGTAAACTAGAAAAGGCTTTTAGCGTAGAAACCGCTGAGGGTAGAACTACGAGGGTGACTGATGTAGTTGAAAATTCCATAATAAAAATAGAAGGCCATAGCTTTCCCGTCAGGTTGTTTGTCATGGTTTTGGGTGGGTTCGATGTCGTGTTAGGAATGGATTGGCTAACTGCCAATGAAGCACAAATTATATGTAAACGAAAGATAATCCGACTCAAGGCTCCGAACGGTAGCAAAGTCGAGGTTCTTGGAGATCGTGACGCCCCGATGCCAAACGTCATCTCGATGATTAAGGCAACAGATTACTTGAGGCGCGGATGCAAGGCTTATCTGGTGTACATAATTGACGAGTGTAAGGAAGTAAAGGAACTAGACGATGTACCCGTGGTACGCGAGTACCCGGAGGTGTTTCCAGAGGATTTGCCTGGTATACCACCTGACAGAGAGATCGAATTTTGAATCGACTTAGTACCAGATGCCCAACCCGTGGCTAAGGCTCCATACCGACTAGCACCAGTGGAGATGAAAAAGTTAATGGCACAACTAGACGAGTTACTTGAGAAGGGATTTATCCAACCGAGCATCTCGTCGTGGGGTGCTCCGGTGTTGTTTGTGAAGAAGAAAGACGGTTCGATGAGAATGTGTATTGATTATTGCGAGTTGAATAAACGTACGGTGAAGAACAAGTACACTTTACCAAGGATCGACGACCTGTTCGATCAATTGCAAGGCGCAAGTTGGTTCTCAAAAATCGACCTTCGGTCCGGTACCATCAGTTGAAGGTGAGGGAAGAAGACATACCGAAAACTGCATTTCGCACGCGTTATGGACATTTCGAGTTCCACGTAATGTCTTTCAGATTGACGAACGCCCCCGCAGCGTTCATGGATTTGATGAATAGAGTTTGTCGACCAATGCTGGATCGATCGGTAATCGTGTTCATCGATGATATCCTCATCTACTCCAAGAATGAGGGTGATCACGCGTGTTACTTGAAGGAAGTATTGGAAGCTCTGAAGAAGGAAAAGTTGTATGCTAAGTTCTCCAAATGCGCGTTTTGGCTTAGGGAATCCAATTCCTAGGTCACGTCATTAACCCAAACGGCATTATGGTTGACCCAGCAAAGATAGTGACGGTAAGGGAATGGAATATTCCTAAGACGCCAACTGAAATCCGCAGTTTCTTGGGATTGGCAGACTACTATCGGAGATTCATCCAGAATTTCTCAAAAATAGCCTCGCCATTGACAAAGTTGACTCGGAAGGAGGTAAAGTACGAATGGGGTTCGACCCAGGACGAGGCGTTTAAGGAATTGAAGGAGAAACTAACCCAAGCTCTAGTCTTGGCCCTTCCCGAGGGCAATGAAGACTTAGTGGTATACTCTGACACTTCGGGTCAGGGATTGGGATGTGTGTTGATGCAACGCGGGAGAGTGATCGCGTATGCATCACGACAGTTGAAGATTCACGAAGCTAATTATCCGACTCACGATTTGAGGCACTACCTTTACGGGGTGAAGTTAACTATTTACTCCGACCACAAAAGTTTGAAGTACTTCTTCGAACAAAAGGAACTTAATATGAGGCAAAGGCGATGGTTGGAACTGTTGAAAGACTATGACTGTGAAATAATATACCATCCTGGAAAGGCAAACGTGGTGGCTGACGCTCTAAGCCGAAAGGATGTGCCTACTCCTATTAGAGTGAAAGCTTGCCAGTTGGTGGTAATATCGGATGTGATGAGAGAAATTGAAAAGGCTCAAGATGAGGCACTTAAAGAAGAAAACATAAAGAAGGAAAGGATGGTTGGCCAACAGGACAAGTTGGAATATAACGCCCTTGGTGTTAGGACACGTTTTGGACGGGTATGGATACCTATGGGTGGCGAGCTTAGAACCAAAATCTTGGATGAGGCTCATAAGTCTCGATACTCTATCCATCCTGGTACCAACAAAATGTACCAAGATCTGAGGAAGGAATACTGGTGGCCTAGAATGAAACATGAAGTGACAAAGTATGTAAGCAAGTGCTTGACTTGCTCACAAGTAAAGGCCGAACACCAGAAACCGTATGGAAAGATCCAACCACTTGATATACCGGAGTGGAAGTGGGAACACATTACCATGGACTTCATAACCAAGCTACCTCGCACAGCTAAAGGTCATGATACCATTTGGGTAATTGTGGACCGTTTAACGAAGAGTGCTCATTTCCTACCTATTCGCGAGACGTTCTCGTCGGAAAGGTTAGCGGAAGTATTTATTAACGAAGTAGTAGCATGGGATGCCTTTGATGATCATATCTGACCGGGATACACGATTCACATCGAGGTTCTGGAAAAGATTTCACGAGGCTCAATGTTAGCACGGCATGCCACCCACAAACGGATGGTCAATCCGAAAGGACCATTCAGACATTGGAGAATATGCTTCGTGCTTGTATTATCGATTTCGGCGGCAGTTGGGGCAGTCATCTGCCGTTAGCCGAATTCTCCTACAACAATAGTCATCACACGACGATAGGCATGCCGCCTTACGAAATGTTGTATGGGAGAAGATGTAGGACCCCGGTTTGTTGGGGTGAGATTGGACAGAAGGAATTAGGAAGTCTTGAAGTCGTAAGAGAAACATCGGAAAGGTTTGATCAAATCAAAGCACGAATGAAGGCCGCACAAGATCGTCAGAAGTCATATGCTGATAAACGACGAAGGCCTATTAAGTTTGATGTTGGAGACAGAGTAATGTTGAAAGTGTCGCCCTGGAAGGGAATCATACGATTCAGGAAGAGAGAAAAGTTAAGTCCGAGATTTGTCGGACCATTCAGGATAATGGCACGGGTTGGTGAAGTTGCTTATCGGTTAGAGTTGCCTGATGAGTTAAGTGGGATTCATCCTACCTTCCATGTATCGCACTTGTGAAAGTGTTTGGCGGATGAATCGGCTCACGTACCACTTACTGACATCGAGTTCGACAACAACCTTAACTACATCGAAGAACCCGTGGCCATCTTAGACAGAAAGGAGAAGCGTTTGCGTAATAAGATTATTCAATTGGTTAAAGTCCAATGGAAGCATCGAAGGGGATCGGAAGCCACTTGGGAAACGTAGACGGAAATGAGGGAGTCGTACCCTCAACTATTCGATTTATGATAGGTTTCGGGGACGAAACCTATTGTAAGGGCTCCTCTAATCTGAGCACCACCACCACCCGAACACCGCCCCCATAGCACCCATCCAGCTAGGGTTCCGTCGACAATGGGTTTACTTATTTGATGATGGGTGAAGGGGGATTTCCTTGGGAGAAGGGAAGGCGGGTATCCATAATAGGGTTTCTGTGGCGAAGATCTGGGTATCCATCGGTGTTTATTTCAGTGTTGAAATCACAGAGGCATAATACAACAATCAAGTCCAGATCTGGGTATCCATCGATCTCATCATCTCCTCGTTCCGCCGGAACCCTAGCGCCGTCGTCACCTCTGCCGCTGTTCGTGGTGGTTTCCACCACTGTAGTCGCCATCCAATGCTTCTACATCGCTGGATCTTGGCCGGAATTCAGAAAAGAAAGGAAAACAGAAACAAAGATGTAGGTGGTGCAGGTTGTGGTGGTGGTGGTGTTTGGTCGGCTGGTGGTGGTGGTGCCGTTGCAGGTGTGTGAGGGAGATGACTGGTGAGTGGGGTGGGGGGTAAGCTTCTTGGCTCTTGCAGATGTGTGAGGAAGGTGATTGACAATTTAGGTCTATATATATTAATTTTTTAATTAAAATAACTATTAAGATATTTTTAAATAAATGGGTAAAATAACCAAAGTATTCTCATACTTAACGAAAAAATTAACTGGGTTAGGGGAAAATGACGTAATGTGCAAGATTTGTAAACGTAAAGGATGATCTCTGTCAATTTTTTTACTAAAAGACAATATCTGAAAAAAGTATAAATATAAAGCACGATTTGTATAATTTACTCTTTATCTTTTTTAAAATTTGCTTGGACTGATTGTGGTTAAGAAATCAATTTCATATACTTTAAGAAAACTTTTTGAACCGCAACTAATTTCATATACTTTAAGTTTACGAAAACTAATATTTGTTCCACTTGCTAATTGGTGGTTAAGAAATCAATTTCATGTAAATGAACAATAATTGAACCGTAACTTTAGTGTTAGTGGTTGGTGGTTATTGTTGAAATTTATATTTTTAATTTTATAAGCCTGATCATCAATAATATTTTAATTTTCAGGACTTTTGAAAATTAGTTTAAACATGGGAGGATTAAGGGTTCTATTATTCACACCCTAATCATGTAACCTTTTTAAATATTTTTACTATTTTTTATTACTTTCAGTTTATAATATTCATATAAATTCAAAAAAATGTTACAATGTGTATACTTTTATTTATATTTTAGTATAAACTTTATTACAAACTTAATCGTATTCGATATAACTTATTATATTGAACACACGATTTAAATCGTAATAAAAACTAATCAAAATAAATTCAAAAATAACTGTAACTTTTAAAAATACTTTATATTAAAAATTATACAAGAAAAACAAAAAATATAAAAATAACATAGTTAAATATGGATGTAGCCAAAGACATAACAACTCAGCGGCATCTTAGTGGTGGGATAAAGGTCAATGATCATAAGGTCCCGGGTTCGAATCTCACAAGGAGATTTTCTTAAAAAAATTAGGTTTCCTGTTGAATTAATGTTGAAATATGATCGGATGATATCATTGATGACACGATTATATTCCAGTGGTCCGTCACTAATCCAAATTTATCCATACAAAAAAAGTTAAATATGGATGTAAAACAATTCGGAATACCCCAATAACTAATCGAAAGTGGTGCCAGCCGGCAAATAATTTAAAATGAAAATGGTAAACCACAGTCAAGTTAATCTGACCGTAGTTGGCCTCCCGCTTACTCCTTCCCCCCGCTATAAACACCCAAACCCTAGCTTCTGAAACCGCATCCCTGTTGCATCTCAAGGCGTCTTGATAAACGCCTTCTGATTCTCGTAATCAAATTAGTTTCTTCTTCTCAACTCAATTCACCACCGAAAATGAGAGAGTGCATCTCGATCCACATCGGCCAGGCCGGAATCCAGGTCGGAAATGCATGCTGGGAGCTATACTGCCTGGAACACGGCATTCAGGTTCTATCCATCTCTTTCTTCCAACATTTCAGTAGTTTAGATCTTACAATCCCTAGCAGTTCGCCAGATTTGATCGTTAGTTCTAGATCTGCTGTTTATTTATTAGATCTGTAATTATTTTGTTACAGTTTTTAGTAGATCTGTTAACAAATCGGATGGATTGATATTTTTACATGAATAATTGTTTATGATGATGTTGTTTGCAGCCTGATGGTCAGATGCCAAGTGACAAGACAATTGGAGGAGGTGATGATGCCTTCAACACCTTCTTCAGTGAAACAGGTGCAGGAAAGCATGTTCCTCGTGCTGTGTTTGTTGATCTGGAGCCAACTGTGATTGATGAAGTGCGGACTGGTACTTATCGCCAGCTCTTCCATCCAGAACAACTCATCAGTGGCAAAGAAGACGCTGCCAACAATTTTGCTCGTGGCCATTACACAAGTATTCATCAATCCATCACCTCCTCAACGTTATTTAATATAAATTTTATTATAGATACTTGTTATATTTTTAACTAAATTAATTTAATATGAAATTGATTATGGATAATAATACTTTCTGTAGTTACTTATCAATTTTTGGAAATTTTTTTTGTATTATAGACGGTTGTTATATCATCAAGATTGTTGTTTTACATTTAATCAACTCCGATATTTTAACTAGATTAATAATTCGCCTCGACTTCGAAACATTGAACGATTTTGCTTAATTTGTTGTTTTTTCAGTTGGAAAAGAAATTGTTGACCTGTGCTTGGACCGGATCAGGAAGCTTGCTGACAACTGCACTGGTCTCCAGGGTTTCCTTGTTTTCAATGCTGTTGGTGGTGGTACTGGTTCTGGTTTGGGCTCTCTGCTTCTAGAACGACTGTCTGTTGATTATGGAAAGAAATCAAAGCTCGGGTTTACTGTTTACCCGTCCCCGCAAGTCTCGACATCTGTCGTTGAGCCTTACAACAGTGTCCTTTCAACTCACTCCCTTTTGGAGCACACTGATGTTGCTATTCTTCTTGACAACGAAGCCATTTATGATATCTGCAGGCGATCTCTTGACATCGAGCGTCCTACCTACACTAACCTGAATCGCCTCGTTTCACAGGTAATAAAAGCTCTACCTAGCCCTGCTAAGTGTATGTCATGAACCCGGAACTTTTATTCGAACCCAAACACGACATGAACCCGAATGTTGTGTAAGACACATGATCCCGAACATGACACGCACCTGAATTATTTTTCGTATTAATATTTGTTTTTGAACCTGTAAGTTTTGGCTTAAAAAGTACCCAATAAGTTTAAGTTTAGTACATAAAACATGTATTAAATATATGTATATAAATAAATGGGTTAAACGGGTCAACCTGTCAACCCAATGTGTTGAGGCAAGTATGGTTTGTTTAGGTAAATGTGTTTGTTGGGTTGACCTGAACCTGTTTAGCTAAATGTTTTCGCGGGCTTGTGTTGAAATTCACACCCGAGCTTTACCTAGACTTGGTTTTTAAATTAAGACACTTTTTTATGTTTTGAATTCAGGTTATTTCATCTTTGACTGCATCTTTGAGGTTTGATGGTGCCTTGAATGTTGATGTGACTGAATTCCAAACCAACTTGGTTCCTTACCCCAGGATCCACTTTATGCTTTCGTCATACGCCCCTGTGATTTCAGCCGAGAAGGCTTATCATGAACAACTATCTGTTGCTGAAATCACTAACAGTGCTTTCGAGCCATCCTCCATGATGGCTAAATGTGACCCGCGCCATGGTAAGTACATGGCTTGCTGTCTGATGTACCGTGGTGATGTTGTCCCCAAGGATGTGAATGCTGCGGTTGCAACCATCAAGACCAAGAGGACCATCCAGTTTGTTGACTGGTGTCCTACTGGATTCAAGTGTGGTATTAACTACCAGCCACCAACTGTGGTGCCTGGTGGAGACCTGGCCAAGGTGCAGCGGGCTGTTTGTATGATCTCTAACTCGACTAGTGTGGCTGAGGTGTTTTCGCGCATTGACCACAAGTTTGACCTTATGTATGCTAAGCGCGCTTTTGTGCACTGGTATGTTGGTGAGGGTATGGAGGAAGGTGAATTCTCTGAAGCGCGTGAGGATCTTGCTGCTTTGGAGAAGGATTATGAGGAGGTTGGTGCTGAGGGTGCTGAGGATGATGGTGATGAGGGAGAGGAGTACTAGACTAGATTGTTTTGTATTTTTGTTTATGTTTGGATTGTGATGGATGTTTGCTTTTGTGTGTGTTTGTGTCCATGGGACCTATTTGTGCTTTTTTAGTACCTGTCTGTCTTCTACATGTTTTTTGTTTGATTTTATTCAAAGCATTTGGTGCAAAAGTTGTTGCCCAAATCTTAAGAACTATTTTTATTAACCGAATTGGAAGTCTACTTTCATTTTTTCAATTAGTAAGAGACGAGGGGACGAACATTCATTCATATAACAAACAAAAGTGATAACATCAAAGGAAGGTAGGTTTTAAAAATTACCTCTAAACTACCACTCATAATAATTGTAAACATTGATTGTGTATTAATGTTGAGTTGATTAGGGTTACTGAACCAAGTTGGACTAGAACCCAACCCAAATGCGATTAAATAGCATAACCGTCGACTGCAACGACATATGTTTCTTGAGTATTGTTTTCATCGGTCTGGGTCCTTTGTGTAAAGTAAACAACAAAAGGCTTGTTTTCACTGTTCTGGGTCCTTTGGGAAACAACAGAACGCCTGTAACTGTAAGGGTACTAGGGGGAAATTCTAAGTACTCTAAGTATCCTAATCGTTCTAATCAATGAGTGATAGTTATCTCATTTTCCCTAAATTCAACCCAAAGTATCATAAGTGGCATAAAAGTATAATGAGCAGGAATACTTCTATTTTTCGGTTTAGAGGCATAAAATAAAATTAGAATCAGATTAATACTTGTGGGAAGAGAAAGTTCATTACATTTGGAAAAAGAACACATGTTCAAAGGCTGAGGATTCATCCAAGGACAAGAACAAAGAGACTGTGGGAACAAATGAATGAGGGACGTCAATGACTTTCCGGAGTCCGATTTTCAACTCTACAAACTACACCATCTGAGCTGTTAAGATTAGAGCAATTTTAACGTCCATGGGATCTATTGAAGCAATGGAACCAACCAAAGCAACTGAAGTCGATCAAAAGAAGAACAACCAAGCAATTGCTCAGACCAATGAATTCCATAAAATATGGTAATGCAAATTGCTAACTTTGCTCCAGCCAAAGACATTTGGAAAGCATTAAAGGTTCCACACGTAGGAGTCGATAGGGTTAAAGAAACGATGTTCCAGACACTTGAGTCAGACTTTGAATCTCTAAAAATGGACACTAGTGAGTCACTTGATGTCTATGTAAGAAAATTTAGTGGAATTGCGCTAGAAGCAAGAAATCTTGGCATACAATGATTGACAAAATACTGGTGAGGAAACTACTTGGCTCTGTACCAGAAAAGTTCATACAAATAGTTGCTACAATTGAACACTTTGCTGATCTTAACACAATGTCGTTCCAAGAAAAGCAAGTCTGTCACACCCCGTCGAAGGCGGAAACACGGAGTGGGATCGGTATATCGCATTGAACACAAGTACAAGAGAAACTAAAAAGAAAGTTGTGTATTACATTGAACCATACTACATGCCTCTATTAAAAGTACAAATACACGAAAAATTCCGAATCAATACAAATGGTCTAAGATGCCCAACTACAACCAAAAGTACATAGTAATAACTCTTCCCAAAAGCAAGCCGTTTAAAGCTCTTTATCTCCATAACTGTTTACCTGAAAAGCATATTTCGAAAACGGATCAACTAAAAAAATAGTTTGTGAGTACGCAGGTTTTACGTCTTAATAAAAGAAAGTAAGTAAATAAAGTTCAAAATGTAATAGTAACCATAGTAACCATCCGCAGATGATCAAGTACACGTGTTAAAATATAATTACCCTGAGCCACAATCAAAACCGTCAGACTAGTTGTTGCCCATGTATCCAGGTGTCGAATGTGAACACCTACTATGGCTAACTATGCCCCCAAATGACCCTACAAGTCTGGTTGGCGCGATCAACCCTGGGCCAAATAGTAATATTTATAATTCTCATCAGCTATCCAAGCTAATTGATTACGTTAAAGTGTGGACTTAATACATTCAAAAGTAAACCCAGGTAACGTGTTGTGTGAAACAGCTTTTCCCCCATAAAACCGTAAAAATGAAATTTACGCGAAACTCACCTGAGCCCGGTAATGCAAAAAGTACAGTTAACCGAAGAAACCGCAAATATGATATCGTAACCGAGTCCTACTAGCCAAGTAGATACGAAACATGAATTTAGGACACCTAATATGTGTGAATATGTAAAAAAAACAAAAAGTGGCTATGCGGTCGGTTGCATACCCAAAACACGTGCATTCGTGTACGAACCGTTTATTGTTGTAAAACCGGTTTTTATATAAATTCGTAACTTTAATACTTAAATCTTAAGTTTTTAATAAAATACATGTGTAGTTATAAAGTTATATGTGATAAAATCCCAAGTCATGGTTTCGTTTGATCAAAAATGCAGTTACGCGCGTGAAGTACGGTTTACGGTTTAAAAATCCGATTCGTCCGAAATTAGGGTTTTAGTGTGATATTAGCACCCAATTTGAAAGTCCAAATTTATGTTTTTAATGTGATAATACTTCTGTCCAACAATTCTTAAGACTTTTATAAAAACATTTTTATACAAAAATTTTCAAAATAGTACTTTTTATAAAGTTTTAATGTACCATAAATCGAAAATCATACTTAGACATAAAGTTACTGTTTGAAACTTATACCAATTGAGTATAAACATAAATAAAAATTTCTGACCAAATTTCATATTTTTCTAATATTCAGATTATGTATTATGATTATAATATTGTTAAATGTTAGAAAATTCGGGAAAAATAGCTAGACTTGTCCAAACTTCACTAAAGTTTTACCATATTAGTTTTAGGTTAATATAAGATTTTATTAAAAATTTTAAGTCCAAATGTTGTCCAGAAGTATATAAGCCTATATTCATTTTCTTAAACTTTAAAAATACCAAACACTTACTTAAACAACTCCAAAATTCACAAAATTTGGACAGGAGTCTTCATTTATAATATACTAACCACTACCTAAATTTCAGATTTTTCTCATACTCATACGTATTTTTCTCAATTTTCATGTATTAAATCGTGTAGGAATTTTAATAAATAATCCATAAAGAGTTTTATCATCAAAATTTTCAGATCTTACTTTTAAAACATATACTACTATATTATAACCAATTATATGATTTTTATATATTTATAAACAACTTTTTATGATCAAAGTTTAACAATCCACATAAATGACTAGTTTTGGGTTTTATAGCCATACCTTTGCTTGGACTAAGATTTTAGATATAGATCTTCAAATAATCCAACCAAGGACACTTACAAATCAACCTATTATCACATATAATCGTCACATACAGAATATGGAAGTCAAAATCTAGAACACCTTTAAGTGTGTGTTTTAAAGGTGTAGGTTTTTCAAGTGGGTTTTATGTTGATTCTTTGATTTTAGCTTTCCGTTGAGTTATAAAATCTTGTTATACTTATGTTAGATGATGATTTAAACAACAATCCATGGTTAGAATCCATGGATTCGAGTTTCAAAAATAAAAACCCAAGATTAGGGTTTCTAGGGTTTTCAAAAGATAGTAAATAAAGAAGATGAAGCCATGAACGATTTTATTACCTTGTGTGCTTGCTAACAACACTTGATTATTACTCTAGACTCCAGAAATCTTCACGATCTTGAAGAAATTCGAATGTATGTGTGTGAAAGGTTAGAGAAAACAAGAGAGAGAGAGAGAGAGAGAGAGTAGAGAGAAGTTAGGGAGTTATGAGAGAATTCAATTTTATGAACTGTGTTTGTTTGTGGGAAATATTCGGCCAAGAGAGGGGAAAGGTTCAAGGGGCTGGGTTTCAAAATCATTATTACACTTAATGAGGTGTTGAATGGAGAGAACTTGGTGGGATTATGGTGGCTAGGTGTCACACTTAGAAATTATTATGTTTTTCTATAAAATTTAAACAAAACTTAGTTGTTAAGGTGAACTAGAAGAATAAATTATATATATATATATATATATATCAATTTTTATAAAAGTTGTGTCATACTTATATTTAGATGGTAACATTTTATAGAAATGAGTCTATAAAATTTATGACATACAACTGTTGTTTATCAAGTTTATAAAATTTTAAAACTTTCAAAGTCTTAAAAATATAAAAATGGGTGCTTCAAATTGGAGTTTGACTTATTGCTATATAATGATATCATATGATCCATAATAAAAGGCTATCATACTACTAACATACAATCACATAGTTCACATAATATCATAAAACTTTTAAATTATATACATAATGATGCATAATGTCCACTAATATTAATATATATCTTTATTTGTAACTATCTAGACTATTTCAAATAATAATTCTAGATAAAAAATGAAATTGACCTTGATTTTGAGGATTGTCACATTTTTCACCAGTTAAAAGAATTTCGTCCCGAAATTCAACTGGTATATAGTTGACAAATTCTTTCCCGAAATTTGATTTAAGTACAAAATTCTAGATGGATCTAGTTTCCTGGAGAGTAGGGAGGTTTGACAAATCGGGAATCTGGAATCACCGAGAGTAGGTTACACCTATTCAGTCTCGAAAGTAGATACTTCGAATTCTCTAATGAATCTAAAGATCATCGTTTCTCGGATTCAGTCGAAAGGTACCTAGTTCGATATAGTAAAAATTGGTAGACTACTGGTAGAAATCCTGTCATAGGATCGATCTATCGAAGGTATACAAAATTTGTATGAATCCAGAATGATTTTAAGATAAAATTTTTTTTGATGATTTAGTATCCTTTTACGAGCATAGGAAAGTATCAATCCACTTAGTGCTAATAAGGAATACTATCTCATATAGCAACCAGAAATCTTTAACAAAAGAGATGTTATAAAGATTCTAAAAGTCGGTGACTCGCCACGACTCATAGCGAATAAAATGAGTCATAACAAACAATACTCTTAGGTTATGTAAGATGATCATATCATGTATATTAGAATATAGAAAGATACCATCTCAATGAAATGAAGCTTGTCGTCAATACGAACTTCTTCATGAGGTATAAATATAGATTTGAAGGCTAAACTCTTCCGAGTATTATAACATGATAAATATCAGAAACATCACGAAGTCCCTGAGGTAATTTCAGTTTAGACACCATCAGACTGAATCTAACAATGATTTTGTACGGTCTAGATAATTCCTCCATCTTGGAGTCATTTCGTATAGGCAAGAAACATGCAAATTTTATTAATAGGCCAACAATGGCTCAAATCAAATCGTGACCGCCAAATGTTCTGGGTAACTTAAAATGAAATCCCTTGAAATTTGTTCCCACTTCTCTTTGTAGAATCTCGGGTTGTTGTATCTACTTATTTATAGTAATAGTAATTACTCATAAAGGTCAGTACATTGTTGCGTAATAAGACGACACAACATGTTTGGTGTGTATACAACATAATCGTAAAAGTAGATACAAGGAAATTTTGAAAATAAAAAAAACAAAATGACGGGATTCACACTTCTTGTACTAGAATTGAAGAGTGGTGATTAGTCATTAGATAATGAATTAATAACGAGTAATCCAAGCTTAAAGCTTTACAAAGCAAGTATAATGAGTACGAGTATGATGATGCCAAACTGAAGTAGTGAAACCGAGGATTAACAAACAAAAGGGGTTATACTAGGATTCTGTCGAGAACTAGTTGTTGCCCTTATACCCAGGTGTCGAATGTGAACACCTACTATGGCTAATTATACGCCCAAATGACCCTACAAGTCTGGTTGTCGTGACCAACCCTGGGCGGGGATGTCAACCCAAATAGTACTATTCATAATTCTCATCGGCTATCCAAGCTAACTAATTGTGTTAAAGTGGGGACTTAATACATTCATAAGTAAACCCAGGAAACAACGTGTATTGTGTGAAACAGCTTTCCCACCGTAAAACAGTAAAAATAAAAAGTGGGGCCGCGAAACTCACTTAAACAACATCGGTGAATAGTGTGACTTAGTCAACAAAAACCGTAAAGTACGATTAACAGCCAAATTCTACCAAAGTACGGCTAAATCCACAGAAGTCGCAAAACAGGTGTCCTAACCAAGTTCCACTAATCAAGTAGACACAAACAATGCATTTAGGACTCCTAAAATAAGTGACAAAGTCAACAAAACAATACGTGGCTATATAATCGGTTGCATACCCAAAACCCGAGCATATGCGTACGAACTGTTAGAAATTGTAAAACCGGCTTTTATATCAATTCGTGACCTTAAAACCTTAATTTTTAGATTTTACTAAAGAACATCATTAGTTATAAAGTTATATATAATAAAATCTCAAGTCACGGTTTCGTTTGATCAAAAACGCGGTTACGCGCGTAAAATTTGGTTTACGGTTTAAAATCCGATTCGTCTGAAATTAGGGTTTTAGTGTGATATTAGCACCCAATTTAAAAGTCCAATTTATGTTTTTAAATGTGATCATACTTCTGTTCAAAGTCCCGTAAAAACTTTTTATAAAAACAATTTATACAAGATTTTTCAAAAATAGTAAGTTTTTATAACGATTTAATGGACCAAAATTCCAAAACCCTGTGTAGATATAAAGTTACTGCTTGAAACATTCACCAAATAATCATATACATAAATACGAATTTCTGACCAATTTTTATAATTTATAAATATCCATATTATTTATTATGAATATAATATTGTTAAAACTTAACAAATCCAGAAAAAATAGTTAAACTTGTCAAAACTTTACCAAATTTTTACCAGATTAGTTTTTCGTCCATATGAGATTCCAATAAAAGATTCAAGTCCAGAAGTATATGTTCCTAAATTCATTTGTTAAAACTTTATAAATACTAAACACCTACTTAAAGAACTCCAATTTTCATGAAATTTGGACAAGAGTCATCATTTATAATATACTAACCACTGTCTAAATTCCAGATTTTTCTAATACTCATACATATTTTTCCCAAATTTCATGTATTAAACTTGTAGGAATTTTAATAAATAATCCATAAAGAGTTTGGTTACCAAAATTTACAGATCTTCATTTTAAAACATATCATACTGTTTAAAAACAATTTTGGGTGCCAAATCAACAATTATTTAAAAAAAAATATCCATCAAGAACAATTGTTATATAAAAATAAATATGTTAGTTCTACATGAACCGGGGTTGGGTTTATAACCTTATAACTACTCTAAATACCAAATATCTCAATACTAAATATTATCGGTTTCAATCCCCAACAAATGACTCATAAAACTATTCTAACATAAAATCCAAGTTTAACGGGTAAAGTTATACATTCTTTATAAATAGTTCGCGTACGCGAAACCTCCCGTATTTCACATGCAATACGAATCAAAACCAGCATCAGGATCGCTTTTATCTCCCCAGCATTTTCATATGCTCAAAATCAACATGCAATTCCGTTTGGATGGTCATGCAACCCGATCAATTTCCTGTTTTTGATCCTACAAACTGTTACAATTTGTTCGCATTCAAAATTATAGTTTCCAACATCTGATCGGAATATACTTCGGTGAAAACATTCATATATATGTTTAGAAACTTCTCTCCAAAACTCGTCACGATCCAACAGTCGGATCTCCGCGGATCGATGATTCTTTGAGACCCAGTTTTTCGAATCCGAAAATCCGATCTGTCGTATTCGAGGGTACAAAAATCATACCTACAGAGCTCGGATAATATATCCCTCCAGTAGGATTTTGCGTCTATGAGTTGGCAACATTATATCCAAAATTCATGCATTTCTAACGGTCGTATTTCCGGGGATCGTCCGATCTTTAAAACTGTGCATGCATAAAACTTTTTGGACAAAATTTAACAACTCTTTTTAACGAAATTAAGAATAGATTTAGGATGTTCAGAGCTTACCATCACGTTCGGGACATCGAGAAATGGTTCCAGGTGAAAAATGGGCTTCGGCCGCCTTCTACCGCCACCGTTGGCCGCCACGCACCACCGCCGGACCGCCACTACTTCGCCGGAATCCTCTCCGCTCTCTCTCTCTAACTTTTTCTCTGGATTTTTCAAATGAGAAGGTGAGGAGAAAGTTGGGGTATTTATATCCCTCGTGGTCTCCGATCGCGTGTCGGTTTTTCGTTTAAACGAACCCGATAAAAATAGCGGCGTTATTTTACCCAAAAATAACTCGTTAAAATTTATTATTTTCCCTCGAGTCCTTTCGTCTCGTAAATATATATCCTTTCGGATTTAAATTAAATTTTACGAAACCGCTCGACTCGGGTGTTAACACGTAGGACCTGAACTTGATCAACTTTTTGACCTTATAACACCAAAATAAATCTTGCTATTATCTTTCGTTCACTAACGAGTTCCTTTCATATGAAAGTATACTTCAACATAATAAAACTATTATATATTATTATATGAACTCGTTGAATATGGGTGTTGACCGTAAAAGTCGCGGTTGTCACATTCTCCCCCAGTTAACAGAATTTCGTCCCGAAATTCAACTGATATAATAGTTGATAAGTTCTTTTTCGTAACTTGGTTCATGTACGATCATCAACAGAAATCTAGTTTCCTAGATATAGGAGGTAGGTGTAACCTACTCTCTGTGATTCTCAAATCTCGATTTGTCACATCTACCTGCTATATCTAGGAAACTAGATTTCCGTTGATGATCGTACATGAACCAAGTTACGAAAAAGAACTTATAAACTATTATACTAGTTGAATTTTGGGACGAAATTCTGTTAATTAGGGGGAGAATGTGACAACCGCGACTTTTACGGTCAACACCCACGTTCAACGAGTTCATATAATAATATATAATAGTATTATTATGTTGAAGTATACTTTCATACGAAAGGAACTCATTAGTGAACGAAAGATAATAGCAAGATTTATTTTGGTGATATAAGGTCAAAAAGTTGATCAAGTTCAGGTCCCTACGTGTTAACACCCGAGTCGAGCGGTTTCGTAAAATTTAATTTAAATCCGAAAGGATATATATTTACGAGACGCAAGGACTCGAGGGAAAATTATAAATTTTAACGAGTTATTTTTGGGTAAAATAACGCCGCTATTTTTATCGGGTTCGTTAAGTGAAAAACCGACACGCGATCGGAGACCACGAGTGATATAAATACCCCAACTTTCTCCTCACTTTCTCATTTGAAAAATCCAGAGAAAAATTTAGAAAGAGAGAGAGTGGAGAGGGCTGGAGAGGATTCCGGCGAAGTAGTGGTGGTCTGGTGGTGGTGCGTGGCTGCTAAGGTGGTCCGGCGCGGTGGTCGATGGTGGCCAAAGCCCGTTTTTCACCTGGAACCATTTCTAGATGTCCGGAACGTGATGGTAAGCTCTGATTATCCTAAATCTATTATTAAGTTCATTAAAAAGAGTTGTTAAATTCTGTCCAAAAAGTTTATGAATGCCCAGTTTTAAAGATCTGACGATCTCCGAAAATCCGACCGTTAGAAATGCAAGAATTTTGGATATAATGTTGCCAACGCATTGACGCAAAATATTACCGGAGGGATATTTGATCCGAACTTTGTTGGTATGATTTTTGTACCCTCGAATGCGACTGATCGGATTTTCGGATTCGAAAAACTGGGTTTCAAAGAATCGTCGATCCCCGGAGATCCGACTGTTGGATCGTGACGAGTTTTGGAAAGTAGTTTCTAAACATATATATTAATGTTTTCACCGAAGGAAATTCCGATAAGATGTTGGAAACTATAACTTTGAATGCGAACATATTGTAACGGTTTGTAGGATCGAAAACAGGAAATTGATCGGGTTGTTTGACCATCCAAACGGAATTGTATGTTGATTTTGAGCATATGGAAATGCTCGGGAGATAAAATAGATCCTATTGCTGGTTTTGATTCGTATTGCATGTGAAATACGGGAGGTTTCGCGTACGCGAACCATTTATACAGAAGATATAACTTTAGCTGTTAAACTTTGATTTTATGTTAGAATAGTTTTATAAGTCATTTGTTGGGGATTGAACCCGATAATATTTAGTATTGAGATATTTGGTATTTAAAGTGGTTATAAGGTTATAAACTCAATCCCGGTTCACATGGAACTAACATATTTATTTTTATACAACAATTGTTCTTGATGGATATTTTTTTTTAAAATAATTGTTGATTTGGCACCCAAAATTGTTTTTAAACAGTAGGATATGTTTTAAAATGAAGATCTGCAAATTTTGGTAACCAAACTCTTTATGGATTATTTATTAATATTCCTACAAGTTTAATACATGAAAATTGGGAAAAATATGTATGAGTATTAGAAAACTCTGGAATTTAGACAGTGGTTAGTATATTATAAATGATGACTTCGGTCCAAATTTCGTGAAAATTGGAGTTCTTTAAGTAGGTGTTTAGTATTTATAAAATTTTAACAAATGAATTTAGGATCATATACTTCTGGACTTGAAATTTTTATTGGAATCTCATATGGACGAAAAACTAATCTGATAAAAATTTGGTAAAGTTTTGACAAGTTTAACTATTTTTTCCGAATTTGTTAAGTTTTAACAATATTATATTCATAATAAATAATATGGATATTTATATATTATAAAAATTGGCCAGAATTTCGTATTTATGAATATGATTATTTGGTGAATGTTTCAAGCAGTAACTTTATATCTATATAGGGTTTTGGAATTTTGGTCCATTAAAACGTTATAAAAACTTACTATTTTTGAAAAATCTTGTATAAATTGTTCTTATAAAAAGTTTTAGGGGATTTTGAACAGAAGTATGATCACATTTAAAAATATAAATTGGACTTTTAAATTGGGTGCTAATATCACACTAAAACCCTAATTTCGGACGGATCGGATTTTAAACCGTAAACCAGACTTTACGCGCGTAACCGCGTTTTTATCAAACGAAACTGTGACTTGAGATTTTATTATATATAAGTTTATAACTATTGATGTTCTTTATTAAAATCTAAAACTTAAGGTTTTAAGATCACGAATTGATATAAAAGCCGATTTTACAATTTCTAACAGTTCGTACGCATATGCAAGGGTTTTGGGTATGCAACCGGTTACATAGCCACGTATTGTTTTGTTGACTTGGTCACTTATTTTAGGAGTCCTAAATGCACTGTTTGTGTCTACTTGAATAGGACACCTGTTTTGCGACTTATGTGGATTTAGCCGTACTTTGGTAGAATTTGGCTGTTAACCGTACTTTGCGATTTTTATTGACTAAGTCACACTATTCATCGATGCTGTTCAGGTGAGTTTCGTGGCCCCACTTTTCATTTTTACTATTTTACGGGGGAAAAGTTGTTTCACACAATACATGTTGTTTCCTGGGTTTACTTATGAATGTATTAAGTCCCCACTTTAACACAATCAGTTAGCTTGGATAGCCGATGGGAATTATGAATAGTACTATTTGGGTTGACACCCCCGCACAGGGTTGGTCGCGCCAACCAGACTTGTAGGGTCATTTGGGCGCATAATTAGCCATAGTAGGTGTATCACACACCGCCTCCACTATCCCTTAGCGTAAATTTGGCACCACATACTATCCCTTGGGCAGACCAACTTACATGTCAAAACAGTTTTCATTCATCTTCTAACTCCTTCACGACTTACATGTAACAAGTGCAAACTCAACACACAACTTCAACACCTTATAAAGCATGTTATAAACAACTTTAATTTAAGTTTATTACCTTAAGCCATGTAACTTAATTACCTCTTGAGATTTCTCTGCATTGTATCATTATTAACTCCATATAAAGCCAATTTCCCATTTAAACTACTTTCCAACACATCTTCATCAAGGGTCACAATACTCACGGATCTAGGAAGAAAATTCAGGGGTATCAAAAATATCGTTAAAAGGTATCGGAAAACATAAAAACGGTAAAAAACAAAAATTCCACTACACATCGAAAGTTGAGGGGTACCTGGCTATAAGGTAGATCCGCCCATGCTCATCAAGATGTTAGCTTAATAAGTTGTTATGGGCCCTGTTATGGGCTTTAGCCCAAGCCCAGTTATCTTTCTATTTAATGTTGCTTTATTCTTCATTTGTAAGCTAATCTTCATTTATGTAATATAGAGACTCCATCTTTTCTCTATACATGTTTGTTATTCAACATGGTAGCAGAGCCTACTCGATTCATGCTTGATTGAAGATTTTTTTTGTTGTCGCTTCCGCTCCGTTATTGATTTGTTCGTTGTTTGGTTGTTCGTTGTTGAAGGGTAGAGGCTCTGCATCGGATTTGTGAGGTATCAAAGTCACGGATTTTGTTTTATTCGAATTGACTTGTGTATTTGGAAGAGCTTCTGGACAGATTGACAGGTTTTAGACCTTGTTTATGTCTCGTTTCCAACGTTTGCGGTTTTTTTCATGGAGTTTGCGGTTAAGTTTGCGGTTTGGTTCTTCAAGTTTGCGGTCCAAAGTTTGCAGCCCGAAGTTTGCGGTCCAAGTTTGCGGTCCAAGTTTGCGGTTAGTGTTCGAACTTTGCGGCCCGAAGTTTGCGGTCTGAGTCTGCGGTCCAAGTTTGTGGTCCAAGTTTGCGGTTAGTGTTCGAACTTTGCGGTCTTCTTTGAAGTTTGCGGTTTTCGAACTTTGCGGTATTCGAAGTTTGTGGTTATTTAAACTTTGCGGTTATTCTGCTGTGATTCGTTGTTTTGATAATATTTCTGGGAAAGATGACTCTCTTCAGTCTATTAGTAGTCGTCTGGATGGTAAAAACTACACCTACTGGAGTTACGTAATGAAAAACTTTCTTCGAGGGAAAAATATATGGGGTTATGTCACAGGTACTAAGGGAAAGCCTGCTGATAAGTCTAAGGCTACTGAATATGCCTTAGCTCTCGATACATGGGAATCGGATAACTCTAAAGTTATAACTTGGATCAACAACTCTGTAGGTCAGTCCATTGGTATTCAGTTGGCTAAATATGACACAGCTAAGGAAGTTTGGGATCATTTGGAAAAGCTGTATACTCAGTCTAACTTTGCTAAACAGTACCAGTTGGAGTTTGATATCCGTGCTCTTCAACAGAATGAGATAAACATTAAAGATTTCTATGGAGCTATGTCAGATTTATGGGATCAATTGGCACTTATGGAATCTGCAGCATTGAAGGGGTTTAAACCTTTACGTTCAGATTCTTCATCATTCCACTCTTCCAACAATTGATTCGGTTGTTCACGAGTTGATTGCAGAGGAAACTCGTTTAAAGTCTCAGGTTGATAAAGGTTCTAAAGTAACTACTACTCCAGCTGTGTTTGCCGTTCCCCATAATCAGCCTAGACAAAGTGCTAAAGTTGCATTTGATGAATGTGCATTCTGCAAAGGGAAAAATCATTGGAAGTCTCAATGTCCATTATTACTTAGCAGAAGGAATTCTAACTTGCAGAAGCCCCCACAACAAAACAGATCAGGTGGACAATTTTTGTCTCGCATGTCCACTTTTGCTGGTTCATCTGATCCATCTTCATGGACATTTAAACCACCTCCGTTTACTGCTGCTGCTACACCACCATCTGTAGAAATGAACAAACCACCATATGCTCTGGATCCGCAAGTATTTAAACAGTTCAGACAGTTCCTTGCCGCCAACCCTACTGCTATGTCTGCTGCAGGACTGTCTTCATCTGGTACCTCAGGTATTTCATCATCATTATGGATTTTGGATTCTGGTGCCTCACATCATATGTCTCCCTATATGTCTTCTTTTTTCCTTGTCTCTTGTTTCGCCTGTTTCTATTATGTCTGCTAGTGCAACATCCATGTTGGTAGAGGGTGTTGGATCTGTGTCTACCCCTCATGTGTCTCTCAATGATGACTATTATATTCCGAAGCTTGCCTTAAATCTTGCTTCAGTCAGTCAGTTGTGTAGGTCTGGCATATGGGTTTTATTTTGTCACACTGCTTGTGTTGTGCAGGATCAACACACTTAGAAGGTGATTGGGATCGGTCGTAGGGTGGGAGATTTATATGTCTTAGAAGAACTCCAAGTGCATGCACCTGGTGTTGCTGCCTCCAGTGTTGATTTATCTTCTTTTCGTTTATGTCCTTTGTTGTCTGAATTTTATATGTAGCATTCTCGTTTGGGACATGTGTCCGCATCTCATTTAAAATTTATGGTTTCTTCAGGTGCTTTGGGTCAGTTTCAAACTTGTGACATTTCTGATTGTAGTGGTTGCAAACTTGCTAAATTTTCTGCTTTACCTTTTGATAAAAGTATTTCTCATTCTGTTGCACCATTTGATATTGTTTATTCTGATGTGTGGGGACCATCACCAGTATCCTAAGGGCGGTTCACGTTATTATGTTTCCTTTATTGATGATTACACTCATTTTACCTGGGTGTACCTTATGAAACGTAGATCTGAGTTCTTTGACATTTATAAAACATTTAGGGCTTATGTTCAAACGCAACATTCTGCTGTGATAAAGTGTTTCAGGTGTGACTTAGGTGGTGAATACACCTCTAATGATTTTACTCATTTGCTTGCATCAGATGGTACCATACACCAATCGTCTTGTACTGATACTCCTCAACAGAATGGTGTTGTTGAAAGGAAACATCGCCATCTTATGGAAACCGCTCGTTCATTCCTTTTATTTGCTTAGGTACCTAGTGTCTTTTGGGGAGAAGCACTCATGACCGCGCAACATGTTATTAATAGGATCCCTACTTCTCACAATGATGGGATGTCTCCATTTGAAAGTCTTTTCGATGAACGCTCAGATTATGGCGAGTTACTGGTTTTTGGATGTACTTGCTTTGTTCTCCTCCCTCATGTTGAACGATACAAGTTGACAAATAAGTCAGCATTATATGTTTTTTAGGCTATGCCAGTGGTCCCAAAGGATATGGAACGGGACAAAAAGGATATCGTTGTTTTGATCCTGTAAGTCAGAAGTTATATGTATCAAGACATGTTACATTTCTTGAAGATATTCCATTCTATTCTATTCCAGCTAAGTCACATGATGTAACAAAGTCGGATCTTCGGTACATTGATCCTTTTGCTAGCGACACTGATATCCCATCCTATGATGTTCCCGATCTGTCTGTTGATCCTAATTTACCTGCTCCAGATACTTCTGTTGCACATGATGTGCCTGTTCATGAACCTTCCACATCATCTGGCACCAATGTTGATTCTCCTCCACCTCCGAGAAAGTCTACTCGTGCATGTAAGTCTACTCAACTACCAGATTTTGCATACTCTGCATATTCTGCTTCGTTTAGTTCCTTTATCGCTGGCATTCATCATCTGTCTGAACCAAAATCATATAAAGAGGCTGTCTTTGACCCTCTATGGCAGAATGCTATGGCTGAAGAGCTCACTGCTCTTCATCAGACTCACACCTGGGATTTGGTTCCTCTACCACCTGGTAAACATAAGGTTGGTTGTCGTTGGGTGTATAAGATTAAGACAAAGTATGATGGCTCTGTTGAACGGTACAAGGCCAGACTTGTGGCAAAAGGATATTCGCAAACTTATGGAATGGATTATAAGGAGACCTTTGCCCCTGTGGAAAAATGACAACAATTCGTACTTTAATTGCCGTTGCATCCATTCGACAATGGAAGATCTATAAAATGGATGTCAAAAATGCTTTTCTGAATGGTGATCTTCATGAGGAGGTTTACATGACTCCACCCCCGGGAATAGCTCATCAGCTCGATGAAGTTTGTTGGCTTCGAAAAGCTCTATATGGTCTCAAACAGGCCCCTCGTGCCTGGTTTGAAAAATTCTCTACAGTTGTAGGATCGGTGAATACAATATGGTTCTATTCTAGTTGAGATTGGCGGAAACAATCACAACTAAGCAATGTAAATAAGTAAACACAAAGAATACTGATAAATGCAATTTGTATTAAGCTCCAATCTAAGAAAGCACACTTGTACAATGAACATATACAATACCTATATAGTAACTTAGAATCAAGACAGACCCTTGATTCTAAGGATCAGATCAAACACAAGTCGTTGATCTTGTATACTAGAAGCTATACTACAAGTTAAGTTACAAAGGTTAACTTTAATCAAACGTCTTCTTAGGCATCATTGCTTGGATACTTGGAAGGAGAGCGTTGTTGTCTTTTATTGTCTACACCAGTAACATTCTTTCTGCATGTGATGTGTCAGAGTTGCAGCAGAAAGTCGTCAGCAGTAAAGTTACTTTTGCTTTGCCAATCAGCAGCAACGATTGATCTTCGGTAGATATGGCTATCAGCAGCATAGTTGATGATCCGCAGTAAGACTCAACTATCCAAAGTTGCTGATGATTTGCCTATTTGCAGCATCAAGTGTTTGATGCTGCTGAGAAGCCTATCAGCAGCAACTCTGGTCTTCAGCAGATAAGGCTGTCCGCAACAGAGTTGTCCATTAGCAGGAGAACAACTATCCGCAGCAAACAAGCTTATCCGTAGCAGCTTGTTGGTCAGCAGCAAACCTGTGGAGTCCGCAGCAATTGTACTTAGAGAATTTTGTAGCCATCAGTCTTTATATCTACAAACTCCCCCTAGACTGATGCTACCAAAACTCTCTTACAAATTTTGTTGCTGAAGCTTGTGCATATTAGCATCTATCCTTGCTACCTCATAGCCTCCAGGGTCCTTGCTAGGATCATCAAGAGGAAGCTCAGATAGATACTTGATGTCCTTGCTTGGCATCTTAAGGATGGCCTTGCTAGAACATCTCATATGCTGACCTCTGATAGCTGTTATAGTGAATTCATCCTTCTCAGCATTGTAAGACCAACTAGTGAATGGAAAGTGGGATTAAAGAGGTTTAGCATCAATGATTACATCTTTTCTAGGGTTGAAGTGATGTTTGACCACTAGCAACAGATGTCTTCCACTTTCTTTCTCAGGCTCATGAGCTTCACACAGCTCCATCATTATTCTAAGATCAGAATCTGGGAGCTGCATCACCTCATCAACAGTTTTATAGATTGACCTTTTTACTTCTGCCCTCCCCCTGAAGACGAAACCATTGATCTTGATTACTATAGAACCAATCAACAATTTCTCTTGAATCTTCTGGTTTGGTAGTAGATTTGGTTTTCTTCTTGGGGGGCTGTTGATGAGGAGGAGCTGGGTGGGAGGATTTGGACTCTTTGGGTGGAGAGGAGGGAGGTCTAGGAGGGAGAGTGAAAGGTTTTTGGATAGAGGAAGGAGTGGATGAGGGAGTAGGCTTGGGTTTCTTTTGTTTTCTGTCATCAGTTTGAGTATTTACCCTTTTCTTTGATCCTGTTTTCCCCAATCTCTCTTCCTCTTCCTTCTTTACTTTGACATACAAGGCTTGCAGGTTCATAAAACTCATTGGACCTAGCCTCTTTCCACTCTCTCCTCTAGCCTTCGGGAATTCTATCATGACCTTCCTTTCTTCATGGGTCCTTATGTTAAATGCAATGGTCTTTTTAGACTTTTGTTTGACTTTTTCTTCTTCTTCAACTCCTTTCTTGTTTGCCAATTGACCTTGCTGACCCATGAAAGCTCTATAGATTTCTTTATTTGACAATTACTCAAGGTAGTCTGCATCCTCACCTTGAGAAATCAGAGCTTATGTCCACTCCTCTCTCATCTCTTTGCTAGTTTAGAGTCAGTTATCCTGAACTTAGCCTTTTCTCTTCTTTTATTTTCTATTTCTTCTTCTTCTATATTGAGTTATTCCTGCAGCTGAAGAGCTAGAGCTTCATCTTCTTGTAATTGTGTAGCTGCAGAAACTTTAACTTTCAAAGTATCCAGTTGCATCTGTTGTTCCCTGAGGAAAATGACAACTTTCCTTTCTTGAATCTTTTTAATCTCATCCATCTCCTCTTCTTCTCTTTCTCTTCTTCTCTTCTCTTTTTCTTTCTTCTCTTTCTCTATTCTTTCTTCTTCTTCTTCTTCTTCTTCTTCTGTCATGATGCCTTTCCCCTTGTCTTTCTTGGATGCCTCTGCTTTAGCTTCATGAATCACAACAGCAGATGTAAGAGATGATGTTGGGATCTCAGCTTCAGCTTCATTGGCAAGCTTAGGAACAAACACAGAGGAAGGGACTGCTTCACTCTTTTCATGTTCCCATTCATTCCCATGTATAGCTTTGAAGGCCTCTTTGACATTCTGAGCAACCACTTTTCTTGACTCTACTGCTGCACTCAGTATGACAGTTGGTGAGGAGGGAAGGGATAGATCTGAGTCAGAATCATCTATTGCAAGCCATCCCTCCTTTTCAAGATTAGCTTTGATAATCTTGATCATTTCTTCACTTTCTAAGAAGTTGATGTTGCAGATGTGTGTCCTGAGTTCAAAGACCTTGTGCAGGAAGTCTGGATTGAGGAGCAGGATCTCTTGAATGTTGTTGATTGTGAAAGATGATCCATCACATAAAAAGAACTGAAAGCCAAAGAACCCAGTGCTTAACCATCCTTGCACTTCCAGGCCCCTAACCATTTCATTGTAGAAGAATCTTCTCCAACATAGAACTTTTTCTTCTGTTAGAGCACTGCTCCTTATCAAGTCAAATCTTGGAGCCAATCTTTGTTCTGATGTTTTTGAAGACTCTGCAATGTGTTTAGGATAGGCCACCCTGTTTGCTTCTTCTAGAAACCATTCAAACCATGACAGATTATCCTCCATAAAGACATAGAATCTATTGATTGCAAGTTCTGCTGAAAGATCTGTGGAGGTGTTGATGCAGCTTGATAATTACAGCTCAAGAACCTGAAGTGGATTCAGGGTATTCCAATTAAGCTCTTCTATTCCACCAAACTCCCATCCAATCTAGAATATCTCAAATAGATCATCATACCCCCTAAGCTAGAATAGAGTCAAACTCTAGCTTATGTGCAGTCAGTGTGAGTTGAGGCGCAATGGTTTGTCTTGATATATTTGCTGCAGATGGAAGTATGTTGAATGATAAAGGTGTGTCTTCATTTTGACTTTCATTCTTCAACACCTCATCAACAGCCCTGATGACTAACTTCCAATCCTCAGAGATATCTTCCTCTTCATCTACTGAGTCTGGCAAGTCATGGATTTGAACAAAAGCAGGTTTGAAGAGAGTACTTTGAAAAGCAGCATGCTCTTGTATCCATTCATCAAGGCTGTCAGCATCATCTTCAGTAGTAACTATCTCCCCCTTTTTGGTTGCATCAGTGAATAAAGTTTCATCTGTTTGAGTGCCCACTGATACAAGGGAAGAAGTAGTCACTGGAGGGCATTGATGCGCTTCATACATAGAGACTTGGTGCTGTAGTTTGAACACTTCAGCCTCTAAAATTGCCACCTTGGCCTTCAATTCCATGTTTTTGAGTTTCAGATTGTCCTCATCCAAAGTTGTGGAATCCTTGGAACTAGATGGGGCCTTAGGCCTAGCCTCTGCATCCCCATCACCCTGGTTTCTTGGCACCTGGGATTCCTCTCAGTGAAGAGTGTTTCAAGAGAAACATCCTCACTGGGAGTTGCCGTGGTTGGGGACTTAATGATGTTATCACTGTCCTCCTGGTCAATGGATGTACCAGAAGTAGTGATAGCCCTTTCCACATTCACTCTATTATCATTCCCAGAATAAACCTTCTTAGGTGATGAACTTGGGCTCACATTAGCAGCCAAGTCAATCAATACCTCCGATATAGTGGTAGTTGGAGAAGGTATATCATCTTGACTAGGTGCCTCTGCACTTAAGTTCAGAGAAGAAAAATAATGAAAGGGCTCGGAGGGTTGTTCTATGGATCCGGGATGTGATCCTGATACTAATAGAGAAACTTCCAAGGAAGTCTCTCTAATAATTTGGCTATCCCTTTTGATATTCTCATCAGAATGTTAGGATTCTGAATGAGGGCTTTTAGGTTGGGATTGGGCCTGAGAGACAAGAATAAAAGGAGTCTTCTTGCTCCTTTTTCTTTTTCTGGTATATTTAGCCTCAACTGGGGCCCTGTGTTCCAGTTGGGCAATGATAACATCCAAAACAGGTGTAAGTAGTTTTTGTGCCTGTGCAGCCTTAGTAGGATGCACAGGGGTTCGAACAATGGAAGCAGTTTGTTGTTTAGGTTTTGAAGTGGAGTGTGTGGGATCAGTATCCGCTGGGATTGCTCAACTGTCACCCTGGGTACTTTGTAAGTTCATCATTGTAGATAACAATGGAACATTGACCGCTGAGAACTTTTTGGAAACAGTTCTCATGCTTTGAAAAATATTATTTTTATGTCCCATCATAAGGTAGATTCTTGCAGGTTTTGACAGATCTTTTAGCTCATTATTGAAAACTTCATGCAAGAATCTTGGTACATATAGAATGCATGCTTTGCACCTTCTTGAAGGTTATATCTCAAACCTTCAAAAATGAGATGTGCAAAGTTGAAACCTTGGCCAGTGACCTTACCATGAACAGCAGAGGCGAGAACAGAACTCACTTGATGCCATCCACTTCTCTTCTGGGATATGCATTGTAGAAGAGTGTGGCATAGAAACTTCCATGGAGGGCCCATCAGCGCCTTTTCAATGGTATATTCGTTTTGATTTCCAGTGTACCCTATGGATACAAAGGTCCTCATATACTCTTCCCTGGAGTATGAAATGGCGGCCCCCTCGTCCTGAAGCTTGAGATGTTTTCTGAGAGCATATTCAGTGACGGTGATGTCTTTGTCATCTACTGTAGCTTGGATTTAGGGAATCCCCTGTTCGGTAGAGGAGACGACGGTGCTCCAAAAGTCCTCCATATGAGGGATGTATATGGTGGGGTTGACGGTTAGTGCAAAGTATATCTTTGATCGACAGAGAAAATCGATCATATCATTGAACCCCTTGGACTTCTTTCCTTTTACTAGGTATGCAGTGAGATTGTGGTAGGGTGAGAACTTGTCATCGAGCTGGTTTATGTCGACCTCTGCCATTGTTGTTGGGTTTGGAGGGAAGGCGGGAGTTTTTGAAAGGTGGTTAAGTATAGAAGGATTTGAATGCTGTGAATGCTTGGGAGAAAATGGTGAGAGTTAGGTTGGAATTGAATGTGAAGAGGTTAAGGAGAAATTTGATTTGTGTTATAACGACAGAGGAGGGAAAAAGCAAAGTTACTTGTACAGTACAAACCATTCACTTTTCACTGTTACAGCTATAATACACTATAGCAGTCTTGGTAAAGACTGAAAGTACTTTTTACAGTGGGTAAAATTTAATTTGGACTTATTTTTACCATCAGCAGCAAACTTAGTTGCTGCGGATAGTTAAGCCTATCCGCTGCAAACTTGGTTGCTGTGGATGGTTAAGTCTGTCAGCAGCAAACTCAATTGCTGCTGATGGATGTAATGGTCCGCAGCAAAGATGTTGTTGCTGATTGCCTTAGAGCTATCCGCAGGAAACTTGTTCCTGCTGATAACTTAAAGCAGTCAGTGACAAATTCTTTGTTGCTGAAGATTAGACCTGTCAGCAGCAAACATGGTTGCTGCTGACTTATAACTTTTATTAACAACAAAAGACAAACACATTTTATTCAAAAAAATTTGGAGAGAAATTTTAATCAAAGTTCATCATTCCAATGGATTCAACTAAATATCTAAATCTAGTTTCATCAAATGGTTTTGTAAACAAGTCAACATATTGCTCATTGGTATGAACTTTGGTTAAAATGATTCTCTTTTTCTCAGCTTGATCTCTTATGAAGTTATACCTGATGTCAATGTGATTTGTCTTGGAGTGCTGCACCGGATTGTTTGTGATTGATATAGCACTCATGTTGTCAATGTGAATGGGAGTGGCCATGAAAGTCATCCCATAATCCAACATTTGGTTTTGTATCCAGATGACTTGTGCACAGCAACTTGAAGTTACAATGTATTATGCTTCTGCTGTAGAAGTTGATACACAAGTTTGCTTCTTGCACTGCCATGAAATCAGTCTTCCTCCCAGAAACTGACATCCCCCTGATGTGGAATTTTTGTCCAAGTTGCATCCCCCATAGTCACTGTCAGTGTATGCATACAAGTTGAACTTATCATTTTTAGAATACCATAACCCAAGTCTTGGGGCTCCTTTTAGATATCTATAAATTATCTTGACAGCTTAAAGATGTGTATTCTTTGGAGCTGCTTGGAATCTTGCACAAAGGCATACTACAAACATGATATCTGGCCTTGAGGTAGTGAGATACATGAGTGACCCTATCATTGCACAATATTGATGTTGATCAGTGTCTTGACCATCTTTGTCTGGATCCAGTTGATGGTGTACTTGCATAGGAGTTCATGCAGCAGTGCAGTCAGCTATCTTGAATCTTTCCAAAATGCTCTTGACATATTTGGATTGGCTGATAAAGATTCCGTTTGGAACTTGTTTGACTTGAAGACCCAGAAAGAAATTTAATTCACCCATTGAACTCATTTCAAACTTTGAGTGCATCAGGATCTCAAAGTCTTTACACATCTTCTTCCTTGTTGATCCAAAGATGATGTCATCAACATAGATTTGTACCAGTAGGATTTCTCCCCTTTCATCTTTAATAAACAAGTTCTGGTCAATGACACATCTTCTAAAGTTTTTGCTTAGCAGATATCCAGACAAAGTTTCATACCAGGCTCTTGGAGCTTGATGTAAGCCATAGAGAGCTTTGTCTAGTTTGAACACTTTTTTGGGATTTGCAGGATCTACAAAGCCTGGAGGATGTTTGACATATACTTCATCACCAATCTTCCCATACAGAAAGGCACTCTTGACATCCATTTGATAAACCATGAAATTCTTGGATGCATCATATGCTAGGAAGATTCTGATGGCCCCCAGCCTCGCAACAGGAGCAAAGACTTCATCATAGTCAATTCTCTCTTCCTAAGTGTAGCCTTGAGCTACAAGTCTGGCTTTTTTCTTGACGACAATGCCTCTCTCATCTTGCTTGTTCCTGAATACCCATCTTATGCCAATTGCAGTTTAACCAGGTGGGAGATCAACAAGTTTCCAGACATCCTGTCTCTTGAATTGCAGCAACTCTTCCTGCATTGCCTTAATCCAACTGTTGTGTTTCAGAGCATCATCTATCTTCTTGGGTTATACCTGAGATAGAAAACATGGAAAAAAACATATATTGGCCTCATGAGATTTGCTTCTTGTTTGAACTCCTTGGTGAACTTGGCCAATGATATTTTCCAGGGGATGTTCCTTGATGATTCTCTGTGCTGGTACAACATCCAGTCGTATCCCTTGCTCAAGATTGATCTGATTCTGAACAGGAAACTCTTCATTCATGATGGAAGAGTCTTCCAATATCAACAGCAGCATCAACATTATCAGCAACAGCGTCAGCAACATCTGCAACAGATGCCTCTACAGCATTTACAGATGTGTCTTCATTCGGATTTTCATTCTCAGAGAGGCTGCTGCTGGTGACATTTGAGAGTCTGGTTCAGGCTTCACTGGCTTCAATAGCTTCACAACAGATGGAGGATTAATAGATGACCTTTTCAGTCTGATAGAGGGACTAGTGAACTCCAATCTGTAGTCAGTAGAAGATGTGGAAGCTGGTGCTTTGGAAGAGGTAGACTCCATATTTAAGAAGATGAGAGGCTCAAATATTTGTGTGAAGGAGTCTATATCAAAGAGCCAGTCTGGGCCTTTTCCCTGTTCACATGCAATGTGTTCCCTACACTCCACATTGGCTGATTCTTCCACGATTCTAATTCTTGAGTTGAATACACTGTAGGCCTCGGATTGAGAGGAATAGCCCACAAAGTATCCTTCATCAGATTTGGCACCAAACTTAAAAAGAACCCCATGTGTGATCAGAATGGTGCACGGACATCCAAAAGGTTTTAGAAATCCAATGTAGGGCACTCTTTTGAACCAGAGTTCATAAGGTGTCTTGTTGAGAGGCTTAACAATGAGAACTCTATTCTGCATATAGCAAGCTGTATTGACTGCTTCTGCCCAGAATGTGAGAGGCAGTTTTGAATCAGCCAGCATTGATCTTGCCGATTCAATTAGAGTTCTGTTTCTCCTTTCAGCAACCCCATTTAGTTGAGAAGTTCTTGGAGCACTGTATTGTCTTTCTATTCCCTTGCTTTCACAGAAACATTTCAGATTGTGGTTCTTGAATTCTATACCTTGATCACACCTTATGACTTTCACCTTTTGATTGATTTGATTCTCAACTCGAAGAATGTAAGATTTAATAATCTCAGCAGTTTCATCTTTTGTTCTCAAGAAGTATACCCATGAAAATCTGGTATAGTCATCAGTGATCACCAGACAATATGACTTCTTGCCCATTGACATGACATTTGTAGGACCAAAGAGATCTATATGTAGCAAATGTAATGGAGTGCCATTTGAATTCAATGTCTTTGTGTTGCTTCCCCTTCAAACATGCAATGCAATGATCTTCAAGTTGGAATTCTTTGTCAGGAAGCCCTCTGACAAGATTTTCCTTCACCAACTTGTTAATGGTTTTTACATTGACATGGCTTAATCTCCTGTGCCAGAGAGCTGATTCATCAACTGATGCCTTTGACAGAAAACAAGATACACTACCAGATGGAGTGACCTCATTCATGTCAAGCACATATAGGTTATCTTTTCTCTGAGCAGTCAATAGGATCTTCTCTTGAGGAGGTTTGTTTAAGCCAGGGGATAGTACAAAACATTCTTTATCTGTGAAAAGCATCCAATGCTTTTGATCACAGACTTGGGACACACTCATGAGATTGAAGTCTAATTCTTTGACATAGTTTACTCTTTCAATACTCATCCTTTCATTGGACACAGTTCCTTGTCAAGTAATTGATCCTCCTTTTGAATCACTCCCAAAGGCAACATATCCTCCATTGAAGTGTCTAAAGTTGGAGAGGATGGATCTGTTGCCGGTCATGTGCCTGGAACAACCACTGTCTACAACCCAGGTGTTATCTTTGTGACCTGGCCGTCCCTACACATGAGAGAGATCTAGTTAGAGGGAGGAACCCAAGAACTTGCAAACTTGGGTAAGTGTGTCGTTGGATCAGCAACATCAGTATGCTTGCATTCAATGGAACCAATGATGATGCTTTGAGGGATAGAGGCTGGGATCTTTGCTTTCCATTGCTGAGGAGGTGGTTTTCCAGATTTCTTTGCTCTATCAGCAGCTGATGTTGCTTTGGCTGCTGACAGATGTGCTTTATCAGCAGCTGATTTTGCTGCTGAGGACTTTGGCTTATCAACAGCAGATTTTGTTGCTACTAATGGTTTTACTTGAGCAACAGTAGACTTGGTTGCTTCTGAAGGCTTGTCCTTTGGTTTCTTGGGCTTCACTTGATCAACAGCATTTTTGCTGGCTGCTGATGGTTTAACAACAGATGTATGCTTATCTTTCTTTACCTTAGGCTTTTGTTTAGGAGGGGCTTGATGAAGGATCTGGTTGAAAGGATTAAATTCACAATTTGTAGCAAAGTGGTCTGATTCACCACAGATGATGCAAGATTGTTTAGGTTTTGGCAGCTGATTCCTTGGTGGGGAGAGAGAGTTTCTGAAATGAGTTGCCTTGGCTTCAAAGCTTTTTACCTTTTTGTTCTTTTTTGTCTTCTCAAAAGCATGTTGCTTGAGGTTTCTTTGTTGTTGAAGGTAGAAGAAGCATGTGCTGGTAGTGTGATTGTATTTGCCACAGACAAAACATGATTTAGCCATTTTGTCCCTTTGGAAGTACACATAATCTTTTCTTTTGAACAAATCTTTGAAATTCCAGGGGTGAGCTTTGTTGTACTCAAAGGTGGCTTCCTCCAATGTCTTTTGAACATATGGAGATCTCTCTCCAGGTGCATGACATATGTCAAACACCTTCCTTGGTTGGGTTGATTTGAATTGAGGATTTGGGTTGGTGGAGGTTGAAGACTGTCCTTTTTCAACAGTTAGCTTTCTTCCTTCTGGAGGATAGCTGATTTTGATTTGTTTGGTGAGTTGAGAGATTGGTACTTTTTTTGAAGGAATGAAGGGGCTTGGACTGTTGGCTTGAATGACTTCAAAGGCAGGTAGTGATGGAGCTTTATTGGTTTCAGTGGAGTCTGAGCATGTGGACTCAGACTCAGACTCAGATGAAGTAGTGCATTCTTGCACAAAGGTTTCTTGGACAGCAGGGTCAAGATTTCGGTTGGCCAGATCAAGGTTGGAAAGATTGAAACTTGGTTCATGAATGGCTACATAGTCAGCCGGTGGAGGAACAACATTGTAGGGTTTTTCAGCTTGAAACCCAACTCCAGCAGTTACCCTTTCATGAATTTGAGCATCCAAAATTCTTTGCAGCTTTTTGGATGCAAACTCATATTTTTCAACATGGACCTTTTGGTCTACTAATTCAGCCCTTGTAGCCTTTAACTTAACCAGAAGATCATCAATCTGAGTTTCAAGGTTTGTTTGTTCATGTTTTAATGATGAAATATCTTTCTTTAAACAGTTAATCTTTTTCTTTGTAATTGTCTTCAACCTTTTTAAATGCAGATTTCATTTGGTGAAACTCTTCATTTTGATCTATGAGATTCTGGTTATGTTTTCTATATCCAAGAACCTTATCAATACAAGCCTGGGTACAAAGATTCTCATATACATGAGGTGGTATCTCTGATGTGTTTGCCACGAGAGCTTGATTGTTGGCAGGAAGATCCTCATACTGGAAGCTCCAGTCAAACTCAACAGTTCCAACAGTTGCACACGCTGCAGTTTGAGTAGGAGGGGTAGCTTGTTGCTGACTTGGCTGAGCTTGGCTTGTTTGACCTTGATGAGCTTGCCTTGGCTGGGGAGCTACTGGATTTGCCTTTGGTGCCTTGCATTCTCTGGCAAAGTGACCAAGTTGGTTACAGTTGTAACATTTCAGTTTGCTTTTATCCAAACCAACTCTGGTGTTGGAGTTGTTGTTTAGAATGGGTCTTCCTGTTCTAGAGTAGAACCTTTTTTCTCTTAGAGAGAGCATGGCATAAGAGTGTTGTATATCCATTTATTCTAAATCATCTAGATGAAAACATTCCAGATCTTCCTTGATAAAGGACATATTGCTTGAGTTTGCAGAGACAAAGGCAGCAGAAGTTGATGTTTGAGGTGGGGCTTCAAGAAGAAATGGCGAGTTGTTTGATTGTGAGGTTGGAGTCTGGGGATGAGTGACAATGGGAGGGTAGTAGTTGCTTGAACTAGGAACTGAGTGGTCAGAGTGAAGTGCAGAGGAAGTAGTGGTGGATGATGAAGTTGTTGAGTAACTTGAGCTTCTTTCTTTGGCTTGAATCATTTCTAATTATAGGTCTTCAGCACGCCAAACAACTCAGTCATCTGCAGAGTCTTTAAATTTTCAGTTCTTCTGATTGACACTATGTAAAGTGTCCAGCAGCTTGGCTGAGACCTGATGAACTTCTTGAGAATGTCTTCATTCTCCAGCTTCACCTTTGAGCATTGTAGCTCTCCCACAAGGTAGGTGTACCTGTTGTATAACACAGTAAGAGACTCACCTTCCTTCCAGACAAAGTTCTCATATTGTTGTTTCAGAATGTCTTTTCTATTTTCTTTTACTTCTTCTGACCTAGCAAACATCTTCTCAAGAGCCTCCCATAGCTCCTTGGCAGTCTTGTGTTCTCTGAAGTTGTGAAATGCTTCATTTGGCAAGCACATCTGAATGGCTCCCAATGCTTTGAAGTCTACCTCCATCTTCTTGATGTCTTCATCTGAATACTTTGAGGGTTCTTTGGGGACTGATGGACCTCTAGAATCATCAGAGGCCACCATAGGTACATATGGTCCATCTTTAATAGATCTCCACATTCCATACTCTTGATAGCAGAAGAAACTTTCCATCATGTTCTTCCACATATCATAGTTTTCTCCAGACACCAGTCTTGGTGGTCTGTTGATGCTTCTAATATCATCAAAACCATTGTTCTGTTCCATTTTTGGATTTGTGATATATGGTGTCTTTGCAAAGAGATGGTAGTGAATAGAACCAGAGAGTGATTAAACAAGTGTGAGTTTGTTTAATCTGAGAGCCAAAGCTCTGATACCACTTATAGGATCGGTGAATACAAGATGGTTCTATTCTAGTTGAGATTGGCGGAAACAATCACAACTAAGCAATGTAAACAAGTAAACACAAAGAATATGATAAATGCAATTTGTATTAAGCTTCAATGGTTACAAGATTACAGAGAAAACTCTAAGAAAGCACACTTGTACAATGAACAGATACAATAGTTATATAGTAACTTAGAATCAAGACAGACCCTTGATTCTAAGGATCAGATCAAACACAAGCCGTTGATATTGTATACTAGAAGATATACTAGAAGTTAACACAATAAATACTACAAAGGTTAACTTTAATCAAACGTCTTCTTAGGCATCATTGCTTGGATACTTGGAAGGAGAGCGTTGTTGTCTTTTATTGTCTGCACCAGTAACATTCTTTCTGCATGTGATGTGTCAGAGTTGCAGCAGAAAGTTGTCAGTAGTAAGGTTGCTTTTGCTTTGCCAATCAGTAGCAACGATTGATCTTCGGCAGATATGGCTATCAGCAGCATAGTTGATGATCCGCAGCAAGACTCAACTATCCAAAGTTGCTGATGATTTGCCTATCAGCAGCATCAAGTGTTTGATGCTACTGAGAAGCCTATCAGTAGCAACTCTGGTCTTCTGCAGATAAGGTTTTCCGCAACAGAGTTATCCATTAGCAGGAGAACTACTATCCGCAGCAAACAAGCTTATCCGCAGCAGCTTGTTGGTCAGCAGCAAACCTGTGGAGTCCGCAGCAATTGTACTTAGAGAATTTTATAGCCATGAATCTTTATATCTACAACAGTCATCACTTCCCTTGGTTTTCATCCTAGCAATCATGATTCGGCATTATTTGTTCGATGTACGAATGTTGGACGCATTCTCTTGTCTTTATATGTGGATGACATGATTATTACATGCAATGATTATGATGGCATTGAATCCTTGAAACGTGACTTGGCCCATCGTTTTGCTATGAAATATTTGGGGTTATTACGGTATTTTTTGGGGATTAAGGTAGCTCAATCTAAAAAGGGATATCTTCTCGCTCAAACGAAGTACATTTCTGATATGTTTCAACGTGCAAGACTTTCGGATAACAGAATTTCAGACACTTCACTTGAAACCAACGCACGTTACTCTCCCACTGATGGTGTTCCTCTATCTGATACGCGCCTATATCGTACCATTATAGGCAGTTTGGTTTATCTTACAGTTACTCGCCTTGATATCGCTCATGCTGTTCATGTGGTTAGCCAGTTTGTTACCGCTCCTACTTCTGTTCACTAGGGAGCTGTTCTTCGTATTTTGAGGTATCTTCGTGGCACTCAGTTTCAAAGTCTTTTATTCCCTTCTACGTCTTCTATGGAATTGCGTGCCTATAGTGATGCTGATTGGGATAGTGATCCCAATGATATTAAATCCACTACAGGTTTCTGTATTTTCCTTGGTGATTCCTTAATCTAATGGAAAAGCAAGAAACAAGATGTTGTCTCTAGGTCCTCCACTGAGGTTGAATATCGTGCTATGGTTGTGACTACATGTGAAATTGTTTGGTTACGATGGCTTCTGGCAGATATGGGAGTTGTTGTTTCTTCGCCTACCCCATTACATTGTGATAATCAAAGTGCTATGCAGATCGTCAAGAACTCTGTCTTTCATGAACGAACAAAGCATATTGAGATAGATTGTTATTTTACTCGTCACCATCTTCAGCTCGGGACCATCTCACTTCCTTTTGTTCCGTCAGCCTTGCAGATTGCAGATATTTTCACTAAGGCTCAATCGACATCTCGTTTTCGGTTTTTGTGTGACAAACTCTCAATGTTTATTTCTATTGCATTGTGAGTTTGAGGGGGGATATTAGCTTAATTAGTTGTTATGGGCCCTGTTATGGGCTTTAGCACAAGCCCAGTTATCTTTCTATTTAATGTTGCTTTCAATATAGAGACTCCATCTTTTCTCTGTACATGTTTGTTATTCAACACAAGAAACATGTAACTAGTTGATTAATAACACTTCATTACCATAACAGCATAGTCATTACAATGTTCTCAACAAAACATGTTCAGTATCCATCTAATGGGTCATTAGACAACATTCTTGACCTAATTTTTGTTATAATCCATTTTCAAAAAGTGATTTGTCATCGGAACCTTTTTCTTCGACCCATAAAACATTGATTGATAAGTTATTTGAAAAATATGATTTAAGGATATTTTTTTTATATAAAACAAAATTATTTTTATGATGGAAATCGATACTTGCTTTTTTTTTTAAATGTTTATTTTTTTCCTGCTTCATTGATTTGTGTAGAAAGAGACTTCATACCATAAAACATCTTTTTCTGCTTTTTTTTCCTTTTTGGCATAAAGTAAACATCAATACGATATTTTGAAGATATTACTATGGAACCAACTACTTGGACTTTGTATATGAAGTTGGTAAGAAAAGCCCACTTTTCGTATATAATGTGAGTTAACTTTAAATACACTTTTTCCTTTATAGACAAGATACTAGAGAATTAAACGAGTACACAATTTATAAACATGGTATTTTATATCTACAAATTCACATCATCCATTTCAAATAGAATTTGTCCTGTGGGCACACGAGCAATCCAACCCGTAGGTCCCATGGTGGGCGTGACTAGTAAAAAAGAAGAGTTTCAAAGGACTTGCCTGCGCGATATTGGGATGTGACGGTGGGACTCACCTCGTCGGTATGATTGTCTTAAAGTAAATACCAGTAAAAACCATGCGATCAACCTCTAGCGTGAGAATAAGTCTAAAAACCTTTTTATGTGAGTAAAAGAGTATGATAGTATTTAAGGATGTTAGTCTTACCTGAGGTGACTAAAACCAGTATTTATAATGGTTAGGCCTTATCTTTCGCCCCGCTATGGTTCGACTGCTAGGGTTATTTTAGGTGAGGTTTCATGTGTGCTTTCTTGTCGTTGGTCTTGAAACCATCCTCTTTTTATGCAACAACCTATGGTCATTGCATGCGGACAAGGGTTCCTGGATAAACCCCGTTATCAGGTCTTACAGGAAGGTCTTGTCACACCCCAACCGACGGCGGATTATACGTCGGGGAGGACACGGTTGTTCAAAAAGCACAAGGTTGACTATTAAAATTTAAATATTTCATTAATAACTTTCGAAGGTTCAAATACAAGGAAAAAGAAACATAAAGTTCAACAAAACATAACAAGAATACAAGATTTAATTTGATAATTTCTCTAGGTCCAAAGCATCCTATATGATCACAAGAAAGCCTCAAACTTGAGCAGCTGAAACATGTTAAGTAAACTGTCAACTAAAAATAGTTTGTGAGATACAAAGGTTTTGACACGGTTTAACAAAGTCTCCAAAAGTTTTTACAATTCACTATGTACATGCATCTAAGGTATAAGTGTGAGAAACAAATAATTTAAACATTTTGCATATCAATCCTTCCAACCAAGGTTAGGCATAACACGAAGGTTACCCTTAAAAAATTAGGTCCAGTAACAATCATCATGGGCTCCCCCCGAAGGGTCAATCAAACTAGGTGGATTGATCAAATACAATAGATCTAGTATTGTCACTGTAGGCTCGATCAAAGTTAATGAGTATGCTAGAGTTAAGTCTAACTTAAGCATGCAAGTCTCAAAACACATAACACAAAGAAAAGCATATAGACATAGTTGTTTATGAATTGTATAAGTAAATGTTTCATACATGTTTCACCCAAAGTTTATAAACAAAAACAAAACAAAAGGGGCTAAGTATACTCACTTGGAATGATGAAAGAGTTCCCAACAAAAATTAAGTGTAGAAAAGTCTTGAGGAAAAATATCCTCACAACAAACCTAAATAACAAAATGTAAAGTTTATCCGATCCTAAAAGTCTATGGCAAAGGATCTAGGTTCTAGGAGGCGGGAAGAATTGTGTTAGTCAAATAGGTTTTATAAAGTTTAATTAAAATTCTGAATAAGATTTTAAATAAGTAACATTAGTATTAAATATGATAGGTTTATTAAGTTTATAGTTTAAAATAATTATTAAATAAAATAATTATTTAAAATAATTTATGATTATTAATTACACATGATAGGTAATTATAACTTAAAATAGATTTCTAAGTATTTATAAATAAAGATGTAATAATAAATAAGTAAAAGAATAAATAATTTAAATAGTTAATATAAATAAGACTAAATAGTAACTATTTAAAGGGATTAAAATTAATTACTTTATCTAATTAAAATAATTAATATAAATCTTTTAAGATTTGTTAAAGTATTTAAGCATGAAGTATTTGTTTTATAAAAGTGACCTTGCATTTACTTTAAATAATATTTAGAATGTTTTTAAAAGTTTAATTAAATATTATGAAAATATAAGTTTATAAATGTTAAATAGAGTTCTTGTTTAAATTATATGTTTATAAGCATTTTAAATAAAATTTATGTTTTATATATAAGTTATAATTGTTTAAATTAAATTTTTTGTTTTATTTTATAAAACTTATGAGTTTATATAATTTTTCTGATTTAAATAAATAATGTGTATTTATTTTCTGTTTTAATTAAATAAGTAAATAACTTTCTGTTTTATATAATATATAAAAAATAAATATATAAGTTTATAAGTCTTTTGATTTCTAAATAAAATATAAGTTTTATAAATTTTCTGGTTTTATAGAAATGATATAAATTTTCTGTTTAATTAAAAGTTTATAATTAATATTAAAGTTTAAAAGAATTTTTTTATTATAGAAAATAATAATAAATTAAGTTTTTTGTTTTTAAAATTATTTTCTGTTGAAAACATATGTTTTATAAAAGTTTAAAGTAGTTTTATAGTTTTTAACTATTTAAAACTAGTATTAAAAGATTTAATTCTTTTATAAGATTTAACTAAGTTTATTTAAATAAAATGTTTCTGGAAATAAAATTGTAAATAAAAATCATTTTTAAGTTTATATAAGTATCACAAATTTTAGAAATTTTTTTAAAAGCATTAAAACTGATTAAAAATGTATAAAAAATAATAGGACAAAACTCAGGTCGACCGGATTCGAACCCAGGCCGCCTGAGTCCACACACACGAACAAACCATCCGGCTACGGGCCTCACTGGGTATAACATGGAAAAGAAAATAGATAAACAACAACTCAATTCGTCCCTAAATCGCTAGAATCTAAAGCCCCTAAGTACGAATCGATTAACCCTCTGTCAGTATAACTTGACAGATGGCTATTGATCTATGAATGAAGACGAAGGTTTTGGCTGTTCGAACTACCTGATATGATGTCGAAATGAAGGAGAACAGGTTCGAGCTTCAGAACAGTTGTCCACAGAATCCAATCGGCAAATGCCGGCACAGGTCGATGAAATTGAGAGTTTAAAGCGTTTAAGGGAGGTGTTGCCAAGATGTCTAGGTTGGTTTTTATAACCAATTTCATCGTTTAATGCTCGAACGGTTTGGAAGATATCGGGGGTGTAAAACAAATTCAAATTCGAATCCCGCAGACGTTAAAATTTAATTCGTGCATTGAAGGTTCTTGGGTTAGGGTCGCATGCTCGAAGGGAAGCTCGAGGTGCATTGAATTCGGCCGAACACGCATGTTTTGATAAAACGAGCCCAAAATCGGCCCCTGCGAGAGTCGAACTCGGGGCTGGTTTCAGATTCTAAAGTTTACTCAAATTACACTTTTGGTCCCTGAAGTTTATAAATTTTATTATTTCATGCGCAAACATGATTTTTAGTTTTAAAACACTTTTTCAAAAATGACAGTTTTAGTCCTCGGACTTTATAAAATAATTAATATGTTTTATATTTTATAAAACTCAAATAAGTTTTTATAAGTTTTACCCTATTATTATTTTAAAATAATTGATAGGTTTATAGTTTATAATTTTTAAGTATTTAATGATAACAAGTTTAACAACTATATTATTTATGTAAATATAAACTTATAAAGTTTTATGAATTAAACATATTTTATTTCTATAAGATATATATGTATATATATATATATATCTTTAAATAATCCTTATATATACATATATTTGGATACGTATATACTTATGTTTTAAGTATAATTGATTTTCTTATACATATATCAACTTAGTTAATATTTACTATTAGGAAAATAGTCTTTTAAATAAGTTTTAAGGATTTAATTTAACAACACATGCAAGGATTTAGGAAAAGGATACACTCATGGAATTTAAACGGATAGGTTACAACAGGAAATGGAATTACAATACGATAAATGGAAAAACGATACATCGGAAAATTCTGGATATTACAGGTCTGATTCTTCATGTCTTTACAAAAAAGGAGAGTATTTGAGACTAAAATTTTAGTATCTAATACCCCCGTATCAGTACTTAATGGTAATCAGAGACTGATTTCGCCAGTCCCCTGTCAGTGACGAATACTTAGTCCTAAATAGTTAGGTTAGTAACTGAAAATCAGTCCCCATTGTATGTCACCAACAGTGACTAATAGTTAGTCTCTGATAGAAAAAATCAGTCCTTAATTTGTCTCTCGAATACCACGTTATTTCAGTCCCCAATACATTTATTTAGCGACTGAAAATCAGTCTCGAATAATAAGATATTTCAATCCTTAATGTGTAATTTTAGGGACTGAAAATCATTCATAAATCTATTTCTTGCTTTCCGAAAATCTTTCAAGCATTAATATCATAATAATAACGAAGTTTAAAATAATACCAATTCATAAATTCTAAAGTTTAAAAGAGAGTTAGATGTCCAAAAAATGTAATAAACGTCTTAACATGGTACTAGGTCTAGCTGTCAATGTCGCTAAATGGATCATCTGAAACATCTCTCGCAGGTGTGTGGGATGTTGTGCTCTCGAATTCTAGAAATTGTGTGTTTATGAACTCTAACATCTTTTCTATTTTCTCTTCATTCTGTTTGAGTTTCTGTGACAATTGCATAAAATCTATGACAACTACAGAAAAATGATCAAATTCAGACTAAAAGAATTGTGTATGCGTCTAAAATAGTAAATGTTCTAGAACTAAGAAAAAATGATCAAATTCAGACATAGGAAATGATCAAAATCAACTTTGATACTTGCAGCAAATGGAAACTTCAACCTCCAGCCGATTGAATCCTAACAGCCCAGCTTTGATACATCATACATGCAGCAAATGTAAACATCTTTTTTATTTTTAATTTGTACGGTAATACCATTCAATCATCCTACTAGAAAGTTTAAAAAGCAAGTAGTATCTAAACTTAAATAGGTATGAAGAAGGCTATATCATTATAAATCATACCCAAATTCGTTTCATATCAGCAAAATTCAATACAAAAGGAAGTTCAGTGAAATCAGAATTGTTCTACTGCGTGTTCAGAAACTTGATCAGAATTGACAGCAACATTATTTGAAGCGCATAATCAGAATTGTTAGTATATTTCAGTTTGGACTTGTTTATGTGCACATAATCAGAATTGTCAGCAACAATTCACACTATAATGGTAAAAATAGTTGTTTCAAAACAACTGCAGGACCGAACAGAAATAGGACTGCAGGGACGAACAAAAATAGGACCGCAAGATGTTTCAAAATAATTTTACACTCACAAATGTATTGTAGTTTAGGTTAAATAGTGGGTTCTAATATATTATGGTCCAACTGTATTTATGACATTAATATTGTCTAGTTTATAGATTCTTGTTGGAATTTTCAGATTTATTCTCTAGTTAGTGGTATACTGTTTTGTTTGAATCTATGGCACATTACCAAACACAATTGCAAGCACTAAAATACACATAGTGGAGAAAATTGAGTGTAAAACATGGATCACACACAGAGCAATACAACCCATTAAAATGTAGTATCAAACCAATGGTTACACATGCATGTGACCCTCTATTCAAATTCACCTGGGAAACAGGTATGATGCTGCTGTTAGAATTCTGCAAGCTGGTTTTTTTTTTTGCTAAAAAGATTGATTACATTGGCATAAATTGAAATAATTTCAGAAAATTGAACACCAAAATGTACTGTGGATCCCCTGATAGTTGAAGAAAAATCAGTAATATTTGAAAGAAAAAAAGTTTTAAGTTCTTATGCTCATGGTTTCGAAGAACATTATATCAAACTTATTTTTAGCCTCATTGTCAAATGACAAATCCAAATGCTTATTGCGATTTCACACTTTTGGCCTGTTTTTGCAGGAGTTTGTAGTCTGCATTTGCAGAATCATCCAAGACCGCGATAGGGATAAAAACAAATGATTTATACCTCTATGTTCAAGACCGCAAGACCGTAATAGGGATAAAAATATATCATAAAAATAAATGATTTGTAGTCTGCATATGGTAATATTTTAGCAGTAGGGATAAAAAAATAAAAACAAAACCAGAAGTTGCCTAACAATGTTCAAATAATCACAACATTGTGTACAAATTTCATATTAGATGAACGAAAGTTGCTTGAAAGTTACCTGGCATTGCGATAATCTTACTTGTCGGCAATTGTTTATTGGCCAATTGAGATATTCCAGAGAAACACGCAACAGAATTGTGGGTATTCATGGGGTGCGAATGAGGGTTAAAAGGGGTTTCCATCGACGGTAGAAAGGGATTGACATCCCGATTCTTCCGTGATTTTGTTGTTGTGTTCTGGGACTAAAACGTAGGTCTTCGTTTGTTCTCAATCTGCTCCAATCCTTGCCGTGTCATCATATGTATCAACATATGCACGTCCTTCCGTCTTTTTACGTATGTTCAAACAATTGGGTTAAGTAGGTAATTCTTGGTTTAGGTCATCATTTTTCTGTATTCATAATAACACAAACATCAAAAAAAAACATTAGCATATTGAACAACAAAAACGACAAAAATCACAAGCAAAACAAAAACATAGAAAACCTTACAAGTGGGCAAATAAAGGAATGAACATGAATCCAAGACTAATAAATAAAGGAAATAGAGGAAACATCAAGAAGCTAATGCAGACTATCAATTCATTATTGAACATGCTGCACTCTTCGCCATATTCAACAATTAAAAATAGAGTGAAACAAAACTTAGTTAAGTAATGGTACTTGATATTTGACAAATGATTGAGATCCTTCTGACCTAGGATTGAAGGTGGGTTAAAGCACCGATTGAACAACTTGTAACCAGCGATTGAATATATTCCGGAGATTGACAGCTTATGGTGATTGGACCTTTTCTGACTGGTGAACATTTCTGGCGATTGAATCACATGGTTTGAGGGTGAATTAAGTTACGTCGTTTGGGAGTAAGAAGAGGGAAACGAAAATTTTGAAGGTAATAGGGTAAATCGTAGGCATGTAAACGAACCGAGCGTTCATGAACTTGTTCGGCGGGAAGTTCGTTTATGTTCGTTCATGTAATAAACGAACAAACACGAACAAATATTTTTGTTCGTTAATTAAACGAACGAACATGAACACGTGTCGTGTTCGTTCATTTATGTTCGTGAACGTTCGCTTATGTTCGTTCATATATGTTCATTTATGTTCGTTTATTAATGTTCGTTTATTTATGTTCGTTTGTTTGTGTTATATATATACATATATATATATACATATACATATACATATATATATGTGTATATATATACATATATGTTCATTTATGTTCGTTTATTTATGTTCGTTTATTAACGTTCGTTTACCTGCAATTTCATCATCGAAAAACCAAGAGGCTGCAATTTCAAATCACTTTACCTGCAATTTAGATAAACCATCATCGCTAGTCTATTTACCTGCAATTTAAATAGAAAGTAAACAAAAAATCATCTATAAATCTCTAATCGGCAGTCGATACTCGCTAGGGTTTTCAGTTTTCACTATTACGAATCTTCGTTTGTTGATCGCTGCACAAAATCTTCGCTAGGGTTTTCACTTCTAAGACTGAAACAAGTTTGTCTAATTCTCTACATATTTCTAACATGGTGATTTTCGTTTATTTATATTCGTTTATTTATGTTCGTTTATTAACGTTCGTTTACCTGCAATTTCAACATCGAAAAACCAAGAGGCTGCAATTTCAAATCACTTTACCTGCAATTTATATAAACCATCATCGCTAGTCTATTTACCTGCAATTTAAATAGAAAGTAAACACAAAATCATCTATAAATCTCTAATCGGCAGTCGATACTCGCTAGGGTTTTCAGTTTTCACTATTACTAATCTTCGTTTGTTGATCGCTGCACAAAATCTTCGCTAGGGTTTTCACTTCTAAGACAGAAACAAGTTTATCTAATTCTCTACATATTTCTAACATGGTGATTTTCGTTTGTCGATCGCTGCACAAAAACAGAACCAATGTGTTATCTCATAATTAAATCAATGTGAATAGGTGTAAGGCCCCAAACCCGGGAGGCCTCACTCGTTGGATTTACTCATTCACAAACAGTTCTTAAATATGAATATCAAATAACGCTGCGGAATCATTCATTCAACATAACTAAAAACTTGTTCATACATGCGGAAGCGTACATTGTCAAATACATAAACTTAACATAAACAACTCATAACGGGATGCCAGTCTTCATGATCGACCGAGTAACTCTTCTCGCTTGCCAAGCATCACCATCCATCGTCCATACCTGCCTTAACCTAAATGTGCTTACTAAAAAGTCAGCTACGCTGGTAAGTTCTAGCATTTCATAAAAACTTTAACATCAACATTTGCCAAAAACGTATCATTCATTTAGTAAAACCTTTCACAAAAGCATGTAATAATCTAACATCTTTAAAAAGGTTTCGTACCCATATCATCATCAACATCATAATCATAAACATCGTTAAACGGATCGTTCATTAAAACTTTTAACATTCATTTAAGTCATACATTATTATCTAAATCTGTGTTACCCTTCGTTCCGTCATTTAGTATGGTATTGCCCCTAAGGCTTAACTGCACGAAGACCGACAATACCATACATTCCATCAATTCCTTTTTGGTATTGCCCCCAAGGCTAACTGCGCGAGGACCGACAATACCCATTCAGTTGCCCTTATGGCTCTCATGTCCATAAACCGACAACTTCCATCGACGGTTATGACTCTCAGCCATAACATCGTCGGATCATAATTTAACCTTACATAGGGTCACGTTAACCCCTGAGTAACCGTCGTTACTCCCTTACCAGTTGTACAACATCATAACCATTGACATGCCACAGAGACACTGCCCCTGTTGTTCTTGTGGCAACTATGGCTCACTGTCCATAATCTACCACAAGGCTGGGAATCTCATTCCCAGACTTCATTCGTCAATTCCATTCATTCGACAGATTAGATTTGTAATGACTTCTTTAAAACCTTTACCTCTTTCTCTTCTCATTAAACATTTCCTCATTTAGACCGTTCATAAAGCATTCGTAACCCTTTTTGGCAAAAACACTTCAAAACCTTTCCTTTCGTAAACATCATTTCGTTAAAACATCATTTCGTTAAACATCATTTCGTTAAACATCATGTTGTTAAACATCATTTCGTAAGTATGCACACCAGCCCAAAAACATTAACAAAACATTTAAAAGAGGGCTCTAGAACTCACCTGATACGCTAATATGGGTTGTCCTAAACGAAGGTCCAACAACGTCACTTCCGATCTGAATTGATTAGTTAAATACACATCAGACCAATCCCGACTCTAACGGTTTAACCATTCTAACATACTGACTTCACTTAACCAGTTCTGATATCTGCGCACTTAGCAAGTGCGCAGACCCTGCTGCCTACGCACTTAGCAAGTGCGCACACTGTTCATAAAGCATTCGTAACCCTTTTTGGCAAAAACACTTCAAAACCTTTCCTTTCGTAAACATCGTTTCGTTAAAACATCATTTCGTTAAACATCATTTCGTTAAACATCATTTTGTTAAACATCATTTCGTAAGTATGCACACCAGCCCAAAAACATTAACAAAACATTTAAAAGAGGGCTCTAGAACTCACCTGATACGCTAATATGGGTTGTCCTAAACGAAGGTCCAACAACGTCACTTCCGATCTGAATTGATTAGTTAAATACACATCAGACCAATCCCGACTCTAATGGTTTAACCATTCTAACATACTGACTTCACTTAACCAGTTCTGATGTCTGCGCACTTAGCAAGTGCGCAGACCCTGCTGCCTGCGCACTTAGCAAGTGCGCAGGTCCCTCCTCCTGCGCACTTAGCAAGTGCGCAGGACCTGCTCCGTGCGCACGACCTGTTCTTCGCGAAAAACCCTAACTTTCGCATTCGGGTCTGATCATGTCAAGATCTCGAACCTGTTTGCATTCAAAACGTTCGTTTTCCATTAAGGAACTCAATCCATGATTATCTTTCAGTTTCATCCGTTCAAACCTTACCTTTTCACCCAAAACCCGAAAAACCCAAAAACGAACTAAAACTCAGATTTAGGTCGGATCGTTACCTGAATCGAGTTTCTGATCCTGAGGTTCTTCTCACAAGCTATGGAGCAACACTTTGCTGAAATCTCGGGTCGATCCGCCAACTTTCTCTCTCTACGGTTTCTCTCTCTAAAAGTTGCAAATGAGAGAAAAAGGGTGGCATAGGCTATTTATAGCCAGCTGACCCATCCGACCCGACCCGACCCGCCATGCCTCATTCGTTTATTCCGTTATTGTAACTGTCGTTTTATTTTTAGGATGTTACAAGTCTACCCCCTTACAATAGGTTTCGTCCCCGAAACCTATCATAAGTCAAATAGATGAGGGTACGACTACCTCATTTCCTTCTCCGTTTCCCAAGTGGCTTCCGATCCCTTTCGATACTTCCATTGGACTTTAACCAATTGGATAACTTTATTACGTAAACGTTTCTCCTTCCGATCAAGGATGGCCACGGGTTCTTCGATGTAATTAAGGCTGTTGTCAACCTTGATGTCAGTAAGTGGTACGTGAGCCGATTCATCCGCCAAACACTTTCGCAAGTGTGATACATGGAAAGTAGGATGAATCCCACTTAACTCATCAGGCAACTCCAACCGATAAGCGACTTCTCCAACCCGTGCCATTATCTTGAATGGTCCGACAAACCTCGGACTTAACTTTCCTCTCTTTCTGAATCGTATGATTCCCTTCCATGGTGACACTTTCAGCATTACTCTGTCACCAATATCAAACTCAATAGGCCTTCGTCGTTTATCCGCATAGGATTTCTGACGAACTTGTGCGGCCTTCATTCGTGCTTTGATCTGATCAAACCTTTCCGACGTCTCTCTTACGACTTCGAGACTTCCTAATTCCTTTTGTCCAATCTCACCCCAACAAACCGGGGTCCTACATCTTCTCCCATACAACATTTCGTAAGGCGGCATGCCTATCGTCGTGTGATGACTATTGTTGTAGGAGAATTCAGCTAACGGCAGATGGCTGTCCCAACTGCCACCGAAGTCGATAATACAAGCACGGAGCATATCCTCCAATGTCTGAATGGTCCTTTCGGACTGACCATCCGTTTGCGGGTGGTATGCTGTGCTGATATTAAGCCTCGTGCCCATCGCCTCGTGAAATCTTTTCCAGAACCTCGATGTGAATCGTGTGTCCCGGTCAGATACAATCGTCAAAGGCATCCCATGTCGTGCTACTACTTCGTTAATAAATACTTCCGCTAACCTTTCCGACGAGAACGTCTCACGAATAGGTAGGAAATGAGCACTCTTCGTTAAACGGTCCACAATTACCCAAATGGTGTCATGACCTTTAGCTGTGCGAGGTAGCTTAGTTATGAAGTCCATGGTAATGTGTTCCCACTTCCATTCCGGTATATCAAGTGGTTGAATCTTTCCATACGGTTTCTGGTGCTCGGCCTTTACTTGCGAGCAAGTCAAGCACTTGCTTACATACTTCGTCACATCACGTTTCATTCCAGGCCACCAGTATTCCTTCCTCAGATCTTGATACATTTTATTGGTACCGGGATGGATAGAGTAACGAGACTTATGAGCCTCATATAAGATCTTGGTTCTAAGCTCGCCACCCATAGGTATCCATACCCGTCCAAAACGTGTCCTAACACCAAGGGTGTTATATTCCAACTTGTCCTGTTGGCCAACCATCCTTTCCTTCTTTATGTTTTCCTCCTAAAGTGCCTCATCTTGAGCCTTTCCAATTTCTCTCATCACGTCCGATGTTACCACCAACTGGCAAGCTTTCACTCTAATAGGAGTAGGCACATCCTTTCGGCTTAGAGTGTCAGCCACCACGTTTGCCTTTCCAGGATGGTATATGATTTCACAGTCATAATCTTTTAGAAGTTCTAACCATCGTCTCTGCCTCATATTAAGCTCTCCTTGTTCGAAGAAGTACTTCAAACTTTTGTGGTCTGAGTAAATAGTAAACTTCACCCCGTAAAGGTAGTGCCTCCAGATTTTCAATGCGAACACGACAGCAGCAAGCTCCAAATCGTGAGTCGGATAATTAGCTTCATGAATCTTCAACTGTCGTGACGCGTACGCGATCACTCTCCCGCGTTGCATCAATACGCATCCTAATCCCTGACCCGAAGCGTCAGAGTATACCACTAAGTCTTCATTGCCCTCGGGAAGGGCCAAGACTGGAGCTTGAGTTAGCTTTTCCTTCAATTCCTTAAACGCCTCATCCTGGGTCGAACCCCATTCGTACTTTACCTCCTTCCGAGTCAACTTCGTCAACGGCGAAGCTATTTTCGAGAAATCCTGGATGAATCTCCGATAGTAGCCCGCCAATCCCAAGAAACTACGGATTTCAGTTGGCGTCTTAGGAACATTCTATTCCCTTACCGTTACTATCTTTGCTGGGTCAACCATAATGTCGTTCGGATTAATGACGTGACCTAGGAATTGGACTTCCCTAAGCTAGAACGCGCATTTGGAGAACTTAGCATACAACTTTTCTTTCTTCAGATCCTCCAACACCTCCTTTAAGTGACATGCGTGATCACCCTCATTCTTGGAATAGATGGGGATATCATCGATAAACACGATTACCGACCGATCCAGCATTGGTCGACAAACTCTATTCATCAAATCCATGAACGCTGCAGGGGCGTTCGTCAATCCAAAAGACATTACGCGGAACTCAGAGTGTCCATAACGTGTGCGAAATGCCGTTTTCGGTATGTCTTCTTCCCTCACCTTCAACTGATGGTACCCGGACCGAAGGTCGATCTTTGAGAACCAACTTGCGCCTTGTAATTGATCGAACAGGTCGTCGATCCTTGGTAACGGGTACTTGTTCTTCACGGTACGTTTGTTCAACTCGCGATAATCAATACACATTCTCATCGAACCGTCTTTCTTCTTTACGAACAACACCGGAGCACCCCAAGGTGAGATGCTTGGTTGGATAAATCCTTTCTCAAGTAACTCGTCTAGTTGTACCATAAGTTCTTTCATTTCCACCGGTGCTAGTCGATATGGAGCCTTAGCCACGGGCTGGGCATCTGGTACTAAGTCGATTCGAAACTCAATCTCTCTGTCGGGTGGTATCCCAGGCAAATTCTCTGGAAACACCTCCGGGTACTCGCGTACCACGGGTACATCGTCTAGTTCCTTCACTTCCTTACACTTGTCAATCATGTACACCAGATAAGCCTCGCATCCGCGCCTCAAGTAATCTGTTGCCTTAATCATCGAGATGACGTTTGGCATCGGGACGTCACGATCTCCAAAAACCTCGACTTTGCTACCATCCGGAGCCTTGAGTCGGATTATCTTTTGTTTACATATGATTTTTGCTTCGTTGGCAGTTAACCAATCCATACCCAGCACGACATCAAACCCTCCCAAAACCATAACAAACAATCTGACAGGGAACCTATGACCTTCTATTTTTATCGTAGAGTTGTCAACTACCTCGGTCACTCTCGCAGTTCTACCTTCAGCGGTTTCTACGCTAAAGGCCCTTTCTAGTATACTGACAGCGTACTTCACTCTCTTACAAAAAGTCGCAGATATAAAACTCTTACTGGCACCCGAATCAAATAACACAGAAACAAGAGTGTTGTCAAGGACGAACGTACCTGACGCCACGTCAGGGTTCATTCTGGCCTGGTCTTGCGTCAGCGCGTACGCACGAGTCTTTGCTCGGGGCCTCTCTTCCCTCTTCTCCGGGCCTTTCCCCTTCCCGGCTTCACCCATTCTTGGTTTGGTGCATTCCCGGCTCAGATGACCGGCATCCCCACAGTTATAGCACTTGTAGTGTTGTGTGCACTCACGGGAGTAGTGCCCGGTCTTGCCACACTTAAAGCACAAGTTAGATCCCAGTCTACATTCACCTACATGCTCCTTTCCACACTTCTTACAAACAGTCGGCTCATCCACCCGAGCCCTTTTATCGCGAGCCCCAAACATCTTTCCACCAGTTCGCTTGTTTGAGAAGCTCGATCTCTTCTTTGGTTCCTCAATGGCGGCAACATTCAGTGCCAGATCATCAAATACTACGCCGCTCAGTTCTACTACCGAATCATAGGTAGTAGGGGCGTTTGCCTTAACATAGGTGCGGACCTGGTCCGGCAACCCTTGAATGTAGCAGGAAATTTTTCTCTCCTCCGTCGTAACAAGATGTGGCACCAGACGTGCCAGTTCATTGAATCGGGTTGTGTACTGCCGGTGCGTCATGCTCCCGGCCTTCAAACCCAGAAATTCCCTCTCTACCTTCTCAATCTCGTTCCTCGGGCAGAAATTCTTGATCACCAAAGTTTTCAAGTCAGCCCACATCATCGAGTCAACAACCTCATCCCCCTTAGCCTGACGTACACCTTCCCACCAGTGGGATGCTTCCTCCCTCAAGGAGTTAGCAGCAAACTTCACTACTTGATTAGCTCGACACTCGCTCAGACGGATGGCGGCTTCCATACGTATTACCCAATCAAAAGTAGCCACCGCGTCCTTCTTCCCAGTCAGGACCGGCAGGTCACATGCCTTAAAGGACTTATAGTCGCATCCGCGAGCAGACGGTGCGTTGTCGGTCTCGTTGTTCTGGGCACCAGTTGCCGCACTAGATCCGCCTTCCCCACTAACTTTCTTTAATGCTTCAGTCAACAGACTTGGCAAAGAATTCTTCATCAACTCGGAGAACTCTCAAGCTATGGCTGCTCTCACTTCTGGTTCAAAAGTGAAAGGTTGTTCTGCAACTTGTGTCTGTTCAGTTCCATGCACACTAACCGTCGGTTCCGTGTGAACACTTCCTTCTTCGCTGTGCTCTTGGCGCGCAGGAATCCTGCCACGCCCACCATTTCGACCGCCGGTACGACCACCGGTACGGCCACCACGCCTTCCGTTCCCTCTCCTCGCCATTTCGTTCTATAAGACAAGAAATCCAATGTCATCACGCTAGTTAACAAATAGAATTCAATAAGCACTGTAAGATGTTAATATACACTGGCCATCTGCAATTAACCATTACACTACCTTTCGATTTCTATTTGACCACTTTTGTGATTCCATCAGAACACAAGTCCTTACCTAACCCTTTCTAAGGCATAATACATACACATATTCTACTTTTCATACCTGATGCTTTGGCTCGAGTTACCCGTACTGGCATCCGCTTTCGGTCCCATTCAAAGTTTAAGTTCAGACACTGAGAGTGTCCGAATCTCTCAAACTATTGCTCTGATACCAACTTGTAAGGCCCCAAACCCGGGAGGCCTCACTCGTTGGATTTACTCATTCACAAACAGTTCTTAAACATGAATATCAAATAATGCAGCGGAATCATTCATTCAACATAACTAAAAACTTGTTCATACATGCAGAAGCGTACATTGTCAAATACATAAACTTAACATAAACAACTCATAACGGGATGCCAGTCTTCATGATCGACCGGGTAACTCTTCTCGCTTGCCAAGCATCACCGTCCATCGTCCATACCTGCCTTAACCTGAATGTGCATACTAAAAAGTCAGCTACGCTGGTGAGTTCTAGCATTTCATAAAAACTTTAACATCAACATTTGCCAAAAACGTATCATTCATTTAGTAAAACCTTTCACAAAAGCATGTAATAATCTAACATCTTTTAAAAGGTTTCGTACCCATATCATCATCAACATCATAATCATAAACACCGTTAAACGGATCATTCATTAAAACTTTTAACATTCATTTAAGTCATACATTATTATCTAAATCTGTGTTACCCTTCGTTCCGTCATTTAGTATGGTATTGCCCCTAAGGCTTAACTGCACGAAGACCGACAATACCATACATTCCATCAATTCCCTTTTGGTATTGCCCCCAAGGCTAACTGCGCGAGGACCGACAATACCCATTCAGTTGCCCTTATGGCTCTCATGTCCATAAACCGACAACTTCCATCGACGGTTATGACTCTCAGCCATAACATCGTCGGATCATAATTTAACCTTACATAGGGTCACGTTAACCCCTGAGTAACCGTCGTTACTCCCTTACCAGTTGTACAACATCATAACCATTGACATGCCACAGAGACACTGCCCCTGTTGTTCTTGTGGCAACTATGGCTCACTGTCCATAATCTACCACAAGGCTGGGAATCTCATTCCCAGACTTCATTCGTCAATTCCATTCATTCGACAGATTAGATTTGTAATGACTTCTTTAAAACCTTTACCTCTTTCTCTTCTCATTAAACATTTCCTCATTTAGACCGTTCATAAAGCATTCGTAACCCTTTTTGGCAAAAACACTTCAAAACCTTTCCTTTCGTAAACATCATTTCGTTAAACATCATTTCGTTAAACATCATGTTGTTAAACATCATTTCGTAAGTATGCACACCAGCCCAAAAACATTAACAAAACATTTAAAAGAGGGCTCTAGAACTCACCTGATACGCTAATATGGGTTGTCCTAAACGAAGGTCCAACAACGTCACTTCCGATCTGAATTGATTAGTTAAATACACATCAGACCAATCCCGACTCTAACGGTTTAACCATTCTAACATACTGACTTCACTTAACCAGTTCTGATATTTGCGCACTTAGCAAGTGCGCAGACCCTGCTGCCTACGCACTTAGCAAGTGCGCAGACCCTGCTGCCTGCGCACTTAGCAAGTGCGCAGGTCCCTCCTCCTGCGCACTTAGCAAGTGCGCAGGTCCCTCCTCCTGCGCACTTAGCAAGTGCGCACGACCTGTTCTTCGCGAAAAACGCTAACTTTCGCATTCGGGTCTGATCATGTCAAGATCCCGAACCTGTTTGCATTCAAAACGTTCGTTTTCCATTAAGGAACTCAATCCATGATTATCTTTCAGTTTCATCCGTTCAAACCTTACCTTTTCACCCAAAACCCGAAAAACCCAAAAACGAACTAAAACTCAGATTTAGGTCGGATCGTTACCTGAATCGAGTTTCTGATCCTGAGGTTCTTCTCACAAGCTATGGAGCAACACTTTGCTGAAATCTCGGGTCGATCCGCCAACTTTCTCTCTCTACGGTTTCTCTCTCTAAAAGTTGCAAATGAGAGAAAAAGGGTGGCATAGGCTATTTATAGACAGCTGACCCATCCGACCCGACCCGTCATGCCTCGTTCGTTTATTCCGTTATTGTAACTGTCGTTTTATTTTTGGGATGTTACAATAGGCATATGATTAATGTTTAATCTCATAATTGTATGTATGTGTGTTAACAGAAAGATGCTATGCAAACATGTGCTCCCAATATGTATATGTATAACAGAAAGATATAGGCATCACGAGTTGTATGTATGTATATGTATAACAAACAGATATAACTATTTTTTTCGTTAGGTTATCAATAGAGAGATGTCTCTACCATGTGTGAATCCGAATGATACAGAATTTCTAGCAAGCACACACAATCCAATTTTGGAAAAGGTGCCTAATAGGGATGATGTTATTATGGTTAATGATGAAGAAGAGAATGTTGATGATGAAGAAAACAATGATGAAGAAGTAAATAATAATGAAGATAATGCCCATTACACTAAAAAGAAAAGAAAGAAAACATCAATCGCTTGGGTTCATTTTCGCACAATAACTAATGTTGATCGAAGTGAAGTCCATCAATGTATACACCGTGGTGAGAAATTTAACAAGTTTAAGGATGGAACCACCACACCATTAAATAGACATATCAAAAAGTATTGTCCGAAATTAAAAGTCGCCAATAAAGGGCAGTTAAAATTAAATCTTTCTTCTGAATCGGATTTTGGCGCCGGTGGGAGGGTTATTGACCCAAATCGTTCGTGTTTAGAAACAAAGATGGTTGATATGCTTATTTGTGGAGCTGAATGGTATCGTCATTACTATGAACTTCATAAAAAGAAAATTAAGGTAATTTGCTTATTCTTTCAACTATAATACATTTTGTTTGTTACTAGTGGTCTATTACTAATTTATATTTTTATTGTTAATTGTATATATTGAGCTTGAATGAAATACATGAATTGGGTGAAGTATTTTGAATTATTGATTTAGTATGTAAATTTGAACCTATAATTTGAGCTTATGTATTTTATTTAATTTTTATTACAGGTTTAAATGCGGATGAATAGATGATGGATTTTTGGATGAAACATGGATGGTGGATGGATGCTTTTTTGATGAATCGTTATGGATTTTTTTTGGTAGAATCAAGATTGATTTTTGGATGAATCATGTACATTTGAGCCACTAATTTACATGTTTTTTTTATGAATTATTAAGTATTAGACTTGTTCATATGTGTTCATTAATGTTCGTTTTATGTTTCTTCATTTGTGTTCGTTTACGTTCGTTTAGCTTTTTAACGAACGAACATGAACGAACACGAATATTTCCATTTTCTTAATGAACGAACATGAACAAAAAAAATGTGTTCGTGTTCGGTTAAAATTAAATAAACGAACACGAACACACCGATGTTCATTTTCGTTTGGTTCGTTTACAGACTAGTAAATTGAAATTGCCGCTAAACTTATTTGACCTAGCTTCAAACTTCGATTATGTTTTTTTTTTAAATTCAAATTTTAGTATGTATTATAATATTAATAAATTGTTTATATTATATTTGTATTATCTTTTAGTGTTTTAATTGATTTTGAATTTATATAAATCAATTTTTTATTTTATAAATCTATTTAATTAAAAAAAGTTATGGGTGTATGTGTATGTATAAAAACTAATTATAAGTTTTAGTGTCATTTGACTAAGAAAAACTAATAAAATAAAATGTTAATAATATAAAATAGTGAAATATTTATATTTTATGTCAATTAAGGTTGATGTTGGTCAACTTTAGTCATTGATGGTCAATTATGGTCATTGAATGTCAATTAGGATAGTTGATGGTCCATTAGGGTTATTAATAGTCAAGTAGGGTGATCGATGGTCAATTAGGGTCATTGATGGTCCTTTACGGTTAACAATAGTTAACTATGATCATTAGTTACCAACTATAGTTTATTTTGGTCAGTTAAGGTTAATCATGGTTATTGACTCTTAAGTTAGGGTCTTTGATGGTCAATTTTGGTCAATGATGGTCCTTTATGGTTAACAATAGTTAACTATGATCATTAGTTACCAACTATAGTTAAATCTGGGTAGTTAAGGTTAATCATGGTTATTGACTCTTAAGTTAGGGTCGTTGATGGTCAATGTTGGTCATTTATGGTTAACAATAGTTAACTATGATCACTACTTACCAATTATAGTTAATTTTGGTCAATTGAGGTTAATCAATGTTATTGATTCTTAAGTTAGGGTCATTGATGTACAGATAGGGTCAATGATGGTCACTCCATTCATTGATGATTAATCACTGTAATTGATGGTCACTGAAATTTTAGTCATTGATTGTCAACTAGGATCATTAATTGTCAAATTGGGTCATTAACGGTCCAATAGGCTCTTTGATAGTCAAATAGGGTCATTGACGACCAATTTTGTCATTAACAGTCAAATTAGGGTAGTTGATGGTAAATTAAGATCAAATAGGGTCATTGTTCAATTGCACTAATTCAACCCATTTATGGTCAAATAGAGTTACTGATGGTCAATTCGGGCCATTGACGATCAATTAGGGTAATTGACGCTCGGTTAAGGTTAATTTGGACATTACAGTCCAATTAGAGTTCATTTTGTTTAGTTAGGGTCAACCAAGGTAATTGATTGTTAGTTAAGGTCATTAACGGTCCAATAGGTCATTGATAGTCAAATAGGGTCATTGATGTCAAATAAGGTCACTGATACTTAATAAAAGTACTCAGACCCGTTGGTCCATTATATGAACTGTCAATTTTATTGTGTTAATTTGACCCGTTGACCCATTAGCAAATTTCATGCATTAAAAGTACCCTGACCCGTTGACCAATTATGTGAACTACCATTTTTATTGCGTTAATTTGACCTGTTGATTAAAAAAATTGTTTAAGGTAATCATAATGTACTTTTATTTGCACACAATAATAACTCTTGACTCTTTGACTTATTTGATAAGTGTTCTTTCCAACTAAAATAGATTAATTAACCGTGTCATGTCAGTCATTACAAGCAATTTTCATGGGACATATTTTTTAGCCTTTCAAGTATTATCTAAAAAAAATTAAACTTTTACATACCTTGACTTTTGAATGCATTGATTTGGGTCTTGTATTATCTCAAACGGGTCAAATAAAAAGATTAGCTACAAGGGAACCGTCAACCGAAATTTTTAATGCATTTTTTTAGTATTTTTCTCCATTTTTTACTTCATTTCTTGTGTATATTTTTTTTTACATTTTTTAGTATTTTTATGTATTTTTTTACTGCATTTTTTAAGAAATTTTAACCAGTTGACCAATTCATCGAACTGGTAATTTATTGCATTAATATGACCCGTTGACCCATTAGTAGGTTTTATGCACTAAAATTACTGTGACCCGTGTCAATTTTATTGGATTAATCTGACCCGTTGACCCATTCGTTAGTTTCATGCTCTAAATATATAGGACTTCAATACCAAAAAATGTTTCCTTGAGCTTTGTCAAATGTACAGTACAACTTCGAATGAGCACTTGAGCATAGCAAAAACCCACATATTTGTTGCATCACAGTTTTGTTTTGGCATGTTCACAACAACATATTTGTTAACTTTTGAATCCACCTTGAGCTACTGATGCAATGGGTATTCAACTTAAATGCCAAAAATGATACTCAAAATAATAACGCAATTGGATCAAATGTAATAAGAATAACACAGAAAAAAATTCAAAATCAATTAGAGAGCATTTTCATTAAGAATAATGGAGTACTGATTACAAAATTAATGGATACTCAAAAGACCACCATCATTTATTTTCGATCTCTAGCATATAGTTTTTTTAACAAAATTCATGAAATTAAACTGTCAGATCAACGTTTGGTCATCAATCTCCATCATCAGAGTCTAACGCAACAGTAAAATCTTAGCACAGGGTTTGCGCGAGTCCAACAGTGAAACCTTAGCCCAGAGTTTGCACGAGTCCACGAGGTACGAATTGAAAAAAAGCCTAGTACACTTATTGTTGATAAAAAGCATGTTCAGTAAAGCATAAATAAGTTCCCATCTTTAACCCAAACTTCAAATTCAATGAAACGTTACAACTCAGTAAAGCATATATATTTAGTTTTATTAAAATGAGCAGATTTGATCATAAATTGACCCATTAACATCTATCTGCACGTTTCCACAATCAAGCAAACATGGAGTGTTTTTATATTATTGATTATTTTAGAGTGAAATAATCAGTTTAATAGTAGATTCAAAATCACATAATCTCTTTAAAGAACAGTCCCAAACACCCACCCAACTGAAAATGATAACTGAACCATCATTTAATGAACAAGAATTAAGAATAAACCTGATGTTCTGGTTGATCCTGGTAACGCATGCTCCTCCAAAAATACCCTTAATGCTTCGTGCTCTTGTTGTCTGCAAATTGAACAAAAAGATAAAGTCCTAACACATAAACAACATTAAGAACAAAAATGCATACCATTTCTTTTAGAGGTATAAATTATCTATGTAGTTAACTTGATAATCCAAATCCTCAAAGGACTTTGCTGGGGTCGTTGCATTTTAGCATTGTTCAAACACACTCTCTAAGCAATCATCATAGTAAGGCGTATAAAACACACAAAGTCTTAACTCATATAATTGAAAACAAAATGTAAAAGCACATCTCATATTTATTACTCAAAGTTTAAACCTACTTTGTGTCACTAGGATCCATGCCTTTTCTAATGATTTAGATAACTCAAAAAATGTAAGCATGAAACCAACTTATTATAAAATGTAAAAGGCCATAGTATTGTTAATAACTCAATCAGGCCCTGACTTTGCCCCCAACCAACCAATCAAGCTTCTAACTTAACTTTTAACTATACAAATGTTGGAAATCTAGAGAGGGCTGCAACTTGGCTTCAAATTTGTGTGGTTTCAGGGGAACTTTGGTCCTTAAATAAAAGTCCAAACACTAAAAGTTGCCGCAGTCGAAGAGGAAATCAGTTGGCCCAAAACAAGGAGGTCATATTCAATAGTAGAATTCCAGTCAAACCAACAAAGAGAGTGATCCTAATTTAGTCAGATCAACCGAGTACCAGTTCCACTAATGCAAAATTATAACCTATTTAGTTATTCGATTTATTTTCATGATTTGTCTTCCCGTTAACCCAGTCGCCGGAAGTTTGTTTAAAGAACATGAACGAGTTTCATCACAGACATAATAAATGTATATAGCAGCACAAGATGTGGTTCGATTTCAAATACCTGGGGATACGGATTGAAGGGACGAATCTTGTACCGCAGACACTAAAAGTAGCAAAAGAAATCGAATTGCAAGTCTTCTGGTGGCGGTCGAGGAATAGCCAAAAACACAGCGGCAGGTGGAGATCATGATGATGGTTTCTGCTGAGGGTGGTGTTTGCGAGAATGATTTGGGTTTTAGGGAGGGTTTTACATTGGAAATTTCTAAGATTAGTTATTTGTTTTTCAAAATTTGTGCAACAGCTTCTGTTTAAATAAGAAATATTTGGAGTTGTTTAACGAAGAATATGCTTGTAGGAGCGGTGAACACATCCTGTTGAGGCGAGGGTCGCAGGCTCGAACCCCCCGTTTCGTGCTTGTCGCTGGTTTCATTCTTTAAAAAAAAAATTCACAGCCAACTGTTGGATATATATACCGGTGGAAAGTTTTAAATTAACAAGGTAGTAGTTTGGTCTATGGTTTGTTACCCACTCATTAGTTCCTGGATAAAAATTTTTATAGTCCAGTTCATAAACTATTAAATAATTTTTTATGAATGAAGAAGTTAATGGTTCTGTTATACATTTTTGGTTATTCATGTAGTATTGTTTTCATTCAATAAATTATCTAATATTTATATACAATTAATGCAACCAAATTCATTACATGATTCCCTAATTTCATAATTCGAGTTGTTAAGATATGTCTATAGAATACTAATTATTTTACTAACAATGCAACCTTTAAAAATAAGGGATGCCCTTAAATTAAAAAAAATGTAACCATTCTAACAAAGGTTGCAGTTTTGAATGAAATTTGCAACCTTTAAAGGAAAAGTTTATCTTTTTAACAGGTAAGTGCTTCTATTATAGTTAAGAAAGAGTTAACACAAGGATCATTTACTCGCATGAAAATTGTAAGAGAAGCTCATGAACACAATGAACTTATTTTTTGTATTTGTTGAACTTTGAACTTATTTTTTTTTGCTATTTTGTTGGACTTGAACATATTATATATTTTCTTAAACTTGTAATGCGTATACATTTTGAACAAAATATTGAACTTGAAAGGTGTGTATTGAATTTCCTTGTCCGACAATTAATAGCAGCCAATATGTTTCATAAATAGTCTTGTGTTTAAAGTAATTCAATTTTGGAGACGGATTTTGAGCCTCTTATTTTGCTTTTATAATAGTCACTAGTTCTTTCGTTTGTATAACACGCCGGAGACTAAATATCAGTTCCAAATAAGATTACGAAAAAGATCGTTGACACTAATTTTCAGCCCACGATACCTCCCAATAAATGGTAGTATATGTGTAACATTATTGGAGACTAAAAATTAGTCACTGAGCATTCCCTATTGTTGAGTTCAGTGGTGGTCAGTTTGACTTTTGTAAAAACGGGTTTTGACAGAGAAATTAATTAATTCAGTTAATTAATAAATACGCAGCGGAAAATAAAATCATAACCTATTTAACACACTGACAAACCGAGCAGGATCTGGTTATAAACACGCAAACACAATCAAAACAATTAATAAACACAATTAATCTACTGATGAGATTAATTATACCTTAGTGGTTAATAAATAACCGATCGAGACACCGAGGTACAACGAACCGATGCTAGATCATGAACCGAAACACGAGAACGGGTGACACCGGGAAGCGCCAGACAAGACGGCGGACGGTGGCAAGGGTTGGTGGCCGGAAAGATCAAAGAGGCATAAAATAAGTCGACAAAAACAAAAATTTTCTTGCGGCTGCTTTTGACTATCTCGACTCACAATTAGATTTTTATTTGTTTCGAAAGAAAAACCACCAAAAAAAAATTTTCTTTGCGGCGGCTGACTTCTTATTTCTCAAACATAATTTTAGGTTTATTATATATAATAATAATAATAATAATAATAATAATAAATCCTACTAATTGTTTCCGGGCCCATAGTCCAATAAGAGATGCAAAAGCCCGAACCCGTTTAATTGTTTTAATTAAAGATTAAAACAATATATATAATTATTATTTATAAACTAGTATAAATAATAATTCCCGTCTAACAAATATATATAAAATATATCGTCTCGCTAACAGTTCGTAATTACCAGTTAAGCAGGTTAAGTGGATTTAATGTTCGTTGCCCTAGGTGTAACTCTTACGGGTCATAGCTCGGTCAACCGCGTTGTCCATCGGGTCGGTCCATAAAATCCAACAATCTCCCACTTTGACGATCCACAATAAATCAACGCAAACAGTCAGCGGCGCTCTAACTGCACATGGCTGTCCCTAACAAGGTATGACGCTTTAAAGTCATTAACCAAATATCTCGGTGTTAGTAACAACTAACTAAAGCAAGACAATAGACTTATGACAATTGTTGTCATTCATCCTTTCCGTATAAAACATCAATTAGGGCTGTTCAAAAAGCCCGTGGCTCGTGGCTCGCTCGAAGTTCGCTCGAAAAAAGCTCGGAAAAAGCTCGGCTCGGGAAAAGCTCGGTTTTAAACGAGCCGAGCCGAGCTGGCTCGAATTCTAAACGAGCCGAGCTCGAGCTAGGGTTGGCTCGGCTCGGGCTCGGCTCGTGGCTCGGCTCGTGGGCTCGGCTCGTGGCTCGGCTCGTCTAAATAACTAATATATATATATATATATATATATATATATATATATATATGTTATATATGTGTTATGTTTGAAATATGATGTTTTGATTTTTTAAGTTAATTTGTTTTCAAAAACTCTGAGTTTTGGACTAAAATTTTACTTTATCTACAATTGTATTTACTCTCTACTTTGTAAGTTTTGGGTTATCTATGTTTTTTTTTGTATTTTATATATTGTCCCTTCCATCTATTTAGTTTTTTGAAGACAATCAACTTCAAACCGAGAATAAAATATTTTTTTTTGTTGTTTATATATATATATTAATATGTAAAAAAAAAATTTTAAAAAAAAAAAAAAAAAAACGAGCTAGCTCGACGAGCCACGAGCTGGCTCGAGCTTTTTACGAGCCGAGCTCGAGCTCAACTTTTCAGCTCGGAAAAAAAATCGAGCCGAGCCGAGCTGGCTCGTTTAATTTCGAGCTCGAGCTCGAGCCAAGCCTGGCTCGGCTCGGCTCGGCTCGTTTACAGCCCTAACATCAATTGAATCAATGAGACATGGATTTAGTTCATTCTCATATGGCGTTCAATTATTATTGTTCTCAATCAAGAATCAAAGTGATCCAATCAAACACACAGTAAGTTTGGGTAAGGCCTTACACTTCACCAGTTTGAATCAACGAGGGCGCCACGATGCTTATCTGTTACATATAATGTAAGAGTACAGAATCCCTTATTGACTACATACAACTCCCACTGAAATTCAAAACTATTCCTAATCAAAGTTTTTATGACTGGCAGTTACGCGACAGCGTTTGACAGTGATTAAAGAATGGTTCTTGGTAAACGGCAGTTCTAGTACGTATCTCAGGTCAGAGGATACTAATGAGTATACCAATAGCAAAACATCTTATGACAAAGATCCATGAAGATGATTTGATGCGAGTTACATCCAACGTCATTTAAAATGAGGCCTGTGAAGTTCGGAGTCAACTCCTTGAGCCGAAGTTCAGAATAGTTTTAATTCAGAGACGTTCCCACGAGTCCGATCGACTACGGATAATTAAGAATACAAGATTCATGGATTAAACGTATTAAAATCGAACACAGTTATAAGAATTCAGAATTGCATTTAAATCAGTAAACCAAAAAAAATTCAAAAGTACAACTGCTTAATCGTTCACACATTCAAAATACTAAATCAAAACATATCACTAGCAAATCTAAGACCAATAGCATCTCTGTGAAGATCATGCTTGTCCTGAGTCATGGGCTTAGTAAACGGGTCCGCTAGGTTTTGATCTGTGTCTACTTTGCTTATCACGACGTCTCCACGTTCCACAATTTCCCGTATATAGTGAAACTTCCTTTGAATGTGCTTGGCTTTGTGATGAGATCTAGGCTCTTTGGCTTGAGCTATAGCACATGCGTTATCACAAAGTATCTCGATTGGTTGGCGAATACTCGGAACCACATCGAGGTCAGTAATGAGTTTCTTCATCCAAGCAGCTTCCTTAGCAGCATCTGATGCGGCTATATACTCAGATTCGGTGGTTGAATCCGCCACTACACTCTGCTTGGAGCTTTTCCATGAGACAGCTCCTCCATTAAGAGTGAATACGAAACCTGACTGTGAGCGAGAGTCATCTCGGTCAGTTTGAAAGCTAGCATCAGTGTAACACCGTACAGTGAGCTCCTCTTTCACTCCTCCAAATATTAAGAACATGTCTTTGGTCCTTCTCAAGTACCTCATGATGTTCTTGACTGCAGTCCAATGGGTAATGCCAGGACTTTGCTGGAAACGGCTGGTCATGCTTAAAGCATACGAGACGTCAGGTCTAGTGCACAACATAGCATACATGATAGAACCAATCGCTGAGGCATATGGAATTGCTTCCATTTCCTTAATTTCAATGTCCGTGAAAGGAGATTGTGATTTGTTCAACACAGTGCCTTTAGTCATCGGAACACCTTCTTTCTTCGAGTTTTCCATCCTAAAGCGTGTCATCATTTTGTCTATGTAAGTACTCTGACTTAGCCTTAGAAGCCGCTTAGATCTATCTCTGTAGATCTTGATTCCTAGAATTTAAGCAGTTTCTCCAAGATCCTTCATTGCAAAACAAGATCCTAACCATTGTTTGACTTTGTCAAGCACAGGGATGTTGTTTCCAATGATCAGTATATCATCCACATACAAGATGAGAAATGATATAGTGCTCCCATTAGTCTTTCTGTAAACACAAGGCTCATCTTCATTCTTGACAAAACCAAATTCTTTGATTTTCTGATCAAAATGAAGATTCCAGCTTCGAGATGCCTGTTTAAGTCCCTAAATGGACTTATTCAGTTTGCAGACCCTATTAGGATAATTTGGATTAACAAAACTGTCAGGCTGAACCATATAGACATCTTCAGAGAGATGTCCATTAAGAAAAGCGGTTTTAACATCCATTTGTCATATCTCATAATCATGGTACGCGTCTATGGCAAGCAGTATCCTGATCGATTTGATCATAGCAACAGGTGAGAAAGTTTCATCATAGTCAATACCTTGAGTTTGAGTGAAACCCTTTGCAACTAGTTGTGCTTTATAGGTTTGTATATTACCATGCATGTCGGTTTTTCTTTTGAAAATCCATTTGCTCCCTATTGCCCGAAAACCGGGGGGTAGTCAATCAAGTCCCAGACCTGATTATCACGCATAGATTGCATCTCGGCGTTCATGGCTTCAAGCCATTTCTTGGATTCGGGATCTGAGATAGCAGATTTGTAGTTTGTAGGTTCGTCATTTGACTCAGCTACTAACAGGACTTTAGAAGCTTCAAGATGCCATAGGTATCTATTAGGTTCTTTACGAGACCTGCTACTTCTGCGAACGCTTGTGTTTATGTCTGATTCATCAGCAACAACTTCTTGTTGATCAGACGCTTCGACTTCCTCAACGGTTGTTTGTGTTTCTCGAATTTCTTCAAGATCCATAATATTATTTCCGGTTCCTCGATTTAGAAAATCTTCCTAGAGAAAGCGTCCTTTCCTTTTGATGGAAACAATGTTTGCATCAGGATGATAGAAATAATATCCGCTTTTGTTGTAGTAACCGACGAAAACAACTTTTTCGCCTCTGGGATCGAGCTTGTCATCAGAATCGCTGGTGACATATGCATCACATCCCCATACTTTAAGGTAAGACAAATTGGGTTTAGACCCGTGTCATATCTCATATGGGGTTTTGTCCACCTTCTTAGTCGGTGCCAGATTTACAAGGCGGGCGGCGGTTATAAGAGCATAACTCAAGAAAGAGTGAGGCAAGTTAGTTCTACACATCATCGATCGAACCATATTAAGTAGCGTTCGATTTCTCCTCTCGCTCACGCCATTAAGTTGGGGTGTGCCAGGAGGAGTGGGCAGAGAAATAATTCCGTGCTCCTTCAGATGATTAAGAAATTCTAAGCTGAGATACTCGCCACCTCGATCTGATCGAAGTGTCTTAATAGATTTATCGAGTTGTTTCTCTACTTCGTTTTGAAACTCTTTGAACTTTTCAAATGTTTAATGCTTATGTTTCATAAGATAGACATAAGCATATCGACTATAATCGTCAATAAATGAAACGAAGTATTTTTCATGATTTCTAGACATGGTTCTGAAAGGGCCACACACATCAGTGTGTATAAGGCCTAGCAAATCCTTGGCTCGTTCACCAACATGGGTGAAGGGGTCCTTTGTGAGTTTGCCAGCTAAACAAGACTCACAATTATCAAATGAGTCCTTTCCGGTAGGTTCAAGAATTCCATCGGATTGGAGTCTTTTGACGCGTGCCGCAAGTCGACAATGCCATAGAAAAGTATCATTAATGCCATATTTGATACGTTTAGAAAGATTATATATGTTATTGTCAGTTTGAACGTCAATCTCATAAATACCGTTTTGAGGTTTAGCCTCAAAATAAAAGATATCATTTAAGTAGGCAGAAATAGCAATACCATTAAAAACGTACTTAAATCCTTGTTCAAACAATAAAGAAACTAAAATAATGTTTCTGGTTAAACCAGGTGCAAACAAACAATTGTTCAAAACAACCACAAGGCCAGAAGGACATGAGAGATGATATGTTCCAGTTGCAAGAACTGGTACTCTTTTCCCATCACCAACGATGAGCTCCATGTTGCCTTGTTTCAGCTTCCTCCAACTTTTAGACTCCTGCAAGACATTAATGATGTGGTATCCACATCCGGTATCAAATACCCATGTGTTGCTAGAAACAGTAAAAATTTCAATAACATAAATGAGAATACCTAAAGAGGTGCCCTCACCACTCGCCCTCTGCAGCTTCAGCTTGGCTAGATATTCAGGACAGTTACGTTTCCAGTGCCCTATTTTGTTGCATTCAAAGCATTGGCGCTCCTCAGGAGGGGGTGCTTTTGAAGCTTTCTTGTTATTGTTGGTGGCAGGCTTGGCAGCAACATTAACCTTCTTCTTGCCTTTGCTATTAAAACCTCTTTTCTTGGGGTTAGGCTTTTTAACACCAGCAGATCTGACCATCAGAACTTGATTTTTCTTTCCTTGGATATTCGTCTCGGCCGTTTTGAGCATACCATGTAGCTAGGCCACTGTTTTCTCCAAGCCATTCATGTTGAAATTCATTACGAATTGAGCATAGGAGCTTGAGAAAGAGTTTAAGATGAAATCAGTAGCCATGTCATCCTTCATGGGATATCCAAGTATGTTCATCTGGTCGATGTACCCTTTCATCTTAAGTACATGAGTACTAACAGGCGTGCCCTCTTGCATCGTGCAACGAATGAGCTGAGACATGGTTTCATAGCGTTCTTGTCGGGCTTGTTTCAGGAACATGCCCTTAAGTTGCTCAATCATGTCAAAGGCATCCAGGTCCTCCATGCTCTTTTGGAGCTCACGGGACATGCATGCTAGCATAAGGCAGGCCACCTCAGTGGCATCATCTCTTTGTTTTTCCCAGGCCTTACGAGCGGCAGCCGTGTTACCATCGGGTGCCTCAGGGACTGGTGTATCGAGAACATAGAGCTTCTTGGCCATCTTGAGAACTATTCTCAGATTGCACTGCCACGAGAGAAAGTTGGTGTTATCCAGCTTTTCATTCTCAATGATAGACTTGAGAGCGAAGGAGTTATTAGTATTATTATTTTCAGTAGACATCTGTCAAGATAAGCAAAGAAAATAAATTAGTGTAAAGAAAGTGAAAAATCCTTATTAATTTATGACCCAATTACAGAAATTAGAATAAGGAGTGAGAATGTAGCTAAATCAGTCACTAACGGTAGCTGTGGCATACAACATTAGTAAGTGGGTAACTAGACTGACAATTAGTGTCAATTGTGGAAAGATACACAACTCTCGTGTATGAGGCCGCTAAGACAAGACATGTCTACGCATTGATACGTTTAGCCTCATCTATGCCCACTTTTAATCTCTTGACAGTTGGGGCATGTAACAAGAGAGAAAAGTAATAGTCGTCCTAAAACAGGTACTTGCGGAAGGGCCGGATGTGTCAACGAAACCCTTGCGCCTTGGAAGGATAAACTACGCATCCAGTGCGGTGCTGTGGCTCCAAACACCGATGTTTCGTTTTATGCTCCAAGTGTTCCTTATAATATGATGTCATAGACCATTGGTTTTAAATATGGGTTCCAATTTTAGTGTTTACCGAATAGGGTCAAACACAACGAATTATTAAATCATACGTGTGTTGTAAAAGCCAGTTTTACTATTTAAAGTCATGACAAATTTGATGAATCCTTTCATCTCTCAGGACACTTAATTTTAAATAACCTATTAAAACTAAGTTTGTCGCGACTTGAATAACCAGTTAAAGTTAATAGTTGAAAACTATTAAGGTATAAGTTTTGAAATTAAATTTAGTTTAAATTGCAAAACTTTAGCGGTTATTTATTTTATAAAAACAAGCCAGTTGTTATTTTTATAAAATTCTACAAGTTGTAAAATTAGAACTTGTGGTGACAGATTGTGACATTTTAAAACTCCTTTTAAAACGTTTGGTATTTGGTTGGTTTATAATAAATTTAAGTTATAAAAAAAATAAAATTAAAAGCAACCATAAAGCAAATAAATATGTAAATCTTTTAGGGCCAAGTTTGTTTGATCTTGCTAGAGCCAGTTAGCAAGACCAAACGGGTAACGGGGTCCACAAAATTAAAACAACCACAAGGATGGATTTCCGTGCATCTAGTCGTCTTGGATAACTCCCACTGACTCCATGATTCCTGTTGCGTCTTCAGATTTTTCTTCGGGTTTTTATTACATTACATAAAAATACAAAATTACATAAAATTAAAAAGCCTATTGTATTACAACTTTGAGCCATTAAAAGTGGGCCAAAACCATAAAACCAAAAACTGAATAACAAACACAAACAACTCAATCACATGGGTCGGGCCAGATTTACATATTCAACACAATCACATACGGGCAATATATTTGGTCAAATAAAAAATCGACCAAATTAATAAATAAAAATTGCCCCAAAAACAGTTCATATCAGAAACTTCAAGATAGTTAAAGTTTGTGATTATTCTAACCGGTGAAACCAGACCGGTTCCGATTTGCGTGTTATAACCCAGGCTCTGATACCACTGTTGAGTTCAGTGGTGGCCAGTTTGACTTTTGTAAAAACGGGTTTTGACAGAGAAATTAATTAATTCAGTTAATTAATAAATACGCAGCGGAAAATAAAATCATAACTTATTTAACAGCACTGACAAACCGAACAGGATCTGGTTATGAACACGCAAACACAATCAAAACAATTAATAAACACAATTAATCTACTGATGAGATTAATTATACCTTAGTGGTTAATAAATAACCGATCGAGACACCGAGGTACAACGAACCGATACTAGATTACAAACCGAAACGCGAGAACGGGTGACACCGTGAAGCGCCGGACAAGACGGCGGACGGTGGCAAGGGTTGGTGGCCGGAAAGAGAGGCATAAAATAAGTCGACAAAAACAAAAATTTTCTTGCGGCTGCTTTTGACTATCTCGATTCACAATTAGATTTTTATTTGTTTCGAAAGAAAAACCAGCAAAAAAAAAATTTCTTTGCGGCGGCTGACTTCTTATTTCTCAAACATAATTTTAGGTTTATTATATATAATAATAATAATAAGCCCTACTAATTGTTTCCGGGCCCACAGTCCAATACGAGATGCAAAAGCCCGAACCCATTTAATTGTTTTAATTAAAGATTAAAACAATATATATAATTATTATTTATAAACTAGTATAAATAATAATTCCCGTCTAACAAATATATATATAATATATCGTCTCGCTAACAGTTCGTAAATACCAGTTAAGCAGGTTAAGTGGATTTAATGTTCGTTGCCCTAGGTGTAACTCTTACGGGTCATAGCTCGGTCAGCCGCGTTGTCCATCGGGTCGGTCCATAAAATCCAACACCTATACCAAAAGGTGTTCGAGACTGATTATCAGTCCCTAATTCGGTCAGTATTGAAAATACTAAGTAATGATATTTAGTCTCAAATACATTCTCTCTATATTAGAGACTGACGATTAGTCTCTAATACATTTGTGCCATTATTCATATGCAGGGAATATACTAGAGACTGAAATTCAGTAGCCAATAAGTTTTCCTCCAAAAAATTTTACGCCACACACATATTTACGACATAAATTTAGTTTCAAATAAGGGGCCTAAATATTAGCGACTGATTATTAGTTGTAGAATATGTTGTGTAAAAATTAGTCTCAAATACCTCCGGCAACTGATAAATTAGTCCCGGATACTATTTATTTGAGACTGATAAATCAGTCCCTGAGACTTTAGTCCCTAATGGTCAGTTTTCTTGTAACTTCAATAGTTAGTCAAGTTTTCTGATATTGAATCCAATGCTGATGGTTGAATTACAAGGATTATTGTAACATCCTCATTTTTTTAAAAAAATAGTGGATTTTTTCTAATCCATCGTTTCCGGTTGGTACTCACTGAGGTTACTACAAGAACTGATTCATGCATTTTGTACACTTTGATGTATTTGGTGACTGTGACAGGCACAACAGACACCATTTAGGAGTTATCTGAGTGACATGCTAGGCTTGGTAAGTGTATAACCATTTAGTTGTTTAATTTGGATATTATTTGTAAAGTGTGTTTTATAATTTAAAACTGACACTAAAAAGTAATTCATCTTGCCAAAGAGGTGTGTTTTTGTGCAGTTTTTACTAGTGCAAAATGTCCCACAATTGTGTTTAGTTCTACTGTTCTATCATGTTTTTGTCTAAGTTGACCAGATTGTTTACTTTTTTTTTTCTAACAGGCCTCATGATTGAGTTCCTTTGAAAGACATGAAAGCAGATTGACATTCTTGCCTTGACAAAAAAGTGGGATTCTGTAACATCCCGGAAATTAACATGTTAACGGTGCGGGTTAGTGAGCAACCCGAACCCCTGTTATCTAAGAGGAATGGTAAAGGTTTTCATGCGGGGTGCGTTTAATTACCGGGAATGACTCAATTAGACGTTTAAAGAAGGATCGAGACCAAAGCGCGCGAGTACGAAAGTACAGGGACGAATGAAACTTTATTTTTATATAAAAAACAGAAAATAATATAGATTATTTTTAAGCTAAATAACCAAACCTAAAGAAAACACAAAATAATATAGAAAAAATAAAAAATAGTCTTTTGTCATCGACACATCGCTAATCTTTTTCATATATACATGAGTTGAAATTGCCACCTTTATTTTAATTTGTTGTCAACATTAATCTCAAATCATGATGTGCTTTCTTACCATAAAAATAGTAAAATTGATGAATCTATGTGTAGTCCATTTTTATGCATCCTTTAAACTCAATCACAAGTAATCTGAGGTTAGTTAAATTTGTGAAATTATAAGCTATTATAGAGTTTATGATGTTATCCTAAGGAATCTGGTCAATTATTAGGTATAGTAATCTCACATCATGATGATTATTGCTTTTCATGTCATATATTATATTGAATTTTGCTTTTGAGTTGTAAAACTCGGTTATCAGTTCATTCACATATTTATTGCTTGATTTCTATAAATAGGATCATCTGCAAGTACTTTTTTCTTGTATTGTGACTAGGGTTTATTTATAAATTCCAATTAAGCATGATAAAACGGGTGGGTTGGATAGCGGTGCATGTCATGTTCGGGTCAGAAAAGATTGTTTTAAAAAAAATGTTGATTTGGTTCGGTCAAAATGTGTTTTGTCCAAAATGGTTAAACGTGTGATTTTAATTCTGACTTCTTAACTCTATGCATTGGTTGTTCTGTAGATAGAAAAATTGAACGTGGTTATCAAGGAGAACGTTAAAAAATAAGAAGAGAAAGGAAAAATATAAGATGGAGAAAGATGTTATGTGTAAAAGGATGACAAACATTGAAACAATCTTAAAAACTATGGCTCAAAACGGTCAATTATCAAGTTAGCTTATAAGCTGTTTTTTTTAATGTTTGGATTACGATCCTAATTTGAAAATTTATTTTGTAATGAATTGTTTTATATAATTTAGAAATTTCGATATCTGGTTATATTTTAAAAGTATGAGCATTATTAGCACGTTTAAAATAAGAAATTAAAAAAACATTTTGGTAGCAAAACGGTTACAAATAAAGTGGTCGCAAATCGGTGGTAACTGAAGCGGTCACAACAGAAGCGGTGGCAAATCGGTGGCAAACTGAAGCGGTGGCAAATCGGTGGCAACTTGAAGTGGTAGCAAAACGGTCGCAAAAGCGGTGGCAAACGGTAGCAAACCGTTGCGGTCACAAAATTAGCGACAACTTTTACAGTAGCAAATTTGGTCGCAAAATGAGTAGTGGTCGCAATTCGGTAGCAACAGGGCAATTGCGACGTGCATTTTTCCTACCGCATCTTCAAAAGATATTACAATGAAAACCCTCAAATCTCTCTTGAATGTGTGCTCACAATGATGATAAAACAAATCTCTGAGAAAAACCCTGATGTGTGCACACCTCTAAACCCTAGGAAAACTATTCTATTTATAGGTCTAGACTAGATTTGACAATATTACAAAAATGCCACTAAACTATTAAATCTTCATTTAACCGCAACTGCCAATGTTAATCGAAACACGCACGACAATCGAAACTATACTTGCGATTTAACCTTGAACTTTCGATCGATATTTGATTTTTACTTGAACTTGGTCTTTCGTCTGAATCTTGATTATTTTGGTAAGCGTCAGCCTTAATAATACCCTACAATCTCCCTCCATGTTGATGCTACCAAAATCTTTCATTATCATTTCCATTATAATCAACACCTTCAGTATCAACAACCTCACTTGGCAAAGGAAATACTTAAGTGAGTGATGATGGTGTGAGCATTAAATGCATTTTCTAATTTATTAATAAAGTTATATAACAATTTTATATAAATAAAATTAAATTAGATAAAATATTAAATAAAATTACATAAATTAAAAAAAGAAACATAGAAAAACTGATATTAAATTTAAAAACATGATCAAGTAAAAATTTGTTGTTTTTTTTAACCAAGATCCATATTAACTAGCTATAAAATGAAATGACCCCATCTCTCAACAAAATCCACAATAATTTAGTGAATTAATGAAAATGAAGTTATATGTCAAAATGGATTTATTTTTGCCAAATTACTCCCCTTTTTCTCGTGAAGAATCTCATGATAGAGTCTCACTCCCTCACACCATCAAAGGGGTGGTGTTCATTTCTCTCTCACACTGTGAAAAGGGCTCACAAAATGACTCACGGTCAGTAGCAGATCTAAAACAAAAGTTTATGGGTAACAAATTTTTTTTTATCGTAATTTTATGTAATGAAACATAAAATATTTTTTTACCGTACTTTCATGTAAATATTTTTTTTGTTTTTTGACGGTAACATGCGACGTGCGAGTCGGAGGACTGGTGTTAGGCAGAGGCGGCGCCGAGCGGAGGGGCGGAGGTTTGTGAGGGCCCGGGCCCCCTGATTTTTCGCTCAGTAGTGTTAATTTATACATATTCAGCCAATTTTTTGCTCGGTAGTGTTAATTTATACGTATTCGACAGAAAATTTTATAGTCCCGGCCCCCTGATAGGATAAATAAATCCCAGCCGCCACTGTGTTTTTTTTTCAAGCTCCGCCACTGGCCGGGCGGTGGTCTCAGCTCAGGTCGAGCGGCTGGTCGAGTGGCCGGTCTTTGTCTCTCACAGTCTCACAGTTCCCGCTCTTTGTCTTTCTTCTTGGCCGGCCACTTCGGTACGTTGGGTTTGAGAATTAAGACTCTGGGGTATTGAGTTTTTAATAAAACATTTGGCTGGCTAAACCCAAATATTTTATTGGGTAAACTTCTATTTTGCTCCTTGTGGTTTCATTATTTTAACAATTTTGCTTTAATAGTTTAAAAATGGTCATTTTGCTCCCCGTGGTTACAACTTTTACTCCATTTTTCTCCCCGCACTTAACTCTATCCATATTCGCCGTTAAAATGGAGGGGAATTTCTGTCTTTTTCCTTTCAAATCCTTTCTAATGAAAATTAAAAGCTTAAACCCTAAAACTCCATCCTGCCATGAATTCCTCTTTGGTGTATCCCGTTCCTGATTCATGACAACATTTCAATTATTGTTATAAACTACATATCCAAATCACCAGGCTTCTAAATAACAACTAACCAGGTAATCAGGAAGGGTTCATCCAAGCTATTGTAAATACTAACAATCACATTATCATTAGCCACCGCATCGATTTGCGGCCCCGGAAACTGGCCGTTAATCAATATCCACTGCAACCGGAGTGTACGGATTTACAATATTGAATAGATCCATATTACTGTTAGCCAAAATTAAGTACAAAATACATTTACATACAACATACCTGTTGTTTTACTCCAAGGGGGTAGATGTCACGATAAGTGACATTCTAGTTGAAGAACTTGTAAGGGTCTTCTCTGTTAATGGTTTCCGCCATTAATACGAGCATGAATATCATCAATGGCGTCTTCATTTTCGCTGAATGTTGGTGAAGAATGGAATCGAAAGGGTTAAAATGGAGATGGAGATATATGCAGAAAAGATAAAGGTATTCCAAACGGATGAGATGGTGAAAGAGAATAGATTTGATGATGAACGATTGTGGATATGTGGGAATTTTAAGGTTTTAAGCTTTTGATTTTTGTTAGAAAGGATTTTAAAGGGAAAAAGACAGAAACGCCCCTCCATTTAACGGTAAATATGGATGGAGTCAGGAGCGGGGAGTAAAATGGAGTAAAAACTGTAACCACGGGAAGCAAAATGGTCATTTTAAAACTATTACAGAAAAATGGTTAAAATGATGAAACCACAGGGAGCAAAATAGAAGTTTACTCTATTTTATTAAAACCCAATACCTCAAAACCTTTAATAAAATGTGTGAATTTTTTATAAAGTATTTGGTTTTTTAAAAAAATTTGGACTTTTTATAAAGTGTTGAGCTTTTAAAAAAAATTAAAGGGGTAATGTAATTTTTTTCCTTAGGGGTAACTTAATGGGTAACCAGATACATAAAACCGTAAAAAAAATTTGCATTGCTCGTAAAAGTTGAGGCTACCCCTACCCATAGGGTAGGTCCGTCCCTACTCACGATATGTATACACATGCTGTAAGTATAAATTTATCTGAGATCATATCTGATACTCAATTTTCTCTGTTTTAATTTGTTATCAAATATTTATTGAACTATTGCATTTAATTGGTGGGTACCTACCAAAAGACCTTCAAACACTTTTTGACACGCTATAAATACTATTGAAGTGTTTCCCTGAACGGGGAATCAAATCCAAACAACATACAACCCTCTCAACTGGGGCGATTATTGGGCTTTAACTGGACCAACTCGGACCGGACCAACTCGGACCGGACCGGACTGGGACCGGGATCATTAACAGGGTAAACTGGGGACCGAGGACCGATGACCGGACCAATTGTTAACGGTCCGGTCCGGGCTTTCACGGGCTTTAATGGGCCGGTCCTCAGGTTTTAGTACCAGGCCCGTTTAATTGTGAAATAGTGTTATATGCATTTGAATATGTTTTAGTTTATGTTTCTTTTTACTTTTTAGAATTTATTTTATTTTATATATATGTGTATATAACATTACATTTATATATAAATCATTATATGTAATCTTTAATCTTTGTAGGAGATATATGCAGTTGATCTGGGTTGTTAATTATGAGTAGCAAATATTGAAAAGTGATAGGTAGGGCTGTAGAGTATTGAAAAAGCTTTTGCGTAACGACAAATGTTCATAATTAAAAGTATAATAGTGCAAATTGTAATTTAAAATTGTACATTCCGTTATATTCAATTCTAGTTCTCTTGGACGATAAATGAAAAGTATAAAGAAACATTTGAGTTTATATAACAAAATTGAATAAAGTAAAAAAAAAAACTATATTTATGAAAAAACATTGTTTTCGTGTTAAAATAGGAAGAAAACTTGAAAACGATTACTATTTAAACTTAAAAAAAGGATATATAACTATAGTTAATATTTTTACAAGCGTTAAATGTTCTATAAAGTTAAATTTTCAATATGGTTTTTATGTAAAACATAAATTAAGGGTTAGGTTTTTTTTTAAATTACTAGTTGTTTTATATACGGGTTTTATGGGCTTTTTTGAAGACCCACGGGCTTAGCCCGGACCAGGACCGTAACCATTAAGCCTTGAAAGATAGGACCGAAGACCGGACCGGTTACACACATCATGGGCCGGGCCCGGGTTTAACGGGCCGGTCCTGCGGGCTTTCACGGGCCAACCCGTTTAATGCACACCCCTACTCTCAACTATCTTTTTTTTTCTCTAAATTTCATTATTCTTACAAAGAAAAAATATGCAAAATGGTTCAAGTCTTTCGACCGCGGAGAGCGGGTACCTTCATAGAGACAAGTTTGATGACGATGGCAGGATAAAACGAACCGGTAAGTTCATCTCATCATTCGAGTTTTTGTTAGATCAGTTTAGTTTTTTAATCGTTACTTATTTTTGTTAATTTAGGGACTTGGAAGAGTGCAACCGCGCATATAATAACCACGGTGATTGGGTCAGGAGTGTTGTCATTGGCATGGTGTTTTGCTCAACTAGGTTGGATCGCGGGAATTATCACCCTCGTCTTGTTTTCGGTCATCACTATGTTTAACTCGATCTTGCTGACGAATTGCTACCGGTCACCAGAAACTATACTTACATGGATGTTGTAAAATCCAATCTTGGTAAGTCTTAGATTCCAGTTTCTTTACCTAGAAAAAAACGGTCACTTTATTTTTCTGGTGAGATTATTTTAATACTTTTATTAAATAGTGACGTTTAATAAATATTGAGATAAAAATTTATTACCAATTTATGTGATTGGGTCAGAAATTAGTGCTTTTGCGGATCCAGAAATTTTTTCAGGGGGTTACTTCACTGTTTTTAGATGCTCCAATTTCATAGGATCCGACATAAAAAATTTCGGTTCGGTTCAATTATTCGGGTCGGGTGAGGTTCATAACATAATAAAAATGCGATACAATAACAAAAAAAAGGTTTTTTTTCCCTATTTTTCTTTCTTTTATCTTCTTAAGTTTTTTAAGGATTTTGATTTATTTCACGGCTTAACTAACGTTAGTTTTTACGCGCCGCAACATATGAATTTTAATATTAGTTTTTTTAATTCATAAGTGTATATGAATTATTTTTTCTTTACCGATGTTGTATACAAGCATGAGAACAAATTTGAGGTGCTAATTATAACCTAGACTATCAATATTTGTTTTGAGATTTTTTTTACGGATTATATTATAGGATACGCATCTCTTCACTAAATTAAATAATATGATAAACAAAAAAGGTAATAAGTAATAAATAAAGTAAAAAGTTATAAGTCCCGGTTCCCCAACAATAAAGTTCATAATATATATTAGACTTTTGTTAGGTTTTAATTTGGACACTAAGCCCATAAGTCTATTATGGGTCAAAAGGCCCAGACAAGATACACTAGCATCTTTATTTGGTTTCTTCACTAAACTTAACCTAAATAGTAAGCCCCTGCTGTCGCCGCTGTTCTTGCCTGAGAACAAAATTCCGGTCATTTTATCTTCATTATTCTATGTTTCTTTCATCTACAACGATAATTTTTCAACCTTTGATCAGTTTTCAACTGTTTTAAGGGGTTCACCTTACATTTTTTAAGGGGTTCACCACAGTTTTTCTATATAGCTTTCTTATAACAATTTCAAAACTCGGGGGTTCCGGTGAACCCCTCGGCACTATGTAAATCCGCCCCTGCTTTTACTGGTGTCGGTCTACGGCCATAACATGCAAATCCAACAGAAAAATTATTATAATCATTTATTTGTTGATGTTACGACCGCACGTTTATGGGTAGACTTATAGAAAATGATAAACATTCCAACCACCACCATTAACTGGTGGTCGGTATAACTGTATAAGGGTGAAGGGGGCACATGCGGGTAGGGCTTCGGGTTCACGGGTTGATGCGGGTAAGGGATCGGGTAGGCTAATGTGTGACTGGGTTTGAATTTGAACGTTGGCCGCCAACGAAGGATCTGATACGAAGGTCGGTGATGATGAGTTGATACGAAAGATCTGATATGAAGGGTGGAGATGAGGGTTTATTTGAAACTTTGCAATATGATATAAAAATAATATAAATCTTAATCTAATAAATATAAATTTAATCAATTAAAGATCTAATATATAGATTTATCTTCTGCGGGCCTCTTATTGTTAACGAGGTTATGTCTTGGATAAAAAAAAAACTAATAGGAAAGCCCTCTTGTTCAAAATTGATTTCAAAAAGGCCTACGATAATGTGAATTGGAATTTTCTGATGTCTATTATGTCTCAAATGGGATTTCCTCAATGGTGGTGCTCGTGGATTCTTGGTATTCTTTCGCCGGCTCGATCTTCGGTTCTAGTTAACGGGTCCCCCACTTTTGAATTTCAATGCCATAAGGGTATTGTTTTGGATAAAAATTAACAAGACTAATTTTGTAACCAAATTTCATAAGTGAGGTAGTGTGCTTGTAAAATCAATATAAAACAATGCAAAAATGTAAAGAGTGACACGGTTGTTTACGAGGAAAGTCTTTGATCTTTAGGGATCGCCGACATAAAACCTCGGGAGGTGATAATCGACACCTGTCTCGTTTCTTGAATAAATAATAAAAAATACAACTTGAGAGTAGTAATGATCGGGACCAAATGTTACAATCAGAGTGTTTGTGGTGAGTGTTGTGTTCCTGAAGTTTTTCTAAACCGATCATACAACCTCTATTTATAGAGAAACAAATAACGGTAATAAACTGAAATCCCGAGATAAATGCCGAAATAAATGGAGGTCCTTCAATTATGACTGTTATATGACCGTTAGAGGCCTTGTTCTTCGCGTTTTTCCCTCTTTAGTTGCGATTGTGCAGGTCAGACTTGGTCTCGGTATCCCGAAAAATCAACAAAGTCTTTTAATGAGTCTTTATTCTTCAAATGTAACCGTTGTTGACTAATTCCAAGCTACATGCGAATCTTTAGGTCCAAGTTAGTCTTTTTACCGTTGTACCTACGAGAATAAATCAAAACATGCTGGAATAAAAATAGTTAGTAACATTAGTACGCAGGATATCGAGCCGTATGCAGGATGCCGAACAATAATAGGAATCCGGGATCCCGAGCTGTAAAATCTACCCCTAACAATTGTCCCCAAATTTAACAGTTGTCAGCTTCATCGACATCTGTAAAATTTTAAAATTCAAATGGTAAATTGACGATAAGATTTCAATAGGACTCTTCCCAGATTCCATTGCGAAATGACCGTTGCTTCTGCAAGATATAATCATAATCCTTCACGCTTCTCTTACTTGGATCTTCTCAAAGCTAGTAGGTAAAGTCTTTTCCTTTACAAGTTTTTGCATAATTCCGAAGTATGATTCCTAATCAGCTTTGTCTGGTAAGAAAAAAGAATGTTTTATCTATATGTTAGTTAAACGTATATTTAGGAGTCTAACCCATTATCCTATAGCAGGCGTTCGTAGGTCAAGCTCTCGATTTGCCATCGGCGACATCGATAGTATGGTCTTTAAAAGCAAAACCATCAAAAAGGAAAAGACTTAGCCTGCTGTCGAAGTTCCCAAAACTGATGCTCCTACTCTACGCCCCAATATCAGCGTTGGCAAAAAGAGAAAGCTCTGTGATGCTGCTGGTGTAGCTATCTACGAAGGTCTGGACTATGTTTATTCCTACATGAAGCCTCATGTCCTCAGTCATCTGGTAACATACTTTCAGTATGCAGATTATGACATGGAGTCCAGAATATAACAACTGTAAGTTGTCCCCTGTGTATAGTTATTAAACACGTCGTAGACTTAGCAATTGTACTTTAGGATTTTTATAAGTCTTCAATCCATTTAAGGATCTTGAGTCAACATACTAAGTTCTTGGGTTAACACATAAGCGTTAAATACCCATGACAAGATAAAATCGTGGGCCAAGCCAGTAACGTGGGCCAAGCCAGATAACATGGGCCAAGCCAGTATTGAGTTAGCATGAAAATGCTAAAAACCTTAGTTTAACACGTAAGTGTTAAATGCTCGGGAGAAACTTGAGGAATAACACGTCTGTTATATCTGTATAATCCAATATATAGCCAACAATGATGAAATTATCAGCCACTGTTACATGGACTGGTCGCACCTCCTTGAACTATAATTGGATATCGTGCGCTCCTGGCGGGGTGTATTAACCCAATACTTAGAAAGGCGAAAGCCGTTTAAACCTTCGAGTTATTTCAGGATACCCAAACTTAGGAGAGATGGCCAATCTCTATCATCTGTCGGGATCCCTGGAGGTAATTCCTATAAAACAAGAATCCTTGGTGAAGATGGGTGTTAGCCTAGCTAACACCCCTCTGATGCTCAAGTCAGTACTTTGATAAAGAACAATAAAAATTAAAAACAATTATGGAAAGAAGACGAAGCATTTTAGTCAGAATATAATTTCTAACTTACATAAAGTAGGTTTTGAGATGGATGGCGTTCCAGGATCTTGGTAGGATATCTCCTTCCATAGTGGCTAACCAGTAGGCACCTTTGCCTGCTTCTGAGTCAATCAAGTATGGGCCTTCCCATTTTGGTGCAAGCTTTCCATCGCTGGGATTGGTAGTATTTTGGATTGCCTTTCTTAATACCAAGTCACCTACTTGGAATCTTTTGATCCTTATGTTTTTGTTGTACGACTTTGCTATCCTCTACTGATAAGCTGCAATACGGACTTTGGCAAGATCCCTGAGCTCATCCACAGTGTCAAGATCACGAGCAAGAGCTTCGTTGTTGGTCTCTAGAGTTTGAAGATTGGTTCTGGCAGTAGGGATAACCATCTCTGTATGGATCATGACTTCAGTACCAAACACCAATGAGAATGGAGTTTGACCTGTTGCATTTTTTATGGTTGTCCTATATGCCCAAAGTGCAAAATGTAGCTCTTCAGCCCATCTTCCTTTCTTTACTCCTAATCTCGTCTTGAGGTTGTTGATGATGTTCTTATTGCTGGATTCCGCCTGTCCATTGGCTTGAGGATGTACAGGAGTGGAGGTTATCATTTTAATCCCCCAGCTGGCACAGAAGTTAGTTGTTATCTTGCCAATGAACTGAGATCCATTGTCACATACTATCTCTGCCGGGATCCCAAATCTTGTCAGGATATTGCGCTTGATGAAGGAGATGACTTCTTTTTCTCTGACTTAGACAAATGCTTCAGCTTCAATCCATTTGAAGAAGTAATCTGTCATTACTAGCATAAAAACTTTTCCTCCTGGTGCCTTGGGAAGTTTGCCGACTATATCCATTCCCCATTTCATGAATGACCATGGAGAGATGATTGGATATAAAGGTTCTGCTGGTTGGTGAAGTATGTTGCTGTGTCTTTGGCAAGCATCACATTTTTGAGAGTAAGTCATAGCATCTTTCCTCATGGTAGGCCAGTAGTAACCTGTCCTCAGGATCTTCGAGAATAATGCTCTGCCCCTAGTGTGATTTCCACAGTCACCTTCATGTATGTCTTTGAGAACTTCAAGTGCTTCAGGATCCTCCAAGCATCTTATGTATGGACCTGCAATTGACTTTATATACAAGAAATCGTGTAATATTATAAAACGAGACACCCTCATGCGAAAGCCTTGTGGTTCTTTTCATCACTTGGGATCTCACCATCCTGCAAATATTTTTTAATGGGTAGAATCTAGGATCCTTAACTAGGTTCAAGATCCTGAACATCTGCTTCTTCTTCTATGTTGGATACTTTATTTTTCTTCTCAATTGCTGGGCTCAGGATATGTATGATTGGTATTTTAATACCTTATGGTATTTTAAGAGCCGAAGCAAGGTTTGCTATGGCATCGACTTCAGTATTGTCTTCTCTAGGTACCTGTGTAATGTTAAAAAAATCGAATTCCACAGATAATTGCTTAACTATTGTGAGATATTTGGCTAACTTCTCACCTTTTACTACACATGAGCCATTGAAATTGTTAGCAATTAATAGTGAATCTACATATACCTGGAGATACCTGATCTTGATATCCTTGGCTAATTGTAATCCTGCTATTAGCGCTTCATATTCTGTTTCATTATTCATTGTGTGGAACTCACAACTTATGGATTGGGGTATTATGTCCCCTTGTGGCGATTGCAGTATGATACCTAGACCAGTTCCTCTTACATTTGATGCACCTTCAGTGAATAAGGTCCACTTATCCTTGGATTCTTCTAATTGTTGAACTTTAAGGTCTGCTTCATGTTCAATGTCACTACTGAAATCAGCCACAAAGTCCGCAAGTGCCTGAGACTTTATTAATGTTCTAGGTTCATATATGAGGTCATAGGCACGCTGAGCTTGACTGACCACTTAGCCATCCTTCCTGACATCTCTGGCTTTCTCAAGACACACTTAATAGGTTAGTTAGTTTTAACATGAATAACATGTGTTTCAAAATAATGCCCGAGTTTAGTAGATGCCATTATTAAAGCTAATATTAACTTTTCTAAATGAGAATACCTAGTTTGTGTCACGAGTAGGATTTTACTTACATAGTATACCAGATGCTGCTGGCCTTCGTGATCCTTGACTAGGACGACGCTTACTGAATTTTCGGATACCGCTAAGTATAGGGATAATGGTTCGCCGTCTTCTGGTTTCATTAATAGAGGAGCTGTTGATAGATATTCCTTTAATGACTAGAGTGCTTGTTCATGCTTCTCTTCTCACTCGAACCTTTTATTCTTTTTTAGGATATTGTAGAACTCTTTGCATCTTTCTGAAGATCTTGATATGAACCTGTTAAGTGCTGCTACTCTGCCAGTTAGTCTCTGGACATCCTTGGTGTTTACTGGGGATTTCCGATTGATTAGTTCTTTGATTTGCTATGGGCTGGCTTCTATTCCTCTTTTGGTTACCATATAGCCCAAGAATTTTCCTTCCCCCACTCCGAAGTGGCATTTGGAAGGATTCAGCTTCATGTTATATTGGTCCAAGATATCAAATGCGGCTCTGAGATCCCTGAGATGATCCTCAACTTTCTTTGATTTTACCACCATGTCATCTATGTAGACCTCCATGGTGTCCCCTAGTTTGTCTTTAAACATCATGTTCACCAGCCTTTGGTATGTAGCACCTGCATTTTTCAAACTAAAAAGCATAGAAATATAACAATAAATACCTGTTGGAGTCATGAACGCAGTATCCTCCTGATTCGAGGGTTCCATCTGAATCTGTTGGAATCCTGATGAAGCATCCATGAATGTTAGCATTTCGTGGCCTGCTGTGGCGTCAACCATTGAGTCAATGTGTGGTAGTGGAAAAGGATCTTTGGGACACGTTTTGTTCAAGTTAGTGAAGTCTACACAGACTCTCCATTTCCCATTCTTCTTCTGGACCACCACAAAATTAGCTAGCCACCTTGGGAATTTTACTTCCCTTATCATTCCTGCTTTCAATAATCTCTTGACTTCTTCATGGATAATTGCATTCCTTTCTGGTGCAAACTTCCTCCTCTTTTGGTGTATTGTCCTGAAACTATTATCAATACCCAATTTATGTGTAATAATATCTTTAGAGATACTTGTCATGTCTTCATGTTTCCAGGCGAAGGTTGAGGTTCTTCTTTTTAGTAACTCTATAAGACTCTGCTCAATATCCTTGGGGATATTGGTTCCAACAAGCACTTTGGCGCCAGGATCCTCCGTACTTAGGGATACTTCTTTAACATATTGCTCTTTGGTTTCTAGGACGTCCCGAGCTTGTTTCTTTAATTGATATGCTTGCCTGATCTTGGCAGAGGCTTTCATCGTAGAAGTGTAGCAATCCTTTGCGTCTTGCTGATCACTGTTGATCTTCATTACCCCCCAAGGGGGGTTGGCATCTTGACACATTGATGGTATGTTGAAGGTACCCGCCTTCATATCGTGTATCCAAGGCCTCCTTAGATTGATATTATAACAAGACAAAGAATCTATTATGCAAAACTTTTGTATAGTATTTACACCTTTGATATATATCGGTAGCTTTATCTCTCCGACTGTGTTTTTGACTTCTCCGTTGAATCCTACCAGTACCGCCGACTTGGAAATAATTTCAGAATTCGGGATCCCCATTCTGTTCACCGAGTTTCCTCCGTCAATCAGTATCCTTCGGATGAAGTGATTAGCAATATACAGAGTGATCACTAGTCCATCATGATGAGGATCCTTCACGTTATCTCTGTCATCTTCATCAAAAGAGATCACCTTTTCTTCAGTTAAGTTGGAGGTTCTGATAGGCCTGTCCCCCTTTTCTTTCTTTGCTTCTTTGGCATTTCTTTTTTGCTGTAGAGTAAGAAGTGCCACAAATATTAGATCCACCAGGTATAAAACCTATTACCTTGGCATCTGGTGGCGGGGATTTTGCTCTCTGCGGGATCCTGTCATGATCCTTAGTCTTGTTCTTTCCTTTGCCTATGAATTCTTTGAGATACCCTTTGCTTAAGAGATAGCTTATCTTTTAAGCAGAGCAATACAATCTTCGGTCACTTGGCCAAAGTCCTCATGGAAAGCACACCATTTGGACTTGTCCTTCCATCCAATATTCTTCTCGAATTTACGGGGCCACCTAGCCTTATCTCTAAGATCCTGCATGGCATATAACAAACCAGTTGTGTCAAGTGAAAAACAATATTCGGATAACTTAGGATATTCTTCCTCTTCCTCATCATCTTCTACAACGTTAACCCTATGACTATCGGGCTTCGAATAAGGGTTGGATCTGTATGACTTGAAGGGAGCGGACTCAGTCTTCCGATTGGGATGATTGTAACTAGTTGGAGCATCCATTCGCTGCTGAATCTTTTTATCATCCTCGAGCCTTATGAACCTCAGTGCCCGATTACTGACTTCATCAAGATTCCTACAGGGATTCATGACAAGGTCTTCGCAGAATTGGGAATCCTTCTTCAGTCCCATATCAAATGCTTGGACTGCCATGGCAACGTCTGATTCTCGATCATCTTCTTTATCGCACTCGTGTCGACACTGCTTCCCGAGCTAGCTCCTGTATCTCCTCCTCCATTCTTCTGAAACTGCTGGCGACCATTAAACCCAGATGGGTTGTTTCCAGATCTCCATCCCGAGCCAAATGAATTTTGATTGTTGTACCCTTGGCTCTGGTAGTGGTTACCAGAATAGCTCACATGCTCTGGATTTTTGACTGGGCATTCCCGGGTGTCGTGTTCTCCCCTGCACACTTCACACCGTTGAGCACTGAGCTTCAGCTTCTTTATCTCATTAGCCACTGAGGCGAGCGCCGCAGCCATGCTAGAATCAGGAGTGACCTGATGCACACCTCTATAAGATGAGGTGGATGATCTAGCACTAGGAATGGAAGTCCTAGTAGATGAATGTTGTTGTTCGGCTTGAGCGAAGCTCTCGAACATTTCCTCACACTCAGTAGGCTTGAGTCTATCCATGATATGGCCTCCCGCAGCTGTGTTAAACATTTGCTGCTTCTCGAAGGTGAGGCCATTATAGAACTTCTCCACTATCGCCCAGTCTGACAGACCATGCTGGGGACATCGACTCAACAACGTGTTGAACCGCTCCTAGGCCAAATGATAAGGCTCTTTGGGATTCATCCGGAAGGAGTGGATTTGATCCCTGAGGTGAGCGACCTTGGAAGGTGGATAGTACTTTTTGTAGAACTTGGATTGAAGATCCTCCCAAGTGGTAATAGAGTTGTCCGGGAGGGTGTCAAGCCAAGTGGATGCACGCCCAGATAGGGAGAATGGAAAGAGACGCAGGTAGATAGCATCCTCAGATACACCCGTGATATTAAAGGTAACACATATACGAACAAAACGGTACAAGTGTCCGGGTGCATCCTCATCCTCTAGCCATTAAACCGAGTAGCATGAGTGGTCGTACTCATGACATGTGATGGGATCAGCCAAGAATTGACATTAGGAATAGCGGGGCGAGTGATCGAAGATCTCACACCCGTGACCCCATCACTGGCCCTCTGGTGTACTGTACGCCTCGCTGGAGGATCAACGTCACCCATAGTAGGAAATGGAATAGGGCTAATTGGACGTACCTGGTTTTCGCAAAACTGTTTCAAACGCTCCCGAAATTCGCGGGTGCTCTCGTGAAGCTCTCGTTCAGGCTCTAAGAAAGCAGAATATGGTGGTGATCCCTGCGAACGAGTATTGGGTATAAATAGAAAGACTCAATAGGAAAAAGAAATAGAGACTCAAAAATAGAAGGACTCGATTCTAAATTAGACACACAGATATGACACACATGTAGCACATGAGACAAGCACACGAAACAGACTCAGAGAAAACAAATAAACCAAAAATCAAACAAAGAACTAATCAGAGTTAATATTGCTATTGCCAAGTGTCCCTGGCAGCGACGCTAAAAACTTGATGTCGTCCGGACGGTTTATAAAATAAACTACTAAACCTAACCTAGACTCCTAAGTAATAAATGGAAAACCTATGAACTAAACCGCACTAACAGGCAAGTGGACCTATCGAGTGTAGCACAGCTTAACGGTAAATCGGATTATCGAACCCTAGAGACACTATGTAACAAAACTAGACTCTGACTCGGACTTAAGATTTATTGGTTTGGGGGATTGACTACACTAAAGATTAACTAATAAATGTAGAAAACTAAGATCGACTCAACTATCAAGAGAAAGAACAAAGGAAAATATCAGGAATGGGAATAATACCACCTAGGTCAGAATCCTACTTACAAAGCATAACTTCTACCGGTTCTGGAAACAATGATGGATCTGGGATTCTAATGATAACTGCTAAAGACAACCTAGTGGATCCTTAATCACTCTCAGGGTGTCACCAACTAAGCTACCTAAAGTGTACTAAACTCACCAGACTATTGGATCACTTCTCATATATTTCCAACTATGATCAAGTACCCTAATGGACGGATTACCTCTCAGTCTCACCGTACACCATACATTAAAGGAATGCACGGGGTAATCTTAGAGTAATAACTATGACTTGACCTAGCAGCTATCACTAGACACCTAATACTAACATCCTCTCAGACTGTTAACACTCGGATTCCTAATAACGAAGACTAGACAACTAATTCTCACCTCTCGGGTATTGAACTAGGACACACATTCACCTCTAATCAGGATTTAACTAACGTTCTTATGGATCACTACGTCTAGCAAACCACTCAGGTCATCAACAACAAGCAAACAACCTAAACATGCATCTATTTGTGAAAGACATTCAATAATATAACATGAAGCACATTAACCAACTCAAAACCAGAATTAAACATGCATATTCATCACAATTATTAAATCAAGATCGTTTACAAAATCATTAAACCATTAATTGAATCCAAAACCAACAAAAATCTAAACTTTAACAAGTATTCATCTAATGACCAAGGAAGTATCAGAGATTTAGCCAACAATCGTTCTCAAAACAACCATGACAGAAGTTCAAACACAAGATCTAGACATAAAGATGGAATCTTGAAAACCGAATAAGCTAGAATTAACAAACCCGGATCCAAAGCTTCAACCTTTTGCTTCGAAATTGCTTCCTATCTCCTAAAATCGCCTCTGGTAATGCTCTAGACGGAAAGAATACGAACTCCTTGCATAATTGGGTTACAATTCTATTAAATATAATTTTAGGGTCTTTTCACGGAATTTGGGGCCCTCGCGTACCGCGAGGGGTGGAACATGATTTCTCGCGTATCACGAGAACCAAAATACTCAAGCCTGGATTTTCCTTTTCTCGCGTACCGTGAGAGAATGCCTTCTGGTCTTCACGTACCGCGAGGGACAAGAACTGATCCTGCAAATGAGCAAATGAAGTTATTGAACAAGGTGGAACATTAAGTAGCCATTTTAAGGCTGATCCTGTTGAGGTAGGGCCGAAGCCCTTGCATATGCAAGCTTCTTTCAGGTCTAAAGGAATGGGGTTTATCTCCATTCTCTCCCTGTATTACGCGACATGCTATTCAGGATCCGTAGTTCCATCATACAGCTTCATGTTAGGAGTTTAGAAGCGTTTTGGGATTTCAGCATCACATATCGACGGAGCGAATCTCGAGATCCTATGACTGCTTGAGGATATCCCTGGTATAGGTTGGACTACACCTGGTACACTAGAGATCATCTCCCTTAACTTCTTCAGTTCCTTAGTCATGGACAGAGTGATTCCTGTATCATGCACAGATTCGTTAGTATTCGAAAATTGATTAAAGGTGATACCAATATTAGGATTTCTGAATGATGATCTCGGAGTAATTCCAAGATCCTGAATCGTAGTAACTCTAACAGCCGGAGTTGGTCCAACAATAGTGATTCCGGTATGCATGGGAAGAAATTCTCCCTTATGGACTCCTGAGGATCCTGAATAATCGAAATCCAAGATCCTTGGTTGTAATGGGGTCGCCACTTCCACTGGTTTCCTTGATTTCTTGACCTTCTCAAGATCCCTGAACAACATTTGATTAGTCTTCCTCTGCTGCTCCATTTGATGTTTCATCTCCGAGAATAGATCAGGATATCATTGTTTGATATGATCACAGGTGCACCAGCAGGTATTTCGGATCCCGAAAAACCCGCAGAAGTAGTTCTCTTTGGCTGATTAACACTCTTTTGGAATGGAGGAGGAGGAATAGGGTGGTTCAACCTAGAGCTTGAAAATGGAGCAGAAACAGAAACATTTTTTGATTGGGACGACATTTTTGAAATCAGTTTTGAAAGATAGTGATTGAACTCAAAATTTTGCAAAGATTTTAAGATAAAAAGCACCACTTGCCCCACGTTGGGCCCCAAATTGTTTTAGATAAAAATTAACAAGACTAATTTTGTAACCAAATTTCGTAAGTGAGGTAGTGTTCTTGTAAAATCACTATAAAACATCGCAAAAATATAAAGAGTGACACGGTTGTTTACGAGGAAAGCCCTTGATCTTTAGGGATCGCCGGTATAAAACCTCGGGAGGTGACAATCGACACCTGCCTCGTTTCTTGAATAAATGGTAAAAAAATACAACTTGAGAGCAGTAATGATCGACACTAAGTGTTACAATCAGAGTGTTTGTGGTGAGTGTTGTGTTCGTGAAGTTCTTCCAAAATCGATCATACAACCTCTATTTATAGAGAAACAAATAATGGCAATAAACTGAAATCCCGAGATAAATGCCGAAATAAATGGAGGTCCTTTTATTATGAATGTTATATGACCGTTAGAGGCCTTATTCTTTGCGTTTTTCCCTCTTTAGTTACGATTATGCAGGTCAGACTTGGTCTCGGTATCCCGAAAAATCTGCAAAGTCTTTAGTGAGTCTTTATTCTTCAAATGTAAACCTTGTTGACTAATTCCAAGCTACATGCGAATCTTTAGGTCCAAGTTAGTCTTTTTACCGTTGTACCTATGAGAATAAATAAAAACATGCTGGAATAAAAATAGTTAGTAACATTAGTACGCAGGATATCGAGCCATATGAAGGATGCCGAACAATAATAGGAATCTGGGATCTCGAGCTGTAAATCTACCCCTAACAGGCATGAGAAAAGGGGACCCGATTTCCCCCTTTCTTTTCCTTATTGTTATGGAGGCGTTCTCGGGGATGCTTACTAAATCTTGTGATGTCGGGGCGTTCAACGGTATCCAATTGCCCGATGATGGGCCTATGCTTTCCCACCTTTTATATACAGATGCTGCAATTATCATTGGAGATTGGTCCCATTTCAATATCAAGAATGTGGTAAGGATTTTAAGATGTTTTTATTTATGCTCGGGTTTAAAGATTAATCTTTGCAAATCGTTTCTCTTTGGGTTGAGGGTTGACGTGGAAAAAGTGGATAGTATGGTCTCTTTGATTCATTGCAAATCAGGGTCGATTTCATTTTCTTATCTTGGGCTTAAAGTTGGTGCTAATATGAATAGAATCTCCAGTTAGGGTCCTTTCATGGATGTTTTCAGATCTCGTCTATCCTCATGGAAATCATCCATACTTCCCATTGGAGGTCGGGTTATTCTTATCAAATCGGTTCTCGAAAGCCTTCCGATCTATTATCTTTCCTTATACAAGGCCCCGGTTAAGGTTATTAATGATTTGGAAGCGTTAATTAAAAGATTTCTATGGGGTGGTAACGCTGAAGTTAATAAAGTCCATTGGGTGGCCGGGGAACGAGTTTACTCGCCTAAGAGTGCGGGTGGTCTCGGTCTATGTAAGCTTAATTAGATCAACACGACCCTTCCATCCCTTGTTTCTCTATGAAATGGTGCAAGTGGGTCCCCCTTAAATGTAATATTTTGATGTGGTGGGCTGAGTCGAATCGTGTCTCGAATGTCGATGCGCTTATCATGAGGAACATCTATGTGGGTGACCAATTCTGTGTGCTTTGTGAAAGTGAAGTGGAGTCGGCCACCCATCTGTTTTCTTCCTGCTCGGTTGCTTCCGTTATTTGGCAACATATCAGCTCTTGGTGCCGTGTTCCTCCTATTTTCGCTTTTGATATTCGAGATATTCTGGAGCTTCATTTGCACATTGGGGTTGGGGAGCAAGTTAAAGATATTTTTCATGGTATTTTCATAGTCGCGTGTTGGTGTGTTTGGAGTGCCAGAAATGAGAAGAGTTTCGATCAAAATCCGGTCATAATATAAGAGATTATTCACAACATCAAGTCCTTAGGTTTCTTATGGCTTAGAAATAGATGGTGTAAATTTAAAGTGATGTAAGTGTCCGTTTGTTGTCTTGTTTTTGGTCGCCCTTGTTTTTGCGGGTGTGCCTTGTGAATGAAATTTGCCTTTAAAAAAAGCTACTAACCAATTATTGTATTAAATATATATAATTGCTTTTTGAAAATCAAGTATCGTGTTTGTGTACACAGGAACACTACAATACAAGCTTTGTGGCATAGCTCACTGTTTTGAGTAAAATTTATACGAACTAACTTTGTAACCAAATTTCGAGGGTGAGGTAGCGTGCTTGTTAAATATGTGAACGTAAAACAGTAAAATGACACGAGTGTTTACGAGTAAAGCCCTTGATCCTTGATGATCTCCGGCATAAAACCTCGGGAGCCGACGAAAGTCGGGCTGCCTTGATGACTTTTATAAAACTAAAACTGTTGAGTACAAAGAGAGCAAATAAGATCGTAGGCTAAGTGTTACAGTGGTTTGCGAGTGTGTTGTTGTTGTTTCTATATGATCTATTGCGTATTAAATACATGATATCTACTAACTAACTATCCGAAAATAAAGCTCTTGACTTTATCTTTATCTTTGTGACCGTTGCAAGTTGATTCACACGTATTCAACACATTCTACACGTGGTCCACGTCTGGGTCTTTAGGCAATAGTGATTGCACATGTTCTTCCTGCAAATAATAAAAGTAATAGAGGACATATAATCGTTAGTAATATTAAGATTCAGGATACCGAAGTTACCAGGATCTTGGATTCCGAGTAATGCTAGATTCAGGATCCTACCTGAAATTTAACCCATAACAATTGTCCCTAAAAATTGACAGCTGTATCCACGAGTTACAGCTATTAATTTTTCAAATATTGAATTTTCACTTAATACGGAAGCTTGATAAGACTTGGTGTGGGAAACGAGGGTGCAAAGCATCGTGGATCGAGGCGGTTATCATTACTTCTTCTTATTATTACTCCCTTTTCTTTCATTAATCCTATTTCGTCTTCTCCACATCTCTCCCTGATATCCCAGGTAACAACTTGTTCTTCCCTTTGTACTTTTGATTTTTCTTTTGCTTCAACAATGGTTAAGAAGAACACCCGTTCGTCTACTTCTTCCGATGACCTTTCTAGCCAAAACTTAATAGTAAACCCAGATACAGAAAAATGCACTTTTACTGATCTTGATATTCAATCTCTCAAATTCGGAGGCTTTTTTTTCCCGAAAATACCGTTTTTAGGCCCTCCGATCCCAAAACTAGAGCGGATTTCACTTCTGAAAGTTGGGTTTGTATTTCGTATTTTCCCTTTTACCTTGGTTATACGTATCCATTTCCTCCTCTCACCACCGACTTCTTTAGAAAAAGTGGCCTTTGCTATGCTCAAACCATGCCTATGGTGTGAAGAACCTTACATACCCTAGAATTTCTGATTCAGCATCACGCCATAGATTTTTCTGCTTCGGAACTAGCCCATGTTTACAACCTTAGGAGCCACCATTTTTCCCGATTTCTGTTCCAAATCAAACCTGGTATGACCCACTTGATCTTGAAAACTACTCAGAACGACTCGAATTGGAAAAATAATTTCTTTTTTGTGAGAAGAGCTTCTATCCCAGAAGGGGATAAACTGTCGGTCAAGTGGATTTTGAAGGGTAGGACTCTGTCCTGTAGGATCTTTAGTAGTTTGATATCCAGGATACTGATTTATTGTTTTTTTTTTATTTCAGCATCGAAGTTTGACATACTTGCTCCTCCTGCTCCGGATACTACCTGTTAGGGGTAGATTTTACAGCTCGGGATCCCGGATTCCTATTATTGTTAGGCATCCTGCAGACGGCTCTATATCCTAGGTACTAATGTTACTAACTATTTTTATTCCAGCATGTTTTGATTTATTCTCGTAGGTACAACGGTAAAAAGACTAACTTGGACCTAAAGATTCGCATGTAGCTTGGAATTAGTCAACAACGGTTACATTTGAAGAATAAAGACTCATTAAAGACTCATTAAAGACTTTGCTAATTTTTCGGGATACCGAGACCAAGTCTGATCTGCACAATCGCAACTAAAGAGGGAAAAACGCGGAGAACAAGGCCTCTAACGGTCATATAACAGTCATAATTGAAGGACCTCCATTTATTTCGGCATTTATCTCGGGATTTCAGTTTATTACCGTTATTTGTTTCTCTATAAATAGAGGTTGTATGATCGGTTTAGAAAAACTTCAGGAACACAACACTCACCACAAACACTCTGATTGTAACACTTAGTCCCGATCATTACTGCTCTCAAGTTGTATTTTTTACCATTTATTCAAGAAACGAGACAGGTGTCGATTGTCACCTCCCGAGGTTTTATGCCGACGATCCCTAAAGATCAAGGGCTTTCCTCGTAAACAACAGTGTCACTCTTTACATTTTTGCATTGTTTTATATTGTTAAGTTGGCGCCCACCATGGGGAAAGTGGTGCTTTTTATCTTAAAATCTTTGCGAAAATTTGTGTTCAATCACTATCTTTCAAAAATGTCTTTCCAATCCAAAAATATTTCTGTTTCTGCTCCATCTTCAAGCTCTGGGTTTAATAACCATATTCATCCTCCTCCATCATTCCAGAAAAAGAATGATGATCTGCCGAAGAAAACTACTTCTGCGGGGTTTTTCGGCATCCAGGATACATGTTGGTGCACCTGTGATTGTATCAAACAAGTATATCCTCAATCTATTCTCGAAGATGAAACAACAAATGGAACAACAGAGGAAGACTAACCAAATGCTGTTCAGGGAGCTTGAGAAGGTCAAATAATCAAGGAAACCAGTGGAAATGACGACCACATTGCATCCAATGATCTTGGATTTCGATTATTCAGGATCCTCAGGAGTCCATAAGAGAGACTTTCTTCCCATGCAGACCAGAATCACTACTGTTGGAACAACTCCGACTGTTAGAGTTACTACGAGTTAGGATCTTGGATTTACTCCGGGATCATCATTCAGAAATCCTGATATTGGTAACACCTTTAATCAATTTTCAAATATTAACGAATCTGTGCAGGATACAGGAATCACTCCATCCATGGCTAAGGAACTAAAGAAGTTAAGGGAGATGATCTCCAGTGTACCAGGTGTAGTCCAACCTATACCGGAGATATCCTCAAGCAGTCACAGGATCTCGAAATTCGCTCCGCCAATATGTGATGCTGAAATCCCAAAACGCTTCCAAACTCCTAACATGAAGTTGTATGATGGAACTACGGATCTTGAAGAGCATGTTGCGCAATACATGGAGATAACCCCATTCCTTTGGACCTGAAAGAAGCTTGCATATGCAAGTGCTTCGGCTCTACCTTAACAGGATCAACCTTAAAGTGGCTACTTAATGTTCCACCATGTTCAATAACTTCATTTCCTTATTTGATCAATTTGTTTAATAAATAGTTTTCTTGCAGCAGAACATTCGAAAGATTAACAAGTGACTTATACAGGATAACTCAGAATCCCGGAGAATCCCTCCGAGATTATGTCAGCAAGTTCGGTCTTGACGTTGCCACTGCAGTCCAGGCATTCAAGATGGGACTGAAGATAGATTCTCAATTCTACGAAGACCTTGTCATGAATCCTTGTAGGAATCTTGATGAAGTCAGGAACCGGGCACTGAGGTTCATAAGGCTCGAGGATGATAAAAAGATTCAGCAACAAATGGATGCTCCAACTAGTTACAATCATCCCAATCGAAAGACTGAGTCCGCTCCCTTCAAACCTTATAGATCCAAGCCTTATTCTAAGCCTGACAGTTATAGGGTTAACGCCGTGGAAGATGATGAGGAAGAAGAAGAGTACCGTAGGTTATCCAAATATTGTTTTTCACTTGACACAACTGGTTTGCTATAGGCCATGCAAGATCTTGGAGATAAGGCTAGGTGGCCCCGTAAATTCGAGAAGAATACCGGATGGAAGGACAAGTCCGAATGGTGTGCTTTCCATGAGAACCTTGGCCATGTGACCGAAGATTGTATTGCTCTGCGCAAAGAGATAAGATATCTCTTAAGCAAGGGGTATCTCAAAGAATTCCTAGGCAAAGGAAAGAACAAGACTAAGGATCATGACAGGATCCCGTAGAGAGCAAAATCTCCCCCGCCAGATGCCAAGGTAATAGGTTTTATATCCGGTGGATCTGATATTTGTGGCACTGCTTACTCTGCAGCAAAAACAAATACCAAAGAAGCAAAGACAAAGAAAGGGGACAGGCCTATCAGAACCTCCAGCTTGACTGAAGGAAAGGTGATCTCTTTCGATGAAGATGACAGAGATAACGTGCAGGATCCTCATTATGATGGACTAGTGATCACTCTGTATATTGCTAATTATTTCATCCGAAGGATACTGATTGACGGAGGAAGCTAGGTGAAAATTATTCAGCATGAAGTTCTGAAAAGAATGGGGATCCCGGATTCCAAAATTATTTCCAAGTCAGCAGTACTGGTAGGATTCAACGGAGAAGTAAAAAACACAGTCGGAGAGATAAAGCTAACGATATATATCGAAGGGGTAAATACTATACAAACGTTTTGCATAATAGATTCTTTGGCTTGTTATAATATCATTATAGGGAGGCCTTGGATACACGATATGAAGGCAGTACCTTCAACTTACGATCATTGGGTCAAGATGCCAACCCCTTGGTGTAAAGAACCAAATTCCGGGTTTCGTTTTCAAATAAATAAAATATTTTATTAAATATTATGGCGAAAATAATGTTTATGAAATAAGTTGAAATAAGTGGGTTTCAAGTTATTTATGGGGTTATACTAGTTTTAACTAGTTTTGGAGTGAAATAGGTGAAATGAAAGTGGAAGGGCCAAAAGTGTAAATGGCAAAATCTGCCATATTGACTAGCAAAAGTCAAAATTGAGCTAATTTGGGTGTTTTGGGTTCGTTTGTGTTCAAGAGGTGAAAAAGGAGAAATCTTAATTGAAGCTCAAATCGTGCATTTGAAGCTTGTTTGGTGAAGGTTTTGGCTCACGCAACACCTTCATAACATCAAGTAAGTGTTAATCACTCTTTGATTCCATCTTTGAATGTGTTAGTGGGTGGGTGCTGGAGAAATCCTAAAATTTAGTATGCGTGTGGTGAATTAGTGTTAGATTGTGGATAATCTAGCTAAACTAAATGTAAAGAGAGGTGAGTAACATCCTAGAACCCTCTGATTTTGATTTTGAAAAGTTAGGGTTCATATGGTGAAATTGGGGGTGTTTGGATCATGATGCTAGAATGATGAATTAGTGATGATTAAGTGTTTAAGTGGTAATAGACACTTGAACAAACACCAAATTGACCTAATAAAAGTTATTAAGAGAGAAATTAGTGTCAAGGTATTGGAAAGAAAACTCAAGTGGGTGAGTTTGCATTGAAAGGGGGTGTTTGGTTGTGGGAATAACCAAATGGTCAATTTGGGTTGGAAGTAAAAATTGAGTTATGGACTCAGTTGTAATGTGTTGGTGGTAAATGTTAGATTACTAAACTAGGTGTATATATTTAGGTAATCAACTTGTGAGCCGAGGAGGAGGCACGTGATCTTCCAACTCTAAAGGTAAGTGCCTTTGCACTTACTTAGTAATGTGGATAAATGTGAGGTGTATGTGATATGTATGCATACTATAAGTTGAAATGAATGTTTATGCTTATTGCTTGAATGTAGTATGTGTGGAATTGTATTAATTTGACTTTAGTGGTAGAATGTCAAACTAACATGTTGGAATTGGTGAAATTAGACTATGTGGTTAATAGTTAAAACTTGATTGTTGCAATGAGGTAAATATGTGTAATTGACTTATGTGGTAAATAGTCAAATTAATATGTGAATGTGGTGAATGTGGAGTAAATGACTTATGTGGTAAATGGTCATACTATTATGTGAATGTGGTATAAATGACTTATGTGGTATAAAGTCAAACATAATGTGATGTTTTGGTGAAATGGTGGATAGAAGTGTGGAATACTTCAAAAGGGTGGACTTGGAGTCAAATACTCCAAGTGTCGCATCAAGAGGTTGTAAACCCTTTAAGAAGTGTGGAATACTTCAAATGGGTGAATGGGTGATGACACATGAATGACAAATGAAACTTGTAATGGAAATGCAAGTGTTATGAACCTTAAATGACCAAATGGGTGTAAACGGGTCAAATGGGTGAATTGGTGGAAACAAGTGATAAATACTTGTTTGATATGTTTATCCTCATTACTAATGGGGAAATGTTCATGTGATATTGTAGGAAAAGCTCCGATGTAAGTTCAAGTCAAGTCCGAGGTGTGGAAGGATTCTCATGTGCAAATTTTGGTGTTTTTGGGATTTATAGGAAAATCCTAGAATTGTGGTGTAAATGACACTTAAACTATGTTTTGAAGTGTATATAAATGTTGTTTGAAAGTTTGGTAAAAAACACAAGTGTTGGGGATTTTGGTGAAATCATGGAATTGGTGAAAATTTATAAAATTTGGCTAAGTATAGATCTGGGAGAAAAATGTAACTTTCTGTTTACTGGGTGTCTTTGCGCCACGCGAAGAACAGAATGGAGTTCTTCGCGACACACGAAGAACCAGATTTCCGGCCTGGCAGATTTTAAACTCTTCGCGGCAGGCGAAGATGTCTGTTTGGGTTTTCGCTCCACGCGAAGAATATAAAAAAAAATCTGGGATAATGAATGACAAAGTGTTATGTGTGCCAAAACTTGATGTGTGACTTGTTATATGGAGATGGTAATTACAATTGGGCATGACGTATTATTAAACATGTCTGGCCAATATGTTTAATAAAACGAAATATGCAAGGGACTTTATGATAACCATAAAACAATGAACATTTGCAAGGATTAGGTGTAGGTGATTATTTATGTATGTATATATATAGGTAGGTGTACATATACTTAATACATATAATAGTGAATGTGGAATGGATACCTAGGGTATTAAGGTGTTTATGGTTCATTTTCTCAGTTTAAGAGATGACAGAAGAGGCAAGCAATGAACCCTTGGATCCAAGAATCCAAGAGATGATAAAGGAGGAATTGGCTAAGGCCTTCGAGCAAGCCACAACCTTACTAATGGAAGAAATGAGAGGGGCCATTAGGCTCACTCTAGTGGATGTTCTGAAAGAGAAGGAAAGGGTGCCACACGGTTGTACCCTAAAAGATTTTATGGTGATTAAGCCCAAGGAATATGATGGGCAAGCGGACCCGATTCTTAGCCACAGGTGGGTGGTGGATATGGAGTCTAATTTTGAGACTACCAAATGTAAGCCCGAGAATAGGGTGATGTTCAGTGTGCCTTTGTTGACTGAAAGGGCTAAAGAGTGGTTGTTGAATCTTCGAAAGGAGAGGGGTGATCTAGGGGTAACCTCCATGACTTGGGAGGAATTCAAAGTGGTTTTTCTGAAGTACCATTGCCCACAAGCCGCTGTTGATAGCATGACTGAGGAGTTCCTCCTCATGAGGCAAACGAATGAGTCAATTGATGAATTGGCTTGGGCCTTCTTTGATCGTGCCAAGTTCTGTTCGGATGTGGTATCGACCGAAAAGGAGAAGATTGATAGATTCTATGCTATGCTGACAGTGGAGTTCAGAGATAACATATCTCCATCCTCTTTCACCACACTCGTGGATTTGATAAATACGTACCGGGAGAGAGAGGTGGAGTTGAGGAGGCAAGAGGCAAGGGGCGAAAAGAGGAAGCGGGTAATTGTTGAGCAGGTGGTAAAGAAGATAAAGGGCGGGAGCCCAATTAAGAAACCGTTTAACAAGTTTGTTCCCCGTGGGTGTAAATTTTATGGAAAAGAATATTCGGGGGAATGTAGGAAGGGGACCATGAGCTGTTACAAGTGTGGGAAGCCGGGGCACATGGCTAGCCAATGTTCAAGCCAAATACAATTATGCTATAACTGCTACAAGCCCGGGCACAATAGGTCGGATTGTCCCGAGTTGAAGCAAGGTGGAAGTGAAAGGAAGAAGGTTGAAACGCCAAGGCCCAAGGGGAGAGCTGTCCACATCTCGGCGGAAGAGGCCAAAACGAACTCGGAAGTGGTGTCAGGTACATTCAAGATTAACTCTTTACGTGCACTAGTTATTTTTTATTCAGGGGCTAGTCATTCGTTTTTGTCCTTAAAATTTGTTAAGCACTCTTCGTTTCTAAGTAGCAAGTTAGATGAACCCTTAGAAATCGAGGCGGCAAATGATAAGAGTTTCCTAGTATTCGACATTTATAGGAATTGCAAGATAAGGGCGGGGGTGAAACGTTCCTTATAGACTTAATTCCTATGTCAATGGGAGATTTTGATGTAATAGTGGGAATGTATTGGTTGTCTAAGAACATAGCGAATAGTCTTTGTGGACCTAATGCGGTACAACTCGATTCCCCATCGGGTGAGTCCATTTACATAGAAGGTGAAAAGAAATGTAAAGTAAAGATGTGTTCTTATGTAAAGGTAACAAAGTACATGGTATGTGGGTGCAAGGCATACATGGCTTGTGTTGCGGATGTGGTAGAAAGGGTGAAAGATATTCGCGATGTTCCGGTTGTAAACCAATTTGTGGATGTGTTTCCAGATGAGTTATCGGGGGTACCACCGGAAAGGGAAGTGGAATTTGGGATTGACTTAATCCCGGGTGCAAAGCCGATAGCCAAAGCACCTTATAGGTTGGCATCGCCAGAAATGAAGAAGTTAATGGAGCAATTGCAAGAGCTTCTAGATAAAGGTTTCATACGCCCAAGTGTCTCGCCTTGGGGTGCACCCATTCTCTTCGTTAAAAAGAAGGACGGAAGCATGAGGATGTGTATGGATTATTGGGAGTTGAATAAGTTGACGGTGAAGAATAGGTACCCGTTACCTCGAATTGACGACCTCTTTGATCAATTGCAAGGGGCGTCGTGGTTTTCTAAGATTGATTTGATATCCGGGTACCATCAGTTGAAAGTAAAGGAAGAAGACGTCTATAAGACAGCTTTTCGCACTTGATACGGTCACTATGAGTTCACGGTTATGCCATTCGGTTTGACCAACGCATCCGCGGTTTTCATGGATCTTATGAACCGGGTGTGTAGGCTGTTCCTCGACCGTTCAGTGATTGTGTTCATCGATGACCTTATCATCTATTCACGGAGTGAAAGTGATCATGCCTTTCATATTCGTGAAATTCTTGAAGTGTTGCAAATGGAGAAGCTTTATGTTAAATTCTCAAAGTGCGCATTTTGGTTGCGTGAGATCTAGTTCTTGGGTCATGTGGGGAATGATAAGGGGATTATAGTCGACCCATCCAAGATAGTGGCGGTAGAATATTGGTCATCACCAAAGACGCCTTCAAAGATTAGAAGTTTTTTGGGGTTGGCGGGTTATTATCGACAGTTTATTGAAAACTTCTCTCGGATTGCCTTGCCGATGACGAAGTTAACGCGTAAGGAGACAAAGTTTGTATGGGGTCCCGAGCAAGAATCTGCCTTTCAACTCTTGAAAGAAAAGTTGAGTAAGGAGCCTATCTTATCCTTGCCGGACGGGACCGAAGATTTTGTGGTGTATTCGGATGCCTCGTATTCGGGGTTGGTTTGTGTTCTTATGCAAAGGGGGAAAGTGATTGCCTATGCATCTAGGCAATTGAAGACTCATGAGGTGAATTACCTTACCCATGATTTAGAGCTTGCGGCCGTGGTTTTCGCACTCAAGATTTGGAGGAATTATTTGTATGAAAGTCTCAAGTACTTCTTTGACCAAAAAGACCTTAACATGAGTCAAAGGCGGTGACTTGAATTGGTCAAGGATTATGATTGTGAGATACTCTACCATCCGGGTAAGGCAAATGTGGTGGCGGATGCGCTTAGTCGGAAGAAGAGCCATACACCCATCAAGGTGAATTCATTTAAAATGACAATTTCATCATCTCTTATTGATGAAATACGGGAGGCACAAATGTTAGTACTTATTGGTGATTTGAAAAAGGAAAGGACGGTTGCTTATGTTGATAAGCTTGGGTAAAATAGCAAGGGGTTAAAGACATGCTTTGATAGAATTTGGATTCCTAGGTTGTCAAGTGTGTTGGCAACTATTTTAGATGAGTCGCATAAATCCAAATATTCTATCCATCCGGGGGCCACAAAAATGTTTTATGGCATGAGGTGTCATTTTTGGATCCCGGGTATGAGGCGTGATGTAGTTAAGTATGTGGAGAGGTGTCTCACATGCTTAAGGGTAAAGGCAGAGCATCAAAATCCGTATGGAAAGCTTCAACCGCTTGAAATACCGCTTTGGAAATGGGAGAACATCACCATGGATTTGACCACTAAACTACCAAAGACTCGAAAGGGATATGATGCGATATGGGTAGTAGTGGATCGGTTGACAAATAGTGCATATTTCCTTCCAATAAAGGAAATGCATTCTTCGGATAGATTGGCGGAAATCTATGTGAAGGAAATTGTGTCACGTCATGGTGTGCCGGTGTCGATTATATCGGTCCGTGATACGAGATTTACTTCTCGTTTTTGGAAGAAGTTCCATGAGAATATGGGGACTATATTGAACCTTAGCACCGCTTATCATCCACAAACGGATGGTCAAAGCGAGTGGACGATTCAAACGCTTGAGGATATGTTGCGGGCGTGTGCTTTGGATTTTGGTGGTAGTTGGGACGACCATCTACTGTTGGCGGAATTTTCATACAACAATAGCTACCATTCTAGTATTGGTATGCCACATTTTGAGGCATTGTATGGGAGGAAATGTAGAACACCCTTGTGTTGGGGTGAAATTGGTCAACGGGAGCTTGGTAGAAAAGAGGTGGTCAATGAAACTATAAGTAGTATTGACCAAATTAGAGTATGCTTGAAGGTGGCTCAAGATCGCTAAAAGTCCTATGCGGATAATAGGAAGCGGGCGGTTGAGTTTCAAGTGGGAGACTTTGTGCTTTTGAAAGTCTCTCCTTGGGAAGGGGTGATACAGTTTAGGAAACGGGGGAAGTTAAGTCCACGTTTCATCGCATCGTTTAAGGTGATAGCAAGGGTGGGTGTGGTAGCCTACCGTTTGGAGCTACCGGAGGGACTAAGTAGACTTCATAACACATTCCATGTGTCTCATTTGAGGAAATGTTTAGCGGATGAAACTACTTTTTTTCCTTTGGATGAGATTGAATTGGATGAAAAATTAAATTATATTGAGGAACCGGTGGCAATCTTGGATAGAAAGGTGAAGAAATTGCGGAATAAAGAGATCAGCCAAGTTTTGGTGAGGTGAAAACATAAGAAGGGGGCGGATATGACTTGGGAAACCGAGGAAGAAATGCTCAAATATTATCCTAACCTTTTTATGTGAAGTCGGGTTTCGGGGACGAAACCCAAATAAGGGGAGGTGATTTGTAACGAACTAAAATCCGGGTTTCGTTTTCAAATAAATAAAATATTTTAATAAATATTATGGCGAAAATAATATTTATTAAATAAGTTGAAACAAGTGGGTTTCAAGTTATTTATGTGGTTATACTAGTTTTAACTAGTTTTGGAGTGAAATGGGTGAAATGAAAGTGGAAGGGCCAAAAGTGTAAATGGCAAAATCTGCCATATTGACTAGCAAAAGTCAAAATTGAGCTCATTTGGGTGTTTTGGGTTCGTTTGTGTTCAAGAGGAGAAAAAGGGAGAAATCTCAATTGAAGCTCAAATCGTGCATTTGAAGCTTGTTTGGTGAAGGTTTTGGCTCACACAACACCTTCATAACATCAAGTAAGTGTTAATCACTCTTCGACTCCATCTTTGAATGTGTTAGTGGGTGGGTGTTGGAGAAATCAAAAAAATTAGTATGCATGTGGTGAATTAGTGTTAGATTGTGGATAATCTAGCTAAACTAAATGTAAAGAGAGGTGATTAACATCCTAGGACCCTTTGATTTTGATTATGAAAAGTTAGGGTTCATATGGTGAAATTGGGGGTGTTTGGATCATGATGCTAGAATGATGAATTAGTGATTATTAAGTGTTTAGGTGGTAATAGACACTTGAACAAACACCAAATTGACATAATAAAAGTTATTAAGAGTGAAATTAGTGTCAAGGTATTAGAAAGAAAACTCATATGGGTGAGTTTGTTTTGAAAGGGGGTGTTTGGTTGTGGGAATAACCAAATGGGTCAATTTGGGTTGGAAGTAAAAATTGAGTTGTGGACTCAATTGTAATGTGTTGGTGGTAAATGTTAGATTACTAAACTATGTGTATATGTTTAGGTAATCAACTTGTGACCCGAGGAGGAGGCACGAGATCTTCCAACTCTAAAGGTAAGTGCCTTTGCACTTACTTAGTAATGTGGATAAATGTGAGGTGTATGTGATATGTATGCATACTATAAGTTGACATGAATGTTTATGCTTATTGCTTGAATGTAGTATGTGTGGAATTGTATTAATTTGACTTTAGTGGTAGAAGGTCAAACTAACATGTTGGATTTGGTGAAATTAGACTATGTGGTTAATATTCAAAACTTGATTGTTGCAATGAGGTAAATATGTGTAATTGACTTATGTGGTAAATAGTCAAATTAATATGTGAATGTGGTGAACGTGGAGTAAATGACTTATGTGGTAAATGGTCATACTATTATGTGAATGTGGTAAATGTGGTATAAATGACTTATGTGGTATAAAGTCAAACATAATGTGATGTTTTGGTGAAATGGTGGATAGAAGTGTGGAGTACTTCAAAAGGGTGGACTTGGAGTCAGATACTTCAAGTGTGGGTAAGACGAGTTGAGGTACTCGCACTAAGAGGTTGTAAACCCATTAAGAAGTGTGGAATACTTCAAATGGGTGAATGAGTGATGACACATGAATGACAAATGAAACTTGTAGTGGAAATGTAAGTGTTATGAACCTTAAATGACCAAATGGGTGTAAACGGGTCAAACGGGTCAAACGGGTCAAATGGGTCAAATGGGTGAATGGGTGGAAACAAGTGATAAATACTTGTTTGTTATGTTTATCCTCATTACTAATGGTGAAATGTTCATGTGATATTGTAGGAAAAGCTTCGATGTAAGTTCAAGTCAAGTTCGAGGTGTGGAAGGATTCTCATATGCAAATTTTGGTGTTTTTGGATTTATAGGAAAATCCTAGAATTGTGGTGTAAATGACACTTAAAAAATGTTTTGAAGTGTATATAAATGTTGTTTGGAAGTTTGGTCAAAAACCCAAGTGTTGGGGATTTTGGTGAAATTATGGAATTGGTGAAAATTTATAAAATTTGGCTAAGTATAGAACTGGGAGAAAAATGTAACTTTCTGTTTACTAGGTGTCTTCGCGCCACGCGAAGAACAGAATGGAGGAACTAGATTTCCAGCTTGGTATATTTTGGACTCTTCACGGCACGCGAAGATGTCTGTTTGGGTTTTCGGGCCACGCGAAGAATATAAAAAAAAATAAAAATAATTTTTTTTGGGATAATAGCTTCCGCACGTTTAAATGTTTTATTAATTGGTTTTCCAATTAAGGGTGTTAAACTTGGGGGGTAGTGAAGATCAACAAGACGCAAAGGATTGCTACACTTCTTCAATGAAAGCCTTCGCCAAGACCAGGCAAGCATAACAATTAAAGAAACAAGCCCGGGACGTCCTAGAAACCAAAGAGGAAGATGTTAAAGAAGTATCCCTAAGTACGGAGGATCCTGACGCCAAGGTGCTTGTTGGAACCAATATCCCCAAGGATATTGAGCAGAGACTTATATAGTTACTAAAAAGCAGAACCTTAACCTTTTCCTGGAAACATGAAGACATGATAGGTATCTCTAAAGATATTATTACACATAAATTGGGTATTGATAATAGTTTCATGACAATACACCAAAAGAGGAGAAAGTTTGCACCAGAAAGGAATGCAATTATCCAGGAACAGGTCGAGAGATTATTGAATGCAGGAATGATAAAGGAAGTAAAATTCCCAAGGTGGCTAGCTAATGTTGTGGTGTTCCAAAAGAAGAATGGGAAATGGAGAATCTGTGTAGACTTCACTGACTTGAACAAAGCGTGTCCCAAAGATCCTTTTCCACTACCACACATTGACTCAATGGTTGACGCCACAGCAGGCTACGAAATGCTAACATTCATGGATGCTTCATCAGGATTCCAAGAGATTCAGATGAAACCCTCAGATCAGGAGGATATTGCGTTCATGACTCCAACAGGTATTTATTGTTATATTGCTATGCCTTTTGGTTTAAAAAATGCAGGTGCTACATACCAAATGCTGGTGAACATGGTGTTTAAAGACAAGCTAGGGGACACCATGGAGGTCTACATAGATGTGGTGGTAAAATCAAATAAAGTTGAGGATCATCTCAGGGATCTCAGAGAAGCATTCGATATCCTAGACCAGTATAACATGAAGCTGAATCCTTCAAATGCCACTTCGGAGTGAGGGCAGGAAAATTCTTGGGCTATATGGTTACCAAAAGAGGAGTAGAAGCTAACCCAGAGCAAATCAAAGCAATCATCAATCTTAAATCCCTAGTAAACACCAAGGATGTCTATAGACTAACTGGTAGAGTAGCAGCACTCAATCAGTTCATATCAAGATACTCAGAAAAGTGCAAAGATTTCTACGACATCCTAAAGAAGAACAAGAAATTCGAATGGGAAAAGAAGCATGAACAAGCACTCCAATCATTAAAGGAATACTTGTCATCAGATCCTCTATTGATGAAACCAAAAGATGGGGAACCATTATCCCTATACTTGGTGGTATCCGGTAATTCTGTGAGTGCCGTCCTAGTCAAGGATCATGAAGGCCAGCATCATCCAGTATACTATGTAAGTAAAAGCCTACTCGCGGCCGAAACCAGGTATTCTCATTTAGAAAAGTTAATATTAGCTTTAATAATGGCATCAACTAAACTCATGCATTATTTTGAAACTCATGCTATTCATGTTAAAACTAACTATCCTATTAAGTATGTCTTGAGAAAGCCAGATATGTCAGGAAGGATGGCTAAGTGGTCAGTCAAGCTCAGCGCCTATGACCTCATATATGAACCTAGAACAACAATAAAGTCTCAGGCACTTGCGGACTTTGTGGCTGATTTCAGTAGTGACATTCAACATGAAGCAGACCTTGAAGTTCAACAATTGGAAGAATCCAAGGTTAAGTGGCCTTATTCACTGACGGTGCATCAAATGTAAGAGGAACAGTCTAGGTATCATACTAAATCGCCACAAGGGGACATAATACCCCAATCCATAAGTTGTGAGTTCCAAGCAACAAATAATAAAACAGAATATGAGGCGCTAATAGCAGTATTACAATTAGCTAGGGATATCAAGATCAGGTATCTCTAGGTATATATAGATTCACTGTTAATTGCTAACCATTTCGATGGTTGATATGAAGTAAAACGTGAGAAGTTAGCCAACTATGTCACAATAGTTAAGCAATTATCTGTGGAATTCAATTTTTTTAACATTACACAGGTACCTAGAGAAGACAATTTTTACGCCGATGCCTTAGCAAACCTTGTTTCGGCTCTTAAAATAGCAGAAGGTATTAAAATACCAATCATACATATCATGAGCCCAGCAATTTAGAAGAAAAACAAAGTATCCAACACAGAAGAAGAAGCAGATGTTCAGGATCTTGAACCTAGTTAGGGATCCTGGATTCTACCTATTAAAAAATATTTGCAGGATGGTGAGATCCCAAGTGATGAAAAGAACCACAAGGCTTTTCGCATAAGGGTATATCGTTTTAAAATATTACACGATGTATTGTATAGAAAGTCTATTGCAGGTCCATACTTAAGATGCTTGGAGGATCTTGAAGCACTTGAAGTTCTCAAAGACATACATAAAGGTGACTGTGGAAATCACACTAAGGGCAGAGCATTATTCTCAAAGATCCTGAGGACAGGTTACTACTAGCCTACCCTGAGGAAAGATGCTATGACTTACTCTAAAAAATGTGATGCTTGCCAAAGACACAGCAACATACTTCACCAACCAGCAGAACCTTTATATCCAATCATCTCTCCATGGCCATTCATGAAATGGGGAATAGATATAGTCGGCAAACATCCCAAGGCACCAGGAGGAAAAGGTTTTGAGCTAGCAATGACAGATTACTTCTCCAAATGGATTGAAGCTGAAGTATTTGTCCAAGTCAGAGAAAAAGAAGTCATCTCCTTCATCAAGCGCAATATCCTGACAAGATTTGGGATCCCGACAGAGATAGTATGTGACAATGAATCTCAGTTCATTGTCAAGAGAACAACTAACTTCTGTGCCAGCTAGGGGATTAAAATCATAACCTCCACTCCTGTACATCCTCAAGCCAATGGACATGCCGAATTCAGCAATAAGATCATCATCAATAACCTCAAGAAGAGATTAGGAGCAAAGAAAGGAAGATGGGCTGAAGAGCTACCTTTTGCACTTTGGGCATATAGGTCAAACTCCATTCTCATTGGTGTTTGGTACTGAAGCCATGATCCCTACAGAGATGGTTATCCCTACTTCCAGAACCAATCTTCAAACTCCAGAGACCAACAACGAAGCTCTTGCTCATGATCTTGACACTGTGGATGAGCTCAAGGATCTTGCCAAAGTTCGTATTGCAGCTTATCAGTAGAGGATAGCAAAGTCGTATAACAAAAACATAAGGATCAGAAGATTCCAAGTAGGTGACTTGGTATTAAGAAAGGCATTCTAAAATACTACCAATCCTAGAGATGGAAATGTTGTACCAAAATGGGAAGGCCCATACTTGATTGACTCAGAAGCAGGCAAAGGTGCCTACTGGTTAGCCACTATGGAAGGAAATATCCTGCCAAGATCCTGAAATGCAATCCATCTCAAAACCTACTTTATGTAAGTTAGAAATTATATGCTAACTAAAATGGTACGTCTTCTTTCCATAATTGTTTTTAATTTTGTAGGATCGTAAGATTACAAGGTGATTCTATTCTAGTTGATTTTGGCAGAAACAATAGCAACCAACAAAGTAAACAAGTAAACAGCAAGAATACTGATAAATGCACTGTTGTATTAGACTTCTGAGATTACAAGATTACAAGTAAAACTCTATCAAGACACTATCAAAAAGCATTATGAAGGTACACTTTGTTTGAAGTGTTTACAAGATATATATAGTAACTTAGAATCAAGACATACCCTTGATTCTAAGGATCAGATCTAACACAAGCCGTTGATCTTGTTTATTAATCTAAATTACACGTAAAGGCTAATCTAGTTAACTTTACTGAAACGTCTTCTTAGGCATCATTGTTTGCATGCTTGGAGAAGAGCGTTATTGTCCTTTATTGGTTGCACCAGTGAGGTTCCTTCTGCTTGGAGTGTGGCAGTTGCTTTTGCAGAAAGGTGTCAGAGGCGCTTCGCATGGATAGTCAGCTGCAACGTTTGGTCTTCAGAGAATAAAGCTATCAGCAGCAGAGACGAGGACCAGCAGCAAGATTGATCTATCCGCAGCTGCTGAGGATATGCCTATCAGCAGCAACATGTGTTGAATGCTGCTGATAAGCCTATCCGCAGCTACTTTGGTCTTCAGCAGCAGACAAAGTATCAGCAACAATCTTGTGTTGTTCGCAGCAGTTGTACTTAGAAAAATTTTGTAGCAATCAGTCTTTGGTTCTACAAACTCCCCCTAGACTGATGCTACCAAAATTCTTCTAGTCCCTCTGTTGCTGAAGCTTTTTCATGTGGTCGACTATCCTTGCTACTTCATACCCTCGAGGATCCTTGCTGGGGTTGTCAAGAGGAAGTTCAGACAGAGTCTTGATGTCCTTACTTGGCATTTTGAAGATTACCTTGCTTGAACATCTCATCTGGTGACCCTTGACATTTGTGATGGTGAACTCATTCTTCTCAGCATTGTAGGACCATCGTGCAAATGGATAGTGGGATTGTAGAGGTTTAACATCTAAGACTTCATCTTTGCTGGGGTTGAAGTGATGTTTGATCACCAGCACAAGATGTTTCCCGCCATCATTTTCAGGTATGAATTCTTCACCCAGCTCCATGATTCTCTTGAGATCTGAATCTGGAAGTTGTAGAACCTCATCAACAGACTTGTAAATCGACCTTCTTCGTTCAGTTCTCCCCCTGAATACTTCAAACCACTGATCTTGGGTAGTGTAAAACCATTGGACTATTTCTCTGGAGTCTTCAGGTTTGGATATGGGTTTGGATTTCTTCAGGAGTGGCTGTTGATGAGAAGGAGCTGGGTGGGATGTTTTGAACTTTTTGGGTTGAGGAGAGGAAGGCTTGGGGATGTTTGTGGATGGTGTTTGGAAAGTGGAAGTAGTTTCTGGTGCAGAGGTTCTTTGTTTCTTGACTGGTCTCTTTCCCAGTCTTTCTTCCTCTTCCTTTTTCACTTTTGTATACAAGGCTTGTTGGTTCATGAAGGACATGGGACCTAACCTTTTTCCACTTTCTCCCCTTACCTTAAGGAAGTCAATCATCACCTTCCTTTCTTCATGGGTCCTTTGATTAAAGGCAATGGATTTCTTTGACTTTTGTCGAGCTTTCTCTTTCTCTTCATCTTTCTTCTTCTTTGCCAATTCCCCCTGCTGACCCATGAAGGCTCTGTAGATCTCTTTGTTTGAAAGTTTTTCAAGGTAGTCTGCATCCTCACCTTGAGAGATCAGAGCTTCAGTCCACTCCACCCTTAATTCTTTTGCTAATTTAGAATCAGTGATTCTAAACTTAGCATCTTCCTTCTTCTTTTCATTTTCCTCTTCTACTTCCTTTGCAAACTGTTCCTGCAGCTGTCTGGCAAGTTGTTCATCTTCCTCAACTTGAGACCCTGCATGGATTTTAACTTTCATCTCATCCAGCTGTATGGATTGTCTGTTGTCTTAGGAGTATGGTTGCCTTTCTTTCTTGATGCCTTTGCTTATGAGCCATCTCTTCAGCCATCTCTTCTTCTTTTCTTTTCCTTCTTCTTTCTTTTTTCTCCTTCTTTTCTTTTCGCAACCTCTCTTCATCCTCTTCTGTCATAATGCCCTTCCCTTTATTAACATTGGATGCCTCTGCTCTGGCTTCACTGATCACAACAACAGCTGATTGTTGTGCTGTTGGGATCTCTGCCTTGGCTTCATTGGCAAGTTGAGAAATTGACAAGGGACGGTCACTGTCTTCATCAAGTTGATACTCAGGACCTTCTATTTCTCTCAGTTGATCCCTAAGTGAAGATCTTGTGCCAAATGCTACAGATGTGACTTCAACTTGTGGAGTATCTGAGTTGGAGTCAGTATCAGAAGTTGACACAGACTCTTCCTGAGGAATCAGTCCTTCTTCTTCAAGATGGGCTTTGATGGTGACCATCATTGCCTGGCTCTCTAATGAGTTAATATTGCAGATGTTGGCTCTGAGATGAAAGATCTTGAATAGGAAGTCTGAGGGCAGCTGGAGGATGTTCCTGGTGTTGATGGTGAGAGAGGTGCCGTTGCTTAGAAGGAAGGTATGGTCAAGGCACTTATTGCTTATCCATCCTAGCACATCTAAGTCCTTGACCATTAGTTTGTACAGGAGTCTTTTCAGGCTCAGAACTTCTTCTTCATTGAGAAGACTGCTCCTTGTGATTTGGAGATTGTTGGGAGACAGTCTTCTTTCTGCAGCCTGAGATGACTCAGGAGACTCTACCCATTTTAGTTCTTTGATTAGTCTTATGAAGTTGGGTAGGTTGTCCTCCATCAAAGCATAGAACATGTCAATGAAAAGGTCTGCTGAGAGGTCTGATGAGTTGTTGATGCAGATAAGATCATATAGGTCAAGGATTTCAAATGGATGAATTAAATCCCAGTCTAGCTTTTCTACTCCGCTAAACTCCCGACCTATCCAAAACCTCTCAGTTTTCCCATCGTACCCCCAAGCTAGTATAATGTCAAACTCTAGCTGTGTTGATGTCAGTGGGAAGTGGGGGGCAGCTACATGACTTATGATGGCTGCAACTTCTGGGATGATGCTGAAGGATGTAGTTGTTTCGTCTTGGTTGTTTTCATCCATCAGCACCTCATCTATAGCTCTGACAACTAGCTTCCAGTCTTTAGTAGATTCTTCTTCATTGTCATCTGAGACTGGCAAGTCATGAACTTGGACAAAAGCTGGTCTGAATAGAGTACTTTGGAAGGCAGCCTGCTCTTGAATCCAGTTGTTGAGACTTTCAGTGTCTTCTCCATAGGGACTTTCTCCCCCATTTTGGTTGCATCTATGAACAAATAGGCATCTGTTTGAGTGCCCACTGAGACAAGAGAGGGAGAAGCCGTGGAGGGGCATTGATGGGCTTCATGCATCAAGGCTTGGTGTCGTAGTTTGGACACTTTAGCCTCAAGCATAGCCACCCTGGCCGTCAATTCCAAATTGTTTAGTTTCAGACTGTCCTCATCCACAGTTGTGAAATCCTTGGACCCAGATGGGGCCGTAGGCCGAGCCTCAGCATCCCCATCACCCGTGGTTTCTTGGCGCCTGGGATTCCTCTCAGTGAGGGGAGTTTCCAAGGAAACACCCTCACCATGAGTTGCCGTGGTTGAGGTCTTAAAGATGTTGTCACTATCCTCCTGGTCATTTGATGGACCAGCAGTAGTGACAGCCTCTTCCACATCCACTCTTTCATTACTCCTAGAGTGGAACTTCAAGGGTGAAGAACTTGGGTTGGGTGTTTCGGAAGCAAGACCAATCAGTACCTCCTTGATAGTGGTAGTTGAAGAAGGTACATCACTTTGGTCAGGTTCCTCAACACTTAAGTCCAAAGAAGATAGGAATGGCTCAAAGGGCTGTTCTATGGATCCGGGAAGTGATCCTAATCCTAATAGAGAGACTTTCAAAGGAGTCTCCCTAACAGTGTGGCTTTCCCTTATGATATTCTCACTAGAATGTTGTGATTCTGAGTGAGGGATGTTGGCTTGGGTTTGGGCCTTGGAGGCAAGAGAAGAAGGAGTTCTCTTGCCCCTCTTCCTTGTATATTTGGCTGCAACCGGGGCCCTGTGTTCCGGTTGAGCAATCAAATTGTGGGTGAGTAAAGTATATGCCTGTACATCCTCAGTAGAATGCACAGGGGTTCGATCAAGGGAAGCAGCAGTTTGAGTTTGTGGAAGTGAGGTGGAGGGTGAGGGATCAGTGTCAGCTGGGTTTGCTGAACTGTCACCGTGGGCAGTTTGCGTGTTCAACATTGTAGACAACAATGGAACATCGGCCCCTGAGAACTTTGATGAAACTGTTCTCATGCTTTGAAAAATGTTGTTCTTATGTCCCAGCATTATGTAGATTCTTGCAGTTTTTGAAAGATCTTGGTGCTCAATGTTGAACACTTCCTGCAAGAATCTTGGGTACATGAAGAACTGTGATTTCACCCCTTCTTGAAGGTTGTATCTCAAACCTTCAAGAATGAGGTGGGAAAAATTGAAACCCGCCCCAGTTATCATACCGTGAATTGCCGACACAAGTCCGGAGCTAAGTTGGTTCCATCCACTCCTCTTCTGGGATATGCATTGGAGAAGAGTGTGGCAGAGATACTTCCATTTGGGACCCATGAGTGCCTTCTCTATCGTATACTCTGTTTGATTCCCAGTGTACCCTATGGATACAAAGGTCCTCATGTATACGTCTCTTGGGTAAGAGATGGCGTCCCCTTCATCCTGAAGCTTGAGGTGTTGGCGGAGTTTAGCTTCAGTGATAATCATCTCCTTGCCGTCTATTGTGCCTCTGATTTGGGGAGTGCCCTGGTCAGTAGAATACACGGCTGAGCTCCAAAACTCTTCCATGTGGGAAGTATAGATGGTTGGGTTGACTGTTAAGGCATGGTGGATTTTGGACCGACAAAGGAAGTCGATCATATCATCGAAACCTTTGGATTTCTTGCCCTTTATTAGGTATGCAGTGAGGTTGTGATATGGGGAAAACTTGTCGTTGGGGTTGTTTATGTCTGCGCCTGCCATTGTTATGGATTTGGAGGGAAGAGAGAAGGGTGTTTGAATGGTGGTTAATTATGGAGGGCTTTGAATGCTGTGGGACGGGAGAGAAACTGATGGGAGATTAGGGTTTGAAATTGAATATGAAGAGGTTGTGGGAATGTTTGAGATTGTGATATAACGGCAGACGAAGAAAAAGCAACTTTACTTGTACAGTACAACCTGTTTCACTTTTCATTGTTACAGCTGTAAAACACTCGAGCAGTCATGGTAAAGACTGAGAGTAGTTTTTACCTCGGGTAAAAGTTAATGTAGACTTGTTTTACCCATCAGCAGCAAACTTGGTTGCTGTCGATGGTGAGCTATCCACTGCAAACTTGGTTGCTGCGGATAGTGAAGTCTTTCAGCAGCAGATTTGGGTGCTGCTGACTGTTGTATTCATTCCGCAGCAAAAAGGTTGCTGCTGACCGCCTTAAAGCTGTCCGCAGGAAACTTGTTCCTGCTGATAACTTAAAGCGATCAGTGGCAAAGGCTTTGCTGCTGAAGAGTAAATCTGTCAGCAGTGAAAAAAGTGCTGCTGACTATAACTTTTTATTAAGAACAAAAACATAGACATATTTACAAGGAAAGATAAAAAAATTAGAGACATGTCTTATTCAAAGTTCATCATGCCAATTGATTCAACTAGATATCGAAATCTTGCTTCATCAAAAGGTTTAGTGAACAAATCAGCATATTGTTCATTTGTGTGAACCTTGGATAGGACAATTCTCTTTTTCTCAGCTTGATCCCTGATAAAGTGATACTTGATGTCGATGTGCTTAGTCTTGGAATGCTGCATTGGATTATTCGTGATAGAGATAGCACTCATGTTGTCAATGTGAATTGGAGTCTACATGAAGGTCATTCCATAGTCAAGCATTTGATTTTGGATCCAGATGACCTGTGCACAGCAGCTTGAAGCTGCAATGTATTCTGCTTCAGCTGTTGAAGTAGAGACACATGTTTGCTTTTTGCATTGCCATGAGATGAGCCTTCCTCCAAGAAATTGACATCCCCCAGATGTGGACTTTTTGTCCAAGTTACAACCCCCATAGTCACTGTCAGTGTAGGCATAGAGATTGACATTTCCATTCTTTGGATACCATAGCCCAAGTTTTGGAGCTCCCTTTAGGTATCTAAGGATCCTTTTGACAGCTTGAAGATGAAACACTTTTGGAGCTGCTTGAAATCTTGCGCAGAGACAAACTGCAAACATGATATCTGGTCTTGAGGCAGTGAGATACATAAGAGACCCTATCATTGCTCGGTACTGATGTTGATCAGTGTCTTGTCCTTCTTTATCCGGAGATAATTGATGGTGCACTTGCATAGGAGTTCTTGCAGCAGAGCAGTCAGCCATTTTGAACCTCTCCAAGATGCTTTTGACATACTTGGATTGACTTATGAAGATTCCATTTGGTACCTGTTTGACTTGAAGTCCTAAAAAGAAATTTAGTTCACCCATTGAACTCATTTCAAATTTGGAATGCATCAGAACTTCAAAGTCTTTGCAGAGCTTCTTTCTTGTAGATCCAAAGATAATGTCATCAACATAAATCTAGACCAACAAAATTTCTCCCCCTTCATCTTTGATGAAAAGTGTCTGATCAATGGCCCCCCTTCTGAAGTTGTTGCTAAGTAGATATCCAGATAAAGTTTCATACCAGGCTCTTGGGGCTTGGTGTAAGCCATAGAGAGCTTTGTCCAGTTTTAAGACCTTATTTGGATGTGCAGGATCCACAAAGCCTGGAGGCTGTTTGACATAGACCTCTTCACCAATCTTTCCATACACATCCATTTGATAGACCATAAAGTTTTTGGATGCTGCATATGCCAGTAAGATTCTGATGGCTTCCAGACGGGCAACAGGAGCAAAGACTTCATCATAGTCAATGCCTTCTTCTTGAGTGTAACCTTGAGCTACCAGTCTGGCTTTGTTCTTGACCACGATGCCCCTTTCATCTTGCTTGTTTCTGAAGACCCATCTTGTTCCAATGGCTGTTTGACCAGGTGGAAGATCAACAAGCTTCCAAACATCTTGTCTTTTGAATTGCAGCAATTCTTCCTGCATTGCTTCAATCCAGCTGTTGTGCTTGAGAGCTTCATCAATCTTCTTGGGTTCCACCTGAGATAGAAAGCAAGAGAACAAACAAATATTGGCTTCATGAGACGTACTTCTTGTCTGGATACCTGTGTGGATTTGGCCAATGATGTTTTCCAGAGGATGCTCTTTGTTTATTCTCTGTGCTGGTATCACATCCAGCCGTATTCCCTCTTCAAGATTACTTTGGTTTAGATCAGGATTGTCTTCAGTTGTGAGGAGAGGAGCTTGGAGGTTCTGATCATTTTGTTCCACATTGTCAGCAGTATTAGCATCAGAGGCCTCTTTAGCATGGATTGAGGAGGCTTCATTAAAGATTTCTTGGTCAGAGAGATTGCTGCTTGTGGTGTTGGAAGTACCGGCTTCACCTGTACTGGCTTCAATAGCTTCTGCCACTGATGGAGGATCAATGGATGGCCTTTTCATCCTGATGTAGGGACTGGGAAAATCCAGTCTGTAGTCAGAAGAGGAGGTTGAGGCAGAAGATGTTGATTTTGAAGAAGAAGACTCCATATTTGAGAATATGAGAGGCTCAAATATCTGGGTGAAGGAGTCTATATCAAAGAGCCAGTTAGGACCTTTGCCTTGTTCACAGACAACGTGTTCCCTGCATTCCACATTAGCAGATTCTTCCACAATCCGAGTCCTAGAATTGAACACTCGGTAGGCCTTTGATTAAGAGGAGTAACCCACAAAGTAACCTTCATCAGACTTTGCACCGAATTTAGGAAGAACTCCATGTGTGATGAGGATGGTACATGGACATCCAAAGGGCTTCAGGAAGCCAATGTAGGGAACCCTTTTGAGCCATAGTTCATAGGGTGTTTTCTGGAGAGGCTTAACAATAAGGACTCTATTTTGCACATAACAAGCTGTGCTTACTGCTTCCACCCAGAAAGTAAGGGGCAGCTTTGAGTCAGCCAGCATAGATCTTGCTGATTCAATCAGAGTCCTATTTCTTCTTTCAGCAACCCCATTTTGTTTAGGGGTTCTTGGAGCACTGTATTGCCTTTCAATGCCCTTGCTCTCACAGAAACTGTTCATAGTGTGATTTTTGAACTCTGTTCCCTGATCACACCTTATGATCTTTACCTTCAGATTGCTTTGATTCTCTACCCTAAGAATATAGGATTTGAGAATCTCAGCAGTTTCATCTTTTGTTCTTAGGAAGAATACCCATGAGAATCTGGAGAAGTCATCAGTTATCACCAGACAGTAGGACTTTTTGCCCATTGACATGACATTCGTAGGACCAAAGAGATCCATATGCAGTAGCTGGAGAGGGGTGTCATTTGTGTTCAATGTCTTGGGCTTGTGGGAACTCTTGTGTTGTTTTCCCTTCAAGCAGGCAATGCAGTGATCGTCTAGCTGGAATTCTTTGTCAGGAAGCCCTCTGACAAGATTGTCCTTCACTAATTTATTGATTGTTTTGATGTTAACATGGCTTAACCTCCTGTGCCAGAGAGCGGATTCATCAACTGATGCCTTTGACAGAAAACATGAAACACTACCAGATGGAGTGACTTCATTCATGTCAAGCACATATAAGTTGTCCTTTCTATGAGCAGTTAGGAGAATCTTCTCTGGAGGGGGTTTAGATAGGCTAGGAGCTAACACGAAACATTCTTTGTCAGTAAAGAGCATCCAATGCTTTTGATCACATACTTGGGAAACACTCATGAGATTGAAGTCAAGTTCTTTAACATAGTTGACTCTTTCAATACTCATCCTTTCATTGGACACAGTTCCTTGTCCAGTGATAGATCCACCCTTTGAGTCACTCCCAAAGGCAACATATCCTCCATTGAAATGTCTAAAGTTAGAGAGGATGGACCTGTTGCCTGTCATGTGCCTGGAACAGCTGCTATCTACCACCCAAGTATTGTGTTTATTGCCTAGCTGTCCCTGCACATGGAAGATATCAAATTAGTGGGAGGAACATTGTAGCATGCAGCATTGTAGAAAATCGTTGCTAATTTGCCATTGTCAGCATGCTTGTAGTCAATGGAACCAATAGTTATGCTTGGAGATTGTTTGGCCTTCCATTGCTGTGTTGGTGGTTTTCTAGCTTTCTTTACATTGTCGGCAGAAGATGTTGTTGCTGACAATTCTGGCTTATCCGCAGCCGATTTTGCTGTTGAAGGCTTTGCTGGAGTTTTTGTTGCTGTTGAAGGCTTTGTTTTGGATTTTGCTTTGTCAGCAGTAGATACTTTTGCTGCTGATGCCGTTGTTTTGGATTTTGCTTTGTCAGCAGCATAGATTTTTGCTGCTGAAGGCTTTGCCTTTGGTTTCCTGGACTTTACTCTCTCAGCAGCGATTTTGTTTGTTGCTGATGGGTTGAACACAGATGAACGATTTGCAATCTGGTTAAAAGGGTTGAACTTGCATGTTGCCGCAAAGTGGTTTGATTCCCCACATATGATGCAAGTTTGTTGAGGTTTCTGCATCTTCACTCTTTGAGGGGATAGAGATTCTCTGAACTTTGTTGCCTTTGCATCATAGCTTCTCACCTGTTTGTTTCTGTTTGTTTTCTCAAAGGCATGCTGCTTGAGGTTTCTTTGCTGCTGTAGGTAGTAGAAGCAGGTGCTGGCAGTGTGGTTATATTTTCCACAGACAGAACATAATTTTGCCAGTTTATCCCTTGAAAGATATACATAATCCTTGCTTTTGAAAGGTCTTTGAAGTTCCAAGGGTGAGCTTTGTTGTGCTTAAATGTAGCTTCTTCCAATGTCCTTTGAACATCTGGAATCCTCTCTCCAGGCGCATGACATATGTCGAACACCTTCCTTGGCTGGACTGAGGTTGAGGACTGGCCCATTTCAGTTTTTAGCTTCCTACCTTCTGGAGGATAGCTAATTTTGATTTGTTTGAATGGTATAGGAGTTGGAATAGTTGGAGTAACAACAGGACATTCAGTTTTGTTCAGAACATCTTCAGAGATAGGAGCAGATGGGACTGCACTAGTTTCACAGTGGTCTGAGCAGGTTGATTCAGGTTCTGAAGAGGTGGAGCAGTCTTCCACAAAACATGCATCCATTGAAGGATCAAGGTTTCGGTTTGCCGTGTCAAGATTTGCAGTATTGAAGCTTGGTTCGTGAATGGCAACATAGTCAGCAGGAGGAGGAACTGTCTTGTACTCGTCATTATGATATCCAAGTCCAGTTTTTACCCTTTCATGGACTTGAATATCTAACAATCTTTGTAACTTTTTAGATGAAAATTCATATTTTTCAACATGAACTTTCTGTTCAGCCAGTTCAGCTCTGGTAGCTTTAAGTTTTACTAATAGATCATCAATCTGAGTTTCAAGATTGGTTTGTTCATGTTTTAATGAAGAAATCTCTTTCTTAAGGCAGTTAATCTTTTCTTTGTAACTGTCTTCAACCTTTTTGAATTCAGATTTCATTTGGTGAAACTCTTCATTTTGATCTATTAGATTTTGGTTATGTTTTCTATAACCTAAAACTTTGTCAATGCAAGCTTGAGAGCAAAGATGTTCAAATACCTGAGGTGGTATCTCTGCGTTGTCTGCCATAAGTGCTTGGTTGGAGGTAGGAACATCTTCATATTGAAAACTCCAGTCAAATTCTGTAGTTCCAACATTTGCACAGGCTGCAGTTTGTGCTGGAGGAGTTCCTTGCTGCTGCCTGGGCTGACCTTGGTAACCTTGTCTTTGATGGCTGGCACCCTGATTGGCTTTGGGTGCCTTGCACTCCCTAGCAAAGTGACCCATTTGGTTACAGTTGTAACATCGGATCTTGCTTTTATCAAGCCCAACTCTGGTGTTTGAGTTGTTTCTTGGAACTGATCTCCCGGTTCTAGAATAAAACCTTTTTGCTCTGAGGGAGAGCATGGCATATGAGTGCTGAATATCCATTTCTTCAAGATCATCTGGATGAAAGCATTCCAGATCCTCCTTTATGAAGTGCATGCTGCTTGAGTTGTTAGAGACAAAAGCAGTAGAGGTTGGCTGTTGAGGAGGTGCCTCAAGAAGAAATGGTGATGAGTTGGATTGTGAAGCAGTTGGTGTTTGAGGATGAGTAACAATGGGAGGATAGTAGTTGCTTGCACTAGGACCAGAATGATCAGAGTGAAGCACTGAGGTGGTGGTGGAGGAAGTGGTAGCTGATTGATAACTGGAGCTCCTTTCTTTAGCTTGAATCATTTCTAATTCATAGGTTTTGAGCATGCCAAAGAGCTCAGTCATCTGAAGAGTCTTCAGATTCTCTGTTCTTCTGATGGACACTGTATATAATGTCCAACAACTAGGAAGAGATCTTATGAACTTCTTGAGAATGTCTTCATTCTCCAGCTTTACCTTGGAGCACTGCAGTTCTCCAACCAGGTACGTGTACCTGTTATATAAAACTGTTAGTGACTCACCTTCCTTCCAGACGAAGTTTTCATACTGTTGCTTGAGAATGTCACGTCTGTTCTCCTTGACCTCCTCAGATCCAGCGAACATCTTTTCCAAGGCTCCCCATAACTCCTTTGCAATTTTGTGAGCCTTGAAGTTGTGAAAAACTTCATTTGGAAGGCACATTTGGATAGCTCCTAATGCCTTGAAGTCCACCTCCATTTTCTTGATGTCTTCTTCAGAATACTTGGAGGGTTCCTTCGGAACTAGTGGTCCTCCGGAGTCAGCAGAGGCCACCATGGGAACATAAGGTCCATCCCTTATGGATTTCCACATTCCGTATTCATGGTAGCAGAAGAAGCTTTCCATACGGTTCTTCCACATTTCATAGTCCTCCCCAGACACCAACCTCGGTGGTCGGTTGATACTGCCGATGTCTTCAGATCCATGACTTTGTGCCATTTTGTTTTGTGTGACTTGATCAAGAATAGAGTTTTGAATAGAATCAGAAAGTGATTAAACAAATGTTAGTTTGTTTAATCTTGAGCCAAAGCTCTGTTACCACTTGTAGGATCGTAAGATTACAAGGTGATTAGTTGATATTGGCGGAAACAATAGCAACCAACAAAGTAAACAAGTAAACATCAAGAATACTGATAAATGCACTGTTGTATTAGACTTTTGAGATTACAAGATTACAAGTAAAACTCTATCAAGACACTATCAAAAAGCACTATGAAGGCACACTTTGTTTGAAGTGTTTACAAGATATATATAGTAACTTAGAATCAAGACAGACCCTTGATTCTAAGGATCAGATCTAACACAAGCCGTTGATCTTGTTTATTAATCTAAATTACACGTAAAGGCTAATCTAGTTAACTTTACTGAAACGTCTTCTTAGGCATCATTGTTTGCATGCTTGGAGAAGAGCGTCATTGTCCTTTATTGGTTGCACCAGTGAGGTTCATTCTGCTTGGAGTGTGGCAGTTGCTTTTGCAGAAAGGTGTCAGAGGCGCTTCGCATGGATAGTCAGCTGCAACGTTTGGTCTTCAGAGAATAAAGCTATCAGCAGCAGAGACGAGGACCAGCAGCAAGATTGATCTATCCGCAGCTGCTGAGGATATGCCTATCAGCAGCAACATGTGTTGAATGCTGCTGATAAGCCTATCCACAGCTACTTTGGTCTTCAGCAGCAGACAAAGTATCAGCAGCTGTTTTGGTCAGCAGCAATCTTGTGTTGTCCGCAACAGTTGTACTTAGAATAATTTTGTAGCAATCAGTCTTTGGTTCTACAAATTTTTATAGTTCTTTATCAAAGTACTGACTTTAGCGTCAGAGGGGTGTTAGCCAGGCTAACACCCACCTTCACCAAGGATTCCTGTTTTGTAGGAATTACCTCCAGGGATCCCGACAGATGATAGAGATTAGCCATCTCTCCTAAGTTTGGGTATCTTGAAATACCTCGAAGGTTTAAACGGCTTTCACCTTTCTAAGTATTGGGTTAATACACCCCGCCAGGAGCGCACGATATCCAATTATAGTTCAAGGTGGTGCGACCAGTCCATGTAACAGTGGCTAATAATTTCATCATTGTTGGCTATATACTGGATCCTACAGATATGACATACGTGTTATTCCTCAAGTTTCTCCCGAGCATTTAACACTTACATGTTAAACTAAGGTTTTTAGCATTTTCATGCTAACTCAATACTGACTTGGCCCACGATTTTATCTTGTCACAGGTATTTAACACTTATGTGTTAACCGAAGAACTTAGCATCAATATGCTGACTCAAGATCCTTAAACATATTGAAGGCTTATGAAGATCCTGAAGTACAATTACTAAGTCTACGACTTGTTTAATAACTATACACAGGGGACAACTTACAATTGTCATATTCTGAACTCCATGTCATAATCTGGTATATGTATCTGCTCGACTTAGTTCTCAACAAAGGTATGTGCTACTTATTAATTTTTAATTAAAAGAAGATTCAAAATTTGGATGACTAAGTCATGATATGTTTGTAACCGGTTGTAAGGCCCCAAACCCGGGAGGCCTCACTTGTTGGATTTACTCATTCACAAACAGTTCTTAAACTTGAATATCAAATAACGCTGCGGAAAATTTCATTTCAAACATAACAAAATATCGTTCAACATGCGGAAGCGTAACAACATCTTAAACATATACATGACATAAACCAAATATAACGGGATGCCAGACTTCGTAGATCAACCGGGTAACTCTTCATCACTTGCCAAGCATCACTGTCCATCGTCCATACCTGTCTTAACCTGAATGTGCCTACTAAAAAGTCAGCCACGCCGGTGAGTTCTAGCTTTTCATAAAACATTAACTTCAAATATTTGCCAAAAACATATCATTTAACTTCATCAATAAAAGCATACGATAACATAAAATAACAGAACATACATAAAAACATAACCATAAGTCAACAAACATATCGAATATGCGCCTTCTCGTAACCGTCAAATCCAAACGTCACATACTGGCGGAATAACCTAAGGATCACCACCACTAGGCCCATCACCGCCGTACTGTCCTTCGGGAGGAGAAATCCTAGGGCCCAATACTTAGGCTATTCAACACCGAACTTCAAGCACGACATCACAAGGATGACACGTACCAAACTTCAAGCACTGTACCCCATAAGGCACAAGTACCAAACTTCAAGCACGACTACCCCGTAAGGTATATCATACCAACTTCAAGGATCACGATAATCCCATTGGTGACCGTCATCACCCCAGTTGTACAACAGTTGACCAACCACAAAGGCCCCTAAAAGGTAAAGGCCCATAACATACACCCCATACCCATAACCTTCATTCCCTAATGAATAATGGCGGATTCGTTCATTTGTGACTTTCGTAAACACTCACTTCTTTTACTTCAAAACTTTAGTTAAAACATTCGTACGTTTTATTAAAAATCATTCATTCGTTCGTAAACACTTTGTAAACTTCTTTTGGTAAATATTTCCTAAACACTTCTTTCATAACCTTTCCTTCCAAAATCTCATTTCATAAAAATCACATATATCATTCATAAACATCATTTTATAAAACAGTCACACCGTCACGTACGGACACCAGCCCAAAAATATTATTTAAAACATTTAAAAGAGGGCTTCTAGAACTCGCCTGGTAAGCTAGCCTTAATACGTTATCTACCACCAAAACTATGTCATGTACAATCTGGATAAATGGATAATTATGAGGTCTATACGACACTAGTCAGTTTACTCTATATCCAATCTAGCGAACTTGATGCAAGTTCGCCCTCTATAACCCCAGGGAACTTGCTAAGTTCGCCGACAATAATCCAGCGAACATAATGCTACGTTCGTCCACTATACCAAGCGAACTTAAGGTTAAGTTCGCCCAATGATCCCTTGGAGAACATAATAGGTTCGCCCAAACAGTCCAGGCGAACATAACAGGTTCGCATGCGGGCTGTCTACAACTCCAAAAACCCTATTTCTTATAATCCCGTCTATCAAGATCATGCCCAAAACTTACTGAGGACGTCTAAGTTGTAAAATCATGTTTCGTTATTTTTAACGAAAATCGGGCAGAGTCCCGTTTGTTTTTGGCTAAACCCGACAATATCCAATTGTCCAATTCCAACATAAAACTACACAAATAATCCATTTATATTCTAGTACCAAAACCATACTTCCATTCATCCATTACTTGATAATTATAATAAAGATAGTATAATTATAACCCATCTTTAACATGTCCGAAAAATGTTCTCGAAAGACTAGATATATAAAATCATGTCCCTTGCCACTAACCAACACTAGATATATAAGTTTTACAAGTCATACCTTCGCGCACGGAATGTACTAAACGTTTTTGTACGAAACTGATGAGCACCACGCGAGAAGAAACTTGTTTTGCCCATAACTTGGTCATACAGACTCCGATTGAGGTGATGTCTCGCCGACCCCCACCAGCGCCGCTGGTTGCCGCCGCCAGAATCCGTCGCCGCCGCTAGAAATACAGGCAGTGGCCGGATTTCCTTTTTTTGGCCCGAAAACTTCATCTTTTTGAACCAAGCTTTCTTGAAGCCTTAGATCGGACCTTTAGGAACTCTTTTAGAACAAAAGCCCCAAATTCTAAGGTCACCGGAAAAACGGGTTTTCGCCGAAAACCTTGTGTTTCTCGTCGGATCTACCATAAAATCATTTCAAAACTTTAGATCTATTCTTATAACACCTTAATAAGTCCTTGTTGGAACGAGTACATACCAGATCTAAGGAAATCGGGTGTTTAAAGCCTTCACCGGAATTTGCAATCTAACTCACTGAAAAACGAGAATAACCACCACCTCCTGCCGCCGATCGCCACCCTACAGCTCCGCCCTTCACCTTCACCTTCACCTACCACCACGAACCACCAACCTCCTCCACCTCTCTTCTCGTCGGAATCCGATCGCCGGAAAACGGCTCTTGGCCGGATTTCTCTCTAGAATACACACATGTGTGTGTTTTGTTTTGTAACAAATGTGGAGTCCCACAAGAGATTTCATTTATATAGGTAGGTTCGTTTCGACTATGCAGTACCTCGTTCGCGTTCGAAAACTCTCGTGAAGGTCTGTTTTAATTATTAAACTCGGGTTTAAAATATCCTGGGCAATGAAATATTATTCTTAAATAAAACCAGCATGAGGTTAATATTAATTCTCTTTTTTAATATTCGTTCGTGTGTCGGTGGATTTATTATTCTCGTCCGACAACGTACAATGCAAGTCGGATACGCGACATCATTTGGTCATGTAAAAATCTCGTTATCTTTCTCGCGGAATTTCTTTGCTTTACCGCTATGAAATAAGCTTCGTAAAAATGTAAATTTTGGGTTGTTACACCGGTACTCTTCCATACCATTTATCAAAACCAAACTATATTTTTCTAAGTCAAAGTTTGATAAAAACCTAAGATGTTATTTATAAATAATCATTAAGGATCCGGTATCCTGAAAATATACCTAAACCTATTTTTCTGAATACCCCAAAGGCTCAACTGCCTAAGGATCCTGATCTTCTAAAACATATCAAACACATAACAATCATGGGACATAGTCATAAGTTAGTTACTAATATTGATAGTGTAGAAAAAATAGTGATTCAGGCTTCATCCAAAAGCCGGACCCATCCACCCGAATCACGGACCATCAGTCAAGAATTGAAATTGCCTATCCCAAACTGGAATCACCAATGCAGAAAATGTTCAGAATCTAGGATACTGAAAGCATGCTACCAGATGACTAAGGATGTGAAGCTTCTTATAGGCATCAACATAGTCCAAGCCTTCGTAGATAGCTACACCAGTAGCATCACCTGCTACAGGATAATGTGTTAGACTCCTAAATATACGTGTAACTAACATATAGATAAAAATTTCTTTTTTCTTACCAGACAAAGCTGATTGGGAATCATACTTCAGAATTATGCAATTACTTGTAAAGAAAAAGACTTTACCTACTAGCTTTGAGAAGATCCAAGTGAGAGAAGCATGAAGGATTATGATTATATCTCGCAGAAGTAACGGTCATTTCGCATTGGAATCCAGGAGGAGTCCTATTGAAACCTTATCGTCAATTTACCATTTAAATTTCAAAATTTTATAGATGTCGATGAATCTGACAACCGTTAAATTAGGTGGTAATTGTTAAGGGTAGATTTTACAGCTCGGGATCCCAGATTCCTATTATTGTTCGGCATCCTGCATACGGCTCGATATCCTGCGTACTAATGTTACTAACTACTTTTATTCCAGCATGTTTTGATTTATTCTCGTAGGTACAATTGTAAAAAGACTAACTTGGACCTAAAGATTCGCATGTAGCTTGGAATTAGTCAACAATGGTTACATTTGAAGAATAAAGACTCGTTAAAGACTTTGCTGATTTTTTGGGATACCGAGACCAAGTCTGACCTGCATAATCGCAAATAAAGAGGGAAAAATGAGGAGAACAAGTCCTTTAACGGTCATATAACAATCATAATTGAAGGACCTCCATTTATTTAAGCATTTATCTCGGGATTTCAGTTTATTACCGTTATTTGTTTCTGTATAAATAGACGTTGTATGATCGGTTTAGAAAAACTTCAGGAACACAACACTCACCACAAACACTCTTATTGTAACACTTAGTCCCGATCATTACTGCTCTCAAGTTGTATTTTTTTACCATTTGTTCAAGAAACGAGGCAAGTGTCGATTGTCACCTCCCGAGGTTTTATGCCGGCGATCCCTAAAGATCAAGGGCTTTCCTCGTAAACAATCGTGTCACTCTTTACATTTTTGCACTGTTTTATATTGATTTTATAAGCACACTACCTCACAAACTAAGTTTTGTTACAAAATTAGTCTTGTTACTTTTTATCCAAAACACTGCCAAGAAGGTTGCTGCCTTTTTTAGCTTTGAGCCCATCGAACGGAATTTCAGGTTCAGAACTTCTCAGGTGGAGGTCATTCCTAAAGATTCCTTCTCCAACTCGGATGTGTCTAGTAAGAAATACATATATATTTCATTTTATTGGTTAGAAATTTTATAAATACATTGACCTGATATCTTGACATAGGTGTTTGTAAGATGAGCTCCAAATTTTCCCTCAAGGACATTGATAGCATGGTCTTTAAGAACAAGGCTATCAAGAAGGAAGCAATCCGGTTGCCACTCCAACAGTCAAGTCGATTGTTCCTAAGCCCGAGGCTTCCATTATCAAGCCATCTTCCAGCAAAAATTTAAAGATCATAGATCCTGCTGAGCTGACCATTCCCGAATGCAGTGATTTCTTTGATGCTAACAAGAAGCTGCACCAGTTCAGCCATTAGGTAAGAAATATCTAGTATCATGAGTTTATTCCCGCATTCAAGTTAATCATTTATGTTGTATATAACAGGCACTGGATAAAATGGTTGAGTTCTATAGCCAACTAGCAAAGGAACCAGATGTGTGCAAACAGAAGCTTGTTGACTCCCAGAAGGGTGAAGCTGCCAAGGGAAAGAAGTTTCCGAAGGTCACTAAAGAACTCAACAAGACCAAGTCTGAACTGCAGGATACCCATCTTCAACATGCTAGAGATACTGAAGAATCCAATGAGCAGGCTAAGGCCTTAGCAGCTATGTCTATATTCCAAGCCAGGATAAAAATGGCTAAGGAGGCTGAGGACAAAGATTTTGATAGGAGCGCTGGGATGTTGAAGGATGGAAGAGCCTTGTGGCTGAGTTGGGAGGAGAACGGTGTCGGAGGAGGAGGCGAGAAAATTGGTGGCCGAAGATGAGGTTCAAGGTTCGGTACAGGTGGCTGAGGAGCACGAAATCGAGGGTGCCAGGAAGTAGTATAAGTCCCAGCGGGCTACCGATCGATCTCTGCAGTAAAACACATAATACATACACAAAGTGTGGAATCCTTATGTATACGTATGTCTCGAATAGTAACGAATGCAATACAATTACACAAGACATGATTTCATAAAAAGCTTCTTGTATTATCAATCAAATAGTATACACAGAGTAGTTCTAGTTACAAATGCAGAAGTTACAAATGAGAACAATTATAGACAACACACACTGAACCAGGCGAACTTAATAAGTTCGCCACCTTTAGTTCAGGCAAACTTGTTAAGTTCGCCTCAACTATACCAGGTGAACTTATTAAGTTTGCATGTGCAAACTTAACTAATTACAAATACAAAACATATAAAACATTAAACATAAAGACTAATCTATTACAAGGCTTGTTGTCCCAAAACATGCTCCAACAGACTCCCCCTTGACAACAACTTGGTCTTTATCTTCAAGTCTTGTTCTTCCAATTCTTTGGTAACGAGCTCCCTGCACATATGCTTTGTTTCAGACATACATCCAACACCTTCTTATACTGTAATGCCTGCTCTCGCTTTCATCAGTATACATTATCTCTCTACGCTTTAACATCTTTTGATCAGACCTTGAAAAATTAACAAGGTTCATAGCATCGAAGAATCTCACGATAACCTTGCCATTCAAGTCTTCTATCACAGCTTCTCCCATACATCCATCAACGTACCACCATTTAAGATCATGTAGACAATCATAAGGAATCAGTTTCAATGGAATCTTTGGTACTGATCTCACAGGTTTAAACTTGTATCTCCATGTCACCTTTTGAGTAACAGGATCTACTTCTTTTACTCTTCTTCCCTATTGAGGTTTCAGTCTCTCATACTTTCCAGAACCTCCTATTCTTATCAAGTTGGCAATCAGGTCATCTATTCCATTATTTGATCTGTTTATCAAGGGCTTTGTTGATAACCCATTGACTTCACATCTCAGTAAAGAGTTAAAGTATTTAAGCCTAGGCTTCAAATATTGAACTCCATCTGTTCTCTTCAAAGCGAATAACTTGAACTCAGCTTTATAAAACCAACTTATTATTCTTCCAGTGCATTTGTCTTTGTTTACATGTCTCTGCTTTTGCACTGGTGCCACTGGAGCAACTGGTAAGTTATCTCTCCAGCTCTTCACCATTTCCACCCATTGTGCCTAAGTCATTTCCTTTTACCAAGTACTGTATTGGGAGGAGGACCTTGTACAGACTTGCGTATTGGTAAAGACACCTTCTTCTTCTTGAGAGACTTCTGACGACTATCATATATATATATATTCATAGTCACTCGAGGAAGTTTAGCTAACTGATCATAATGATCATGGCCAAAATCCTAAGAACTCTCATCATTATCATCACCATCAGAGCTACCAGATCCAGATGAACTGGTGCTAGTCTCTTCAACCTCAACCTCAACAACATGAGGTTCATTATCAACACGTACATGTATATCATCAGCAACATTATCATCACCATCATCACTGTCAGTACCGTCATTCTCAGCACCACCTTCCTCATCATCTTGATCATCAACTGGTGTAACATCCCAAAATTCTCTACTACCTAAAGCACGGAATTTCGATTAGGATTAAAGTCGCCAAAGAACGAAGTATGGTACGGTAGTTCAAAATATAATTAAATTAAATAAAAGCTGGAAATGTAATTACTACTAAGTTGAGGGGAGTAAAGTGGAAATTCATTTAACCTAATACTCTAATCTCATTTGTTTCAGCCGCTAGAACCCCATTTTCGATTTCCCTTCCTCTCGCCGAACTGTAACTTGATGAACACCATCACCCCACCTCTATTAAAGCCTGTACTCGACCTTCAACTGCTTTACTTCGTTTGTTTTCATGGGGGACGACGACATACAATAGCTCATAGCAACATGATGCATACGAATTCTTTCGACGCCTGCAACCAGAACTCAAACGCCATAACCCTTATTCTAACCTGCAACTCCACGCATCTCCACCTTCATGAAACCCTAATCCGGCCTACCTGCAATCATACCTTGCTCTGGTTAAGTGGAGAAGCTCACGAGGACAACTTTTGGGTCTGTTTTGGCACACATGAAGGAGACGAGGCTGGAAAATGTTGTGGGAGGTCGACAGTGGTAACTCCGGCGGGTTAAGAATGGAGATGGCGCCTGCGCTGACCTAAGAGCTTCACGATGGTGTTAGCTTTGTTGGTTCTACGGGTTGGGTGTAGGGATAGTGGTGACCTCACGGTGATGGTGACCTGGGCTGATGGCGGTTAGTGGTGGTGCGTATGAGCATGGTGATGGTGGTAAGCTTCATGACAAAACAATAGTGGGGTGTGTTGCAGCGGCTCCAAGGTGGTTAACGACGGTAAGAAGAACTCGGGTAGAATGCTCACGGCAGAGATGGTGGTGGTCATATGGCGCAATTGCCCTATGGTGGCTGCTATGGTTCATGGTGGTTAAAAGGTGGCGGTACAACCAATGGTTAGCGGGTTATTGGTGAAGGTGGTTAACAGTGGTCGGAGGTGAATGATTGATGGAAGAAGATGGTGGTTCATATGAGCTTCACGGGTGGTACGGACGGTAGTTAAGGGTGGTTCACATGAGGATAGTGATGGTGACGGCGGTGGTCGGAAGTGGTGGTTCATGGTGGTCAGAAGTAATGGTTCATGGTGGATAACGATGTTGCCGGTGGTGGTTTCGTGGCCAAGAAAGGTGTTGTTTTGTATAACGTAAATAGTTAGAATAGCGGAGGATGTAACCGACGAGTTCATGGGATTTTGAAGCACCCGATTCGGAGTCTGTTTGGGCTAATTATGGGCATAGCCAAAAGAGCGGTTCATGTCGAGGCTTGGTCATATCATGGGTTCATGTTCGGAAAGGTATATCTCTTCAACCCGTAGAATAATTAATACTAATTCGGGTCATGAATACCATGTTGAGGATGATGTGTAAGAAATATAATTTGACAAATAATAACCGGCAACGATTAACTATTTTTGATAAATGTCACTTGATAGACGTATAGAAAGATGGTTATCAATATTAGTAATTAACACACCATGATTATAAATAATTGTTGATTGATTTGAGATGGAATGAGACAATTGGAATTATCGGGTTTAGACCATAAACAAACGGGACTCTGTCCGATTTTTGTTAGAATTAAAGAAGTATATATATCACCTAGATGTCCTCATTAAGGTTTTGGTTTGTTTGGGAAAAGGCCCAGTTCATGCGAACCTAGCATGTTCGCCTGAAGCTAAGTGGCGAACTTAGCATGTTCGCCTAATACAAATGAAACGAACTTACCACATGTTCGCTAGGTCAGGGAGGCGTACTTATCATATGTTCGCCTAAGTTAAAGTAGCGAACTTACCAGGTTCGCCTAAGCCATGAGTAGCGAACTTGCCCAAGTTCGCCAAACCCTAAAGATATAAACGTATATTGTCGGTTAGGACGGTTATCCTAACTTATATGAATGAATTATCCATATTATGCGTTGCATAGTTTGGGCGGTAGATAACACATTGAGGCTAGCTTACCAGGTAAGTTCTAGAGCCCTCTCTTTTAACGTTTTAATAACCATTTTGGGCTGGTGTGCATACTTGCGAAATGACGTTTTTAAAATGAGGTTCACAAAATGATGTTTACGAAACGATGTTTACGAAATGATGTTTACGAGATGATGTTTATGAAATGTTTTGCCAAATGAAGTTTACGAAAGGTTTACGAAAGAGATGATGTTTTGTTCAATAAAACGTACGAATGATTTAAAGGAGATGAGGTAAAGGTTTTATGACAGTCACGAATGAACGAATCTACCACGAGTTCCTACGGGAGCTAGGGTATGTATGTATGTATTGGCCTCACCCTTACGGGGGGCTTTGTGGCTGGCTAACGGTTGTACAACTAGTTGATGATGATGGGGTGACGACGGTCATCGATGGGATTTCTGGGATCCCCGATGGAAGGCACTATTCCTTGCAGGGAAATAATGTCTAAGGTACGGGTTGGTGTTGAATGGCTTTGAGGTATCGGGCCCTAGGATTTCTTCACCTGAAGGACAGTACGGTGTTGATGGGCCTAGTGGTGGTATGCCTCGGGGTTTCTCAGCCAACCGATGATGTGGAATTGACGGTTACGAGAAGGCGCCAATTCGGTTCATGTTGACTTGTGTTATGATGCTGTGTTACGATGTTTTTACGATGTTAAGTTATTACATGTTTTACGTACGTTTTTGTTAAATAAATGAATGTTATGTTTTTGGCAAAATGATTATGGTAAAGTTTTATGTAAAGCTAGAACTCACCAGCGTAGCTGACTTTTAGTATACACATTCAGGTTAAGGACATGTACGAGCGATGGACGGTGATGCTTGGCAAGCGAGAAGAGTTACCCGACTGATAATGAAGTCTGGCATCCTGTTATGTTTTGATTATGTTTATGTTTAGTTTAGGAAATGTTTACGCTTCCGCATGTTGAACAATGTTATGTTACGTTTTAAATGAATTTTTCTGCTGCGTTATTTGATATTCAAGTTTAATAACTGTTTTCGAATGCGTAAATCCAACAAGTGAGGCCTCCCGGGTTTGGGGCCTTACAACTGGAGGTAATTCCAAAGCAGGATCATCATGTATCCAGTTATTTTTTGGCGGTGCAACATAAGCATGATTGATTATGTGCCCAAACAGTGGTGTAGCAACTGGAATTAAAGCAGGATTCTGCTGTTTAACGTTCATACAGTCAGTGAAGATCCGCTTTGTCATAGGTGTTAAATTCAAACGGGGATTTACTGGTGGCAAATTCGGGATCAAATGATTCAGGATAACCTGCAAGAATCGAGGGTACATTAAGAAACCCTGACCCTCAGGTGGTGTAATCTGCATCACCAACTCCCTGTAGAAGTAAAGAGCAAAGTTGAAAGGTCGATTCAATGTTAAAGCTACCATTGCAACTTATAACGATGTTTTCAACCCATCTGTGCCAGCTTTTCTAGGAGAGAGACACTGGATTATCACATGCATGAAGTACCGCCATTGACCAACCAGACCTCCTTTACGAGCTTGTGAATCATTCGGTCTTCCTCTATAACCCATCCGTTGAAAACAACCCATAATCAAAGTATTCGGTAGATTAATAGGGTCATCATTCACTCCTCCTAAGTTCAATGCAACACGAATATCTTGAACTGAAACATCAATCTCCTGATTGTTTACTGTGGCCCTAATCACGTGTGGATCAACAACTGTATCCTGATGAGCTGTCTCCCAAAATTGTTGAATATAAAGTAAACTAATATGAGGATTAGCAGACAAAACATCATGTATTCTTGATCGATTTAAGAAATTGATTATCTCCTGATAATTTGCCGTTCCAGCCAGTTCAGGATCAAGTAACGCCACCTGGTTATGTTTGTATTCAACACGACGATCGATAATCTGCTCAAAAGACATGATTAGACATTGACAATTTTTCAAAATAACAAAGAAAGGAAAAAAAATTAACTATGGAAAAAAATTAAAAAAAAATTTGCAAGTCTAAACACTACTGATCCCCTAGGAGAACTTAACAAGTTCGCTTAGAGTTATAAGAGGCGAACCTGTTATGTTCGCCTGATCAAGTTCGCTCAAACAGAGGAACCGTCACATAAATCGAATTCACCAAATTTGATGTTATAATCGCAAATTATCCACATATAAAGTTTCACCAACACTCGATTAAGAATTGTCAATAGCCAATTTCATTTTTATACAATGAATGATGATGAATATATCGGGCAACAGTCGAGTGAACAACCCGATGATATATTTGATGATTCCAAATGATTCGATGGATGAAATGATGTAAGGTTACCTTCGTTGGAATCGCAAACTGATTTCGATTAAGAAACAAGAAATAATTAACCACTTTCACTTTCACGAATTCAAAACAGATGATAATTGAACAGAACAAGTAACATCGCTCACTAAGTTCGCACAAGTAAAAAACAACAAGTGAATGGACAAGTTCGCCGAATCCTTTATATACTCATCAGATTAAGTTCGCCAAACTAAGCGAACTTAACAAGTTCGCTAGCCCAAGCGAACATAATAAGCTAAAACACACTAAAAACTTTTTGATTTTTTTCTTAAAGAATTAATACAGTAGATCTAGAAACATCTAAAAATAAAATCTTTTTGGTTTTTCTCTGTACATACAGAATCACATATTTTTGGTCGAACACTGCGAGTAAGAAGATCATATTAGTATCTTTGATGTATCACATACCTATTCTGAATATAAAATCTCTAGCAGATCTAAGGGTTGACCTATGGCATTCTGTATATTCACAGATACTTGGCTCAGCAAACAAACAATTTGTGCATCATTTTATCATATTTCAGCAAACAATTTCTCAGATCTAACACATCATGTTTTTAGAAACTATTAAATCTTTTTAAATTTCTATTCAAACACTAACAGCTCACAGATATCACATCTTTCTTTTTCATGGTCTTTGAATATTGACCTTTTCCTTCTCAGAAATTTATGAAATGATACGTGATAAACTTCAAAGTAAACAAGATCAGATCATGACATGCTAACTTATTCATACCGAATTTGCAATATACCACATGTCAATTCAAATTGTCAGCATTATAAGATTTGAAATTATAAGCGTTTTTATCCCACGTTCTTGTGAGTTAGTACCATTTATATGAAGACAATGTGTACCCCACAATTATGCCAACAGAAATGTAAAATTGCACTATCTTCAAGACATATTGAGACTTATGCAAAGTTTAGATCAATCTCCAGGATGAGACTATCTCAATTAGCACATAAATGAAACCAGATCCCGAAGGATATATTGAATCACAATGATTCAGAATCCAATGATTCATATAGCTTGGTTTTGAATGAAATATCATGATTCGTATTAACAGAAGAATGATCAAATAATCGATTGACTCAATGATACTGGGTAATATGATCCAACTGTTATCTGGATGTATTCAATGGAATCAAGATAATTGATCCAAGGGTGAGTATCTGTTCCAACAAGTTGTCAGAAACGTATCTTAGTCCAACTTCACATTGCATGTTTTTTCAGGACATGGGCAGTAAAGTGAACTGAAACATTGTGCTAATCAATATAGTCCGATAATGTTCTCATGAAATACTTAAAGTCTCATATTCTTTATCTGATAATGATCTTTTAACACACACACCCGGCATACCATGGGTTCAAATCACAATTGTAACATAGATCATTATGTTTTCACATTACTAATGGACTAAAAACGCTTCTAGCTTACTGACAATTCAAATCACATGCAAATATCCAAATTAAAATATTATGTATAAAATGTCATGCAGTCATGAAGCTATCATTTCCTGTTTATGCAGACTTTAGAAGTTTAGATCAAATCAAGTAAGCACAATCATGAATACAGACACCAGGTAGTCAATCTATGGTCATGAGTATGTGATCACCTACTGATGTACTATCATTTCTTCTCTAACTTCAAGCAGTGCCGATTTTATCTTTTTCTAATTTGTTTGAGTTTTTCAGAAAGCAAGTAAACTAGCTAAAAAAATAAAGTATAAAACTAATTACTTTTAAATAATCTATAAAACTAAAATAAAAACTTCCATGAAAAACCTTTGTCATGTTGGATTAAGCATACCAATCATTTGAGTAAGAAATTCAAACCGTGAATGATCGAATGCTTTGGTAAACAAGTCGGCATAATTATCATCCGTATGAACTTTCACCAACTCAATCAGCTTCTTCTCTGCACAATCACGAATAAAATGATGTCGAATCTCTATGTGCTTTGTTTTTTAATGTTTCACAGGATTTGTTGTGATCGACATGGTGACTGTGTTGTCAACCATCATTGGTGTCCCTGTAAAGTTCAAACCATAATCCCTCAACTGTTGTTGAATCCATAGGATTTGGGAACAACAACTGGCTGCTGCAATATATTCTGCCTCAAATGTTGAAATTGCAACTGAGGTTTGCTTTTTGCATTACCAGGACACAAGTCTATTCCCTAGAAATTGACAACCACCAGATGTTGATTTTCTGTCCAGACCTCAACCTCTATAATCTGAACATGTAAAAGCTTTAAAATCAAAGTTAGAATTAATTGGATACCATAATCCCAACCTTGGTTTACCCTTTAAGTATCTAAAAATCCGCTTTACAACAATCAAATGAGATTCCTTCGACTTAGAGTGAAATCTAGAACACAAGCATACTGTGAACATAATATCTGGACGTGACGCTGTCAGATACATTAAAGACCCGATCATTTCTCTGTATAATCGACAATCCACCTCTTTCCCCTTTAGGTCAGAATCTATTTTGTGATTAACTGGAATTGGAGTGTTGAAAGCTGAAGCATTTTTCATATCGAACTTCTTGAGAATATCAGCAACATACTTTGTTTGATGAATATAAAAACCATCCTCCTTTTGATCAACCTAAAGACCCAAAAAGAACGATAATTCTCCCATACTGCTCATCTCGAATTTCAACTTCATCACTCTTTCAAAGTCTTTACATAGATCAACATTCGTCGATCCAAATATTATGTCATCAACATAGATCTGAACAAGTAATAAATCTCCCCCTACTTTTTTGATGAAAAGGATAGAATCAATTTGACCACGCTCAAATCCATTCTCAAGTAAATGCACCGACATAGTTTCGTACCAAGCACGAGGATCCTGATGAAGACCATATAACGCTTTATCCAATTTAAACACTTTTTTAGGAAACTTAGGATCTTCAAAACCAGGCGGCTGTTTCACATATACCTCTTCCTTTACCTTTCCATACAGAAAATCACTCTTGACGTCCAATTGAAAAACTTTAAAACCCTTGAAAGAAGCATAAGCAAGAAACAAACGTCGCCTCAATCCTCGCAACTGGAGCGTAAAATTCGGTGTAATCAACACCTTCTTGCTGATTAAAACCTTGGACAACAAGTATCGCCTTATTATGTACCACAACACCAATATCATCACGTTTGCATTTGAATACCCATTTTGTGCCAATAGATCTTGAACCCGTGGGTAAGTCAACCAAATCCCAAACATGTAATTTATCAAATTGAGCCAACACTTACTGCATGGCCTCAATCCAACAATCATCATCCAAAGCCTCAACCACATTCTTAGGTTCTGTTTGAGAAATAAAGCAAGCATGTAAACATGTCTCTAAGATACCTGTATCCACAATCTGAGCATACAAACATGAATTTTCTACAAGTGTACGATGCCTCGTTTGAACACTGACATTCAAATCACCAATAATATTGTCAGTTGGATGATTGTTATGCACACGATATTAAGGAATATCTGAAGCTTGAATAACAGCATCAAGATTAGAAGGCAACTCCCCCTCAACTGATGTCGATGCTGAAGAATCATCAACTATGTTCTGGATATCATTTGAAGACTCCTGGAACACAGTTTCATCATCGTCAGAGTCATCATGTTGTGTTGTACCCGAAGTTGAAGCTACATTCGGATCAACTGAAGGAATATCCACAATCGGAATAACCGAACGAGGATCGACAGTTGAATCATCATTGCAGTAGGACTGATAGAGTATTTCAGCTTCATCAGGAGAAATTGCAGGAGTAACATTGAAAGATCTGGATAATGCATCATAATCAAATGCCAAAGAAGGACCTTTTGCATCCTGAGGAACAGAACGATTATCACAGTCAATATGAAATCATTCTTCAATTTGGCGTGATTCTTTGTTAAACACTCTCTTATTATGAGAATTAGCAACATAACCCAAGAAAATTCCCTCAATCGCCTTCGAGCTGAATTTAGTAGGAACATCGTGAGTCTGTAACAAGGTACATGGATTCCCAAAGGGAAAAAGATACGCCATATTAGGTTTTCAATTGTTCAGCAATTCATAACAAGTTTTGTTGTGTTTCTTCACGGTCAAAACCCTATTGAGAACATGACAAGCTATATTTACTGCCTTTGCCCAAAATGTAACCGGCAACTTTGAATCAGATAACATAGTACGAGCCGTCTCAATAAGAGTTTGATTCTTCCGTTCAGCAACACCATTCTGTTGAGGAACATAAGGAGCACTGAATTCATGATGAATACCCTTCTTTAAATAGAATAAACCCAAATTCCCATTCTTGAATTATGTGTCGTTGTCACTCTGAATTCTCCTGACTTGCAAGTTGAACAATTTCTCAAGTCCTACAATTAGAAACTTAAGAAGTTCAGCTGTTTCATCCTTAGAAGCAAGAAATTTTACCTAGGAAAACCTCGAGTAATCTTCAGTCACAACCAAACAATAAGATTTGTCGTCTTCACTCTTGACACTAATAAGTCCAAACAAATCCATATGCAATAACTCTAAAGGAGTCACAATTAAATTAGTCAACTTTGAAGGATGAGACTTCCTGTGCTGCTTCCCTTTCTTGCATGGAATAACGTCTTCATTCACATGAAATCTCATAACTGGGACACCAACCCATTCTTGACAAGATAGTTCATTTTTCAGAAATTTATATGAGCCATTTTCCGGTGACATAAAGTTGAATCGGACTCGGAAGCATTCGAAAGAAGACAAGTTGGAACAGACGACGTTGTCGTTACTGTGCTCATGTCAAGCATATATGTATCATTCTTTCGAGGAGCTCGCATAAGTATCCAATCTTCAGGTATCACAAATCCTGGCTTTAGAACCAAACATTCTGACTTATTAAAATGAAATGAGAAATCTTTATCACAGACTTGCGAAACAGATAATAGATTATGTTCTAGCTGCTCAACATAGTTGACTTTCTCAAAGCTCAATCTCCCATTCGACACAGTTCCTTGGCCAAAAATATTTCCTCCTTTATTGCCCACAAAAGCAACGTATCCTCCCTGAATTTCTTTCACATTTTCCAATAAATTAATATTACCCGTCATGTGCCAAGAGCATCCACTGTCAGCATACCAATAGTTGCTAACTGTCCTCCTTGGAGTTCCCTGCACACAAAGAGAAAAGATTAGTTAGTAATAGAGACCCAAGCCATTGTGGTCTTGGGTCAGCCTGATTCATCAAAATAAACAATTTCCATCAATACACAATCAAATTTCTCCTGAATTTTAGGAGATTGTTTCCTTGAAATAGAAACAGTGGATTTAGGTTTCCACTTCGATGTAACCTGAACCTTGTCAGTCTCACTCACCACCTCAACCTTGTCATTTACCACTGGTTGTTCGAGAAGTTTTCTCGAACGTTTATTTCTTCGACGTCTTTGTGGTCTAGAAAAATTTTCTTTTGGTTGGGTAGACTCACCAATTGACTCAACCTTCTTCACAACGTTCACTGAATCAGAAACAGTCTGAACACTTGGCTTCTTTACACCACTATCCACATTCTTACTTACAGATTTTGCTGGTGAATTCACAAAAGGACGAGTCAACTTTGGATTCTCCAGACGCTTCCCCAAGTTCTTATTTAGACAATCTTTCAAGATATAACCAACAGTACCACAATGAAAACAAGAACGTTTTTCCTTGTAGACACGAACATACTTTTCTTTCTGAACCTTGAATGAAGTAGATGATGAACACTGAGAAATAGTGTTAGAAGAATGAACAACCTTATGAGTTTCCTCTTCAAGTTTCTTTTTACAAAAATCAAGAGTTGAGATATTCACAATCTTGTTTGTCTCTTGTGAATCAAAACCACCACTTACAAACGGTTTAACTGGTTTAAAAGTAGATTTAGGTTTTGGTTGTTCACTCACATCATCTAGTTCAGTTAGAATGCACCTGTCTCTTGTCACTGTTTTCATCACAACAGGTTCCACATACTTACAATATTTCACTATGCCTTCAACTTTCTCTGAATCAAACACATCATCATCAGTTGAATCATCATATACCATGTCATTACCAGTAACATGATTGATGTTCAAAACAGTTTTTGGTTCCAGATCTTCAACCAAAACTTCTTCAATCAAACATGGGGTATAATTTGCATTAAACGGTGGACAATAACCAACACCACCCCCAATCTCTGTATCATCAAAAGAAGGACAAGAACCAACCCCACCAATAACCTTTTTCACCTGAAGCTTTATCATTATAATATTCCAACAAGAAACTAGAATTCTTATAACACTCAAGCTTGCGTAACAATTTTGTTACCTCTGTCTGTGACACAGCAAGTTCATTAATTTTCTTTTCATACTCAGAGTATGACACATCGATAAGAAATGCTTGTTCATTTATTTAAGTTTGCAAAACTTTGATATAATCTTTTAGAGATTCAATTTTAGTTTTCAAAACTGTTTCATTATCCTTCAAAGTTTGGTTCGATGTATACATTGCTTTCATGTCACATATGAGATTTGTGTTATCATCACACAATATCATAATTTTGAATTCAAAATCAATGCATTTTAAACAAGAATCAACCTGTTTTACCTGCTTAGAATCGTCCATGAATGCATTTTCTTCAGCTAACATCTCTGCAATATTTTCTATAACCTTTCTAGCAACTCCATCATTCAGTAACTCCTCATTTCAAAACTTTGGTCCACTCATCTGAGGCACTGACTCTTCACTTTCATGTACACTCCTAGAATCTGTAGAGTCACTATCAGAAGAACCCCTTTCAATTCCATCTTCAGGTTGAACTTCAGCCAGAAAAGCTTGACTAACATGAGCCACAATATCTTCCAAATGAATACCCCAGTCATAATTTTCATCTTGTTGAGATATCAAAGCTGTGGAAGTACTCTGTTTGTTTTGATTACCTTGAGAGTTTGAAGGTCCTTGATTCTGATTTCTTGGTTTTGTACATTTTCGAGCAAAATGACCATACTCCTGACAATTATAACACTCCACCTTAGACTTATCCATTCCTATCTTGGTTTTGCTTGATGCCCCAATGAACTTCTTCCCAGTTCTCTTCAAGTAAGCTTTTCCTTGTCTCAACCACAATGCCATGTTCCAGTGAATATTCATTTCTTCCAAAGTATCTTTATCCAGCTGTTTAAAATCCTCCTCAATCATATCAGGATCAGTGATCTTACCACCAATAAAATTTTCATAAGAAGTTAAAAATGATGCAATCATTGCCATCATATCATTAGTTGCATATGAAGACACTTTAGTAGAACATGAATGACCTTCATTCTTGCTATGAGTTGAACATCCAGAATTTGAAGCAACAAAACATGTATTTTTTTGACAAGAATTGTCTTTAGGAACATCAGACGACTCTCCCGAAAATAAAGCAACTCCACCAGATTTCGATGACGATGTACCTTTCCCAAAATAAATGCTTGGATCTTGATAAACTGTGTCTTTCTTTAGTTTATGCAAATCATATGATTGAATCTTTCACATCAAATCTTCAAGACTAAGATCATCAAATCCAGATTGTTCTTTGATCACTATTGTGTACATCTCAAAATGTGCTGGTAAAGCATCCAAGAACTTTTCAAGAATCTTCTTGTTTTTGTAGGTGATGTAATTGTTGACCATTTCACTTAGAAGATGATAATATCTTGACATGAGTTCATCCACTGATTCACCCTCAAAGTGTTTAAAAACACTAAACTATTTCTTTAACAATTTTTTTCTGCTCTTCTTGATATCAGTGCTACCTTCACATCTTTTAGCCAAACCTTCCCAAAGTTCACGAGAAGTCTTGAACTTCTTGAAAGTATGGTAGATATCCAGAGGTAAACACATGGATAAAGCTGCAAGAGCTTTCTTTTCAGGATCATACAACTTATTTTCATCATCATTAAGAGCTGAAATTGGTTTTGGTGTATCCGACACACCCATATGACGACGAACAGGATGCTCATATCCCTCACTAATAGGAATCCACAAACTCGTGTCATTGATATTAACATAATTCTCAAATCGACTTTTCCAATTAGAATAATCTTTGAGATTCATAAGCCTTGGTGGCTTGGTTCAAATCTCATTATCATGATTCAGTAAGTGAGTTATATAGTTCACTTGATTAGAAGTAGACGGCATCCTTGAACACACTTCAACACTTAGAAAAATTTTACAACTTTCTGTATGAAGCGAACTTAACAAATTCGCCTCCTAAGTTCGCCTAACTTGAATCCAGCGAACTTAAAAAGTTTGCTTGACAAGTTCGCTCGTAACAGAATAGACAAGTTCACCTGTATCAGCTGAAGAACAAGGAAGATTGTTCTAACACCCAAACGCACGAACAGGTCTGAAAATCTCCATAAATCTTGATTTAGAATGAATTAAAGAAATTCCTTCCGTAGGATTCTTCAAATATTGATTTGGAACACTTCTAACGGATCAATTTTGGTAAAACAACACTAAAAATGAAGAAATCAATCAAAATTCAGTCCAAAACGTCGCAAACTTCTCAAGAACACAGAAACTTCCAAAAATCTCCATCTTGTCGTGAAAAATAAATCGAGACAATGTCAAACAATAGTAGCTAATCAAGAGCAAAAGCTCTGATACCACTTATAAGTCCCAGCGGGTCTACCGATCAATCTCTGCTGTAAAACACATAATACATACACGAAGTGTGGAATCCTTACGTATACGTATGTCTCGAATAGTAACGAATGCAATACAATCACACAAGACACGATTTCATAAAAAGATTCTTGTATTAGCAATCAAATAGTAAACACAGAGTAGTTTTAGTTACAAATGCAGAAGTTACAAATGAGAACAACTCTTGAACTATTTATAGACAACACACATTGAACTAGGCGAACTTAATAAGTTCGCCACCTTTAGTTCAGGCGAACTTGCCTCAACTATACCAGGCGAACTTATTAAGTTCGCCTATGCAAACTTAACTAATTACAAATACAAAACATTAAACATAAAGGCTAATCTATTACAAGGCTTGTTGTCACAAAACATGCTCCAACAAGTAGGTCGATCAGGCAACGAAGGTAATGATGCGTAGGCCCGAGCCCTAATATTTATGTTTTAAGATGTATGTCTTTAGGTTGATAACTGTGAACAATTTTCCTTTTCTTGCTGATGGGATCCCTGTACGGGATAGACAATTTGGTAACTTCTGTCTTGGGTGGATGGTTCCTTTTTTTTGGATGAAGCCCAGAACATTTTCCTTTTTCTGCATGACTAATGTTAGTATCTTTTGACTATTCTGCCATGATTGTTCTTGAGCTTGAATGCGTTTACATAACATGAAAAAATAGATTTAAGTATATATTCAGGATTCAGGACCCTCTATGATAATTCATTAAACTTTGTCTTATAGAGATATAGTTTAGTTTCAATAGATAGAGCAAATCATGACTTAGTCAAACAAATTTTGATTCCGCCTTTAGTGGTGAATCAATAACCTTAAGTATAAAAGTTTGAAATGGGTAGATACACATACCAGAACTTTTGATGAAAAGCATTAAGAAGTGTCATAACCTCGAGATGTCCCCTGTGTATGTTTGCCAATCATGTTGTATGATCAGTAGTATAACTTCATGATTCATATAAGTCTTCGATTCGATTATGTGTCTCGAATTAGCATATCAATGTTAAACATTTGCTTTAATACCTAAGTATTAAACATCTGAAAATTGTTTATAAACGTGGGCCAAGCTAGTAAAAAGTGGGCCAAGCCAGAATACGTGGGCCAAGCCAGAATACGTGGGCCAAGCCAGATTTCGTGGGCCAAGCCAGATTTCGTGTTAGCATGAAAATGCTAAAAACCTTAGGAGTAACACGTCTGTTACTATCGTAGGGTTCAAGTTGTAGCCAGCAGTGATGAAATTGTCAGTCACTTTTACATGGACTGGTCGCACCACCTTGAACTATACTCGAACATCGTGCGCTACAGGCGGAGTGTTTAAACTCAATTCGTAGAAAGGTAAAAACCTTTAAACCTTAGAAGGTATGCAAGATACCTTAACATAGGAGAGATGGCCAATCTCTGTCTTGTGTCGGGATCCATAGAGATACTTCCTGCAAGACAGGAACTCTTGGTGAAGGAGGGTGTTAGCCAGGCTAACACCCCTCCGACGCTCAAGTCATATATCGATATAAAATAATGATAAAAAATAATTGAAATGGAAAGAGTACGTACCATGCTGAGTTAGAATATGAATTCTAACTTACATAAAGTAGGCTTTTAGGTGAATAGCGTTCCAGGATCTTCGCAAAATATCTCCTTCCATTGTTGCAAACCAATAAGCACCCTTGCATGCTTCTGAATCAATCAACTATGGGCCTTCCCACTAGGATTGGTAGTATTCTGGAATGCTTTTCTCAATACAAGATCACCCACTTGAAACCTCCTGATCCTTATATTTCTGGTGTATGACCTTGCTATCCTTTGCTGATAGGCTGTAATGCGAACCTTGGCAAGGTCTCTGAGCTCATAAATGGTGTCAAGATCATTTGCGAGAACTTCATCATTATTTTGTTGAGTCTGAAGATTGGTTCTGGCAGTAGGGATAACCATCTCTGTGGGGATCATGGCTTCAGCGCCAAACACCAAAGAGAATGGGGTTTGACCTGTTGCGTTTTTTGAGGTTGTTATGTCTGCCCAAAGTGCGAATGCTAGCTCTTCAGCCCATTTTCCTTTCTTTTCTCCCAATATTTTCTTGAGATTGTTTATGATGATCTTGTTGCTGGATTCTGCTTATTCATTGGCTTGAGGGTGAATAGGAGTGGAAGTTATCATCTTGATTCCCCAACTGGCACAGAAGTTGGTTATTCTTTTGCCGATGAATTGAGATCCGTTATCACGTATAATTTCTGTCGTGATCCTGAATCTCGTCAGTATATTGCGCTTAATGAAGGATATAACTTCCTTTTCTCTGACTTGAACAAATGCTTCAGCTTCGATCCATTTGGAGAAGTAGTCTATCATTGCTAACATAAATACTTTTCCTCCTGGTGCCTTTGGGAGCTTGCCAACTATATCCATTCCCCCACTTCATAAATGGCCAAGAAGAAATAATTGGGTATAAGGGTTCTGCTGGCTGGCGAAGGATGTTGCTATGTCTCTGGCATGCATCACACTTTTGGGAATAGTCCATGGAATCTTTCCTCATGGTTGGCCAATAGTATCCCATCCTCAGGATTTTTGAGAAAAGTGCTCTCCCCCAGGGTGATTTCCACAATCACCTTCGTGTATATCTTTGAGGACTTCAAGCACTTTAGGATCTTCTAAACATTTCAAATAAGGACCTGCAATATATTTTCTGTACAAAACACCATGTAATATTATAAAATGAGATATTCTCATGCGAAAAGTGTCACACCCCAACCGACGGCGGAATCATCGGGACAGGACATGTAGACTATTCATGAGCTCAAGGTTGACTAAATTGTAATATGTTAAATCCATTTTCATTCAAACAAACATGAATCAAGATCCAAGTACATAATGAAATACAATTTGTTTTTGAATTAAGATTAACTAGGTCCAAAGCCTATGTGTAGCATGTCTTGATCAAACTCATATGAAAGCACCTGAAACATGAATAAAATAAGGTCAACTAAAAAGTTGGTGAGTATAACACAGGTTTGTATATAGATAGCATATAGTTTGTAAAACAAATCCTTACATAACATGATAAATAAGGCATTTATGGGGAGTAGCTATTGTGTAACCAAGTACAATCAAACCTTTGTAACTAGCATGCAAAATTGTGTTGTCGGTATCAATCACCCCAATCTGGGTGGGTTTGTCAGACTCAATAGATCTATCATTGAAAATCGTCGGCTTGAATAGTTAATCATTGCACATAATCGCATAAAAAAGTTGGCACACATAGCACTCGGGCATAAAGCTCAAATTTGTACACATGAATGTAAATAGGATTTGTACTTGTGTTGTTTGTGTAAATGTAAACATGTAATTTGAATAGTGTTCATGTTTCACCCCAAAAATGTAAAAGAGAAAAAGGGGCTATGAAATACTCACTCGATTCGAAGGTGTAGCTAACACGAGATACTAGATAGTAATGTGATCCTTGTATTGCACAATGTTAACCTAGAGTGTAATGTATATTGCATTAATAATGTACAATAGTCTAAGTCTATATCTGAAATTAAATTGGATAAAGTTAGTGATTGGTACTTGAAAGTATTGTATAAAATGGAAGATTTGAAATGAATATTTTTAGAACATTTTTTAATAAGGTTTGAGTTCGAAATAATTAAATATGTAAATTAAATAATTACTGTTTATGAAAATAATATAAGTGTTAGATGTAATTAAGTATAACTAAATAAATATTTTTATTTAATTATAAATCAAATAAATAATTATTACCTTATTCATTTATTTATATAATGTAATTTAGACATTAAAATATTATTTAGGTGTAGGGTTTATAAATTAAATGTTTAACTTTAAATAATTTTTATTTATTTTAAGATTAAATAATTGATCTTTTCTAAATAAAAATAATATAGATTTTTATAAATTCAATTATTTTTATTTTAGAAATTAATCTGAAATACTAATTGTTTAGAAATATAAAAGATTATAAACATTCTGCCAACACACACGACCGTGCCTTGGGTAGGGCACGATCGTGCTAGGGCAGGCGTGACCGTTCTAGACAGGGCGCGACCGTGTTGGTCAAACAGAGGTCAACTAGCCAATCCACTAGGCACGACCGTGCCTTCGATAGGCACGACCGTGTCTATGCTTCTGGGGTACGATCAAGTCTAGCCAACGAGCATAACTGGGTCTGAGCAGGAGGCACGACCGCGCTGAAAGTCGACACGACCGCGTCTCCCGAGGCACGATCGCGCTAGATGATTAGCGCGACCGTGTCTCTTTCAAAACAGGAAGGAATTGATTGATTCTTATATTGATAGTGTTGGAATGTATAGGGCTTTCATTCACAAGGTTAGTACGAGTCTGTTGGTGTAGTTTAATTGTGTTTAAAACACGTTTAAAGTTGAATTCGATTAAACCATTTTTAAATGAAACTTAGGATCGGGTTCGAGTAAATTTCGATATTGAGAGTCTAAATTGGATTAGGGATTTTGATCTATAGAATAAATAGATAGTTTTGAAAGTTTCAATTACCCTGTGAGACGATGAATTGATGGCCTACGGTGGGGACGAGTTCCGGCTATGACGGGTGTGGTCTCCGGTGCTTTCTGCTGCAACTCCGGCTAACTCGATGTGTTCTGAAGCTTTAGGGAGGATCGTATATCGTGAATCTTCTGTTTGGTTGAGAGAATTCGGATCGAAGGAAGGGTTTATGTTTTCTTTGAAATGTTTGAACGATTTTTCGAGTCCGAAGGAATTAAACTGGGACGTTCGTGTAATTGAAAATGTTATTACTCTCATAAATGGAAATGAAGTGAGGAACGGTTACGGAACTCAACGATCGAGCGATTAAAACTGCACTTACGTTTCAACTGATGTGAGGCGCGACCGTGCCTATTAGAGGCGCGACCGTGCCAGACGAGGCGCGACCGTGCCAAAACGTGGCGCGACCGTGCCTACTAGGGTTTCTGGTTATTTACAAAATCAGCCCTTGTAACTTCAGCTTTGACAGAATTAGCTTGGTTAGGATTTAACAGAACACCTAACGGGATTACTAACTGGATTAACTCTAAGAGGTGTTACCACTTGATTATGAGTTCTAAATCCTTGAATTGAATACGATCGGCTAACGATTAATGAGGTGTAGGTTTGAACAAGTATATGATTCAATGTCGTGTTGTTATTTCATTAGTTAAAATAAGTTAAAATAGGGTCGGAAAATCAGGGATGTTACAGTCTCCCCATGTTAAGGGAATTTCGTCCCGAAATTTAACTAATGGAGACCATTAAAAATCAAGAAACAGGTGGGAGTTTTGGGTTCTCGGTGAGTTTTGATTGTTGTATTCTGGGAAGTGTAACCCTTGACATGGCTTAGGCCTGATTCTTAAAGTTGAATATGAAGGGTGGTAATGAATTTTGTTTTGGAATGAATTTAAGGAGGAGATTGTCGAATAAAAATTCTGAATTCTAAATGTGAGATGTATTATTTGGAATGAATTTGATGGGACCTTGATCGTTAGGTTTTGTGCATGATGTAGTCTAATATGTTTAAATAAGTCAGTGGTAAAAGATTTCATAAACATTGGTCTAGGTCAAAACTTCACGTGGCACGAACAACGCTACTTCTGATAACATGATAGAACACTTATATATAGGAAGTACCATCGGCGTATCCACCATGTCCTTGTCATATCACATCAGTTTTGTTGTTACATATCATGATAAGTTTTAGGTCACAACACACGACAAAATTTCACTGTGTTTTCCATGCGCTGATTTTTTATAATTCCGTGTGCACCCGTAATTACTCAAATCATCGCATGGTACGTATAGATCATCTCGTTGTGTGCGGGTCAAGAGGGGCAAAATTTCACTCCGTCCATGTCCATTGTTTTCACATAAAAGTCGCTAACAAATAACTATGTCTTTAAGCAGGTAAGTTCACAACTAAAGAGTAGTATAACCTAAAGTTTCTTAGTTTGCTCGTGTTTGAACAAGAATACGTCAAATCCTGAGTCGTTTCCTTGTATTATGGTCTTCAACTTTGGTGAACAAAGTGCATGACCATGTCTTGTGTATAATGTAATCAACCAATTGTAATAACTGTAAGCAATTTCGTTTCATGTATAAAGTAAACACACAAGTCTCTTGTGTAGCATGAACAGTTAGCATTATGTATTTTGTAAATCAATGAGCCTCGCGTGTAATGTAAACAACATAGTATCACATGTATTATAGGAAATGAATTTCATGTATGGCGTTGACGACTTAACATCATGTATTTTGTAAATCAATATGCTCTCACGTGTAATGTAAACAACATAGCATCATGTGTATTGCATAATGTGTACAGTTTAGTATGATGTACTTTGTAACTAAATGAGTTTCATGTTTAATGTGATCAATCTAGAATTATGTATCAATCAAACAATTGTTATGTATCACGTATATCGCAAACAACTAAGTTTCGTGTATTATGTGCTCAATCCGGTAGCATGTGTATTGTAAATGAACATGTTTCGTGTGTTATGTGATCAATCCAGTAAATTGTGATTTGTAGGAAAGCTAGTTTCTTGTACTATGTAATTTGTGTAGCATTGGGTATATTGAGAATAATTGAGTTTCATGTATCATGTGGTTGCGTTGGGTATATTGTGAACGTGTATGCGTAAGTTGTTGAACTTCGTGTGTGACGTATACTAACGGGTTTTGCATGTGATCGAGTGTTGCGGACAAACGTGTTGTTTGGCGTTCCTGTATAATGTGGTAGTTAGGTTGTAGTTCTTAAATCTCATTGAGGTTGATGGGGAGGGTTAAAGTCTACGCGATATGGATCGTCTCTTGAAGCAACAAACGAAAGGTAGCGAGGAGGTTTTGGAAACGTTCGGGGAAATGTGTTTACAAATACTGATCTTTGCTTGAAAATAGAAAGTGGTAAATTGTTCCTTGTTGTAGATATATAAAGTAGTGAATCCATTGATTAACATAATTTAAATAAATAGACAATTTATGGAAAAAATCTTTTAATTTAAATTTTTAGCTAATATTAAAAGAATATTTCTAAGCGGAATTATTGGCTAAACAAGTAATCGTATACTAATTTAGCCAGGGTTTAGGAATATTTTTCTTTAATGAGGAAAATCATAATTATTTATCAATTCGGAATAATATTTTTATAAAATAGATTGTGTTAAGTTTCTCTATCAGGAGAGAAGTTTTATGGAAAATTTATGTTTTTTTTTATACTATCTAAAAGTTTGATAAACATTTTGTTTGAACAAAATAACGAGGTTTGTTTAAATCAAATAATTAGATGATTTGTTTACGAAGGAGATTGCTGGTAGTGTACTAAATTGTGGTGAATGGGAAAGATAATACTTGGAGAATTTTGATGAAAATATGATGGGTGTAATTCACACTCAACGTATTGAATTTATGAATAATAACTTTGGAAAATATAAAATTTAGTAATGCTGAAATGTATTCAAAACACATGGAAATGGTTCTCAAACTGAAATAAATAACAAAAATAATCCTGTTAACGCCTCCTGTGGCTTTCCACTAGAAGGAGAATAATTCCCAAGGCGAGCACCGCTTCGAGGATGGAGATTAATTCCTTTTGGTACCCTAATTAGTTTGCTAGGCTATTCATTCCTTGTCCTTGCAAGTCGTGCATTAACCCTTGCTCCATTCTTTGCCTCTCAAATTATGAGGTCCTTACATATTGGTGCGTGTCATTGATTGGAAATTCGATAGTACTAGTGAGTGCCATGATATGCCCTACTCAAGGATTAGAGTAATACGGGTCGGGCATTAGATATGGGTCTCTTAGTGGGAGTGGTAGTTGATTGTGGGGATGGGGTGTCTGATACGGGTTTCTGGGCACGGCTGATCAAGGTGTTTGAAGTCTTGGGCCAGTGTTCCTAATCCAATCTACCCTTACATCAAACCTTGGTCTAGCAGCTGCGGGTGTTGGTGATCGATGTACGGGTGATCCAGTGTCTTCTTCCCAATCAGACTCTTCTTCGGGACGGCATACCGGGGAGGTAGGAAGGTAGGAGTCCATGCTTAGCAGGAAAACAATGGAAAGGTTGTAAGCGATAAATAAATACTGAGTGTCAAACATAGGAGTTCCATAGGCTTAGAGTTTGACTAGTCATAACGCCGAGTCTTCACAATAGTATTTTAGGAGTACACTTGACCTATAAGTAGTGTATCCCTGAGGAGAATTCCCAGGAAAGAGGGGTGGGTCACTAGGACACACTTAAGTACCCTATATTTCCTTAGCCAGAATTCCTCATGGGCCTACACACTCTTCCAGCCATTATGTATTAATAATACTATTGTTGGGCTCATTGTCATGATGAGAATTGTTGTGAACTGGGCCTTATGGCCCGAAAGTAAGGTTCATGCATTTCAGTGGGCTTTTGCTTCTTGAAGGATATATGGGCTTCTTAGTTTATTATTGATGGACATTAGGCCCAATAGTTTAAAAATTTGTTGTTCACAAGAGGTGTGGTATTATGTATGTGAGTTTAGGGGTGCATGAATAACTAAGTGTGTATGAGTGTGTGTGGAAACTTAGGATAACACTTTTAAATAAATTAAATAGGTAGCAATGAATAGGGGAGAAAGTTGGCAGGTAATGTGACACATAGATTATTAAGTATTGTATCATATGATGTAGTTATATAGTATAACATGTAAGAATATTCACAAAAAAATAATCATATAGCATGTAGATAGTAATGAGTGTAAGCACAAAAGTTATCAAGTAGTGTGACACATAAATCATTATGTATTGTATCACGTAGTGTAAATACTTATGATAGCATGTAAAAATATTTACACAAGAACTAATAATGTAACATGTAGTAGCATGGCATTGTATGGGTGTCCTAAAGTTATAGTCTAGGTCAAGGGTGTCTAATAACCTAGTTCCCTATAACCAAGGCTCTGATACCAATCTGTCACACCCCAACCGACGGCGGAATCATCGGGGCGGGACATGTAGACTATTCATGAGCTCAAGGTTGACTAAATTGTAATATGTTAAATCCATTTCCATTCAAACAAACATGAATCAAGTTCCAAGTACATAATGAAATACAATTTGTTTTTGAATTAAGATTAACTAGGTCCAAAGCCTATGTGTAGCATGTCTTGATCAAACTCATATGAAAGCACCTGAAACATGAATAAAATAAGGTCAACTAAAAAGTTGGTGAGTATAACACAGGTTTGTATATAGATAGCATATAGTTTGTAAAACAAATCCTTACATAACATGATAAATAAGGCATTTATGGGGAGTAGCTATTGTGTAAACCAAGTACAATCAAACCTTTGTAACTAGCATGCAAAATTGTGTTGTCGATATCAATCACCCCAATCTGGGTGGGTTTGTCAGACTCAATAGATCTATCATTGAAAACCGTCGGCTTGAATAGTTAATGATTGCACATAATCGCATACAAAAGTTACCACACATAGTACTCGGGCATAAAGCTCAAATTTGTACACATGAATGTAAATAGGATTTGTACTTGTGTTGTTTGTGTAAATGTAAACATGTAATTTGAATAGTGTTCATGTTTCACCCCAAAAATGTAAAAGAGAAAAAGGGGCTATGAAATACTCACTCGATTCGAAGGTGTAGCTAACACGAGATACTAGATAGTAATGTGATCCTTGTATTGCACAATGTTAACCTAGAGTGTAATGTATATTGCATTAATAATGTACAATAGTCTAAGTCTATATCTGAAATTAAATTGGATAAAGTTAGTGATTGGTACTTGAAAGTATTGTATAAAATGGAAGATTTGAAATGAATATTTTTAGAACATTTTTGAATAAGGTTTGAGTTCGGAATAATTAAACATGTAAATTAAATAATTACTGTTTATGAAAATAATGTAAGTGTTAGATGTAATTAAGTATAACTAAATAAATATTTTGTTTAATTATAAATCAAATAAATAATTATTATCTTATTCATTTATTTATATAATGTAATTTAGCCATTAAAATATTATTTAGGTGTAGGGTTTATAAATTAAATGTTGAACTTTAAATAATTTCTATTTATTTTAAGATTAAATATTTGATCTTTTCTAAATAAAAATAATACAGATTTTAATAAATTCAATTATTTATATTTTAGAAATTAATCTGAAATACTAATTGTTTAGAAATATAAAAGATTATAAACATTCTGCCAACACACACGACCGTGCCTGGGGTAGGGCACGATCGTGCTAGGGCAGGCGCGACCGTTCTAGACAGGGCGCGACCGTGTTGGTCAAACAGAGGTCAATTAGCCAATCCACTAGGCACGACCGTGCCTTCGATAGGCACGACCGTGTCTATGCTTCTGGGGTACGATCAAGTCTAGCCAACGAGCATAACTGGGTCTGAGCAGGAGGCACGACCGCGCTGGAAGTCGACACGACCGCGTCTCCCGAGGCACGACCACGCTAGATGATTAGCGCGACCGTGTCTCTTTCAAAACAGGAACGAATTGATTGATTCTTATATTGATAGTGCTGGAATGTATAGGGCTTTCATTAACAAGGTTAGTACGAGTCTGTTGGTGTAGATTAATTGTGTTTAAAACACGTTTAAAGTTGGATTCGATTAAACCATTTTTAAATGAAACTTAGGATCGGGTTCGAGTAAATTTCGATATTGAGAGTCTAAATTGGATTAGGGCTTTTGATCTATAGAATAAATAGATAGTTTTGAAAGTTTCAATTACCCTGTGAGACGATGAATTGATGGCCTACGGTGGGGACGAGTTCCGGCTATGACGGGTGTGGTCTCCGGTGCTTTCTGCTGCAACTCCAGCTAACTCGATGTGTTCTGAAGCTTTAGGGAGGATCGTATATCGTGAATCTTCTGTTTGGTTGAGAGAATTCGGATCGAAGGAAGGGTTTATGTTTTCTTTGAAATGTTTGAACGATTTTTCAAGTCCGAAGGAATTAAACTGGGACGTTCGTGTAATTGAAAATGTTATTACTCTCGTAAATGGAAATGAAGTGAGGAACGGTTACGGAACTCAACGATCGAGCGATTAAAACTGCACTTACGTTTCAACTGATGTGAGGCGCGACCGTGCCTATAAGAGGCGCGACCGTGCCAGACGAGGCGCGACCGTGCCAAAACGTTGCGCGACCGTGCCAAACGTGGCGCGACCGTGCCTACTAGGGTTTCTGGTTATTTACAAAATCAGCCCTTGTAACTTCAGCTTTGACAGAATTAGCTTGGTTAGGATTTAATAGAACACCTAACGGGATTACTAACTGGATTAACTCTAAGAGGTGTTACCACTTGATTATGAGTTCTAAATCCTTGAATTGAATACGATCGGCTAACGATTAATGAGGTGTAGGTTTGAACGAGTATATGATTCAATGTCGTGTTGTTATTTTATTAGTTAAAATAGGGTCAGAAAATCAGGGATGTTACAAAAAGCCCTGTGATTCTTTTCATCTTTTGGGAATTCACCATCCTATAAATATTTTATAATAGATGGGATCAAGGATCTTTGGCTTGGTTCGAGATCCCGAGTATCTGCTTCTTCAACTTTCGTATTGGATACTTCATTTTTCTTTTCAATTGCTAGACTTAGGATATGTATGATTGGTATCGTGGTTCCTTCCGGTATCTTGAGAGCCGAAGCGAGATTTGCTAAGGCATCAGCTTCAGCATTGTCTTCTCTTGGTACCTGTGTTATACTAAATAATTCGAACTTCACAGATAATTGTTTAACTATTTCGAGTTATTTGATTAGCCTTTCGCCCTTTGCTGCATACGAGCCATTAAAATGGTTAGTGATCAATAATGAATCCACATATACATGAAGATACTTGATCTTCATATCGTAAGCAAGTTGTAATCCTACTATCAGCGCCTCGTACTCTGGCTCGTTGTTAGTTGCCTAGAATTCACAACTTATTGACTGAGGTAGTATGTCCCCTTGTGGCGAGTTTAGTGTGATTCCTAGACCTGTTCCTCTTATATTAGATGCACCATCCATGAATAAAATCCATGTATCCTTAGATTCCTCTAGTTGTTGAACTTCAAGATCTGCTTCTTGCTGGATATCACTACTAAAATAAGCTACAATGTTTGCTAGTGCTTAAGACTTTATTGCTGTTCTGGGCTCATATATGAGGTCGTATGCGCTGAGTTTGACTGAACACTTAGCCATTCTTCCAGAAATTTATGTCTTTCTTAAAACACACTTGATTGGATTAGTCTTAACATGTATAGCATGAGTTTCAAAATAATGTCTAAGTTTAGTAGATGCCATTATTAAAGCTAATATCAATTTTTCTAAATGAGAATACATGGTTTCTGTCGGAAGTAGACTTTTACTTACATAGTATACTGGATGTTGTTGACCTTCATGATCCTTAACTAGGACAACACTTACAGAGTGTCCAGATACTGCTAAGTATAAGGATAATGGCTCGCCGTCTTCAAGCTTTATTAATAGAGGAGCTGTGGACAAATACTCCTTTAATGATTGGAGTGCTTGTTCATGCTTATATTCCCATTCGAATCATTTATTTTTCTTTAGGATATCGTAAAATTCTTTACATCTCTCGGAGGATCTTGAGATGAATCTGTTGAGTGATGCTACTCTACCAGTTAGCCTTTGGACATCCTTGGTATTGGCTGGGGATTTCAGGTTTATTATTGCCTTGATTTGTTCAGGGCTGGCCTATATCCCTCTCTTAGTCACCATATATCCTAAAACATTTCCTGCCCCCACTCCAAAGTCGCATTTGGAAGGGTTAAGCTTCATGGTATAGTGATCCAGGATATCTAATGCCTCTTTGTGATCTCTGGGATGATCTTCAACTTTTGTTAATTTCACCACCATGTCATCAATATAGACTTTTGTCACACCCCCAATTTCAACTAACGGAGTTTTACCGTTTGGGAAGTGACAAACCAGGATCTCAGTCATTAGTTACATTGAACGACACTATATGGGACTAAAATGAAAAAATATCATAAATGATCAAAGTAAGTGCGGAAACGTAAAACAAAAGTAAATGCGCAAAACAAACGCGCCAAAGAAAAGTCCCAAAGTGTTCAGTCCAAAACAAAGTACAAAGCAAATCAACAATAATAATTTATAATTTAATCATAAGACTCCATGCATGCCCTGTACGTGCACCTGTGCCTTATCTTAAGCGACCTGAGAAAACAAGTAAGAAAATGTCAACACGAGGTTGGTGAGTTCACAGGTTTCAGTTTGCAACAAAGTTCAATAGGTTAATGTACATTCAATAGATAAATCAATAGGTAGCTAACCCATAAGCTTGTTAACTAATGCGCTCGCAACCGACAGCTGATTGTTTATGTTTTTGCCTCCCACCAGGCCTATCAACCATGGTGCATGTTTAGGTCAAGAATGCACCTGTTCAACATCCAGTCGGGTTAGCGCGACTAACACGGGTGGGGTTTGTCAAACCCAGTATTACAACTCAATTCACCTCGCTATGTTCATATTAACGGTCCGATGTGAGGACGTAGTGAGAGATGTGTACGCATAGTTAAACAAGTGATAACATATATGAATTACATAACCAAAAATGTTTACGTCATGTTTTCTCCCCCAGTTGTAAAACAGTAAAAAGGGGCCGTGAAAACTCACCTGAACGGCGTAGGTAGGTTCACACTAGAATAAGATTGGAACCAAGAGTGTTATCCTGCAACGGCTTACGTATGCCTTAGAATTATACACATAACAATTAGGGATACAATGGAATATGTGACGACAATACGGAAGGTTGAACGTCCTAAAGAAACGCTCTAATGATTAAGAGTGGAAGAACATGTCCACGGGAATGAGAATTCCTAATTAGGATAAATACGTTTCACGATGAATGACAAATAATATATAATAAATACATTCGAGCGTTTTGTCATTAACTAGAAGTCTAGGAAAATAATATAATTTATTTATATTATTTTTAAGTTTAGCGAAGTAACATAACTAATTAAATTACGTGACAAAAATAATAAATTTATTATTTTTATTCGAGAATATAAAAGTAAGTAATTAACATAAATAATTATGTTATTTATTAGCTTTGAAACGTTTCACAAAATTTAGAAACGTGACGAAAAATAATATATCTAAATATATTATTTTAACAAAAGTCACGGTTTTAAAATAATATAATGTATATATTATTTTATTCAAAATTGAAAGTTAAATATATTAATATAAGAGTAAGAATATTAAAAAAAATGGTTTATAAAAACAATCCCGAGTCCACGGGTGGTTTTTCCGGTTTAAACATTTTAATATAATATTATAATAATAGTGGAATTTGTTTTTAAATCTAAAATATTAATAACAATAGTAGTTTAAACATGTTAGGTTAGGGTTCAATCAAAACGTGAATGTATGAACCCTAGATTCAGGTTCATACTAAATTTGATGTTGTAAGTCCTATACATGATAGGGCTTTTGATCTAGATGAAGAAACGAAGCTACATGTATAAGAGATTACCAGATTGGATGTCGGATTGATGGGATTCGACTAAAACAAGTGTCGACGGCGACGACTTCGATTCCCGGCGACCACTGTAGTGATTCCGGCCAAATTCGAGTGTGCAACAAGTTCTAACAGGTGCGATTTAGGTTTGAGAGTGTTCAATTTCAGCATATACGATCGAATGATTGTGAATTGGTGAATAATAGGAGTAAAGTCGGCGGTTACGAGTTTGATACTAATAATTGGAATTAATTCGCATGTAATGTCGATGATTAAGGACTTGATGATGTCGAAACTGATTATAATGATGTGATCCGTTACAGAATCGGGCAAATTTCAGTTGTGGAATTCAAATTTGATCTCAAGCTTGCGAGATTGACTTTCTGAAGTCAACAGGAACCAAGTTCAATCAATTTTGACTTTGACAAGTCAATAGAACAGATTTGAGGTATTTACATAACTAGTCCTTGTGGTTTTAATTCGATTATTGACAAAATTAGTCCCTGGGGTTAGAGATTTGAGTTAACGGGGTTAGGTTTTAACAGAAAATTTAACGGGAATTCTAACCGAGTTAGCTGAAAATTCGGATTGTCACATCATCCCCTCTTTGAAAGAATTTTCGTCCCGAAAATTAAAATAAAAAAAAATTCTAGGGTGTCACATCATCCCCTAGTTGAAAGAATTTTCGTCCCGAAAATTTAAAATAGTACCTTAAGAGTTTGACGTGGAGTGCTTGATTAGATGAGGATACTTGTGTATCATCTGATCCTCACGCTCCCTCGTGAATTCCAGTCCGCGTTTCGAGTTCCAACGAACTCTGACAATAGGGATTTTACTACGCTTAAGCGTTTTGACTTCCCTATCCAAGATTTCCACGGGTTCTTCGATGAAACGCAACTGTTCATCGATGTGTAGTTCCTCTAGAGGAACCGCAAGTGACTCGTCTGCTAGACATATCTTTAAGTTTGAGATGTGAAAGACGTTGTGTACACCACTAAGTCTTTCAGGTAGGTCCAGTTGATATTCTACTAGGCCAATTCTCTTCACTATCTTGAACGGTCCAACATAACGAGGATTTAATTTGCCTCGTTTCCCAAAACGAATGACACCCTTCCAAGGTGAGACTTTTAACAAAACCATATCCCCTACTTGAAATTCTAATGGTTTACGACGCTTATCGGCATAGCTCTTTTGACGATCACGAGCTGCTGCCATACGATTTCTAATTTGAACGATTTTCTCAGAAGTTTCAAGTACAAGTTCAGGACCTGTAAGTTGACTATCCCTAACCTCGGCCCAACAAATAGGAGAACGGCATTTCTGTCCATATAGTTCTTCAAATGGAGCTGCCTTTATGCTAGTGTGATAACTGTTGTTGTAGGAGAACTCCACCAACGGTAGGTAAGACTCCCAAGTATTGCCGAAATCAATCACACAAGATCGTAGCATGTCCTCCAGAGTTTGAATAGTACGTCCTGTCTGGCCATTAGTTTGAGGATGGTATGTTGTGCTCATATCTAGACGCGTGCCCAAAAAGCTTTATGTAACGATTGCTAGAAATGAGAAGTGAATCATGCATCACGATCCGAAATGATAGAGATTGGCACCCTGTTCCGAGATACTACTTCTTTCATGTAAATACAAGTGAGTTTTTCCATCTTGTCTGTTTCCTTGATTGCTAAGAAGTGAGCGGACTTTGTTAAACGATCAACGATTACCCAAATAGTATCACATCCGGTAGGAGTTCGTGACAATTTTGTGATAAAGTATGTCACACCCCCAATTTCAACTAACAGAGTTTTACAGTTTGGAAGGTGACACACCAGGATCTCAGTCATTAGTTACATCAAAAGACACTATATGGGACTTGAAATGTCATCACATAAAAGTTCAGAGTTAATGCGGAAGCGTAAACGTTAATATGAAATCAAAAGTAATTACACGCAACAAGCGTCAATCAATATAATTAAGTAAACTGTTTAAAATGTTTGAAATGAACGATGTGACAGTAGCACTCCATGCATGTCCTAATTGTGCAACCTGTGCCAAAGCGACCTGAGAAACATGTAAGAAAAAGTGTCAACACGATGTTGGTGAGTTCACAGGTTTCAAGTTTGTAATAAGAGAGTGTTTGTCAGATTATGTACATTCAATATGTATATCTATAGGTAGCTAGCCTATGTTCATGTCTTACTAAGCGCTCGCAACCGAAGCTGACTGTTTGTTTATTTGCCCCCTGCCAAGTCTATCAACACTGGCGGTGTGAGTAGGCTAACATTTCACCCGTTCGATCTCCAATCGAGTTAGTGCGACTAACGCGGGTGGGATTTGTCAAACCCAGTAGTACTACTAAACATTACCTCGCTAAGATCCATATTAACGGTTCGATATATGATGAGGACTTTCTGTGATAGTGTGTCACGCTTAGCCTCAACAGTAATAACATATGAATTACAATAATCTAAAATAGTTGTGTCATGTTTTCTCCCCCAACGGGAAAAACATGTAACATAATGTTTGTCTGTGTACCTTTTTCTCCCCCACGGGGAAAACAAGTAAAAGTATGATAGTTGGTGTTCATGCTTGTTTCTCCTCAACAGGAAAACAAGTTAAATATGTCTGTGTTTAAGCATGTTTCTCCCCCATAAGTAAAACAAGTAAAAAGGGGCCGTGAAACTCACCTGCGTTGCGTTGTAGGCAGTATCACACAAGTATGAGATTTAGAACCTCAAGTGTTAGCCTGCACGGCTTACGCATGCCCTAGAATTATAAACACATAAGTTAGGGACATATGGGAATTTGTGACGACGACACGGAAGATTTGAATGCCCTAAAGTATACGTGGGACCAACGAGTAGACGGTCGTTTCCACGGGAATGAGGGTTTCTTATTAAAATAATTATTAAGGTAAATACGTTTCGTGTCAAGCATTTCTGATTGCGAATAAATATTCAGGCGGTTGTACCATTTAAAATGGTTTAGGAAAATAATATAACTAAATATATTATTTTTAAGTTTGTAAGATTAAAATAATCATTTGTGTGGCAAACTATATTATTTTTATTCGAGCATAAAACCGAGGGTAAATAATATAAATAATTATATTATTTAATAGTTTAGAACGTTTGGTAAAGTTTATAAACGTGGTAAAAATAAAATTGGATATTATAAATCAATGAAATCGTGGGGCTTTTACTCAACTGATCATTGCGAATCTGAGGATGTAACTTAATTTGATTGATGTTGAGTTTAAGGTCGAAATCCCCAAATCGTTTTATGAAGAACCCTAGATTCCAGATCTTGAAAAATTGGATGTTGTTTGATTCAAGTAACATAGGGCTTTTAATGGTTGGATGCTTGCGAAACTAACTAAGTTATTTAATTGAATTTTAATCGAGTCTAGAATCAAAAGCCCCAAATTGGGTTTCGTTTGAACCCTAGAATCTGGATCATGACAGATTCAATGTTCTATGATCAAATTAGCCTAGGGCTTTTGCTGTAGACACTTAAACGAAACTACATATGTAAAGAATTACCAAAATGGTGCTCGAATTGGTTGAGTTCGACTAGAACTTAGTTCGACTAGAACTTGCTCCAACTCTGACGGGCTCAGCCTCCGGCGACTCCGGCCTCGACTTCGACCGAATTAGTGAGTGCAGAACGTTTAGATTGATTCGCCTTAGGTGCGCAAATGTTTGATTACGAGGATGATAACTGAATTGATGCGAATTTGGTGGTATTCGACTTGAGTTCGACGGTTACGGCTTGGGTATTCAATAATGGGATTAAATTCGTACCAATGACATTATTAAATGCCTCAATGTGATCGATATTGCCATTATCATGCTTGATAGTTACGAATTTGGACAACCGTGGAGGTTACGGTTTGAATTGGATCAAAATCACTCTGGTTTGACTTTTCAAAAGTCAACAGAACACACATATATTTGATTTTGACTTTACAAAGTCAATAGATTGAGTTTTGACTAAGTACACAACTAGTCCCTATAGTGTATTTGCATATAAGTTTGAAATATGACAAGTTTAGTCCTTGAGGTTTGTAATAAAGTTAACGGGGTTAACCGAGATTTGTCGGGTGTCACATCATCCCCTAGTTGAAAGAATTTTCGTCCCGAAAATTAAAATAAAAAAAATTTTCTGATGTCACATCATCCCCTAGTTGAAAGAATTTTCGTCCCGAAAATTAAATAGTACCTTAAGAAATTTGACACGGAGTGCTTGAACAGATTAGGATATTTGCGCATCATCTGATCCTCGCGCTCCCACGTGAATTCCGGTCCGCGCTTCGAGTTCCAACGAACTCTGACAATAGGGATTTTACTATGCTTTAATGTTTTGACTTCCCTATCCATAATTTCCTCATGTTCTTCGATGAAACGTAACTGTTCATCAATGTGTAGTTCCTCCAGAGTAACTGCGAGTGATTCGTCTGCTAGGCATTTCTTTAAATTTGAGACGTGAAAGATGTTGTGTACGCCATTAAGTCTATCAGGTAGGTCCAGTTGATACGCTACTGGTCCGATTCTCTTCATTATCTTGAATTGTCCAACATAACGAGGATTCAGTTTGCCTCGTTTCCCGAAATGAATGACACCTTTCCAAGGTGAGACTCTGAGTAAGACCATGTCACCTATTTGAAACTCCAAAGGTTTACGACGCTTGTCGGCATAGCTCTTTTGACGATCACGAGCTGCCGCCATACGGTTTCTAATTTGAACGATCTTTTTGGAAGTTTCAAATACGAGTTCAGGACCTGTGAGTTGGCTATCCCCAACCTCGATCCAACAAATAGGAGAATGGCATTTTCGTCCATAAAGTGCTTCAAATGGAGCTACCTTGATGCTAGTGTGATAACTGTTGTTGTAGGAGAACTCCACCAACGGTAGGTGAGACTCCCAAGTGTTACCGAAGTCGATCACACAAGCTCGTACCATGTCTTCCAGAGTTTGAATAGTATGTTCTGTTTGGCCATCAGTTTGAGGATGGTATGCTGTGCTCATATCTAGACGCGTGCCTAAGGCTTTATGTAACGACTTCCAGAAACGAGAAGTGAATCATGCATCACGATCCGAAATGATAGAGATTGGCACTCCGTGCCGAGAGACTATTTCCTTCAAGTAAGTACGAGTAAGCTTATCCATTTTGTCGGTCTCTTTGATCGCTAAGAAGTGAGCGGACTTTGTTAATCGATAAACGATAACCCATATGGTATCACATCCGATAGGGGTTCGTGGTAATTTGGTTACGAAGTCCATGGATATTTGTTCCCATTTCCACATGGGAATTTCTAGTTGTTGCAGAAGACCGGATGGTTTTTAATATTCAACTTTGACCTTCGCGCAAGTCAGACACTTACTAACATAGGTGGCTATATCGGCCTTCAGCTTCGGCCACCAATATAACACCTTTAGGTCATGGTACATTTTGTCAGAACCTGGATGTATCGAGTAACGAGATTTATGAGACTCATCCATAACTAGTTCTCTTAGGTTTCTGAATACTGGACCCATATTCGCTCGGAAAAGTAGCGAATACCGTCAGATTTGACTTCAAGTTGTGCTTCCAGACCGCGTGTACTTTCCAGTGGTAGATTTTCTTCTTTTAGGGCTTCGAGTTGAGCACTACGGATTTTGTCAGGTAATCCGGGGTGAATAGTAAGCTGTAATGCTCGGACTCGTTTGGGTTTCGTTTCCTTTCGACTTAGGGCATCAGCTACAACGTTAGCTTTACCTGGGTGGTATCGGATCGCACAGTCATAATCGTTTAAGAGTTCGACCCAACGACGTTGTCGCATGTTCAACTCTTTCTGTTCGAAGATATGCTGAAGACTCTTATGATCGGTATAGATGGTTCATTTGGTACCGTACAAGTAATGTCTCCATATCTTAAGTGCGAAGACTAAAGCTCCCAACTCTAAGTCATGAGTGGTGTAGTTTTTCTCATGAACCTTTAGTTGACGTGAAACATATGCGATCACCTTTTCGCGTTGCATTAAGACACAACCCAAACCCTGAATAGATGCATCACAATACACTACAAAATCATTGGTTCCTTCCGGAAGAGCTAGAATAGGTGCACTGCAGAGTTTTTTTATTTAAGATGTTGGAATGCTGACTCTTGGTTATCGCCCCAGTTATAGGCTTTACCCTTTTGGGTTAAGGCAGTGAGAGGTTGAGCAATTTTTGAAAATCCTTCGATAAATCGATGGTAATATCCAGCCAATCCCAGAAATTGTCGCACCTCAGTCGGAGTTGTCGGTGCTGCCCAATTCTTGATGGCTTCTATCTTTGATGGGTCGACATGTATTCCTTTCTTGTTAACCACGTGTCCTAGAAACTGAACTTCCTGAATCCAGAACTCCCACTTGGAAAACTTAGCATACAGTTGCTCTCACTTAAGTAATTCCAAAATTAGACGTAGATGTTCCTCATGTTCTTCCTTGTTCTTGGAATAAATGAGAATGTCATCGATGAAAACGATGACAAACTGATCATGGTATGGCTTACACACACGGTTCATGAGGTTCGTGAATACCGCAGGTGCGTTGGTTAATCTGAAAGGCATGACCATAAGTTCATAGTGGTCGTACCTTGTCATGAAAGCAGTCTTGGAGATATCTTCATCTCGAACTCTCAATTGATGGTAACTGGACCTAAGATCTATCTTGGAATAGAAACTTGATCCTTGGAGTTGATCGAAGAGATCATCTATACGAGGTAATAGATAACGGTTCTTGATCGTCACTTTGTTTAGCTCACGGTAGTCGATGCACATAAGGAAAGTCATGTCTTTCTTCTTGACGAATGGGACTAGAGCTCCACATGGCGATGAGCTAGGTCGAATGAAACCTTTATCCAACAACTCTGGCAGTCGTGTGGATGTTTCTGGTAGCTCACTGGGTGCAAGTATATACGGTGCCCGAGCAAGAAGCGCTGCTCCGGGTGTTAGATTGATCTGTAATTTAACTTGACGGTGAAGCTGAAGACCAGGAAAGTCTTCGGGAAATACTTCCGGATAGTCACGTATGCTGGGAATATCTTCAATCTTCTTCTCCTCAGATAACTGCTCGGCGACGAGAGCCAGAATGTCAGTATGACCTTTAACTAGACATTTCTGCGCTTTCATGAAGGATATGATGCCTGTGACTGTACCACTCCTTTTTCCTTATACAAAAAGGGTTTCTCCACTAGGGAGAGGAAGGCGAACAATTTTCTCCCGCCAGAAAATTTTGGTTTGGTTCTTAGATAACCAATTCATTCCGACAATTACGTCGAAACTGCCAAGTGTGACTGGCATAAGGTCAGTGTCAAGTTCATGACCAGTCAATTCAAGTTTACAACCCTTAAGAATGTGGGTTGCTTCAATTATCTGTCCATCAGCTATTTTCATGGTATACATAGTTTCTAGTAGGGTTGGAGTACGACTTTACTAGCAGAACATTATGAGGTCACGATGTGACTTCTAGTGAGAACCGTGCTTATAAGGTAAGAGTCGGCCAATGCAAAGGAAAAGGGAAGAGGTTCGCATGTAGGGAAATAAATTTTATGAGACACAGATTCCAGTAATACAAGGGATAGGTTGTCTGTTTAAGTAGTCACGTTCAACCGGTGGTTGGTTGGATTAAATCCCCGTTTTCTAATGTCATCGGAACAACGGGATCATTTACGAAGAGAGAAGTCTGTTTACAGAGTTGTTTATCCTAGGGTATAAATCAAACTATACCAAGGATTAGTCACCTGGTAAGGTAATAGGGTCAAATGGGATATATTGTTGGAGTGTAAGGAATAACGTGTTAGCTTAGAAAGAATTCCACAATTTCCTGCTTACAAAGTTGGAGTCGGTGGTTTACCATGAGGTTTTACCAGAGTTTCAATCGAGTTGGTTTCATTGGTCAAGTTTGAATGAGAGTCTTACAGTCACTAAGACTATTACATGAGTGAGAATAACGTTGATGGTTTCCATTGATAATAGCTCAGTGTGTCTGTAAATATCTTCAACCTGATAGTCGCGTCTATCAATTGTTGAACAGGTTTAACGATACCAACTAGTCGTTGGGTGGGTTATGAGAGTCTCTACAGATAGTGGAAACCTAAGTCTGTAAATCACTGATTAGGACCATTCATCCACACACTAGGTTTCACCAGGACTTACATGCACCACAAATTATTATTACGTGTGCACCCGTAATGATAATTTGCTTTGCATGTTCACCCTAGTTTCTCCCCATCCTGTGCCATAATGTCCTTTAGTTTGTAATGCTGAGTACAGAGTGTTGTCAGATGTGATAAGTCATCGAAAAGCTTAGTCATCAACTATAAGTTGATTAACTAGAACTCATATCAGGATGTGTAATCAGGAATCGTTTGATCCGAGTATTCACTCGAGTTGAAACACAATACGAGAGTCCAATCTAGCGGATTGTAAATGAGAATATGTAACATACATGTACAGGAAATGTGACTTCGAGAAATGAAACTAATTCAGGAATGCAAGTTACAGGAAGAAGCAAGGTCGCCGTCCTTTCAACTTAGTCAAGATAGGGTTTGAGTATGCATTGAGCAATGCGTTCTCAGATTTGTGTTCGATCTATTCTCAACAGAATATCGACCAAAGACATGAGCCCATGGCTCGGTAAAGTAATGACATCTACGTGCCAATGGATTCTGAAGTAATGCGTGCAACGGTCTGCCTTCATTCGGCGTATTGTTGCTGGTGGTTACAGTAGGGACTCGCCTCCGACGATCCCAATTCCCAAATAGAAATGTGTTAGTGCTGAGTGTCGTCCATAACATGGACCTGAGAAAGCCCACCATACCCGACTGATGATGGTGGTGTGATAGACTCCTCCGAAGGCTTCGTCTCGCTGCCCATGGACGGGAGTGGATGATATTCTGGTGATTCCCTAAGTGTCGCCACTGGGAATGATGATGCAATGCAAATGTTGTGTCCCTCGCCAACTGAGGGTAATACGGATGGTGTTACATGCCTGCACTACAATGTATGTATAGGTGCTATAGGTATCAGGTATGAGTGTCTGTGCCGTGTATCTAATGCATGTGTGCGGTTATAGTCTAGTATGCAATCCTAGTTCTCTATAACCAATGGCTCTGATACCATTCTGTCACACCCCCAATTTCAACTAATGGAGTTTTACCATTTGGAAGGTGACACACCAGGATCTCAGTCATTAGTTACATCAAACGACACTATATGGGACTTGAAATGTCATCACATAAAAGTTTAGAGTTAATGCGGAAGCGTAAACGTTAATATGAAATCAAAAGTAATTACACGCAACAAGCGTCAATCAATATAATTAAGTAAACTGTTTAAAATGTTTGAAATGAATGATGTGACAGTTGGACTCCATGCATGTCCTAATTGTGCAACCTGTGCCAAAGCGACCTGAGAAACATGTAAGAAAAAGTGTCAACACGAGGTTGGTGAGTTCACAGGTTTCAAGTTTGTAATAAGAGAGTGTTTGCCAGATTATGTACATTCAATATGCATATCTATAGGTAGCTAGCCCATGTTCATGTCCTACTAAAGCGCTCGCAACCGAAGCTGACTGTTTGTTTATTTGCCTCCTGCCTGGTCTATCAACACTGGCGGTGTGAGTAGGCTAACATTTCACCCGTTCGATCTCCAATCGGGTTAGCGCGACTAACGCGGGTGGGATTTGTCAAACCCAGTAGTACTACTAAACATTATCTCGCTAAGATCCATATTAACGGTTCGATGTATGATGAGGACTTTCTGTGATAGTGTGTCACGCTTAGCCTCAACAGTAATAACATATGAATTACAAAAATCTAAAATAGTTGTGTCATGTTTTCTCCCCCAACGGGAAAAACATGTAACATAATGTTTGTCTGTGTACCTTTTTCTCCCCCACGGGGAAAACAAGTAAAAGTATGATAGTTGGTGTTCATGCTTGTTTCTCCTCAACAGGAAAACAAGTTAAATATGTTTGTGTTTAAGCATGTTTCTCCCCCAATAGTAAAACAAGTAAAAAGGAGCCGTGAAACTCACCTGCGTTGCGTTGTAGGCAGTATCACACAAGTATGAGATTTAGAACCTCAAGTGTTAGCCTGCACGACATACGCATGCCCTAGAATTATAAACACATAAGTTAGGGACATATGAGAATTTGTGACGACACGAAAGATTTGAATGCCCTAAAGTATACGTGGGACCAACGAGTAGACGATCGTTTCCACGGGAATGAGGTTTCTTATTAAAATAATTATTAAGGTAAATACGTTTCGTGTCAAGCATTTCTGATTGCGAATAAATATTCAGGCGGTTGTACCATTTAAAATGGTTTAGGAAAATAATATAACTAAATATATTATTTTTAAGTTTGTAAGATTAAAATAATCATTTGTGTGGCAACTATATTATTTTTATTCGAGCATAAAACCAAGGGTAAATAATATAAATAATTATATTATTTAATAGTTTAGAACGTTTCGTAAAGTTTATAAACGTGGTAAAAATAATATAAGAATATATATTATTTTTAGTTAGTGTCACGGGTTGAAAATAATATAAATATATTATTTTATTAGGAGTCATGGTTTGAGAATAATATTAACATATTATTTTTAAGAATGAGAAAATAATATTAAATAGGTTATGAAACCAAGCCCGAGCCTACGGGTTATTTTCCTGGCTAAAACACTTTAATATATAATATAATAATATAGGGTATAGTTTTTATAAAATGGAAAACATTGAAAAAGTCCCCAAAAATAATTGCAGGAGACCGGTTTTGAACCCGGATCTCGTGCGTGTGGGTACAAGGCTTCAACCAACTCAGCCAGCTAGGCCATCGCAACAATTTCGAATCCGATATATTTTTAATCAATCACAGCCCTGTGTCCTTCCCCCATTCGCGACCGATCCCAATCCAATCCCAAATCCATCAATCTCGACTATGATTTTCTACAAGAGTTCAGGGGTTTTGTTCATCAGGGTATGGCGAATCTGTGTACGAGTTCAATTGCAAAAACATCGTGGTTAGGATGGTTAATTCTTGATTCGAAAAAAAAACGAAACCCTAGCTTTGAATATGAAATCGATTTGATAAAATTAGATATTATAAATCAATGAAATCATGGGGCTTTTACTCAACTGATCATTGCGAATCTGAGGATGTAACTTAATTTGATTGATGTTGAGTTTAAGGTCGAAACCCCCAAATCGTTTTATGAAGAACCCTAGATTGCAGATCTTGAAAAATTGGAAGTTGTTTGATTCAAGTAACATAGGGCTTTTAATGGTTGGATGCTTGCGAAACTAACCAAGTTATGTAATTGAATTTTAATCGAGTCTAGAATCAAAAGCCCCAAATTAGGTTTCGTTTGAACCCTAGAATCTGGATCATGACCGATTCGATGTTCTTTGATCAAATTAGCCTAGGGATTTTGTTGTAGACACTTAAACGAAACTACAGATGTAAAGAATTACCAAAATGGTGCTCGAATTGGTTGAGTTTGACTAGAACTTGCTCCGACTCTGACGGGCTCAGCCTCCGGCGACTCCGGCCTCGGCTTCGACCGAATTAGTGTGTGCAGAACGTTTATAATGATTCGCCTTAGGTGCGCAAATGTTTGATTACGAGGATGATAACTGAATTGATGCGAATTTGGTGGTATTCAACTTGAGTTCAACGGTTACGGCTTGGGTATTCAATAATGGGATTAAATTCGTATCAATGACATTATTAAATGCCTCAATGTGATCGATATTGCCATTATCATGCTCGATAGTTACGAATTTGGACAACCGTGGAGGTTACGGTTTGAATTGGATCAAAATCACTCTGGTTTGACTTTTCAAAAGTCAACAGAACACACATATATTTGATTTTGACTTTACAAAGTTAATAGATTGAGTTTTGACTAATTACATAACTAGTCCCTATAGTTTATTTGCATATAAGTTTGAAATATGACAAGTTTAGTCCTTGAGGTTTGTAATAAAGTTAACGGGGTTAACCGAGATTTGTCGGATGTCACAAAGTACATGGATATCTGCTCTCATTTCCACATGGGAATCTCTGGTTGTTGGAGAAGACCAGAAGGCTTTTGATATTCAACTTTGACCTTCGCGCAATTTAGGCACTTGCTCACATAGGTGGCTATATCGGCCTTCATCTTTGGCCACCAATACAGCACCTTTAGGTCATGATACATCTTGTCGAAACCTGGATGAATAGAGTAATGAGATTTATGAGCTTAATCCATGACTAGTTCCCTTAAGTTTCCGAATACTGGAACCCATACTCTCCCGGCGAAGTAGCGAATGCCGTCAGATTTTACCTCGAGTGGTGCTTCCATACTGTGTGTACCTTCCAGCGGTAGGTTTTCCTCTTTCAGGGCTTCAAGTTAAGCACTTCAGATTTTGTCAGGTAATCCGGGGTGAATAGTATGCTGTAATGCTCGAACTCGCTTGGGCTTGGTTTCTTTTCGACTTAGGGCATCAACTACAATGTTAGCCTTACCCGGATGATACCGGATCGCACAATCATAAGCATTCAAGAGTTTAACCCAACGACGCTGTCGCATGTTCAACTCTTTCTGATTGAAGATATGCTGAAGACTCTTGTGATCGGTGTAGATGGTGCACTTGGTACCGTACAAATAGTGTCTCCATAGCTTAAGTGCAAAAACTACGGCTCCCAACTCTAGGTCATGAGTAGTGTAGTTTTTCTCATGAATCTTTAGTTGACGTGAAGCGTATGCGATCACCTATTCTCGTTGCGTTAATACATAGCCCAAACCCTGAATGGATGCATCACAATACACCACAAAATCATTTGTTCCCTCCGGAAGAGCTAGAATAGGTGCACTGCAAAGTTTCTGCTTAAGATGTTGGAATGCTGACTCTTGGTTATCGCCCCAGTTATAGGCTTTACCCTTCTGAGTTAAGGCAGTGAGAGGTTGTGCAATATTAGAAAATCCCTCAATGAATCGACGGTAATAACCAGCCAATCCCAGAAATTGTCGCACCTTAGTCGGAATCGTCCGTGCTGCCTAATTCTTGATGGCTTCAATCTTTGATGGATCGACATGTATTCCCTTCTCTTTAACCACATGTCCTAAGAATTGAACTTCCCGGATCCAGAATTCACACTTGGAAAACTTAGCATACAGCTGCTCCTGTTTAAGTAATTCCAGGATTAAACGTAGATGTTCCTCATGTTCCTCCTTGTTCTTGCAAAAAAATGAGGATGTCGTTGATGAAAACGATGACAAATTGATCAAGGTATGGCTTACACACACGGTTCATGAGGTCCATGAACACCGCGGGTGCGTTGGTTAATCCGAAAGGCATGACCATAAACTCATAGTGGTCGTACCTTGTCCTAAAAGCAGTCTTAGAGATATCCTCATCTCGGACTCTCAATTGGTGGTAACCCGATCTAAGATCTATCTTGGAATAGAAACTTGATCCTTGGAGTTGATCAAAGAGATCATCTATACGAGGTAGAGGATAACGATTCTTGATTGTCACTTTATTCAGTTCACGGTAGTCGATACACATACGGAAAGTCCCATCCTTCTTCTTGATAAATAGAACTAGAGCTCCCCATGGCGATGAGCTAGGTCAGATGAAACCTTTATCCAACAATTCCTATAGTTGAATGGACAACTCTTGCAATTCACTAGGTGCTAATCTGTAAGGTGCCCGAGCGATCGGCGCCGCTCCGGTTGCTAGATCGATTTGGAATTCAACTTGACGGTGAGGTGGCAGCCCATGCAAATCTTGTTGGAACCTAATAGTCCATAGAAATCAATTAGGTTTTAGAAGTATAACTTCAGAGTTTTCGGTCGGAAAATGTTTTCGGTCGAAAACATTTTTCGATCAAGAAGATTTCGATCGAAAACTCTCTAGTATAAATAGTTGTGTCTTTTGTATTTCAAGTAACTTTCTCATTTTTGTACTGTGATTTTACAAGTTAATCAAGAGAATTTCTGTGTATTTCTGCTATTAATACTTGATTACATTACTTGATTAAAGAAGCTAATCATCATGAAGTATGCATTTGGTGTGATTGATAGTATTGAGATTGTTCTTCTTTGATTTGTTCATTTTGATGTGGATTTGATTTCTAAATTGATTCCGCCAATTCAAAGAGTGATTGAAGACTTTATCCTTGAATATCAACAGATCTGATGGAATCACAAGTGGTATCAAAGTTGTTGGTTAATAGCTCTTGGTATTCAAGAAGATTTTAAGTCAAATCTGATCAAATTGAAGTAATTTGGGTACCATTGTTGCTGATTTGAAGCTAGTTTTGATGGAGATGAAGTTTGCATCAAGTTTGAAGACTTGATTCTTTACTCGGATCATCACAGAAAGTTTTTGGTCAATTCAAGTGTTCTTCTGTTGAATTGTCCGAAAAGTTTGTTTGAAGTAGCCGAAAACTCTGTTTGAAGAAATCGAAAAGTATTTCGTCCGAAAAGTATTGTCCGAAATTTCATCTGTCCGAAATATTCTGACTTTTCGATAGAAAAGTAGTGTACTAACCGAAAAGTTATAAGTTGGAAATTTTTCTGATTTTGGCCAAGTTTCAAATTACAAGTAAAGAATGGCTGGAAAGGTATACAATACTGAGAAGGTTATTGGGAAATCACCACCGATGCTGAAATCAATATCAGAATTTTCAAATTGGAAGATAATGATTAAGGCTTATTTCAAGTTTACTGAACACACACTTTGGGAATCAATTGTAAAAGGTCCTCACATTCCTAAGACTGCAAATGCTGATGGGTTAGTCCCGGTTGCTGATCCTGATCTTTATTCAGAGGAAGATAAGAAGTTAATCGAAAGGGATAACAGAGCGTTGGGTTCTATTATTCTAGCACTTCCGACTGAGTTGTATTTGAATTTTGAGCAACATGAAACTGCTCAGGGTCTGTGGAACGCTTTATGCTTAAGATTTGAGGGTAATGCAGCTCTTCAGGAAAGCAGAACCGATCTTCTACTGAAGCAATATAACATGTTTAGTTATAAAAAGAATGAGACTCTCAGTGAGCAGGTGACTAGGTTTACTACCATGATTAAGAGGTTGAGAAAAATGGGAGTAAATATTGAAGAGTATGAGCTAGGAAAGAAGCTGTTAGACTCACTGCCAGATTGCTGGAGCATACCTTGTATGCTAATCAAGAACACAACTCTAGATCTGAAGAGTAAAACACTTGATGATATTATCTGTTTACTCGAGTCTTATGAATTGGATGCAAAGAAGAGAGAACTGAACAACAAAGATAAACAAAATAACTCAAGTTCAACAAATGCAGCATTATTTTCTGGAAGTAGTGAAGGAAATAGTGGAACAAAACCTGAGAAAAACAAAGGTTGTTATGAACACTCCTCTGGTGAGAAAGTCAAGTCATCTGGACAAATCCCTAAAGATCAGATTGCTCTGTTCGGAGCTTTTATGAGCAGCAATTATGCACTGGTGACAGGAAAGTTACAACCTACCGTGCATGATGTAGAAGATCTTCTTCAGATCAATCCTGATGACTTGGAATATATGGACTTGCAATGGCATATGGCCATGATAGCTGTAAGGGCTAAAAAGTATTTGCAGAAGGTTGGAAGCATAAGTTGCAGTTTGGTAAAAAGGTTGGTTTTGACAAAGCTAAACTCAGGTGCTACAACTATCAACGGCTTGGTCACTTCGCTCGTGAGTGTACCAAGGACAAGAAAAAGAAGGTTGAGGGAAGCGGGGTTAAGCTGGTGGAAATGATTGATGAATCTAATAAGTAAAAGAAGGCTCCAACTGCACTCATGTCCAAACTGTTGAGTAATTGTGAATGGGAGGATGAGATCGAAGATGCTGAGGATGAAATGGATGAAGCCTTGATGGCTGAAATTGAAGATTCAATTAAACCAGCTGATATTGCCAGTGACTGTGTGATCAAAATAGATTATAAAGAAAAGGGCAAAGCTGTTGTTTCTGATGAAACTTCATTTGAGAATGAGGTAAATTCTGAAAATAAATTTGATATATGTTCCTCATTGTGTGTAGATCGAATGCAAAACTATCATGCAGCAAACACTTTTCTGGTTGCTGAAAATGATAAACTAAAAAGAGTAAACAAAGAATTGAAACAAAATGAAGTAAATTTTACAAGAAAAATTAAAGCATTATTGAAAGATAATGTAACATTTAAATAATATTTGGATAAAAAGGACGTTTTAATCAAAGATCTTTCAGAAAAACTTATCAAATCTGAAACTGATTTAATAAAAGAAAGGGTAATTGTTTCAAAGTGGAAGATGCAACAAAATGTCTTTGATGAATGTGTGAGCAAACAGAGAACTGTTTATATCAAAGACGGGTTGGGTTACAACAAGGTTCCACATCCTGAGAATTTTGTACCTTTTCCAGAACCGCATGAATCGAATGAGTTGATAAATGTCAAAAATTCTAACTTTCATGATATGTATATTAGTGCAGATATAAACTCAGGGTGTGTGGATGATGAAAATGAACTTGATGGAGTGAAAAGTTTTTCAGCTTTCAATAAACAGTGCACTAGGGAGTTTATTAGGGACTGTAAACAGTATCTAGATGTTGACTGTAATCTAGATAAATTTGTTTCAATTTCTAGTTTAAATGCTGATGTAAAAAATATTAATGCTTCTGATTCTGGTATTTCTTAGGTTTCGGCATGTTCTACTAACGGTTGAGTTTGATTGTGTGTCTGAAGTGTCATCAACATCAACTTTCTTTGATAAAGTGGTGCATACAGCTAGAGATTATGTCACACTTAATAAACTCTCTAGTCTAGTTGGTGATGAGATTGGAAATCCTCTGATTCAAGAGTATGATTTGTCAAGTGAGAGACCAAAGAAAAATAATGTCATAGTACCAGAGAATCATATTCTTACAAGTGAGACAGAGAACAATAAAGTTGTCAAAGTTAAAGTGAGTGTACCAACAAATGTCCAAAGAAAGTCTTGGTGTGTCAAAGGCAAAACCATTGATGTCAACGACAAGTTCATTGATGTCAAAGATAAGTCTACTCAAATCAAATAACAATTAAGAGAGAAAAGTTGTGGCATAAGGAATGAAGTAGGCGAGTGTTCAAAGTCAAATCTTAAGAGCTACAATTGCTTTATGTGTGGTCAGGTTGGTCATTTTGTAAGAAATTGCAAACACAACTCTAGTGAGTCAAGGTTCACAAAGAACAAAGCGAAAGTTAAGAGCAACGTTAATCGGCATTTCAAGCGAGCGTCTGAGAACGACAGTGTGTCAGAGTCAGGAGTGATACAAAGATACGATCGTGATTACTTGCTTTCCAGAAATTGTCATGCTTTATATTCTAATGTTTGTCGTGATTATGTGCTACCAAAGTTTGGGAATAAACGTGTCCCAAAAGGTTCACAATATGTGAAGAAATTTAACCAACCAATCTATTTTGCTAAAAAAATTACTATGAAATATGCGAAAAATGTTGGTTATGTTTGGAAAGTTAAAAATGAACAATCTTCACATATGGTTGGAATAAAGAAAAATTTAAAATTGAAAGAACAAGATGTTAAAGATGTTAAGACTGTAAAAGGTAAAAGTCAGCCCCTGGTCAAAGATGATCTGGGTACCTATTTATCATTAATTTTGTCTTGAATGTGCAGAGTTTAACCGGGAGGATTATTAATAATGCTTGGCATGTTGATAGTGGTTGCTCAAGGCACATGACTGGACAAAGAAAAATTCTGGAAAACTTTTGAACTTTTGATGGAGGTTTTGTTGCATTTGCTGGAGATAAAAAGGGAGGAAAAATAATTGGTCAAGGAACAGTGTCGAATGAACTCATAACATTAGAAAAAGTAAATTTTGTGTCTCAATTGGAATTCAATTTACTAAGTTTTTCTCAAGTTTGTGATAAAGACATACCAGTTCATTTTACTGCAAAGGAATGCTTGTTCTTAAAGCCTGGATTGGTTATTCCAGAAGAAATGATTCTGATGCGTGCTCCAAGGAAATTCAACACATATGTGGTTGACATGAATGATCATACTACACCAGTAAACGTTTCATGTTTATTATCAAAGGCAACTGGTTCAGAATCTTATTTGTGGCATCGAAGAATGGGTCATGTGAATTTAAAGAACATGAATAACTTGGTGCATAAAGATTTGGTGCGAGGATTGCCAAATAAAGAGTTCATAATTCAAGAAAATTGCATGACATGTGAAAAGAGAAAACAGCACAAGAAGTCCCATCCAAGAAAAACCATAACTTTTACTAGACCTTTATTTCTTATTCATATGGATTTGTTTGGTCCAGTTCGAGTTAAAAGCATTGCGAAAAAGTCATATTGTCTTGTTATCACAGATGATTTTTCAAGATTTTCATGGGTGTTTTTCCTTGCAACAAAGGATGAAACACCTGAAACAATTATTGATTTTGTCAAACGAATAGAAAATATCTGTGATAGCAAAGTTTCAATCATTCGCATTGACAATGGAACAGAATTTAAAAATAAATTGATAAGTTTGTTTTGTGCAGAAAAAGGAATAACACATCAGTATAGTGCTGCAAGAACACCACAACATAATGGAGTAGCTGAAAGGAAGAACATAACTTTAATAGAAGCTGCTCGAACAATGCTTGTCGATTCCAAGTTGCCCATTATCTTCTGGGCTGAAGCAGTAAACACTTCATGTTATGTTTTAAATAGAGTTGTTATGGTGAAGCAACTTACAAAGACTTCGTATGAACTATTCAATAAACGAAATCCATATATCAAGTTCTTCAGAGCATTTGGTTTTTCTTGTACATTGTTGAATACACAAGATTCATTGCCAAAATTTGCAGCTGTCGGTGATGAATGCTATTTTTTGGGTTATTCTTCATATCAGAAAGCTTATAGAGTGTACAACAAAAGAACCAAAATTGTTCAAGAATCGTTTTATGTGGAGGGGCAAGAACTACATACTCATACAGATCAAAATAGACCTGACTGGTTCTTTGATGCTGAAGTAATCTTCAAAACTTTTGATCAACAACTTCAAATGGATTCTAGTGAAGCAAGTACTTCGGGTACTGTAACTGAGTCTTCTACAAGTAGTGATCTATCTGTTGGAAAGTTTTTGGTTGGGCCACAGAATTTGATGATTCAAAATGAGATGTCTGAGAATTTTACTACATCAACTCAAACACAAGAAGATCTTTGTAGAAGCATGTTTTTGTAACTATAGATTAAATTCTATGTATCGGTGTACGTGGCTAGAACGCAGGAGGGTGTTCCTGAGTACTTAGCCTGCACACCAGTTTGGTCTTGCGTACTTAGTAAGTACGCAATGCTTTTGCCTTGCGTACTTGTCAAGTACGCATAGTAATGTTCCTTCCCCTATAAATAGAAGACTTGTCTTCATTTGTAGGTGGAACTCTAGAACTAGGTCGAGAGGTGTCCGGGTAGGGACGAGCTCTCCCGACCCCTGGACCGTGAGCTTAGATGAGAGATGTGTGCTCCTTCAGTATGTAGTCTGTAATACGAGATGACTTTTATGTTATGGATTATGTGTCGTGTCATTATATTTTGTCTGTGTTCGTGTTTCTCTCTCTCGTTTCTTGGTTCCCACACAAATCACAGAACAGGTCCGTGTATCTCCGCTGCGCGACGAGGCTCCCGGGACCTACAAGTGGTATCAGAGCCTCGGTGTTCGTTGATTTGTGTTCCAGTTTCGGGTTTTTGGGTTTTTGAGCAGATCTGAGTTATAAAAGTTCGCTAGATGATGATTTCTAAGCTTTTGGAAGCATCAATTTCTCAGATCCATCACTTTTCGAGCATTCTCCTCAAGATCCGTCAAGAACACTAATGTACTGAACAAGTACGCAGAATCACCTTTTCTGCGTATTTGCTAAGTACGCATGGGTTAGCCATGCGTACTTAGTAAGTACGCATGAGAAGTGACATGCGTACTTAGCTAAGTACGCAAGAGCATTTCTCTGCGCACTTAGCAAGTACGCATGGGTACTTGGCTTTGCGTATTTACTAAATACACATGAACACCCTTTTTGGCTGGAAAACTTTCCTTGGCCAATTTTTTTAGGGATTATTTATACGCGTGTTTCGGGCCATTTTTGAGAAGATAGTAATTTTGGTTTTTTCGGACCAGAATTTGTATACGATGTGGCTTGGCGAAACACGAACGAGATTTTTGTTGGATGATACCACTTGTCATACATTGTTTAAGGGTCCATACCTGAAAATGTAGGCTACGAGTATCCGGGATACTTATTTAATAGGGTATGAATGCTGAACTAATGGGAGCAATTGGGTCGTCATGGCTAAAGGTCTCGTTCTATTTGTGAAGATGTGGCTGCTTTGGGTCTTTTGGAAAGAGAATTATCTTGTTTAGGTATTCAAACTTGAATATGTAGGCTACGAGTATCCGGGATACTTCTTTAGTAGGGGATGAATACTGGAACAACTTGAACCCAAAGATTTGCTGTTTTGGATCTTTGCAAAGGAATAAAAGAATAAAATCCTGGAGTTGGCTAGTTGTGCTTTTTGAGGATTTGAGTGAAGTGGTGATGAAGCTGGTCATAGTTTACAGAGAAATGAGGGGGATAAAAATAAATGTATCATCAACCGTGATTTCTCGTGTAAACTATATTTTTCGTGCTCATTGGTCAAGCATGTGTTCAAGATTTGATGTGATTCAATTATGATGGGATTTCTCACTTGGGATCTGGGCGGAATCCAAATAGATAACCTAGTTTTAGAACTTCACCGCGGTGAATGTATACAGATTAGGAGGTGTAAACCAGGAATGGAGATCTAATTGATGAATGTTGGACTTTGGATATAAGGTGATCACTGCTGATCATGATTTTGTGTTTGATTCTATAAAGTGTTTTCAGGATGAAGCTGGATATCCGTTGGATTATTAGTTGAAGATGGAACCTTTTATCATTGGACGATGGGATAGGAAACATACCCTTGTTTCTGGTCTAGTCAGATGGAGCTTAAACTGAAAGGGGATATTAGAAATGAACATCTTCGAGAATTTGGTTGACTCGTGAAGATACAGGATAGAGTTTGACACATCTGGTTGAAGACTTAAGTTTATCTTACTGGAATTCCTATGGGAGCTGATTAGTTTGATGCAGGTTATTGGAAACTCAAACTCTCTATCATATGCCAGCTGATTTGGAGTTGTCTTAGTCTACTATTGTTACTTGGTTAGGAAGACATTGTCAGACTCAGAGTTCTAAGTCAGGGTGGAGCAAGCTACTGCTGAGAGGATGAACTACAATGAGTTGTGTTGGGTTAGTTGGTTCTTATTGAAGCACTTGATTTGGTCTACAATGAAAGCTACAGTTATGAGGGAGTCGTGTGTATCACTCGGCAACTGAAGACTGAAGTTTGAAGATTTGAAGATAACAAGTGGAATGCCAGAAGATCAAGTCTCTCCAGAAGACACGTGATGTCATTAGTTTAGAGGGAGTCTGTTAGGACATTCTTTGTAAACTGATGATTATCAGTGTTAGTTATAGATAGAATTTGATGCTATAGTTAAGAGGGAGTTTGTAGAAGCATGTTGTTGTAACTATAGATTAAATTCTATGTATCGGTGTACGTGGCTAGTACGCAGGAGGGTGTTCCTGAGTACTTAGCCTGCACACCAGTTTGGTCCTGCGTACTTAGTAAGTACGCAAGGCAGCCTTGCGTACTTGTCAAGTACGCATGACCAAACCATGCGTACTTAAACAAGTACGCAGGTATTGTTCCTTCCCCTATAAATAGAAGACTTGTCTTCATTTGTAAGTGGAACTCTGGAACTAGGTCGAGAGGTGTCCGGGTCGGGACGAGCTCTCCCGACCCCTGGACCGTGAGCTTAGATGAGAGATGTGTGCTCCTTCGGTATGTAGTCTGTAATACGGGATGACTTCTATGTTATGGATTATGTGTCGTTTCATTATCTTTTGTCTGTGTTCGTGTTTCTCTCTCTCGTTTCTTGGTTCCCACACAAATCACAGAACTGGTCCGTGTATCTCCGCTGCGCGACGAGGCTCCCGGGACCTACAATCTTGTTGATAACTCTGTCACTAATGTTGATTCTGAAGTACAAGAAATTCCAAGTACAAATGATGAACCAGCAGTTAATGAAGTTCAGTTGGATCTTGTAAAATGATCAGACTGCAGATGTAATTCAAACAAGTTCTTCTAGTGTTGAAGAGTCAAATGATCAATTACCAGATTTGAATGATACAAACATGCCAGAATTTGTGGAAGTTGAGCATATTCAAAATCATCAAATCCATTTTGCTCATCCAGTTGAGAATATTATTGGATCTCTTGAAGATGGAGTAAAGACAAGAAGTTAAACTGGAATTATAAATGTTTGTTTGTACTCCTGTTTCTTATCTCAAGAGGAACCAAAGAATGTTATTGTTGCTTTACAAGATCCAAGTTGGATTGAAGCTATGCAAGAAGAATTGCTTCAGTTTAAGAAGTTAAATGTGTGGCATCTTGTGGACTTACCTAAGGGAAAATATCCAATTGGAACGAAGTGGGTCTTCAGAAACAAAAAGGATGATCGTGGGATTGTAGTTCGGAACAAAGCTCGTTTGGTTGTACAAGGTTTTTATCAAGAGGAAGGACTAGATTATAATGATGTCTTTGCTCCTGTTGCACGAATTGAAGCCATACGAATCTTTTTGGCTTATGCATCGTACAAGAAATTTACTGTATATCAAATGGTTGTAAAAACAGCTTTTCTGTATGGGGTGGTAAAGGAAGAAGTTTATGTAAATCAACCACCAGGTTTTGAAGATCCAGCTCATCCATTTCAAGTGTATAAGCTTGATAAAGCATAGTACGGGTTACATCAAGTGCCTTGTGCGTGGTATGAAACCTTGTCAATACATCTTACATCAAATGGCTTCGTTCGTGGAACAATTGACAAGACCTTATTCCTGAAGAAATATGATGCTGATTTGTTAATTGTACAAGTTTATGTCGATGATATTATCTATGGATCAACAAATGAAGCTCTTTACAAAGAATTTGAACAAGTTATGAATTAAAATTTGAAGTGAGCTTGATGGGAAAATGCAGCTTTTTTTAGGGTTACAAGTTGAGCAGTCTAAAACATGAATTCTTATTCATCAGGCCAAATATGTGAAAGATATTCTTACAAAATTCAAAATGACTCATTGCAAATCAGCTTCAACACCAATTGCTCCTCATGAACCTTTAACTGTCGATGTGTCTGGAGTTGAAGTAAATCAAAAGATGTACAGGTCAATGATTGGCTCATTGATGTATTTGACTGCTAGTCGACCAGACATCATGTTTGCTGTTTGCTCTTGTGCCAGATATCAGGCAGCTCCAAAAGAATCTCATGAATCAGCTGTTAAAAGAATTTTCGGATATCTTAAGGGTCGAGTAAATTTAGGTTTATGATATCCTTCTGATTCTGAATTTAATTTCTTTTCTTACACTGACAGCGATTATGGAGGTTGTAATTTGGACAGGAAGTCAACTTCAGGTGGATGTCAATTTTTGGGGGAGAGACTGGTGTCTTGGCAGTGTAAGAAACAAACGAATGTATCCACATCAACTGCTGAAGCTGAGTATACTGCTGCCTCGAGCTGTTATTTACAAGTTATCTGGATTCAACATCAAATGCTAGATTTTGGAGTAAATTTCCTGGAAACTCCGATTTATTGTGACAACGAGACAGTGTTTGGAATAGTAAAAAATCCCATTCAGCATTCCAAAACAACACACACTGCGATCAGGTCACATTTCATTGATGACTATTTTGAGAATGGGCTGATTAAAGTGGTCCATGTCGATACCTTAGAGCAAAAAGCCGATATTTTTACAAAAAGATTTTTCAACGGATTGGTTTAACTCTTTGGTTGAGATGTTGGGGATGATTTATTTTAAAAAAAAATTTTGAATAATAAATAGTCCATTTTTGAACTGAAATACCTTAGAAATCTGTTCCTCAAAACGATTTTCTTTTAAGTGTTAAAATTGTGTTGTGTACGCTTTATATGTGTGTTAGCTTAATAAATGTTTGTTCTCATACGTGATATAATTAGTAAATAAAGTCACATCACAATTTTAGGGGGAGAATAAAAGAAAAAGAAAATTCGTGTGTCTGAATGACGTATATATAGGAAATGATAGTACAAGTGTGTGCTGAGCTTATGCATGAATTGGATATGATGGTGACATCAGTTATAATTTTTGATATGCTGGTAGGCTCTGCATATGTAAATTAGGCGCTATTTGTGTGATTAACTAAATCGCAATCTTTGTGTTTTACCCACATCGAATATCGGTACTTTCATCATTCGAATGCAAAGTGAATCTAGTCATACCATGAGACCAGGATCTTGATGAGTTCTTAGCACAATTTGTTTGCTCTATTGACTATATACGTCAAATATATGATTTAGAGTTAAACACCTTCATACATCTGATGGTTCTGGTGAAAATCTCGGATGGAAACCAGGAAGTCAATCTGTTTTGCCCTTTGAATCATTCGTGATTTCAATTGACATATCCAATATCTTACGGATATCCGCATACCCAAATCATTCATGATTCTTCACATCTCATATGAATCAATATGATTCTATACTATCTCAGAAACCAAGACAATAAATCAAAGTGATTCTGAATCAATATGATTCCAATCAAATCCACTTAGATTATTTTTCCTGTGCTAAGAAACGCTACCTTCATGCTGGAGATTGGATCATGATCTGGTGAAATTTTGTGTTAATTCTAAGTTCATTCCATCTCGATTGTGGGGTACACACTGTATTGATTAATATAACCTTAAATGTCACACAGTATTTGCTGAAACGTTATGCATGATTTTATGTGGATAACAATACTGGCAATCAAGGTTGAACTGTTTATATCCTGATTTGATATGCAGTGTAGTTAAGATAATTTACATTTATGATCCTATGTCATTTCAGTTCATCAAAAGAAAATGTCTGTGAATAAAGTAGTTGTTATGATCTAGATTTTATGTTTAAAGTTTTTTGTTTTGTGTGTGTGCGAAAAATAAAGTTCTGGAACAGGTCTTAATGATGTCAAAATGGACTTAAATAAAATATATATATATATATATATAAATTGGTTTGAAAATTTTCAAAAATTATCATGTTTGGAGTTTTCGGTCGAAATCTCTTGATCAAAAATAAATCATCTGATAAAGTTTTTGATCGAAAAGTCATGACTGAAGTTTTCGGTCAAGATTTGAAAAGTCTATATATTCAAATTTTTCGATTGAAAAGATTTTTCCCACTTGTATTTTTCTCTCGACCGTATCATTTCAAAATTCATCGTGTTTTACAAGTGTTAAAGATTCGTACGAAAAAGTGGTCGATCGTGACGTCATCTAGATTCTCAGTGTTTTTCGATCATCCAGGTATGTTCTCGTGATTCATAGAGGTTGATAGGTTAGATCCAAAGCCGTAGTTTTAATTTGAATTTATAAGTTTTTGAATTGCCCGAAAACTAGGAAGAATGAACCGAAAAGTTTGTTGAATGGATCGAAAAGTGTTTCAGATGGAAATGAAGTTAATTCTGATTCGTCCGAAATGTGTTTTCGACCGAAAAATGTTTTCGATCGAAAAATCATGGCTTGAGAATTTTTTGAAAAATAAGAATTTTCGATCGAAAAAGACGTTTGATGAAAATTCTGATTAGAAAAGTTTTCGATAGAAATAGTCATGGTTTATATTGTTGATTACAAGACTTTTTGATCAAAAAGTTCAAAGTTGTGATTTCAACTTTTCTGGTGAAAAGGTTAAAATGAGTTTTTCGATCGAAAAGGTTGCAAATAAGGGAGTTTTCGATCGAAATGTCCATAGCTAAGGATTTTTTAGAAATTTTCTAATTTTATGTGTTTGTTCTTTACATATATGAACTGTTTAAAGTTTGAACCCAAACACAGTACTTGTGCGTGCTTAACCACAAACACCAAGAAAGCACGTGGTTATGAAGAGATTGTCAAGTTCTAGATAAATTCCAGAATTCACACGGCAATATCCACACAAGTTAGAGTGTTTGAGAAACATGTGAGGGAGTTTTGGGACAATGTAGAATACAAGAACGTAAATAAGGAGATCTGGATAGAAAGCTCTGTTGGTGGATATACAATAAAAGTTACAGAACAAGTTATTCGTGAAGTGTTAAACTTCAGAGACGCAGCTGATTTTCCTTACAAAATTAATCACATTGCAATCTCAGGGATAATTCTGAGTATTGGATATGAAGGAACGTTTCTAAGAAAACAGGTGACCAAAACTATGTTTGCAAAACAATGGAGATACTTTGTCCATGTATTAATTCATTGCATGAGTCCCAGAACATCTGCTTTTGATCAAATAGGTGAAGTATTTAGCAGAGCGTTAGTGTGTCTGGCAACTCATAAAAGATTCAATTTTTCAAGAATGATATTCGAGGCAATGATTAGTAACTTCGTGGGACCAACGCAAAACTAAAAGTTTCTAATGTACCTAAGATTTGTACAAATGATTACTAATACACTGTTGCAGAATCTGGAAAACGATGGTGTTGAACTGCCTTTAGATTCAATGAAAGAAGCAATCTTCATCAGCATGAATAATGTGAGGAAGACAAGCAAATTTAGTGGTACTGTGACACCACTATTTCCTAATATGCTTGAAGAAAATCCTGATCCAGATTTTACTATTGAAGATGAAATCAATGACTTAATGGCAGAAGATATAGAAGATGGAGTTGATAGTGACAATGATGAAACTGACCAAGTGCAGAATAATGATCAGTGAAATGATAATGATCAAGGTCATGGTGGTGGTCAAGTAAATGTTATTCAACAGGAAGGTCAAGTTCAAGTTGAAGAACATGATATGTTTCTTGAAGAAAACAGAGTTCCTAAAGTAAATGAAGAAGTTACTGAACCATTACTAAGTCACACAGAAGAATTTATTGTTGAAGCTGACGATGTCTTAAGTGTGAACACTGAAGTGTTAGAAATTAATGATGAACAGTTAATTGCCACATCAACAACTCCATCAAAGAAAAGAAAAGAACTTGAACAAGAAAAGACCGTACCTTCTAGACCTCCTTCGTCTAAGGGTATTGTATTTACTGATCTAGAATTACAGAAGAAAGAGAAAACTACAACAAGACTTGATAAAGGCAAGGGTAAAGCTAAAAAGGTACCAGAGAAGCATAAGTCCAAAAGATCTAGAGGTTATGAGTTGGTTGATGAAGAGTTTCTTAACTATGCAACCAGGGAAACTGCAGATGTTGTTAGTCAATTGAAGACTCAGATCTCAAACTTGCAAAGTAGAGAAGCTACTAATTCCAGAGAGATCAGAGAGTTGAAAATTGAAAGTACTAAAAAAAGGGTGTAATAGCTCAACAGCAGCAACAGATTGATCAACTTCAGAAGATGGTACAGGATTTAATAGCTCTTACGGGTGTTCAAATTGGTACAAACCTAGCAGAAAATGTTGAAGAGATTCATAGTCCAACAGCCACTGAACCAATTCCTTCTACTAGTGAACAAGTTCAAACTCCAATTTTTGAAGCAACTATGTATGAAGACAACATGTTATTTGATGTTGATATGCTTCTTAATGATGAAGGTAAAGGATTAGAGAAAATTGATGAGATTCAAGAAAAGATAGAGAAGGAAGAAGAAGAAGATGATGAAGAAGTGGTGATCACTGGTGAAAGAAAAGATGATAACAATTCTTCAGATGACGAATATAATAGTGGTGGTACTAGTGGTGTTAGTGGAAAAACAATTGAAGATGTTGAACAAGAAACTCCAACCAACACTGAATACAAAAAGTATGAATATGAACAACAGCAGACGTATGTTGAAGAAGATGGTTCAGTGATTGGTAAATTAGATAAGCTTGTAGATGAAAGAGAGCCATTTACTGTTTCTGAAGATATTGAATCACCATCTAAAAGGCTAAAGACTTCAAAGATTGACAAGAGTACTTAGTGGACAGTGACTGAGAAGCCATCCATTGTAGAAAAGATTACACAGACAATAAAGAGTCCAGAACAAGAATTAACTGGTGAAATATTAACATGGTTGTATGATGGTGAAAAGAAGATGTATGTAATAAAGATATGTAATGGGAATATTCAGTATTTTGACAAAAGTTCAAAGTTAAACACATTGCCATATTGGGATATTCGAGAGCTAAGTCAACTGAAGATGATCAATCCATCGAACAATTCATTTGCTGCTAATTTTAAAGAATTTTTAAAGAGAGAGTGTGGAAAGGCTAAATTTGAAAAATTCTAACCACGGGTGCCTGAATGCAGAAAGTTGAAAAGAAATGATAAAGACGACAAAAGAAGGTTTAGATACATTGTGAAGCCTACTGATACAGTTTCAACTGTTTACATTCCAGCACGTAAAAAGACATTCATTAAAAGCTTCAAGAAGTGGGTGTATGATAGCAAAACACATGAAGCTGTGATTATACACGATCATTTACCAAAAGTCAGAGTTTTTGATCCTGTGGATTTGTTTAGCTTTTCTGATGATGATCTAAAGATTTTGTACAAGAATCCTATTAGATGTGATATGAGCACGAAGATTAAAACTGAAGCAAAGTTGTATATGAGAGTCGTGGCACGATGTTTGTCTAGAAGACATGAAGCTGAAGTGATCAAGAAGAGACTTGCTGCTCTGGATCCTAAGAAGCTAAGTGTTAAAGTCAAAACCAAGCCTGCAAAAGACAACTTTTGAAGAATTGATGTTCTGTGGACTAGGGGGAGATTGTTGGAACCTAATAGTCCATAGAAATCAATTAGGTTTTAGAAGTATAACTTCAGATTTTTCGGTCGGAAAATGTTTTCGGTCGAAAACATTTTTCGATCAAGAAGATTTCGATCGAAAACTCTCTAGTATAAATAGTTGTGTCTTTTGTATTTCAAGTAACTTTCTCATTTTTGTACTGTTATTTTACAAGTTAATCAAGAGAATTTCTGTGTGTTTCTGCTATTAATACTTGATTACATTACTTGATTAACGAAGCTAATCATCATGAAGTATGCATTTGGTGTGATTGATAGTATTGAGATTGTTCTTCTTTGATTTGTTTATTTTGATGTGGATTTGATTTCTGAATTGATTCCGCCAATTCAGAGAGTGATTGAAGACTTTATCCTTGAATATCAACAGATCTAATGGAATCACAAATCTTCGGGAAACACTTCGAGAAAATTACGAACGATGGGAATATCATCAATTTTCTTCTCTTCCAATTGTTGTTCAGCAACAAGTGCCAGAATAGCAGTGTGACCTTTACGCAGGCACTTCTGCGCTTTCATGAATGATATGATGCCTACGACTGCACCACTCTTTTCGCCTTGAACGGAAAGGATTTCTCCACTATGGAGAGGAATGCGAACGATTTTCTCCCGACAGACAATTTTAGCTTGGTTTTTAGATAACCAATTCATACCAACAATTACATCAAAACTACCAAGTGTGACCGGCATAAAGTCGATATCAAGTTTATGACCAGCCAACTCAAGCTTACAACCCTTAAGAATGTGGGTTGCTTCAATTATTTGGCCATCAGCTATCTCTATTATATACTTAGCTTCTAACAGAGTTAGAGTTCCTTTTATCATATCACTAAGCTTCTTAGATATAAAACTCCTATCAGCATCGGTATCAAATAGGACAGAAGCAAAGTAATTGTTTAAGAGAAACTTACCGGTGACCACATTATGATCATATCGAGCTTCTCCAGATCCTAGTACGAAGGCTCGTCCTTTCGCATCATTCCCTCCATTATTGGCATTATTGCCACCATTGTTGTTGCCTTGATTGTTGTTGTTACCATTGTTGCCCTGATTATTGTCGTTACCGTTACCATTCCCATTAGCATTTCCATTACCACCCCTCTTCGACTGAGGACAATCCCTCTGAATATGTCCCTCCTTACCGCGCTGAAAACATCCTCTTGTGGACCCTTGCGGTCGGAATGGCTGCTTGTTTTGAAGATCAACTCTACAATCTTTTGTAGCGTGGCCCATATTGCCACACCGTTGACAACGGTTACAAGCACCGACATGGTGGTAATTGCACTTGTTGCACTTGGGGGCTCTTCCCGCATAACCACCTTGATTTTGACCTGAAGAGGTCGTCTGGTTGAAGTTCTTAGCAGGCTCAAAACCTACGCTGTTGCTGTTGCTGAGGTTGATTAAACTGGGATCCCTTGAAGTTGGAGTGAGATTTGGAGTTGTGATCAAACTTGCGCTTATGATTATCAGTAGCTTTAGAAACTGAACCCCTCGGGGGTAGAGTCCCTTGAGTTACCGTCTGCTCAGTTAACTTGTGGGCAAGTCTGATAGTCTGCTGGATGGTAGTAGGGTTGGATGAGGTGACCATACTCTGAATCTGAGGCACTATACCTCCAATATACAACTCAATCCTCTTGTAATAAGGGGCCACCATATGTGGACACATGGTAGCAAGCTCATGGGAACGAGTGGTATAAAGCTCAATTTCAGAACCTTCCATCTTCAGGTTCCAGAATTCTCCTTCCAACTTTTGAATTTCATCCCGCGGGATGTACTCCTCCTTCATCATTGTCTTAAACTCCTCCTACGGCAGTGCATTGGCCATAGCCAAACCCAACATCTGGACTTGTGCATTCCACCAAGTGAGAGACGGGCCCTCCAAAGTTCCAGAAGCAAATTTGACCTGATTGACCAGGGGACAGTTGCACATGGCAAATACCGACTCTACTTTCTCGAACCAACGGAGTAGTCCGACGGCTCCTTCAGCTCCACTAAAGGTGTGGGGCTTACATTCCATAAATGTCTTGAATGTGCATGTTGGCTACTGATTCTGTTGACCTGGATTTAGAAAGATAATATAGGATCGGGATTATAAAGCTTAGGAAAGGCGCTTTGAGAGATGAATTGACCTCGCTAGTCAATGGTTATAGCATTTACCTGTAGCATTTTGTGCTGTTAGAGCCTCAGCCACACTATCGTTGATTAGTGCCGCCAACTCCGCTATTGTCATGTTGATGGTACCTCGGCCACCAGCACGACCACCACGTCCTCTTCCCGACATGATTCTTCACATTCACAAATACAAAACAATTGGAAATATATCGCATATTAAACCTTATTTATGTACAAATAAGAAAATACAACATCTAGCATTTTGAAAATTAAATAAATTGTAAAGCTACAAAATAAATAATTCAAAACATTAAACTTCTCATGTTTTTATTGAATGGGAACAACCTTACCCATCTAGGTTTGAAAAGAGAAATAACATAAACGAAGCATGAATGAAAAGAAAAGATAGAATAGAAGGAACATCAAACATCCTCGTCTTTGGAGGAAACGTATGATTGTGCATCGTCGATCTCCATCGGTTCTTCCTCTAGTGGCTCCTCCTCTAAGGGCTCATCCTCGAAGGGCTCCTCCTCGTCATCCGAAAGTGGAATATCCTCTAGAAATAGGGATGCTTGTAGTTGGGCTTCCAAATGGGTAACTCTCTCCCGAAGTCCTTCAGCAGCATGGTCTGCTACTTGTAGTTGGGCTTCCAGATGAGTCACTCTCTCCAGAATCCCTCCTACATCATGGTCCGAGGTGTCCACCCTAATCTCCAAATGTGCAACCCGATCCACCAAATGGTCATGGACCTTGTCCGTTGCTGCTAGTTCAGTGGTCAGATGCTCTATTTGCTCCTTATTTTCCTCCATTTGTGGCTCTCGTTCTAGAATGTCGGGTATCTCATCAGTGGCTTCCTTCATCGCTTTTAGCTCCTTAGTTATGATAAACACAAAAGCTTGTTCCATGGTGCATGGCAAGCTTGGCAAAGTGGTGGATGAGGAAGTCGAGCAAAAATAGGGTGATGGAACATTTCCCATCTCGATCCACCTTTAGATCATCTTCGGATATGCATTCCAATTAAATGTTGTGTTCCTTGCTTGTGCATTACTTGGTTCTCCCTGTTCCACCGAGTTGTCACTACAACTAGTCCGACGCCTTTTGGGCTCCGGGGATGATAAGATAGGTGCCTTAGGTGACGGTGGTGGGGTTGATGACATGATCCTGTAACATAATACATAAGTGCCAAAAATCCAAATGTCTATGACATGTAACTAATGTGTGAGGTTATAGTCTAGTATGCAATCCTAGTTCTCTATAACCAATGGCTCTGATACCAATCTGTCACACCCCCAATTTCAACTAACGGAGTTTTACCATTTGGGAAGTGACAAACCAGGATCTCAGCCATTAGTTACATTGAACGACACTATATGGGACTAAAATGAAAATATATCATAAATGATCAAAGTAAGTGCGGAAGCGTAAAACGAAAGTAAATGCGCAAAACAAACGCGCCCAAGAAAAGTCCCAAAGTGTTCAGTCCAAACAAAGTCCAAAACAAAGTACAAAGCAAATCAACAATAATAATTTACAATTTAATCATAAGACTCCATGCATGCCCTATGCGTGCACCTGTGCCTTATCTTAAGCGACCTGAAAAAACATGTAAGAAAATGTCAACACCAGGTTGGTGAGTTCACAAGTTTCAGTTTGCAACAAAGTTCAATAGGTTAATGTACATTCAATATATAAATCAATAGGTAGCTAACCCATAAGCATGTTAACTAATGCGATCGCAACCGACAGCTGACTGTATATGTTTTTGCCTCCTACCAGGCCTATCAACCATGGTGCATGTTGTAGGTCCCTCGGGTGTGGCGGATCGTCACATGCAAGTGCGTTCCTGAGTCGGACCGGGTGTGGAATGCCCGTAACTAGGTAGAGAGTCTTACAACACAAAGTAAACCGATAAGAGAATCACTTTAAACTTTCGTCTATTATAAACACTTGAAGGTTATAGAGAGAAATACTGAGTATACAAAGTCTGCGTATTTGCCTGTGTACTTATCTACTGTCAACCTATCCTATTTATACACGACCTGATCTCTGCGCACTTAGCAAGTGCGCAGGGCAAATTGCTCATGCGTACTTAGCAAGTACGCAAGGTATTCTTGCGTACTTGCTAAGTACGCAGGAACTAATTCCTGCGCACATACAAGTGCGCAAAACACATAGAGATTTCAGCAACTATCAACATGCATTAGTAAATACAACTCGATACCTAATACATATAGACACTTACAAACAAAGACAAGTACATACAATGAAAGTACAAAACTAAGACTCTATCCAGAGTGTTTATCACACGAAAGTGCTTCAACAAACTCCCCCTTGACAACAACTCTGGATCGTCTTCGTTCTTCAGTCTTCACAGCTGTGCATCTTTAGCTTCCATCTTCTTCTTGTAGTCAAGGCAAAACTTGATCACCTTGTCATATTTAGAAGCAAGGAATTTCGTCCATTCGTCTGTATGCATGCAATACCTGTTTGCTAGTGCCTCCAGATCTTTCACAAAGAAGTTAATGAAGCAGACTTCATCAAATACTCTGATTAGTTCCCTCGGCACTAAGCATCCACTTTCTGACCGTACCTTTCCAATCACCACAGCCTCACCCATTTTAGGATTAACGTACCAGTACCACATGTCACCGAAGATATCCTGAGATAACTTGCTCAGGGGAATCTTGGTTTCACATAGCACTGGCTTGTATACCAGTTTCTTTAGGCGTTTCTTAGTCACAGGATGTCTAGCATTCTTATCCTTGACTCGCTTGGGCACTTGAGGCTTGAACACTTCAAACTTCCCAGATCTTGCTTCCCGCTGTAGAACCTGCCACAAACCCATTGCCACTGCGTGATTTGAGTGACCTAGTAGCTCTCGGTTTGCTAGGTTCACGAGGTCGTATTTAGGTAAGGAGTTGGACGCTTCACTGGTTGGTTTCAAGTATTGAACCCCCCCCCCCCAGATCGCTTGATTGCGAACAACTACTTATCTTCCTCGAACCTTACAGCTAAGATCATCCCTGTTACTCCTTGTTTGTCTATGATAGACGTCTTTTGCCAAACAGGAGCCGGATCCTTTGATGAACTAGCAGGCATATCTTTATCTTTCTGTGCCTCTGGATCCACAGGTGTAGGGTCGGCCGGGGAGACTTCAGTCGATGCTTCAACATTACTAGCAGACTCGACTGAACCTGTGTCGAGCTGAGATTCAAAGGATGGAACTTCAAAGATCTCTCCATCTTCAAACTCATATTCTCCTTCCCCGTCACCCTTGGGAACTTCAATAACTACATCATCATCATCTTCATCCCAATCATCACCAGAGTCGATCTCTCCTTCTTCAAGATTGTAGAGAGCATCGATATGTGCTTCCTTGGAATATTCAGGCTCTAAGTATAAGATCTCATCGTCAGATAGATCCTTTAGAACATCAGCCGCTGACTTTCCTTTGTCACCACTAGAAGTATCACCACCTTCCTGATGAGTAGACTCCCCCTCAGCCATTGGAATAGCAGAAATGGACACGATTGCCAAAGCTTGATGCTCACTTCCACTAGGACCGACTTCGGGATCCTTGTCTTTGTCATCATCCTTAGTCAAATCGACTAGATGACAAGGCTCATCACCGGTCTCCTTCTCTTTTTCTTTCTCTTTCTCTTTATCTTTCTTTTTCTCTTTATCTTTCTCCCCCTGAGTGTCAAGCTTCTTGGTCAGATCAGCAATTAATTTGACCAACATGTCATGCTCTTTTCGCTGCAGATCAAACCGAACCTCAAGAGATGACCTGTGACCCAGAATCATATCGTTTGTCTTATTCAGTAACTCGTTCTAGGCCATCACATTTTTCAGTCTCTCTTCTGTCCCCGTCCTTTGGCTTTTCAGAATTGTAACTTCGTCCACCAACCAATTTATCTGAGCCTGTTGGGCATCAGATTCCTCCTTTGATTTCCAAACATTTTCCAGTAGAGCAGCCACTTGGTTTTCCAGAGTTTCTATCCTTGCATCATTAGGATCAGGATTCCTGGACGAAGACGCTTCAGCATTATTAAGTGGGGATGAGAAGATAGTATCAAAATCAAACCCTTGAGTAAAATCTCCATAATTGTAGGGTTGACTGACAGGTTCAACAGTGGTAGTAGGGATTGTGGATGTGATGATGGTTGTAGGAGTGATGGAAGGTGTGATGGTGACTGACTCTGTAATAATCGGAGTAGTCACGGTCACAAGGGCAGATGATACAGGGAGGGTCACTATCACAGGAACCTCCTTTGTGATAGAAGTGACCGCCACATCACGTGTTACCTGTGGCCTCCTCCGCTGTCGCCGGTAATGTTGCTGTGAAGGTGGGGTAGATGCTGAATCAGTACTTGCAGCTGATACTTGTACTTGCTGTTGAGCACTAACCACTACCTCATTAGGGATAACTTGTTGTTGCCTATCCCCCCTTTGTTTGTTAGTACTTTCTCTTCTTTGTCTTTGAATAGCATCGTCCGAGTCAGAATCTGGCTCGTACTCACTGCTTGTTAACTATCGCTTTCTCTTCGAAGACGACTCAGGAAGGGTCACCTTCGTCGGTCTTCTCGGGTGTACCTGTGATGGTGCATCATCAGAATCAGAAGAATCAGACTCTATCTCTTTGGAGTCGGATCCTTCAGCACCATCATTACCTGCTTCTTCGTCTCCACTTTCAGATGATTCATCCACGCTTTCAACTTCCTCCTCTTGGTGTTGTTGTTCATTTGAATGTTCACTTAGCTCTGGCTCCGAGTCTTGGCTAAACCATCTCCAGTCAGCCGGTTCCACATACGCTTCGTTTATCAGGTGGCCAAAGAGTGTGGTGTGCTCAGGGGTAGGTTCACTGCCTGGCTTTAAGAATTGTGCAAACACCCTCTTGTCCACCCTCTTGACTTGCAATCTCTCCTCAGTAGCAGGTAGGTTTGGCAACGCATCATTTATCAGAAGTTGCACAAACCTTGGGTATAACAAGAACCTGAACCTCTCAGCCGTGTTTATCTGATCATTTATGGCTTTGAATATGTATCTTGAGAAGTTGTAGCCCTTGTTGAGAGATAGGCCAACCATGCCTGCAGCAAGATCATGACCCATTGCATCCTTTCCTGCCTTTCTTGAAGAGATGCACATGATCATGATGTTGGCAAAATATCTCCATTGATCGAGCACCCACATTTTCTTGTATGAAGCATAATCTCTTGCACCGACGTACCCCATACGCTGCCTCCAACACCCAACCACAAAGTAGTCAGGATAGGCTGTTGGGTCGGTGGATAGATCTCGGAATTGCAAGACCCGTCTAATTGTGTCTTCAGAAAAGGCGATGTCATGACCCGCCACGGTAGCCCGTATAACATTGGGGGTTACCATGCAGTCATGCTCCGCGGTCTCCCAGAACTGCTCGAGATACGGTCTTGAAACAATCGGGTCTGCTGAAATAGCATAGCTGATTCTTGAACGGTTCAGGAATTCAACTATCTCTCGATACTGTAGTGCAGCATCCTTCCATTCCGGTTCAGTATGTGCTAGAAGATTGAACTCATTTGTAAACGCACGAGCCATAACAGCAAAAACACACAGAAAACATAATAAGAACAACAAGTTTCATTGGAATTGAATACACATGACTAAGTATAGCAGTTACTCATTGAACTAAATTTCCAGACTTAGAAAATTTCACAAGTGTTGCTCCTGCGTACTTAGCAAGTACGCAGGAATTTGTTCTTGCGTACTTAACAAGTACTCAAGAATTACTTCTTGCATACTTATTAAGTGCATAAAAAACGTACTTGTTCAATTTTTTTCAGAAATCCAACTTTTTCAACAGAAGCTCAAAATTGATGTAGATTAGGTCACCACAAGGTCGAAATACATGATTCTAGCCTATGGGACCAATATCAACACCAATCAACTGCTACATTTGTCACAATTTTGATCTAATTGACGATCCAGACGAACCGTCGGTCAATCGAGGGTGAAAGGTCAAAATCAATGGCGATTAATGACTGATTAAGGGTCGATTACGGATTCTAAACAAGTTTTAATTATCATGTTTTACCAAAACAACCAAACATTTGACTAAAATCACGAATTAAACCCTAAAATTTTTAAAGTCTAAATCGGTCCATAATTTGTGATTTTGTGGATGGAATGTCCTTAGATTCTCACCAAGAGATTGTAATACGATGATGGAACTAGACACGGGATGAAAAATCGGTTAGGACACTCGAATTTTTTTGAGTAAAAGTAATCAGAGGGAAATGAACAGGCGTTTGAAATTTGAATGAGATAGAAATTTGAAATTTTTTAAGTCCTGTATATATACCCAACACAAAATGGTCGTGCGTACTTGTTAAGTGCGCAGGGCTTAACTCCTGCGTACTTACTAAGTGCGCAAGACTTAACTCTTGCGTACTTGTTAAGTACGCAGGGTTTACCTCATGCGCACTTATCAAGCACCCAGAGACCCTTATATGCGCAAACTTTCAACTCAAATTATGAAGATTTCAAGTCAAATAACGAACCAGATAAAAACATTCAATCAAGAGAATTCAAAATCAATTCAAGAAGGTTAAACACAAATATTTTTGACTTTTCTTAATAAAATTGAACTATACACAAACTTAAAATCTTTTTGATCTTTTCAAGATAGAAATATACACATATTAACACAAACTATTTTTGATCAAAGACACGAGCAGAGGATCATATCAGGCTAACTTATAGCAAAAACGATACAATATAAACATCAAATAATATGGGATCATGTCATGGATTACTATTTATTCATACGTAATAAGCACATAAACAAGTAATTCAAGTTGACAATATTATAAGATTTGAAACTATAAGCATCTTTGTATCACGTTCTTGTGTGTTAAGGTATTAATTATAAGATATACAACGTGTACCCCACTAATATGTTACAGTAATGTAAGTTGCACTATCTCAAGGCATCTAAGATTTTCTCAATTATTTTCTAAATTTTCAGAATGAAGCTACATCAATTAGCATAGGAAAAATCAAGCAGAATCCATAAGGATTATCAGGAATCATAAGATTCATAATCGAGTGATTCATTTGTCTTGGTTTCATTTGATTTCTTCATTGAATATCGGTATGATGATTCAGGATAATGAATATGGTGTTTGAGTTTTAAGGTAAGGGAATCCAACTTTTATCTGGATTTGATTTCAATGAATCAGGAGTGATTCAAGGGTGAATACATGCTCAACGGTTGATGTAGAGACATGTCTTGATTCAATCTCTCATTGCATACTTGTGAGTATGGGCAGTGAGATGAACCGCATTAATTGTGCTAACGACATAACCCGAAAGTGATCTCAAAAGAAAATTATTGCCAAAATCTAACATCCTTTGACTGATAATGATCTTTTCTATTCTTTTACGCACACACACTAGCACACATGGATTCAAATCACAGTTGTAATTTAGATTTAGTTTCCACACTACTAGTGATTCAAAGACGCATACAGCCTACTAACAATTCAAATTACTTGTAAATAAACAGATTAAGAAACATAATAATTTAAACAATTAAGTAAGCATGACGCAATCATTTCCCATATGAGCAGTCTATGACGTTTAGATCATTTCTGGTGTACTATCATTTCCTCTTTTCTCAAGTTAACTTTGAAATTTTCTCCATTTTTTTTTTTTTAGTAAAATATTTTGAAGATTTAAATAACTATACAAAAAATTTAAAGGAAATAAAATTTAACTTTCATGAATTGAATTGATTTAAGAAAATAAGTTTTCACTCAGGATTGAACATTCCTATCAAGTTGACAAGATGCTCAAAACGGGATCGATCAAATACCTAGTGAAAAGGTCTGCAAGATTGTCATCCGTGTGAACCTTTACAAGTTCAATTAGATGCTTTTCAGCACAATCATGGATGAAATGATGGCGAATTTCAATATGTTTCGTTTTGGAATGTTTCACCAGGTTATTTGTGATGGACATGATGGCATTGTTTTCAATGAACAGAGGAGTTCCAGTGAAGTTTAAACCGTAGTCTCTCAATTGCTGTTGAATCCACAATATCTGAGAACAACCGCTCGCCGCAGCAATGTATTTTGCTTCACAAGTAGAGACAGAAACCGTTGACTGCTTCTTACACTGCCAGGAAACCAGTCTGTCTCCCAAGAATTGACATCCACCAGAAGTTGACTTTCTGTCAAGGTTACAACCGCCATAGTCTGAATCAATATAGGCTTTGAAGTCAAATGATTGCTACTTAGAGTACCAAAGACCCAATCGGGGTTTCCCTTTCAAGTATCTGAAAATTCTCTTCACAGCTATCATGTGGGACTCCTTCGGTTGTGACTGAAACCTTGAGCACAAGCACACAGCAAACATTATATCGGGTCTTGAAGTTGTGAGATACATAAGAGATCCGATCATCCCACGGTACAATCTGTAATCCACATCCTTTCCATCTTTGTCAGGATGAAGACCATGATTGACTGGGATAGGTGTGCCATAAGTACTGCTATCATTCATCTTGTATTTTGACAAGATGTCCTGCACATACTTGGTTTGATGTAGATAAATGTCATCCTCTCTTTGACTGACTTGCAGGCCCAGGAAGAACGACAATTCACCCATGTTACTCATTTCAAACTTGGACTTCATCACCTGTTTGAATTCCCTACACATACCTTCATTTGTAGATCCAAAAATAATGTCGTCGACGTAGACTTATACAAGAAGAATGTCACCTCCTGCTTTCCGTATGAAGAGGATCGAGGCGATCTGTCCACGGTCAAAACCATTAGATAGTAGATGCTTAGAAAATGTCTCATACCATGCACGTGGCGCTTGATGAAGACCATAAAGTGCTTTGTAGAGCTTGTACACTTTATTGATATTATGCGGATCTTTAAAGCCGGGAGGTTGAGTGACATAGACCTCTTCATGTACTTTTCCATACACATAAAGCACTTTTCATATCAAGTTGATAGACCTTGAAGCCAACATATGAGGTATAAGCCACAAGCAGTCGAATGGCTTCAAGTCTAGCAACTGGGGCATATACTTCCGTGTAATCCAAGCCCTCTTGCGGATAAAAACCCTGAACAACCAATCTTGCTTTGTTCTTCACCACAACATGATGATCATCCGTCTTGCATTTGAACACCCATCTGGTGCCAATTGGTTGTACACCCCTTGGCAAGTCAACCAAATCCCACACATGCAACTTTTGGAATTGAGACAGTTCGTCTTGCATTGCCTCAATCCAGCAGTTATCAGCGAGAGCCTCCTTTACATTCTTTGGCTCTAACTGGGACATGAATGCAGCATGCAGACATGTTTCCATGACACCAGTGTCAAGTATCTCAGAGTAGAGACTAGTGTTCTCAGTAATGGTTCGATGACGAGTTTGAACACCGGCATGAGGATCACCAATAATGTTGTCAATTGGATGATTCTTATGCACTCTCTCCTCTGGTACATTTGGTTCCTGAATTTCTGAATCGAGGTTCGTGCTTAACTCCCCCATATCCTATGTTCCAGAAGAAGAAGATTCAATGTTAATTGGATCACCTGGAGCTTCATTTCCTACACTAGTGTTAGGATTAGCTTGAGCTTCATTTCCTACAACATGAACATCTTCACTGTTATCACCATTAAGAGTTCCAGATGCAGATGCAGCATTGGAATCAGGAGTTACAATCGGTACAGTAGCACGAGTTGAGAAACTGGAGTCATCACTGCCACCAAATAATTCATATACATTTGCGGCATCAACTGCAGACAAATCAGGAAGATTGGATGACTTGAATAGCGCATCATAATCAAAACCCCAAGCTGGACTAGTTGGTTCTGGTGGAATGATGTGTTTACTATAATCCACTTCAAACCACTCCTCGACAGTACGAGTTCCTATGTTGTACACTCTCTTGCACGGCGAGTTGGCAACGTATCCTAAGAAGATGCCTTCCACCACTTTTGCATGAAACTTAGACTTGCGGTCTTTGTACTATAGCAAAAAGGAACAGGGACTACCAAAAGGAACTAGGTAATCAATATTGGGAGTTCGATTGTTGATCAACTCGTAACAAGTCTTGTTGTGCCTCTTCACAACCAGAACTCTGTTCAAGACGTGACAAACAAGGTGACAGGAAGCTTTGCATCTGACAGCATTGTCCTTGCAGTCTCAATCAATGTTCTGTTCTTCCATTCTGCTACTCCATTCTGCTGAGGTGTGTACGGGGCACTAAATTCATGACGGATACCCTTCTTGAGACAGAAAAGTTCCATCAAATTATTCTTGTACTCATTTCCGTTGTCACTCCTTATTCTTCTAACCTTCAGCTTGCACAGAGATTCCAAGCTCAGGATCGGGTATTGAAGAATGTCAGCAGTTTCGTCCTTCGTACCTAAAAAATGCACCCAAGAAAACTGTGAGAAATCATCAGTTCCAACCAGACAGAATGACTTACCTCCAATACTCCTGATACTTATGGGGCCAAACAGATCCATATGTAATAGCTCCAAAGGGGTATCGATGGAGTTTTGGAGCTTGGGCTTGTGAGACTTTCGTTGCTGTTTACCCTTTTTACAAGGCATACAGTCATCTGCAATGGTAAATCTCAGCTTAGGAACACCGGTAACCAAACCGTTTCGGACAAGATGATTCATTTTACGATAAGAAATATGTCCGAGTTTCCTATGCCACAAGATAGAGTCAAGTTCTGTCGCTTTGGTAAGCAAACAGGTAGCAACTGAAGAGGTGGTTATTGCCACGCTCATATCAATCTGACAGGTGTCGTTTGTCCTTGGCGCTCTCATCAGAATCCAATCTTCATGAACCTCAAAACCAGGTTTGAGTATCAAGCATTCATTCTTGTCAAACATCACTGAGTACTCCTTGTCGCACATTTGGGAGACACTCAACAGGTTATGATTCAGCTGCTCGCAAAAGTTGACATTGTCAAAGCTGACACAACCATTTGACAGCACGCCTTGACACGTGATACTACCGCCTTTCTCTCCAGCAAAGGCCACATAGCCGCCTCTGAATGGTTTCACGTCTTGAAGCAAGGCCATGTTTCTTGTCATGTGCTGGGAGCATCCACTACCTACATACCAACGGTTAGAGATAGTACCCTTCAGATGTCCCTGCACGAGTCACAAAAAGAATTAGTTAGATTTGGAGACCCAAGCCATAGTGGTCTTGGGTCGTCAGACTTTTTCAAAATAAACAACCTCTTTTAACTCACAGTCGTGACTGTTCAAAATGGATGAATCTTTAGAAGAATTAGGACTAGGAGATTGAGAATTTTTATTTTTGTTGTTCCAGGATCTCTTCTGTTTCTTAACTAGAACAGTAGACTTAGGTTCAACAACAGCCGGTGAACTAATGGAAGCTTCACCTGATCGAACTCCAGTCAGCTGTTCTAGCTTTCTCAACCTCTTATTCCTTCTCCTCCTCTGTGGCTTAGATAGTTTCACCACAGATTTCTCACCAGTAGGTGTACTACCAGAGGTAGATACACAAGGTATAGCAGGTTTCTTTCCCTTTCTTGAAACATATGGTTTAGCCTCAGAGGTTATCTTTGGCTTTACCATCGGTTTTACTGGTGGTTTCACCACATTTGCTTTTAGACTTTTGGGATGTTTCACTGGTGGTGACTTAGGGATGACAGCCGGTTGTGAAACAATTGGCCGTTTCCCATGGTTCTTAGAAGGGCAGTTCACAAAAATGTGACCAACCATACCACAGTGAAAGCAAGTCCTCTTGTCTGTGTAAGTCCTCCTGTAAGGCTCATTCGATCTGGCATTTGATGACTCAACATTATGAGCAGGAGGAGTTGGTTTGTGAACAGGAGTTTGACCCGACATAGATTGGTTTTTGGGAGTATAGTATTTTTGCAAATTTTCTTTATAACCAAGCCCATAGTGAGCTGAAAAAGCTTCTTTCTTAACTTGATTAAGATTTTTATACCCCCATAAAGCATTACCTTTAATTTATCATTTGATTCAATGATATCGGGTTCAGTTAAAATACAATTGTCACTATTAGTGATAATGTTTTTCTTGACTTTCTGTTCAGATAACAACTCCTCAGATACTACTCCTTCAGGGCAGGTGTTAACCGACACATCATCAGAAGCAGTAAAGAACTCCTCATTAGATGCGGAGTTGGCCTTACTTGAGGAATCATCCTTGTTAGAGGAATCATCCTTACCTGAGGACTCATCGAGGCAAGTTAGATCAATGTCTGCTAAGTCATTGACAAATTTCCCGCTAACTGGTGGAGGAATGGCATTAGTACCCAGCCCTAAGCCATTCATTTGTCTCACTACAGATTCGTAGTGTTCTACCACAAAACGAGAATTTTTCAACTTCTCATTAGTACATTTCAACTGCAAGATCTCATTGTGCAGCTTGTTGATCTCATTGTTCCTTTTCTCTAACCCCTTATATGCAATATCCAAGTGAAGCTGTTGATCGCTCATTTTAAGTGAATAATCACGTTTTTCTTTCTTCAACGTTTCAATTGAATCTTTAAATCGTTTTTCATTTTCTTTGTAGCTTAAAGCTGCAATACGAAGGGGTTCGACCTTTTCTTGAAGCTTAGAGTTTTCAAATTTTAAGCCTAGACATTTGGAACAAGAAATGACAGTAAAAGGATTAGAATCTACCTCATTCGATGAATGTGATGCCTCTCCGATAGCCATGAGGGCAACAGCAGTTGTAGACTCATCTGGATTAGCCATAGAAGCTTCCCTTTCCTCAGCTTCCATCATCTCCATAACCTCAGCCATGAGACCAACCTGAGTTTGTATAATAAGAGCATCCTCCAGATGAACGCCCAAATCAAAGCTATCGTCCTGTTGAGCCACGAATGCATTGGACGTTCCACCTTGGCTTTGATTGTGGTTGTTTGAGTTGTTGTAGCCTTGGTTGTTTCCTTGGCTAGGTCTAGTGAAACCCGAAGCCGGTGCTCTGTCCTTTTGACATTCACAAGCAAAGTGTCCAAAGTTCAGACACTTGTAGCACTTGGCCTTGGATTTGTCAAAACCAACCTTGGCATTAGAATGGCCACCAATGAACTTTCGGCCAGTTCTGTTCAGAAAACGCTTGGCTCTCCGCAATATCATGGCCATATTCCACTGAATATCCATGTCCTCCATATCATCCGGGTCCACCTGATTAAAGTCTTCTTCGATAGTTTCAAGATCCGTTAGCTTACCTCCAATGAAGTTCTCATAGGCAAGCATGCAAGATGAGAATAAAGCCACATGATCTTCAGCTATCTTGGCTATTGCTGATTGGTTAGCTGAAGATGTGGGAGAAGGATATCTTGAGGAGTTCTGATGATGAGATCCAGAACCAGATGCTGCATAGCATGCATGACCACCACAAGCCTTTACAGTTTTTTCCTCATGAGAGTTCCAGAGAAAAGGGCAATTCCAGAGCCCGATGACTTGGTTGTAGAAGACGTCCCATGATACATTGAAGGGTCTTGTATCTGAGGTCTTCCTGAGCTCTCCTTCCTTTTTAGGTTCATGTCATGAGCTTGAACCTTTCCAATTGCCTCATCAATTGTCATCTCATAGAACTTAGAATTCTCTCTCATCAGGGTTGTATACATCTCAAACTTGGGTGGCAAAGCATCCAGAAACTTTTCAACTAATTCTTCATCAGGATACTTTAGCTCAAAAGCTTTCAACTCAGTCTACAGATGATAGAATCTGGAGATGAGCTCGTCTATAGATTCGTTCTCCAGAAATCTGAAGCACTCATACTGCTTCCTAAGGAGATCCCGATTACTTTTCTTGATGTCACTATTGCCCTCGAATCTTTTCTGTAACGCCTTCCAAAGATCCTTGGAGTTATCATATCCTCTAAAACTGTGGAATAACTCCCTAGTCAAGGCCATAGTGATAGAACCGTGAGCTTTCTTCTCTCGATCATAAACTTTCTTTTCTTCTTCATCGAGTTTAGAGATGGGCTTGGGCATTACTTCATCAAGGTAAAGGTGTGTGGGATGCTTATATCCCTCTAGAATAGGTATCCATAACGAAGAATCGGTATAAGAATTGTAATGCTCAAAGCGTGCTTTCCAATTAGAATAATCATTTACATTTAGCAACTTTGGCGGTTTCTGAGGTGTTCCGATCTCATTGTCATAGTTCAGAAGGTTACCGAGGTTCTGAAGATTAGACATGGTGAACACTTAGTCAAATTTCAGAAAGGTAAAAAACACTTGCGCACTTGATACTGGCCTTGCGCACTTAGAGAAATGGTCTTGCGCACTTATGATTTGCTCTTGCGTACTTGATAAGTACGCAAGAGTAGAAGACAACGTAGGGTTTAACTTAAGTACGCAGAAAGATTAGTCTTGTATACTTGATAAGTACGCAGCAAGACTGAACTTTTTGCCAGATATGGTAAGTACGCAGACAACCTTTTCACCAACTCTCACCAAACTATTCCGGTCACTGGAATCTCACCGGATATGGCAAAAATTGGACAGATGAACAAACAAAATGAGCCAAAGGGTCAGAAACTTGTTTCTAACCAACCTTTGTTGCTCAAAACACTCAAATACACAACAAAAGTCAGTTTTTTGAGTTATTTTTGCTTCTAAAATAGTGCTTAAGAGCTACCCCAATTTTATCACAAAAATCAACAAAAATACCCACTTTTGTTTGTAAAATCTCTGTAGAAAACTCTCTAAACACACTCACAACACTCGAAATCAAGAGCAATGCTCTGATACCACTTGTAGGTCCCTCGGGTGTGGCGGATCGCCACATGCAAGTGCGTTCCTGAGTCGGACTGGGTGCGGAATGCCCGTGACTAGGTAGAGAGTCTTATAACACAAAGTAAACCGACAAGAGAATCACTTTAAACTTTCATCTATTATAAACACTTGAAGGTTATAGAGAGAAATACTGACTACACAAAGTCTGCGTATTTGCCTGCGTACTTATCTACTGTCAACCTATCCTATTTATACACGACCTGATCTCTGCGCACTTAGCAAGTGCGCAGGGCAAATTGCTCATGCGTACTTAGCAAGTACGCAAGGTATTCTTGCGTACTTGCTAAGTACGCAGGAACTAATTCCTGCGTACATACAAGTGCGCAAAACACTTAGAGATTTCAGCAACTATCAACATGCATTAGTAAATACAACTCGATAACTAATACATATAGACACTTACAAACAAAGACAAATACATACAATGAAAGTACAAAACTAAGACTCTATTCAGAATGTTTGTCACACGAAAGTGCTTCAACGCATGTTTAGGTCAAGAATTCACCCGTTCGACATCCAATCGGGTTAGCACGACTAACGCGGGTGAGGTTTGTCAAACCCAGTAGTACTACTCAACTTACCTCGCTATGTTCATATTAACGGTTCGATGTGAGGATTTATTGATAGATGTGTATGCATAGTTAAACAAGTGATAACATATATGAATTACATAACCAAAAATGTTTACGTCATGTTTTCTCCCCCAGTTGTAAAACAGTAAAAGGGGGCCGTGAAAACTCACCTGAACGGTGTAGGCAGGTTCACACTAGAATAAGATTGGAACCACGAGTGTTAGCCTGCAACGGCTTACGTATACCCTAGAATTATACACATAACAATTAGGGATACAATGAAATATGTGACGACAATACGGAAAGTTGAACGTCCTAAAAAAACGCTATAATGATTAAGAGTAGACGTACGTGTCCACGGGAATGAGAATTCTTAATTAGGATAAATACGTTTCACGATGAATAACAAATAATATATAATAAATACATTCGAGCGTTTTGTCATTAACTAGAAGTCTAGGAAAATAATATAATTTATTATATTATTTTTAAGTTTAGCAAAGTAACATAACTAATTAAATTGTGTAACAAAAACAATAAATTTATTATTTTTATTCGAGAATATAAACGTGAGTAATTAACATAAATAATTATGTTATTTATTAGCTTTGAAACGTTTCACAAAATCTAGAAACGTGGTGAAAAATAATATATCTAAATATATTATTTTAACAAAAGTCATGGTTTTAAAATAATACAATATATATTATTTTATTCAAAATCGTAAGTTAAATATATTAATATAAGAGTAAGAATATTAATAAAAATGGTTTATAAAAACAATCTCGAGTCCGCGGATGGTTTTTCCGGTTTAAACATTTTAATATAATATTATAATAATAGTGGAATTTGTTTTTAAATCTAAAATATTAATAACAATAGTAATTTAAAAAAGAAACAGGGGAGGAGGATCGAACCCGGGTCTCCTCCCCATGAGCCAACAGCCTTAACCAATCCCATCCGCTAGGGCAATCGCAACAAGTTCTGGATAGAAATGGTTTTGATCATTCACCCGCCCCCCCTTTTTACGCGAGTTCGAACCAAATCAAGTCCCAAACCCATCGATTTCGTTTGAGATTTGAACCAAAGGTATAGGGGTTTCGTTAATCGAGTGTTTGCGAATCTAAGGCATGCTTAATTTCAAATCTAACAAGTTTAAGTTCGTTTAATCTTAGTTTTAAGAATCGAAACCCTAGAACAAGAACTCAAAATCAAATTGATTAAATTGTATGATAAAACTCAACGAAAACATGAGGCTTTTACTAAACTGGACATTGCGAATCTAACCATACACTTTAATTTCATTGAGGTCGAGTTTAGAGTCAAAACCCGAAATCCGTAGATGAACAAACCCTAGGTATTGGATCTTGAAAAATTCGATGCTGAGAGATTAAATTGATAGAGGGTTTTCGATGAGTACATGATTGTGAAGCTAACCATGCCATTTAATTGCATTAAGATTGCGGTTAGATTAGGGTTCAATCAAAAAGTGAATGTATGAACCCTAGATTCGGGTTCATACTAAATTCGATGTTGTAAGCCCTATACATGATAGGGCTTTTGATCTGGATGAAGAAACGAAGCTACATGTATAAGAGATTACCAGATTGGATGTCGGATTAATGGGATTCGACTAAAACAAGTGCCAACGGCGACGACTTCGATCCCCGGCGACCACTGCAGTGATTCCGGCCAAATTCGAGTGTGCAACAGGTTCTAACAGGTGCGATTTAGGTTTGAGAGTGTTCAATTTCAGCATATACGATCGAATGATTGTGAATTGGTGAATAATAGGAGTGAAGTCGACGGTTACGAGTTTGATACTAATAATTGGAATTAATTCGCGTGTAATGTCGATGATTAAGGACTTGATGATGTCGAAACTGATCATAATGATGTGATCCGTTACAGAATCGGGCGAATTTTAGTTGTGGAATTCAAATTTGATCTCAAGCTTGCGAGTTTGACTTTATGAAGTCAACAGGAACCAAGTTTAATCAATTTTGACTTTGAGAAGTCAATAGAACAGATTTTAGGTATTTACATAACTAGTCCCTGTGGTTTTAATTCAATTATTGACATAATTAGTCCCTGGGGTTAGAGATTTGAGTTAACGGGGTTAGGTTTTAACAGAAAAATTAACGGGAATTCTAACCGAGTTAGCTTGAAAAGTCGGATTGTCACATTATCCCCTAGTTGAAAGAATTTTCGTCCTGGAAATTAAAATAATAAAAAAAATTCTAGGGTGTCACAACTTCCATGGTGTCCCTAAGTTTGTCTTTAAACATAAGGTTTACCAGTCTTTGGTATGTAGCACCTGCATTTTTTAGAACAAAAGGCATAGCAATATAACAATAGATACCTGTCGGGGTCATGAAGGCAGTATCCTCCTAGTCAGAGGGTTCCATCTGGATCTGTTGAAATCCTGATGAAGCATCCATGAAGGTTAACATCTCGTGGCCTGCTGTAGCATCAACCATTGAGTCTATGTGTGATAGAGGGAAGGGATCTTTCGGACATGCTTTGTTTAAGGCTGTGAAGTCTACACAGACTCTCCACTTCCAATTTTTCTTTTGGACCACCACTACATTAGCTAGCCATCTTGGGAATTTTACTTCCCTTATCATTCTTGCTTTCAACAGTCTCTCGATTTCTTCTTGAATGACTGTATTTCTCTCTAGAGAGAATTTTCTTCTCTTTTGGTGTATAGGCCTGAAACTGTTATCAAGTCCTAATTTATGTGCAATATCGTCTTTAGAAATACCTGTCATGTCTTCATGCTTCCAAGCAAAAGTTGAAGTTCTGCTCTTTAGTAATCTTAAGAGGCTTTGCTCAATATCCTCGGGGATACTGGTTCTAATAAGTACCTGTACGTCAGGATCCTCTAGACTTAGGGATAACTCTTTAACATCCTTCTCCTTGGCTTCCAGGATGTCTCTCGACTGTTTCTTTAATTTCTATGCTTGTCTAGTCTTTGCCAAAGATTTCATTGAAGAACTATAACAATCTTTTGCATCTTGCTGATCGATGTTGATCTTCACTACTCCCCAAGCAGTTGGCATCTTGACACATTGGTGGTAAGTCGAGGGTACCGCTTTCATGTCGTGTATCCAGGGTCTCCCTAGTATAACATTGTAACATGATAAATAATCAATTATGCAAAAATTTTGTATAGTGTTTACCCCTTCGATATATATCAGAAGATTTATCTATCCGACTGTGTTTATGATTTCTCCGCTGAATCCTACTAGCACTGCAGATTAGGAGATGATTTTGGAATCTGGGATCCCCATCCTTTTCAAAACAGCATGCTGAATTATGTTCACCGAGCTAGCTTCCTCCATCAATCAATATCCTTCGAATGAAGTGATTCGCAACATATAGGGTGACCAGCAGGCCATCATGATGAAGATCTTGCACGTTATCCCTGTCCTCTTCATTGAAAGAGATTACCTTCTCTTATGTTAAACTGACAGGTCTGTCACCTTTATCTGTTTTGGCCTCTTTGGCATTCCTCTTGGCTACAGAATAAGAAGTACCACAGATGTCAGAACCACCAGAAATAAAACCTATTACCTTGGCATCAGGCGGCGGAGATTTGGCTCTTTGTGGGATTTTGTCGTGATCCCTAACTTGCTTCTTTCCTTTGCCTAGAAATTCCTTAAGATATCCCCTGCTCAGGAGATAGCTTATCTCTTTACGTAGGGCAATGCAATCCCCAGTGTTGTGTCTGAAATCTTCATGGAAGGCACACCATTTGGATTTGTCTTTGCCCCCAATAGTCTTTTCGAATTTACGGGGCCACCTAGCTTTATCTCCAAGATCCTGCATGGCATATACAAACCAGTTGTATCAAGTGAAAAACAATATTCAGATAACTTAGGATATTCTTCTTCTTCCTCGTCATATTCCACAGCATTGACCCTGTGATTGTCGGGTTTAGAATATGGTTTGGATCTATATGGTTTGAAAGTGCAGTCTCAGTCTTTCGATTTGGTTGACTATAACTGGTGGGAGCATCCATCCTTTGTTGAATCTTCTTATCGTCTTCGAGTCTGATGAACCTTAGTGCCCTGTTTCTGACTTCATCAAGATTCCTGCAAGGGTTCATAACTAGGTCCTCATAAACCTAAAAATCCTTCGTTGCCTTCGCTACGTCGAGATTCGGGATATCCAGGGATTCTTTACCAAACTTGTTGACATAGTCTCGGAGGGATTCCCCGGGATTTTGAATTACCCTGTATAGGTCACTGGTCAATCTTTCAAAAGTTCTGTTGCAAGAGAATTGGCTGTTAAATTGATTAATTAAATGAGCAAATGAAGTAATAGAGTATGGAGGAACATTAAGTAGCCATTTTAAGGTTGATCCTGTTAAGGTAGAACCAAAGCCTTTGCATAAGCAAGCTTCTTTCAGGTCCAAGGGAATGGGGTTGATTTCCATCCTCTTCCTATATTGCGCCACATGCTCTTCAGGATCCGTTGTCCCATCATATAGCTTCATGTTGGGAGTTTGGAAACGCTTGGGGATCTCAACATCACAAATGAGAGGAGCGAATCTGGAAGTCATGTGGCTGGTAGCGGATATATTGGGTATGGGTTGTACCACACCAGCACACTGGAGATCATCTCTCTCAGCTTCTTCAACTCTTTCGCCATGGAAGGAGTGATCTCTGTATCCTGCACAGATTCGTTAGCATTTAAAAAATTATTGAATGTGTTACCCATGCCGGTATCTCTGAGAGATGATCCCGGAGTAAATCCAAGATCTTGACTTATAGTAACCCTGATGGCTGGAGTTGGACCAAGAGTTGTGACTCCAGTCCGCATGGGTAGGAAATCTCCCTGATGGACCTCCGAAGATGTCGGATAGTCAAAGTTTAAAGCTCTTGTTTGCAATGGAGTTGTCATTTTCACCAGTTTCTTTGAGTCTTTGATTCTTTCAAGCTCTCTGAATATTGCTTGATTAGTCTTTTTCTATTGTTCCATCTGTTGTTTCACTTCGGATAATACTTTGAGAATTTCATCATTTGAAGCGAGCACAGGTGGGCTAGCGGATATTTCAGATCCCGAAAAACCCGTAGAAACAGTCTTCCGAGGCTGACTGTCATTCTTTTTCTGGAATGAAAGAAGGGGAGGAATAGGGCTGACTAGTTGGAGGTTGAAGATGGAGCAGAGAAAGAAATGTTTTTGGATTAGGACGAAATTTTTTAAATCAGTTTCGAAAGATAGTGATTAAACAAAAATTTTAATAAAGATTTGAAGATAAAAAGCACCACTTGCCCCACGGTGGACGCCAAATTGTTTGGGTAAAAATTATACGAACTAACTTTGTAACCAAATTTCGAGGGTGAGGTAGCGTGCTTGTTAAATCTGTGAACGTAAAATAGTAAAATGACACGAGGATTTACGAGGAAAACCCTTTATCCTTTATGATCTCCGGCATAAAACCTCGGGAGCCGACGAAAGTCGGGCTGCCTTGATGACTTTTATAAAACTAAAACTGTTGAGTACAAATAGAGCAAATAAGATCGTAGACTAAGTGTTACAGTTGTTTGCGATTGTGCTGTTGTTGTTTCTATACGATCTATTGCATATTAAATACATGATATCTACTAACTAACTATCCAAAAATAAAGGTCTTGACTCTATCTTCATCTTTGTGACCGTTGCAAGTCGATTCACACGTATTCAACACATTCTACACGTGGTCCACGTACGGGTCTTTAGGCAATAGTGATTGCACACGTTCTTCCTTCAAATAATAAAAGAAATAAATGACATATAATTGTTAGTAATATTAAGATTCAGGATACCGAAGTTACCAGGATCTTGGATTCCGAGTAATGCTAGATTCAGGATCCTGTCTGAAATTTAATCCATAACACTCAGTACGGTGTTCTCACCGGAATAACCATCGGATACACCACCACCACCACTGCGATCAGCATGGCGTAAGTCGATAACAATATCACCATTCTCTAATAACTCTATTTTTCCTTGTTTTAATCCTTTTAATAATTAGTTTTAACTGCCTTTCATCAGCGCGATCAAGAAATCCAATTGTTTCCATAAACACGGGCATGAAGCAAATTGCCATGTGCACAACAACTCGTTTTATGGTGATTTTCGCCATCATTCAAATCATTCTAAGCCAAGTTCCTAACTTCCATAAATTGCCGTCACTGTTATCATGTCCTTCACGTACTCGTTGATTGGCATCGGTCTTTCAATTGCTAAAATCGTTGGTTAGGAAATACATACCCATGTTTGTTAGCAGTGGCGGAACTAAAGGGGGTCCGTTGACCCTCCGGCCGCCGGAGTTTTTCCTAACGACGATACTTCACACAAAAACGTTTTTGGAGTTTTGGCCCTTTAGATCACTGTTATCTTCCATTGTTCTACTCTTCTAGTCCCTGCAGACCGGAGAAGATCGATTGGTGTTGCATTTGTTGTTAATTTTCAGTAAAAGATGAAGTAGAGAAGATGAGTAAAGGTTGGAAATGTGATAGTAGGAGTATTTTTTGATTCTTTTATTTGCAGCTGATTAGATGAACTTTGAAAATATAAAAATATAATACAAAAAGCTGCAAGTTTGACTTTAAATCTGCAAAATCTGAAAAAGTAATATTTGATTTTTACATCTATTTGTATCTATTTCTAATTTTCTAATATAGAGGAGGCTTAGACTATAAAGTGTTAAACCCTACAAAGTGTAGGAAGTAATCATAACACGACACGTGTATAATGGGAGAAAAGGATGGAAAGGGTAATTGCGTCAAAAGGCTTTAAACAAATGAAGGAATATGCACATGCAAGTCACATGTCATTTCTTCCATTTTTTTAAAACGTCCATAACTTTTTTATACGTAATTTTTTTTTTAAAAAAAATCATCATAAAACCGAGCGTCTTTTTATCTTTCCAAAGAGTATGGTTTTGTTATATTTCAAAAAAAAAAGACCAACCGGGTGTTGTTTGAAATTGGGAGTTTTTATGGTGTTTTATGGAGTTTTATGTTTACGGTGTTAAAATTTTAAGCTAAAGTGTAAAACACCATAATCAAGCTGGGTGTTGTAAAACGTCATAAACATAAACACGTCAAAACAACATGACTAAAAAAGCCAAAAAATGCCATTTTAAAATTTGTCATTGTGAAAACGCCATGACAAAAAAAACTAAAACGCCATATTAAAATTGACATCTAAGTGTAAAACACCATGACCCAAAAAACTCTTTGTTGAAAAACACCATGACTAGAAAAACTCAATGTTGAAAAACACTCACTTGAAAACACTATAGATGTGTGTTGTTTGAAATTGAGAGTTTTTATGGTGTTTTATGGAGTTTTATGTTTATGGTGTTGAAATTTTAAGCTAAATTGTAAAACACCGTAACAGAAACAAAACGTCATAAAAATAAACACGTCAAAACAACATGACTAAAAAAGCCAAAAAAACCCATGTTAAAATTTGTCATTGTGAAAACGTCATGACAAAAAAAAACTAAAACACCATATTCAAATTGGCATCTAAATGTAAAACACCATGACCCAAAAAACTCTTTGTTGAAAAACATCATAACTAGAAAAACTCAATATTGAAAAACACCCAGTTGAAAACACCATAGATTTAAAACATCATGTTGAAAACTCACTTTAATTCGAACACAGACTTAACCAAGTTTATGTTTATGGTATTGAAATTTTAGCTAAAAGTGTAAAACACCATGACAGAAGCAAAAACGTCATAAACATAAACACGTCAAAACACCATGACCAAAAAAGCAAAAAAAAAGAACATGTTGAAAATATTCTTTTGTGAAAATGCCATTACCAAAAAAGCTAAAATGTCATGTTCAAATTGGCTCACAGGTAAAAAATATCATGACTAGAAAAACTCAATATTGAAAAACATCATAACTACAAAAACTCAATGTTAAAAAACATCTGGTTAAAAACACCATAGATGTAAAACACTATGTTGAAAAACACTCACTTTAATTCGAACACAGCTTTAACCAAATTTATGTTTATGGTGTTGAAATTTTAAGTTAAAAATGTAAAACACCATGACAGAAGCAAAACGTTATAAACATAAACACCATGTTCAAATTGACCCTATGTGTAAAACACCATGACTTTTAAAACTCCATGTTGAAAAACACCATGACTAGAAAAAAAAAATCAATGTTAAAAAATATACTTGTTGGAAAGATAAAAAAACGTTCGATTTTATGGTGAAATTTAAAAAAAAAATATTGACGTATAAAAAAGTTATGGATGTTTTAAATAAGTGGGAGAAATGGCATGTGACTTGCATGTGCAAGCTTTGGGGTTGAATCTTCTTATTCTACCCCTCCTGGTGGTTTCCAGGTTCCAGCTATTTACAAAAATGTCACCGCGTTAATCTCCACCACAAATAACTATGATCTAATGGTCCAGATTCATTTCTAGACTTTGTAAGGTTTTATTCCTTTCTAGCCTAACCTCTACCTTCTACTATATATTTTAATTTACGTACTTATTTTTTATTTGCAACTACAAATACTTGCTTTATTTAGAGTAAACTGTCATTTTCGTCCCTGTGGTTTGGTCAAAATTGTCACTTTCATCCAATAGTTTATTTTTTTGTATCTGGGTCCTCATGGTTTTAAAATATTGCCATTTTCATCCTCGTGGTTTTAAAATATTGCCACTTTCATCCAGTCAGCTAACACCGTCCGTTTTTCTCAGTTAAATGAGGGGTATTTCAGTCCTTTTACTTATTTGTTTTATTTTTTCATCTTTTTTACTCTCACTTTTTAATCATCCCCAATTTAACCTCTAATTTAATCATCCACCTGCTGGCCTTCTTCCTCTTTTCCTGACCAGTTTCCGACGAGCACCACTGGAACACCTCCGTCGCTTGTTTCTATGATTAAAAAGTGAGAGTAAAAAAGATGAAGAAATAAAACAAATATGTAAAAGGACTGAAATACCCCTCATTTAATTGAGAAAAACGGACGGTGTTAGCTGACTGGATGAAAGTGGCAATATTTTAAAACCACGAGGATGAAAATGGCAATATTTTAAAACCACGAGGACCCAGATACAAAAAAACAAACTATTGGATGAAAGTGGCAATTTTGACCAAACCACAGGGACGAAAATGACAGTTTACTCCTTTATTTATTTTCATTATAGCCAAAGTGAAAGTAAGTTTTAAATATTTTATATTTTTTTATTGATTGCTTTTTAATTTATTTATTTTATAATCCATTCTTATTTTTTAAATATTTGTTAACTTTAAATGAGATAAGACCGTCAACTTTTTTATTACATTCCAATATTTAGTTGTCATTTTATTATTTAATGATTATTATTTTATAAGATTTATTATATTATTATCTAAAAGTATATATATATATATATATATATATATATATATATTACTTGACAAATATTATTCATCTTCTGAAGACGTTTTTTTAAAAAGAGATTTTTATTAAAAAAACTTTAATCAAGCGTTAAGTCTTCACTAAATTCGTTAAGTACCAACAATAATAATAATAAAAATAGAAATGGTTGATAAAAGTTGAATTATTAGAAGATGAAATTGTCAGGGTTTTGCGTAAACCACTAGTGATTATTCGATTAATATTATATTGTGACCCCCCAGTTGAGAAGTTCTGGCTCCACCACTGTTTGTTAGAGTTCAATTTCGGTTTTGATTTCGAGATGTTTTTGTTGCGGCTACAGATGAAGGAATTGGAAAGACAGGTTTAACCGGGAAGGAGTTTACAGGCATGGAGAAAATGTGGAAAACGTTCTCTGCTCTAGGAGATGTTGCTTTCGCCTATTCCTTTTGTTTCGTCCTCATTGAAATCCAGGCAAATTAGATTCATATATGTTTCATTTGTATAACTTAATTTAAAAAAAAACATTAAACATTTATAAAATAATTATGCAAGATTGAAAAATTTAATTCAAGTGGAGTGACTTTCAAGAAAAAAAAAATATATTTTGAATAAATTTAGTGAAACACTTATATTACGGTTTTTTACATGCAACATATATTACGGTTTTCGGCTGACGCCGAACTTACTTAGAAAAGATTAGTATACATTTTGCATTAGAAAAACAGGCTGAATAAGTACGGCAGTAATGTTTTAAATGGTTATTTAACTGTGTATTACCTTTCAAAAACCTTATTGTAATCATGATTTCCTCAAAAACCTTATTGTAACTCTTGGTTTTACCGGTAATAGCAGCAAGTTATAATTATATATGTAACCCAATACAACTCAGACCGGAATTCAAACATCAATATAAGAGACATTCGAACTCCGAAAAAAACCATCCTAGTAGGAAAAAAAAATACCCGAAACACTAATTGTCAAAGTAAATATTTTTTACTTAATAATTAGCGAGAAAAATAATTAGAAAAATTATATTATTTCTGTCACAATTTAGTTTTTTTTTTTTTTAAATAACATGATTTATGATTAAAACGTTGAAATGAGCTTATTCTTTGTTGACGAAATGCAGGACACATTGAAATCGAGCCCACCTGAGAACAAACAAATGAAGGCGGCTACAGCCAACTGGATCGTGTTATCGACCATGTTTTATATGTTGTGTGGGGTGCTGGGATATGCCGCCTTCGGAAACGATGCACCTGGAAATTTCTTAACCGGGTTTGGGTTTTATGACCCGTTTTGGCTTATCGATGTCGCTAATATTTGCATCGTTGTTCATCTTTTTGGTGCTTATCAGGTAAATTAATACCATCAACAAACAAACAATGTCACTAATTGTCACAACTGAAAATGGCAACTAACATACCGTTTTCTTGCAACCGATTCTCCAGGTATTAGCCCAACCGCTTTTCGGGTTTGTGGAGAATTGGCGCAAAGAGAAATGGCCACAAAACAAACTCGTTACAAAAGAGTTCTCGTTGTGGGGACTCGATATCAATATGTTGAGATTTGTTTGGAGAACGGGTTATGTGATCGTGGTGACGATAATAGCAATGCTATTCCCGTTCTTTAACGACTTTGTGGGGTTACTTGGTGCGGGTACGTTCTGGCCATTATCGGTTTATTTCCCGATAGAGATGTATATTTCACAAGCAAAGATCCGCAAGTACTCGTTCACTTGGATTTGGATGCAAATACTAAGCCTAGCATGCTTAATAGCGTCACTAGTAGCTGCGGTTGGGTCAACCCGTGGGCTCATCACTTCGGTCCAATCGTTCAAACCCTTTCAGTCTGTTTCCTAACTAACCCAACTGGGTCGGGTTTGGTTTAATTATTGTAATAGAACTCGATTAGCAAGATGACTTTCATTGTACAAGTAGGAATTTGTATTTACAGGTGTCTGAATGAAAGAAAGCTTGCTTATATTTACACAACTACTGAATTTATATAATGTATACGCGTTATGGAGACTTGTACCTTGGTTTCTGAGATCCGTTGGTCTTCTAGAAGTGCATATGGATCAACATACTGGGGTAGGTATACTTGTCGTGTTATAGCATCATGGACAAATTTTGGTCCAAAGTACTGAAAATGTAAACATATGTTAAGAACGGTTGGAAAACTAGAATTTTATAAACTTTTTGAACCATCCTGCTTAGCTTTCTAGAGGAAACATTTTTTTCCATTTCATTCCATTTATATGAAAAATCAACTTGGGTTGTGCTTTATTGATAACGGGTCAAACAAGTTAAATAAACTACGCTAAATTATGAAATGGGTCGAACAACGCATTAAAATTTAAGCATGTCAGTTAACAAAGTAAGAACTTTTTGAAAAAATAAAAAAGTTAACAAAGTAAGAAGCAAAAGTAGGTAGCAGTTAAAATAATTGCACAAGTATAGAGACTTACAAGGTAAACAGCAGAGAAGGATGCCACAGTTACAAGGATCAATGGCCAAAAAGCCAAGAAGTACGTTCCTCCAAGAGTTAACAAGACCTTAGCACGTGGAATCAAACCCTGCCATATATATCACAAAGAGCAATTAAGATACAAATTAACAAATAAGAATACAAGAAAGAAGGGAAACTGCGACAACAAATAAGTTTAACCTCAAGGCCCTCACTATTCAAAGCCATAGATCGCTCTCTTTGATTAGATAGGCTTTTCTCAAGATCTGTTGATACAGCATTTCTATTTGAAAACCCACCATCTGTTGGATTTTATGGACCGACCCGATGGATAACGCGGCTGACCGAGCTATGACCCGTAAGAGTTACACCTAGGGCAACGAACATTAAATCCACTTAACCTGCTTAACTGGTAATTACGAACTGTTAGCGAGATGATATATTTTTTATATATTCGTTAGACGCGAATTATTATTTATACTAGTTTATAAATAATAATTGTATATATATTGTTTTAATCTTTCATTAAAACAATTAAATGGGTTCGGGCTTTTGTATCTTGTTTTGGACTATGGGCCCGAAAACAACTAGTAGGGTTTATTATTATTATATAATAAACCTAATAATAATTGTTTCAAATCTCCAACAAGGAAACGGCCGCAAGAAACAAAGACAATTGATTTTTGTTTTTTTTTCTTCAATACAAAGGCTATCGACAGAAAGCATTCTACCTTTGTCACTTCTGGCCACCAGCCCTGTCACCGTCCGCCGCCTTGTCCGGCGATTCCTGGTGCCACCCGTTCTTGCGTTTTGGTTCGTGATCTAGCATCAGCTCGTTGTACTTAGGTGTCTCAACCGGTTAATCATTAACCGAGGTATATCTTTCTCATTGGTAGTTAGATTTATATCTTATTCCGTATTCGTATGCTTTGTAACCCAGATCCTGTCGGGTTTCTATTTTGTGTTGAATCGGTTTCGTTCCGCTGCGTTTTAATAATTACTAAATAGTTATTATTAATCTATAATTACTTATCAACCGTTTTTTGATAACTAATCCAACTGATCACCACTGGCAAAATACCCAACAGTGGTATCAGAGTCTTGGTTACGACATACGAATCGGATCCGGTCTTTTAACCGATTATAGATCACAAACTTTAACTTGTTTAAAGTTTTTGATCTAGATCTTTTTAGGGCAAATTTTATTTATTCATTTTGGTCAAAGTTTTTTTATTTATTTTATTTGACCAAAAGGATTGCCCAGTTATTTGATTGTATTAAATATGTAAATCTGGCCCGACCCTGTCTTGTGTTTGTTTTCTGTTTTTGGTTTTATGGTTTGGCCCATTTGATGGCTCAAAATTGTAATAGATTAGTTTTTATGTTTTGGCCCACTTTGATGGCTCAAAGTTGTAATAGCTTAGGGTTTTATTTTTTTGTATTCTGTATAAATATTGTAAAGATAAAGACCCGAAGACAAAACAGAAGACGGAGACAGGATCTTGGATTTAGTGGGAGTCACACGGAACAGCTAGATGCATGTACGAAGTTCATCCTTGTGGTTGTTTGTGTGTTGTGACCCCGTGACCTAGTTTGGTCTTGCTATTAGGCTCTAGCAAGATCAAACACTTTTTCTTTGACCATATGATTTACATATTTTTGTGTTTGCTATTGTGGTTGCTTTTTATCTTATAAATGCTATAACATACCAACCAAATACCAAAATTTTCAAAATCAAATAAATAACAAGTTCTAAACTTTTTTTTACAACTTGTGGATTTTTATATTAAAACAAATAGTTTGTTTTTAAAATAAATGATAACCAATAAAGTTTTGCAATTTAAACTAGTTTTAAATTTTCAAAACGAATAACTTAATAGATCATTTAAACTATTAACTTTTAATTGGTTAATTACACCGCGACAAACTTAGTTTTAATAGGTTATTTAAAATTAAGTGTCCCGAGAGATGAAAGGGTTCATCACGTTGTCACGATCTAATATATAGTAAAACTGGCTTTTACAACACACGTATGATTTATCATTCGTTGTGTTTGACCCTATTCGGTAAACACTAAAATTAAATCTCATATTTAAAATCTTTAGTCTATGCCATCCTACTATAAAAAACACTTGGGGCATAACGTGAAACACCAGTGTTTGGAGCCACAGCACCGCACTTGGTGCGTAACCTATCCCTCCAAGGTGCAAAGGTTTCATTGACACATCCGACCCTTCCACATGTACCTGTACTAGGGCGACTATTACTTTTCTCTCTGTTACATGCCCCAGCTGTATGGAGACCAAAAGTGGGCATATATGAGGCTAAACGTATCAATGCATAGACAAGAGTTGTCTTAGCGGCCTCATACTCGAGAATTGTGCATTTTTTCATAATTGGCAATTGTTGTCAGTCTGCCTAAATCACTTACTAATGTTGCGTGCCACAGCCGCCATTACTAATTGACATAACCAGATTCTCTATTCTTATTCTATTCTTGCCATGGGTCATTAATATAAGAATTTATTACATCCAAAATACTAATTAAAATTTAATTTGCTTATTTAACAGATGTCTACTGAAAAAGAATCTCACTCCTCCTTCTCTCTCAAGTCTTTGCTTGAGAATGAAAAACCGAATAACTCTCTCCCTAGTTCTTATGACAACTTCGTAATGAACTTAAATATGAACACATGGGAGAAGACTATGCCCGAACTGCACGGCATGCAGGAAACGGCCAAGATGAGCATATCAAGTAAGACTAATCAAGAGTTGATGGTCAAATCTGCTGGTGTTAACAAGCCCAAAACCAAGAAAATGGGTTATAACAGCAAAGGTAAGAAGCAAGTTATTGTTGCTGCCAAGAATGCCACCAACAAAAACAAGCAAGTTGCAAAAGCACCCCCTCCCAAGGAGCGTCAGTGTTTTGAATGCAACAATATGGGGCACTGGAAACATAACTGCCCTGAATATCTAGCTAAGCTGAGATCGAAGAGAGCTAATGGTGAAGGCACCTCTTCTGGTATTTCTATCTATGTTATTGAACTTTTCACTATCTCTAGCGACACATGGGTATTTGATACCGGATGTGCTTATCACATCGTTAATGTATTGCACGAGCCTGAAAGTGGAAGAAGCTGAAACAAGGCGACATGGAACTCATCGTTGGTGATGGGAAGAGAGTACCAGTTCTTGCAACTGGAACATTTCACCTTTCATGTCCTTCTGGCCTTGTAGTTATCTTAAATAACTGTTTGTTTGCACCTGGTTTAACCAGAAACATTATTTCAGTTTCCTTATTGTTTGAACAAGGTTTTAAGTACGTTTTCAATGGAATTTTTATTTCTGCTTACTTAAATGATATTTTCTATTTTGAGTCTAAATTATGAGGTTGATGTTCAAACTAATAATAACATATACAATATTTCTAAACGTATCAAATCTAGCATTAATGATACATTTCTATGGCACTGTACACTTGGTCACATAAGCAAGACCCGCATGAAAAGGCTCCAATCCGAAGGGATCCTTGAATCCACCGGACAGGACTCCTTTGAAGACTGCAAGTCTTGCTTAGCTGGCAAACTCACTAAAGGATCCTTCACCGGCATTGGTGAACGAGCCAAGGATCTGCTAGGACTCATACACACTGATGTATGTGGCCCTTTCAGAACCATGTCTAGAAATCATGAAAGATACTTTGTTTCATTCATCGACGATTATAGTCGATATTCTTATGTCTATCTTATGAAACACAAGCATGAAACTTTTGAAAAGTTCAAAGAGTTTCAAAACGAAGTGGAAAACCAACTCGGTGAAACAATAAAGACACTTTGATCAGATCGAGGTGGTGAATATCTCAGCACAGAGTTCATAAATCATCTCAAGGAGCGTGGAATAGTTTCACAACCTACTCCACCTGGCACACCCCAACTTAATGGCGTGAGCGAGAGGAGAAATCGAACCCTACTTAATATGGTTCGATCGATGATGTGTAGAACAAACTTGCCTCACTCCTTCTGGAGTTATGCTCTTATGACCGTCGCCCGTATTGTCAATCTGGCACCGACTAAGAAGGTAAACAAGACTCCATATGAGATATGGCATGGGTCTAAACCCAATCTGTCTTACCTTAGAGTATGGGGATGTGATGCATATGTCACCAGCGATTCTGATGACAAGCTTGATCCTAGAGGCGAAAAGGTTGTTTTCGTTGGATACTATAACAGAAGCGGATATTATTTCTACCATCCTGATGCAAATGTTATTTCCATCAAAAGGAAGGGACACTTCCTCGAGAAAGAAATTCTTGAACGAGGAACTGGAGATAATATAGTGGATCTTGAAGAAATTCAAGAACCATAAACAACCGCTGATGAAGTCGGAGCGTCTGAACAACAAGAAGTTGTTGCTGATGAATCAGACACAAACACAAGCGTTCACAGAAGTGTAAGGACTCGCAAAGAACCTGACAGATACCTATGGCATCTTGAGGGTACCGAGGTCCTATTAATAGCCGAGTCTAACGACGAACCTACTAACTACAAATCTGCTATTTCAGATCCAGAATCTGCAAAATGGCTGGATGCCATGAATGCCGAGATGCAATATATGCATGATAATCAAGTATGGGACTTGGTTGAGCTACCCCCCGAATCTCGAGCAGTAGGGAGCAAATGAATTTTCAAGAGAAAAACCGACATGCATGGAAATATACACACCTATAAAGCACGGCTAGTTGCGAAAGGTTTTACTCAGACTCAAGGAATTGACTATGATGAAACCTTCTCGCCCGTTACTATGATCAAATCGATCAGGATATTGTTTGCCATAGCCGCGTACTATGACTACGAGATATGGCAAATGGATGTCAAAACCGCTTTCCTTAATGGGCATCTCTCTGAAGATGTCTATATGGTACAACCTGATGGTTTTGTTGATCCAAAATATCCTAATAGGGTATGTAAACTGAATAAGTCTATTTATGGACTCAAACAAGCATCTCGAAGCTGGAATCTTCGTTTTGACCAAAAGATCAAAGAGTTTGGTTTTGTCAAAAATGAAGATGAGCCTTGTGTTTACAGAAAGGCTAGTGGGAGCACTATATCATTCCTCATCTTGTATGTGGATGATATACTTATCATTGGAAACAACATCCCTATGCTTAACGATGTTAAACACTGGTTAGGAACTTGTTTTGCAATGAAAGATCTTGGAGAAGCAGCCTACATTCTAGGAATCAAGATCTACAGGGATAGATCTAAGCGGCTTCTAGGGCTTAGTCAAGGCACATGCATAGACAAAGTCATGGCACGCTTTCATATGGAAAACTCCAAGAAAGGAGGTGTTCCTATGACTAAAGGCACCGTGCTGAACAAATCGCAATCTCCTTCAACGGACATTGAAACCAAGCGTATGGAAGCAATTCCATATGCTTCGGCGATTGGTTCTATCATGTATGCTATGTTATGTACAAGCCTGACGTCTCGTATGCTTTAAGCATGACCAGTCATTTTCAGCAAAGTCTTGGCATTGCCCATTAGACTGCAGTCAAGAACATCCTGAAGTACATGAGAAGGACTAAAGACATGTTCTTAATATTTGGAGGAGTGGAAGAAGAGCTCACTGTAAGATGTTACACTGAAGCCAGCTTCCAAACTGACCGAGATGACTCTCGCTCACAATCAGGATTCGTATTCACTCTAAACGGAGGAGCTATCTCCTGGAAGAGCTCCAAGCAGAGTGTGGTGGCGGATTCAACCACCGAATCTGAGTATATAGCTGCATCAGATGCTGCTAAGGAAGCTGCTTGGATGAAGAAATTCATTACTGACCTCGATGTGGTTCCGAGTATTCGCCAACCAATCGAGATACTTTGTGATAACACAGGTGCTATAGCTCAAGCCAAAGAGCCCAGATCTCATCACAAAGCCAAGCACATTCTCAGAAAGTTCCACTATATACGGGAAATTGTGGAACGTAGTGACATCGTGATAAGCAAAGTAGACACAGATCAAAACCTAGCGGACCCGTTTACTAAGCCCATGACTCAGGACAAGCATGATCTTCACAAAGATGCTATTGGTCTTAGATTTGCTAGTGATATGTTTTGATTTAGTATTTTGAATGTGTGAACAACTAAACAGTTGTACTTTTGAATTCTTTTGGTTTACTGATTTAAATGCAATTCTGAATTCTTACAACTGTGTTCGATTTTAATACGTTTAATCCATGAATCTTGTATTCTTAATCATCCGTAGTCGATCAGAATCATGGGAACGACTCTGAATTAAGACTATTCTGAACTTGGACTCAAGTAGTTGACTTCCAATTTCACAGACCCCATCTTGGATGACGTTGGATGTAACTCGCTTCAAATCATCTTCATGGATTTTAATCATAAGATGTTTTGATATTGGTATACTCATTTAGTATCCTTTGACCTGAGATGCATACTAGAACTTTCGTTTACCAAGGGCTGTTCTTTAATCACTGTCAACCACTGTCGCGTAACTGCCAGTCATAAAGGCATTGGTTAGGAACAGATCTGAAGTTCAGTGGGAGTTGTATGTAGTCGATAAGGGATTCTGTACTCTTACATGATATGTAACAGTTAGACATCGTGGCGCCCTCGTGATTCAAACTGGTGAAGTGTAAGGCCTTACCTAGACTTACTGTGTGTTTGATTGGACCACTTTAATTCTTGATCGAGAACAATAATAATTGAACGCCATATGAGAATGAAATACATCCATGTCTCATTGATTCAATTGATGTTTTATACGGAAAGGATGAATGACAACTACTGTCATAAGTCTATTGTCTTGCTTTAGTTAGCTGTTACTAACACCGAGGTATTTGGTTAATGACTTTAAAGCGTCATACCTTGTTAGGGACAGCCATGTGCAGCTAGAGCGCCGCTGACTGTTTGCGTTGATTTATCGTGGATCGTCCAAGTGGGAGATTGTTGGATTTTATGGACCGACCCGATGGATAACGCGGCTGACCGAGCTATGACCCGTAAGAGTTACACCTAGGGCAACGAACATTAAATCCACTTAACCTGCTTAACTGGTAATTACGAACTGTTAGCGAGATGATATATTTTTTATATATTCGTTAGACGCGAATTATTATTTATACTAGTTTATAAATAATAATTGTATATATATTGTTTTAATCTTTCATTAAAACCGTTAAATGAGTTCGGGCTTTTGCATCTTGTTTTGGACTATGGTCCCAAAAACAATTAGTAGGGTTTATTATTATTAGATAATAAACCTAATAATAATTATTTCAAATCTACAACAAGGAAACGGCCGCAAGAAACAAAGACAATTGATTTTTGTTTTTTTTCTTCAAAACAAAGGCTATCGACAGAAAGCATTCTACATTTGTCACTTCTGGCCACCAGCCCTGTCACCGTCCGCCGCCTTGTCCGGCGATTCCTGGTGCCACCCGTTCTTGCGTTTTGATTCATGATCTAGCATCAGCTCGTTGTACTTAGGTGTCTCAACCGGTTAATCATTAACCGAGGTATATCTTTCTCATTGGTAGTTAGATTTATATCTTATTCCGTATTCGTATGCTTTGTAACCCAGATCCTGTCGGGTTTCTATTTTGTGTTGAATCGGTTTCGTTCCGCTGCGTTTTAATAAATACTAAATAGTTATTATTAATCTATAATTACTTATCAACCGTTTTTTGATAACTAATCTAACTGATCACCACTGGCAAAATACCCAACACCATCTTCTTCCTTGTAAATAATATTCTCGTCTTGCAAGGTGCTCCTACTTTCCTCTAATATTGAAGTGGGAGTCATGCCCCGTCGCTTTAATTCTTTCATAAACAAAGACTCAGTAGGTTCTTCACCTGCAGACAACAGAAATATCAGAAAATAATGTAATGGATAGGATATGCAAGACTAACAATAGAGTGGTACACTTCACCAACAGAAATGTTTACAAAATTTTCAAATATTAACAACCATTGGCAATTTGGCATAGCCAGTCCATAATTGGCTCATGGATTTCATTCAAATGTCATCGACTAACATCAGAAATTACTGGAGGTTGGGTTTTTGTAGAACCCGCAATGCAAAAAACGAAAAAAAAAAGAAAAAAAAAAGACAAGTACAGAGTTGGTTTTTGAAGCAGAATCAGGTTCAGGGCAAATAGGGTATAACAAACTAAAAACATACATTCTAATCGCCTCTTGTTTTTATAGCTCATTTTAGTAATTATATATACTTATACAAAACAATTTGTTAATTTGATATGGTGGGTTCTATCCGTAATTCAAATTGTTATTACAAGTTCACAAAGATAAAGACAAGATGGAGTAGTAGTTGGGGAGGATCAGATGTGTGGTAATAGAATGGCATAGATGGAAATGATGAATGTTCAATGACCTATACAATCTAAGAGGCAATATAATGTACTGCTTGGTGGCTTAAAACCCTTACAGCTTCTACTCTGTTAGAGATAAATCAACTTCAAGGACAAAGTACAGTTGCTACATTAGTAATGATGCACCCACATGTTACATAGAGGGCCCAAAATGACTACTCTGATGTTATGTCATGGTCGGTTACTACAATCGCACATGCCGCATCCTTATAGGGGGATCTCAATCTGTTATAAATGCGACAACTTGAACGGACGCCATAGACACACACCTTCTGTAACATCTCAAAAATAATAAAACGAATAAATATAGCGAGACCGGTGATTTAGTTGGAATATTTAAACAAAAAGGGAGCGGGCCTGGGCCCGGCTTCAATGGGCCGAGGGAAGCCCATGCACATAAGAGGCAAGGCAGCCCTCTTCCCTGCTCATTTCCCCAACTCACGCAGCTTTTAGAGAGAGAAAGGAGAGCTCGGGTCTAGAGAGAGAAAGTGACGGATCAACTCGGGAATTCAGGAGAACGTTGCTGCTGTTCTCGTGATCATATCCTCTGAATCAGAAATCCAATCCAGGTAACGATTCGATCACATTATGAGTTTTTGTTCGTTTTGAGAGTTTTCGGGTTTTGGCTAAAAAGATAACGATTTTGCGGATGAAACTTGAAAGTGAACTTAGGTATAGCATCTAGAATGAAAAACGAACGTTTTGATCAAAGAAAATTTAGATATCGACATGATCAGATTCGCATGCAGAACATTCGGATTTTTGGGGAAGGCGATAAGTGCAGACCCATCGAAACTACTTAGTTTCGATATGTGCAGACCTATCGAAACTACCCAGTTTCGATATATGCAGACCCAATCGAAACTACCATAGTTTCGATATGAGCCCCCGATCCGAAGCTAAGATAATACATAAGTTACCTATCGAAACTACCTATCGAAACTACCAAGTTTCGACAGAAACAACCTATCGAAACTACCGAGTTTCGACAGAAACAACCTATCGAAACTACCAAGTTTCGATATAAGCTAATCAATCGAAACTACTAGGTTCAAGCATAGTAATGTCTAGTGTCATCTAGGAGCACCACCTTATGTGTATGACTTTATTATACAGATCGTGAGCGACATTAGTGAAGCTCAGTAGCCAGCTTAGTGTATTACAGAAACTACTCATCAGGTGAGTTCTATGTGCCCCCTTATATGTTATGTGCAAATGATTTATAAATGTTTTGGGGCTGAAGTGTATACACTAAATGAATAAATGTTATAAATGTCAATGTGATCATACGTATATATATATATATATATATATATATAAATATTTATATATGAAAATGAATTATGAATAAAGAATGAAGCGTATGACTATAAAGAATGAATAAAAGAAGGACATAACGTAAAAGAATGAAATCTTGCTTTATATTATATATATATTGCATGTTATGAATGAATGTAAACGTTATAAACCCTTCTGTGACAACGGCTACTTCGGTAGACGGACGACCACGTGACTATTTTGCAACCGGGACAAAAACGTTCCTTCGCAAGCTAGGATGTATGAAAAGGTATTAATGGACGGTCGAAGCAAACCTTAACTAATGTAGAACGGTTGCATACATAATGGTCACGTGGGAAACGGATGCCCTAGGGCAGACGGATAAAAATGACGGACTACGACGGTAGGACGGTAAAGAGCGGACGGACAAAGGTTGCCGGACGGATTTAATGATATGACGGACGGTTTTCTAGAGCCGGACGGTAATGAAACGGGCGACGACGGTAGCTCTGACTGCGATGTCTTCGTGACATTCGCGACAAGTATGACGGGTTGATCACCCTTAAGATTATGGCCAATATGTGTTCTCTCAAAGAAAGTATGTATGTACATATGTATATACCCTCAATGAATGTTATGTGAGAACAACAAAGTAAAGAATATTTAAAAGTACGAATATACACATATACATTATATTCATGATAAGATAAATTTTATGTATGGTTGTCTTTAAACTAGAACTCACCAGCGTTAGCTGACTTTTAGTATACATTTCAGGTAACAAAGGAAAGGGTCGTGCGAAGGCGTGAAGGTTACCCGACACAAGACTGACATCCCACTTTAATATATGTGTTAAGACTTCCGCTGTTATGTTTTGTAATTGAATGATGAATGTTTTTAATTTAAGTTCAGTATTTATGACTATGTTTATCAGTAAATCCAATAAGTAAGGTCACCCGGTTTAGGGGCCTTGCAAGTTGGTATCAGAGCAATAGTTTGAGAGATTTAGACACCCCTAAATGTCTAGACTCAAACTGATTATGGGACCAACGCACAGATGTCAGTATGGGTAACCAACGCCAACACGGTAAGTAAGTCATAAAGTTAATGCTCTAGCATAGGAATAGATACCTTAACTTAGAACAAATAGATGTTAATACCACGACTGATTTGAAGAGTTTCGAACCCGAAAAGCAATGTAAATTAGTAATCACAAACAGGTCACTGTAATTAAGAATATACCTTGCTCGTACTGTTCCAAACTATGATCTGAAGAAATGACATTGATGTATTCCCTTTTTAACTATCAGGAAATTTAGAACTATGGCTGGTGGAGGAAGAACAGGACCTCGAGGCGGTCGCACTGGCCGACGAGGTAGACCTCCGTTGAACCCAAGATTTGAAGAAGAAGAGAGTGTGCACGCAGAGCACACCGAAAGTGTGCACGAAACAGAAGTGACCCCAATTAGGGACGACAGTCCAGGGCCTATACAGTTGGAACCTGAAGTCAGGGATGCTATTGCCCGTGAAGTTGTGCTCACTTTGAAGAAGGTATTGCCTGATCTACTATCCGAGGCAATAAAGAAAAGTAAAGAGGAGGATGCAGGAAACCACGAAGAAAAAGTATATGACAGCGACGGGGATGAGATAAAAGTGGGGTCAAGCACTAAAGGGTGCACTTATAAAGGTTTCAAAGATGGAGACCCACCCAAGTTTGTTGGTAGCAAGGATTCGGTGGCTACTTTGGAATGGATTGAGAGAATGAACGCTGTAATCAACATCAGCGAGTGCCGACCAGACCAGGCGGTTAAATATGTTGCTCATTCTTTCACCAATGAAGCACTAGGTTGGTGGAGAAATATTCAAAGAACAAAGTCACCACATGCTCTTGCCAGAATGACATGGGAAGACTTGAAAAAGCTCGTAATCCAAAAGTTCTGCCCACAGAATGAGATTGATCGTGTGGAGAACGAGTTCCTAAACTTCAAAGCTGGCGACAAGACTCATCGCCAATATACTTCAAGGTTCAACGAGCTGGCTCAACTGGTACCACACTTGGTAGAAACCGAAGAACGTATGATCAAATACTATGTCAAGGGTCTGCCGCAAAGGGTCCGTGTCCACGTAAAAGCCAACCTACCCTCGACCTTCGAGTCGGTAGTCAACCTGCCTGGAATCGTTTACGACGATTATGCCAACGAGGACCCGGCACCTGTGACACAAAAGCGAAAATGGGAGAATCCGTCTAGGGGCACAGGAAGAGGGAATGAAACAACTGAAATTAAGAAACCGAGGTTGGACGGATATGAAACGTGCAAGAAATGTGAAAAGCAACATAGTGGTGAGTGTCGAATCGGCACCACCGTGTGTTATAAGTGCGGGAGACCGGGGCACTACTCCCGAGATTGTTGGAAGGACACCAAATGCCAAGTATGTGGATTGTTTGGGCATCTGACAAAGAACTGCAGGAAGGCCGGCCAATCTGGTTCGGGAAAGGAGAAGGAACAGGAACAACAAAAGGCAAGGACTCGGGCCTATGCCTTAACTGAGGAAGAAGCAAGGGGAAACCCTGATGCCGTGTCAGGTACGTTTCTAGTTAATGATGAACGTGCTGCTATTTTATTCGATTCTGGTGCTAGTAAAAGCTTCATATCAAATGCATTTTGTCGTAAACTGGATTGCACTATCAACACCATAATAAAGGCCTTTAGCGTACAAACTGCCGTGGGTAAAAATTCGGCAGTATTTCAAGTAACAGAGGATTGCATCATAGAAATAAAGGGACATAAGTTTCCATCTAGATTATTCCTTCTCACCTTAGGAGGATTCGATATAGTATTGGGTATGGATTGGTTAGCTGCCAACGAAGCTCAAATCATATGTAAACGTAAGAGAATACACCTAAAAGCTCCTAGCGGCAGTCCAATTACGGTTTATGGGGATTGGAATTGCACGATGCCAAACGTCATCTCGATGATCAAGGCCGAAAGTTACATGAAGCGCGGTTGCGAAGCTTATCTGGCATATGTTATTGATGATAGAATGAAAACGAAAGAACTCAAGAATGTACCCGTGGTGTGCAACTTCCCGGAAGTATTCCCTGAGGATCTACCTGGGTTGCCACCCGATCGGGAAATAGAATTTCAGATTGACTTACTGCCAGGAGCTGAGCCCGTTGCCAAAGCCCCCTACCGATTGGCTCCGTCAGAAATGAAAGAATTGATGTCTCAACTAGAGGAACTAACCGAAAAAGGATTTATTAGACCGAGCATCTCACCATGGGGCGCTCCGGTACTTTTTGTAAAGAAGAAGGACGGCAGCATGCGTATGTGCATTGACTACCGCGAATTGAACAAGAGGACAGTAAAGAACAAATACCCATTGCCTAGAATAGACGACCTTTTTGATCAACTGCAAGGTGCGAGTTGGTTCTCAAAGATCGATCTTAGGTCGGGTTACCATCAGTTAAAAGTAAGGGAAGAAGACGTACCAAAGACCGCGTTTCGCACGCGTTATGGACATTATGAATTCCTCGTGATGTCCTTCGGATTGACTAACGCTCCAGCAGCGTTCATGGATTTGATGAATAGAGTATGTCGACCAATGTTGGATCGATCAGTGATAGTTTTTATAGACGACATACTGGTATATTCGAAAAGCGAGGGTGATCATCACTGTCACCTAAGAGAAGTTCTGGAGGTGCTAAAGAAGGAAAAGTTGTACGCAAAATTCTCCAAATGCTCGTTTTGGCTTAGGGAAGTCCAATTCCTAGGTCATGTGATAAACCCAAACGGCATCATGGTGGATCCTGCAAAGATCGAGACAGTAAAGGAATGGAACATCCCAAAGACACCAACAGAGATACGAAGTTTTCTAGGATTGGCAGGCTACTATCGAAGGTTTATTCAAGACTTCTCAAGAATAGCCTCACCACTGACTAAACTGACACGGAAGGAAGAAAAGTATGAATGGGGTCAGACTCAAAACAACGCGTTTGAAGAACTCAAGACACGATTAACCCAAGCTCCAGTCTTGACTCTACCTGAGGGAAATGAAGACTTGGTAGTCTACTCTGACGCTTCGGGGCAGGGTTTAGGTTGCGTGCTTATGCAACGAGGAAAGGTAATTGCTTATGCTTCACGACAACTAAAGATTCACGAGGTTAACTACCCAACACACAATCTAGAATTAGCAGCAGTAGTTTTCGCGTTAAAAATATGGAGGCACTACCTGTATGGAGTTAAATGCACCATCTACTCCGATCACAAAAGCTTGAAATACTTTTTCGAACAAAAGGAACTAAACATGAGGCAAAGAAGGTGGTTAGAGCTACTGAAAGACTATGACTGTGAGATATTGTACCATCCAGGCAAGGCAAACGTAGTGCCTGACGCTTTAAGTAGAAAGGAAGAATCGGCACCTATCCGGATCAAAGCGTGTCAGCTGATCATAACGCCAGATTTGATGGGTGAAATAACAAAGGCACAAGATGAAGCACTGTTAGAAAGAAATGTGAAACGGGAAAGGATAGTAGGACAACAAGGGAACTTAGATACAAATGCATACGGAGTACGAACTAGGTTTGGCCGGATGTGGATACCTAAGATTGGCGAGCTTAGAGCCAAAATACTTGATGAGGCCCATAAGTCTCGTTATTCTATCCACCCCGGGACAAACAAAATGTATCAAGACTTGAAGAAAGAGTACTGGTGGCCTGGCATGAAGAATGATGTGACCGAATACGTGAACAAGTGTCTAACATGTTCACTAGTTAAGGCCGAGCACCAGAAACCATGCGGTAAAATGCAACCTTTACCAATACCAGAATGGAAATGGGAGGAGATCATAATGGACTTCATTACCAAGCTACCGCGAACAGCTAAAGGCAATGACACCATTTGGGTGATCGTCGACCGCTTGACGAAAAGTGCTCACTTCTTGCCAATACGTGAGACTTCTTCGTCTGAAAAGCTAGCAGAAGTATTTATCAAGGAAATTGTGAGTAGACATGGTATGCCACTGTCAATTGTGTCCGACAGGGATACTAGATTCACATCTAGATTTTGGAAGAAATTCAACGAAGCGATGGGCTCAAGACTGAACATCAGCACCGCTTACCACCCTCAAACCGATGGCCAGTCTGAAAGGACCATTCAGACCTTGGAGGACATGCTCCGGGCCTGTATCATTGACTTTGGTAGGAGTTGGGATAGCCATCTACCATTGGCAGAATTTTCATATAACAACAGCTATCACACGACTATTGGCATGCCGCCATTTGAAATGTTATATGGGAGAAAATGCAGAACCCCAGTTTGTTGGGGGGAAATTGGGCAGAAGGATTTTGCAAGTCTCGAAGTGGTCAAAGCAACTTCTGAAAAATTTGATCAAATCAAGGCTAGAATGAAAGCCGCAAAAGACAGACAGAAATCATACGCGGATAAGAGAAGAAGGGATTTAGAGTTTCAAGTGGGGGACATGGTACTGTTGAAAGTATCACCATGGAAAGGAATCATCCGATTCAGGAAGCGTGGCAAACTAAGCCCAAGGTTTGTCGGACCTTTCAAGATTGTAGCAAGAGTGGGTCAAGTTGCTTACAGACTCGACCTACCCGTTGAGCTTAGTGGAATACACCCTACGTTTCACGTGTCGCACTTACGCAAATGCCTAGCTGACGACACAGCTCACATACCTTACGACGAGATCGAAGTGGATAACAGCCTAAACTATGTAGAAGAACCAATAGCCATTCTTGACCGAGCTGAAAAACGACTACGCAATAAGTCGATACCGTTAGTCAAGATACAATGGAAGCACAGAAAAGGGTCAAAAGCTACATGGGAAAAGGAAGACGAGATGAGGGGACTATACCCTCAATTGTTTAACGTATGAACAGTTTCGAGGACGAAACCACCTTAAGGAGGGTAGACTTGTAACATCCCAAAAATAATAAAACGAATAAATATAGCGAGACCGGTGATTTAGTTGGAATATTTAAACAAAAAGGGAGCGGGCCTGGGCCCGGCTTCAATGGGCCGAGGGAAGCCCATGCACATAAGAGGCAAGGCAGCCCTCTTCCCTGCTCATTTCCCCAACTCACGCAGCTTTTAGAGAGAGAAAGGAGAGCTCGGGTCTAGAGAGAGAAAGTGACGGATCAACTCGGGAATTCAGGAGAACGTTGCTGCTGTTCTCGTGATCATATCCTCTGAATCAGAAATCCAATCCAGGTAACGATTCGATCACATTATGAGTTTTTGTTCGTTTTGGGAGTTTTCGGGTTTTGGCTAAAAAGATAACGATTTTGCGGATGAAACTTGAAAGTGAACTTAGGTATAGCATCTAGAATGAAAAACGAACGTTTTGATCAAAGAAAATTTAGATATCGACATGATCAGATTCGCATGCAGAACATTCGGATTTTTGGGGAAGGCGATAAGTGCAGACCCATCGAAACTACTTAGTTTCGATATGTGCAGACCTATCGAAACTACCCAGTTTCGATATATGCAGACCCAATCGAAACTACCATAGTTTCGATATGAGCCCCCGATCCGAAGCTAAGATAATACATAAGTTACCTATCGAAACTACCTATCGAAACTACCAAGTTTCGACAGAAACAACCTATCGAAACTACCGAGTTTCGACAGAAACAACCTATCGAAACTACCAAGTTTCGATATAAGCTAATCAATCGAAACTACTAGGTTCAAGCATAGTAATGTCTAGTGTCATCTAGGAGCACCACCTTATGTGTATGACTTTATTATACAGATCGTGAGCGACATTAGTGAAGCTCAGTAGCCAGATTAGTGTATTACAGAAACTACTCATCAGGTGAGTTCTATGTGCCCCCTTATATGTTATGTGCAAATGATTTATAAATGTTTTGGGGCTGAAGTGTATACACTAAATGAATAAATGTTATAAATGTCAATGTGATCATACGTATATATATATAAATATTTATATATGAAAATGAATTATGAATAAAGAATGAAGCGTATGACTATAAAGAATGAATGAAAGAAGGACATAACGTAAAAGAATGAAATCTTGCTTTATATTATATATATATTGCATGTTATGAATGAATGTAAACGTTATAAACCCTTCTGTGACAACGGCTACTTCGGTAGACGGACGACCACGTGACTATTTTGCAACCGGGACAAAAACGTTCCTTCGCAAGCTAGGACGTATGAAAAGGTATTAATGGACGGTCGAAGCAAACCTTAACTAATGTAGAACGGTTGCATACATAATGGTCACGTGGGAAACGGATGCCCTAGGGCAGACGGATAAAAATGACGGACTACGACGGTAGGACGGTAAAGAGCGGACGGACAAAGGTTGCCGGACGGATTTAATGATATGACGGACGGTTTTCTAGAGCCGGACGGTAATGAAACGGGCGACGACGGTAGCTCTGACTGCGATGTCTTCGTGACATTCGCGACAAGTATGACGGGTTGATCACCCTTAAGATTATGGCCAATATGTGTTCTCTCAAAGAAAGTATGTATGTACATATGTATATACCCTCAATGAATGTTATGTGAGAACAGCAAAGTAAAGAATATTTAAAAGTACGAATATACACATATACATTATATTCATGATAAGATAAATTTTATGTATGGTTGTCTTTAAACTAGAACTCACCAGCGTTAGCTGACTTTTAGTATACATTTCAGGTAACAAAGGAAAGGGTCGTGCGAAGGCGTGAAGGTTACCCGACACAAGACTGACATCCCACTTTAATATATGTGTTAAGACTTCCGCTGTTATGTTTTGTAATTGAATGATGAATGTTTTTAATTTAAGTTCAGTATTTATGACTATGTTTATCAGTAAATCCAATAAGTAAGGTCACCCGGTTTAGGGGCCTTGCACCTTCGAGCGTCCCATCAGACAATACATCATAATGCCACATGGCAGGATACTATCAGGTCATAATAACACCTTCTGCAAATGAAGGTCATTGTCATTAGCTTTCAAAAGTGAGAACACTAACAATGCATATAAAAGCAAGGGGTCATCGTCCCAAAGAGGTGTTTTGAAAACCTTTTTTCTACTAAACTTAATACTTTCTTTATGATTCACGGTTGACTAGGGCATCTGAGCGGTTACAAGTCCAATCCATGTAAGCCAACATGTTTCCTTTCTATTTCAGAATCTAAGAGAAGCGAGGTCAATCCAACCAATCAGTCAAGCACTCATTGCAAATCTAGTGCATGATCAATCAACTTCAAGGACATAGTACAATTTCCATGCAAAATGCATTGGGAATTACTTCAAATCATGTCACTCTACAAACATAGAACTTAAAATAAACCACATGTTATTCATTTATCTTGTCAAATTAATCGTCTGCTTCTATTCTTTCTGAAGAACCACTTAATATGTTTCATCATTGAGAAGGGGGCTACCATAGTTACACCAGTATCAAAATACCAAGTGACGTCATCGTACAGCTGTATAGATGACAAACGTATAGGCTCTGTCAGTGGTGTACGATGCCGGCTTCTATGTCAGACAGAAAGCTATATGGCCGTATATCTATCTACTATTTTCATACTACCCGTATAAGGAAAAATCAAACCTCATACGGCCTGTATAGTCATTGGTGTCGGAAAATCAAACGAGTCACTCACTTTCATAATGCTTAAAATGATCTTACAGGCCATCATCACATGAGATTATCTACACCATTAAACACCATACATATACTAATTAAACTATAAACCTCTTAAATCTCAATACCAATTAATTTGGCGTACAACACATCTTCCAGATCCAATATATTGACCCGTGACCATTCGCCTAGTCTGTTTCATCTACAACCTCGTATCATCTTCTTTTTTGTTTGGAATAGGAATGTTCAAGAACAGTTGTAAACATTCACCATCCATATGTGCTAAAATCATAGTGGCTACTTGGTTTAATTGAATGATCATCCCAACCAAATTAGAAACAAGATAAAGGCTTTTGTTTTTAACTAGACTGCATATGTGCAAACTCAATCGATCCATTTGAGATATGAAAACACAACTAAATCAGCCTATTTCTAAGTAAATGGCACGAAATTATCTCTATTAATCTGTTAAACTCACCGTTAATACTTCGTCAGACCCAATTTCATCACCTCCATAAACAAACAGTTGGTCATCACCGTCATTTTGGGATCTAATGTTTTCTGACTAGTGCAGGACAATGACAAGTAGTTTCCTTTATGCAGATGACAACTATAACATTACAACATTACTGTTTGATGCTGCAGTTTTTTTGTTTTTTATTAGATTTAGTAGTGGATGTTTTCTAAAACATTATATCTCCATCTATGTATCCAACAACAACAAATGTCCCATTAGAAGATGCCTAACAAAGAGCAATTGTTTCTTTTTCCTCCAAATCATTATCAAGTTGACCAGAAAAGTCAACAACTCCGTCCTTCAGTTCAAGAAACTTATCAACGTGTCTGATTAATGCAACAAAATTGACAGTTTAATGAATGGGTCAACGGGTCAAAATAATTTAAATGCATGAAACTAGCTAATGGCCCAACGGTTCACAATAATTTAAATGCATGAAACGTGCTGATGAGTCAACGGATCAGAATAATGTTTACTTGTTTGACCAAACTATTTTGGTTTTTTATCCTTATTTCATTGATCAGTTTTATTAGTGATATGTTTCTGGTATGCAGCAGATGTTCTTTTGCCTTTCCCACTCATTATTGGAGATGTTTATTGTTTGACTAATTGGGAAATTGATAAAAAAAATGTTTGCTTGCTAAATGGATGGGTATTTGGTTGCTTCAGCGGAAGTGAATAGCATGGATTTTTTTTAGTCTGGAAAGGAGATTGATTTTAGTCAAAAGCATGAATTTCTTTGACTTTCGGAAGTCAAAAGCATGGATTTCTCTACTGATGTTATGACCCATTTTACCTGTTACCATTTTGACCTATCACCATTTTGATTTTAGTCAAAACCCATTTTCACCTGTTACCATTCTGGTATGTTTTCATTCGGACCTGAACACATTTTGACCCGTTACCAAAATGAACTCTTACAGGTCAATATTGTCCAAATTAACCCTAACTAAGCTTCAATTACCTCAAATAACCATAATTGAACATTAATTGCTTGAATTGACCATCAGTAAACTATTTGACCATCAATCACCTCAACTGACTATTAGTTACCCTAACTAACTGTAATTGAGCATCAATGACCCTATCTGACTATCAATCACCCTAATTAATCATCGAAAGCTGAATTGACCATAAAAAACCGTAATATAGCCTCAATAACCTTAACAGACCAAAATTAACTCTAACCGGTCAGTAATGTCTATATTAATCACCCTTAGAGTTGAATTGACCATCGAAAGCTGTAATTGACCATCAATCACCCTAACATGTTGTTAATGACCCTAAGCGACGACGGTTAACCTTAATTGACCATGGTTTACCTAAAAACAACAATCAATGACCGTCATTAACCCGAACTGACAAATTAACTCTTATTGGTCATTAATGTCCATATTAACCCTAACTAAGCATCATGAACACAGATGACCATTATTTACCCTAAAACAACAATCATTGATTGACCTTATCTTATCATCAAACATGATTGACCATACTTAAACATGGTTGGAATTTGACTAAACTCTACTTCGTCATTAATGACCTAACTAACCCTATCTGAACGTCAATATGCATTAGTGACCATCGATAATCCTATCTAACCAACAATGACCATAATTGATCATCAGTCACCCTAAGCGACGACGGTTAACCTTAATTGAGCATGGTTTACCTAAAAACAACAATCAATAACCGTCATTAACGCCAACTGACCAAGATAACCCTAACCAAGAATTAATCATGCTAACCGACCCTTACTCACCCGAAGAGAACATAAATTACCCTATTTAAAAGTCAATAAACACAAGTGACCATGGATAACCCTCTCGGACGAACAATGACTGTAATTGCACCCTAATATGTTATTAATGACCCCAAGCAATAACCGTTAACCTTAATTGACCATTTTTACATAAAATCAACAATCAATAACCGGCATTCTTATTGGTGTTTACAAGTAAGTCCTAATTTCTACTAAAAATGAAATAAAAAAATTTAGTTTCATAATTTAAACCCAAATTAAAAAAATATAAATCATAATTTTAAAATTACACTTTTTTTATGATTTTAGTATACAACTATATTTATTATTATGTTATTCATATAGTAATATTATTTATAAATTATTTATTGTTTATAATTTATTTTCATTTGTGTTTTTAATATGTTTTATAATTAATTCATAGAAGTATTTTTTATAGTTTATAACCCCCAAAATTTCATAGAATCCCGCTCCCCAAAAAATTACTTCCCGGTTCGTCTTCAAATTAATTAACGATGTTCCCGCTTCCTCCCAGATACCCTTTTCCCCTTGCATCGGTGCCCTAGTTTCATCCTTGTAGGTCAGTATTATCAATGGTGAACTGAATGACACGAGAAGAGATCATCACCGGTGCTTCGTCAAGGGCAGTAGAATCCAACTATTCCGGCCAACGGAAGTAAGTATTATAATACGGGACAATATCAGAAGGTAAGGGGCTTCGTCATGAGATCATCGGAATTGACTCCTATAAATTCACTCACAGGTGACTCTCTCTCTAACCTAAATCACTAATTTTTGTTCCTGTGACACTGTCTCAGAGCGATTAAAAGATGTGGATCATGTGCTAGAGAAGCTTCAATCCCTTAAAATCGTTAGTTAATTTGTAAATCCAATTGATTATTGATTATTGCTAGAGAAGCTTCAATCCCTGCATTAGAAGAAACCATCAACTTCTTCTAATGCAGGTATAGATGTTATAATCATTTGTAAATCCAATTGATTATTGATAATTGATAATTCACGATTGAAAGTTTAGTTAATTTAGTTGTGCTACTTGATAATCTATTAAGATGAAATCTTGAGTTCTTTACCCATGATAAGACCGAAGCTACTCACTCGCCCGGAAAAAAAATTCCAGACCTTAACCTTATGTATTCAGTCAGGCATCAGTTCCAGATTTAATTAGATTTCGGTCTCGGTCTCAGGCTTGGGTAAGGACCGAAATACCCGCTTAAAACCGGACTGACAGATAAAGTCAAATCGAGAAACAAATTAATATCCTTCAAATCCAATTAACCAATATACATAATACTTCAATTTTGAACAGGTGTAGTTGATAAGACTTGAAAGTGGTGTATTTATGGAGGGGTTATAAACAAACCCGGATGGGTTTTGTAGGAAAATTTTGGTTTTACTGTTATAATCTGTTTGTTTATTTCATCACCATTCACCAATGGAAACCATGGGTAAAGAAGTCAAGATTTCTGTTGTACAACTTGTATTCATAATCTTCTTTTATTTCTCTACTTTAAAATAAATTGTGTGTTTGTGGTTTTAATAAATAGAGCAGATGGACGAGCTGCAAAAGATGAAATGCAAGGTTAGATATAGCAATTATGATTTTTGTTTTTACTACATTATGAATATCACTTAACATGAACAAATGAATAATATATGTGCAGGGGTGATTAGTTATGAATATGAGTTAAAGATTGGGTGGAACCTAAAGCTGTCTGCTGCTGCTGCATATCAGCTTAGAGCAGCCTACATATTTGTGTCTTTTTTAAAAACAATTTACTGCTTGGTAGAACAATACAGTAAGTGGTTTAATCAAAATGCTTAGAGCAGGCCTGGCTTACATATTTGATGCATAAGTTAATATAATTTTGGTTTTCAAAACAATTTACCGTGTTGGAAAGATCTTAGTTATAAAAGTTGTCATTTTTATTAATATCACTCATATATGAGATAAGTTTAGGAGTAGGCATAGACATAAAAGAACTCTTAGAAAAAAAGTGTTGATTTGTTAAAATGTTTAGAAACCATGAAATCAAACCGTTTTATTTTTATATATTTCGTGTTTTGAAAAGTGTTGATAATAAGAAACCGCTACTAACGGTTAGGGGTGTGCAAACGGGTATACCCGACCCGTATACCCGTATCCATACCCATACCCTTTTGATGACAAAATACATACCCGTGACCCGTATAATAGTTAAAAGGGTTGGTTAAGGGTCCATGGGTAAACGGGTAAGGGTTCGCGGGTTTTGCGAAGATGGACCCGTATAGTCAATGTCGGTCGTCTTGTTTCGAAGATGAGATCGTAATCACTAAGAATAATTCCGTAAATTGTGAAATCAAATTTCAAACTCTTGCTCTTAGGGTCAATATATATTTAAGGAAAATGAATCAAATGCAAGTTAACGTGATTTTGATTAATTCAAATTATTATTATTATTATTATAGGGTATTATAATAAAATTCTAAATAATTATTAAAATATAAACTTATATACATATACTGCACTTTTAATGTTTTTCCTTTCATTTATAATATTTGTAAATATTATAAATAAGAATTATATAATATTTTCACTTATATAATATTTTTAATTATTAAAATAACATATCTTTTAAATTTGGTGAATATAAAAAATATATCACATATTTACATATTGATCAACACTAAATATTTAATTATGTTTAATATTTTAACGGGTATACGGGTTGTCTTCAGTTCTAGACCCGTACCCGACCCGTACCCTTTTGAGGCTAAATTATAAACATGTTTACCGTACCCTAGTTAGCTTTCACGGTTCCAACGGGTTTGACGGGTTTGCCGGGTAATACCCGTTAAGTGCTCACCCCTACTAACGGTTCGAAAGCTATGAAAACTATAATGTATGAGAAATTAGAAGTAAGTTGTATGAACTTATCATTTTAAGCATTGAAAAGCTATTATGACATATTTTCATTTTTATTATTAACAATATATTCAATGCAGTGAAAATTCCAATTGTTGCGAACATATAAAGTTTTTATGGAGTATGTGGATGAACGACTACGTGCCTATTGGAAACGCACTTGAGGTGTTTTGAGTAATCATCGGAAAGAGAACGGATAAAAACAGATCCGCAGCGGGCCTCATCGCAAGTGAATTCTGATTGTCGCAGTCAAGATGATTGGAATCATCTGTGCGGCTATTGGGAGTTGGTAAAAACCTGGGTTAGTGTGTTGATTATATTTTACAAATCATAATAAATATTCGATAATTATTTTCTTATTTTTCAGATTCTATCATATATGTCAAATTTTTATTTTGTAGAAATATACTGATAAGATGGAAGCTAACGAAGCAAAACAAGTTATGTAAGCAGAGGGGGCTCTCGGTCTATAGCTAATCATGTATTTAAAATGGTAAGATTTAGAATTTTTTGACTCATAATTTAGTCTGTATCTGAAATTAGCAATTAGATCTTATGTGCATGTCGGATGAATTTGTGTGTCATGTATAATAATTTTGATTTACACTATACATGCTGTCCTAGCAAATTGAAAAACAAAGAGTATTCTATTTGTTTGAGAGTACAATGGTTTTGATTTATTTCGCGCAATGGATTTTCTTTATTTTCTCAAATGTTATTCAAGTAAAGTAAACAAAATGTGGCTAGATTTGATTTTCATAATTTACAATATATGTGTGTGAATGTTGACTTAATATTACCCAGCCTAACCCGTCACGCCCGTTTTGTTAGGTACAATGAAGATGGAATATATATGGGTTTTTTTCTCACTCCTAACTAGTAGCAAGATATATAATCATTCATGAATCACAAATATTGGTTTGACTTTATCTTAGCTTTATATATGTTAAACAAGACTTATTTCAATATTTTTTTAGAAAAATATATTTTTCTTTGTTACTATAATTTTTGTTATGACAGACAAATCCCGAGACTCAAATGCCGCCAAGCCAGTCAACAGGATTCTTTACTTCATTTGTTTTGTTAAGGTGAAACTGCCTCTCAGGTTTGGTCAACCGACATTTCAAAGCCGAGAAAGAAAGATGGCTAAATGATCATTTACGTATTCAATATGTAAGCATCTAATTGTTAAAAGCTTTTACTTTGAATTTTATTTTTTTTAAATGTTGATTTTGGGTTGTTACTAGTTTTAAATGTACTCCATGTACATTCTATTATGTTAAAAAAAAAAATTCTTTAGTATAAAAAGGTGGTCATGGATGAATCCAATTCTAAAGGAACCACCATTGATACTTCTATGGAACACAAGTTTGAGAAAGAAGCCATAAAAAGTGTTTATAGAAGGCGGAAAACAATACAATCAGGATGGGAGATAGGTGTTGGGCATGTGTTGAAACAAAGTGACGAGAAAATGGAAAGGATGTCAGAGTTTATAAACACAAAGTTTCAGAATTTGAGAACACAACATCCACCACACTTGCTAGAGATGTTTCAGGTGATCCATTTAGCGATAGTGATAGCTAGACCTAGGATGTTAGTTAAGACTTTTATTACATTTTTATACATCTAATACTTTTTTAAACTTTAGAATTGATGAACTGGTGTTATTTTGAACTTGGTTATTGTTATAATATTAATGCTTGAAAGATTTTACGAAAGTAAAACAAATTTATGAATGATATTACTGTTGTTTAGTGACTGAAATTTAATATATAAAGCTATCAATCATTTATGTAACACTTGCATGAGATTGATTTTTAGTCCTTAAAGAAATATGTTACGGATTTTGAATACATATTCGGGACTGAATTAAAATGTATCGGAAGCCATTTTTTAGTTTGTAAAAGATAAACATTTAAAGACTAAAAAATAGTCATTAAAAATACATAATAGGGATTAGTTTCAGATACTGATTTTCAGTCTTTAAAGAAAAACATTATGGACTGAAAAACTATTATTTTAGACTGATTACCAGAATCTAAAAATACATATTAAGGACTAAAATAATATGCTATATGAGACTGATTTTCAGTCCCGACAACAAGGATATTAATGACTGAAATTGCATGGTATCGGGACTAATACCCAGTCGTTAAAACATCTTATTGGACACTGATTTGATATGGAATCACGAACCTAACTAAACACATCAGGGATAATATAGACATTTTTCAAGGACTGAATATCAGTCCCTAAAGTTACACACTAGGGATTAAAATATCATATTATCCAATACTGATTTTCAGTCGCTAAATAAATGTATTGGGGGACTGAAATAACGTGGTATTCGGGGGACAAATTAAGGACTGGCTTTTTTTGTATCAGAAACTAACTATTAGTTCCTGTTGGTGACATACAATGGGGACCGATTTTCAGTTACTAACCTAACTATCTACGACTAAGTATCCGTCACTGACTTGTGACTTGCGAAATCAGTCCCTGATAACCATTAAGTACTGATACGAGGGTATCAAAGACTAAAATTTTAGTCCCAAATACATTCTTTTTTGTAGTGTAACCTTAGAGTTGAGTGAACATTGTGAGTAGTGAGTAGTTATTGCATAATCAAAGTTCTAGTAGGCTTGTCATGGATTCCACCATCTTAAAACAGAAAAAACACAAAAATAGAATAAGCAGCTCAAGAGTTATCTCGGAGTTCCAACACTAGTTGAAATTCCATTACCCTTGTAAAGTTTTTAGTTATGGGTGTGATTATGCATGAGTTTGCTTGAGGACAAGCAAAGTTTAAGTGTGGGGTGTTATGATATGCCATCATTTATACATATTTTACATACATAATAATCCCACATTGTGGTACTAATTAAATAATAATCTTGCAATTTATGCTTAAAATACTTATATTTTGTAATTACAGATTATTCGGTATTAAAAATATAAATCAAGCTAAATTCTATTAAAAACACCAAGAATTCAAGCTTCTAGATTATTTATTCCCGAGTATTGACCCCCAAGAAGTCAAAATTGGTCAACAAAAGTCAACAAGACAGCTAAAAGACAAAACTGGGAGAAAGCAGTGGGATGCACGACCGTGCATCACAATGCACGGTCGTGCATTGCTGTCCCTTGCTTCCCACGGCTCCCTAGGCCTTTGCATGACCGTTCATTGTACATTTTGAGACCTATAAATAGGAGGCTTGAGTTCTTCATTTAGGACACCAATCCAGACCTAAAGAAAACTCAAGAAGAGAGCATTCTCTTAGTTAGAGTAGATAGTAGAGAGTAGAGGGGCTCTTCCTCCTTGTTCCACAATAGCGGATCCTACGAAACTCATCATTACGTTAGTTGTGATGGCCATTCGTGGCTAAAACTTCTTTGTATTGTTAGGGTGAAAATGATGCTTGGTGCATGTTAATGTTTAACCTATTAATGAAGTGGTATGTTTTTGTCTTTAACTAATTCGTTCTAAAAAACCATCTTTTGATGGGATTTTATTATTGTCTAAATCCGTCTTTATATTTGTGAGTGTCTTGATTTTAAAGAGTAAGATCTTAAAACCCTTTTTAATCAACTTCTTTTGAAACTCGTACGTCTTTATACGAGCAGGGATTGATAAGCCAAGGCTTGGTCTATACTTCTAAGATCATACGTCTTTATACGAGATTATTATGCGACCAAGAATTGGTGAACTAATGTTGGGAACGGTACGTCTTTATACTTGGTCTCATTGTTACACCGCCTCCCGATGAGCAAAATATAATTACCTATTTAACTTTAATATAAAGCATTTTGAGTCCGATGTCTTAAACTAACCCGGAGATGACCATTCGATGGGTTGAGGGTAAATGTTGTCCCTAACGGGAGGCACTATCACTTTTAAAGATTATAATTTGTAAATCAAATGTAGTGAGGACGAGGCTGTAGCGGTGACTCGGGTCACAAGTTTGTAGTAGTCATACCACTGAATTAGTCAACTTAACATTATCACGTACCAAGCTGATTCGAATCCCGAAGCAATACATTCAGTAATCTGATCATTTTTGACTTATTTACTTTTCTGCTATTTACTATTATGCTATTTACATTTCTGTTACACACTTCACGCACGTTTTTACCTTTATGCTATTTACTTTACCGTTATTTACTTTTCTGCTTCACAAGCACACAAAACCCACTCACTAATTAATCCGGCTAAACGATAACAAAAGTTGAGTATTGGAACTCGAACATTGGTTCGATACTTGGTTCTTACCTGACTACATTACGCTGCGATAGGTACACTTGTCTATTGTGTATGTTTTAAGTTAACGTAATTATCATTTTATTTTATAAATTTTAAACCCGATCTTGTGAAATCACCCTAAAAATATATTTACTTATATTTTAATATACTTAATTCACAGACACATCACCCTGCTACTCCCGAGACCACCACCTCAGTCGCCGTCTCCGTGCGCCACCCTAGTCCACCTCCTCTCTCTCCTTCGGTAGCCGATCATAACCCTACACCAATATCACCGCCACCTACAACCATCCGTAACCATTACAATTGTCACCATCGGCCACCTCCGGTCGCCCCTCCATCTTATCATCTTCCTAGTCAGAACCTTAGCCAGGAACCACCTCCAACACCGAAATCCTCACTATCGTCTTCCTCGACAAGCTCAACCACAGTCGAGACCACCTACTCCTGCCCAGAGTGATCCACCATGGCCCTTGACGCCGTCGTCTATGGCTGTCATCGGGTTCCATCATCACAGCCATTACCGGGCATCGTTGCATCGCTAAACCCACAACGAGCTAAAACCTAATCGTAATCATTCAAAGAAAATGGATATACGAGTAGGGATGAGCATTTGGTAACGAGTACCGGTACCGTACCGAACTGATTGATTCAGTACCGGTATCGGTACCCACTTTTTCATAAATTCGGTACCAGTATACGATTTAGAGATGAACATTTTGTAACGAGTACCAATACCATACTGATAAATTCGGTACTCGTACGGGTATCCACTTTCCATACAAGTGCGCAAAACACTTAGAGAATTTTGCAACATTCAATATGTAAAAGTAAATACAACTCGATAAACTAATACATAAAGACTCTTACAAAGACAATTACAAACAAGACAAGACAACCTAAGACTAAGACTCTATCTATCCAGAGTGTTTGTCACAGGAAAGTGCTTCAACAAACTCCCCCTTGACAACAGCTCTGGATAATCTTCAGTCTTCGGTCTTCACATCGCTTGATCTTTAGCTTCCATCTTCTTCTTGTAGTCAAGGCAGAACTTAATCACCTTGTCGTATTTAGAAGCAAGGAGCTTTGTCCACTCATCCGTGTAGATGCAATACCGTTCTGCTAGTACCTCCAGATCTTTCACAGAAAAGTTGATGAAGCAAACTTCATCAAAAATTCTAATCAGTTCCTTTGGCACTATGTTTCCACTCTCTGAACGTCCTTTACCCATGATCACAGCCTCACCCGTCTTTGGATCTACGTACCAGTACCACATGTCACCAAGAATATCCTGAGATAACTTGCTCAGGGGAATCTTAGTTTCACATCGCACTGGCTTGTATACCAATTTCTTTAAGTGCTTCTTAGTCACAGGATGTCTAGCGTGCTTATCCTTGACTCTCTTGGGCACTTGAGGCTTGAACATCTCGAATTTCCCTGATCTTGCTTCTCGCTGCAGAACCACCCACAAACCCATCGCCACTGCGTGATTGGAATGACCCAGCAACTCTCGGTTTGCTAGGTTCACAAGGTCATATTTGGGCAAGGAACTGAACGCTTCACTGGTGGGTTTCAAGTATTGAACACCACCAGATCTTTTGATAGCGAACAACTGCTTGTCCTCCTCGAACCTTATAACCAAGATCATCCCTGTTGCTCCGTGTTTGTCTATTATAGACGTCTTTTGCCACACAGGAGCTGGACCCTTTGATGAAGTAGAAGGCATGTCTGTTTCTTTCGGTGCCTCTGGGTCCACAGGTGCAGGGTCAACTGGGGAGGCTTCAGTCGAGGCTTCTACATTACTAGCCTGATCGACTGAACCTGTGTCGAGCGGAGCGTCGAAGGATGGAAATTCAAAGATCTCTCCATCTTCTAGCTCGTACTCTCCTTCCCCGTCACCCTTGGGAATTTCGATTACAACGTCTTCGTCATCATCATCCCAATCGTCACCAGAGTCGATCTCTCCTTCTTCTAGATTGAAGAGAGCATCGATCTGTGCTTCGTTGGAATAGTCAGGCTCTAGATATAGGATCTCATCATCAGATAAGTCCTTAAGCACTTCAGCTACTGACTTTCCTTTATCACCACCACCACCACCAGAGGTATCACCACCCTATTGATGAGTCGACTCCCCTTGAGCCATTGGAACAACAGAGATGGGCACGATTGCTAAAGCTTGGTGCTCACCTCCACTAGGACCGGCTTCGGGATCCTTGTCCTTGTCGTCATCCTTAGTCAAGTCGACCGGATGACACGCCTCATCACCAGTAGTCCTCTTTTCCTTCTCTTTCTCTTTTTCTTTCACTTTCTCCTTCTCCTTCTCCTTCTCCCCCTGAGCATCAAGCTTCTTGGTCAGATCAGCAATCAGTTTAACTATCAGCTCATGCTCCTTCCTTTGAGTATCAAACCTCAGCTCCAAGGACGACCCATGACCCAGAAGCATTTCATTTGTCTTGATTAGGAGCTCATTCTGGGCCATGACATTCTTCAGTCGTTCCTCAGTCCCTGTTCTCTGGCTACGAAGGATTCTAACTTCGTCTACCAAAGAATTGATCTGTGCTTGTTGAGCGTCAGACTCCTCTTTCGATTTCCGAATAGTCTCCAGTAATCCAGCAACTTGGGTTTCCAGAACATCTATCCTAGCATCATTTGGATCAGGATGTCTGGATGAGGACGCCTTGGCATTGTGAATGGGGGAGGAGAATATGGTATCGAAGTCAAACCCTTGCGTGAAATCTCCATAATTGAAGGGTTGACTTAGAGGCTCAATGGTGGTGGTTGGGATGGAAGATGTGACGAGGGTTGTAGGGGTAATGGTAGGGGTGATGGTGACTGACTCCGTGAGAATCGGAGTAGTTACCGCCACCCGAACAGTAGTGGTAGGGAGGGTCACTATCACAGGAATCACTTCTGTGATTGTAGTGACGGCCACTTCACTTTGCACTTGTGGACTCCTCCTCCTACGGTAAAGCTGCTGTGAAGGTGGGGTGGAGGCTGAATCAGGACTAGCAGCTGACACTTGTACTGGCTGCTGAGCCTTCACCTCACTGGGGATAGAGGGTTGTTGCCTATCGTCCCTGTTCTTGTGAATTCTTTCCCTTCTTTGTCTTTGTATAGCAGCGTCAGAGTCAGAGTCTGGCTCGTATTCGCTGCTAGAGGACTGTCGCTTTCTCTTGGAGGACGACTCAGGTAGGGTTACCTTAGCCGTTCTCCGTGGGTGTACCTGCGACGGTGCATCATCGGAATTAGAAGAATCTGACTCAGTCGCTTCCGAGTCGGATCCCTCAGCACCCTCATTTCCTCCTTCGTCGTTTCCATCATCAGATGAACCATCATCACTGTCCATTTCCTCCTGTTGTTGTTCCTGTTGTTCGTCTGAGTGTCCACTCAATTCAGGCTTCGAGTCGTGACTGTACCATCTCCAGTCACCTGGGGCCACATACGCTTCATTGAGGAGGTGGCCAAAGAGTTCTGTATGCACAGGGGTGGGATCTACACTGCCTGGCTTTAGGAATTGGGCGAATAATCTTTTGTCCACCCTCTTTATTTGCAGTCTCTCCCCTATAGCAGGAAGGTTTGGCAACGCGTCATTAATCAGAAGTTGCACAAACCGAGGGTATAACAAGAACCGAAACCTCTCCGCTGTGTTGATCTGATCATTGATGGCCTTAAAGATGTAGCGGGAGAAGTTGTAGCCCTTATTGAGAGAAAGGCCGACCATGGCTGCTGCAAGGTCATGACCCATGGCATCTTTCCCAGCTTTCCTTGATGAGATGCACATGATCATGACGTGGGCAAAGTACCTCCATTGGTCTAACACCCACATCTTTTTGTATGAAGCATAGTCCCTCGCACCGACATAGCCCATTCTTTGTCTCCAACAGCCGTCCACAAAGTAGTCTGGATAGGCTGCGGGTCGGTTGCGAGATCTCTGAATTGAAGGATCCTTCTTATAGTATCTTCAGATAAAGCAATAGCATGACCAGCAACGGTATCCCTTATAACGTTGGGGGTTACCGTGCAGTCGTGCTCCGCAGTCTCCCAAAACTACTTGAGGTAGGGTCTTGACACGATCGGGTCAGCAGAAATGGCGTTGCTGATTCTTGAACGGTTCAAGAAATCAACTATGTCTCTATACTGCAATGCTGCACCCTTCCATTCAGGTTCAATGTTAGCTAACATGTTGAATTCGTTAGTAAACGCCCGAGCCATGATCTGCAAAAACACACAGAGAACAACACGTATCATTGGAAATTAATAAACACGACTCTGTATAGAAGTTACTCTTTGAACTGAATTTCAGACTTAGGAATTTTTGCCAAGTGTTGGTCCTGTGTACTTAGCAAGTACGCAGGAGTTTCCTCTTGCGTACTTAACAAGTACGCATGAAGTACTTCTTGCGTACTTGTTAAGTGCGCAGGAAACGTACTTGGTGAAAAATTCCAGAATTTGAAATTCAACGGATGTTCAAAATTTGGTGTGTATAGGGTCACCACTAGGTTGGAATCAAAGATTCTACCTTATGGGACCAATATCAACACCAAGTACCTGCTAATATTGACCTATTTTGTTCTAACAGTCAAACGAAGCAACCGTCGGTTCAGATTCGAGCCCAAAATCAAAATCAAAGACTCGAATGGACGATTAAAGGTAGATTAGTGATCGATTAATGATTATTAACAAGTTTTAATTATTAGGTATTACCCAAACAACCCAAAAATTGTCTAAAAATCTCGAACAAAAAACCTAAGATAATCGGTCCAAAATCAAGATTTTTGTGGATGGATTAAGCCTAAAATCTCACCAAATCGATGTAATGAAGTGATGAAACTAGATGGGATGAAAAATCGGATTGGAACACTTGAATTTTTCGAGTGAAAGTCGGAGGGAATATGAACCAGTTTGAAAGTGATAAGGTTCTGAAAATTTTCTAAGTTCGGTTTATATACCCGACGTTAAAAGGTCGTGCGTACTTAGCAAGTGCGCACGTTTTAACTCGTGCGTACTTACAAGTGCGCAAGACTTAACTCTTGCGTACTTATTAAGTACGCAGGGCTTACTTCAAGCGCACTTACAAGTACGCACAAACCCTTAAGTGCGCAAACTTTCAACTCAAATTTATGAAGTTTTTCAAGTTAAATAACGAACAAGTTAAAAATATTCAATCAAGAGAATTCAAATACAATTCAGGAAGGTTAAACAAAAATATTTTTGGCTTTTCTGAATATAATTGAACTATGCATAAACTTAAAATCTTTTTGATCTTTTCTAATAAAAATATACAAGTATTCACACAAACTATTTTTGATCAAAGACACGAGCAGAGGATCATATCAGGCTATCTTGTAGCAAAAACAATACAATATAAACATCAAAGAATATGAGATCATGTCATGGATTACCATTTATTTATACGTAATAAACACATAAACAAGTAATTCAAGTTGACAATATTATAAGATTTGAAACTATAAGCATCTTTGTATCACGTTCTTGTGTATTAAGGTATTAATTATAAGATATACAATGTGTACCCCAATGATATGCTACACTAATGTAAATTGTATTATCTCAAGGCATCTAAGATTTTCCCAATGATTTTCTAAATTTTCAGAATGAAGTTACATCTATTAGCACAGGAAAAATTAAGCAGAATCCATAAGGATTATCAGGAATCATAAGATTCAGAATCGAGTGATTCATTTGTCTTGGTTTCATTTGATTTTCTTCATTGAATATTGGTATGATGATTCAGGATAATATATATGGTGTTTGAGTTTTAAGGTAAGGGGATCCAACTTTTATATGGATTTGATTTCAATGAATCAAGAGTGATTCAAGGGTGAATACATGCCCAACGGTTAATGTAGAGACATGTCTTGATTCAATCTCTCCTTGCATACTTGTGAGTATGGGCAGTGAGATGAACCGCATTAATTGTGCTAACGACATAACCCGAAACTGATCTCAAAGGAAAATTATTGCCAAAATCTAACATCCTTTATCTGATAATGATCTTTTCTATTCTTTTACGCACACACACTTGCAAACATGGGTTCAAATCACAGTTGTAATTTAGATTTAGTTTTCACACTACTAGTGATTCAAAGACGCATACAACCTACTGACAATTCAAATTACTTGTAAATAAACAGATTAAAAACATAATAATTTAAACAATTAAGTAAACATGACGCAATCATTTCCCATATGAGCAGTCTGTGACGTTTAGATCATTTCTGATGTACTATCATTTCCTCTTTTCTCAAGTTAACTTTGAAATTTTCTCCATTTTCTATTTTGTTTTTGTTTTTGTAAAATATTTTGAAACTTAAAAGAACTATACAGAAAATTTAAAAGAAATAAAATTTAACTTCCATGAATTGATATGATTTAAGAAAAATTAATTTTCACTCAGGATTGAACATTCCTATCAAGTTGACAAGATGCTCAAAACGGGATCGATCAAATGCCTTTGTGAAAAGGTCAGCAATATTTTCATCCGTGTGAACTTTTACAAGTTCAATTAAATGCTTTTCAGCACAATCACGGATGAAATGATGGCGAATCTCTATATGTTTAGTTTTGGAATGTTTCACCGGGTTATTTGTATGGACATGGTGGCATTGTTGTCAATGAATAATGGAGTTCCAATGAAGTTTAAGCTGTAGTCTCTCAACTGCTGCTGAATCCACAGTATCTGAGAACAACCGCTCGCCGCAGCAATGTATTTTGCTTCACAAGTTGAGACAGAAACCGTTGACTGCTTCTTGCACTGCCAAGAGACCAGTCTGTCTCCTAAGAATTGACATCCACTGGAAGTTGACTTTCTGTCAAGGTTACAACCGCCATAATCTGAATCAGTGTACGCTTTGAAGTCGAATGACTGCTGCTTAGAGTACCAAAGAACTAATCGGGGTTTCCCTTTCAGGTATCTGAAAATTCTCTTCACGGCTATCATATGTAACTCCTTCGGTTGAGACTGAAACCTTGAGCACAAGCACACAACGAACATTATATCGGGTCATGAAGCTGTGAGATACATAAGTGATCCGATCATCCCACGGTACAATCTGCTATCTACATCCTTTCCATCTTTGTCAGGATGCAGACCATGATTGACTGGGATAGGTGTGCCATAAGTACTGCTATCATTCATCTTGTATTTTAACAAGATGTCCTGTACATACTTGGTTTGATGTAGATAAATGCCATCCTCTCTTTGACTGACTTGCAAACCCAGGAAGAATGACAATTCACCCATATTACTTATTTCAAACTTAGACTTCATCACCTGCTCGAATTCCTTACACATCCCTTCATTGGTAGATCCAAAGATAATGTCGTCGACGTATACTTGTACAAGAAGAATGTCACCTCCTGCTTTCCTAATGAAGAGGGTCGAGTCAATCTGTCCACGGTCGAAACCATTAGACAGTAAATATTTAGATAATGTCTCATACCATGCCCACGGTGCTTGATGAAGACCATAAAGCGCTTTGTCGAGCTTATACACTTTATTGATATTATGCGGATCTTCAAAGCCGGGAGGTTGAGTGACATAGACCTCTTCATGAACTTTACCATAAAGGAAAACACTCTTCACATCAAGTTGATAGACCTTGAAGCCGACATATGTGGCATAAGCCAAGAACAGTCGAATGGCCTCAATTCTAGCAACTGGGGCATATACTTCCGTGTAATCCAAGCCCTCTTGCTGATAAAAACCCTGAACAACCAATCTTGCTTTGTTCTTCACAACAACATGACGATCATCCGTCTTGCATTTGAACACCCATCTGGTTCCAATTGGCTGAAAGCCTTTTGGCAAGTCAACCAAATCCCACACGTGCAACTTTTGGAATTGAGACAATTCATCTTGCATCGCCTCTATCCAGCAGTTGTCAGTGAGACCTTCACATTCTTCAGCTATAACTGGGACACGAATGCAGCATGCAGACATGTTTCCATGACACCAGTGTCAAGTATCTCTATGTAAAGACTGGTGTTCTCAGTGATGGTTCGATGACGAGTCTGAACACCGGCATAAGGATCACCAATAATGTTGTCGATTGGATGATTCCTATGCACTCTCGTCTCCGGTACAATCGGTTCCTGAATTTCTAGATCTAGATTCGTGATTAACTCCCCCATTTCATGTGTTCCAGAGGAAGAAGATTCAATGTTAATTGGATCAGCTGGAGCTTCATTTCCTACAGTTGTGTTAGGATTGGCTTGAGCGTCGTCCCCAACCACATGAACACTTTCACTGTTATCAATGTCATGAGTTCCAGATGCAGATGCAGCATTGGAATCAGGAGTTATAATCGGTACAGTAGCACGAGTAGAGAAACTGGAGTCATTGTCGCCACCCAATAATTCATAAACATTTGCGGCGTCAACTGCAGATAGATCAGCAAGATTGAATGACTTGAATAGCGCATCATAATCAAAACCCCAAGCTGGACCTGTTGGTTCGGGTGGAATGCTGTGTTTACTGCAGTCCACTTCAAACCATTCCTTGACAGTACGAGTTCCTATGTTGTACACTCCTTGCAAGGCGAGTTGGCAACGTATCCTAAGAAGATGCCTTCCACCGCTTTTGCATGAAACTTAGACTAGCGGTCTTTGTGCTGTAGCAACAAGGAACATGGACTACCAAAAGGAACTAGGTAATCAAGATTGGGAAGTCGATTGTTGATCAACTCGTAACAAGTCTTATTGTGCCTCTTCACAACTAGAACTCTGTTTAAGACGTGACAAGCTGTATTAACGGCTTCTGCCCAGAAAGTGACAGGAAGCTTTGCATCCGACGGCATAGTCCTTGCAGTCTCAACCAGTGTTCTGTTCTTCCGTTCAGCAACTCCATTCTGCTGAGGCGTGTACGGCGCGCTGAATTCGTGACGGATCCCTTTCTTGAGACAGAAAAGCTCCATAAAATTATTCTTGAACTCAGTTCCGTTGTCACTCCTTATTCTTCTAACTTTCAACTTGCACAAAGATTCCAAGCTCAGGATCAAGTATTGAAGAATATCAGCAGTCTCGTCTTTAGTACCTAAAAAATGCACCCAAGAAAAACATGAGAAATCATCAGTTACAACCAGACAGAACGACTTACCTCCAATATTCCTGATACTTATGGGGCCAAACAGATCCATGTGTAATAGCTCCAAAGGGGTATCAATAGAGTTTTGGAGCTTGGGCGTGAGACTTTCGTTGCTGTCTGCCCTTTTTAGAAGGCATACAGTCATCTGTAACGTTAAATCTCAGCTTAGGAACCCCGGTTACCAAACCGTTTCAGACAAGATGATACATTTTACGATACGAAATATGTCCGAGTTTCCTATGCCACAAGATGGAGTCGAGCTCTGTCGCTTTGGTAAGCAAGCATGTAGGAACTGATGAAGTGGTTGTTGCCACGCTCATATCGATCTGATAGGTGTCGTTTGTTCTTGGCGCTCTCATCAGGATCCAGTCTTCCGGAACCGGATTTGAGAATCAGCCATTCTGACTTGTCAAACATCACCGAGTACTCCTTATCACACATTTGGGAGACACTCAACAGGTTATGCTTCAGCTGCTCGCAGAAGTTGACATTGTCAAAGCTGACACAACCGTTCGAAACCACGCCTTGACACGTGATGCTGCCGCCTTTTTCTCCGGCAAAGGCCACATAGCCGCCACTGAATGTTTTAACATCTTGAAGCAAGGCCATGTTTCCTGTCATGTGCCGGGAGCATCCACTATCTACATACCATCAGTTAGAGATAGTACCCTTCGGACGTCCCTGCATGAGTAACAAAAGAATTAGTTAGATTTGGAGACCAAAGCCATTGTGGTCTTGGGTCGTCCATTCTTTTCAAATAAACTGCTTCCTTTAACTCACAGTCATGATGACTGTTCAAAATTGATGAATCTTTAGAAGAATTAGAACCAGGAGATTGAGAAGTTTTGGATTTGGCAGTCCAGGATCTCTTCTGTTTCTTAACCGGAACAGGAGACTTTGGTTCAGCAACAGCAGGTGAACTTGTGGAAGCTTCACCTGATTGAACTGAAGTCAGCTGTTTCATCTTTCTCAACCTTTTGTTTCTTCTTCTTCTCTGTGGCTTTGAGAGTTTCGCCACAGGTTTCTCACCAGTACGTGTACTACGAGATGTAGATACACAAGGTACAACATGTTGCGTTACCTTTCTTGTAACAGATGGTTTAGCTTCAGACTTTATCTTAGGCTTTACCATCGGTTTGACTGGTGGTTTCACCACATTTTGTTTTAGATTTTTGGGAGCTTTCACTGATGGCGACCTAGGGATAACAGCTGGTTGTGGAACAACATGCCGTTTCCCTTGGTTCTTAGAAGGACAGTTCACAATAATGTGACCAACCAAGCCACAGTGAAAACAATTCCTCTTGTCTATATAAGTTCTCTTGTAAGGCTCATTAGATCTGGCCTTAGATAACTCAGCAATATGAGCAGGAGGAGTTGGTTTATGAACAGTAGTCTGAACCTTTACAGTTTGGTTTTTGGGGGTACAGTATTTTTCCAAATTTTCTTTATACCCAAGCCCATAATGAGCTGAAAAAGCTTCTTTCTTTGCTTGGTTAAGACTTTTATAACCCCCATAAAGCATTACCTTTTGATTGTCATTTGTTTCAATGATATCGGGTTCAGTTAAAATGCAATTATCACCATTAGTGATAACGTTTTTCTTTATCTTTTGTTCAGTGAACAACTCCTCAGATACTGCTCCTTCAGGGTAAGTGTTAACCAACCCATCTTCAGAAGCAGTAACAAACTCCTCACTAGATGTGGAGTTAGCCTTAATTGAGGATTCATCCTTTTTAGGGGAATCATCCTTATCAGAGGACTCATCTAGACAAGTGAGATGAATGTCTATTAAGCTATTGACAAACTTCCCGCTCACTGGTGGAGGAATGGCATTAGTACCCAACCCTAACCCATTCATTTGTCTCACTACAGATTCATAGTGTTCCACCACAAAGCGAGAGTTTTTCAACTTCTCATTAGTGCATTTTAACTGCAAGATCTCATTTTGCAGTTTGTTGATTTCATTGTTTCGTTTTTCCAACCCCCTGTATGCAACGTCTAAATGAAGCTGTTGATCGCTTATTTTTAGAGAATATTCACATTTTTCTTTTTTCAACGTTTCAATAGAATCTTTAAAACGTTTTTCATTTTCTTTATAGTTTAGAGCTGCCATACTTAGGGGTTCGATTTTGTCTTGGAGCCTAGAATTTTCAAGTTTTAGCCCTAGACATTTAGAACATGAAATAACAGAAAAGGGTTAGAATCTACCTCAGAAGATGAACTTGTTGCTTCTCTAATGTCCATGAGAGCAACATCAGTCATCTATTCCTCTTCATCAGCTACAGAAGCTTCCTTTTCTTCAGCTTCCTTCACCTCCTCTGTAGCAGCAGTTGTAGATTCTTCTAGGTCAGCCATAGAAGCTTCCCTTTTCTCTGCTTCCATCATATCCATGATCTCAGCCATGAGACCAACCTGGGTTTGTGCGATGATGGCATCCTCAAGATGAACACCCCAATCAAAGCTTTCGTCCTGTTGGGCTACCAGTGCATTGGACGTTCCACCTTAGCTTTGATTGTGGTGGTTTGAGTTGTTGTGGCCATGGCTGTTTCCTTGGCTGGGTAGGGTAAAACTAGAGGCAGGTGTTCTGTCTTTCTGACAGTCACGAGCAAAGTGTCCAAAATTTAAACACTTACAGCATTTGGCCTTAGATTTGTCATACCCGACCTTGGCATTAGGATGCCCGGCAATAAACTTTCTTCCTGTTCTGTTCAGGAAACGCTTGGCTCTCCTCAATAGCATGGCCATATTCCATTGAATATCCATGTCCTCCATGTCATCAGGATCCACTTGATTAAAATCTTCTTCAATCATCTCTGGATCAGTAAGCTTGACACCTATGAAATTCTCATACGCAAGCATACAAGATGAGAATAGTGCTATATGATCTTCAGCTATTCTGGCTATAACTGATTGGTTAGCTGAAGACGTAACAAGAGGATTTCTTGAGGTATGCTGATGATGAGATCCCAACCCTGATCCTGAAGCATAGCATGCATGACCACCACACCCAGTTGAGTGGTCTTCTTCAGTAGGATTTCCAGTGAAGAGGGCAATTCCAGAGCCCGATGACTTGGATGTAGAAGTCGTCCCATGATACATTGAAGGGTCTTGTATCTGTGGTCTTCCTGAGCTCTCCTTTCTTTTTAGGTTCATGTCATGAGCTTGAACCTTTCCTATTGCCTCCTCAACTGTCAACTCATAGAACTTAGGATTTTCCCTCATCAGGGTTGTGTATATCTCGATTTGGGTGGTAAAGCATCCAAAAACTTTTTCACCATCTCTTCATCTAGATACCTGAGTTCAAAAGCCTTCAACTCAGTCTGTAAATGATAGAATCTAGAGATGAGGTCATCTAAAGATTCGTTCTCTAAAAATCTGAAGCACTCGTACTGCTTCCTGAGAAGATCCCTCTTACTCTTCTTGATGTCACTATTTCCTTCGAATATTTTCTGTAAAGCTTTCCAAAGATCCTTGGAATTGTCATAACCTCGAAAACTGTGGAACAATTCCCGAGTTAATGCCTTAGTGATCGAACCAAGTGCCTTCTTTTCACGATCATAAGCTTTCTTTTCTTCGTCAGAAAGCTTAGAGATAGGTTTGGGCATGGTTTCATCAAGATAGATGTGTGTGAGATGCTTATATCCCTCAAGGATTGGTATCCATAGCGATGAGTCGGTATAAGAAATGTAGTGCTCAAAACGTGCTTTCCAATTAGAATAATCGTTCACGTTCAACAACTTTGGTGGTTTCTGTGGTGTACCGATCTCATTATCATAATTTAACAGGTTTCCAAGATTCTGAAGATTCGACATAGTGAACACTTAGTCAAATTTCAGAAAAATAAGACACAGTTGCGCACTTGATTTTTGGCCTTGCGCACTTGAGAAATGGTCTTGCGTATTTAGATTTCCTCTTGCGTACTTGTAAGTACGCAGGATTAAATGTAAGTACACAGGATATAACTTAAGTTCGCACAAGTTCAGTCTTGCGCACTTATAAGTACGCAGGAGATAAGTCTTGCGTATTTAGTAAGTACGCACAAAACTGTACTTTTTGCTAGAAATGGTAAGTACGCACAACACCTTTTCAGCAACTTTCACCAAACTTTTCCGGTCACCTGAAACTCGCCGGAGATGGTAAAAATTTGTCTGATGATCAATGCAAATGAGCCAAAGGGTCAGAAACTTGTTTCTAACCAACCTTTGATGCTCAAAACACTCAAATACACAACAAAAATCAGTTTTTGAGTGATTTTTGCTTCTAAAATAGTGCTCAAGAGCTACCCCTATTTTATCACAAAAATCAACAAAAATACTTCTTTTTGCTTGTAAAACTCGGTTGAAACTCTCCAAACTCACTCACAACACTCGAAATCAGGAGCAAAGCTCTGATACCACTTGTAGGTCCCTCGGGTGTGGCGGATCGTCACATGCAAGTGGGTCTACTAGTCGGACCGGGTGCGGAATGCCCGTGACTAGGTGGAGAGTCTAGCTAAACAAAGTAAACCGACAAGAGAAAAGACTTTAAACGTTCTTTTGTATTATAAACACTTGAAGGTTACAGAGATAAGCACTGAGATTACAATCTGCATATTTGCAATAAAGTCTGCGTACTTAACTTCTGTCAACCTATCCTATTTATACAAGACCTGATGCCTGCGCACTTAGCAAGCGCGCATGGCAAAATGCTCTTGCGTACTTAGCAAGTACGCAAAGTTGTTCTTGCGTACTTGCTAAGTACGCATGAGCTTTCTCCTGCGCACTTACAAGTGCGCAAAACACTTAGAGAATTTTGCAACATTCAATATGTAAAAGTAAATACAACTCGATAAACTAATACATAAAGACTCTTACATACAAAGACAATTACAAACAAGACAAGACAACCTAAGACTAAGACTCTATCTATCCAGAGTGTTTGTCACAGGAAAGTGCTTCAACAAACCTCATGAACCGTCTCGTTTACTATAGATTCGGGTCACTCGTTAGCCCGAATCACTAAACGTAGATTTTACACATACTGTGAACAAGTTGGAATCAAAAGAGAACTCACAGTTGCTTATACACCTCAGCATAATGGGATGGTTGAGCGAAAAAATTGAACCGTTATGAATCTAAACAGAAGCATGCTACAAGAGCGAGAGCTGCCTAACTTTCGGTGGGCATAGGCAGTGGCTACAACTGTGTATGGAATTAATCGATCCCCTACTAAGTCTTTCATCAATCAAACACCATTTAAAGCATGGACAGGTATGAAACCTGTTATCACTTATATGAAAATCTTTGGTTGTGTTGCTTATGGCTTAATTCCTTCTCAGCTTTGAAGAAAGCTAGATAACAAATCTGGAAAAAAACATCTTTATTGGGTATTATAACCAAAGTAAGGAGTATCGATTATTTAACCGTGTGACAAGAAATATCTTCATAAAGAAATATTTAGTCTTCCTTGATGATGCTAAATGGTCATGGAATAATGACAAAAGAAATACAGGAACTACAGGTCCCGATTCGGTACGTGACGGATCTCTAGAATCGCGGTACGACGCGGTGATAACGTGCGGAATCCATGATCAACGTGCTCGTGTAACTCAATCAACAACAACAATGTAAATAAACGCTTTGTATTTCCACCACAAATCTCAGTTTACAAGTTTCCTCAGTTTTTCTGTTCTGTGTTCTATTCTGATCTAATCTATCATCTAAGACTTGTAAACACCTATTTATAGGAAAACAAAAATCCACACAGCACTATAGGCGAACTTAACAAGTTCGCTCCTAAAGATGCTTAGGCGAACTTGTTAAGTTCGCCTCTCTATGAACTTACACAGAATTTTATCAACAGTTACAAAACATGTCCTAACAGACTCCCCTTTAACTGTTGCTAACAATTCTATCAATTACAAGTCAAAGACTCTAAGACTAAGATATAATATCTTCAAGCTTGTTGTCACCAAAATATGCTCCAACAGACTCCCCCTTGACAACAACTTCAGAAGATTGTCATATGTCTTCAAATATCAGCATTAAAAAAATTGTAGTCTTCGTCTTGTTCATCTGCACACTCTCTCTTTCTTTGCATCTAGAAGAAAACTTGGGAGAAGGACCCCTTTGTAGGTCCAGATTTAATCGAAATCACTGATATGATCGATTTAACACATACACAGGCGGAAACTGTGTATATGTAGGTGAAACTGATAAACGAAACCGTGATGGTGAAGATAACCAGCTAACCACACTATGAATCAACAATCAAAGGGTATGAAAATGTAAGAACACAGGAAATAAACAACTGCAGATTGTATTGATTCAAGCAAAATGTGAAAGAGAAAGTTCAGGGTTACAGCCGCTACTCACTCCCTAAACATTCTCAAACTAGGCTATTTATAGTAGTAACAGGTATCGAAACTATGGTCAATCGAAACTACTAGTTTCGATTGACCATTTACAAATGATACTTAGACCTGTCGAAACTACCATCTATCGAAACTACTAGTTTCGATTGAACAGACTCAATCGAAACTAAGTAGTTTCGATGGCCCAGACTTGGCTAATAAAACAAGTAAATTACAGAAAACTGAAATTACATGAAATGAAATGATATAAAGTAAACTAGTCTAAAATGTTTAAACATACAATAAATGACAACAACTTATACATGACTCTACAATCTCCCCCTAAGCTGTTGCATTACTGTCTTCAGCTCTTCTTCAAGCAGCTGGTCCTTCAGTTGTCCTAGGGATGAAAGGTTTTACATGTAGAGACACAACCCTTTGGTAAGCCTTGGCATCAGCTTCATCTTCATCACTGTAAGCCTGAATGTGATTCTGGAAAAGTATCTCCAGATCTTCAGGCTGAAATTTTAACAGCTCCATGGGTTCAAAGATGGTGATGTCTTCTTTGCCTTCACACTCTATTACTGCACTGCCTATGATTGGGTCATAATACCACTTTCTGAAAGTTTGTAGTTGGACAGGTACAGATTTTGGAATTGTGATAGTCTTGTGAGTTTCAGCAGGCTTATACCTCAGGAACACATATGGCTTTTTAGTCTTAGGGTGAAACCTAGTCTTTGAGATTTTCTTTTGAGTTTTCCTAGGCTTCATCCCCTTGAAATCATTATCAACTTGAGAATGCAGAAACTTCTCGAAGTCATAAGCCATCATTACCTTCCCGGGGTTTTGAAGGGGAAGTTTGGCTAGATCCCTGAGGTCGTAGAAAGGAAGTGTCTGGAAGTCAGTCATATTCTTGAAGTGCTGAACTCCCCCTTTGTACCTTCTGATAATAAACAACTTCCTTTCTGCATCATATTTCCATCCAATTGGAGGCCTTTTTAGCTCCTGATGCTCAGCAATCCATTCATAAGTCTGAGGAGTCTCTTCAGGAATGATTTTCTTGAACCAAGACTTCCTTGAAATTGGAGGCTCAGGTGTGATGGAAGGTTGATCTGGAGCTGGATTTGATTCAGAGACTGTCGTGGTTTGTTCAGGAGTGACAGTCTTGATGAGATTAACCTGAACATCTTTTTCGTCCTTTTCTTCATCTGATAAGGTTTGGATTTCCTCTCCTTCTTCAGTGAAGTATCTGGTTTTCTCAGTTTCCTTTTCTTCTGTGGTCAGAATTTCTGGATGAAGATCATTGTACCCATAGTGGTCAATCTCATCTAGAAGAGCATTCAGCTCATCGTCAGATGGTATGTCTTCTTCATCCAGAATCACAGTGTCAACATCAGCCATTGTTCCCTTCCCTCTCTTCCTTGCTTCTCTTCTTTCACTTGCTGAGGGAAGGTCTAGTTCTGGTTCTTCAACCTTAACTTCAACTGCCTCCTTTGTCTTTTCAGCATGTCTGGTAAAGATGGTCATTGCAGACTCTGGATTAGTGATGATGGCAGGAGACAAGGGTTCAACCACAGATGTGGTCTCCCCCTGAGCCGTTGAAGTGGTTGCTTGTTGTTGCACAGGCTTATCAATGGAGGCTTTAAGCTGTTTCACTGCTTCAGCTAAAGCCTTGAAATCTTCATTTTGTTTTGAGATAAGTTTCTGTTGTGTTTCAAGTTGGGTTTGTTGAATGTCAATCTGTGTATGTAGACCCCCAACTTCCAGCTTTAAGTCTTTTACTTCTTCCTGGACATCATGCAGGTTTGATTTCAGACCTTCAATTTCTTCATCTTTCTTTTGAAGCTGATCCTGCATCTTCTTTAGTTCAAGGCTTAATGTTTTAACTCTGGGAACAGGGGAGGTTGAATCATGAGATGGTGATGTGGGAGAAGTATGGATGGGTGATTGTTGTGGAGATGGTTGTGGAGTTGGTTGTGGAGATGGTTGTGGAGTTGGTTGTGGAGATGGTTGTGGAGATGGTTGTGGAGATGGTTGTGGAGTTGTGAAAAGAGAATCTGATGAAGATGACAAGTCTTCTAATCCAGTTTTGATCTTCTTTGCCCTAGGCTCCTCTTCTTCAAAGTCAGAACCTGACTCAACTTGCCTCTTGGAGGATGATGCTAGATGCTCTGCCTTTTCATCTGAATCAGACTTGTAGTAGTCAGATCCATAGATTCCAGCATCAAGAGTCCCACTTGATTCTGCAACTTCCTCCTCAGCTTCAATTATACCAGCTTCAACATTAACTGCTGGTTCTAGAACAACTTGTATTTGCTCAACAAATGGAGCCTCAATCACAGGATCAACTATGGGTTGAACATCTTCTTGAACAATAGGAATGTTCATCTCAATCACAGCTTCATCAACATGTTGATTACCTTGACCCTGTTCAGCTTCCATTTCCTCTTCATCAGATGATACATCAACCTCTTCTTCTAGATCTGGGTCAATATCCGGAATGAATTCTTCTTCTTCTCCAAGGATATGACCAAACAAGGGAACATCAGCTATAGCCCTGTTGGTTCTTTTGTTTGTACTTCTCATATAGATGAGAGTCTTGGCTATCATGTGGTCGAACACGAAGGTGTTCCCTCCTTGTTGAAGCTCAGGATGTAAATGATTTATGATGATCTGTAGGAATCTTGGATAGGCTAGAAATTTCTCCTTCACTGCTCCGGTCAGATTATCCTTTAGTTGTCTGAAGATGAACCCAGAGAAATTGTAGTCTCTTCCCTTGACTAGCCCCAAGATTGCTGAGCCCAGTGTACTGTTTGCTGAGTCAAACCCTCCTTTTCTTATTGATAGGCAGTGAATAAACACGTGCACTATGTATCTCCAGTGGCTTGGTAAGGAATTCTTGATTATCTGACCATTCTTGAATTCTTCTGGATGACCTAATCTTCTGAAGCATTCTTTAACGTAGAAGATAGGAAATTCAATTGGTGCATTTGGATTGTCATTGAACTGCAGCACCTCTCTAATGGTAGCTTCTGAAAACAAGACTTCTTGGCCCAGCACAGTTGCTCTGATGTGCTCCACATTGTCAATTGTGATTAGCTCAGCAGTCTCCCAAAATTCTCTTATAGAGGTCTCAAACACTGGCAGGTTGTTGCTGATGGCAAAGCTGATGTTGGAGTTTGCCAGGAAGTTTAAGACTTGAGTGAACTCTGCAGCCTTTGGATCATTTGCATTAAGGAATGCACAGACATTGTGTCTCTTTACGAATAAAAGATCCATACCTGTAAAATCCATCAATTTAGCACAAGAAGTAAGATTTCTGATTATACTTGATCGAAACTTGACATCCCAACACTTGAAAATTTTTTTGGATAAACACTGTCGAAACTACTTAGTTTCGATTGAGAACAACTTTATCGAAACTAGTAGTTTCAATTGAACAACTAGTTTCGATCAACACTTGGACATTCAAGATGGACCTATCGAAACAGTAGTTTCGATATAACAGACAAGTTTCGATCAACACTTGGACATTTGAGATAAACTTATCGAAACAAGTAGTTTCGATAGAAGTATCTAGGGCAAGTTTTGGTATCGAAACTAGTAGTTTCGAATGAGAAACCTGTTGAAAATTTGGAAGTATTAACCTTTTTTATCGAAACTACTTGGTTTCGATAACCTAAACCCCTTTGATTCAAAATACTCAGATTACAACACATGAATGAAAGAAGGGTTTAGAAAGGCCTGTAAATGACGAAACTTCATCTTACCGATTGTGATTACTGTTATCTGCAAGATTACACAATAGACATGAGTTCAAAGATGACAAGTGTTTGCAAACATATATAAGCACATAAACGTCTGCTATTATGAAGGTTTAGTTGACACATTTCAAATTTTGAAACCCTAGGTCTGTGGATTTGCGGAAATCCTCTAAATGAAGTAGAGAAATGTTACCTGATGATGAAGACGACGGTGACAACGGGGAGAATCAGGCGATTAACACTGATAGTTTGCAACTCAGACCGATGGCTTGAAGGTGAAGAGGGTTCGGGGAGAATGACGAGTGAAACTTAGCATGAATGAGAGAATTTTATTATGAAGGCATTCAATTTGCTTATGACAAAAGACAAAAATGCCCCTGTCGAAACAACTAGTTTCGATAGACCAAAGTAGTTTCGATGTCAAGGTAGTTTCGATATATACAGGGTAGTTTCGATATCAAAGTAGTTTCTATATATACAAGGAAGTTTCTATATATACAAGGTAGTTTCGATATCAAAGTAGTTTCGATATATACAGTGTAGTTTCTGCAAGTCAAGGTAGTTTCTATATATACAAGTAGTTTCGATAGGGTAAACTAGTTTTGATATTTACAGAGTAACAGAAATAAGACTAACATATATACACAAGATATTTACACTTTTTCTTCTTGAAAAAGATCCAACATGAGATCAGATCTGGTCAGTCTCTTGAAACACTTCCTTTTGCAATTAACTATTGTGAGTCCCTGAAGATAGCTGATATTTGTGCAAAGTAAACCCGAACATTTGTTTGTATTTTGATTTCATGTGATTAAAAGGTACCATTTAAGCACTATACAAGGTGTACCCCACATATTAAAATAAAATGATTTTGAAAACCTATCAATCCTCAAGAAGTACCCATCTTCATCCTATCATCTCTTTCTGATTAACCAAGGTACCGTCTTAGTAATGTCAAAGTACCACCAAGATAAAATAAGAAATCCAAGTGGATTAGAGAATTTAAAATGAAAAATATCCAAGTAGATATTAAAAGGTACGATCATTCTAGATCTTTGCGTAAGCAAAACAGAAGAAGTCGTAAAATTATCCAAGCGGATAGAAAAAGATTGAACACCCGAGATCTTTGCGTAAGCAAAACAGATGGGGTCAAATCATCCAAGTGGATGGGAAAAGGATGAACACCCGAGATCTTTGCGTAAGCAAAACATACGGGGTCATCGGCGGTAAATGTCGTTACTTTGACGGTCACTTGGCGTATGTATAGGAATTCAATACGTAAGACTGTATCTGATTGAATCGGTTTTCTTGGATATAAAAATGGGTTAGATGTTTCAATAATGGGTTCAAACACACAAGTATGAGATATATTTTAGGTTTTCACACTACTTACAAGTTTTAACCATATGCCGGGCCTAACAGCTATACCTCAGTAAACACCATCGCTTTTGGTCCATTCCATGTCCAAGAGATGAGATCAGACACTATCATTTCTCAAAGGTCAGATTCAATTTTTCCTGTAACAAAAACCATTTGAAGTTATATACACAGCAATTCTTTTATCAAATGTTACTTTTCTCCCCCAAAAGAGTTGCGTAGAAACTGTACAGAAAAATAAAACTTTTTTTTTTTTTTTTTTTTTGGTATTCACACTATTTACTGAAAGTTTATCATTCCAAGCATCTCCACCAGTTGGGCAAATCTGGTAGAGTCAAAGGCCTTTGTGAAGATGTCTGCGGTTTGTTTATTAGTTTTGACTTCAACGATCTTAATATACCTCTTTTCCACACAGTCACGGATAAAGTGATGTTTAATTTCAATGTGTTTGGTTTTCGAATGCTGAACGGGGTTTTTGGTGATATGGGGAACGGCAGTATTGTCACACAGAATGGGTGTCTCATGGAATGTGATCCCATAGTCAAGCATCTGATGGTGTATCCATCTGACTTGGGAACAACAAAGGGCGGCGGCAATGTATTCGGCTTCGGCGGTGGATTGGGAAACGGTGGATTGTTTCTTACATTGCCATGAGACAAGGCGGTTGCCAAGGAATTGACAACCTCCAGATGTGGATTTTCGGTCTAAGTTGCAACCCCCGTAGTCTGAATCTGAGTAAGCCACAAGATCAAACAAGTCAGTTTTAGGATACCACAGACCCAATTTTGGTTTATACTTTAAATATCTTAAAATACGTTTAACAGCAGAGAAATGAGAGAGTTTAGGATTAGCCTGAAAACGTGCACATAAGCACATTGCAAACATGATGTCGGGTCTGCTGGCCGTGAGATACATGAGGGATCCTATCATAGAGCGATAGAGATGCTGATCAACGCTTTCACCATCCACATCAGGAGTCAAACAATGTCGAACTTCCACAGGAGTTTTCACTGGGTGGGAATCAGCCATTTTGAACTTGGTCAAGTTTTCTTTCACGTATTTTTCTTGATGGATAAGGATTCCTGATTCGGACTGATCAACTTGTAGTCCCAAAAAGAACTTCATTTCTCCCATGGAGCTCATTTCAAACTTGGATCTCATCACTTCCTCAAATTCTTTGCAAAGACGGGAATTTGTAGACCCGAAAATGATATCATCCACATAAATTTGCACCATGATTGTATCCTTTTCCTCCTTCCGTTTGAACAAAGTTTGGTCAATTGCTCCTCGTGTGAAACCATTCTCAAGCAGATGCTTTGATAAAGTTTCATACCACGCACGAGGTGCTTGGTGAAGACCGTACAATGCTTTGTCTAACTTGTAAACACGGTCTGGAAAATTAGGATCAATGAAACCCGGCGGCTGCTTGACATATACTTCTTCTTGAACTTTGCCATACAAAAATGCGCTTTTGACATCCATTTGATGGACGGTGAAGTCCATGTAGGCTGCATAGGCGAGAAACATTCTGATGACTTCCAAACGAGCCACTGGTGCAAAGACTTCCTCATAATCAATCTCTTCTTCTTGATAAAAACCTTGAACCACCAGACGGGCTTTATTTCTAATCACAATACCCCCTTCATCCTTTTTGTTGCGAAAAACCCAACGAGTGCCGATAGATACTTTGTTCTTGGGAAGATCTACCAGATTCCACACGTGTAACTTTGAAAATTGCTGTAGCTCTTCTTGCATTGCTTCCACCCAGCTGTTTTCTAGTAGTGCTGCTTTAATGTTCTTTGGTTCAATTTGAGAGATGAAGCAGGAAAACATGATGTTTTCAAATGCTTCACAGGCACTTCGGGTACTAACACCCACATTGAGAGGTCCAATGATGTTATTGGTGGGATGAATCTTGTGAATTCGCAGTTGAGGAATTTCATCTTCCTCCACGACTTCTTCCAAATTTGTAAGATTTTCAGCAGGAGGATCGGCAATATCATTAATAGGATCTTCATCAGGTGATTGTGGTGCAACATCTACTATTGGAATAGAGTTGTCTTCAATAGTTTCACTTGTTGCACCAGAACCGGAAGACTCCATATCAGATTCAGCATTTGCAACCACAGGAATATCAATCTGAGCAGATGAGGAAGAACTTTGATCATTTAAGTTCCCTAAATTGTTCACAGAAAAATAAGGATTAGCATGAGTTGAGTCAATTGAGAGATCAGGAAGATTAAATGATTTAAAAACTGAATCAACGTCAAATAGCCAATTGGGACCGTCTCCTGCGTCCGTGTGATTATTTTCATGCCAATTGATATCAATGGACTCCAGCACTATTCTTTTCTGTTTATGATAGACACGAAAAGCACGTTGATTGGAGGAATAACCAACAAAATAACATTCATCAGCTTTGGCTTCAAACTTGTTGAGCTGATCTGAAGTGTTCAGCATCGTGCACACACATCCAAATTTTCTGAAGAAATCAATAACTGGCTTGCGCTTGTACATGATCTCATATGGTGTCTTGTTGCAACTTTTAGTGATAAGGACCCGATTTTGCACGAAACATGCAGTGTTGACCGCCTCAGCCCAGAAAGTCACGGGAAGCTTAGAGTCAACAATCATAGTTCGTGCAGCTTCAATTAAGGTGCGGTTTCTCCTTTCAGCTACACCGTTTTGTTGAGGAGTACGAGGTGCACTAAATTGACGAGAAATTCCTTTGCTTTCACAGAAGGAATCAAGAGTTGCATTCTTAAATTCTGTACCATGATCGCTGCGGATAGTCTTCACACTTAAACTGAAGAGGTTTTCAATTTGAAGCAGATAGGTCTTTAAAATCTCTGGTGTCTCATCCTTCTTAGCTAAGAAAAACACCCAAGTGAATCGAGAAAAATCATCTGTTACCACCAGACAGTATGACTTTCGTCCAAGACTCATGACACTCACTGGACCAAAGAGATCCATGTGAAGCAATTGGAGAGGAGAGTCAATGGAATTGGTGGTTTTAGGCTTATGTGAAGATTTGTGCTGTTTTCCCTTGGAACATGAGATACAGTGTTCCATAGGAGTGAAATCTTTGAGAGGTAATCCAGTGACGAGGTTGCCTCGAACCAGTCGGTTCATCGTTTTGAAATTTACATGTCCCAACCTCCTGTGCCACAAGAAAGATTCATCTTCAGAAGCCTTTGAGAGAAAACATGATTCAATGCCAGAGGGGTTGTTCATATCCAAGCTATATGTGTTGTATCTTCTAGGATCACGCATGAGAATAAGTTCTTCTGGGATCACCACTCCAGGCTTCAAGATAAGACATTCTTTTGAATTGAAAAGTGCACAAAAGTCCTTGTCACAAATCTGAGAAACACTCATCAGATTGTATTTTAATTGAGGAACGAAATTGACATGCTCTAGACTGTTCACTCCATTTGATACTGTTCCTTGGCCTTCAATCTTTCCTCCTCTTGGGTTTCCAGCAAAAGCAACATACTCTCCATCAATTTGATGATAATCTTGTAGTAAGTTAAAGTGCCCAGTCATATGCCTTGAACATCCACTATCTACATGCCAGATGTTATCGCCGGTTCTTCTTGATTGACCCTATACACAACGAACCATTTATACGTTTTGACCAAAAATGTTTCAATCAAGAGATTTTAGTGTCAGGATATGACATCTCATTGGAATCAGAAGTACAACCATCCTTTGATGAAGCACGGTCATCAAATAGAACATTATTTTTAATTTTCTAAGTTCGTTTTAAATAATTTTTAGCATTTTTAATTCTTTTACGCCTAGATTTCCTTCTGTGAGAAGAATTAGGCAATACATATAAATTTAATGAACATTGGGAAGGTGATTCTTCATTAAAATTTGCGGTTATCAATTTACAACTCTTTGAAACATGATTTGAGGCACCACAACTAAAACAAACGTTTTTACAAGATATCTTAGCCTGATAATAATCATCACAAGATGAAGATGATTGTGATGTTGAGGAATCTGAACATGAGACGGTTCTCTCATCAATAACTTTGTCTTGAAGACGATGCGCTTCCTTTAATCTGAAAAATTCCATGTTGCTCATGGTTTCACGTGGTACATCATTCACAATAATTCCTGCACTTTTAAATTTTGTAACACATGGCATAACATTCAAAGATTTAGGAACAAAAGGCAAAGCATTTTTAAATTTAGAAACATCACATCCCAAACCCATATGCTCAGCAGGCATAGAGTCAAAATACAAATTTTCAACGTGTTCACAAATATTTGAGTTTGACACGGACAGATTATTACATTCATCCGACTCAAGTTCTTTTAAAATAGTTCTATCCAAGGAATTCTCATCACAATCATCTTCTGATTTTAAACTATTTGATTCTGCACAAGAAGCAAAATTGTCAGAATCAGAAGATGTAATATAATCATTAGGAGATAAGGTGCAAACAAAAGGTGTGGAAACATGTGGAGTAGGCATATCAGCAAATCTACCAGATTTAGAGTAAGGAGGAGGATGAGAGTTATATCCAAGACCCTCTGTGCCTTTTCTATTAAATTGTTTATCAATTATTCCAAACAGAATTTTCTGATCCATATCCATGTGGTCAACTTGTAATTTAGCCTTTTCTGCTTTTTGAACTCTTTCACTTAAAATCGTATTATTAATGGTTTGAGTATTTAGTTACACAATTAAAGAACGATTTTCACCAGAAATATCACGAATTTTCTTTAAGTATAGTTTCTCATTTTTGGCAACAGAGTCATACATCAACTTAATGTGATCTCGTTCATCAATCAAGGCTTGATTGATGAATCTGTATTTTTGGATTTCATTTAGGCAAGATCTAGAATTACAGAGTTTAGAAATAACCTCAGCAGGTACAGCAGTGAGATCCTCAGTAGCTTCAATCATAACACACTTGCCCTTATCCTCTATGTCAGCCATCAATGCTTTATCAACAGCCTCCTCAGCCTGTTCTCCCCAGTGATAGTGTCCATCAGCCTGACACACAAGAGCTGTGGAACTTGAAGTTGTGTTTGTCTTTGGAGGATTGGCAGCTTGTTTACCAGAGGAGATCTTCTTATCTTGCTGATCTTTGGAGGACGACTCCTTGCAGTTTCTGGCAAAGTGACCCAGCTGATCACAATTGTAGCATCTCACCTTTTTGATGTCAAACCCAAGCGTCTTTCCTTGCTTGAACCTTTCTATACCGGTCCTTTTGATGAATCTCTTGGCTCTTAGGGTTAACATGGCCATGCACCAATCAATATCCATTTTCTCCAAATCATCAGGATTGATCTGCTCCAAGTCATCAGGTTGAAAGCTAACCAGTGTTAGATTTCCAGAAATCAGTGCATCATAACATGACATGAAAGCAGTCATGATTGGGACATAATCATCAGGGATCATGGTGACAGTCTTTTGAGAAGCAGAGGAGCTGGTAGAGTTGATTGCAGCAGCTGAAGGAGGAACATCAGTCTGAAAGTATGGGCTACCGGATGAGCTTGATCCAGCAATGAGAGCTGTGTTTCCAGACTGATTAGATGAGGTGACTGCTCCCTTCTTAATCTCAATCTCATAAGATTCAAGAATGCTATAGACTTCCTGTTGAGACAGAGCACTCAGATTCTCAGTCTTTTTGATCATGATTCGATACATATTCCATTCCTCAGGAAGAGAATCTAGGAGTTTCTTGTTTAGATCAAGAGTAGGATACTCAACTCCCATTACCTTCAACCTTGATACAATGCTTGAGAAACGGTTGATCAAATCAGATATTGATTCTCCCCTTACACTGCTGAACATTGCATATTGTTTCTTGATCAGATCTCTTTTGCTTTCCCTAACATCCTCACTTCCCTCATATCTTGTGCACAGTGCAGCCCATAAGTCTTTGGCAGTTGTGTACTCAGCAAAGATGTTGAAAATATCCATAGGAAGAGCCATGGCAATAGTCCCGTAGGCCTTGTTGTCTCGGGCAATCAAGGCAAGATCTTTCTCATCATACTCAGACACTAACTTAGGACGTTGAACATCAGCAGTGGTAGTTACGGGCTTGTGGGGACCATCGGTGATAGAACTCAATAGTGTATAATCGTGAAATTGAAAGAAAAGCTTCATTTTTTTAGTCCAGTCATCAAAATCTCTTGTGGACACAAGAGCAGGTGGTCTATTTCCCCCAGAATGTTCTGTTGAACTTGAAGTGGCCATAATGTTTTGAATCGAAACTAAAACAGTAACTAGTTTCGATAGGTCAACTTTTATCGAAACAACTAGTTTCGATAAGACAACTTTTATCGAAACAACTAGTTTCGATAGGATTAGTTTCGATAGACCAACTATTATCGAAACAACTAGTTTCGATAGAACAACTTTTATCGAAACAACTAGTTTCGATACTGACAATTTCACAGACTAGTTTCGATAACCACAGTTTCTATAAGAGACAAAATCTAGTTTCGACAGTACCTTCTCCCGACAAAACGTAGACAAGAAGTTTCGATGATCAACAGAAATCAGAAATTGTTCCCCGTAGTTTCGATGCCTTCTTCTCCAAAGCAGAAATACTCCATTGATGAAAAGCTCCAGAAATCAAAGGTGCAGAAATAACAAACCAATTCAGCGAAAACCTTCGTCTAACTGTCCTGATCACGAATCCAACCTCCGATTCCGAAAATACGAGCAAAAACCCTTAAAAAAATGATGAAACAGTACCTCGAGAATAAATGTGCAAAAACCCGAAATAAGCAATGAAAACCCTCGGTAATTACCTAGAATCGATCAATAACCTGATAACACTAAAAAACACTAGAGCATATAGCTCTGATACCAATTGTAGGTCCAGATTTAATCGAAATCACTGATATGATCGATTTAACACATACACAGGCGGAAACTGTGTATATGTAGGTGAAACTGATAAACGAAACAGTGATGGTGAAGATAACCAGCTAACCACACTATGAATCAACAATCAAAGGGTATGAAAATGTAAGAACACAGTAAATAAACAACTGCAGATTGTATTGATTCAAGCAAAATGTGAAAGAGAAAGTTAAGGGTTACAGCCGCTACTCACTCCCTAAACATTCTCAAACTAGGCTATTTATAGTAGTAACAGGTATCGAAACTATGGTCAATCGAAACTACTAGTTTCGATTGACCATTTACAAATGATACTTAGACCTGTCGAAACTACCATCTATCGAAACTACTAGTTTCGATTGAACAGACTCAATCGAAACTAAGTAGTTTCGATGGCCCAGACTTGGCTAATAAAACAAGTAAATTACAGAAAACTGAAATTACATGAAATGAAATGACATAAAGTAAACTAGTCTAAAATGTTTAAACATACAATAAATGACAACAGCTTATACATGACTCTACACCCTTGTCAACTTCTGTCTGTAATATTCAATTTTTTCAAAGGAGAACAACCAAGAATAACCAACAATTAAGATTTCCATGAAAGCTGGAAAAATAAAATCTTTTTGGTTTTTCTTTGTACAAACTAAAATGTAAAATACAAAATCACATTTTTTTGGTCGAACATCACGAGTAAGAAGATCATATCAGTATATATGATATATCAATCACACATCTTGGATATAAAATCCATATAATATCAAATGGTATCCTATGACATTCTGTCAAGCCTTGACCAATCAAACCAATATCTTTTAAGATTATCACACTCTATCTTTTTTTCAAGACTTTCATATTGCATGTTATGATACGCGATAAACATTCAAAGAAAATAGGATCAGGCTATGACACACAAATTCAAATTGACAATATTATAAGATTTGAAACTAAAGCATCTCATTCCCACTTTCTTGTGAGTTAAGATACCATTTAAGTATGAAATACAACGTGTACCCCACTAGTATGCCAACATAATGTAAAATGCACTATCTTCAAGACATATGAGATTTTACTAAAGGTTATCCGAATTTCCAGAATGAGGAGACATCACTTAGCACATGAATAGCATAATCCAAATTAGATTGTATAGGAATCAATGAGATTCAGAATCGAATGATTCAATGTCTTGGCTTATATATGTGGAATCATAAGATTCAGGTACGTGGATCCAACTGTTATCTGAATTATGAATTCAATGGAATCAGTAAAGATGATTTATCAATATCCAAGGGCTAGTATATTTTTGACAAATGTTGTCAAGTACATATCTTGATTATACTTCAAATTGCATGCTTTTCGGGACCTGGGCACTGAAGCAAATTAAATGAATAGTGCTGAGGACATAACCCGAAACTGATCTCATAGGACAATCTTATTAAAAGCTAATATTCTTTATCTGATAGTGATCTTTTAACACACACACCCGGGCATAAAATGGGTTCAAATCACATTTGTAACATATGCAATTATGTTTTCACACTACTAATGGTTTAGTGACGCTTTTAGTCTACTGACAATTCAAATTATATGTATACATAACACTGACATTTCCTATTTGTGGAGTCTCTGAAGTTTAGATCAAAACATATAATTCAGATATATTAACATAAAGCACCAACCAGTCAATCTAAGGTCATGTGTGAAAGAACATCTACTGATGTACTATCATCTCTTCTTTAACTTCAAGTAATGTTGATTTTATCTTTTTCAATTTTTATGGCTTTTTCAAAATATTTATGAAAGAAAATAAAACAAAAAAAATAAAATCTTCCATGAAAACATTTTAAGAAAAACATTTTACTTGGTTACTTGAGATTAAGCAATTCAATCAATTAAAAACTCAAACCGATGTAATCGAATATAATTGAATGCCTTTGTCACCAACACAAATCTGTACTCCCCCTGTCCTGTAGACTCCCCCTCAACTAGTTAAATGGTTGCATCAACGACTTTATGCTCATCATTGTCATCCTAAGTTTCAGGTTGTCTTTTGGACTTTTAAATCTTTTTCAAAATAACATCGTGTATGAGATATTCTCCCCTGAGCATCAAGTCATTGAATCAAATAGATTTACCAACTTCTGTAACAACTCATTGCTCTTGCAGATGTCATTCCCTGTCATGTGCTATGAACAACCACTATCAACAATCCAAATGTTATTAATAGTCACTCTTGGTTAATCCTGCCTGTCTAACAAGAAACATTAATTTGAAATTGGGACCCAAGCCATGGTAGTCATGGGTCGTCCATCTGTATCAAAATAATAAACCTCACTCCATTCACAATCGAATCTCTCATCGATTTTCGGTGATTGCTCCGACGAGTCCGAAACAGAAACTATAGTTTTCCAAACATACTTCTGTTCATTAAGGTCTTTTTGCTTAAAATGTGGAGCGTTTGAACAATCTTGTTCATTTGAAAAATGTTTAGATGGTGAAAGCTCTTGTTGTGTGACAGATCATTACGTGTGGGTGTGTGAGTAGTCGGACCGGGTGCGGAATACCCGTGACTAGGTGGAGAATCAAACAACACAAAGTAAACTGACAAAGAAATCACTTTAAAGTTCCTTCTATTATAAACTCGAACGGTTACAGAGAGAAAATACTGAGTGCAAATGTCTGCGTACATATCTTCTGTCAACCTATTCTATTTATACAAGACCTGATCTCTGCCCACTTAACAAGTGCGCAGGGCAAATTGTTCATGCGTACTTAGCAAGTACGCAGAGTATTCTTGCGTACTTGCTAAGTACGCAGGAACTAATTCCTGCACACATGCTAAGTGCGCAAAACACTTAGAGAAATATTACAACAATAACATGTATTAGAAATTACAACTCGATAACTAATACATACAGACATTACAATACAAAGACAAAACATACAAGACAAGTACAATAAACTAAGACACTATCCAGAGTGTTTGTCACACAAAAGTGCTTCCAGAGAAAGTATCAATAAGAATCGGAGTAGTCACCGCCACTTGGACAGATGTTACAGGGAGGGACACTATCACAGGAACCTCCTCTGTGATAGCAGTGACAGCCACATCAGGTGTAACCTGTGGCCTCCTCCGCTGTCGCCGGTACAACTGTTGTGAAGGTGGGGTAGAAGCGGAATCAGTACTCACTGCCGATACATTTACTTGCCTCTGAGCATTGACCTCTACCTCACGAAGGATAGCTTGTTGCGGCCTATCTCCCGTTGCTTATTGATACTTTCTCTCTTACGTCTTTGTATAGCAGTGTCTGAATCAGAATCTGGTTCGTATTCACTGCTAGTCGATTGTGGCTTTCTCTTAGAAGATGACTCGGGAAGGGTTACCGTCATCAGTCTTCTCGGGTGTGCCTGTGATGGTGCATCATCAGAAACAGATGAATTAGACTCTGTATCTTCGGATTCGGATTCTTCAGCACCAACACTACCCGCTTCGTCGTCTCCTCCTTCAGACTATTCATCCTCACTCTCAACTTCCTCATCTTCTTTTTACTCATCAGAATGTTCACTGAGTTCTGGCTCAGACTCATGACTAAACCATCTCCAATCAGCTGGTGCCACATATGATTCATTAATCAGGTGGCCAAAGAGTGGGGTATGCTCAGGGGTAGGTTCTACACTGCATGGCTTTAGAAATTGTACAAACACTCTCTTGTCCACCCGTTTGACTTGCAGTCTCTCCCCAATAGCAGGCAGATTTGGCAACGCATCATTGATCAGTAGTTGCACAAATCTTGGGTATAACAGGAATCTAAACCTCTCAGCCGTATTGATCTGACCAGTTAAGGCCTTGAAGATGTATCTTGAGAAGTTATAACCCTTGTTGAGAGACAAGCCAACCATGGCTGCTGCAAGATCATGTCCCATAGCATCCTTCCCCGCCTTCCTGGAAGAGATGCACATGATCATCACGTGGGCAAAGTACCTCCACTGATCTAGCACCCACATCTTATTGTAGGAAGAGTAATCTCGTACACCGACATATCCCATACGCTGCCTCCAACAGCCATCCACAAAGTAATCAGGATAGGCAGTTGGGTCGGTGGCGAGATCCCGGAACTGTAAGACCCTTCGAATTGTGTCCTCAGAAAAAGCAATGTCATGACCCGCCACAGTAGCCTGAATGACATTAGGGGTTACCGTGCAGTCATGATCCGCTGTATCCCAGAACTGCTCCAGGTACGGTCTTGAGACTATTGGATCTGCTGATATAGCATAGCTGATCTTTGAGCGATTCAAGAAATCAACTATCTCTCTGTATTGTAGTGCAGCGCCCTTCCATTCCGGTTCTGTAAGTGCAAGGAGATTGAACTCACTGGTAAAGGCACGAGCCATCACTGCAAAAACAAACAGTAAACATAATAAGAACAATAAAATTCATTGGAATTGAATACACATGACTAAGTATAGTACATTCACACTGAACTGAAAAACCAGACTTAGAAAAATTTTAGAAAAATCCTTCCTGCGTACTTGTCATGTACGCAGGGTTTAGGTCCTGCGTACTTAGCAAGTACGCATGACTAATGTCTTGCGTACTTGTTAAGTACGCATGAGTTAACACTTAAACAAATTTTGAAAAGCCAAAATCAGAATCTTGTGAATTTGATGTTGAAAATGGTTGCCATTATGTCAAAAACTATGTTTACGACGAATGTAACATATTCCAACCCCAATAAAGTACCATAAGATGGTCATTTTGACCTAAGTGTGAACCAACGAAAACCTTCGGTCCAAACACGAGAACAAAACCAAAATCAAGACAAGTTAAGGGAGATTTCTTGAAGATTGAGGTTCGATTATTGTATTTAACCATGTTTTAGGTCACAATTTAAGTCAATAACAACTAAACATGGTCCCAAAAACATCATCAAACCCTAGTTCTTGAGGGCAAGAAATCAGTCCTAAACAGGCGATTTATCGGATGAAATTCCTTAAGATTCTCACCAAATGTTGTTTATCCGTAGATGAAACAATGATCGGGATGAAAAATCTCTTTGGAACACACTAAATTTTTGAGGAAAAAAATGGGCAGAGCGTATTCAACAGTGGTTCGAAGTTTGAATGAGAAAGTGATGAAAAAAAAAACTCTAACACCTGTTTAAATACCCCGACATATTAGGTCTTGTGCACTTGATAAGTGCGCAAGAAGTAACTCCTACGTACTTAGTAAGTACGCATGACTTATGTCTTGCGCACTTGCTAAGTACGCAAGGTTTAACTCTTGCGCACTTATCAAGTACGCAGAAACCAGTGTTCACTCAAAATTTCAACTCAAATTATGAAGAAGTCAAATCAATTAACGAACAAGATAAGCGCATTCAATCAAGAGGATTCAAAGTCAATTCAAGAAGGTTAAACACAAATATTTTTGGTTTTTCTGATTAAAATTGAACTGTACATAAACTTAGAATCTTTTTTATCTTTTCTAGATAGAAATATACAAGTATATACAAACACACTATTTTTGCTCAAAGACACGAGTAGAGGATCATATCAGGCTGAACATTAGCAAAAATGATACAAGATAAACGTCAAAGAATATGGGATCATGTCATGGATTACAAGTTATTCATACATAAAAAGCACATAAACAAGTAATTCAAGTTGGCAATATTATGATATTTGAAACCATAAGCATCTTTGTATCACGTTCTTGTGTGTTAAGGTATTAATTTTAGGATATACAACGTGTACCCCACTGATATGCTACAGAAATGTAAGTTGCACTATCTCAAGGCATCTAAGATTTTCCCAATGATTTTTCAAATCTCCAGAATGAAGTTACATCGTTTAGCACACATAAATCAAGCAGAATCCATAAGGATTATCAAGAATCATAAGATTCAGAATCGAGTGATTCGGATGTCTTGGTTTGATTGAATTTTCTTCTATGAATATCATATGATGATTCAGGTTAATAGATATGGAGTCTGAGGATTTAGGTAAGGTGGTCCAACTTTTATCTGGATTTGATTTCAATGAATCAGGTATGATTCAAGGGTGAATACATGCTCAACGGTTGATGTAAAGACATGTCTTGATTCAATCTCTCATTACATACTTGTGAGTATTGGCAGTGAGATGAACCGCAGTAATTGTGCTAACGACATAACCCGAAACTGGTCTCTTACGAAAATATTTGCTAAAATCGTACATCCTTTATCTGATAATGATCTTTTTGTATTCTTTTACACACGCATACATGCATACATGGGTTCAAATCACTGTTGTAGTCTAGATTTAGTTTCCACACTACTACTGATTCAAAGACGCCTACAGCCTACTGACAGTTCAAATTACTTGTAAATAAGTAGATTAAAAACATAACAATTTAAACAATCAAGTAAGCATGACGCAATCATTTCCCATATGAGCAGTCTATGGCGTTTATATCATTTCTGATGTACTATCATTTCCTCTTTTCTCAAGATAACTTTGAAATTTTCTCCATTTTCTATTTTGTTTGAATTTTTGTAAAATATTTGAAAATTAAAAGAACTATACAGAAATCTTAAAAGACATAAAATTTAACTTTCATGAATTGAATTGATTTAAGAAAAACAAGCTTTCACTCTGGATTGAACATTCCTATCAAGTTGACAAGATGCTCAAAACGGGATCGATCAAATGCCTTAGTGAAAAGGTCAGCAAAGTTGTCATCCGTGTGAACCTTTACAAGTTCAATGAGATGCTTTTCAACATAATCACGGATGAAATGATGGTGAATTTCAATATGTGTAGTTTTGGAATGTTTCACCGGGTTGTTTGTGATGGACATGGTGGCATTATTGTCAATGAATAGAGGAGTTCCAGTGAAGTTCAAGCCGTAGTCTCTCAATTGCTGCTGAATCCACAATATCTGAGAACAACCGCTAGCTGCAGCAATGTATTCTGCTTCACATGTTGAGACAGAAACCGTTGACTGCTTCTTACACTGCCAGGAAACCAGTCTGTCTCCCAAGAATTGACATCCACCAGAAGTTGACTTTTTATCAAGGTTACAACCGCCATAGTCTGAATCAGTGTAGGATTTGAAGTCAAATGACTGCTGCTTAGAGTACCAAAGACACAATCGGGGTTTCCTTTTCAAGTCTCTGAAAATCCTCTTTACAGCTATCATATGGGACTCCTTCGGTTGTGACTGAAACCTTGAGCACAAGCATACAGCAAACATTATGTCAGGCCTTGAAGCTGTGTGATACATAAGAGATCCGATCATCCCATGGTACAATTTGCAATCCACATCCTTTCCATCTCTGTCAAGATGCAGACCATGATTGACGGGGATAGGTGTGCCATAAGTACAACTATCATTCATCTTGTATTTTGACAAGATGTCCTGCACATACTTGGTTTGATGCAGATAAATGCCATCCTCTCTTTGACTGACTTACAGACCCAGGAAGAACAACAATTCACCCATGTTACTCATATCAAACTTGGACTTCATCACCTGTTAGAATTCCCTACACATCTCTTCATTTGTAGACCCAAAGATAATGTCATCGACATACACTTGTACAAGAAAAATATCACCTCCTGCTTTCCGTATGAGGAGGGTCGAGTCAATATGTCCACGGTCGAAACCATTAGATAGTAGATGTTTAGATAATGTCTCATACCATGCCCTAGGTGCTTGATGAAGACCATAAAGTACTTTGTCGAGCTTATACACTTTATTGATATTATACGGATCTTCAAAGCCGGGAGGTTGAGTGACATAGACCTCTTCATGAACTTTTCCATACAGGAAAGCACTCTTCACATCAAGTTGATAGACCTTGAAGCCGACATAGGAGGCATAAGCCAGAAACAGTTGAATGGCCTCAACTCTAGCAACTGGGGCATATACTTCTGTGTAATCCAAGCCCTCTTGTTGATAAACACCCTGAACAACTAACCTTGCTTTGTTCTTCACCACAACATGACGATCATCCGTCTTGCATTTGAACACCCATCTGGTGCCAATTGGCAAGTCAACCAAATCCCACACATGCAACTTTTGGAATTGAGACAGTTGTTCTTGCATTGCCTCAATCTAGCAGTTGTCAGCGAGAGCCTCTTTCACATTCTTCGGCTCTAACTGGGACACGAATGTAGCATGTAGACATGTTTCCATGACACCAGTGTCAAGTATCTCAGAGTAAAGACTAGTGTTCTCAGCAATGGTTCGATGACGAGTTTGAACACCGGCATGAGGATCACCAATAATGTTGTCAATTGGATGATTCTTATGCACTCTCATCTCTGGTACATTCGGTTCCTGAATTTTTGAATAGAGGTTCGTGCTTAACTCCCCCATATCCTGTGTTCCAGAAGAAGAAGATTCAATGTTGATTGGATCAGCTGGAGCTTCATTTCCTACACGAGTGTTAGGATTAGCTTGAGCATCATTTCCGTCAACATGAACATTTTCACGGTTATCACCGTCATGAGTTCCAGATGCAGCATAGGAATCAGGAGTTACAGTCGGTACAGTAGCACGTGTTGAGAAACTGGAGTCATCACCGCCACCAAATAATTCATATACATTTGCGGCATCATTTGCAGACAAATCAGGAAGATTGAAAGATTTGAATAGCACATCATAATCAAAACCCCAAGCTGGACCAGTTGGTTCCGGTGGAATGCTGTGTTTACTACAATCCACTTCAAACCATTCCTCGACAGTACGAGTTCCTATATTGTACACTCTCTTGCAAGGCGAGTTGGCAACATATCCTAAGAAGATGCCTTCCACCGCTTTTGCATGAAACTTAGACTTTCGGTCTTTGTATTGTAGCAATAAGGAACAGGGACTACCAAAAGGAACTAGATAGTCAAAACTGGGAGGTCGATTGTTGATCAACTCATAACAAGTCTTGTTGTGCCTCTTCACAACCAGAACTCTGTTCAAGACGTGACAAGCTGTATTAACTGCTTCGGCCCAGAAAGTGTCAGGAAGCTTTGCATCTGACAGCATTGTCCTTGCAGTCTCAATCAAGGTTCTGTTCTTCCGTTCTGTGACTCCATTCTGCTGAGGTGTGTACGCGGCACTAAATTCGTGACAGATCCCCTTCTTGAGATAGAAAAGTTCCATCAAATTATTCTTGAATTCAGTTTCGTTGTCACTCCTTATTCTTCTAACCTTCAACTTGCAAAGAGATTCCAAGCTATGGATCATGTATTGAAGAATGTCAGCAGTTTCGTCTTTTATACCTAAAAAATGCACCCAAGAAAAACGTGAGAAATCATTAGTTACAACCAGACAGAAGGACTTACCTCCAATACTCCTGATACTTATGGGGCCAAACAGATCCATATGTAATAGCTCCAAAGGGGTATCGATGGAGTTTTGGAGCTTGGGCTTGTGAGATTTCCATTGCTGTTTGCCCTTTTTACAAGGCATACAGTCATCTGCAATGGTAAATCTCAGCTTAGGAACACCGGTTACCAAACCGTTTCGGACAAGATGATTCATTTTTTGATAAGAAATGTGTCCGAGTTGCCTATGCCACAAGATAGAGTCAAGCTCTGTCGCTTTGGTAAGCAAACAAGTAGCAACTGATGAGGTGGTTGTTGCCACACTCATATCAATATGATAGGTGTCGTTTGTCCTTGGCGCTCTCATCAGAATCCAGTCTTCAGGAACCTCAAAACCAGGTTAGAGAATCAAGCATTCAGTCTTGTCAAACATCACCGAGTACTCCTTGTCGCACATCTGGGAGACACTCAACAAGTTATGCTTCAGCTACTTGCTGTAGTTGACGTTGTCAAAGCTGACACAATCATTTTGAAATCACGCCTTGACACGTGATACTACCGCCTTTCTCTCCAGCAAAGGCCACATAGCCGCCTCTAAATGGTTTCACATCTTGAAGCAAGGCCATGTTACCTATCATGTGCCGGGAGCATCTACTATCTACATACCAACGATTAGAGATAGTACCCTTCGGATGTCCCTGCACGAGTCACAAAAAGAATTAATTAGATTTGGAGACGCAAGCCATAGTGGTCTTGGGTCGTCCGTCTATCTCAAAATAAACAACCTCAATTAACTCACAGTCGTGACTGTCAAAAATGGATGAATCTTTAGAAGATTTGGGATCAGGAGATTGAGAACATTTGGATTTGTTATTCCAGTACCTCTTCTTTTTCTTAACTGGAACATTAGACTTAGATTCAACAGCAGCAGGTGAACTAGTGGAAGCTTCACCTGATTGAATTTCAGCCACCTGTTCTAGCTTTCTCAATCTCTTGTTCCTTCTTCTCCTCTGTGGCTTAGAGAGTTTCACCACAGGTTTCACACCAGTTGGTGCACTACCGGAGGTAGACGCACTAGGTTTAGCAAGTAGCTTTCCCCTTTTTGAAACAGATGGTTTAGCCTAAGATGTGATCTTTGGCTTTACCATTGGTTTTACTGGTGGTTTCACCACATTTGCTTTTGGACTTTTGGAATGCTTCACTAGTGGTGACTTAGGGATAACAGCCGGTTGTGAAACAATTGGACATTTCCCTTGGTTCTTAGTAGGACAGTTCACAAGAATGTGACCAACCATACCACAGTGAAAGCAAGTTCTCTTTTCTTTGTAAGTCCTCCTGTAAGGCTCATTTGATCTGACATTAGATGACTCAGCATGATGAGCAGAAGAAGTTGTTTGGTGAACAGTAGTTTGACCCAACGATGATTGGTTTTTGGGAGTATAAATTTTTTGGAAATTTTCTTGATAACCAAGCCCAAAATGAGCTGAAAAAGCTTCTTTCTTAACTTGATTAATGTTTTTATATCCCCCATAAAGCATCACTTTCAATTTCTCATTTGATTCAATGATATCTGGTTCAGTCAAAATACAAGTATCACTATCAGTGATAATGTTTTTCTTAACTTTCTGTTCACCTAGCAACTCTTTAGAGACTACTCCTTCAGGGCAGGTGTTCTCAGACCCGTCATCAGAAGCAGTAAAGAACTCTTCATTAGATGCAGAGTCAGCCTTACTTGAGGAATCATCCTTGTTAGAGGAATCATCCTGACTTGAGGACTCATCAAGGCAAGATAAATCAATGTCAATTAAGCTGTTGACAAATTTCCCGCTAACTGGTGGAGGAATGGCATTAGTACCCAGCCCTAAGCCATTCACTTGCCTCACTACAGACTCGTAGTGTTCCACCAGGAAACGAGAATTTTTCAACTTCTCAATATTACCTTTCAACTGCAAGATCTCATTTTGCAGCTTATTGATCTCATTGTTCCTTTTCTCTAACCCCTTGTACGCAACATCCAAGTGAAACTGTTAATCGCTGATTTTAAGTGAATAATCACGTTTTTCTTTCTTTAAAGTTTCAATTGAATCTTTATAACGTTTTTCATTTTCCTTGTAGCTTAACACTGCAATACGAAAGGGTTCGACTTTGTCTTGAAGCTTAGAATTTTCAACCTTTAAGCTTAGACATTTGGAACAATAAATGACAGAAAAAGGTTTAGAATCTACCTCATTCGATGAACATGATGCCTCTCCAATAGCCATGAGGGAAACTGCAGTTGTAGACTCTACTTGATCAGCCACAGAAGCTTCCTGTTCCTCAGCTTCCATCATCTCCATAATCTCAGCCATGAGACCAACCAGTGTTTATGCAATAAGGGCATCCTCCAAATGAACACCCCAATCAAAGCTTTCGTCCTGTTGAGCCACCAATGCATTGGACGTTCCACTTTGACTTTGATTGCGGTTGTTAGAGTTATACCCTTGGTTGTTTCCTTGGTTGCTTCCCTGGCTTGGTCTTGTGAACCCAGAGGCAGGTGCTTTGTCCTTCTAACATTCACGAGCAAAGTGTCCAAAGTTCAGACACTTGTAGCACTTAGCCTTGGATTTGTCAAAACCAACCTTGGCATTTGAATGCCCACCAATAAACTTTCTTCCTGTTCTGTTCAGGAAACGCTTCGCCCTCCTCAAGATCATGGCCATACTCCATTGAATATCCATATCATCCATATCATCCGGATCCACCTGATTAAAGTCTTCTTTGATGGTTTCAGGATCCGTTAGCTTACCGCCAATGAAGTTCTCATAGGCAAGCATGTATGATGAGAATAAAGTCACACGATCTTCAACTATCTTGGCTATTGTTGATTGGTTAGCTGAAGATGTGGGAGAAGGATTTATTGAGGAGTTCTGGTGATGAGATCCAGAACCAGATCCAGATGCTGCATAGCACGCATGACCACCACAAGCCTTTACTGTTTCTTCCTCATGAGAGTTTCCTGAGAAAAGGGCAATTCCAGAGCCCGATGACTTGGTTGTAAAAGACGTCCCATAATACATAGAAGGGTCTTGTATTTGAGGTCTTCCTGAGCTCTCCTTTCTTTTTAGGTTCATGTCATGTGCTTGAACCTTTCCAATTGCCTCATCAATTGTCATCTCATAAAACTTAGAATTCTCTCTCATCAGGGTAGTATACATCTCAAATTTGGGTGGCAAAGTATCCAGAAATTTTTCAACTAATTCCTCATTTGGATAGATGAGGTCAAAAGCTTTCAACTCAGTCTGCAGATGATAGAATCTAGAGATGAGCTCATCTATGGATTCGTTCTCCAGATATATGAAGCACTCATACTGCTTCCTAAGAAGATCCCTTTTACTCTTCTTGATGTCACTGTTACCCTCGAAACTCTTCTGTAACGCCTTCCAGAGATCCTTGGAGTTATCGTATCCTCTGAAGCAGTGGAATAACTCCCTGGTCAAGGCCATAGTGATAGATCCGTGTGCCTTCTTCTCTCTATCAAAAACTTTCTTTTCTTCTTCATCAAGTTTAGAGATAGGCTTGGGAACTTCCTCATCAAGGTAAGTGTATGTGGGATGCTTATAGCCCTCTACAATGGGTATCCATAACGAAGAATCGGTATAAGAAATATAATGTTCAAAGCGTGCTTTCCAGTTTGAATAATCATTTACATTAAGTAGCTTTGGGGGTTTCTGTGGGGTTCCGATCTCGTTGTCATAGTTCAGAAGGTTACCGAGGTTCTGAAGATTTGACATGGTGAACACTTAGTCAAATTTCAGAAAAGTCAAAGAAACTTGCGCACTTGTCACTGGCCTTGCGCACTTAACAAACCTAGTCTTGCGTATTTAGAATTTGCTCTTGCGTACTTGATAAGTACGCAGGAGTAAATGATAAGTACGCAACAAGTATGGTCTTGCGTACTTGATAAGTACGCAACAAGACTGTACTTGTTGCCAAATAAGGTAAGTACGCAGGTCACTTTTTCACCAACTCTCATGAACTTTTTCCGGTCACTGGAAATCACCGTAGACGGCAGAAATCGAAAAAATGACCAAACAAAATGAGCCAAAGGGTCAGAAACTCGTTTCTAACCAACCTTTGATGCTCAAAACACTCAAATACACAACAAAAGTCGGTTTTTGAGTGATTTTTCCTTCTAAAATTGTGCTCAAGTGATACCCCTATTTTATCACAAAAATCAACAAAAACACCCACTTTTGCTTGCAAAAAAAAAACTCTGTAGGATGTGTAGAAGATACTCCTAGCACACTCACAACACTCGAAATCAAGAGCTTAGCTCTGATACCACATGTAGGTCCCCGGGTGTCTTGGATCGTTACGTGTGGGTGTGTGACTAATCGGACCGGGTGCGGAATACCCGTGACTGGGTGGAGAATCAAACAACACAAAGTAAACCGACAAAGAAATCACTTTAAAGTTCCTTCTATTATAAACTCGAACGGTTACAGAGAAAAAATACTGAGTGCAAATGTCTGCGTACTTATCTTCTGTCAACCTATTCTATTTATACAAGACCTGATCTCTGCGCACTTAACAAGTGCGCAGGGCAAATTGTGTCACACCCCCAATTTCAACTAACGGAGAATTACCGTTTGGGAAGTGACAAACCAGGATCTCAGACATTAGTTACATTGAACGACTCTACATGGGACTCAAAATGAAAATATCTTTTAAATCAGAGTATCAATGCGGAAGCGTAAAGAAAGTAAATGCGCAAAATACACGCGCCCAAAACCAAAGTCCAAAAGTCCAAACGTCCAACCAAACAAAGTACATTAAAATAATTCAATCAACATAAATAGACACAAAGCAAAGCAGTTGAATCCCATGCATGCCCTAACGTGCACCTGTGTCTTAGCTTAGCGTCCTGAGAAAACATGTAAGAAAAAGTGTCAACACGAGGTTGGTGAGTTCACAGGTTTCAAATAAATAAGTAAACGTTACCAGATTTATGATCTTTCAATATGTATCTATAGGTAGCTAACCTATGTTCATGTTTTAGCTCAAGTGCTCGCAACCGAAACTTACTGTTTGTTTATTGCCTCCTGCCAGGTTCTATCAATACTGGCCATGTGAATAGGCTAACATTTCACCCGTTCAATATCCGATCGAGTTAGCGCGACTAACGCGGGTGGGATTTGTCAAACCCAGTAGTACTACTAAACATTACCTCGCTAAGATCCATATTAACGGTTCGAAATAAGATGAGGACTTTCTGTGATAGCATGTTACACTTAGCTTTAACATTGATAGCATATGAAATACAAAATCTAAAATCAGTTTAAGCATGTTTTCTCCCCCAAGTTAAAAGCAGTAAAAAAAGGGGCCGTGAAACTCACCTGCTTGGCGTTGAAGGTAGTTTCACACTAGAAGTAAATTGGAACCACGAGTGTAAGTCTCAAACGACTTACGAATGCCCTAAAATTATAAACACATAAATTAGGGATTGAAATTGGGAATTGTGACTGTGACACAGAAAGAACGTCTTAAAGAACCGCTCTAACAAACGAGAGTGGACGAACGTGTCCACGGGTTCAGGAATTACTTTACGCGACGAATGACATAAATAATAATAATATATATACGAGTGGTTAACATAACTAATTATTATTTAGTCTTGATTGATTCACGGTGTTATAGAAATGACTTGAAATAATATATATATATATATATATATATATATATATATATATATATATATATATATATATCATTTAATAATACGGGTCACAATTTGAAAATAATATAACATATTATTTTACACGCGTTTACGGTTTAAAAAAAAATATAAATATTTTATTTTTACTCATTAATACTAAAAATGTACAATTTATAAAAATGATTATAATTTATAAACAAAATATTTAAATCCCGAGCCTATGGGTTGTTTTCCGGTTTAAAACCCATTTATATAATGATATAATATTAAAAGATTTGATTTTTATAAATTTAATATTCCAGAAATCGTTTTTAAAAAAAGAATGTGGGAGCCCGGCCTCGAACCCGGGTCTCTTCCACACAGACACATCGCCTTAACCAGTCCGGGCCGCTAGGCTATCGCGACAGATCCCGTTTCCATATTGTTTTAATCAGTAACCTCAGTGATTCTTTCCCCCATACTCACCCGTGTTCGATCCCAACCCAAAATCATCAATTCTGAACGCGAATAAGGTTAAGATTCACAGGGGTTTTGATAGACGGGGTTTTACGAATCAGTGTGTGTGTTTAATTGTAAAAACATTAGTTAATTGGTCGTTAATTTCACGAATTAAAAGCCGAAAACCCTAGATACAAAGGTGAATTCAATTTGACAAATCTTGATGTTAGAAACTGTTGGATTCATAGGGTTTTCAATAAACAAGGGATTGCGAAACTATCCCTGTTGTTTAATTTGATTGAGGTAGTCACTGAGATTAAAAGCCCCAAATAATTTATGACGAACCCTAGATCACGGGTTGGGTAAAATTCGATGTTGTAAGTTAAAATTAACATATGGTCTTTACAGAGAATCATATGGCGATTCTAACCGTATAAATTAATTTGATTGGGGTTGAGTTTAGGGTCGAAACCCCCAAATTGGATCAAGAACAACCCTAATTTCTAGATCGATATCAATCCGATGGTAGGATGTTAAATTGGCATAGGGCTAATGTTAAGTAGGTTATTACGAAACTAATGGTATGGTTTAATTAGTTTTAAACAGGTTCTAGATTAGGTTTCGATTAAATCAGTTTTGCATGAACCCTAGAATCGTGATCTTGATCGAATTGATAATGTAAGCCCTAATTGGGTTAGGGCTTTCATTTAAGAGGTGAAAACGAAGTTGATGATGTATCTAGTTACCTGAATTGATGTCGGGACGGTGGCAGTCGATTAAAACAGGTCCGACGATGACTGGTTCGATTTCCGGTGGCTTTTGCTATGAATCCGATCAACTTGACGAGTAAAATAGCTTCTGAGATACTTGAATCCGGCACGCAGGAGTGTGATTTGTGAGGGGAGTATAGGAATTAAACGAATTCGATGATCGCTTGGAATAATGTCGACGGTTTTGGATTTAATTACCATTATTTGGGTTTAACTCGATTAATGACTTCGATTAAGGCTCAATGATGAACGATTAATACAGTTAAGTGTTAATCAATTACAAGGATCGATCAATTTCGGTTATCAATCGCGAATTTGAAATCAAGGGTCACAATGTTGACTTCCAAAAGTCAACAGAAGTCATTTTGTTAATTTTGACTTTGAGAAGTCAAATTATTCAATTTGGCATATTCACACAACTAGTCCCTGTAGTTTTGAGTTGAATTTGTGACAGAATTAGTCCCTGGGGTTAGATTTAACTTGGTTTAGTTAACGGGGTTAAGTTTTTCTTATAGGAAACTTAACGGAATAGTTAACGGAATTAACTGAAAAATCCGGATTGTCACAAATTGTTCATGCGTAATTAGCAAGTACGCAGAGTATTCTTGCGTACTTGCTAAGTACGCAGGAACTAATTCTTACGCACATGCTAAGTGCACAAAACACTTAGAGAAATATTACAACAATAACATGCATTAGAAATTACAACTCGATAACTAATACATACAGTCATTACAATACAAAGACAAAACATACAAGACAAGTACAATAAACTAAGACACTATCCAGAGTGTTTGTCACACAAAAGTGCTTCAACAGCTTAAAATGTGAAGTGTTTGAACATTCTTGTTCATTTGAAAAATGTGTAGGTCCACAAGACTCATCTGCTGATCTATCTTGTGACAGGACGTCTCGATAACACGGAGTGCGGAATCCAACCGTGTTAATGTTTGTATATTAATTGACAATAGAAACAACATAATCTGTAAAATTCTATTTATAGACACAAACCTGCTATAGGCGAACTTAACAAGTTCGCTTCTAAAGATGCTTAGGCGAACTTGTTAAGTTCGCCTCTCTATGAACTTATACAGAATTTTATCAACAGTTACAAAACATGTCATAACAGACTCCCCTTTAACTGTTGCTAACAATTCTATCAATTACAAGTCAAAGATTCTAAGACTAAGACATAAAATCTTCAAGCTCGTTGTCACCAGAATATGCTCTAACAGACTCCCCCTTGACAACAACTAAGACACTATCCAGAGTGTTTGTCACACAAAAGTGCTTCAACAGCTTAAAATGTGAAGTGTTTGAACATTCTTGTTCATTTGAAAAATGTGTAGGTCCACAAGACTCATCTGCAGATCTATCTTGTGACAGGACGTCTCGATAACACGGAGTGCGGAATCCAACCGTGTTAATGTTTGTATATTAATTGACAATAGAAACAACAGAATCTGTAAAATTCTATTTATAGACACAAACCTGCTATAGGCGAACTTAACAAGTTCGCTTCTAAAGATGTTTAGGCGAACTTGTTAAGTTCGCCTCTCTATGAACTTATACAGAATTTTATCAATAGTTACAAAACATGTCATAACAGACTCCCCTTTAACTGTTGCTAACAATTCTATCAATTACAAGTCAAAGATTCTAAGACTAAGACATAAAATCTTCAAGCTCGTTGTCACCAGAATATGCTCTAACAGACTCCCCCTTGACAACAACTTTAGAAGATTGTTATCCGTCTTCATATATCATCAAACACAATGTAGTCTTCATCTTGTTCATCTACACTTTCTCTTTCTATCTAGAAGAAAACTTGGGATATGGACCCCTTGTCAACTTCTGTATGCAATATTCAGTTTTTGCAAAGGAGAACAACAATTAAGATTTCCATGGAAGCTGGAAAAATAAAATCTTTTTGATTTTTCAAACATAAGAAAGACAAAATCTTTTTGGTTTTTCTCTATATAAACTGAAATGTAAAATACAAAATCACATCTTTTTGGTCGAACATCACGAGTAAGAAGATCATACCAGTATAAACAATGAATCAATCACACATTTTGGATAAACATCCATAAACATTCTATGGGTATCCTATCCAGATTCATTCTTTCATTTCTTTCTTTTGAATTTCCAAACAATTATATGAAGTAACATCTTTTGAATCAGATAAGATCAAATCTTTTAAGCTTCAACCAAAACATGTAATGATACGAGAAGAACTCCAAAGAAGATGGGATCAGATCATAACATGCTTATAATATAAATTACATACGAATTTGCAACACATAAGATGTCAATCTAAGTTGTCAATATTATAAGAATTGAAACCATCCGTTCTTTGTCCCATGTTCTTGTGAATTAAGGTACCATTTATTTTGTAATACAACGTGTACCCCACAAATATGCCAACAGAAAAATAAATGTGCACTATCTTCAAGACATATAAGATCATTGCAAGATAATATTCAATCTCCAGGATGAAATTATACCGATAAACACAGGAAAATATCAAGCAGAGAATCAGAATGATTCAGAATCGAATGATTCAAATGTCTTGGTTTGGATGAAGTATCATGATTCATAGTAACAGAAAGATTGTACCAATAGAATTCTTCAATATAAGATTGATTAAGGAATCAATTGATTCAATGACATAGGGTAGCGTGATCCAACTGTTATCTGGATATGTTCAATGGAATCAAGATATTGATCCAAGGTCTAGTATATGTTCCAACAAATGTAGTCAGAAACATATCTTAGTTCAGCATCACATTGCATGTTTTTCATGGCATGGGCATTGAAGTGAACTGAAAAATTTGTGTTTAACGACATAACCGATACTGGTCTCATGAAGTACTTTAGATCTTATATTCTTTATCTGATAGTGATCTTTTACACACACACCCGACATACCATGGGTTCAAATCACAGTTTTCACAAAGATCATTATGTTGTCACACTACTAATGGACCAAAGATACTCATAGCCTATTGACAATTCAGACTACATACTAGTATCCAAATTAAAATATAAGCATCAAGCATCAATTTTTGTTAAGCATAAGCAGTTATGAAGCTATCATTTCCCATACTGTGCAGTCTAAGAAATTCTGATCAAAACATTTATCACGGATATATTAGATAAGCATCATAAAGTCCAACTAAGGTCATGTGTGACTCAACATCTACTGATGTACTATCATTTCTCCTTATAACTTCAAGTAATGTCGATTTTAACTTTTTCAATTTTTTTGGCTTTTTCAAAATCTTTTTCAAAGAAAGTAAAACAAATGAAAATAAACCTTCCATGAAAACATTTTATGAAAAACATTTTACTTGGTTACTTGGAATTAAGCAAGTCAATCAATTAAAAACTCAAACCGATGTAATCCTGTAATTGAATGCCTTTGTCACCAACACAGTTCTGTACTCCCCCTGTCCTGTAGACTCCCTCTTAACTAGTTAAATGGTTGCATCAATGACTTTATGCTCACCATTGTCATCTTAAGTTTCAGGTTATCATTTGGACTTTGTAAAACTCTTTCTAAAACAGTGTGTGTGACATATTCTCCCCCTGAGCATCAAGTCGTTGAATCAAATAAATTCTCAGTTATCAACAACTCTTTATTCATGCAGATGTCATTCCCTGTCATGTGCTATGAACAACCACTATCAACAAACCAAATGTTATTAATAGTCCCTCTTGGTTAATCCTGCACATCTAACAAGAAACATTAATTTGAAATTGGGACCCAAGCCATGGTAGTCATGGGTCGTCCATCTATATCAAAATAATAAACTTCACTCCATTCACAATTGAATCTCTCATCGATTTTTGGTGATTGCTCCGACGAGTCAGAAACAGAAACTATAGATTTCCAAACATACTTTTGTTCATTAAGTTCGTTTTGCTTAAAATGTGAAGTGTTTGAACATTCTTGTTCATTTGAAAAATGTGTAGATTGTGAAAGCTCTTGTTGTTCTAAAAGTTTTCTCAGTCTTCTGTTTCTCCTCCGTCTTTGAGGTCTAGAAAGCCTAACCTCAGATTTTGAATTACCCTTTGGTGTATCATGAGGTTTAACCACATTTGGGTTAACATAAGGCTTACTAAGAGTTCTTACCTTTTTTGGAGTAACATGTCGGTTACCTTTGGCGTTGTGAGGACAAGCAATCCGAATGTGACCCACAAGACCACAATAAAAGCAAGATCTCTTCTCACTATATTTTCTCATATAAGGAATCTTCACACGATAAGATGCACTTGAAGAAGATTCGCATACATGAACTTCTTTTGGAGTTTGAGACTGAACAAACTTTTTCTCAACAGGTTTTGATTCAGGCTTCATCTTCTTAAGAACTACATGCTTCTTCCCTTTATTTTTGTAAGGACATTTCACCACAATGTGACCCATCTCATTACAATGAAAGCATGTACGCCTGTCTTTATAATCTCTGACATATGGAACTCTCCTTGAATTTGAAGAACGTCCAAATGTATTATTTCCAAATGAATTAAAATCAACCTTTGAGTCTTCTTTCTTAACCTCTTTCTGTATACCCTCTATGTTAGCTTCATCAAAATATTCATCATCACTCTCACCAGAATACACCATATCTTCACCGTCAACACAGTCTTAGGATCTAAATCCTCATCTTTTATAATCTCAGGTGTAACAGAATAATTTCCGTTGAATGGTGGAGGAACATAACCAATACCACTAGTTCCCTTCCCCTCTTCTGTATTATTAAAATATCCCAGTAAGAATGATGAATTTCCAAAACTTTCTAACTTTCTATGCAATCTAATCACCTCTGCTTTAGATTTAGCTAGTTTCTTATCTTTCTCAGCAAGATCATTATTTCGTTTCTCAATTTCTACAAAGGACATATCCAGGTGATATGCCTGCTCTTTGATCTTCAAAGTCAGAGAATTTATATCCCTCTTCAGTGATTCTATTCTCTCAATACACACATTCCCATTATCTTTTAATTTCTGATTTACCGTGTGCATGGATTTCATATCACAAATGAGGTTGATGTTGTCATCCATAACCCTCATCATTTTATCCTTTACTGAAACACAGTTAGAACAAAATGTTTCAGAGTTAGAAACTACCGTATCCTTTTCTTTTAAAGAAGATGCACCAGGAGCCATGAATATGCCATCATCAGCTTCGCCCTTTTGAGCAATAATGAGAGGCTCTGTATCAATTTCTGATTCACTCAGATCATCTTCAACTGTCTGAAAGCTTTCTTCAGTCATCACATCAGTCTCAGTAGATTGAGTACTTTCACCAGAACGAATACTCTCACTATCAGTTAAATCGGTAGAAGAATCACTTTGAGAATCACCCTGCTTCTCCAATACTTCTTTGATCAAGACCACAAACGCTTGAGAAGTTGCTTCACCCTTTTTCTTCAATGCTTCCCATAGATCTCTTGAAGTTGGACACTTCCCGAGACTATGAATGATTTTTTTTGGTAAAGAAAATTTTAAAGTTTCACACGTTTTCATCTCATGATCAAACTTCTGCTTTTGTACTTTAGTAAGAGCTGTCACTAGTTTAGGAACATCACGAAATTCCAGAAAGTCAAAAGTAGGATGCACATATCCTTCTATTATTGGTCTCCAAAAATTTTCATCAGTTTCTGATACGAACTGTTCGAACCGTACTTTCCAGCTACGGTAATCTGATATGCACAAAAGCCTTGGTGGCATAGTTCCAATCTCATTATCGTCATAAGAAATTGACATTTTGAAATTTTTGTGAAAATATCCGGAAAAAAATATCCCACAAAAATACTCTTTTTTAAAACTTAAAAAAAAATTCAAAATTTCAAAAATGATTCAAAACAACCATATAAGCTCTCTCTAAAAAATTTTGACAAGAACAAATTTCCCGTTAAAAATTCAAAATTTCAAAAATGTTTCAAAATACTTTTTTTTAAGAACACTAGCGAACTAGATAAGTTCGCCGGAAATTAGTTCGCATGATACTGCCTGAGTGAACTTAATAAGTTCGCCTGAACTTCACTGAGCAAATAAGACCACAAGCGAACTTGATAAGTTCGCCTAATCAATATGTTCGCCTAAACTGAGTGAAGCGAACTTGATAAGTTCGCTTGCTAAGTTTGCCTGCAACAAAATCTCAGCAAGTTCGCTTGCTTCGGCTGTAACAAACTCAGGAAGAACTTGGACCCAAACGCAAACAAACATCACCGAAAATCATCATTTCTCACAGATTAGAAGGAATTTGAAGAAATTGGACCGTAGGATTTAGTATTTTATGAATTAGAACACTTCTATCGGATTAATTTCACCAAAAACCACTTCAAATACATGAATTTAGCAGCAAAATCAACTTCAAGAACTTGAAAACCCCATGGATACAAAAACTAGAAAAAATGATCAATTTATTGTCAAATTGTACACAAAATCGTCTCTAATCATCAAGAATCAAACACAAATCATGAGCAAAAGCTCTGATACCACTTGTAGGTCCACAAGACTCATCTGCAGATCGATCTCGTGACAGGATGTCTCGATAACACGGAGTGCGGAATCCTACCATGTTAACGTTTGTATATGAATTGACAATAGAAACAACAGGTAAATAAACTTCTCTTTGTATTCCACAAAACACAAAGTTTAAAAGAGAGCAGAGGGGGTTGAACGATTGTATTCTGTGAATCTTGTAAACTCTGTGTTTTGTGGAATACAAAGAGAAGTTTATTTACCTGCTGTTTCTATTGTCAATTCGTATACAAACGTTAACATTGTAGGATTCCGCACTCCGTATTATCGAGACGTCCTGTCACGAGATCGATCTGCAGATGAGTCTTGTGGACCTACACTTGTATTGCTCCAAGATTATCATAGTGGTGTAGGTCTATCTAATGAAGATGGTAAGATTACATCTTGCCAATTTGCTCTTAATGTTTCTGACCCACTTACTTATACATAAGCAACTAAGTATGATGAATGGCAAGAAGCAATGTGCTCTGAAATGCAGGCTATTGAACAAAACCGGATATGGCAGTTGGTGTTGCTCCCACCTGAAAAGAACTTAGTTGGAGTCAAATGGTTGTTCAAGACTAAACTCGGGCTTGATGGTGAAGTGGTAAAACGTAAAGTAAGATTGGTGGCTAAAGGCTATTCACATCAACAAGGTATTGACTTTCAAAAGACGTTCACTCCAATTTCTCGCCTTTAGACCATTCGGGTCATCCTTGTCGTTGCTGCTCAAATGGGTTGGAACATTCATCAGATGGATGTTAAGTCGCCCTTCTTAAATGGAGACCTATTTGAAGAAATTTAAGAGCAACCTGAAGGATTTGTTGTCCAAGGAAAACGTAATATGGTGTATAAGTCAGACAAGGCCTTGTATGGCTTAAACATCCTCCATGGGCCTGGTATACAAAAATAGATGGGTATTTTTCTGGAGCATGGGTATAAATGAAGTCAATATGAGCCTACTTTGTACGCTAAGAGAAAATGTACAGGTGATGTCATTTATGCTTGTTTATATGTGGATGATATCATTTGTACATCCTCTTGTGATGGCATGATTGAAGAATTTAAGTTGGGAATGAAGATGAATTTTGAAATGACAGACATGGGGTTACTTAGATATATTTTGGGTCTTGAAGTAATGCATACCATGGAAGAGATTTACTTGTCTCATAAGAAATATGCTCTTACTTTCTTAGATCAGTTTGGAATGAAGAAATGTAAAGAAGAAGATACTCCCATGACCTGCAATGAAAAGCCTTTACTTGATGATGGAGCTGATAAGGCTAATGAGGAGCTATGGAGGAGCTTGGTAGGAGGGCTCATTTACTTAACCCACTCTAGACCAGATTTATGTAGAAACCGCCAAAGATTCATTTTAGAGTTGCTTGAAGAATCTTGAGGTATGTGGCCAACACCTCAGGTTTTGGAATATAGTACAAAAGGAATCAGGGAATCAAGTTAGTGGGTTACAGTGACTGGGCCAACATCATTGATGATCGAAAAAGCCTTTCAGCATACACCTTCATTCCAGTGGTGCTGTTGTTTGGAGGTCGAAAAAACAAAGCAATGTGGCCTTATCAAGCATGGAAGCTGAATACATTGCATCTGCAGGGGCCACATGTCAAGCTATCTGGATAAGGAGACGCCTAGAAGATCTTGGTTTTAAACAAGATGAACCAACTGTGATTTATTGTGACGATAAATCTACAATCAACTTGTCCAAGAATCCTATCATGCATAGTCTCTCCAAGCATATCGAGTTGAAATATCATTTTATTAGAGAGATGGTCATGCAGAAACAGATTAGTTTGGAATATTGCAGCACTCACAGTCAACTTGCAGATGCTCTAACAAAGGCTATATCTAGAGAGAAACTTGTGTACTTCAGGCATGATTTGGGGATAATGGAGTATGAACAAAGGAGGATGATGAATGTTACGGGTTAAAATTCAGAGCAGGATCCCGAATAATGCATGATTCAGAATCCGGTATCCTGAAAAGGTCAGTATCCTGAATATTACTAACGGCTACTTGTCTGTTGCATTATTATATGCAGGAAAATTATTAATCACGTAAACACGTGCCTGAAGACTCGTGCAAGGGACGTGGACCACATGTGGAATACATGTGAATCAGCTTGCAACGGTCGTATGAAAGGATAGACTCAAGAGCTTAAATCTAAGATAGTTAGTTGGAGATAACTTGTATATTTAATAATCAATCTGATCGTATAGGAACACACAATAACACTTAGCATTACTGTTTACGTTCATTCAAGCTCTATAACACATAGCATACGATCTTGATTTAACCTCTTTGTACTCGACAATTTATATTTTAACGTAATCATCAAGGCATCCCGACGTTTAGTCGTCTCCCGGGGTTTTGTGTCGGAGATCATCAAGGATCAAGGGCTATCCTCATAATCAGCCGTGTCAACCTTTACGTTTTTACATTGTTTCGTATTGATTTTACAAAGCAATTGGCTACAATAATTTGACGCCCACCATGGGGCAAGTGGTGCTTTTTATCCTTAAATCTTTACTAAAATTCGTGTTCAATCACTATCTTTCAAAACTAATTTAAAAAATGTCACCTGAATCCAAGAACGTTTCTGTTTCTGCTCCATATTCAACCTCTGGGTTAGTCAACCCAATTCCTCCTCCTCCATTTCAGAAGAATGTTAACCAGCCGAAGAAAACTGTTCCTGCGGGTTTTTCAGGATCCGGAATACCAACTGGTGGACCTGTGATCGTATCAAACAATGATATCCTCGATCTGTTCTCGGATGTGAAACAACAAATGGAGCAGCAGAGGAAGACTAACCAAATGCTATTTCGGGAGATTGAAAGGATCAAAGAATCAAAGAAACCAGTGGAAGTGACGACCCCGCTACAACCAAGGGTCTTGGAATTTGAGCATTCAGGATCCTCGGGAGTCCATAAGGGAGATTTTCTTCCCATGCAGACAGGGATCACAACTGTTGGACCAACTCCGGCTGTAAAAGTTACTACGAGTCCGGATCTTGGATTTACTCCGAGATCATCCTCCAGAAATCCTGACATGGGTAACACTTTCAACAGATTTTTCAATACTAACGAATTTGTGCAGGATACAGGGATCACTCTGTCCACGACGAAGGAACTAAAGAAGCTCAGAGAAATGATCTCCAGTGTACCAGGTGTAGTGCAACCCATACCTGAGATGTCCGCTATCACCCACAGGACCTCAAGATTCGCTCCTCCCATTTGTGATGTTGAGATCCTCAAGCGCTTCCAAACTCCCAACATGAAACTATATGATGGGACTACGTATCTTGAGGAACATGTGACGCAATATAGAGAGAGAATGGAGATCAACCCCATTCCCTTGGACCTAAAAGAGGCGTGCTTATGTAAAGGCTTCGGTTCAACCTTAACATTATCAGCCTTAAAATGGCTACTTAATGTTCCTCCATATTCTATTACTTCGTTTGCTCATTTAATTAATTTATTTAACAATCAGTTCTCTTGCAGCAGAACTTTTGAAAGATAGACAAGTGATCTATACTGGGTAATTCAAAATCCTGGAGAATCTCTTCGAGATTATGTCAGCAAGTTTGGTAAAGAATCCCTAGATATCCCGAATCTAGACATGACCACATCAGTCCAAGCCTTCAAAATGGGATTAACGAAGGACTCTCAATTTTATGAAGACCTTGTCATGAACCCTTGCAGGAATCTTGACGAAGTCAGAAACAGGGCATTAAGATTCATCAGACTTGAAGATGATAAGAAGATTCAGCAAAGAATGGATGCTCCAACCAGTTTTAGTCAACCTAATCAGAAGACTGAAACTGCACCCTTCAAACCATATAGATCCAAGCCATATTCCAAACCTGATAATCACATAATCAACGATGTGGAAGATGACGAGGAAGAAGAAGAATATCCTAAATTATCTTAATATTGTTTTTCACTTGATACAACCGGTTTGTTATATGTCACATAAGATCTCAGAGATAAAGCCAGATGGCCTCCTAAATTCGAAAAGAATGCTGGGGGCAAAGACAAATCTAAGTGGTGTGTCTTCCATGATGATTTTGGACACGTCACCAAAGATTGCATTGCCCTATGAAAAGAAATAAGCTATATCTTGAGCAAGGGATACCTTAAGGAATTTCTAGGCAAAGGGAAGAGGCAAATCAGGGATCACGACAAGATCCCGTAAAGAGCCAAATCTCCGCCACCCGACTCTAAGGTAACAAGTTTTATTTCTGGTGGTTCTGACATTTGTGGTACTTCTTACTCTGCAGCTAAAAGGAATGCCAAAGAAGCCAAAACAGAGAAAGGTGAAAGACCCATCAGAACTTCCAGATTGACGGAAGAGAAGGTAATTTCCTTCAACGAATACGAGAGGGATAACGTGCAAGATCCTCATCATGATGGCCTGGTGATCACCCTATATATTGCAAATAACTTCATTCGAAGGATACTGATCGATGGAGGAAGCTCGGTAAATATAATTCAACATGATGTCCTGAAAAGAATGGGGATCCCAGATTCCGAAATCATCTCCAAATCTGCAGTACTGGTAGGATTCAGCGGAGAGGTCAAGAACACAGTCGGAGAGATAAAGCTTCCGATATATATTGAGGGGGAAAACACTATACAAAAATTTTGCATAATAGATTCGTTATCTTGTTACAATATTATTCTAGGGAGACCCTGGATACACGACATGAAAGTGGTACCTTCGACATATCACCAATGTGTCAAGATGCCAACCCCTTGGGGAGTAGTAAAGATCAACAGCGATCAGCAAGATGCAAAATATTGTTATACTTCTTCAACGAAAGTTTCGGCAAAGACCAGACAAGCATAGCAATTAAAGAAACAGGCCAGAGACGTCCTAGAAGCCAAGGAGCAGGATGTAAAAGAGTTATCCCTAAGTCCAGAGGATCCTGACCTCAAGATACTGATTGGAACCAGTATCCCTAAGGATATTGAGCAAAGCCTCATAAGATTACTAAAGAGCAGAACTTCAACTTTTTATTGGAATCATGAAGACATGACATGTATCTCTAAAGACATTATTACACATAAATTAGGACTTGATAACAATTTCAGACCTATACACCAAAAGAAAAGAAAATTCGCTCTAGAAAGAAATACAGTCATCTAAGAAGAAGTCGAGAAACTATTGAAAGCGAGAATGATTAGAGAAGTAAAGTTCTCAAGATGGCTAACTAATGTAGTGGTGGTCCAAAAGTAAAAGCAGAACATCAGAAACCGTCGGGATTGTTACAACAACCCGAGATACCTCAATGGAAATGGGAACAGATTTCCATGGATTTCATTACAAAGTTACCCAAGACGTCGAGCGGGTATGACACTATATGGGTAATTGTCGATCGTTTGACGAAATCAGCTCATTTTCTACCCATCAAAGAAACGGATAAAACCGAGAAACTTGCAAGACTTTATATTAAGGAAATTGTGGCTAGGCATGGAGTACCAATTTCTATTATCTCTGATAGAGACAGCAGATTCGTGTCTAGAATCTGGAAATCGTTACAAGAAGCCATGGGCACACGTCTTGACATGAGCACGGCATATCACCCACAAACAGATGGTCAAAGTGAAAGAACCATTCAAACCTTAGAGGATATGCTCCGTGCGTGTGCAATTGACTTCGGTGGAAATTGGGATACTCATTTGCCATTAGCTGAGTTTTCATATAATAACAGTTACCACACCAGCATCAAAGCCGCTCCGTTTGAGGCTTTGTATGGTCGAAAATGTCGTTCACCGCTATGTTGGGCGGAGATTGGCGACAAACATTTAACCGGTCCTGAAGTTATTCAAGAGACCACAGATAAGATTTTCAAAATCAAGGATCGTCTGAAGGCCGCCCGTGACAGACAAAAGAGTTACGCGGATAATAGACGAAGACCTTTAGAATTCCAAGTAGGAGACAAAGTCATGTTAAAGGTCTCACCTTGGAAAGGAGTTGCAAGATTTGGCAACCGTGGCAAGCTTAACCCTAGGTACGTTGGACCGTTTGAAATATTGGCTAGGGTTGGCCCTGTAGCTTACAAGCTCAAGTTGCCACAAGAACTAAGCAATGTACATGATACGTTTCATGTATCAAATCTCAAGAAGTGTTTATCAGACGAGACGTTAATTATACCGCCTGATGAGATTCACATAGACGACAAGTTGCACTTCATTGAGGAACCTATGTAAGTCACAGATTGGAAGGTTCAAAGAACAAGGCGCAGCCGTGTTAAGCTGGTCAAGGTACGTTGGAATTCAATGCGCGGCCCCGAGTATACGTGGGAGCGGGAAGATAAAATGAAATCCAAGTACCCGTTATTGTTTACGAACACACCAAGTCAGAGTGACAAGAACTGAATTTCGGGACGAAATTCTCTGTAACATGGGGAGAATGTGACACCCAGCATTTCAGGTCAATATCCACATTTCATAAACGCACGTTCATAATTATTATTTCCTGATATTTTATTTTGACTAAGTAAAGTCAAGAAGTCTAGCAAAGAAGTTTGTTCCAAGTCTAGAAAACCATAAAGAGTTACTAGAAAAAGTAAGCAGGATAACCCGACTTAATGCGAACGTAAATGGTTAAATAAAATAACCAGAAAAATATATATATATATATATATATATATATATATATATATATATATATATATATATATTACACAAAATTTACGTTGAGCCAAGATTCTAATATTTTCTTCAACGAGCCATAAAATGGTTAAAAATTATAATACCGTGAAGAATCGAAACTGAATTAAATTACCCCTTTAAAACTCTAATTGATACTAATACCATAATAAATTAATATTTAAAAATTGTTATCATTAACCCCAAACCCACTTCTTGACTTTCTTGGCCGAGAGTCAGGGGAGCCATGCTCCCACTTGCCTGATTCACTTTGATTCAGATGAAAACCATACCCTTCAGTCGAAACTTCACCATTCCTTTCAAACCTTCTCTTTTTCTTACGGCAAATTCTCAATTCCCTTTCAAATCGAAGTCCAGTTCAAGGCAAAATTCATCAGATTTCGGTGCTATAAGAAGAGTTCCCGGTGTATTCTCAAGAATCGAGCTAAGGAGCTCAAGATCATTCTCTGTTTCTCAGAAACCATTCTCTGTTTGAGGTAAAAACTCAATATTATCCATTTCATTTTCTTTAAAACCGTAGCTGAACATGTAAATCGTTCAAACGCAACTAAGATAACAAGAAAAGTGTGTCAAATTCGAGATTTGAACATAAAAATATACAGAGTGAATTCTGTAAATCAAAGTGCAGGTATCGAAAAGTTTCGATACCTGTTGGTCAATCGAAACTGGGAGTTTCGATACCTATTGATCGAAACTAGGAGTTTCGATACCAGTTATTCAATCGAAACTAGGAGTTTCGATACCAGTTGTTCTATCGAAACTAGGAGTTTCGATATCTATTTGTTCAATCGAAACTAGGTAGTTTCGATACATATTGTTTAATCGAAACTAGGTAGTTTCGATGCCTATTACGTAATCGAAACTAGGAGTTTCGATAACCGTTTTGCCCTGTCGAAACTAGGAAGTTTCGACATCTGTTCTGGTCAATCGAAACTAAGAAAGTTTCGATACCTGTTCATCAGCCCCATAAGGCAGTAACTCAGAACTATTTTCATAACAAAACAAGGTTGGAAAAACTAAAAAAGATAATTGAAACAAAAGTAATCAGATCGGCTAAGTCAAGTGAACAATTTGAGTTTAAGACGGGTAGTCTTAACGTGTATGTTATCCTTGTGTAACTAGGATACGGATATGCGAATCTGCCGTCATTCAAATATTTGCTAGCATTCATACTGTCGAGGTGAGTTTCACTAATCCCCCTTTTTCTAAAGTTTTGAAATGATTTGGGGTGGAAATATACTTGTAAAAGACTTTTGTGTATAAATGAATGGAACTAATGATCTGACCGTATGTATGTATTGAGGGAACAATAAAGCGCTTAAAGTCCTCGTAATAAATTAGTAACCATTAGCTATGGATTTAGCCCGGGATTATATGAATAGTACTATTGGGGGTGACGCCTCCGGTCATGGTTAGTCGCGCTAACCAGGGGTCAAAATGGCCGAATGACCGCATATTGTCTTACTCGCAGAAAGGCGAGGGGAGGCACAAAAAGTTGGGGTTTGGTTACGGTCTCGTACATTACATACTATTTTGTATTCCTTGCAAGCTTACAAATGGGGTCAATAGATCGGATTAGTAATCATATTCATTGGTAATACATACAAAAGGGTTCTGATCAGGGTAAAATGATCAGGTTTTACACAAAAGAGTTCTGATCAGGCTAAAGTGATCAGGTTTTATTTAAAAGAAGTTCTGATCAGGTTAAAATGATCAGGTTTTACACAAAAGAGTTCTGATCAGGGTAAAGTGATCAGGTTTACATAAAAGAGTTCTGATCAGGTTAAAATGATCAGGTTTTACACAAAAGAGTTCTGATCAGGGTAAAGTGATCAGGTTTATCAAAAGAGTTCTGATCCGGGTAAAGTGATCAGGTTTTAAAGTAAAGAGTTCTGATCAGGGTAAAGTGATCAGGTTTAACAAAAAGAATTCTGATCAGGTTAAAGTGATTAGGTTTAAACGAAAGAGTACTGATCAGGTTAAAATGATCAGGTTTAACAAAGAGTTTTGGTCGGCAAAAAGATCAGATTTAAACATTGGGTTTATGATAACTCTTTATAATAACTTGTGAACTCACCAACCTCGTGTTGACAGTTTTAAGTATGTTTTCAGGAAATTGAACGTGATCATCAGGTTAGCAATGTAGGTTACATGCATGCACGTGGATACGGCTTTTGGGAGGATTTCTCTTGTATAACTCATGGTCTTGAGTCATATTTGCGAAATCTTAAACATTTGTAAACTCAAGTTGATATTTTGTAATGTAAATATTTTAAATTCAGTTATGTATCCAATTACATGTATGTGTTTGCGGTAATCATATGCTTTGGAAACCAGTGAAAGTCGCGCCTCGCGTTTCCGCCCTGGCGGGGTGTGACAGCTGGTGAACATGATGTTCAAAGACAAACTAGGGGACACCATGGAAGTCTATATTGATGGCATGGTGGTGAAATCAAAGACAGTTGAACATCATCCTAGGGATCTTGAAGAGGCATTGGATATCCTAGATCATTATAACATGAAGCTTAACCCATCCAAATGTCACTTTGGAGTGGGGGCAGGAAAATTTTTAGGATATATGGTGACTAAAAGAGGGATAGAAGCTAGCCCTGAACAAATCAAGGCGATAATAAATCTAAAATCCCCAGCCAATACCAAGGATGTCCAAAGGCTAACTAGTAGAGTAGCAGCACTCAACATATTTATCTCAAGATCCTCCGAGAGATGTAAAGAATTTTACGATATCCTAAAGAAAAATAAACGATTCGAATGGGAAGAGAAGCATGAACAAGCACTCCAATAAATAAAGGATTATTTGTCCACAACTCCTCTTTAAATGAAACCTGATGATGGCGAGCCATTATCCTTATACATGGCGGTATCCGGACACTCCGTAAACGCTGTCTTAGTCAATGATCATGAAGGTCAGGAAAATCCAGTATACTATGTAAGTAAAAGTCTACTTTCGGCAGAGACCATGTATTTTTCATTTAGAAAAATTAATATTAGCCTTAAAAATGGCATCTACTAAACTTAGACATTATTTTGAAACCCATGCTATACATGTGAAGACTAACTATCCTATTAAGTGTGTTTTGAGAAAACCAGAAATGTTAGGAAGAATGGCCAAGTGGTTAGTCAAGCTCAGTGCCTACGATCTAATATACGAACCTAGAACAGCAATAAAGTCCCAAGCACTTGTAGACTTTGTGGCTGATTTCAATAGTGATATCTAACTTGAAGCAAATCTGGAAGTCCAACAGCTAGAAGAATCTAAGGACAAATGGATTTTATTCACAGATGGTGCATCAAATATAAGTGGACATACTAAAATCTCCACAAGGGGACATATTACCCCAGTCAATAAGTTGTGAATTTCAGGCAACCAACAACGAGGCAGAATATGAAGCACTGATAGCAGGATTACAGCTTGCTTGCGATATGAAGATCAGGTATCTTCAGGTATACATATATTCATTACTGATCACTAACCATTTCAATGGTTCGTATGCAGCTAAAGGCGAGAGATTAATAAAATACCTCGAGATAGTTAAACAATTATCTACGAAGTTCAAAATGTTTAGTATAACACAGGTACCAAGAGAAGACAACGCTGAAGCTGATGCCTTAGCAAATCTTGCTTCGGCCCTCAAGATATCCGAAGGAACCACGATACCGATCATACATATCCTAAATGCAGCAATTGAAAAGAAAAACGACGTATCCAATACGGAAGCTGAAGAAGCAGATATTCGGGATCTCGAACCAAGCCAAGGATCTTGGATCACAACTATTAAAAAATATTTGCAGAATGGTGAAATCCCAAAAGACGAAAAGAATCATAGAGCTTTTCGCATGAGAATATCTCGATTTATAATATTACATGGTGTTTTGTACAGAAAATCTATTGCAGGTCCCTACTTGAAATGCCTGGAAGATCCTGAAGAACTTGAAGTCCTCAAATATATACACGAAGTCGATTACGGAAATCACACTGGAGGCAGAGCATTGTTCTCAAATATCTTGAGGACAGGATACTATTGGCCGACGATGAGGAAATATGCAATGGATTATTCCCAAAAGTGTGACGCATGCCAAAGGCATAGTAACATACTCCATCAACCAGCAGAGGCCTTGTACTCGGTTATATCTTCTTGGCCATTTATGAAATGGGGAATGGATATAGTTGGCAAGCTCCCGAAAGCACCAGGAGGAAAAGTAAGAGAAAAGAAAAGGAAGTTATATCCTTCATCAAGCGCAACATCTTAATGAGATTCGGGATCCCGACAGAAATAATATGCGACAACGGATCTCAATTCATCAGCAAAAGAACGACCAAATTTTGTGGTAGCAGGGGGATCAAGATAGTAACTTCTACCCCTGTGCACCCTCAAGCCAACGGACAAGCAGAATCTAGCAACAAGATCATCATTAACAACCTCAAGAAAAGATTGGGAGCTAAGAAAGGAAAATGGGCTGAAGAAGTACCATTTGCACTTTGGACAGACAGAATAACTACAAAGAATGTGACATGTCAAATCCCATTCTCCCTGGTGTTTGGCACTGAAGCTATGATTCCCACAGAGATGGTTATCCCTACAGCCAGAATCAGCCTTTAGACTATAGAAAATAACAATGAAGCTCTCGCAAATGATCTTGACACCATTGATGAGATCAGAGATCTTGCTAAGATTCGCATTGCCGCCTATCAACAAAGGATAGCAAGGTCATACAACAAAAGCATCAGGATCAGGAGGTTTCAAGTGGGTGATCTTGTATTAAGAAAAGCTTTCCAGAATACTACCAACCCTAGTGATGGAAAACTCGCACCAAAATGGGAAGGTCCATATTTGATCGATTCAGAAGCAGGCAAGGGTGCTTATTGGTTGGCAACCATGGATGGAGACATCCTACCGAGATCTTGGAACACTATTCACTTAAAAACCTACTTCATGTAAGTTAGACTTTATATTCTAACTTAGAATGGTACGTATCCATTCCATTTCAATTATTCTTTATTATCACTTTATATCAATATACTGACTTGAGCGTCGGAGGGGTGTTAGCCTGGCTAACACCCACCTTCACCAAGAATTCCTGTCTTGCAGGAAGTATCTCCAGGGATCCCGACATAAGACATAGATTGGACATCTCTCCTACGTTAAGGTATCTTGCATACCCTCTAAGGTTTAAAGGTTTTCACCTTTCTATGAATTGAGTTTAAACACTCCGCCTATAGCGCGCGATGTTCGAGTATAGTTCTAGGTGGTGCGACCAGTCCATGTAAAAGTGGCTGATAATTTCATCACTGTTGGCTATAACTTGAACCCTACAAGAATAACAGACGTGTTACTACTAAGATCTTTAGCATTTTCATGCTAACATGAAATCTGGCTTGGCCCACGAAATCTGGCTTGGCCCACGTAATCTGGCTTGGCACACGTATTCTGGCTTGGCCCATGCATTCTGGCTTGGCCCACGTTTTACTGGTTTGACCCACATTTATAAACAATTTTCACATATGATTAGTATTTATGTATTAAAATGAATGTTTAGCAAAGATTCAAACGAACCATAAAGTTCTACTACTGATCATACAACATGATTGGCAAACATACACAGGGGACAGCTCGAGATTACAACACTTCTTAGAATGTTCATCAAAATTCTGGTATGTGTATTTATCCATTTCAAGTCTTATACGCAAGGTTATTTCTTGATTCACCATTAGAGGTAGAATCAAAATTTGTTTGACTAAGTCATGATTTGCTCTATTTATTAAAACTAAAATATATTTCTATAAGCCAGAGTTTAATGAATTATCCTTGAAGATCCTGAAAATATACTTAAATTTATTTTTTCTAAAAAACAAATCTCAATTTTCTATAAACGCATTCGAAACCATGGTAATCATGCAGAATAGTCAAAAGATAATAATATTAGTCATGCAGAAAAAAGAAAGTGTCCCGGTCTTCATCCAAAACAGGATCCATCCACCCAGGACATAAGTCAACCAATTGTCTATCCCATACCGGAACAGGTAGAAAAGTAAAATTGTTCATAATCAACAAGTTAAAGATAACCACATCGAAAACCATAAACATCAGGGCTCGGGCCTAGGCATCATTATCTTTATTGCCCTAATCAACCTGCTTCCATGCTCCCTCAACATCATGCTCCTTAGCCACTTTTGCAGAGCCTTCAACCTCCTCTTCAGACACCGACTTGCCGACTTCGCCCCTAGATAGCTTCTCTCCACCAAATTCGGCCACTAGCCTCTTCCATTCCTCCACATCCCAGGAAGACCTTTCAAAGTCCTTATCCTCAGCCTCCTTAGCCATCCTGATCCTAGCTTGGAATATGGAAATGACGGACGAAGCTTTAGCCTGTTCAGTGGTCTCATCAAGATCTTGAACATGTTGAAGACGCATATCCTACAACTCGGACTTGCTTGGGCTAGCTCTTTGGAAGCATTAGATAGCTTCTTGTTCTTAGCAGCCTCACTCTTTTGCAATTCAACGTTCCTCAACTTGTATATATCAGACTCTTTTAGGAGTTGGTTGTGGAGCGCAGCCATCTTGTTCAAAGCCTGTTTCATATGACATCTTTGTTAATATTAATGCAGGGCTAATCCTATTGTTTAGGATAATGAATAATACTTACCAAATGACTAAGGTTGTGCAGGATCATGTGGGCATCAGCGAAGTCTGTGCATTCTTGAATGGACAATTCAGCAGGTTCAGAGGTCTTCCATTTCTTGTTGGAAGACGGCTTAATAGCGGAGGCTTCATGCTTAGTAGCATTCGGTTTAGTTGCTGGAATGATGGCTTGCTGGTGCTCCTTTTTTATGGCTTTGCCTTTGGAAACCATGCTATCGATATCCTCCAAAGCAAACTTGGAAGCAGTTCTTCGTGCACCTGTTTCAAAATAAGAGGTTAATATATTTTTCACATTTCTAACAAATAAGATAAGATATTGTTGTATTTCTTACCAGACATGGTTGATTCGGAGAAAGAAGCTTCTGAATTAATCTCAACCTGTGGAATTTAATACCGGAAAGTCCGCTCAATGGGCTCAAAGGTGTAAAAAGCAGCAACCTTCTTAGCAGTGTCCGGAGTAGGAGGAGAAAGGATGTCGAACTTAGACGCTGAAATAGAAAATCAAAAAGTAGTATCTTAAATGTCTAACTTCAAAAGATCCTACAAGACAGAATCCTACCCATCACGATCCACTTGACTGGCAACTTATTCCCATCAAGGATTGAATCTCTTCTCACGAAAAAGAAATTGTATTTCCATTGTGAGTCATTCTGGGTTGTTTTCAAGATCAGGTGTGTCATGTCGGTTTTGATTTGAAACAGAAATCGGGATTAACCATGGCTCCTGAGATTGTAGACATGGGCTAATTCCGAAGCAGAAAACTTTATGGCATGATGTTGAATCAAGAATTCAAGGGTGTGCAAAGTTCTCCAAACCATATGCATGATTTGGGCATAGATGAGACCACTCTTCTGAAAGAAATCAGTGGTAAGAGGGGGAAACATAAAAGTGAATCCAATAGAAAAAGGGAAGTATGGAAAGCAAACCCAAGTTTCCGAGGTGAAATCGGCTCTGGTTTTGGGATCAAAAGGTCTAAAAACGGTGTTCTCGGGAAAAAAGCCTCCGAACTTTAGGGATTGGATATCAAGGTCCGTAAATGTGCATTTTTCAGAATTTGGATTAACTATCAAGTTCTGGCTATAAATATCGTCAGAAGGAGTAGAAGAGCGTGTATTCTTTTTAGCCATTTTTGGAGCAAGAATCAGAAAAAACGAGAAAAGGATAAGCTTGTTACCTGAAGATAGCAGAGAGAACTTGGAGAAGATGAATTCGGGTTAATGAAAAAGGAAGAGTAATTATAACCATAATAATAACTGCCTCGGTCCACGATGTTTCGCTCCCTCGTTTCCCGCACCAAGTCATATCAAGCAGCCGTATTAAGTGAAAATTCAAAATTTAAAAATTTTACAGCTGTAACTCGTGGATACAACTATCAAATTTTAGGGACAATTGTTACGGGTTAAAATCAGGATCCCAAATAATGCATGATTCAGAATCCGGTATCATGATAAGGTCAGTATCCTGAATATTACTAACTACTAACGGCTACTTGTCTGTTGCTTTATTATTCGCAGGAAAATTATTAATCACATAAACACGTGCCTGAAGACTCGCTCAAGGGACATGGACCACGTGTGGAATACGTGCGAATCAAATTGCAACGATCGTATGAAAGGATAGACTGAAGAGCTTAAATCTCAGATAGTTAGTCGGAGATAACTTATATTTTATACTAACCATCAAGGTAGACCGACGTTTAGTCGGCTCCCGAGGTTTTTTGCTGGAGATCATCAAGGATCAAGGGCTTTCCTCGTAATCAACCGTGTCAACCTTTACTTTTTTACATTGTTTTGTATTGATTTTACAAAGCACGCTACCTCACTTTAGAAGTTTGGTTATAAAGTTAGTTTGTATAATTTTTACCCATAACAATAAGAAATGATTTAAAGCTAGTTTTCAGAAACTCTTGATCAAGTCATGCACACGTGGAAAGCTGATTCAATTCAATAAAGGGTTAACGGCTAGTGTTTTAGCCTTACCTAGTTTTTAGGGTTTTTCAGTATTGTTCGTACTTACTTTTCCTATTTAAATAAAGCTTATTCATCCATGTAATGTATGCACTCAAAATTCGAATACATGAGTTTCCTTTCAAAAAGCTTCTGTACTTTCCTTCTACTTTTGTTTATTGTGTGGTGATATCTCAACTCTTATACCAACAAATCATGTATTATTTATTATGTTTTCTGTATCATTTATTATGTGTAGATGGAAAAACATTATTTTAGGATACCAAAATATATTTTGTGTATCATTTGTTACCTTTTTAGTATCGTTTATTTGAGTATTTACTTTTTATAATCGTGTAACTCATGATATAAAAGAACTCATAGTTAAGTTTTTTCTTGATTATTCAATGTATAATAAACACGTCATATATAATACAGAAAAGTACAATCACCACATAAACAAAAGGCATGTGTCTTGCTTCCCTTCTGAAGATTATTGTTTTATAGTTTTCTAAGAGTTGATTACCAAAAAAACAAATATTTAAGTGTTTTTCGAATCTTAGCGTGTGCAAGAAAGTGTCGGAAATAAACAACTTTAGAAAGATATGAGACAGATTCTTCGAAGAAGTTCGTCGGATGCTTAAAGCAGAATCAAACCGGCTTGAAGCTTCTCACAGACAAAATGACAATCCAACTCGATATGCTTAGTTCGCTCATGGAAAACTGGATTCTTAGCAATATGAATAGCCGCCTGACTATCACATTTGAGAGGAACGGGAGTAAGATTTTCAAGCCGAAACTCCATAAATAACCGAGTCAACCAAGCAAGTTCCTGTGTGACACGGCGAAGAGGCCGATATTCAGCCTCAGTAGAGCTAAGAGAAACAATAGATTGCTTATTGGATTTCCAAGAAATACGACTGCCCTCAAGAGAAATGAAATAGCCACTGACAGAACGCCGAGTATTAGGGCAGGCCGCCCAATCAAAATCACAATAAGCAGACAAAGACATATCAGGATCATCATTAAAGAACAACCGCTGAGAACAAGTGCCTTTGACATATCGAAGAGTATGCCACGCAGCATCCCAATGAGGAACACGCGGATCACTCATAAACTGTCTGAGAAACTGAACCGCAAAAGCAAGATCATGCCGAGTATGAGTGAGATAGTTAAGCTTACCAATAAGACGACGATAGGCCAAAGGATCATCAAGAACTTGACCTTCATTGAGCTTGAGTTGTAAATGCAAAGGCAAAGGAGACGAAACAGAAGAAACATCATCTGTAGGAACTCAATCAGCAAATCCTTCGCAAACTTGCGTGGAGTCATAATAAGATCAGAGGGAGATTTGAGAACCTCAATGCCTAGAAAATAGTTAAGACTGCCAAGATCCTTGATCTGATACGTGAAATGTAAGAAAGCCTTCAAAGCAGATATCTCATGTTCATTATTACCAGTAAGGAGAATATCATAAACATAGACAGCCACATGAACAACATAATCTCCCATAGTCTTAGAGAATAAAGAATAATCATTGGGAGAACGCAAATAGCTTTTTGTCTTAAGAGCATCAGAAAGCTTTCCATATTGAAGCTTGCTTCAAACCATAAAGAGACTTCTTGAGCTTAAGAACATGATCAGGAGAAGATAAAGGCATGCCAGGAGGAGCATATAAATGTCTTCATCAAGATCCCCATATAAGAAAGCATTATTGACATCCAGTTGATACAAACCCCAATGACGTTTAGTGGCAACAACAATAAGACTTTGAATAGAAGTCATTTTAACAACAGAGGGAAAGTCTCATTATAATCAATCCTGGCCTTTTGAGTATCACCACGAACAACCAAACGGGCTTTGCAACGTTCAACCATGTCATCAACATTATATTTTTCTTTATACACCCATTTGCACTTAATAGCCTTTTTACCCTTAGGTAAATGCATTCTAAGGCATTAAACTCTTTAGTAAAAGCCTCTTGCCAAGCAGGATGTTTAGTAGCCTCTGTATAAGAGGAAGGTTCCTGAATAGAATCAAGATTAAGAAGAAGCTGCTGAGAATCAGGAGAAAGATCAGCAAGATTAACAAAATGAGAAGCTTGGCAAACACTCGACAAAGTATGAAAGCAAGAAGAATCAACAGAAGAAGAAGAATTACAAACATAATCATGCATACGAGAAAGAGGAACAGAAGAACGAGATGACCTCCTGAGCTCCGGAGGTGGACGAGGAGGGACAGGAGAAACATGAGGAGGAGAATCAACTTCAGGAGCAACCAAAGAAGATGAAGGAACAGTAGCTGAATTTGTCTCCTCAAATAGATCATTTAGAGAAGGGAAGAAAGAAGAAGGATCTGATGAATGTAAAGAAGGGAAAATGTGCTCAAGAAAAGTCACATCCCGAGAAACAAGAACCGGTTAAGTGTCAAGATTATAAAGCTTGTAACCTTTCTTTCCAAAGAGATATCCAATAAAAATACAAGCTTGAGCTTTGGGATGAAATTTATCTCTTCCGAATGTAGAAGTAGAAGTAGAAGCATAACATGAACACCCAAAAGTACGAAGGTGGGAGTATGATGGAGCTTTACCAAAAAGCATCTCAGAAAGATATTTGCCCTTGAGAACACGTGTGGGGAAAATATTAATCAAATGAGTAGCAGTAAGAACACAATCACCCTAAAAAGTTATTGGCAACTTGGATTAAAAAATAAGAGCATGGGCAGTTTCGAGAAGATGCTTATGTTTACGTTCCACCACCCCATTCTGTTGAGGAACCCTAAGACAAGTAGTCTGATGAATAAGACCCTTTTGTTTAAAATACTCGCTGTGATGAACACCCGAACCAAGTTCAAAAGCATTATCAGATCAAACACGCTTCACTTTGGTACTAAACTGAGTCTCAACCATCTCAATGAACCCTTGAAGAATACTAAAGGCATTTCCTTTAGTTGTCAAAAGATGAGTCCATGTAGCTCTAGCAACATCATCCACAATGGTGAGAGAATATTTATATCCATCTTATGTAGTATATCGATACGGTCACTACGTATCAATATGAATAAGATCAATTGAACAATCATGTGCACCAGTAAAAACATACGATTGCTTAAGTTTGTAGAAAGATAAATGACCAAGGCGAGTATGCCAAAGTTTCAAAGAGACAACAGAATTACAGTAAGAAAAGGAATCAACTGTGACCAGTGTTATAAAAATCGGGCCTAGGCGACGGCCATTTAACTTGTAATTTTGAGCTAGGCGGACCATTAATCGGAATTGGGCCTAGGCGGCCAGATTCCGACGAAAATTCCGGCAAAACCTGAAATTTTCGGCCAAATTCCGACGAAAGCCTTGGATTTTCCGGAAAAACCTTGGATTTTCCAGCCAACCCCTTCAAATTCCAGCCAAATATGTGTATAAATATTTAAAAATGAACATTTTTATAAAAATTACTTATAAAAATGTGTGTGTATATATAAAAAACTAAAAATTACATATAAAAATTCCAATCCGATTAATCCCGCCTAGGCCCTACCCCACCGCCCGACTAGCGCCTAGCAATTTTTCCAACCATGACTGTGACAGAAAAAAGTTTATTAGGATGCAAAAGATAAAGTTTGTTGAGAAGATCTCCCAGAACTAAGGGGCCTGCAGAGAAGTTTCAGAAAACTGAATAAGGCCCTTTGTATCCCTACAAAGTTTGGAAGCAAATAAAAGATTATGCTTGAACTGAGGCACAAAGAAGACATTAGAGATAGAAAATGTCTTGGTGAGATTAACTGTTCCGACTTCGTAATAGTTAAGACAGGCTTATTTGGAAGAAGAACATAACACGTGAATTAAGCAATTGAACATCAGAAAGTAAATTGAAATCAAAGCACATGTGATTACTTGCATCGGTATCAATGATCCAAGTAGTATCGACCGTAGTTGAATTAAAAGCAATAATACCTGCAAAATTTGCAAAGCTGAGTGGTTGAACAGTTGGAACACCACTGATGTTGTGCAAAGCACACATCTTTATTCCTAGGTTTTTGAGTCGTTTTAACTAGTTTTGTATTCGTTTTGAGTCGTTTTTGGTTCGTATTGAGTCGTTGTTATGTTTACAGGAGCTCGTGAGAATTACAAGTGAATATACGAAGAAACCGAGCATGAGAATGAAGCTCGATGTTCAAAAGTGAAAAAAATGGGAAAATTATACTCTTCGCGGTACGCGATGACCATGGAAACAAGTTTCGCGGTACGCGAAGAACTTCAAATTCGGGCGCGACTATTTTGGTTCTCGCGCTACGTGAAGAACCCTGTTCCACCTCTCGCTGTACGCGAGGGCCTCAAAATCCGATAAAAAACCCTAAAATCAGTTTTAATAGAATTGTAATGCAATAACCAAAGGAGGTTCGATTCCAGCCGTCTTGAGAGAGAAAAGGGCCGATTTTGGGAAAAAGAAAGGCTATTGGATTGCAAGATCGAAGCTTTTGATTATGGGTTTGTGTAGTTTAGCTTATTCGGTTTTAAAGTTTGAATCTTTCTGTTTGATTTCTGTGTTTGAAACCATGGTGAATGTTATTTACTTCTGTTTTGGTTGTTTAAGCATGATCATAGGCTAAAACATTAATACTGCCTAGGTTAATGATGAATACTTGTTAAAGTTTCAGTTTTTATCGGTTTTGGATTCATATGATGATTTAATGATTTTGTAAACGATCCTAGTATGATAATTGTGATGTATGTGCATGGTTAATTCTGGTCTTGTGATTAATTATTGATTATTTGCGTTAATTGTGGTTGTCTGCCAGTTCGATTAGCGTATCTCGGTCATAGATCTTATGATTTCGGTGGTTTGCTAGACGTAGTGACCATATGAGTTGTGATTGATTACTGATTAGAATTGAGTATGTGTCCTAGTTCAATACCCGAGAGGTGAGAATTAGTCGGTTAGTCTTCATCATTAGGAATCTGAGTGTCAACTATCTGAGAGGAAGTTGGTTTAGGTGTCTAGTGATTGTTGCTATTCTGAATCATAGTTGTTATTCTTGAACTACCCCGTGCATTCCTTGAATGTATGGTGGATAGAGAGACTGAGAGGTAATCTGTCCATTAGGGTACAATATCATAGTTGGAAATACTTGAGAAGTGATCCAACAATCTGATGAGTTTTGTATACTTTAGGTTCCTTAGTTGGTGACACCCTGAGAGTGATTAGGGATCAACTAGGTCATCTTTAGTTGTCATCATTAGAAACCCAGATCCATCTTAGTTTTTAGAACCGGTAGAAGTTGTGCTTTGCAAGTAGGATTCCGACCTTGGTAGTATTCTTCCCATTCCTGATATCTTCCTTAGTTCTTGTCTTGATAGTTTGATTCAACCTTAGTTTATTGCATCCTTTAGTGATAATAAGTAGTGTAGTAAACCCCCAAACCAATCAAATCTTAGTCCAATTTAGAGTCTAGTTTTGTTATTCGTAGTGTCTCTTGGGTTCGATAACTCGGTTTACCATTAAGCTGTGCTACACTCGATAGGTTCACTTGCCTGTCAGTGCGGTTTAGTTCATAGGTTTTCCTTTATTACTTAGGAGTCTAGGTTAGGTTTTATAGTTAGTTTTTATAGACCGTCTGGACGACATCAACCACCCTGAACAACATAATTCTACTAAATAAGTTGCAGCAGATTGTTGTATTGTTTGGAAAAAAGACCAGTAGGTGCACTAGAAGTAGGAACAGTAATTCTAGCATCAGAAACAACATTTACAACAACTTTAGGCCTAGTAAATTTGAAATCTTTTAGGAACCCAATTAAGTGATAACATTTGCTGACATCATGACCCGGCTTCTTGCAATAAGAACAAACAGAACCTTTTTCGAGCACCTGAACTCTTTGGTACATGCACAGAAGCATTCATAGAAGCATTATGAGGAATAAACTATGCAGATGAATGAAGTTCCCTCTATTTTTCATCTTGAATAAGAAAGGCATAAGCCTCATTAATTGAGGGAAGAGGCTTCATCATGATAATATTCCCGTGAATCATGTCACAACAAGAGTTAAGACCCATCAGAAATTGCATCAATCATTGATCTGCTTCGCGTTTAGCCATTAATCTAGAATTACCATAGGTGCAAGGAGGAATAGGTTCGATTGCATTAAGCTTATCCCAAACAGACTTGATCTTGGTAAAATAAGTAGCAATATCATCATTATTCCCTTGAGATAGATCAGAAAGAGACTTCTGCAATTGATAATACTTTTCCCCATTACTCTGTCCAAACCGGTCAGTTAACTTGTTCCAAAGCTGACGAGCAGTCTCAGCATACAAAACACTCTCACTGATATCACTAGAGAGAGTGTTGAGTATCAAAGAAATAACCATATCATTGCATCATTTCCACAACTCCCGATTAGGAGAGGAAAGAGGTATGATAACAGTTCCATCAACAAAACCAAGCTTGTTCTTAGCAGATAAAGCAATGGACATGGCACATTTTCGAAGATCCAAAAGCAGAGCAATCAAAAGTTTTGGAAACAAGTAAGAGCCCTGGATGATCAGATGAGTGTAAGAACAAAGGATTAGAAGAATCCATGAGAAAAATGATAGGCAGAACAATGGTATTAGACATGACAAGATAAACGAAGAAACGAAACTGAACAAGTTCTCCGAAAAGAGAACTTAATAAGTTCGCTGAAAAGAGAACTTAACAAGTTTGTTGAAAAGAGAACTTAACAAGTTTGCTGAAAAGAGAACTTAACAAGTTCGTCGGTAAGAGAACTTATTAAGTTCCCCTTCACGGATAGAAAATCTTGAAAATGATCCAGAAATCATCATAACTCGAATTCAGAAGTGTATATGAAGAAATCCAGCTGTAGGAATGATCAGAAACAAAAAAGGAAAGTTTTGAACGGATCAAAACATCAAACTCGACACGAATAATGAGAAAACGAAAGAAAAAACGAAGAACAAGTGCGGCATAAGAAAAGGAAATCACATAATCGAGCATATATGCTCTGATAATGATCAATAGAAACAAGCGAGAATGTTAAACGAGAGAAAGACAAAATGAGAGAATGATTGGGGGTAAAATTGATTGATTTGATTGATGACTCAAATTATATTTACAAAGAGCTATTTATATACAATGAAAAGAAAAACTAACAAACTCATCTGAATCGGGCGAATGTAAGACCACAACCCGGGCATCCTACAGTTGGTTCTCATAACGGGTCAATCTCATTTAAAATGCATTTATTATTAACTCAATTACATCGGAAGTCTTTCTAAATTCTTTTATTGTTATTTAATGATATTAAATTATCTCACGAATGCCTGCACACCAGTCCGAGTACACCGCTCCCAAGCCAAGATACGTCAACGCTACGCATACCTGCAAAACAACCTAACATACACACAAAGTCAGCTACGCTGAGTGAGTTCTAATAGTTTAATTTGAATAGAAACCATCACGTCACATTTTGTTAGTTTATTCCACTCAGGACCCTCTGGTCCTTATAAAATAGTTTTACGATTCATTAACGAATAGTTAACCCCCTATTATCCCACGGCATCCCATAACCGTTCATCACCCGATACTCAGCCCGTACTACCAATAATAATAATAACACTACCATCTCTTTGACATAGACTTAACTTACTATACTAACAACTCATACCCAAGAAAAAGTATTAACTCGACACTTGGATGACACAACATACTCTAGACATTAACACACCTGGCCTTAACCATGGCACTCACAATTAACTGACACGACACTTATACACATCACGTCACAAATCCTGACTCAACGGTCAGTCTAACTCTACACACCGCAATAATAACATCTACACGTCACACTAATATTACCGCATTAATATCACCACATGCATAATCAATATAACTCAACGTTTACATGCAATACTACACATATATAAATACCCACATAAACACATACCTCATCACTGCACCCTCGTCAGGGCGTTCGACGCACCCTGAGCTCATCATTAACCTGCTAAATAAATGTCACCGTTGGTGACTTCCCGAAGGACCTCATCGTCATGTCATATAGACAACGATGCAAACACGTCACACAAATATAAAGCACATAATATCACACATCATATACACGACTCGTTAACTACACATGCACCTCACATATAACATTAGAATAACATATAATCCACATGAAATCATAAGCATTGAGCTTAAGGACCGACTTCCCCTAATCGAACCTTAACACGTCACTCATTCATAACTCGTAACTCTAGTTATCACATTCACACAGACACCATAGACCCTACAATTCCTTAATACTTGTTTTATTTCAAAAGCACATCGGATTAGAACCCGAAACCCTTAACACGATTAAATATATTAACACCTCTTGAAATTATGTACGATAGCCCCAAAACAGTAAAACATTTAAAAGTAGGGATTAGAAACTCACAAGTTGCGTAGCTCCAAGTCCTGCTCTGCAACTGTCCTCTCACTGAAGACCCGAACCTGTCAACGTATGATCACATGATCAGACACGTTCTAATCGTACATCGTATAATAATATAATAAACCCGCAACGCTCGTTCCGACAGCTCGTCGATCATTCTCCACGAAACCCTAACTTCGCATGTTTATGCGAGTCAGGTTGTCCTTGACCTGCTCCGAATTCAACCGGCTTCCGTTCCATGCATGCGTGAACATGTGGCCATGCAGAAACTCTAGCCCCACGACTGTACGTGAACTCGAGCCGTTATCCTCCCATGCAAGCACGCTTATACAAACTTCAACCCATAAAGCACTCCCATGCAACCCTAGCTCAAGTAACCACAGCGCGTGAGCCGGCCGCCACGCACGTACGCATACCATGCCAACTGGTCCTTAGCTGAGTCCACCGTCATCGTTGCACACGACCACTTCGATAGTCACCTCTCCTTCTTCGTCGAGTAACAAACCTAATCGGCCAACGTCTCCATTTTCTAACCCATTGAACTCTGTCCAAGTCGTACCACCCGTAGGCTCGTCCCCGCTTTCCTCCTCCTTCGTTCACCATCGTGCACGCCGCCACAACAACCACCATGCTCGCCGGATAACACCATCGCCGCTGCCACAACAGCCACCGAGCGTCGCTGCCATAACCACGTCGCACACCGCCTTAACCGGGCACCGCCGCCGCATCACCTGCTCCGGCTTGAACACCATTTCCACCCCTATCCCTCTTCTCAGCCATCGATCACTTTCACCACCTGGTCATAGCCATTTACCCCTCACGGCCACCTCTGTCCACGTCTATTGCCATCATCAGCCGCCCCATACCGTCGGTATTCATCTCAGTTCGTGTATCCATCCCCGACGACCACAAACAATAATCAAATCCCATGTGGGTTCTCATGCGTAACCGAAACGACATATGAAAGTGATAAAAGATATGAATGAGGTTACCTTATCAAAGTTTTGAAGCTACACAGTCGTAAACCACCAGCGGCCGACCTCATTTTCCTTCGATCGCGCTGCCTCCCATTTCTCCCTGGTTTTCCGGCCACCGCACACCACCGTGTCCAACGTTTTCCTATCCTGTCTCTTTTGCGGCTGTCGAAAGTCACAAGCCTAGGCCGAGTGGCCTAGGGTTTGCTAAAAAGTTGAATTTAAACTTCAACGGTTTACATCTGGGTCCTGCGGTTCTTTTCCGCATGTTTCGATCCCGAACTGTCCTTTAAACGATCAATTGTATCATTCCCGGTATTTAGACGCACCTTGCACGAGAATCTCTATCATTCCTCTTATTCGAAAAGAGTTCGGCTTGCTCACTAACCCGCACCATAAACATACGAGTTTCCAGGATGTTACAGCGAACTTAACAAGTTTGCCCTTACTAAGTTCGCCAACATAACAAGACAATAATTTTTCATGTTCACTGTTGCTTTTGAAGCTCAAGCATGGTTAAAACTTTATAAGATTGAATTAGGAATGTTTCGGTGTGCATTTTGAAATTGACTATGTGATGTTATATAACTAAGCGTCTCTGTTGTTTGATGTTGAATGATGAGTTATTTTAGTTTTTGGCAATTCTGATATTTTAGGAAAATGATCGTAATGGATGTTTTCGTATAGGCAAAAACCTGTTGGATTAATGTGGTTTTTGCAGTTCTAAACATAATATTGGTTCTTAAAAGAACACCCGACTAGTTAGCAATTATTTATTGGTGTTTTACAATTTTGCATGGTCTTGAATTTACGTGGAGTCTGTTGCCTTTTGAAGTTGTGATGAAGCAAGTCCCTGAAACTTCGGTCTCCATGAATGGTTTGAAGGAGCCATGAAATATGGAAATCCTGATGCATCACTTTTAGCCCCTACACTCAGAGAAAGTGTAGCTGCTCACAACATATTGTTTGGGAAGCTCTTACCTAATCCATACGGTTCTAGCACGCTTTCCTCTCTCTTGCAAACTGCTTCAAGGTGATATTATAAATATATAGACTGATAAGAGTTAATCGTCATTTGTGTTTCTTGAAACTCAATCTCAGCCACTTAAAATACCCATAACTAACATTTTATCAAATCCTGGCCACTTAAGTTACAAATTTTTGGTAGTTGAGTTTTTAAGGTTCTCGTTTTTACTCTCTTCACGCAGATTGAACACGTTCTGCAACCACCTCCTACAACTTCGCATCGCCTGCTTCACGTTATGAAATATTCCATTTTTTGGTACTGTTATGTAGAGATTATGTTTCAAGGCAAACCTAAAGCTTTGCAAGATTTGGTTCCACATAGGTGGTTTATTGTTGATGTTTGTAAGATGAGAATTTTGCTGTGAATATGCTCTGCCTAGTTGTACAAAAAATTTGTTGTGAAATCATAAGCTATATAACTTTTCACTAATTATAAACTTTAGCATGGGCATCAAATCATCAATACATGACATGAGTTTTTTTGATAGTATACTTTTATGTAAGTTAGTATTTCACCATTGGTTTGATGTCATTTTTTTCTTAACAGGGTGATGGTGGATGTGATGATGGCGGATCTAGAACAAAACTTCAGGGGTAGCGGATTTTTTTAACCGTACTTTCACGTAAACAAAACCAGTGGCGGATCCAAGAATTTTTTTCAAGGGGTTCACTGTTTTTAGATGCTCAAATATCATAGGGCCGGACATAAAAAAATCAGGTAGGTTCGATGGTTCGTGTTGGGTACAGTTATTAGAAATTAACATCCATAATAGTACCTAAGAATCAAATTCAAATTAACTTCTAAAATCTAAATCAACATCTAAATTAACATCTAAAAATTTAAATTAACATCTAAGTAAACAAGAGGGAATAAAAAGTAAAATAACATGTGGGTTGTGGTGGAGACACAGGCGGCAATGCAGCGGTGCGGGGACCGGCGGCGGTAGGGGAGCAGCGCTGAGCAGTGGCGGAAAGCAGTGTTATTAGGCTAACAAAACAAGAAGTTGCTGAAGTCCCATCATTTGATATCCAAATATTAGTTATTAAAAGGCCTAGAAGCGGCTGAAGGCCCATACGAAATCTAGTTAAAAAAAAGGTTTAAAAAAATGTTAGGGAAGGTTTTAATAAAATGTGGAGACTTTTTATAAAGTATTAGGTTTTTATAAAATTTTGGACATTTTATGAAGTGTTGAGATTTTAAAAAATTTGAGGGGTAACGTAATTTTTTTCTCAGGGGTTACGTAATGGATAACCGGATACATAAACCGTAAAAAAAAATTGCACTGCACGTAAAAGTTGAGAGGTAGCGGACTCTACCCCTACCCCATGGGTAGGTCCGCCCCTCGTAAGGTTAATTGTAGCAATTTTGAAATTATTGGCGGATTTTCTTTATCGTAGGACACAACTTGAGTGTGACACCCAACATTTTCAGGGTAACACCGTTAACACAAACTCCGTTATCTCAAATATTCATTCACGCATTACACTTAATTAGGGTTAATTAAGTGTGTCAGTTATCGCAAAAACACTCACGTGACGGGAATTCGGAGAATCACCTAGTCACACGAGTCTGTCCCCGAACGTTGGTGATTAATCAAAATAATATCACAAACAATTATATTTAATTACATTTAATATAATTTATATGAAATTATGTGCTTTATGATTTTATGCTTAATTCGTGAACTTTCTTGAAACCGCGTACGTTTACGCGTAACTGCATGATTTTTATTGCATTAGTAATTTTTATAAATAGGTTTTATAAAAATATTTATTAGAAATCATTTTAATTAGTTTGATTTAGTTAAATTAATTATTAATTATTTAATCTAACCCATGGGCCACCTAAACTTATTTTAATCTATTTTGAGCCCATGGAATGTAGTATTTAAGAGATTTTTCAAAACCCTAACCTCATTTGTGCACCTCTTGGACGAAACCACCCCCCCTTCTCTTTGAAATGGTCGACCTCTCCCCACCCTCAAACCATCATCAAATCGATTTCCAAAGATTCAATTGTTGGTGTTTTTTTTTATCATTCCAAGTACCAATAATCTATTATAACGCATCAAGTAAGATTTTTATCCATGTTTATATACTTTTTGCGATTTTCAGGGTTAGTAAAGCCCTCGTTCATCTAAACAATGATTTTTACCAATAAAGATGTAAACTTTAACGTTAATTGAATGCTTGATGTGAATTGTGTGTTATGATGATGTTAATACATTAGTTGAAGCATGATAATGTGTTTTAATGAATTAGATGTCATAGATCTAGGTTGTTTCTTTAGGGTTTCTAAAAGTAGAAACTTTAGTTGTCATGAACTTGAATGGTTTACAATTTGGACATGCATGTTGTAGTTTGATGATAGTTTTATGTCAGTTAGGACATAATAACATGTTATGAAGTGTTAAAGGTTAGAAATCACGCATGGTGTTCATAGCTTACTAAAATAGAAACTTTAATTTGGATTATGAAGTACATGTTGAGTTCTAGGCATATAGTATGTGATGTGATGATCTAGGACATGTTAGGTTGGTCTTATGAACATGTTGGTAATGATAGTTTTCAGAAAACATGAGTCTTGAACATACCTTCTAAATATGGAAACTTACTAAATGTGGTAAGTGTTCTAGCATACTAGAACAATAAGGAATTGTTGTTAAGTGTTACATGCATGATCTTATGTGTATAATATGATAGTATTATGCTAATCAAACACTAATTCATACATTGAGTCACCAACGTGTCGTCGGGTCAAACTAGTTAACTCTTTTCAAAACACATAAACAATGGGATTGTTTGGATGCAAAGAATCTTATGAACCCACACGAACACACTCATAAATTTATGCAATATAGGTAGCCGTTAACGGGTCGCCTGTTTTATTACTTGATGTTTCACATTCAAAGGTGAGTTTCATGGCCCCTCTCTTTTACTTACTTTCATTTTGGGGAAGAAAGCATGCACACAAACACTTTTGGATCTTGTATTATTGTATTATCACTTGCGTACTAAAGTGCAAACATTACCATGAAAGTCCTTACATCTCTAACCGTTAGTATAAGATCATAGCAAGGTAATCTTGAGTAGTAATACTTGGTTTGACAAACCCCACCCGCGTTTGTCACGCTAACTCGATTGAGGGTCGAACGGGTGTAATATTGACCTAAACACTTAGCCATTGTTCCGGTAGATATGGCGGAAGGCAAACAAACTAAACAGTCAACTTCGGTTGCGTAACACTTGTAGTTGTATGAACATAGACTAGCTATCTATTGATATACTTTAATTACATTATCTTGCAGACATCAAACGTTTATTTATTTACAAACATGTGAACTTACCAACCTTGTGTTGACACTTTAAGCATGTCTTTCTCAGATCGCTAAGGGACACGCCAGGACTAGGACGCATTGAAGTTTGCATGCTTTTCATAAACAGTTTAAACTTGTTTTATTTATTTTTACTAATTTGGTTTTTGGGCGCCGGTGGTGACCGACGATCGAGCTTGGATCGGTCGTGCTTGGATTTTACTTGTTTTGCGCATTGGTCGTGCTTGGATTTTACTTTTATTTTACGCTTCCGCATTGCTACAAACTTAACAGTATTTTCTCATGTCAATGAGCAACAATGGTATTTTTAAACTCATGTAGTGGTCGTTCAGTATAACTAATGACAATGATCCTGATTTGTCACACGCCTCGCGATAAAACCCTACAGGTGGAATTTGAGAGTGTGACATTGAGGATATTTTCGAAAACTTGAAAGAGAAGCCAGATGTTGGAAGACACTACTAATGGTCAATTCTGAAGTAGCATTTTTTACACTTATAAAATGAAGCCAGATGTAAAATTTTGCCCTTTTTTTCATAAAATGATGTTAAAGATGAAATTGACTCACATTACAAGTTTCTGCTCCTCGGGTCTAGCCACGTGACGAGTGGTTCCCGATGGTATGTAGTTTGGTTTGATTGGATTTGTTATAATTAAATTTAATTAATTGACTCACTAAAATTTTGTTATTACTTGAACAAAACAATTTTGGGGGTTGTAATGTTGTACACATTATAACTAGACAATATGCGACTTTCAAGTTAGTTTACCCATATGATATGTTTACCTTTTAGCTAAATTTTTTATTTGATTCATTTGAGATAAAAACACAACCAAAATTGAAATTCCCACCGCTTTGATTTGTGCATCCAACTTCAAGGTTATCTTATGAGGCGTTTGGTTCGTGAAATTCGTTGAAATTGAAATGTAAGATATTCCTTTAAAAATCCAAAATATGTTTGGTCGATACATTTGTAAACGAAAGTGGAATGTAAAAATACCTAAAAAGACAAAATTATCTTTAAAATCTATACTACCTAATAAATAGGTAAACTAAGAGAACATTTGTCACAAATTTAAGTCTTTTCATTCTTATTTTCCTGTCTCTCTCGCCTATTAATAATCATCTCCATTGTTTTAGACAACTAAATTAATTATTTATTTCAATTTTTATCGACACATTTTTAATTTAAAATTGTGTTTATCGTCAATTAATTTGTTCAGTCATATTTTTATAAATTCTATAAACCAAATACAAATGTATAGCTAGCTAAGATTAAAATAAAAAAAACTTTTAATCATGTATAAACATATTCAGATTGTTATATTTTGACGAGTGTATGTGTTAATAAATTACATTATATTTTATTCAACCCGTGTAGTACATGGGTTTATTCAACACATTACATTTCTTCAAACCATGTAATACACGAGATTGTAATATTATATTTATTCAAACTCTGTAATACACGAAATTCTAACCTAGTTAACAAATATAAAACAAACATCCAGAACTCAAATGTTAAAAAAAAAACTATTTTAATAACCTCATTCCCACCCGTACTCTGAAACCAAACACAAATCCACCCCACCCAAAACAAAAAAGTGACAACCATAAGTAATCAAATAAACATCGTCTATCCTAAACCAAAAATTAAACAACATACCAAAAATGATAATAATATGATATTATTACAGCTACTGCAGCTGAAGCAGCAATCAAATTCAGAGGTATGACGGGAAGCAATTTCAAGTAATTCACTTTCCGTTGGCGGATCCGCATAGTTCCTGAAAGTTGCTTCTTCCGAGGCGGAGCAGAAACGTTTGATGAGTAACCACCAGCTTCCGCCACAGTATAGTAACAACGACGGAATCAACATCAGCTTCTCTTCTATGCCGCCAGTTTACGCTTTACCTCTTGTCCAATGGCGTTAATGCCGCCTCCGGCTGAGTTTTTCATTTGGCCTAACTAGTCGTATTAATATGGATTGAAAGCTTGATATTGGGTTATTTCAGTAAATTTATTAACTTTCCAGAGATATTTCAACATTCCTTTGAAAGGTGGGAGGATTCTCAATTCCATTAAGTGAAGGAACTGGGTGGAATTAATTCCAATTCCCATTTCTTCTCAAACACAATGGAATCTCAATTCCTTTTTTGATAAATGGTCAATAAATAAATCTTCGTAGCATGTTACGTGCTAGGGATTAAATATAGAAAAAGAATCATCATAAATTGCAAACAAAAGGAAACAAGTTCTGCATTAACTTCAATTGATTCCGGAATCATATAAATCAAAATATCATTGTTTATTAAAATTAAAAACTATCAAACATATCATCCAAACTACGAATTAGAAAACATATTATACCAAAATAAATGTTCAAACATACGATTAAAAGTTGTTCAACACACGACAAGAGCTTGTTCCAACATACGACTACAAATTCTTCAACTAATTTCCCTAGTTGAACTTGCCCCAACAATAAAAACCTCACCCAAGCCTCCCTTTTTTCTTCACCCAAACTCCAAAAGGTCATCGCCTTGTCATTTTTTTATCATTTCAATTGCCCTAAACCTTTCCAATTGAGTCAAAGATGTCATTTTTGAAAGCTCAGAAGGCATGATCATAGTTTTCTTTTTTATGTCGAGCTCAAATTTTATATCTTCACTCAATTTGGCAGAAGTTTCCTTAAGACTCTCATCAAATAAAACAGCCGCATCATGGAAATCACGAGACAAAGAATTAACTTGCCTTGCTAACAAAAGATATAATAAATAATAACTGATCAAGTTAATCTATTTTCAAAATAAACATTAACTGATATTATCATTTTTTTTCTAATTATCCATCTTTCGTTTTAAGTTCAGCAGTTATGGAAATATATGATGATTTTCTTTAGTGCTCAACTTATAAATTCTACACTACCTACTCCCATTTGGTCCCATCATGCCTGAAGTGAGGATATTCTCACACAAGAAAGAGTAGAAAGAATGTAATATGGTATCATTAATAATAGATAATACCGAAACAGATTCGGCATTTTAGGATCTGATTTGTTTAAATTAGAGATATATATGTTTTATATTTATTAACTAGGTTGAATCCAGTGTATTACACGGGTTGTATATTGAAACGATATAATTCATAAATATGTTTTTTTAACAGCAATTCATAAATATGTATATACATTTTTTAAATTAATTCATAATCCTTGACACAATTAGAAAATAAGAAAATGAGTATCATTAAAACTTTTTGTAATGTATTCAGCCAATTTCTTAAATATAGTTTAATATAACCTATTCTAATTTAAATATAAGATGAAATAAAAAAACGGTAATTTAAGTAAAATCTTCCCTGACAAGAGAATTGATCAAATTTAAACAGATTTTTATCAAATATAATTGGTTTACCAAAAATAATTAAAATAATTTTTTTAAAAAGAAACGAAATTAAAAAAAAAAATAAAAACTTAATTATTTTAAATGATATCTATATTGGTAATCGATCTTTATGATTAATGTAATTATTCAAATTCTCTCTAATTTCCTTATCTGTTTAATATTTCATATAAAAAATTTTGAAAACATAGTGACGTAGTTAATGAGTGAGTGAGTGAGGGACGTATTTAAAAAGAGACGTAGACGGGAAAATAATTGTTTTTATTTATTAGAATAGATAGATTTGCAAAAATATATTAAAAGGTTTATTAAATATATAAAATATTAAGATTATAAGCTTCGAGCTTTCCTTCTGAAAACGTAAAATACTGATTTAAATTCGACATCATCACTTCCTATTTTTATTGAAAAAAATAATTTTAAATAAAGGGACTTGTATCATAAATAATATAAAAAATATAATAAAAAAAATTATGTTTTCTTTATTTTAATTGATTATATTCTTTAAATGCATAATCTTTGACCCAATTTTGTGGTGTGATAGTTTAGACGGGAAAAAAAAGTTCCCCATGCCCTCAATGAATGACACGTGTCATTTGAGATTTTCATTTATTAAATAAGTAAGATTATATTGTATAGCAATTATATAGGATCCACTTGATCACATCATACCCACCACTCCTACCCCATCTGATCCCAAACAAACAGCCGCTGAAAAGGCTGCTGATGATGCTGCCACAGCAGCACAACAGAAACAGTGATCCAGAATAGATGTTGTCATGCTTCAATGGATCTATGGCATGATCTCTAAAGATCTCCTACATACCATTCAACATTTTAAGATCCGATTTGTTTAAATTAGAGATATATATGTTTTATATTTATCAATTATATTGTATAGCAATTATATAGGGTCCACTTGATCACATCATACCCACCACTACTACCCCACATCCAATCCCAAACAAACAGCCGTTGAAAAGCCTGCTGCCACAGCAGCACAACAGAAACAGTGGTCCAGAAAAGATGTTGCCGTGCTTCAATGGATCTATGGCACGATCTCTAAAGATCTCCTACATACCATTCAGTATTTTAGGATCCGATTTGTTTAAATTAGAGATATATACGTTTTATATTTATCAATTATATTGTATAGCAATTATATAGGATCCACTTGATCACATCATACCCACCACTCCTAGGCTTCTGATCCCAAACAAACAGCCGCTAAAAAGGCTGCTGCTGATGCTGCCACAGCAGCACAACAGAAACAGTGGTCCAGAATAGATGTCGTCGTGCTTCAATGGATCTATGGCACAATCTCTAAAGATCTCCTACATACCATCCTCGCACCCGACACCACCGTTGCTGACGCTTGGAAAACACTTTCCACCATCTTCCAAGACAACTGCCACACTCGAGCCGTGTACCTGGAGCAACTATTTCATAACACACGTTTGGAATCCTTTCCAAACGTCTCCGCTTACTGTCAGGCACTCAAAGCTTTGTCTGATCAGATGGCGAACGTAGGGAACAAGATCTTCAACCAACGTCTCGTTCTCCAGTTAATATCCGGTCTCTCGGACTCATACAAAAATATTGCTACTATGCTGCAGCAGACTGTGCCTCTTCCTGATTTATATATTGCACGGTCACATTTAATTTTGGAAGAAACCCGGAAAGCTCATCATGCATCCCACTCTGCTTTACATACCTCAGTTTCTAATCAGTCCCATGATCGGCAACTGTTTACAAACAGACCCGACAATTAAAACCGTGGAGACTCTTATCAGGGTCGCAGACGTGGCTCATACGCGGTTGCGGTTCGTAGCGCGGTTGCGGGCGTACTTTTCAGCCGCAGTACAATCCCTTTCAGCAGCAATACAGTAATGCCCCACCTCCTCAACAGCCGGCCCAATATTCCCCATGGCCGCAGTGGGCCGCTGCAGCCTCCACGGCCCAACAGCAACAACCGGCCCAGATACAGCAGCGCCAGCAGTGGGCCTCTCTGCCCTGCCCATACCTTACGACCCAACAAGCTACACCGAGACACATGACCACCAACCAATTTGCAGGTTTACTTGGGGCCCATCCTTCTTCTTATGAAGGTTCGGAGGCTGCCTATACACCCACGGACATTGAACACCGGGGCAACGTCTAATATGACAAACACGTCAGGTATGCTCTCACCCTATTTTAATAATACAGCATCAAACTCGATCACCGTTGGTAATGGTCTAAAAATCCCTATCACTGTACGGCCCAAACCACCTTTCCAAGTCACTACAGCATCCGCATTTGCAGTTCTATCCCAAGATCTCTAACATCACCGTCTCGGCCACCCAGGATCTCCTATCTTAAATAGTCTTAGACAGAATAATTTTATTTCTTGTGAAACCTCTAAGAAAGTGTCTGTTTGTCAGTCTTGTGTCTTTGGAAAACATATAAAGTTGCCTTTTATGGATTCTATTACTCGTACTACTTTACCATTTGATATTATTCATAGTGACTTGTGGACCTCCCCTATTTTAAGTTCGAGGGGTCATCGTTATTATATTTTATTTCTTGATGATTATTCTAATTTTTTTGTGGACAGACCCTCTATCACATAAATCTCAAGTATATAACGTATTCACACAATTTCAAACCCTCTTATCCACCCAATTTGAACGTAACATTAAATGTTTTCAATGTGATAATGGCATTGAATATGCCAACAACTCGTTCTACAACTTTTTGTAAACAAACTGGCATGATTTTTCGTTTCTCTTGTCCTCAAACCTCCTCTCAAAATGGCCAAGCCGAACACAAAATTAGATCCACAAACATCATTCGTACCCTTATCGCCTACTCTTTTGTTCTCGCCTCTTTCTGGTACCACGCTCTTCAAATGGCAACTTACATAATATATTACCCGCCAAAACTCACGATTTCGCCACCCCTACTTCTATTCTATACCGCAAACATCCTACATATACTCACCTTCGCATGTTTGGATGTCTCTGTTTTCCTCTTACCCCATCCCCCTCAATCTACAGGTTAGAAAATCGTTCCTCTCCTTGTGTCCTTCTCGGATACCCCACCAACCATCGAGGGTACAAATGCTTTGACCTCAAAACCAACCGAATCATTGCCACTTGACACATCGTCTTTGATGAGGGTGTGTTTCCCTTTTCTCAATCCCCTCCTACTTCTTATGACGACTTGTCATCCGAACCCCATCCATCAATTTGGGGTTCCACATCCTCAACACATACTACATCCCATGCTCCTAACATTACTCCTAGTCGAAACCCACCTCCGACCCCACAGCAAACAGGCCCAACCACCCCACAGCAACACCACCCTAATTCACTTACAGCCGTTGGCCTAAAACTCCCAACTAGTAAGCCCAACATTCTGTCCCAGCCTTCCAGGCTTATAAAACCCACACCGCTGTCGGTTCTTCTCCCCCCCCCCCCCCCCCGCCCCAACCACTGCCACTTCTACTTCAACCGCATCCCCTATCATGGTTGGAAAAATCGCTAGGCGCTAGGCGGGTGGTGGGGTGGGGCCAGGGCCTAAGCGGGATTAATCGGATTTGAATTTTTACATGTAATTTTCAGTTTTTTATATATACACACATTTTTATATGTAATTTTTATAAAAATGTTCATTTTTAAATATTTATACACACATTTGGCTGGAATTTGAAGGGTTTGGCTCCAAGGTTTTGCCGGAAAATCCAAGGTTTTCATCGGAATTTGGCCAAAAATTTCAGGTTTTTGCCGGAATTTTCGTCGGAATCTGGCCGCCTAGGACCGATTCCGATTAATGATCCGCCTAGCTCAAAATTACAAGTTAAATGGCTGCCTAGCGCCTAGGACCGATTTTTACAACACTGTCCCCTACCGTTCCTCCCAAAAACCATGCTATGACCACTAGAGCCTAAACCCGTCAACATGAACAACTTAATCTCCACATGTCTTTCACCATTGAACCCATTCCTGGTCCCCCCCATATAGCCTTATCCAGCCCAGTTTGGAAACTTGCCATGGTGGACGAGTTTAATGCTCTTATTACTAATAGGACGTGGGATCTTGTACCGCGTGAGAATCATATGAATGTTATTAGATGCATGTGGATATTTAAACATAAGACTAACAGCAGCGGGTACCTTGAGAGATACAAGGCACGTCTTGTTTGTGATGACAGGTCTCAACAGGTGAGAGTTGACTGCGGTGAGACGTAAAGAATGCATTTTTGCATGGTAACTTTTCGGAAACAGTTTACATGCATCAGCCAATGGGATTTCGGGATTCACGTTACCCGAATCATGTTTGTCTTCTCAAAAAGTCCATATACGGTCTGAAACAAACACCGCGGGCATGGTATAAACGTTTTGCTAATTATGTATACACTATCGGCTTCTCTCATAGTACATGCGATCATTCCTTGTTCATTTATAAGCATGGCAAGGACGTTGCTTACATCCTCCTCTATGTGGATGACATCGTCTTAGTAACTTCTTCAGACGCGTTGAAGGCACACTTAATGACTCAACTTTCTCGTGAATTCTCCATGAAAGATTTGGGCATCCTAAGCTATTTCCTAGGCATTGAGGTTAAACATACACATACGGTTAAACATACACATACGGGTCTTTTCTTATCTCAGTAGAAATATGCCAAGGACATCTTGTAAGCCTGCGGCTACTCCCGTTGACACCAACGGCAAGCTTAGCGCCACAGATGGTGAACTTGTGCCTAACCCAACCGACTACCGCAGCCTCGCGGGTGCTCTCCAGTATCTTACGTTCAGCCGCCCGGATCTTACTTATGCGGTCCAACATATTTGCATATACATGCACGCGCCACGCACATCTCATTTTAACGCTCTTAATCGCATTCTTCAGTATGTTCAGGGGACACTTTCCTTCGGTTTACATATGCACCGCTCTATGCACCACTCTCTGGTAGCATATACTGAATGCGATTGGGCTGGTTGCCCGAATACTCGTCGCTAAACATCCGGGTATTGTGTTTATTATGGTGATAATTTGTTGTCTTGGTCATCTAAGCGCCAGAAGACTCTGTCTCGGTCTAGCGCAGAAGCCGAATATAGGGGGTAGCTAATGTAGTCGCTGAATTGTGTTGGTTACGTAACCTTACTTGAGCTCCATCGGCCACCGTCTCGAGCTTCCTTAGTTTACTGCGACAATGTCAGTGCTATCTATCTTGCAGGGAATCCAGTTCAACATCAGCGCACTAAACATATTGAAATGGATATTCACTTTGTCCGGGAAATGGTCCAGTGTGGTTAAATACGGGTTCTTCATGTTTCTTCTCGTTTTCAAATTGCTGACATCTTTACCAAGAGTCTTCCGCGGGTACTAGTTGAAGACTTCCGTTCCGGTCTCAACATCCGGTCTCCTCCCGTTTCAACTGCGGAGTATAATAGATAATACCGAAACTCATTCGGTATTTTAGGATCTGATTTGTTTAAATTAGAGATATATATGTTTTATATTTATCAATTATATTGTATAGCAATTATATAGGATCTATCCCTAAAATAGTGGGATCACCATGTATTATATATACAGATTGATTTGTGAATAAGAAGGATCGAATAATTCAGTATATCAATTCTATCAATTAAGCTCTCTAGATTTCTATGTGCACAAAAGTTACTCAACAACTATATTGAATCAATAATAAAACAAATTCAAAAATCAATACTAGCCCAGAATCATAACTAGTTTCTATAAAGTGCCTGCAATTAAACAAAATGCAAGATACTGCATTGATGTATATCTTGCATGCAATTTCGTTGGTGACGAGTCAAAACGGGTGGGTTGGGTTGGGTAAAGGGTCAGAACGGGTTTGGGTCAGGATGGGTTATGACCTGATGGTATTTAGCCAGCCATAATTTGAAACCTATCTCGACCATTGCTGAATCATCAATCGGTGAGTTGCTTAAACAGAAATGCTTTTGATCATGCACTTTTTTAACAACCTTTTTGACTTTGTTTTAGGTTAAGTTTTACAAATATTTCCGAAAATATATAATTAACTCCCTAATTTCACAACAAAATTGTAAGTAGTGGAAAATTTGAAACAGGATCAGACCTCAAATGATGGATATAGGATTCATAGTTGACCTTTATGCGGTGCGGTTCTAATTATTTTGACCCGTTTTAACTAACTCATACCCGTTTTAATCGACCCGTGCTAGTTTAAGCTGACCCTTTTTGCCCTCGCTGAGTAAAAGTTCTTGATCCGCCACTACATTCAGCACCATCATGAATGCATAGAAAACAGCCAAATCATAAACTGTCTCGTATGATTTATGTTATCATAATTTGGTAATTTATGTATATTGATAATATGTTTTCTTTTGGGGTCAAACCTGATGTGATTACATTCAGCACCATCATGAATGCATGGAGTTCAGTAGGATTAATGGACAAATGTCAAGATATCTTTGATGACATGATCAAGCCCAAGACCGGTATTGAACCCGACACTAATGCATTCGGCATCTTGTCCAAGGGCTATGTCCGGGCTGGAGAGCCCAAGAAAGCCGAAGCACTTTTGCAAGTTATGAAAAAAAAAGTAAGCACTTTTGCAAGTTATGAAGAAATCAAAAGTAAGACCAAATGTTGTCATCTTCACTACTGTCATCAGTGGATGGTGCAGGAAAGATGCATTTGCACAAACATACACCCTCTTTTGTAATGTAATAGTTAGTGATTATGTTGTGCTCATTTTAAATATCATTAACAGAACAGAAGGATGGGGACAGAGGACTATTATTTCTTTCCTAGAATTATTATGTCCAAAGGCAAATTCATATTATTTACATTGTCATTAAGCAATTTCACCCTCATTCTAGGAAACTAACAGAGTAACCAAATCTCAGTTAGCTGTAAGAAATCATTTTTACTTAATTGAATAGGCGTTTCAGATTGTGATTTGGACTTTTAGCAAATACAATATATGAATTGTTGCTATAATCGAACAGTTAGTATCAGGTATGTGAGTGGTAAATGTATTGCTGATCAATGATCATTTTACCCTAAAATGGAGCAGTTAATATCAGGTATTTGCACGAACAACACAAGCTCTAATCATGGAAATGGGAAGCATTAAAGAATCACGTAAGCGCGTATGAGTATATATGCTATTAGACAATATTTGTATCACTTAATATTATAGGGATTATAGTGAAATTATGTATCTTATATACACACACCATGTAATCATTATTATTCAATACAATAATACAATACTGATTACCAAGTTTATCTTATGCATATAAGTGTAGCTGAACTAGTAATGCGTAGTACTTTAATCCAACTACCAACTAAAATCAACCGTAACAGAAGACATTGGCACTGTTTCTATATGATTGGATGACTTAATCAACTAAAAACAACTACTTTAATATTCCATAACAAATATTCATGAAGCATAAATCAAGCAGGATAATGATCTAGGTTACTCACTAATCAAGTCATAAAAGTGTCAAGCAGGATCCTAGTGCATGACGTACACAAATAATGTTGATGTAGAAATCAAGAAGGATATTAATATAAACACTCAATCAAACAATATCAAAAAAACGAGTTTAGGGTTCCAGATTCAAGTTTTAAAACTCACCTAGCCCAATCGGAAAAAAACCCCAAATCAAACTATGAAGCGATGAAGATCAAGGAAAACGTACCCTAGAAGATCAATCGGAAGCTGCAAGTAATTGAATGTTGGAAGCGAATCAATTTTGAACCCTAGAAGATCAATCGAAAAAAAAACCCCAAATCAAACTCGAAGCAATGAAGATCAACAACAATGGAGATGGACGAGAATGAACGTGAGGTGGAGGAGAACGAACCTGAGATGCAGGAGAATGCGTGAGGGGAGGACTGAGATGGAGGAGAACGTGATTAGGGTTAATCGGGGTATTTGGGATATTGATTTTTTTAAAAGCTAATAAGTTAAAAAAGTGTTTGACAAACATAAAAGCATTTTTTGTTTTAGCTTTTTTATAAAACTAAAAAGTTATTTTTTAAGAAGCCATAAATTTCTGGTTTTTCAAATGATTTTTGGCTTATGCAATACAATATTACCAATCTACCCTAATAATTTATAACAAATACATATATATCATTATCATCAATCATTAACCCTAGAGAGAACACATTCACGTCTACCACCAACGTTCGTCAATCGCAGGTCTTCGTCGGAATCCTCAAAAGTTAATCCAAACACTTTTTTAAAAACTATTTTTCAAAAAGTCATAAACTAATAAACACTTTTAACAAAAAGCACTTTTGGAGTTAAATAAGCAATCCCCAACACACTCTAAACATTCCAGAGAAATTCTAAACTTTGCCAACTAGCAATGAATTTTGAATTCCTATAATTAAAGGATTTGATTGAAATTTATCTTAATTTTAATTCCTTATCTTATTCAACCAAACACTTAAAGAATGGAATTCAAATTCTAATTCTGTTGAATTCTAGCGTACCAAACGCTCCTTACTTTCTAATGTTTCTTTATGGTGTATGCCCGGTTTTGGAGGATTAAACCCTGCAAAAAGCACAAAAAGAACCACGAATATACTTTTGGAACCCTAAACTCGTTTTTTTCTAAAGAACCACAAATTCCTCTTTAGTCAAACTTTTTAGTCAAAGTTTTCAAAAAGCACAAAAAGAACCACGAATTTATGATTTTTAGTGTAATTATAAATATGTGGATAGAGAAACTGGTGGGAATGCTCTTATGATGAAAATATTTAGGGTGCGTTTGGTATGATGGAATTGAATTGAAATTAAGATTTCATTCATTATTGTGTTTGTTTTGTATAGTTTGATGGAATTGGAATCTGAATTCCATTTTTAACGTGTTTTGTGGATAAAGGAATTGGAATTGGAATAAATTTCTTTAAATTCCTACAAACAAAGGATTTCAAATTCCTTTCAAAATGTGAAAGAATTCAACAAAAAGAAATGGAATCTTCCACCACTCAATGTCGTCGCCGCTGCCCCCGACACCCCTGATCACTGCCGACCTCTGACTGCCGCCGTCAAATCTTTAATGGGAATGCTCTTATGATGAAAATATTTAGAGATTTGACACAAATTCTTTTTTAGTCAAAGTTTTTTTTTATATTGAAAAACCCTCATGGTTTTTTTTTTTTTACAAAAGTTTGTGTATTTACAGATTTGACACAAATTCATTTTTAATCAAAGTTTTTTCTTTTTACAGATTTGCCACAAAAATTCATTTTTTTTATAAAAATGCAACAAAAGTTCACTTGGTATTAGTAATAGTTTTCGTTAACATTTTTTTTTAAACGGGATGCATAGGTTTATTTTTTTTTCAGCAATTCGAGTATTTTTTTTTAAATGTAAGTTTTATACCTGTGGACGAGCGGAATTAATAACTACCAAACTCCCGCCGCGTAGCACGAGGAGAAAAAAACTAGTTATCGTTGAAAGATCTATTTGTGCTCTGCCTGTGTGCATTTATTATATGTTATCAAGAAGAGTTTAAACATGGATCTGCTAGTTTATACTAGGATTAAAGGACTAGTCCATTTTGGCTTATGAGTTATCTCTAACTTATCAAACAGGTAAATCTTTTAAAAAAGAATACCATTAAAGGAAACAGGTTGAAAGTGGCCCGAAGTGTAGTTTCTAGTGCATAAGACCTAAATCATTTTGTTCAAAAAAACTAGTTCTTACTGACATAATGTAGTTGTATTAATCATATTATGAAGCCCAAAACCCATTCAACCAATTATACAACTTGCAAAAATAGAAAAGAAAGGATGAAACAGAAAAACGATTTTGATCACGAACTCATGATCAACACTTTCATTGTATTACGTTAATTCCATTCTTTTGTTCTGCTGATTAGAAGACTAGCGACCTATTTAAAAGACCCTAGGACTCGGTTCTGACTTAACATCCAAGTTAAAGATACTCATAAAATAAACTTACCAAATACTAGACTTTAAATACTTAACATTCAACCAATTATACAACTTTCAAAAATAGAAAAGAAAGGATGAAACAGAAAAACGATTTTGATCAGGAACTCATGATCAACACTTTCATTGTATTACGTAAACTCCATTCTTTTGTTCTGCTGATTACAAGACTAGCGACCTATTTAAAAGATCCTAGGACTCGGCTCTGACTTAACATCCAAGTTAAAGATACTCCTAAAATAAACTTACCAAATACTAGACTTTATCATAAACCAAAAAATACCAAATAAAATACTTAACTAAAATAGCAAACCAAACAAAGGGACCCAAATAACTAAACCGACCCAAATCGAAACTTTTGACCCAGACCCATGACTTATTTGACTTACCCATGACCCATTTTTAGCTGTCATTTTCTTTCATATGTGAACCAACAATGATTAGGTCCAACGTATTAGACCCATTAATTATTTATATAGATTTTTTTGAAGAATAGTATTTCGGGTTAACCCAACTAGATCCTACCGATAATAAAACGGATTTTTAAAGATGTTTAGACAAAAAAAAAAGGGTTCCAGGTTAGCAGGGCCGGCTTAACCTCTTTGGAGGCCCAAAGCGATATGGAATTTGGGGGCCCTTTCCGAATTTCATTTTTATTGTTATAAGCCCCTGACATATAAAATTATCTATCTATTCTTGGTTTCGATTAATGAACTAATTCTCCATTCTGATTACTTAATTTTGATTCTAATTCTTCTATCCAAGTAATTAATTATTTTCAAAATGTACATCTAAACACTTCATACATAACACAAGTATAGAGACACTCCAGAAAGATTATGTTTACCTTCCTTGTGCCATCAGTTTCGTTTGTAAGGACCTCATCATAGCATGTTTACACAACATCATCATAAGATCTTCATTTAAACCTATAATAAAGCATGTGTATATGAAGACCAACTTTGGTATTGAAGCTAAAATATAAGTTCTTGAAATGGGCTAAACCTTCTAATTGCAGTTCTTTTTCAATAAATATTTTCCCAGAAGCATTAGAATATATAACCTTATTAGTCCATTACTAAATTTTTTCTATATCAGGTATAAATTTTGGCATTTTGCAACAAAAGGTGGAGCTTTTTTAGTACTAATCTATTGTAAAGCAATATATTTTGTTGAAAGGATATTAAATCCAATGGCCTAATTCTGTGCCACCAATTCTTGCATCCTGTTAAGGAGACTTAATTATTGCAATTTTCTATTTATTTAGGTCAAAGTTAATGGATTATCTATATATCTAGTTCTTCAAGCTACAATAATGGTTTTTCAAACCCACAAAACACCCCGTAATTCACTTGTTTATGATCAAATGTAGATGTACAAGTCAAAAATCATATGTTATAAACCTCAACAAAAGCATAGAAAAGAAAATACAGTAATGAAAAGAAGAAACTTACTTCGTATATCATTCCCTCAAGGATAAGCTTTTGGGAGGCAATGAGGTCAAATCCACCATCGTCAACTCCTATCAAAACCAAAATCAATACAAAAAACTGAAATTTACGTAAATACATAAAAATATATAAAACTTATGAGGAAAATTGATGAGATCATCCGGTATGGGCGTGAAAAGGGGACATGGAACCCATGAGGGGCGTGAAACACCAGCCCTTTCCTCGTGAAAGGGTGAGAATGGTTGGTGTCACAGCCCAACCGACGGCGGATTATACGTCGGGGCGGACGCGGTTGTTCAAAAGCACAAGGTTGACTAATAAAGTTTAAATATTTCATTAATGAATTTCAAGGTTCAGCATAATAAAAAGTAACATATTGTTCAACAACATAACGATAACGTAAGTATAAATTGAAAGATATTCTAAGTCCAATCATCCTATGTGATCACAAGAAAAATATCAAACTTGAGCACCTGAAACATGTTAACTAAAAATAGTTGGTGGGATACGAAGGTTTTGACACCATTTAACAAAGTCTTTAAAAGTTTTACAATTCACTATGTCAATGCATCTAAGTATAAATGTGAGAACAAACAAGTTTAAACATTATGCATGTCAACCCTCCTACCAAGTTTAGGCATAACCCGAAGGTTACCATTAAAAGTTTAAAGTTTAAATCCAGCAACAATCACCATTGGCTCCCCCCGAATGGTCAATCAATCTAGGTGGATTGATAAAAAACAATAGATCTATCATTGTCACTGTAGGCTCGGCCAAAGTTAATGAACATGCTAGTTTTAAGTTTAATTTAAGCATGCAAGTCTCAAATCATATAACACATAGAAAGCATATAATCATAGTTGTGTTTGAATTGTATAAGTCTAAAGTTTGATACATGTTCCACCCCAAGTTTATAAACCAAAACAAAACAAAAAGGGGCTAAGTTTACTCATATGAAATGATGCAAGAGTGTCCGACAAGGAAATAGAGTAGCAAAGCTTTGAGAATGATATCCTCACAACAAGCCTAATGACAAGTCTAAAGTTTAAGTTTTGATTCTAAAATCTATGATAAGGATCCAAGATTCGGGGTTTTAACTAGGGTTTCAAAAAGGAAGCGGGAATGATTTGCGTTATAAAGTTTGAGTCATAAAAAGTTTTAAATAAACATTTTAAAGTTTATTAAGTTTGAAGTTCAAATAAATTATTATAGTCTACAAATGATAAATAATAGTTTTCCAAGTGTCATAAAATATTAATTAAGGAATAAACATGTACTAGTGGAGACCCAGACGTTGTGCTGGAGGGTAAACAAGGGGTGTTCATTATTCGTTTGTATTTGTTTATTAAAAAACCCAGCATATTTTTTATTCTCATTGTTAAAACCTAAATATTTAACATAATTAAATAATGAAATTTGGGAGCCCTAACCTTCAAACTTATTTATTTACTTTTTATACATATTCTAGCCGACTCTAACAAATTAATAACATGTACTCCAACAATATTGTCAACGAATAAAGTGATGTAAACCACATACCATACCCCACATTATCCACCTTTGGGACATTCCAGTGCTCTGCATGCCTGGAACAAATACATGACGAGTTGAGTTGAGCTGAGCTGAGCAAATAATGGATTTTTACGTAGTCACATGAGTTGAGCTGAGCAAATAATGGATTTTTACGTAGTCACATGAGTTGAGCTGAGCAAATAATGGATTTTTACGTAGTCACATGGATCACGATACGTTTCGGTACGCGGAACGAAAATGAGTACGCGGTTCGTGCATTTTTAAAATCCGGTACGAGGCGGGTAGGCTCACTCGGAACGTCAATTCGGTACGTGGTACGGTGTACCATAAAGTCTGGTACATAGAATCTAATACATAAGCGTTTAAATTAGAAATTTTCATTCAATTTAAAATGACACATTTAATAATAATAATACGATTCATATCAAAAAAGCATTTCATAATTGTTAAAACTAAATTATTTAAGTCGGGTGAACAACTTACGTATAAGACGGGTAGTCTTAACACATTAGTACCCTTGTGTGATTAGGGTACGGATAGACAGGAACTCTTAGCGCACTGTTATTTGCTAGGATTTCATCGGACACAAGGTGAGTTCACGGCCCCCTTTTATTTTTCTACTGTTTTGTAAACATCGGGGGGAGAAACATACTTACTTGTTATGTTTTGAAAACATGAAATACAATTGCTTATACGTTTGACAATATGAACATTCTGGTTTAACTCTTTGTGAGTTTCACTAACCCCTTTTTCTAAGTTTTTGAAATGTTTTGGGGTGGAAACATACTTGTAAAGAATTTTCGTATGTAAATGAATGAACAAATGATCAGACCGTATGTGTGCATTGAGGGAAAAATAAAGCGCTTAAAGTCCTCAGAATAAAAACTTAGTAACCATTAGCTATGGATTTAGCCCGGGATTCTATGGATAGTACTATTGGGGGTGACGCCTCCGGTCATGGTTAGTCGCGCTAACCAGGGGGTCCAAATGACCGCATATTATCTTACTCGCAGAAAGGCGAGAGGCACAAAAAGTTGGGGTTTGGTTACGGTCTCGTGCATTACATATTATTTTGTATTCCTTACAAGCTTACAAATGGGGTCAATTGGTCAGGGTAATGTTCAAATTCATTGGTTATACATATAAACTGTTTCATCGGAAAATGATCATGTTTGAACGTTTTAAGAACGTTGGAATTACGAAGACGTCATGTATATGTTTTCAAAGGAAAACTACTTATTTGATGACGGTAAAGTCATGGACATGTTTTCAAAGGAAAACTACTTAATTGATGATAGTTAAGTCATGGGAATGTTTTCAAAGGAAAACCACTTATTTTATGACGGTAAAGTCATGGGCATGTTTTCAAAGGAAAACTACTTATTTGACGACGGTTAAGTCATGTATATGTTTTCAAAGGAAAACTACGTATTTTATGACGGTTAAGTCATGGGAATGTTTTCAAAGGAAAACCACTTATTTTATGACGGTAAAGTCATGGGCATGTTTTCAAAGGAAAACTACTTATTTGATGATGGTTAAGTCATGTATATGTTTTCAAAGGAAAACTAATTATTTTATGACGGTTAAGTCATGTCTAGTTTTTCGGGGAAAACTAACTGTACTAAATTAACAAACTCTGTGAACTCACTAACCTTTGTATTGACACTTTCAAGTATGTTTCTCAGGTAACCTTTAGCCATGGAGCGGTTGGAATAGGCTAGCTATAATTGGATAAATTCCTACTAGCTGGAAGGACGTAGATTATCCGGTCTCAAGTCTGTCGTTGATCTAGAAGAACTTAGATCATTGTACTACTTAGTCTTAGTATTTGTGTATGTATTCAAGTCTTAGAAATCACTATTACAGCTTCTGCTATCGTGTAATGAACCAATCGTTGCAACCTGTATTTATTTATTAAGTAAATAAATTTGGGGGTGTGACAGATTGGTATCAGAGCAATGGTTTTAGCGAATTAGGTTTCCTTAGTGACACCTAGGCTCTAACCGGACTCATTTAGGGACCAAGATTTCTAAGACTTGCATCACACTAAGAACACCTAAGACTTGAGTATGGGAATTCCAACCGTTGCCGAACAATTTGTGTAGACTATTAGTGTATGGAGTTACACTAGGGTATCATTAGCTACACTAATACAATTACATGGATCATGTAATGAACACTTAAACACATACAACAATGTGGAAATAATAAACACGTACAACATGTTACTGTTCGGATTACGAGTCAAGAATAACGGGTACTCAGCATACTGCAACCTTAGAAGATCGAGTTACGAGCTTAGCTTGGGCGACGACGGCAGCAACCATCAGTTACCGATCTTGGTATTACAACAGGCTGAACCCGTACCAGAATCTGTACCTATACCTGCACCACACCGATAACTACTCTAGCCGGGGAGGCAACTTTCTTTCTGACGTATGTGCGGTATAAATACTCTAATTCATGAGTTGCCAGATTGAACGAATAGACTTTCGCTATGAGATGTGGCAGACGGGATTGCCCGGACTGAAGGGAATCCAAGGTGGATAAGCAGGACTAAACGGGGGAGAACTCCATAGGTCAGGAGACCCAGACATTCATCAAGATCATGTGGATCCATACGTACATACATACTTGGAGCATGAGTTGCTCGACACTAATTTGAGGATCTCTGCCCTACACATAGTGCCTGACTTCCATACACATTTTATTCTTGAGAGACACTGGTGGTGCCTCTCTACCGTTAACCTCATCCGGTAACAGCCAGATTCGGCAGACTCATGGGTATTGGTACACATAATCAAGAGTAATCCGATAGAACAATACACACTCCTACACAAGTGTGCAAACACGACCTAATGATCATTTCAAATCCTTTTAACTAAAAGTTGGGGATAGAAGGAACACTACAGGGATCATACAAAGTAAATTATCATTACGGGTGCACACGTAATCATGATTTGCAGTGTATGGGAACTTTAGTGAGTCTTGCTGTCCAAGGTAATGATCAACCCATGTTCTCAGTCACTTGACTAAGGATTGGATCTTAACAAATCGGACTTCTAAAATAGGTGTCCACAAAGTATTCTCCTAGTTCGGGAGGAACGAGAGAAATTCAAATTAAATTCAACCAATCCTTAGTGAATCCTGAACGACGAAGGATTTCGCACATTCATTCTTTGAGATTCTGCTTGTCAAGATGGCTTCCAATTGAGCATTACCACAACCCACAATTACAATAATTGCAAAATTATTGTGGGAGATTATAGCGTAATATCGGGATCTATCGTACAATTTAGTCTCAGAATTACTTGAAAGTTACGTCAGGAGTGCTATGCACTAGCTTCGGTAATGGGGCATAAAATCTTTCTGACCCGCATACACATAGCACCTATGGGGTGTTGTGGAAGCTCGACATGAGACAAGTAGGCAATCTGACATTTCATAATATTGGTTAAACAGGGTTGCTCTCGCAACCATTGACATTCAGTACACCTTTAAGTCCGACTATTCTCCCGGTGATGAATAGGTCGGGGATGGTGCTCAAGCGAATGCCAAAGAAACCTAAGTGTGGACTGATGACTATTGTCGCACTAACAGAAAAACGACATACAAAACTTTTGAAGGTTTCCCAAATGCGGAATTTCTTGCTAATCTCATTATCTCATGATATGCATAAGGGACGTAAGCTTGAGTTGTTCACTATAGACCACTATACATAAAGATTCGAGAAGGATAATTTGATACCCTTTGTACCCGCACTTTCCCAAAGATCATCTTGTTGAATGGATCCCAGATTTCAGCCTAGAGGAGAGGCGTGATCACATCTTTCGCTCCTAATTTTCTATAATTAGGAAGCTCTAGATCATCTATTGTTAAAAAATGACCTCTTAACGCAGGCTCAGTAAGAATATAAAGTTTTCGATGTTTAACACTCATTACCTCAATTTTATCCTTGTGCTAAGGATTTTGAGGCTATAACCTATATGAGTGGAATACGTAACAGTAAGTCACCAAAGCACCATTCAAACACTAAGGAAGTGCATACACACTGTATGACTAATAGTTGGCTATCAACCCTTTATGCCAACTTAATGGGTTGACAAACCCATAGCCCATTTTGGGGAAGCACTAATCGATGAGACCATACTCACAGTATCACTGTTCATTTCCTCACCTAGACGAAATGTGAATATTCCAAACAAACATAGAACTTTGTATGTCTTACATACTTCGAGAGTATGGTCGTCAAGCCATGAGTTTACATATCAGGACGTTACAACCCAAAGGCTGGTCTGCCTCAGAAAGGTGGTACAAGCAAAGGTAAAGTGGTGATTAGACTCGAACTTTGCTAGTGAGAGCACACAAGGAATCTTGAAATATTAAATCAATTATGACCTATTTTAATGGAAGATCATAGATAACACGAAACCTGAATTAAGAATAAAGTCTTAGTCCGAGAAAATGCTTTCGAAAAGCATAAGAGGGACAAACATATAGTTTCATTTCTGTACCGTGTCATTACTACCCAATATTCAACTAAAACCTAGACACCTCGTAGAGTAATTCTTTCCTAAGATCTATAGAGATCTGCTTTTGTGACAAAGTGCGTAGACGAATAGAGGGTATGTGTCAACATACGCTCAAGATTCGCAGGCACCATTCCTTTCATTACCAGGAATGAGCATCACATAACCCCACCATATTTAGGGTAATCAAATAAAGGGGTTCTTGCACGTTTAATATCGTTAGTCGGAGAAGTATTCGCTTTGCTTTCGAATACCGACTACCCAGTAAATGGAATCAAACAATTGAAGCCTAAGTTGGATGATACAGATAGAATTTGAGTACCAGGTATCGGTAGCCTATGTGGGAGGTTATGGATGAAGTCCATAAGCCCAAGTACTCCATTCATCCAGAATCGAATAAAACGTATAAGGATCCCGAGGAACACCATTATGTGGCAAAACATGAAAGGAGAAATTGCTATCTATGTTGGGAGACACCCGACAGTAAAAGCAGAATATTAGGAATCACCTGAGTGAACACAAAAACCGCAGATTCCTCAATGGAAATGGGAGGAGAATTCCATAGATTTCATTACAAATCTACCCAGAACATCTAGCGGTTATGATACTATATGGGTAATCATCAGTCGTTTGACGAAATCCGCTCACTCCCTACCAATCAAGGAGACAGATAAAAGTAAGAAGCGTGCAAGGCTAAGTATTAAGGAAATTGAGGCTAGGCATGGTATGCCAGTTTCCATTTTCTCTAATAGGGACAGTTGATTCATGTCAAGAATCTGGCAGTCTGTACAAGAAGCCTGGGCACACGCCTTGACATGATCACTGCATATCATCCCCAGATGAATGGTCAAGGTAAAAGGACCATCCAAACTTTAAAAGATGTGCTCCGTGCGGGTGTAATCGATTTCAGAGGAAATAGGGATACTCACCGACGTTGGCTGAGTTTTCATACAATAACTGTTACCTCACCAGCTTCAAAGCCGCTCCGTTTGAGGCTTTGTACGGTCGAAAATGTCGTTCACCGCTATGTTGGGCGGAAGTTGGCGACAAGCATTTAACCGGTCCTGAGGTTATTCAAGAGACTACTGACAAGATCTTCAAGATCAAGGATCGTCTGAAGGCCGCTCGTGACAGACAAAAGAGTTACGCGGATAACAGACGAAGACCATTAGAATTCCAAGTTGGGGACCGCGTCATGTTGAGGTCTCACCTTGGAAAGGAGTTGCTAGATTTGGCAACCGTGGCAAGCTTAACCCTAGATACGTAGGACCATTTGAAATATTGGCTAGGGTTAGCCCTATAGCATACAAGCTCAAGTTGCCACAAGAACTAAGCAACGTACATGATACGTTTCATGTGTCAAATCTCAAGAAGTGCTTATCAGATGAGTCATTAATTATACCACCTGATGAGATTCACATAGATAACAAGCTGCACTTCGTTGAGGAACCCATTGAAGTCACAAATTAGAAGGTTCAGAAAACAAGGCGTAGCCGGGTTAAATTGGTTAAGCTACGTTGGAATTCAAAGCGCGGCCCTGAGTATACGTGGGAGCGGGAATATAAAATGAAAGCCAAGTATCCATCCTTGTTCATACAACTTCACGAACTCCAAGTCAAGATGACAAGAACTGAATTTCAGGACTAAATTCTCTTTAACATGGGGAGAATGTGACACCTAGTAGTCCAGGTCAATACCCATAGTCATATTTGCACATTCCTATTTTATATTTCATGGAATATTATCTTTGACATAGTATTGTCAAGAGTCTAGCAAATGGACAACTGTCATATTTAGTAATTTTTAAGAATTACTAGGAAATGAATGATAATAACCCGCATTGAACGTTCATTGGTGATTAACGAGATTTTATTCCGGTAAAAGTCTAGGGACACGTTTTAATATAAAAACGTATATATTGGTGACTAAACCTTAAAACATGGACATAAAAATGTTGGTTGCATGACCTTGAGTTATTTTATGTGTATACATGTATGATATAGTTAAAGTAATAACTATGTCGGGAATTCACTAGCAGATTATTAAAGCTAGTCAAACTACACAAAATGTAGGACATCTTAATAATTAAAGATATTAAGGCGGGTATTAATTTTGGGTAATATACCGCGTCTAAATCAATCGCATCTTCATCATGATTGCTTTGCTTACACAACACTCAAAGTGCAAGCAACCTCAAAGATCACATCACAATCATTATATCTTTGCTTATATTTCACTCCAACATCAAATCATGTTAATGATGACTTGTTGAGATCTACACTCAACCCCCGTTTCATCTAATAATTATATATATATGTGTATATATATATATATATATATATATATATATATATATATATATCTAGGTATATAGATATAAAGTTTACATCAGTAAAAGTTCCTACACCGGGTGTTATATCACGAGATCACCTACCGGGTTTACACTACCTTAAACCAAAGTAACTAGCAATTGAGATGTAGCTAGTGATTGGACAACACCCAACCCCCCACCCCTAACCCATTCTCGGCCGAACCCAAGGTGGGGCTACCCACCTTGCTTACCCCATCTCATCTCCATACTTGTTGTCATGGGAAGACCATACCCTTTCACCTAAGATGTCAAGCAAGGGTCACTATCAATCTCATCTAATATGATTTGCAATGATGATGGAAGGAATTACACTCCATCTATGTAGTATAAAAGGGAGTGTCCAATTCAAAGCAAGAACTCTTGCTCCTTTCTCCCTTTCTCGGCTCAAATAACACACACACATACCCACAAATTCAAGTGCCAAGATCTAGTACCTCAAGAAGAAATCACCCTCTATCCCCCTCTCCAAAACCGAAAATGCAACAATTCTCGTAACTCAGCTTCATGCCATATTTTCGATCAACTTCGAAAGGCCATATCTCCTTCGTTATTTGGCCAAATAAGTCCATTCTTTTTCTAGAATGAAGCTCTATGTTAACAGAGGAGAACCCAATTGGAATCACTCGAATCCATGAAGTATTCGACCTCCAAACATCCGGCGCAAGAAGGCCGCTCAGTGCAGGTCGAATCTGGACACCTCTTTTCATTTTCCTGTTTTGAGGTACCTACACAACTCCAAATCTAGTAATTCTTTTTCACATCTCCTCTGGTTTCAATAAAATTGATTTTAGAAGAAAACCCCAAGTCATTTGGTCTTCTAAAACCATCTAAAAGTCTACTCAGAGTACGCCAAAAAATCTGAGATTTCAAGAACAAAATAAAACATAAAAGTCTTGATGAGTTTTGGCTTTATTTCTTCATAAGTCATGTTCGAATACTTATATTTAAACATGTACATGTTCATACATAAAATACCAAACTAGAAGGACCATGTACAAGACAAGGACACATCAAATATAAACTACATATCATGTGTGACTTACCTGGCAAGACCCGAGGTAGTGTCCTATGATTCAAGAAGACATACGAACGATTATCATCAACATATGAACGTGAAAAGTGTTACTAAAAATATATGTTTATGGATAAAATTTATGTTATATATGTGTTGGTGTACGATTTTGGTTAAATTATGGAAATGTTCTAGGAATTAAAGATTAGTATCCTAATATGAACATTTGATATATGTACATGGAACATATGAAGAGATTCGGTTAAAAATAAATAATCACATGACATCGTGGAACATAAGTGAATATATTTTAAGTTGCTACAAAAATAATATTTATTTTTGGTACACTTAATAAGTCACCAATAGGGAAACATATTATTTTCTCGAAAAATATGTAAGCATCTAGACTGGAATAATAATCACCAATGAGTCGTAAATAAAAGCACTATTTTTACTAAACAAAGGCGTACTTAACGAGATTCGTTAAGTCGGATGAACAACTTACGTATAAGACGGGTAGTCTTAACACATTAGTACCCTTGTGTGATTAGGGTACGGATAGACAGGAACTCTTAGCGCACTGTTATTTGCTAGGACTTCATCGGACACAAGGTGAGTTCACGGCCCCCTTTTATTTTTCTTCTGTTTTGTAAATATCGAGGGAGAAACATACTTACTTGTTATGTTTTGAAAACATGAAATACAATTGCTTATACGTTTGACGATATGAACATTCTGGTTTAACTCTTTGTGAGTTTCACTAACCCCTTTTTCTAAGTTTTTGAAATGTTTTGGGGTGGAAACATACTTGTAAAGAATTTTCGTATGTAAATGAATGAACAAATGATCAGACCGTATGTGTGCATTGAGGGAAAAATAAAGTGCTTAATTTCCTCGAAATAAAAACTTAGTAACCATTAGCTATGGATTTAGCCCGGGATTCTATGGATAGTACTATTGGGGGTGACGCCTCCGGTCATGGTTAGTCACGCTAACCAGGGGTCCAAATGACCGAATGACCGCATATTATCTTACTCGCAGAAAGGCGAGGGGAGGCACAAAAAGTTGGGGTTTGGTTACGGTCTTGTGCATTACATATTATTTTGTATTCCTTACAAGCTTACAAATGGGGTCAACTGGTCAGGGTAATGTTCAAATTCATTGGTTATACATATAAACTGTTTGATCGAAAATGATCATGTTTGAACGTATTGAGAACGTTGGAATTACAAAGACATCATGTATATGTTTTCAAAGGAAAACTACTTATTTGATAACGGTAAAGTCATGGACATGTTTTCAAAGGAAAACTACTTAATTGATGACGGTAAGTCATGTATATGTTTTCAAAGGAAAACTACGTATTTTATGACGGTTAAGTCATGGGAATGTTTTCAAAGGAAAACCACTTATTTTATGACGGTAAAGTCATGGGCATGTTTTCAAAGGAAAACTACTTATTTGATGACGATTAAGTCATGTATATGTTTTCAAAGGAAAACTACGTATTTTATGACGGTTAAGTCATGGGAATGCTCTCAAAGGAAAACCACTTATTTTATGACGGTAAAGTCATGGGCATGTTTTCAAAGGAAAACTACTTATTTGATGACGGTTAAGTCATGTATATGTTTTCAAAGGAAAACTACTTATTTTATGACGGTTAAGTCATGTCTAGTTTTTCGGGGAAAACTAAATTAACAAACTCTGTGAACTCACCAACCTTTGTGTTGACACTTTCAAGCATGTTTCTCAGGTAACCTTTAGCCATGGAGCGGTTGGAATAGGCTAGATATAATTGGATAAATTCCTACTAGCTGGAAGGACATAGATTATCCGGTCTCAAGTCTGTCGTTGATCTAGAAGAACTTAGATCATTGTACTACTTAGTCTTAGTATTTGTGTATGTATTAAAGTCTTAGAAATCACTATTACAGCTTCCGCTATCGTGTAATGAACCAATCGTTGCAACCTGTATTTATTTATTAAGTAAATAAATTTGGGGGTGTGACAATACCCCGGGACAGTGGAGTAACCATGTGAGGCACTAGTAAGCTTAGTTCATGAAAACGAGTCGTATAGACTAGGTTTTCTCCACTATCCTGGGCAAGATCCCAGAATTCAGCCTCGAGCTTTTTCATCTCATTCCTTAGGCAGAACTCTTCAATCATTAATTCTTTGAACTCCTGGTCAGTGACATAGCAGCGTCTGCGCCATGATTCCGTTTCTCCCCGTTCCACCATGTAAGTGCCCTCTTCTGAAGAACACTTGAGGCATGACGGACCCTAAGATTATCGGGGCAATCACTGTTCAGGAAAGTGCTTTCCATGCTTTCGAAACATCGGAGAAGACCGGTGGCTCCTTCAGTCCCAAAGAATTTGGCAGGGTTACACGAGTTGAAGTCTTGAAAGTGCACGGAGGGTTTGAACCAGATTGAAGTGATCCAGAGTTAGCACTGTTGTTAGCTGCAACTTGGTTTAGTTCGGTAACCAAAGATGGTAGGACCTTAGCCATTTGTTGGGAAATAAGGGTTGCAATGGTTCTGCTTCGGCTACGACGAGGAGGCATACTAAAAGGCAGGAAACGAAAAGAATAAACATAAGAATCATAGTGTAGGGATCATATATGGGAATTTGAAACCATAAGATTATGAACATGAAGCATTTAGGTGGTACTCACTTAGTTTATATCACTAAATAAGTACTTTGACATATCAAAAATAATTTAAATTCATTAATGTTAGAGAAGTCACGCATTCCTATAAGTGGATACTCATCCCAAGAATTTCCAGGAAAGCATACGGGTCCAACGGTTGATCTGGATTTATACGAAATGCTTTCCTTGACAGAATTTCCCAGAATACAGGTATCCACCCTTCCGGTCCACAGAAGTTCTCATACATTGTCTAGAACTTAAATACTTTTGACGAGAGTTAGTTTTGGATTAGACTTGAAGCCTAAGAATATAACCTCGATGTAGTAGATTCTTGTAGTATGTAAGTAGGTGTAAGTTTCCAAGTATAAGCATGTACATATAGGGTGTAAGATTGGAGAGTAGAATAGAGAAGAGATTCCTAGTAGGTACATGAGATGACTCATGTTTGGGGAATCCTAAGTTATAGTCTAGGTCATGTGTCTAATAACCTAATTCCCTATAACCAAGGCTCTGATACCAATCTGTCACACCCCAACTGACGGCTGATTATACGTCGGGACGGACGCGGTTGTTCAAAAGCACAAGGTTGACTAATAAAGTTTAAATATTTCATTAATGGATTTCAAGGTTCAGCATAATAAAAAGTAACATATTGTTCAACAACATAACGATAACGTAAGTATAAATTGAAAGATATTCTAAGTCCAATCATCCTATGTGATCACAAGAAAAGCATCAAACTTGAGCACCTGAAACATGTTAACTAAACTGTCAACTAAAAATAGTTGGTGGGATACGAAGGTTTTGACACCATTTAACAAAGTCTTTAAAAGTTTTACAATTCACTATGTCAATGCATCTAAGTATAAATGTGAGAACAAACAAGTTTAAACATTGTGCATGTCAACCCTCCTACCAAGTTTAGGCATAACCCGAAGGTTACCATTAAAAGTTTAAAGTTTAAATCCAGCAACAATCACCATGGGCTCCCCCCGAAGGGTCAATCAATCTAGGTGGATTGATAAAAAACAATAGATCTATCATTGTCACTGTAGGCTCGGCCAAAGTTAATGAACATACTAGTTTTAAGTTTAATTTAAGCATGCAAGTCTTAAAGCATATAACACATAGAAAGCATATAATCATAGTTGTGTTTGAATTGTATAAGTCTAAAGTTTGATATATGTTCCACCTCAAGTTTATAAACCAAAACAAAACAAAAAGGGGCTAATTATACTCATATGAAATGATGCAAGAGTGTCGGACAAGGAAATAGAGTAGCAAAGCTTTGAGATGGATATCCTCACAACAAGCTTAATGACAAGCCTAAAGTTTAAGTTTTGATTCTAAAATCTATGATATGGATCCAAGATTCAGGGTTTTAACTAGGGTTTCAAAAAAGAAGCGGGAATGATTTGCGTTATAAAGTTTGAGTCATAACAAGTTTTAAATAAATATTTTAAATTTTATTAAGTTTGAAGTTCAAATAAATTATTATAGTCTACACATGATAAATAATAGTTTTTCAAGTGTCATAAAATATTAATTAAGTAAGGAATAAACATGTATTAAGGATAATAAATAATTATTAAAGAGGTTAAATAATTATTTAGGTTAAATCATAGTTATCTAAAAGAATAATAATTATTAATAATAATTACCTAATTACATAAACAATTATTAAGTATAAATAATAATAAAAAAAGTAACTAATTATTAAGGGTAGTTATCAATTATTTAAAAGAGTTTAAAAATAAATACTTTATGTAATTAAAATGATTATTATAAATCAATTAAAATTATTTAAAATATTTAATCATTAAGTATTCATTTTCTAAAATACAACTTGTAATAACCCTAACTAATATTTAGAAAGTGTTAAAAAGTTTTAAACAAGTAAAACACAAGTATAAATTTATAACAATGGTTAATTACAAGTGTAGGATTATTTTAATAATGTCTTAAATTCTTTGTAAAGTTTTTAAGTTTATAAATATTCAAATTTTTATATAAACAAAAGAGTATTTATTTTTCTGTTTTAAATAAATACTTAAGCTTTAAGTTTTAAATCAATATAAGTTTTATAAATTTCTACAAGTTTGTAAGTTTTCTGAATTTTCAAACTCAAAAATATAAATTTTATAAATTTTTTGATTTTATAAAATTTATACAAATTTTCTGTTTAATTAAAGTTTATAAAATAATTTAACGTTTAAAACAAAAATATTTTTGTTTATTTCAGAAATAAATAATAAGTTAAAGTTTCTGATTTTATAAAATAGTTCCGGTTTGAAATATAGGTTTTATAAAGTTTTATAAGTATTTTTATAGTTTTAAGTATTTAAAATTTATATTTAAAGATTAAATATTTATAAGTTTTAGCTAAGTTTTTATTAATTAAAATAGTTTCTGGAAATAAAAGTATACAGTTTTAAGTCTATAAAAGCATGACAGATTTTATAAAAATAAAAGAAATTTTTAAAACTAATTAAAAATGCATAAAAAAATAAAAGTCAAAAACTCAGGCCGGTCGGATTTGAACCCGGGTCGCCTGAGCTATCACACACGTGTACAAACCACCCGACTACAGGCCTTGTTGAGTTATAACCAAGAAAATAAAATACTTAAACACATTCCCAAATCAACCCCCAAATCCGTATGAACCCTAGAGTTCAAACCCTTGAATACGAATCGAAATCCCCTCTGTCATAGTAAATTGATAGAGGGCTTTTGATCCTTGTATGAAAACGACTATATTAGCCATTCGAATTACCTGAAATGAAGTCGAGATGAGGGAGATCAGGTTCTGGGTTCCAAGTCGGGAGACGCAAGTTTGAATCAGAAATGCAGGTACGATGCGAAGAAACTGAAGGTACAAAGAGTTAAAGGGTGATGTCGTTGAGATGTCTGGGCCGATATTTATGGTCAATTTCAGCTTTAAATGCTCGTATGGTCTGGGTTTTTACGGTTGAGCCAAATGGATTCGAATTCGAACCCACGCGTTGTTACGGTAGGGATTTAGCATTGATTCACCTTGGGTTGTGGTCGCATGCACGAAGGGAAGAACGAGGTGCAATGAATCTGGCCGATTACTCATTTTTGATAATTCGACGATGAAAATCGGGGTGTGGGAAGGCTTGAACCCGGGACTGGTTTGGATCTCTGGAGTTTGGGTTAATTGCACAGCCAGTCCCTGAGGTTTCAAGCCTTTAACATTTCATGCTAAGAACTTGTATTTTGTTTAAAATGAGTTTTGGAAATGATGGATTAACCCCTGGACTATAAAAAATAAATAAAATGGTTTACTTTAAAAAATCAATTAAGTTTTATACCTTTTTATGTTTTGCTTCACGTTTCTCAGGCGCCTCACCAATTTGAGGCGTTTAAGAGACATGAAACTGAGTTCAGCAATAATCTAGGCTTGAGATTATTTAAACTTAACTCAATTGGAGCTTCTAGTAAAGTCATTAAACGAGGCTTTGAGATTTTTTGAACTTGACTCAGTTTGAGCCGAGGTTTTGAGATTACTTAAACTTAATTCCAATGAGAGTGTGACACCTTAATTAAAGCCCCATGAAACCACGTTGATGGCGGCATTTATGCCCCTTGAAACCACAAAAAGAATTTTTTTACAATAGTCCGAACTTGCAAATGAACAATAAAACAAAAAATTACTAAACTTAAATAATCTTTTTCTCACAGATGTGAAATATAATAACAACAAAAAATATTTAAATAAAATAGAGTTAATTACACAAATAGGTCTTATGGTTTGGGTAAAATAACATGTAATCCAAAGTTTAAAAAGTTATAAATTTAGGACATGTGGTTTCAATTTTATAACAAGTTTGGATACTAAGACTACTATTAACTTTTATTTTAATTTTAAGTAAAAATGACTTCTATTAAATATTTTATTTTTATATTTTTAATTATTGTTTAAGTAAATTACAAACTAATGTCTGTAATATTTTCTTTTTATTTTTTAATAGTTAAAGGTAAAAAAGTTATTTTACTTAAAATTAAAAGAAAATTTAATAGAAATTAGTCTTAAGTCTACCCAAACATGTTATAAAATTGAAACCACAGGCCCTCAACTTATAACTTTTAAATTTAGGACTCATACATGTTATTTTACTTAAACAATAGGACCTATTTGTGTAATTAACTCAATAAAATAACACAAATTATAGCTTTCTTCCTTACCTACCTCCCAAACCCTCCATCTTCGCCGTCCAAATTGCCCCTCCATTCTCCAAAAATTCCAAACCCTCCACCATCTAGGTCGTCCAAATTGCCCCTCCATTCTATAAAAATTGCAGCTTTCCGGCCGTTTTACCCAACAACACAAACATCCAATGGTCCCTTTTTGAGTTAAGATGGACCTACGCTGGGAAGCCCTGAAATCGTGCAATAAAATATTTTACTGTTTTAATACTGAAGAACTTTCAGTAGATATAAAGAAAAGGTATGAATTTATTTTATGTTGTTTAATTACTTCAAGGTATTTATTTAATCTCTCCTTAAGCATTAATTAATAAACGTTTTTATAAACAAAACTAATTGTAGGTTTTTATAAACAAACCACAAAAATGATTTCCGTAATTTGGTATCAGAGCCTTGTGCTCAAAAAATAAAAATAAAATGAGTTTAATCAATGAAAATTCAAATGATTCTGAAAAATCAAATCAACAATCAACTGAGAGAAAATGAAAAAGGTTTTTGTTCTGATTATATGATCAACTCTGATCAATTAACAAAAATAAACAAACTTAAATTTAAGCTCGACACCAGGTAGGTTTTTAATCAACCTACAAGTTTACAGAGTTTAGTTTCAAAAGCTTTCTCTAGAAAAAATAAAATATTTTACTGTTTTAATACTGAAGAACTTTCAGTAGATATAAAAGATACTTCGGGAGAAGTATTTTTGCCATTAATAACAAAAGGAGAAATAGCAAAAAGACTTTTGTCTATTAAACCTGAGTTAAGAAAATCTATGAATATGGTGCATATAGGGGCAGTAAAAATCCTTTTAAAAGCACAATTCAGAGATGGAATCAATTTTCCTATAAAAATGACTCTTGTTGATAATAGAATCATCAACAGACAAGATGCTCTCCTCGTAGCAGTACAAGGGAATTTAGCATATGGCAAATTTATGTTTACCATATATCCTAAGTTCACTTTACATCGAGATTCAAAAGATTTCGATAAAACATTAAGTTTCATACATCAGTGTGAAAGAACTGATCTGATGGAACCAGGAAACAAAGTATTTTCGATTAACTACTTAATCTCTTATGCTTTAACTTATAGTACTCATTCAATAGAGTATAAGGAAAAAGAGATTATAACTATTGAAGACATATTCTCAGATATTAGTACCGTTGAAGAAAGTAAGTTCTCTGAACCTTCACAAGTACAAAAAAATTAGGCCATTAACATAGCTCGTAATAAACAGACTCTAGAGTCTAAACCTAGACAAAGTTTTTCCTTAAATACCTTAAAAATAGGAGAATCTAGTTCTAGTTCATCCAGTCCTACAGAACTACAATTAATTCGATCCATGTCGAAAAGAATTGACAAATATGGAGAAATCCTTAAAGAAGTTATTGGAAAATAATTTCTGAAAACCCTAAGTTCTAGATATGAGTTCTTTAGTTAGAATTGAGGAATTAATCAAAGAATTAATTAATAAAGTAGAAAACCTAGCTACTAGTGAAAATCTCGAAGCAATAGCTGCAAAGATTATGAATGAAATTTCTGAAAAAATAAAGGACGAAAACACAAATCCTTTAAATCCAAAAAATACAAACCCCTTGATTAATCAAGAAACTTCTCAAGGAGAAAATAAAAAGTTTTAAAAATATTCATTTTCTAACTTCAATGTTGGAAACCTATCTTATGGAAGTTCTAAAAGCCCAAATGCTTTAAAATGGCCCTTTGGATCAAGCTCAAATGATTAATAAAGTCAAATGAGATCTTCTTTCAAAAAAAAATATAAAAATAAGACAATATTATTTACTTCTGAATAAGGTCATCCAAAGAATTATAGAACTCCATAGTAATTGGAGCATTCATCCAACCAAAAAATTAAATGAGTTATCTCATTTACACCAACAGAAACAATATTTCATTAATGAAATACAAAAACTTAAAGACATAAAAATTAGTATATCCTGTGGATAAATGATATCCATAACTAAAAAATTATAGAAAATCTTTGAAGAACAGCTTGATACCTTTTCAGCTGAACAAATAAACGAACTCGTCCAACTAATGTCCCTAAGTGACAAAGAGTGTGAGCAACAATTTTTAGAAAATAAAGATCTCAAAGAAAAATATTTTCCAGAAATTAAAAATCAAGTTTTTACGGTCAAAGAACCCAAAACTGAAGAAGAGTATTCCTCTGAAGAAGAAGAAATCTCAACCTACTGTGATATCTCAAATAAACAGAAACAGTTAGAAAGATTTAACAAAAGCTATTGCAAAAAAGTAACAGAAGAACCAAAGTTATCTTTTGGATGTAACCTAATTAAAGATAAAAAATATTTCAAAAAGAAATACAAAAAGAAATAAAAACCAAAAAAGAGATTTTGGAAAACTAAGAAAAGAAAATTTTACTTAGAAAATACTTTTCTAAAGAAAAACCAAAATTCTGTCCTCAAGGAAAAAAGAAATGTCGATGTTGGATATGCTCTGAAGAAGGACACTATGCAAACAAATGTCCTAATCAACAAAAATTTCCAGAAAAAATGTTGCTTATTCTAGAAGCAGAAAAAGAAGGATATTATCCTTCAGAAAACATTTTCGAAGGTTATATGCAAGTATACGCCTCAGAAATAAGAGAAGACTCGTCTTCATCCTCTGAAACCAATTCAGACAGTTCAGAATGAATAAAACTGATTTCTGTCAGTCAATTCATAAAGAAAATGAATTAGTATACTCAAATATTACTAATCCCAACTCTATCTATATAAAGGAAAAATTTCTTTTAAAGGATATAAAAGCATAACTCTACATTGTTATGTAGATACAGGAGCAAGTCTTTGTCTTGCAAGCAAATATGTTATTCCAAAAGATTTATGGGAAAACACTCCCAAAGATATCAGAGTAACAATCGCAAACGAAGAAACTATTAGATTACATAAAGATTGCAGAAACCTTATTATCTACTTCTCAGGAGAACCGTTTCCTATTACTACCATCTACCAACAAGAGTCTGGAATAGATTTACTTCTTGGAAATAATTTCTGTCAATTATATGGGCCTTTTACCCAATGGTTAGATAGAATATCTTTTCACCTTAATCAAGAAACAATTTTGATTAAGAAAAGTACAAAAGCTTTTCAAATTGGAAAACCTGATTTTCTTAAATCTATGAAAAAAGATTCAAAGATGAAACAAATTCCTCGTACAAACATAACTCATGAAGTTATAAAACCAGAAGAAAGATATTTTCTTGAAATTCAAAAATATCAAAAAATTGAAACTTTACTTGAAAAAGTTTGTTATGAAAATCCAATCGACCCTCAAAAAACCAAGAAATGGATGAGAGCGTCAATAGAATTATTGGATCCTAAGACTATAATTAGAGTGAAACCTATGAAATATAGTCCACAAGATAGAAAATAATTTAGTAAACAGATTAAAGAATTACTTAATCTTAAGCTAATCATTCCTAGCAAATCACCTCATATGTCTCCAGCTTTTTTAGTTGAAAATGAGGCTGAAAAAAGAAGCGGAAAAAAGCGTATGGTTGTTAATTACAAGGCAATCAACGCAGCAACCAAAGGAGATAGTCATAACCTCCCGTGTATGCAAGAATTAATAACTCTTTTAAGAGGAAAAACCATCTTTTCCAGTTTCGACTGTAAAAGTGGATTTTGGCAAGTTTTGTTAGATGAAAAATCTCAACTTTTAACTGCTTTCACTTGTCCAGATAGTCATTATCAATGGACTGTAGTTCCTTTTAGACTAAAACAAGCACCTAGCATATTTCAAAGATATATGAAAAATGCTCTTAGAGGACTAGAAAACTTCTGTACCGTCTATGTTGACGATATTATAGTTTTCTCAGATTCAGAAGAAAAGCACTATTTTCATGTTCTTTCAGTTCTAAAATTAATTGAAAAATATGGAATCATTTTGTCATAAAAGAAGGTAAATCTTTTTAAACAAAAAATTAATTTTTTAGTTCTGGAAATAGATCAAGGGACTCATTGTCCACAAAAACACATCCTTGAAAATCTTCACAAATTTCCGGATACACTTGAAGATAAGAAACATCTTCAAAGATTTTTAGGTGTTTTAACCTATGGAGAAAGCTACATCCCAAAGTTAGCAGAACTCAGGAAGCCCTTACAGGTAAAACTGAAAAAAGAATATGTATGAGAATGGAAACAATCCGATACAGATTATATTAAAAAGATAAAGAAAAATCTAACAAGTTTTCCAAAACTTTATCTTTCAAAGGAAGAAGATTTTCTTATAATAGAAACTGATGCTTCAAATGACTTTTGGGGTGGAGTTTTAAATGCAAAAACTTCTTAAAAAGAAGAGATATGCAAATATACATCGGGAAGTTTTAAACAAGCCGAAAGAAATTACCATAGTAATGAAAAAGAATTACTAGCGGTAAAAAAAATACAATTTCTAAGTTTTCAATCTATCCTACTCCTGTAAAATTTTTAGTAAGAACAGATAATAAAAACTTTACTTATTTCCTAAAGAAAAAAATTTCGGGAGATAACAAACAAGGCCGTCTTGTAAGATGGCAAATGTGGTTTTCAAGATATTCATTTAACATTGAGCATCTTGATGGTACCAAAAACGTGCTTGCTGACAGCCTGACACGAGACTTTAAAAAAACATAAGCACTTACGTATTTCAGCATTAACTTTGCTTATTTAAACAAGCAAAGAGTTTTCAAATAAAATCATCATTTCTTGAAAAACTTCAAAAAATAGAAATGGAAGATCTAAAGGCTTTACGCCTCAAAGAAAAAATTCTTCTTATAGAGTTAAAAAATCTTCGAGAAAAAATAGTTGTCTATGACGAAAGTCTAGAAACAACTGTTAATTCAGTACAAGAAACCGAAATGTTACAAACTGAATCTATTCCCTTGCAAACGGCAAAGGGTAAAGAAAAATTAAATCCGTTGATTCCTGTTGCTTTAGAAAAAAAGCAAAAATAAGAAATATGAAGAATCACAATCTTCATCTAGCCCAGAAGCAAACGGCTCTGGTAAAGGCATATCAAATCCGTTGATAGCTGACAGTTTGCTAAAAACTGAAAAGGTCTCTTTTAGGCCAAGTTATTCTCAAATCATTCAAGAACCTATGAAATCTGGGAAATCCTGATTTTACGTCATCTTTGATGGAGAACACAGAGGCATATATGAAGACTGGTCCATAGTTTCACAATACGTCTTAGGGAATTCTTCCCCTTTTAAAACATTCGGGTCTCTACTACAAGCCCAACAAGAAGCTACGCGTTATTCAGCAGAATTCGGAAAGAAGGAAATACCTCTAAAGGTAACACTTTTTCCTGAACCTCTGACGGCCAAGAAAACGGAAAGAATTATAGAATTCAAAAAAACTTTCCAAAAATCTTTTTTAAAAGAAGAAACAGTAGAAAGTAATGATATCATCTCCTTAGATGAATTCAGATCAATTTGGTCTAAAGCCAGGTCCCTAAGTCAAAATGATTTCGAGAGCGAACACATCTATACAGAAGACAAGGCAACTAAAAGTCTTATTATCTTTTGTACAGAAATTAGTCTTTTTAAAGAAGGAGTAAAGAAAGCCATAAAGAACTTTCGAAAAAAGTTCGCGGCGGCAAGAGATGCCGATATCTTTATTAAGTGTAACTCTACACTTCCTGACTGGTATCAAGGAAATTCCTTCCAAAGCTACCATCATTTAGAAATTGGCATTGCCAAAACAAGAACAGTTAATCCTTCTAAAATCATGGAGGAGAAATATGAAGACCCAGAAAATTGGGTAGAAATAAGAGTGAGAGGATTTCTAAAAATCCTTAACAATCTTCAAAAGATAAAAGCAGGAAGCTTTAACAAAGTAAACTATTGCAGTCACAAATGCATTATTACTAGCTTCAGTGGAACTCCACTACCAAAGCATGAAAAAGAATCTTTAGAGAAAATAGAGCAAAGAATCATTTTCAACAAAGTAGAAGCAGGCCCTACCAATAAAGAAAAACTTTGTCAAAAGTTACAACGCACTTATGAGAATCATAATTGCCAATACTGTGCAAACAGTACAAAAGAAGGCATCAGCTCCCACCTCGACAGCTACATGTCAGAAGAAGACACAAGGGAATTGGACCCAACACATGGGTATGTCGACTAAAAACGTCATGCATGACGATTATAGAAGGCTAGTTCAGTCTTTTCTACAAATCTTCTCCTATTATATAAAGGAGACTGATTTTAGTTTTAGATCATCGAATTCACCCCATATTCTCTACCCCTTTTGTAATATCAACCACTGTAATGTGTGAGTAAACTCTCCCTCTTAAGGAGAGGTGTAAATAGCAAGAAGTTCTTCCCTTGGGAAGAACAGTTATGAAATAAAACTATCTTTTCTTTTCATATCTCAATCTTGTTTATCATAAGAGTTTTGCAAAACCTGGAGCCCTCGAGCCATAGAAGAGTACCGTTTAGGCAGGTAGCCGTAGGGAAATATTGGTTGGGTTGGTCCCTTGCAGAAGATTGTCTTTAATGATCAACAGTTGAGAACTAAAGAAAAGGTATGAATTTATTTTATGCTGTTTAATTACTTTAAGGTATTTATTTAATCTCTCCTTAAACATTAATTAATAAACGTTTTTATAAACAAAACTAATTTTAGGTTTTATAAACAAACCACAAAAATGATTTCAAAAATGATTTCCGCAATTTAATTTTAGGTTTTTATAAACAAACCACAAAAATGATTTTAAAAATGATTTTCGCAATTTGGTATCAGAGCCTTGTGCTCAAAAAATAAAAATAAAATGAGTTTAATCAATGAAAATTCAAATGATTCTGAAGAATCAAATCAACAATCAACTGAGGTTATTAACTTCAGAGAAAATGAAAAAGGTTTTTGTTCTGATTATGTGATCAAATCTGATCAATTAACAAAAATAAATAAGCTTAAATTTAAGCTCGACACTAGGCAGGTTTTTAATCAACCTACAAGTTTACAGAGTTTAGTTTCAAAAGCTTTCTCTAGAAAAAATAAAATATTTTACTGTTTTAATACTGAAGAACTTTCAGTAGATATAAAAGATACTTCAGAAGAAGTATTTTTGCCATTAATAACAAAAGGAGAAATAGAAAAAAGACTTTTGTCTATTAAACCTGAGTTAAGAAAATCTATGAATATGGTGCATATAGGAAAAATCCTTTTAAAAGCACAATTCAGAGATGGAATCAATTTTCCTATAAAAATGGCTCTTGTTGATAATAGAATCATCAACAGACAAGATGCTCTCCTAGGAGCAGTACAAGGGAATTTAGCTTATGGAAAATTTATGTTTACCATATATCCTAAGTTCGCTTTACATCGAGATTCAAAAGATTTCGATAAAACATTAAGTTTCATACATCAGTGTGAAAGAACTGATCTGATGGAACCAGGAAACAAAGTATTTTCGATTAACTACTTAATCTCTTATGCTTTAACTAATAGTACTCATTCAATAGAGTATAAAGAAAAAGAGAATATAACTATTGAAGACATATGATATTAGTACCGTTGAAGAAAGTAAGTTCTCTGAACCTTCACAAGTACAAGAAAATTGGGCCGATAACATAGCTCGTAATAAACAGACTCTAGAGTCTAAACCTTGACAGAGTTTTTCCTTTAATACCTTAAAAATAGGAGAATCTAGTTCTAGTTCATCCAGTCCTACAGAACTACAATTAATTCGATCCATGTCGGAAAGAATTGACAAATATGGAGAAATCCTTAAAGAAGTTATTGGAAAATAATTTCTGAAAACCCTAAGTTCTAGATATGAGTTCTTTACTTAGAATTGAGGAATTAATCAAAGAATTAATTAATAAAGTAGAAAACCTAGCTACTAGTGAAAATGTTGAAGCACTTTCCTATGACAAACACTCTGGATAGATAGAGTCTTAGTCTTAGGCTGTATTGTCTTGTTTGCAATTGTCTTTGTATGTAAGAGTCTTTATGTATTAGTTTATCGAGTTGTATTTACTTTTACATATTGATTGTTGCAAAATACTCCAAGTGTTTTGCGCACTTGTAAGTGCCCAGGAGAAAGCTCCTGCGTACTTGGAAAGTACGCAAGAGTAACCTTGTATACTTTCTAAGTACGCAAGAGCATTTTGCCATGCGCACTTGCTAAGTGCGCAGGCAGCAGGTCCTGTATAAATAGGATAGGTTGACAGAAGTTAAGTACGCAGGCTTTAGTGCAAATACGCAGATTGTAATTTCAGTGCTTTTCTCTGTAACCTTCAAGTGTTTATAATACAAAGAACGTTTAAAGTGTTTTCTCTTGTCGGTTTACTTTGTTTAGCTAGACTCTCCACCTAGTCACGGGTATTCCGCACCCGGTCCGACTAGTAGACCCACTTGCATGTGACGATCCGCCACACCCGAGGGACCTACAAGTGGTATCAGAGCGTTTGCCCCTGATTTCGAGTGTTGTGAGTGAGTTTTGAGAGTTTTTACAAGCAAAACGAGGTATTTTTGTTTATTTTTGTGATAAAATAGGGGTAGCTTTTGAGCACTATTTTAGAAACAAAAATCACTAAAAAAAACTGATTTTTGTTGTGTATTTGAGTGTTTTGAGCATCAAAGGTTGGTTAGAAACAAGTTTCTGACCCTTTGGCTCATTTGCATTGATCATCAGACGAATTTTTACCATCTTCGGCGAGTTTCAGGTGACCGGAAAAGTTTGGTGAAAGTTTCTGAAAAGGTATCCTACGTACTTACCATTTCTAGCAAAAAGTACAGTTTTGTGCGTACTTACTAAATACGCAAGACTTATCTCCTGCGTACTTATAAGTGCGTAAGACTGAATTTGTGCGAACTTAAGTTATATCCTGCGTACTTACATTTACTCCTGCGTACTTACAAGTACGCAAGAGGAAATCTAAATACGCAAGACTATTTCTCAAGTGCGCAAGGCCAAAATCAAGGGCGCAACTGTGTCTGACTTTTCTGAAAGTTGACTAAGTGTTCACTATGTCGAATCTTCAGAATCTTGGAAACCTGCTGAATTATGATAATGAGATCGGTACACCACAGAAACCACCAAAGTTGCTGAACGTGAACGATTATTCTAATTGGAAAGCACGTTTTGAGCACTACATTTCGTATACCGACTCATCACTATGGATACCAATCCTTGAGGGATATATGCATCCCACGCACATCTATCTTGATGAAACCATGCCCAAACCTATATCTTAGCTTTCTGATTAAGAAAGGAAAGCTTATGACCAAGAAAAGAAGGCACTTGGTTCGATCACAATGGCATTAACTAGGGAATTGTTCCACAGTTTCTGAGGGTATGACAATTCTAAGGATCTCTGGAAAGCTTTACAGAAGAGATTCGGAGGAAATAGTGACATCAAGAAGAGTAAGCGGAATCTTCTTAGGAAGCAGTATAATTTTTTGAGAACGAATCTCTAGATGACCTCATCTCTAGGTTCTATCATTTACAGACTAAGTTGAAGGCTTTTGAACTCAGGTATCCAGATGAAGAGTTTTTGGATGCTTTATGTCACACCCCAACCGACGGCGGAATACGTCGGGGCGGGACATGTACATTGTTCACAGCTCATGGTTTACTAACGTTTGAATAATTATCAATCACATTTCCTTTCAATTCAAGTAACACCAACATTCAATCCAATAACTCAACAAAGTAGATTACAAAAGATAAATTGTTCAAATTAATACTAGGCCAAATCCTAAGTGTAGCAAGACTTGAAGCACCTCAAACATTAGTACCTGAAACATGGTTAAAACAAAGTCAACTAGAAAGTTGGTGAGAATGCATAGGTTTTCGTGTCATGTAATAGAATATAGTGTTGTGTGCATACAATTCATACAAACATGGCAATTAAGGCATTTATGGAGAGATACCATCGTGTGACCTAAGTATACAATCAAACCTTTGTAACTAGCATGCAAAACAAAAGCGTGTTGGTAGTAACAGTCACCCTACCTGGGTGGGTTTGTCAGACTTAATAGATCTATCACTGTTTACCGTCGGCTAAATAGTTAATGATTGTACAATAGCATAAAGATGGTCTACACACCTAGTACTCAAGCACAAAGCACAAAATTGTAACACATGGATGTAGGGTGAAATTGTATTGTGTAGTTTGTAAACATATAGATTGAACTCATGTTCCACCCCAAAAGTTTGTAAAATAGAGTAAAAGAGGGCTATGTAACTCACATGTATAAAGAACGTAGATTGCACAATCAAATAGATAGTAGCGGTGAGTTGTAGGTCACTAGGTGCGACCTAATGAATAAATGTATAAACATGTATTATTGTTATGTACAAAGATCTAAAGTCTAAGGTTTTAGTGGGTTTATAAGTGTAAGGACTTGTGCTGATGGTTTGTGTCATTCTTTGTCAAAAATGGATTCGTTGGTGGTTATATAAAATAAGTTTAGGGTTTGTAAGAATAATGAATAAATAAATTAAATAATTTATTTATTTAGAATATTGCTTTTAAAGAAATAGTGTGGTATATATATTTATTTAAATATAATATAAATAAATACATTTTTTTTGTTTATTTATTTATTTATGAAAATGTCTCAAAATATAAAATAGTTATTTATTAGTTTATATGTTTTGAAATAAGTTTTATTCGTTTGAATATGGTTTCTACACTATTATATTTGATTTAATAACACGAATGGTTTATAAAAGTTCATTTTACAATAAAGCGATTTACAAAAATCTTGTCATAATTTTTATAATTTAGGAATTTAATTAAATAGTATATTTCCTTTTGATAATTAAAAGATGGAATTTTTTTTTAAACAATTTGAATTTATTAGAATTATTGTTTTAAGTTAAAAATTGCGAATTTCTGATTTAAACTGACTTAATTTAAGTGGGGGTTTATAAAAATATTTTTATAGAATTTTTTTGTTTATAAAACTGTTTAAAAATGATTTTTTTTATAAAAAGAACTCCACCCGGTTCGAACCCGGGTGGGTTCTGTGTGTGGGTCGTGCTCTACCGCCGGACCAGGGCACCATCCCGTGTAACATCTCGGTTCAAATGGACCTTAATCGAGGGCGAAGAGGGGGTCGGGTCTGGTCAGGTTTAAACGCGCAAAAAGGCTTCGGTGTACGGGTTTCGAACCCGTGCCACCCGGTTCAATGGTGCAGTGTCGTAACCAGTTGAGCCGGGTGGTTTCGCTGGTTGAATATGTATTCCGAAATTTTAAATAGAACACCCGGTCCCCGGCCCTAAATCCAATCGATCGATATGAACCCTAATCCCCCTTTTGTCCCGATTCGATTTGAAATCCCAAATTGTTATGGGGCTATCGGACTACATCCTAGGACGAATCAAACGAGACTAACCTTATTCGATTTAGTGGAGGATCGGGTGAGAACGACTAGGACTTGGCTCCGGCGGTTCCTGATGCTCGACAGCGTCTCAGAGGTGTAATGCCGATTGAATTGGGGTCGGGAGAGTTTGTGGGTGAGTATGCGAAGGTGTGGGTATGGTCTAATTGGCTTGATTTCATCTAGATAGCAGAATTCGAGTTGGAGTTTGTGGGTGAGTATGCGAAGGTGTGGGTATGGTCTAATTGGCTTGATTTCATCTAAATTAACCGCGCGACTCGATCGAATTGGATTGTTGTTTGGGCCTGGGACTGATTAGTACTTGGTCTAACACTCAAAACAGGTCCAATCCAACCGGCTTAAACAAGCCTCCTGCCGGATTGCATTGATTTTGGCCTGTTTGACTTTTAAAAGTCAAACAGGGTCACATTTGGTGTTGTAGGTCAAAATTGAAAGTCAAGGTTCAATTCCAAAGGTCCAATTGAGGATTTAATTATTAGGTTCAATGTTTATAGGGGGGGGGGTTGTACCGTTACATTGTAATTATACATGTATATATATATGTATATATATATTTGTTTACATATAGATAGGTAACTTGACTTACATGTATATATGTATATTTGTTTTATGTGGATAAGTATGTATATGGAATAAGGATATGAAATCTTTAAATTCTAACTTGTATATAAACAGGATAATATTGCGGAAATCTGAACCATAATATTTGTGTAGATAACATAGAGAATTGTACTAGAAGTTGGAAATGGAAACACTGTTTATTGCACTTAAAACAAATACATGGAAAGATCAGAGATGTTACAGTCTCCCCATGTTGAGGGGATTTCGTCCCGAAATTCAACTAGTTGAGGCTGCTGGATTGGTGAAAAGGTGAGGATACTTGAGCTTCATTTGGTCCTCACGTTCCCAAGTGAACTCAGGACCACGTTTAGAATCCCAACGGACTTTGACTATAGGAATTCGGCTTCGCTTGAGTTGTTTGATCTCACGGTCCATGATCTCTACCGGTTTCTCAACGAAGTGCATCGTTTCATCAACGCGCACATCGTCGAGGGGTATGTGAAGATTCTCGTCAGCAAGGCATTTCTTCAAGTTGGACACATGGAAAGTTGGATGGACATTGTTGAGTTCCAGAGGTAGGTCGAGTTTGTAAGCCACTTTCCCAATTCTTTCAAGGATTTCTAACGGGCCTACATAACGAGGTGCTAGTTTTCCTTTCTTCCCAAAGCGAATCACACCCTTCCAAGGGGATACCTTTAGAAGCACAAGGTCACCCACTTGGAATTCCAAGGGTTTTCGTCTCTTGTCGGCATAGCTCTTTTGTCGACTTCTCGCTACTCGGATATTGTCACGGATTTGAAGGATTTTGTCGGTTGTTTCTTGAATTAATTCGGGACCGGTGATTTGTGCTTCACCAATCTCGTTCCAACAGATAGGAGAACGACATTTGCGACCATAAAGAGCTTCAAATGGGGCCATGTTGATGCTGGTGTGGTAGCTGTTATTATAGGAGAATTCAATAAGTGTCAAATGTGAATCCCAATTGCCACCAAAGTCTATGACACAGGCTCTCAGCATGTCTTCAAGGGTTTGAATTGTTCGCTCGGTCTGACCATCAGTTTGTGGATGGTAGGCCGTGCTTAAATCCAATCGTGTGCCAAGTGCCTTTTGTAGAGTTTGCCAAAACCTGGAAGTGAAACGAGCATCTCTATCGGATATTATGTTCAAAGGAACACCGTGACGGCTCACAATCTCGTCAATGTAGATTCGGGCCAATTTCTCAACTCGATAGTCTTCACGGATGGGCAAGAAGTGTGCGGATTTAGTGAGACAGTCAATGATTACCCAAATGCTATCATAGCCGCTTGAAGTGCGGGGAAGTTTAGTAATGAAATCCATGGCTAGATTCTCCCATTTCCACACGGGGATTTCCGGTTGTTCAAGTAAACCGGAAGGACGTTGATGTTCGGCTTTGACTTTAGAGCATGTTAGACATTTTGCAACATAGAGTGCAATATCTTTCTTCATACCAGGCCACCAATATTGTGGTCGAAGATTGTGATACATTTTATCCGCACCGGGATGAACAGAATACCGAGACTTGTGTGCCTCAGTCATGAGGAATGCCCGAAGATCATTGCGATTGGGAACCCAGATACGATCCAAGAAATAAAGTAAGCCATTGTTTTTAGTCTCCAATTGGAATTCAGCACCACAAGACATTTCCTCATACATATTGCCCTCGGTAACCGAGATGTGCTGAGCTGCTAGAATACGGGTTTGGATATCGGAGTGAATCTTGACACTTTGAAGCATGACATGTTCTTTACGGCTCAGTGCATCGGCTACAACGTTTGCCTTGCCGGGATGATAACGAATCTCGCAATCATAATCACTAAGGAGTTCAACCCAACGTCGTTGTCTCATGTTGAGATCTTTTTGGTTAAAGATGTGTTGGAGGCTTTTGTGGTCGGTGAATACCACACATTTTGTGCTATAGAGATAATGTCTCCAAATCTTCAAAGCAAATATGACCGCACCCAACTCCAGATCGTGCGTCGTATAGTTCTTCTCGTGGATCTTAAGTTGTCTCGATGCATAAGCGATTACCTTGCTTCGTTGCATGAGAACACAACCAAGACCTAGGTTAGAGGCATCACAGTAGACGACTAGATCATCATTTCCTTCAGGAAGAGTCAAGATGGGAGCATTGCACAATTTCTGCTTAAGAGTTTGGAAGGCTTCTTCTTGCTGTGACCCCCATACATAAGGTTTACCTTTTTGCGTCAAGGCGGTGAGGGGAACAGCAATCTTGGAGAAATTAGAAATGAATCTTCGGTAATAACCCGCTAAACCAAGAAACGATCGAACCTCGGTAGGGGTTTTAGGAGCACTCCAATTCTTAACAGCTTCGATTTTGGCGGGGTCAACATGAATTCCCTTTTTATTAACAACGTGACCCAAAAATTGAACCTCCTTTAGCCAAAATTCACATTTTGAGAACTTGGCGTATAATTGTTCCGTCTTCAGGAGGTCCAAGATCAGTCTAAGGTGTTGCTCATGCTCTTCCTCATTCTTGGAATAGATCAAGATGTCGTCGATGAAAACAATCACGAACTTGTCAAGGTATGGTTTGCATACGCTGTTCATGAGATCCATAAAAACAGCAGGTGCATTGGTTAACCCAAAAGGCATAACCATGAACTCGTAGTGACCATATCTTGTTCGGAAGGCGGTCTTGGGAATATCTTCCTCTCGTACACGTAGTTGGTGATAGCCAGATCGAAGATCAATCTTCGAGAAACAAGTAGAACCTTGGAGCTGATCGAAGAGATCATCAATCCTAGGTAAAGGGTAGCGGTTTTTGATTGTAAGCTTGTTGAGTTCTCGGTAGTCAATACACATGCGGAATAAACCGTCCTTCTCTTTAACAAATAGAACTGGTGCACCCCACGGTGAATGACTTGGGCGTATGAATCCTTTGTCGGCGAGTTCTTGAAGTTGACTTGCAAGTTATTGCATCTCAGAAGGTGCAAGTCGGTATGGAGTTTTAGCCACTGGGTTTGCTCCGGGTACAAGATCGATGCGAAACTTTACTTGCCGAACAGGTGGAAGACCGGGCAAGTCATCGGGAAAGACTTCGGGAAACTCCCGAATGATGGGAATATCTTGTACACTTTTCTTCTTGTCTTCATTTTGAATCACATGGGCTAGGAAAACCATGCACTTCTTTCGAATGTATTTCTGGGCAGTTATGCATGACATCAGTTTGAGTCCCTTGCAAGGTTTCTCGCCAAAGACTTTCAATATGTCTCCCGATGGAAGAGGTACTCGGATGTATTTTTCAAAGCACATGACTTCGGCATGGTTTTTAGACAACCAATCCATGCCGATGATGACGTCAAAACTTCCTAGTGGCATTGGTATAAGGTTGACTGGGAATGTGTGACCATTGAGTTCTAGGGAGCAGTCAAGAATAATGGAGTCAATAGTGATGGAATTTACATCCGCTACTTCCACGGTGAAGGTTCTTTCTAGTTTGGATCGTGTTTTTGCAAGTAAGGGTTCAAAGTTAAGTGACACAAAACTCTTATCGGCTCCGGTATCAAATAGTATGGATGCAAATTGCTTATTTACAAGGAACGTACCGTTAACCACATGATCGCTGGCTTGAGCTTCATTGGCGTTGATGTTGAAAGCACGCCCACGAGTTCCGGCTTGATTAGCATTCACAAGTTTCGGACATTGGTTCCGGAAGTGAGTCGGGTCGCCACATTCGAAGCAAGCCCGTCCATTTGCGTTGACTGGAATCACTTGATTAGCTTTTGGTTGATTAGCTGGGTTGGCTTGGGTACCAAGTGCCCTAGATCGGCAAATATTGGCCGTATGGCCAAGTTTCCCACAATGGTTGCAAAGGCGACATGGGATAGTTTGGGGGTGATGATAGTTGCAGTTGTTGCAGAGTGGGTAGGTGCCCCCATAAGGTTTCTTGGCTGGGTGTTGAGCCATAGGTGCAACTTGATTAACCGGAGTGACCACCGCATAATTCTTCACCTTTCTCTTTCTAGTGTTTCGGTAAGGTTCGGTTTGGACTTCTTTGACATGAGCAGGAGGGGTTGTGGTGTCTTGGACTTTCTTGGCACCCTTTCGGGTAAGAGTACCCGCTTTAACATGGTTGTCGGTCAAAGTAGCAGCTAGGCGAATCACATCCTCCAGACTAGCGGGATTTCTCCCCAAAACAGTGTCTTGGATTTGTCTAGGCAATCCACCAATGTACTTCTCAATACACCTAGACAAGGGTGTGACCATGTGCGGTACCAGCATGCTCAGTTCGTGGAAACGGTTGGTGTATGCTAAGCTCTCACCACTATCTTGGGTAAGATCCCAAAATTCTGCTTCCAACTTTTTCATTTCGTTCCGAGGACAGAATTCCTCGGTCATGATCCTCTTTAGCTCATCCCATGGCAGAGCCATTGCTACATCCACTCCCCTGGTTCTCTTCTCCCCATTCCACCAGGTTAGTGCCCGTTTCTGGAAGACACTGGTGGCATGGCGGACACGCAGATTGTCCGGACAGTCACTATTGAGGAAGGTGACCTCAATACTCTCGAACCATTGAAGGAGTCCCATGGCTCCTTCGGTGCCATAAAATTTGAGGGGATTGCAGGAGTTGAAGTGTTTGAAGGTACATTGTGGCGGGTTGGCACCACCACCACCTCCACCATTTGCACTACCACTGGTGTGCCCATTATTGTTGTTGTTATTGGCTTGGGTAAGTTGAGTCACAAGCTGGGTGAGCAGAGCAGCAAGATCATTGCTATTGTTGTTGTTGACACGACGTGGAGGCATTCTACAGATTTAAATAACACAATGAGAGTTGTAAGAATTCTTGAATTACATAGAAGGGTGATAAAAACATAAGTATTTCATAGTTCGGATTGTACTCAAATAGTGACATAATCACTCGAATACTATGACATATTAAGGTTAATTAGACTCATATAATTACCAAGGAGACGTGCTTTAGCCTATAAGTAAACACTCATCCCGGGAATTCCCAGGAAAGCATACGGATCCCTCGGTTGATTGGGATTTATATGAAATGCTTTCCTAGACAGAAAACCCGGAATACAGGTGTCACCCTTCCAGATTGCACATGTCCTTTAATAATTAACAAAGCCTAAAAGCCTTAATGGAGAGAAAAAAAATTTATTTTAATAGACTAAAGTCTAGGAATACGATTCCACAAGCTATGATGATGATGATATGGAGCAGGCAAGAAGGATGTGTGGTTTAGGGTATGGGTATGGATATTGGTTATTTAATTTATTATTTGAGTTTACCTAATAAGTCATGAAGTTTAATAAGTTAAGTATCAAATAAACTAACACATAAAAAAATATTAAACATGTGACATATAGCAAATAGCACGTATCACATAAAACATGTAGCACGGCATTGTTGGGTGTCCTAAAGTTATAGTCTAGGTCAATGGTATCTAATAACCTAAATCCCTATAACCAAGGCTCTGATACCAATCTGTCACACCCCAACCGACGGCGGAATACGTCGGGGCGGGACATGTAGATTGTTCACAGCTCATGGTTTACTAACGTTTGAATAATTATCAATCACATTTCATTTCAATTCAAGTAACACCAACATTCAATCCAATAACTCAACAAAGTAGGTTACAAAAGATAAATTGTTCAAATTAATACTAGGCCAAATCCTAAGTGTAGCAAGACTTGAAGCACCTCAAACATTAGTACCTGAAACATTGTTAAAACAAAGTCAACTAGAAAGTTGGTGAGAATACATAGGTTTTCGTGTCATGTAATAGAATATAGTGTTGTGTGCATACAATTCATACAAACATGGCAATTAAGGCATTTATGGAGAGATACCATCGTGTGACCTAAGTATACAATCAAACCTTTGTAACTAGCATGCAAAACAAAAGCGTGTTGGCAGTAACAGTCACCCTACCTGGGTGGGTTTGTCAGACTCAATAGATCTATCATTGTTTACCGTCGGCTAAATAGTTAATGATTGTACAGTAGCATAAAGATGGTCTACACACCTAGTACTCAAGCACAAAGCACAAAATTGTAACACATGGATGTAGGGTGGAATTGTATTGTGTAGTTTGTAAACATATAGATTGAACTCATGTTCCACCCCCAAAGTTTGTAAAATAGAGTAAAAGAGGGGCTATGTAACTCACATGTATAAAGAACGTAGATTGCACAATCAAATAGATAGTAGCGGTGAGTTGTAGGTCACTAGGTGCGACCTAATGAATAAATGTATAAACATGTATTATTGTTATGTACAAAGATCTAAAGTCTAAGGTTTTAGTGGGTTTATAAGTGGAAGGACTTGTGCTGATGGTTTGTGTCATTCTTTGTCAAAAATGGATTCGTTGGTGGTTATATAAAATAAGTTTAGGGTTTGTAAGAATAATGAATAAATAAATTAAATAATTTATTTATTTAGAATATTGCTTTTAAAGAAATAATGTGGTATATATATTTATTTAAATATAATATAAATAAATAAATTTTTTTTATTTATTTATTTATTTATGAAAATGTCTCAAAATATAAAATAGTTATTTATTAGTTTATATGTTTTGAAATAAGTTTTATTCATTTGAATGTGGTTTCTACACTATTATATTTGATTTAATAACACGAATGGTTTATAAAAGTTCGTTTTACAATAAAGCGATTTTCAAAAATCTTGTCATAATTTTTATAATTTAGGAATTTAATTAAATAGTATATTTCCTTTTGATAATTAAAAGATGGAATTTTTTTTAAACAATTTGAATTTATTAGAATTATTGTTTTAAGTTAAAAATTGCGAATTTCTGATTTAAACTGACTTAATTTAAGTGGGGGTTTATAAAAATATTTTTATAGAATTTTTTTGTTTATAAAACTGTTTAAAAATGATTTTTTTATAAAAAGAATTCCACCCGGTTCGAACCCGGGTGGGTTCTGTGTGTGGGTCGTGCTCTACCGCCGGACCAGGGCACCATCTCGTGTAACATCTCGGTTCAAATGGACCTTAATCGAGGGCGAAGAGGGGGTCGGGTCTGGTCAGGTTTAAACGCGCAAAAAGGCTTCGGTGTATGGGTTTCGAACCCGTGCCACCCGGTTCAATGGTGCAGTGTCGTAACCAGTTGAGCCGGGTGGTTTCGCTGGTTGAATATGTATTCCGAAATTTTAAATAGAACACCCGGTCCCCGGCTCTAAATCCAATCGATCGATATGAACCCTAATCCCCCTTTTGTCCCGATTCGATTTGAAATCCCAAATTGTTATGGGGCTATCGGACTACATCCTAGGACGAATCAAACGAGACTAACCTTATTCGATTTAGTGGAGGATCGGGTGAGAACGACTAGGACTTGGCTCCGGCGGTTCCTGATGCTCGACAGCGTCTCAGAGGTGTAATGCCGATTGAATTGGGGTCGGGAGAGTTTGTGGGTGAGTATGCGAAGGTGTGGGTATGGTCTAATTGGCTTGATTTCATCTAGATAGCAGAATTCGATTAGGAGTTGGAGGATGACAGCCGTTTAGGCGAATTACGCGTTAAGTCAGTCAATTGGGAATGTATTGGGTCGAGATTGTGGTCTGGGGTCATGCGCGAACCGTTTAGGGATGATTTGTTGTCATCAACACGCCTTAATTCCCCGAATTCATTCCTAATTTAGCTCGGTTTGACTCTGCCGAGTCAAACGTGTTTGGATTTGAAATTAACCGCGCGACTTGATCGAAATGGATTGTTGTTTGGGCCTAGGACTGATTAGTACTTGGTCTAACACTCAAAACAGGTCCAATCCAACCGGCTTAAACAAGCCTCCTGCCGGATTGCATTGATTTTGGCCTGTTTGACTTTTAAAAGTCAAACAGGGTCACATTTGGTGTTGTAGGTCAAAATTGAAAGTCAAGGTTCAATTCCAAAGGTCCAATTGAGGATTTAATTATTAGGTTCAATGTTTAAAGGGGGGGGGGGGGTTGTACCGTTACATTGTAATTATACATGTATATATATATATATATATATATATTTGTTTACATATAGATAGGTAACTTGACTTACATGTATATATGTATATTTGTTTTATGTGGATAAGTATGTATATGTAATAAGGATATGAAATCCTTAAATTCTAACTTGTATATAAACAGGATAATATTGCGGAAATCTGAACCATAATATTTGTGTAGATAACATAGAGAATTGTACTAGAAGTTGGAAATGGAAACACTGTTTATTGCACTTAAAACAAATACATGGAAAGATCAGAGATGTTACACTTTACCAGCCAAATTTGAGATGTACACAACCCTGATGAGGGAAAATCCTAAATTCTATGAGTTGACTGTTGAGGAGGCAATAGGAAAGGTTCAAGCTCATGACATGAACCTAAGAAGAAAGGAGAGCTCTGGAAGACCCCAGATACAAGACCCTTCTATGTATCATGGGACGACTTCTACATCTAAGTCATCGGGCTCTGGAATTGCCCTCTTCAATGGAAATCCTACTGAAGAAGACCACTCATCTGGGTGTGGTGGTCATGCTTGCTATGCTTCAGGATCAGGGTTGGGGTCTCATCATCAAAATACCTCAAGAAATCCTCCTGCTACGTCTTCAGCTAACAACTCAGCTATAGCCAGAATAGCTGAAGATCATGTAGCACTATTCTCATCTTGTATGCTTGCATATGAAAATTTCATAGGTGGCAAGCTTACTGATCTAGAGACGATTGAAGAAGATTTTAATCAAGTGGACCCTGATGACATGGAGGACATGGATATTCAATGGAATATGGCCATGCTATTGAGGAGAGCCAAGCGTTTCCTGAACAGAACAGGAAGAAAGTTTATTGGCGGGCATCCTAATGCGAAGGTCGGGTTTGACAAATCCAAGGCCAAATGCTACAAGTGTCTGAACTTTGGACACTTTGCTCGTGAGTGTCAGAAAGACAGAGCACCTGCCTCTGGTTTTACCCGACCCAGCCATGGAAACAGCCATGGCCACAACAATCCAAACCACCACAATCAAAGCCAAGGTGGAACGTCCAATGCACCGGTAGCACAACAGGACGACAGCTTTGACTGGGGTGTTCATCTTGAGGATGCCATCATCGCACAAACCCAGGTTGGTCTCATGGCTGAGATCATGGAGATGATGGAAGCAGAGAAAAGAGAAGTTTCTATGGCTGACCTAGAAGAATCTACAACTGCTGCTACAGAGGAGGTGAAGGAAGCTGAAGATCTGGAAGCTCCTGGAGCTGATGAAGAGGAATCGACCACTGCTGTTGCTCTCATGGCCATTGGAGAAGCAACAAGTTCATCGTCTGAGGTAGATTCTAACCCTTTCTCTGTTATTTCATGTTCTAAATGTCTAGGGCTAAAACTTGAAAATTCTAGGCTCCAAGACAAAATCGAACCCCTAAGTTTGGCAGCTCTAAACTATAAAGAAAATGAAAAACGTTTTAAAGATTCTATTAAAACGTTGAAAAAAGAAAAATGTGAATATTCCTTAAAAATAAGTGATCAACAGCTTCACTTAGATGTTGCATACAGGGGGTTAGAAAAATAGAACAATGAAATCAACAAACTGCAAAATGAGATCTTGCAGTTAAAATGCACTAATGAAAAGTTGAAAAACTCTCACTTTGTGGTGGAATACTACGAGTCTGTGGTGAGACAACTGAATGGGTTAGGTTTGGGTACTAATGCCATTCCTCCACCAGTGAGCGGGAAGTTTGTCAATAGCTTAATAGACATTGATCTCACTTGTCTAGATGAGTCCTCTGATCAGGATGATTCCCCTAAAAAGGATGAATCCTCATGTAAGGCTAACTCCACATCTAGTGAGGAGTTTGTTACTGCTTCTGAAGATGTGTCGGTTAACTCTTGCCCTGAAGGAGTAGTATCTGAGGAGTTGTTGACTGAACAAAAGGTAAAGAAAAACGTTATCACTAATGGTGATAATTGCATTTTAACTGAACCCGATATCATTGAAACAAATGATAATCTAAAGGTAATGCTTTATGGGGGTTATAAAAGTCTTAACCAAGCAAAGAAAGAGGCTTTTTCAGCTTATTATGGGCTTGGGTATTAAGAAAATTTGGAAAAATATTATACTCCCAAAAACCAAACTGTTAAGGTTCAGACTAATGTTCATAAACCAACTCCTCCTTCTCATAATGCTGAGTTATCTAAGGCCAGATCTAATGAGCCATACAAGAGAACTTATGTAGACAAGAGGAACTATTTTCACTGTGGCTTGGTTGGTCACATTTTGTGAACTGTCCTTCGAAGAACGAAGGGAAACGGTATGTTGTTTCACAACTAGCTGTTATCCCCAGGTTGCCACCAGTGAAACCATCTCCCAAACATCCAAAGCAAAATGTGGTGAAATCACCGGTGAAACCGATGGTAAAGCCTAAGATTAAATCTGAAGCTAAACCATCTGTTTCTAGAAAGGTAACACAACCTGCTGTACCTCGTGTATCTACCTCTGGTAGCACACGTACTGGTGAGAAACTTGTGGCAAGACTCTCTAAGCCACAGAGGAGGAGACGTAACAAGAGGTTGAGAAAGCTTGAACAGCTGACTTCAGTTCTATCAGGTGAGGCTTCCACAAGTTCACCTGCTATAGTTAAACCAAAGTCTCCTATTCTGGTTAAGAAACAGAAGAGATCCTGGACTGCCAAATCCAAAACTTCTCAATCTCCTAGTTTTATTTCTTCTAAAGATTCATCAATTTTGAACAGTCATCATGACTGTGAGTTAAAGGAAGTAGTTTATTTTGAAAAGGATGGATGACCCAAGACCACAATGGCTTGGGTTTCCAAATCTAACTAATTCTTTTGTTACTCGTGTAGGGACGTCCGAAGGGTACTATCTTTAACTGCTGGTATGTAGATAGTGGATGTTCCCGGCACATGATAGGAAACATGGCCCCGCTTCAAGATGTTAAACCATTCAGAGGCGGCTATGTGGCCTTTGCCAGAGAAAAAGGCGGCTGCATCACGTGTCAAGGCGTGGTTTCGAACGGTTGTGTCAGCTTTGACAATGTCAACTTCTGCGAGCAGCTGAAGCATAACCTGTTGAGTGTCTCCCAAATGTGTGATAAGGAGTACTCGGTGATGTTTGACAAGTCAGAATGCCTGATTCTCAAACCCGGTTTTGAAGTTCCGGAAGATTGGATCCTGATGAGAGCGCCAAGAACAAACGACACCTATCATATCGATATGAGCGTGGCAACAACCACCTCATCAGTTCCTACCTGTTTGCTTACTAAAGCGACAGAGCTCGACTCCATCTTGTGGCATAGGAAACTCGGACATGTTTCGTATCGTAAAATGAATCATCTTGTCCGAAACGGTTTGGTAACCGGGGTTCCTAAGCTGAGGTTTACCGTTGCAGATGACTGTATGCCTTGTAAAAGGGCAAACAACAACGGAAGTCTCACAAGCCCAAGCTCCAAAACTCTATTGATACCCCTTTGGAGCTATTACACATGGATCTGTTTGGCCCCATAAGTATCAGGAGTATTGGAGGTAAGTCGTTCTGTCTAGTAGTAACTGATGATTTCTCACGTTTTTCTTGGGTGCATTTTTTAGGTACTAAAGACGAGACTGCTGATATTCTTCAATATTTGATCCTGAGCTTGGAATCTCTTTGCAAGCTGAAAGTTAGAAGAATAAGGAGTGACAACGGAACTGAGTTCAAGAATAATTTGATGGAGCTTTTCTGTCTCAAGAAAGGGATCCGTCACGAATTCAGCGCGCTGTACACGCCTCAGTAAAATGGAGTTGCTGAACCGAAGAACAGAACACTGATTGAGACTGCACGGACTATGCTGTCGGATGCAAAGCTTCCTGTCACTTTCTGGGCAGAAGCCATTAATACAGCTTGTCATGTCTTAAACAGAGTTCTGGTTGTGAAGAGGCACAACAAGACTTGTTACGAGTTGATCAACAATCGAATTCCCAATCTTGATTACCTAGTTCTTTTTGGTAGTCCTTGTTCCTTGTTGCTACAGTACAAAGACCGCCAGTCTAAGTTTCATGCAAAAGCTGTGGAAGGCATCTTCTTAGTATACGTTGCCAACTCGCCTTGCAAGAGAGTGTACAACATATGAACTCGTACTGTCGAGGAATGGTTTAAAGTGGATTGTAGTAAACACAGCATTCCACCCGAACCAACAGGTCCAGCTTGGGGTTTTGATTATGATGCGCTATTCAAGTCATTCAATCTTCCTGATCTATCTGCAGTTGACGCCGCAAATGTTTATGAGTTATTGGGTGGCGGTGATGACTCCAGCTTCTCTACTAGTGCTACTGTACCAATTATAACTCCTGATTCCAATGCCGCATCTGCATCTGGAACTCATGATAGTGATGACAGTGAAGATGTTCTTGTTGTTGGAGATGACGCTCAAGCCAATCCTAACACAACTGTAGGAAATGAAGCTCCAACTGATCCAATTAACATTGAATCTTCTTCCTCTGGAACACAAGAAATGGGGGAGTTAAGCACGAATCTAGATCCAGAAATTCAGGAACCGATTGTACCGGAGACGAGAGTGCATAGGAATCATCCAATCGACAACATTATTGGTGATCCTTATGCCGGTGTTCAGACTCGTCATCGAACCATCACTGAGAACACCAGTCTTTACACAGAGATACTTGACACTGGTGTCATGGAAACATGTCTGCATGCTGCATTCGTGTCCCAGTTAGAGTCGAAGAACGTGAAGGAGGCTCTCACTGACAACTGCTGGATTGAGGCGATTTGTCTCAATTCCAAAAGTTTCACGTATGGGATTTGGTTGACTTGCCAAAGGGCTTTCAACCAATTGGAACCAGATGGGTGTTCAAATGCAAGATGGATGATCGTCATGTTGTTGTGAAGAACAAAGCAAGATTGGTTGTTCAGGGTTTTTATCAGCAAGAGGGCTTGGATTACACGGAAGTATATGCCCCAGTTGCTAGAATTGAGGCCATTCGACTGTTGTTGGTTTATGCCACATATGTCAGCTTCAAGGTCTATCAACTTGATGTGAAGAGTGCTTTCCTTTATGGTAAAGTTCATGAAGAGGTCTATGTCACTCAACCTTCCGGTTTTGAAGATCCACATAATATTAATAAAGTGTATAAGCTCGACAAAGCACTTTATGGTCTTCATCAAGCACCGCGGGCATGGTATGAGACATTATCTAAGCATTTACTGTCTAATGGTTTCGACCGTGGATAGATTGACTCGACCCTCTTCTTTAGGAAAGCAGGAGATGATATTCTTCTTGTACAAGTATACGTCGACGACATTATCTTTGGATCTACCAATGAAGGGATGTGAAGGGAATTCGAGCAGGTGATGAAGTCCAAGTTTGAAATGAGTAATATGGGTGAATTGTCATTCTTCCTGGGTCTGCAAATCAGTCAAAGAGAGGATGGCATTTATCTACATCAAACTAAGTATGTGCAGGACATCTTGTCAAAATATAAGATGAATGATAGCAGTACTTATGGCACACCTATCCCAGTCAATCATGGTCTGCATCCTGACAAAGATGGAAAGGATGTAGATAGCAGATTGTACCGTGGGATGATCGGATCACTTATGTATCTCACAGCTTCAAGACCTGATATAATGTTTGTTGTGTGCTTGTGCTCAAGGTTTCAGTCTCAACCAAAGGAGTCACATATGATAGCCGTGAAGAGAATTTTCAGATACATGAAAGGGAAACCCCGTTTAGGTCTTTGGTACTCTAAGCAGTAGTCATTCGACTTCCAAGCCTACACTGATTCAGATTATGGCGGTTGTAACCTTGAAAGAAAGTCAACTTCTGGTGGATGTCAATTCTTAGGAGACAGATTGGTCTCCTGGCAGTGTAAGAAGCAGTCAACGGTTTCTGTCTCAACTTGTGAAGCAGAATACATTGCTGCAGCGAGCGGTTGTTCTCAGATACTGTGGATTCAGCAGCAGTTGAGAGACTACGGCTTAAACTTCACTGGAACTCCTCTATTCATTGACAACAATGCCACCATGTCCATCACAAATAACCCGGTGAAACATTCCAAAACTAAACATATAGAGATTCGCCATCATTTCATCCGTGATTGTGCTGAAAAGCATTTAATTGAACTTGTAAAAGTTCACACGGATGACAATCTTGCTGACCTTTTCACAAAGGCATTTGATCGATCCCGTTTTGAGCATCTTGTCAACTTGATAGGAATGTTCCATCCTGAGTGAAAATTAATTTTTCTTAAATCAATTCAATTCATGGAAGTTAAACTTTATTTCTTTTAAATTTTATGTATAGTTCTTTTAAGTTTCAAAATATTTTACAAAAACAAAAACAAAATAGAAAATGGAGAAAATTTCAAAGTTAACTTGAGAAAAGAGGAAATAATAGTACATCAGAAATGATCTAAACGTCACAGACTAATCATATGGGAAATGATTGCATCATGCTTACTTAACTGTTTAACTTATTATGTTTTTAATCTGCTTATTTACAAGTAATTTAAATTGTCAGTAGGCTATATGCGTCTTTGAATCACTAGTAGTGTGGAAACTAAATCTAAATTACAACTGTGATTTGAACCCATGTGTGCAAGTGTGTGTGCGTAAAAGAATAGAAAAGATCATTATCAGATATAGGATGTTAGATTTTGGCAATAATTTTCTTTTGAGGTCAGTTTCGGGTTATGTCGTTAGCACAATTAATGTGGTTAATCTCACTGCCCATACTCACAAGTATGCAAGGAGAGATTGAATCAAGACATGTCTCTACATTAACTGTTGAGCATGTATTCACCCTTGAATCACTCCTGATTCATTGAAATCAAATCCAGATAAAAGTTGGATCCCCTTACCTTAAAACTCAAACACCATATATATTATCCTGAATCATCATACCGATATTCAATAAAGAAAATCAAATGAAACCAAGACAAATGAATCACTCGATTCTGCATAATCCTTATGGATTCTGCTTGATTTTTCCTGTGCTAATAGATGTAACTTCATTCTGAAAATTTAGAAAATCATTGGGAAAATCTTAGATGCCTTGAGATAATGCAATTTACATTATTGTAGCATATCAGTGGGGTACACGTTGTATATCTTATAAAAAGTACCTTAATACACAAGAATGTGATACAAAGATGCTTATAGTTTCAAATCTTATAATATTGTCAACTTGAATTACTTGTTTATGTGCTTATTACGTATGAATAAATAGTAATCCATGACATGATCCCATATTCTTTGATGTTTATGTTGTATCGTTTTTGCTAAAAGATAGCCTGATATGATCCTCTGCTCGTGTCTTTGATCAAAAATAGTTTGTGTGAATTCTTGTATATTTTATTAGAAAAGATCAAAAAGATTTTAAGTTTATGCATAGTTCAATTTTAATCAGAAAATCCAAAAATATTTGTGTTTAACCTTCCTGAATTGTATTTGAATCCTCCTGATTGAATATTTTTATCTTGTTCGTTATTTGACTTGAAATACTTCATAAATTCTGAGTTTAAAATTTGCGCACTTAAGGGTTGTGCGTACTTGTCAAATTCGCACGAAGTACGCCTTGCGTACTTAACAAGTGCGCAAGAGTTAAAGCTTGCGCACTTGTAAATGCGCAATAGTTAACTCGTGCGCACTTAACAAGTACGCACGACTGATTAGTGAAGGGTATAAAAGTGGGACTTAGAAAATTTTCTCAGTTTCATCACATTCAAACCGATAGTTTCCCTCTTTAAATTTGTACTCAAAACCGAGTGTTCCTAAACCATCTTTTCATCCCGTCTCTAGTTTCATCATCTCATTACATCGATTTGATGAGAATTTAAGCTAATTCCTTCCGTAATTTCGTGAAATTTGGACCGATTCTCGACTTAAAAAATTTAGGTTTATTCTTGAATTTTTGGGTAAAATTGGGGTTGTTTAGGTAATTTCTTATCACTAATACCGGACTAGAAAACTTAATCGACTCACATTCATCCCTTTTGGTCCTCGATTTTGATCCATCGGTTGAATATGAATCGACAGTGGGTCGGGCGACTTTTTAGGTCAAAATTGGTCATGTGTAGGTAGTTTGTGGTGTTGATACTGGTCCCATAAGTTAGAATCATTGATTCCGACCTAGTGGCGACCTATTCGACCCGCTTTTTGAACGATCAGTCAATTTTTCAATATTCTGGAATTTTTGTCAAGTGGTGTTCTTGCGCACTTAGCAAGTATGCAAGAAGTACTTCTTGCGTACTTGTTAAGTACACAAGAGGAAAAGACTGCGCACTTAGCAAGTGCACATGACCAACACTTGTGAAAAATTCTAAGTCTGAAAATTCTGTTCAAAGAGTAACTACTATACTGAGTCATGTTTGTTCATTTCCAATGATACGTGTTGTTCTGATTATGTTTTCTGTGTGTTTTTGCATATTATAGCTCGAGCATTTACTAACGAATTCAACTTGTTAGCTAACACTCAACCCGAATGGAAAGGTGCAACATTGCAATATATCTTGAACCGCTCAAGAATCAGCTATGCGATCTCGGCTGACCCGACCGTGTCAAGACCATACTTGGAACAATTTTGGGAGACGGCGGAACACGACTGCACGGTATCCCCCATTGTCATAAGGGCTACCGTTGCTGGTCAGGCTATCGCTTTTTCTAAAGACACCATAAGAAGGGTCCTGCAGTTCAGAGACCTTGCTACCGACCTGACAGCCTATCCAGACTACTATGTGGATGGGTGTTGGAGGCAAAGAATGGGATATGTCGGCGCGAGGGACTATGCTTCATACAAAAAGATGTGGGTACTTGACCAATGGCGGTATTTCGCCCACGTCATGATCTTGTGCATCTCGTCAAGGAAAGCTGGTAAAGATGCCATGGGTCATGACCTTGCAGTAGCCATGGTGGGCTTGTCTCTTAATAGAGGCTACAACTTCTCTCGCTACATTTTCAAGGCCACCAATGACCAGATCAACACAGCAGAGAAGTTTAGATTCTTATTGTACCCTAGGTTTGTGCAACTCTTGATAGATGACGCGTTGCCAAACCTTCCTGCTACAGGGGAGAGACTGCAAGTCAAGAGGGTGGACAAGAGAGTATTCGCTCATTTCTTAAAGCCAGGCAGCGTAGAACCTACCCCTGTGCATACTGAACTCTTTGGCCACCTAATCAATGAAGCATATGTGGCACCTGATGACTGGAACTGGTATAGCCACAACCCTGAGCCTGAACATAGTGAACACTCTGATGAGCAACAACAGGAGGAAATGGAGAGTGATGATGGTTCGTCTGAGGATGGAGATAACGAAGGAGGTGATGGTGGTGCTGAGGAATCCGATTCAGAAGCAACAGAATCAGATTCTTCTGATTCCGATGACGCACCATCGCAAGCACACCCCAGGAGATCGGCTAAGGTAACCCTACCTGAGTCGTCCTCCAAAAGGAAGCGACAAAGCTCAAGCAGCGAATATGAGCCAAATTCTGACTCCGACGCGGCTATACAAAGACAAAGAAGGGAGTGTGTTCATAAGAACAGGGGTGATAGGCAACAGGTTGCTATCCCCAGTGTGGTAAAGGTCCCAATTGTGCAGCAAGTACATGTTTCAGCTGCCAGTCTGGATTCAGCCTCTACCCCACCTACACAACAGTTATACAGAAGGAGGAGAAGGCCACAAGTTCAAGCTGACGTGGCAGTCACGACAGTCACAGAGGAGGTTCCTGTGACGGTGACCCTCCCTACTACATCCGTCCAGGTGGCGGTGACTACTCCAATTGTCACGGAGTCTGTCACCATTACCCCTACCATTACCCCAACAACTCTCGTCACATCTTCCATCCCAACTACCACCACTGAGGTCAACCCTTCAATTATGGAGATTTCACGCAAGGGTTTGACTTTGATACAATATTCTCCTCTCATATTCACACTGCCGAGGCGTCCTCATCCAGACATCCTGATCCGAATGATGCTAGGATAGATGTTCTGGAAACCCAAGTTGCTGGACTACTGAAGACTATTCAGAAATCGAAGGAGGAGTCTAACGCTCAACAAGCACAGATCAATTCTTTGATAGATGAAGTTACAATCCTTCGTAGCCAGAGAACAGGGACTGAGGAACGATTGAAAAACGTCATGGCCCAGAATGAACTCCTAATAAAGACAAATGAAATGCTTCTGGGTCATGGGTCGTCCATGGAGCTCATGTTTGACGCTCAAAGGAAGGAGCATGAGCTGATGGTCAAGCTGATTGCTGATCTGACCAAGAAGCTTGATGCTCAGGGGGAGAAGGATAAAGAGAAAGAGAAGGAGAAGAGGACTACTACCGGTGATGAGGCGTGTCATCCGGTCGACTTAACTAAGGATGATGACAAGGACAAGGATCTCGAAGCCGGTCCTAGTGGAGGTGAGCACCAAGCTTTAGCAATCATGCCCATCTCTGATGTTCCAATGGCTCAGGGGGAGTCGACTCATCAAGAGGGTGGTGATACCTCTGGTGGTGGTGGTGGTGATAAAGGAAAGTCAGTGGCTGAAGTACTTAAGGACTTATCTGATGATGAGATCCTATATCTAGAGCCTGACTATTCAAAAGAAGCACAGATCGATGCTCTCTTCAATCTAGAAGAAGGAGAGATTGACTCTGGTGACGATTGGGTTGATGATGACGAAGATGTTGTGATCGAAATTCCCAAGGGTGACGGGGAAGGAGAGTACGAGCTAGAAGATGGAGAGATCTTTGAATTTCCATCCTTCGACGCTCCGCTCCACACAGGTTCAGTCGAGCAGGCCAGTAATGTAGAAGCCTCGACTGAAGCCTCCTCAGTTGACCTGAACCTGTGGACCCAGAGGCACCGAAAGAAACAAACATGCCTTCTACTTCATCAAAGGGTCCAGCTCCTGTGTGGCAAAAGACGTCTATAATAGACAAACACAGAGCAACAGGGATGATCTTAGCTGTAAGGTTCGAGGAGGACAAGCAGCTGTTCGCTATCAAAAGATCTGGCGGGGTTCAATACTTGAAACCCACCAGTGAAGCGTTCAGCTCCTTGCCCAAATACGACCTGGTGAACCTAGCAAACCGAGAGCTGCTGGGTCATTCCAATCACGCAGTGGCGATGGGTTTGTGGGTGGTTCTGTAGCGAGAAGCAAGATCAGGGAAGTTCGAGATGTTCAAGCCTCAAGTGCCCAAGAGAGTCAAGGATAAACACGCTGTACATCCTGTGACTAAGAAGCACTTAAAGAAATTGGGATACAAGCCAGTGCGATGTGAAACTAAGATTCCCCTAAGCAAGTTATCTCAGGATATTCTTGGTGACATGTGGTACTGGTACGTAGATCCAAAAACGGGCGAGGCTGTGATCATGGGTAAAGGACGTTCAGAGAGTGGGAACCTAGTGCCAAAGGAGCTGATCAGAATATTTGATGAAGTCTGCTTCATCAACTTTTCTGTGAAAGATCTGGAGGTACTAGCAGAACACTACTGCGTCTACACGGATGAGTAGACAAAGCTCCTTGCTTCTAAATATGACAAGGTGATTAAGTTCTGCCTTGATTACAAGAAGAAGATGGAAGCTGAAGACTGAAGCTGTGAAGACCGAAGACTGAAGATTATCCAGAGCTGTTGTTAAGGGGGAGTTTGTTGAAGCACTTTCCTGTGAGAAACACTCTGGATAGATAGAGTCTTAGTCTTAGGTTGTTTTGTCTTGTTTGTAATTGTCTTTGTATGTAAGAGTCTTTATGTATTAGTTTATCGACTTGTATTTACTTTTACATATTGATTGTTGCAAAATACTCCAAGTGTTTTGCGCACTTGCTAAGTGCGCAGGCATCAGGTCCTATATAAATAGGATAGGTTGACAGAAGTTAAGTACGCAGGCTTTAGTGCAAATACGCAGATTGTAATTTCAGTGCTTTTCTCTGTAACCTTCAAGTGTTTATAATACAAAGAACGTTTAAAGTGTTTTCTCTTGTCGGTTTACTTTGTTTAGCTAGACTCTCCACCTAGTCATGGGCATTCCGCACCCGGTCCGACTAGTAGACCCACTTGCATGTGACGATCCGCCACACCCGAGGGACCTACAGAAAATCTTGAAGCAATAGCTGCAAAGATTATAAATGAAATTTCTGAAAAAATAAAGGACGAAAACATAAATCCTTTAAATCCAAAAAATACAAACCCCTTGATTAATCAAGAAACTTCTCAAGGAGAAAATAAAAAGTTTCAAAAATATCCATTTCCTAACTTCAGTGTTGGAAACCCATCTTTAGGAAATTCTAAAAGCCCAAATGCTTTAAAATGGCCCTTTGGATGAAGCTCAAATGACTAATAAAGTCAAATGAGATCTTCTTTAAAAAAAAATATATAAAAATAAGACAATATTATTTACTTCTGAATAATGTCATCTAAAGAATTATAGAACTCCATAGTAATTGGAGCATTCATCCAACCAAAAAATTAAATGAGTTATCTTATTTACACCAACAGAAACAATATTTCATTAATGAAATACAAAAACTTAAAGACATAAAAATTAGTATATCCTGTGGATAAATGATATCCATAACTAAAAAATTATAGAAAATCTTTGAAGAACAGCTTGATACCTTTTCAGCTGAACAAATAAACGAACTCGTCCAACTAATGTCCCTAAGTGACAAAGAATGTGAGCAACAATTTTTAGAAAATAAAGATCTCAAAGAAAAATATTTTCCAGAAATTAAAAATCAAGTTTTTACGGTCAAAGAACCCAAAATTGAAGAAGAAGAAACTCCAAAATACAAAATAGGATAAACAGAACTAAGGCCAGCAGTAGTAGTCAATCCTATAAGAAAAGAAATACAGAATTTTCTATGAACTATCATAAAGGCATACCTAACCCCAATAATGGCAGTTCAAACACAATCGACACCATTAAAATTGATTGTATCTTTGATCTTGAAAAAAGAAAAGAAGTTATAGATAAATGGAATACCGAGATTAGTCTAATAATCCAGTCCAACCCAGGAGAGTTTTCTAAAGCTAAGGCTTTTTTACTCTTAATAGAACACAAGTCGGCAGGAATGATTCAGGATTTCATCAAAGGCACGAAATGGAACGAAGATCTTCATGGAGAAGATCTTTTCGACCAAATCATTAATGCCATTTACATGATGTTTTTTAGGTCTTGATTTTCTTACAAATAAAGATCAGGAAAATCAGAAATTACTAGAAAAAGCAAGACAAATTCTTACAAAATCACAACTTTGTGATATATGTCTTCTAGACGATTTCACTTGTCTATTCGAACAAAACTTATACAAACTAGGCACAGGAGAATTTCACTCTTGGATAGAAGTATATCTCATGAAAATACCCATTGTAGGAGAAAAAGCCAAAGAACGATGGAATAAAGAAAAGAACAATCTAACTATGCATTGGTTAGGATTTGCTACAAGAATTGTTAAAGAAGAAATCTCAACCTACTGTGATCTCTCAAATAAACAGAAACAGTTAAAAAGATTTAACAAAAGCTGTTGCAAAAAATTAACAGAAGAACCACAGTTATCTTTTGGCTGTGACCTAATTTAAGATAAAAAATATTTCAAAAAGAAATACAAAAAGAAATATAAACCAAAAAAGAGATTTTGGATAACTAAGAAAAGAAAATTTTCCTCAGGAAAATACTTTTCTAAAAAAAAACCAAAAATCTGTCCTCAAGGAAAATGTAAGGCCCCTTTCCCGGGTGACCTCACTTGTTGGATTTACTCATAAACATAGCCATAAATACTGAACTTAAATTTAAAACATTCATCATTCAATTACATTACATAACAGCGGAAGTCTTAACAATTAAAAACACAACATTGTCTTAACAAACAAAAGTGGGATGTCAGTATTGGGCCGGGTAACCTTCACGCCATCGCACGACCTTTTCTTCCTTTACCTGAAATGTATACTAAAAGTCAGCTAACGCTGGTGAGTTCTAGTTTAATGCAATTTGATATAAACATTCTATTCTTTACTTTATAAGTATGCATTACTGTATACTCATTCATATAAATACGTATTCATAACTTTTGTCTTTCTTTTCATCTTTCTTTTCTGTATTTTTGTGATTTCATATATATATATATGCATTCACCCTTTTCTTTCTTTTCTTTCTTTCTTTAATTTCATGGGTCATACTATATAAGGGTGATCAACCCGTCATTTGCTTACGAATGTCACAAAGACAATCGCCGTGGTCCATCGTCATGGCCCACCTATACTTACAACCGTCCGGCAACTAGTGCCGTCCGTCATTTTATTCTTACAACCGTCCGGCAATCTTTGTCCGTCCGTCATGACTTACAACCGTCCTACCGTCGTAGGCCGTAATTCGCCCGTCTACCCGAAGGTATCCGTTTCCCATGCGACTATTATTTATACAACCGTTCTACTATAATATGCCAATTGCTTCGACCGTCCTTTAATGGCATTCGTACGTCCTAGCTGATGAAGGAACGCACTTGTCCCGGTTGTAAAATAATCACATGGTCGTCCGTCTACCGAAGTAGCCGTTATCATCGAAGCGTCCATAACATTTTCTGTACTTGGCAAGCAATATATACATGGATATAAAGCAGGATTTCATTCTTTCATATTGTGTTATACTTTCATTCATTCTTGATAATCATGCTTTTCATTCTTTATTCATAATTTCTCTTTCATGTATAGGTATATATATATATATACTTGTATAACACATATGATCACCTTGACATTCATAACATTTATTCACTTAGTGTATACATCTCAGCCCCAAAACATTTGAAAACATTTGCACATAACATAGAAGGGGGCACATAGAACTCACCTGATGAGTAGTTTCTGTAATACACTAAGCTGGCTACTGGGCTTCACTAATGTCACTCTCGATCTGTATAATAAAGTCATACACATAAGATGGTGCTCCTAGATGACACTAGACATTACTATGCTTGAACATAGTAGTTTCGATTGATTAGCTTATATCGAAACTTGGTAGTTTCGATAGGTTGTTTCTGTCGAAACTTGGTAGTTTCGATAGGTAGTTTCGATAGGTAGCTTATGTATTATCTTAGCTTCGGATCGGGGGCTCATATCGAAACTATGGTAGTTTCGATAGGTAGTTTCGATAGGTAGCTTATGTATTATCTTAGCTTCGGATCGGGGGCTCATATCGAAACTATGGTAGTTTCGATTGGGCCTACATATATCGAAACTGGGTAGTTTCGATAGGTCTGCACATATCGAAACTAAGTAGTTTCGATGGGTCTGCACATATCGAAACTAAGTAGTTTCGATGGGTCTGCACTTATCGCCTTCCCCAAAAATCCGAATGTTCTGCATGCGAATCTGATCATGTCGATATCTAGATTTTCTTTGATCAAAACGTTCGTTTTTCATTCTAGATGCTATACCTAAGTTCACTTTCAAGTTTCATCCGCAAAAATCGTTATCTTTTAGCCAAAACCCGAAAACTCCCAAAACGAACAAAAACTCATAATGTGATCGAATCGTTACCTGGATTGGATTTCTGATTCAGAGGATATGATCACGAGAACAGCAGCAACGTTCTCCTGAATTCCCGAGTTGATCCGTCACTTTCTCTCTCTAGACCCGAGCTCTCCTTTCTCTCTCTAAAAGCTGCGTGAGTTAGGGAAATGAGCAGGGAAGAGGGCTGCCTTGCCTCTTATGCGCATGGGCTTCCCTCGGCCCATTGAAGCCGGGCCCAGGCCTGCTCCCTTTTTGTTTAAATATTCCAACTAAACCACCGGTCTCGCTATATTTATTCGTTTTATTATTTTTAGGATGTTACAAGTCTACCCTCCTTAAAGAGGTTTCGTCCTCGAAACTGTTCATACGTTAAACAATTGAGGGTATAGTCCCTTCATCTCGTCTTCTTTTTCCCACGTAGCTTCTGACCCTTTTCTGTGCTTCCATTGTATCTTGACTAACGGTATCGACTTATTGCGTAGTCGTTTCTCAGCTCGGTCAAGAATGGCTATTGGTTCCTCTACATAATTTAGACTGTTATCCACTTCGATCTCGTCGTAAGGTATGTGAGCTGTGTCGTCAGCTAGGCACTTGCGTAAGTGCGACACGTGGAACGTAGGGTGTATTCCACTAAGCTCGACGGGTAGGTCGAGTCTGTAAGCAACTTGACCCACTCTTGCTACAATCTTGAAAGGTCCGACAAACCTTGGACTTAGTTTGCCACGCTTTCTGAACCGAATGATTCCTTTCCACGGTGATACTTTCAACAGTACCATGTCCCCTACTTGAAACTCTAAATCCCTCCTTCTCTTATCCGCGTATGATTTCTGTCTGTCTTTTGCGGCTTTCATACGAGCCTTGATTTGATCAAATTTCTCAGAAGTAGCTTTGACCACTTCGAGACTTGCAAAATCCTTCTGTCCAATTTCCCCCCAACAAACCGGGGTCCTACATTTCCTCCCATACAACATTTCAAATGGCGGCATGCCAATAGTCGAGTGATAGCTGTTGTTATATGAAAATTCTGCCAATGGTAGATGGCTGTCCCAACTCCCACCGAAGTCAATGATACAGGCCCGGAGCATGTCCTCCAAGGTCTGAATGGTCCTTTCCGATTGTCCATCGGTTTGGGGGTGGTAAGCGGTGCTGATGTTCAGTCTAGTGCCCATTGCTTCATTGAATTTCTTCCAAAACCTTGACGTGAATCTAGTATCCCTGTCAGACACAATCGACAGCGGCATACCATGTCTGCTCACAATTTCCTTGATAAATACTTCTGCTAGCTTTTCAGAAGAAGAAGTTTCTCGTATTGGCAAGAAGTGAGCACTCTTTGTCAAGCGGTCGACGATCACCCAAATGGTATCATTGCCTTTAGCTGTTCGCGGTAGCTTGGTAATGAAGTCCATTGTGATCTCTTCCCACTTCCATTCCGGTATTGGTAAAGGTTGCATTTTGCCGCATGGTTTCTGGTGCTCGGCCTTAACTAGAGAACACGTTAGGCACTTGCTCACGTATTCTGTCACATCATTCTTCATGCCAGGCCACCAGTATTCTTTCTTCAAGTCTTGATACATTTTGTTTGTCCCGGGGTGGATAGAATAGCGAGACTTATGGGCCTCATCGAGTATTTTGGCTCTAAGCTCACCAATCTTAGGTATCCACATCCGGCCAAACCTAGTTCGTACTCCGTATGCATTCGCATCTAAGTTCCCTTGTTGTCCTACTATTCTTTCCCGTTTCACATTTCTTTCTAACAATGCTTCATCTTATGCCTTTGATATTTCACCCATTAAGTCTGGCGTTATAATTAACTGACACGCTTTGATCCGGATAGGTGCCGATTCTTCCTTTCTACTTAAAGCGTCAGCCACTACGTTTGCCTTGCCTGGATGGTACAATATCTCACAGTCATAGTCTTTCAGTAGCTCTAACCATCTTCTTTGCCTCATGTTTAGTTCCTTTTGTTCGAAAAAGTATTTCAAGCTTTTGTGATCGGAGTAGATGGTGCATTTAACTCCATACAAGTAGTGTCTCCATATTTTCAACGCGAAAACTACTGCTGCTAATTCTAGATCGTGTGTTGGGTAGTTAACTTCATGAACCTTTAGTTGCCGCGATGCATAAGCAATTACCTTTCCTCGTTGCATGAGTACGCACCCTAAACCTTGCCCTGAAGCGTCAGAGTAGACTACTAAGTCTTCATTTCCCTCAGGTAGTGTTAATACTGGAGCTTGAGTTAATCGTGTCTTAAGTTCCTCAAACGCGTTGTTTTGGGTTGGACCCCATTCATACTTTACTTCCTTCCGTGTCAGTTTGGTTAGCGGCGAGGCAATTCTTGAGAAATCTTGGATGAACCTTCGATAGTAGCCTGCCAACCCTAGAAAGCTTCGTATCTCTGTTGGTGTCTTTGGGATGTTCCATTCCTTTACTGTCTCGATCTTTGCAGGATCCACCATGATGCCGTTTGGGTTTATTACATAACCTAGGAATTGGACTTCCCTAAGCCAGAACGCGCATTTGGAGAATTTTGCGTACAACTTTTCCTGCTTTAGCACCTCCAGAACCTCTCTTAGGTGACAGTGGTGATCACCCTCGCTTTTTGAATACACCAGTATGTCATCTATAAAGACTATCACCGATCGATCCAACATTGGTCGACATACTCTATTCATCAAATCCATGAACGCTGCTGGTGCGTTGGTCAATCCGAAGGACATCACGAGAAACTCATAATGCCCATAACGCGTGCGAAATGCGGTCTTTGGAACGTCTTCTTCTCTTACTTTCAAATGATGGTAACCCGACCTAAGATCGATCTTTGAGAACCAACTCGCACCTTGCAGTTGATCAAAAAGGTCGTCTATTCTAGGCAGTGGGTATTTGTTCTTTACTGTTCTCTTGTTCAATTCGCGGTAGTCGATACACATGCGCATACTGCCGTCCTTCTTCTTTACAAATAGTAACGGAGCGCCCCATGGTGAGATGCTCGGCCTAATAAATCCTTTCTCGGTTAGTTCCTCTAGTTGGGACATCAATTCCTTCATTTCTGACGGAGCCAATCGGTAAGGGGCTTTGGCAACGGGCTCAGCTCCTGGCAGTAAATCAATCTGAAATTCTATTTCCCGATAGGGTGGCAACCCAGGTAGATCCTCAGGGAATACTTCCGGAAAATTGCACACCACGGGTACATTCTTGAGTTCTTTCGTTTTCATTCTATCATCTATAACATATGCCAGATAAGCTTTTCGCAGCCGCGCCTCATGTAACTTTCGGCCTTAATCATCGAGATGACGTTCGGCATTGTGCAATTCCAATCCCCATAAACCGTAATTGGACTGCCGCTAGGACCTTTGAGGTGTATCCTCTTACGTTTACATATGATTTGAGCTTCGTTGGCAGCTAGCCAATCCATACCCAATACTATATCGAATCCTCCTAAGGTGAGAAGGAATAATCTAGAAGGAAATTTATGACCCTCTATTTCTATTATGCAATCCTCTGTTACTTGGAATACTGCCGAATTTTTACCAACGGCAGTTTGTACACTAAAGGCCTTTACTACTGTGTTGATAGTGCAATTCAGTTTTTGACTAAAGGCATTTGATATAAAGCTTTTACTAGCACCCGAGTCAAATAATATAGCCGCATGTTCATCATTAACTAGGAACGTACCTGACACAACATCAGGATTTCCCCTTGCTTCCTCCTCAGTCAGGGCGTAAGCTCGAGTCCTAGTCTTTGGTTGTTCCTGTTCCTTTTCTTTTCCCGAACCAAATTGTCTGGCTTTTCTGCAATCCTTAGTCAGGTGACCAAACAGTCCACATACTTGGCATTTAGTGTCTCTCAAGCAGTCACGAGAGTAGTGCCCCGCCTTCCCACACCTGTAACATGTGGTGGAGCCGACCCGGCACTCGCCAAAATGTTGCCTTCCGCATTTCTTGCAGGTTTCATATTTGTCCGACCTTGGTTTCTTATTTTCAGTTATTACGTTCCCTCTTCCGGTGCCTCTAGACGGGTTCTCCCACTTTCTCTTTTGGGTTTCTGTTGGTCGGTCCTCATTGGCATAATCATCGTAGACGATTCCGCTCAGATTCACTACCGACTCGAAGGTCGAGGGTAGGTTGGCTTTCACGTGGACACGGACCCTTTGAGGTAGGCCCTTCACATAATACTTGATCATTCACTCTTCTGTCTCCACCAGGTGGGGTACCAGCTGTGCCAACTCATTGAATCTAGAAGTATACTGGCGGTGTGTCTTGTTGCCAGCTTTAAGGTTTAGGAATTCATTTTCCACTCGATCAATTTCGTTCTGGGGACAGAACTTTTGAATTACCAGCTTTTTCAGTTCTTCCCATGTCATTCTTGCAAGAGCGTTTGGGGACTTTGTCCTCTGAATGTTCCTCCACCAACCTAAGGCTTCGTTGGTGAAAGAATGAGCAACATATTTAACAGCCTGGTCTGGTCGACACTCGCTGATGTTGATTACAGCACTCATCCTCTCAATCCATTCAAGCGTTGCCACTGAATCTTTGCTCCCATCGAACTTGGGTGGGTCTCCGTCCTTGAAACCTTTGTAAGTGCACCCACGATTGCTCGATCCAATCTTTATTTCATCCCCATCACTGTCATGTACTTTCTCTTCATTGTCTCCTTCATCCTCCTCCTTACTTTTCTTTATTGCCTCGGATAGTAGATCAGGCAATACCTTTTTCAAAGTGAGCACAACTTCACGGGCAATAGCATCCCTGACTTCAGGTTCCAACTGTATAGGCCCTGGACTGTCGTTCATAATTGGGGTCACTTCTGTTTCGTGCACACTTTCGGTGTGCTCTGCGTGCACACTCTCTTCTTCTTCAAATATTGGGTTCAACGGAGGTCTACCTCGTCGGCCAGTGCGACCGCCTCAAGGTCCTGTTCTTCCTCCACCAGCCATAGTTCTTAATTTCCTGATAGTTAAAAAGGGAATACATCAATGTCATTTCCTTCAGATCATAGTTTGGAACAGTACGAGCAAGGTAAATTCTTAATTACAGTGACCGGTTTGTGATTACTAATTTACATTGCTTTTCGGGTTCGAAACTCTTCAAATCAGTCGTGGCATTAACATCTATTTGTTCTAACTTAAGGTATCTATTCCTATGCAAGAGTATTAACTTTATGACTTACTTACCGTGCTAGCGTTGGCGTTGGTTACCCATACTGACATCCGTGCGTTGGTCCCATAATCAGTTTGAGTCTAGACATTTAGGGATGTCTAAATCTCTCAAACTATTGCTCTGATACCAACTTGTAAGGCCCCTTTCCCGGGTGACCTCACTTGTTGGATTTACTCATAAACATAGCCATAAATACTGAACTTAAATTTAAAACATTCATCATTCAATTACATTACATAACAGGGGAAGTCTTAACAATTAAAAACACAACATTGTCTTAACAAACAAAAGTGGGATGTCAGTCTTGTGCCGGGTAACCTTCACGCCATCGCACGACCTTTTCTTCCTTTACCTGAAATGTATACTAAAAGTCAGCTAACGCTGGTGAGTTCTAGTTTAATGCAATTTGATATAAACATTCTATTCTTTACTTTATAAGTATGCATTACTGTATAGTCATTCATATAAATACGTATTCATAACTTTTGTCTTTCTTTTCATCTTTCTTTTCTGTATTTTTGTGATTTCATATATATATATATGCATTCACCCTTTTCTTTCTTTTCTTTCTTTCTTTAATTTCATGGGTCATACTATATAAGGGTGATCAACCCGTCATTTGCTTACGAATGTCACAAAGACAATCGCCGTGGTCCATCGTCATGGCCCACCTATACTTACAACCGTCCGACAACTAGTGCCTTCCGTCATTTTATTCTTACAACCGTCCGGCAATCTTTGTCCGTCCGTCATGACTTACAACCGTCCTACCGTCGTAGGCCGTAATTCGCCCGTCTACCCGAAGGTATCCGTTTCCCATGCGACTATTATTTATACAACCGTTCTACTATAATATGCCAATTGCTTCGACCGTCCTTTAATGGCATTCGTACGTCCTAGCTGATGAAGGAACGCACTTGTCCCGGTTGTAAAATAATCACATGGTCGTCCGTCTACCGAAGTAGCCGTTATCATCGAAGCGTCCATAACATTTTCTGTACTTGGCAAGCAATATATACATGGATATAAAGCAGGATTTCATTCTTTCATATTGTGTTATACTTTCATTCATTCTTGATAATCATGCTTTTCATTCTTTATTCATAATTTCTCTTTCATGTATAGGTATATATATATATATACTTGTATAACACATATAATCACCTTGACATTCATAACATTTATTCACTTAGTGTATACATCTCAGCCCCAAAACATTTGAAAACATTTGCACATAACATAGAAGGGGGCACATAGAACTCACCTGATGAGTAGTTTCTGTAATACACTAAGCTGGCTACTGGGCTTCACTAATGTCACTCTCGATCTGTATAATAAAGTCATACACATAAGATGGAGCTCCTAGATGACACTAGATGTCACACCCCAACCGACGGCGGAAACATCGGGGCGTGAAGCGTGCAGACTGTTCATTGCTCATGGTTTACTAAAGTTTAAAAATTAATAATCGTTTTCATTGCAATCAAACAAGTTCAACAAACATAGATTCAATCCACCAAACAATAATGAAAATTACATCAAAATATAACTGGTTCAATTAAAACTAGGTCAAAATCCTATGTGTAGCATATCTTGATCACTTCAAACATTGGTACCTGAAACATGGTTAAATGAGAGGGTCAACTACAAGAGTTGGTGAGAAAACATAGGTTTAATCGTGTGATAGCAAAATACGTGTTGTGTGCATACAGTTCAATACAATCATGACAATTAAGGCATTTATGGAGAGAAAAACATCGTGTGACCTATACAATCAAACCTTTGTAACTTGCACTCAAAATTTGTGTTGTCAGTAACAGTCACCCTACCTGGGTGGGTTTGTCAGACTCAATAGATCTACCACTATTTACTGTCGGCTGTTAGTTAATGATTGTACATGAAGAGCATAATAATTGATCTACAAAATGTACTCAAGCACAAAGCGCAAAACTGTAAACATGCATAGGATGGAACTGTATATGTGTATAATTGAAAACATGTAAATAGAACGCATGTTCCACCCCAAAACGTTTGTAAAATAGAGTAAAAGAGGGGCTATGTAACTCACGTGTTATGTAGCGTGTAGGTTGCACAAGCAAATGGAAAACAACGATGTGTTGTAGATTGCTAGGTTCGACCTAATGAACAATGTATATGTGTTATTGATTTGCGTTATTTAATGACGGAAGTGAATTTGTCATTCTTAAACGTGTAGGGTTTGTCTTAAAATAATTATTTAAACTGTTATTTATTTATCAAATTAACAGAATAAAAATAAAAGTAAAGATTCTGTTTAAGGGATGAGCACGACCGTGCTTGTATATGGCACGACCGCGCCCGGCACGTACGCGACCGCGCCCGGCACGTACGCGACCGCGCCCGGCACGTACGCGACCGCGCTTGGTCGGTAACGCGCCCGTGGTTGGTCAGAAGCCAAAACAAGAGTCTGGTCCTGAGACACGACCGCGTCCGTATCCGGCACGACCGCGCCTAGGGTTTTGACTAGGTCAGGACTTGGTTTGATCGGTAAACACGACCGGGCCTCTTACGGGGCACGACTGTGCTTGGTCAGGCACGACCGCGCTCATAGGCTGGCGCGACCGTGTCTGGTCAATTCCAGAAGCAATTCGCCTGATTCTTGTAATAAAACAGATTAGAAACTTAGGGTTTTCATTGATATGATGTTTGCGAATCGAATTACACCATTTAATTAGGTTTATATCCTGTTTAACGTGTCGATCGTTTAAAACCATTTTTTATCAAAACTCAGATTCAATTCTGTAAAATCATGTAATGTGGTTACGAATTAAGTTAGGGCTTTCGATTAGCTTGGAGAGACGATCCTAATGAACTATTACTAACCTGTTTTGAATGGGCAACAAGTGCAGACGGCTACGGGGAGACTTCGCGGCTTTTTCTTGATCGACAGACGAGATAGAGATGATGGAATGATGGATTTAGGGTTTAGGGAAGTTTATATATGTCTCGGGTAGGTATGGGCTTAACTTAATTCGTTTGATTCTTGCCCCAATTACTTGATTTGTTTTAAAAAAAAAAAAGAGTCGGTTTAGAATTTGCGAGTATTGGGACGATTGCATGTGTATTTGGTCGTGTTTTAGTCTCAATTAGCCGAATATCTTCTTCTGCAAGTTTCGCGACCTTCTAAACGTGTTTACAATCTATTTTTGGACAAGATTCGAGTCGGTTTGACTTTGCGGAGTCAAACTGTATCGAGGCGCGACCGTGCTTAATGTTAAGCACGACCGTGGTCGTGGCGCAAGCGCGACCATGCTTAGGACTAAGCACGCCCGTGCTTGTGTTGGTTTTTGGAAGTTTCAAGACTAGTCCTTGTAGTTTTGTAATATTGATGTTGTTTTGAGTTTTGATCAAGTTTAGGTCAAGTTTGGTCCTCGAGGTTTGTAAGATTGTTTTCGATAATATTGTATTATAATGAACGCGTGTATGCTTGTAAGTGTATATGAACAATAAATGTAAGGTTGAAATATTTTATTGCACGGCATAAAATACATAGGAAAAACATGAAAATCAGAAAGGTTACAGTATCCCCATGTTGAGGGAATTTCGTCCCGAAATTCAACTGGTTGAGGCTACTGCTTCAGCAAAAAGATGTGGGTACTTGAGCTTCATTTGGTCTTCTCGTTCCCAAGTAAACTCGGGTCCTCGTTTAGATTCACAACGAATCTTGACAATAGGAATACGGCTGCGCTTGAGTTGTTTTATCTCGCGATCCATAATCTCGACTGGTTTTTCAACGAAGTGCATCGTCTCATCAATGAGCACATCGTCAAGAGGTATATGAAGGTTCTCATCAGCAAGACACTTCTTGAGGTTGGATACATGAAATGTAGGATGTACGCTGCCAAGTGATGGAGGTAACTCGAGCTTGTAAGCCACTTTCCCAATCCTTTCAAGGATCTTGAATGGACCCACATAGCGAGGTGCTAGCTTGCCTTTCTTCCCAAAACGGATCACCCCCTTCCAAGGAGACACCTTTAGAAGTACAAGATCACCAACTTGGAATTCCAAGGGTTTGCGTCGTTTGTCGGCATAGCTCTTTTGCCGACTCCTCGCAACTCGAATGTTGTCACGGATTTGGATAATCTTGTCGGAGGTTTCTTGAATTAACTCGGGACCGGTGATTTGTGCTTCACCAATCTCGTTCCAACAAATGGGAGAACGACACTTACGACCATAGAGAGCTTCAAACGGAGCCATGTCGATGCTGGTGTGGTAACTATTGTTGTAGGAAAATTCGATAAGTGTCAAATGTGAATCCCAATTGCCACCAAAGTCGATGACACAGGCTCTCAGCATGTCTTCCAGGGTTTGGATTGTTCGCTCGGTCTGACCATCAGTTTGGGGATGGTAGGCCGTGCTCAAATCCAATCGTGTACCAAGTGCCTTTTGAAGAGATTGCCAAAACCGAGAAGTGAAACGAGCATCTCTATCAGAGATTATGTTCAAAGGAACGCCGTGACGACTCACGATCTCGTCAATGTAAATTCGGGCCAATTTCTCAACCTTATAGTCTTCACGGATAGGCAAGAAGTGTGCGGACTTAGTGAGACGGTCAATGATCACCCAGATGCTGTCATAACCGCTCGAAGTGCGAGGGAGTTTAGTGATGAAATCCATAGCTAGATTCTCCCATTTCCACACGGGGATTTTTGGTTGTTCAAGTAACCCAGAAGGACGTTGATGCTCAGCTTTGACTTTAGAACATGTGAGACATTTTGCTACAAACAAAGCAATGTCTTTCTTCATACCGGGCCACCAATATTGTGGACGAAGATTTTGGTACATTTTATCCGCACCAGGATGGATAGAATATCGAGACTTGTGTGCTTCGGTCATGATGAATGCTCGGAGATCGTTACGATCGGGAACCCAAATACGATTTAGAAAATAAAGCAAGCCATTGGTCTTAGTCTCTAATTGGAATTCAGCACCACAAGACATTTCCTCATACATATTGCCCTCGGTAACCGAGACATGTATCTTGAATGTCGGAATGGATCTTGACATTTTGAAGCATGACATGTTCCTTGCGGCTTAGTGCATCGGCTACAACATTAGCCTTGCCGGGATGATAACGAATCTCGCAATCGTAATCGTTGAGGAGTTCAACCCAACGTCGTTGTCTCATGTTGAGTTCCTTTTGGTTGAAGATATGTTGGAGGCTTTTGTGGTCGGTGAACACCACACATTTCGTGCCATAGAGATAATGTCTCCAAATCTTCAACGCAAATATGACAGCACCCAACTCCAGATCATGCGTCGTATAATTCTTCTCATGGATTTTGAGTTGTCTTGATGCATAAGCGATCACCTTGCCTCGTTGCATGAGAACGCAACCAAGACCTTGGTTTGAAGCATCACAGTAAACAACTAGATCATCTTCACCTTCAGGAAGGGTGAGGATAGGAGCATTGCACAACTTTCGCTTGAGAATTTGAAAGGCTTCTTCTTGTTTCGGTCCCCACTCATAGGGTTTACCTTTTTGGGTTAAGGCAGTGAGGGGAACAGCGATCTTGGAGAAATTAGAGATGAACCTTCGATAGTAACCTGCTAAGCCAAGAAACGAACGAACTTCGGTAGGGGTTTTAGGAGCTTTCCAATTCTTAACAGCTTCAATTTTGGCGGGGTCAACATGAATTCCCTTTTCATTGACAACGTGACCCAAAAATTGAACTTCTTTTAGCCAAAATTCACATTTGGAGAACTTGGCGTATAGCTGTTCGGTTTTCAAGAGATCCAAAATCAACCTATGGTGTTGTTCATGATCTTCCTTAGTTCTTGAATAGATCAAGATGTCATCAATGAACACGATAACAAATTTATCAAGGTATGGTTTGCACATGCGATTCATGAGGTCCATGAAGACAGCAGGTGCATTGGTTAGCCCAAAAGGCATAACCATGAACTCGTAGTGACCATATCTCGTTCGGAAGGCAGTCTTGGGAATATCCTCCTCTTGCACACGGAGTTGATGATAACCAGATCGAAGATCAATCTTCGAGAAGTAGGTAGAACCTTGTAGTTGATCGAAGAGATCGTCAATCCTACGTAAAGGGTAGCGGTTTTTGATTGTAAGTTTGTTGAGTTCTCGATAGTCAATACACATGCGGAAAGAACCGTCCTTCTTTTTAACAAATAAGACTGGTGCACCCCACGGTGAATGACTCGGCCGTATGAAACCTTTGTCGGCGAGTTCTTGAAGTTGACTTGCAAGTTCTTGCATCTCGGAAGGTGCAAGCCGGTATGGAGCTTTAGCCACCGGGTTTGCTCCAGGTACAAGATCGATGCGAAATTCCACCTGCCGAACAGGTGGAAGACCTGGCAAGTCATCGGGAAAAACTTCAGGAAAATCCTGAACGATGGGGATGTCTTGTACACTCCTCTTCTTGTCTTCTTTTCGGATAACGTGGGCTAGGGAAACCATGCACTTCTTTCGTATGTACTTTTGGACGGTAATGCATGACATTAGTTTGAGTCCTTTGCAAGGTTTCTCACCAAGGACCTTCAACGTTTCGCCGGATGGGAGTGGTATACGGATGCATTTTTCAAAGCACATGACTTCGGCGTGGTGCTTCGACAACCAATCCATACCTACGATGACGTCAAAACTTCCTAATGGCATTGGTATGAGGTTGATTGGAAAGGTGTGTTTATTTAGTTCTAGGGAGCAATCATAAATGATGGTGTCAATTGTAACGGTGTTACCATCGGCTACCTCAACGGTAAAGGTTTTCTCTAGTTTAGACCGGGTTTTTGCAAGTAACGGTTCGAAGTCTAGTGACACAAAACTTTTATCGGCTCCGGTATCAAATAGTATAGAAGCATAATGATTATTCATAAGGAACGTACCGTTAACCACATCAGTGTTGGCCTGAGCCTCATTGGCGTTGATGTTGAAAGCACGCCCACGAGCTCCGCCTTGGTTAACATTGATCAGTCTTGGGCACTGGTTACGAAAGTGGTTCGGGTCACCACATTCGAAGCAAGCACGTCCATTTGCAATGGCGGGGATGGCTTGGTTAGTTGCTTGATGATTGGCTTGATTTGCTGGGTTGGTTTGGTTGGCAAGTGCCTTGGCTCGACAAATATTGGCTGTGTGGCCATGTTTCCCGCAGTGGTTGCAAAGGCGACAAGGTATGTTTGGAGGGTGATGGTAGTTGCAGGTGTTGCAAAGTGGGTAGCTGCCCCCATAGGGCTTCTTTGCTGGGTTTGGAGCTATGGGTGCAACTTGATTTACTGGAGCAGCCGGAGTGATTACAGCACAGTTCTTGACCTTTCTCTTCCTAGTATTGTGGTACGGTTCAGTTTGGACTTCTTTGACATGAGCGGAAGGTGTTGTTGTTTCAGAAACTTTCTTGGCACCCTTTCTTGTAAGTGTACCCACTTTAACATGATTGTTAGTAAGTGTAGCTGACAAACGGATAGCATCCTCCAGAGTAGCAGGATTTCCTCCTACCACAGTATCTTGAATTTGTCTAGGTAGACCACCAATGTACTTTTCAATACACCTAGACAGAGGTGTAACCATGTGTGGCACAAGTAGACTCAGATCGTGAAAACGGGTGGTGTATGCTAAGCTTTCACCACTATCTTGAGCAAGATCCCAAAATTCCGCTTCTAGCTTTTTCATCTCATTTCGAGGACAGAATTCCTCAGTCATGATCCTTTTCAACTCATCCCACGGCAGTGCCACTGCTACATCCACTCCCCTAGTCCTTTTCTCACCATTCCACCATGTAAGCGCCCTTTTTTGAAAGACACTAGTAGCATGACGAGTACGGAGGTTGTCGGGACAGTCGCTATTGAGAAAAGTGCTCTCAATGCTTTCAAACCATTGAAGGAGTCCTGTGGCTCCTTCGCTGCCATAGAATTTGAGGGGATTACAGGAGTTGAAGTGTTTGAAGGTGCATTGTGGCGGGTTGGCACCACCACCACCTCCAGTAGCAGCACTTCCACTGGCATGGCCATTATTGTTGTTGTTGGCTTGGGTAATTTGGTTCACCAGCTGTGTGAGTAAAGCAGCCAGGTCAGTGTTATTGCTGTTGTTGCTGTTGACACGACGAGGAGGCATTCTACAGATTTAGACACAATAAGAGTTGTGAGATTTTCTTGGATTAAATAGAAGAATAAATAGATGCAAGTAGTTCATAGTTTGGATTGTACTCAAATAGTGACATAATCACTCGAGTACTATGACATATTAAGGTTAATTCAAACTCAGATAATTATCAAGGAGACGTGCTTTAGCCTATAAGTAAACACTCATCCCGGGAATTCCCAGGAAAGCATACGGGTCCCTCGGTTGGTTGGGATTTATACGAAATGCTTTCCTAGACAGAAAACCCAGAATACAGGTGTCACTCTTCCAGATTGCACGTGTCCTTTAACAATTAAACAAAGTCTAAAAACCTTAACGGGTGTAAAAGAAAATTTTTATAGACCCAAGTCTAAGAATATGATTCAGGTTATGTTGATGATGACATGGAAGCAGGCATGAAGGATATGTGGTTTAGGATATGGGTAGGGATATTGTTTATTTAAGTTGTTATTCATATATACATATAAAACATGTAGCATATATCATATAGCATGTAGCACATAGCATGTAAATCATGAAGCATGGCATAAGTGGGTATCCTAAAGTTATAGTCTAGGTCAAAGGTGTCTAATAACCTAATTCCCTATAACCAAGGCTCTGATACCAATCTGTCACACCCCAACCGACGGCGGAAACATCGGGGCGTGAAGCGTGCAGACTGTTCATTGCTCATGGTTTACTAAAGTTTAAAAATTAATAATCGTTTTCATTGCAATCAAACAAGTTCAACAAACATAGATTCAATCCACCAAACAATAATGAAAATTACATCAAAATATAACTGGTTCAATTAAAACTAGGTCAAAATCCTATGTGTAGCATATCTTGATCACTTCAAACATTGGTACCTGAAACATGGTTAAATGAGAGGGTCAACTACAAGAGTTGGTGAGAAAACATAGGTTTAATCGTGTGATAGCAAAATACGTGTTGTGTGCATACAGTTCAATACAATCATGACAATTAAGGCATTTATGGAGAGAAAAACATCGTGTGACCTATACAATCAAACCTTTGTAACTTGCACTCAAAATTTGTGTTGTCAGTAACAGTCACCCTACCTGGGTGGGTTTGTCAGACTCAATAGATCTACCACTATTTACTGTCGGCTGTTAGTTAATGATTGTACATGAAGAGCATAATAATTGATCTACAAAATGTACTCAAGCACAAAGCGCAAAACTGTAAACATGCATAGGATGGAACTGTATATGTGTATAATTGAAAACATTTAAATAGAACGCATGTTCCACCCCAAAACGTTTGTAAAATAGAGTAAAAGAGGGGCTATGTAACTCACGTGTTATGTAGCGTGTAGGTTGCACAAGCAAATGGAAAACAACGATGTGTTGTAGATTGCTAGGTTCGACCTAATGAACAATGTATATGTGTTATTGATTTGCGTTATTTAATGACGGAAGTGAATTTGTCATTCTTAAACGTGTAGGGTTTGTCTTAAAATAATTATTTAAACTGTTATTTATTTATCAAATTAACAGAATAAAAATAAAAGTAAAGATTCTGTTTAAGGGATGAGCACGACCGTGCTTGTATATGGCACGACCGCGCCCGGCACGTACGCGACCGCGCCCGGCACGTACGCGACCGCGCCCGGCACGTACGCGACCGCGCCCGGCACGTACGCGACCGCGCTTGGTCGGTAACGCGCCCGTGGTTGGTCAGAAGCCAAAACAAGAGTCTGGTCCTGAGACACGACCGCGTCCGTATCCGGCACGACCGCGCCTAGGGTTTTGACTAGGTCAGGACTTGGTTTGATCGGTAAACATGACCGGGCCTCTTACGGGGCACGACTGTGCTTGGTCAGGCACGACCGCGCTCATAGGCTGGCGCGACCGTGTCTGGTCAATTCCAGAAGCAATTCGCCTGATTCTTGTAATAAAACAGATTAGAAACTTAGGGTTTTCATTGATATGATGTTTGCGAATCGAATTACACCATTTAATTAGGTTTATATCCTGTTTAACGTGTCGATCGTTTAAAACCATTTTTTATCAAAACTCAGATTCAATTCTGTAAAATCATGTAATGTGGTTACGAATTAAGTTAGGGCTTTCGATTAGCTTGGAGAGACGATCCTAATGAACTATTACTAACCTGTTTTGAATGGGCAACAAGTGCAGACGGCTACGGGGAGACTTCGCGGCTTTTTCTTGATCGACAGACGAGATAGAGATGATGGAATGATGGATTTAGGGTTTAGGGAAGTTTATATATGTCTCGGGTAGGTATGGGCTTAACTTAATTCGTTTGATTCTTGCCCCAATTACTTGATTTGTTTTAAAAAAAAAAAAGAGTCGGTTTAGAATTTGCGAGTATTGGGACGATTGCATGTGTATTTGGTCGTGTTTTAGTCTCAATTAGCCGAATATCTTCTTCTGCAAGTTTCGCGACCTTCTAAACGTGTTTACAATCTATTTTTGGACAAGATTCGAGTCGGTTTGACTTTGCGGAGTCAAACTGTATCGAGGCGCGACCGTGCTTAATGTTAAGCACGACCGTGCTCGTGGCGCAAGCGCGACCGTGCTAAGGACTAAGCACGCCCGTGCTTGTGTTGGTTTTTGGAAGTTTCAAGACTAGTCCTTGTAGTTTTGTAATATTGATGTTGTTTTGAGTTTTGATCAAGTTTAGGTCAAGTTTGGTCCTCGAGGTTTATAAGATTGTTTTCGATAATATTGTATTATAATGAACGCGTGTATGCTTGTAAGTGTATATGAACAATAAATGTAAGGTTGAAATCTTTTATTGCACGGCATAAAATACATAGGAAAAACATGAAAATCAGAAAGGTTACACTAGACATTACTATGCTTGAACATAGTAGTTTCGATTGATTAGCTTATATCGAAACTTGGTAGTTTCGATAGGTTGTTTCTGTCGAAACTTCGTAGTTTCGATAGGTAGTTTCGATAGGTAGTTTTGATAGGTAGCTTATGTATTATCTTAGCTTCGGATCGGGGGCTCATATCGAAACTATGGTAGTTTCGATAGGTAGTTTCGATAGGTAGTTTCGATAGGTAGCTTATGTATTATCTTAGCTTCGGATCGGGGGCTCATATCGAAACTATGGTAGTTTCGATTGGGCCTACATATATCGAAACTGGGTAGTTTCGATAGGTCTGCACATATCGAAACTAAGTAGTTTCGATGGGTCTGCACATATCGAAACTAAGTAGTTTCGATGGGTCTGCACTTATCGCCTTCCCCAAAAATCCGAATGTTCTGCATGCGAATCTGATCATGTCGATATCTAGATTTTCCTTGATCAAAACGTTCGTTTTTCATTCTAGATGCTATACCTAAGTTCACTTTCAAGTTTCATCCGCAAAAATCGTTATCTTTTAGCCAAAACCCGAAAACTCCCAAAACGAACAAAAACTCATAATGTGATCGAATCGTTACCTGGATTGGATTTCTGATTCAGAGGATATGATCACGAGAACAGCAGCAACGTTCTCCTGAATTCCCGAGTTGATCCGTCACTTTCTCTCTCTAGACCCGAGCTCTCCTTTCTCTCTCTAAAAGCTGCGTGAGTTGGGGAAATGAGCAGGGAAGAGGGCTGCCTTGCCTCTTATGCGCATGGGCTTCCCTCGGCCCATTGAAGCCGGGCCCAGGCCTGCTCCCTTTTTGTTTAAATATTCCAACTAAACCACCGGTCTCGCTATATTTATTCGTTTTATTATTTTTAGGATGTTACAGAAAAAAGAAATGTCGATGTTGGATATGCTCTGAAGAAGGGCACTATGCCAACGAATGTCCTAATCGAAAAAAATTTCAAAAAAAATAAAGCTTATTCTGGAAGCAGAAAAAGAAGAATATTATCCTTCAGAAAACATTTTCGAAGGTTATATGCAAATATACGCTTCAGAAATAAGAGAAGACTCATCTTCATCCTCTGAAACAAATTCAGACAGTTCAGAATGAATAAAACTGATTTCTGTCAGTCAATTCATAAAGAAAATGAATTAGTATACTCAAATATTATTAATCCCAACTCTATCTATATAAAAGGAAAAATTTCCTTTAAAGGATATAAAACAATAACTCTACATTGTTATGTAGATACATGAGAGACTTTGTCCTGCAAGCAAATATGTTATTCCAGAAGATTTATGGGAAAACACTCCCAAAGATATCAGAGTAACAATCGCAAACCAAGAAACTATTAGATTACATAAAGTTTGCAGAAACCTTATTATCTACTTCTCAGGAGAAGCGTTTCCTATTCCTACCATCTACCAACAGGAGTCTGGAATAGATTTAATTCTTGGAAATAATTTCTATCAATTATACGGGCCTTTTACCCAATGGTTAGATAGAATATCTTTTCACCTTAATCAAGAAACAATTTTGATTAAGAAAAGTACAAAAGCTTTTCAAATTGGAAAACCTGATTTTCTTAAATCTATGAAAAAAGATTCAAAGATAAAACAAATTCCTGGTACAAACATAACTCATGAAGTTATAAAACTAGAAGAAAGATATTTTCTTGAAATTCAAAAATATCAAAAAATTGAAACTTTACTTGAAAAAGTTTGTTCTGAAAATCCAATTGACCCTCAAAAAACCAAGAAATGGATGAGAGCGTCAAAAGAATTATTGGATCCTAAGACTATAATTAGAGTGAAACCTATGAAATATAGTCCACAAGATAGAAAAGAATTTAGTAAATAGATTAAAGAATTACTTAATCTTAAGCTAATCATTCCTAGCAAATCACCTCATATGTCTCCAGCTTTTTTAGTGGATTTTGGCAAGTTTTGATAGATGAAAAATCTCAACTTTTAACTACTTTCACTTGTCCAGATGGTCATTATCAATGGACTGTAGTTCCTTTTGACTAAAACAAGCACCTAAGATATTTCAGCGACATATGCAAAATGCTCTTAGAGGACTAGAAAACTTATGTACCGTCTATGTTAACGATATTATAGTTTTCTCAGATTCAGAAGAAAAGCACTATTTTCATGTTCTTTCAGTTCTAAAATTAATTGAAAAATATGGAATCATTTTGTCATAAAAGAAGGTAAATCTTTTTAAACAAAAAATTAATTTTTTAGGTCTGGAAATAGATCAAGGGACTCATTGTCCACAAAAACACATCCTTGAAAATCTTCACAAATTTCCGGATACACTTGAAGATAAGAAACATCTTCAAAGATTTTTAGGTGTTTTAACCTATGCAGAAAGTTACATCCCAAAGTTAGCAGAACTCAGGAAGCCCTTACAGGTAAAACTGAAAAAAGAATATGTATGGGAATGGAAACAATCCTATACAGATTATATTAAAAAGATAAAGAAAAATCTAACAAGTTTTTCAAAATTTTATCTTCCAAAGGAAGAAGATTTTCTTATAATAGAAACTGATGCTTCAAAAGACTTTTGGGGTGGAGTTCTAAAGGCAAAAACTTCTTAAAAAGAAGAGATATGCAAATATACATCGGGAAGTTTTAAACAAGCCGAAAGAAATTACCACAGTAATGAAAAAGAATTACTAGCGGTAAAAAAATACAATTTCTAAGTTTTCAATCTATCCTACTCCTGTAAAATTTTTAGTAAGAACAGATAATAAAAACTTTACTTATTTCCTAAAGACAAAAATTTCGGGAGATAACAAACAAGGCCGTCTTGTCAGATGGCAAATGTGGTTTTCAAGATATTCATTTAACATTGAGCATCTTGATGGTACCAAAAACGCGCTTGCTGACAGCCTGACACGAGACTTTCAAAAAACGTAAGCACTTACGTATTTCCGCATTAACTTTGCTTATTTAAACAAGCAAATAGTTTTCAAATAAAATCATCATTTCTTGAAAAACTTCAAAAAATAGAAATGAAAGATCTAAAGACTTTACGCCTCAAAGAAAAAATTCTTCTTATAGAATTAAAAAATCTTCAAGAAAAAAATAGCTGTCTATGACGAAAGTTTAGAAACAACTATTAATTCAGTACAGGAAACCGAAAGGTTACAAACTGAATCTATTCCCTTGCAAACGGCAAAGGGTAAAGAAAAATTAAATCCGTTGATTCATGTTGCTTTGGAAAAAAGCAAAAATAAGAAATATGAAGAATCACAATCTTCATCTAGCCCAGAAGCAAATGGCTCTGGTAAAGGCATATCAAATCCGTTGATAGCTGACAGTTTGCTAAAAACTGAAAAGGTCTCTTTTAGGCCAAGTTATTCTCAAATCATTCAAGAACCTATGAAATCTGGGAAATCCTGATTTTACGTCATCTTTGATGGAGAACACAGAGGCATATATGAAGACTGGTCCATAGTTTCACAATACATCTCAGGGAATTCTTTCCCGTTTAAAAAATTCGGCTCTCTACTACAAGCCCAACAAGAAGCTACGCGATATTCAGCAGAATTCGGAAAGAAGGAAATACCTCTAAAGGTAACACTTTTTCCTGAACCTCTGACGGCCAAGAAAAAAAGAAAGAGTTATAGAATTCAAGAAAACTTTCCAAAAATCTTTTGTAAAAGAAGAAACAGAAGAAAGTAATGATATCATCTCCTTAGATGAATTCAAATCAATTTGGTCTAAAGCCAGGTCTCTAAGTCAAAATGATTTCGAGAGTGAACACATCTATACAGAAGATAAGGCAACTAAAAGTCTTATTATCTTTTGTCCAGGTGCAGACACAAAACTTGTTTCTCTAGCATATATAGCTGGATTAATAAAGTTTATTTATCCTTCTCCCAATCTGCTAGAAATTAGTCTTTTTAAAGGAGTAAAGAAAGCCATAAAGAACTTTCGAAAAAAGATCGCGGCGGCAAGAGATGCCGATATCTTTATTAAGTGTAACTCTACACTTCCTGACTGGTATCAAGGAAATTCCTTCCAAAGCTACCATCATTTAGAAATTGGCATTGCCAAAACAAGAACAGTTAATCCTTCTAAAATCATGGAGGAAAAATACGAAGACCCAGAAAATTGGGTAGAAATAAGAGTGAGAGGATTTCTAAAAATCTTTAACAATCTTCAAAAGATAAAAGCAGAAAGCTTTAACAAAGTAAACTATTGCAGTCACAACTGCATTATTACTAGCTTCAGTGGAACTCCACTACTAAAAGCATGAAAAAGAAGCTTTAGAGAAAATGGAGCAAAGAATCATTTTCAACAAAGTAGAAGCAGGCCCTACCACTAAAGAAAAACTTTGTCAAAAGTTACAACGCACTTATGAGAATCATAATTGCCAATACTGTGCAAACAGTACAAAAGAAGGGATCAGCTCCCACCTCGACAGCTACATGTCAGAAGAAGACACAAGAGAATTGGACCCAACACATGGGTATGTCGACTAAAAACGTCATGCATGACGATTATAGAAGGCTAGTTCAGTCTTTTGTACAAATCTTCTCCTATTTATAAAGGAGACTGATTTTAGTTTTAGATCATCGAATTCACCCCATATTCTCTACCCCCTTTTGTAATATCAACCACTGTAATGTGTGAGTAAACTCTCCCTCTTAAGGAGAGATGTAAATAACAAGAAGTTCTTCCCTTGGGAAGAACAGTTATGAAATAAAACTATATTTTCTTTTCATATCTCAATCTTGTTTATCATAAGAGTTTTGCAAAACCTGGAGCCCCGGAGCCATAGAAGAGTACCGTTTAGGCAGGTGGCCATTGGGAAATATTGGTCGGGTTGGTCCCTTGCAGAAGATTGTCTTTAATGATCAACAGTTGAGAACTAAAGAAAAGGTATGAATTTATTTTTTGCTGTTTAATTACTTCAAGGTATTTATTTAATCTCTCCATAAGCATTAATTAATAAACCTTTTTATAAACAAAACTAATTTTATGTTTTTATAAACAAACCACAAAAATGATTTCAAAAATGATTTTCGCAATTTGGTATCAAAGCCTTGTGCTCAAAAAATAAAAATAAAATGAGTTTAATCAATGAAAATTCAAATGATTCTGAAGAATAAAATCAACAATCAACTGAGGTTATTAACTTCAGAGAAAATGAAAAAGGTTTTTGTTCTGATTATATAATCAACTTTGATCAATTAACAAAAATAAACAAGCTTAAATTTAAGCTCGACACTAGGCATGTTTTTAATCAACCTACAAGTTTACAGAGTTTAGTTTCAAAAGCTTTCTCTAGAAAAAATAAAATATTCTACTGTTTTAATACTGAAGAACTTTCAGTAGATATAAAAGATACTTCAGGAGAAGTATTTTTGCCATTAATAACAAAAGGAGAAATAGCAAAAAGACTTTTGTCTATTAAACCTGAGTTAAGAAAATCTATGAATATGGTGCATATAGGGGCAGTAAAAATCCTTTACAAGCATAATTTAGAGATGGAATCAATTTTCCTATAAAAATGGCTCTTGTTGATAATAGAATCATCAACAGACAAGATGCTCTCCTAGGAGCAGTACAAGGGAATTTAGCATATGGCAAATTTATGTTTACCATATATCCTAAGTTCGCTTTACATCAAGATTCAAAAGATTTCGATAAAACATTAAGTTTCATACATCAGTGTGAAAGAACTGATCTGATGGAACCAGGAAACAAAGTATTTTCGATTAACTACTTAATCTCTTATGCTTTAACTAATAGTACTCATTCAATAAAGTATAATGAAAAAGAGAATATAATTATTGAAGACAAATTCTCAGATATTAGTACCGTTGAAGAAAGTAAGTTCTCTGAACCTTCACAAGTACAAGAAAATTGGGCCATTAACATAGCTCGTAATAAACAGAGTCTAAACCTAGACAGAGTTTTTCCTTTAATACCTTAAAAATAGGAGAATCTAGTTCTAGTTCATGCAGTCCTACAGAACTACAATTAATTCGATCCATGTCGGAAAGAATTGACAAATATGGAGATATCCTTAAAGAAGTTCTAGTTCATGCAGTCCTATAGAACTACAATAAATTCATACCTTTTCTTTAGTTCTCAACTGTTGATCATTAAAGACAATCTTCTGCAAGGGACCAACCCAACCAATATTTTCCTACGGCCACCTGCCTAAACGGTACTCTTCTATGGCTCCAGGGTTCCAGGTTTTGCAAAACTCTTATGATAAACAAGATTGAGATATGAAAAGAAAAGATAGTTTTATTTCATAACTGTTCTTCCCAAAGGAAGAACTTCTTGCTATTTACATCTCTCCTTAAGAGGGAGAGTTTACTCACACATTACAGTGGTTGATATTACAAAAGGGGGTAGAGAATATGGGGTGAATTCGATGACCTAAAACTAAAATCAGTCTCCTTTATATAATAGGAGAAGATTTGTACAAAAGACTGAACTAGCCTTCTATAATCGTCATGCATGACGTTTTTAGTCGACATACCCATGTGTTGGGTCCAATTCTCTTGTGTCTTCTTCTGACATGTAGCTGTCGAGGTGGGAGCTGATGCCTTCTTTTGTACTGTTTGCACAGTATTGGAAATTATGATTCTCATAAGTGCGTTGTGGGTGAAATCCTTAAAGTCAAAGCCGAACATCAACGTCCTTCCGGCTTACTCGAACAACCGGAAATTCCCGTGTGGAAATGGGAGAACTTAGCTATGGACTTCATTACCAAACTCCCTCGCACTTCAAGTGGTTATGATAGCATTTGGGTGATCATTGACCGTCTCACAAAATCTGCTCATTTCTTGCCTATCCGTGAAGACTATCGAGTTGAGAAACTAGCCCGAATTTACATTGACGAAATTGTGAGCCGTCACGGTGTTCCCTTAAACATAATCTCCGATAGAGATGCTCGGTTCACCTCTCACTTTTAGCAATCCCTCCAAACTGCTCTTGGTACACGATTGGATCTGAGCACGGCCTACCATCCCCAAACTGATGGTCAGACCGAGCGAACAATCCAAACTCTTGAGGATATGCTTAGAGCTTGTGTAATCGATTTTGGTGGCAATTGGGATTCACATCTATCCCTAATCGAGTTCTCTTACAATAATAGCTACCACACAAGTATCAACATGGCTCCATTTGAAGCTCTCTATCGCAAGTGTCGTTCTCCTATTTGTTGGAACGAGATAGGTGAAGCACAAATCACCAGTCCCGAACTAATTCAAGAAACATCCGACAAGATTATCCAAATCTGTGACAACATTCGAGTAGCGAAAAGTCGGCAAAAGAGTTATGCCGACAAACGACGGAAACCCTTGGAATTCCAAGTCGGTGACCTTGTTCTACTAAAGGTGTCTCCGTGGAAGGGTGTGATCCGTTTTGGAAAGAAAGGAAAATTAGCACCTCGCTATGTAGGTCCATTTAAGATCCTTGAAAGGATTGGGAAAGTGGCTTACAAACTCGACTTACCTCCATCACTTGGCAATGTGCATCCTACTTTTCACATGTCTAATCTGAAGAAATGTCTTGCTGATGAAAATCTCCACATACCCCTTGACAACGTGCACATTGATGAAACGATGCACTTCGTTGAGAGACCGGTGGAAATCATGGATCGTGAGATCAAGCAGCTCAAGCGAAGTCGTATTCCTATTGTCAAAGTTCGTTGGGAATCTAAACGTGGTCCTGAGTTTACTTGGGAACGAGAGGACCAAATGAAGCTCAAGTACCCCCATCTCTTCACCGATGCCGTCGCTTCCACTAGCTAAATTTCGGGACGAAATTCCCTCAACATGGGGATACTGTAACATTTCTGATTTTTGGTTATCTGTATTTCAATTCAATGTGACACGTCTCGAATTCAAATTTAGTACACTCACTTGTTCTATTTGTACCAACAATTAAATACTATGTTCCAATGCAAATCCATAAATTTTACACGAGTTTACCCTATTAAACTATACATAAGTCCATATTTATACAAATCTTTCAATACTAAAATTTGCAAGGACTGATTTTATAAATAAATAACCAGAAACCCTAATAGGCACGGTCGCGCCTCGTTCTGGCACGGTCGCGCCAAGTGCTATGGCACAGTCGCGCCAAGTGCTATGGCACGGTCGCGCGCCTTGCTTTGGAACGGTCGCGCCCGGTGCCTTGGCACGGTCGCGCGCCTTGCTTTGGAACGGTCGCGCCCGGTGCCTTGGCACGGTCGCGCCTCATACGGGCACGGTCGCGCCTCTCATCATTTGAAACGTAAATGAAGCCTTTAATCACAGAGACGTTCGATCTCATAACCGTTCTATACGTCTTCACCATTAACAAACCCAATTAAATCTTTTAATCATCACAATTACAACAAATAAACTCAATTTCGTCGAATCAACTCATAACCATCAAACCGTCTCACAAGACCGTCGAATTCACCATTTTGATTACGATTCTTCTAAGCCAACATACAATCAATCCTCTCTGAAGCTCCTGGAAACACTTAGTCAGTCGGAATTGCAGAAGAGGGTGCCGGAAACCAAACCCGTCGTCGCCGAAACTCATCTCTACCGAACACTACCAATTCATCGTCCTTCCGGGTAATTGAAACCTTTCACACTTACGTTTTAGTCTATAAATCAAAAGCCCTAATCTAATTTGGGCTTATAATATGGGAATCATCACGAACCAGAATCTACTTTTCGTTCAAAATAGATTTAATCGAACCCTGCTTTGCACACGTTTTAAATACAATTAATATATTCCAAAATACTCGTAATAACCCTACGGATGAAATCCCTATGAAATCCAACGTTAACATTATAAGAATCAGTCAATTCGTTGCTGTTTTGGAACAGACACGGTCGCGCTAGTCTTCTAGCGCGGTCGTGCTTCATGAGACACGGTCGCGCCAATACCAGCGCGGTCGTGCCTCACATACACAGACTCGGTCATGCGCTTGACTAGACTTGGTCGTGCCTCAAAACCCTAGACACGGTCGTGCCTGTCTCAGACACGGTCGTGCCTAGTGAACAACCTAATTATGCCTTCTGTTTGGTCAACACGGTCGCGTCCCTGATTAGCACGGTCGTGCCCGTGGTTCTAGCACGATCGTGCCTTGTCCCAGGCACGGTCGTGTGTGTGAGAAAAGTCTTGGCAGAATAATTATTTCCATATTTTAAAAACAGCAAGTATTTCAAATTAATTTTTAAATAAAAAGAATTGATTTTATAAAGATTTATATTAACGTTATTTAAAAAGATCAAATTTCTATTCTAAAATAAATAGAAATTATTTATTTAAAACTTACAAAATTTAATCTATATTTATTGTTAAACCCTACACTTAATTATTATTTACACAATTTATTTAAACATCTTTATGAAAATAAAGTAAAGAAATTTATATCCAATATAAAACACCTAATACATTTTTATAACCAAATGACTAAGTTACATATTTTATAAATAAATAAATAAGGTTACAATTAATTATTTAAGTTACATTTAAACAAAAATTATTTATTTAGTTTATACTTAATTACCCTTAATACCTACATTATTTTTATAACTAAGCAAATAAATAATAATTTTGTTTATTTAGTTATTCCAAACTAAAACCTTAATTTTATACAACACCATTCAAGTACAAACCACTAACACTTATAACTTCAAATTCCTTATACACACATCCAATGCAACCTTAGACTTAGACATAGACTATTATGCACACTATTGATTCGATACATATTACACTCTAGGTTAACGTTGTGCATTACGAGGACCCCGTTACTATCTAGTCCCCCATGTTAGCTACGCCTTCAAATCAAGTGAGTATTACATAGCCCCTTTTACTCTTTTACACTTTTTGGGATGGAACATGAACACTATACAACACTATTTCTTACATTTACACAAACTACACAAGTACAAATCCTCTTTACATTCATGTGTGCAAATTTGAGCTTTATGCCTGAGTGCTAGGTGTGTTAACTTTTGTATGCGATTTATGTGCAATCATTAACTATTCAAGCCGACGGTAACCAATGATAGATCTATTGAGTCTGACAAACCCACCCAGGTAGGGTGATTGTTACCGACAACACAATTTTACATGCTAGTTACAAAGGTTTGATTGTACTTGGTTACACAATAGCTGCTCTCCATAAATGCCTTATTTTATCATGGTATGTAAGGATTTGTTTATTTACAATCTATATGCTATCTATATACAAACCTGTGTATGCTCACCAACTTTTTAGTTGACCTTATTTTATTCATGTTTCAGGTGCTAATATGTGAGTTTGATCAAAACATGCTACACATAGGCTTTGGACTTAGTTAATTTGAATAAAGAATTCTATGTATTTCAATTATGTTCTTTCTTGGATTTGGTTGTGTTTGGATTATTTGAAATAAAATTGATGTTTAATATATTATAATTTAGTCAACCTTGTGCTCATGAACAATCTACATGCCCCACCCCGATGATTCCACCGTCGGTTGGGGTGTGACAGATTGGTATCAGAGCCTTGGTTATAGGGAACTAGGTTATTAGACACCCTTGACCTAGACTATAACTTTAGGACACCCACTTATGCCATGCTTCATGATTTTGTGATATGTGCTACATGTTATGTGTTACATGCTATGTGTTACATGTTTTCTATGATTAGTTATTATTTCATTTTGATGCCTTACTTGTTAAAAATTCATGACTTATTAGACTATATTTAAATAATAAATTAAATAAACAATATCCCTACCCTTACCCTAAGCCTCATAACCTTATTATCTACTTCTCTATCATCATCTTCCTAGCATGTGGAAACTTCATGGACCTAAATCTATAAAAAAAATATTCTTTATTTCCTCGTTAAGGCTCTTAAACTTTGTTAAGTATTTGAGGACACGTGCAATCTGGAAGGGTGACACTTGTATTCTGGTTTTCTGTCTAGGAAAACATTTCGCATAAATCACAATCAACCGAGGGACCCGTATGCTTTCCTGGGAATTCCTGGGATGAGTGTTTACTTATAGGCTAAAGCATGTCTCCTTGAAAATTATATGAGTTTAATTAACCTTAATGTGTCATAGTATTCAAGTGACTTTATCACTATTTGAGTACCATCCAAAGTATGATTAACTATTTTATTTGTTATCTTATTCTTTTAAATCCAAACAACATTCATAAATTCTTACATCTTTTCTTGTGTTTAGCAATTCTGTAGAATGCCTCCCCGTCGTGCTCCCGTGGCCAACACCAACACCGACATCGCTATTATCCTTGTACAACTCGTAACTCAACTCACTCAAGCAAATGATGCCACCAATGGTAACCATGGGGCTAATGGTGGTAATGGTGGAAATGGTGGTGCTAACCCATCTCAATGCACCTTCAAACATTTCAACTCATGTAATCCCCTCAAGTTCTATGGTACTGAAGGAGCTACGGGACTTCTTCAATGGTTCGAAAGTATTGAGAATACCTTTCTCAATAGTGACTGCCCCGACAATCTTCGTGTTCGACATGCCACAAGTGTCTTACAAAAACGGGCACTCACGTGGTGGAATGGGGAAAAGAGGAATAGAGGTGTGGATGTAGCAATGGCATTACCTTGGGATGAGGTTAAAAGGCTAATGACTGAAGAATTATGTCCTCGAAATGAGGTAAAGAAACTCGAAGCCGAATTTTGGGATCTTGCCCAAGATGGTGGTGAAAGCTTGGCATATTCAACTCGGTTCCATGAGTTAAGTCTCCTTGTGCCCCATATGGTCACACCTTTATCCCGCTGCATCGAGAAGTATATTGGTGGATTACCAAGGCAAATCCAAGATACTGTCTTAGGGAGAAATCCCGTAACACTTGAAGATGCTATCCGCTTATCTGCTACATTAACCGATAACCATGTGAAAGCGGGAACTCTGACTAGAAAAGGCACCAAGAAAGTTCCTGACACTGCAACCCCTCCTGTACACATCAAAGAAGCCACAACTGAACCCTCTCGTAATAATAGGAAAAGGAAGGCTAGAAACTATGCTATGGTCACTCCTGCTATACCTGTTAACCAAGTGGCTCCTATGGTTCAAACACCAGTCAAAAAGCCATATGTTGGGATCTACCCACTCTGTGCCACATGCAACTATCACCATCTCCAAACCATTCCATGTCGCCTTTGCACTCATTGTGGGAAATATGGCCATACGGTCAATGTCTGTAGAGCCAAAGCACTTGCAGGCCAAGTCAACCCACCAACCCGAACCAATCAACAAGTGGCTAATCAAGGTGTTCCCGCTATTGCAAATGGGCGTGCTTGTTTTGAGTGTGGTAACCCAAATCACTTCCGTGATCAGTGCCCAAGGTTAATCAATGCTAGACAAGGCGGAGCTCGTGGGCGTGCTTTCAACATAAACACCAATGAAGCTCAAGCCAACAATGATGTGGTCAACGGTACGTTCATTGTTAATAGTCAATATGCCTCCATTTTATTTGATACCGGTGCCGATAAAATTTTTGTGTCACTTAATTTTGAACCCTTACTTGCAAAGACACGGTCCCAATTAGAGAAAACCTTCACCGTCGAAATAGCAAATGGTGATTCGCTTACAATTGAGTCTGTTATATATGACTGCTCTCTAGAACTTAATGAACATACATTCCCAATCAATCTTGTACCAATGCCACTAGGAAGTTTTGATATTATCATAGGCATGGAGTGCTATCAAATCATCATGCCGAAGTCATCTGTTTCAAGAAGTGCATCCGAATACCTCTGCCATCGGGAGAAACGTTAAGAGTCTTTGGTGAAAAGCCTTGCAAAGGACTTAAGTTAATGTCATGCACTACCACCCAAAAGTACCTACGAAAGAAGTATGTGGCCTTCTTAGCTCATATTGTTCAAAAGGATGTCAAAGAGAAGAGTATCCAAGACATTCCCATCATTCGGGATTTTCCCGAAGTATTTCTCGAAGATCTATCCGGTCTTCCACCCTTGCGACAAGTAGAATTTCGCATTGATCTTGTGCCCGGAGCTAACCCCGTGGCTAGAGCTCCATACCGTCTTGCACCTTCTGAAATGCAAGAACTTGCAAGTCAACTCCAAGAGCTCTCCGACAAGGGATTCATTCATCCAAGTCATTCACCGTGGGGTGCACCCGTCTTATTCGTCAAAAAGAAGGATGGATCATTCCGCATGTGTATTGACTACCGCGAACTCAACAAGCTTACTATCAAGAATCGTTACCCTTTGCCTAGAATTGATGACCTCTTTGATCAACTTCAAGGTTCTACTTGCTTCTCAAAGACTGATCTTCGATCTGGCTATCACCAACTTCGTGTACAAGAGGAAGATATTCCAAAGACTTCTTTCCGAACAAGGTATGGCCACTACGAGTTCATGGTCATGCCTTTTGGACTAACCAATGCACCCGCGGTCTTCATGGACCTCATGAATCGTGTGTGCAAACCGTATCTTGATAAATTTGTGATCGTCTTCATTGACGATATCTTAATCTACTCCAAGACTAAAGCCGACCATGAGCAACACCTTAGACTGGTTTTGGATCTCTTGAGGAAGGAATAATTATATGCCAAATTCTCCAAATGTGAATTTTGGTTAAAGGAAGTTCAATTCCTTGGTCATATCGCTAACGACAAGGGAATTCATGTTGACCCTGCTAAGATCGAAGCGGTTAAAAATTGGAATGCCCCGAAGACCCCCACCGAAGTTCGTTCATTTCTTGGTCTTGCGGGATATTATCATCGTTTCATCTCAAATTTCTCTAAGATTGCTGTCCCTCTTACTGCTTTGACCCACAAGGGTAAAACTTATGAATGGGGACCAAAACAAGAAGAAGCTTTCCAAACTCTCAAGCAAAAGTTGTGCAATTCTCCTATTTTGACTCTCCCTGATGGGAATAATGATCTTGTTGTCTACTGTGATGCTTCCAACCAAGGCCTCGGTTGTGTCCTCATGTAACGAGGCAAAGTTATCGCTTATGCATCAAGACAACTCAAGATTCACGAGAAGAATTATACGACGCACGATCTCGAGTTGGGTGCGGTCGTATTCGCATTGAAGATTTGGAGACATTACCTCTATGAAAATCTTCTGCAAGGGACCAACCCAACCAATATTTTCCTACGGCCACCTGCCTAAACGGTACTCTTCTATGTTTCCAGGGCTCCAGGTTTTGCAAAACTCTTATGATAAACAAGATTGAGATATGAAAAGAAAAGATAGTTTTATTTCATAACTGTTCTTCCCAAGGGAAGAACTTCTTGCTATTTACATCTCTCCTTAAGAGGGAGAGTTTACTCACACATTACAGTGGTTGATATTACAAAAGGGGGTAGAGAATATGGGGTGAATTCGATGATCTAAAACTAAAACCAGTCTCCTTTATATAATAGGAGAAGATTTGTACAATAGACTGAACTAGTCTTCTATAATCGTCATGCATGACGTTTTTAGTCGACATACCCATGTGTTGGGTCCAATTCTCTTGTGTCTTCTTCTAACATGTAGCTGTCGAGGTGGGAGCTGATGCCTTCTTTTGTACTGTTTGCACAGTATTGGCAATTATGATTCTCATAAGTGCGTTGTAACTTTTAACAAAGTTTTTCTTTAGTGGTAGGGCCTACTTCTACTTTGTTGAAAATGATTCTTTGCTCCATTTTCTCTAAAGCTTCTTTTTCATGCTTTGGTAGTGGAGTTCCACTGAAGCTAGTAATAATGCAGTTGTGACTGTAATAGTTTACTTTGTTAAAGCTTCCTGTTTTTATCTTTTGAAGATTGTTAAGGATTTTTAGAAATCCTCTCACTCTTATTTCCACCCAATTTTCTGGGTCTTCGTATTTTTCCTCCATGATTTTAGAAGGATTAACTGTTCTTGTTTTGGCAATGCCAATTTCTAAATGATGGTAGCTTTGGAAAGAATTTCCTTGATACCAGTCAGGAAGTGTAGAGTTACACTTAATAAAGATATCGGCATCTCTTGCCGCCGCGATCTTTTTTCGAAAGTTCTTTATGGCTTTCTTTACTCCTTCTTTAAAAAGACTAATTTCTGGACAAAAGATAATAAGACTTTTAATTGCCTTGTCTTCTGTATAGATGTGTTCGCTCTCGAAATCATTTTGACTTAGAGACCTGGCTTTAGACCAAATTGATCTGAATTCATCTAAGGAGATGATATTATTACTTTCTTCTGTTTCTTCTTTTACAAAAGATTTTTGGAAAGTTTTCTTGAATTCTATAACTCTTTCTTTTTTCTTGGCCGTCAGAGGTTCAGGAAAAAGTGTTACCTTTAGAGGTATTTCCTTCTTTCCGAATTCTGCTGAATATCGCGTATCTTCTTGTTGGGCTTGTAGTAGAGACCCGAATTTTTTAAACGGAAAAGAATTCCCTGAGACGTATTGTGAAACTATGGACCAGTCTTCATATATGTCTCTGTGTTCTCCATTAAAGATGACGTAAAATCGAGATTTCCCAGATTTCATAGGTTCTTGAATGATTTGAGAATAACTTAGCCTAAAAGAGACCTTTTCAGTTTTTAGCAAACTGTCAGCTATCAACGGATTTTATATGTTTTTACCGGAGCCGTTTGCTTCTAGGCTAGATGAAGATTGTGATTCTTCATATTTCTTATTTTTGTTTTTTTCCAAAGCAACAGGAATCAACAGATTTAATTTTTCTTTATCCTTTGCCGTTTGCAAGGGAATAGATTCAGTTTGTAACCGTTTGGTTTCCTGTACTGAATTAACAGTTGTTTCTAGACTTTCGTCATAGACATCTATTTTTTCTCGAAGATTTTTTTAATTCTATAAGAAGAATTTTTTCTTTGAGGCGTAAAGCATTTAAATCTTCCATTTCTATTTTTTGAAGTTTTTCAAGAAATGATGATTTTATTTCAAAACTCTTTGCTTGTTTAAATAAGCAAAGTTAATGCGGAAATACGAAAGTGCTTACGTTTTTTGAAAGTCTCGTGTCAGGCTGTTAGCAAGCACGTTTTTGGTACCATCAAGATGCTCAATGTTAAATGAATATCTTGAAAACCACATTTGCCATCTGACAAGACGGCCTTGTTTGTTATCTCCCGAGATTTTTGTCTTTAGGAAATAAGTAAAGTTTTTATTATTTGTTCATACTAAAAATTTTACAGGAGTAAGATAGATTGAAAACTTAGAAATTGTATTTTTTACCGTTAGTAATTCTTTTTCATTACTGTGGTAATTTCTTTCGGCTTGTTTAAAACTTCCCGATGTATATTTGCATATCTCTTCTTTTTCAGAAGTTTTTGCCTTTAGAACTCCACCTCAAAAGTCATTTGAAGCATCAGTTTCTATTATAAGAAAATCTTCTTCCTTTGGAAGATAAAGTTTTGGAAAACCTGTTAGATTTTTCTTTATCTTTTTAATATAATCTGTGTCGGATTGTTTCCATTCCCATACATATTCTTTTTTCAGTTTTACCTGTAAGGGCTTCCTGAGTTCTGCTAACTTTGGGATGTAGCTTTCTGCATAGGTTAAAACACCTAAAAATCTTTGAAGATGTTTCTTATCTTCAAGTGTATCCGAAAATTTGTGAAGATTTTCAAGGATGTGTTTTTGTGGACAATGAGTCCCTTGATCTATTTCCATACCTAAAAAATTAATTTTTTGTTTAAAAAGATTTACCTTCTTTTTTGACAAAATGATTCCATATTTTTCAATTAATTTTATAACTGAAAGAACATGAAAATAGTGCTTTTCTTCTGAATCAGAGAAAACTATAATATCGTCAACATAGACGGTACAGAAGTTTTTAAGAGCATTTTGCATATGTCTCTGAAATATGCTAGGTGCTTGTTTTAGTCTAAAAGGAACTACAGTCCATTGATAATGACCATCTGGACAAGTGAAAGCAGTTAAAAGTTGAGATTTTTCATCTAACAAAACTTGCCAAAATCCACTTTTACAGTCAAAACTGGAAAAGATGTTTTTTCCTCTTAAAAGAGTTAGTAATTCTTGCATACAAGGGAGGTTATGACTATCTCCTTTGGTTGCTGCGTTGATTGCCTTGTAATTAACAACCATACGCTTTTTTCCTCTTCTTTTTTCAGCCTCATTTTCAACAAAAAAAGCTGGAGACATATGAGGTGATTTGCTAGGAATGATTAGCTTAAGATTAAGTAAAGTTTCAATTTTTTGATATTTTTGAATTTCAAAAAAATATCTTTCTTCTGGTTTTATAACTTCATGAGTTATGTTTGTACCAGGAATTTGTTTTATCTTTGAATCTTTTTTCATAGATTTAAGAAAATCAGGTTTTCCAATTTGAAAAGCTTTTGTACTTTTCTTAATCAAAATTGTTTCTTGATTAAGGTGAAAATATATTCTATCTAACCATTGGGTAAAAGGCCCGTATAATAGAATCATCAACAGACAACATGCTCTCCTAAGAGCAGTACAAGGGAATTTAGCATATGGAAAATTTATGTTTACCATATATCCTAAGTTCGGTTTACATCGAGATTCAAAAGATTTCGATAAAACATTAAGTTTCATACATAAGTGTGAAAGAACTGATCTGATAGAACCAGGAAACAAAGTATTTTCGATTAACTACTTAATCTCTTATGCTTTAACTAATAGTACTCATTCAATAGAGTATAAGGAAAAAGAGAATATAACTATTGAAGACATATTCTCAGATATTAGTATCGTTAAAGAAAGTAAGTTCTCTTAACCTTCACAAGTACAAGAAAATTGGGCCATTAACATAGCTCGTAATAAACTGACTCTAGAGTCTAAACCTAGACAGAGTTTTTCCTTTAATGTAAAGCCCCTTTCTCGGGTAACCTCACTTGTTGGATTTACTCATAAACATAGTCATTAATTACTGAACTTTTAATTAGAAACATTCAACATTTAAGTATATTACAGCGGAAGTCTTAGCATTCAAAACATTAACCATTGTCTAATCAAAACATAAGGTGGGATGTCAGTCACACGCCGGGCAGCCTTCACGCCTTCGCACGACCCTTGCCTTTGTTACCTGAAATATATACTAAAAGTCAGCTTACGCTGGTGAGTTCTAGTTTAATGCGTTTAGATATAAACATTCTTTTCTTTACTTCATAAGTAAGCATTATTATAAAGTCATTCATATAAATACGTGTTCATAACTTTTGCTTTTCTTTCATCTTTCTTTTCTTTATTTTTGTGATTACATATATATATATATATGCATTCACCCTTTTCTTTTCTTTACATTCCTTCTTCAACATTCTTATGTGATTACATGGATATGCATTCACCTTTACTTTCTTTACCATTTATTGGTCATACACTTATGGGTGATCAACCCGTCATTTACTGCGTATATCACAAAGATATACGCCCTTGAGCTACCGTCGTAGCCCTTTTACTCGTCCGGTCCTAGAAACCGTCCGCCTTAACTTTTGGTCCGGCCACCCTTCGGTCGTCCGAAATAACTTTAGGTCCGGCCACCCTTCGGCCGTCCGACATAATCGCCCGTCTGCCATAAGGCATCCGTTTCCCACTTGAACTAATTATACAGCCGAATTATTGACATAGCGACTTACTCCACCGTAGTGGCCTTTATTTAGTCTACCTTTCTAGACTTACTGTTTCTGGCTGCATAATAGTCAAGTGGTCGTCCGTCTACCGTAGTAGTCGTTAGCTTCGTTTCCGTCCATAACGTATACATACATTCATAACATGCAATATATATTTATAAAGCAAGATTTCATTCATTTACGTTATGCCATTCTTTCATTCATTACTTGTAAACATACGTTTCGTTCTTTATTTAATATTCATACTTCCTTTTTCATATGTATCTACACATATACCTTAATATATCACGTATGATCACATTGACATTCATATCGTTTATTCATTTAGTGTATACACTTCAGCCCCAAAACATTTATAAATCATTTGCACATAACACAGAAGGGGGCACATAGAACTCACCTGATGAGTAGTTTCTGTAATACACTAAGCTGGCTACTGAGCTTCACTAATGTCACTCACGATCTGTATAATTAAGTCATACACATAAGATGGTGCTCCTAGATGACACTAGACATTACTATACTTGATCTTAGTAGTTTCGATGGGTTTACATATATCGAAACTGGATAGTTTCGATAGATTGCCCCTGTCGAAACTTGTAGTTTCGATAGGTTGCCTCTGTCGAAACTTGTAGTTTCGATGGGTAGTTTCGATAGATAGTTTCGATAGATAATCTATGTATTATCTTAGCTTCGGATCGGGGCTCATATCGAAACTATGGTAGTTTCGATTGGGTCTGCATATATCGAAGCTGGGTAGTTTCGATAGGTCTGCACATATCGAAACTAAGTAGTTTCGATGGACCTGCACATATCGAAACTAAGTAGTTTCGATGGACCTGCACTTATCGCCTTCCCCAAAAATCCGAATGTTCTGCATGCGAATCTGATCATGTCGATATCTAAATTTTTCTTTGATCAAAACGTTCGTTTTTCATCCTAGATGCTATACCTAAGTTCACTTTCAAGATTCATCCGTAAAATCGTTATCTTTTAGCCAAAACCCGAAACTTCCCAAAACGAACAAAAACTCATAATGTGATCGAATCGTTACCTGGATTTGTAATTCTGATTCGGAGGTTTTGCTCACGGGAACAGCAGCAACGTTCTCCTGAATTCCCGAGTTGATCCGTCACTTTCTCTCTCTAGACCCGAGCTCTCCTTTCTCTCTCTAAAAGCTGCGTGTGTTGGGGAAATGAGCAGGGAAGAGGGCTGCCTTGCCTCTTATGCGCATGGGCTTCCCTCGGCCCATTGAAGCCGGGCCCAGGCCCGCTCCCTTTTTATTTAAATATTCCAACTAAATCACCGGTCTTGCTATATTTATTCGTTTTATTATTTTTGGGATGTTACAAGTCTACCCTCCTTAAAGAGGTTTCGTCCTCGAAACTGTTCATACGTTAAACAATTGAGGGTATAGTCCCCTCATCTCGTCTTCCTTTTCCCATGTAGCTTCTGACCCTTTTCTGTGCTTCCATTGTATCTTGACTAACGGTATCGACTTATTGCGTAGTCGTTTTTCAGCTCGGTCAAGAATGGCTATTGGTTCTTCTACATAATTTAGACTGTTATCCACTTCGATCTCGTCGTAAGGTATGTGAGCTGTGTCGTCAGCTAGGCACTTGCGTAAGTGCGACACGTGAAACGTAGGGTGTATTCCACTAAGCTCAACGGGTAGGTCGAGTCTGTAAGCAACTTGACCCACTCTTGCTAAAATCTTGAAAGGTCCGACAAACCTTGGACTTAGTTTGCCACGCTTCCTGAATCGGATGATTCCTTTCCATGGTGATACTTTCAACAGTACCATGTCCCCTACTTGAAACTCTAAATCCCTCCTTCTCTTATCCGCGTATGATTTCTGTCTGTCTTTTGCGGCTTTCATTCGAGCCTTGATTTGATCAAATTTCTCAGAAGTAGCTTTGACCACTTTGAGACTTGCAAAATCCTTCTGTCCAATTTCCCCCCAACAAACCGGGGTCCTACATTTCCTCCCATACAACATTTCAAATGGTGGCATGCCAATAGTTGTGTGATAGCTGTTGTTATATGAAAATTCTGCCAATGGTAGATGGCTGTCCCAACTCCCACCGAAGTCAATGATACAAGCCCGGAGCATGTCCTCTAAGGTCTGAATGGTCCTTTCTGATTGTCCATCGGTTTGAGGGTGATAAGCGGTGCTGATATTCAGTCTACTGCCCATTGCTTCATTGAATTTCTTCCAAAACCTTGATGTGAATCTAGTATCCCTGTCGGACACAATTGACAGCGGCATACCATGTCTGCTCACAATCTCCTTGATAAATACTTCTGCTAGTCTTTCTGACGAAAAAGACTCCCGTATTGGCAAGAAGTGAGCACTTTTCGTCAAACGGTCGACGATCACCCAAATGGTATCATTGCCTTTAGCTGTTCGCGGTAGCTTGGTAATGAAGTCCATTGTGATCTCTTCCCACTTCCATTCCGGTATTGGTAAAGGTTGCATTTTACCGCATGGTTTCTGGTGCTCGGCCTTAACTAGAGAACACGTTAGGCACTTGCTCACGTATCCTGTCACATCATTCTTCATGCCAGGCCACCAGTATTCTTTCTTCAAGTCTTGATACATTTTGTTTGTGCCGGGGTGGATAGAATAGCGAGACTTATGGGCCTCATCGAGTATTTTGGCTCTAAGCTCACCAATCTTAGGTATCCACATCCGGCCAAACCTAGTTCATACTCCGTATGCATTCGCATCTAAGTTCCCTTGTTGTCCTACTATTCTTTCCCGTTTCACATTTCTTTCTAACAATGCTTCATCTTGTGCCTTTGATATTTCACTCATTAAGTCTGGTGTTATAATCAACTGACACGCTTTGATTCGGATAGGTGCCGATTCTTCCTTTCTACTTAAAGCGTCGGCCACTACGTTTGCCTTTCCTGGATGGTACAATATTTCACAGTCATAGTCTTTCAGTAGCTCTAACCACCTTCTTTGCCTCATGTTTAATTCCTTTTGTTCGAAAAAGTACTTCAGGCTTTTGTGATCGGAGTAAATGGTGCATTTAACTCCATACAGATAGTGTCTCCATATTTTCAACGCGAAAACTACTGCTGCTAGTTCTAGATCGTGTGTTGGGTAGTTAACCTCGTGAATCTTTAGTTGCCGCGATGCATAAGCAATTACCTTTCCTCTTTGCATGAGTACGCACCCTAAACCCTGCCCTGAAGCGTCAGAGTAGACTACCAAGTCTTCATTTCCTTCAGGTAGTGTTAAGACTGGAGCTTGAGTTAGTCGTGTCTTAAGTTCCTCAAACGCGTTGTTTTGGGTTGGACCCCATTCATACTTTATTTCCTTCCGTGTCAGTTTGGTTAGTGGCGAGGCAATTCTTGAGAAATCTTGAATGAACCTTCGATAGTAGCCTGCCAATCCTAGAAAACTTCGTATCTCTGTTGGTGTCTTTGGGATGTTCCATTCCTTTACTGTCTCGATCTTTGCAGGATCCACCATGATGCCGTTTGGGTTTATTACATGACCTAGGAATTGGACTTCCCTAAGCCAGAACGCGCATTTGGAGAATTTTGCGTACAACTTTTCCTGCTTTAGCACCTCCAGAACCTCCCTTAGGTGACAGTGGTGATCCCCCTCGCTTTTCGAATATACCAGTATGTCGTCTATAAAAACTATCACAGATCGATCCAACATGGGTCGACATACTCTATTCATCAAGTCCATAAACGCTGCTGGTGCGTTAGTTAATCCGAAGGACATCACGAGAAACTCATAATGCCCATAACGCGTGCGAAACGCGGTCTTTGGTACGTCTTCCTCTCTTACTTTCAACTGATGGTAACCCGACCTAAGATCGATCTTTGAGAACCAATTCGCACCTTGTAGTTGATCAAAAAGGTCGTCTATCCTGGGCAGTGGGTATTTGTTCTTTACCGTTCTCTTGTTCAATTCGCGGTAGTCAATGCACATGCGCATGCTGCCGTCCTTCTTCTTTACAAATAGTACCGGAGCGCCCCATGGTGAGATGCTCGGTCTAATAAATCCTTTTTCGGTTAGTTCCTCTAGTTGAGACATCAATTCTTTCATTTCTGACGGAGCCAATCGGTAGGGGGCTTTGGCAACGGGCTCTGCTCCTGGCAGTAAGTCAATCTGAAATTCTATTTCCCGATCGGGTGGCAACCCAAGTAGATCTTCAGGGAATACTTCCGGAAAGTTGCACACCACGGGTACATTCTTGAGTTCTTTCGTTTCCATTCTATCATCAATAACATACGCCAGATAAGCTTCGCAACCGCGCCTCATGTAACTTTCGGCCTTAATCATCGAGATGACGTTCGGCATAGTGCAATTCCAATCCCCATAAACCGTAATTGGACTGCCGCTTGGAGCTTTGAGGCGTATTCTTTTACGTTTACATATGATTTGAGCTTCATTGGCAGCTAGCCAATCCATACCCAATACTATATCGAATCCTCCTAAGGTGAGAAGGAACAACCTCGAAGGAAACTTATGACCCTCTATTTCTATGATACAATCCTCTGTAACTTGGAACACTGCCGAATTTTTACCCACGGCAGTTTGTACGCTAAAGGCCTTTACTATGGTGTTGATAGTGCAATCCAGCTTACGACTAAATGCAGTTGATATGAAGCTTTTACTAGCACCAGAGTTAAATAAAATAGCAGCATTTTCATCATTTACTAGGAACGTACCTGACACAACATCAGGGTTTCCTCTTGCTTCTTCCTCGGTCAAGGCATAGGCACGAGTCCTTGCCTTTTGCGGTTCTTGCTCCCTATCTTTTCCCGAACTAGATTGGCCGGCCTTCCTGCAGTTCTTTGTCAGATGTCCCAAAAGTCCACATACTTGACACTTGACGTTTCTTATACATTCCCGGGAGAAGTGCCCCGGCTTCCCGCACTTATAGCATGTGGTGGTGCCGACTTGACACATGCCAAGATGTTGCCTTCCACATTTCTTGCAAGTTTCATATTCATCAAATCTTGGCTTCTTAGTTTCAGCTGTTACGTTCCCTTTTCCGGTGCCTCTGGACGGGATCTCCCATTTTCTCTTTTGTGTCTCAGGTGCCGGGTCCTCATTGGCGTAGTCGTCGTAGACGATTCCGCTCAGATTTACTACCGACTCGAAGGTCGAGGGTAGGTTAGCTTTTACATGAACACGGACCCGTTGTGGCAGCCCCTTAACATAGTACTTGATCAAACGGTCTTCAGTTTCTACCAGGTGGGGGACTAGTTGAGCTAGCTCATTGAATCTCGAAGTGTACTGGCGGTGCGTCTTGTTTCCAGCCTTGAGGTTTAGGAATTCATTTTCCACTCGATCAATTTCGTTCTGTGGACAGAACTTTTGGATGATCAGCTTCTTCAAGTCGTCCCATGTCATTCTGTTTATAGCATTTGGGGACTTAGTTCTCTTAATATTCCTCCACCAACTTAGTGCTTCGTTGGTGAAAGAGTGAGCAACGTATTTAACAGCCTGGTCTGGTCGACACTCGCTGAATTTCAAAAAAATATCTTTCTTCTGGTTTTATAACTTCATGAGTTATGTTTGTACCAGGAATTTGTTTTATCTTTGAATCTTTTTTCATAGATTTAAGAAAATCAGGTTTTCCAATTTGAAAAGCTTTTGTACTTTTCTTAATCAAAATTGTTTCTTGATTAAGGTGAAAATATATTCTATCTAACCATTGGGTAAAAGGCCCGTATAATAGAATCATCAACAGACAACATGCTCTCCTAGGAGCAGTACAAGGGAATTTAGCATATGGAAAATTTATGTTTACCATATATCCTAAGTTCGGTTTACATCGAGATTCAAAAGATTTCGATAAAACATTAAGTTTCATACATAAGTGTGAAAGAACTGATCTGATAGAACCAGGAAACAAAGTATTTTCGATTAACTACTTAATCTCTTATGCTTTAACTAATAGTACTCATTCAATAGAGTATAAGGAAAAAGAGAATATAACTATTGAAGACATATTCTCAGATATTAGTATCGTTAAAGAAAGTAAGTTCTCTTAACCTTCACAAGTACAAGAAAATTGGGCCATTAACATAGCTCGTAATAAACTGACTCTAGAGTCTAAACCTAGACAGAGTTTTTCCTTTAATGTAAAGCCCCTTTCTCGGGTAACCTCACTTGTTGGATTTACTCATAAACATAGTCATTAATTACTGAACTTTTAATTAGAAACATTCAAACACAGCGGAAACATTCAACATTTAAGTATATTACAGCGGAAGTCTTAGCATTCAAAACATTAACCATTGTCTAATCAAAACATAAGGTGGGATGTCAGTCACACGCCGGGCAGCCTTCACGCCTTCGCACGACCCTTGCCTTTGTTACCTGAAATGTATACTAAAAGTCAGCTAACGCTGGTGAGTTCTAGTTTAATGCGTTTAGATATAAACATTCTTTTCTTTACTTCATAAGTAAGCATTATTATAAAGTCATTCATATAAATACGTGTTCATAACTTTTGCTTTTCTTTCATCTTTCTTTTCTTTATTTTTGTGATTACATATATATATATATATGCATTCACCCTTTTCTTTTCTTTACATTCCTTCTTCAACATTCTTATGTGATTACATGGATATGCATTCACCTTTACTTTCTTTACCATTTATTGGTCATACACTTATGGGTGATCAACCCGTCATTTACTGCGTATATCACAAAGATATACGCCCTTGAGCTACCGTCGTAGCCCTTTTACTCGTCCGGTCCTAGAAACCGTCCGCCTTAACTTTTGGTCCGGCCACCCTTCGGCCGTCCGACATAATCGCCCGTCTGCCATAAGGCATCCGTTTCCCACTTGAACTAATTATACAGCCGAATTATTGACATAGCGACTTACTCCACCGTAGTGGCCTTTATTTAGTCTACCTTTCTAGACTTACTGTTTCTGGCTGCATAATAGTCAAGTGGTCGTCCGTCTACCGTAGTAGTCGTTAGCTTCGTTTCCGTCCATAACGTATACATACATTCATAACATGCAATATATATTTATAAAGCAAGATTTCATTCATTTACGTTATGCCATTCTTTCATTCATTACTTGTAAACATACGTTTCGTTCTTTATTTAATATTCATACTTCCTTTTTCATATGTATCTACACATATACCTTAATATATCACGTATGATCACATTGACATTCATATCGTTTATTCATTTAGTGTATACACTTCAGCCCCAAAACATTTATAAATCATTTGCACATAACACAGAAGGGGGCACATAGAACTCACCTGATGAGTAGTTTCTGTAATACACTAAGCTGGCTACTGAGCTTCACTAATGTCACTCACGATCTGTATAATTAAGTCATACACATAAGATGGTGCTCCTAGATGACACTAGACATTACTATACTTGATCTTAGTAGTTTCGATGGGTTTACATATATCGAAACTGGATAGTTTCGATAGATTGCCCCTGTCGAAACTTGTAGTTTCGATAGGTTGCCTCTGTCGAAACTTGTAGTTTCGATGGGTAGTTTCGATAGATAATCTATGTATTATCTTAGCTTCGGATCGGGGCTCATATCGAAACTATGGTAGTTTCGATTGGGTCTGCATATATCGAAGCTGGGTAGTTTCGATAGGTCTGCACATATCGAAACTAAGTAGTTTCGATGGACCTGCACATATCGAAACTAAGTAGTTTCGATGGACCTGCACTTATCGCCTTCCCCAAAAATCCGAATGTTCTGCATGCGAATCTGATCATGTCGATATCTAAATTTTTCTTTGATCAAAACGTTCGTTTTTCATCCTAGATGCTATACCTAAGTTCACTTTCAAGATTCATCCGTAAAATCGTTATCTTTTAGCCAAAACCCGAAACTTCCCAAAACGAACAAAAACTCATAATGTGATCGAATCGTTACCTGGATTTGTAATTCTGATTCGGAGGTTTTGCTCACGGGAACAGCAGCAACGTTCTCCTGAATTCCCGAGTTGATCCGTCACTTTCTCTCTCTAGACCCGAGCTCTCCTTTCTCTCTCTAAAAGCTGCGTGTGTTGGGGAAATGAGCAGGGAAGAGGGCTGTCTTGCCTCTTATGCGCATGGGCTTCCCTCGGCCCATTGAAGCCGGGCCCAGGCCCGCTCCCTTTTTATTTAAATATTCCAACTAAATCACCGGTCTTGCTATATTTATTCGTTTTATTATTTTTTGGATGTTACATTTAATACCTTAAAAATAGGATAATCTAGTTCTAGTTCATCCAGTCCTACAGAACTACAATTAATTCGATCCATGTCGGAAAGAATTGACAAATATGAAGAAATCCTTAAAGAAGTTGTTGGAAAATAATTTCTGAAAACCCTAAGTTCTAGATATGAGTTCTTTAGTTAGAATTGAGGAATTAATCAAAGAATTAATTAATAAAGTAGAAAACCTAGCTACTAGTGAAAATCTCGAAGCAATAGCTGCAAAGATTATAAGTGAAATTTCTGAAAAAATAAAGGACGAAAACACAAATCCTTTAAATCCAAAAAATACAAACCCCTTGATTAATCAAGAAACTTCTCAAGGAGAAAATAAAAAGTTTCAAAAACATTCATTTCCTAACTTCAATGTTAGAAACCCATCTTTAAGAAGTTTTAAAAGCTCAAATGTTTTAAAATGGCTCATTGAATCAAGCTCAAATGACTAATAAAAGTCAAATGAGATCTACTTTCAGAAAAATAAATATAAAAATAGGACAATATTATTTAGTTCTGAATAATGTCATCCAAAGAATTATAGAACTCCATACTAATTGGAGCATTCATCCAACCAAAAAATTAAATGAGTTATCTCATTTACACCGACAGAAACAATATTTCATTAATGAAATACAAAAACTTAAAGACATAAAAATTAGTATATTCTGTGGATAAATGATATCCATAACTAAAAAATTAGAGAAAATCTTTGAAGAATAGCTTGATACCTTTTCAGCTGAACAAATAAACGAACTCGTCCAACTAATGTCCCTAAGTGACAAAGAGTGTGAGCAACAATTTTTAGAAAATAAAGATCACAAAGAAAAATATTTTCCAGAAATTAAAAATCAAGTTTTTACGGTCAAAGAACCCAAAACTGAAAAAGAGTATTCCTCTGAAGAAGAAGAAGAAACTCCAAAATACAAAGATATGATAAACAGAACTAAGGCCAACAGTAGTAGTCAATCCTATAAGAAAAGAAATACAGAATTTTCTATGCCCTATCATAAAGGCATACCTAACCCCAATAATGGCAGTTCAAACACAATCGACACCATTAAAATTGATTGTATCTTTGATCTTGAAAAAAGAAAATAAGTTATAGATAAATGGAATACCGAGATTAGTCTAATAATCCAGTCAAACCCAGAAGAGTTTTCTAAAGCTAAGGCTTTATTACTCTTAATAGAACACAAGTCGGCAGGAATCATTCAGGAATTCATCAAAGGCACGATATGGAACGAAGATCTTCATGGAGAAGATATTTTCGACCAAATCATTAATGTCATTTACATGATGTTTTTAGGTCTTGATTTTCTTACAAATTAAGATAAGGAAAATCAGAAATTACTAGAAAAAGCAAGACAAATTCTTACAAAAGCACAACTTTGTGATATATGTCTTCTAGACGATTTCATTTGTCTATTCGAACAAAACTTATACAAACTAGGCACAGGAGAATTTCACTCTTGGATAGAAGTATATCTCATGAAAATACCCATTGTAGGAGAAAAAGCCAAAGAACGATGGAATAAAGAAAAGAACAATCTAACTATGCATTCTTTAGGATTTGCTACAAGAATTGTTAAAGAAGAAATCTCAACCTACTGTGATCTCTCAAATAAACAGAAACAGTTAAAAAGATTTAACAAAAGCTGTTGTAAAAAATTAACAGAAGAACCACAGTTATCTTTTGGCTGTGACCTAATTAAAGATAAAAAATATTTTAAAAAGAAATACAAAAAGAAATATAAACCAAAAAAGAGATTTTGGAAAACTAAGAAAAGAAAATTTTCCTCATGAAAATACTTTTCTAAAGAAAAACCAAAAATCTGTCCTCAAGGAAAAAAGAAATGTCGATGTTGGATATGCTCTGAAGAAGGACACTATGCCAACGAATGTCCTAATCGACAAAAATTTCCAGAAAAAAAAAGCTTATTCCGGAAGTAGAAAAAGAAGGATATTATCCTTCAGAAAACATTTTCAAAGGTTATATGCAAATATACGCTTCAGAAATAAGATAAGACTCATCTTCATCCTCTGAAACCAATTCAGACAGTTCAGAATGAATAAAACTGATTTCTGTCGGTCAATTCATAAAGAAAATGAATTAGTATACTAAAATATTACTAATCCCAACTCTATCTATATAAAAGGAAAAATTTCCTTTAAAGGATATAAAACCATAACTCTACATTGTTATGTAGATACAGGAGCAAGTCTTTGTCTTGCAAGCAAATATGTTATTCCCGAAGATTTATGGGTAAACACTCCCAAAGATATCAGAGTAACAATCGCAAACCAAGAAACTATTAGATTATATAAAGTTTGCAGAAACCTTATTATCTACTTCTCAGGAGAACCGTTTCCTATTCCTACCATCTACCAACAGGAGTCTGGAATAGATTTACTTCTTGGAATTAATTTCTGTCAATTATACGGGCCTTTTACCCAATGGTTAGATAGAATATATTTTCATCTTAATCAAGAAACAATTTTGATTAAGAAAAGTACAAAAGTTTTTCAAATTGGAAAACCTGATTTTCTTAAATCTATGAAAAAAGATTCAAAGATAAAACAAATTCCTGGTACAAACATAACTCATGAAGTTATAAAACCAGAAGAAAGATATTTTTTTGAAATTCAAAAATATCAAAAAATTGAAACTTTACTTAATCTTAAGCTAATCATTCCTAGCAAATCACCTCATATGTCTCCAGCTTTTTTAGTTGAAAATGAGGCTGAAAAAAGAAGAGGAAAAAAGTGTACGGTTGTTAATTACAAGGCAATCAACGCAGCAACCAAAGGAGATAGTCATAACCTCCCTTGTATGCAAGAATTACTAACTCTTTTAAGAGGAAAAACCATCTTTTCCAGTTTCGACTGTAAAAGTGGATTTTGGCAAGTTTTGTTAGATGAAAAATCTCAACTTTTAACTGCTTTCACTTGTCCAGATGGTCATTATCAATGGACTGTAGTTCTTTTTAGACTAAAATAAGCACCTAGCATATTTCAGAGACATATGCAAAATTCTCTTAGAGGACTAGAAAACTTCTGTACCTTCTATGTTGACGATATTATAGTTTTCTCAGATTCAGAAGAAAAGCACTATTTTCATGTTCTTTCAGTTCTAAAATTAATTGAAAAATATGGAATCATTTTGTCAAAAAAGAAGGTAAATCTTTTTAAACAAAAAATTAATTTTTTAGGTCTGGAAATAGATCAAGGGACTCATTGTCCACAAAAACACATCCTTGAAAATCTTCACAAATTTTCGGATACACTTGAAGATAAGAAACATCTTCAAAGATTTTTAGGTGTTTTAACCTATGCAGAAAGCTACATCCCAAAGTTAGCAGAACTCAGGAAGACCTTACAGGTAAAACTGAAAAAAGAATATGTATGGGAATGGAAACAATCCGATACAGATTATGTTGATGCACTTTCCTGTGACAACACTCTGGATAGAGTCTTAGTTTGTATTTCTAATGTCTGTAATTTGTCTTTGTATGTAAGAGTCGTTTTGTAATAGTTTATCGAGTTGTATTTACTTTTACATAATGTATGTTGCATTTCTTGTAAGTGTTTTGCGCACTTACATGTGCGCAGGAGAAAGCTCCTGCGTACTTAGCAAGTACGCAGGAAGACCCATGCGTACTTGCTAAGTAGGCAAGAGTATTTGGTCCTGCGCACTTGCTAAGTGCGCAGGCATCAGGTCTGTATAAATAGGTTTGGTTCATAGAGGATAAGTCGCAGAACTCATGTCTTAGACGAACTCAGTTTGTTAAGTACGCAATTTGTAATCTCTCTGTAACCGTCGAGTGTTTATAATAGAAAGAGCTTTTATTGTGACTCTCGTGTTTGGTTTACTTTGTTTTTAGTTAGACTCTCCGCCTAGTCACGGGTATTCCACACCCGGTCCGACTAGTAGACCACTTGCATGCAACGATCCGACACACACGAAGGGACCTACAAGTGGTATCAGAGCATTGCTCTTGAATTCGAGTGTTGTAAGTGAGTTTGGAGACGTTTTTACTGAGTTTTACAAGCAAAAAGTGGTATTTTTGTGATAAAAAGGGTAGCTCTTGAGCACTTTTTTAGAAGCAAAAATCTCTCAAAAACCAATTTTTGTTGTGTATTTGAGTTATCTGAGCATCAAAGATTGGTTAGAAACAAGTTTCTGACCCTTTGGCTCATTTGCATTAATCATCAGGCCAAATTTTACCATCTCAGGCGATTTTCCAGTCACCGGAAAAGGTTGGTGAGAGTTGCTGAAGAGATATCCTGCGTACTTACCATTTTTGACAAAAAGTACAGTTTTCTGCGTACTTACTAAATACGCAAGAGTTATCTCCTGCGTACTGTAAGGCCCCTTTCCCGGGTAACCTCACTTGTTGGATTTACTCATAAACATAGCCATAAATCCTGAACTTAAATTTAAAACATTCATCATTCAATTACATTACATAACAGCGAAAGTCTTAACAAATAAAAGCACAACATTGTCTTAACAAACAAAAGTGGGATGTCAGTCTTGTGCCGGGTAACCTTCACGCCATCGCACGACCTTTTCTTCCTTTACCTGAAATGTATACTAAAAGTCAGCTAACGCTGGTGAGTTCTAGTTTAATGCGATTTGATATAAACATTCTTTTCTTTACTTTATAAGTATGCATTACTGTATAGTCATTCGTATAAATACGTATTCAGAACTTTTGTCTTTTTTTCATCTTTCTTTTCTGTATCTTTGTGATTATATATATATATATATATATATATATATATGCATTCACCCTTTTCTTTCTTTTCTTTCTTTCTTTACTTTCATGGGTCATACTATATAAGGGTGATCAACCCGTCATTTGCTTACGAATGTCACAAAGACAATCGCCGTGGTCCATCGTCATGGCCCACCTATACTTACAACCGTCCGGCAACAAGTGTCGTCCGTCGTTTTATTCTTACAACCGTCCGGCAACCTTTGTCCGTCCGTCATGACTTACAACCGTCCTACCGTCGTAGGCCGTAATTCGCCCGTCTACCCGAAGGTATCCGTTTCCCATGCGACTATTATTTATACAACCGTTCTACTATAATATGCCAATTGCTTCGACCGTCCTTTAATGGCATTCGTACGTCCTAGCTGATGAAGGAACGCACTTGTCCCGGTTGTAAAATAATCACATGGTCGTCCGTCTACCGAAGTAGCCGTTATCATCGAAGCGTCCATAACATTTTCTGTACTTGGCAAGCAATATATACATAGATATAAAGCAGGATTTCATTCTCACATGTTATGCCATTCATTCATTTCATTCTTTGCAAGCAATATATACATGGATATAAAGCAGGATTTCATTCTTTCATATTGTGTTATACTTTCATTCATTCTTTATAATCATGCTTTTCATTCTTTATTCATAATTTCTCTTTCATGTATAGGTATATATATATATACTTGTATAACACATATGATCACATTGACATTCATAACATTTATTCACTTAGTGTATACATCTCAGCCCCAAAACATTTGAAAACATTTGCACATAACATAGAAGGGGGCACATAGAACTCACCTGATGAGTAGTTTCTGTAATACACTAAGCTGGCTACTGGGCTTCACTAATGTCACTCACGATCTGTATAATAAAGTCATACACATAAGATGGTGCTCCTAGATGACACTAGACATTACTATGCTTGAACATAGTAGTTTCGATTGATTAGCTTATATCGAAACTTGGTAGTTTCGATAGGTTGTTTCTGTCGAAACTTGGTAGTTTCGATAGGTAGTTTTGATAGGTAGTTTCGATAAGTAACTTGTGTATTATCTTAGCTTCGGATCGGGGGCTCATATCGAAACTATGGTAGTTTCGATTGGGCCTGCATATATCGAAACTGGGTAGTTTCGATAGGTCTGCACATATCGAAACTAAGTAGTTTCGATGGGTCTGCACTTATCGCCTTCCCCAAAAATCCGAATGTTCTGCATGCGAATCTGATCATGTCGATATCTAGATTTTCTTTGATCAAAACGTTCGTTTTTCATTCTAGATGCTATACCTAAGTTCACTTTCAAGTTTCATCCGCAAAAATCGTTATCTTTTAGCCAAAACCCGAAAACTCCCAAAACGAACAAAAACTCATAATGTGATCGAATCGTTACCTGGATTGGATTTCTGATTCAGAGGATATGATCACGAGAACAGCAGCAACGTTCTCCTGAAATCCCGAGTTGATCCGTCACTTTCTCTCTCTAGACCCGAGCTCTCCTTTCTCTCTCTAAAAGCTGCGTGAGTTGGGGAAATGAGCAGGGAAGAGGGCTGCCTTGCCTCTTATGTGCATGGGCTTCCCTCGGCCCATTGAAGCCGGGCCCAGGCCTGCTCCCTTTTTGTTTAAATATTCTAACTAAATCACCGGTCTCGCTATATTTATTCGTTTTATTATTTTTGGGATGTTACACGTACTTACAAGTGCGCAAGACTGAACTTGTGCGAACTTAAGTTATATCCTGCGTACTTAATCATTTCCTCCTGCGTACTTACAAGTACGCAAGAGTAAGTCTTAAATATGCAAGACTATTTCTCAAGTGCGCAAGGCCAATCCCAAGTGCGCAACTGTGTCTGATTTTTCTGAGTTTTGACTAAGTGTTCACTATGTCGAACCTTCAGAATCTTGGAAACATGTTAAACTATGATAATGAGATCAGTACACCTCAGAAACCACCAAAGTTGCTAAACGTAAACGATTATTCTAATTGGAAAGCACGTTTTGAGCACTATATTTCGTATAACGACTCATCACTATGGATACTAATCCTTGAGGGATATAAGCATCCCACACATATCTATCTTGATGATGAATTGCCCAAGCCTATTTCTAAACTCGATGAGGAAGAAAAGAAAGCATATGATCGAGAGAAGAAGGCACTTGGTTCGATCACTATGGCATTAACTCGGGAATTGTTCCACAGTTTCCGAGGGTATGACAATTCTAAGGATCTCTGGAAAGCTTTACAGAAGAGATTCGAAGGAAATAGTAACATTAAGAAGAGTAAGCCGGATCTTCTTTTGAAGCAGTATGAGTGCTTCAGATTTTTTGAGAACGAATCTCTAGATGACCTCATCTCTAGGTTCTATCATTTACAGACTGAGTTGAAGGCTTTTGAACTCATGTATCCAGCTGAAGAGATGGTGGAAAAGTTTTTGGATGCTTTACCACCCAAATTTGAGATGTACACAACCCTGATGAGGGAAAATCCTAAATTCTATGAGCTGACAGTTGAAAAGGAAATAGGAAAGGTTCATGACATGAACCTAAGAAGAAAGGAGAGCTATGGAAGACCCCAGATACAAGACCCTTCTATGTATCATGGGACGACTTCCACATCCAAGTCATCTGGCTCTGGAATTGCCCTCTTCACTGGAAATCCTACTGAAGAAGACCACTCAACTGGGTGTGGTGGTCATGCTTGCTATGCTTCAGGATCAGGGTTGGGGTCTCATCATCAAAATACCTCAAGAAATCCTCCTGCTACGTCTTCAGCTAACAACTCAGCTATAGCCAGAATAGCTGAAGACCATGTAGCATTATTCTCATCTTGTATGCTTGCATATGAAAATTTCATAGGTGGCAAGCTTACTGATCCAGAGACGATTGAAGAAGATTTTAATCAAGTGGATCCTGATGACATGGAGGACATGGATATTCAATGGAATATGGCCATGCTTTTGAGGAGAGCCAAGCGTTTCCTGAACAGAACAGGAAGAAAGTTTATTGGCGGGCATCCTAATGCCAAGGTCGGGTTTGACAAATCTAAGGCCAAATGCTACAAATGTCTGAACTATGTACACTTTGCTCGTGAGTGTCAGAAAGACAGAGCACCTGCCTCTGGTTTTACCCGACCCAGCCAAGGAAACAGCCATGGCCAAAACAATCCAAACCACCACAATCAAAGCCAAGGTGGAACGTCCAATGCACTGGTAGCCCAACAGGACGACAGCTTTGATTGGGGCGTTCATCTTGAGGATGCCATCATCGCACAAACACAGGTTGGTCTCATGGCTGAGATCATGGAAATGATGGAAGCAGAGAGAAGGGAAGCTTCTATGGCTGACCTAAAAGAGTCTACTGCTGCTACAGAGGAAGAGGAGGAAGCTGAAGGAAAGGAAGCTTCTGTAGCTGAGAAAGAGGAATCGACTACTGATGTTGCTCTCATGGCCATTGGAGAAGCAACAAGTTCATCTCATGAGGTAGACTCTAATCCCTTTTCTGTTGTTTCATGTTCTAAGTGTCTAGGGCTAAAACTTGAAAACTCTAAGCTCCAAGACAAAATCGAACCCCTAAGTATGGCAGCTCTAAACTATAAAGAAAACGAAAAACGTTTTAAAGAGTCTATTGAAACATTGAAAAAGGAAAAGCGTGAGTATTCTTTAAAAATGAGTGATCAACAGCTTCACTTGGATATTGCTTATAAGGGGTTATAAAAACGGAACAATGAAATCAACAAACTGCAAAATGAGATCTTGCAGTTAAAATGCACAAATGAGAAGTTGAAAAACTCTCGCTTTGTGGTGGAACACTACGAATCTGTAGTGAGGAAAATGAATGGTCTAGGTCTTGGTACCAATGTCATTCCTCCACCAATCAGTGGGAAGTTTGTCAATGGCTTATTAGACATTGATCTCACTTGTCTAGATGAGTCCACTGATAAGGATGATTCCCCTAAAAAGGATGAATCCTCAAGTAAGGCTAACTCCACATCTAGTGAGGAGTTTGTTACTGCTTCTGAAGATGGGTCGGTTAACTTTTGCCCTGAAGGAGTAGTATCTGAGGAGTTGTTGACTGAACAGAAAGTCAAGAAAAACATTATCACTAATGATGATAATTGCATCTTAACTGAACCTGATGTCATTGAATCAAATGATAAACTTAAGGTAATGCTTTATGGGGGGGTATAAAAACCTTAACCAAGTAAAGAAAGAGGCTTTTTCAGCTCACTTTGGGCTTGGTTACAAAGAAAATTTGGAAAAATACTATACTCCCAAAAATCAAACTGTTAAGGTTCAGACTGCTGTTCAGAAACCAACTCCTCCTGCTCATAATGCTGAGTTATCTAAGGCTAGATCTAATGAGCCTTACAAGAGAACTTATGTAGACAAGAAGAACTGTTTTCACTGTGGCTTGGTTGGTCACATTTTTGTGAACTGTCCTTCTAAGAACCAAGGGAAACGGCCTGTTGTTTCACAACCAGCTGTTATCCCCAGGTCGCCACCAGTGAAACCATCTCCCAAACATCCAAAGCAGAATGTGGTGAAACCACCAGTCCAGCCGATGGCAGAGCCAAAGATCAAATCTGAGGCCAAACCATCTGTTGCAAGAAGGTAAAGCAACCTGCTGTACCTCGTGTGTCTACATATGGTAGTACACGTACTGGTGAGAAATCTGTGGCTAGACTCTCTAAGCCACAGAGAAGAAGAAGGAATAAGAGGTTGAGAAAGCTGGAACAGCTGACTAAAGCTCAATCAGGTGAAGTTTCCACAAGTTCACCTGCTGTGGTTGAGCCAAAGTCTCCTGTTCTGGTTAAGAATCAAAAGAGATCCTGGAACAAGAAAGTAAAAGGTTCTCAATCTCCTGTTCCCAATTCCTTCAAAGATTCACCAATTTTGAACAGTCATCATGACTGTGAGTTGAAAGAAGTAGTTTATTTTGAGAAAGACGGACGACCCAAGACCACAATGGCTTGGGTCTCCAAATCTAACTAATTCTTTTGTTAATCGTGCAGGGACGTCCGAAGGGTACTATCTCTAACCGTTGGTATGTCGATAGTGGATGCTCCCGGCACATGACAGGAAACATGGCCTTGCTTCAAGACGTTAAACCATTCAGAGGCGGCTATGTGGCCTTTGCCGGAGAAAAAGGCAACAGCATCACGTGTCAAGGCGTGGTTTCAAACGGTTGTGTCAGCTTTGACAATGTCAACTTCTGCGAGCAGCTGAAGCATAACCTGTTGAGTGTCTCCCAAATGTGTGATAAGGAGTACTCGGTGATGTTTGACAAGTCATAATGCCTGATTCTCAAACCCGGTTTTGAGGTTCCCGAAGACTGGATTCTGATGAGAGCACCAAGAACGAATGACACATATCAGATCGATATGAGCGTGGCAACAACCACCTTATCAGTTGCTACTTGTTTGCTTACAAAAGCGACAGAGCTTGACTCTATCTTATGGCATAGGAAACTCGGAAATATTTCTTATCTTAAAATGAATCATCTTGTCCGAAACGGTTTGGTAACCGGGGTTCCTAAGCTGAGATTTACCGTTGCATTGCAGATGACTGTATGCCTTGTAAAAAGGGCAAACAGCAATGGAAGTCTCACAAGCCCAAGCTCCAAAACTCTATTGATACCCCTTTGGAGCTATTACACATGGATCTGTTTGGCCCCATAAGTATCAGGAGTATTGGAGGTAAGTCGTTCTGTCTAGTTGTAACTGATGATTTCTCACGTTTTTCTTGGGTGCATTTTTTAGGTACTAAAGACGAGACTGCTGATATTCTTCAATACTTGATCCTGAGCTTGGAATCTCTTTGCAAGCTGAAAGTTAGAAGGATAAGGAGCGACAACGGAACTGAGTTCAAGAATAATTTGATGGAGCTTTTCTGTCTCAAGAAAGGGATCCGTCACGAATTCAGCGCGCCGTACACGCCTCAGCAGAATGGAGTTGCTGAACGGAAGAACATAACACTGATTGAGACTACAAGGACTATGCTATCAGATTCAAAGCTTCCTGTCACTTTCTGGGCAGAAGCAGTTAATACAGCGTGTCACGTCTTAAACAGAGTTCTGGTAGTGAAAAGGCACAACAAGACTTGTTACGAGTTGATCAACAATCGACTTCCCAATCTTGATTACCTTGTTCCTTTTGGTAGTCCTTGTTCCTTGTTGCTACAGTACAAAGACCGCCAGTCTAAGTTTCATGCAAAAGCGGTGGAAGGCATCTTCTTAGGATACGTTGCCAACTCGCCTTGCAAGAGATTGTACAATATAGGAACTCGTACTGTCGAGGAATGGTTTGAAGTGGATTGTAGTAAACACAGCATTCCACCCGAACCAACAGGTCCAGCTTGGGGTTTTGATTATGATGCGTTATTCAAGTCATTCAATCTTCCTGATATATCTGCAGATGACGCCGCAAATGTTTATGAATTATTGGGTGGCGGCGATGACTCCAGTTTTTCCACTCGTGCTACTGTACCAATTATAACTCCGGATTCCAATGCTGCATCTGCATCTGGAACTCATGACAGTGATAACAGTGAAGATGTTCTTGTCGTTGGAGACGACGCTCCAGCTAATCCTAACACAACTGTAGGAAATGAAGCTCCAGCTGATCCAGAAAATGGGGGAGTTAAGCACGAATCTTGATCCAGAAATTCCGGAACCGATTGTACCGGAGACGAGAGTGCATAGGAATCATCCAATCGACAACATTATTGGTGATCCTTATGCCGGTGTTCAGACTCGTCATCGAACCATCACTGAGAACACCAGTCTTTACACAGAGATATTTGACACTGGTGTCATGGAAACATGTCTGCATGCTGCATTCGTGTCCCAGTTACAGCCGAAAAATGTGGAGGCTCTCACTGACAACTGCTGGATTGAGGCGATGCAAGATGAATTGTCTCAATTCCAAAAGTTGCACGTGTGGGATTTGGTTGACTTGCCAAAAGGCTTTCAGCCAATTGGAACCAGATAGGTGTTCAAATGCAAGACGAATGATCGTCATGTTGTTGTGAAGAACAAAGCAAGATTGGTTGTTCAGGGTTTTTATCAGCAAGAGGGCTTGGATTACACGGAAGTATATGCCCCAGTTGCTAGAATTGAAGCCATTCGACTGTTCTTGGCTTATGTCACATATGTCGGCTTCAAGGTCTATCAACTTGATGTGAAGAGTGCTTTCCTATATGGTAAAGTTCGTGAAGAAGTCTATGTCACTCAGCCTCCCGGTTTTGAAGATCCGCATAATATCAATAAAGTGTATAAGCTCGACAAAGCACTTTATGGTCTTCATCAAGCACCGCGGGCATGGTATGAGACATTATCTAAACATTTACTGTCTAATGGTTTCGACCGTGGACAGATTGACTCGACTCTCTTCATAAGGAAAGCAGGAGGTGACATTCTTCTTGTATAAGTATATGTCGACGACATCATTTTTGGGTCTACCAATGAAGGGATGTGCAAGTCAGTCAAAGAGAGGATGGCATTTATCTACATCAAACTAAGTATGTGCAGGACATCTTATCAAAATACAAGATGAATGATAACAGTACTTATGGAACACCTATCCCAGTCAATCATGGTCTGCATCCTGACAAAGATGGAAAGGATGTAGACAACAGATTGTACCGTGGGATGATCGGATCACTTATGTATCTCACAGCTTCAAGACCCGATATAATGTTTGCTGTGTGCTTGTGCTAAGGTTTCAGTCTCAACCGAAGGAGTCACATATGATAGCTGTGAAGAGAATTTTCAAATACCTGAAAGGGAAACCCCGATTAGGTCTTTGGTACTCTAAGCAGCAGTCATTCGACTTCAAAGCCTACACTGATTCAGATTATGGCGGTTGTAACCTTGACAGAAAGTCAACTTCTGGTGGATGTCAATTCTTAGGAGACAGACTGGTCTCCTGGCAGTGTAAGAAGCAGTCAACGGTTTCTGTCTCAACTTGTGAAGCAGAATACATTGCTGCAGCGAGCGGTTGTATTCAGATTCTGTCTCAATAGAAAGAGCTTTTATTGTGACTCTCGTGTTTGGTTTACTTTATTTTTAGTTAGACTCTCCGCCTAGTCACGGGTATTCCGCACCCGGTCCGACTAGTAGACCACTTGCATGCAACGATCCGACACACACGAAGGGACCTACAGATTATATTAAAAAGATAAAGAAAAATCTAACAAGTTTTCCAAAACTTTATCTTCCAAAGGAAGAAGATTTTCTTATAATAGAAACTGATGCTTCAAATGACCTTTGGGGTGGAGTTCTAAAGGCAAAAACTTCTGAAAAGAAGAGATGCAAATATACTTCGGGAAGTTTTAAACAAGCCGAAAGAAATTACCACAGTAATGAAAAAGAATTACTAGCGGTAAAAAATACAATTTCTAAGTTTCCAATCTATCTTACCCTTGTAAAATTTTTAGTAAGAACAGATAATAAAAACTTTACTTATTTCCTAAAGACAAATCTCGGGAGATAACAAACAAGGCCGTCTTATCAGATGGCAAATGTGGTTTTCAAGATATTCATTTAACATTGAGCATCTTGATGGTACCAAAAACGTGCTTGCTGACAACCTGACACGAGACTTTCAAAAAACGTAAGCACTTACGTATTTCAGCATTAACTTTGCTTATTTAAACAAGCAAAGAGTTTTCAAATAAAATCATCATTTCTTGAAAAACTTCAAAAAAAATAGAAATGGAAGATCTAAAGACTTTACGCCTCAAAGAAAAAATTCTTCTTATAGAATTAAAAAATCTTCGAGAAAAAATAGTTGTCTATGGCGAAAGTCTAGAAACAACTGTTAATTCAGTACAGGAAACCGAAATGTTACAAACTGAATCTATTCCCTTGCAAACGGCAAAGGGTAAAGAAAAATTAAATCCGTTGATTCCCGTTGCTTTGGAAAAAAGCAAAAATAAGAAATATGAAGAATCACAATCTTCATCTAGCCCAGAAGCAAACAGCTCTGGTAAAGGCACATCAAATCCGTTGATAACTGACAGTTTGCTAAAAACTGAAAAGGTCTCTTTTAAGCCAAGTTATTCTCAAATCATTCAAAAACCTATGAAATCTGGGAAATTCCGATTTTACGTCATCTTTGATGGAGAACACAGAGACATATATGAAGACTGGTCCATAGTTTCACAATACGTCTCAGGGAATTCTTTCCCGTTTAAAAATTTTGGGTCTCTACTACAAGCCCAATAAGAAGCTACGCGATATTAAGCAGAATTCGGAAAGAAAGAAATACCTCTAAAGGTAACACTTTTTCTTGAACCTCCGACGGCCAAGAAAAAAGAAAGAGTTGTAGAATTCAAGAAAACTTTCCAAAAATCTTTTGTAAAAGAAGAAACAGAAGAAAGTAATGATATCATCTCCTTAGATGAATTCAGATCAATTTGGTCTAAAGTCAGGTCTAAAGTCAGGTCTCTAAGTCAAAATGATTTCGAGAGCGAACACATCTATACAGAAGACAAGACAACTAAAAGTCTTATTATCTTTTGTCCAGGTGCAGACACAAAACTTGTTTCTCTAGCATATATAGCTTGATTAATAAAGTTTATTTATCCTTCTCCCAATCTGCTAGAAAGTAGTCTTTTTAAAGAAGGAGTAAAGAAAGCCATAAAGAACTTTTGAAAAAAGATCGCGGCGGCAAGAGATGTCGATATCTTTATTAAGTGTAACTCTACACTTCCTGACTGGTATCAAGGAAATCCCTTCCAAAGCTACCATCATTTAAAAATTGGCATTGCCAAAACAAGAACAGTTAATCCTTCTAAAATCATGGAGGAAAAATACGAAGACCCAAAAAATTGGGTAGAAATAAGAGTGAGAGGATTTCTAAAAATCCTTAACAATCTTCAAAAGATAAAAGCAGGAAGCTTTAACAAAGTAAACTATTGCAGTCACAACTGCATTATTACTAGCTTCAGTGAAACTCCACTACCAAAGCATGAAAAAGAAGCTTTAGAGAAAATGGAGCAAATGATCATTTTCAACAAAGTAGAAGCAGGCCCTATTCACTAAAGAAAAAACTTTGTCAAAAGTTACAACGCACTTATGAGAATCATAATTGCCAATACTATGCAAACAGTACAAAAGAAGGCATCAGCTCCCACCTCGACAGCTACATGTCAGAAGAAGACACAAGAGAATTGGACCCAACACATGGGTATGTCGACTAAAAACGTCATGCATGACGATTATAGAAGGCTAGTTCAGTCTTTTGTACAAATCTTCTACTATTATATAAAGGAGACTGATTTTAGTTTTAGATCATCGAATTCACCCCATATTCTCTACCCCTTTTTGTAATATCAACCATTGTAATGTGTGAGTAAACTCTACCTCTTAAGGAGAGATTTAAATAACAAGAAGTTCTTCCCTTGGGAAGAACAGTTATGAAATAAAACTATCTTTTCTTTTCATATCTCAATCTTGTTTATCATAAGAGTTTTGCAAAACCTGGAGCCCTGGAGCCATAGAAGAGTACCGTTTAGGCAGGTGGCCGTAGAAAAATATTGGTTGGGTTGGTCCCTTGCAGAAGATTGTCTTTAATGATCAACAATTGAGAACTAAAGAAAATGTATGAATTTATTTTATGCTGTTTAATTACTTCAAGGTATTTATTTAATCTCTCCTTAAGCATTAATTAATAGTCGTTTTTATAAACAAAACTAATTTTAGGTTTTATAAACAAACCACAAAAATGATTTTCGCAATTTGGTATCAGAGCCTTGTGCTCAAAAAATAAAAATAAAATGAGTTTAATCAATGAAAATTCAAATGATTCTGAAGAATCAAATCAACAATCAACTGAGGTTATTAACTTCAGAGAAAATGAAAAAGGTTTTTGTTCTGATTATATGATCAACTCTGATCAATTAACAAAAATAAACAAGCTTAAATTTAAGCTCGACACTAGGCAGGTTTTTAATCAACCTACAAGTTTACAGAGTTTAGTTTCAAAAACTTTCTCTAGAAAAAATAAAATATTTTACTGTTTTAATACTGAAGAACTTTCAGTAGATATAAAAGATACTTCAGGAGAAGTATTTTTGCCATTAATAACAAAAGGAGAAATAGCAAAAAATACTTTTGTCTATTAAACCTGAGTTAAGAAAATCTATGAATATGGTGCATATAGGGACAGTAAAAATCCTTTTAAAAGCACAATTCAGAAATGGAATCAATTTTCCTATAAAAATGGCTCTTGTTGATAATAGAATCATCAACAGACAAGATGTTCTCCTAGAAGCAGTAAAAGGGAATTTAACATATGACATATTTATGTTTACCATATATCCTAAGTTCGCTTTACATCGAGATTCAAAAGATTTCGATAAAACATTAAGTTTCATACATCCGTGTGAAAGAACTGATCTGATGAAACCAGGAAACAAAGTATTTTCGATTAACTACTTAATCTCTTATGCTTTAACTAATGGTACTCATTCAATAGAGTATAAAGAAAAAGAGAATATAACTATTGAAGACATATTCTCAGATATTAGTACCGTTGAAGAAAGTAAGTTCTCTGAACCTTCACAAGTACAAGAAAATTAGGCCATTAACATAACTCGTAATAAACAGACTCTAGAGTCTAAACCTAGACAGAGTTTTTCCTTTAATACCTTAAAAATAGGAGAATCTAGTTCTAGTTCATCCAGTCCTACAGAACTACAATTAATTCAATCCATGTCGGAAAGAATTGACAAATATGAAGAAATCCTTAAAGAAGTTATTGGAAAATAATTTCTGAAAACCCTAAATTCTAGATATGAGTTCTTTAATTAGAATTGAGGAATTAATTAATAAAGTAGAAAACCTAACTACTAGTGAAAATCTCCAAGCAATAGCTGCAAAGATTATAAATGAAATTTCTGAAAAAATAAAGGACGAAAACACAAATCCTTTAAATCCAAAAAATACAAACCCCTTGATTAATCAAGAAACTTCTCAAGGAGAAAATAAAAAGTTTAAAAAATATTCATTTCCTAACTTCAATGTTGAAAACTCATCTTTAGGAAGTTCTAAAAGCCCAAATGCTTTAAATAGCCCTTTGGATCAAGCTCAAATGACTAATAAAAGTCAAATGAGATCCTCTTTCAGAAAAATAAATATAAAAATAAGACAATATTATTTACTTCTGAATAATGTCACCCAAAGAATTATAGAACTCCATAGTAATTGGAGCATTCATCCAACCAAAAAATTAAATGAGTTATCTCATTTACACCAACAGAAACAATATTTCATTAATGAAATACAAAAACTTAAAGACATAAAAATTAGTATATCCTATGGATAAATGATATCCATAACTAAAAAATTAGAAAAAATCTTTGAAGAACAGCTTGATACCTTTTCAGCTGAACAAATAAACAAACTCGTCCAACTAATGTCCTAAGTGACAAAGAGTGAACAACAAGCTCCATTCTCCAAAAAATCCAAACCCTCCACCATCTTCGCCGTCCAAATTGCCCCTCCATTCTCCAAAAATTGCGGCTTTCCGGCTGTTTTACCCAACAGCACAAACATCCAATGGTCCCTTTTTGAGTTAAGATGGACCTATGCTGGGAAGCCCTGAAATGGTGCCGTTGCACGGGGTAGTAAGGGTGGCGGCATGGAAGCCGCAAGTTGGCGACGCAGGTGCCCCTTCCACCCTTATAATATGAAGAACTGGTTACACCGATACTACAAAGAATTGCGGTTATGGTTTCAAAATGATCAGCCTGGAACTTGTATTACTTGTTGATTTTCACAAAACTAAAAAATATCTAATCAACTCACGTGTTTCTTGGTATAGCTTTAAAGAAGCTTCCAAATCTTCATATTTTTATAAAATAAATAAAGAACAAAAATCCACTAATTTACAATAATGGGGAATGAAATCCTGAAATTGTGAATTAATGTGAAGAATTTGACTAGGATATTGAAACTGTTAATTAATTAATGTGAAGAATTTGACAACATATCGCAACAGAATTGAATAGAATTAGAATATTATATCTTGATGGATACTACTAACACTAAACTTTGTCTGTCTTGCTGGTCATATCTATGTACACACAAGACCATCCTCAACTGTAATCTAACATATCTTATCTCCCTAGTTTATACTATATAAGTTAGCAAAACAAAAGTAAGGATTAAACAAACCCATCTACATCCCGTGGGAGCGCGCTTTCACCATCCTGCAATGGCAATGGCATTTGCATCTTTCTAATCCATCGACTACACGTCTGTCTGTTACGATTGTGCATCATCCGCATCAGAATCACTCCCAGACGAGCTTCCAGAGTCTGAATCTGTAAACAAATTGAAATCAACCTCATAAGCAATTCAATCTCCCAACAACCTCTCTTGTCTCAACAATTGTTGGAAACACAAGATTCAATACCACTCGAGGAAGACGAATCGCCACTGCTGGAACTGCTTGACCCGCTAGAGCTGCTACTCGCGTTTTCATTTCCATTACCTGCAGCCTGAACCTGTCCACCACCACCATCATCTTTCTCAATCTCCACATGTGGAAAGCTGTTCTCTGGCATCTCATCCCCAATGTCCACATCTTCTTCCCCCGCTTCCTTGTTCTTTTTCATCCCATCCATTTTCTCGCTAGAAGGAACCTGAATTGAACAAATACATTAGCACAAGCAAAAAAGAACCGATTTTTACAAATAATCAAAGGCTTCACTTACTTCGTCAAAGTCAGCCGAGGCACTGTTGTTTACTAAAAGTGATTGTCTTTTTGTCTTGCTGACATGCTTCTTCCAGTTGGTCACAAACCGGTCCAGCTCCCAAAGGGTTTCTGTGTCCAAAGCCTCGATGTCAAGCTCGATTTCATCACCCTCTTGCGCCAGCTGATTGTTTCTCTTCCTTATGATCTGCAACAACTGTGGCATCTTCTCTGGAGGCATACTCTGCAACCCTAACCCTAGTTTCTGCTTCTCTTCCATATTCATTTCCCTCTTGTTGGGATCCTTAGCCCTGGGCTTTGGCAGTTTACCCACAGCTACCCTTGTCGCCATTGAAGACGGTTTAATTGGTTCTGCAGCCTGCATTGGTGACGGACTCCGCACAGGTGGGACGATCGGATTGGATGCAGTTGAATGATTCTGTTTACTTGAGACGGAAGGAACAATTGGCTCACTCAATTTAAGCTTCTTTGATCTTTCTGGCGTCTGAATGCCATCCCAATAACTTCCATCAAACTCATCAACAGCCGAAAACTCATTCACGTGGTTATGCGTTGCCAATTTCGCCTGGATTGGTCTTAAAAGCCCTTCGAATTGCATAAGAAGCTGATCAGCCATTCCATGAACCTCATCCGTCTTAGGGTTATAAAGCATCGCATTCTCGAACACCAACCGGACATCGGAAGCAAAATCCAGTGGAGTGGAATACAAATTCTTTGATAAATTCAACTTCACCGACCCTAAATCCATGGGCCGCTTAATAATCTGATGATAATCATGAAGCCCCAAGGCTTCAGCGTCTACCGGTTTATTAAACACCCAGCTAAGCTTGTGCTTCATCAATTTCGTCAAAATCTGCCTGCACATCTTCAACAGACTCTCATCTCCTTCACCTCCTCCACCGTTTACCAAACCCTGACGCACATGTTTCAGCTCTTTGTTTCTAGATCCAAACGGCAACCGTTTATTACCGAACAATTTCTTGAATTTACCGTTCGATGACCTAGGGTTTACATCGCCAGCCAGAATTCGATCATTGAGGTTCCGAATTCGTTCAAGATCGGAGGCTAATTTCTTCCGGAGCTCATTTATCTCGCTTCTAGAACACGCGGCAACGTTGTAAGTCACAAACGCCACGTGGTTGAAGCTATTTTCATATCCGTCTCCACCGGTGATCTCAATCGGTCTTTGATTGAACGAATAAGCGTCATCTGAAAAGGTCTGACTCACGACCACCCCGCAAGAATCAACGGCGTGAGAAGCCGCGTTAGGGAAATGCTTCTTCTTGTTCGATTTGGGCTTTAGGTTAGGGTTAGGGTTCAGATGACGAAGATTATTATTGGAATAATTAGGGATTTCTCCCATGAATGATTGCTGAACACAGCTCGTCGGATTCCTACTTGCTAAAACCGTCGACGCCATGAACCGTCGACGCCGGCAGCGTATTTTCCCCGTCGAGATCCCGATCTATCTCGATTCGAAAGCCGTACGGGCGTAAACGAAAACATGTAGAAGTTCAAACGGAAAGACACAACGGCGGCTATAATCCGGTATAAAACCGACGGCCGGCTATCTGTTATAATAAAAAAATAAAAATAAATGATTTGTTGTATATATACGGAGGTGATGATGACCTTCTAGGGTTTCAGACTGAGCGAAGATTGAAGGGGTTGGGGTTCGTTCTTAAAGGCGATAAGATCTGACCGTCGTAACGACGGGCACAATATCCGCCGTCGATTACATTCTGACCGCTGATCGAACGGAAGAAGTGGATTTACATGCTGTCTGGTCACCCTGCCCTTCATGCCGGTAATCCACGGTCGAGATCAGATCCTCTAGACGCGTGGCGTGTTATGGACCCTTGATGGACATATGTGAGTTTTTGGCGCTTTAATTTTTTAATGTTCCGATTAGTGGGACCTCACACCATTTCCATTGTCCAAAACAATGTTTTGAAACCCGGACCGGACCGGTCGGTCGGATCGGGAACCGGTGGTCTGACCGGTCCGGTTACATGTGTTGAACCGTTTCTGTAGCGAACCGGTGGTCGGACCGGTTGAACCGGCGGTCGGACCGGAAACCGGGTGGTCGGACCGGTTGAACCGCTTGACTATTTTTTTTTTTTAATCTTTTTTAAGTCTATTGGCTTCTTATTTCGTAGGTAATTGTTAGTTTAAAATTATTGGAATTGACTTGTTGGTGATTTTTTAAAGGATTAAAAGCTATTTAGACTGATATATTTTTATAATATTTATCACGTCGTCCGGTTCTTAAATCCGGTCCGACCGGTCGGACCGGTCCGACCAGTGGACCGGTAAGGAGACCGGTTCGACGTCCGGTCCGGTTCTGAAAACATTGGTCCAAACAAATATGTGATGACGTGGACTAGCTTAAAAATAGGAAAAAATATCAAAATGGACATAGTTTTTTAGAAAAAATCATAATAAACATTTAGCGTGTTCGAGCGCCTTCAGATTTTGCCGGCTAAGCCACCAAGTTTTTTTTAGATGGACAAAATGTCCATTTTGGTATTTTTCCTTTAAAAATATGAGTTGCTATTTTAAGTCGTCTTAGCCCATGGTAAAAATAAGAGATCGTATCAAGGGTATTAAAGTACAAAGACCGACTTTTTTATTGAAGTTATCAAAATTCAAAATAGCCTTCAATTACTTGTTGAGTCTTATATGTGACGGATTAATTTAAACTATTAGGAGGGCTTCAAAATAAAGTATTTGTTGTATATAAAAAAAATCCGTTTCTAAAATAAAATATTTTTTATCGGCTCCGCTATATTTAACTCTCTATTCTACTATAAAAATCATGGATATGTATCTCGCTCTGCTATATTTAAACTCTCAGTGTTTGATAGGCGACCATACTATTTTACCAACACACACTTTCTACTCTACTATAAAAATCATCAAATATGCATCCGCTTCGTTATATTTAAACTCACACTATTTGATTTTGAAAGTATACTACTTTACCAACATGATATCCTCTTAAGGATATTAAATAATAAGTAATGATTTTGATAGTTTTAAAAAAGGGTTTCACACAATTGTATATTTTAAAAAATAAAGAATTTAAATTTGTCTGGAATATTGACAATTTCCTTCATATATTTGATTTGTTGTAAATAAATATGTCAATTTAAGACAAAGAAAAAAAAATAAACAAGCAATCTTCAAATAATATAACATCGTCAAATAAATACTCTTTAAAAAGAAAAAAAACGAATATGTTATGCTTTCAAACCAAGTAATATATTTAAAAAAAGAAATGTATTACTTTTTCGCAAAAGAAATAAACTAATTATAAAAATAGTATTGATGACAAAGAGGTACCGTTATTACAAAAACGTAATTTTATTAACATCGGAGAGAGGAAATGTAACGAACCAAAATTCGGGTTTCGTTATAAATAAATAAATATTCTAATAAATATTATGGTGAAAATAATATTTTAGAAATAAGATTGAAACAAGTGGGTTTCAAGTTAGTAATGGGGTTATATTAGTTTTTAACTAATTTTGGAATGAAATTGATGAAATGGAAGTTGAGGGGCTAAAGGTGTAAATATGGCAAATCTATCATATTTGACTCTTTGAAGTCAAAATTGATCTCACTTGTTGGTGTTGGGTCGTTTTTGAGCAAGAGAGAAAAAGGAGAAAACGGATTTGAAGTCAAAATCGTGCATTTGAGCTTGAATTTGTGAAGGTGTTGGTTTGCACATCATCCTTCTAGCATCAAGTAAGTGTAATCATCCTTTGATTTCACCATTTATGAGCTAGTAGATGGGTTTTTGAAGAAATTCAAAAATTTGTATGCATGTGGTTAATTGGTGTTAGATTGTTGATAATATAATTAAACTAAAGGTAAAGAATGGTGATTAACATCCTAGAACCCTTTGATTTTGATTATGAGAAGTTAGGGTTCACATGGAGAATATTAGGGGTTTTTGGATAATGATGATAGGATGTTGAATTAGTGAATGGTTAAGTGTTTATATGATGTTAGACACTTGAATGAACACCAAATTAACCTAATAAAAAATATTGAATGAGAAATTAGTGTCAAGGAATTGGAAATGAAACTCCAGTAGGTGAGTTTGGATGGAAAGAGTGTGTTTGGATATGGGAATAACCCAAACGGGCCAGTTTCGGTTGGAAATGGGAAATTGGGTTGTGAATCAAATTATAATGTGATTTTGATGTATGATTAGATTACTAAACTAAGTGTATCGAAATGTGAATCGAGAAGGTGGTGCGGGATCTTTTAACCCGAAAGGTAAGTGCTTTTAAACTTACTTAGTATTGATGATAAATGGTGTTTATATGCAATGTGGTATGCATAATGTGTATGAATGTGTATGAACTAGTATGTGTAAATGAAAGAATGTAGTTATAGTTGTAATACTATAATGGATATGTGTATATGAGGTTATGGTCTAAGTACCATAATGGAAATGTAGATATGAGGTTATGGTTTAAATACCATAATGGAAATGAGGTTATGGTTTAAATAACATAATGGAAATGAGGTTATGGTTTAAATACCATAATGAAATGAAGTTATGGTCTAAGTACCATAATGGAAATGGAATATGAGGTTATGATCTAAGTATCATAATGAAAATGAGGTTATGGCCTATGTGCCATAATGGAAATGGAAATGTGTATTATGAATGTTATTTGAAAAGAATGAAACTTGTAGGTGTTATGCAAGTGATATGAAGCCTAAGGACTAATTGTGTGGAAACGGGTCAAATGGGTGATTGGGGGAAAACAAGTAGATTATACTTGTTGATATGTGTTATCTTCATTACTAATGGTGATATTTTTATGTGGTTATATAGGAAAAGCTCCGATGTAGTCAAAGTCAAGTCCGAGGCATTGGCGGATTCTCGTATATAAAAATGATGTTTTTGGGATGTAAATAGAAATCCTTGAAAGGGATGTAGTTTGAAACAAGAATTGGTGTTTTGATGTGTGAATTTGGTGTATGAATATTTGGTCAAAAACCCAGGAGTTTGGGATATTTTTGTGTCTTGTGAAATGGTGAAAATTGGAAAATTTTGGTTAAGTATGGAACTGGGCAGAAAAACCAAACTTTTTGTTTACTGAAGGTCTTCCCGCCACGCGAAGAATAGGTGAGGGTTCTTCGCGCCACGCGAAGAACCATTCTTCCGGACTTGGTTTTTCAGGACTCCCTCGCGCCATGCGAAGGGACGTCCCCTGATGTTCGCGACACGCGAAGGGTAAAAAAAATAAAAATTTCTTGGGATAAATGCTTCCGCGCGTTTAAATGTTTTATTAATTGGTGTTCTAATTAAGGGTGTTACAGAAAAAGGTCATCGTCGGCGGTCATCGGTCACCGGAAAGTTACGATCTTCTCCGATCTTCACATCAACTCAATCCCATCAATTTGCTGCCGATGCTTTGCCTTAGATCTGGAACCTGTTGTCCGGTGCATGGCGGCGAAGGGAGATGGCGGGCACGAATGATGGAGGAACTGATCGGATCTGATAGTGAAGGGGTGGGGGAAATTATTTGGAAGGTGGATTAAAGTTTGGCGTCGTTTTTTACGGTTGTAGCGTAAGGATTGTTTTTTTTTTAATTTGGGGATGCATTTAGGAGGAATTTCAGTTGCATTTCTCATGAATTTCATTTGTATGTCAATTATTTGCACTTGCTGAAACACCCTACTTATTTTACTTATTATTTTATCAGAGTTAATGCGGAAAACATGTCCCAGATGAGTAAAACCTTGCCATAATGGCTAAGGTAACTTTTTCATTTATAATAATATATTGTTTTACAAGGATAATATAATTACATTATCCTAAATAGGGATTTTCCAACTCCGATAGCTCTGTCCACATGAAGATTCATTCCACGTGCATCTTTCCTGCAGTGTTTGGAAAACGTTTTTGAATTAGCTTACGCTAATTAAGTACACTGCATCGTTCATTTTATTATGAACCCTTTAGGTTCTTATTGTTCAAGTTTTCTCGGGCTCTCGGCGCCCACGTGACCATCTCCGAACGTACCTCTGGTCACGCTTTTCGTATATTTTATGGGTGTGCTAACCCCCTCGCAACCATCACAGGTCGTACCTCCGGTCCGAGTATTGGCAAGTGTCATACCCGTAACACAGGACAGTCATCTCCCATAGTAGTACCTCCAACAGATATATTCCCAGGTAAGAGTGAAGGGTCTAGAAGAGATTTATACACCGATCTTTCCTAGACAGAACATTCCGTTCGTCAGATAACTACATACCGGTTGAAGGTTGCCTTCTAGTTACAGTGACGTTGATAACAAAAGACACAGCGGAAGACTTAACAACATAACTTATTTCATTTCATAACATACGGTTTGCACAATAGGGACTGACTGGCAAAATACAACATAATCAAACTCTGGATTTGTAGCTCACGAAGAATCATGCCAATCACTCAGGCCTTATGGTCATCCAGGGACCTGCCCTCAATCATCCCTAAGTCTAACCTTTATACACCTCCTGGAATGCCATCTAATAGCTAGGGTTCACCTGTGCTCAAAAACATTTTAAAACATTTTGGATCAGCTTACGCTGGTGAGTTCATAAACAAAAATCATATTTTCGTGTATCCCTGATCGAGAATGAATACCCCACATAGGAATTACAATCATTATGTCCAACCCATCACCCAGAATCGCCCTTAGATTCCCGGGTCTACAACATACATATATACAGGAACCATCAGGCTTGCTGGTCACCCTTAGACCAGAACTATCCAAGATGATCAATCTTGGCCCTAGGTTCCACCCCAATCATGGCCATAATAAGTACTTATTATAGGATATATGCACAGATAGTGTTGTGATCTTAGATACAAAATCATTTATAAAACATTTCATAGAGCACAGTTTAGAGGAACTCACCTCAAACAGAATCTCCTCCTGTATCGAATATAATAATCAACACATCGATAGAACCCTAGATTATAACCCACATTTATCATAGTCAATATCTGTAGAAATAAAGACTGATGGCTACAAAATTCTCTAAGTACAAATGCTGCTGATCTCAGAGTTTGCTGCTGACCAACAAACTGCTGCGAATAAGCTTATCTGCAGCGGATACCTTTTCTTCTGCTGAAGAACAAATCTGTTGCGGATAGCCTTATCTGCTGAAGACCAGAGTTGATGCGGATAGGCTTCTCAGCAGCATCAACACTTGATGCTGCTGATAGGCAAATCATCAGCAGCTTTGGATGGTTGCATCTTGCTGCTGATCAACAACTCTGTTGCTGATAGTTATTCACCCATTGAAGATCAAACGTTGCAGCTGACCAGCCTTGCAAAATCAAAAGCAACCATTACCACTAACTACTTTCTGCTGCACCACTGACACACTCCATGCAGACAATAAAGCACTACAACGCTCTTCTCCACGCATGCAAGCAATGATGCCTAAGAAGACGTTTGAGTAAAGTTAACTTTTATAGTGTTTATTGTCATTATACGTAGAATAGTTTCAATACAAGATCAATGGTTTGTGTTAGATCTGATCCTTAGAATCAAGGGTCTGTCTTGATTCTAAGTTACTATATAAGTAGTACTTAGAGTCATTGTATCTTAGTGCTTTTCTTAGAGTTTTCTCTATAATCTTGTAACCATTGAAGCTTAATACAAATTGCATTTATCTGTACTTCTTGTGTTTACTTGTTTACTTTGATTAAGTTGTGATTGTTTTCGCCAATCTCAACTGGAATAGAACCATCTTGTATTTACCGATCCTACAAGTGGTATCAGAGCTCTGGCTCACAGATTAAACAAACTCACACTTGTTTAATCATTCTTCGGTTCTATTCTAAACTATCTCTTTGATAAAGTCTCTCACTATCACAAATCAAAACAAAATGGCTCAAAACAATGGATTTGAAGATATTGGAAGCATCAACAGACCACCAAGACTGGTGTCTGGGGAAGACTACGATATGTGGAAGAACAGAATGGAAAGCTTCTTCTGCTATCAGGAATATGGGATGTGGAAATCCATTAAAGATGGACCATACATACCCATGGTGTCCTCTGCTGATTCCGGAGGTGCACTGGTTCCCAAAGAACCCTCCAAGTACTCTGATGAAGACATCAAGAAAATGGAGGTAGACTTCAAAGCCCTGGGAGCCATCCAGATGTGCTTACCAAATGAATTTTTTCATAACTTCGGAGGTTATAAAACAGCAAAAGAGCTATGGGAGGCTCTTGAAAAGATGTTTGCTGGTTCAGAAGAAGTGAAAGAAAACAGAAGAGACATCCTTAAGCAGCAATATGAAAACTTCGTCTGGAAGGAAGGTGAGTCTCTAACGGTTTTATATAACAGATTTACCTATCTTGTAGGTGAGTTGCAGTGCTCAAAGGTGAAGCTGGAGAATGAAGATATTCTCAAGAAGTTCATCAGGTCTCTACCGAGTTGCTGGACACTCTACATAGTGTCCATCAGAAGAACTGGAAATCTAAAGACTCTCCAGATGTCACACCCCAACCGACGGCGGAAACGTCGGGGCGTGAAGCGTGCAGACTGTTCATAGCTCATGGTTTGCTAAGGTTGAAATAATTAAACATGCAGTTTTCATTGAAATCAAACAACAATCCAACAAGTACACGAAACATAACAAAATGCATAACAATGTTTATTTTAGAGCCTTTTAACTAGGTCCTCAAACTAGGTGGAAGCAACTTGTAATCATCTCAATTGTTAGCACCTGAAACATGATTTAAAAACAAGGGTCAACTAAAAAGTTGGTGAGCATACATAAGTTTTGACACACAAATAAGAGTTCAAAACTGTTTATACAATTCCTTGATTCACATGGTATATAAGACAAATATGGAGAATCTATAGTTATACTAGGTGCACAATCAAACCTTGTGACTGAGGCATAACACGCAGGTTACCCTAATGTAAAGTCGGTAACAAACACCCTACCCAGGTGGGTTTGTCAGACTCAATAGTACTATCCTTGTTTACCGTTGGCTTGTACAGAGTTAATGATTGCACGAGTTGCGTCATGTATGTATAGTAATAACTCATAGCATTCAAGCATATTGCACAAATAATTCATGTAATCAAGTAAGAATTGTACTATGAAAGAGTTGCAATTTGTTTAATGTAAATCATGTCCACCCCAAAGGTGAAAAAGAGTAAAAGTGGGGTTATGTAGACTCACATGTGTTGGAGAGTGTAGATTGCACAACCAAGTAAATGTTAAGTGTTTGTGGGTCACGGAGCTTGACCTATCGAGTAAATGTATGACGTGTATTAATGCGGTGTATAAGGTTTAAAGTAACTATAGTGTTTCAGTGTATTGCAAGCGTAAGGATTTGCACTAATGAATTGTATCGTTTAGTTATGTATTTAAAATATAAGGTAGTGTGGTATATATATTTAATTGAATGTAATATAAACAAACGAATTCGTTTTATCTACTTATTTTAGAAAACGTCACAAAATATAAAGTAGTTTATATTTATATAAGTTTTATTTGATGTAACTAGGATTTATACAATTGGTTTATAAAAGTCTTTTTCATAATAAAGTGTTTTATAAAATCTTGTTATAACTTTTTATAAATTTAGAAATTTTAAATGAAAATGTATTTTCAAATGGTAAGAATCGGTTTAAAACAATTTAATCGATGAAAATAATTGTTGTGCTTAATAATGGTGAGATTCTGTTTAAACAATTAAGTTTATAACATAAGTTTTATAAAAATCATCAAATCTGAGAAACTGTAAAGATTCAGTTCTGACTGAGCACTACCGTGCTCATCAACGGCACGACTGCGCTCGCCTCCGGGCGTGACCGTGGTGGTCTGGAGCGCGCCCGTGGTCGAGTCAGAAGGCTACAGAGGTTCTGGTCATGGAGCACGACCGCGCCTAGTGTTTGTTTTTGGTCAGGACTTGTTTGCTCGGTAAGCACGACCGGGCCTTACTCGGACCACGACTGTGCTTGGTCAGGCACGACCGCGCTCAGTGATGAGCGCGACCGTGTCGGGTCTTTTCCAGACTCAATTCGCTCGATTCTTATATTAAACACTTCTGGATTCTTAGGGCTTTCATTTAGTGGATGATTACGAAGCTATCTATAAGGTTTAATTGGATTTATTTCGTGTTTAAGTGGTAGTTCGACTAAAAGTGTAGTTTCGTTTTCTCGTTCAAAAATCTGGCCGATTTGAGTGTTTCTACTACGAATTGGCATAGGGCTTTCGTAGTAGGGGGTGATACGAAGCTAGTGGTGTATTACTTACTTGTTATAATAGGGCAATTTAATGCAGTCGGCTACGGGTCGACGGCTTTGCTTCTCGGCGATCAATCGAACGACAGAGGTTGTATGAGTGTCGAGTGAGAGTTCTGGGTGATTGTGTAGATGCATATGAGGGTGTAGGAAGCGTGCAACTGGCTCTATATCGACGAATTCGCGAGTCATGATTGTGGTGGGTATGGGATTAAACAAATCTATAAATTGGAGTGTAATTGATGCGTGTTGCAGGTTGTATTCAGTCAAGTATGGTCTGACGCGCGAAAACCGGCTTTGACCATTCTTTAAATTTTGCGAAATCGTCGAGTATGGCTGTGATCTGACTTCTGCAGAGTCACGTGGTTTCAGCAGCGCGACCGTGTCTGTATTAGGAACGACCGTGCTTAGGTCTGCAGGCGCGACCGTGCCTAGTCTTAGGCGCTACCGTGCTTGCCTAGTTTTGTAGTTTTTGAGTTTTGTCAGTTTTGGTCCTCGGGGCTTGTGAGATAATGGCGTTTTCAGTTGTTATTGTAACATAATGTATTGTATGTGTAATTGCTTTTACGGTTGTTGCACACGAATTAAAATTGAAATACTCGTTTATTGCATCGAAACGTTTACATGGTAAAAAAAAAAACCAGAAATGTTACACCAGATGACTGAACTCTTTGGAATGCTAAAAACCTATGAGCTAGAGATGATTCAGGCAAAAGAAAGAAGCTCAAGCTACCAAACAGCCTCAACATCCACCACCACCTCTTCTGCCCTCCACTATGACCACTCAGGACCTAGTTCAAGCAACTATTATCCTCCCATCATCACTCATCCCCAAACTCCAACCTCTCAAACAAACACATCACCATTTCTCCTAGAAGCTCCTCCTCAAACCTCAACCTCTGCTGCTTTTGTTTCTGAAAACTCAAGCAACATGTCCTTTATCAAGGAGGATCTGGAATGCTTCCATCCAGATGACTTAGAAGAAATGGACATACAACACTCGTATGCCATGCTATCTATAAGAGCAAAAAGGTTCTACTCTAGAACCGGAAGACCCATTCCAAGTAACAACTCCAACATCAGAGTTGGCTTGGATAAAAGCAAATTAAGATGTTATAACTGTAACCAACTGGGTCATTTTGCTAGAGAATGCAAGGCACCTAGGGCAAACCCAGCAGCTCCTCAATTAAGACAAGCTCACTAAGCCCAACCAAGACAACAACAGCAACAAGCTACTCCTCCAGCTCAAACTGCAGCTTGTGCAGCCGTTGGAACTTCTGACTTTGACTGGAGCTTCCAGTATGAAGATTTGTCTTATAACAACCAAGCTCTTATGGCAGACACAACTGAGATACCGCCTCAGGTATATGAACATCTCTGTTCCCAAGCTTTTATTGATAAGGTGTTAGGCTACAGAAAGCATAATCAAAACCTTATAGATCAAAATGAAGAGTTTCATCAAATGAAATCTGAATTCACAAAAGTAGAAACAGTTATAAAGAAAAAATTAACTGCCTAAAGAAAGAGATTTCATTACTAAAACATGAACAAACCAATCTTGAAACTCAGATTGATGATCTACTGGCTAGATTAAAAGCTACCAGAGCAGAATTGACAGAACAGAAAGTTCATGTTGATAAGTATGAATTTGCATCCAAAAAGCTGCAAAGACTTTTAGATGCTCAAATTCATGACAAGGTAAAAACTGGTCTGGGGTATCATGTTGAACAATATCAAACCGTTGCACCTCCTGCTGACGACGTTGCCATCCATGAACCAACCTTCAATCTCTCAAATCTTGAAAAGGCCAACCGAGATCTTGATCCCTCAAGACATGAACCATTGGTGCAAGAATGCACTACCTCGTCAGAGTGTAACGAACCAAAATCCGGGTTTCGTTTTCAAATAAATAAATATTTCTAATTAATATTATGGTGAAAATAATATTTTAGAAATAAGTTGAAACAAGTGGGTTTCAAGTTAGTAATGGGGTTATATTAGTTTTTAACTAATTTTGGAATGAAAATGGGTGATATGGAAGTTGAGGGACTGAAAGTGTAAAATGGCAAATCTGCCATATTTGACTAAAAGAAGTCAAAATTCAGATTTCTCTCATTTGTGTGTGGGTTGATGCTCTCAAGAGAAAAAAGGGAGAAAAAGGTGTTGAAGTCAAAATCGTGCAATTGAAGCTTGGATTGTGAAGGTGTTGGCTTGCACATCATCCTTCTAACATCAAGTAAGTGTTAATCATTCTTTTGATTTCACCATTGATGTGTTAATTGGTGGGTTTTGTAGAAATCCGAAATTTATGTTGCATGTTGATAATTAGTGTTAGATTATTGATAATCTAGCTAAACTAAAGTTAAAGAATGATGATTAACATCTTAGAACCCTTTGATTTTGATTATGAGAAGTTAGGGTTCATATGGTGAAAATTGGGGGTGTTTGGATCATAATGCTAGAATGTTGAATTAATGAAGATTAAGTGTTTTTAAGATGTTAGACACTTGAACAAACACCAAATTAACTTAATGATAATTTTTGAAAGAAGAATTAGTGTTAAGATTAAGTTAACGAAACTCAAGTAGGTGAGTTTGTGGTGAAAGAGGGTGTTTGGTTATGAGGATAACCCAAACGGGTCAATTTGGGTTGGAATTGGGGAAATTGAGTTGTGAACTCAATTGTAATAAAATTTTGGTATATGTTAGATTACTAAACTAGGTGTGTATGTTTAGGTAATCAAATTATGGGTTTAGAAGGCGGAGCGGGATCTTCTAACCCGAAAGGTAAGTGCTTTTGCACTTACTTAGTTATGATGATAAATGAGTTTTATGCAATGTTGTATGTATAATGTGTAAAGTTGCATAATTTGTTATGTGGTATGAATGAGCATAAAATTGTATGCATAATTGAAGGAATGTAGTTATAGTATTTATACCATAATGGATAGATCGGTTATGGAGTTATGATCTCGTATCCTTTGGGATATGAAGTTATGGCCTACGTGCCATGATGGAAATGGATCATGTGTTGATCATAAATGAAACGGAATTATGAATGATGAAAGTAACTTGTGGGTGATATACAAGTGTATGAAATCCTTAATTGACCAAATGGGTGTTAACGGGTCAAATGGGTGGAAGGTGTGAAAACAAGTTGTGAATTTTGTGGATTATGTGTTATGTGATTGTGTGCATACTTGTGATATGATAAATTGTGAATGATTTAGTATGTACAATGAATGAATGTAATTATAGTGTTAAGCTATAATGGAAATGGATCATGTGTTGATCATAAATGAAACGGGGATAAATGAGTTTTATGCAAGGTTGTATGTATAATGTGTAAAGTTGCATAATTAGTTATGTGGTATGAATGAGCATGAAATTGTATGCATAATTGAAGGAATGTAGTTATAGTATTTATACTATAATGGATATGTTGATATGGAGTTATGGTCTATGAACCATAATGGATAGAATGGATATGGAGTTATGGTCTATGAACCATAATGGATAGAATGGATATGGAGTTATGGTCTATGAACCATAATGGATAGAATGGATATGGAGTTATGGTCTAAGTACCATAATGGATAGATTAGTTATGGAGTTATGATCTCGTATCCTTTGGGATATGAAGTTATGGCCTACGTGCCATAATGGAAATGGAAAAGTGATAATGAAATGATGGAAGTAACTTGTAGGTGATATACAAGTGTATGAAATCCTTAATTGACCAAATGGGTGTTAACGGGTCAAACGGGTGTTAACGGGTCAAATGGGTGAAAGGTGTGAAAACAAGTTGTAATTACTTGTTTGTTATGTTTAACACATTACAATGGTAATATGTTGATGAATTGTTAATGTATGGAACCCTAATAGACCAAATAGATGCAAACGGGTCAAATGGGTGAAAAGGGTGACAACAAGTTGTAAATACTTGTTGGTTATGTTTATCTCATTACTAATGGTGATATGTTTATATGGTTGTAGGAAAGGCTCCGAAGTAGTCCAAGTCAAGTCCAAGGCGTGAAGGGTTCTCGTATGCATTTTGGTAATTTGGGGATTTTTGGGGAAAACCCCGTAGATGGATGTAAATTTGATACACAAATGATGTTTTAGTGTATTTACTTGTTGTTGATGTGTTTTTGGTCAAAACCCAAGTGTTGGGAATTTTTAGTGTCTTGAAAAATGGAAAAAGTTGGAAAAATGGTTAAGTGCTGAAACCTGCAGAAAAACTGAAACTTTCTGTGAAAAAGGTTCCCTCGCGGGCCGCGACTGGGGTGGCAAGTATTAGTCGCGGTACGCGACAGAAGAAAAAAAAATTTTCCTGGGTTTAAGTCTTCCGCGCGTTAAAGTTTTGTTGTTTTTAAAAAGTGGTGTGTTTCAACTTGGTATCAGAGCAATGGTTTGAGGGATTTGGTGTGGTGGCACCAAACTCAAACCGGATGCTCTTGATATGGGGGAAAATGATACGAGAATCCATGAAGGACTTGACTAAGACTCGGAGCTTACGGAAACGAAAGGTTAGTAATGATTTGATAAGGTGGTTAAGTATATGGTGTTTATGTATATGTATGAATGATTGGTAAAGTGTTATGTGTGTCGAAACTTGTCTTGTGATTTGTTATATGAATATGATAATTGCAATTGGGCATAACGCATTATTAAACATGTCTGGCCAATATGATTAATAAGACGAGATGTGCAAGAGCTTTTATGATAACCATATGACAATGAACATTAGCAAGGAGTAGGTGAAGGTGGTTATATGTGTATGTATATATGTATGTATATGGATGTGTAGATGGGGGTAATACATATACACATAGATAAAATATAGTGCCTTAACAAGTGGGTAGATTAAAGATCTATAAGTAGGTAGAACATCTACAACTTAGTTAAAAATTTGTCGGGGAGACTAAGGGGCACTTGTGTAAGTAAAAGAAATGGGGGATGAAAGTCATCTTAAGGACTCAAGTATGTTAGAGTCTAGACGTGTATCACCTCGTGGGTGGTGAGGAACATGGAATAGGTTGGGAGAAAAAGAATGCATCAATCTAGCGGAGAATGGCTAGAGCTTTCTAGCATGTTGTATCGATCTTCCTTCAAGGAAGATAGGGCTCTTTGAGGTGATCCTTGGGAGGAACAGTGTGAAGCCTAGAGAGCGGGAAGAACTACGGTTGGTGAACCGAAGTGGAAGGAAAACCTTGTTTTCACAAGAGGGTTCGTGGTTTGCGAACCAAAGGAGTTAAAGGGTGAGAGTTAATAGCTGATTAATTAACGATGAATCACTATGATGGTCTTGTCTTTTGAAGCAATCCATTGTGATTGGTAGAGGGCGTATTACGCACGATGAGTCGACTCCAGGACGTGGCGGAGGATTGGTGAATTATTCTTCGTGAGGAGATAAGTGGAAAACGAAGAGTAAATGAGAAGTGGCTTCGTGAAAGCCGAAACATTCTAGCTGAGCTAGAAACCCTTTATGGGAAGAAATGCTGGACATTGCTATATGTCTGGAGGATAACACAAATGGGGAGAAAATTTGAAATTTGCTTAGGCCTATGGGTCACGCATTTCTAATCACCATAGTCGTGACTGAAGCTTTTCGATCGTTGTGTTTGATGAAAGGCTAAGCAGATCGGTGGATTCGGGCGATCATCATTAAGGGTGTCATAATGTTGATGTTTACATGTTTTAATAACATGAGGTTGTGGATGAAACGATCACATGGATTTTGATCCGATGATTGTAAAAGAGGTGTTGGGTTACTTAGTAACCATATCATTGTCTAGTATGATAAATGGGTGACGTGTTAATCTGTTCTCATTAGAGACAGTGAAACACGAGGTATGCGAACTGGTGTATATACATGGCTTGTGCCATTGACATCAACCGGGGATATAAAAGGGATACTTAGTATTCCAGTTGAGAAAGAGGATTTGATAAGGGTCATTGAACCTGTGTGCTTTGTTCTAAAGCACATAAACTTTTCGATGGAAAGGGAAAATGGAAGAGTGCGTATTGTCACTGACAGTCGGTGGTAGGATAAAACTGACTAAAGGTCTCGCGGTTGTGGATTTTTTTGTCAAGGGGTAAATGTTAAAATGTACATTGTACGCAAACGGTGATATACATAGGTGAAATATGTATATAAAGGGGTTAAATGTACATAGGTGGAATGTGTACATAAATGGTGGTTGAAGTCCTAGAACTTCGTAAATGATGTTGGAAGTCTTTTGGACTTCACAATCGGTGTTTAAAATCAAAGTTTTCGAACTTCAAAGGTGGATTCGGTGATTGAGATCCTTAAATCTCAAAGGATGACTTATGATTAAGTCAATGGAGATACTTAGGGTGTTTGGGTCACGGATAGGGATCTTCCTTCCAGTGTTGTAAAAGAGGATTCAAGTAAGGAAGTTGTCGTATCCTTACTTGAGGAGGTCGCAAGCTTTATCGGTTAAGAATGGGTGAGTTGAAGACTCGAGCTTCAAAGGGTGTTATGTATGGGCATTGGGATCCTCGAACCCCAAGAGGTATGAATTTGAGACTTTGAGTCTCAATGGGTCGATTGGTAAGGAAGTTTTGAAATTTCCATGTAAGAGGTGGGTGACGTGGGATTAGAACTTGGATTTCCTTAGTTGTCAAACGTATTGACTACTCGTATAAAGTGGTTCAAAAATCCAAGTATCTCATGGTTAGGAGTGTTGAAATTCAAGTGGAAACTTGACGTTATAAAAGTTTTCCTTTGAAATGAGTGGACTCCATAATGCATTTTTTTTTACGTGACCATACGTGAAAGCGTTAGGAGGATAGAACTGTTGTTATTTCATATGGTGAAGATGAGATAAATGATAAACGTTTCGTCTAAATGAATCAGTGAATATCTTAGATAGTGGGCGAACTAATTGGTGCAAAAAGTAGACAAACTGCATATCGTTGTCAAAGGAACCATTAAAGTCGGAGATAACCTTAGGGGAGTAACGAGGGCGTATAGAGTTACTACATTAAAGTGAAGTCATTCATGATGACAATTTCATCGTCTCTTATTGACGAAATTCGAGAGGCTCAAATGTTAGCATTTGTTGGTGACTTGAAGAAAGAGCGGATGGTTGCTTATGTTGATAAGCTTGGTGAAAATAGCATGGGCTTGAAGACATGCTTTGATAGGATTTGGATTCCTAGGTTGTCAAGTGTTTTGACAACTATTTTGGATGAAGCGCATAAATCCAAATATTCTATCCATCCGGGTGTCACAAAGATGTTTTATGATTTGAGGTGTCATTTTTGGTGGCCGGGTATGAGGCGTGATGTTGTTAAGTATGTTGAGAGGTGTCTCACGTGCTTAAGAGTAAAGGCGGCGCAAGATCGCCAAAAGTCTTATGCGGATAATAGGAAGCGGGCGATTGAGTTTCAAGTGGGGGACTTTGTGCTATTGAAAGTCTCTCCTTGGAAAGGGGTGATACGGTTTAGGAAACGGGGGGAAGTTAAGCCCACGTTTCATTGGACCGTTTAAAGTGAAGGCAAGGGTGGGTGCGGTAGCTTATCGATTGGAGTTACCGGAGGGACTAAGTAGACTTCATAACACGTTCCATGTGTCTCATTTGCAAAAATGTTTAGCGGATGAATCTACTTTTGTTCCATTGGATGATATAGAAATTGATGAAAAGACGAACTATGTGGAAGAACCGATGGCAATCTTAGATAGGAAAGTGAAGCGGTTGCGTAATAAAGAGATTAGCCAAGTATTGGTTCGATGGAAGCATAGAAAGGGGGGGACGGAAATGACTTGGGAAACCGAGGAAGAAATGATTAAACATTATCCGAACCTTTTTTATGTGAAGTCGGGTTTCGGGGACGAAACCCAAATAAGGGGAGGTGATTTGTAACGAACCAAAATCCGGGTTTCGTTTTCAAATAAATAAATATTTCTAATTAATATTATGGTGAAAATAATATTTTAGAAATAAGTTGAAACAAGTGGGTTTCAAGTTAGTAATGGGGTTATATTAGTTTTTAACTAATTTTGGAATGAAAATGGGTGATATGGAAGTTGAGGGACTGAAAGTGTAAAATGGCAAATCTGCCATATTTGACTAAAAGAAGTCAAAATTCAGATTTCTCTCATTTGTGTGTGGGTTGATGCTCTCAAGAGAAAAAAGGGAGAAAAAGGTGTTGAAGTCAAAATCGTGCAATTGAAGCTTGGATTGTGAAGGTGTTGGCTTGCACATCATCCTTCTAACATCAAGTAAGTGTTAATCATTCTTTTGATTTCACCATTGATGTGTTAATTGGTGGGTTTTGTAGAAATCCGAAATTTATGTTGCATGTTGATAATTAGTGTTAGATTATTGATAATCTAGCTAAACTAAAGTTAAAGAATGATGATTAACATCTTAGAACCCTTTGATTTTGATTATGAGAAGTTAGGGTTCATATGGTGAAAATTGGGGGTGTTTGGATCATAATGCTAGAATGTTGAATTAATGAAGATTAAGTGTTTTTAAGATGTTAGACACTTGAACAAACACCAAATTAACTTAATGATAATTTTTGAAAGAAGAATTAGTGTTAAGATTAAGTTAACGAAACTCAAGTAGGTGAGTTTGTGGTGAAATAGGGTGTTTGGTTATGAGGATAACCCAAACGGGTCAATTTGGGTTGGAATTGGGGAAATTGAGTTGTGAACTCAATTGTAATGAACTTTTGGTATATGTTAGATTACTAAACTAGGTGTGTATGTTTAGGTAATCAAATTGTGGGTTTAGAAGGCGGAGCGGGATCTTCTAACCCGAAAGGTAAGTGCTTTTGCACTTACTTAGTTATGATGATAAATGAGTTTTATGCAATGTTGTATTGTATGTATAATGTGTAAAGTTGCATAATTTGTTATGTGGTATGAATGAGCATAAAATTGTATGCATAATTGAAGGAATGTAGTTATAGTATTTATACCATAATGGATAGATCGGTTATGGAGTTATGATCTCGTATCCTTTGGGATATGAAGTTATGGCCTACGTGCCATGATGGAAATGGATCATGTGTTGATCATAAATGAAACGGAATTATGAATGATGAAAGTAACTTGTGGGTGATATACAAGTGTATGAAATCCTTAATTGACCAAATGGGTGTTAACGGGTCAAATGGGTGGAAGGTGTGTAAACAAGTTGTGAATTTTGTGGATTATGTGTTATGTGATTGTGTGCATACTTGTGATATGATAAATTGTGAATGATTTAGTATGTACAATGAATGAATGTAGTTATAGTGTTAAGCTATAATGGAAATGGATCATGTGTTGATCATAAATGAAACGGGGATAAATGAGTTTTATGCAAGGTTGTATGTATAATGTGTAAAGTTGCATAATTAGTTATGTGGTATGAATGAGCATGAAATTGTATGCATAATTGAAGGAATGTAGTTATAGTATTTATACTATAATGGATATGTTGATATGGAGTTATGGTCTATGAACCATAATGGATAGAATGGATATGGAGTTATGGTCTATGAACCATAATGGATAGAATGGATATGGAGTTATGGTCTATGAACCATAATGGATAGAATGGATATGGAGTTATGGTCTAAGTACCATAATGGATAGATTAGTTATGGAGTTATGATCTCGTATCCTTTGGGATATGAAGTTATGGCCTACGTGCCATAATGGAAATGGAAAAGTGATAATGAAATGATGGAAGTAACTTGTAGGTGATATACAAGTGTATGAAATCCTTAATTGACCAAATGGGTGTTAACGGGTCAAACGGGTGTTAACGGGTCAAATGGGTGAAAGGTGTGAAAACAAGTTGTAATTACTTGTTTGTTATGTTTAACACATTACAATGGTAATATGTTGATGAATTGTTAATGTATGGAACCCTAATAGACCAAATAGATGCAAACGGGTCAAATGGGTGAAAAGGGTGACAACAAGTTGTAAATACTTGTTGGTTATGCTTATCTCATTACTAATGGTGATATGTTTATATGGTTGTAGGAAAGGCTCCGAAGTAGTCCAAGTCAAGTCCAAGGCGTGAAGGGTTCTCGTATGCATTTTGGTAATTTGGGGTTTTTTGGGGAAAACCCCGTAGATGGATGTAAATTTGATACACAAATGATGTTTTAGTGTATTTACTTGTTGTTGATGTGTTTTTGGTCAAAACCCAAGTGTTGGGAATTTTTAGTGTCTTGAAAAATGGAAAAAGTTGGAAAAATGGTTAAGTGCTGAAACCTACAGAAAAACTGAAACTTTCTGTGAAAAAGGTCCCCTCGCGGGCCGCGACTGGGGTGGCACGTATGAGTCGCGGTACGCGACAGAAGAAAATTTTTTTTTTCCTGGGTTTAAGTCTTCCGCGCGTTAAAGTTTTGTTGTTTTTAAAAAGTGGTGTGTTTCACAGAGTCTGAGTCAACTTGTTCAGAGTCCACTAAAAGTGAGGAGGCCTCATCACCAGTACAAGTACCAGCACCACCTGTTCTTGAAGTCATTCAAACAAGTGCTCATGTCCCTTTACCAGCTGTTCCGTTTCCAATGCCTTTCAACCAAATCAAAATCAGCTATCCGTAGAAGGAAGAAAGCTAAATGTTGAAAAGGGGCAGTCTTCAACCTCCAACAACTCAAAGCCTCAAAGAAAGGTGTTTGACATATGTCATGCACCTGGAGAAAGAATTCCATATGTTCAAAAGACATTGGAAGATGCCACCTTTGAGCACAACAAAGCTCACCCCTGGAACTTTAAAGACCTATTCAAAAGAAAGGACTATGTTTACCTTTCGAGGGACAAATTGGCCAAATCATGCTTTGTCTGTGGAAAATACAACCACACTGCCAGCACCTGCTTCTACTACCTTCAGCAGCAAAGAAACCTCAAACAACATGCTTTTGAGAAAACACACAAGAACAGAAAGGTAAAGAGTTCTGAAGCCAAGGCAACTCATTTCATGAACTCTCTTTTCCCACCAAGGAAGCAGCTGCCAAAGCCTCAACAATCTTGCATCATCTGTGGTGAATCAGACCACTTTGCTGCAAATTGTGACTTTAATCCCTTCAACCAGATCCTTCATCAAGCCCCTCCTAAACAAAAGCCCATCAGCATGAGAACCTCTAAAGAGAAGCCCTCCATCAACAAGGTAAAGAAGGATAAGCATACATTGGTTGTTGAACCATCAGCAGCAGCAAAAATGTTGGTAATCAAGCCAAGCCCAAGAAACCAAAGGACAAGCCTTCAGCAACAACCAAGTCTGCTGCTGCTCAAGCAAAACCATCAGCAGCAACAAAATGTACCGCTGATAAGCCAAAGTCCTCAGCAGCAACAAAATCGGCTGCTGATAAGCTAAAGTCATCAGCAGCAAAATATGCTGCTGATAAAGCAAATCTATCCATAGCCAAGGCAACATCAGCCGCTGACAGACTAAAGAGAACTGGAAAACCATCTCAGCAATGGAAAGCCAAGATCCCAGCTTCTATCCCTTCAAGAATCATCATTGGTTTGGTTGAATGCACACATGCTGAATCTGATATTCCAAGAACCCTTTTCTTCAAGGATGCAAGCTCTTGGATTCCTCCCACTAACTAGATCTCTCTCATGTGCAGGGGCAGCTAGGTCACAAGAATTACACTTGGGTGGTTGACAGTGGTTGTTCCAGGCACATGACAGGCAACAAATCAATCCTCTCCAACTTCAGACACTTCAATGGAAGATATGTTGCCTTTAGGAGTGACTCAAAAGGAGGATCTATTACTAGACAAGGGATTGTGTCAAATGAAAGAATGAGTATTGATAAAGTAAATTATGTCAAAGAATTGGACTTCAATCTCATGAGTGTTTCCCAGGTCTGTGATCAAAAGCATCGGATGCTCTTCACAGACAAAGAATGCTTTGTACTATCTCCCGGCTTATCCAAACCTCCTCCAGAAAATATTTTATTAACTGCTTAGAGAAAAGAAAATCTTTATGTGCTTGACATGAATGAGGTCACTCCATCTGGCAATGTATCCTGTTTTCTGTCAAAAGCTTCAGTTGATGAATCAGCTCTCTGGCACAGGAGATTAAGCCACGTTAACATCAAAACTATCAACAAATTGGTGAAGGACAATCTTGTCAGAGGACTTCCTGATAAAGAATTTCAGCTAGAAGATCACTGCATTGCTTGTCTGAAAGGGAAGCAACACAAGAGTTCTCACAAGCCCAAGACTTTGAATACAAATGATACTCCTCTACAGCTGCTGCATATGGATCTCTTTGGTCCTACAAATATTATGTCAAAGGGCAAGAAGTCATACTGTCTGGTGATAACTGATGACTACACCAGATTCTCATGGGTATACTTCTTGAGAACTAATGATGAAACTGCTGAAATTCTCAAATCCTACATCCTTAGGGTAGAGAATCAAAGTAATCAGAAGGTGAAGATAATAAGGTGTGATCAGGGCACAGAGTTCAAGAATCACACTTTGAACTGTTTCTGTGAGAGCAAGGGTATCGAAAGGCAATACAGTGCTCCAAGAACTCCTCAACAAAATGGAGTTGCTGAAAGAAGAAACAGAACTCTAATTGAGTCAGCAAGATCTATGTTGGCTGACTCAAAACTGCCTCTGACATTTTGGGCAGAAGCAGTAAGCACAGCCTGCTATGTGCAAAATAGAGTTGTCATTGTCAAGCCTCTCAACAAGACACCTTATGAACTATGGTTCCAAAGAGTTCCATACATTGGATTTCTAAAACCTTTTGGATGTCCATGCACAATTCTAATCACACATGGGGTTCTTCCTAAGTTTGGTGCCAAATATGATGAAGGATATTTTGTGGGCTATTCCTCTCAATCCAAGGCCTACAGAGTTTTCAACTCAAGAACAAGAATTGTGGAAGAATCAGCCAATGTGGAATGCAGAGAACACATTGTCTGTGAATAGGGAAAAGGCCCAAACTGGACTTTTGACGTAGACTCCTTCACCCAAATATTTGAGCCTCTCATCTTCTCAAATATGGAGTCTTCCTCTTCTCAAGCACCTGCTTCTACCTCCTCTGACTACAGACTGAACTTTCCAAAATCTTCTATCACTCTGAGAAGACCATCCATTGATCCTCCATCTGTTACGGAAGCCATTGAAGCAAGTGCATCCAGAACCACACTCTCAAATGTCACCAATAGCAGCCTGTCTGAAAATGAAAATTTTAATGAAGACTCTTCGGTAAATGCTGCAAATACTATTGCTGATAATACTGAAGTAGCTGTTGATCTTGAAGACTCGACAACCATGAATGAAGAACTCCCTGATCAAAATCAAAGCAATCTTGAGCAAGGGATACAGCTGGAGGTGGTACCAGCACAAAGGATCAACAAGGAACATCCTCTGGAAAACATTATTGGCCAAGCTTACCAAGGAGTTCTAACAAGAAGCAAATCTCATGAGGCAAATATATGTTTGTTTTCATGTTTTCTATTTTTGATGGGTAAAAATAAGTCTAAATTAACTTTTACCCGCTGTAAAAATTCCTTTCAGTCTTTACCATGACTACTATAGTGTATTACAGCTGTAACAGTAAAAAGGTGAATGAGGTTGTACTGTACAAGTCATTTTTTCCCTCCTCTGCCGTTATTAGAACAATTCAAATTTCTTCACCACCCCTTCAAATTCAATTTCGCCCTAACTCCCATCACTTTCTCTCAAGCCCCCACAATATTCAAAGCCTTCCATTCCTAACCACCCTTCAAAACCTTCCTCTTACCCTCTAAAATCCAACAAAAAATGGCAGACATAAACAACCCTGATGATAAGTTCTCCCCATATCACAACCTCACGACATACTTAACCAAAGGAAAGAAGTCCGAGGGGTTCTATGATATGATCGACTTTCTGTGCCGATCAAAGATACATTTTGCACTAACAGTCAACTCTACCATATATATTCCTCATATGGAGGATTTTTGGAATACCACCGTCTACTCTACCAAACAGGGGATTCCCCAAATAAAAGCCAAGGTAGACGGCAAGGACATCATCATCTCTGAAGCTACTCTCCGAAAACATCTTCAGCTTCAAGATGAGGGGGCAGCCATCTCATACTCAAAGGAAGAATACATGAGGACCTTTATATCCATAGGGTATACTGGAAATCAAAATGAGTACACAATAGAGAAGGCACTGATGGGCCCTCCATGGAAGTATCTCTGCCACACTCTTCTACAATGCATATCTCAGAAGAGAAGTGGATGGCTTCAAGTGAGCTCTGCACTTACCTCTGCTTTCCATGGTATGGTTGCTGGCTTAGACTTCAACTTTGCACACCTCATATTTGAGGGTTTAAGATATAACCTTCAAGAGGGTGCAAAGCAACAATTTTTTATGTACCCCAGATTCTTGCAGGAGGTTTCAACCAGGAACTAAAAGATCTCTCAAAACCTGCAAGAATCTATATCATGTTGGGTCATAAAAATAATATTTTTCAAAGTATGAGAAATGTTTCCAAAAAGTTCTCAGGGGTCAATGTTCCATTGTTATCTACAATGCTGAACATACAAAGTACCCAGGGTGACAGTTCAACAATCCCAGCTGATACTGATCCCACACCCTCCACTTCAAATCCTGAACAACAAGCTGCTTCCATTGCTCGAACCCCTGTGCAAACTACTAAGGATGCACAGGTACAAAAATCACTTACATCTGTTTTGGATGTTATCGTTCAACTGGAACAAAGGGCCCCAGTTGCAAAGACATACCCTAGAAAAAGGAGCAAGAAGACTCCTTCTCTTCTTGTCTCACAGGCCCAATCCCAACCTAAAAGCCCTCATTCAGAATTGTAAGGCCCCATTCCCGGGTGACCTCACTTGTTGGATTTACTCATAAACATAGTCGTAATTACTGAACTTAAATTTAAAACATTCAGAAGTAGCGGAAGCAAACATCATTCAAATTACATGTCATAACAACGGAAGTCTTAAAAATTGAAACATAACATTGTCTTAACATAAATAAAAGTGGGATGTCAGTCTCGTGCCGGGTAACCTTCACGCCTTCGCACGACCCTTCCTTTCTGTACCTGAAATGTATACTAAAAGTCAGCTAACGCTGGTGAGTTCTAGTTTAAAACTATTAAGTATGATCATTCTTTTCTTTATAAGTATACATGATTATATACATTCATAACTTTTGGTTTTCTTTCATCTTTCTTTTGTGATTACATATATATAAATACGTATTCATAAACTTTTTCTTTTCTTTCATCTTTCTTTTGTGATTACATATATATATATATGCATTCACTTTTTTCTTTTCTTAACTTTCATGGGTCATACACTTAAGGGTGATCAACCCGTCATTTGTTTACGAATGTCACAAAGACAAACGCCACGGTCCATCGTCATGGCCCGCCATTCTTATAACCGTCCGGCAACTGGTGTCCGTCCGTAATTTTATTCATACGACCGTCTGGCAACTTGTGTCCGTCCGTCATGACTTACAACCGTCCTATCGTCGTAGGCCGTAATTCGCCCGTCTACCCGAAAGTATCCGTTTCCCATGCGACTATTATTTATGCAACCGTTCTACTATACATAATATGCCATTTTCTTCGACCGTCCATTAATGGCTTTCGTACGTCCTAGCTGATGAAGGAACGTATTTGTCCCGGTTACAAAATAGTAACGTGGTCGTCCGTCTACCGAAGTAGCCGTTATTATCGAAGCGTCCATAACTTTTTCTTATACTTGGCAAGCAATATATACATGGATATAAAGCAAGATTTCATTCTTACACATTGTGTTATTCTTTCATTCATTCTATATAATCATACGATTCATTCTTTGTGCATAATTCATTTTCGTATATATATATATATATATATATATATATATATATATAAAATATATATTAGTATATCATGTATGATCACATTAGCATTCATATCATTTATTCATTTAGTGTATACATTTCAACCCCAAAACATTTAATAAGGTTTGCACATAACATAGAAGGGGGCACATAGAACTCACTTGAAAAGCTAGTCTTGGTTGTCCTAAACAAAGGTCCAACAACGTCACGTACAATCTGAATTAGGTAGTTTAAATACACATCAGACCCAACCCCGACTCTAACGGTTCAATCATTCTAAACATACTGACTTTACTTACTGGTCTGCTGCCTGCGCACTTAGTAAGTGCGCAGGGTCTTGCTCATGCGTACTTGATAAGTACGCATGATCTTTCTCCTGCGTACTTCGTAAGTACGCATGATCTTTCTCCTGCGTACTTGGTTAGTACGCAGGACGTTCCTACTGTGTACTTGATAAGTACGCAGCACCTGTTTCCTAGACAAGTCCGCAATTCTTGCATGTTAATCTGATCATGCTAATCTTACAATTTTCTTTGATCAAAAGGTGCGGTTTTCACTCTAGATGCTAGTTCTAAGCTTATTTTCAAGTTTCATCCATAAAAAACGTCTCCTATTTAGCTAAAACCCGAGAAACCCCAAAACAAACAAAAACTCAGATTATGGTCGAATCGTTACCTCGATTGGACTTCTGATTCGGAGGTTTTACTCAAGAGCTCAGCGGTAACGTGCTCCTTCAATCTCGTGTCGATCCGTTGACTTTCTCTCTCTAGACCCGAGCTCTCCTTTCTCTCTTTAGAATGATGAAATGAAGATGAAATGGTGAAGTGGGCTGCCTTGCCCCTTATATACATGGGCTTTCATCGGCCCGTTGGAGCCGAGCCCAAGCCCATCCGTTTTTTTGTTTTATGACGATTAAGCCTCTATCGCGTTATTGTTTACTAAATTACTATTTTGGGATGTTACAAGTCTACCCTCCTTAAAGAGGTTTCGCCCTCGAAACCGCTTATACATTAAACAATTTAGGGTATAGTCCCCTCATCTCGTCTTCTTTTCCCCATGTAGCTTCTGACCCTTTTCTGTGCTTCCATTGTATTTTGACTAAAGGAATCGACTTATTGCGTAGTCGTTTCTCAGCTCGGTCAATAATGGCTATCGGTTCCTCCACATATTTTAGTCTGTCATCCACTTCGATCTCGTCGTAAGGTATGTGAGCTGTGTCGTCTGCTAGGCACTTGCGTAAGTGCGACACGTGGAACGTAGGGTGTATTCCACTAAGCTCAATAGGTAGGTCGAGGCTGTAAGCAACTTGACCCACTCTCGCTAAAATCTTGAAAGGTCCGACAAACCTTGGACTTAGTTTGCCACGTCTTCTGAATCAGATGATTTCTTTCCATGGTGATACCTTTAACAGTACCATGTCCCCCACTTGAAACTCTAAATCCCTTCTTCTCTTATCTGCGTATGATTTCTGTCTGTCTTTTGCAGCTTTCATTCGAGCCTTGATTTGATCAAATTTCTCGGAAGTAGCTTTGACCACTTCGAGACTTGCAAAATCCTTTTGTCCAATTTCCCCCAACAAACCGGGGTCCTACATTTCCTCCCATACAACATTTCAAATGGCGGCATGCCAATAGTCGAGTGATAGCTGTTGTTATATGAAAATTCTGCCAATGGTAGATGGCTGTCCCAACTCCCACCGAAGTCAATGATATAGGCCCGGAGCATGTCCTCCAAGGTCTGAATGGTCCTTTTCGATTGTCCATCGGTTTGGGGGTGGTAAGCGGTGCTGATGTTCAGTCTAGTGCCCATTGCTTCATTGAATTTCTTCCAAAACCTTGACGTGAATCTAGTATCCCTGTCGGACACAATCGACAGTGGCATACCATGTCTACTCACAACTTCCTTGATAAATATTTCTGCTAGTCTTTCTGACGAAGAAGTCTCACGTATTGGCAAGAAGTGAGCACTTTTCGTCAAGCAGTCGACGATCACCTAAATGGTATCATTGCCTTTAGCTGTTCGCGGTAGCTTGGTAATGAAGTCCATCGTGATCTCCTCCCACTTCCATTCCTGTATTGGTAAGGGTTGCATTTTACCGCATGGTTTCTGGTGCTCGGCCTTAACTAGAGAACACGTTAGACACTTGCTCACGTACTCTGTCACATCATTCTTCTTGCCAGGCCACCAGTACTCCTTCTTCAAGTCTTGATACATTTTGTTTGTCCCGGGGTGGATAGAATAGCGAGACTTATGGGCCTCATCAAGTATTTTGGCTCTAAGCTCGCCAATCTTAGGTATCCACATCCGGCCAAACCTAGTTCTTACACCATATGCATTTGCATCTAAATTCCCTTGTTGTCCTACTATTCTTTCCTGTTTTATATTTCTTTCTGATAGTGCTTCATCTTGTGCCTTTGATATTTCACTCATCAAATCTGGCGTTATAATCAGCTGACACGCTTTGATCTGGATAGGTGTCAATTCTTCCTTTCTACTTAAAGCGCCAGCCACCACGTTTGCCTTACCTGGATGGTACAATATCTCACAGTCATAGTCCTTCAGTAGCTCTAACCACCTCCTTTGTCTCATGTTTAATTCCTTTTGCTCGAAAAAGTACTTCAGGCTTTTGTGATCGGAGTAAATGGTGCATTTGACTCCATACAGATAGTGCCTCCATATTTTCAACGCGAAAACTACTGCTGCTAACTCTAGATCGTGTGTTGGGTAGTTAGCCTCGTGAATCTTTAGTTTTCGCGAGGCGTAAGCAATTACCTTTCCTCGTTGCATAAGTACGCACCCCAAACCCTGCCCCGAAGCGTCAGAATAGACTACCAAGTCTTCATTTCCCTCAGGTAGAGTCAAGACTGGAGCTTGGGTTAATCGTGCCTTAAGTTCTTCAAACGCGTTGTTTTGGGTTTGACCCCATTCATACTTCACTTCCTTCCGCGTCAACTTAGTTAGTGGCAAGGCTATTCTTGAAAAATCTTGAATGAACCTTCGATAGTAGCCTGCCAATCCCAGAAAACTTCGTATCTCAGTTGGTGTCTTTGGGACGTTCCATTCCTTTACTATCTCGATCTTTGCAGGATCCACCATAATGTCGTTTGGGTTTATTACATGACCTAGGAATTGGACTTCCCTAAGCTAGAACGTGCATTTGGAGAATTTTGCGTACAACTTTTCCTGCTTTAGCACAGTGGTGATCACCCTCGCTTTTCGACTATACCAGTATGTCGTCTATAAAAACTATCACGGATCGATCCAACATGGGTCAACATACTCTATTCATCAAATCCATAAACGCTTCTGGTGCGTTGGTCAATCCGAAGGACATCATGAGAAACTCATAATGCCCATAACGCGTGCGAAACGCGGTCTTTGATACGTCTTCTTCTCTTACTTTCAACTATGGTAACCCGACCTAAGATCGATCTTTGAAAACCAACTTTCACCTTGCAGTTGATAAAAAAGGTCGTCTATTCTAGGCAGTGGGTATTTGTTCTTTACCGTCCTCTTGTTCAACTCGCGGTAGTCAATGCACATGCACATGCTGCCGTCCTTCTTCTTTACAAATAGTACCGGAGCGCCCCACGGTGAGATGCTCGGTTTAATAAATCCTTTTTCTGTTAGTTCCTCTAGTTGAGACATCAATTCTTTCATTTCTGACGGAGCCAATCGATAGGGGCCTTTGGCAACGAGCTCAGCTCCTGGCAATAAGTCAATCTGAAATTCTATTTCCCGATCGGGTGGTAACCCATGTAGATCCTCAGGGAATACTTCCGGAAAGTTGCACACCACGGGTACATTCTTGAGTTCATTCATTTTCATTCTATCATCAATAACATATGCCAAATAAGCTTCGCAACCGCGCCTCATGTATCTTTCGGCCTTGATCATCGAGATGATGTTCGGCATCGTGCAATTCCAATCCCCATAAACCGTAATTGGACTGTCGCTAGGAGCTTTGAGGTGTATCCTCTTACGTTTACATATGATTTGAGCTTCGTTGGCAGCTAGACAATCCATACCCAATACTATATCGAATCCTCCTAAGGTGAGAAGGAATAATCTAGAAGGGAACTTATGACCCTCTATTTCTATGATGCAATCCTCTGTTACTTGAAATACTGCCGAATTTTTACCAACGGCAGTTTGTACGCTAAAGACCTTTACTATGGTGTTGATAGTGCAACCTAGTTTACGACTAAATGCTTTGGATATAAAACTTTTACTAGCACCAGAGTCAAATAAAATAGCAGCATGTTCGTTATTAACTAGGAACGTACTTGACACAACATCAGGGTTTCCCCTTGCTTCCTCCTCAGTCAGGGCATAGGCTCGTGTCCTAGCCTTTGGCTGTTCTTGTTCCTTTTCTTTTCCCGAACCAGATTGTCTGGTTTTTCTGCAACTCTTGGTCAGATGTCCAAATTGTCCACAACTTTTGCATTTAGTGTCTCTCAAACAGTCACGAGAATAGTGTCCCACCTTCCCACACCTATAACATGTGGTGGTGCCGACTCGACACTCTCCAAGATGTTGCCTTCCACATTTCTTGCAAGTTTCATACCCTTCTGACCTTGGTTTCTTAATTTCGGTTGTTACATTCCCTCTTCCGGTGTCTCTAGACAGGTTCTCCCATTTTATCTTTTGGGTCTCTGTTGGTGGGTCCTCACTGGCATAATCGTCGTAGACGATTCCGCTTAGATTCACTACCGACTCGAAGGTCGAGGGTAGGTTGGCCTTCACATGGACACGGACCCTTTGAGGTAAGCCCTTCACATAATACTTGATCATTCGCTCTTCTGTCTCCACCAGGTGGGGTACCAGTTGAGCTAGCTCATTGAATCTAGAGGTATACTGGCGGTGCATCTTGTTGCCCGCCTTAAAGTTTAGGAATTCGTTTTCCACTCGATCAATTTCGTTCTAGGGACAGAACTTTTGAATTATAAGCTTCTTCAGGTCTTCCCATGTCATTCTGGCGATAGCGTTTGGTGAATTTGTTCTCTGAATGTTTCTCCACCAACCTAGAGCTTCGTTGGGGAAAGAATGAGCAACATATTTAACCGCCTGGTCCGGTCGACACTCGCTGATGTTAATTACAACGTTCATCCTCTCAATCCATTCGAACGTTGCCACTGAATCCTTGCTCCCATCGAACTTGGGTGGGTCTCCATCTTTAAATCCTTTGTAAGTGCACCCACGATTGCTTGATCCCATTTTCACTTCATCCCCATCACTATCATACACTTTCTCTTCATGGCCTCCTTCATCATCCTCTTTACTTTTCTTTAGTGCCTCAGATAGTAGATCAGGCAATACTTTCTTCAGAGTGAGCACAACTTCACGGGCAATAGCATCCCTGACTTCGGGTTCCAACTATATCGGCCCTGGATTGTCGTCTCCAGTTGGGGTCACTTCTGTTTCGTGCACACTCTCGGTGTGTTCTGCGTGCACACTCTCTTCTTCTTCTTCTAGTCTTTGATTCAACGGGGGTCTACCTACTCGGCCAGTGCGACCGCCTCGACGTCCTGTTCTTCCTCCACCAGCCATAATTCTTAGTTTCCTGATAGTTATAGAGGGAATACATCAATGTCATTCCTTCAGATCATAGTTTAGAACAGTACAAGCAAGGTAAATTTTTAATTACAGTGACTGGTTTGTGATTACTAATTTACATTGCTTTTCGTTCAAAACTCTTCAAATCGGTTGTGACATTGACATCTATTTGTTCTAAGTTAAGGTATCTATTCTTATCCAAGTGTATTAACTCTAGTACTTACTTACCGTGCTAGCGTTGGCGTTGGTTACCCATACTGACATCCGTGCGTTGGTCCCATAATCAGTTTGAGTCCAGACATTTAGGGGTGTCTGAATCTCTCAAACTATTGCTCTGATACCAACTTGTAAGGCCCCATTCCCCGGTGACCTCACTTGTTGGATTTACATATAAACATAGTCGTAATTACTGAACTTAAATTTAAAACATTCAGAAGTAGCGAAAGCAAACATCATTCAAATTACATGTCATAACAGCGGAAGTCTTAAAAATTGAAACATAACATTGTCTTAACATAAATAAAAGTGGGATGTCAGTCTCGTGCCGAGTAACCTTCACGCCTTCGCACGACCCTTCCTTTCTGTACCTGAAATGTATACTAAAAGTCAGCTAACGCTGGTGAGTTCTAGTTTAAAACTATTAAGTATGATCATTCTTTTCTTTATAAGTATACATAATTATATACATTCGTAACTTTTGCTTTTCTTTCATCTTTCTTTTGTGATTACATATATATAAATACGTATTCATAAACTTTTGCATTTCTTTCATCTTTCTTTTGTGATTACATATATATATATATATATGCATTCACCTTTTTCTTTTCTTAACTTTCATGGGTCATACACTTAAGGGTGATCAACCCGTCATTTGTTTGCGAATGTCACAAAGACAAACGCCACGGTCCATCGTCATGGCCCGCCATTCTTATAACCGTCCGGCAACTGGTGTCCGTCCGTAATTTTATTCATACGACCGTCTGGCAACTTGTGTCCGTCCGTCATGACTTACAACCGTCCTATCGTTGTAGGCCGTAATTCGCCCGTCTACCCGAAAGTATCCGTTTCCCATGCGACTATTATTTATGCAACCGTTCTACTATTCATAATATGCCATTTGCTTCGACCGTCCATTAATGGCTTTCGTACGTCCAAGCTGATGAAGGAACATATTTGTCCCGGTTACAAAATAGTCACATGGTCGTCCGTCTACCGAAGTAGCCGTTATCATCGAAGCGTCCATAACTTTTTCTTATACTTGGCAAGCAATATATACATGGATATAAAGCAAGATTTCATTCTTACACATTGTGTTATTCTTTCATTCATTCTATATAATCATACGATTCATTCTTTGTGCATAATTCATTTTCGTATATATATATATATATATATATATATATATATAATATATATATTAGTATATCACGTATGATCACATTAGCATTCATATCATTTATTCATTTAGTGTATACATTTCAGCCCCAAAACATTTAATAAGGTTTGCACATAACATAGAAGGGGGCACATAGAACTCACCTGAAAAGCTAGTCTTGGTTGTCCTAAACAAAGGTCCAACAACGTCACGTACGATCTGAATTAGGTAGTTTAAATACACATCAGACCCAACCCCGACTCTAACGGTTCAATCATTCTAAACATACTGACTTTACTTACTGGTCTGCTGCCTGCGCACTTAGTAAGTGCGCAGGGCCTTGCTCATGCGTACTTGGTAAGTACGCATGATCTTTCTCCTGCGTACTTGGTAAGTACGCATGATCTTTCTCCTGCGTACTTGGTAAGTACGCATGATCTTTCTCCTGCGTACTTGTAAGTACGCAGGACGTTCCTACTGCGTACTTGATAAGTACGCAGCACCTGTTTCCTGGACAAGTCCGCAATTCTTGCATGTTAATCCGATCATGCTAATCTTATAATTTTCTTTGATCAAAAGGTGCGGTTTTCACTCTAGATGCTAGTTCTAAGCTTATTTTCAAGTTTCATGCATAAAAACGTCTCCTATTTAGCTAAAACCCTAGAAACCCCAAAACAAACAAAAACTCAGATTATGGTCGAATCGTTACCTGGATTGGACTTCTGATTCGGTGGTTTTACTCACGAGCTCAGCGGTAACGTGCTCCTTCAATCTCGTGTCGATCCGTTGACTTTCTCTCTCTAGACCCGAGCTCTCCTTTCTCTCTCTAGAATGATGAAATGAAGATGAAATGGTGAAGTGGGCTGCCTTGCCCCTTATATACCTGGGCTTTCATCGGCCGGTTGGAGCCGAGCCCAAGCCCATCCATTTTTTTTTATTTATGACGATTAAGCCTCTATCGCGTTATTGTTTACTAAATTACTATTTTTGGGATGTTACAAGAATCCCAACATTCTGATGAGAATATTAAAAGGGATATTAGAGAGACTTCCTTGGAAGTTTTTCTATTAGGATCAGGATCACATCCTGGATCCATAGAACAACCCGCTGAGCCATATCATTATTTCTCTTCTCTGAACTTAAGTGCAGAGGCACCTAGTCAAGATGATATACCTTCTCCAACTACCACTATCTCGGAGGTATTGATTGACTTTGCTGCTAATGCACCCAACCCAAGTTCATCACCCAAGAAGGTTCACTCTGGGAGTGATGATAGAGTGAATGTGGAAAGGGCTGTCACTACTCTAGGTACATCAGCTGACCGGGAGGACAATGATAACATAACTAAGACCCTAACCACGACAACTCAGAGTGAGGATGTTTCCTTAGAAACACTCTTCATTGAGAGGAATCCTAGGCGCCAAGAAAACCAGGGTGATGGGGATGCAGAGGCTAGGCCTAAGACCCCATCCAACTCCAAGGATTCCACAACTGTGGATGAGGATAGACTGAAACTTCATAATTTGGAATTGACGGCTAGGGTGGCAATGCTAGAGGCTGAAGTGTCCAAACTGCGGCACCAAGTCTCTATACATGAAGCCCATCAATGCCCTCCAGTGACTTCTCCCTCCCTTATATCAGTGGGCACTCAAACAGATAACACTCTATGCACTGATGCAACCAAAAAGGGGGAGGTAGTTACCAAGGAAGATGATACGGACATCCTAGAAGAATGGATACAGGAGCAGACTGTGTTTCAGAGTTTGCTATACGTACATGCTTTTGTTCAAATCCATGACTTGCCAGACTCTGTAGATGAAGAGGAAAATATCACTAAGGATTGGAAGTTAGTTGTCCGAGCTATTGATGAGGTGTTGCAAGATGAAACTCTCCATGAAGACACACCTCCATCATTCAACATACTTCCTGAAGCTGCAGCCATAATAAGTCAAACATCTACTCCCCAATTCTCACTAATTTCAAACAAGCTAGAATTCGACTCCATTCTAGCTTGGGGGTATGATGGCATAGCTGAGAGATTCTGGATTGGATGGGAGTTTAGTGGAGTAGAAGAGCTAAACTAGAACACTCTTATTGCCCTCCAGGTTCTTAATCTGTATTTGACAAGGTGTATCAACACTTCATCAGATCTCTCAACAGAACTTGCAATCAGCAGGTTCTATGACTTAATGGAGGATAATATGCCCTGGTTTGAAAGATTACTAAAAGAAGAAAATAGGGTGGCTTATCCTGAATCTTCATCAACAGCAGAACGAAGACTGGCTCCAAGAAGACTTGACTTAATCAGGAGCAGTGCTTTAACTGAAGAAGAAGTTATCTGCTGGCGAAGATTCTTGTACAACATCATGGTCAGGGACTTGAAAGTGCTAGGATGGGTGAGCACTGATTCCTCTGATTTCACCTTCTTCCTAAGCAATGGATCTTCTCTCTCAATCAACATCAAAGAGATCTTACTCCTACCTTCAGACTTCCTGCACAAGGTGTCACACCCCCAAATTTTATTTACTTAATAAATAAATACAGGTTGCAACGATTGGTTCATTACACGATAGCGGAAGCTGTAATAGCGATTTCTAAGACTTGAATACATACACAAATACTAAGACTAAGTAGTACAATGATCTAAGTTCTTCTAGATCAACGACAGACTTCAGACTGGATAATCTATGTCCTTCCAGCTAGTAGGAATTTATCCAATTATAGCTAGCCTATTCCAACCGCTCCATGGCTAAAGGTTACCTGAGAAAATACTTGAAAGTGTCAACACAAAGGTTGGTGACAGAGTTTGTTAATTTAGTACAGTTAGTTTTCCCCGAAAAACTAGACATGACTTAACCGTCATAAAATAAGTAGTTTTCCTTTGAAAACATATACATGACTTAACCGTCATCAAATAAGTAGTTTTCTTTTGAAAACATGCCCATGACTTTACCGTCATAAAATAACTAGTTTTCCTTTGAAAACATATACATGACTTAACCGTCATCAAATAAGTCGTTTTCCTTTGAAAACATGTCCATGACTTTTGTAGGTCCAGATTTAATCGAAAGTCACTGATATGATCGATTCAACACATACACAGGCGGAAACTGTGTATATGGAGGTGAAACTGATAAACGAAACAGTGATGGTGAAGATAACCAGCTAACCACAGATGAATCAACAATCAAAGGATATGAAAATGTAAGAACACAGTGAATAAACAACTGCAGATTGTATTGATTCAAGCAAAATGTGAAAGAGAAAGTTCAGGGTTACAGCCGCTACTCACGCCCTAAACAATCTCAAACTAGGCTATTTATAGTAGTGACAGGTATCGAAACTATGGTCAATCAAAACTACTAGTTTCGATTGACCATTTACAAATAATACTTAGACCTGTCGAAACTACCATCTATCGAAACTACTAGTTTCGATTGAACAGACTCAATCGAAACTAAGTAGTTTCGATGGCCCAGACTTAACTAATTACAGAAAACTGAAATTACAATAATGAAATGACAGAAAGTAAACTAGTCTAAAATTGTTTAAACATACAATAAATGACAACAGCTTATACGAAATATATGACTCTACAATCTCCCCCTAAGCTGTTGCATTACTGTCTTCAGCTCTTCATCAAGCAGCTGGTCTTTCAGATGTCTTTGGAATGAAAGGTTTGACATGGAGAGAGACAATCCTTTGATAGGCCTTCGCATCAGCTTCATCTTCATCGCTGTAAGCCTGAATGTGATTCTGGAAAAGTACTTCCAGATCTTTCGGTTAAAATTTTAACAGCTCCATTGGATCAAAGATGGTGATGTCTTCCTTGCCCTCACATTCAATAACTGCACTGCCAATTACTGGGTTATAGAACCACTTTCTGAAAGTTTGTAGCTGGACAGGTACAAATTTTGGAATAGTGATAGTCTTGTGTGTTTGGGCAGGCTTGTATCTTAGGAACACATATGGCTTTTTAGTTTTAGGATGAAACCTAGTCTTTGAGATCTTCTTCTGAGTTTTCCTAGGCTTCATTCCTTTGAAATCATTGTTGACTTGAGAATGTAGAAACTTCTCAAAGTCATAAGCCATCATGACCTTCCCAGGGTTTTGAAGTGGAAGTTTTGCTAAATCCCTGAGGTCATAGAAAGGAAGGGTTTGGAAGTCAGTCATATTTTTGAAGTGCTGAACTCCCCCTCTAAATCTTCTGATGATAAAGAGCTTTCTTTCAGCATCATATTTCCAGCCAATTGGAGGCCTTTTTAGTTCTTGATGCTCTGCTATCCACTCATATGTCTTAGGAGTTTCCTCCTGAATTATTTTCTTAAACCAGGACTTTCTTGAGATTGGAGGTTCAGGTGCAGTTGAAGGTTGATCTTGTGCTGGAGTTGTTTTAGATACTGGAATGGTTGGTTCAGGAATGATATCTTTGATGAGGTTAATCTGAACATCTTCTTCATCTGATAGTGTTTGAATCTCATCACCTTCTTCAGTAAAATATCTTGTTCGTTCAGTCGCCTTTTCTTCAGTGGTTAGAATTTTTGGATTAAGGTCATTATAGCCAAAGTTTTCAATGTCATCTAGAAGAGCATTCAGCTCATCATCAGATGGTATATCTTCTTCATCCAGAATGACAGTTTCAATATTAGGCACAGCTCCCTTCCCTCTTTTCCTTGCTTCTCTTCTTTCACTAGCTGAGGGAAGGTTTAGTTCTGTACCTTCAATTTTGACTTCAACCGTCTCTTTTGTCTTTTCAATATGCCCAGCAAATAAAGTTAGTGCAGATTCTGGATTAATTACAAGGTCAGGAGATGAGGGTTCAACCACAGATGTGGTCTCCCCCTGAGCTGTTGAAGGAGTTGGTTGTTTTTGCACAGGTTTAACCATTGAGGCTTTGAGCTGCTCCACTGCTTCAGCCAAAGCCTTGAATTCTTCATTTTGCTTTGATATTAGTTTCTGCTGTGTTTTAAGTTGGGTTTGTTGGACCTCAATTTGGGTATGTAAACCCCTAACTTCCAGCTTTAGGTCCTTAACCTCTTCCTGAACATTATGCAAATTATTTTTTAAGCCTTCCATTTCTTCATCTTTCTTTTGAATTGTATCCTGCATTTTCTTCAGTTCAAGGCTTAGAGTCTTAACTCTTGGTACAGGAGAGGCTGAATCATGAGTTGGTGATGTGGGAGTAGTATGGATGGGTGATTGTTGTGGAGAAGTAGGAGGTGTAGGTATGAGTGCCTGTTGTGGAGAAGTAGGTGGTGTAGGTATGAGTGCCTGTTGTGGAGAGGTAGGTGGAGTTGGATGAGGGGATGGTTCTGGAGTAGTGAATGATGAATCTGACGAGGATGACAAATCCTCCAATCCAGTCTTTATCCTTTTAGCTCTATGGTCCTCCTCTTCAAAATCAGACCCTGATTCAATTTGCCTTTTAGAGGAAGATGCAAATTGCTCTTTTCTATCATCTGAATCAGATTTGTAATAGTCTGATCCATAGATCCCTGCATCAAGAGTCCCACTTGACTCTGCAGCTTCTACTTCAACCTCCTGTACATCAGCTTCAGCAATGACTGCTGGCTCTTGAACTACTTGTATTTCTTCAACAAAGGGGGCCTCTATCACAGGCTCAAGAATTTGCTGTTCTTCTTCTTGTACAACAGGAATGTCTATATTGATTTCAGCTTCCAGCTCTTCATCTGATGATAAGTCTTCTTCTTCAAGGTCAGGATCAATGTCAGGAATGAACTCTTCTTCTTCTCCAATGACATGACCAAACAGGGGAATGTCAGCTATCGCCCTGTTGGTCCTTTTGCTGGTGCTTTTCATGTAGCTGAGAGTTTTGGCTATCATGTTATCAAAAACAAAAGTGTTTCCACCTTGTTGAATCTCTGGAAGAAGATGATTGATGATAATTTGTAGAAATCTAGGATATGCTAGAAATTTCTCCTTTACTGCTCCTGTTAAGTTATACTTCAGCTGAGTGAATATGAAACCAGAAAAGTTGTAGTCTCTTCCCTTTGTTAATCCCAAAATAGCTGATCCCAGAGTACTGTTAGCTGAATCAAAACCCCCTTTCCTTATTGATAGGCAGTGAATAAACACATGCACTATATATCTCCAATGGCTAGGTAAAGAGTTCTTGATTATTTGACCATTCTTAAACTCATCAGGATGACCCATTCTTCTAAAGCATTCTTTCACATAGAAGATTGGGAACTCAACGGGTGCTTCTGGATTGTCATTTAATTGCAGTGCTTCTCTAACTGTGTCTTCAGAAAATAATACTTCTTGGCCATGTACGGTTGCCCTAATGTGCTGCACATCATCAATTGTTATTATCTCAGCAGTTTCCCAGAATTGTCTTATAGTTGCTTCAAAAACCGGCAGGTTGTGGCTGATGGCAAAACTTATGTTGGAGTTTGCCAGAAAATTTAAGACAGGAATAAATTCAGCAGCTTTCGGATCATTGCTATTAAGGAATGCACAGACATTGTGCCTCTTCACGAATACGAGATCCATACCTGTAAAATTCATCAATGAATAAAGGTTTTGAATATCGAAACTAAGTATTCCAACACTTAGAAAAAATCAGAAATCCTTACTGTCGAAACTAAGTAGTTTCGATAGAGAAGGACGTATCGAAACTAACTAGTTTCGATAGAGGCAAAAAGCCTTGATCAACACTTGTAGAAACTCTGAAATCAACACTGTCGAAACTAAGTAGTTTCGATAGAGATGAATTTATCGAAACTAACTAGTTTCGATAGGGTCAATGAGCTTTGATCAACACTTGTAAAAAATTCTGAAATCAACAATGTCGAAACTAAGTAGTTTCGATAGAGATGAATTTATCGAAACTAGTAGTTTCGATAGAGAGATTAGGTCAAGTTTGGGTGTCGAAACCAGTAGTTTCGATTAAAAACCTTTTGAAAACTTTTTGAAGGAGTTGAACTCCTTTATCGAAACTAACTAGTTTTGAAACCCAAACCCCCTAATGATTCATTATACTCAGACAATATAAACAATTAAATGAAAGGTTTTAGAGTGGCCTGTGAATGACGGATATTCGTCTTACCGAAAGCGAGTATGATTTCTGCAAGAATACACATACAAAGTGAGTTCTCAGATGATAAAGATGTATGCAAACACGGATATGACGGAGATTATGAAGATTCAGTCGAACTGATTTTTTTTTTTTTTTTTTTGAAATTTTGAAACTCTAGGTCTGTTGATTCGCAAGAATCATTCAAAAGAAATAGTGACTTTACCTGATGATGGAGACGCTGGTGACAACGGGAAAATCAGTGGAATAATCACTGATATCTTGCAACTCAGACCAAGGCTTGATAGGTTTGTGAGAGACGGAGAAGATGAATAGGGTTTGCGAAAAAGACAAGTGAATAACAAGTGAAGAGAGGGATTCATTTATGTAGGCGTTTAAATTTGCGAGGAACAAAAGACAAAAATGCCCTTGTCGAAACAACTAGTTTCGATAGGGCAAACTAGTTTCGATATTTACAGAGTAGTTTCGATAGGGCAAACTAGTTTCGATATTTACTGAGTAGTTTCGATAGAGCAAACTAGTTTCGATATTTACGTCCAGATTTAATCGAAAGTCACTGATATGATCGATTCAACACATACACAGGCGGAAACTGTGTATATGGAGGTGAAACTGATAAACGAAACAGTGATGGTGAAGATAACCAGCTAACCACAGATGAATCAACAATCAAAGGATATGAAAATGTAAGAACACAGTGAATAAACAACTGCAGATTGTATTGATTTAAGCAAAATGTGAAAGAGAAAGTTCAGGGTTACAGCCGCTACTCACGCCCTAAACAATCTCAAACTAGGCTATTTATAGTAGTGACAGGTATCGAAACTATGGTCAATCGAAACTACTAGTTTCGATTGACCATTTACAAATAATACTTAGACCTGTCAAAACTACCATCTATCGAAACTACTAGTTTCGATTGAACAGACTCAATCGAAACTAAGTAGTTTCGATGGCCCAGACTTAACTAATTACAGAAAACTGAAATTACAATAATGAAATGACAGAAAATAAACTAGTCTAAAATTGTTTAAACATACAATAAATGACAACAGCTTATACGAAATATATGACTCTACAACTTTACCATCATAAAATAAGTAGTTTTCCTTTGAAAACATATACATCACTTAACCATCATCAAATAAGTCGTTTTCCCAATCAAATAGTTCTTGTAAATCCAATTGTTCGCAAATTGTTCCAAGTATATATATGATAAACAGAACAAGTAATGTTGACCCATTTATAAACTAGCTAGGAATACAAAGAATATGTTCATACATGAGGCGTAACCAAACCATGACAATTGTTCTTTCGCCCCTCATATTCGTTATCAGATGCTATGCGGCCATAAATCCTCCAGATTGTGGTTAGCGCGACTAACCATGACCGGGGGACGTCACTCCCCATAGTACTATTCATAGGACCCTAGGCTATAGTTAATGGTTACTAAATTGTTCCAGGGGACTTTACGAGCTCTATAATTGTTCGTACTCATGCAAACATAAAGGTCGGGTCTTGTTCTCTTGTTACCATATGAAAATGTTTGTAAATGTGTTTCATGTTTTCTCAAATGTATCAAACATTTATTTTTCATGCTTTCAGATATTGTAAGTAATTGTGTCACAAGAGTTAAACCAAAATGTTCATGTTGTTAAACATGTAAGCAAATATGTTTCATATTTTCAAATATGTTATGTAAGTATGTTTCTCCCTGATGTTTATAAAACATTAAAAAGCTAAAAGAGGGGCCGTGAAACTCACCTTATGTCCGATGAAATCCAAGCAAATAACAGTGCGCTAAGAGTTCCTGTCTATCCGTACCCTAATCACACAAGGTACTAATGTGTTAAGACTACCCGTCTTATACGTAAGTTGTTCATCTGACTTAACGAATCCCGTTAAGTACGCCTTTGTTTAGTAAAAATAGTGTTTTTATTTACGACTCATTGGTGATTATTATTTTTAACCGAATCTCTTCATATGTTCCATGTACATATATCAAATGTTCATATTAGTATACTAATCTTTAATTCCTAGAACATTTCCATAATTTAACCAAAACTATATACCAACATATATATATCACAAATTTTATCCATAAACATATATTTTTAGTAACACCTTTCACGTTCATATGTTGATGATAATCATTCGTATGTCTTCTTGAATCATAGGACACTACCTCGGGTATTTCCAGGTAAATCACACATGATCATATAACTTCACGAACATGTATCCTTCAACATAACACATGAATGGAATGAAGGGTTTATGAAGAACACCATCATCCAAGTGTTATTTTATGTGATTATATATATATGTAGTTTATATTTGATGTGTCCTTGTCTTGTCCATGGTCCTTCTAGTTTGGTATTTTATGTATGAACATGTACATGTTTAAATATATGTATTCGAACATGACTTATGAAGAAATAAAGCCAAAACTCATCAAGACTTTTATGTTTTATTTTGTTCTTGAAAACTCAGATTTTTAGGCGTACTCCGAGTAGATTTTTAGATGGTTTTAGAAGACCAAATGACTTGGGGTTTTCTTCTAAAATCAATTTTATTGAAACCAGAGGAGATGTGAAAAAGAATTACTGGATTTGGAGTTGGGTAGGTACCTAAAAACAGAAAAATGAGAAGGGGTGTCCAGATTCGACCTGCACTGAGCGGTCTTCTTGCGCCGGCTGTTTGGAGGTCGAATACTCCATGGATTCGAGTGATTCCACTTGGGTTCTCCTCTGTTAACATAGAGCTTCATTCTAGAAAAAGAATGGACTTATTTAGCCAAGTAACGAAGGAGATATGGTCTTGCAAAGTTGACCAAAAATCTGACAGAAGCAGAGTGACGGGATTTTTGGGAATTCTTTTGGTTTTGGGGCTTGTTAAAACCGAGAGAAAGAGAGAGATGGATGGAGAGTTAGAAAGTGATCATGTATTAGGTTGAGTGGTATATATATATGATGGTTGAGTGTTATCATGGTTGAAAGAACAAGTTTCCATACCATAATGATGACGGGATTTTGAGTGGGATTTTGGTTGATTGAATATGGCTAGTTCTTACCCATCATGAAGATGAGACTTTGGAGTGTGTAAATGGATGAAAGGGGCATGTTCTTGTAACATCAAATCAAGTAATGGAAGATATGAGATGTGGGGTGACCCCACTAGGCCATCTAGGCCGTAAGTGGTGGTTGGGTGGATGGTTTGGGTGTTGTCCAATCACCTAGTTGCATTCTAGTTGTTAGTTGGATCGGTTTAAGGTGGTGTAAACCCGGTAGGTGATCCCGTGATATAACACCCGGTGTAGGAACTTTTACTGATGTAAAATTTATATCTATATACCTAGATATTTTTATATATATACATATATATATATACATATATATATACATATATATATATATATATATATGTATATATATATATATGTATATATAATTATTAGATGAAACGGGGGTTGAGTGCAGATCTCAACAAGTCATCATTAACATGATTTGATGTTAGAGTGAAATATAAGCAAATATATAATGATTGTGAAGTGATCTTTGAGGTTGCTTGCACTCTTGGTCATAATGATTATGACGTTTGAGTGTTGTGTAAGCAAAGCAATCATGATGAAGATGTGATTGATTTAGACGCGGTATATTACCCGAAATTAATACCCGCCTTAATATCTTTAATTATTAAGATGTCCTACATTTTGTGTAGTTTGACTAGCTTTAATAATCTGCTAGTGAATTCCCGACATAGTTATTACTTTAACTATATCATACATGTATACACATAAAATAACTCAAGGTCATGCAACCAACATTTTTATGTCCATGTTTTAAAGTTTAGTCACCAATATATACGTTTTTATATTAAAACGTGTCTCTAGACTTTACTGGAATAAAATCTTGTTAATCACCAATGGTCGTACACTATGAGTAATAAATGTTTTTGACCTAGTAATTCTTAAAATTACTAAAGTATGATACGTTTTACTTTGCTAGACTCCTTGACAATACTACGTCAAAGATAATATTCCAAGAATATGGAGTATGAACATGCTAAAATAATATGGCTTTTGACCTGAAATACTGGGTGTCACATTCTCCCCATGTTAAAGAGAATTTCGTCCCGAAATTCAGTTCTTGTCATCTTGACTTGGAGTGTTCGTGAACAAGGACGGATACTTGGCTTTCATTTTATCTTCCCGCTCCCACGTATACTCTTAGCCGCGCTTTGAATTCCAATGTACCTTAGCCAATTTAACCCGGCTACGCCTTGTTTTCTGAACCTTCCAATCTGTGACTTCAATGGGTTCCTCAACGAAGTGCAGCTTGTTTTCTATGTGAATCTCATCAGGCGGTATAATTAATGACTCGTCTGATAAGCACTTCTTGAGATTTGACACATGAAACGTATCATGTACATTGCTTAGTTCTTGTGGCAACTTGAGCTTGTATGCTACAGGGCTAACCCTAGCCAATATTTCAAATGGTCCTACGTACCTAGGGTTAAGCTTGCCACGGTTTCCAAATCTAGCAACTCCTTTCCAAGGTGAGACCTTCAACATGACACGACCCCCAACTTGGAATTCTAATGGTCTTCGTCTGTTATCGGCGTAACTCTTTTGTCTGTCACGAGCGGCCTTCAGACGATCCTTGATCTTGAAGATCTTGTCAGTAGTCTCCTGAATAACCTCAGGACCGGTTAAATGCTTGTCTCCAACTTCCGCCCAACATAGCGGTGAACGACATTTTTGACCGTACAAAGTCTCAAACGGAGCGGCTTTGATGCTGGTGTGGTAACTGTTATTGTATGAAAACTCAGCCAACAGTGGTGAGTATCCCTATTTCCTCTGTAATCGATTACACATGCATGGAGCACATCTTTTAAAGTTTGGATGGTCCTTTTACCTTGACCATTCATATGGGGATGATAAACAGTGCTCATGTCAAGGCGTGTGCCCAAGGCTTCTTGTACAGACTGCCAGATTCTTGACATGAATCAACTGTCCCTATTAGAGAAAATGGAAACTGGCATACCATGCCTAGCCTCAATTTCCTTAATATTTAGCCTTGCACGCTTCCTACTTTTATTTGTCTCCTTGATTGGTAGGGAGTGAGCGGATTTCGTCAAACGACTAATGATTATCCATATAGTATCATAGTCGCTAGATGTTCTGGGTAGATTTGTAATGAAATCTATGGAATTCTCCTCCCATTTCCATTGAGGAATCTACGGTTTTTGTGTTCACTCAGGTTATTCCTAACATTCTGCTTTCACTGTCGGGTATCTCCCAACATAGATAACAGTTTCTCCTTTCATGTTTTGCCACATAATGGAGTTCCTCGGGATCCTTATACGTTTTATTTGATTCTGGATGAACGGAGTACTTGGGCTTATGGACTTCATCCATAACCTCCCACATAGGCTACCGATACCTGGTACTCAAATTCTATTTGTATCATCCAACTTAGGCTTCAATTGTTTGATTCCATTTACTTGGTAGTCGGTATTCGAAAGCAAAGCGAATACTTCTCTGACTAACGATATTAAACGTGCAAGAACCCCTTTATTTGATTACCCTCAATATGGTAGGGTTATGTGATGCTCATTCCTGGTAATGAAAGGAATGGTGCCTGCAAATCTTGAGCGTATGTTGACGCATACCCTCTATTCGTCTACGCACTTTGTCACAAAAGCAGATCTCTATAGATCTTATGAAAGAATTACTCGACGAGGTGTCTAGGTTTTAGTTGAATATTGGGTAGTAATGACACAGTACGGAAATGAAACTTTATGTTTGTCCCTCTTATGCTTTTCGAAAGCATTTTCTCGGACTAAGACTTTATTCTTAATTCAGGTTTCGTGTTATCTATGATCTTCCATTAAAATGGGTCATAATTGATTTAATATTTCAAGATTTCTTGTGTGCTCTCACTAGTAAAGTTCGAGTCTAATCACCACTTTACCCTTTGCTTGTACCACCTTTCTGAGGCAGAACAGCCTTTGGGTTGTAACGTCCTAATATGTAAACTCATGGCTTGACGACCATACTCTCGAAGTATGTAAGCCATACGAAGTTCTATGTTTGTTTGGAATATTCACATTTTGTCTAGGTGAGGAAATGAACAGTGATACTGTGAGAATGGTCTCATCGAATTAGTGCTTCCCCAAAATGGGCTATGGGTTTGTCAACCCATTAAGTTGGCAGAAAGGGTTGATAGCCAACTATTAGTCATACAGTGTGTATGCACTTCCTTAGTGTTTAAATGGTGCTTTGGTGACTTACTGTTACGTATTCCACTCATATAGGTTATAGCCTCAAAATCCTTAGCACAAGGATAAAATTGAGGTAATGAGTGTTAAACATCGAAAACTTTATATTCTTACTGAGCCTGCGTTAAGAGGTCATTTCTTAATCAATAGATGATCTAGAGCTTCCTAATTAAAGAAAATTAGGAGCGAAAGATGAGATCACGCCTCTCCTCTAGGCTGAAATCTGGGATCCATTCAACAAGATGATCTTTAGGAAAGTGCGGGTACAAAGGGTATCAAACTATCCTTCTCGAATCTTTATGGACAGTGGTCTATAGTGAACAACTCATGCTTACGTCCCTTATGCATATCGAGAGCTAATGAGATTAGCAAGAAATTCCGCATTTGGGAAACCTTCAAAAGTTTTGTATGTCGTTTTTCTGTTAGTGAGACAATAGTCATCAGTCCACACTTAGGTTTCTTTGGCATTCGCTTGAGTATCATCCCCGACCTATTCATCACCGGGAGAATAGTCGGACTTAAAAGTGTACTGAATGTCAATGGTTGCGAGAGCAACCCTGTTTGACCAATATTATGAATATCAGATTGCCTACTTGTCTCATGTCGAGCATCCACCACACCCCATAGGTGCTATGTGTATGCGGGTCAGAAAGATTTTCTGCCCCATTACCGGAGCTAGTGCATAACACTCCTGACGTAACTTTCAAGTAACTGTGAGACTAAATTGTACGATAGATCCCGAGATTACGCTATAATCTCCCACAATAATTTTGCAATTATTGTAATTGTGGGTTGTGGTAATGCTCAATTTGAAGCCATCTTGATAAGCAGAATCTCAAAGAATGAATGTGCGAAATCCTTCGCCGTTCAGGATTCACTAAGGATTGGTTGAATTCAATTTGAATTTCTCTCGTTCCTCCCGAACTAGGAGAATACTTTGTGGACACCTATTTGAGAAATCCGATTTGTTAAGATCCAATCCTTAATCAAGTGACTGAGAACATGGGTTGATCATTACCTTGGACAGCAAGACTCACTAAAGTTCCCATACACTGCAAATCATGATTACGTGTGCACCCGTAATGATAATATACTTTGCATGATCCCTGTAGTGTTGAAATGATCATTAGGTCGTGTTTGAAGACTTGTGTAGGAGTGTGTATTGTTCTATCGGATTACTCTTGATTATGAGTACCAATACCCATGAGTCTGCCGAATCTGGCTGTTACGGATGAGGTTAACGGTAGAGAGGCACCACCAATGTCTCTCAAGAATAAAATGTGTATGGAAGTCAGGCACTATGTGTAGGGCAGAGATTCTCAAATGATTATCGAACAGCTCATGTTCCAAGTCTGTATGTACTTATGGATCCACATGATCCTGGTGAATGTCTAGGTCTCTTGACATGTAGAGTTCTCTCCCATTTAGTCCTACTCATCCACGTTGAATTCCCTTCTGTCTGGGCAATCCTGTCTGCCATATCTCATGTTGAGAGCCTAGGCATCCGATCCGACAACTTATGAAGGAGAGTATTTATACCGCAAATACGTTAGAAAGAAAGTTGCCTCCATGGCTATAGTAGTTGTCGGTGTGGTGCAGGTATAGGTACCGATTCTGGTACGGGTTCAGCCTGTTGTGATACCAAGATCGGTAACTGACGGTTGATGCCGTCGTCGCCCAAGCTCAGCTTATAACTCGATCTTCTAAGGTTGCAGTATGCTGAGTACCCGTTATTCTTGACTCGTAATCCGAACAGTAACATGTTGTAAGTGTTTATTAATTCCACATTGTTGTATGTGTTTAAGTGTTCATTACATGTGCCATGTAATTGTATTAGTGTAGCTAATGATACCCTAGTGTAACTCCATACACTAATAGTCTACACAAATTGTTCGGCAACGGTTGGAATTCCTATACTCAAGTCTTGGGTGTTTTTAGTGTGATGCAAGTCTTAGAAATCTTTGTCGCTAAATGAGTCCGGTTAGAGCCTAGGTGTCACTAAGGAAACCTAATTCGCTAAAACCATTGCTCTGATACCAATCTGTCACACCCCCAAATTTTATTTACTTAATAAATAAATACAGGTTGCAACGATTGGTTCATTACACGATAGTGGAAGCTGTAATAGCGATTTCTAAGACTTGAATACATACACAAATACTAAGACTAAGTAGTACAATGATCTAAGTTCTTCTAGATCAATGACAGACTTGAGACTGGATAATCCATGTCCTTCCAGCTAGTAGGAATTTATCCAATTATAGCTAGCCTATTCCAACCGCTCCATGGCTAAAGGTTACCTGAGAAACATACTTGAAAGTGTCAACACAAAGGTTGGTGAGTTCACAGAGTTTGTTAATTTAGTACAGTTAGTTTTCCCCGAAAAACTAGACATGACTTAACCGTCATAAAATAAGTAGTTTTCCTTTGAAAACATATACATGACTTAACCGTCATCAAATAAGTAGTTTTCTTTTGAAAACATGCCCATGACTTTACCGTCATAAAATAAGTAGTTTTCCTTTGAAAACATATACATGACTTAACCGTCATCAAATAAGTCATTTTCCTTTGAAAACATGTCCATGACTTTACCGTCATAAAATAAGTAGTTTTCCTTTGAAAACATATACATGACTTAACCGTCATCAAATAAGACGTTTTCCCAATCAAATAGTTCTTGTAAATCCAATTGTTCGCAAATTGTTCCAAGTATATATATGATAAACAGAACAAGTAATGTTGACCCATTTGTAAACTAGCTAGGAATACAAAGAATATGTTCATACATGAGGCGTAACCAAACTATGACAATTGTTCTTTCGCCCCTCATATTCGTTATCAGATGCTATGCGGCCATAAATCCTCCAGATTGTTAGCGCGACTAACCATGACCGGGGGACGTCACTCCCCATAGTACTATTCATAGGACCCTAGGCTATAGTTAATGGTTACTAAATTGTTCCAGGGGACTTTACGATCTCTATAATTGTTCGTACTCATGCAAACATAAAGGTCGGGTCTTGTTCTCTTGTTACCATATGAAAATGTTTGTAAATGTGTTTCATGTTTTCTCAAATGTATCAAACATTTATTTTTCATGCTTTCAGATATTGTAAGTAATTGTGTCACAAGAGTTAAACCACAATGTTCGTGTTGTTAAACATGTAAGCAAATATGTTTCATATTTTCAAATATGTTATGTAAGTATGTTTCTCCCCGATGTTTATAAAACATTAAAAAGCTAAAAGAGGGGCCGTGAAACTCACCTTATGTCCGATGAAATCCTAGCAAATAATAGTGCGCTAAGAGTTCCTGCCTATCCGTACCCTAATCACACAAGGTACTAATGTGTTAAGACTACCCGTCTTATACGTAAGTTGTTCATCCGACTTAACGAATCCCGTTAAGTACGCCTTTGTTTAGTAAAAATAGTGTTTTTATTTACGACTCATTGGTGATTATTATTTTTAACCGAATCTCTTCATATGTTCCATGTACATATATCAAATGTTCATATTAGTATACTAATCTTTAATTCCTAGAACATTTCCATAATTTAACCAAAACTGTATACCAACATATATATATCACAAATTTTATCCAAAAACATATATTTTTAGTAACACCTTTCACGTTCATATGTTGATGATAATCGTTCGTATGTCTTCTTGAATCATAGGACACTACCTCGGGTCTTGCCAGGTAAGTAACACATGATCATATAACTTCACGAACATATATCCTTCAACATAACACATGAATGGAATGAAGGGTTTATGAAGAACACATCATCCAAGTGTTATTTTATGTGATTATATATATATGTAGTTTATATTTGATGTGTCCTTGTCTTGTCCATGGTCCTTCTAGTTTGGTATTTTATGTATGAACATGTACATGTTTAAATATATGTATTCGAACATGACTTATGAAGAAATAAATCCAAACCTCATCAAGAATTTTATGTTTTATTTTGTTCTTGAAAACTCAGATTTTTAGGCGTACTCCGAGTAGATTTTTAGAAGGTTTTAGAAGACCAAATGACTTGGGGTTTTCTTCTAAAATCAAGTTTATTGAAACCAGAGGAGATGTGAAAAAGAATTACTGGATTTGGAGTTGGGTAGGTACCTCAAAACAGAAAAATGAGAAGGGGTGTCCAGATTCGACCTGCACTGAGCGGTCTTCTTGCGCCGGCTGTTTGGAGGTCGAATACTCCATGGATTCGAGTGATTCCACTTGGGTTCTCCTCTGTTAACATAGAGCTTCATTCTAGAAAAAGAATGGACTTATTTGGCCAAGTAACAAAAGAGATATGGTCTTGCAAAGTTGACCAAAATCTGGCAGAAGCTGAGTGACGGGATTTTTGGGAATTCTTTTGGTTTTGGGGCTGGTTAAAACCGAGAGAAAGAGAGAGATAGATGGAGAGTTAGAAAGTGATCTTGTATTAGGTTGAGTGGTATATATATATGATGGTTGAGTGTTATCATGGTTGAAAGAACAAGTTTCCATACCATAATGATGATGGGATTTTGAGTGGGATTTTGGTTGATTGAATATGGCTAGTTCTTACCACATCATGAAGATGAGACTTTGGAGTGTGTAAATGGATGAAAGGGGCATGTTCTTGTAACATCAAATCAAGTAATGGAAGATATGAGATGTGGGGTGACCCCACTAGGCCATCTAGGCCGTAAGTGGTGGTTGGGTGGGTGGTTTGGGTGTTGTCCAATCACCTAGTTGCATTCTAATTGTTAGTTGGATCGGTTTAAGGTGGTGTAAACCCGGTAGGTGATCCCGTGATATAACACCTGGTGTAGGAACTTTTACTGATGTAAACTTTATATCTATATACCTAGATATTTTTATATATATACATATATATATGTATATATAATTATTAGATGAAACGGGGGTTGAGTGTAGATCTCAACAAGTCATCATTAACATGATTTGATGTTAGAGTGAAATATAAGCAAAGATATAATGATTGTGATGTGATCTTTGAGGTTGCTTGCACTCTTGGTCATAATGATTATGACGCTTGAGTGTTGTGTAAGCAAAGCGATCATGATGAACATGTGATTGATTTAGACGCGGTATATTACCCGAAATTAATACCCGCCTTAATATATTTAATTATTAAGATGTCCTACATTTTGTGTAGTTTGACTACTTTAATAATCTACTAGTGAATTCCCGACATAGTTATTACTTTAACTATATCATACATGTATACACATAAAATAACTCAAGGTCATGCAACCAACATTTTTATGTCCATGTTTTAAAGTTTAGTCACCAATATATACGTTTTTATATTAAAACGTGTCTCTAGACTTTACTGGAATAAAATCTTGTTAATCACCAATGGTCGTACACTACGAGTAATAAATGTTTTTGACCTAGTAATTCTTAAAATTACTAAAGTATGATACGTTTTACTTGGCTAGACTCCTTGACAATACTATGTCAAAGATAATATTCCAGGAATATGGAGTATGAACGTGATAAAATAATATGGCTTTTGACCTGAAATACTGGGTGTCACACAAGGTCTTTGAGCTCAGATCACTCATCTGCAACATCAACTCCTTAGAAAGTCAAGAAATGATCAAACTCATCAAGGCTTCTCTTTATAAGGAGGAATCGCCTGCAATGAATGACTCTGACTCAGATCTATCCCTTCCCTTCTCACCAACTGTCATACTGAACGCAGCAGAAGGGTCAAGAAAAGTGGCTGCTCAGAATATCAAAGAGGCCTTTAAAGCTATATATGGGAATGAATGGGAAAAGGAAGAGAGTGAAGCAATCCCTTCCTCTGTGTCTACTCCTCATCATGCCAATGAAGCTGAAGCTGAGATCCTAACAGCATCTCTTACATCTGCTGTTGTGGTCCATGAAGCTGAAGCAGAGGCATCCAGCAAAGACAAGGGGAAAAGACCTATGACAGAAGAAGATGAAGAAAAGTTATTGAAAGAGAAGAAGGAAAGGGAGGAAAGAAGAAGAAGAAGAGAAGAAGAGGAGATGGCTGAACTAAGAAAAGCTAAAGAAAGAAAAGCGGTCATTCTCCTCAAAGAACAACAGATCCAGCTGTATGCTAAACAACTTGATAATCTGAAAGTCAAGATTCCTGCAGTCTATCAAATTCAAGAAGATGAAGCTCTTGCTCTTCAACTGCAGGAACAATTTAATAAAGAAGAAGAAGAAAGAGAGAAGAAGAAGAAGAAGGAAGAGGCCAAGTTCAGAATAACTGATTCTGAGCTAGCCAAAGAAATGAGAGAGGAGTGGATAGAAGCTCTGATTTCTCAAGGTGAGGATGTAGACTACCTTGAGAAACTATCAAATAAAGAGATCTACAGAGCCTTCATGGGTCAGCAGGGTCAATTGGGAAATAAGAAAAGGGCTGAAGAAGAAGAAAAACCCAAACAAAAATCCAAGAAGACCATTGCCTTCAACAAAAGAACCCATAAAGAAAGGAAGGTCATGATTGACTTCCTAAAGGCTAGAGAAGAGAGTGGAAAAAGGTTAGGTCCCATGAGTTTCATGAACCTGCAAGCCCTTTACTTTAAAGTCAAAAAGGAAGAGGAAGAAAGACTGGGGAAGAAAGGCTCAAAGAAGAGGGTAATAAATCAAGAAGAAGAACCCAAGCCTTCTCCCTCATCCACCACTTCCTCTATCCAACAATCTTCCACTCTCCATCCTAGACCTCCCTCCTCTCTACCCACAAAGTCCAAATCCTCCCACCCAGCTCCTACTCATCAACAACCTCCCAAGAAGAAAAGCAAACCTACTACCAAACCAGAAGACTCAAGAGAAATTGTCAACTGGTTCTACAACACTCAAGATCAAGGGTTTAAAGTCTTCAAGTGAAGAACAGAAGAAAGAAGATCAATTTATACAACTGTTGATGAGGTATTGCAGCTTCCAGATTCTGATCTAAGAAGAATGATAGAGCTGGGTGAAGCCAGTGAGCTTGAGAATGAAGGTGGGAGACATCTGTTGCTGGTGATCAAACATCACTTCAACCCCAGCAAAGATGAAAATGTAAAACCTCTCTAATCCCACTCTCTATTCATCAGTTGGTCCTACAATGCTGAAGAAAATGAGTTCACCTTGATAGACGTTAAAGGACAGAAGATGAGGTGTCTAAGCAAGGCTATCTTCAAAATGCCAAGCAAAGATATCAAGACTCTATCTGAGCTTGCTCTTAACAATCCCAGCAAGGACCCAAGAGGCTATGAGGTTGCAAGAATCGTCAGCCACATGCAAAAGCTTCAGCAACAAAAGCAATAAGAGAGTTTTGGTAGCATCGGTCTAGGGGGAGTTTATAGAAATAAAGACTGATGGCTACAAAATTCTCTAAGTACAAATGCTGCTGATCTCAGAGTTTGCTGCTGACCAACAAACTGCTACGGATAAGCTTATCTGCAGCGGATACTTGTTCTTCTGCTGAAGAACAAATCTGCTGCGGATAGCCTTCTCTGCTGAAGACCAGAGTTGCTGCGGATAGGCTTCTCAGCAGCATCAACACTTGATGCTGCTGATAGGAAAATCATCAGCAGCTTTGGATGGTTGCATCTTGCTGCTGATCAACAACTCTACTGTCACACCCCGACCGATGGCGGAATCATCGGGGCGGGACATGTAGACTGTTCATGAGCTCAAGGTTGACTAAATTGTAATATGTTACATCCATTTCCATTCAAACAAACATGAATCAAATTCAAAGTACATAATGAAATACAATTTGGTTTTGAATTAAGATTAACTAGGTCCAAAGCCTATGTGTAGCATGTCTTGAACAAACTCATATGAAAGCACCTGAAACATGAATAAAATAAGGTCAACTAAAAAGTTGGTGAGTATAACACAGGTTTGTATATAGGTAGCATATAATTTGTAAACCAAATCCTTTACATAACATGATAAATAAGGCATTTATGGGGAGCAACTATTGTGTAACCAAGTACAATCAAACCTTTGTAACTAGCATGCAAAAATTGTGTTGTCGGTTTCAATCACCGCGCACCTGGGTGGGTTTGTCAGACTCAATAGATCTATCATTGAAAACCGTCGGCTTGAAAAGTTAATGATTGCACATAATCGCATACAAGAGGTTAGCACACCTAGCCCTCGGGCATAAAGCTCAAATTGCACACATGAATGTAAATAGGATTTGTACTTGAGTTGTTTGTGTAAATGTAAACATGTAAGTTAAATAGTGTTCATGTTTCACCCCAAAAATGTAAAAGAGTAAAAGGGGCTATGTATACTCACTTGATTCGAAGGCGTAGCTAACACGAGATACTAGAAAGTAATGTGATCCTTGTATCGCACAGCGTTAACCTAGAGTGTAATGTATATTGCATTAATAATGCACAATAGTCTAAGTCTAAGTCTAAGGTTGAATTGGATAAAGTTAGTGATTGGTACTTGGAAGTATTGTATAAAATGGAAGATTTGAAATGAATATTTTTACAACATTTTGAATAAAGTTTGAGTTTGGAATAATTAAATAAGTAAATTAATTAATTATTGTTTATGAGAATAATGTAAGTATTAGATGTAATTAAGTATAACTAAATAAATGTTTTTGTTTAATTATAAGTCAAATAAGTAATTATTACCTTATTCATCTATTTATAAAATGTAACTTAGACATTAAAATATGATTTAAGTGTAGGGTTTATAATTTAAAGGTTGAAACTTTAATTAAATAATTTCCATTTATTTTAAGATTAAATACTTGATCTTTTTAAATAAAGATAATACGCATTTTTATAAATTCAACTATTTTTATTTTGAAAATTAACTTGAAATACTAATTGTTTAAAAATATAGAAATTTTAAGGATTCTGTGAACACACACGACCGTGCCTAGACAGGGTACGATCGTGCTCGGGCCACGGGCGCGACCGCGCTAGTCAGGGCGCGACTGTGTTGATCAACAGAGGACATAGCTAGACAAATCACTAGGCACGACCGTGCCTTGTACAGGCACGACCGTGTCTATGCTTCAGGGGCACGACCAAGTCTAGCCAACGAGCATGACTAGGTCTGAGCAGGAGGCAGGACCGCGCTGGAAGTCGGCACGACCGCGTCTCCCGAGGCACGACCGCGCTAGATGATTAGCGCGACCGTGTCTCTTTCAAAACAGAAACGAATTGATTGATCCTTATATTGATGGTGTCAGAATTGATAGGGCTTTCATTCACACGGTTATTACGAATCTGTTGGTGTAGATTTCGATATTGAATGCCCAAATTAGATTGGGGATTTTGATCTATAGAATAAATAGAAGGTTTAGAAGATTTCAATTACCCTGTACGACGATGGATTGGTAGCTTACGGTAGGAAGGAGTTCCGACGTGACGAATTTGGTCTCCGGCGTCTCCTGCTGCAATTCCGGCTACACCAGTGTACACGTGAGTTTCAGTGAGGATCGTGTGATGTATATCGTTTGTTTACTTGAGAGTATATGGATCGAAAGGAAGAAACTTGTGGTTTCGTTTAGTTTTCTTGAGATGAGTCGGTTCCAGATGATAATGGTTGTAATTGGCAGTGTAATTGTTTTTGTTAATGGATATTAAGTGGAATCAGTTACGGGAAACCAACGATCGGGCGATTAAAGCTGCAGTTACGTTTTCTCAGACATGAGGCGCGACTGTGCCAAAACAAGGCGCGACCGTGCCAAGACGAGGCGCGACCGTGCCAAAACCTGGCGCGACCGTGCCAAGACGAGGCGCGACCGTGCCAACATGAGGCGCGACCGTGCCTACTAGGGTTTCTGGTTATTTACAAAATCAGCCCTTGCAACTTCAACTTTGACAGAATTAGCTTGGTTAGGATTTAACAGAACACCTAACGGGATTACTAACTGAGTTAACTCTAGGAGGTGTTACCACGTGATTTGAGTTCTAAAACTTCGGATTAAAAATACGTTTAGCTAACAATTGATGAGGTGCAGGTTTGAACAAGTACAAAGTTTAATGATGTACCGTTATTTTATTAATTTAAATAAATTAAAATAGGGTCGGAAAATCAGGAATGTTACAGTCTCCCCATGTTAAGGGAATTTCGTCCCGAAATTTAACTAATGGAGACTACTAAATCAAGAAAGAGGTGGGAGTTTGGGTTCTCGGTGAGCTTTGATTGTTGGACATGGCTTAGGCCTGATCATCGAGGTTGAATATGAATGATGACAATGAATTTAGTTTTTGAAATGGACTTAAGGAGAAGATTGTCGAATGGCAATTTGAATTCTAAATGTAAGATGTATTACTTGGAACAAATTTGATGAGATTTTGAAATTTTGAGTTTGTGTAAGATGTAGTCTAACGTGCTCAAAATTGTTAGTGGGTAAAAGATTTCATAAACATTGGTCTAGGTCAAAAATTCACGTGACACGAACAACGCTACTCCCGATAATATGATAGGACACTTATATATAGGAAGTACCATCGGCGTATCCACCATGCCCTCGTCACATTACATCCGTTTCGTTGTTACACATCATGATAAGTTTTAGGTCACAACACACGACAAAATTTTACTATAGTTTCCATGCGCTGATTTTCATAATTCCGTGTGCACCCGTAATTATTCAAATCATCGTATGGTCCGTATAGATTGTTTCGTTGTGTGTGGGTAAGGGGGTACAATTTCGCTATGATCACGTCTATTGTTTACACATAGAAAGTCGCTAACAAGTAACTAAGTCCCTAATCAGGTTAGTTCGCAACTAAAGAGTAGTAAAGTAGTAACACTTAAAGTTTCTTAGTTTGCTCGTGTTTGAACAATAATACGTCAAACCCCGAGTCGTTTCAATGTATTATGGTCTTTCAACTTTGGTGTACAAAGTGCATGACCATGTCTTGTGTATAATGTAATCAATCCATTGCAATAATTGTAAGCAAATTTTGTTTCGAGTATATAGTAAGCACACAAGTCTCATGTATGATCTAGCGTCACGTAGTTTGTAATCAAATAGGTCTCATATATAGCGTAAATAATTTAGCGTCTTGTATTTTGTAAATCAAAAAGCTCTAATGTGTAATGTATACAACATAGTATTATGTGTATTGTAGGAAATGGATCTCATGTATAGTGTTAGCAACTTAGCATCATGTATTTTGTACACCGTTTAGTATAAAGTGCTTTGTAACCAAATGAGTTTCATGTATAGTGTGGTCAATCTAGAATTATGTATCAATGAAGCAATTCTTATGTATAACATATATTGCAAACAACTAAGTTTCGTGTATCATGTGCTCAATCTAGTAGCATATGTATTGCAAGTAAACATGTTTCGTGCATTACGTGATCAATCGAGCAAATTGTGATTTGTAGGCAAACTAGTTTCATGTATTATGTAGTTTGTGTAGAATTGGATATATTGAGGATAATTGAGTTTCAGGTACCATGAGATTGCGTTGAATATATTGTGAACGTGTATACATGAGTATTGAACTTCGCGTGCGATGTGTACTAACGGGTCTTGCATGTGATCGAGTGTTGCGGACAAACGTGTTTTTTGGCGTTCTTGCATAATGTGGTAGTTAGGTTCAAGTCCTCAAATCTCATTGAGGTTGGTGGGAAAGGTTAACGTTTACGCGATATGGATCGTCCCTTGAAGCGTCGAGTGAAAGGTAACGAGGAGGTTTTGGAAATATTCTGGAATTTGTGTTTACAAATACGGGTCTTTGTTTGAACATAGAAAGTGGGAAATTGTTTTTGGTTGTAGATATATAAAGTTGTGAAATCATTGAATCGCATATTTTAAATGAATATGCAATTTATGAGAAAATATTTTTAATTTAAATTTTCAACTATTGGCTAAACAAGTAGGAGCATATTAATTTAACCAAAGTTTAGAAATATTTACTTTAATGAGGAAAAATCATAATTATTTATCAGTATATAAAAAATAATAATAATATTTTTATAAAATTGGTTGCATTAACCTTCCTTATTAGGTGAAAAAGTTTTATGGAAAATTTATGTTTTTGATGTTATCTAAAAATTCGTTAAACATTTTGTTTAAACAAGATAATGAGGTTTTGTTTAAATCACAAAATAGGATGATTTATTTAATGAAAGAGATTGTTGGTAATGTACTAATCATGTGGAATGAAAGAAGTGATATTTGAGAAAATTTGATGGGAATATAACAGGTGTAATTTACGCCCCACGGGTCAAATCAATGAACAACAACTGTAGAGTTGAAATATATGGAATTGATTAAATGCTGAAATGTTAAACATTATTCAAAACATAGGGAAATGGTTCTCAAATCAAAATTTTAAAGGAAATCAGTAGAAGCTTCTTCTAACGTCTCTGGTAGCTTTCCACTAGGAAGAAGATAATTGCCAAGATGAGCACCGCTATAGTCACTCGAGTAGTAGATCTGGCTTCAGTCCTGGCGGTCTCTGTGCGATGTTCTTGCATTTCTTTTTCGAGGATGGAGATTAACTCCTTTTGGTATCCTAATTGGTTTGCTAGGCTATCCATTCTTTGTCTTTGAAAGTCGTGTATTACTCCCTGCTCTATCCTTTGCCTCTCGAATTCTGAATTTCTTACATATTGATGGAAGTCATTGGTTGGAATTTCCATAACACCAGGGGGTACCATGGTATGCCTTACCCAAGGGTTAGGAAGGTACGGGTCGGGCATTAGATATGGGTCTCTCAGTGGGGGTGGTAATTGATTGTGGAGATGGGGTGTATGATACGGGTTTATGGGTGCGGCTGATCCAGGTGTTCGAAGTCTTGGGCCGGTGTTCCTAATCCAATCTACCCTTACATCAAACCTTGATCTAGCAGCTGCGGGTGTTGGTGATCGATGTACGGGTGATCCGGTGTCTTCTTCCCAATCAGACTCTTCTTCGGGACGGCATACCGGGGAGGTAGGAGGGTAGGAGTCCATGCTTAGCAGGAAAACAATGGAAAGGTTGTAAGCGATAAATAAATACTGAGTGTCAAACATAGGAGTTCTCATAGGCTTAGAGTTTGACTAGTCATAACGCCGAGTCTTCACAATAGTATTTTAGGAGTACACTTGACCTATAAGTAATGTATCCCTGAGGAGGATTCCCAGGAAATAGGGGTGGGTCAATAAGACACACTTAAGTACCCTATCTTTCCTTAGCCAGAATTCCTCATGGGTCTACACACTCTTCCAGCCATCATGTATTTAATAATAACATTGTTGGGCTCATGGTCATGATGAGAATTGTTGTGGACTGGGCTTTGAGGCCTAAGAGTAAGGTTTATGCTTTTCAACGGGCTTCTTCTTCTTGGAGGATAGATGGGCTTCTTGGTTTATTATTGGTGGGTATTAGGCCCAATAGTTTAAGTCTTTGCTCATAAAGGGTGATGGTATCTGTATTTGGGTCCAAAGGTGTATGAATAATTTTGGTGCGTATGTGTGTGTGTTAAACTTAGGATAGTGTTTTAAATAAATTATGTAGGTGGCTATGAATAGAAGAAGAAGAAGTGGGCAGGTAACGTGACACATAAACTATTGGGTATTGTATCATGTGATGTAATCATATAGTATAATATGTAAAAATATTCACATAGGTGAATAATCATATAGCATGTAGGTAGTAATGAGTGTAAGTACAAGAGTTATCAAGTAGTGTGACACATAAGTCATTATGTATTGTATCAGGTAGTGTAAGTACTTAGGATAGCATGTAAAAATAATCACACATGAATTGATAATGTAACATGTAGTAGCATGGCATTGTATGGGTGTCCTAAAGTTATAGTCTAGGTCAAGAGTGTCTAATAACCTAGTTCCCTATAACCAAGGCTCTGATACCAATCTGTCACACCCCGACCGATGGCGGAATCATCGGGGCGGGACATGTAGACTGTTCATGAGCTCAAGGTTGACTAAATTGTAATATGTTACATCCATTTCCATTCAAACAAACATGAATCAAATTCAAAGTACATAATGAAATACAATTTGTTTTTGAATTAAGATTAACTAGGTCCAAAGCCTATGTGTAGCATGTCTTGAACAAACTCATATGAAAGCACCTGAAACATGAATAAAATAAGGTCAACTAAAAAGTTGGTGAGTATAACACAGGTTTGTATATAGGTAGCATATAATTTGTAAACCAAATCCTTTACATAACATGATAAATAAGGCATTTATGGGGAGCAGCTATTGTGTAACCAAGTACAATCAAACCTTTGTAACTAGCATGCAAAAATTGTGTTGTCGGTTTCCATCACCGCGCACCTGGGTGGGTTTGTCAGACTCAATAGATCTATCATTGAAAACCGTCGGCTTGAAAAGTTAATGATTGCACATAATCGCATACAAGAGGTTAGCACACCTAGCCCTCGGGTATAAAGCTCAAATTGCACACATGAATGTAAATAGGATTTGTACTTGTGTTGTCTGTGTAAATGTAAACATGTAAGTTGAATAGTGTTCATGTTTCACCCCAAAAATGTAAAAGAGTAAAAGGGGCTATGTATACTCAGTTGATTCGAAGGCGTAGCTAACACGAGATACTAGAAAGTAATGTGATCCTTGTATCGCACAACGTTAACCTAGAGTGTAATGTATATTGCATTAATAATGCACAATAGTCTAAGTCTAAGTCTAAGGTTGAATTGGATAAAGTTAGTGATTGGTACTTGGAAGTATTGTATAAAACGGAAGATTTGAAATGAATATTTTTACAACATTTTGAATAAAGTTTGAGTTTGGAATAATTAAATAAGTAAATTAATTAATTATTGTTTATGAGAATAATGTAAGTATTAGATGTAATTAAGTATAACTAAATAAATGTTTTTGTTTAATTATAAGTCAAATAAGTAATTATTACCTTATTCATCTATTTATAAAATGTAACTTAGACATTAAAATATGATTTAAGTGTAGGGTTTATAATTTAAAGGTTGAAACTTTAATTAAATAATTTCCATTTATTTTAAGATTAAATACTTGATCTTTTTAAAAAAAGATAATACGCATTTTTATAAATTCAACTATTTTTATTTTGAAAATTAACTTGAAATACTTATTGTTTAAAAATATAGAAATTTTAAGGATTCTGTGAACACACACGACCGTGCCTAGACAGGGCACGATCGTGCTAGGGCCACGGGCGCGACCGCGCTATCAGGGCGCGACTGTGTTGATCAACAGAGGACATAGCTAGACAAATCACTAGGCACGACCGTGCCTTGTACAGGCACGACCGTGTCTATGCTTCAGGGGCATGACCAAGTCTAGCCAACGAGCATGACTGGGTCTGAGCAGGAGGCACGACCGCGTCTCCCGAGGCACGACCGCGCTAGATGATTAGCGCGACCGTGTCTCTTTCAAAACAGAAACGAATTGATTGGTCCTTATATTGATGGTGTCAGAATTGATAGGGCTTTCATTCACACGGTTATTACGAATCTGTTGGTGTAGATTAATTGTGTTTAAAACATGTTTAGAACCGGATTCGATTAAACTATTTTGAATGAAAATAGGGTTTTGGGTTCGAGTAGATTTCGATATTGAATGCCCAAATTAGATTGGGGATTTTGATCTATAGAATAAATAGAAGGTTTAGAAGGTTTCAATTACCCTGTACGACGATGGATTGGTAGCTTACGGTAGGAAGGAGTTCCGACGTGACGAATTTGGTCTCCGACGTCTCCTGCTGCAATTCCGGCTACACCAGTGTACACGTGAGTTTCAGTGAGGATCATGTGATGTATATCTTTTGTTTACTTGAGAGTATATGGATCGAAAGGAAGAAACTTGTGGTTTCGTTTAGTTTTCTTGAGATGAGTCGGTTCCAGATGATAATGGTTGTAATTGGCAGTGTAATTGTTTTTGTTAATGGATATTAAGTGGAATCAGTTACGGGAAACCAACGATCGGGCGATTAAAGCTGCAGTTACGTTTTCTCAGACATGAGGCGCGACCGTGCCAAAACAAGGCGCGACCGTGCCAAGACGAGGCGCGACCGTGCCAAAACCTTGCGCGACCGTGCCAAGACGAGGCGCGACCGTGCCAACATGAGGCGCGACCGTGCCTACTAGGGTTTCTGGTTATTTACAAAATCAGCCCTTGCAACTTCAGCTTTGACAGAATTAGTTTGGTTAGGATTTAACAGAACACCTAACGGGATTACTAACTGAGTTAACTCTAGGAGGTGTTACCACGTGATTTGAGTTCTAAAACTTCGGATTAAAAATACGTTTAGCTAACAATTGATGAGGTGCAGGTTTGAACAAGTACAAAGTTTAATGATGTACCGTTATTTTATTAATTTAAATAAATTAAAATAGGGTCGGAAAATCAGGAATGTTACATCTACTACTGATAGTTATTCATCCATTGAAGATCAAACGTTGGAGCTGACCTTCCTTGCATAAGCAAAAGCAACCATTACCACTAACAACTTTCTGTTGCACCACTGACACACTCCATGCAGAAAGAATGTCACTGGTGCAGACAATAAAGCACTACAACGCTCTTCTCCAAGCATGCAAGCAATGATGCCTAAGTAGACGTTTGAGTAAAGTTAACTTTTATAGTGTTTATTGTCATTATACGTAGAATAACTTCAATACAAGATCAATGGTTTGTGTTAGATCTGATCCTTAGAATCAAGGGTCTGTCTTGATTCTAAGTTACTATATAAGTAGTACTTAGAGTCATTGTATCTTAGTGCTTTTCTTAGAGTTTTCTCTGTAATCTTGTAACCATTGAAGCTAAGTTACTATTCTAAGTTACTATATAAGATCCTCTTCTTGCGTACTTGGTAAGTACGCAGGATCATCTTCATGCGTACTTGATAAGTACGCACGAACTGCTTATTCGCAAAACCCTAACTTTCGCCTTCGGGTCTGATCACGTCAAGATCCTGAACTTGTTTACTTCAAAACGTTTGCTTTCCATTAAGGAACTCAAATCTATGTTTATCTTTCAGTTTTATCCGTGAAAACGTTACCTTTTCACCCAAAACCCGAAAAACCCAAAAACGAACAAAAACTCAGATTTAGGCCCGATCGTTACCTGAATCGAGTTTATGATCCGGAGGTTCTTCTCACGAGCTCTGGAGCAACACACTTCTCAAATCTCGGGTCGATCCGCCAACTTTCTCTCTCTACGGTTTCTCTCTCTAGAAGGTGCAAATGAGAGAAATGTGTGGTGACCTTGGCTATTTATAGGGGAGGCTCCCCTTCCAGCCCGCCGGCCCATCCGACCCGACCCGACATGCCTCGTTCGTTTATTCCGTTATTATAACTGTCGTTTTATTTTTGGGATGTTACAAGTCTACCCCCTTACAATAGATTTCGTCCCCGAAACCTATCATAAGTCAAATAGGTGAGGGTACGAATCCCTCATTTCCGTCTCCGTTTCCCAAGTGGCTTCCGATCCCCTTCAATGATTCCATTGGACTTTAACCAATTGAATAATCTTATCACGCAAACGCTTCTCCTTTCTGTCTAAGATGGCCACGGGTTCTTCGATGTAGTTAAGGCTGTTGTCGACCTCGATGTCAGTAAGTGGTACGTGAGCTGATTCATCCGCCAAACACTTTCGCAAGTGTGATACATGGAAGGTAGGATGAATCCCACTTAACTCATCAGGCAACTCTAACCGATAAGCGACTTCACCAACCCGTGCCATTATCCTGAATGGTCCGACAAACCTCGGACTTAACTTTCCTCTCTTCCTGAATCGTATGATTCCCTTCCAGGGTGACACTTTCAACATTACTCTGTCCCCAACGTCAAACTTAATAGGCCTTCATCGTTTTTCCGCATAGGACTTCTGACGGTCTTGTGCGGCCTTCATTAGTGCTTTGATTTGATCAAACTTTTCCGATGTTTCTCTTATGACTTCAAGACTTCCTAATTCCTTCTGTCCAATCTCACCCCAACAAACCGGGGTCCTGCATCTTCTCCCATACAACATTTCGTAAGGCGGCATGCCTATCGTCATGTGATGACTATTGTTGTAGGAGAATTCGGCTAACAGCAGATGACTGTCCCAACTACCGCCAAAATCGATAATACAAGCGCGAAGCATATCCTCCAAGGTCTGGATAGTCCTTTCGGACTGACCATCCATTTGTGGGTGGTATGCCGTGCTGATATTAAGCCTCGTGCCCATCGCCTCGTGAAATCTTTTCCAGAACCTCGATGTGAATCGTGTGTCCTGGTCAGATACGATCGTCAAAGGCATCCCATGCCGTGCTACTACTTCGTTAATAAACACTTCTGCTAACCTTTCCGATGAGAACGTCTCGCGAATAGGTAGGAAATGAGCACTCTTCGTTAAACGGTCCACAATTACCTAAATAGTATCATGACCTTTAGCTGTGCGAGGTAGCTTGTTTATGAAGTCCATGGTAATGTGTTCCCACTTCCATTCCGGTATATCAAGTGGTTGAATCTTTCCATACGGTTTCTGGTGTTCGGCCTTTACTTGTGAGCAAGTCAAGCATTTGCTTACATACCCTGTCACCTCAAGTTTCATCCCAGGCCACCGGTATTCCTTCCTCAGATCTTGGTACATTTTATTGGTACCGGGATGGATAGAGTACCGAGACTTATGAGCCTCATCCAAGATTTTGGTTCTAAGCTCGCCACCTATAGGTATCCATACCCGTCCAAAACGTGTCCTAACACCAAGGGTGTTATATTCCAACTTGTCATGTTGGCCAACCATCCTTTCCTTCTTTATGTTTTCTTCTTTAAGTGCCTCATCTTGAGCCTTTTCAATTTCTCTCATCACATCCGATGTTACCACCAACTGGCAAGCTTTCACCCTAATAGGAGTAGGCACGTCCTTTCGGCTTAGAGCGTCAGCCACCACGTTTGCCTTTCCAGGATGGTATGTTATTTCACAGTCATAGTCTTTCAATAGTTCCAACCATCACCTCTACCTCATATTAAGCTCCTTTTGTTCGAAGAAGTACTTCAAACTTTTGTGGTCGGAGTAAATAGTAAACTTCACCCCGTAAAGGTAGTGCCTCCAGATTTTTAATGTGAATACGACAACAGCAAGTTCCAAATCATGAGTCGGATAATTAGCTTCGTGAATCTTCAACTGTCGTGACGCATACGTGATCACTCTTCCGCGTTGCATCAACACGCATCCCAATCCTTGACCCGAAGCGTCAGAGTATACCACTAAGTCTTCATTACCCTCGGGAAGGGCCAAGACTGGAGCTTGGGTTAGCCTCTCATTCAATTCCTTAAACGCCTAATCTTGGGTCGAACCCCATTCATACTTTACCTCTTTCCATGTCAACTTTGTCAACGGCGAAGCTATTTTCGAGAAATCCTGGATGAATCTCCGATAGTAGCCTGCCAACCCCAAGAAACTGCGGATTTCAGTTGGCGTCTTTGGAATATTCCATTCCCTTACCGTCATTATATTTGCTGGGTCAACCATAATGCCGTTTGGGTTAATGACGTGACCTAGGAATTGGACTTCCCTAAGCCAGAACGCGCATTTGGAGAACTTAGCATACAACTTTTCCTTTTTCAGAGCTTCCAATACTTCATTCAAGTGACACGCGTGATCACCCTCATTCTTGGAGTAGATGAGGATATCATCGATGAACACGATTACCGATCGATCCAGCATTGGTCGACAAACTCTATTCATCAAATCCATGAACGCTGCGGGGGCGTTCGTCAATCCAAAAGACATTACGCGGAACTCGAAATGTCCATAACGCGTGCAAAATGCAGTTTTCGGTATGTTTTCTTCCCTCACCTTCAACTGATGGTACCCCGACCGAAGGTCAATTTTTGATTGCAATTGATCGAACAGGTCGTCGATCCTTGGTAAAGGGTACTTGTTCTTCATCGTACGTTTATTCAACTCGCGATAATCAATACACATTCTCATCGAACCGTCTTTCTTCTTCACAAACAACACCGGAGTACCCCACGTCGAGATGCTCGGTTGGATAAATCCCTTTTCAAGTAACTCGTCTAGTTGTACCATTAACTCTTTCATCTCCACTAGTGCCAGTCGATATGGAGCCTTAGCCACGGGCTGGGCATCTGGTACTAAGTCGATTCGAAATTCGATCTCTCTATTGGGTGGTATCCCAGGTAAATCCTCTGGAAACACCTCCGGGTACTCGCGTACACGGGTACATCGTCTAGCTCTTTCACTTCCTTACACTCGTCAATTACGTACACCAGATAAGCCTCGCATCCGTGCCTCAAGTAATCTGCTGCCTTAATCATCGAGATGACGTTTGGCATCGGGACGTCACGATCTCCAAGAACCTCGAATTTGCTGCCGTCTGGAGCCTTGAGTCGGATTATCTTTCGTTTGCATATAATTTGCGCTTCATTGGCAGTTAGCCAATCCATACCTAACACGACATCGAACCCTCCCAAAACCATAACAAACAATCTGACAGGGAACCTGTGACCTTCTATTTTTATCATGGAGTTGTCAACTACATCGGTCACTCTCGCATTTCTACCCTCAGCGGTTTCTACGCTAAAGGCCCTTTCTAGCTTACTAACAATGTACTTCACTCGTTTACAAAAAGTCACAGATATAAAACTCTTACTTGCACCCGAATCAAATAACATAGAAACAAAAGTGTTGTCAAGGACGAACGTACCTGACGCCACATCGGGGTCCGCTCTGGCGTGTTCCTGTGTCAGTGCATAGGCGCGAGTCTTTGCTCGGGGTCTCTCTTCTTTCTTCTCCGGGCCTTTCTCTTTCCCGGCTTGACCCATCCTGGGCTTGGTGTATTCCCGGCTCATATGACCACCCTCCCCACAGTTGTAGCATTTGAAGCCTTCCGGGCATTCACGGGAGTAGTGTCCGGTTTTGCCGCATTTAAAGCATAGATTAGACCCTAATCGACATTCACCCGTATGTCTTACCCCACATCTTCCACAGACTGTCGCCTCGCCTACCCTGGCCTACTTGTCCCGAGCCCCAAACAACTTCCCACCCGATCGTTTAGCGGGAAAACTCAGCTTCTTCTTAGGCTCTTCAATGGTAGCGACATTCAGCGCCAGATCATCAAATACCACGCCGCTTAGTTCTACTACCGAATCATAGGTAGTAGGGGCGCTTGCCTTAACATAGGTGCGGACCTAGTTCGGCAGTCCTTGTATGTAGCATACAATCTTTCATTCCTCAGTCGTGACAAGATGTGGCACCAGGCGTGCCAGTTCATTGAATCGGGTTGTGTACTGCCGGTGCGTCATGCTCCCGGCCTTCAAACCCAGAAATTCCCTCTCTACCTTCTTAATCTCGTTCCTTGGGCAGAAATTCTTGATCACCAAAGTTTTCAAGTCAACCCACATCATCGCATCTACAACCTCGCTCCCTTTTGCTTGACGTACACCTTCCCACCAATGGGATACTTCCTCCCTCATGGAGTTAGCAGCAAATTTTACAACTTGATCCGTTCGACATTCGCTCAGACGAATGGCAGCTTCCATACGGATCACCCAATCAAACATAGCCACCGCGTCCTTCTTCCCAGTCAGGATCGGCGGGTCGCATGCCTTGAATGACTTATAGTCGCATCCGCGAGCAGGCGGCGCGCTGTCATTCTCGTTATTCTGGGCACCAATTGCCGCGCTAGACCCACCTTCCCCACTAACCGTCTTCAATGCTTCAGCTTAAAGACCTGGCAGAGAAGTCTTCATCAACTCTGTGAACTCCCGAGCTATAGCTGCTCTCACTTCTGGTTCAAAAGTGAAAGGTTGTTCTTCAACCAGTGTCTGCTCAGTTCCATGTACACTAACCGCCGGTTCAGTGTGGACACTTCCTTCTTCACTATACTCTTGGCGCGCAGGGGTCCTGCCACGCCCACCATTTCGACCGCCGGTACGGCCCCCACCACGTCTTCCGTTTCCTCTCCTTGCCATTTCGTTCTATAAGACAAGGAATCCAATGTCATCACGCTAGTTAACAAATAAAATTCAATAAGCACTGTAAGATGTTAATATACACTGGCCATCTGCAACTAACCACTACACTACCTTTCGATTTCTATTTGACCACCTTTGTGATTCCATCAGAACACAAGTCCTTACCTAACCCTTTCTAAGGCATACTATACATGTAAATATATACTACCTTCATACCTAATGCTGTGGCTCGAGTTACCCGTACTGGCATCCGCTTTCGGTCCCATTCACAGTTTAATTTCACACACTAGGAGTGTCCGAATCTCTCAAACTATTGCTCTGATACCAACTTGTAAGGCCCCAAACCCGGGAGGCCTCACTTGTTGGATTTAATCATTTACAAACAGTTCTTAAACTTGAATATCAAAATAACGCAGCAGAAAATTACTTCATTAAAACATAACCATTACATCGTTCAACATGCGGAAGCGTAACCTAATCTATTACATAAACATAACATAATATAATCATAACGGGATGCCAGTCTTCATGGCATCCGGGTAACTCATCAAGCCGCCCAGCATCACCTTCCATCATCGTAACCTGCCTTAACCTGAATGTGCATACTAAAAAGTCAGCTACGCTGGTGAGTTCTAGTTTTAACATAAAACTTTAAACTTCAAATAATTTTCCAAAAACATAACTTCAAACTTCATTTAATAAAAAACGTACGTAAAATAATGCAATAACAAACATAACACTTCATAAACATAAGTCAACGAACATATCGAATCTGCGCCTTCTCGTAACCGTCAAATCCATACGGCACATACTGGCTGAAGAACCTAAAGATCACCACCACTAGGCCCATCAATCACCGTACTGTCCTTCGGGTGAAGAACTCCTAGGGCCCGATACTTAGGTTATTCAACACTACTTCAAGCACGGCATCACAAGGATGACACGTACCAAACTTCAAGCACTGCGCCCCGTAGGGCACAAGTACCAAACTTCAAGCATGACTACCCCGTAAGGTAAATCGTACCAAACTTCAAGGATCACGATAATCCCCTTGGCGACCGTCATCACCCCAGTTGTACAACAGTTGGCCAGCCACAAAGGCCCCTAAAAGGTAAAGACCCATAACATACTTCCCATACCCATAACCTTCATTCCCTTAGGAATATTGGCAGATTCGTTCGTTTGTGACTTTCGTAAACATTCACTTCTTTTACTTCAAAACTTCAGTTAAAGCATTTGTACGTTTTCTTAAAAATCATTCCTTCATTCATAAACACTTCATAAACTTCTTTTGGCAAAATATTTCATAAACACTTCTTTCGTAACCCTTCCTGTCAAAACATCATTCACAAACATCATTTTATAAAACGTCACATACAACATTCATAAACATCGTTTTATAAAATAGTCACATCGTTACGTATGCACACCAGCCCAAAAATATTATTCAAAACATTTAAAAGAGGGCTTCTAGAACTCACCTTATAAACTAGTCTCGGTTGTCCTAAACAAGGTCCAACAACATCACTTCCGATCTGAATTGATTAGTTAAATACACATCAGACCAATGCCGACTTTAACGGTTTAACCATTCTAAACATACCAACTTACTTAACCAGCCTGATGCCTGCGCACTTAGCAAGTGCGCAGGGACTTGTTCTTGCGTATTTAATAAGTGCGCAGACTCTGCCTCATGCGTACTTGATAAGTACGCATGACCCTCTTCATGCGTACTTGATAAGTACGCAGGATCCTCTTCTTGCGTACTTGGTAAGTACGCAGGATCATCTTCATGCGTACTTGATAAGTACGCACGAACTGCTTCTTCGCAAAAACCCTAACTTTCTCCTTCGGGTCTTATCACGTCAAGATCCCGAACTTGTTTACTTCAAAACGTTTGTTTTCCATTAAGGAACTCAAATCTATGTTTATCTTTCAGTTTTATCCGTGAAAACGTTATCTTTTCACCCAAAACCCGAAAAACCCAAAAACGAACAAAAATTCAGATTTAGGCCCGATCATTACCTGAATCGAGTTTCTGATCCGGAGGTTTTTCTCAAGAGCTCTGGAGCAACACACTTCTCAAATCTCGGGTCGATCCGCCAACTTTCTCTCTCTACGGTTTCTCTCTATAGAAGGTGCAAATGAGAGAAATGTGTGGTGACCTTGGCAATTTATAGGGGAGGCTCCCCTTCCAGCCCGCCGGCCCATCCGACCCGACCCTACCCGACATGCCTCGTTCGTTTTTTCCGTTATTATATCTGTCGTTTTATTTTTGGGATGTTTACCTTAGGGTTTGGGGATGTAACACATATGTTACAAGTGAATCTATGGATATACTAAATCCCCATGGCGATAAAATTGTTTTTTGTCGGATACCCTAAACCAATCGATTACTACTTCTACAATCCTGCTGAAAATCGTGTTTTCATTAAACGTAGAGAGATTTCTTGGAAAAAGAACTACTTGCGAGAGGGATTGGGGACAACCATGTGAAAGTGGATGAGATCCAAGAACCACAATCTGAACCTGCCATTCAGCATAAGACTGCTGAAACTGAATCTGGAAATGTTCAAGATTCAGTTGTGACACAAACTGTTCGCAGAAGTAATAGAGATCATCATGAACCCGACCGGTATATCGGGATTCACTAGATTGACGATGTCCTGATAATTGATCAGGCAGAGCCCACTAGTTACAAATCTGCAATCTTAGATTTGGAATCTAAGAAATGGTTTGAAGCCATGGATGCTGAAATTCAATCCATGCACGACAACCATGTATGGGACTTGGTTGATCTTCCTCCCGAGAGTCGGACAGTAGGAAGTAAGTGGATTTTCAAGAAGAAAATCGACATGGATGGAAGCCTGCAAACCTACAAAGCAAGGTTAGTAGCGAAAGGTTTTACTCAGACTCAAGGAATTGATTATGATGAAACCTTCTCACTTGTAGCCATGCTTAAGTCTATTAGGATCTTGCTTGCCATTGCCACGTATTATGCGTTCCTAAATGGACGTCTTACTGAAGATGTCTATATGGTTCAACCGGAAGGTTTTGAAGATCCAGAGAATCCTAATAAGGTGTGCAAGTTGAACAAATCCATTTATGGATTAAAGCAGGCATCCAGAAGCTGGAATCTTTGCTTTGACCAGAAAATCGAAGAGTTTGGTTTTGTCAAGAATGAAAATGAACAATGTGTTTACAAGAAGGCAACTGGGAGCCATATGATTTTTCTGATTTTATATGTAGATGACATACTGCTCATTGGAAACCATATTCCTATGCTAAAGGACGTAAAATCTTGGTTAGGAAAATGCTTTGCAGTGAAAGATCTTGGTGAAGGTGCTTATATTCTGGGAATAAAGATCTATAGGGATAGATCAAAGCAGCTTATAGGTTTAAGTTAAAGTACATATATTGATAAGGTCATTTGACGCTTTTTCAGGCAAGACTCTAAGAGATGATCCTTGCCTATGGCACATGGAACCATACTGAATAACAAACAGTGCCCTCAGTCTAACGAGGACAAGAAGAAAATGGAAAAGGTTCCATATGCTTCTGCTATTTGTTCAATCATGTATGCCATGCTATGTACTAGACTAGACGTATCGTACGCTTTAAGCATGACAAGCATATATCAACAGAATCCTGGTGAGAGTCACTGGATAGCTGTAAAGAACATTCCTAAATACTTGAGAAGGACTAAGGATATTTTCTTTATATACGGGGGACTGGAAGAAGAACTAGATGTTAAATGTTACAATGATGCTAGCTTCCAGACAGATCGAGTTGATTCTCGATCACAAACAGGATTTGTTTTTATTCTAAATGGTGGTGCGATTACTTGGAAAAGTATTAAGCAAAGTGTTGCTGCACAATCCACCACCGAGTCAGAATATATTGCGGCTTCGGAAGATGCAAAGGAGGCTGCTTGGATGAATAAGTTCATTGCTGATCTCGGAGTAATGCCTAGCATTCATAAACGAATCGAGATATTGTGTGACAATATTGATTCTATTGCTCAAGCTAAATAACCAAGGTCACACCACAGCACGAAGCACATACTCAGATGATTTCATTATATACGAGATATAATATAATGGGGAGACATCATATTAAACAAAGTTCACACAGATTAAAATTTAGCGGACCCGTTCACTAAGCCTATGCCTCATTCTAAACATGAGGAGCATGCTGACAAGATAGGCCTTAGATTTGCTAGACAGTGGATTTGATCTATATTTAGTATTTGGTGCTTTCGAACTATTCAGTTACATTGGTTTTTATGAATGATGTAATGGTTAAATGCATTATAATTAGATGTTACTGTGTTCGACAGTTTATACGTTTTAGAAATCCTTGAATATATAGATTATTCTAATTGTCCGTAGTCGATCAGATTCATGGGAATCAATCTGAACGTAAGACTATTGTGAATCGGATGGTTGGTTCATTATGAATGAAAGACCAAGAAGTTGGTGACCATATTCACAGATAATTATTAGAGAATAATTATTGGACGTAACTCGTTTCAAAACTATCTTCATAGATTGATATATTGAGATATTTTGAATAAAGTAAGATCTGTCTATTCTCGACCCGAGGCACTTACTAGAACTCTTCCTGGCCAAATGGTTGTTATTTGATCTTATCTAACGTTGTACCTTAACAGGCAATAATAAGGGTATTATCAGGAGTAATCTGAAGATCAGTGGGAGTTGTACGTGGCCAAAGGAATTATGTTCTTCTTTAATTAGAAGCTGGACATTCTGGCACCCTCGTTAATTCAAGCTGGTGTAAAATGCATGGCCATGCTCAAACTAAAAGTATAGTTTGTTTACACCACTTTGAATTGGAGAATGAGAACAAGAATAGTTGAACCGCATATGAGAGGAGAATCATATCCATGTCTCATGATTCAATGAATGCCCTAACAGGATGGATACAAATGATTACTAAGACTATATACTATGTAAAGTAAAAGTTACTTATACAAAAGGAAAAAGTTTGACTATTGTAAATACGGCATACCTTGCTAGGGGTAGTGAGATGCAGCTAGGAGTCCACCACTGTCTGCGTTGAACCGATTAATTGAAGAATCGACCAAGTGGGAGATTGTTAGATATATGATGTCCGATCATCAATTAAGTCAACGTTACTATTAAGGTATGATACAAAGAGTTACACCTTAGGCAACGAACAAAATATATAATATTTAATTGTTAAATATTATTCACGAAAGACGGAAACAATAAATGGTGAGTAAATATTTAGAGAAATATTTGTCGGAGACGGTGATAATTAATTATCTGATTAATTGATTATTTGAGGGGAATGAATGTTTAATTAGTTAAACATTTAAGGATTAGGTTTTTACTAATTATAAGATTAGTAATTAGAAGGGTTTAATAATTAAAGGCTAATTATTACTGGGGCATTAAGTGTTAATACTAGAGGTACCAATGTGTAATTATAATGGTTATAAATATACCATTATAATCAAAACCTAAACCCTAATCCCACTACACCTAAAATTGGTGCCCCTCCCCTCTCCCTCTTGCGTCGACTGACGCCACCACTGTTGGACCGCCGCCTCCGGTCTCCCCATCTATGCAATCGTGTGACGGTTTTTCTGCAGGTTTTTTGTGTACGTGTCAACTAGCGTGACATTCGTTGAACTAAGGTGTTACAGATCTGGTTATCATCAAAGATATAAATCTAAACACCCCGTGGTTGGTTATTTAATATTTTTTTTAAGCGTGTAATCGGATCACTGAAATGAATCTAGATCTGATCTGGCAATGATATTAATAAATGGCTTCCGCTAAAATATATCTGTTTTATTTATTTAAAAGGTTTAAATAATTAATGTTTTAAAAGTTAAAACTAGTACCATGATTCCCAAAAAGACTGTAACTGGAACAACTTATGTGATTTGTAACACCCGGGCTCTTGTGCCAACAATATTGTCCGCTTTGCCAGTAAGAGCTCATGTATTTGTTTTTGGTTTCCCAGGTGAAAAATTCCTATGGGTTGACCCATCCCTGGATTAATACCACTCGAGAACGCAAAACTTTGGAGTACACCTCTCATCCACTAACACTAAGCCCCAAAACGCGTTGTAGTATTTGAGGCGGGTCATTTCCTTATGAACCAAGAATCTCTTCTGTCCACGGCCGATGTGGGATTTGCATGGGGTGTTACAAACACCCCCTGATGTGCGTGAACTATATATATTTTTTTGATAAGGATTTTCACACAAATGTCAGTTTTAAAAGATGGTTTTCACCTAGACTAAAATACACACACAAAGGCAAGTGCAGATATCGAGTGGTAATATAGTTTTGATAAGAATCGAATGTCAATCCATGGACACAGTTTAACGTCTCAACCCAAGTTTTTAATTAGATTAAGTAACTAGTGAAAAGGTGATTGTTAATTGAATTGTTTTCTTGTTGAAATGAAAATTATCTTTTTGACTAAGAGAAAATAACGATTTTTAAGGGACAATCATCTTAATTTAGAATCCACTTGTTAATTATGTCAATCTATTTCATACGGCTAAAACTTGCTATTATGTTAATGTTCTTTGAGGTAGTTGAACCAAAATCCAATTATAGATTATAATTCCCTAATCATTAAGAAGGAATTCGATGAGTAAATTACATGTCATCCACTTAAGATTAGTTTAATTAGATAAAAGAGTGTTGTTGGAACATATTCTGGTGACAACGAGCTTGAAGATATTATGTCTTAGTCTTAGAGTCTTTGACTAGTAATTGAAAGAATTGTTTGCAACAGGTAAGGGGGAGTCTGTTAGAGCATGAATTTGTAGCTGTAGCAAACATTCTGTATAAGTTCATAGAGAGGCGAACTTAACAAGTTCACCTAAGCATCTTTAGGAGCGAACTTGTTAAGTTCGCCTATAGTGATGTGTGGTTTTGTGTTTTACTATAAATAGGTGTTTGCAAGTCTTAGAATTATGACTTGAAGACCCGAGAGACTTTTGAGAGAGTCCTTAGAATGCTTTTGAATTCTTTGAATGTTCATGTCTGTAAACTCTGTGATTTCATAATATAGAAGAGAAGATTATTTACATTGTGTGATTGTTATCGTTTCTGTCATCTCGTATACACAATCTTTGATACGGTTGGATTCCGCACTCCGTGTCATTAATACGTCACGTCTCGAGTACGATCTATAGGAGAGTCATGTGGACCTACAAGTGGTATCAGAGCCTATGCTCGTGATTTGTGATGATTTGTGTATGAATTGACAAGAAATTGGTTGACTTTTGCAAATTTTCATGCTCATGGAGTTTTCAAGTTCTTGAGATTGATTTTGGAGCTAAATTCATCAATTTGGAGGTTTTTTTGGAGAAATTGATCCATTAGAAGTGTTCTAAATCACATTATACTCAATCCTACGGTTTAATTTCATCAAATTCCATCAAATCAGTGAGATATGATGATTTTTGGAAGTTTTTGTTCGTGCTTTGGTTGAAGAACTCATCCTCCTGAGTTGTTGCTACTGAACCATGCGAACTTGCTGATTCAGTTACATGTGAACTTAATCAGGCGAACTTACCAAGTTCGCTCAGCTCAGTTCAGGCGAACTTACTAAGTTCGCTCGGGCAGTTTCAGGCGAAATTTATTCTTGTCCAATTTTTTGGGGAAAGTTTATATGGTTGTTTTGAATCATTTTTGAAATTTTGATTTTTTGAAATTTTTTAAAAACAATATTTTGGCGGGGAATTTTTTCCGGATATTTTCACAAAAATTTCAAAATGACAATTTCGTGTGATGATAATGAGATTGGAACTATGCCACCGAGGCTTTTGTGCATATCAGATTACAGTAGCTGGAAAGTCTGGTTCGAACAGTTTGTATCAGAAACTGATATTATTGGATGAGCCGGACAAATACGTTGATGAGATGCCTGATGATCTGCTGGGGATGATGGCAGAGCTAGATGCGATCATAGGCAAAACCCCATGTGTGGGGAAGTTAGAAGAGAATGTTGATAATCCGAGAGATCCCTGTGGAAGTGTAGAGATCATATCCATAGTGAATTCCATTCCTGAACCTCTACTCGTTACTATCGCGCACTCTGAGAGGGTGAGTGTTGACCCGACCATTAGTTCCAATACTCCTATGTCTAGGCCACCCCGTGAGAGAATCCATGTGTTGAGAGACATCGATGATTTAGAGAGAGTGAAAACCCCAAGTGTGGGGACGTCTAGGGATGATAGATTACTTGGATATTTGGTGCATATTACATTCGGACCGGGTAGATATAAAATGTGGTGGAAAGATTTGTGTGCAAAATGTGATCTAAGTTCATTAGTTGTGAGGAATGTGAAGTTGCAGAGTTGATGTAGAACCGGTGGACCGCGAAGGATGAAGGAAGTTCCAGTTAGAATCAAGGAGAAGCCTCTAGATAGACGTGTTTGATTCTCGGGCAAGAGCCCAGGATGTAGAGTTTGTATGCATTATGTGGTCCGTGTCAGTGTCATTTTCTATGTTTTTTGGTATTGTGTTTTGTGTGTGTCGTGTCTTGCAAGGATTCGCACTTGATTCGGTGAGGAAAATCACCGGGAACGAAGTTCCAGGTATGTTTTACATTGGTTTTTATCGTTGGAACGGGTTTTGAAAAATATTGGGTGAAGAAAAATTTTCATGGGTCAAAAATATTCTAAGTATAAAACTGAAAAATTTTCTTAACTTTCTGTGAACAAGTGTTCCTCGCGGTACGCGAAGGAGGTAACCAAGTCTCTCGCGGTACGCGAGAGACAAATGGGTTGAGTCGGCTTGTATTTCTGGCCCTCGCGGTACGCGAGGGACCTGGCTTACTTCTTCGCGGTACGCGAAGAGTTCCTGAGCCCCTCTTTCCCCCTGTTTTCCCATGGTCTCCCACATCGTCCACCGTTCACCGCCATTCATCACCATTACCCGTCACTAGCATTCCACATTTAACACCATCCACCCACCATTCATCCACCAATCTCACCCAACACCATCATCCATATCATATCATCTAATTCACTGACCATGACCATGGGAAACTCAGGAACAGTTCGTAACCGATGATTTTTCTTGCTGTGGCGTTCATGTCTATGTGTTTGTCACACATCGGGTACGTGTCTTTGCATTCTATCCAGAGTTAGTTTGAGTCTTTTATTTTGTGTCAGTTTAATGATGCGGGTTTGTTGTGAGGTTTATTTTACATGTATTCTTTGTCTTGTCCGTACTCAATCTCCGTTCGGACGGGACGAATGCTTCTATCACTTTGTAAAGGTAACCCAGCAGTGTGCGCAACCGCGACCAAAATGCTATACGGTGCACACGAGGAAGAACGAAGCTATACATTCACCTTAGTGTTTATCATATCCAGCTAAGTCGCTTCCTGTTTTTATTTTTATATTTTTATTTTCATTGTGTCTTACTTCACATTAAGGACAATGTGTCTTTCAAGTGTGGGGATGTGAGTGTCTTAGTTGTGTTAGTTGTGTCTTTTATAAAAATCCAAAAATACAAAAAAAATTTAAAGATTTGAAAAAATGTTCTTTGAAATCAAAACTTTTTGCATAATAAATGGAAAATGATAGTACAACTGGATCTACTTGTTTGTGTTTAAATGTTATAAAATAATTAAAAACGCGTCTAATTAGTGATGTTTTGGTAGATCCAATCGACTTGAATAGCTTAAATAACATGTGAGTGTTACTTAGGATTAATCACGTAAAATATCATGATATCTTATGGGTACTCATCTTAGGGTGTCGGTAATACTGAAACTGTCAACATAAGGTGATAGGTACCACGTTAAGTTAAAATTTAGAGGTTTTTGAAAACTTTCATGGCACACCACTCTCTTTTTATGAGAGTAAACCCGAGTTTCAGTGGCGCCCATTCCATAAATCCATAATTTCCATAATTATGAGCTTAATTAATTTGAAAACTGAGTCTTGCTTATGTGTTTCCCTCTAGGTTGGCGACTTGGAGAATGCACCCCTAAGTGAGATTTATGTGCTTAAATGTGTAGGATCTAGTCTATGTGTTAGCTTTCGGGATAGTGACTTGGTTGAGACGCCTCTAGACGAAAGTTCTTATGCCTTAATTAACGCTCAGTTCCATCCATTCATTCCATAATCCATTGATTTCTAAAAATATGTAAATCTTAGTTTAACGTGGTGGGCAAATCTACATGGTTTAACCCATGCCTAAACATGACCTTGAGACGGGACTAGGTAGAGATGTAACTTCTAAGTGTGACTCACATAGATTGATTGATTGTTGTATAAATTGGAATTAGAACACATCACGGGGGCTAGATAGTTGGCGGTTGGGTTTAATCGGACAAGAATACAGATTATTGCTTTTCAACACGTGAGTATCTTTAACTAATTGGTAATTGATTATTAAAGTTAGATTTCAGTTATGATTCCATTGCAGACTTTTTCGAGGACGAAAAAAGGTTAAGTGTGGGGATGTTTGATGTTATGCAAAGCATACATCTTTATTCCTTTGTTTTAGAGTCATTTTAAGTAGTTTTGTATTTGTTTTGAGTAGTTTTTTTATACAATTGAGTCTTTGTCATTGTCTCAGGTGCCCGTGATGATTACAAGTGAAAACCGGAAGAAACCGAGCTTGAGAATGAAGTCCATGGTTCAAAAGCTAAAAATGTGGAAATTTAACCCTTCACGGTACGCGAAGATCAGAGAAAGAATCTCTCGCGACACGCGAGGGAATTCAGAAACCCGCCCGACTGTTTTGACCCTCGCGGTACACGAGGGGCTTTCCTAGTTATTTCGCGGTACGCGAGGGCCTCAAGTTCCGAGAAAAAACCCTAGTTTTTATTTTAATATTTTTATAATCCCATTATCAAGGAAGTTCGTATTCCAGCCGTCTAAGGAACATTCTAAGGCGATTTTAGGAGCAAGAAGGTCAATTGAAGGCAAAAGATCACAGCTTTGAATTCCGGGTTCGTTGTAATAGCGTTCTAGGTCTTAAAGTTTGAATCTTTATCGTTAATTGTGCAGTTTGAAACCACGGTTTGTGTTTATTACTTATGTTTGGATGTTCTAAGTATGATCCTAGGCTAAAACCTTAATACTGCCTAGGTCAATTGATGAATACTTGCTAAAGTTGTGATTTTTACTCGTTTTTATTTCGTTTGATGGATTTATGATTTTGTAAACAATCCTAGTATGATAATTATGATGAATATGCATGTTTGAATCTGATTGTGTGATTGATTATTAATTCCTTGCGTTGATTGTGGTTGTCTGCCAGTTTGATTAGCGTATCTAGGTCATAGATCTTAGGGTTTGTGATTTCGGTGGTTTGCTAGACGTAGTAACCATCGGAGTTGTGATTGATTGCTGATTAGAATTGAGTGTTCTTCCTAGTTCAATGCCCGAGAGGTGAGAATTAGTCGTTTAGTCTTCACCATTAGGAATCTGAATGTCAGTTGTCTGAGAGGAAGTTGGTTTAGGTGTCTAGTGATTGTTGCTAGTCTGAATCATAGTTGTTATCCTAGGATTACCCCGTGCATTCCTTGAATGTATTGTGAGCAGTGAGACTGAGAGATAATCCGTTCATTAGGGTACTTGATCATAGTTGGAAATACCTAAGAAGTGATCCAACAATCTGGTGAGTTTAGTATACTTTAGGTAGCTTAGTTGGTGACACCCTAAGAGAGATTAGGGATCCACTAGGTTGTCTTTAGCAGTTATCCTTAGAAACCCAGATCCATCATAGTTTTCAGAACCAGTAGAAGTTGTGCTTTGCAAGTAGGATTCTGACATAGGTAGTGTTTTTCCCATTCTTGATTTCACCTTAATCTTTCTCGTGATAGTTGATTCGATCTTAGTTTATTGCATTCGTAGTGATAATCTTTAGTGTAGTCAACCCCCAAACTAAATCATCTTTAGTCCGAGTCAGAGTCTAGGTTTGTTATCGTAGTGTCTCTAGGGTTCGATAATCCAGTTTACCATTAAGTTGTGCTACACTCGATAGGTCCACTTGCCTGTCAGTGCGGTTTAGTTCATAGGTTTTCCGTTTATTACTTAGGAGTCTAGGTTAGGTTTTTTTATTCATTTTATAGATCGTCTGAACGACATCAGCCTACGTGTACCCGAAAATTATAAGCATAATAGTTAGGGATACAATGGGATTTTGTGACGATGACACGGAATATTGAACATCCTAAATATGTTTAGGATCAACGAGTAGACGAACCAATCATCGGAATCAAAGGAATTATGGTTTATTATTTAATATGAGTTTGATACGTATAATACGTCACCAAATACAAGTTAATAATATTGTTTCGGATGTTCGTTTGAGTTAAACAATAACTTCGAGTAATAATATAAATATTTATATTATTTTTAAAACATGAGGATAATAATTAATACGACTTATAACTTCAAACCCGAATATTAATACAAAACCATCGTTTACGTGTTTTTATGAATTTAATAATAATTTAGAAAATAATATAAATCATTATATTAATTTAAATGTGTAGATAATACTTTAAATTAGTTATAAATTCAATCTCGACCATACGGGCGTTTTCCGGAGACAAAACGTATTAATATATTATTAAAATAATATAGGGTTTGTTTTTGTTTCAAAATAACACTTAAAAAGCTGCTAACAAAACAATGTGGGTTGTGGGACTCGAACCCGGGTCTCACCCACAACAGCCACACACTCTAACCAGTCCCGCCCGCTAGTGTATTGCATCAGAGACCCGTTTCAATTGGTTTTAACTCTCACCCCTATTGTGTTCTTCCCCCTTTATCGAACCGAAAACAAAACGAGTCCAGATTTCATTCAAAACAATCGTGATTCATGTAGGATCCATAGGGGTTTTGTTCATTAGGGTATTGCAAATCTTTAGATGGATTTAATTGCAAAATCATCAGGTTTAGGGTCCTTTAATTTCTATTTTAGAAACCGAAAACCCTAGGTTCTAACCACAAATCAAAATGATTAAATCTGATAATATAAGTTGTTGGATTCATAGGGCTTTCAAAGAGTGGATAGTTGCGATGCTAAACATATAATTTAATTAGATTTAAACCGAGTTTAAGGCAGGCTTCGATTAAACCGGAATGAGGTATGACCCTAGAATTCGATATTGATGAATTCGATATTTTAAGCCACAATAGTGATAGGGCTTACGATCTAGGTATGAAAATGAAACTAGGGAAGTGTTTAATTACCAGAATAGTGTTCGGTTTGATGGTGCTCGACTAAAAACCCAGTTCCGACTTTGCGTTTTCGTTCTCCGACGACTCCGGCTATGATTCTAATCGAATTGGGATGTGCAGAACGATTAGAGAGGTGCGATTAGAGTAATCAGGTGATAATTTGAGAGTTAGTAACGAATTGTATAGTTCTAGCATTAACTTCGACGGTTTTGGTTTAAAAATCTTAATTCGCAATGATTAACAATAAGGAATGGTTAGAAACGGCTCAATGATGGTCGGATCCTTCTATGTCATACGTTACAAGTTCAAATTGGATCAATTTTCAGTCATGGGTCACGAATTTGGATCAAGAACAAGTGGTTTGACTTTTGAAAGTCAACAAAAATAGTTTAGGGTAATTACAGCAACGGTCCTTGTAAATTTTAGGTGTGTATGAGTTTGGATATCAACAGAAATAGTCCTTGAGGTTTGTAATTGATTTAACTGGACTAATTGAGTTCGTGAGGGATAACGGAGTTAACCCCAAATAGTCGGATGTCACAATTATGAATATGCACAGTGGTGTCCACTATGGTGGCGGTAAAGGGGGGGCTCGTCGGGGACGGCAAAACCAACAACGGCATTGGCTGTGAGGATGGTCCAAGGTGATGCACGGATATGCGGGGAGGCGACTGCGGTGCTCTATGTGGTGGCGTTCTACGACGGCAAACGACGAAGACAGTGTGGGAGGTGCTTCTAGCGGGGATGATGGGTTCGATGGAAGCTGATAGTGTTGGTGGTGGTGTTAGCCGAGAGAGTTGTCACAGTAAAGGAGACAATGATAGTGTGCTCGGTGGAGCACAGTCGAAGAGACGACACGATAAAGGAACGGGTTAGGATTTACCCGACTAGGGTTTTGCATGGTGTCCATGCAAGGGGGACTCGGCATGAATTCATACGATTTTCACGGTTATGGTTTTACCTTACACCGCAAGCATACGTGATTGAAGCCCGGTCCGTGCATGTGCGTTCTCGTGGTTTAGAGTTTGCATGGCACGTGTATGTGCATGCTTGGTGCCTGTTCAAGCCTTCCGTTTCTAAATGGGTCAAGGACGATCCAGTGCGGGTGAACTTGTGAAACTACGGTCCCGCGGAGGAATTATGATGAGCCGATGAGGCAAGTTTTGAAGATTAAATATAGTGATACATTATTCGGCTTATGTTTAGGATGTATTTTGATCATGTGACCACGTGTTTCTCGGGTTTGGGCTTCGAGCATGGACGGACGAGTTACAGGGCAAGGACTGAGACTTGGCGTAACCAGTGAGTTTCTAATCCCCTATTCTTTAAATTTTCTTAATAATTTTGGGGGCTATCGTACATGCTTATAGGACAAGTTACTCTATTAGATGTGCTAAGGTTTCGGGTCCAAACCAGATGGGTTCTGATATAAAATAATTATTAAGGAGTTGTAGGGCCTATGGTGTATCCATAAGAGTATGTGAGTTAGAGATACGAGTTAATAATATGTGACGTGTTAAGGGGTGGTCGGGGAGAGTCGGGCTTTAAGCTAAATGCTTATGATTTCATGTGGGATATACATTGTCCTAGTGTTATGTGCAAGGTGCAGGTATAGCTAACGAGTCATGTAAGTGTAGCATGATATTATATGTCTATATTTGTGTTGTATGTTTTGTGTCGTTGTTGTTGTGGTACGACGAGTAGTGTGTTTGCGTCTTGGTCTTCATGACACGGCAAACAATATTGTGAAGGACGAAGTCTTTCGGGAAGTCACCGACGGTGACATTATTTACAGGTAGGTGATGAGCTCGGGATGTGTTTAATGCCCTGGCGAGGGTGCAATGAGAAGGTATGTGTTAGCATGCTTATATATATATATGTTAAATTTGCATGCAAATGTTGAGTTATATTTATTGTGCTTGAGATAATATTAATGTGTTGTATAGATGATATTATTGTGACATGTAGACGATATAATTGTAATGGGTAGAGTTAGATCAACAGTTGTGTTGGGGTTGTGAAGTGTTGTTTACGACTATCGTGTCAGTTAATTTGGTGAAAGCCTTGGTCCAGGCTGGGTAAGTTCATGTCTTGGGATTTGTTGTATTAACCTAGTGACGAGTTAATACGTGTAGTAGAGTATGAGTTGTTAGTGAAGTAAGTTCAACCTAGGTCGATAGGACTACTGGATTGTAATTATGGGATGAGTTTCGGGTGGTGAATCGTTATGGGATATCGTATGATAACATGGGTTATTTATTGGTTAATAAATGTCAAATATTATTTTATTAAGGACCGGAGGGTACTGAGTGGAAATAAATATAAAATGTGACGAGACGGCTTATGTTTAAATTAAACTATTAGCACTTACTCAGTGTAGCTGACTTTGTGTGTACGTTAGATTGTTTTGCAGGTGGGATTTGTGGTCGGCGTATCTTGGCTTGGGAGCGGTGCTACTCGGATTGGTGTGTATGCATTCGTGAGGTAAACTTATGACGTTAACGATGTTAACTAATAATAGATTTAAAAGACTTCCGCTGTAGTTTGATTAATATCATATGTACTTTAAATAGAATAACCCGTTATGAGAACCAACTGTAGGATGCCCAGGTTGGGGTTTTACAAGAAGTCTCTCTTGTACCGTTTGTAACATACGACCTCTTGTACCAACATTATTCTCCACTTTGCCTAGTAAGAGCTCACATATTTGTTTTTGGTTGCCCGGGTGAAAACTTTCCATGGGTCACCCATCCCTGGATTACTCCCACCCGAGCACGTTTAATTAACAAACAACACCAAGCAACCCAAGGTGAAATGCTCGACCTGATACCCTTTTCTAGAAGTTCTTTCAACTAAGTCATCAACTCCTTCATATCTGATCGAACCAAACGGTAAGGTGCTTTCGCAACGGGCTAGGCTCATGGCGTTAAGTCTATCCGGAACTCTGTCTCTCGGTCTGGTGGCATCCCAGGTAGGTCCTTAGAGAACACTTCCAAAAAATCGCACACCACAGGTACATCTTTCAACTCTGTAACTTGTGTTTTCTTTCTATCATCCAGGACGTACGCCAAGTAAGCTTCGCAACAAGGCTTCATATAGCTTTCAACCTTAACCATTGAAATGATGTTCGACATAATACATTCTCTGTCCCCATGAACCGTATTTAGGAAAATTAGTTTATATAATTAATTTTAATCATTTGTAATAAATGATATAATTTTTGTATACCTTAGTTAATACCAGTGTAATATATACAGTGTAATCCGAGCTGCGTTTAAAACAAAACGTTCGTTAAAAATTCTCAAACTTTTATTTTTGACTCGAAATAATATGTGCCATCATTTTTATATATTTTACATGCACAATTATCCCCTAATTAATCACATTTATAGAGAAAATGATAGGAATTGATATTTAATCTATTTAATTATGTTACAACAACATAATTATCCCTTACATTCAAAAACATGAAGAAATCACTCAAAAACAAGGTAAATTCAGCACTTGGAAGCCAGTCGGACATTCATGCACCCAAGGAGTCAAACCAGGAAGTCAAAATCAACACTGGTCAAAATTGGAGGATGCACGGCCGTGTATCCCAATGCACGGCCGTGCAAATGGTGAAAAGTGGCCTTGCACTCCCAAAAGTTGTCAGATTCCCTAACGTGCAAGAAATGGGTACTTTGCACGCTCGTACAATGTCACACCCCACCAAGGTGGAAGTACGTGATGTAACCGGTATATCGCATTGAACACAAGTACAAGAGAAACTAAAAGGAAAGTTGTGCATTACATTGAACCATACTACATGCTTCTAACGAATGAACGAATACATGAAAGTCTTGAATCAATACAAAGGGTCTAAAATGCCCAACTACAACCAAAAGTACATAATAATAACTCTTCCCAAAAGCAAGTCGTTTAAAGCTCGTTATCCCCATAACTGTTTACCTGAAAAGCATGTTTCGAAAACGGGTCAACTATAAAAATAGTTGGTGAGCACGCAGGTTTTGCGACTCTATAAAAAGTAAGTAAATAAATTTCAAAATGTAATAGTAACCATCCGCAGATGATCAAGTACACGTGTTAAGATATAATTACCCTGAGCCACAATCAAAACCGTCAGACTAATTGTTACCCCTGTATCCAGGTGTCGAATGTGAACACCTACTATAGCTAATTATTCGCCCAAATGACCCTACAAGTCTGGTTGGCGCGACCAACCCTGGGCGGGGGTGTCAACCCAAATAGTACTATTCATAATTCCCACAGGCTATCCAAGCTAATTGATTGCGTTAAAGTTGGGACTCAATACATCCATAAGTAAACCTAGGTAACCCTAATCCCAAGTAACAACGTGTAGAGTGAAACAGCTTTTCCCCCGTAAAACAGTAAAAATTGAAAAGTGGGGCCGCGAAACTCACCTGAACAACATCGGTGATAAGTGTGAAATAGTCAACAAAAACCGCAAAGTGCGGTCAACATCCAAATTATATCAAAGGCCAGCAGCCAAATGCAAGCAAAGTGTGACTAGCAACTCAGTGCTACCAAGGTACGGCTAAATCCGCAAGAACCGCAAAAACGGGTGTCCTAACCGAGTCCTACTAACCAAGTAGACACGAAAAAATAGCATTTAGGACGCCTAAAGAATAAAACTGAGTCTACTACTTAAAAAGTGGCTATGCAGTCGGTTGCATACCCAAAACCCGTGCACACACGTACGAACCGCTCAAAAGTTGTAAAACCGGCTTTTATATAAATTCGTGACTTTGAAACCTTAAGTTTTAAATTTTATTAATGAATATCAGTATTTATAATATCATATAAGATAAAAACTAAAGTCACAGTTTCGTTTGACCAAAAACGCAATTATGCGCGTAAAGTAAGGTTTACGGTTCAAAAATCCGATTCATCCGAAATTAGGGTTTTAGTGTGATTTTAGCACCCAATATAAAAGTCCAAATTTTATATTTTTAATATGATAATACTTATGTCCAAACTCCCATTAAGACTTTTATAAAAATATTTTTATACAAAAATTTTCAAAAATAATAACTTTTTATAAAGTTTTAATGGACAATAATTCTAAAATCATATTTAGATATAAAATTAATGCTTGAAAATTTCACTAATTTTTCATATACTTATATAAAAATTTCTGACCAATTTTTATAATTTTTTAAAATCCAGATTATTTATTATGAATACAATATTGTTAAAATTTAACAAATTCGGTAAAAATAGTTATAATTGTCCACACTTCACCAAATTTTTACCAAATAAGTTTTAAGTTCATATGAGATTCTATTATAAGTTTCAAGTCCTAATGTTATCCAGAAGTATATGATCCCAAATTCAATCGTTAAAACTTCATAAATACCAAACACCTACTTAGACAACACCAATTTTTATGAATTTTGGACAGGAGTAATTTTTATCATATACTAATTACTGACCAAATTTCATATTTTTCCAATACTCAGAGGTATTTTTCCCCATTTTCATGTATTAAACTTGTATAAATTTTAATAAATAATCTATAAATAGTTTAGTTACCAAAATTTTCAGATCTCACTTTTTATATAAATACTACTTTTTAAAAATAAATTTGGAATCTAAATCAAAAGTTTATAAAAATCCATCAAAAACAATTGTTGTATAAAAATAAATATATTAGTTCCACGTGAACCGGGATTTGGTTTATAACCTAATTACTACTCAAAATATCAAATATCTCAATAATAAATATTTTTGGGTTCAATTCCCAACCAATGACTCATAGAACTATTCTAACATAAAATTAAATCTTAACGGGTAAAGTTTATATCTTTCGTATAAATGGTCCGCGTACGCGGAACCTCCCGTATTTCACATGCAATAAGAACCAAAAACACCATTAGGATCGTTTTTATCTCCCAAGCATTTCCATATGCTCAAAATTGACATGCAATGCCGTTTGGATGGCCATGCAACCCGATCAATTTCCTGTTTCGGTCCTATAAACTGTTACAATATGTTCGTATTCAAAAATGTAGTTCTCAACATCTTATCGGAATTTCCTATGGTGAAAATATTCATATTTGTGCTAAGAAACTACTGTCCAAAAATCGTCACGATCCAACAGTCGGATCTCCGGGGATCGACGATTCTTTGAGACCTAGTTTTTCAAATCCGAAAATCCAATCAGTCACATTCGAGGGTATGAAAACATACCTAGAGAGCTCTGATCAAAAATTCCTCTGGTAGGGTTTTGTATCTATGTGTTGAAAAGATCATATCCAAAATTCAAGCATTTCTAACGGTCGGATTTCCGGGGATCGTCCGATCTTTAAGACTACGCATGCATAAAACTTTCTGGAAAGAATTTAAAAACTCTTTTTAACGAATTTAAGAAAGGATTTAGACAAATATGAGCTTACCATTGTGTTCGTAGCGTCGAGAAATAGTTTTAGGGGAAAAACAGGCTTCGGCCGTGTAGGATCGGTAAATACAAGATGGTTCTATTCCAGTTGAGATTGGCGGAAACAATCACAACTTAATCTAAGTAAACAAGTAGACAATAAGAATACTGATAAATGCAATTTGTATTAAGCTTCAAGTGTTACAAGATTACAGAGAAAAATCTTAAGAAAAAAGTGCTTTTACAATGAATCTAAGTACTACTTATATAGTAACTTAGAATCAAGACAGACCCTTGATTCTAAGGATCAGATCTAACACGGACCGTTGATCTTGTATTGAAGCTATTCTACATATATAGACAATAATAATAACTACAAAGGTTAACTTTATTCAAACATCTTCTTTGCATCATTGCTTTAATACTTAAAAGGAGAGCGTCGTTGTCTTTTTTTGTCTTATGCCAATGACATTCTTTCTGCGTGGAGTGTGTCAGTGTAACAGCAGAAAGTTGTCAGTGGTATTGGTTGCTTTATCAAGAACAGTCAGCTTCAACGTTTGATCTTCAGTGAGAAGGCTATCAGCTGCAACTTTGATCTTCAGTGGATAAGGCCTATCAGCTGCAACTTTGGTCAGCAGCAGATAAGGCCTATCAGCTGCAACTTGGTCAGCAGCAGATAAGACATATCAGCTGCAGTTTTGGTCAGCAGCTGATAAAGCCTATCAGCTGCAAGTTTTGGTCAGCAGCGGATAAAGCCTATCAGCTACAACTTTGTCGATCCGCAACATTCTTTGTACTTAGAGAATTTTGTAGCCATCAGTGTTTATTTCTACAAACTCCTCCTAGACTGATGCTACCAAAACTCTCTTACTGCTTTTGTTGCTGAAGCTTTTGCATGTGGCTGACAATTCTTTCAACCTCATATCCTCTCTGGTCCTTGCTGGGATTGTTAAGAGGAAGCTCAGATAGAGTCTTGATGTGTTTGCTGACCATTTTGAAGATAGTTTTGCTTGAACATCTCATCTTTTGTCCTTTAACATATGTCAATGTGAACTCATCCTTTTCAGCATTGTAGGACCAGCTGATGAATGGAGAGTGGGATTGGAGAGGTTTGACATCAAGGATTTCATCTCTGCTAGGGTTGAAGTGATGTTTGATTGCCAGCAGCAGATGTCTCCCACCTTCATTCATAGGCTCATTGACTTCATCCAACTCCATCATTCTTCTTAGATCAGAACCTGGAAGCTGTAGTACCTCATCAACAGTTGTATAAATTGATCTTTTAACTTCTGTCCTCCCCCTGAAAACTTCAAACCATTGGTCTTGAGAGTTGTATGACCATCTGATTATTTCTCTTGAGTCTTCTGGTTTGGAAGTAGGTTTGTTTTTTTCTTTTTGGGAGGTTGTTGATTAGTAGGAGCTGGGATTGAGGATTTGGACTTTGAGGGTGGAGTGGAGGGAGGTCTAGGAAGGAGAGTGGAAGGTTGTTGGATTGAGGAAGTGTTGGGTGAGGGAGAAGGCTTGGGTTTCTTTGTTTTCCTTTCTTCTTCTTGAATGATTACCCTTTTCTTGGAGCCTTTCTTCCCCAGTCTTTCTTCCTCATCCTTCTTGACTTTAAGGTAGAGGGCTTGCAGGTTCATGAAGTTCATGGGACCTAGCCTCTTTCCACTCTCTCCTCTAGCCTTAAGGAAGTCAATCATGATCTTCCTTTCTTCATGGGATCTTCGGTTAAAGGCAATGGTCTTCTTGGACTTTTGTGTGGCTTTTTCTTCTTCTTCAGCCTTTCTCTTGTTTGCCAATTGACCTTGCTGACCCATGAAGGCTCTGTAGATTTCTTTATTTGATAGTTTCTCAAGGTAGTCTACATCCTCACCTTGAGAAATCAGAGTCTTTACCCATTCCTCTCTCATTTCTTTGGCTAGTTCAGAATCAGTTATTCTGAACTTAGCCTCTTTCTTCTTCTTCTTCTCTATCTCTTCTTCTTTATCGAATTGTTCCTGCAGTTGAAGAGCAAGAGCTTCATCTTCTTCAATTTGATAAAATGCAGAAATTTTTACTTTCAGATCATCCAGCTGTTTTGCATACAGCTGGATCTGTTGTTCTCTGAGGAGAATGGCTGTGAGTCTGTCTTGAGCTTTCTTTAGTTCAGCCATCTCCTCTTCTTCTCTTCTTCTTCTTCTTCTTCTATCCTCCTTTTCTTTCTTCTCCTTCTCAATTATTTCTTCATCTTCTTTGGTCATTAGTCCCTTTCTCTTATCTTTGTTGGATGCCTCTGCTTCAGCTTCATGGACCACAACAGTAGGTGCAGTAGATGCTGTTGAGATCTCAGCTTTAGCTTCATTGGCATGTTGGGGAATGGAAAAGGGAAGGGAACTTTCTTCATCTTCTTTCCATTCCGTACCTGTCACTTCTTTCCATGCTTCTTTCATCTTTTCCTCGTCTCTTCTCTTTGATTCTTCTTCTGTGTTCAGTCTAACTGTTGGAGAAGAGAGAAAGGATATGTCTGAGTCAGATCCAGATTCCTCCTTATAAAGAGAAGCCTTGATGATTTTAATCATTTCTTGACTTTCTAAGGAGTTGACATTGAAGATGAGTGATCTGAGTTCAAAGACTTTGTGCAGGAAAGCTGAAGGTAGGAGCAAGATCTCTTTGATGTTGATTGAGAGAGAAGATCCATTGCTCAAGAAGAAGGTGAAGTCATGGGAGTCAGTGCTTATCCATCCTTGCACTTCTACATCCCTGACCATTATGTTGTACAGGAATCTTCTCCAGCAGATAACTTCTTCTTCAGTTAAAGTACTGCTTCTGATTATGTCAAGTCTTCTCGGAGCCAGTCTTTGTTCTGCTGCTGATGAAGATTCAGGATAAGCCGCCCTGCTTGCTTCTTTTAGTATTCTTTCAAACCAGGGCATGTTATCCTCCATTAAGTCATAGAACCTGCTGATTGCAAGTTCTGCTGAGAGATCTGATGAAGTGTTGACACATTTTGTCAGATACAGATTGAGAACTTTGAGGGCATTAAGAGAGTTCCAGTTTAGCTCTTCTACTCCATTAAACTCCCATCCAATCCAGAATCTCTCAGCTGTTTCATCATGCCCCCAAGCTAGAATGGAGTCAAATTCTAGCTTCTTTGAAGTTAGGAAGAGTTAGGGGGTAGATGAATGACTTATTATGGCTGCAGCTTTAGGAAGAAGGCTGAATGATGGAGGTGTGTCTTCATGGAGAGTTTCTTCTTGTAGCACTTCATCAACAGCTCGAACAACTAACTTCTATTCCTCAGTGACATCTTCTTCTTCATCTACTGAGTCTGGCAAGTCATGGATTTGAACAAAAGCAGGTTTGTATAGGGAACTTTGAAACACAGTCTGCTCTTGTATCCAATCTTCGAGGCTGTCAGCATCGTCTTCCTTAGTAACCACCTCCCTCTTTTTGGTTGCATCAGTGAAAAGGGATATATCTGTTTGAGTTCCCACTGATACAAGAGAGGGAGTAGGCACAATTAGGCATTGATGGGCTTCATGCATAGAGACTTGGTGTCTTAGTTTGGACACTTCAGCCTCTAGCATTGCCACCCTGGCCGTCAATTCCAAGTTATGAAGTTTCAGTCTGTCCTCATCCACAGTTGTGGAATCCTTGGAGCTAGATGGGGCCTTAGGTCTAGCCTCTGCATCCACCCTAGTTTTCTTGGCGCCTGGGATTCCTCTTAGTGAAGAGTGTTTCACAGGAAACATCCTCACTGGGAGTTGTCGTGATTAGGGTCTTAGCTATGTTATCACTGTCCTCCTGGGCAGTTGATGTACCAGGAGTAGTGATAGCCCTTTCCACATTCACTCTATCAATACTACCAGAGTGAACCTTCTTGGTGATGAACCTGGATTGGGTGCACCAGCAGCCAAGTCAATTAATACCTCTGATATAGTGGTTGTTGGATAAGGTATATCATCTAGACCAGGTGCCTCTGCACTTAGGTTCAGAGAATAGATGTAACCTTCCTGATTTTCACGTTTTCATTTTGGTACAATAAGACATGTATGAATTTCAATCTTAGTGAAATGATTATATCAAGCCCTACTTTTATAAATTACAGCTTCAAAATTTCTACCCGCATTTGTTCTAGAATCCCTATATACACATAAATATTTGAACACATATGTATATATATATATACATTTATACATCATACAAGTACATATACACATGTATATATACATATATATATATATACATATTCAAACATTATACAAGTACATACACATATACATGCATACTAGTTTGAACCCTAACCGATTGAACCCTAAATTAAACCCCACACACGGAATTTGACTTTTAAAACATTAATTTTGACTTCTTGAACTCCATTGACTTTCAAAAGTCAAAGCAGCCCAAACCTCATAAATTCGAGGCAGCCATCGACGGGTTTTTGTTGAATTGGACTCCACACGGTTGCCCAAACCAGAATCGACTCGATTACCAGCCCAATTCGTTCACTTGCGTGGCACAATTGAAATTCAAACGAGTTTGACTCAATTAGTCAAACCCGTAATAACTCACCCTCAATCCATACAAATCGATGAGTAATCAATCCCGTAAATCACGCTCTGATACATCTCGCATGTACCTGGTGTCAAAACGTGACCCAATTCACTCCCAATTAGTCGAAATCACGCTTTAATCGCTTCGCCAGCCATTACCACCGAATCACAATCAAGTCTGCTGATTTAAGTGAAATTAATCGAATTAAACCCCTCATTCACCTTCGCATAACTTGTTACAAACTCTCTGAACTTCCTATCAATCTGCATATCACCTCTAATCACCGATCGAGCACCAAGAACATCAGAACTAAACTCGTAGCCGTCAGCCTTCGATACCCAGCCAAATCGAGTGAGGTTAGTCTCTTTCCATTCGTTTTCAAACGTACATCAAAAGCCCCTTATCAATTCGTATCCGACTTTTGCATCGGGTTCGATTTCTGTCGAATTCTTAAACCTGTTCATACGATTTTGATTCGGGGATTTCGATCGATTATTTTTACGTATTTAGTTTAACGGAATTCATATTTAATCAACGAAACCATCTGGTCCGACTGGCTATGTCATTGCGCCATCGGACCAAATGGTGTGGGTTCGAAACCCACGGCCCGTGTCCGGCCGGCCTTTTTGCGCACACCCTAAAAAATCAAACCCGACCTCCCTTCCTGTCATGTTAATAACCCACCGGACCGTACTTGTACACGAATAGCTCCACTGGTCCAGCGGTACAACGAAACACATACAGGAACCACCCGGGTTCGAACCGGGTGGCCTGTTTAAATTTTTAAAACCAGTTTTACAGCTTCAAAAATTTTATAAAATATATTTTTATAAACCTTACACTATTTGTAACAGAATAAAACCAAATTTGTAAATTTTCAATATAAGTTCAGTTTTATTATGAATTTCGTTGTTCAAATTGTGTATTAAAATAATTAAATCAAAAACTTTAAATATCAAAAATTAAATTTTAAATAAAAGCAATAAATTTTATAAAAGTTTATAAAATGTTAATTCATTTAAAGCAAACTAGTATATATATTTTTTTTAGATGATAAATAAAATAAAAATTATTCATTTAATTTATTTAAATAAATGAAATTATTTATTTATTTTATTTATTTAAATAAAACCCTATTCGCATAAATAGAAATTCTTTTTCTAAACATATATTTACAATCCATATATTTTAACATATTTTTCACAAATAAATAAATAAAAATTATTTATTTATTTAATTTAATTATTTAAATAAATAAAATTATTTATTTATTTTATTTATTTATTTAAATTAAACACTATTCGTATAAGTAGAAATTCTTTTTCTAAACATATATATTTTAACATATTTTTCACAAATAAATAAATAAAAATTATTTATTTATTTAGTTTATTTAAATAAATGAAATTATTTATTTTATTTATTTAAATTAAACACTATTCACATAAGTAGAAATTCTTTTTCTAAACATATATATATTTACACACTATATATATGTTAGCATATTTTTCACAACTAAATAAATAAAATTAATTATTTTATTTAAATCCAACCCTACGTCGGTGACTATTAAGTTCATACATATATACCTTGAACTCATAATACACATTAAATTCGTATTTAAGCATAGTATGCCTTTACATGGAATAACACAAATCTACTGGTACCAACCCACACACATCAAAACCCGTTGAACGCTAGACTTAGACATAGACTTTTGTACACACTATTAACTCAATACACATTATACACTAGGTTAACGTGGTGAGTTACAAGGATCGTTTTGCCACCTAGACTCGCATGCTAGCTACACTCTTGATTCATGTGAGTATACATAGCCCCCTTTTTATTTTGAACTTTTGGGGTGAAACATGATTTACTTTTGAAACTTTTTGCATAGACTTAAATACAATTCAATAGTATGATATTATGTGTTATGTGCTTTATGTTTGAATGCTATGAGTTAAGACTACATATACATGACTTTAGTACAATCATTAACTCCGTACAAGCCAACGGTTAACATTGATAGATCTACTGAGTCTGACAAACTCACCCGGTTAGGGTGTTTGTTACCGACTTTACATTAGGGTAACCTGCGTGTTATGCCTCAGTCACAAGGTTTGATTGTACACACTTAGTTTAACTATAGATTCTCCATAAATGCCTTATACACGTGTATCGTATGAATTGTATAAAACACTTTAAACTTGGTTATGTGTCAAAACCTATGTATGCTCACCAACTTTTTAGTTGACCTCGTTTTCATCATGTTTCAGGTACTAATGCTTGAGAATAAGTACAAGATGCTTCACTTAGGACCGATGACCTAGAATTTAATTTAAAGAGACTATTTATGTATTTCTATTTTCCTTGTATTGTTGGATTTATGTTTAGTTGTGATATGAAATTGGTTGTTTAAGTATTTAAACTTTAGTAAACCTTGAGCTTTTGAACAGTCTACATGTCCCGCCCCGACGTATTCCGCCGTCGGTTGGGGTGTGACAATAGAAATAATGGAATGGCTCAGGGGGTTGCTCTATGGATCCGGGATGTGATCCTGATCCTAATAGAGAGGCCTCCAAAGAAGTTTCTCTAGTGTTGTGGCTATCCCTTTTGGTATTCTCATCAGAATGTTGGGATTCTGAATGAAGGCTTAGAGGTTGGGTTTAGGCCTTTGAGACAAGAAGAGAAGGAGTCTTCTTGCTCCTTTTTCTGGTGTATGTCGTTGCAACTGGGGCCCTTTGGTCCAGTTGAACGATAACATCCAAAACAGATGTAAGTGATTGTTGTACCTGTGCATCCTTAGTAGTATGCACAGGGGTTCGAATGGTGGAAGCAGATTGTTGTTCAGGATGTGATGTGGAGGGTGTGGGAACAGTATCAGCTGGGATTGCTGAACTGTCACCCGGGGTACTTTTTTATGTTCAGCATTGTAGATAACAATGGAACATTGACCCCTGAGAACTTTTTGGAAACAGTTCTCGTACTTTGAAAAATATTATTTTTGTGTCCCAATATGATGTAGATTCTTGCAGGTTTTGAAAGTTCTTTTAGTTCCTGGTTGAAAACCTCCTGCAAGAATCTTGGGTACATAAAGAATTGTTGCTTTGCACCCTCTTGAAGGTTATATCTCAAACCCTCAAAGATGAGGTGTGCAAAGTTGAAACCTAGGCCAGTAATCATACCATGGAAAGCAGAGGCAAGTGCGGAGCTCACTTGATGCCATTCACTTCTCTTCTGAGATATGCATTGGAGAAGAGTGTGGCAGAGATACTTCCATGGAGGGCCCATTAGCACCTTCTCTATTGTATACTCATTTTGATTTCCAATGTAGCCTATGGATACAAAGGTCCTCATGTACTCGTCCTTTGAGTATGAGATGGCTGCTCCCTCATCTTGAAGATTAAGATGTTTTCGGAGGGTAGCTTCAGAGATGATGATGTCCTTGCCGTCTACCTTGGCTTTTATTTGGGGAATCCCCTGTTCGGTAGAGTAGACGACAGTATTCCAGAAATCCTCCATATGAGGGATATATATGGTAGGGTTGGTTGTGAGGGCAAAATGGATCTTTGATCGGCATAGGAAGTCGATCATATCATCGAATCCTTCAGATTTCTTTCCCTTGGTTAAGTATGTTGTAAGGTTGTGGTACGGGGAGAACTTATCGTCAGGGTTATTGATGTCTGTCATTTTTGTTTGATTTTGGAGGGAAGGTTTGAAGGTTTAAGGGTGGAAGGCTTTGAATGTGGTGGGGACTTGAGAGAAAGTGATGTGGGTTTAGAGTGAAATTGAATGTGAAGAGGTGGTAAGGAAATTTGATTTGTTCTTATAACGGCAGAGGTGGGAAAAGGCAAAATGACTTGTACAGTACAACCTCATTTACCTTTTACTGTTACAGCTGTAATACACCGAGGCAGTCATGGTAAAGACTGACGTTAATTTTTACAACGGGTAAAAGTTAATTTGGACTTAAATTTACCCATCAGCAGCAAACTTGGTTGCTGTGGATGAATAAGCCTGTCCGTTGCAAGCTTGGTTGCTGCGGAAGGTTAAGTCTGTCAGCAGCGAACTCAATTGTTGCTGATGGATTCAATGATCTGCAGCAAGGATGTCGCTGCTGACAGCCTTAAAGCTATCCGTAGGAAACTTGTTCCTGCTGATAACTTAAAGCAGTCGGTGGCAAATCCTTTGCTGCTGAAGATTAAACCTGTCAGCAGCTGAAGGACAAAAATGCTGCTGACTTATAACTTTTATTTACAACAAAAGACAAAACACATTTTAAAATAGAATTTTAGAGATAGATTTTAATCAAAGTTCATCATACCAATGGATCCAACTAAATATCTAAATCTAGCTTAATCAAAAGGTTTTGTAAACAAATCAGCATATTGCTCATTTGTATGAACTTTGGTTAAAATAATCCTCTTTTTCTCAGCTTGATCTCTTATGAAATGATACCTGATGTCAATGTGCTTTCTCTTGGAATGCTGCACTGAATTGTTTGTGATTGATATAGCACTCATGTTGTCAATGTGAATTGGAGTTGCCATGAAAGTCATCCCATAATCCAGCATTTGATTTTGTATCCAGATGACTTGTGCACAGCAACTTGAAGCTGCAATGTATTCTGCTTCAGCTGTAGAAGTTGAAATACATGTTTGCTTCTTGCACTGCCAAGAAATCAGTCTTCCTCCCAGAAACTGACATCCCCCTAATGTGGACTTTTTGTCCAAGTTGCATCCCCCGTAATAATTGTCAGTGTATGCATACAGATTGACCTTGTCATCTTTAGAATACCAAAGCCCAAGTCTTGGGGCTCCTTTTAGGTATCTAATAATTCTCTTGACAGCTTGAAGATGTGAAACCTTTGGAGATGCTTGAAATCTTGCACAGAGACATACTGCAAACATGATATCTGGCCTTGAGGCAGTGAGATACATGAGAGACCCTATCATTGCACGGTACTGATGTTGATCAGTGTCTTGGCCATCTTTGTCTGAGTGAGATGATGGTGCACTTGCATAGGGGTTCTTGCAGCAGAGCAGTCAGTCATCTTGAATCTTTCCAAAATGCTTTTTACATATTTGGATTGGCTGATGAAGATTCTATTTGGGACTTGTTTGAGTTGTAGACCCAAGAAGAAATTTAGTTCACCCATTGAACTCATTTCAAACTTTGAGTGCATCAGAATCTCAAAGTCTTTGCACAGCTTTTTCCTTGTTGATCCAAAGATGATATCATCAACATAGATTTGAACTAGTAAAATTTCTCCCCCTTCATCTTTGATAAACAAGGTCTGGTCAATAGCACCCCTTCTGAAGTTGTTACTTAGTAGATATCCTGACAAAGTTTCATACCAGGCTCTTGGTGCTTGATGTAAGCCATACAGAGCTTTGTCTAGTTTAAACACTTGAGTAGGATGTGCAAGATCTACAAATCCTGGAGGCTGTTTGACGTATACTTCCTCACCAATCTTTCCATACAGAAAGGCACTCTTTAGACAGTGAAATTCTTGGATGCAGCATATGCCACGAAGATTCTGATAGCCTCCAGCCTGGCAACAGGAGCAAAGACTTCATCATAGTCAATTCCTTCTTCCTGAGTGTAGCCTTGAGCTACAAGTCTGGCTTTGTTTTGACTACAATGCCTCTCTTATCTTGCTTGTTCCTGAAAACCCATCATGTGCCAATAGCATATTGACCTGGTGGAAGATCAACAAGTTTCCAGACATCCTGCCTCTTGAATTGCAGTAACTCTTCCTGCATTGCCTCAATCCAGCTGCTGTGTTTGAGTGCCTCATCTATCTTCTTGGGTTCCACCTGAGATGGAAAACATGAAAACAAGCATTTATTGGTCTCGTGAGATTTGCTTCTTGTGAGAACTCCTTGGTGGACTTGGCCAATAATATTTTCTTGAGGATGTTCTTTGTGGATCCTCTGTGCTGGTACCACCTCCAGCTGTATCCCTTTCTCCATATTGCTTTGATTTTGATCAGGGGTTTCTTCATTCATGGTGGAAGAGTCTTCAATATCAGCAGCCACTTCAATATTTTCAGCAATAGCATCAACAGTATCTACAGCATTTACCGAAGAGTCTTCATCTAAATTTGTAGTTTCAGACAGGCTGCTGCTGGTGACATTGGAGAGTCTTCTTTCGGCTTCGCTTGCTTCAATTGCTTCCACGACTGATGGAGGATCAATGGATGGTCTTCGCAGACGGATAGAAGGTTTGGGAAAATCCAGTCTGTAGTCGGTGGATGAAGTGGAGGCAGGTGTTTGTGTAGAGTTAGACTCCATATTTGAGAAGGTGAGAGGCTCAAATATTTGGGAGAAAGTGTCTATGTCAAAGAGCAAGTTTGGGCCTTTCCCTGCTCACAGATGATGTGTTCTCTACATTCCACATTTGCTAATTCTTCCACAATTCTTGTTCTTGAATTGAATACTCTGTAGGCCTTTGATTGAGAGGAATAGCCTACAAAATATCCTTCATCAGATTTGGCACCAAACTTAGGAAGAACCCCATGGGTGATGAGAATGGTGCATGGACACCCAAAGGACTTTAGAAACCCAATGTAGGGAACTCTTTGAAACCAAAGTTCATAAGGTGTCTTGTTGAGGGGCTTGACGATGAGAACTCTATTTTGCACATAGCAGGCTGTGCTAACTGCTTCTGCCCAGAATGTGAGAGGCAGTTTTGAGTCAGCCAGCATAGATCTTGCTGAATCAATTAGAGTTCTGTTTCTCCATTCAGCAACTCCATTTTGTTGAGGAGTTCTTGGAGCACTGTATTGTCTTTCTATCCCCTTGCTTTCACAGAAACAGTATAAAGTGTGGTTCTTGAACTCTGTGCCCTGATCACACCTTATGATCTTCACCTTTTGATTGCTTTGATTCTCTACCCTAAGAATGTAGGATTTGAGAATTTCAGCAGTTTCATCTTTAGTTCTCAAGAAGTATACCCATAAGAATCTGGTATAGTCATCAGTTATCACCAGACAGTATGACTTCTTGCCCATTGACATGACATTTGTACGACCAAAGAGATCCATGTGCAGCAGCTGTAGTGGAGTGTCATTTGTATTCAAGGTCTTGGGCTTGTGAGAACTCTTGTGTTGCTTCCCCTTTAAGCAAGCAATGTAGTGGTCTTCTAGCTGGAATTCTTTGTCAGGAAGCCCTCTGACAAGATTTTACTTTACCAGTTTGTTAATAGTTTTGATATTAACATGACTTAATCTCCTATGCCAGAGAGTTGATTCATCAACTGAGGCTTTTGACAGAAAACAGGAAACACTCCCAGATGGAGTGACTTCATTCATGTCCAGTACATAGAGATTCTCTTTTCTCTGAGCATTTAATAAAATCTTTTCTGGAGGAGGTATGGATAAGCCTGGAGACAGTACGAAGCATTCTTTATCTGTGAAGAGCATCCAATGCTTTTGGTTACAGACCTGGGAAACACTCATGAGATTGAAGTCCAATTATTTGACATAGTTGACCTTATCAATGCTCATTCTTTCGTTGGACACAGTTCCTTGTCCAGTAATGGATCCTCCCTTTGAGTCACTTCCAAAGGCAACATATCCTCCATTGAAGTTGGGGAGGGTGGATCTGTTGTCTGTCATGTGCCTGGAACAACCACTGTCTACCACCCAGGTGTTATTCTTGTGACCTGGCAGTCCCTGCACATGATAGAGATCTAGTTAGTGGGAGGAGTCCAAGAGCTTGCATCCTTGAAGAAAAGGGTTCTTGGAATGTTAGATTCATCATGTGTGCATTCAACAGAACCAATGATAAGTCTTGGAGTGATAGAAATTGGGATCTTGGCATTCCATTGTTGAGGAGATGGTCTTCCTGTTCTCTTTTCTCTGTCAGCAGCTGATTTTGTTTTGACTGCTGATGGCTGTTTTTTAACAGTAGCAGATTTTGTTGCTGCTGAAGGCTTGTCTTTAGGTTGCTTGTGCTTCACTTGATTACCAACATTTTTTCTGGCTGTTGATGGTTTAACAGCCGATGTATGCTGATCCTTCTTTACCTTTCGTCTTTGAGGGGCTTGATGAAGGATCTAGTTGAAAGGGTTAAATTGAAAATTTGCAGCAAAGTGGTCTGATTCACCATAGATGATGCACGTCTGTTGAGATTTTGACAACTGCTCCCTTGGTGGAGAAAGAGAGTTTCTGAATTGAGTTGTATTTGCTCCAAACCTTCTTACCTGTTTGTTCTTCTTTGTCTCAAAAGCATGTTGCCTGAGGTTTCCTTGCTGCTGAAGGTAGTAGAAGCAGGTGCTGGCAGTGTGGTTATATTTTCCATAGATAAAGCATGATTTTTCCAGTTTGTCCCTTGAAAGATAAACATAATCCTTTCTTTTGAAAAGGTCTTTGAAGTTCCAAGGGTGAGCTTTGTTGTGCTCAAAAGTAGCTTCTTCCAATGTCTTTTGAACACATGGAACTCTTTCTCCAGGCTTATGGCATATGTCAAACACCTTTCTTTGAGGCTTTGAGGTTGAAAACTGCCCCTTTTCAACATTTAGCTTTCTTCCTTCTGGAGGATAGCTAATTTTGATTTGGTTGAAAGGTATAGGAACCGGAGCGGCTGGTAAAGGAACATGAGTATTTGTTTGAATGACTTCAAAAATAGGCTTTGGTACTTGTACTGGTGATGAGATCCCCTCAGTTTTAGTGGACTCTGAGCAAGATGACTCAGATTCTGATGAGGTAGTGTATTCTTGCACCAATGGTTCATAGATTGAAGGATCAAGATCTCGGTTGGCCTTTTCAAGATTTGAAAGATTGAAGCTTGGTTAATGGATGGCAACGTAGTCAGCAGGAGGTGCAACGGCATGGTATTGTCCACCATGATACCCCAGACTAGTTTTTACCTTTCATGAATTTGAGCATCTAAAAGTCTTTGCAGATTTTTAGATGCAAATTCATATTTATCAAATTGAACTTTTTGTTCTGCTAATTCTGCTCTGGTAGCTTTTAGTCTAGCCAGTAGATCATCAATCTGAGCTTCAAGATTGCTTTGTTCATGTTTTAGTAATGAAATCTCTTTCTTTAGGCAGTTAATTTTTTCTTTATAACTGTTTTCTACCTTTATGAATTCAGATTTCATTTGATGAAACTCTTCATTTTGATCTATTAGGTTTTGATTATGCTTTCTGTAGCCTAACACCTTATCAATACAAGCTTGGGAACAGAGATGTTCATATACCTAAGGCGATATCTCAGTTGTGTCTGCCATAAGCGCTTGGTTGTTGGCAGGCAACTCTTCATACTGGAAGCTCCAGTCGAAGTCAGAAGTTCCAACAGTTACACAGGCTGCAGTTTTTGTACTGGAGGAGTAGCTTGTTGCTGTTGTTGTCTGGGTTGGGCTTGGTGAGCTTGTCTTGATTGAGGAGTAGCTGGCTTGGCTCTTGGTGCCTTTCATTCTCTAGCAAAGTGACCCATTTGGTTACAGTTGTAACATCTTAGTTTGCTTTTATCCAATCCAACTCTGGTGTTGGAGTTGTTGCTTGGAATGGGTCTTCCGGTTTTAGAGTAGAACCTTTTTGCTCTTATAGAGAGCACGGCATACGAGTGTTGTATGTCCATTTCTTCTAAGTCATCTGGATGGAAGCATTCCATATCCTCCTTGATAAAGGACATGTTGCTTGAGTTTTCAGAGACAAAAGCAGCAGAGGTTGAGGTTTGAGGAGGATCTTCTAGGAGAAATGGTGAGGTGTTTGTTTGAGAGGTTGGAGTTTGTGGATGGGTGACAATGGGAGGATAGTAGTTGCTGGAACTAGGACCTGAGTGGTCAGAGTGGAGGGCGGAGGTAGTGGTGGATGTTGAGGCATTTTGATAGCTTGAGCTTCGTTCTTTTGCCTGAATCATCTCTAGCTCATAGGTTTTCAGCATACCAAAGAGCTCAGTCATTTGGAGAGTCTTCAGATTTTCAGTTCTTCTAATGGACACTGTGTAGAGTGTCCAGCAGCTAGGTAAAGACCTGATGAATTTTTTTAGAATATCTTCATTCTCCAGCTTCACCTTTGAGCACTGCAGCTCACCTACAAGATAAGTAAATCTGTTATATAAAACAGTTAGGGACTCACCTTCCTTCCAGACGAAGTTTTCATACTGCTGCTTCAGGATGTCCCTTCTGTTTTCTTTGACTTCCTCTGAGCCAGCAAACATCTTCTCAAGAGCCTCCCATAGCTCCTTAGCAGTTTTGTAACCTCTGAAGTTGTGAAAAACTTCATTTGGTAAGCACATTTGAATGGCTCCCAAGGCTTTGAAGTCTACCTCCATTTTCTTGATATCTTCATCAGAGTACTTGAAGGGTTCTTTGGGAACTAGTGCACCTCCGGAATCAGCAGAGGACACCATGGGTATGTATGGTCCATCTTTAATGGATTTCCACATCCCATATTCCTGATAGCAGAAGAAGCTTTCCATTATGTTCTTCCACATATCGTAATCTTCAGCAGACACCAGTCTTGGTGGTCTTTTGATGCTTCCAATATCTTCAAATCCATTGTTTTGAGCCATTTCTGTCTTTTAGACAATGAGTGACTTTTAGCAAAGAGATAGATAAGAATAGAACCAGAGAATGATTAAAAAAATGTGAGTTTGTTTAATCTGGGAGCCAAAGCTCTGATACCACTTGTAGGATCGGTAAATACAAGATGATTCTATTCCAGTTGAGATTGGCGGAAACAATCACAACTTAATCAAAGTAAACAAGTAGACAAGAAGAATATTGATAAATGCAATTTGTATTAACCTTCAAGTGTTACAAGATTACAGAGAAAAATCTTAAGCAAAAAGTGCTTTTACAATGAATCTAAGTACTACTTATATAGTAACTTAGAATCAAGACAGACCCTTGATTCTAAGGATCAGATCTAACATAGACCGTTGATCTTGTATTGAAGCTATTCTACATATACAGACAATAATAATAACTACAAAGGTTAACTTTATTTAAACGTCTTCTTTGCATCATTGCTTTAATACTCAAAAGGAGAGTGTTGTTGTCTTCTATTGTCTTACGCCAATGACAATCATTCTGCGTGGAGTGTGTCAGTGTAACAGCAGAAAGTTGTCAGCGGTATTGGTTGCTTTATCAAGAACAGTCAGCTGCAACGTTTGATCTTCAGTGAGAAGGCTATCAGCTGCAACTTTGATCTTCAGTGGATAAGGCCTATCAGCTGCAACTTTGGTCAGCAGCAGATAAGGCCTATCAGTTGCAACTTGGTCAGCAGCAGATGTAACACCCAGTATTTCAGGTCATTATCCATATTCATAATGGCACGTTCGTATTTTATATTTGTTAAGAGTATTATCTTTGACATGGTATTGTCAGAAGTCTAGCAAAGGAACACGTTTCATATTTTAGTAATTTTTAAGAATTACTAGAATAGTAAACAGTTATAACCCGCAAGATACGGTCGTTGGTGATTAAAAAGAATATTATTCCAGAAAAGTCTAGAGACACGTTTGAATATAAAAACATAAATATTAGTGACCAAACTTATAAAAGTTGACATATAAATGTTTGTTACAAGGCTCTAAGTTATTTTATGTGTATACAAGTATAATATAGTTATAGTAATAACTATGTCAGGTTAACTAGTAAACTATTGAGACTAGCCAAACAATACAAAAACATATAATTTATTTGATCTTAAAAAGTCCTACACCGAGTAGTAGATCACGCGATCACCTAGAGGATTTACACCACCAAAGAACCGACCTAACTAGCCATTGGATTGCAACTAAATGACTTGACAACACCCAACCCCCCACCCTATACCCCTCTCGGCCGAAAGTGGGTGGAGCCACCCACTACATCACCAACTTTTGCTTACTTGTCATGCATGCACCATACTCTTTCAACCTTGGAACAAGCTAAAGTCAAATCAATCTCTTCTTCTAGGTTTGTGATGATTAAGTAGAGTCCAACACTCCACCTCCCTTTCTTTCTCTCATTTGAACGGCTATATCAACCACCCCATCATCAATGCTCTTACACTATGTCATACATCACCATCTCTTTCACCATGATTACATGCAAGAGTCTAATCAAGTCATAGATGGTAATGATGAAGATGATTATGGCAAAGATTACACTCCATCTCCTTAGTATATATAGGAGTGTATGGCATCAAGCAAGAACTCTTGTCTTGCTCTCTCTTTTTCTCTCGATCCTAACCAGCCCCAAGACCAGAAAAAAATACCCAAAATCCAGTAACTCAGTTTCTGCCAGATTTTTGGCCAACTTTGCAAGCCCATATCTCTTTCGTTCCTTGGTCAAATCAGTCCATTCTTTTTCTAGAATGAAGCTCTATGTTAACAGAGGAGAACCCAAGTGGAATCACTCGAATCCATGGAGTATTCGACCGCCAAACAGCCTACACAAAAACGTCGCTCTGTGCAGGTCAAAGCTGGATAGTTCTTCCCATTTTCTTGTTTTGAGGTATCTACACAACTTCAAATGTAGTAATTCTTTTTCACATCTCCTCTGGTTTCAATAAACGTGATTTTAGAAGAAAACCCCAAGTCATTTGGTCTTCTAAAACCATCTAACAGTCTACTCGAAGTACGCTTAAAAATATGAGTTTTCAAGAACAAAATAAAACATAAAAGTCTTGATGAGTTTTACTTTTTTTCCTCATGAATCATGTTTGAATACATATATTTATACACATACATTCTGAAAGCATGAAAAATAAATGTTTGATACATTTGAGAAAACATGAAATACATTTACAAACATTTTCATATGGTAACAAGAGAGCAAGACCCGACCTTTATGTTTGCATGAGTACGAACAATATAGAGCTCGTAAAGTCCCCTGGAACAATTTAGTAACCATTAACTGTAGCCTAGGGTCCTATGAATAGTACTATGGGGAGTGACGTCCCGCGGTCATGGTTAGTCGCTCTAACCACAATCTGGAGGATTTATGGCCACATAGCATCTGATAACGAATATGAGGGGCGAAAGAACAATTGTCATGGTTTGGTTACGCCTCATGTATGAACATATTCTTTGTATTCCTAGCTAGTTTACAAATGGGTCAACATTACTTGTTCTGTTTATCATATATACTTGGAACAATTTGTGAACAATTGGATTTACAAGAACTATTTGATAGATAAAACTACTTATTTTATGACGGTAAAGTCATGGGCATGTTTTCAAGGAAAAACTACTTATTTTATGACGGTAAAGTCATTGGCATGTTTTTAAAGGAAAACTACTTATTTTATGACGGTAAAGTCATGGGCATGTTTTCAAAGGAAAACTACTTAAATTATGACGGTAAAGTCATGTATATGTTTTCGGGGAAAACTACTTATTTTATGACGGTAAAGTCATGGGCATGTTTTCAAAGGAAAACTACTTAAATTATGACGGTAAAGTCATGTATATGTTTTCGGGGAAAACTACTTATTTTATGACGGTTAAGTCATGTATACATTTTCGGGGAAAACTAACGGCACTAAAATAACAAACTCTGTGAACTCACCAACCTTTGTGTTTACACTTTCAAGTATGTTTCTCAGGTAACCTTTAGCCATGGCGCGGTTGGAATAGGCTAGCTATGTTGGAACAATTCCTAGTAACCGGACGGGCATAGATTATCAAGTCTCAAGTCGACCATTGATCTAGAGGAACTTAGATCGTTGTATTTATTTAGTCTTAGTAATCGTATATGTAATCAAGTCTTAGAAATCACTATTACAGCTTCCGCTATCGTGTAATGAACCAATCGTTGCAACCTGTATTTATTAAGTAAATAAATTTGGGGGTGTGACAGATTGGTATCAGAGCAATGGTTTTAGCGAATTAGGTTTCCTTAGTGACACCTAGGCTCTAACCGGACTCATTTAGGGACCAAGATTTCTAAGACTTGCATCACACTAAAAACACCCAAGACTTGAGTATAGGAATTCCAACCGTTGCCGAATAACTTGTGTAGACTATTAGTGTATGGAGTTACACTAGGGTATCATTAGTTACACTAATACAATTACATGGCACATGTAATGAACACTTAAACACATACAACAATGTGGCAATAATAAACACTTACAACATGTTACTTTTCGGATTACGAGTCAAGCATACTGCAACCTTAGAAGATCGAGTTACGAGCTGAGCTTGGGCGACGACGGCAACAATCGTCAGTTACCGATCTTGGTATCACAACAGGTTGAACCCGTACCAGAATCTGTACCTATACCTGCACCACACCGACAACTACTCTAGCCGTGGAGGCAACTTTCTTTCTGACGTATGTGCGGTATAAATACTCTATTTCATGAGTTGCCGGATCGAACGAATAGACTTTCGGCATGAGATGTGGCAGACGGGATTGCCCGGACCGAAGGGAATCCAAGGTGGATAAGCAGGACTAAACGGGGGAGAACTCCATGGGTCAGGAGACCCAGACATTCATCAGGATCATGTGGATTCATACGTACATACATACTTGGAGCATGAGTTGCTCAACACTAATTTGAGGATCTCTGCCCTACACATAGTGCCTGACTTCCATACACATTTTATTCTTGAGAGACACTGGTGGTGCCTCTCTACCGTTAACCTCATCCGGTAACAGCCAGATTCGACAGACTCATGGGTATTGGTACACATAATCAAGAGTAATCCGATAGAACAATACACACTCCTACTCAAGTGTGCAAACACGACATAATGATCATTTCAAATCCTATTAACTAAAAGTTGGGGATAGAAGGAACACTACAGGGATCATGCAAAGTAAATTATCATTACGGGTGCACACGTAATCATGATTTGCAGTGTATGGGAACTTTAGTGAGTCTTGCTGTCCAAGGTAATGATCAACCCATGTTCTCAGTCACTTGATTAAGGATTGGATCTTAACAAATCAGATTTCTCAAATAGGTGTCCACAAAGTATTCTCCTAGTTCGGGAGGAACGAGAGAAATTCAAATTGAATTCAACCAATCCTTAGTGAATCCTGAACGGCGAAGGATTTCGCACATTCATTCTTTGAGATTCTGCTTGTCAAGATAGCTTCCAATTGAGCATTACCACAACCTACAATTACAATAATTGCAAAATTATTGTGGGAGATTATAGCGTAATCTCGGGATCTATCATACAATTTAGTCTCAGAATTACTTGAAAGTTACGTCAGGAGTGCTATGCACTAGCTCCGGTAATGGGGCAGAAAATCTTTCTGACCTGCATACACATAGCACCTATCGGGTGTTGTGGAAGCTCGACATGAGACAAGTAGGCAATCTAACATTTCATAATATTGGTCAAACAGGGTTGCTCTCGCAACCATTGACATTCAGTACACCTTTAAGTCCGACTATTCTCCCGGTGATGAATAGGTCGGGGATGATGCTCAAGCGAATGCCAAAGAAACCTAAGTGTGGACTGATGACTATTGTCGCACTAACAGAAAAATGACATACAAAACTTTTGAAGGTTTCCCAAATGCGGAATTTCTTGCTAATCTCATTAGCTCATGATATGCATAAGGGGCGTAAGCTCGAGCTGTTCACAGCAGATCACTATTAACAACAGATCACTGTTCACAACAGACCACTGTCCACAAGGATTAGTGAAGGATAATTTTATGCTCTTTTGTACCCGCACTTCCCCAAAGATCATCTTGTTGAATGGATCCCATATTTCAGCCTAGAGGAGAGGCATGATCACATCTTTCGCTCCCAGTTCTCTAGAACTAGGAAGCTCTGGGAGCATCTATTGTTAAGGAATGAACTCTTAACGCAGGCTCAGTAAGAGTATAAAGTTTTTGATGATTAACACTCATTACCTCAATTTTATCCTTGTGCTAAGGATTTTGAGGCTATAACCTATATGAGTGGAATACGTAACAGTAAGTCACCAAAGCACCATTCAAACACTAAGGAAGTGCATACACACTGTATGACTAATAGTTGGCTATCAACCCTTTCTGCCAACTTAATGGGTTGACAAACCCCATAGCCCATTTTGGGGAAGCACTAATTCGACGAGACCATACTCACAGTATCACTGTTCATTTCCTCACCTAAACGAAATGTGAATATTCCAAACAAATATAGAACTTTGTATGGCTTACATACTTCGAGAGTATGGTTGTCAAGCCATGAGTTTACATATCAGGACGTTACAACCCAAAGGCTGGTCTGCCTCAGAAAGGTGGTACAAGCAAAGGGTAAAGTGGTGATCAGACTCGAACTTTGCTAGTGAGAGCACACAAGGAATCTTGAAATATTAAATCAATTATGACCCATTTTAATGGAAGATCATAGATAACACGAAACCTGAATTAAGAATAAAGTCTCAGTCCGAGAAAATGCTTTCGAAAAGCATAAGAGGGACAAACATAAAGTTTCATTTCCGTACTATGTCATTACTACCCAATATTCAACTAAAACCTAGACACCTCGTCGAGTAATTATTTCCTAAGATCTATAGAGATCTGCTTTTGTGCAAAAGTGCGTAGACGAATAGAGTATATGTGTCAACATACGCTCATGATTTGCAGGCACCATTCCTTTCATACCAGGAACGAGCATCACATAACCCTACCGTATTGAGGGTAATCAAATAAAGGGGTTCTTGCACATTTAATATCGTTAGTAGGAGAAGTATTCGCTTTGCTTTCGAATACCGACTACCAAGTAAATGGAATCAAACAATTGGAGCCTAAGTTGGATGATACAGATAGAATTTGGGTACCAGGTATCGGTAGCCTAAGTGGGAGGTTATGGATGAAGTCCATAAGCCCAAGTACTCCGTTCATCCAGAATCAAATAAAACGTATAAGGATCCCGAGGAACTCCATTATGTGGCAAAACATGAAAGGAGAAACTGTTATCTATGTTGGGAGATACCCGACAGTGAAAGCAGAATGTTAGGAATCACCTGAGTGACATGACAACCGCAGATTCTTCAATGGAAATGGGAGGAGAATTCCATAGGTTTAATTACAAATCTACCCAGAACATCTAGCGACTATGATACTATATGGGTAACATTAGTCGTTTGACGAAATCCGCTCACTCCCTACTAATCAAGGAGACAGATAAAAGTAAGAAGCGTGCAAGGCTAAATATTAAGGAAATTGAGGCTAGGCATGGTATGCCAGTTTCCATTTTCTCTAATAGGGACAGTCGATTCATGTCAAGAATCTGACAGTCTGTACAAGAAGCCTTGGGCACACGCCTTGACATGAGCACTGCATATCATCCCCAGATGAACGGTCAAGGTAAAAGGACCATCCAAACTTTAAAAGATGTGCTCCGTGCGTGTGTAATCGATTTCAGAGGAAATAGGGATACTCACCACCGTTGGCTGAGTTTTCATATAATAACAACTACCATACCAGCATTAAAGCCGCTCCGTTGAGGCTTTGTATGGTTGTAAGTGTCGCTCATCACTATGTTGGGAGGAGGTTGGCAAAAAAAAACATTTGACTGGTCCTGAGATTGGCCAGGAAACTATTGACAAGATCGTCGAAATCAAAGAATCGTCTGAAAGCCACTCAAGACAGACGAAAGAGAGTTGTACTAGAAACAGACGAAATCCATTAGAATTCCAAATTGGAGACCGAGCCTTGTTAAAGGTCTCACTAAACATAACCATAAATACATCAGACCGTTTGATATACGGGCTAAAGTTGGCCCAGTAACCTACAAACTTACGTTGTCACGGGGAGCTAAGCAATACACATGATACGTTTCATGTGTCAAATCTTAAGAAGTGCTTATCAGACGAAACGTTAATCACACCGTCTTGTGAGATTCATATAGGTGACAACCTACACCCTATTAAGGAACCTATTGAAATCACTGACTAAAAAGTCCATGAACAAGCATAACCATATTGAATTGGTTATGGTACATTATAACTCGAAGCATGACCCTAAGGGTACTTGGGAACACAAAGATCAAATGAAAAATCGAGTAGCAGACCTTGTTCATGAATATATTAATTCAAGATAACATCAACTGAATTTCGGGATAAAATTCTCTTTAACATGGGGAGAATGTAACACCCAGTATTTCAGGTCATTATCCATATTCATAATGGCACGTTCGTATTTTATATTTATTAGGAGTATTATCTTTGACATGGTATTGTCAGAAGTCTAGCAAAGGAACACGTTTCATATTTTAGTAATTTTTAAGAATTACTAGAATAGTAAACAGTTATAACCCGCAAGATACGGTCGTTGGTGATTAAAAAGAATGTTATTCCAGAAAAGTCTAGAGACACGTTTGAATATAAAAACATAAATATTGGTGACCAAACTTATAGAAGTTGACATATAAATGTTTGTTACATGGCTCTAAGTTATTTTATGTGTATACATGTATAATATAGTTATAGTAATAACTATGTAAGGTTAACTAGTAAACTATTGAGACTAGCCAAACAATACAAAAACATATAATTTATTTGATCTTAAAAAGTCCTACACCGAGTAGTAGATCACGCGATCACCTAGAGGGTTTACACCATCAAAGAACCGACCTAACTAGCCATTGGATTGCAACTAAATGACTTGACAACACCCAACCCCCCACCCTATACCCCTCTCGGCCGAAAGTGGGTGGAGCCACCCACTACATCACCAACTTTTGCTTACTTGTCATGCATGCACCATACTCTTTCAACCTTGGAACAAGCTAAAGTCAAATCAATCTCTTCTTCTAGGTTTGTGATGATTAAGTAGAGTCCAACACTCCACCTCCCTTTCTTTCTCTCATTTGAACGGCTATATCAACCACCCCATCATCAATGCTCTTACACTATGTCATACATCACCATCTCTTTCACCATGATTACATGCAAGAGTCTAATCAAGTCATAGATGGTAATGATGAAGATGATTATGGCAAAGATTACACTCCATCTCCTTAGTATATATAGGAGTGTATGGCATCAAGCAAGAACTCTTGTCTTGCTCTCTCTTTTTCTCTCGATCCTAACCAGCCCCAAGACCGGAAAAAAATACCCAAAATCCCGTAACTCAGTTTCTGCCAGATTTTTGGCCAACTTTGCAAGCCCATATCTCTTTCGTTCCTTGGTCAAATCAGTCCATTCTTTTTCTAGAATGAAGCTCTATGTTAACAGAGGAGAATCCAAGTAGAATCACTCGAATCCATGGAGTATTCGACCTCCAAACAGCCTACACAAAAACGTCGCTCTGTGCAGGTCAAAGCTGGATAGTTCTTCCCATTTTCTTTTTTGAGGTATCTACACAACTTCAAATGTAGTAATTCTTTTTCACATCTCCTCTGGTTTCAATAAACGTGATTTTAGAAGAAAACCCCAAGTCATTTGGTCTTCTAAAACCATCTAACAGTCTACTCGAAGTACGCTTAACAATCCGAGTTTTCAAGAACAAAATAAAACATAAAAATCTTGATGAGTTTTACTTTATTTCCTCATGAATCATGTTTGAATACATATATTTATTGATCGGTGTCGAAGGGACCGGTCAAAGATAAAGAAATAGAGTGTCCTAATCACCTTAAACTAGTTAGGGTAAGAAGGGTGTCGAACCACGAAGAGTTTGTGGTCGGTGCTCAACTTCAATTAACAATGCAAATTATGAAGTTACAACGGGTCTTTCTGACCAAACACAATCAATGATTTAAGTGAAAACTTTATAAACTCAACAAACAAATCGAGTACCAAACAAAATGGTTTAAGTTGTAAACAATAATTAAAAAGGGTATCACACCCGGGTTTCAAGCTCACAAATAATTAGGGATTATCACACCAACATTTGAGTTCAAACAATCGAATGGTTATCCAAATCTAATTAACCAAATCTAACCAAGAACATCAACATCCATACATCATCGGCAAATAGTGTAAAACAATATTCACGAATGAAATCGAGACAAATGTATGCAATATAGAATTAGATTAATCAATAGATTCAACATAAATCAAAGTTCATAGCAATTATCATCTAACGGGGTCAATGGTGCAAGAATTTATCGACTCCCGTGAGTTCATAACCATACTAAACACAAAGATTCAAGTGTTTCAAACCAAACGATTACAAAATTGTTTCTCAAAGCTAGCACATGATAAAACCCTAAAAACTTACAAACAATCCACCCGGGAATGATTACTGGTGGATTAGCCGCTCATGGTGGTGGAAATCATCTTCAATCTTTCAATCGGATGTTAGAATCGTGTTCTTTAACCTCCAAGAACTCCAAAATCGCCCAAGAACAATGGTGTAAAAGATGGATTCGAATTTGGGGAAGAAAAACCTAATTAAACATTGAAAATCGGCTGTTTCGCCCAAAACCCGCGTCTGAAACGCACCCAGCGTAGGCTTACGCTGGGAGGGCGTAGGCCTACGCCGGTCCACTGGAAGCCGCTGTGAAGAAAATACTTAGGCGTAGGCCTACGCCGATATGGCGTAGCCTTACGCTGACCCTCTGATACTTCTGTTTGCAATTTGCCTTCGGCGTAGTCTTACGCTGTAGCAGCGTAGCCTTACGCTAACCCTGCATTTTGCCCCGTTTTCTCCGAGTCTCTTCCGACTCTTGCATCTCTCGCCTAATATCTTCCAAAATCATACTTTAAGCTTCCAACACCTGCACATGCATGGCTACACAAAACCTTTGTATTCCACATATCAAAATGCATAAATATAACACATTGCACCTCTTAATACATGAAACTTTGGTCACTCATCATTTATACACATACATGTTCATACATATAATACTAAGCTAGAAGGACCACGAACAAGACAATGACACATCAAATATAAATTACATATATATATACTATCACATAAAATGACACTTGGATGATGGTGTTCTTCATAAACCCTTCATTCCATTCATGTGTTATGTTGAAGGATACGTGTTCGTGAAGTTATATGATCATGTGTGACTTACCTGGCAAGACCCGAGGTAGTGTCCTATGATTCAAGAAAACATACGAACGATTATCATCAACATATGAACGTGAAAGGTGTTACTAAACATATATATATAAACAATAATCACTTATGCACGTTTATGCATTTATAAAAGTCTATTATCAACATATGTGTATGCACATACATAAATATAAGTGTACTAACATCGAAAACACGCATCATCTTGTCTAAAATCCAAGAACATGAACTATTATTAAAACCCGAAAAATTAGTGTTTAACGTGCCTACATCCATCACCAATGTTTCATGAATAGAGTTGAGAACTCAAGAAATATTTATTTTTGGTACACTTAATAAGTCACCATATGGAAACGTAATATTTTCTCGAAAAATACGTAAATGTCTAGACTGGAATAATAATCACCAATGAGTCGTCACATGAAAACACTGTTTTACTAAACAAAGGCGTACTTAACGGGATTGTTAAGTCGGGTGAACAACTTGCATTTAAGAAGGGTAGTCTTAACACATTAGTACTCTTGTGTGATTAGGGTACGGATAGACAGGAACTATTAGCACAATGTTGTTTGCTAGGATTTCATCAGACACAAGGTGAGTTCACGGCCCCTCTTTTAGCTTTTTAATGTTTTATAAACATCGGGGGAGAAACATACTTACATAACATATTTGAAAATATGAAACATATTTGCTTACATGTTTGACAACACGAACATTTTGGTTTAACTTTTGTGACACAATTACTTACAATATCTGAAAGCATGAAAAATAAATGTTTGATACATTTGAGAAAACATGAAACACATTTACAAACATTTTCATATGGTAACAAGAGAACAAGACCCGACCTTTATGTTTGCATGAGTACGAACAATTATAGAGCTCGTAAAGTCCCCTGGAACAATTTAGTAACCATTAACTGTAGCCTAGGGTCCTATGAGAAAATAACTCTCCAATCCAATCATCTCAATTATTGACTTCTCTAGATCCATTAACACTTTGTTAGGATTTGACGTCCCCCGGTCATGGTTAGTCGCGCTAACCACAATCTGGAGGATTTATGGCCGCATAGCATCTGATAACGAATATGAGGGGCGAAAGAACAATTGTCATGGTTTGGTTACGCCTCATGTATGAACATATTCTTTGTATTCCTAGCTAGTTTACAAATGGGTCAACATTACTTGTTCTGTTTATCATATATACTTGGAACAATTTGTGAACAATTGGATTTACAAGAACTATTTGATAGGGAAAACTACTTATTTTATGACGGTAAAGTCATGGGCATGTTTTCAAGGGAAAACTACTTATTTTATGACGGTAAAGTCATGGGCATGTTTTCAAAGGAAAACTACTTATTTTATGACGGTAAAGTCATGGGCATGTTTTCAAAGGAAAACTACTTAAATTATGACGGTAAAGTCATGTATATGTTTTCAGGGAAAACTACTTATTTTATGACGGTAAAGTCATGGGCATGTTTTCAAAGGAAAACTACTTAAATTATGACGGTAAAGTCATGTATATGTTTTCAGGGAAAACTACTTATTTTATGACGGTTAAGTCATGTATACGTTTTCGGGGAAAACTAACGGCACTAAAATAACAAACTCTGTGAACTCACCAACCTTTGTGTTGACACTTTCAAGTATGTTTCTCAGGTAACCTTTAGCCATGGCGCGGTTGGAATAGGCTAGCTATGTTGGAACAATTCCTAGTAACCGGACGGGCATAGATTATCAAGTCTCAAGTCGACCATTGATCTAGAGGAACTTAGATCGTTGTATTTATTTAGTCTTAGTAATCGTATATGTAATCAAGTCTTAGAAATCATTATTACAGCTTCCGCTAACCAATCGTTGCAACCTGTATTTATTAAGTAAATAAATTTGGGGGTGTGACAGCAGATAAGACATATCAGCTGCAGTTTTGGTCAGCAGCGGATAAAGCCTATCAGCTGCAAGTTTTGGTCAGCAGCGGATAAAGCCTATCAGTTACAACTTTGTCGATCCGCAGCAATCTTTGAGATCAGCAGCATTTGTACTTAGAGAATTTTGTAGCCATCAGTCTTTATTTCTACAGGCCGCCACCGGCCACCGCATCGGACCACCGCGGACCGCCATCGGCAGCCACCGGACCACCACCAGACCACCATCAGCTCCAGCCCTCTCTCTCTCTCATTGCTTTCAATGATATGAGCAAATGAGAAAAAAAATGTAGTGGGGTATTAATATCACTCGTGGTCTCCGATCGCGTGCCGGTTTCTCGCTTAAACAAACCTGATAAAAAAATAGAGGCGTTATTTTACCCAAAAATAACTTATTATAATTAATATTTTTCCTCGAGTTCTTGCGTCTCATAAATATATATCCTTTCGGATTTAAATTAAAATTTTACGAAACCGCGCGTATAAACCCGAACTTGATCAATTTTTTTTTGACATTATAACACCCAAATAAATCTTGCTATTATCTTTCGTTCACTAACGAGTTCCTTTCGTTTGAAAGTATATCTCAACATAATAATACTATTATTATTATATGAACTCGTCAAACGCGGTGTAGACCTGAAAATTCGCGCTTGTCACCTTATCCCCCAGTTGAAGGAATTTCGTCCCGAAATTTAACTGGTATTATAATTGACAGGTTTATTTATGAAATTTGATTCAAGTACTGTCAAGAGAGATCCGGTTTCCTTAGAGATAGAAGAGAGGCTTGACAAATCGTGACATAAGAATCACATAGAATAGGTTACGACTAGTTAGTCTCAAAAGCCTATTGAATAACGCGTGAGAGAGATCCTTCGAATTCTCTAGAGAATCCATAAATCGTTGTTTCACCGAATCAGTCAAAAGGTACACTGCTGGTGTTATTCAGAATATTAAAAAAATCCGCCATAGGATTGATATTCACATGTATACAAAGTTGGTACAAATCTAGAATGATATTATGTTACAAAATCCCAGTGATTTAGTATCCTTTTATGAGCAAGGAAAAGTATCATTCGGCTTGGTGCCATTAAGGAATACTATTATAAATAGTAACCATAAAATTATAGTATGAGAGGTGCTATTAAGATCCAAAGAGTCGGTAGAATCACCATGACTCATTGGAATAAAAATGTATCACAGCGATAACAAATATCATAGGTTATAAAGGATGGTCATATCATGTACTTAGAATACAGAGAGATAACACCTCGTTAAAATGAAACTTGTCGTCAATACGAACTTCCTTAGGTTGTATAATTACAGATTCGTCGGCTAAACACCTTTTGAGACTCGATATACGATAAGCATCGTATATACCATTAAGCTCCTGAGGTAGTTTTAGTTTATACATAACAAGGCCAATCAAATGATTATTACCAACTTCAGCACAACAAAATGGTGATCAACATTTGTGTCAAAACAGAGCTTCTAATGGCGCTCATTTAATGCTAGTGTGATAATTGTTAGTGTAAGGAAATCTGACCAAAGGTAAAAGAGTATCCAAATTACCATGAAATTCTATCACGCAAGCCCTGAGCATATCCTCCAAGGTATGAATAGTTTGTTCACTTAGACCGTCAGTTTGAGAATAGTAAACGGTGCTCATATCTAAGCGCGTTCTCAAAGCTTTCTGTAGTGTCTGCCAGAAATGGGATGTAAAGCGACTATCTGTATCAAAGATAAAGGAAACAGGCACTCCATGCTTGTTATAATTTCACTACTATACAGTCGAGCTAGCTTTTCTATCTAGAAGTCCTCTCGGATAAGTAGGAAATGTGCAGAGTCTGTCATTAATTAGTTAACAATGTTCCAAAATGAATCATAGCCGCCTAATGTTCTAGGCAGGCCTAGAAATGAAATCTATTGAAACTTGTTCTCACATCCACAGTGAAATCTCGGGTTGTTGTACCATGTGATTGTCAGTAATAGTCGTTACTATCCAATAGTTGGTACATTGTTGCATCATAGGTCGATACAACATGGTTGGTGTGTATACGACATAACCGTAAAAGTAGATACAAGGTAATTTTGAAAATCAACATAACAAAAGGACCAGATTCACACTTCTTGTACTAGAATTGAAGAGTGATGATTAGTCATTAGAGAATGAATTAATAACGAGAAATCCAAGCTTAAAGCTTTACAAAGCAAGTATATAATGAGTATCCGTATGATTGTACCAAACTCGAGTCGTGAAACCGAAGATTAACAAAGGATATTATACTAGGATTCTGTCGAGATAAATTTGCTAAGAGTCAAATTTACTCAATCCTATCAAGTGTTATAGGAAATGAGTCATAATCATAAAATAGATGTTAGCGATGACCCATGCTATGTAACCTCACCACAAAGCATTAGGATTTGGTACTAACTCGCATATTAGTCTCGATATAATATAACCATGTTTGGTGATTTTCAATTAAAGGTTCATATACCTATTGTCGAAAGTTAGCAATGGGATATATGATAATCGAGTCACCACAAGATCTAGATAGAGAAAGTGACTAAAGATCTAGGACGATCTAATCAAGTAGATTAGTTAAAAGACTAGGTGCCATTTCAATAGTTGGACATTGAATTGACTACCACCGGAAGTCGAATTTGGTTAACGGTCAGAAATGGAATTCTGAAATTTTAACAAGAAGTCCATATTAAAAGATGGTCTACTCCTCACATCGAGTCGGCCAAATTTGATAGGATAACATTAGACGTCTACATCTTTCTTGATGTGTATTGAAATGATTCGAAAGTAATCCGCTATCCATCTAGATGAGGAAATAAACAGTCACGTTGTGGAAAAAATCTCATAAAAATAGTGTCCCCCAAAAATGATAATGAGCTTGCAAACCTACAAAATGGGTAGACTTTGATTTAATATCATTGTCAATTTAGCCTGGGGTTTAATTCTTATAAAGTAGACGTCAGAAAATAGGGTAGGATCAAGTAAAACTTCAGGAATTTGTCAAATGTGAGGACGTCATGCTCATAGGTCCCTTAAGGATAATGCAATCCCAATCGGATCTTCAAGAGAGCAGAGTCAACTATGATTCGTCCCTTGTTCCTCTTCCTGGTAGTGTACAACTTTAATTGGTTAAGAATCGTAAAACACATAAAAAAATTCAAAATTTCCCTCCTAAGATTTTAGGACACATCTTTCAAATGAAAATGTTTTCAAATTTCAACTTAGGTCATCGCTTTTCCATTAAATTCGGTGGAAATGGACCATAAGGTTTTAGAGTTTGTCCTTAGATCTCGCGTTGAAGGGGGTCGAATAGATTATCTGCCAATAACTGGTAGTACAGTATGCCTGCAACTTTCTTGGCTTTCGAACGGTACCACTATGACTTACCATTTCGTATTTCACCCATACTAGTTATAGCCTAAAATCCTTTGCATAAGGGTTTAAGCCATAAATTTGACGGAATGAGTGTTTGAATGTCATAGATTCGTATTCCTTCAAGGCACGCGTTAAGAAGTCGTTTCTAAACAATAGTTGCTCTAAGGCTTTGAGAGAGAACAAGTACAAAAAGGATATGAGACTATCCTATTCGGATCTATAAGGACAATATACATAGAGTAACAAATAGCGATAATCACCATAAATAAACTTTGAATGATTACTAATAAAATTTTCGGTACACAAAGAATCATTCCAACATAAAGTTTTATTTTCTCCATTAAAATGGTTTTCAATAAGGCATTAAAGCACCAGGAGAAATCAAGATTTGCAAAACATACGTAGCAATGTTCACAAAAAAGGGGCATTAGTTTCAAACTAAGCCATAGTTATCCCAAAAATAATTTTTTTTTGTAAATCCAACCAAAAGAATCCTGAGCACAAGTCGCTCAGTGACCATAGTAGAAATACAAATGATAGAAATAAACATGACAGTGAACGTCGTAAAGATGGCTCCTCCCAAGTAAACAAGTTTCTCAAGTTAGGTTTCCACAATATTAGCGTCGCGGTTAAGAGAATCAGGATTTAGTGTACCAAATTACCATAGTAAGTGCATAGCACTTGCAATGGAAATTTCAAGTAGGTTTAAAACTGAATTATTAAGAATATTTATCAGGAGTATATTGAGAATGACAAACACCAAAATGAGGATTTATACGAACGATCGTATAGAAATGTTATACTGTCTAAGAAAAAGAAGCTTATATTTCTTTAAGGAATTTCTCCATCATATTGTTACTCCATCGATGTTAGAGTATGTTTGGATTATAAGATAAAATACGAGATTATACCGAGACCTCCGATGATAGCCGTACACTTACTGCAAGTGTCGAGCATTGTAAAGTCCCATACTGAATTTACGTGGCCAGTAAAATCTCAAGGGATATGATTTAGCAAGTAAAATAGATGAGAGAAAATCTCTGTTGCTCAAGATCCACTAAGGAGTTGATTAGATCAAATTCGAATTTCACTTATTCCTTCAGAATTACGAGAACGTTACACTTTGATCCATTAGGGGAGTTAGAAATGTTGTGGTCTGATTCACGCTAGACCGAGAGTAGTCGCTTGCGTTGATGAACATATAACAAAATTGAAATGAGAGAATCTTTAGCTGGATCTCAAATGTGAAGCAATACTTAACAAATAATTGCCAAATTTGGTCCAAATACCGAGGTTAAATCAACTGAGAACAGATCTCTTCAGTGTCTCGTCTAAATTTTTAAAGAAATCTTGATAAGCGTTTTGGATCCATTACGATTCAAATATAAAAGAGACAATATAAATTCCCATGTCACCTAAGGTAGCCTATCGCATCATTCGATGTATTCGGCTCAACCCTAAGGTTACGATAGTTTTTTATCAATATTCGAATTACTAGGAATCGGGGTTAGAAATACAGATAAATCATGAACAATAACTCGGACAGTAAGACTCACTAGAGTTCTCATGCACTGCAGATTATGATTACGTGTGCACTCGTAATGATAATTTACTTTGCATGGTCCCTACAGTATTTCCTCTATCCCGAGCTCTCAGCTAAAAAAAGGAACTGAAATGTTCATTGGATCACGTCTTCGTGTTGCACTTTCGCGTAAAAGTGTGGATGTCCTGTCTGATTACTTTTAATTATTTGTACCAATACTCATGGATATGCAGACTAAGGCTGTTGTTGGATGGAGGTAATGATAGAGGGGAACAACCAGCGTCCTCTAATAAAAGAAAAAGTGTGTGGTGGAAGTCAGGCGGTAATAATAGGGAAGAGATCCCCAAATCAGAGTCGAGCAATTCATGCTACAAATTTTCACATATACGTGGATCCAATGATCCAACAAAACAAAAAGAGTCAATGGATCTCCTGACCCGTAGAGTTCTCCCCCGTTTAGTCCTGCTTCTCCACCTCGGGTTCCCTTTAGATCGAGCAATTATGTCTACCAAATCTCATGGTGAAAGTTCTAGCCATCCAATCCAGCAGATCACGAAAGGAAGTATATACCGCACAAAGTGAAAACAATAGATGTCAAATAATAAAGCCGACTCCACAACTGGAGTAGATGTAGGTGCGGTGTAGGTACAACTACAGCTCGAGGTAACACCAAGACAGATAGATGCGGATATAGATTACCGCAAACGTAACCAGAATCATCAAAGAGTACGCGTAGTGCCGTGACAACGACATGATTATGACGAAGCAATGTGTCGTAGATAAGCAAGAGGTAGTATGCAATGTACATATAATTCCTACGGTTCAATGCAATAAACTTAGAGTTATAGTCTAGGTCTAGTCTTGGGCAAACCTAATTCTCTATAACAAGTGCTCTGATACCAAGTCTGTCACACCCACCAAGGCGGAAGTACGGGATGTAACCGGTATATCGCATTGAACACAAGTACAAGAGAAATTAAAAGGAAAATTGTGCATTACATTGAACCATACTGCATGCTTCTAACGAATGAATGAATACATGAAAATCTTGAATCAATACAAAGGGTCTAAAATGCCCAACTATAACCAAAAGTACATAATAATAACTCTTCCCAAAAGCAAGCCGTTTAAAGCTCGTTATCCCCATAACTGTTTACCTGAAAAGCATGTTTCGAAAACGGGTCAACTATAAAAATAGTTGATGAGCACGCAGGTTTTGCGACTCTATAAAAAGTAAGTAAATAAATTTCAAAATGTAATAGTAACCATCCGCAGATGATCAAGTACACGTGTTAAGATATAATTACCCTGAGCCACAATCAAAACCGTCAGACTATTTGTTTCCCCTGTATCCAGGTGTCGAATGTGAACACTTACTATGGCTAATTATGCGCCCAAATGACCCTACAAGTCTGGTTGGTGGGCGGGGGTGTCAACCCAAATAGTACTATTCATAATTCCCACCGACTATCCAAGCTAATTGATTGTGTTAAAGTGAGGACTTAATACATCCATAAGTAAACCTAGGTAACCCTAATCCCAAGTAACAACGTGTAGAGTGAAACAGCTTTTCCCCCGTAAAACAGTAAAAATTGAAAAGTGGGGTCGCGAAACTCACTTGAACAACATCGGTGATAAGTGTGACATAGTCAACAAAAACCGCAAAGTACGGTTAACATCCAAATTCTATCAAAGGCCAGCAGCCAAATGCAAGCAAAGTGTGGCTAGCAACTCAGTGCTACCAAGGTACGGCTAAATCCGCAAGAACCGCAAAAACAGGTGTCCTAACCGAGTCCTACTAACCAAGTAGACATGAAAAAAATAGCATTTAGGACGCCTAAAGTATAAAACTGAGTCTACTACTCAAAAAGTGGCTATGCAGTCGGTTGCATAGCCAAAACCAGTGCACACACGTACGAACCGCTCAAAAGTTGTAAAACCGGCTTTTATATAAATTCGTGACTTTGAAACCTTAAGTTTTAGATTTTATTAATGAATTTCAGTATTTATAATATCATATAAGATAAAATCTAAAGTCACAGTTTCGTTTGACCAAAAACGCGATTATGCGCGTAAAGTAAGGTTTACGTTTTAAAAATCTGATTCATCCGAAATTAGTGTTTTAGTGTGATTTTAGCACCAAATATAAAAGTCCAAATTTTATATTTTTAATATGATAATACTTCTGTCCAAACTCCCATTAAGACTTTTATAAAAATATTTTTATACAAAAATTTTCAAAAATAATAACTTTTTATAAAGTTTTATTGGACAATAATTCTAAAATCATATTTAGACATAAAATTAATGCTTGAAACTTTCACTAATTGTTCATATACTTATATAAAAATTTCAGAGCAATTTTCATAATTTTTCAATATCCAGATTATTTATTATGAATATAATATTGTTAAAATTTAACAAATTCGGTAAAAATAGTTATAATTGTCCAAACTTCACCAAATTTTTACCAAATAAGTTTTAACTTTATATGAGATTCTATTATAATTTTCAAGTCCTAATGTTGTCCAGAAGTATATGATCCCAAATTCAATCGTTAAAACTTCATAAATACCAAACACCTACTTAGACAACTCCAATTTTTATGCATTTTGGACAGGAGTCGTGTTTTATCATATACTAATTACTAACCAAAATCTAGATTTTTCCAATACTCAGAGGTATTTTTCCCCATTTTCATGTATTAAACTTGTATAAATTTTAATAAATAATCTATAAATATTTTAGTTACAAAATTTTCAGATCTCATTTTTTATATAAATAATACTTTTTAAAAATAAATTTGGAAGCTAAATCAAAAGTTTATAAAAATCCATCAAAAACAATTGTTGTATAAAAATAAATATATTAGTTCCACGTGAATCGGGATTGAGTTTATAACCTAATAACCACTCAAAATATCAAATATCTCAATACTAAATATTTTCGGGTTTAATTCCCAACCAATGACTCATAGAACTATTCTAACATAAAATTAAATCTTAACGGGTAAAGTTTATAACTTTCGTATAAATGGTTCGCGTACGCGGAACCTCCCGTATTTCTCATGCAATACGAACCAAAAACACCATAAGGATCGTTTTTATCTCCCAAGCATTTCCATATGCTCAAAATTGACATGCAATGCCGTTTGGATGGCCATGCAACCCGATTAATTTCCTCTTTTGGTCCTATAAACTGTTACAATCTGTTCGTATTCAAAAATATAGTTCCCAAGATCTGATCGGAATTTACTATGGTGAAAATATTCTTATTTGCTCTAAGAAACTTCTGTCCAAAAATCGTCACAATCCAACGGTCGGATTTCCGGGGATCGACGATTCTTTGAGACCTAGTTTTTCAAATCCGAAAATCCGATCAGTCACATTCGAGGGTATGAAAAGCATACCTAGAGAGCTCTGATCAAAAGTTCCTCTGGTAGGGTTTTGCGTCTATGTGTTAACAAGATCATATCCAAAATTCATGCATTTCTAACGGTCGGATTTCCGGGGATCGTCCGATTTTTAAGACTGCGCATTCATAAAACTTTCTGGACATAATTTAAAAACTTTTTTTAACGAATTTAAGAAAGGATTTAAACAAATATGAGCTTACCATTGCGTTCATAGCGTCGAGAAATGGTTCTAAGGGAAAAACGGGCTGCGGCCGCCACCTGCCACCGCACTAGACCACCGCGGACCGCCGTCGGACCACCACCATCTCCAGCCCTCTCTCTCTCTAATTGCTTTCAATGATATGAGCAAATGAGAAAAAAAAGTGTAGTGGGGTATTTATATCCCTCGTGGTCTCCGATCGCGTGCCGGTTCTCGCTTAAACAAACCCGATAAAAAAATAGAGGCGTTATTTTACCAAAAAATAACTTATTATAATTTATTATTTTTCCTCGAGTCCTTGCGTCTCATAATTATATATCCTTTCGGATTTAAATTAAAATTTTACGAAACCGCTCATCTCGGGTGTTAACGCGTATAAACCCGAACTTGATCAATTTTTTTTTTTGACATTATAACACCCAAATAAATCTTGCTATTATCTTTCGTTCACTAACGAGTTCCTTTCGTTTGAAAGTATATTTCAACATAATAATACTATTATTATTGTTATATGAACTCGTCGTACGCTGTATAGACCTGAAAATTCGCGGTTGTCACATGCAATCTAATGCACAGCCGTGCATTGCCCAGATCTCGACCTATAAACAGCAAGCTCATTCTAAGCATTTAGGTATCCAAGACCAAGGGTTGTGATGGCCTTAGTGCTCTGCTAAGAGCCGGAACCCTCGTAGTTTTGGTCCATTTGATCTTTCCTTTGTTTTTAAAGTCTTGTAATATGAAATGATTCTTCTCGTTCGAGTAAACAAGAGGCAACCTATACCCACTCTCCCTTGGTTTTGGAACACTTACACACATTGTCTAAGGGTTAGTGGAGTCACTTATATGGTTATTCATGGCTAGTCCTCTTGCGTTACTCGGGTTGATTGAACTTTAATTAATTAATGAAGTATTTTTAATGTGCTATGTTCTTAAAGTCTTTCTTTTATTTCATCTTAAAAATACAAGAATAAGTGATCTTTAAACCAACTTAATAATCTTAAATCTTGTAAGTTACTTAAGCAAGTCCCCTTGTTTGAGAAGTTTATTCGAGTTTGTACGGCCTATATACAAATCTTGGTGCTAGCAATGGCCGAGTTAGTATTGATTTATTATTATGGGTTGATTAGAGGTTTGGGTATTCAACGGGTTGTTCGAGTACTGACTGGACCTTATGAAACGTATCGTTATTTCTTTACTTCTCTTGTGTTAGCTTGTAGAGGATTCTAGCCGGAGCCATGGGGCTTGATCTTTAGAATGAAAGTTCTATTTATTTAAACTGAATTTATAAGTAAAGACAACTATTTTAAGAATATAATTTATTAGGTCCGAGTGTCATAAAGTACCTTTGGAGGAAGTTGCGTATTCCGACTTACCGAAAGAATACATGACGTACGGCAGTCAAAAGGATAATCTTAGTCCGAATAATAAATCACGGGATAGCCGGCGGACTTGAGACCCCGTTTAGGGTCCCGAGATTTATTAGGAGAAGTTGGCGACCGTATCCACTGTTTCGTTACGAAATACTAGCTCCCCATTAAAAGGGTTAGTAGTAGTAACTATGACTAGGGGTGTTCAAAGTCGGATATCCGAAAATTCGGATATCTGAAATTTCGGATACGGATTCGGATATTTAAATAGATATCCGAAATTTCAGTACAATTTAGCAAAAAAAATCACTGCTGGGCATATATGACCAAATTTATAACAAAACCAAAAACAAATTCATAATTTGCAATATAAACAAACAATCTGAGTTTATGAAGAAAGTTGTATTGAAATCAAACAACTTCATAATCCATGATACACACCTTTTTCTAATAAGGAGACAATGAAAACCCCACATGGGTTTTCTAAAGAGTAGTCCACTGGATTTAATTTTAATATGAAGAAATAGATAGATTATTAGAATGAAGGGACCTGAAAAACATTCAGTAACTAGTTAATTCATCAGAGATTCCGTATCTTCCTTCTATATTAATTACATTCGTGCACAACACTTTCAAAACATTGCATCAAAATGTTGATTCAAAGTCCGATCCCAGGCCTCTGATTTTGCTCTGTTTGTTAATAATTTACCGACTGTATTGGTGGTAGCGACAACCATCCTTGCAACGAAAAGAGAGGCTGCAACCGAGACCTGGAGGCTGGAGTGGAGAAGCAACGGACTATCGGTGGTGGTGCGATGGCCATCGGCCGGTGGGAAGATTGAACGGTAGTGTGGTCGACTGGTATGTGAGGAATTAGGGTCTGCGGAACGACGGCAATTGTGTTTGGTGGATAAATTGGGGGTTGCGCATCATCTAAATAAGACAAGGGTTTTTCAAAAGAATTTTTTTTTAAATTAAAAAAAAATAATATAAATTTAAAGTTTTGGATATTCAGATATTCGAACTATCCGTAAATTTTGAAAATCGTTATCCGAATCCGAAAATTCGTATATCTGGATTTTGGTTATTTCGGGTTCGGTTTCGGATTCGGATATTTTTGCACACCCCTAACTGTGACCAACCTTACTAAAATGCAACGTTAATTAACAAGTAATAACAATCGGAGTAACGTCTTAAACAAGAAAGCATTTCTAATTACGTTTCTTATCCTTTTTACTTTCTTTTAAAATAAAAACCCTCTTTTCTAACTTATTATCCTAGTCAGACAATAGCGAGGATTGAGTAAGGAATCAGTGTCCACGGTTCGATACTTTGTTCTTACCCAGACTATACTACGTTGCGATATGTACATTTGCCTATTGTGTGTGTTTAGTTGAAGCATTTATCATATTAATTTATAAATTTAAAATTTGATTTTGTGTGGCTCAAAATAGAATATATTTACACTAAAACACGCTCATCACTGTGTAACGTATAATTTTTATATTCCAAATCATACTTTAAGTTATTCCTCTTAGACGTCACCAATGTTCGTGTGCGACAATACGCGTGTATGATCCGGTAATTCTCCGAATTATTGATAGCATATTTTTAATGTGGTATATATATATATATATATAGATGATCAAATAAAAAGAAAATTTTGACTAAGTAGGCTAAGAAAAATTTTGGATTTGACCTGTGTCACTTTTAAGATACAGAGGAAAGGACATTTTGGTCCTTTTTGTTTTCTCAAAATCCAGCACAAAGGCTCCAAATCAAAAACCCCTGATCTCCTTCTTGCTTCTCCTTGCCCTCCCTGCGTATCCTCTCTCCAATGAGCCTTCATCTCAATGATGCCACATCTTCAACGAATTAACAATTGTTTCTCCATCAATTGGAACATAGACCCGGTGCCTGTGTGATTTGATATAACTATCCGCTCATATCCATGACAAATTTCCCTAAATTATACAACCAGATACCCCTGGATTTCAGTGCACCAACACTGCCACCGGTTCCAGTTAGCCATCAAAGCTTCATTACCAAAGATGAGATCCTCATCGAGTTTCTCCATCGCTCACTTTGTGTGCCAGATCTCGTGTTCCCTCATCAAATTTTGAAGATCCAGAAGATTCTGAAATTCGATTTTGATGTGCTACCTAAACTCTCTCGCTAACAGACTTTCTAAAAATCATCAAAGTGATTACACAAACGTGTTTATTTGAGCTCCTCAACCATGGAATTTCACCATACACATCTCATTTGGTTGTTGAATTTTGGCATCTTGTATCTGCTAAATGTACTTGATTCTTTCAATTTTGTTAACATATAGTAAGGTGGGTAATATTCTAGGTTCTGATGATGAAATCAAGAGTTGATGCTTCATCAAAAGTCACCATGGCTAACAAGATTAGAGAGAAATTAGTTGATTTGTAAGGTATACTATTTTCACATAGAAACCCTAGATCTGAATGTTTATATTTTATTGTGCTGGATTTTTATTTTATTGATTTGTGAGGCCTCTTTTCCCGGGTGACCTCACTTGTTTGATTTACTCATAAACATATTTATCAAAACTAAATAAACTATAACTTATAAAACATAGCGGAAGCGTACATCACTTTATTACATAAACAACGGAAGTCTTTAACATATAATAAAACAATTGTCTAAAAAACACATAATCACATAATAGGATGTCAGTCTTGTGTCGGGCAGCCATCACGCCTTGGCACGTTCTTTCCTTTTGCTACATGAAATGCATACTAAAAGTCAGCTAACGCTGGTGAGTTCTAGTTTAAAGCAAATAGGCATAAACATTAATTCTTTATAAGTATAAATATATATACAAATATAAATACACATTAACACTTGAATTGCTTTCATTTATCATTCTTTGTAAATACATATAAATATATATTCACATCATTGCTTTCATTTAACATTCATTGGTCATACACATAAGGGTGATCAACCCGTCTTTTACTACGTATGTCACAAAGACACACACCATTAAGCTACCGTCATATCCCCTTTACTCGTCCGGTCCTAGAAACCGTCCGGCAAACCTTCGATCGTCTGTCATACCGTCCTACCGTCGTAGTCCGTAATTCGCCCGTCTACCAGAAGGCATCCGTTTCCCACGCGAACTATTATTTATGCAACCGTTCTTCCTTTATAAGGCAATTGCTTCAACCGTCCCTTTAATGCCTTTCGTACGTCCTACCTGATAAAGGAACGTACTTGTCCCGGTTGCAAAATAGTCACGTGGCCGTCCGTCTACCGAAGTAGCCGTTATCATCGAAACGTCCATAACGTTTACATACATTCATAACATGCGATATATAAAATATAAGGCAATAATTCATTCATTTACGTTATGTCATTCTTTGTAAACATATGTTTCATTCTTTGTTAATAATTCATTTTCATATATATATATATATATATATATATATATATATATATGTCACATATGATCACATTGACATTCATAACTTTTATTCATTTAGTGTATACACTTCAACCCTAAAACATTTAAAATGGTTTGCACATAACATAAATGGGGCACATAGAACTCACCTGATGAGTAGTTTCGGAAATACACTTAGCTGGTTACTGAGCGTCACTAATGTCACTCACAATCAGTATATGTAACATCCTAAAAATAATAAAACGAATAAATATAGCGAGACCGGTGGTTTAGTTGGAATATTTAAACAAAAAGGGAGCAGGCCTGGGCCCGGCTTCAATGGGCCGAGGGAAAGCCCATGCGCATAAGAGGCAAGGCAGCCCTCTTCCCTGCTCATTTCCCCAACTCACGCAGCTTTTAGAGAGAGAAAGGAGAGCTCGGGTCTAGAGAGAGAAAGTGACGGATCAACTCGGGAATTCAGGAGAACGTTGCTGCTGTTCTCGTGATCATATCCTCTGAATCAGAAATCCAATCCAGGTAACGATTCGATCACATTATGAGTTTTTGTTCGTTTTGGGAGTTTTCGGGTTTTGGCTAAAAGATAACGATTTTTGCGGATGAAACTTGAAAGTGAACTTAGGTATAGCATCTAGAATGAAAAACGAACGTTTTGATCAAAGAAAATCTAGATATCGACATGATCAGATTCGCATGCAGAACATTCGGATTTTTGGGGAAGGCGATAAGTGCAGACCCATCGAAACTACTTAGTTTCGATATGTGCAGACCCATCGAAACTACTTAGTTTCGATATGTACAGACCTATCGAAACTACCCAGTTTCGATATATGCAGGCCCAATCGAAACTACCATAGTTTCGATATGAGCCCCCGATCCGAAGCTAAGATAACACATAAGCTACCTATCGAAACTACCTATCGAAACTATCTATCGAAACTACCTATCGAAACTATCTATCGAAACTACCTATCGAAACTACCAAGTTTCGACGGAAACAACCTATCGAAACTACCAAGTTTCGATATAGTAATGTCTAGTGTCATCTAGGAGCACCATCTTATGTGTATGACTTTATTATACAGATCGTGAGTGACATTAGTGAAGCCCAGTAGCCAGCTTAGTGTATTACAGAAACTACTCATCAGGTGAGTTCTATGTGCCCCCTTCTATGTTATGTGCAAATGTTTTCAAATGTTTTGGGGCTGAGATGTATACACTAAGTGAATAAATGTTATGAATGCCAATGTGATCATATGTGTTATACAAGTATATATTTATATATACCTATACATGAGAGAGAAATTATGAATAAAGAATGAAAAGCATGATTATCAAGAATGAATGAAAGTATAACACAATATGAAAGAATGAAATCCTGCTTTATATCCATGTATATATTGCTTGCCAAGTACAGAAAATGTTATGGACGCTTCGATGATAACGGCTACTTCGGTAGACGGACGACCATGTGACTATTTTATAACCGGGACAAGTGCGCTCCTTCATCGGCTAGGACGTACGAATGCCATTAATGGACGGTCGAAGCAATTGGCATATTATAGTAGAACGGTTGTATAAATAATAGTCGCATGGGAAACGGATACCTTCGGGTAGACGGGCGAATTACGGCCTACGACGGTAGGACGGTTGTAAGTCATGACGGACGGACAAAGATTGCCGGACGGTTGTAAGAATAAAATGACGGACGGCACTAGTTGCCGGACGGTTGTAAGTATAGGTGGGCCATGACGATGGACCACGGCGATTGTCTTTGTGACATTCGTAAGCAAATGACGGGTTGATCACCCTTATATAGTATGACCCATGAAATTAAAGAAAGAAAGAAAAGAAAGAAAAGGGTGAATGCATATATATATATATGAAATCACAAAAATACAGAAAAGAAAGATGAAAAGAAAGACAAAAGTTATGAATACGTATTTATATGAATGACTATACAGTAATGCATACGTATAAAGTAAAGAATAGAATGTTTATATCAAATTGCATTAAACTAGAACTCACCAGCGTTAGCTGACTTTTAGTATACATTTCAGGTAAAGAAAGAAAAGGTCGTGCGATGGCGTGAGGGTTACCCGGCACAAGACTGACATCCCACTTTTGTTTGTTAAGACAATGTTGTGTTTTTAATTGTTAAGACTTCCGCTGTTATGTAATGTAATTGAATGATGAATGTTTTAAATTTAAGTTCAGTATTTATGGCTATGTTTATGAGTAAATCCAACAAGTGAGGTCACCCGGGAAAGGGGCCTTACAAGTTGGTATCAGAGCAATAGTTTGAGAGATTCAGACATCCCTAAATGTCTGAACTCAAACTGATTATGGGACCAACGCACGGATGTCAGTCTGGGTAGCCAACGCCAACGCTAGCACGGTAAGTAAGTCATAAAGTAAATGCTCCTGCATAAGAATAGATACCTTAACTTAGAACAAATAGATGTTAATGCCACGACTGATTTGAAGAGTTTTGAACCCGAAAAGCAATGTAAATTAGTAATCGCAAACCGGTCATTGTAATTAAGAATTTACCTTGCTCGTACTGTTCCAAACTATGATCTGAAGAAATGACATTGATGTATTCCCTTTTCATATCAGAAATTTCTAGAAAACTATGGCAAGTAGAGGAAGAACTGCACGCCAAGGCGGCCATACGGGCCGAGTAGGTAGACCGCCAATGAACCAAAGACAAGAGAAAGAAGAAAGCATGCACGTGAAATACACCGAGAGAGTGCATGACACTAATGTGACCCCACCGGGAGGTGACAATGAAGGGGCACTACGATTGGAACCCGAACTTAAGGATGCTATTGCCCGTGAGGTTGTACTGGCACTAAAGAGCATATTGCCTGGTCTATTACCTGAGACACATAAAAGGAAAAAGGAAAACGCGTCTAAAGGAATTGGAAAGGGGAACTATATAGCTGAGGCTAAGAAGCCAAGAACTGAAAAAATACGAAGCTTGTAAGAAATGTTTGAGGAAACACCAAGGCGTGTGCCTAGTTGATTCCACCGTCTGTTATAGGTGTGGGAAGGCGGGGCACTATTCTCGCGAATGTTTAAGAGACACTAAATGCCAAGGTTGTGGACTATTTGGACACCTAACCAAGAATTGCAAGAGAACTAGACAATTTGGTTCGGGAAAAGAAAAGGAACAACAGAAGGCGAGGACTAGAGGCTACGCCCTGACTGAAAAGGAAGCAAGGGGAAACCCTGATGTTGTGTCAGGTACATCCCTAGTTAATAACGAACATGCTGCTATTTTATTTGACTCTGGTGCTAGTAAAAGCTTTATATCAAATGCCTTTAGTCGAAAACTGAATTGCACTATCAACACAGTAGTAAAGGCCTTTAGTGTACAAACTGCCGTTGGTAAAAATTCGGCAGTATTCCAAGTAACAGAGGATTGCATAATAGAAATAGAGGGTCATAAATTTCCTTCTAGATTATTCCTTCTCACCTTAGGAGGATTCGATATAGTATTGGGTATGGATTGGCTAGCTGCCAACGAAGCTCAAATCATATGTAAACGTAAGAGGATACACCTCAAAGGTCCTAGCGGCAGTCCAATTACGGTTTATGGGGATTGGAATTGCACAATGCCGAACGTCATCTCGATGATTAAGGCCGAAAGTTACATGAGGCGCGGCTGCGAAGCTTATCTGGCATATGTTATAGATGATAGAATGAAAACGAAAGAACTCAAGAATGTACCCGTGGTGTGCAATTTTCTGGAAGTATTCCCTGAGGATCTACCTGGGTTGCCACCCGATCGGGAAATAGAATTTCAGATTGATTTACTGCCAGGAACTGAGCCCGTTGCCAAAGCCCCCTACCGATTGGCTCCGTCAGAAATGAAGGAATTGATGTCCCAACTAGAGGAACTAACCGAGAAAGGATTTATTAGGCCGAGCATCTCACCATGGGGCGCTCCGGTACTATTTGTAAAGAAGAAGGACGGCAGTATGCGCATGTGTATCGACTACCGCGAATTGAACAAGAGAACAGTAAAGAACAAATACCCACTGCCTAGAATAGACGACCTTTTTGATCAACTGCAAGGTGCGAGTTGGTTCTCAAAGATCGATCTTAGGTCGGGTTACCATCAGCTGAAAGTAAGAGAAGAAGACGTTCCAAAGACCGCATTTCGCACGCGTTATGGGCATTATGAGTTTCTCGTGATGTCCTTCGGATTGACCAACGCACCAGCAGCGTTCATGGATTTGATGAATAGAGTATGTCGACCAATGTTGGATCGATCGGTGATAGTCTTTATAGATGACATACTGGTGTATTCAAAAAGCGAGGGTGATCACCACTGTCACCTAAGAGAGGTTCTGGAGGTGCTAAAGCAGGAAAAGTTGTACGCAAAATTCTCCAAATGCGCGTTCTGGCTTAGGGAAGTCCAATTCCTAGGTCATGTAATAAACCCAAATGGCATCATGGTGGATCCTGCAAAGATCGAGACAGTAAAGGAATGGAACATCCCAAAGACACCAACAGAGATACGAAGCTTTCTAGGGTTGGCAGGCTACTATCGAAGGTTCATCCAAGATTTCTCAAGAATTGCCTCGCCGCTAACCAAACTGACACGGAAGGAAGTAAAGTATGAATGGGGTCCAACCCAAAACAACGCGTTTGAGGAACTTAAGACACGATTAACTCAAGCTCCAGTATTAACACTACCTGAGGGAAATGAAGACTTAGTAGTCTACTCTGACGCTTCAGGGCAAGGTTTAGGGTGCGTACTCATGCAACGAGGAAAGGTAATTGCTTATGCATCGCTGCAACTAAAGGTTCATGAAGTTAACTACCCAACACACGATCTAGAATTAGCAGCAGTAGTCTTCGCGTTGAAAATATGGAGACACTACTTGTATGGAGTTAAATGCACCATCTACTCCGATCACAAAAGCTTGAAATACTTTTTCGAACAAAAGGAACTAAACATGAGGCAAAGAAGATGGTTAGAGCTACTGAAAGACTATGACTGTGAGATATTGTACCATCCAGGCAAGGCAAACGTAGTGGCTGACGCTTTAAGTAGAAAGGAAGAATCGGCACCTATCCGGATCAAAGCGTGTCAGTTAATTATAACGCCAGACTTAATGGGTGAAATATCAAAGGCACAAGATGAAGCATTGTTAGAAAGAAATGTGAAACGGGAAAGAATAGTAGGACAACAAGGGAACTTAGATGCGAATGCATACGGAGTACGAACTAGGTTTGGCCAGATGTGGATACCTAATATTGGTGAGCTTAGAGCCAAAATACTCGATGAGGCCCATAAGTCTCGCTATTCTATCCACCCCGGGACAAACAAAATGTATCAAGACTTGAAGAAAGAATACTGGTGGCCTGGCATGAAGAATGATGTGACAGAATACGTGAGCAAGTGCCTAACGTGTTCTCTAGTTAAGGCCGAGCACCAGAAACCATGCGGCAAAATGCAACCTTTACCAATACCGGAATGGAAGTGGGAAGAGATCACAATGGACTTCATTACCAAGCTACCGCGAACAGCTAAAGGCAATGATACCATTTGGGTGATCGTCGACCGCTTGACAAAGAGTGCTCACTTCTTGCCAATACGAGAAACTTCTTCTTCTGAAAAGCTAGCAGAAGTATTTATCAAGGAAATTGTGAGCAGACATGGTATGCCGCTGTCGATTGTGTCTGACAGGGATACTAGATTCACGTTAAGGTTTTGGAAGAAATTCAATGAAGCAATGGGCACTAGACTGAACATCAGCACCGCTTACCACCCCCAAACCGATGGACAATCGGAAAGGACCATTCAGACCTTGGAGGACATGCTCCGGGCCTGTATCATTGACTTCGGTGGGAGTTGGGACAGCCATCTACCATTGGCAGAATTTTCATATAACAACAACTATCACTCGACTATTGGCATGCCGCCATTTGAAATGTTGTATGGGAGGAAATGTAGGACCCCGGTTTGTTGGGGGGAAATTGGACAGAAGGATTTTGCAAGTCTCGAAGTGGTCAAAGCTACTTCTGAGAAATTTGATCAAATCAAGGCTCGTATGAAAGCCGCAAAGGACAGACAGAAATCATACGCGGATAAGAGAAGGAGGGATTTAGAGTTTCAAGTAGGGGACATGGTACTGTTGAAAGTATCACCGTGGAAAGGAATCATTCGGTTCAGAAAGCGTTGCAAACTAAGTCCAAGGTTTGTCGGACCTTTCAAGATTGTAGCAAGAGTGGGTCAAGTTGCTTACAGACTCGACCTACCCGTCGAGCTTAGTGGAATACACCCTACGTTCCACGTGTCGCACTTACGTAAGTGCCTAGCTGACGACACAGCTCACATACCTTACGACGAGATCGAAGTGGATAACAGTCTAAATTATGTAGAGGAACCAATAGCCATTCTTGACCGAGCTGAGAAACGACTACGCAATAAGTCGATACCGTTAGTCAAGATACAATGGAAGCACAGAAAAGGGTCAGAAGCTACGTGGGAAAAAGAAGACGAGATGAAGGGACTATACCCTCAATTGTTTAACCTATGAACAGTTTCGAGGACGAAACCTCTTTAAGGAGGGTAGACTTGTAACATCCTAAAAATAATAAAACGAATAAATATAGCGAGACCGGTGGTTTAGTTGGAATATTTAAACAAAAAGGGAGCAGGCCTGGGCCCGGCTTCAATGGGCCGAGGGAAAGCCCATGCGCATAAGAGGCAAGGCAGCCCTCTTCCCTGCTCATTTCCCCAACTCACGCAGCTTTTAGAGAGAGAAAGGAGAGCTCGGGTCTAGAGAGAGAAAGTGACGGATCAACTCGGGAATTCAGGAGAACGTTGCTGCTGTTCTCGTGATCATATCCTCTGAATCAGAAATCCAATCCAGGTAACGATTCGATCACATTATGAGTTTTTGTTCGTTTTGGGAGTTTTCGGGTTTTGGCTAAAAGATAACGATTTTTGCGGATGAAACTTGAAAGTGAACTTAGGTATAGCATCTAGAATGAAAAACGAACGTTTTGATCAAAGAAAATCTAGATATCGACATGATCAGATTCGCATGCAGAACATTCGGATTTTTGGGGAAGGCGATAAGTGCAGACCCATCGAAACTACTTAGTTTCGATATGTGCAGACCCATCGAAACTACTTAGTTTCGATATGTACAGACCTATCGAAACTACCCAGTTTCGATATATGCAGGCCCAATCGAAACTACCATAGTTTCGATATGAGCCCCCGATCCGAAGCTAAGATAACACATAAGCTACCTATCGAAACTACCTATCGAAACTATCTATCAAAACTACCTATCGAAACTATCTATCGAAACTACCTATCGAAACTACCAAGTTTCGACGGAAACAACCTATCGAAACTACCAAGTTTCAATATAGTAATGTCTAGTGTCATCTAGGAGCACCATCTTATGTGTATGACTTTATTATACAGATCGTGAGTGACATTAGTGAAGCCCAGTAGCCAGCTTAGTGTATTACAGAAACTACTCATCAGGTGAGTTCTATGTGCCCCCTTCTATGTTATGTGCAAATGTTTTCAAATGTTTTGGGGCTGAGATGTATACACTAAGTGAATAAATGTTATGAATGCCAATGTGATCATATGTGTTATACAAGTATATATATATATATACCTATACATGAGAGAGAAATTGTGAATAAAGAATGAAAAGCATGATTATCAAGAATGAATGAAAGTATAACACAATATGAAAGAATGAAATCCTGCTTTATATCCATGTATATATTGCTTGCCAAGTACAGAAAATGTTATGGACGCTTCGATGATAACGGCTACTTCGGTAGACGGACGACCATGTGACTATTTTATAACCGGGACAAGTGCGCTCCTTCATCGGCTAGGACGTACGAATGCCATTAATGGACGGTCGAAGCAATTGGCATATTATAGTAGAACGGTTGTATAAATAATAGTCGCATGGGAAACGGATACCTTCGGGTAGACGGGCGAATTACGGCCTACGACGGTAGGACGGTTGTAAGTCATGACGGACGGACAAAGATTGCCGGACGGTTGTAAGAATAAAATGACGGACGACACTAGTTGCCGGACGGTTGTAAGTATAGGTGGGCCATGACGATGGACCACGGCGATTGTCTTTGTGACATTCGTAAGCAAATGACGGGTTGATCACCCTTATATAGTATGACCCATGAAATTAAAGAAAGAAAGAAAAGAAAGAAAAGGGTGAATGCATATATATATATATGAAATCACAAAAATACAGAAAAGAAAGATGAAAAGAAAGACAAAAGTTATGAATACGTATTTATATGAATGACTATACAGTAATGCATACGTATAAAGTAAAGAATAGAATGTTTATATCAAATTGCATTAAACTAGAACTCACCAGCGTTAGCTGACTTTTAGTATACATTTCAGGTAAAGGAAGAAAAGGTCGTGCGATGGCGTGAGGGTTACCCGGCACAAGACTGACATCCCACTTTTGTTTGTTAAGACAATGTTGTGTTTTTAATTGTTAAGACTTCCGCTGTTATGTAATGTAATTGAATGATGAATGTTTTAAATTTAAGTTCAGTATTTATGGCTATGTTTATGAGTAAATCCAACAAGTGAGGTCACCCGGGAAAGGGGCCTTACAGTATAATAAGCTCATCCACATAAGGTAGTGTTCCTTATTGACACTAAACATTTCCATGCTTGGACCTAGTAGTTTCGATAAGTAGTTTATATCGAAACCATGGTAGTTTCGGGTCATGGTTCATATCGAAACTAGAGTAGTTTCGGGTCATGGTTCATGTCAAAACTAGAGTAGTTTCGGTTCATGGTTCATATCGAAATTATTTGTTCAATATAAACTATTTGTTCAATATAAGCTAATTTGTTCAATAAAAACTATTTTGTTCAATAGAAACTATTTGTTCAATAGAAACTATTTGTTAAATAGAAACTACTTTGTTCAATAGAAACTACTTTGTTCAATAGAAACTAATGTTTCAACCGAAACTACTTTGTTCAAATGAAACTACTTTGTTCAATAGAAACTATTTGTTCAACCGAAACTACTTTGTTCAATAGAAACTATTTATTCACTAGAAACTACTTTGTTCAATAGAAACTACCTTTCTTCAATAAAAACTATTTGTTCAATAGAAACTAGTATCTCAAGAACAAATTCAGACCTGATCTTTAAATACGCAAAGCTTCCAACTTTAATCGTTCAAAAGACTTGATATCATCATATATCCATAACTCATATACCACTCTTTGCTAAAAACGTAAACTTTATGTAAAGTTGTTACCTTTGTAAGATTTGCTGACAAACATACGAGTAGCTCAAAACTATAGCAAACGAACTCCGATTGAGATAATTCAAGCGTCCATGGAACCGTCTGGACGATATCTACCAGATCCCCACTTAGCCTCTGCCGGAAACCACCTCCGACGTCGCCAGAAATCCGAAACAGTCGCCGGAATCCTTCCAAAATCACTGTTCTGTTCGGGACAGAAAAGCTCACCCTCCAGGGTACCAAATCCAAAACCCAACGGTAGAAGTCTTAGTTTATATCCTATGAATCTCCAGTAAAATTTTGAGAATGATCCGACGGTTAAATCTCCAAGGATCATCCAATCTTTGAAGCTGTGTACCCTAAAAACGGGATTTCTTCCCTTCTTCTCTTTTCTCTTGGTCGAAATCTAGAGGAGAAATGAGGTGGGTTGCACCTATTTAAGCACTAATATAACCCTAGCTTCCCCTCCAAGTTTGTCGTTCATTTTGTTTTACGTTTTCTACCCCAGGCTTTACTTTAAATTACAATTTCATGCTTTTACATTTGTTTCTGAAAACGGGATGTTACATGATTGTGCTGGTTTTTCTTGATTTTTGTTCTTCTAAACACATGTGGATTTGAAATGTCTATCATAAACATATTCTCGTTCATTGATTAGGGAATAGAAAACTTTTTTCATGTTAGACATGTTGATAATTTATCATTTTGTTGTGTTCCTACATGGCATGAACGCATGATGTATCTTAGTTCTTTTCAACTTGCAAGTTCATAACTGATATAGAACTTCTTATCTTACTAGATTATGCTTGTGAAAAAACTATCGAAGAGGGTACAAAGAAAATATAATAATTACCTTTGTGGGCAGCAATTATTGATTCACAATGGTAAAGTTTTGAAAGATGAAACTACATACAAAGTGTGAGAAATTTTCTTGATGTCATGCTTAACAATGTATTTCTCTCTCTCTCACACACACATACATCTTCATTATTGATTATTAAAACTTCTGGCTTAGGTGGAGTTTCTTTTGCTCATGTATATTTTTTATTTTGCAAGTTTCTCAACGGTTACCTGTGTCATCGTGTATCTTGATTTAAATAAACTTGAGAAATCCCAATAATATAAATATATTTATAGAACAATGTCGGTGCATTATATGAGTAAGAAACATGTGATGGATATTCTCTATCAGTAAGAAAATATAGGTTATGCCTTTACAAAGTATGTAGTTAGTTTATTAATTTTCATAATAAATAAATATTCATATATCTCCAAAATATAATTTGTTTCTTTCAGTTTTGGAGCATCTTGAAGACACAAAATCAAGAATTCTTGAAGAACTACAATTTGAGGTTAGCTGTGAAAGACCAAACAATAATCTGCTAGAAAAACAAGCCGCAATGATGAATCACAAGTTCAATGTACCAGCAACAGCAAGTAAGCTGCTTCGACTTTTTTCCCTGTTTTTATTTTCTGTTTCAGTGTTATGTTTTTTATTCTATTTATTGTTTAAGCTCATTAATAGTACCCCACGAGCTACTTCCGCCTTTTTGTTGGGTATTATTGTTATTTTTTAATTTCAATATGCTTTGAAACACTGGCAGACGCACCGGACTGGATATTGATCGACATCGACTCGGGATTTTGGGACTTCAGTTCCAAATTCCACCCGCCACCACTCTAGCTCTGCAGTCTGCACCTCCAGCCACTACAGTTTTACCAATGAAGAAGACTAGCTATTTTAGGCCATCTGGTGCAATGGTAGCCCCAAGACTTCTCATAGTGTAGGTCTTGGGTTCGAATCCTGGCCACAACAAAAAGGGGTCTGTGGCCAGGTCAGGGGGTTTACCCAGTTGGGGGTTCCTCCTGTGGTGGGCTGCCCTGAATGTTTTAGGTGTTGCCTCGGGGTAACCCAATTATCCAAGAATATCCAGGTGTTGCCGTTAAAAAAAAAAAAAAAACTATTTTACCTTTGAGTTATAGACATTGTGATTGACTATTATTAATTGTTGCAGGTAGTCTGGTCATAAATAGCAAATCTTGTATATGGGACGCTCCAAATTGAATTTCAAGTCTTTTGTATGTGCATGAATATGCATGGTTGCTGACATATTACTACTCATACTTGTTTTCTAACATATTTTTTATGTATCATTTAAAATGTTCACTTATACCTTATGAATAAAGGAATCTCATTTTTGTTATAAGCAATATTCATCAACAACTGCACCTTTATTAATAACTACAGTAACTTCTAATCCCACGAGCATGCCTGATGCTTCTTCCCAACCACAGTCTCATTACTTATGTATCTTAATCATTAATCATTTTTACATTGTGTTGTTTTATTAGTTTTCATGTTTTTTTTGTTCATTTTTGTGTTGGTTTGTTTTTATGTTGGTTGTTGTGCTGATTTGTTTTATACTAGTTGCTAGTTGATTTGTTTTGCGCTGATTTTGTTGTTGTGTTAGAATTTCAGCACAAAAATTCGGCATAGAAAAATACACCACACAAATTCAGCAAGGAAAAATACAGCACAATTACAAAAGTTTAACACAAAAATTCCGCACAGAAAAATATAGCACAAAATTCTGCATAGAAAAATACTCACACAAATTCAACACATTTACAAAAATTCAGTACAGAAAAATATAGCACAAAATTCTGCATAGAAAAATACTCACACAAATTCAGCACAGAAAAATACAACACAAATATTTAACCCGGTAAAATACAACACATTTTTTTTAAATTGATATTTTTTATATAGCAATAGTATATTTAAATTAAAGATAAAAAACACTCAATTTCATGATGTAATTCTTTTAAAAAAATAATGTCGTATGAAAAATTTATGACCATTTAACAAAAAGAGAAGAAGTTAAAAAAATCAATAATTGTGGGTCTTTCAAAAATGTCCTTCCAGCCCATCTCATCTTTAAAATAAGTGGAGAGGAACTTGAATCTCAACCCTTAATTATTAATTTTAATGGCTAAGATGAATTCTAAGTCTACTTACACAAAATCCTCTTTTTAGAGAAACCTCTCTCTCTCACTCTCTCTCTCTCTCTATATATATATATAATCATTCCTGGTAATGGCTCCAAAAACATGATGTCAAATACAAGAGACATAATATATGTTTTAAAAATTGTTCTGTTTTAGAGTCACACAAAATCAATTTTTAAATTTATAAATTAAAATGATAAATACCTCAACTAAGCACACACATAATAGACAAGTGTACCTATCGCAGTGTAGTATCGTCTGGGTAAGAACTAAGTATCAAAGCATGAACACGAATTCCTAACTCAACCTTCGCTATTGTCTAACTAGGATAATAAGTTGAAAATGGGTTTTGTTTAAAAGAAAAAAATGGTAAGGAATGTAATTTGAAATATTATCCCGTTTAAGATGTTACTCTGATTGCTATCCCTTGTTAATTAATGTTATATTTAAAGTAAGGTTGGTCATAGTTACTAGTACTAACTCTTTCGATGGAGGAGTTAATATTTCGTAACAAAACAGTGGATACAGTCGACCAACTGTTCCTAATGAATATCGGGACCCTAAACGGGGTCTCAAGTCTGTCGGCAATCCCGTGATTCATTATTCAGACTAGGATTATCCAATAACTGACATACATCATTTCTTGTAACTTCTTCGGAATGTCAGAATGCGCAACTTCCTCCAAAGGTGCTATATGAACGCTCGGACCTAACAAATTATGCTCTTAAAATAGTGCCTTGCTTATAATTTTATTTTAAATAAATAAAACTTTCATTCTCAAGATCAAGCCCCGTGGCTTCAGCTAGAAGTCCTCTGCAAGCTAACACAAGAGAAGTAGAGAAATACCGACACGTTTAATGTTTTGAAACTCGGACCGATCGGGAGTCAGAGTTTAAAGAGGTCCGTCTAGGGGTACTTGAGCCATTCTTAAATGGGCCGGCCGGTTCAGGCGGCCAACGGTCGGGCCAATAGGCCGGTGCAGACGGTCAGGATTTGGATAGGAGCGGGCGGTGTTTGGTAGGGATTTGGGAGGAAGAAACAGTCGTGGCTGACAATCGGCGGAGGGAGGAGAGAAGAAACAGTTGAAGGCTCGAAGAAAATGATTTAAAAAACACTTGAAGGCTCTTAATTCATATATCCGGTTGAAGGCTCGAAGAAACAGTTGATAGAGGGAGGAGGGAAGTGACAGTGAGTGGAGGTGAGAAAACCTAGATGGGAGAAGGGAGAACTTTTAGGATTAGGATGGAGATGGAGTTAACGGTTGCGATTTTACTCTTTCAAAGGGTTATCTTCAAACTTTCATTTAACCTTTTAGAGCATTCACATCAGTATCTCTATCTCCATCTACATCTTTATTATTTAGTGTTTTCTTTTATTTTGAACCTACATCATCTATATATTTAAATTTTATAGTTTAGTAAATAGATATTCTGTAGATATAGAGATCTATTTTTTTTAAACTCTATATTTTTTGTGAGAGTATATGAAAGAGAAAAAAATAATAAAATAAATGTTTGTGAGTGAGATATAGATAGATATAGAGAATGAGACGTGAGAGGTTAAAATAAATTCAAAGATAAATTTTAAAAAAATGTGATATTTAGTGAAATTATAGAGATGAAGATGAAAAAGGTGATATGAATGCTGTTAGAAAATATAATTTGCAGCCATTTAATATTCTTATAACTAGTTTACACATTTAGTCGCTCAATAATGTAAATGGTTTTAATTGTAAACTTAGTTTTTATTTTTAATTAGAGATGAACCCGGCACGTTGCGGCCGCCGCGCACCATAACACGTTAAGAAATTGAAGCTAAACGGCTTTGAACTTTATTAAAAAAAACAAAGCTAAACCGTTAAACAAATTAAATTCTACGAAAAAAGCTAAAAAAGGGACACCAAACTGCTTCAAAATCTTTTTTTTCTTAAACTTTAATCGTTAAAGAAATAAAAGTCTTTTCGAAGCCACACGTGTTGCAGCGTGTTAACTTGCACATAGCGGTATATTAAAACGTGCAATACATTTCAAAAACGTATTTGATAACTTTTTTATAACTTAATATTTTAATTTAGCAATGTTTAGTTAAATGACTTTTCAATGATAAATAACATAGTATACTAATTGTTTTTATTATCTTGTAGTCTGAAAATTGCTAAATTAAAGAAACAAATAAACAATTTAGCAACATTTAGTTAAATGACTTTTCAATGATAAATAACATAGTATACTAACTATTTTTATTATCTTCTAGTCTGAAAATTGCTAAATTAAAGAAACGAATAAACCATATTCATGAACTATAATTGACATTTAACTCTCAAATTGAAAATTGACATTAATAAGTTCTATGATCTCATTACAACTAATATGAAAAAAAAGTAAATAATTAAATAAATAGAGGGAAATTTTAAATGTGAGAGAGTGTGTAGAAAAAAACAAATGTAGAGAAAAATAAAATTAAAAAAAATGCAATACCTCCTTATATTTTTATACATTATTACTTTTAAGATTATGTTATATATAATAATAATAATAAAATTTGAGAGGTTGAGTTTTTCTTTAAATGTTAATTTTAATACACCAATAAAGTAGCATCCACATAAAAAGGTGTGTCTATTATTCTCCTTAATTTATTATATTTAAAAAAGTTAATCACATTTAGGTAAATTCTTTTGTATTAAATTCTATTTTTATTAAACATGGATAACTCCAAAAGAATGTTATTAAAAACTTAAATTTTTCTCACTTCTAATCTTATTAGATAACTCTAATTCATTAAATAATTATTGGTTTAATATTTTTTAATCACGGTATTAGGTCTTTAACCAAACCTATTTTTTTATGAATATTAAAATAAGAGTTAATTACACGGTTAGTCCCCGTGGTTTGTGAAAAGTAACATGTATGGGTATTAAGGTAGCGTTTGGTATGCAAAAATGAGAGGTGGAATGGAATGAAAGATTACAAGGGAATGAAAAAAATGGTGTTTGATTGGACGAATGAATAGAATCACTCATTCCACAAGGAATGCCATTCTCTCTAAATCCTCAAATTCATTCCATTCACCCCTCTTGTTTTTTTTATTTCATCCCCTCTTTCACCCTTAATCACCACCACACCCTCCTACCACTACCACCACCACCACCTCCCACCACCGCCTCCACCACCCACCACCACCGCCGCCGTCGCCTCCACCACCCACCACCGCCGTTGTCGTCGCCTCCACCACACACCGCCATCTCTCGCCGCCACCACTGCCACCGACAACCACACCGTCGCCACCCACTGCCACCACCAACCCCCACCTCCCACCGCCGCCGCCATCACCACCCACCGCCACCGTCACCACCGCCCACCGCCCCCTCCACCACCACCCACCGCCACCTCCACCACCACCACCACCCCCCACCATTGTCGCCTCCTCCACCACCCACCACCTCCTACCATCGCCACCCGCCACCACCACCTCCACCCACCACCGCCACCATCACCCACCACCACCTGATACCACCACCACCACTCACTACCGATTTTATTATTTCGTCTTTTCTAGTTTTTCAAACAACATAAAGTAATTATTTATCTTATTCCCTTACGGTAACCAAACAAGACATTAGAATGGAATGGTCCATTTCATTCCTCTGTCTATTCAATTATCTCGTTCATTTCATTCCCTCGTCCATTCCATTACCCCATACCGAACAGACCCAAGGGTTTCAAGTTGCAAGTATGTGTATTATGCTTTCATTTTTATAACAGTATTGGGTATTAAAACTAACTTTTGTTAGATTCAACGCAAACTTGAAACAGGTACCACCCAAATCTGAAACAAATTTCACTTTCATTCAGATCCGATCCGATCCATTTGATTTGCGACGGAAACACGATTTACAGGGGGCAGAGCAACAACTGGTCTGAGACTTCATCAGGGATTTCCAGTTGTCCTTGGAGAACATGTTCTTGAGGAAATCAGGATGAAATCCGATTTACAGGTGGTGAGGAAATTAAATTTACAGCGGGGCTGGGTTAACTTCCCCTTGTACTAATCAATTTACCGTGGTACGGAAATCCAGTGTGATACTTCTGATCCAGGGAGTGTGAAAATGATGGCTATGGAGATTGTAATTTTGAATATATGGACCACGATTTACAGGGCCTCATATTAGTTTCACTAAAAAATATACTTTTTAAGTTTATGTTCACATGCTAGATACTTTTGAATATGGTAGGTCAACCATTATATGCGACAACTTTTATGTGGTTAGAGGACGGTTGTGTTGATGGGGTGGTTCAGGTGCCGGCGGTGGGTTGCCGGAGAAGGAGGTGATGCGGGGGAGTATTGTGTTGGTTTGTTTTTTATTTATATTAATTAAACTTAATTACATAACTAATCCCTCATAAATAAAAAGTTACATAATTAGTCCACAAATGTGAAATGACTTAATTGCCCTTCAACTTAAAAAAAACTAACGGAAGTTAGTCTTAATACCTTAACTCGTTACAAAAATGAAAGCATAATACCCATACTTGTAACTTAAAACCCTTAGTACCCATACCTGTTACTTTTAACAAACCACAGGGGACTAACTGTGTAATTAACTCTTAAAATAAACCTGTATTTTTAATAAAACCTATTTTGAAAAAGAAAAAAAAACCTATTTTAAAAAAAAAATGTATTTAACCTGTAAATAACAATTATGAAACAGGTAAAAATATTTAAGTTTAGATTGTTTATTACCCATTCACTGTTAACTTATTGATACATATTTGATGAAAAATCATTGTTTTACTAAATAAAAATTAATATAATAAAGTAAATAAAATTTTCATAGAAATACTCCATGGAGAAAAAATATTTTTTAAAACAAAAAGTTAATGATTTGGAGCTATAACAGTATGAAGAGTATGGAAACTGAAACAATAGATAAGAAAAAATTGTTTTGCATTGATTTATTAATAAGATATCAAATAATAAGATTCGTTAACGCAGTTAGTTTAAAAAAAATACTAGAGTAAACTGTCATTTTCGTCAATGAAAACTTTTTGATTGAAACTGATAAAAATGACTAAACCATAAAGTCGAAATGTCAGTTTACTCAAAACAATATATTGTGTTATTTATATAAAAAAACATGAATCAAAGGAAATATAAAAATGACCGTTTATAATTTATAGTGACTTTCAAAATTTATATAATTAAATATAGATTTAAAGGTTGTAACTGAAATTGTTAGAATAACACGTTAAATATAGATTTTTAAAATAGTTTTTTTTTCCTTAAAATAGGTCTTATTAAAAATATAAGTTTATTTTAAGATTCAAAAAATAAAAAATTAGGTTAGAGACCCAAAATTATGATTAAAAAATAGAATAAAATCAATAATTATTTAATGAATTATAGTTATCCAATAAGAATTTGAGTGAGAAAACAATCATCTATTTGTTTTTAAAAAAATAGTTATTTTAAATTAAAAAAAAAGAATTACAATTAACTGAAATTTTAAATTCGTGTTTTTTAAATTGGATTTTGTATAAAAAACACATATTTTAAAAAGGAACAGAAAACCATATTATTTGAATAAATGGTCATTATTCGAATGATGATTTGAAAAACCTATTTAAAATGAAACTACTTAGAAATATTAATATATATTTTTTATTAAATCACCTTTTTATATAAATAAATAATAAATTTGATTGTTTATTTTTTTATTTGTTAGTGAAATTTTTATTGTTGTTATTAATTTTCTTTTAAGATTTACATACAATTTTTTTTTAAAATAGTTAACTTAAACTAAAAAAAATAATAGTTAACTTAAATTGTAAAAAAAAATTATATTAAGTTTATATATAAAATTTAGAGTAAAATAAAAGTTAAAGAAACTAAATAATAATAGGTAAAATTTAGAGTAAAAAAATAAAAATTAGTTAATTTATATTAAAAAAAGACTGATTTGACTTTTTTAATGATTTGTAGGTATCATGGATAAAATGAAAAAGTTACCTCAAGTGTAAATTTCTTAATTCAATAATGTATCAATTATGGTTATTTTTTTCCCGTCTGTGTTTATTTGCAGTTCATATAAAAACGAAAAGATATATATGAATAATAATGATAAAATAAACAATAGGAGTTTGAATTTAAAAAAGAAAAGGAAATAAATATTAATAATTAAATGAGTTAAAGGATTAAAGTTTGACTAAGAAAAAGTCAAAATTAAAATTCTGCCATTAAAATTAGACTTCTCCTTCACCTGCATCCTCAAAAATGAAATTGACGGTTTTCTCCATCATCTCCGTCAACACCTTTCTTCACTCTCGCATGTGTTTCCCGTTTTAAGAAATTCAATCATCTCATCAAATCAAGAAATTGAAACCGTTATGAATTGTGTATTTAAAGTGGGATCTTACTCAATGATTAACTAAAATAAATTGATGCCGTCATAAACCATCTTTCATCAGCTACTTACTCGCACGAACTCCCTGTTGTTGTGTTTGAAACCCAAGAACCATCATCCATGTTCGACGGTCTTAAATGGTGACCGAAGCTTCAATCGAGAAAGTCGTAGTTCATTTTCACTCCCGGTAAGTCTTGAACAACATTCAAAAATCATAAAACGAAATGGAATTATGAGTGTTCCTGGGATTAGAGATGATGAGTAGTTTTAGGAAGTTGATTGGGGAAGAAAACACCACTGGCAGAGAGAAGAAAGTGGAGATGACGTCAGCTGTGCTTTACAAACTTGTACATGACGCAAAGTAGGTTTTCCAATTACATTAGATTCCTACTAGCTAAACGTGCCCTAGCTAATGAACTAGTGGTGGAGTGGTAAGGAAGAGCCATGGTGTTCCTAGTGACCCAGGTTCTATCCCTGCTCTTCACATTAGTTTTTGCGGCATACAAATGAGGCATAGCTTAGGCTGATGCACCTGAGTTTTACCCACGCCGATCCAGGGTTTGAGCCTCGGCTCTCCCTCAAGCTCGGAAGGGGCCGTATTGGGTGGGATTTTTCCTTGGATGCTCTCCAACTCTGACGCCAAGTGGGCTCGGTTAAGACAACATATTGACCGGAGTTGGACGAGGCTCCCCCATGTGACGGGGGACGCGACGTCACAACATTCAATGTTCGCCATTTAAAAAAAAAAAGCTAAACGTGCCCCAAGTCTTGAATAAATTCGTTGCAACACTAACATACTAATTTGATATGTGAATTTGAAATTGAAATTGAGTTTAAGTTAATGAGATGTCAAAGATTATTAAATTAGGATAATGTAACTGATATTCGAATTGAAGTGAATGTGATTCACCATTTGGTTATCTGGATTACAACATTTTATATTGAATCATTTCCATGATCAATAGAACATGTTTTCTATGATGCTTGATTGGGGAAAGCTATGTTGATGGTGGTTATTTTGTAGGGAAGATAATGTGACTTGGTTGTTTCAGGTTTCACCTTGGCATGATATACCGTTGCACTTGGGCGATGGAGCGTTCAATTTTATCGTTGAAATTCCTAAAGAATCTAGTGCAAAAATGGAGGTTGCTACTGATGAGATATCCACTCCAATTAAGCAGGATAAAAAGAAAGGGAAATTTAGATATTACCCGTAAGCTATTTATTTTTGTTGCAATTGTTTCCATTTTGTAGTGTCCCAATCTTGGTTCAAAAAGGCGCGTAGCGCTTAGGAAAATGCATTAGGGTCAAAAAGGCACACCTCGTGTATTTTTGGGTCAAAGTTAGTCAAAGTTTGTAAAATTAGGTTCTCTAGGAGGTTTATATGTAAAAACAAGGATGAAGAAATTGTCAAAGGTTACTTGATAAATAGGTTTATACGTAAAACAAATTAGAGACACCACTTTTGGTTGCAAATAAAGCTTATTTGATTGTACATAGAGGCGCCTCATGCCCAGTGGCAGATACATAAATTTTTTGTAGAAGGGGCAAAATACGGGTGAGTAAAAAAGGAACGGAGTAGCTATAGATCTCAGACTATTCATACTACCGGATAAATTTCATTTGAGGATGGTTCTTTTCTTTTTAAGAAATTGACAAAAATAGTTCCTAGATGAAAAACGAAATTGTCAAATCAACTAACAACTAACATAGTAACATACACAATTACACAAGTGATTAAGAGGGTAAAAGTCTAAAAGATATATTTCACTTTATGTGAAGACATCATCAAGTGATTAAATCACCAACGATCCAACTCAAAGCAATATATCACAATTTCAAATATGTATTTATGTAAATTAACATCTAATTTGTATTAAAATCGGGTTATCAACTATCAAGTGATAAAAAATTAATGTAAAAAGGCTTGAAAACTTACTGGTTACTCAGAAATCAAAACCGAAAACCCTAATCTTCGAATTCCGACCGGCTTGAAGTGGAGGGGTTCAAATTCCGGTCACCGGCTTGAAGTGGAGGTTGTTGGGAGAGTGGCGACGCCAGATTTGATCGGAAATTCATTCACATGGCCGGCAGAAGTTCAAGGAACGTAGGGGGCATGGATGCGAATTGCCATCGTAGTTAAATCGTTCAAAAGGAAAAAAAGGAATGTGAGTGAGATGTGGGCTACAGTGGAATCAATGGGCTACTGGGCTCTCATAGGCCATGGACGGTGGGCATTGGCCCACCCTTGAATTCATGAATTCATGTGAATCCGCCTCTGCTCATGCCTCAGCTTCTTGGGCCAAAAACTCTCGGAGCGCCTTGTGGTTTTTTAAACCAAGGTTCCAATCACATATCAAATTTGACATCAACTTTTGGGGCTAATACGTGCCCATTGTTTGCATTACAACATGGTTGTACTAAACAAGATGACACTTATTTGTCACTATTAAAGGTGACCTTATGCATTTAGGGGTGTAAATCATCTCGGGTTGACAGGTTTCGGGTTGAATCATTGAACCATCCATGTATTTGTTCGTGTCAAGGACATTAACCCTAACCCAGACACAATTAAAATCATGTAATCTGAATACGATCCGTTTCACTTATTTATCTAAACAAGTTAGCGGGTTGTAAACAGGTTGAAGAGTTGTAAGTGGGTTGTAATCAAGTTGTAAACGTGTTAAACAAGTTGACAGGTTGTAGTATATGGGTTGACGTGTTGACCGGTTTAATTAAATGGGTTAAAAAGATCAACACGAACATGACCTGTTTATTAAAGGGGTTAAATATGACAATCCAAAACGTGACTATATGCATGTGACTGATTGCCAAACAGTTTTAGTATTTGCCGAGCCAAATATTACAAACATTAAATGAGACCAGTAATCACATCTTAGGCACAACTCACCCATATAAACCAGCCCAACATATAAAAATGTTAGATTGTCAAAACCAGAAAAGCTGCTTATAGAACATTGACCCAAAAATATTATACACTTGCAATATTTGAAGCTTGTTCATTTGCCTTTTGTTTCCTAGGTATAATATTAACTGGAATTATGGATTACTTCCACAAACATGGGAAGATCCATCATTTGCAAACCCTGAGGTTGATGGAGCGTTTGGAGACAATGATCCTGGTAACTTAAATCTAGTCATGCTATTTCTGTGTTCCATTTGATGTTAAAAACGATTGCATTACAGATTGGTCGGTTCTACTTCCCTTTCATACACCGAAACTAAACTAAAAAACAAAATTATAGCAGGCATTCCATTGTTATTTACATGGTCTTTTTTTATATCTTCAGTTGATGTAGTTGAAATTGGTGAAAGCCGTGGGAATATTGGTCAACTCATGAAGGTCAAACCGTTAGGTTGTCTAGCTATGATTGATGAGGAGAACTTGATTGGAAAATTATTACAATTTCGTTGGATGATCCGAGGGCTTCACTTGTTAATGATGTTGATAACGTTGAGAAGCATTTCCCGGTATGTTCTCTGACTAAGCACGGATAAATGTAGAGGTGGCAAAATGGGTGGGCGGGTTGGGCTGGTTAGGTAACTAGTCAAAATGGATTTGGTCATGACGTCAGGTTGGTTCTACACAAAATCCATTTTTTATGAAAAGTTAATTAATAATTTGTGCATATTATGTTATGATTAGGAAAAATTGGGTATGGCAAAAAAACCAGAGCCTGATGGTAATACCCGAAACCCGAAACATCCGAGCCGGGTATTGCGAAGGGTTTATCGGTTACGGGATTAGTTTTAAAATTTTTTATGGGTATGGAACTAGGTGATACCCAACCCGAATATCCAAAAATATATACCCGTTTACCCCAACAACAATATACCTGAACTTTTTAATTTTAAGTTTTTCTTAACGCTTGTCTAGTAATGATTCAGTGTAGTAGCTTTATTATGTGGAAAATTAATTTTTACTATTAAGGTATATATTTGAGAATGTTATTTATATTTTGTATGTAATTTATCAACTTTAATTTGTTATATACATAAAAATATATAAAAGTTAGAATGGTAAAAAAAGAAATGTACTTGAAAATCCCAACGTATGACAAACAAGATGGTATACCCGATATCCGCGTCAAATAGCCAACAATTATTGGGCCGGGCATGGGACAAGATTTCACAACCGAGTAACAGTTGATTTATTACAATTATTTTAATTTATTCCATTGACCCGTTAGAGATGCATATCCTAATTCATTGTTTGTTAGGGTACTCTTACTACAATCAGAGACTGGTTCAAAGACTACAAGATCCCTGACGGCAAAACGGCTAACAACTTTGCTCTTGGCAACAAAGCAGCTAATAAGGTACATATTGCACGACTCAGGTCACATAATTTTTTAACATATTTTCTGTATTTAGTTTTATTTTGAAGTGATTAATAATCTTGAAATACTTTATTTTAATGGAGTATATGCTATGAAATGAATAACAGGATTATGCTCTTAAGGTGATCACCGAGACGAATGAATCATGGGCTAAGCTTGTGAAGAGATCAACCCCGGCTGGGGAGCTCTCACTTGTGTAGATGCTAATTCTTAAGCCCCTGTATTTTACAACTCGAAGATATATCCTGTTAGAGCGACATTTGACACATTCTTTTTACATCATTTGTGTCGTGATGGCAAATTGAATAATGTTTTCAGTTGGTGATTAATGAGAAATCGTTTCACAAATCGATTTCAATCACATGAAGTTGTTCATTTCAATTATTTACCATCAAAAGAGTGTTGTACGGTTTGCTTAACCGCACCAAAGCAAATACAAGTTCTATAGGCGTGGTGTGGTGGTTAATCAACACAAAAAGTATCTTTCATCTATAAAGAAACACAGTAAGTAGCAACAGTTTCATCTTGTTAAGATTAATATCTATACGCTTTCAAGACATTAGGCATCACTGTCATTAAGTATACCAATTGTCATCCGATCCGGTGGTTATGCGACCGGTGTAATGGATGAACTAAATGGAAAAAGTTGAATATGATATGGATGATTATTGAAGTGGATGTTGATGATCAATCATTGATGGATTCACCTGTTTACAGACAGAAATGAATAATTTGTATGTGTGGGCGCATACGCTTTAGAGATCTGGTTGCCTCTGACATGAACTGGTATATTATGGCCTAGCGGTTTGGGCCGGGTTCTAACCGGTTTGAGCCAAACTGGTTTTTTGGGTACCCGATCGGGTTATAAACTGGTTCTGAAATCCAAACCGGTTTTTTTTCATCTTTACATAAGACACCAGGGCGTAAGACATGACAAAAGGGAAAAGGACAAATGCGTTCAAAAGAAAAAAGTTGTGCGCGTCCCAAAAAAAGAAGGGGAAACGGGTAAAAACATGTGTATCATAACGCCATGATCAAAAGGTAAAACGCCATGTTTAAAATGACGCCTAGGTGAAACACCAGGACCAATCTAAAACACAATGTTGAAAAATAACATCCAAATGATAAAACATTGTAGCCAAAAAGCTAAAACGTCATGTGTTACTAGGCGCCTAGATCTAAAACACAATGTTGAAAATTAACAACCAAATAATAAAACGCCATGAAAAACATACAGTTCAAAGATAAAGAAAAATGATTTTGTATATATATAGCAAGACCATACTCATGCATAATCATTATTGCTATAGAGGGTAATCAATGACTATGATGTGATGAGTAACACGTGGACTCCATTATCACACAATTTTTGGCAAGGATGCACAAAAAAGTAATAATCATTTGTTGACTTTTTTCTTACTCCATCATCTTTTTAGAACAATAATAAACTTTTTATACTTTAATATTGAAAAAAATATTATATATATATATATGTAGGATCGGTGAATACAAGATGATTCTATTATAGTTGAGATTGACGGAAACAATCACAACTAAGCAATGTAAACAAATAAACAAGAAGAATACTGATAAATGCAATTTGTATTAAGCTTCAAAGATTACAAGATTACAGAGAAAACTCTTAAGCAAAAGCACTAGTATACAATGACTCTAAGTACTACTTATATAGTAACTTAGAATCAAGACAGATATTTGATTCTAAGGATCAGATCTAACACAAGCCGTTGATCTTGTATTGAAGCTATTCTACATGTAACGACAATAAATACTACAAAAGTTATCTTTACTCAAACGTCTTCTTAGGAATCATTGCTTGAGTCCTTGGAAGAAGAGCGTCGTTGTCTTTTATTGTCTTGCACCAGTAACATTCTTTCTGCGTGGAGTGTGTCAGTGTTGCAGCAGAAAGTTGTCAGTGGTAATGGTTGCTTTATCGAAGCCAGTCAGCTGCAACGTTTGATCTTCAGTGGGAATGGCTATCAGCAGCAATGTTGTTGATCAGCAGCAAGACACAACTGTCCACAGCTGCTGAGGATTTGCCTATCAGCAGCAACTTTGGTTTTCAGTAGATAAGGCTATCCGCAGCAGATTTGTTCTTCAGCAGAAGAACAAGTATCCGCTGCAGATAAGCTTATTCGCAGCAGTTTGTACTTAGAGAACTTTGTAGCCATCAGTCTTTATTTCTACAAACTCCTTCTAGACTGATGCTACCAAAACTCTTTTACTGCTTTTGCTATTGAAGCTTTTCCATGTTGCAGACTATCCTTTCTACCTCATAGCCTCTTGGGTCCTGACTGGGATTGTTTAGAGGAAGCTCAGATAGAGTCTTTATGTCTTTGCTTGGCATTTTGAAGATGGCCTTGCTTGAACATATCATCTTCTGTCCTTTAACATCAATCAGGATAAACTCGTTGGTATCAGCCTTGAAGGACCAACTGGTGAATGGAGAATGGGTTTGAAGAGGTTTGGCATCAATGATTACATCTTTACTAGGGTTGAAGTGATGTTTGATCACTAGCAAAAGATGTCTCCCACCTTCATTCTCTGGCTTATGGGCTTCACCCAACTCTAATATTCTTCTTAGATCTGAGTCTTGGAGTTGCAGTACCTCATCAACATATTTATAGACTGATCTTTTCAGTTCTCCCTTTCCCCTGAAAACTTCAAATCATTTATCTTGATTGTTATAGAACCAGACAATTATTTCTCTTGAGTCTTCTGGTGTGATGGTGGGTTTGGTTTTCTTCTTGGAATGCTGCCGATGAGGAGGAGCTGTGTGGAAGGATTTGGACTTTGTGTGTGGAGAGGAGGGAGGTCTAGGATTGAGAGTGGAAGGTTGTTGAATAGAGGAAGTGGTGGATGAGGGAGAAGGCTTGGGTTTCTTTTGTTTCCTTTCATCTTCTTGATTAATTTCCCTCTTTTTTGAACCTTTCTTTCCCAGACTTTCTTCCTCTTCCTTCTTGACTTTAAAGTAAAGGGCTTACAGGTTCATGAAACTCATGGGACCCAGCCTTTTTCCACTCTCTCCTCTAGCCTTTAGGAAGTCAATCATGACCTTCCTTTCTTCATGAATTCTTCTGTTAAAGGTAATGGTCTTCTTGGATTTCTGTTTGGCTTTTTCTTCTTCTTCAGCCTTTTTCTTAGTTGCCAATTGACCTTGCTGACCCATGAAAGCTGTGTAGATTTCTTTATTTGATAGTTTCTCAAGGTAGTATACATCCTCACCTTGAGAAATCAAAGCCTCTATCCACTCCTCTCTCATTTCTTTGGCTAGTTCAGAATCAGTTATTCTGAACTTAGCCTCTTCCTTTTTCTTCTTCTTCTTCTTCTTCTTCTTTTTTATTGAAATGTTCCTGCTGTTGAAGAGCTAGAGCTTCATCTTCTTGAATTTGAGAAGCTGTAGGAATCTTGACTTTTAGATCATCTAGCTGCTTAGCATAGAGCTGGATCTGTTGTTCTCTAAGGAATATGACAATTTTTCTTTCTTGTGCTTTTCTTAATTCAGCCATATCCTCTTCTTCTCTTCTTCTTCTTCTTTCCTCCTTTTCCTTCTTCTCTTTCAATAACCTTTCTTCATCTTCTTCTGTCATAGGTCTCTTCCCCTTGTCTTTGCTGGATGCCTCTGCTTCAGCTTCATGGACCACAACAACAGATGTAAGAGATGCTGTTGGGATCTCAGCTTCAGCTTCATTGGCATTTTGTGGAATGGACAAGGGAAGGACACTTTCTTTATCTTCTTCCCATTCAAGACCTGTCACTGCTTTCCATTCTTTCTTCATCTTTTCCTTTTCTCTTCTTCTGGATTCTTCTGCTGTGTTTAATCTGACAGTTAGAGAGGAAAGAAAGGATAGGTCTGAGTCGGAGTTGGAGTCATCCATTGCAAGTTGTCCTTCCTTTTCAAGCTTATCTTTGATGGTTTTTATCATTGCTTGACTCTCTAAGGAATTTACGTTGCATATGTGTGTTCTGAGCTCGAAGACCTTGTGCAGGAAGTCTGAATTTAAGAGTAGGATCTCATTGATGTTGATTGAGAGAGATGATCCATTACTCAGGAAGAATGTGAAGTCAGAAGACCCAGTGTTTGACCATCCTAGCACTTCCAAGTCTCTGACCACTGTGTTGTAGAGAAATCTCCTCCAACATAGAACTTCTTCTTCTATTAAAGCACCGCTCCTAATCAAGGCAAGTATTGGAGCCAGTCTTTGTTCTGATGTTGTTGAAGATTCTGCATGGTGTTTAGGATAGGCCACCCTGTTTGCTTATTCTAGGAGCCTTTCAAACCAGGGAAGATTATCCTCCATCAAGACGTAGAACCTGTCAATTGCAAGTTCTGCTGAGAGATCTGTAGAGGTGTTGGTGCAGCTGGATAGTACAGTTCAAGCACTTGGAGTGGATTTAGTGCATTCTAGTTCAGCTCTTCTACCCCACCGAACTCCTTTCCGATCTAGAATCTCTTAGTTAAACCATCATACCCCAAGCTAGTATGGAGTCAAATTCTAGCTTATTTGAAGAAAGTGTGAATTGGGGGGCAATGGTCTGTCTTGATATGGCTGCAGCAGTAGGAAGTATGCTGAATGATGAAGGTGTGTCTTTATTTTGACTTTCATTCTTTAACACCTCATCAACAGCTCGGATAACTAACTTCCAATCCTCAGTGATATCTTCTTCTTCATCTACTGAGTCTGGCAAGTCATGAACTTGAACAAAGGCAGGTTTGAATAAGGAACTTTGAAAGGATGTCTGCTCTTGTATCCATTCGTCGAGGCTATCAGCATCGTCTTCCACAGCAACTATCTCCCCCTTTTTGGTTGCATCAGTGCACAGAGTCTGGTCAGTTTGAGTGCCCACTAAGACAAGGGAGGGAGTAGTCACTTGATGGCATTGATGGGCTTCATGCATAGAGACTTGGTGCCTTAGTTTTGACACTTCGGCCTCTAGCATTTCCACCCTGGACGTCAATTCCAAGTTATGAAGTTTCAGTCTATCCTCATCCACAATTGTGGAATCCTTGGATCCAGATGGGGCCTTAGGCCTAGCCTCTGCATCCCCATCACCCTTGTTTTCTTGGCACCTGGGATTCCTCTCATGAAGAGTGTTTCAAAGGAAACATCCTCACTGTGAGTTGCCGTGGTTAGGGTCTTAGTGATGTTATCACTGTCCTCCTGGTCAGTTGATGTACTAGGAGTAGTGACAACCCTTTCCACATTCACTCTATCAGTACTCCCAGAGTGAACCTTCTTGGGTGAAGAACTTAGGTTAGGTACACTAGCAGCCAAGTCAATCAATACTTCCGAGATAGTGGTTGTTGGAGAAGGTATATCATCTTGACAAGGTGCCTCTACACTAAAGTTCAGAGAAGAAAAATAATGGAATGGCTCAGTGGGTTGTTCTATGGATCCGGGATGTGATCCTGATCCTAATAGAGAAGCTTCCAAGGAAGTCTCTCTAATGATGTGGCTATCCCTTTTGATATTCTCATCAGAATTTTGGGATTCTGAATGAGGGATTTTAGGTTGGGATTAGGCCTTTGAGACAAGAAGAGAAGGAGTCTTCTTGCTCCTTTTTCTAGTATATTTTGCTGCAACTGGGGCCCTTTGTTCAAGTTGAACGATAACATCCAAAACATGTGTAAGTAATTTCTGTGCCTGTGCATCCTTAGTAGTATGCACAGGGGTTCGAACAGTGGAAGCAGATTGTTGTTCAGGATGTGAAGAGGAGTGTGTGGGATCAGTATCAGCTGGGATTGCTGAACTGTCACCCTGGGTACTTTGTATGTTCATCATTGTAGATAACAATGGAACACTGACCCCTGAGAACTTTTTGGAAACAGTTCTCATACTTTGAAAAATGTTACTTTTATGACCCAGCATAAGATAGATTTTTGCAGGTTTTTAAAGCTCTTTTAATTCATTGTTAGAAACCTCCTGCAAGAACCTTGGGTACATATAAAATTGCTGCTTTACACCCTCTTGAAGGTTGTATCTTAAACCTTCAAAGATGAGATATGCAAAGTTGAATCCTTGGCTAGTAACCATACCATGAACAGCAGAGGCAAGTGCAGAGCTCACTTGATGCCATCCACTTCTCTTCTGAGATATGCATTGTAGAAGAGTGTGGCATAGATACTTCCATGGGGGGCCCATCAGCGCCTTTTCGATTGTGTACTCGTTCTGATTTCCAGTGTACCCTATGGATACAAAGGTCCTCATGTATTCTTCTTTTGAGTATGAAATGGCGGCCCCCTCGTCTTGAAGCTTGAGGTGGTTTCTGAGAGTAGCTTCAGTGACGATGATATATTTTCCGTCTACCGTGGCTTGGATTTGGGGAATCCCCTGTTCGGTAGAGTAGACGGCGGTGTTCCAAAAATCCTCCATATGAGGGATGTATATGGTAGGGTTGACGATTAGTGTAAAATATATCTTTGATTGATAAAGAAAATCGATCATATCTTCGAACCCTTCAGACTTCTTTCCTTTAACCAAGTATGCAGTGAGATTGTGGTAGGGAGAAAACTTGTCATTTGGATAGTTTATGTCGACCTCTGCCATTTTGTTGGGTTTGGAGGGAAAGATGAAGGTTTTGAAAGGTGGTTAAGTATGGAAGGCTTTGAATGCTATGGAGGTTTAAGAGATAATGATGAGGGTTAGGTTGAAATTGAATGTGAAGAGGTTATGGAGAAATTGATTTGAGTTATAACGGCAGAGGAGGGAAAAAGCAAACTTACTTGTACAGTACAACCTCATTCACTTTTTACTGTTACAGTTGTAATACACTATAGTAGTCATGGTAAAGACTGAAAGGAATTTTTACAGCGGGTAAAAGTTAATTTAGACTTAATTTTTACCCATCAGCAGCAAACTTGGTTACCGTGGATGGTTAAGCCTATCCGCTGCAAGCTTGGTTGCTGCGGATGGTTAAGTATGTCAGCAGCAAACTCAATTGCTGCTGATGGATGCAATGATCTGCAGCAAGGATGTTGCTGCTGACAGCCTTAAAGCTATCCGCATGAAACTTGTTCCTACTGATAACTTAAAGCAATCAGTGGCAAATTCTTTGCTGCTGATGGATGCAATAATCTACAGCAAGGATGTTGCTGCTGACAGTCTTAAAGCTATCCGTAGGAAACTTGTTCCTACTGATAACTTAAAGCAGTCAGTGGCAAATTCTTTGCTGCTGATGATCAAACCTGTCAGCAGCTAAAAGACGAAATTGTTGCTGATTTATAACTTTTATTTACAACAAGGGACAAACACATTTACAAAACAAAATTTTAGAGACAAATTTTAATCAAATTTCATCATACCAATAGATTCAACTAAATATCTAAATCTAGCTTCATCAGACGGTTTTGTAAACAAATCAGCATATTGCTCATTGGTATGAACTTTAGTTAAAATAATTCTCTTTTATTTAACACAGTTCCTTTTCCAGTAATAGATCCTCTTTTTGAGTCATTTTCAAAGGAAACATATCCTCCATTGAAATGTCTGAAGTTGGAGAGGATGGATCTGTTGCCTGTCATGTGCCTGGAACAACCACTGTCTACCACCTAGGTGTTATTCTTGTGACCTGTCTGTCCCTGGACATGAGAGAGATCTAGTTAGTGGGAGGAATCCAAGAGCTTGCATCCTTGTAAAAAAAGGGTTCTCGGATTATCAGTATCAGCATGTGTGCATTTAACATAACCAATGATGATTCTTGGAGGAATTTTGGCTTTCCAATGCTGAATTGGTGGTTTTCCAGCTCTCTTTGCTTTGTCAGCAGCAGATGTTGCAAATGAGGACTTTGGCTTATCAGCAGCAGATTTTGTTGCTGCTGATGGTTTTACTTGAGCAGTAGCAATATTGGTTGCTGCTGAAGGCTTGTCTTTGGGTTGCTTGGGCTTTAATTGATTAGCAACATTTTTTGTTGGCTGCGGATGGTTTAACTTGGGCAGTAGCAATCTTGGTTGCTGATGAAGGTTTTTTCTTTGGTTGCTTGAGTCTTACTTGATCAGTAGCAGTTTTGTTTGCTGCTGATGGTTTAACTTCCGAAGTATGCCTACCCTTCTTCATCTTACTGATAGGCTTTTGTGGAAGAGGAATTTGATGAATAACCTGTTTGAGAGGATTAAACTTACAAGTTGTAGCAAAGTGGTCTGATTCACCACAGATGATGCAGGATTGTTGAGGCCTTGGTAGATGCTTTCTTGGTGGGGTTAGAGAGTTTCTGAACTGAGTTGCTTTGGCTTCAAAGCTTCTTACCTTTTTGTTCTTGTTTGTTTTCTCAAAAGCGTGTTACTTTAGGTTTCTTTGTTGTTGAAGGTAATAGAAGCAGGTGATGGCAGTATGATTGTATTTCCTACACACAAAGCATGATTTCGCCAGTTTGTCCCTCTGAAAGTACACATAGTCCTTTATTTTGAACAAGTCTTTGAAGTTCCAGGGGTGAGCTTGGTTATGCTCAAAGGTGGCTTCTTCCAATGTCTTTTGAACATATGGAGCTCTCTCTCCAGGCGCATGACATATGTCAAACACCTTCCTTTGTTGGATTGATTTGGATTGAGGCTTTGAGTTGGTGGAGGTTGAAGACTGTCCCTTTTCAACAGTTAGCTTTCTTCCTTCTGGAGGATAGCTGATTCTGATTTGTTTGGTTGGCTGAGATACTGGTACTGTTTTTGAAGGGATGAAAGGGCTTGGATTGTTGACTTTTATAACTTCACAGGTAGGTGGTGATGAAACTCTATTGGTTTCAGTGGAGTCTGAGCATGTTGACTCAGACTCGGATGAAGTAGTGCATTCTTGCACAGGGGTTTCTTGGACAACAGGGTCAAGATTTCGGTTGGTCATGTCAAGGTTGGAAAGATTGAAACTTAGTTCATGAATGGCTACATAGTCAGCGGGTGGAGGAACAACATTGTAGGGTTGTTCAGCTTGAAATCCAAGACCAGCAATTACCTTTTCATGAATTTGAGCATCCAAAAGTCTTTGCAACTTTTTGGATGCAAATTCATATTTTTCCACATGGACCTTTTGGTCTGCTAATTCGGCCCTTGTAGCTTTTAACTTAACAAGAAGGTCATCAATTTGAGTTTCAAGGTTTGTTTGTTCATGTTTTAAGGATGAAATTTCTTTCTTTAAACAATCAATCTTTTCCTTGTAACTATTTTTCAACCTTTTTAAATTCATATTTCATTTGGTGAAATTCTTCATTTTGATCTATGAGATTCTGGTTATGTTTCGTCTATCCAATGACCTTATCAATACAAGTTTGAGTACACAAATTTTCATATACCTGAGGTGGTACCTCTGATGTGTCTGCCATGAGAGCTTGATTGTTGGCAGGAGTATCCTCAAACTAGAAGCTCCAGTCAAAGTCAGTAGTTCCAACAGCTGCACAAACTGCAGTTTGTGCAGGAGGATAATAGTTGCTTGAACTAGGACCTGAGTGGTCAGAGTGGAGGGCAGACGAGGTGGTGGTGGATGTTGAGGCTGTTTGGTAGCTTGAGCTTCTTTCCTTGGCCTGAATCATCTCGAATTCATAGGTCTTTAGCATACCAAAAAGCTCAGTCATCTGTAGAGTATTCAGATTCTCAGTTCTTCTGATGGACACTGTGTAGAGTGTCCAGCAACTGGGTAGAGACCTGATGAACTTCTTGAGAATATCTTCATTCTCCAGCTTCACTTTTGAGCACTGCAGCTCACCTACAAGATAAGTATATCTGTTAAATAAAACAGTTAGAGACTCACCTTCCATCCAGATGAAGTTTTCATATTGCTGCTTCAGGATGTCTCTTCTGTTTTCTTTTACTTCTTCTGAACCAGCAAACATCTTCTCAAAAACTTCCCATAGCTCCTTTTCAGTTTTGTATCCACTAAAGTTGTGAATAACTTCATTTGGTAAGCACATCTGGATGGCTCCCAAGGCCTTGAAATCTACCTCCATTTTCTTGATGTCTTCGTCAAAGTATTTAGAGGATTCTTTGGGAACCAGTGTACCTCCGGAATTAGCGGAGGCCACCATGGGTATGTATGGTCCATCTTTTATGGATTTCCACATCCCATATTCTTGATAGCAGAAGAAGCTTTCCATTCTGTTCTTCCACATATCATAGTCTTCTCCAGACACCAGTCTTGGTGGTCTGCTGATGCTTCCGGTGTCTTCAACTCCATTGTTTTGTGCCATTTTTGATTTGTGATAATGGGTGACTTTAGCAAAGAGATAGTTTTGAATAGAACCAGAGAATGATTAAACAAGTGTGAGTTTGTTTAATCTATGAGCCAAAGCTCTGATACCACTTGTAGGATCGGTGAATATAAGATGGTTCTATTCTAGTTGAGATTGGCGGAAACAATCACAACTAAGCAATGTAAACAAGTAAACAAGAAGAATACTGATAAATGCAATTTGTATTAAGCTTCAAAGATTACAAGATTACAGAGAAAACTCTTAAGCAAAAGCACTAGTATACAATGACTCTAAGTACTACTTATATAGTAACTTAGAATCAAGACAGACACTTGATTCTAAGGATCAGATCTAACACAAGCCGTTGATATTGTATTGAAGCTATTCTACATGTAACGACAATAAATACTACAAAAGTTATCTTTACTCAAACGTCTTCTTAGACATCATTGCTTGAGTCCTTGGAAGAAGAGTGCCGTTGTCTTTGATTGTCTTGCACCAGTAACATTCTTTCTGCGTGGAGTGTGTCAGTGTTGCAGCAGAAAGTTGTCAGTGGTAATGGTTGCTTTATCGAAGCCAGTCAGCTGCAACGTTTGATCTTCAGTGGGAATGGCTATCAGCAGCAATGTTGTAGATCAGCAGCAAGACACAACTGTCCACAACTGCTGATGATTTGCCTATCAGCAGCAACTTTGGTCTTCAGCAGACAAGGCTATCCGCAACAGATTTGTTCTTCAGCAGAAGAACAAGTATCCACTGCAAATAAGCTTATCCACAACAGTCTGTACTTAGAGAACTTTGTAGCCATCAGTCTTTATTTCTACAATATATATATATATATATATATATATATATATATATATATATATATATATATATATATATATATCGGGAAAGGATAAAATGAAACCACCCTTGAGTTGTAAAACCTTATGAAACCACTATGTAACTTTTATATATTTTTTTAAATGCAAGTTTTATACACATTTTCGTCACTTAAAAAAAATGGCGAATACTTGTTTTTTTTAAATCTTGAAAATTTAACCAAAAATCCTGTTTTTGGTAAAAAAATCATGTAAATTCAGGTTGTTACATATGTAAATTTTTATAAAATAATTTTAAAAAAATGCCTCGACGTTTTTAAAACTTTTTTTAAAAAAAGTTTTAAAATTATATATAGAAGCTACCATAAAAAGCTTTTTAATTTTTCAAAAGGTTTTCACGGTTTTCACAGCTAGAGGGTGGTTTCATTTTATCCTATCCCTATATATGGGACGTATCAAATGTAAACCCTGATTTGTTGTGAAAACCTTTAAACCCATTTTGGACCATTGATTATTTTTATTCTATTTCTTATATTTTTATATTACCAATGTGCATTTTAGTACTTTCACTTATACACACTTTAATATAATTCAGATTATCTTTCTCAAAATTCAAGATTCCTTTCTCTCTCTCAAATCAAAACTCCATCTTAGCCTCAACTCAACAATCTCTCTCTCTCTTCAAGAACACAGATTCATCTTCAATTTTCCAGATCCTTCTTCATCATCGATCTTCAATTTTTCAGATCCGAAGATTAGAACCTCCTATACATGTCACGATTTTGGCCAGATCGATGGAGCTCTAGGTTGGGTTTCGGCATTTCACGATTTTTAGATCCATCGATCTTCAGTTTTATAGATCCATTTTTTGATGACCAGATACACTCATTTGTTGAAAGTAGATCCAGAAAAGTCGGCTATAGTAGATCTAGAAAAGAAAGTAGTAATTTTGTTTTATGAATTTGTTTATAATTCTTTAAAGTAGTTTTTTACACCATGTCTGATTGAATTATTTTTTTTACGATCAAATAAATTTAATTTGTTTATGAACGAAAATAATTATTTACACCATGCCTGATTGAATTACATTTTTAGCAGGTGATATAGGTGTTTTAGGCTGGTGGGACTTGTTCCTAAATTTTGGGTATTTTCCTCTACATGTTGGCATAATTTTTGTATTGGTACATTGCTTAAAAAAGTAAGAAACTTATGTCTGGTTTCTGTTATGTTAAAACAATATAATTCATATCCAACAAAAGGCTTAAACTTTAAAAATGTTCTCATTAGAGTAATATTAAAATAGTAATTTTTTTTGGTGTAAATTAAATGTTATTTCTATATATGTGAATATATGATTTTAGACAAGTATAAAATGAATTTACAAAAGTTTACCTTCTTTAATGTGCTTCCGTATCCAATCTGATTTTTTTATTGGAGTTGAGATTCTAATACAAATTTTATTGTTAATTTAGTTAACTGAATTCACAAGTGTAAACTGAATATACAGAAGTGTAAACTGAATTTACACAACAGACCTGGAGAGACTTAAAATGGATTTCTTTATGTTATGCTTTTCTGGGTTTCTTTATGTAAATAACAACTAGATCTGAGTTTTTGCAATTGTGTAAACCAGGTTAAATCTTTTTTTCTTCTTCTTTCTTCGGATTATTGATTCACGGTTAAATCTTCGTTTCCTTTTCAGATCTTGTTGAACAATCCAGATCTGAGATGTAAACAATGAAGAATCAAGATGTGAACAAGGAATAACCAAGAAAATATATGTAAATCCATCAATTTTTATGTTTTCTTTTTAGCCAACATTTGATTATTGGTTCCACCCTTTTTGTATATTTTTTTACACATGTGTTTTTGATTCTTTACACCTGTGTAAACAAATTTTACACATATGGAAAGAGTTTTTATTAATGTATATATATATATATATATATATATATATATGTGTGTGTGTAAACTAGATTTACTACATAAAAATATGTTTTGGGTTTTTATCCATGTTTATTAGACATGTGTATTTTAATTTTTACACTTGTGTAAAGTGATTTGTTCTTGACGTGCTCTTTGTTCATGAGTTTTGATTGGCCTGGAGAAAGAAATTGTGTTTTTAAAACCTGATTTAATAAAAAAAGTACAATTACTTTTTTACCCCTTTGATTAATCTTAGCCAAATATTTTTTCACATATAAATAAAAAAGTCCAAATTTAATTCTAGTCACATATCTTTTTTCAGTTATTTTAACATGTGGTCCAAAATGAGTTTAAGGGTTTTCATAACAACTCAGGGTTTACATTTGATACGTCCCATATATATATATGTATATATATACTACTATATAATATGGATTAGGAGGATGACAATGTAATTTTACAAAAAACTTTAAGACACCTTGTACCATTGTTATTGCATGATGTATAAATTCATAAAGCCTTAAATGGGTATAATTACCTTCTAACCCCTATTTATAATCAATTATTAATTATCTTTTAACCCATTCCCTTAAACCTTAACTAAAACATGTTCAATAGGTATACAAGTCTTTTAACACCTAAAATAAATTCACTTAATCAATGATTCATTAAGAAATTGATACTTAATAAAGTTTCTAAAAATTTTAACTTAAAAGTTGAAAACGATTTTAACTTAATAAATTTTTTAAAAATAAGATTTTTCAAAACTGTAAAAAAAATTTAACCGTATTTTTTTTTAAAAGAAAAACATTTTATTAAAACTTTCTATAAAAGAATTGAAAATGATTTCTAATTCTTATTTTTTTAACATTTTATTAAAACTTTCTATAAAAAATTGAAAACGGTTTTTAATTCTTATTTTTTAATTAAACAAATAAAGACTTTCTATCAAAAATATTATAAATAAATTAAAAACGTTTTGATACATTAAAAATGTTTTTAAAATGTAACATATGAATTTTTAAGTTTTGAAAAAAAATGTGTCTTTATTTTAGAGTAAAATAAGTGTTTCTTTTTTATCTTTTTTTAAATGAGTTTTTATTACTTTAAAAAAAGTTTTTTATTGTAAGGCCCCTTTCCGGGTAACCTCACTTGTTGGATTTACTCATAAACATAGTCATGAATACTGAACTTAAATTGAAAACATTCATCATTCAATTACATATCGTTCGTTATTCAATTACATAGCATAACATAACTTGACAGCGGAAGTCTTAACACATGTATTAAAGTGGGATGTCAGTCTTGTGTCGGGTAACCTTCACGCTATCGCACGACCTTTTCTTCCTTTACCTGAAATGTATACTAAAAGTCAGCTAACGCTGGTGAGTTCTAGTTTAAAGACAATCATACATAATATTTACCTTATCATGAATATAATGTATATATATATTCATACTTTTAAATATTCTTTACTTTACTGTTCTCACATAACATTCATTGAGGGTATATACATACTTTCTTTTTGAGAGAACACTTATTGGCCATAATCTTAAGGGAGATCAACCCGTCATACTTGTCGCGAATGTCACGAAGACATCGCTGTCAGAACTACCGTCGTAGCCCATTCATTACCGTCCGGCTCTAGAAAACCGTCCGTCATTCATTAATCCGTCCGGCAACCTTTGTCCGTCCGCTCTTAAACCGTCCTACCGTCGTAGTCCGTCATTTTGTCCGTCAACCCTAGGGCATCCGTTTCCCACGCGACCATTATGTATGCAACCGTTCTACTTTAGTTAAGGCATTTGCTTCGACCGTCCATTAATACCTTTTCATACGTCCTAGCTTGTGAAGGAACATTTTTGTCCCGGTTGCAAAATAGTCACGTGGTCGTCCGTCTACCGAAGTAGCCGTTGTCATAGAAGGGTTTATAACGTTTACATTCATTCATAACATGCAATATATATGTAATATAAAGCAAGATTTCATTCTTTTACTTTATGTCCTTCTTTCATTCATTCTTTAAAATCATACGCTTCTTTCTTTATTCATAATTCATTTTCATATATAAGTATTTATATATATACGTATGATCACATTGACATTTATAACATTTAATCATTTAGTGTATACACTTCAGCCCCAAAACATTTAAAATGATTTGCACATAACATAGAAGGGGGCACATAGAACTCACCTGATGAGTAGTTTCTGAAATACACTTAGCTGGCTACTGAGCGTCACTAATGTCACTCACGATCTGTATAATAAAGTCATACACGTAAGGTGGTGCTCCTAGATGACACTAGACATTACTATGCTTGAATCTAGTAGTTTCGATGGATTCGTTTATATCGAAACTTGGTAGTTTCGATAGGTTGCTTAAGTCGAAACTTGGTAGTTTCGATAGGTAACTTAGGTGTAATCTTAGCTTCAGATCGTGGGCATATCGAAACTATGGTAGTTTCGATAGGTCTGCATATATATATATATATCGAAACTATGGTAGTTTCGATGGGTCTGTATATATATCGAAACTATGTAGTTTCGATGGGTCTGCACATATCGAAACTAAGTAGTTTCGATGGGTCTGCACATATCGAAACTAAGTAGTTTCGATGGGTCTGTACATGTCGAAACTAAGTAGTTTCGATGGGTCTGCACAAACCATCTTCCCCAAAAATCTGAAGTTTCAGCATGCAAATCTGATCGTGCCAATATCTCGATTTTTCTTAGATCAAAACGTTCGGTTTTCATTCTAGATGCTATCCGCAAAATCGTCCTCTATTGGGCTAAAACCGAAAATCCTAAAAAAATTATAAAAACTCAGATTATGATCGAACGCTTACCTGGATTGGATTTCTGATTCGGAGAAGATGGTCACGAGCACAGCAACAACGTTCTCCTGAATTCCCAAGTTGATCCGTCACGTTCTCTCTCTAGACCCGAGCTCTCTTCTCTCTCTCTAGAACTTGCGTGAGAAGGGGAAATGAGCAGAGAAGAGGGCTGCCTTGCCTCTTATATGCCTGGGCTTCCCTCTGCCCATTGAAGCCGAGCCCAAGCCCACTCCCTTTTGTTTAAATATTCCGACTAAGTCACCGGTCTCGCTATATTTATTCGTTTTATTATTTTTGGGATGTTACAAGTCTACCCTCCTTAGAAAGGTTTCGTCCTCGAAACCTGCTAATCGTTAAACAGCTGGGGATATAGTCCTCTCATGTTGTCTTCTTTTTCCCAAGTAGCTTCTGAACCCTTTCTGTGTTTCCATTGTACTTTTACTAATGGGATTGACTTATTGCGTAGTCGTTTATCAGCTCGGTCAATAATGGCTATCGGTTCCTCTATATAATTTAGACTGTTATCCACTTCGATCTCGTCGTAAGGTATGTGAGCTGTGTCGTCAGCTAGGCACTTGCGTAGGTGCGACACGTGGAACGTAGGGTGTATTTCGCTAAGCTCGACGGGTAGGTCGAGTATGTAAGCAACTTGACCCACTCTCGCTAAAATCTTGAAAGGTCCGACAAACCTTGGACTTAGTTTGTCACGTTTTCTGAACCGAATGATTCCTTTCCACGGTGATACTTTCAACAGTACCGTGTCCCCTACTTGAAACTCTAAATCCCTCATTCTCTTATCCGCGTATGATTTCTGTCTGTCTTTTACGGCTTTCATTCGAGCCTTGATTTGATCAAATTTCTCGGAAGTAGCTTTGACCACTTCGAGACTTGCAAAATCCTCCTGTCCAATTTCCCCCCAACAAACCGGGGTCCTACATTTCCTCCCGTACAACATCTCAAACGGCGGCATGCCAATAGTTGTGTGATAGCTGTTGTTATATGAAAATTCTGCCAATGGTAGATGGCTGTCCCAACTCCCACCGAAGTCAATGATACAGGCCCGGAGCATGTCCTCCAAGGTCTGAATGGTCCTTTCCGATTGTCCATCGGTTTGGGGGTGGTAAGCGGTGCTGATGTTCAGTCTAGTGCCCATTGCTTCATTGAATTTCTTCCAAAACCTTGATGTGAATCTAGTATCCCTGTCGGACACAATTGACAGCGGCATGCCATGTCTGCTCACAATTTCCTTGATAAATACTTCTGCTAGTCTTTCTGACGAAGAAGTCTCACGTATTGGCAAGAAGTGAGCACTTTTCGTCAAACGGTCGACGATCACCCAAATGGTATCATTGCCTTTAGCTGTTCGTGGTAGCTTGGTAATGAAGTCCATTGTGATCTCTTCCCACTTCCATTCCGGTATAGGTAAAGGTTGCATTTTACCGCATGGTTTCTGGTGCTCGGTCTTAACTAGTGAACACGTTAAGCACTTGTTCACGTATTCAGTCACATCACTCTTCATGCCATGCCACCAGTACTCTTTCTTCAAGTCTTGATACATTTTGTTTGTCCCGGGGTGGATAGAATAACGAGACTTATGGGCCTCATCGAGTATTTTGGCTCTAAGCTCGCCAATCTTAGGTATCCACATCCGGTCAAACCTAGTTCGTACTCCGTATGCATTTGCATCTAAGTTCCCTTGTTGTCCTACTATTCTTTCCCGTTTCACATTTCTTTCTAACAGTGCTTCATCTTGTGCCTTTGATATTTCACCCATCAAGTCTGGTGTTATAATCAGCTGACACGCTTTGATCCAGATAGGTGCCGATTCTTCCTTTCTACTTAAAGCGTTAGCCACTACGTTTGCCTTGCCTGTATGGTACAATATCTCACAGTCATAGTCTTTCAGTAGCTCTAACCATCTCCTTCGTCTCATGTTTAATTCCTTTTGTTCGAAAAAGTACTTCAGGCTTTTGTGATCGGAGTAAATGGTGCATTTAACCCCATACAGATAGTGTCTCCATATTTTCAATGCGAAAACTACTGCTGCTAATTCTAGATCGTGTGTTGGGTAGTTAACCTCGTGAATCTTTAGTTGCCGCGATGCATAAGCAATTACCTTTCCTCGTTGCATGAGTACGCACCCTAAACCCTGCCCTGAAGCGTCCGAGTAGACTACCAAGTCTTCATTTCTCTCAAGTAGTGTTAAGACTGGAGCTTGGGTTAATCGTGCCTTAAGTTCCTTAAACGCGTTGTTTTGGGTTTGACCCCATTCATATTTCACTTCCTTCCGTGTCAGTTTAGTTAGTGGCTAGGCTATCCTTGAGAAATCTTGAATGAACCTTCGATAGTAGCCTGCCAATCCCAGAAAACTTTGTATCTCTGTTGGTGTCTTTGGGACGTTCCATTCCTTTACTGTCTCGATCTTTGCAGGATCTACCATGATTCCGTTTGGGTTTATTACGTGACCTAGGAATTGGACTTCCCTAAGCCAGAACGCGCATTTGGAGAACTTTGCGTATAACTTTTCCTGCTTTAACACCTCCAGAACCTCTCTTAGGTGACAGTGGTGATCACCCTCGCTTTTTGAATACACCAGTATGTCATCTATAAAAACTATCACCGATCGATCCAACATTGGTCGACATACTCTATTCATCAAATCCATGAACGCTGCTGGTGCGTTCGTCAATCCGAAGGACATCACGAGAAACTCATAATGCCCATAACGCGTGCGAAACGCGGTCTTTGGTACGTCTTCTTCTCTTACTTTCAACTGATGGTAACCCGACCTAAGATCGATCTTTGAGAACCAACTCGCACCTTACAGTTGATCATAAAGGTCGTCTATTCTAGGTAGTGGGTATTTGTTCTTTACTGTTCTCTTGTTCAATTCGCGGTAGTCGATGCACATGCGCATACTGCCGTCCTTCTTCTTTACAAATAGTACCGGAGTGCCCCATGATGAGATGCTCGGTCTAATAAATCCTTTCTCGGTTAGTTCCTCTAGTTGAGACATCAATTCTTTCATTTCTGACGGAGCCAATCGGTAGGGGGCTTTGGCAACGGGCTCAGCTCCTGGCAGTAAGTCCATCTGAAATTCTATTTCCCGATCGGGTGGTAACCCAGGTAGATCCTCAGGGAATACTTCCGGAAAGTTGCACACCACGGGTACATTCTTGAGTTCATTCATTTTCGTTCTATCATCAATAACATATGCCAGATAAGCTTCGCAACCGCGCCTCATGTAACTTTCGGCCTTGATTATCGAGATGATGTTCGGCATCATGCAATTCCAATCCCCATAAACCGTAATTGGGCTGCCGCTTGGAGCCTTGAGGTGTATCCTCTTACGTTTACATATGATTTGAGCTTCGTTGGCAGCTAGCCAATCCATACCCAATACTATATCGAATCCTCCTAAGGTGAGAAGGAATAATCTAGAAGGAAACTTATGTCCCTATATTTCTATGATGCAATCCTCTGTTACTTGGAATACTGTCGAATTTTTACCAACGGCAGTTTGTACGCTAAAGGCCTTTACTATGGTGTTGATAGTGCAATCCAGTTTACGACTAAATGCATTTGATATGAAGCTTTTACTAGCACCAGAATCAAATAAAATAGCAGCACGTTCATCATTAACTAGAAACGTACCTGACACGACATCATGATTTCCCCTTGCTTCTTCCTCAGTTAAGGCATAGGCCCGAGTCCTTGCCTTTTGTTGTTCCTGTTCCCTCTCCTTTCCCGAACCAGATTGGCCGGCCTTCCTGCAGTTCTTTGTCAGATGTCCAAACAATCCACATACTTGACATTTGACGTCCTTCAAACAATCTCGGGAGTAGTGCCCCGGCCTCCCGCACTTATAACACACGGTGGTGCCGATTCGACACTCGCCAAGATGTTGCCTCCCACATTTCTTACATGTTTCATATTCGTCCAACCTTGGTTTCTTAATTTCAGTTGTTACATTCCCTTTTGCGGTGCCTCTAGACGGGTTCTCCCACTTTCTCTTTTGTGTCTCAGGTGCCGGGTCCTCATTGGCATAATCTTCGTAGACGATTCCAGACAGGTTGACTACAGACTCGAAGGTTGAGGGTAGGTTGGCTTTTACATGGACACGGACTCTTTGCGGCAGACCCTTGACATAGTATTTGATCATACGTTCTTCGGTTTCCACCAAGTGTGGTACCAGTTGGGCCAGCTCGTTGAATCTTGAAGTATACTGGCGATGAGTCTTGTTGCCAGCCTTGAAGTTTAGGAACTCGTTCTCCACACGATCAATCTCATTTTGTGGGCAGAACTTTTGGATTATGAGCTTCTTCAGGTCTTCCCATGTCATTCTGGCAATAGCATTTGGCGACTTTGTTCTTTGAATGTTTCTCCACCAACCTAGTGCTTCATTGGTGAAAGAATGAGCAACATATTTAACCGACTGGTCCGGTCGGCACTCGCTGATGTTGATTACAGCGTTCATCCTCTCAATCCATTCGAAAGTAGCCACCGAATCCTTGGTTCCATCAAACTTAGGTGGGTCTCCGTCCTTGAAACCTTTGTAAGTACACCCACGGTTGCTTGATGCTACTTTTACTTCATCCCCGTCACAGTCATAAATTTTCTCTTCATTGTTCCCTTTATCCTCTTCTTTGCTTTTCTTTAGTGCCTCAGATAATAGGTCAGGCAATATGTTCTTCAGAGTAAGTACAACCTCGTGGGCAATAGCATCCCTAACCTCGGGTTCCAACTGTATAGGCTCTTGATTGCCGTCCCCAGTTGGGGTCACATTAGTTTCGTGCACACTTTCAGTGTGTTCTGCGTGCACACTCTCTTCCTCTTCACTTCTTCGATTCAATGGAGGTCTACCCACTCGGCCAGTGCGACCGCCTCGGCGTCCAGTTCTTCCTCCTCCAGCCATAGTTCCTAGTCTTCCTGATGGTCATAAATGGAATACATCAATGTCATTCTCTCAGATCATAGTCTTGGAACAGCACAAACAAGGTAAATTTTTAATTACAGTGACCGATTTGTGATTAGAAATTTACGTTGCTTTTCGGGTTCCAAACTCTTCAAATTGGTCATGACATTGGCATCTATTGGTTCTAGGTTTGAGTATCCATTCTTATCAAAGTGTATTAACCTTAGTACTTACTTACTGTGCTGGCGTTGGCGTTGGCTACCCAGACTGACATCCGTGCGTTGGTCCCATAATCAGCTTGAGTCTAGACGTTTAGGGATGTCTGAATCTCTCAAACTATTGCTCTGATACCAACTTGTAAGGCCCCTTTCCGGGTAACCTCACTTGTTGGATTTACTCATAAACATAGTCATGAATACTGAACTTAAATTGAAAACATTCATCATTCAATTACATATCGTTCGTTATTCAATTACATAACATAACATAACTTGACAGCGGAAGTCTTAACACATGTATTAAAGTGGGATGTCAGTCTTGTGTCGGGTAACCTTCACGCTATCGCACGACCTTTTCTTCCTTTACCTGAAATGTATACTAAAAGTCAGCTAACGCTGGTGAGTTCTAGTTTAAAGACAATCATACATAATATTTACCTTATCATGAATATAATGTATATATATATTCATACTTTTAAATATTCTTTACTTTACTGTTCTCACATAACATTCATTGAGGGTATATACATATGTACATACATACTTTCTTTTTGAGAGAACACTTATTGGCCATAATCTTAAGGGAGATCAACCCGTCATACTTGTCGCGAATGTCACGAAGACATCGCTGTCAGAACTACCGTCGTAGCCCATTTCATTACCGTCCAGCTCTAGAAAACCGTCCGTCATTCATTAATCCGTCCGGCAACCTTTGTCCGTCCGCTCTTAAACCGTCCTACCGTCGTAGTCCGTCATTTTGTCCGTCAACCCTAGGGCATCCGTTTCCCACGCGACCATTATGTATGCAACCGTTCTACTTTAGTTAAGGCATTTGCTTCGACCGTCCATTAATACCTTTTCATACGTCCTAGCTTGCGAAGGAACGTTTTTGTCCCGGTTGCAAAATAGTCACGTGGTCGTCCGTCTACCGAATTAGCCGTTGTCATAGAAGGGTTTATAACGTTTACATTCATTCATAACATGCAATATATATGTAATATAAATCAAGATTTCATTCTTTTACTTTATGTCCTTCTTTCATTCATTCTTTAAAATCATACGCTTATTTCTTTATTCATAATTCATTTTCATATATAAGTATTTATATATATACGTATATCACATTGACATTTATAACATTTAATCATTTAGTGTATACACTTCAGCCCCAAAACATTTAAAATGATTTGCACATAACATAGAAGGGGCACATAGAACTCACCTGATGAGTAGTTTCTGAAATACACTTAGCTGGCTACTGAACGTCACTAATGTCACTCACGATCTGTATAATAAAGTCATACACGTAAGGTGGTGCTCCTAGATGACACTAGACATTACTATGCTTGAATCTAGTAGTTTCGATGGATTCGTTTATATCGAAACTTGGTAGTTTCGATAGGTTGCTTAAGTCAAAACTTGGTAGTTTCGATAGGTAACTTAGGTGTAATCTTAGCTTCAGATCGTGGGCATATCGAAACTATGGTAGTTTCGATAGGTCTGCATAAATATATATATATATATATATATATATATATATATATATATATATATATATATATATATATATATATATATATATATATATATCGAAACTATGGTAGTTTCGATAGGTCTGCACATATCGAAACTAAGTAGTTTCGATGGGTCTGCACACATCGAAACTTGGGTCTGCACATATCGAAACTAAGTAGTTTCGATGGGTCTGTACATGTCGAAACTAAGTAGTTTCGATGGGTCTGCACAAACCATCTTCCCCAAAAATCTGAAGTTTCTGCATGCGAATCTGATCGTGCCAATATCTCGATTTTTCTTAGATCAAAACGTTCGGTTTTCATTCTAGATGCTATACCTAAGCTCATTTTAAAGTTTCATCCGCAAAATCGTCCTCTATTGGGCTAAAACCGAAAATCCTAAAAAAATCATAAAAACTCAGATTATGATCGAACGCTTACCTGGATTGGATTTCTGATTCGGAGAAGATGGTCACGAGCACAGCAGCAACGTTCTCCTGAATTCCCGAGTTGATCCGTCACGTTCTCTCTCTAGACCCGAGCTCTCTTCTCTCTCTCTAGAACTTGCGTGAGAAGGGGAAATGAGCAAAGAAGAGGGCTGCCTTGCCTCTTATATGCCTGGGCTTCCCTCGGCCCATTGAAGCCGAGCCCAAGCCCGCTCCCTTTTGTTTAAATATTCCGACTAAGTCACCGGTCTCGCTATATTTATTCGTTTTATTATTTTTGGGATGTTACATTTATATGTAAAATTTAAAACTCATTTTTAATTTATTTATCTATACTACTATATAATATATATTCGATGGTCAGTATTGTAATTTACATTGTTTTTTAAGACGTCTAATACTATTATTTTTTGCATATGATACAAGTTATCAATGCATTAAATGTATGGAGTTACCAGAGACAATCATTAACTACTCTCATCAATTAGAGGCAATCATCAATTACTCTTTTTAAGGTTCTGCATTGGTGGTCAGAGGGGATTTTCCTATAGGGTTTCCCCTCTGTTGAGGTCATGGGTTCGAATCTTGCAAGGTGCACTTCATAAAAACTAGGAACACCCTCCGCAGATTTCGAATTCCTTGGGGGATGTTTGGGTAGACTGATGTACGAGCTTCCGCTGGTGGGTGCCAGTAGAGCCCACGCCGTTAAAAAAAATTACTCTCTTCAATTTGAAAAAAATAGCGTTCTTTTTCCTCCGCACAATTGAAGGCAATTATCAATTTCTGCTCTCCACTACGCTTCAATTTTGAAAATTAACGTCCAAATAATAAAACGCCATGAAAAACATACAGTTCAAGGATAAAGAAAATTGATTTTGTATATATATAGTAAGACCATACTCATATGTTTAATCATTATTGCTATGGAGGGTAATCAACAACTATAATGTGATGAGTAACACGTGGACTCAATTATCACACAATTTTTGGCAAGGTTGCACAAAAAAGTAATAATCATTTGTTGACTTTTTTCTTCCTCCACCATCTTTTTAGAACAATAATAAACTTTTTATACTTTAATATTGAAAAAATATTATATATGTATATATATATATATATATATATATATGGAAAATATAAAATGAAACCACACTTGAGTTGTAAAACTCGTGAAACCACTGTGTAACTTTTATATATTTTTTTAATGCAAGTTTTATACACATTTTCGTCACTTAAAAAAAAATAAAAAACGTCGAATACTTTTTTTAAGAAAATATTGAAAATTTAACCAAAAATCCCGTTTTTAGTAAAAAATCGTGTAAATTCAGCGTGTTACATATGTAACTCAGGTTGTTACATATGTAATTTTTTATAAAATAATTTAAAAAATGGCTCGGCGTTTTTAAAACTTTTTTAAAAAAAGTCTTAAAATTATATATAGAAGCTACCATAAAAAGCTTTTTAATTTTTGAGAAGGTTTTCACGGTTTTCACATCTAAAGGGTGCTTTCATTTTATCCTATATATATATATATATATATATATATATATAGACTCAAAATGTTTTTAATCTTATACATAAAATTTTAATAACCATTTAGGTTTTCACTGGTCCATGAGCCAAACTATTAAGATTCTTAAAATAACAAACTTAAAATTTTAAAATCTTAATAAAAATCTTAAAATTTTTGTATAAGATTAAAAACATTTAGGAATTATAGACCAAAGGAAATTATTACAAAAACAGTATGAAACTTTAAGATGGGGTTAGTAAAGGTCAGACCATAAAAAGCCTTTTCGCTCATCCTGGCATTAGCGGCTACAAGGTCCCCAAGAGTTCAACCACCACCTTATTATTCTGTTCTGTTTTTAACCTGTCTATATACTATTTCACAAATATCTTTAATTTTATACTTTTTTTTACATACTTGTTCAAGTTATCATGACAGTTCAACAGTTAAAATATTTAGCCTCTGAAGGAGGCAATCATTGAAAAAAATATTAAAGTAAAAGAAATTTTACCAGACTTTCGTTTTCTGAACAACAAGCTTAAAACTTCAAACTTCAAATATTATTATAGAGAGATGTGTACAAGAGAGTAGGAGTAGTGGAGTTGTTCTCCGGATGCTCTAAACAAGAAATAAGAGTCCCTTTATATAGGTGGGGAAAAGAAAAAGCAAAAACAAACAAGAATCCCATCATGGGACCTATGTAGACATATTTGTCAAAAAGAAAACAGTAAAAAAGCAATTATTTTGCTAACTTTTAAAAAGAGGATAGTGTCTGGCCATTATTATGCCAGAATGCATAATGCTGTCTTCCACTCCACGCATTATTGGAGTCGACACTTGATATAGCTCCTTGTGGGGCCTATTGTGGCTTCTTGTCTTTTAGCTTGCCTGAAGATTCTTCTGGGCTAAACACCTGCCTGTATTCTGTAAGAACGTTGTTGATATAATCTTCATCTACATGATCGGTATTATTATCCTGTCCTTCCTGAAAAATTGAGTCTTCATCTTCTTCAGTTTGGGAAGATGTAGACATTGTTGAAGGAGATGCTCCTTCCTTTCTTAAATTTTTCATCATGTCTTTCTTCATTTCTGTAAGATAGAAATCCATGATTTCTTTGTTACTGATTTGATCAGTTCCTTTGAGTGTCTGGATCTTTCTGACAATATGTCTGAAAGGGCTTGGGGCCTCTTTATGAGGATGACTATTCATCTGATTTGTATAATCAACAATTTTCTTTTAAATTTTTTCTATGGTATCATGTCTTTCTATGATGCCATCAATATTTGTAAGAGTCATCTTTTTCCAGAATTTTGTATAAAAGGCTCTTTGGATACACAAAATATTGTGGCTGTCGTAATCAATTTCTGGAGACCACTTCCAGATCCATGGGATACTGAATTGGATGTAGAAATGTGAAGCAAACATATTTTAAGAAATTTTCATCCTGCTGAGCCTCTATTAAGACTGGAGAAACTTCTACCCACTGGGTATAAAGGGTTTTGTATAACTCAGGGAGAATATTCACTGAGGGGCCAAAGGATTGCCACCAATTATAGAACCAGACTGGAATTTTCTGTCCGTAAATATGAGAACAAATTTTTATAAACCAGGAATGTTTCTGTTTTGGGTTCTCATATAAGAATGTTTTATAAAAAGCATTCTTGTAATCCCAGTAATTATATTTAATTGGGACTTTAGTTTAGGGATGTATAAGCTCCCTCTCTTTTAATGGAGAAGTTCCCCATGTTTCTACAGATATGATCTGTTTTACCACTATCTTACTGAAGTTATAAACATCAGGCTGACCAGCATGATAGTGCTCTATCTCACAATTTTCTCTTTTAAGAATTTGTTCATAGAACTGTCTGGGCTTATAAGCCTCTGCATGATAGAATCATGTGTCCATATATCTGTTTATTAACAACCATGGATTATCTTTCCATTTTATGTCTTTATTTTCTAGAAGAAATATGACTTCTTTAAGTGGACTATGAGCCCAATTAATAATATCATCTTCTGCCTCGTTAGAAACAGTTTTTGCATAGGATGCTGATGATTCCGAGTCTTTATTAGACTTCTCTTTTGAGGCTTTATATGCCAAAAATTCCTTATAAAGGATATTGTCTGGTTGTGAAGATGAACCAGATGAAGATGCAATATTTTCAGCTATAAGCTTTTGATCTCCAATTTGGGATATGACCCTTGGATATTGACCACCTCTTCCTCTATAAGAAGATGATCTTCCTCTTCCTCTTCTTCCTTGTTCCCAAGGAATCATTTCTGAAAAAGTTATCTACATAAAAATAATTATTTCTTTCCGACGTAATAAACGTATCCTTTCTTTATAAAAAGAAATCCCGATATTAATATTATTAATCATATTTCCTTTTGTTTTTGATTCTAGAAAATTATTTTCCTATATCTCTTCTTTGGTCACTTCATCATTTATTATCTGAAGAGTGCGGTATTCTATTTTCTCCTGAATCTCAAGGAGAGCCCTTTTAACCGGTCATTTTGAATGAGCCATTAATTTAAATATTCTCTGGTAAGAAAACCAGGGAGACTATTGTCACTACCCTTTTTATAGATAATATCAAAATCAAAAGGGGCTAAATGTGATTGGCATCTTGCAAACATTTGTTTTGAAACATCATGTTTGAAGTCTTTAACGAACATAAACTTAGCTGCTTGGCAATCAGTTTTTATAATAAACTTTTGATTATATAAATCATCTTGGAATTTTAAAAGACATTTTACTATTGCTAGAATCTCTTTTGCAATAGTGGCATAGTTTTTCTGGCTGCTATTCCATTTTTCAGAATGGAATCTTACCAGATTTTCTTGTTTATTAATTGGTGAAATTTGTTTTAATATCCCACCATAGCCTATATCATAGGCATCAGTTTCAATAAAACAGTTTTTGCATAGGATGCTGATGATCCCGAGTCTTTATTAGACTTCTCTTTTGAGGCTTTATATGCCAAAAGTTCCTTATAAAGGATATTGTCTGGTTGTGAAGATGAACCAGATGAAGATGCAATATTTTCAGCTATAAGCTTTCGATCTCCAATTTGGGATATGACCCTTGGATATTGACCACCTCTTCCTCTATAAGAAGAAGATCTTCCTCTTCCTCTTCTTCCTTGTTCCCAAGGAATCATTTCTGAAAAAGTTATCTACATGAAATAATTATTTCTTTCCGACGTAATAAACGTATCCTTTCTTTATAAAAAGAAATCCTGATATTAATATTATTAATCATATTTCTTTTTGTTTTTGATTCTAGAAAAATATTTTCCTATATCTCTTTTTTGGTCACTTCATCATTTATTATCTGAAGAGTGCGGTATTCTATTTTCTCCTGAATCTCAAGGAGAGCCCTTTTAACCGGTCATTTTGAATGAGCCATTAATTTAAATATTCTCTGGTAAGAAAATCAGGGAGACTATTGTCACTACCCTTTTTATAGATAATATCAAAATCAAAAGGGGCTAAATGTGATTGGCATCTTGCTAACATTTGTTTTGAAACATCATGTTTGAAGTCTTTAACGAACATAAACTTAGCTGCTTGGCAATCAGTTTTTATAATAAACTTTTGATTATATAAATCATCCTGGAATTTTAAAAGACATTTTACTATTGCTAGAATCTATTTTGCAATAGTGGCATAGTTTTTCTGGCTGCTATTCCATTTTCCAGAATGGAATCTTATTAGATTTTCTTGTTTATTAATTGGTGAAATTTGTTTTAATATCCCACCATAGCCTATATCAGAGGCATCAGTTTCAATAATTTTTCCCAATTTGGGTTGGCTATCATTAAGCAAGGAAGATTTTGAACCTTTTGCTTAATCTTTCAGATAGTCTTAGTATGACTCTCTGACCATGGCTGAGAATTCTTTTTTAGTCTGTCATATAAAATGGCAGTATCCTCGGCTAGATTTTTATAATAGAGAAGAATATAATTTAGACTTCCTAAGAATCTTTGAAGTTGAGTTTTATTATAAATTTCATCTGGAAATTTTGACCCAAATTCAATACTTCTGTTGATAGGAATAATGTTTCTTGTTTCAATATTATGACCTAAAAACCTTATCTTAGTTTGGAAAAACATCATTTTTGGTCTAGAAATGACTAAACCATTATTTATTATAATCTTCTTGAATATATCAAGATGTTTAAAATGAGTTTCAATGTCTCTTGAAAATACAAGGATATCATCGATGTAGACTGTTATAAAATCACTATATGGAATGAAAATATCATTCATAATATTTTGGAATTCTGGCGGGGCATTCTTTAACCCAAAAGACATTACGTTCCATTCATAATGGCCAGTAAGACCAAGGAGATTTTGATCTTCTGATTAAGTTTTTGTCAAGAAGAGATTTGATCTCTTGTTTACATAATTACATATATTCGGAATTCATCTGACAAGGTCTAGCCTTATTAGTAATTTTACTATTGTTAAAATCATTTTCATAAGGAAGAGAAACAATATGTTTCTTCCTATTCCAAAAAGCATTTGGATGATCATTGCATATTTGTATGGTAAATTGATTATTAATCATTTTTATTTTATCCTGTAATTTTGGATTATTTATCATATCTTGGATATTTAAAGAAAATATTTCTTTTTATAAAAATTCAATTTGATTTATTTTGGCCTGTAAACGGGATTCTTTTACATTGTTTAAAGTTCTGAAAAAAGGATTTGTAATAAATAAAAAATATTTTTCTTTGTTTTGTAAAGATCCAATTATTCCTTTATTATCAATATGTCTTAAAGGAAAAATTTTGTTTAAAAAAGGGGTTCCAAGTATAACTTGGCTAGTAAGGTTTTTAACTAGAATAAAACTAGTAGGAATGCAGGTCTCATTATGACAAACATGAGCCTGTGGAATTTTGTACTCAATTTTTAATTTTTCTCCTCCCGCGGAACTCAAATTTGTGGGAGGTTTTATGAAAATATCTAGTAGGAATAATTCCTTCCTTAATACAATTCAGATCAGCACCACTATCAACTAGTGCTGTAACAGTTATAAAGAAGTTGTCTTCAATAAGAAGTTTTACTTTGATATTCCACTTCTGTGTGGTTATAATATATATAATACTTTTTAAAAATATTCCCGTATTGTTTTGAGGAATTTCCTCATCATTTTTATTCTGGGGGATCTCAAGTCTCATAATTCTTTTTTCTAGATTTCTATTATCTTTTTGAATAATTTTGATATCAATTTTTAGATTATTAATTTCATTTTTTAAATCCTTTATATTAACATGTCTGGAAATTTGATTTCTTTGGGCTAGCTGCCTCTTTAACTCAGCTAGATAAAAAGGTTTTAAATCATGCTGGAGATTGCTTGTGTCACACCCCCAAATTTCAACTAACGGAGTTTTACCGTTTGGGAAGTGACGAACCAGGATTTTAGACATTAGTTACTTTGAACGACTCTACATGGGACTCAAATGAAAATGTCATATCTATCATAGTTTCAATGCGGAAGCGTAAAGATAGGTAGATGCGCAAAACACACGCGCCCAAACCAAAAGTCCAAAATTCCAAACGAACCAAGTACAATACAAAATAATCCAATCAAACATAAATAAGCACAATCAAAATAGATGAATCCTATGCATGCCCTAATGTGAACCTGTGCCTTATCTTAGCGACCTGAGAAAACATGTAAGAAAATATGTCAACACGAGGTTGGTGAGTTCACATGTTTCAATATATAAATATGCGTTTACCATATTTATGATCACTCAATATGTATCTATAGGTAGCTAACCTATGTTCATGTTTAACTCAAGCGCTCGCAACTAAAGCTGACTGTTTGTTTATTTGCCTCCTGCCAGGTCTATCAACACTGGCGGTGTGAGTAGGCTAACATTTCACCCGTTCGATCTCTAATCGAGTTAGCGCGACTAACACGGGTGAGATTTGTCAAACCCACTAGTACTACTAAATATTACCTCACTAAGATCCATATTAATGGTCCGATATAAGATGAGGACTTTATGTGACAGCGTGTTACGCTTAGCTTTAACATTGATAACATATGAATTACAATATCTCAAAATAGTTAAATCATGTTTTCTCCCCCAAGTTAAAACAGTAAAAAGGGGCCGTGAAAAACTCACCTGATTGCGTAGGTAGTGATCACACAAGTACGAGATCAAAATCTCAAGTGATAGCCCAACACGGCTCACGAATGCCCTAGAATTATACACATAACAATTAGGGATAAAATGAGAATTATTAGGGTATGCGACGGAATGTTGAACGTCTTAAGAGAAACGCTCTAAAAATCAAAGAGTAGACGAATACGTCAACGGGAATGGGAACTGTTAATTAATGAATGCGATAAATACGTTACGCGACGAACGACAAATAATAATATAATAAATATGCTCAAGCGTCATCGTCATTAAGTAGTGATTTAGAAAATAATATTATTATATTATTTTTTTAAACTCGTAGGATTAATTCGGTAATCATTTATCTGGCAAAAATAATAATTATATTATTTTTTTTATGGAGATTATATAAACGAGGAAATAATATAACTAATTATATTATTTATAAATTCGGAGTATTATGCAACGTTCGTTGAAGCGACGAAAATAGTATATAAATATATTATTTTTAATTACGAGAAATAATATTAAAACGGATACAAGATTAAACCCGAATATAAACGAAACTGCTTGAGTTTTCATAAGTTAAATATAATTTTTGTGAAGTAATATAATTAATATATTATTTTTAATATCACTAAAATTCTTTAAAATGTTTTATAAAATCAATCCCAAGCCTTCGGTTGTTTCCGGATTTCAAAACACGTTAATATATTAATATAATAATATAGCATTTGATTTTATATTAAAATAGTAATTAGAAAATAAATAAAAACAGAAACAGGGGTGAGGAGACTCGAACCCGGGTCTCCTCCCCATCGACACACACACTTAACCAGTCCACCTGCTAAGGCAATCGCAACATGAACCAGATCAGAAGGGTTTTGACTAACAGTTTCACTGTGTTCTTCTCCCTTAGCGCGAGCCGAACCAAAACCCACTCCAATTCTTATCGATTTCGACTCTGATTTGATTCAAATGTTTAGGGGTTTTGTTAACCGGTTAATTACGAATCTGTAGGTGAAATTAATTTGAAAAACAACAAGCTTAAGGTCGTTTAATTAAAGATACTAGAACCGAAAGCCTAGATTAAAACATGGAATCAATTTGATAAAATTGTATGTTAGGACTCAATGGAATCATAGGGCTTTTACTATATAGATCATCGTGAATATGTGGATGTCGTTTAATTCCATTTACGTTGTGTCTAAGATCAAAACCCCCAAATTCACATATGAACAAACCTTAGATTCCGGATCAAGATCAATTCGATGTTTTGAGATTAAACAAACATAGGGCTTTCGAGGAGTGACTGATTACGAAGCTAAACATGTGATTTAATTGGATTATGATTGAGTCTAGAATCAAAAGCCTCAAATCAATTTTAGAACAAACCCTAGATTACAGATTGGGTTCAATTCAATGTTAACCGATCGAATTATCATAGGGTTTTCAATTTATTAGTAAAAACGAAACTAAGGATGAAAACAATTACCAGAAAGAAGTTCAAATTGAGGGAGAACGGCCAGAACGTGTTCCGACTTGCACGAGCTTGATCTCCGACGGCTGTGACGGCTTTTCCGGTCGAATTAAGTAGCGTAACAGGTTCTAACTGATGCGACTAAGGTGTGTGCACTCTCAATTTGTGAGAATAATGACCAAGATTGACGAATTTGATGTGCACACAGTGATGGTTGACAGTTACGACTTGAACACCCATTATTGGGTTTAATTCGATATAATAACGAGGATTAAAGGTTCAATGATGGTCGTAATTGTTATTAAAGATCAAATCCGTTACGAATTCAAATAATATTCGGTTGTGATTTGTGAATTTGGATTCAAATTTGCGAGTTTGACTTTATGAAAGTCAACAGGAACACAAACCCTTCAATTTTGACTTTCTATAGTCAACAGATTTAGTTTAGGGACTTGGCAGGATAAGTCCCTGAAGTTTGAGATTAGGAAATAGCAGAATTGGTCCTTGAGGTTTAATATAGCGTTAACAGAGTTAAGATTTAACAGAAAATTTAACGGGATTTCTAACTGAGTTAGCTTGAAAAGTCGGATTGTCACAGCTTGAGGAAGATGCTTCCTCAGATTTCTGCTGGATTAAATATTCAGAAATTAGTTTTTTCTTTGATTTGAAGATTACTTATGATTTTTAAGAGATCTAAAATCTCATTGGTTAAAACATTAATTTCCATGTTTTAAAATTGAGAAATTATTTGATAAAGACCCTCTTCTGATATTTCAGAAGGGTTTTTGCAGCAATTATTTTTACAATTTGATGGACAACGTTCTTCCTTTGTTTCTGAGGAATCTAAATTTTCATATTCTAAAATATTTAAATTTTCTTCTTTTGAGAATGATTGCTCAGAATCAGTTTCAAAAGTTTCATTTAATAAGACTTCATTAATTTTGTCTTTTAAATCTTTATCTTCGATTTTGTTAAGTTTCTTTCGAACCCAACAAGTTTTTGCCTTGTGGCCTAATTTACCACATTTTCTGCATTTTATTAATTTTTTAATATCATTAGGAAATTCTTTCTTTTCCTTATACTTTTTCCTTTTATAATTATTAGTATAATGATTTTCTTCTTTCCTAAATTTCTTTCTTTTATAATGTTTTTTAGGAGAAGAATTTCTTTTCCTAGTTTCAATAGATTTATCAGACTTATTTTCTAAGCCAAATTGGCCACAGAAATCTCCTAATTTTTTTTTCTCATTTAGAGAATGTTTCTTAATCTGTTGATTAAGTTTTATTTCATTACATAGGCTTATTCCTTCCTGAACACAGGTGCCTATAAGTTTACCATAAGTGTAACTGTCATAATTTATGACTCCATCTATTCTTAATTTTCTTTTTATTCTTTCAGCAAATAAATGGGAAGGCCATCTATAAATTTTGACTTCCAATGAGAACTATCAGCCTCAGGGAGTTCCATGACTCTACATAAGAAAGTATCATTATACCATCTAAAAGACGTTATAGTTCTACATCTTAGATTTTGTAGAAGATTTTTAATATTTTCAGAATCTTCGGACCATCTTCCTGTGAAATGATCTATAATATTAACAATTAGGGTGTAGACTGCATTATTTTCAGTACTACTAGTGTCTTCTTCTTGTTTGACACTATTTAAGATTTTATTTTTATCTTCTTAGGATAAGTAATTATCCCACCATCCTTTTAACTGGCCTGTAAATCCTGATATAATCATAGTTGCTATGGTCTGGACATAGTTATTATTATTCTTACAAATAGTGTTGTACATAAGTATTCTATGGATAGTATTATAAATCTGTCCTTCTAACTGACCATCTATGTTCCATTCATAGATCATTTTCCCACTATAAGAGTTATTAACAATATACTCTTGTTCTTCTATAAGAACATCTTCAGGAGTAGGTCTAGGATAATAGTATTTTCTCTGAGTTGGCTTATCTGCCCATTTAGAGAGTTTGGAAATTTGATCATTTATTTTTTCTTGATAATTTTCTTCAGAAAAATCTATTATAGTATTAATCTTAAGATTTTTAAGAGCATTCATAGTTTCATTTAAAGTCGCTATTAGACTATCCTTAGATTTTAATTTAAAATCTATTACTTTCGGAGGAAGTTGTATACTAGGAGTAGCAATTTTTTCTTTTAGAGAAACAGTTTTAGCCTGTATGTTTTTCCCTTTAAAATAGGATATAATCTTATCCATATTAGTAGATAGATCTTGTAACTGTTCTCTCATAATTATTAAATATAAATTTGTATAATTCTGTTGTTTACTCAAGTCATTTATATGAGAAATTGTAATAGGTAAGGTATTTCCTTCTAATAGTTTTTGAAAGGTTTGATAATACCTTGTTTCATTATTTTTTTCTATTTTAAAAGGTTGTATAGGAGGAAAAATCTTAGAGACTATCTCTCCTTTAACATTAAATGTTCTTTCAATAACTGAGATGATACTTCCCATATAGCTTTCTATAAACCAGGGAATAAAAGTATAATATCATTTTTCATGATTAAATCTTTATAATCTTCATCTTTAAAGAAATTTATATCAGTCTCTTTAAAATTATTAAAAAACCAATTTCTAAACAATTTCCATTTGGGTAATTCGAAATCTTTACTAATTTCTTTTCTTACCGAAGATCCCGGATTAAAGTCTATTTTTTCTTTAAAATTCATTAAACAAAATCGACTTCTGATTCGGTTGATTCCGGATCTACTTGGACTCCTGTAACTATATTGATAGAATTTATTCTTAATCTATTGAATGTTTCTGTTGTAGGGAAAGCTTCCCTAACGCTTGAAGTAGAGGCCCTAGAAGGAATTCTAATAGTATATCCCAAAGGAGATATATGCTGTCGAGAGGATAAAGATCTAGAAGATAAAGATCTTGGCAAAGAAGAAGTATTTCTAAGCTGCTCAAATTGGATTTGGACAGTACCTTCTTCAGATTGTATAATTTCTAAAGAGTTATTATCTATATATTGTTGAGATGTTGTGGCCTTATCAAGGACCCAATTTTCTGGAAAGTTAATTTCTTCCCGTTTAATCTTTCTTCTCGTAGTTATATCAGATATACCAAAATTAGTTTCTATAACTATGGTTTCATTTAATGGTTTATCGACCATTCTACACTGTGAATTTAAAGTGTATAAAGGTTTATAATAAATTCTATAACAGATACAGATAACTTCTGAACTTGGAGCATAGTTATAACTATGAGTTTTAACATTTAAAGTTAAAGCATCTGAGATATTAACATCTGATAAAGATAATTGTAGATTAGGATAAACATTAAAATAGACTGGTCCATGAGCCAGACTAGTTTGGACAATCCCTATAAGAGATTGTTTCCAGTTCAGATTTCTAGCATCTCTTAAAGTTGCTACAAAACTTTCTAGAAGACCTTCTAAGATTAAGGGTTTAAATGCAATTTGCACAAGCCCTATGTGAAGGAATTTATAATCCTTTTTATATTTATTTAAATCTTTGTTTAACAATAGTTTAATAACCATATCTTCTTTATTTAAAGAAAATGTTTCTTCAGTTGTTTTGACAACTTGTTTTAATCCTAATTTTTAAAAAGTTCCTAATTTATAAATTAGTATGTGTTCCATTTTTGGAATAGTCCATTTATTTAATAAATCAAGATTATGAGGAATTTAATATTCCTCTTCAATATTGTTTTTAACAGTATCACTGCTTTTTAGGATATTCATTTTGAATGATTATGAATAAGTGTTGATCTCCACAATCAAACTTTGAACAAGCTTTTATTTTAAGAGCACATGGCTCTGATACCATTTACAGAATCTTAAATTAAAAATCTTAAAATAACAAATTAAAAATCTTAAAATAACAAACTTAAAATTTTAAAATCTTTATAAAAATCTTAAAATTTTTGTATAAGATTAAAAACATTTAGAAATTATAGACCAAAGGAAATTATTACAAAAACAGTATGGAACTTTAAGATGGGGTTAGTAAAGGTCAGACCATAAAAAGACTTAACGAAGCAGAAGATGATATTATTAATTTGGCTCATAGTCCACATAAAGAAGTCATACTTCTTTTAGAAAATAAAGACATAAAATGGAAAGATAATCCATGGCTGTTAATAAACAGATATATGGACACAGGATTCTATCCTACAGAGGCTTATAAGCCTAGACAGTTCTATGAACAAATTCTTAAAAGACAAAATTATGAGTTAGAGCACTATCATGCTGGTCAGCCTGATGTTTATAACTTCAGTAAGATAGTGGTAAAACAGATCATATCTGTATAAACATGGGGAACTTCTCCATTAAAAGAGAGGGAGCTTATTCATCCCCAAACTAAAGTCACATTTAAATATAATTACTGGGATTACAAGAATGCTTTTTATAAAACATTCTTATATGAGAACCTAAAACAGAAACATTCATGGTTTATAAAAATTTGTTCTCATATTTACGGACATGAAATTTCAGTCTAGTTCTATAATTGGTGGCAATCCTTTAGCCCCTCAGTGAATATTCTCCCTGAATTATACAAAACCCTTTATACCCAGTGGGTAGAAGTTTCTCCAGTCTTAATAGAGGCTCAGCAGGATGAAAATTTCATTATAAATATGCCTACCTCACATTTCTACATCCAATTCAGGATTCCGTGGATCTGGAAGTGGTCTCCAGAAGTTGATTACGACAGCCACAATATTCTGTGTATTCAAAGAGCCTTTTATACAAAATTCTGGAAAAATATGACTCTTACAAATATTGATGGCATGTAACATCCCAAAAATAGTAAATAAATAAATAATAACGCAATCGAGATTTAATCGTCAAAAATGAAAGGAAAATGGATGGGCTTGGGCTTGGCTCCAACGGGCCGAGGGAAGCCCAGGTATATAAGGGTCAAGACAACCTCAAACTTCCAAAATTCCACCATTTGCAATTTAGAGAGAGAAAGGAGAGCTCGGGCCTAGAGAGAGAATGTTGACGGATCGACCCGGAATTGAAGGAGCACGTTACTACTGAGCTCGTGAGCCAAACCTCCGAATCTGAATCCCAATCCAGGTAACGATCCAACCTAGATCTGAGTTTTTGTTCGTTTTAGGGTTTTGGACGAAAATGTGACGTTTTTACGGATGAAACTGGAAGAAAAACATAGATTTGAGTTCCATAATGAAAAGAAAACATTTTGAATGTAAACAAGTTCGGGATATTGACGTGATCAGACCCGAATGCGAAAGTTAGGGTTTTTGCGATGAAGCAGATCCTGCGTACTTATCAAGTACGCAAGAAGAATGTTCTGCGTACTTATTAAGTACGCAAGAAGAAGGTCCTACGTACTTATCAAGTACGCATGAAACGAAGTATGAACACTTATTAAGTACGCAATAGCAAGGCCCAACGCACTTGCTAAGTGCGCAGGCAGTAGGCCGGTTAGTAAAGTCAGTATAGTCATCTAATTCAGAATAGTTTAACCATTAGAGTCGGGATTAGGTCTGATGTATGTGTAATTAACCAATCCAGATCGTGTGTGGCACTCATTGGACCGCGGTTAGGACAGAACGAGACTAGCTTATCAGGTGAGTTCTATGTGCCCACTCTATGTTATGTGCAAACCTTATTAAAAGTTTTGGGGCTGAAGTGTATACGCTAAATGAATAAATGTTATAAATTCCAATGTGATCATACGTGATATATACATATATGTATCAAAATGAATGATGAACAAAGAATGAAACGTATGATTATAAAGAATGAATGAAAGAATGACATAACGTGAATGAATGAAATCTTGCTTTATATTTTATATATTGCACGTTATGAATGTGTGTAAACGTTATGGACGCTTCGATGACAACGGCTACGTCGGTAGACGGACGACCACGTGACTATTTTGCAACCAGGACAAAAACGTTCCTTCATAAGCTAGGACGTATAAAAGGCACTCATGGACGGTCGAAGCAAATGCTTTATTACATGTAGAACGGTTGCATACATAATAGCCGTGTGGGAAACGGATGCCTTTGGGGAGACGGGCAAATGAACGGACTACGACGGTAGGACGGCTTTAGGCGGACGGACAAGGGTTGCCTGACGGATTTATGTTATGACAGACGGTTTCTAGGGCCGGACGGTTTATGAAAAGGATTACGACGGTAGTTCTCACGGAATTTGTCTTTGTGACTCATGCGACAATTATGACGGGTTGATCACCCATATGTGTATGACCAAATGAATGTTCTCCCCAAAGTAAGTGTGTGTGTACATATGTATATACTCAGTATGAATGTTATGTGAGAACAGTAAAACAAAGAATATGCAAAAGCACGTATATCATATATATATATAATACTTAACGATAAGATAAATGTTATGTCTGATTGTTTTTAAACTAGAACTCACCAGCGTTAGCTGACTTTTAGTATACATTTCAGGTAAAGAAAGGAAGGGTCGTGCGAAGGCGTGATGGTTACCCGACAAGCGACTGACATCCCACTTTTATATATGTTAAGACAATGTTATGTTTTTAATTGTTAAGACTTCCGCTGTTATGTTACGTTATGTTATGAATTCGAATGATGTTTGCTTCCGCTACTCTCGAATGTTTTTAATTTAAGTTCAGTATTTATGACTATGTTTATGAGTAAATCCAACAAGTGAGGTTACCCGGGAAAGGGGCCTTACAAGTTGGTATCAGAGCAATAGTTTGAGAGATTCAGACATCCCTAAATGTCTGGACACAAGCTGATTATGAGACCAACGCACAGATGTCAGTATGGGTAACCAACGCCAAAGCTAGCACGGTAAGTGAGTACTAAAGTTAATGCACTTGGATAAGAATAGATACCTTAACATAGAACCAATAGATGTCAATGTCACAACCGATTTGAAGAGTTTTGAACCCGAAAAGCAATGTAAATTAGTAATCACAAACCGGTCACTGTAATTAAAAATTTACCTTGCTTGTATTGTTCTAAAACTATGATCTGAAGGAATTGCATTGATGTATTCCCTTTATAACTATCAGAAAACTAGGAACTATGGCTGGTGGAAGAAGAACAAGACGCCGACACGGTCGCACTGGCTGAGTCGGTAGACCTCCATTGAATCAAAGACATGAAGAGGAACATAGTGTGCACTCAGAACACACTGAGAGTGTGCACGAAACAGATGTGACCCCAACTGGGAACGACAATCAAGGGACTCTACAGTTGGAACCCGAGGTCAGGGATGCTATTGCCCGCAAAGTTGTACTCACTCTGAAGAAAGTATTGCCTGATCTACTATCTGAAGCACTAAAGAAAAGTAGAGAGGAGGATGAAGGAGACCATGAAGAGAAAGAGTATGAGAGTGATGGGGATGAAGTAAAGGTGGGATCAAGCAATCGTGGGTGTACTTACAAAGGTTTCAAGGATGGAGACCCAACCAAGTTCGATGGGAACAAGGATTCAGTGGCTACGTTCGAATGGATTGAGAGGATGAACGCTGTAATCAACATCAGCGAGTGTCAACCGGACCAGGATGTTAAGTATGTTGCTCATTCTTTCACCAATGGGGCACTAAGTTGGTGGAGGAACATTCAGAGGACAAAGTCGCCAAACGCTCTTGCTAGAATGACATGGGAAGGCCTGAAGAACCTTATAATCCAAAAGTTCTGTCCCAGAACGAAATTGATCGAGTGGAAAATGAATTCCTAAACTTCAAGGCTGGCAGCAAGACGCACCGTCAGTATACTTCTAGGTTCAATGAGGTAGCTCAACTGGTACCCCACCTGGTGGAGACAGAAGAACGAATGATTAAGTACTATGTGAAGGGCCTACCTCAAAGGGTCCGTGTTCATGTAAAAGCTAATCTACCATCGACCTTCGAATCGGTAGTCAACATGTCTGGAATCGTCTATGACGATTATGCTAATGAGGACACAGCCCCCGAAGCTCTGAAACGGAAATGGGAGAACTCGTTAAAAGGAAATGGAAAGGGAAACTACACCGCTGAGGTGAAGAAGCCTAGCGCAGAAGGGTATGGAGTTTGTAAGAAATGCTCAAAGAAACACCAAGGCGAATGTCTTGTTGGCTCAACCATGTGTTATAAGTGCGGGAGGCCGGGGCATTACTCTCGAGATTGCTTAAAGGACGTTAGGTGCCAAAGTTGTGGAAGATATGGACACCTGACTAGGGATTGCAGGAAAACAGACAATCCGATTAGGGAAAGGAAAAGGAAGCTGAAAAGGAACAGCCGAAGGCTAGGACTCGAGCCTACGCCCTGACTGAGGAGGAAGCAAGGGGAAACCCTGATGTTGTGTCAGGTACGTTCCTAGTTAATGATGAACATGCTGCTATTTTATTTGACTCTCGTGCTAGTAAAAGCTTTATATCCAATGCATTTAGTCGTAAACTAGATTGTATTATCAACACCATAGTAAAGGCATTTAGCGTACAAACTGTCGTTGGTAAAACTTCAGCAGTATTACAAGTAACAGAGGATTGCATCATAGAAATAGAGGGCCATAAGTTTCCTTCTAGATTATTCCTTCTCACCTTAGGAGGATTCGATATAGTATTGGGTATGGATTGGCTAGCTGCCAATGAAGCTCAAATCATATGTAAACGTAAGAGGATACACCTTAAAGCCCCTAGCGGCAGTCCAATTACGATTTATGGGGATTGGAATTGCACGATGTCGAACATCATCTCGATAATCAAGGCCGAAAGTTACATGAGGCGCGGTTGTGAAGCTTATCTGGCATATGTTATTGACGATAGAATGAAAATGAAAGAACTCAAGAATGTACCCGTGGTGTGCAACTTTCCAGAAGTATTCCCTGAGGATCTACCTGGGTTGCCACCCGATCGGGAAATAGAATTTCAGATTGACTTAATGCCAGGAGCTGAGCCCGTTGCCAAAGCCCCCTACCGATTGGCTCCGTCAAAAATTAAAGAATTGATGTCTCAACTAGAGGAATTAACAGAAAAAGGATTTATCAGACCGAGCATTTCACCATGGGGAGCTCCAGTACTATTTGTAAAGAAGAAGGGCGGCAGCATGCGCATGTGCATTGACTACCGCGAACTGAACAAGAGGACAATAAAGAACAAATACCCACTTCCTAGAATAGACGACCTTTTTGATCAACTGCAAGGTGCGAGTTGGTTCTCAAAAATCGATCTTAGGTCAAACCCTGATGTTGTGTCAGGTACGTTCCTAGTTAATGATGAACATGCTGCTATTTTATTTGACTCTCGTGCTAGTAAAAGCTTTATATCCAATGCATTTAGTCGTAAACTAGATTGCATTATCAACACCATAGTAAAGGCATTTAGCGTACAAACTGTCGTTGGTAAAACTTCAGCAGTATTACAAGTAACAGAGGATTGCATCATAGAAATAGAGGGCCATAAGTTTCCTTCTAGATTATTCCTTCTCACCTTAGGAGGATTCGATATAGTATTGGGTATGGATTGGCTAGCTGCCAACGAAGCTCAAATCATATGTAAACGTAAGAGGATACACCTTAAAGCCCCTAGCGGCAGTCCAATTACGATTTATGGGGATTGGAATTGCACGATGTCGAACGTCATCTCGATAATCAAGGCCGAAAGTTACATGAGGCGCGGTTGTGAAGCTTATCTGGCATATGTTATTGACGATAGAATGAAAATGAAAGAACTCAAGAATGTACCCGTGGTGTGCAACTTTCCGGAAGTATTCCCTGAGGATCTACCTGGGTTGCCACCCGATCGGGAAATAGAATTTCAGATTGACTTAATGCCAGGAGCTGAGCCCGTTGCCAAAGCCCCCTACCGATTGGCTCCGTCAAAAATTAAAGAATTGATGTCTCAACTAGAGGAATTAACAGAAAAAGGATTTATCAAACCGAGCATTTCACCATGGGGAGCTCCAGTACTATTTGTAAAGAAGAAGGGCGGCAGCATGCGCGTGTGCATTGACTACCGCGAACTGAACAAGAGGACAGTAAAGAACAAATACCCACTTCCTAGAATAGACGACCTTTTTGATCAACTGCAAGGTGCGAGTTGGTTCTCAAAGATCGATCTTAGGTCGGGTTACCATCAGTTGAAAGTAAGAGAAGAAGACGTACCAAAGACCGCGTTTCGCACAAGTTATGGGCATTAGGAGTTTCTCGTGATGTCCTTCGGATTGACCAACGCACCAGCAGCGTTCATGGACTTGATGAATAGAGTATGTCGACCAATGTTGGATCAATCAGTGATAGTTTTTATAGACGACATACTGATATATTCGAAAAACGAGGGTGATCACCAGTGTCACCTAAGAGAGGTTTTGGAGGTGCTAAAGCAGGAAAAGTTGTACGCAAAATTCTCCAAATGCGGGTTCTGGCTTTGGGAAGTCCAATTCCTTGGTCATGTGATAAACCCAAATGGCATCATGGTAGATCCTGCAAAGATTGAGTCAGTAAAGGAATGGAACGTCCCGAAGACACCAACAGAGATACGAAGTTTTCTGGGATTGGCAGGCTACTATCGGAGGTTCATTCAAGATTTCTCAAGAATAGCCTCGCCACTAACTAAACTGACACGGAAGAAAGTAAAATATGAATGGGGTCCAACCCAAAATAACGCGTTTGAGGAACTTAAGACACGATTAACTCAAGCTCCAGTCTTGGCACTACCTGAAGGAAATGAAGACTTGGTAGTCTACTCTGACGCTTCGGGTCAAGGTTTAGGATGTGTACTTATGCAACGAGGAAAGGTAATTGCTTACGCCTCGCGACAACTAAAGATTCACGAGGTTAACTACCCAACTCATGATCTGGAGTTAGCGGCAGTAGTTTTTGCATTAAAAATATGGAGGCACTATCTGTATGGAGTTAAATGCACCATTTACTCCGATCACAAGATCCTGAAGTACTTTTTTGAACAAAAGGAATTAAACATGAGACAAAGGAGGTGGTTAGAGCTACTGAAATACTATGACTATGACATATTGTACCATCCATGCAAGGCCAACATGGTGGCTGACGCTTTAAGCAGAAAGGAAGAATCGGAACCTATACGGATCAAAGCCTGTCAGCTGATTATAACACCAGATTTGATGAGTGAAATATCAAAGGCACAAGATGAAGCACTATTAGAAAGAAATATAAAACGGGAAAGAATAGTAGGACAACAAGGGAATTTGGATGCAAATGCATACGGTGTACGGACTAGGTTTGGACGGATAAATCCTCGATGAGGCCCATAAGTCTCGCTATTCAATCCACCCCGGGATAAACAAAATGTATCAAGACTTGAAGAAAGAGTACTGGTGGCCCGACATGAAGAATGATGTGACCGAGTACATGAACAAGTGCCTAACGTGTTCACTAGTTAAGGCTGAGCACCAGAAACCATGCGGAAAAATGCAACATTTACCAATACCGGAATGGAAGTGGGAGGAGATCACGATGGACTTCATTAACAAGCTACCGCGAACAGCTAAAGGCAATGATACCATTTGGGTGATCGTCGACCGCTTGACGAAAAGTGCTCACTTCTTGCCAATACATGAGACTTCTTCGTCAGAAAGACTAGCAGAAATATTTATCAAGGAAATTATGAGCAGACACGGTATGCCGCTGTCGACTGTGCCCGACAGGGATACGAGATTCACGTCAAGGTTTTGGAAGAAATTCAATGAAGCGATGGGCACTAGACTGAACATCAACACCGCTTACCACCCCCAAACCGATGGTCAATCGGAAAGGATCATTCAGACCTTGGAGGACATGCTCCGGGCCTGTATAATCGACTTCGGTGGGAGCTGGGACATCCATATACCATTGGCAGAATTTTCATATAACAACAGCTATCACTCAACTATTGACATGCCCCCATTTGAAATGTTGTATGGGAGGAAGTGTAGGACCCCCGTTTGTTGGGGAGAAATTGGACAAAAGGATTTTTCAAGTCTCGAAGTGGTCAAAGCTACTTCCGAGAAATTTAATCAAATCAAGGCTCGAATGAAAGACGCAAAAGACAGACAGAAATCATACGCGGATAAGAGAAGAAGGGATTTAGAGTTTCAAGTAGGGGACATGGTACTGTTAAAGGTATCACCTTGGAAAGGAATCATCCGATTCAGAAAACGTGGCAAACTAAGTCCAAGGTTTGTCGAACCTTTCAAGGTTTTAGCGAGAGTGGGCCAAGTTGCTTACAGACTCGACCTACCCGTTGAGCTTAGTGGAATACACCCTACGTTCCACATGTCTGTTAGGACATAGATTGAATGACAAAAGCTTTGTAATAGTTTAGGTCTTATTGTCTTTATGTTTTTTATGTAATTGTTTAGTTTTGTCTAAGTATAAGTACAAGTTCTGCTAGAGGCAAACTTGATAAGTTCGCCTAGTCTATTAGAGGCGAACTTGTTAAGTTCACCTAAGCATCTTTGAAGCGAACTTGTTAAGTTCGCCTATTGCAGAACATGTGTCTATAAATATAGAGTTTACAGAGTTTGTTCAGTACGTGTGGATTGAAACGATCAAGTATTCTGTAAACTATGTTTGGTGATATAAAAGAGAAAGTTTATTTACCTGTTGTTTCTATTGACAATTGATATACAAAACATTAATACGGTAGAATTCCGCACTCCGTGTTAATGATACGTCATGTCACGAGATCGATCTGAGATGAGTCATGTTGACCTACAAGTGGTATCAGAGCTTTTGCTCGTGATTTGCGTTTGATTCTTGGTGATTAGAGATGTTTTTTGTGTACAATTTGACAAGAAATTGATCGTTTTTGAAGTTTTTGTATCCATGGAGTTTTCAAGTTCTTGGACTGATTTTACTGCAAAATTCGTGGATTTGAGGTTGATTTTGGTGAAATTAGTCCGATAGAAGTGTTCTAAATCATAAAATACTAAATCCTACAGTTTAATTTCTTCAAATTCCTTCTAATCTGTGAGAAATGATGATTTTTGGTGTTGTTGTTCGTGTTTGGGTTAAAGTTCTTGCTGAGTTTGTTTCAGCTGTTGTAGGCGAACTTACTGAAAGTTGTTGCAGGCGAACTTAGCAAGCGAACTTATTAAGTTCGCTTCTCTCAGTTTAAGCGAACTTAATAGGCGAACTTAATCAGTAGGCGAACTTACTGGATTTCTTAGGTAAGCGAACTTGTCAAGTTCGCTTGATATCAAATTCGCTTGTTTGGCTGAAGCAAACTTATTATCTTCGCCTAAGGGTAGTTTGTGTTCAACACTTGGAAATTTTTCTGAAAAATGGCAAATATGGTGCAAGTGACTAATATGTTAAATTACGACAACGAGATTGGTACATCTCAGAAACCGCCCAAATTGTTAAGTCTTGTAGATTATTTCAACTGGAAAGATCGGTTTGATCAGTTCGTATCTTTTACTAATACAAGTTTATGGATTCCAATCTTGGAAGGTTATACGCATCCGACATATACTTGGATGGGAAAGGATGATGTTCCTAAATCAGTATCTGCGTTAACCACAGAAGAAAAATTATTGTTTGATATAGAAAAGAAGGCAATGGCCAATATTTCAATGTCTCTTCCTAAAGAAATTTATCACAACTTTAAACAATTCAGAACTTCTCAACAATTGTGAGAGGCGTTGCAAAAGAGGTGTGAAGGTAGTTTGGATGTTAAGAAAAGCCGAAAAGAATTACTGAAGAAGCGGTTCTTAGTATTCAAGCACTTTAAAAATGAATTTTTAGATGATCTTGCAACGAGATTCTATCATTTGCTAAGTGAGTTGTCAAGTGCTTCAGTGGTTTATGAGACTGAAGAGATAAATGATAAGTTTTTGGAGGCATTACCATCTAAATTTGATGTGTATACAGTTTTGATAAAAGAGAATGTCAAGTATAAAACTATGTCTTGAAGAGGTTCTTGGCAAGATTCAATCACATGATTTGATAATGAAGAAGAAGGAAACCAATATGGAGCATATTCAAGATCCTTCAATGTATTTTGCTAAGTCTTCTTGCAAAACTGGTGCAGGGGTTGCGTTCTTTTCTGGTGATACTCAAGATGTTTCTCATGATCATTGTTCTAGGGTTTCAAGTCATTCAGGTTTCTCTGCATATACAACTTCTTCATCATCTGGAACACATAATATGAATCAAAGTGTTGCTGATGATTATTTAGCTATGTTTTCTTCCTTTATGGCTTCTTATGAAAATTTTATTGGAGGAAAGATTCATGATCTAGAGGTTATTGAAGAAGATTTCAGACAGATTGATCTTGTTGATCTAGAAGAGATGAACATTCAATGGAACATGGCTATGCTGATGCGACAAGTAAAGGATTTTTTGAAGAACACTGGAAGAAAGTATATTGCGTCTAACAGTCGTTCACGTATGGGATTTGATAAAACCAAAGTTTGTTGCTATAATTATCAAGAGTATGGTCATTTTTCCAAAGAATGTGTGAAACCGAAAGTTGAATTTGATTCTCAGAAGAAGCCTAATAACTTTCAGAACAATCGTAATCAGTCACATGGTTCTTCTGGTTCTGGAAATTCTAATCATGCATCTGCATCAACTGCTTTGGTTGCTCAGAATGATGAAAATTATGACTGGGGTATTCATCTTGAAGATTTGGTTGGTTCGGTAAGTCAAGCATTTGTAGCTGAGATTCATTCTACAAAATCTGAAGAGTCAACTGATGATGATAGCTCAAGTGATGGTGAGAGTTTGCCAAGTGCTGATGAAGAAAGTGATCAAGTACAAAATGGTGAGGCTGATATTGCATCTGGTGTATCTGAAGATGATATTGTTTTAACTCAAAATTCTTCTGATGGTGCTGATTCTGAAAATATCCCGATTGTAAAAGTCTTGATGGAAAATATGTCAGATCCTTCAAAGGTAAAAGATTCTGTCTATCACATTTATTGCTCAAATTGCATAAGTTTAAAAGATAAAATGCAAAAAGTAATGGATGATAACACAAATTTAATTTGTGACATGAAATCGATGCATTCAGTTAATCAAAAATTGAAAGATAATGATAAATTGTGTATAGATAGAATTGAATCTTTGAAAAGAGATTTGAACTCTTTGGGATTGAAATATAAGGAACAAGCATATCATCTGTATATGGCTTATGCTGAGATTGAGAAGCGAAATGAAATTGTCGCTCAGAAGAATAAAGAAATTTCTGATAAAGAATCTGAAGTGATCAAATTACATAGAAAGATGGAAAACTTTGAAAATTCATCTGTGGTATTGGATTACTTTAATGCTAATGCTGATCCTACTAAGAGGGTTGCTGGAATTGGATTTGTTCCTCCACCATTCAATGCAAATTGTGTGGTTGAACGAGAAATTATTCATGAAGAGGAAATTGATCCAAAGACAGTGTTGAAGGTGAATCCAGTAACTGGTGAAGATATGATCTATGATTCTGATTCTGAGGATGAGGTTTTTGATGATAATAAGGTTGAAGGCATTCCAAAGGAAGTGCAAATTGATGAACCAAAGGTAGTGAAGAATGTTACCCGTGATAGATGCATTTTAACATAACCGGATGAGGTGAAAGTTGTTCAACCTAAACTTTCCAAAATGTTACAATCAAGTGGTTTTGTTGCTGCTGGTTATCAGAAGAAGAATTCATCAACGGTGACTAAACAAGTTTTTGTTCCTAAGAAGTCAGTCAATTGTTCAGAAAAATCTTCTGAAGCTTGTTCATCAGACGGGTCATCAAATTCAAGAAAAACTCCTTATATCAGAAATCATCAAGATAGAAGAGTTTGTTTTCATTGTAATGAGGTTGGTCATATTCTGATTCACTGTCCTTATAAGAATCAAGGCAAATTAAAGAGTGATCCCTCACAAAAACAAGCAGTGACGATTCTGAAAAGAAAAAAATGGGGAAAAGCCTACGTCTAGTGTTGAAAAGAATATGCCTTGTCAATCATTTGCTAAATCTACGGGATTTAAGAAACATGATAAGCGTATTTTTAAACCTGTTGTTTTTCAAAAGAAGTTTGAGATTCCACATGTTGAAATTTCAAAAGAATCTTAACCTGAGGTCAAACTTTCTAGAACACAACGAAGAAGACGTAACAGAAAACTAAAGAAATTTTTGGAAATAACTAAATCTGATAACCATAAATCTAATACTGTTTTTCCAAATAATCATACTATGTCTTCTTTGAGAAGGTCTAATCATAAATCTTATGTTCCAAAGGTTGATGACAATGTTGATTGTGAATTGCTTTAAGTTGTTTATTTTGATCCATCTAGACGACCCAAGACCACAATGGCTTGGGTTCTAATTTCTAACTGATTTTCTTTGTTTTTGTAGGGACAACCAAGGAGGACTATCAACAATACGTGGTATGTGGATAGTGGTTGTTCTTGACATATGACAGGGAATATTCGTTTGTTGGAAGATGTGATTAATATTGATGGTGGTTATATCGCTTTTGCTGTAAATAAAGGCGGGTACATAACTGGTCAGGGTACTTTAAAGAAGGAAAAAGTCAAATTTGAGAAAGTGAACTATGTGGAGCAACTTGAACATAATCTTTTAAGTGTATCTCAAGTGTGTGACAAGAAATTTTCATTTCATTTAAATGATTCTGAGTGTTATATCTTGAAACCGGGCTTTGTGATTCCTGACGAATGGATTCTAATGAAGGCTCCAAGGAGAAATGACACATATGTCCTAGACATGAGTGTTGATACTACTACGGATTCAATTCCTACTTGTCTACTCTCTAAGGCGTCTGAGTCGGATTCTATTTTGTGGCACAGGAAACTTGCTCACATCAATTATCGGAAAATGAATTATCTTGTGAAGATTGATCTGGTTTTTGGTGTTCTGAAAATGAAATTTTTAGTTCCTGATGACTGTATTCCATGCAAGAAGGGGAAACAACACAAGAAGTCCCACAAATCTAAGACAAAGAATTCTATTGTAACTCCTTTGGAGCTACTGCATATGGATTTGTTTGGACCGATTAGTATCAGGAACATTGGTGGTAAATCTTACTGTCTGGTAGTAACAGATGATTTCTCTGGATTTTCATGGGTTAAGTTCCTTGCTTCTAAAGCTGAAACCACAGAGTTGGTACAATTCTTAATATTGGGTTTAGAGAATTTGTTCAAACAGAAAGTCAGAAGAATTAGGAGTGACAATGGCAGTGAATTTAAGAATAGCAAAATGGGGTTATTCTGTTTTTAAAAAGGAATTCATCACGAATTCAGTGCTCCATATGTACCTCAACAAAATGGTGTTGCTGAACGAAAGAACAGGACTTTAGTTGAAACTGCACATACAATGCTTTCTGATTCTAAGCTTCCAGTAACTTTTTGGGCTGAGGCTGTGAATATTGCGTGTCATGTTTTGAACCGAGTCTTGACCGTTAAGCGACACAACAAGACATGCTATGAGTTACTTAATAATCGTAAGCTGGATATGGAATATTTACTACCTTTTGGTAATCCATGCACCCTTTTGAAAGTTCATGATGTCCCAACCAAGTTTAGTGCTAAAGCAATTGAAGGGATCTTTCTAGGGTATGTTGCTAATTCTACTACCAAGAGGGTTTATAACAAAGAGACTCACCAGGTTGAAGAATGGTTTCATATTGGCTGTTCTAATCGGTCTTTACCTCAAATGGCGATTGGACTAGACTGGGCTTTTGATTATAAGAATTTATTCAAGTCTTTTCATTTACCTTCTGATATTTCTCATGCGGAAGCTGCTGTTTTATATGACTCATGTCAAGATGCACAGAATAGTGGTTTTCTACCGACTTCGGTTCCACATTCATCTGTTCCTTCTACATCTGCTCCAGATCCTAATGCTGATTCTTGTTCGGGCACACAAGAGTCTGATAGTGAAGATGAAAATGTTATTTTTCAAGATTCTTCTGCTAATCCTTTGATAGTTGATGAACCTTCTAATGTTTCACAGGATCAGAGGAATTTTCCTACAAATCTGGTCTCGGGGATACCAGTTAATCAAGATCTGTCTTATCAATCTGATACAACTCAAGTAGATGTGTTGCCAGTTCCTGAGGTTGCATCAATCAAGGAACTCAAAGCTCATCCGATTTCAAATATCATTGGGGATTTGTGTGATGGAGTGCAAACGCGTTCTACTCTTGACAACACTTGCTTGTATACAAGTTTTAAATAGACTGGTGTTTTTGATGTATGCTCACATTCCTGTTTCATTTCTCAGGTAGAACCAAAGAATGTCGAAATGGCGTTAAGTGATAACAATTGGATAGAGGCCATGCAGGAAGAACTTGCTCAGTTTGACAAACTTCAAGTTTGGAATCTTGTAGATCTTCCAAAGGGTGTGTATCCAATTGGTACAAAGTGGGCGTTTAAATGCAAGAAAGATGATCGAGGTGTTGTGGTGCGAAATAAGGCAAGATTAGTTGTACAAGGTTTCAATCAACAAGAGGGAATTGATTACACCGAGGTTTATGCGCCTGTTGCTAGGTTTGAAGCTATAAGGTTGTTTCTTGCTTTTGCGTCATATAAATGGTTTAAGGTGTTTCAATTAGATGTCAAAAGTGCTTTCTTATATGGTAAAGTCAAAGAGGAAGTTTATGTGTGTCAGCCGCCGGGGTTTGAAGATCCAATTAATCCGTCCAAAGTTTCCAAGCTTGATAAAGCTCTCTATGGTCTTCATCAAGCTCCTCGAGCGTGGTATGAAACGTTGTCTACACATCTTATGGAGAATGATTTTGTTCGTGGACATATTGACTCGACTTTATTCATTAAGAAAGCAGGGGGAGAATACCTACTGGTACAAATATATGTAGATGATATTATTTTTGGCTCTATAAATGAAGGGTTATGCAAAGAGTTTGAGAGTATTATGAAATCAAAGTTTGAGATGTCAGCTATGGAGAGTTATCATTTTTCCTAGGTCTTCAAGTTAATTAGAAGGAAGATGGTTTCTTTATTCATCAGTCCAAGTATGTAAAGGACATCTTGAGCCGGTTCAAGATGGAGGACTGTACCCCATATGATACTCCGATTCCGGTAAACCATAAATTGAATTCTGATCCAGATGGAAAAGAAGTTGATTGCCGACTCTACCATGCAATGATTGGATCTCTCATGTACTTAACCGCTTCAAGGCTAGATATAATGTTCACTGTGTGTATTTGTTCCAGGTTCCAAGCAAAACCAAAAGAGTCTCATTTGATTGCAGTAAAGAGAATCTTTCGTTATCTGAAAGGAAAACAAAGATTGGGACTATGGTTTTCTCATGGTTCTAACTTTGAATTCAATGCTTACACTGATTCTGATTTTGGTGGTTGTTGTTTGGACAGGAAATCTACTATAGGTGGTTGCCAGTTCTTGGGAAATCGTCTAGTTTCCTGGCAATGCAAAAAGCAAACTACAGTCTCTATTTCAACATGCGAAGCAGAATACATTGCTACTGCAAGTTGTTGTTCACAGATTTTGTGGATCCAACAATAATTAAGAGACTACGGTTTGAATTTTATAGGAACCCCCATGTTTATTGATAATGCTACAATGTCTATTACAAATAATCATGTTAAGCACAGTAAAACAAAGCACATTGAAATTAGATATCATTTTGTTTCGTGATTGTGTAGATAAGAAGTTGATTGAGCTGGTAAAGGTACATACAAATGATAATTTTGCTGATCTTTTTACCAAAGCATTTGATCGTACCACGTTTGAATTTCTGATCAAAATGATCGGTATGATCAATCCCGAATAAAAGTTTTTCAAAACAATTTTCATGGGAGATTTTGTTTTAAATTTCTTTTATTGCTTTATTACATTTCTGCATTTTAAATTTCAGTAAAAAAATTTTATTTATAAAAATTCAAAAACAAAATGAAAAATATAAAATTGACATTATTTGAAGTTATAGAAGAAATGATAGTACATCAGTGAATAATTCATTACACATGACCTTAGTAGACTTTTGATATATGAAAGTTTAAAGTAATTTGATTTGATCTAAATTTCAAAGTCTGTATAAATAAGAAATGATAGTGTTTTGAATGCTCTAATCTTGATAATATGTTTTAATTTGAATATGAATTTGAAACTTGAATTGTCAATAGACTAGAAGCGTTTTTGAACCAATAGTAGTGTGAAAATTAAATATGATATGATTACATCTGTGATGTGAATCCATTATATGCATGAGTGTGTGTGTAAAAGATTATTATCAGATATAGAATATATGGTTTTAAGAATTTCATGAGACCAATATCGAATTATGTCTTTAGCACAATCTCTTTCAGTTCACTTCACTGCCCATTCCCCGAAAAACATGCAATGTGTTGCTGAACTAAGATATGTTTCTGACAACATCTGTTAGAACATATATTCACCCTTGGATCAGTTAGATACATCATCTATTCGGATTTCATTGAAATTTATCAGATAATAGTTGGATTCTCCTACCTGAATCTATTGATTCTCTTTATAAAGCCAATTCTTTAGAATCTTTCGATTCTGAATCATTCTGATTCTTATATCCTTTGGGATATGCTATTCTATACTTGTGCTAATAGAGATAATTTCATCTTGGAGATTGATCTAATCTTTCAATAAACTGTGTATGTCTTGAAGATAATGCAAATTTAATTCTTGTTGGCATATATGTGGGTTAGACGATGTTTTTCATCTAAATAGTACTAACTCACATGAATTTGGAAGAAAAATGCTTATAGTTTCAAATTGTATAATATTGACAATTTAAAAATTCATGCTTTGTATTGCAAATTCGGAATAAAAAATTGAGCATTTCATAACCTGATCTTGTTTACATTGAAATTTATCGCGTATCATTTCAAGTATTATTCAAATTGATTGCAAAAGTATAAAATATGAAAAAGTATTGAGTTACATAAGTATGAGTTTGATTGTTACATATCATAGGTTACCCATAGTTGATAATAAACTGTGTGATGAATTACTCATATACTGATATGATCTTCTTGCTCATGATGTTCATCCAAAAATATGTATTTTAGTTTGTTCATATAAAATCCAAAAATATTTGTTTTTCCGTTTGCTCAGATAAAACCAAAAATATGTGATTCCGTTTGTACAGATAAAATCCAAAAAAAATATATTTTGTTTTTATCTTCCATGAGAATTTTATTTTTATTAAAAAGATTCGGGATTGGATAAAATACATGCTACAGATGGAAGTTCACAAGAATGCGTCGTGTTGAAAGTGAAGAATTTTTGTTCAAAAGAAAAGGTTTGGAGTGAACTTAATATGTTCACCTGGTTCTGAGTAAGCGAACTTAATATGTTCGCATGAGGCTTGTTAAGCGAACTTAACAAGTTCGCCTGATGAAGCGAACTTAATTGTGAATTAATATGTTGTTCATGCGAACTTATTCATTTATCCTATTCTCTATTAGAGCGAACTTATAAAGCGAACATACGGGCTATTTTAGCGAACTTGTGTTTTCTGATCTAGGGTTTCTGATTTGAATTTTGTGTGTTTGTTTCTGGATCGGTTTTTGATTGCGAGTAATTCTAAGGTAATTTCAACGAATTTTATCCGGTAAATCTTCTGGAATTTGAAATTTTTACTCTGAGTTCTTCGGTTTGAAAGTTTTCATGTTTGTCTGAGATTTGAACAAATTTTATGGATTAAAACTTGAAATTGATGATTTAACTTGTGTCGTGAATGTTAATCGATGATAGTGTTTTATTTGAATTGAGAATTTATACATGATTTAGACATGTTTGTGATTCTATGTGGAAGTTGTATCGACAGACTGGTTCAGGCGAATTTGTTTAGGCGAACTTATTATGTTCGCCTCTTGCAACACTAAGCGAACTTAGTAAGTTCGCCTAAGGGCTCAGAAGTGTTTTGGACTTGTGATTTTTTTTTGTGTGTGTTGAAATTTTTTTTTTTAAATTTTTTTTGTTTGTTTTGCTTACTAATGTGTTTTTGTCCTCTACATTTACAGATGGCTCGTCGTGTTGAGTACAAACATAATCAAGTGGCGTTATTGGATTCGAATATGTCTGAAGCTGTTAATTTTCAAGGAATTATCAATTTTCTAAATCGTTCAAGATTGCATGTGGCTTTATCTGCTAATCCGTACATCAGTTTACCGTATATTCAACAATTCTGGGATACCGCCCATCAAGATACGGATGTTGAACCTCCCGTATTTCGTGCTACAGTAAATAATACGGAGGTAGCTATTTCAGTAAAAACTATTCGTGCTGCATTGGCATTAGGAGGTGCTGTTGATGATCTTATGTCATATCCTGGAACACTGATAACGGGGTGTTTTCAGCGGATGGGTTACAGAGGAAGACCAAATGATACACAAGCAAGAAAAGGAGGTTTAGTTAGCGAATGGAGATATTTTATGCACGTCATCATACAATGTCTGTCCCCACGAAAGGCTGGTACTGATGGGTTGAAGAGTGCACTACAAGCTGCTATGGTTGCTTTGACACTCAACAAACGGTTTAACTTTGCTTTATATATCTACCGTGAGTTGGTCATGCAAATCAATCCTCTAGAAGGTCAAGGGTTCCTTATGTATCCTAGGTTCGTGCAAATGATTCTAAACCATTTAATTCCGGATTTCCCTCAGCATCCAATCCGTTTAACTTTGACTCCTATGTCAAAAAGGATCTTTACTGATTGTACTAAAGTGAAACAACAAAATGCTGCTCTAATTCCTGTTCCAACTCCTCTGTTTGGTCACATAATCAATCCAGATTATGTTGAGCCACCTAATGATCATTGGTTTCATCCTGAGGAGTTAGTACAAGGAAAAGTCCAGAATCAAATTCCAATTCAACAACCAGTTCAAGTACAACAAGTTCCAGTTCAACAACAAGTTCCTGAACAACAACAAGAAGTTCCTACTCAACAACAACAAGAACAGGTTCAAGTTCCTGTTAATGAACCAGTTCAAGATGAGATTGTTGAAGATAATGATAAAGATTTGGGTATGAATATGGATGATTTTGATCATGAAGCTGTGAACTCACCTATTCATGAAGCTGTAGGAAATGTTGTAGATACGAGTTCCGGTGATACTATATTACCTGATTTTGAAGCTACTGATACTGATTCATCTAGAGAATTTAGCTCAGATCATTATGCAAAGTTGGCTACGTTACCATTGGCAAATGCGGGGAAACGTATTACATCTAAAGCCAGAAAATCGAGGCGTAAGACTGTTCGAAATCCTCCTTCTGGATCAGTACTTGGGAAGAGAACTTTAATAGATGATGTAGGTCCAGGTAACTCAACTACTGATCGAACTCGTGATATGACGTTTCTATAACACGAAGTGCGGAATCCTTCGTATTAATGACTTTGTATACTAACCGACAATTCAAAACAACAAGCGTAAATAAACTTCTCCAATATATTCAGAATCACAATGGTTTATAGACTCAATCAGACTCACTCTGTTCTCTTTCTTCTGCGTTGTATCTAATGACTCTGTAAACTTATATATATAGAAACTAACCTGCTGTAAGCGAACTTGTTAAGTTCGCCTGAAACAGACTAAGCGAACTTAACAAGTTCGCCTCAGTTAGACCTAAGCGAACTTATTAAGTTCGCCTCTGATAGACCAGGCGAACTTAACAAGTTCGCCTCTAGGCACACTTGTACAAACACTTAGCAACTTTATACAATTACATACCAAAAACATAAAGACATAAAATCTAACTATTACAAGCTTTTGTCATTACCATTCTATGTCCTAACAGACTCCCCCTTGACAATAGCTTGATCTTCTGTCTTTAGTCTTTATCTTGAACTCTTCCAGTTGTCTGGTAATCTGCTTCCAGCATGCACACCGTATCTTCTGCATATCTCCAAAACTCTTTTATACTGTAGACCTTGTTCTCTCCATTCATCAGTATACATGATCTCATTCTTTCGCAGTGTCCTTTGATCTTTCTTTGAAAAATTAATAAGATTCATTGCGTCATAGAAACACACAATGACCTTATTATCTTTATCTTCAACCCTTGCTTCACCGGTATTAACATCAACATACCACAATTTCATATTCCCAAGAAAGTCTTGAGGAATATTCTTTAATGGTATCTTGTGTATAGCACGCACTGGTCTATACTTGTATCTCCAGGTTACTTTCCCAGTCTTAGGATCTGTGTTCTTCACTCTTTTTCCCTTCTGTGGTTTCAGCCGTTCATACTTACCCGAACTACCTTCTTTCTTTATCAGGTTTGCTATCACATCAGCCAAACCATTCTTTGATCTATTTATGAGTGGCTTTGAAGCTAGACCATTTATTTCACACCTCGGCAAGGTATTGAAATATTTGATCCTTGGCTTTAAGTATTGAACACCATCAGATCGTTTAATTACAAACAATCTTGATTCACCATCATAGAACCAACTTATGATCCTTCCTACACACTGCTCTTTATTCACATATTTCTCTTTCGGAGCAGGTTGTGCTGGAGACTTGGATAGCACCTTCATCCAACTGTTTACAACTTCTCTCCACTGTTCTCGTGTCATTCCTGTATCTCTGAACATCACAGGTTCTTCATTAATCTTCGGAGACTCAGTGTGAGTAGTTTCAGTTTCAGCACCCTTATTGAATTGAAGATTCTCATCATCAGTATCCATCTTTGACTCGGCTGTATCATCAGGCAATGTGACGTCTTCAATAGAGTCCATTGAGTCAGTTATTCCATCATAAGAGAACTCAGGAACAACATCCTCTTGGATGAAGTTATACGGCACCTTAAGACCGTCACAGCCTTCACATGTAACACTGTCTTTATCTTTCTCTATTTCAATCTCCACTATTTCTCCTTCTTCTATCTCAGTGTCTGACATATCATCTTCCATGTCATTGAATAAATCATCAATGTCATCAAGACATTCAATCTTTTCAGCTTCCTCTTCTTCTGAATCTTGAAAGAATTCTAATAACAGAATAGAAGTATCTTTGTCTTTGTTTCCTTCAAGAGATTGTGATGTCGACTCCCCCTGAACTCTAGATATAGGATTAGCGTCAGTGTATTGACAATCACCCTCAATATTTTTAGCAGGATCATTGTCTTCATCATCACGTCTTTGAATTGACTCTGTGTGACAAGTATCAGGTATCCTCAACTCCCCCTGAGCGTCAAGACGCTGAACGAGTTTGGACACTAAGACTTGCATATCAGCAATCTGTTGAGCTTGAGTCTGAATCACTAGCTGCCGTTGTGAATCAATAGATACAAGTGAGTTAACTTGTGTTTGTAGGGACAGCACTTGAGATTCAAGGAAAGTAATCCTGTCAGAATCAGAAGGCTTTGACGGACCAGCTGTTGATTGTGGAATAGAAGGACTTGAAGTAGTAGGAATGACTGGAGGAACATGAGTATGAACAGGAGATGGATCCTTAGATCGTGGAGGAGTAATGATCAGAGAAGCAACAAAATTAGCATCTTCAACTCCTTGAGAAGATCTTGCAGCAGCAATTGACACAGACATTAACTTTTGACGTGAAGGATCTGGATTAAAGTCACTGTCAGTGTCAGAACTCTCATCTACTAACGATCTTTTTCCAAGTACTGATCCGGAAGGAGGATCCCGAACAGACTTGCGTCGTGGTCGTCTGGCTTGACACTTAATGCGTTTTCCAGCATTAGCCAGTGGAATAGCAGCCAACCGTTCATAATGACCTGGAGAAAAATCCCTAGACTCATCAGAATCAGTGCTGTCATCATCAGATGATGTTGTATCACTTGAACTGGAACTAGACTCAGCGTCTGTCACCACATTCCCTTCTTGTTCATGAATGGGCGAGTTCACAGCTTCATCAACAAAATCATCCATGTTCATACCTAGATCTTGATTAGGATCATGAACGACTTCTTCTTGAACTGGTTCCTGAATCAGAATATTAACGGCAGCCTGTGGAATAGGAACTTGTTCAGGAATAGGAATTTGAATTTGTGGTTGTTGAACTTGAAGTTGTGAACTGGTATCTGTTGTTGTTGGGCAGGTTGTTGTGGTTGTTGCTGTTGTTGTTGTGCTGGAACGTTAACTCCTTGAGCTTAAGCAAGTTCATTAGGATGAAACCAATTATGATTAGGTGGTGCAACATAATCAGGATTGATCAAGTGCCCAAACAGTGGAGTATTAACTGGAATCAACGCAACATTTTGCTGTTTCACCTTTGTACAATCTGTAAAGATACGTTTTGACATCAGAGTCAAAGTCAATCTTATGGCATGTTGTGGAAGATCCGGAATAAGATGATTGAGTAACATTTGAATGAATCATGGATACATCAAGAAACCTTGACCTTCAGCCGGATTTATCTGCATTACCATCTCCCGATAAAAATACAAAGGAAAATTGAATCTTTTATTCAAAGTTAAGGCCACCATTGCTGTTTGAAGTGCCATCTTCAAGCCATCTGTACCAGCTTTTTGCGGAGAGATGCATTGTATAATCACATGCATAAAGTATCTCCATTCACCTACTAGTCCACCTTTTCTAGCTTGTGTATCATTTTGTCGTCCACGATAACCCATCCTTTGAAAACAACCCATAATAAGAGTGTTAGGATAAGATATTGGATCTTCAGCATTTCCACCCAAATCTAGAGCAACACGAATTGTCTCTTCTGAAATGGCAATCTCGGTATTATTGACTGTTGCACGAAGGACATGTGGTTCCACATCGATATCTTGATGTACCATATCCCAGAATTGTTGGATGTACACCAAGCTAATATAAGGATCCGCAGATAATGCAACATGTAGTCTTGATCGATTCAGAAAATTGATAATGCCCTGAAAATGAACTGCTTCTGGCAAATTAGGATCTAACAACGCCACTTGATTATGCTTATATTCGACACGTCGAGCCATCTGTGAAAAATTTTGGACAACACGACAAACATTAGTAGACTAACACATATATGAAAGAACAAACAAAAAAAATCAAACAAAAAAAATTTCAAACAAAAACAAAACAAAATTTTTTTTTTTTTTAAAATATCACAAGTCCTTTTCACTACTGACCCCTAGGCGAACTTAATAAGTTCGCTTAGTAGTGTAAAAGGCGAACTTATTAAGTTCGCCTGACAAGTTCGCTTCGAACAAGTTCGCCTGAACTTGAGACGTTTCAAATTCAACACACAGATTTCCAAACTCCGGCAAATCGATCATTATCATGAAATAACCATGTACAAGCAATCGAATAACACAGTATAAGCAAAAATGATGATCAATTTTAGATTTAGGTCAAAATTTAGGTCAAAAACAGCCTTGAAACAGTTCGATGAAAACCGAGATGAAAAACCATCAAATACACTCAATTTAGCGAATGAAAATTGACGAAAATACCTTTGATAGATTCGCAATGTAATTTCGATCAAGATACAAACGGCAATTAACACTCACAATACAGTTTTAAAATTTTGAGAAATTTGGGTTAAGTTCGCTCAAGTCTGATGAAGATAATAAGAAGGACAAGTTCGCCTGATTCAACACTTAATCAGATTAAGTTCGCTTGATTAAGCGAACTTGTTAAGTTCGCTTAACAAGCCTTCGGCGAACAAGATAAGTTCGCTTCACCCTTAAGTTCGCTTCACCCTTGACTGAAGATTAAGTTCGCTTCACTGATTTAAGCGAACATATTAAGTTCGCTTCACTATACACATATTATCAAAAACAAAGGGTAACCTATAGTAAGAGACCATTCAACTCAATTTTGTGCATTTTGCATCTTTTTCTTTTTGAAACTTGTTTAATTTGAATAATATTTGAAATGATACGCGATAAATTTCAAAGTAAATAAGATCAGGTTATAAAATGCTCTTTTATGTATACCGAATTTGAAATATAAAGCCTGAATTCTTAAAATTATCAATATTATTTTATTTGAAACTATAAGCGTTTATTCTCCAAATTCATGTGATTTAGTACCATTTAGATGATAAACATTGTGTACCCCACATATATGCCAAATAGAAAATAAATGCACTATCTTCAAGACATATATAAGATTTTACTAAAGATTATCCGAATATTCAGAATGAGGAGACATCACTTAGCACATGAATAGCATAATCCAAATTGGATTGTAAAGAAATCAATGAGATTCAGAATCGAATGATTCAATATTTTGGCTTATATTTGTGGAATCATAAGATTCAGGCACGTGGATCCAACTGTTATCTGGATTATGAATTCAATAGAATCAGTAAAGATGATATATCAATATGATCCAAGGGCTAGTATATGTTTGACAGATGTTGTCAAGGACATATCTTGATTATACTTCAAATTGCATGCTTTTCGGGACATGGGCACTGAAGCAAATCGAATGAATAGTGCTAAGGACATAACTCGAAACTGATCTCATAGGAAAATCCTTATTAAAAGCTAATATTCTTTATCTGATAGTGATATTTTAACACACACACCCAGGCATATAATGGATTTAAAGCACAGATGTAATCATATTATATTTAATTTTCACATTACTAGTAGTTTCAAAACGCTTTTAGCCTATTGACAATTTAAGTTTCAAATTTTATACACAAATTATTAAACAAATTATCAAGAATAGAGCATTCACAACACTATCATCTCTTATTTATGCAGACTTTGAAATTTAGATCAGATCAACTTATTTTAATCATTCATATATCAAGGTCTATTAAGATCGTGTGAAATGAACTAATCACTGATGTAATATCATTTCTTCTCAAAACCTCAAATGATGTCAAATTTTATATTTTTTAATTTGTTTTGACTTTTTATAATTTAAGCTTTTTGACTGAAAAAGTAAATGCAGAAATGTAATAAAGCAATAAAAGAACTTAAAAGAAAATTTTCCATGTAATTCTGATTTTGAAAAACTTTTATTCGGGATTGATCATATCAATCATTTTTATCAAGAATTCAAACCTGGTACGATCAAATGCCTTAGTAAACAAATCAGCAAAATTATCTTCAGTGTGTACCTTGACCAGCTCAATCAACCTTTTCTCTGCACAATCACGTATAAAATGATATCGAATTTCGATGTGCTTAGTTTTACTATGTTTAACAGGATTATTCGTTATGGACGTAGTAGCATTGTTATCAATAAACATGGGGGTTACTGTGAAATTCAAACTGTAATCTCTCAATTGTTGTTGTATCCACAGGATTTGTGAACAGCAACTTGCAGCAGCAATGTATTCTGCTTCGCATGTAGAAATCGAGACTGTGGTTTGCTTTTTGCATTGCCAAGATAGAAGTCGATTTCCTAAGAATTGGCAACCACCTGTTGTAGATTTCCTGTCCAGACAACAACCACCAAAATCAGAATCAGTATAAGCATTGAAATCAAAGTTAGAACCATGAGGATACCATAGCCCTAAACGTTGTTTTCCTTTTAAATACCGAAAGATTCTTTTCACAGCAATTAAATGAGATTCTTTTGGCTTTGCCTGAAATCTGGAACAGATACACACGGCGAACGTTATATCCGGCCTTGAAGCGGTTAAGTACATGAGGGATCCAATCATAGCTCTGTAAAGTCGACAATCTACATCTTTTCCTTCCGGGTCAGAATTTAACTTATGATTGACCGGAATTGGAGTATCGTATGAAGTACAGTCCTCCATCTTGAACTGGCTCAAGATGTCTTTGACATACTTGGACTGATGAATAAAGAAACCATCTTCCTTTTGATTTACTTGTAAACCTAAGAAAAACGATAACTCTCCCATCGCAGACATTTCAAATTTCGACTTCATAACACCCTCAAAGTCTTTGCACAACCCTTCATTTGTCGAGCCAAATATAATATCATGCACATAAATCTGTACCAGTAGGTAATCTCCCCCTGATTTCTTTATGAATAAGGTCGAGTCTATCTTTCCACGAACAAAGTCATTCGCCAAAAGATGTTTAGATAAAGTCTCATACCATGCATGAGGAGCCTGATGAAGACCATAGAGGGCCTTATCTATCTTGAAAACCATGTTCGGATTCAGTGGATCTTCAAACCCCGACGGCTGACACACATAGACTTCCTCCTTGACCTTTCCATATAAAAATGCACTCTTGACATCTAATTGAAACACCTTAAAACCTTTAAAAGAAGCAAAAGCTAGAAACAACCTTACAGCTTCAAGCCGCGCAACCGGCGCATAAACTTCGGTGTAATCAATTCCTTCTTGTTGATTGAAGCCCTGGACAACTAATCTTGCCTTATTGCGTACCACGACACCTCGATCGTCCTTTTTACATTTAAACACCAATTTTGTTCCTATCGGATACGCACCTTTCGGAAGATCAACCAGATTCCAAACCTTAAGTTTGTCAAATTGAGCAAGTTCTTCCTGCATAGCTTCTATCCAGTTATTATCATTTAAAGCCATCTCTACATTCTTGGGTTCAACCTGTGAAATAAAGCAAGAACGTGAGCAATCATCAAGAACACCAGAATCTTTAATGCAAGTATACAAACAAGTATTGTCAACAAGAGAACGAGTTTTCACTCCATCCTGTAAATTTCCAATTATATTTGTTACTGGATGATCTTTGTGTTCCTTGATGGATGCGACCTCAGGAACCGGCAACACATCAACTTGAGTAGAGTCAGATTGATAAGAATAATCTTGAGGAATTGGAATTTCTGAGTCTAAATTTGTTGGAATCTCCCCCTGAACCTGTGTCGAAGGTAATGGACATCACTCAACAACGGATCAGCAGAAGAATCTTGAAAAATAGCATTATCCTCCTCACTCTCTGAATCTTGTGGACCTGAACAAGAAGCAACATTTGGATCTGGAGCAGAAGTAGATGGAATCGATGAATTGGGAACTGCATTTGGTAGAAATCCATTGTGCTGAGCATCTTGAGAAGAATCATAGATAACAGCAGCATCTTCATCAGAAATGTCATAAGGTAAATGAAAAGACTTGAATAAGTTTTCATAATCAAATGCCCAATCCGGACCAATCGCCATTTGTGGTAAAGACCGATTTGAACAGTCAATATGGAACCATTCTTCAACTTGGCGTGTCTCTTTGTTATAAACCCTCTTGGTAGTTGAATTTGCCACAAACCCCAGAAAAATCCCTTCAATAGCTTTTGCACTGAATTTTGTTGGGACATCTCTAACCTTCAGTAGGGTACACGGTTTACCAAAAGGTAATAAGTATTCCAGATTCGGCTTTCGTTTATTTAGTAATTCATAGCACGTCTTGTTAGGTCGCTTGACGGTCAAGACCCTGTTCAAAACATGACACGCAGTATTCACAGCTTCAGCCCAAAAGGTGACTGGAAGCTTAGAATCTGCAAGCATTGTGCGAGCTGTTTCGACCAACGTCCTGTTCTTTCGTTCAGCGACACCGTTTTGTTGAGGAACATATGGCGCACTGAATTCATGATGAATTCCTTTTTGTAGACAGAATAAGCCCATTTTGCTATTCTTAAATTCGCTGCCATTGTCACTCCTGATTCTTCTGACTTTCAGATTGAATAAATTTTCCAAACCCAGGATTAAGTATTGTACCAACTCCGTGGTTTCAGCTTTAGAAGAAAGAAACTTAACCCATGAAAATCTGGAGTAATCATCAGTTACGATCAAACAATACGATTTCCCACCAATGCTCCTAATACTGATAGGACCGAACAAATCCATATGCAGCAACTCCAAAGGAGTTACGATAGAATTCGTCGACTTCGATTTGTGAGATTTCTTTCTTTGCTTCCCTTTCTTGCACGGAATACAATCATCAGGAACTGAGAATTTCATTTTCGGAATACCAAGCACAAGATCATTCCTAACAATGTAATTCAACTTCCTGTAGTTTATGTGAGCTAGCTTCCTGTGCCACAATATTGAATCAGATTTCGACGCCTTGGAGAGTAAACATGTTGGAATTGAATCCGTTGTAGTGGCGACACTCATGTCAAGGACATACGTGTCATTTCTCCTTGGAGCCTTCATGAGAATCCATTCATCAGGAATCACAAAACCCGGTTTCAGAATATAACATTCATGATCGTTGAAATGGAACGAAAACTTCTTGTCACAGACTTGTGATACGCTTAAAAGATTATGTTCCAGCTGCTCAACATAATTCACCTTTTCAAATTTGACTTTGTCATTCTTTAACGTTCCCTGGCCTGTTATGTACCCGCCTTTATTACCCGCAAAAGCGACATAACCACCATCAATTTTAATCACATCCTCAAGCAATCTAACATTCCCTGTCATATGTGGAGAGCAACCACTATCCACATACCATGTATTATTGATAGTCCTCCTTGGTTGTCCCTATATAAACAACGAGAATCAGTTAGAAAGTGGAACCCAAGCCATCGTGGTCTTGGGTCGTCCGGATTGATCAAAATAAACAACTTCTTGTAATGTACAATCAATTTTATCATTCAATTTTGGAACAGATGTTTGACAATCAGACCTTTTCAAAGAAGAACCATTTTTATTATTTTGAAAAACATTATGTGATATATTATTGTCAGATTCAGATGTTTCCAAAATCTTCTTTAATTTTCTGTTTCTTCTTCTTCTTTGAGGTCTAGACAATTTAACCTCCTGAAAAATATCTTTTGAAATCCTAACTTTTGGAATCTCAGGTTTCTCTTTGCAAACAAAGGATTTTGCATTCAATAAATTCTGTTGTTTAAATCCATGGGATTTAACAAAAGAATGACCAATCACATTTTTCTCCAAACTAGAAGACGACTTTCCCTCATCGTTTCTTTGAAGAATCTTCACCACTTTCGGTTGTGAAGGAACAGTCTTCATTTTACCCTTGTTCTTGGATGGACAATTAATCAAAATATGACCAGGCTCATTGCAATGAAAACACACTCGTCTTTCTTGATAACTTCTGAAATACGATGTTTTCTTTGAATTTGAAGAACCACCAGAAGAAGAAGCTTCGGATGAATGCCCAGAAAAATTTACCGGCTTCTTAGGAACATAAGTCTGTTTTGGCACAATTGAAGAATTCACCTTTTGAAAACCAGCCGCAACAAACCCACTTGACTGTAAGATTGGAGAAAGTTTAGTTGGAATCACTTTCACCTCTTCAGGTTCTGTCAAGATGCACCTATCCCGAGTAACATTCTTCACAACCTTTGGTTCCTCAATTTTCACTTCTCTCGGAATGCCTTCAACCTTTGAATCATCAAACACTTCATCCTCTGTATCAGAATCATACACCATGTCTTCACCCGTCACTGGATTCACTTTTAATACTGTCTTTGGATCAATCTCCTCTTCATGAATGATTTCAGGCTCAACCACATAATTTGCATTGAACGGAGGAGGAACAAACCCAATACCAGCAACCCTTTTTATGGGATCAGTATTAGCATTAAAATAATCCAACACTACAGATGAATTCTCAAACTGTTCCAACTTTCTATGTAACTTTATCACCTCAGATTCTTTTTCAGAAATCTCCTTGTTCTTTTGAGCAACTACTTCACTTCGTTTTTCAATTTCAGCATAAGCCATGTCTAGATGATAACCCTGCTCTTTGTATTTTAACCCAAGAGAAATTAAATCTCTTTTCAAAGATTCAATTCTATCAATGCACAGTTTATCATTATCTTTCAATTTCTGATTAACTGAATGCATTGATTTCATGTCACAAATCAAATTTGTATTATCATCCATGACTTTTTGTAGTTTATCTTTAACAGAAATGCAATTAGAACAAAATATATGACAGACAGAGTCTTTTACCTTAGTCGGGTCAGACATGTCTGCCATGAATACTTTGGCAATCGGAATGTTCTCTGAATCTTCACCAACTGAAGCATTTTCTGTAAGAACAATTTCTTCCTCATCAACCCCTGTCACAGCATCAGAATCAATACTTTTCTCTCTTTCTTCCTCATCATCAACACTTGGAACACTATCACCATCACATGAATCATCACTAGAACTTTCATCATCAGTAGACTCTTCTGGTTTTTCTGAATGAATTTCTGCAACAAAAGCCGGACTTACAGCACCCACCAAATCTTCCAGATGAATGCTCCAATCATAGTTTTCATCATTTTGAGCAACTAAAGCTGATGATGCGGATGCATGATTTGTATTTCCAGAAGGACCATGATTTTGATTACCAGATGAACCATGTGGTTGATTCCTATTATGCTGAAAGTTAGATTGCTTCTTTTGAGAATCAAATTCTACCTTTGGCTTCACACACTCCTTAGCAAAGTGACCATACTCTTGGCAATTGTAACACGTAACTTTGCTCTTATCAAAACCCATACGCGATCTACTATTTGAACCAGTATATTTTCTGCCAGTTCTCTTCAAAAAATCTTTAGCTTGTCGCATTAACATGGCCATATTCCATTGGATATTCATTTCTTCCAGATCAACAGGGTCAATCTGTCTGAAATCTTCTTTTATTACCTCAGGATCATGTATTTTTCCTCCAATGAAATTCTCATATGATGCCATGAATGAAGAAAACATAGCCAAATAATCATCAGCAACTTTCCGATTCACATGAGATCCGGATGATGTTGAAGCAGTGGTAGCAGAAAATCCAGAATGGCTTGTATGACCAGAATAAATTGGAACTCCAGAACACTGATCATTTGAAGACTCTTGAGCATCACCAGAAAAGAATGCCACTCCAGCACCAGATTTACCAACAGATTTGGCAAAATACATCGAGGGATCCTGGATATGCTCCATATTAGTCTCTTTCTTTTTCATATTCATGTCATGTGACTGAATCTTTCCTAGTACTTCTTCATGTGACTGAATCTCATATACCACAGATGCACTAGCCAGTTCACTAAGAAGATGATAGAATCTTGTAGCAAGATCATCCAAAGATTCATTCTGAAAATGTTTAAAAACTAGAAACTGCTTCTTTAGTAACTCTTTTCTACTTTTCTTCACATCTAAACTCCCTTCACACCTTTTCTATAGTGCTTCCCACAGTTGTTGAGAAGACTTGAACTGTTTAAAACTGTGATAAATTTCCTTTGGTAGAGACATCGAAATGCTAGCCATTGCTTTCTTTTCTCGATCAAATAGCAGCTTCTCTTCAGTAGTTAAAGCTGATACTGGTTTTGGAACATCATCTTTTCCCATCCATGAATAAGTAGGGTGTGTATATCCTTCCAAAATTGGAATCCACAAACTAGTATCGGTAAAAGATACGAATTGGTCAAACCGATCTTTCCAATGTGAATAATCAGCTAGATTCAGCAACTTCGGAGGATTTTGAGATGTACCTATCTCATTGTCATAATTGAACATGTTTGTGACTTGAACCATATTTGCCATGTTGAAAAATTTTATGAAAAATTTCTAAGTATTGAGCTGTTTTACCCTCAGGCGAACTTAATAAGTTCGCTTTAGTGAGTACTAAGCGAACTTGATATCAGGTGAACAAGACAAGTTCGCTCAAGGAGGAAATCCGGAAAGTTCGCTTAACAGCTAAGTTCGCTTGAAAATGTGAGAAGCGAACTTAATAAGTTCGCTTGCTAAGTTCGCCTGCACAGGAACTCAGCAAGTTCGCTTAAACTGCTGTAACAGATTCAACAGAATCTTCATCCAAACACGAACCGAAACCTTCAAAATTCATGATTTCTCAGCGAATTGATGGAATTTATGGAAATTGAACCGTAGGATTATGAATTTTATCAAATAGAACTAATTTCATCAAAAACACTTCCAAATCACGAATTCAGCAGAGAAACAATCTTCAAGAACTTGAAAAACTCCATTGTTGCAGAAACTTCAAAAATGTTGAATTTCTTGTCGAATTGTACACAAAAACCGTCACTAATCACCGAGAATCGTACTTAATTCACGAGCATAAGCTTTGATACCACTTGTAGGTCCAGGTAACTCAACTACTGATCGAACTCGTGATATGACGTTTCTATAACACGAAGTGCGGAATCCTTCGTATTAACGTTTGTATACTAACCGACAATTCAAAACAACAAGCGTAAATAAACTTCTCCAATATATTCAGAATCACAATGGTTTACAGACTCAATCAGACTCACTCTGTTCTCTTTCTTCTGCGTTGTATCTAATGACTCTGTAAACTTATATTTATAGAAACTAACCTGCTGTAAGCGAACTTGTTAAGTTCGCCTGAAACAGACTAAGCGAACTTAACAAGTTCGCCTCAGTTAGACCTAAGCGAACTTATTAAGTTCGCCTCTGATAGACCAGGCGAACTTAACAAGTTCGCCTCTGGGCACACTTGTACAAACACTTAGCAACTTTATACAATTACATACCAAAAACATAAAGACATAAAATCTAACTATTACAAGCTTTTGTCATTACCAATCTATGTCCTAACAGATGAAAGTTCTGACTCGGATAGTGATGTTATTCCAGTTCCTAAAGCTCAGAAGCTTATGTCTGCTTCTATTGCTGCTGCTCATACATCTCAAGGTGTTGAGGATGCTAATTTTGTCGCTTCCTTATTGATTACACCTCCTCCTTCTAAACATACATCTCCAGTGCTTTCTCCACATGTTCCACACACATCTAAAACTGGTCCTTCAAAGCCGTCTGATTCTGAACGAATTACATTCCTTGAATCACAGGTGCTAGCTTTACAGACTCAAGTAGATACTCTTGTGTCTACTGATTCTCAGAGACAGTTGGTCCTTCAAGCTCAAGCTACACGGATTGCTGACATGCAGTTATTGGTGTCTAAACTTGTTGAGCATCTTGACGCTCAGGGGGAGTTAAGGATACATGATACGTGTCATGCAGAATCAATTCAACGAAAAGATAATGATGACAATGATCCTAGTGGTAATGTTGAGTGTGATCATCAATACGCTAACGTGAATCCAATATCCAGAGCTCAGGGGGAGTCGACATCACAAACTATTGAAGGAACCAAGCATGATTCTGGAATGAATGAAGAAATATTACTATTAGAATTCTTTCAAGATTCCGAAGAAGAAGAAGCTGAGAAATTAGAATGTCTGGATGATATAGACGAGTTATTTGATGATGATGAAGAAGATGTGTTGGATAATGATGTTGAAGAAGGAGAGATTGTAGAGATTGAAATAGAAAAGAGTAAATATAAGGTTACATATGAAGGAAGTGATGGTCTGAATGTTCCGTATAAATTTATCCAAGATGATGTTATTCCTGAGTTTTCTTATGATGGAGTAACAGATTCTATGGACTATGTTGAAGACATCACTACACCTGATGATACTGCTCAATCCAAAATAGATTCTGATGTTGATACTACTCATACTGTGTCTCCTATGCTGAATGAAGAACCTGTGATGTATAGAAATACAGGTATGACTAGAGAACAGTGGAGAGAAGTCGTTAACAGTTGGATGAAAGTACTACCAAAGTCACCTATACAACCTGCTTAGAAAGAAAGATATGTGAATAAAGAGAGGTGTATTGGAAAGATCATAAGTTGGTTTTATGATGATGACACTAAGTTGTTTTCTCTAAAAAGATCTGATGGTGTTCAATATTTAAAGCCTAGGATCAAGTATTTCAATACCTTACCAAGGTGTGAAATGAATGGTCTAGCTACGAAACCATTGATTAATAAATCAAAGTGTGGATTAGCCGATGTGATTGCCAATTTGATAAAGATAGAAAGTGGATCAGGGAAGTATGAAAGGTTAAAACCACATAAGGGAAAAAGAGTGAAGATTGTAGATCAGAAGACTAAGAATGTGACTTGGAAGTATAAGTTCAAACCAGTACGTGCTGTACAGAAGATACCATTGAAGAAAATTCCATAAGATTTTCTAGGGAATATGAAATGGTGGTATATAGATGTGAATACCGGTGAAGCTAGGATTGATGATAAAGATAATAAGGTCATTGTGAGTTTCTATGATCCAATGAATCTTATTAATTTCTCAAAGAAAGATCAGAGGATGTTAAGAAAGAATGAGATCATGTTCACTGATGAATGAAGAGAACAAGGATTGTAGTATAAAAGAGTGTTGGAGATATGTCAGAAATATGGAGTGCATGCAGGAAGCAGATTACCAGATAACTGGAAGAGCTTGTCATAAAGACTGAAGATAGAAGACAGAAGATCAAGCTATTGTCAAGGGGGAGTCTGTTAGGACATAGATTGAATGACAAAAACTTTGCAATAGTTTAGGTCTTATTGTCTTTATGTTTTTTATGTAATTGTTTAGTTTTGTCTAAGTATAAGTACAAGTTCTGCTAGAGGCGAACTTGATAAGTTCGCCTAGTCTATTAGAGGCAAACTTGTTAAGTTCGCCTAAGTATCTTTGAAGCAAACTTGTTAAGTTCGCATATTGCAGAACATGTGTCTATAAATATAGAGTTTACAGAGTCAGTTCAGTACGCGTGGATTAAATCGATCAAGTATTCTGTAAACTCTGTTTGGTGATATAAAAGATAGAGTTTATTTACCTATTGTTTCTATTGTCAATTGATATACAAAACGTTAATACGGTAGGATTCCGCACTCCTTGTTAACGATACGTCCTGTCATGAGATAGATCTGAGATGAGTCATGTGGACCTACAGTAGCTGATGACACAGCTCACATACCTTACGACGAGTTCAAAGTGGATAACAGTCTAAATTATGTGGAGGAACCAATAGCCATTCTTGACCGAGCTGAGAAACGACTACGCAATAAGTCGATTCATCTAGTTAAAGTACAATGGAAGCACAAAAAAGGGTCAGAAGCGACATGGGAGAAAGAAGACGAGATGAGGGGACTATACCCTCAATTGTTTAACGTATAAACGGTTTCGAGGACGAAACCTCTTTAAGGAGGGTAGACTTGTAACATCACAAAAATAGTAAATAAATAAATAATAACGCAATCAAGATTTAATCGTCAAAAATGAAAGGAAAATGGATGGGCTTGGGCTCGGCTCCAACGGGCCGAGGGAAGCCCAGGTATATAAGGGTCAAGACAACCTAAAACTTCCAAACTTCCACCATTTGCAATTTAGAGAGAGAAAGGTGAGCTCGGGCCTAGAGAGAGAAAGTTGACGGATCGACCCGGAATTGAAGGAGCACCTTACTGCTGAGCTCTTGAGTAAAACCTCCGAATCTGAATCCCAATCCAGGTAACGATCCAACCTAGATGTGAGTTTTTGTTCGTTTTTGGGTATTTCGGGTTTTGGACGAAAATTTGACGTTTTTACGGATGAAACTGGAAAAAAAACATAGATTTGAGTTCCATAATGAAAATCAAATGTTTTGAATGTAAACAAGTTCGGGATCTTGACGTGATCAGACCCGAATGCGAAAGTTAGGGTTTTTGCGATGAAGCAGATCCTGCGTACTTATCAAGTACGCAAGAAGAATGTTCTACGTACTTATCAAGTACGCAAGAAGAAGGTCCTCCGTACTTATCAAGTACGCATGAAACGAAGTATGCGTACTTATTAAGTACGCAAGAGCAAGGCCCTGCGCACTTGCTAAGTGCGCAGGCAACAGGCCGGTTAGTAAAGTCAGTATAGTCACCTAATTCAGAATAGTTTAACCGTTAGAGTCGGGATTAGGTCTGATGTATGTGTAATTAACCAATCCAGATCGTGTGTGGCACTCATTGGACCGCGGTTGGGATATAACGAGACTAGCTCCTCAGGTGAGTTCTATGTGCCCCCTCTATGTTATGTGCAAACCTTATTAAATGTTTTAGGGCTGAAGTGTATACGCTAAATGAATAAATGTTATAAATGCCAATGTGATCATACGTGATATATACATATATGTATCAAAATGAATGATGAACAAAGAATGAAACGTATGATTATAAATAATGAATGAAAGAATGACATAACGTGAATGAATGAAATCTTGCTTTATATTTTATATATTGCACGTTATGAATGTATGTAAACGTTATGGACGCTTCGATGAAAACGACTACTTCGGTAGACGGACGACCACGTGACTATTTTGCAATCGGGACAAAAACGTTCCTTCATAAGCTAGGACGTATAAAAGGCACTCATGGACGGTCGAAGCAAATGCCTTATTACATGTAGAACGGTTGCATACATAATAGCCGCGTGGGAAACAGATGCCTTTGGTCAGACGGGCGAATGAACGGACTACGACAGTAGGACGGGTTTAGGCGGACGGACAAAGGTTGCCGGACGGATTTATGTTACGACGGACGGTTTCTAGGGCCGGACGGTTTATGAAAAGGTCTACGACGGTAGTTCTCACGGCGTTTGTCTTTGTGACTAACACGACAATTATGACGGGTTGATCACCCGTATGTGTATGACTAAATGAATGTTCTCCTCAGAGTAAGTATGTATGTACATATGTATATACTCAGTATGAATGTTATGTGAGAACAGTAAAACAAAGAATATGCAAAAGCACGTATATTATATATATATATAATACTTAACGATAAGATAAATGTTATATCTGATTGTTTTTAAACTAGAACTCACCAGCGTTAGCTGACTTTTAGTATACATTTTAGGTAAAGAAAGGAAGGGTCGTGCGAAGGTGTTATGGTTACCCGGCAAGCGACTGACATCCCACTTTTATATATGTTAAGACAATGTTATGTTTTTAATTGTTAAGACTTCCGCTGTTATGTTACGTTATGTTATGAATTCGAATGATGTTTGCTTCCGCTACTCTCGAATGTTTTAATTTAAGTTTAGTATTTATGACTATGTTTATGAGTAAATCCAACAAGTGAGGTTACCCGGGAAAGGGGCCTTACATGGCATCATAGAAAGACTGGAATTTCCTGTCCGTAAATATAAGAACAAATTTTTATAAACCAGGAATGTTTCTGTTTTGGGTTCTCATATAAGAATGTTTTATAAAAAGCATTCTTGTAATCCCAGTAATTATATTTAATTGGGATAATGGTCAGACCATAAAAAGTCTTTTCACTCATCCTGGCATTAGCAGCTATAAGGTCCCTAAGAGTTCAACCACCACCTTATTATTCTATTCTGTTTTTAACCTGTCTATATAATATTCCACAAATATCTTTAATTTTATACATTTTTTTACATACTTGTTCAAGTTATCATGGCAGTTCAACACTTAAAATACTTTATCACGACCTTAACAAAGAACCATATTTACAGGTCTGGAAAGTTAATTTCTTCCCATTTAATCTTTCTTCTGGTAGTTATATTATATTTACCAAAATTAGTTTCTATAACGATGGTTTCATTTAATGGTTTATCGACCATTCTACAATGTGGATTTAAAGTGTATAAAGGTTTATAATAAATTCTATAACAGATATAGATAACTTCTGAACATGGAGCATAGTTATAACCATGAGTTTTAACATTTAAAGTTAAAGCATATGAGATATTAACACCTGATAAAGATAATTGTAGATTAGGATAAACATTAAAATAGACTGGTCCATGAGCTAGACTAGTTTGGACAATCCCTATAAGAGATTGTTTCCAGTTCAGATTTCTAGCATCTCTTAGAGCTGCTACAAAACTTTCTGGAAGACCTTCTAAGGTTAAGGGTTTAAATGCAATTTGCACAAGCCCTATGTGAAGGAATTTATAATCATTTTTATATTTATTTAAATCTTTGTTTAACAATAGTTTAATAATCATATCTTCTTTATTTAAAGAAAATGTTTTTTCAGTTGTTTTGACAACTTGTTTTAATCTTAATATTTCTAAAGTTCCTAATTTATAAATTAGTTTGTGTTCCATTTTTGGAATAGTCCATTTATTTAATAAATCAAGATTATGAGGAATTTCATATTACTCTTCAATACTGTTTTTAACAGTATCATTGCTTTTTAGGATATTCATTTTGAAAGAATATGAATAAGTGTTGATCTGCACAATCAAACTTTGAATAGCTTTTATTTTAAGATGTAAGGCCCCTTTTCCCGGGTAACCATACTTGTTGGATTTACTCATAACCATAGTCATAAATACTGAACTTAAATTTAAAACATTCGAATTCAATCATTACATAACGTAACATAACATGACAGTAGCAGTCTTAACAAATAAAAACATAATATTTTCTTAACGTATGTAAAAGTGGGATGTCAGTCTCGTGCCGGGTAACCATCACGCCTTCGCACGACCCTTCCTTTCTTTACCTGAAATGTATACTAAAAGTCAGCTAACGCTGGTGAGTTCTAGTTTAAAGACAATCATACATAGCATTTATCTTATCATGAGTATTATATGTATATATAAATAATATACGTAACATTCGTGCTTTTGCATAATCTTTTCTTTACTATTCTCACATAACATTCATACTGAGTATATACATATGTACATACAAACTTACTTTGGGGAGAACATTCATTGGCCATACACATAAGGGTGATCAACCCGTCATACTTGTCGCCAGTGTCACAAAGACAACGCAGTGAGAACTACCGTCGTAGCCCTTTTCATAAACCGTCCGGCTCTAGAAAACCGTCCGTCGAAACATAAATCTGTCCGGCAACCTTTGTCCGTCCGCTCTTAAACCGTCCTACCGTCGTAGTCCGTTCATTTTCCCGTCTGCCCTAAGGCATCCGTTTCCCACGTGGCTATTATATATGCAACCGGTCTACATGTAATAAGGCATTTGCTTCGACCGTCTATGAGTACCTTTTATACGTCCTAGCTTGCGAAGGAACGTTTTTGTCCCGGTTGCAAAATAGTCACGTGGTTGTCCGTCTACCGAAGTAGCTGTTGTCATCGTAGCATCCATAACGTATTCGTACATTCATAACATGCAATATATAAAATATAAAGCAAGATTTCATTCATTCACGTTATGTCATTCTTTCATTCATTCATTATAATCATACGTTTCATACTTTGTTCATAATTCATTTTCATATATATATAATATACTTATTTGTATATCATGTATGATCACATTGGCATTCATATCATTTATTCATTTAGTGTATACAGTTCATTCCCAAAACATTTAAAATGATTTGCACATAACATAGAAGGGGGCACATAGAACTCACCTGATAAGCTAGTCTTGGTTGTCCTAAACAAAGGCCCAACAACGTCACGTACAATCAGAATTAGGTAGTTAAATACACATCAGACCCAATCCCGACTCTAACGGTTTAATCATACTGAATTAGGCGAACATACTGACTTCACTATCTAGCCTGGTGCATGCGCACTTAGCAAGTGCGCAGGGTCTGGTTCATGCGTACTTGACAAGTGCGCAGAACATTCTTCTTACGTACTTGATAAGCACGCAGGATCTTCCCCCTGCGTACTTGATAAGTACGCAGGATCTTCCTCATGCGTACTTGATAAGTACGCAGGACATCCTTCTTGCGTACTTGATAAGTACGCAAGACCTGTTTCCTGAACAAGTCCGAAATTCTTGCATGCTAACCCGATCATGCCAATCTTACAATTTTCTTTGATCAAAATGCGCGGTTTTCATTCTAGATGCTAGTTCTAAGCTTATTTTCAAGTTTCATCAATAAAAAACGTCTCCTATTTAGCTAAAACCCTAAAAACCTCAAAATGAACAAAAACTCAGTTTAAGGTCGAATCGTTACCTTGATTGTGATTCTGATTCAGAGGTTTTGCTTACGAGCTCAGCAGTAACGTGCTCCTTCAATTCCGGGTCGATCCATCAACTTTCTCTCTCTAGGCCCGAGCTCTCCTTTCTCTCTCTAGAATGCAAGTTGTGGAAGAAATGAGAGTCTAATGCTGTCTTGACCTTTATATACTTGGGCTTCCCCCGGCCCGTTGGAGCCGAGCCCAAGCCCATCCATTTGCCTTTCATTTTTGATGGTTAAATCCCTATTGCGTTATTATTATTTATTTACTATTTTTGGGATGTTACAAGTCTACCCTCCTTAAAGGGGTTTCGTCCTCGAAACTGTTTATACGTTAAACAATTGTGGGTATAGTCCCCTCATCTCATCTTCTTTCTCCCACGTGGCTTCTGACCCTTTTCCGTGCTTCCATTGTACTTTAACTAGATTAATCGACTTATTGCGTAGTCGTTTTTCAGCTCGGTCAATAATTGCTATTGGTTCCTCCACATAATTTAGACTGTTACCCACTTTGATCTCGTCGTAAGGTATGTGAGCTGTGTCGTCAGCTAGGCACTTGCGTAAGTGCGACACGTGGAACGTAGGGTGTATTCCACTAAGCTCGACGGTTAGGTCGAGTCTTTAAGCAACTTGACCCACTCTCGCTAAAATCTTGAAAGGTCCGACAAACCTTGGACTTAGTTTGCCACGTTTTCTGAATCGGATGATTCCTTTCCATGGTGATACCTTTAAAAGTCCATGTCCCCTACTTGAAACTCTAAATCTCTTCTTCTCTTATCCGCGTATGATTTCCGTCTGTCTTTTGCGGCTTTCATTCGAGCCTTGATTTGATCAAATTTCTCGGAAGTAGCTTTGACCACTTCGAGACTTGCAAAATCCTTTTGTTGAATTTCCCACAACAAACCGGGGTCCTACATCTCCTCCCATACAACATTTCAAATGGCGGCATGCTAACAGTTGAGTGATAGCTGTTGTTATATGAAAATTCTGCCAATCGTAGATGGCTGTCCCAGCTCCCACGAAGTCAATTTTACAGGCTCGGAGCATGTCCTCCAAGGTCTGAATGGTCCTTTCCGATTGTCCATCAGTTTGGGGGTGGTAAGCCTAGTGCCCATCGCTTCATTGAATTTCTTCCAAAACCTTGACGTGAACCTCGTATCCATGTCGGACACAATCGATAGCGGAATACCATGTCTGCTCACAATTTCCTTGATAAATATTTCGGCTAGCTTTTCAGACGAAGAAGTCTCACGTATTGGCAAGAAGTGAGCACTTTTCGTCAAGCGGTCGACGATCACCCAAATGGTATCATTGCCTTTAGCAGTTCGCGGTAGCTTGGTAATGAAGTCCATCGTTATCTCCTCCCACTTCCATTCTGGTATTGGTAAAGGTTGCATTTTACCGCATGGTTTCTGGTGCTCGGCCTTAACTAGTGAACACGTTAGGCACTTGCTCACGTACTCTGTCACATCATTTTTCATGCCAGGCCACCAGTACTCTTTCTTCAAGTCTTGATTCATTTTGTTCGTCCCGGGGTGGATAGAATAGCGAGACTTATGGGTCTCATCGAGTATTTTGTCTCTAAGCTCGCCAATCTTAGGTATCCACATCCGGCCAAACCTAGTTCATACACCATATGCATTTGCATCTAAATTCCCTTGTTGTCCTACTATTCTTTCCCGTTTTATATTTCTTTCTAATAGTGCTTCATCTTGTGCCTTTGATATTTCACTCATCAAATCAGGCGTTATAATCAGCTGACACACTTTGATTTGGATAGGTTCCAATTCTTCCTTTCTGCTTAAAGCTTCAGCTACTACGTTTGCCTTGCCTAGATGGTACAATATCTCACAATCATAGTCCTTCGGTAGCTCTAACCACCTCATTTGTCTCATGTTTAATTCCTTTTGTTCGAAAAAGTACTTCAGGCTTTTGTGATCGGAGTAAATGGTGCATTTAACTCCATACAGATAGTGCCTCCATATTTTCAACGCGAAAACTACTGCCGCTAACTCTAGATCGTGAGCTGGGTACTTAACCTCGTGAATCTTTAGTTGCCGCGAGGCATAAGCAATTACCTTTCCTCGTTGCATAAGTACGCATCCTAAACCTTGACCCAAGGCGTCAGAGTAGACTACCAAGTCTTCATTTCCCTCAGGTAGTGCCAAGACTGGAGTTTGGGTTAATCGTGTCTTAAGTTCCTCAAACACATTGTTTTGGGTTGGTCCCAATTCGTACTTTACTTCCTTACGTGTTAGCTTTGTCTGCGGCGAGGCTATTCTCGAGAAATCCTGAATGAATCTCCGATAGTATCCTGCCAATCCCTGAAAACTTCGTATCTTTGTTGGCGTTTTTGGGATGTTCCAACCTTTTACGGTTTCGATCTTTGTAGGATCCACCATAATGCCGTTTGGTTTTATGACATGACCTAGGAATTGGACTTCCCTAAGCCAGAACACGCATTTGGAGAATTTTGCGTACAACTTTTCATGCTTTAGCACCCCAGAACCTCTCTTAGGTGGCAGTGGTGATCATCCTCGTTTTCGAATATACCAGTATGTCGTCTATAAAAACTATCAATGATCGATCCAACATGGGTCGACATACTCTATTCATCAAGTCCATGAACGCTGCTGGTGCGTTGGTCAATCTGAAGGACATCACGAGAAACTCATAATGCCCATAACGCATGCGAAACGCGGTCTTTGGTACGTCCTCTTTTCTTACTTTCAACTGATGGTAACCCGACCTAAGATCGATCTTTGAGAACCAACTCGCACCTTGCAGTTGATCAAAAAGGTCGTCAATTCTAGGCAGTGGGTATTTGTACTTTACTGTCCTGTTGTTCAATACGCGGTAGTCAATGCACATACGCATGTTGCCGCCCTTCTTCTTTACAAATAGTACCGGAGCTCCCCATGGTGAAATGCTCGGTCTGATAAATCCTTTTTCTGTTAATTCCTCTAGTTGAGACATCAATTCTTTCATTTCTGACGGAGCCAATCGGTAGGGGGCTTTGGCAACGGGCTCAGCTCCTGGCATTAAGTCAATCTGAAATTCTATTTCCCGATCAGGTGGCAACCCAGGTAGATCCTCAGGGAACACTTCCGGGAAGTTGCACACCACATGTTCATTCTTGAGTTCTTTCGTTTTCATTCTACCGTCAATAACATACGCCAGATAAGCTTTGCAACCGCGCCTCATGTAACTTTCGGCCTTGATCATCGAGATAATGTTCGGCATCATGCAATTCCAATCCCCATAACCATAATTGGACTGCCGCTATGAGCTTAGAGGTGTATCCTCTTACGTTTACATATGATTTGAGCTTCGTTGGCAGCTAGCCAATCTATACCCAATACTATATCGAATCCTCCTAAGGTGAGAAGGAATAATCTAGAAGGAAACTTATGGCCCTCTATTTCTATGATGCAATCTTCTGTTACTTGGAATACTGCCGAATTTTTATCAACGACAGTTTGTACGCTAAAAGCCTTTAATATGGTGCTGATAGTGCAATCTAGTTACGACTAAATGCATTGGATATAAAGCTTTTACTAGCCGAGAGTCAAACAAAATAGCAGCATGTTCATCATTAACTAGGAACGTACCTGACACAACATCAGGGTTTCCCCTTGCTTCCTCCTCAGTCAGGGCGTAGGCTCGAGTCCTAGCCTTCGGCTGTTCCCTTTCAGCTTCCTCTTCCTTTCCCGAACCGGATTGTCTAGTTTTCCTGCAATCCCTAGTCAGGTGTCCATATCTACCACAACTTTGGCACTTGGTGTCTTTTAAGCAATCTCGGGAGTAGTGTCCTGGCCTCCCGCATTTATAGCACATGGTTGTGCCAACTAAACATTCGCCTTGGTGTTTCCTTGAGCATTTCTTACAAACTGCATACCCTTCTGGCCTAGGCTTCTTCACCTCAGCGGTGTAGTTTCCATTTCCATTTCTTTTGAACGAGTTCTCCCATTTTCGTTTCGGAGCTTCAGGAGCTGTGTCCTCGTTAGCATAATCATCATAGACGATTCCAGACAGGTTGACTATCGACTCGAAGGTCGAGGGTAGATTAGCTTTCACATGAACACAAACCCTTTGAGGTAGGCTCTTCACATAGTATTTAATCATTCGTTCTTCTGTCTCCACCAGGTGGGGTACCAGTTGAGCGAGCTCATTGAACCTGGAAGTATACTGTCGGTGCGTCTTGCTGCCAGCCTTGAAGTTTAGGAATTCATTTTCCACTCGATAAATTTTGTTCTGGGGACATAACTTTTGGATTATCAGCTTCTTCAGGTCTTCCCATGTCATTCTGGAAAGAGCTTTTGACGACTTTGTCCTCTGAGTGTTCCTCCACCAACTTAGTGCCTCATTGGTGAAAGAATGAGCAACATCCTTAACAGCTTGGTCCGGTCGACACTCACTGATGTTGATTATAGCGTTCATCCTCTCAATCCATTCGAACGTGGCCACTGAATCCTTGTTCCCATCGAACTTGGGTGGGTCTCCGTCCTTGAAACCTTTGTAGGTACACCCACGATTACTTGATTCCACCTTCACTTCATCCCCATCACTGTCATACACCTTCTCTTCATGGTCTCCTTCATCATCATCCCTACTTTTCTTTAGTGCCTCGGATAGTAGATCAGGCAATACTTTCTTCAGAGTAAGTACAACTTCACGGGCAATAGCATCCCTGACCTCGGGCTCCAACTGTAGAGGCCCTTGATTGTCGTCCCCAGTTGGGGTCACTTCTATTTCGTGCGCACTCTCAGTGTGTTCTGCATGCACACTCTCTTCTTCTTCTTCTTCTTCTTCATGTCTTTGTTTCAATGGAGGTCTACCGACTCGGCCAGTGCGACCACCTCGGCGTCCTGTTCTTCCTCCACCAGCCATAGTCCCTAGTTTCCTGATAGTTATTGTGACATTTCGGTTTTTTATTCACGCTTTTATATTATGTATCATGTAATCATTTTCTATTAAATGAAATGCAAGTGTTTTTATTTAATTTTGTACAAAATATGTATATATTTTTTTATTTTATGGATTTAAAAAAATTAAAATTTTATAAGTTTTAAACTTACATAAAATTTTATATAAAAATCTAAATTAAAAGGTTCATTTATAAATAAGATAACCTATTTAAATGAAATAATTAACTTTTATAAAAATATTTATAATAATAATAATATAAGTTTATAAAATATAATTGAAATTAAAAAGAAACTTAATTAATTATTTAAGGGGCTGTTTTGAAACTTATTAAACTAAAAGGTTTTAACTAAAAATAAGTCAAGGGGCTGTTCATGGACAAACTAAACCACAAGGACTAAGGAGAATAAATCGCAGGGACTGTTTTAATGCAAAAACAAACTCCAGGGACTATTCTTGCCAATTTCCAATTCGTAATTCCGGTTGTCTCCTACGTTGTCCGGCGGTCCAAGCCATTTTCTGACGACCCCCTCGACACGCCTGTCCCCTGCACTTCGACAGCCGAAAATGGTCTCCCTGACCTCGTCGTCCCCACGCGAGCAAAAGCCCCCGACCAATTTGTCTCCCCAACATTCGAAACGTCTGATCGTGTTGTGGCCGAAAGTCCACGCCACGAATTCGGCCCCGACAGTAGACCTCCACGCCTACTAGATGGCTCGTTAGCTTCGTCTTGTCCAGACGAGTGTCTGGACATACTCAATTGCATGTTTTATTATAGGGATCGAGCTCGGCTATAAATAGCCATTTACGGACCTTCTCGAGCTCGCCACCCCTCCTCCACCCACTCTCACTCAAAATTGAAGCCGGCATTGTGTTCGTCATCTCTGTAAGAAGCTGTGACCAGAATCTCAGAGCCCAATTCCATCCCGAAGCTTGAATTCCTGATCTTGGCATTTTCGGACATTCGGCCCAGTCGTCCAGACCCTTCGCGACCAGGTAAGAACCTCGAAATTGTTCCTTTGCCTTCTGTTATCCTCTGGCAATCTGTACCAATCGAAATCGCGACTTCAAACCATCGATTACCGGGCAAACCAGTGTTCTCGGACACGGTTTATCGGTTGCCGAGAACCAGCGACCAGTTCGCGTAAATGGTTATCAATTAAACGTTACACACATAACCAGCGATGGGCGATAGCCCGGCTGGTTATGCGTGTGTGTGTTTGAGCCTTAGGTCGCGGGTTCGATCCTTGTGGCCTCCGGCCCAACCATTTTTTTTGTTGTTTTATAATATCTTTTATTTTATTTATTTTGTTTATTTTATTATTTTTTATACACATTAAAAATTATTACGAACCGGTTGACTCGTTCGTTTATTTTGGAAACCATTAAGCGACTTTTACACATATTTAACACGTCAAATTTTTATAAAATAATAAATCCTATATTTTTTATAAACTTGTTTAAATAGTTTTAACGCACAAAATATATAATAATGATAATACAAATAAACAAATAGAAACTTTTTTGTTTATAAATACAATAAACATAATAACTATTATTTATAATATTTTAACAAGATTAAAATATATATTTTTTTTGATATTAAGTTTTACAAATCATTATCATCTTTCTACAATATTTTATACAAATAAATTTTAAGAAATATTATTATAAACCTATACACGTTTAAATACGAATACACACATACAAAACCTACAATAATACCTATTTATCCACATAGGGTTCCAACGTGCTTAGGTTTCAACATCCTTATCACCTACACTCGTGGATTAAAATACCCGCTAGCCAGGTGAGTTACATAGCCCCTATTTTACATTTTTACATACTTTGGGGTGAAACATTATACATGCTACTCATCAAATTGTTTATACGTGTTATACATGTAAATTATATGCTTGTTCATCGTGAATTATCTTGGGTGTACACTTATTTATTTTAAACACAAGAAAACCAACAGTAATATTAATAGATCTATTGTGCCTGACCAGCCCACCCATGTAGGGTGTTTATTACTGCATACTCGGATATAGCCGCGTGTTATATTCAAACATATCGGATATAGTAGGTAACTATATTCAAACATATCGGGCCTAGCTGTTGTGCTATGCTCAAGCGCGTCAATCAAGGTTTGAATTGTGCTTAGATAAACATGAAGGATACAACTATATATGTTATGTTTAATAAGATAAACAATGAGTTGCAAAACGTTTTTATCTACAATTTATCGGGTCCACAAAACCTATGTACTCACCAACTTTATAGTTGACACTTGATTTAAATAATGTTTCAGGTTTGGATATGTGATTGCTTGCTGAAGATTCCTCCACTTAAGAACTTATTGACCTAGTTAATTAAATCAATGGTTTGGAATAGACTAGGTTATTTGAAATGTATTGTACTTGGAAATTTGTTGTCTTTAAATTAAATTAACAAATTATGCAATATTTTAGCTATCATGTGCTTTTGAACAATCATTCCATTGTCCGCCTCGATGATTCCGCCATCGGTCGGGGTGTGACAGATTGGTATCAGAGCCATGGTTATAGGGAATTAGGTTATTAGACACAATGACCTAGACTATAACCTTAGGACTCCCTTTTACGTGTTACGTGCTAAATGATTATTTGCTATGTGAATTATTTGTAGTTAGGTATTATTTGAATTTTCCCAAGTTTAGTACATGAGACTTATACACATACATACAAGGCCTTAAACATACAATACATACTTTACATACACATTTGACAAATAAACATATGCAAACAAATAAACTACACATCCTTATCCATACTCTTTCCTCATCCATACTATTTGCAACATTCCTACATATTTTATACTCGTAGACTCACAAGTGTATTAAATTCTTGAAAATCTCGTCAACGACTTAATATCTTGAAAACTAGTAAAGGACATGTGCAATCCGGAAGGGTGACACCTGTACATTGGGTTTTCTGTCTAGGAAAGCATTTCGTATAAATCCAAATAAACGGACCCGTATGCTTTCCTGGGAATTCTTGATGTGAGTGTTTACCTATAGGCTAAAGCATGTGTCCTTGAAAGTTTTGAGGAATTACTTAACGTTGATAAGTCATTGTATTAGCAAGAATACGATCCGAACCTAAACTCAAAATTTGGGGACATTATAGTAAGATAGGAAGAACTAGATGAACATGCAAAGCAAATCATTATTACGGGTGCACACGTAATAACGATTTGTAGTGTATGCGAATCCCGGCGATTCCTATTACGCGAATAATGATCTATGACATCATCTCCTACCCGGAATAGATGACTTATTTTCCCCCATCAACCTTGAATAAATACACATACATTGGCACGCGACATGATGAATCCCGCATTTCTGCTTACATTATTTCCCACTATAACTCATATATATCCACTTTATCTAAAACATCATTGTCTTTTCTTATGGTGTTAGAATGCCTCCTCGACGTGCAAACTCTAGCACTTCCAACCCGGATTTTGCTACTCTTCTTGCCCAATTGGTGGGGCAAATGACCCAAGCCAATAACAACAGTGACGAGTCTCACAACATTTAAGGAAACGGTGGTACCAACCCGTCTCAATGCACGTTTAAGCACTTTAACTCATGCAACCCTACAAAATTTTACGGGACTGAAGGTGCTACCGGCCTACTACAATGGTTTGAAAGCATGGAGAGCACATTCCTAAACAGTGACTGTCCCGATAATCTTTGGGTTCGCTATGCCACAAGTGTACTTTAAAAGAGAGCCCTCACCTGGTGGAACGGTGAGAAACGCACTCGTGGTGTTGAGGTTGCTACATCCTTATCATGGGATGACCTGAAGAAAGCCATGACTGATGAATTCTGTCCTCGAAATGAAATAAGGAAGCTCGAGACTGAGTTTTGGGATCTTGCCCAAGACAGCGGGGATAATCTGGCTTATACCACCCGATTTCAAGAGCTGAGCCTATTGGTGCCTCATACGATCACTACTCTTGCTCGGGAAATTGAAAAATACATAGGCGGGCTGCCTATGCAAATTCATGATGCTGTGTTAGGAAGCAATCCTCCTACACTTGAAGCTGCTATCCGTCTATCCGCTACGCTATCCGACAACCACGTCAAAGCCGGAACCTTATCAAAAAAGGGTTCCAAGAAGGTTGTTTTTACTCTTGCGGCCATCAAAGATATAAAGCCCGAGTCTTCTAACTGCAACAAGAAACGAAAGGGTCGAAACTTCGCAGCTGTAACTCCCACCGCACCTGCTATTCAAGTGGCACCTCCGAGTCAAAACCCAACACCTTACTTGTGCCCAAATCTCCAATGTCAGACCTGCAAATACCACCATCCTGCCAACTTACCATGCCGATTGTGTTCAAGCTGCGGACGATATGGACAAGTGGCCACTACTTGCCGTACTCGTCCTCCCGTCCATCAAGCTGCTCCAGCCAACCGTCCAAACTATCCGACACCTCTCAATGGTCGGGCATGTTACGAATGTGGAGACCCAAACCATTTCTGTGACCGATGCCCAAAACTTCATCAACAAGGTGGTCCTCAAGGACGAGCGTTTAGTATAAACGCTAATGAGGCACAAGCAAACAACGACGTGATAAACGGTACGTTTCTCGTAAACAATAATTATGCATTCGTTTTATTTGATACCGGTGTCGATAGGAGTTTTGTGTCTCTTACCTTTGAATCTCGACTTGCTAAACAAAGAACGAAACTTGACAATTCTTATTCCGTGGAGATAGCAAACGGGAAATCTATTGTTATAAATTCTGTTATCCGCGACTGCAATCTCGATCTTAATAATCATGAGTTCTCTGTTTGTAACATCCCAAAAATAATAAAACGAATAAATATAGCGAGACCGGTGATTTAGTTGGAATATTTAAACAAAAAGGGAGCGGGCCTGGGCCCGGCTTCAATGGGCCGAGGGAAGCCCATGCACATAAGAGGCAAGGCAGCCCTCTTCCCTGCTCATTTCCCCAACTCACGCAGCTTTTAGAGAGAGAAAGGAGAGCTCGGGTCTAGAGAGAGAAAGTGACGGATCAACTTGGGAATTCAGGAGAACGTTGCTGCTGTTCTCGTGATCATATCCTCTGAATCAGAAATCCAATCCAGGTAACGATTCGATCACATTATGAGTTTTTGTTCGTTTTGGGAGTTTTCGGGTTTTGGCTAAAAAGATAACGATTTTGCGGATGAAACTTGAAAGTGAGCTTAGGTATAGCATCTAGAATGAAAACCAAACGTTTTGATCTAAGAAAAATAGAGGTTTTGGCTCGATCAGACTCGCATGCAAAAGAAACTGCAATTTTGGGAAAAGACAATGTGCAGACCCATCGAAACTACTTAGTTTCGATATGTGCAGATCCATCGAAACTACATAGTTTCGATATGTGCAGTAGTTTCGATATATGCATACCTATCGAAACTACCATAGTTTCGATATGAGCCATGATCCGAAGCTAAGTTTACACCCAAGTTACCTATCGAAACTACAAGTTTCGACAGAAGCAACCTATCGAAACTACAAGTTTCGACAGAGGAAACCTATCGAAACTACAAGTTTCGACGGAGGCAACCTATCTAAACTACAAGTTTCGACAGAGGCAATCTATCGAAACTATCAAGTTTCGATATAAGTAAACCCATCAAAACTACTAAGATCAAGTATAGTAATATCTAATGCCATCTAGGAGCACTACCTTATGAGTATAACTTTATTACACAGATCGTGAGTAACATTAGTGACGCTCAGTAGCCAGCTAAGTGTACTTCGGAAACTACTCATCAGGTGAGTTCTATGTGCCCCCTTCTATGTTATGTGCAAATGATTTATAAATGTTTTGGGGCTGAAGTGTATACACTAAATGAATAAATGCTATAAGTGTCAATGTGATCATACGTATATATATAAATACCTATATATGTGAAAATGAATTATGAATAAAGAATGAAGCGTATGATACAAAGAATGAATGAAAGAAGGGCATAACGTAAAAGAATGAAATCTTGCTTTATATTACATATATATTGCATGTTATGAATGAATGTAAACGTTATAAACCCTTCTATGACAACGGCTACTTCGGTAGACGGACGACCACGTGACTATTTTGCAACCGGGACAAAAACGTACCTTCGCAAGCTAGGACGTATGAAAAGGTATTAATGGACGGTCGAAGCAAACCTTAACTAATGTAGAACGGTTGCATACACAATGGTCACGTGGGAAACGGATGCCCTAGGGCAGACGGACAAAAATGACGGACTACGACGGTAGGACGGTAAAGAGCGGACGGACAAGGGTTGCCGGACGGATTTAATGATATGACGGACGGTTTTCTAGAGCCGGACGGTAATGAAACGGGCTACGACGGTAGCTCTGACTGCGATGTCTTTGTGACATTCGCGACAAGTATGATGGGTTGATCTCCCTTAAGATTATGGCCAATATGTGTTCTCTCAAAGAAAGTATGTAGGTACACATGTATATACCCTCAATGAATGTTATGTGAGAACAGCAAAGTAAAGAATATTTAAAAGAACGAATATACATATATACATTATATTCGTGATAAGTTAAATATTATGTATGATTGTCTTTAAACTAGAACTCACCAGCGTTAGCTGACTTTTAGTATACATTTCAGGTAACAAAAGAAAGGGTCGTGCGAAGGCGTGAAGGTTACCCGACACAAGACTGACATCCCACTTTAATATATGTGTTAAGACTTCTGCTGTTATGTTATGTAATTGAACGACGAATGATTTGTAATTGAATGTTTTTAATTTAAGTTCAGTATTTATGACTATGTTTATAAGAAAATCCAACACGTGAGTTCACCCGGTTTAGGGGCCGTACAAGTTGGTATCAGAGCAATAGTTTGAGAGATTTAGACATCCCTAAATGTCTAGACTCAAACTGATTATGGGACCAACGCACGGATGTCTGTATGGGTAACCAACGCCAACGCTAGCACGGTAAGTAAGTCATAAAGTTAATGCTCTTGCATAGGAATAGATACCTTAACTTAGAACAAATAGATGTTAATGTCACGACTGATTTGAAGAGTTTCGAACCCGAAAAGCAATGTAAATTAGTAATCACAAACCGGTCACTGTAATTAATAATTTACCTGCTCGTACTGTTCCAAACTATGATCTGAAGAAATGACATTGATGTATTCCCTTTTTAACTATCAGGAAATTAAGAACTATGGCTGGTGGAGGAAGAACAGGACCTCGAGGCGGTCGCACTGGTCGACGAGGTAGACCTCCGTTGAACCCAAGATTTGAAGAAGAAGAGAGTGTGCACGCAGAGCACACCGAAAGTGTGCACGAAACAGAAGTGACCCCAATTAGGGACGACAGTCCAGGGCCTATACAGTTGGAACCTGAAGTCAGGGATGCTATTGCCCGTGAAGTTGTGCTCACTTTGAAGAAGGTATTGCCTGATCTACTATCCGAGGCAATAAAGAAAAGTAAAGAGGAGGATGAAGGAAACCACGAAGAAAAAGTATACGACAGCGACGGGGATGAGATAAAAGTGGGGTCAAGCACTAAAGGGTGCACTTATAAAGGTTTCAAAGATGGAGACCCACCCAAGTTTGATGGTAGCAAGGATTCGGTGGCTACTTTGGAATGGATTGAGAGAATGAACGCTGTAATCAACATCAGCGAGTGCCGACCAGACCAGGCGGTTAAATATGTTGCTCATTCTTTCACCAATGAAGCACTGGGTTGGTGGAGAAATGTTCAAAGAACAAAGTCACCACATGCTCTTGCCAGAATGACATGGGAAGACTTGAAAAAGCTCGTAATCCAAAAGTTCTGCCCACAGAATGAGATTGATCGTGTGGAGAACGAGTTCCTGAACTTCAAAGCAGGCGACAAGACTCATCGCCAATATACTTCAAGGTTCAACGAGCTGGCCCAACTGGTACCACAGTTGGTGGAAACCGAAGAACGTATGATCAAATACTATGTCAAGGGTCTGCCGCAAAGGGTCCGTGTCCACGTAAAAGCCAACCTACCCTCGACCTTCGAGTCGGTAGTCAACCTGTCTGGAATCGTTTACGACGATTATGCCAACGAGGACCCGGCACCTGTGACACAAAAGAGAAAATGGGAGAATCCGTCTAGGGGCACCGGAAGAGGGAATGAAACAACTGAAATTAAGAAACCGAGGTTGGACGGATATGAAACGTGTAAGAAATGTGGAAGGCAACATAGTGGCGAGTGTCGAATCGGCACCACCGTGTGTTATAAGTGCGGGAGGCTGGGGCACTACTCCCGAGATTGTTGGAAGGACGCCAAATGCCAAGTATGTGGATTGTTTGGGCATCTGACAAAGAAATGTAGGAAGGCCGGCCAATCTGGTTCGGGAAAGGAGAAGGAACAGGAACAACAAAAGGCAAGGACTCGGGCCTATGCCTTAACTGAGGAGGAAGAAAGGGGAAACCCTGATGTCGTGTCAGGTACGTTTCTAGTTAATGATGAACGTGCTGCTATTTTATTCGATTCTGGTGCTAGTAAAAGCTTCATATCAAATGCATTTTGTCGTAAACTGGATTGCACTATCAACACCATAATAAAGGCCTTTAGCGTACAAACTGTCGTGGGTAAGAATTCGGCAGTATTTCAAGTAACAGAGGATTGCATCATAGAAATAGAGGGACATAAGTTTCCATCTAGATTATTCCTTCTCACCTTAGGAGGATTCGATATAGTATTGGGTATGGATTGGTTAGCTGCCAACGAAGCTCAAATCATATGTAAACGTAAGAGAATACACCTAAAAGCTCCTAGCGGCAGTCCAATTACGGTTTTAGGGGATTGGAATTGCACGATGCCAAACGTCATCTCGATGATCAAGGCCGAAAGTTACATGAGGCGTGATTGCGAAGCTTATCTGTCATATGTTATTGATGATAGAATGAAAACGAAAGAACTCAAGAATGTACCCGTGGTGTGCAACTTTTCGGAAGAATTCCCTGAGGATCTACCTGGGTTGCCACCCGATCGGGAAATAGAATTTCAGATTGACTTACTGCCAGGAGCTGAGCCCGTTGCCAAAGCCCCCTACCGATTGGCTCCGTCAGAAATGAAAGAATTGATGTCTCAACTAGAGGAACTAACCGAAAAAGGGTTTATTAGACCGAGCATCTCACCATGGGGCGCTCCGGTACTTTTTGTAAAGAAGAAGGACGGCAGCATGCATATGTGCATTGACTACCGCGAATTGAACAAGAGGACAGTAAAGAACAAATACCTATTGCCTAGAATAGACGACCTTTTTGATCAACTGCAAGGTGCGAGTTGGTTCTCAAAGATCGATCTTAGGTCGGGTTACCATCAGTTAAAAGTAAGGGAAGAAGACGTACCAAAGACCGCGTTTCGCACGCGTTATGGACATTATGAATTCCTCGTGATGTCCTTCGGACTGACTAATGCTCCAGCAGCGTTCATGGATTTGATGAATAGAGTATGTCGACCAATGTTGGATCGATCAGTGATAGTCTTTATAGACGACATACTGGTATATTCGAAAAGCGAGGGTGATCATCACTATCACCTAAGAGAAGTTCTGGGGGTGCTAAAGAAGGAAAAGTTGTACGCAAAATTCTCCAAATGCGCGTTTTGGCTTAGGGAAGTCCAATTCCTAGGTCATGTGATAAACCCAAACGGCATCATGGTGGATCCTGCAAAGATCGAGACAGTAAAGGAATGGAACATCCCAAAGACACCAACAGAGATACGATGTTTTCTAGGATTGGCAGGCTACTATCGAAGGTTTATTCAAGACTTTTCAAGAATAGCCTTGCCACTTACTAAGTTGACACGGAAGGAAGTGAAGTATGAATGGGGTCAAACCCAAAACAACGTGTTTGAAGAACTTAAGGCACGATTAACCCAAGCTCCAGTCTTGACTCTACCTGAGGGAAATGAAGACTTGGTAGTCTACTCTGACGCTTCGGGGCAGGGTTTGGGTTGCGTACTCATGCAACGAGGAAAGGTAATTGCATATGCATCGCGGCAACTAAAGATTCACGAGGTTAACTACCCAACACACTATCTAGAATTAGCAGCAGTAGTTTTCGCGTTGAAAATATGGAGACACTATCTGTATGGAGTTAAATGCACCATTTACTCCGATCACAAAAGCCTGAAGTACTTTTTCGAACAAAAGGAATTAAACATGAGACAAAGAAGATGGTTAGAGCTACTAAAAGACTATGACTGTGAAATATTATACCATCCAGGCAAGGCAAACGTAGTGGCTGATGCTTTAAGTAGAAAGGAAGAATCGACACCTATCCGGATCAAAGCGTGTCAGCTGATCATAACGCCAGATTTGATGGGTGAAATAACAAAGGCACAAGATGAAGCACTGTTAGAAAGAAATGTGAAACGGGAAAGGATAGTAGGACAACAAGGGAACTTAGATACAAATGCATACGGAGTACGAACTAGGTTTGGCCGGATGTGGATACCTAAGATTGGCAAGCTTAGAGCCAAAATACTTGATGAGGCCCATAAGTCTCGTTATTCTATCCACCCCGGGACAAACAAAATGTATCAAGACTTGAAGAAGGAGTACTGGTGGCCTGGCATGAAGAATGATGTGACCGAATACGTGAACAAGTGTCTAACATGTTCACTAATTAAGGCCGAGCACAAGAAACCATGCGGTAAAATGCAACCTTTACCAATACCAGAATGGAAGTGGGAGGAGATCACAATGGACTTCATTACCAAGCTACCGCGAACAGCTAAAGGCAATGACACCATTTGGGTGATCGTCGACCGCTTGACGAAAAGTGCTCACTTCTTGCCAATACGTGAGACTTCTTCGTCTGAAAAGCTAGCAGAAGTATTTATCAAGGAAATTGTGAGTAAACATGGTATGCCGCTGTCAATTGTGTCCGATAGGGATACTAGATTCACATCTAGATTTTGGAAGAAATTCAACGAAGCGATGGGCACATGACTGAACATCAGCACCGCTTACCACCCTCAAACCGATGGCCAGTCTGAAAGGACCATTCAGACATTGGAGGACATGCTCCGGGCCTGTATCATTGACTTCGGTGGGAGTTGGGATAGCCATCTACCATTGGCAGAATTTTCATATAACAACAGCTATCACACGACTATTGGCATGCCGCCATTTGAAATGTTATATGGGAGAAAGTGCAGAACCCCGGTTTGTTGGGGGGAAATTGGGCAGAAGGATTTTGCAAGTCTCGAAGTGGTCAAAGCAACTTCTGAAAAATTTGATCAAATCAAGGCTAGAATGAAAGCCGTAAAAGACAGACAGAAATCATACGCGGATAAGAGAAGAAGGGATTTAGAGTTTCAAGTGGGGGACATGGTACTGTTGAAAGTATCACCATGGAAAGGAATCATCCGATTCAGAAAGCGTGGCAAACTAAGTCCAAGGTTTGTCGGACCTTTCAAGATTTTAGCAAGAGTGGGTCAAGTTGCTTACAGACTCGACCTACCCGTTGAGCTTAGTGGAATACACCCTACGTTTCACGTGTCGCACTTACGCAAGTGCCTAGCTGACGACACAGCTCACATACCTTACGACGAGATCGAAGTGGATAACAGTCTAAATTATGTAGAAGAACCAATAGCCATTCTTGACCGAGCTGAAAAGCGACTACGCAATAAGTCGATACCGTTAGTCAAGATACAATGGAAGCACATAAAAGGGTCAGAAGCTACATGGGAAAAGGAAGACGAGATGAGGGGACTATACCCTCAATTAATTAACGTATGAACAGTTTCGAGGACGAAACCTCTTTAAGGAGGGTAGACTTGTAACATCCCAAAAATAATAAAACGAATAAATATAGCGTGACCGGTGATTTAGTTGGAATATTTAAACAAAAAGGGAGCGGGCCTGGGCCCGGCTTCAATGGGCCGAGGGAAGCCCATGCACATAAGAGGCAAGGCAGCCCTCTTCCCTGCTCATTTCCCCAACTCACGCAGCTTTTAGAGAGAGAAAGGAGAGCTCGGGTCTAGAGAGAGAAAGTGACGGATCAACTCGGGATTTCAGGAGAACGTTGCTGCTGTTCTCGTGATCATATCCTCTGAATCAGAAATCCAATCCAGGTAACGATTCGATCACATTATGAGTTTTTGTTCGTTTTGGGAGTTTTCGGGTTTTGGCTAAAAAGATAACGATTTTGCGGATGAAACTTGAAAGTGAGCTTAGGTATAGCATCTAGAATGAAAACCAAACGTTTTGATCTAAGAAAAATAGAGGTTTTGGCTCGATCAGACTCGCATGCAAAAGAAACTGCAATTTTGGGAAAAGACAATGTGCAGACCCATCGAAACTACTTAGTTTCAATATGTGCAGATCCATCGAAACTACATAGTTTCGATATGTGCAGTAGTTTCGATATATGCATACCTATCGAAACTACCATAGTTTCGATATGAGCCACGATCCGAAGCTAAGTTTACCCCCAAGTTACCTATCGAAACTACAAGTTTCGACAGAAGCAACCTATCGAAACTACAAGTTTCGACAGAGGCAACCTATCGAAACTACAAGTTTCGACGGAGGCAACCTATCGAAACTACAAGTTTTGACAGAGGCAATCTATCGAAACTATCAAGTTTCGATATAAGTAAACCCATCGAAACTACTAAGATCAAGTATAGTAATATCTAATGCCATCTAGGAGCACTACCTTATGAGTATAACTTTATTACACAGATCGTGAGTAACATTAGTGACGCTCAGTAGCCAGCTAAGTGTACTTCGGAAACTACTCATCAGGTGAGTTCTATGTGCCCCCTTCTATGTTATGTGCAAATGATTTATAAATGTTTTGGGGCTGAAGTGTATACACTAAATGAATAAATGCTATAAGTGTCAATGTGATCATACGTATATATATAAATACCTATATATGTGAAAATGAATTATGAATAAAGAATGAAGCGTATGATACAAAGAATGAATGAAAGAAGGGCATAACGTAAAAGAATGAAATCTTGCTTTATATTACATATATATTGCATGTTATGAATGAATGTAAACGTTATAAACCCTTCTATGACAACGGCTACTTCGGTAGACGGACGACCACGTGACTATTTTGCAACCGGGACAAAAACGTACCTTCGCAAGCTAGGACGTATGAAAAGGTATTAATGGACGGTCGAAGCAAACCTTAACTAATGTAGAACGGTTGCATACACAATGGTCACATGGGAAACGGATGCCCTAGGGCAGACGGACAAAAATGACGGACTACGACGGTAGGACGGTAAAGAGCGGACGGACAAAGGTTGCCGGACGGATTTAATGATATGACGGACGGTTTTCTAGAGCCGGACGGTAATGAAACGGGCTACGACGGTAGCTCTGACTGCGATGTCTTTGTGACATTCGCGACAAGTATGATGGGTTGATCTCCCTTAAGATTATGGCCAATATGTGTTCTCTCAAAGAAAGTATGTATGTACACATGTATATACCCTCAATGAATGTTATGTGAGAACAGCAAAGTAAAGAATATTTAAAAGAACGAATATACATATATACATTATATTCATGATAAGATAAATATTATGTATGATTGTCTTTAAACTAGAACTCACCAGCGTTAGCTGACTTTTAGTATACATTTCAGGTAACAAAGGAAAGGGTCGTGCGAAGGCGTGAAGGTTACCCGACACAAGACTGACATCCCACTTTAATATATGTATTAAGACTTCCGCTGTTATGTTATGTAATTGAACGACGAATGATTTGTAATTGAATGTTTTTAATTTAAGTTCAGTATTTATGACTATGTTTATGAGTAAATCCAACAAGTGAGGTCACCCGGTTTAGGGGCCTTACACTGTTGATCTCCTTCCGATGCTATTGGGAAGCTTCGATATTATAATTGGCATGAATTGGTTATCCAAGCACCATGCCGAGGTTATTTATTATGAAAAGTGCATTCGTATACCTCTCCATTTGGGCGACACGTTTGTTATTTTCGGTGAAAAACCGTGTCGTGGTCTTCAACTCATGTCTTGCACATTGGCACAAAAGTACTTGCGGAAAAAGTACGTTGCCTTCTTTGCCCACGTAGTTGACACGAAAGACAAGGGTAAGAAATTGCAAGATATTTCGATCATTCAAGACTTTCCCGAGGTATTCCCCGAGGATTTACCCGGTCTTCCTCCCCCTAGACAAGTAGAGTTTCGTATTGACCTGGTGCCCGGAGCAACTCCCGTGGCAAAAGCTCCCTATCGTCTTGCACCTTCCGAGATGCAAGAGCTCGCAAGTCAATTACAAGAACTCTCATCCAAAGGTTTCATCCGACCAAGCCATTCACCTTGGGGTGCTCCCGTGCTGTTAGTAAAGAAAAAAGATGGATCGTTTCGAATGTGCATTGATTATCGTGAACTCAACAAGCTTACAATCAAGAACCGTTATCCTTTACCCCGTATTGACGATCTTTTCGATCAACTTCAAGGTTCAACATGTTTTTCCAAGATCGACCTTCGTTCCGGATACCATCAACTTCGTGTTCTCGATGAAGACATTCCGAAGACTGCCTTTCGGACTAGATATGGTCACTACGAGTTCATGGTCATGCCTTTTGGTTTGACTAATGCACCTACGGTTTTCATGGACCTCATGAACCGCGTATGCAAACCTTATTTGGACAAGTTCGTGATCGTTTTCATTGACGACATTCTCATCTATTCTAAAACGAAAGCGGAACATGAACAACATTTTCATTTGATTTTGGAGCTTTGAAGAAAGAACGATTATACGCCAAGTTCTCCAAGTGTGAATTCTGGCTAAAGGAAGTTCAATTTTTGGGACACATAGTCAACGAAAAGGGGATTCATGTGGACCCGGCAAAGATCGAGGCGGTAAAGAATTGGAGTACTCCTAAGACTCCTACCGAGATTCGTTCCTTCCTTGGACTAGCGGGTTACTATCGCCGCTTCATCTCAAATTTCTCCAAAATTGCGGTCTCGCTCACTGCCTTGACTCACAAAGGTAAACCTTACGAGTGGGGACCCAGATAAGAGGAAGCTTTTCAAACTCTCAAGCACAAGCTCTGCAACGCTCCTGTTCTAACTCTTCCTAGTGGTAATGACGACTTTGTCGTTTATTGCGATGCATCCAACCAAGGTCTTGGTTGTGTTCTTATGCAGCGTGGCCAAGTAATTGCATACGCATCACGTCAGCTCAAAATCCATGAGAAGAACTATACGATCCATGATCTCGAGCTTGGTGCTGTCGTTTTCGCCTTAAAAATTTGGAGACACTATCTTTATGGCACAAAATGCGTGGTTTTCACCGACCACAAAAGTCTCCAACATATTTTCAATCAAAAAGAGCTTTATATGAGGCAACGACGATGGGTCGAACTTCTTAACGACTACGACTGCGAGATACGCTACCACCCCGGCAAAGCAAATGTTGTAGCCGACGCCTTGAGTCGTAAAGAACGTATCATGCCTCATAGTGTTAGTATTCATAAGGATATCCAAGCCCGCATTCTCCAAGCACAACACACCTCGGTTACCGAGGGAAACATGTACCACGAAATGGCATGTGGTGTGGAACTCTTGCTAGAAACTAAAGCCAACGGCCTATTGTATTACTTGGATCGTATTTGGGTTCCCGATCGCGACAACCTTTGTATATTTTTGATGAACGAGTCCCACAAGACTCGATATTCGGTACATCCCGGAGCTGATAAGATGTACATGGGTCTTCGTCAGCAATATTGGTGGCCCGGCATGAAAAAGGATATTGCCCTCTTTGTGTCAAAATGCTTAACTTGTTCTAAAGTAAAGGCCGAACACCAGAAGCCTTCCGGACTCCTCAAACAACCTGAAATTCCCATGTGGAAGTGGGAGAACCTTGTTATGGACTTCATCACCAAACTCCCACGCACTTCTTGTGGGCACGATAGTATCTGGGTTATTATCGATCGACTCACAAAGTCTGCTCATTTCTTGCCTATTCGTGAGGACTATCGAGTCGAGAAATTGGCTCGGATCTACATTGATGAGATCGTAAGTCGACACGGAATCCATTTGAACATTATCTCTGATCGTGATTCGCGTTTTACTTCCCGATTTTGGCAATCATTACAATCTGCGCTTGGTACTCGTTTGGATTTAAGTACGGCTTACCATCCTCAAACTGATGGACAAACCGAGCGAACAATCCAAACTCTCGAGGATATGCTTAGAGCTTGTGTCATTGGCTTTGGCGGCAATTGGAATTCTCACCTACCACTTATCGAATTTTCCTACAACAACAGCTACCACACAAGTATTAACATGGCACCGTTTGAAGCTCTTTATGGACGAAAGTGTCGTTCACCGATTTGTTGGAACGAAATTGGTGAAGCACAAATCACCGGTCCCGAGCTTATCCAAGAGACCATCGATAAAATCTCTCTTATTCGTGATAACATTCGAGTAGCAAGGAGTCGGCAAAAGAGCTATCCCGATAAACGACGAAAACCCTTGGAATTCCAAGTTGGGGATATGGTTCTTCTAAAGGTATCACCTTGGAAAGGCGTAGTCCGATTTGGAAAGAAATGAAAACTTGCACCTCGATATGTGGGTCCATTCAAGATACTCGAAAGGGTAGGAAAAGTGGCCTACAAACTCGATCTTCCTTCAGAGCTCAGCAACGTTCATCCGACTTTTCACGTGTCTAATTTGAAAAAGTGCCTAGCCGACGAGAATCTCCACATCCCTCTTGATGAAGTGCGCATTGACGAGAAAATGCACTTTGTTGAGAAACCCGTGGAAATCATAAACCGTGAAGTCAAGAAACTCAAGCGTAGCCGCATCCCCATTGTCAAGGTCCGTTGGGAGTCTAAACGTGGACCCGAGTTCACTTGGGAACGTGAAGACCAAATGAAGTCCAAATATCCGCATCTCTTTTCATAGCCTCCATTAGTTGAATTTCGGGACGAAATTTCTTTAACATGGGAAGACTGTGACATTTCGGGTTTTTATTCACGCTTTTATATTATGTATCATCTAATCATTTTCTATTAAATGAAATGCAAGTGTTTTTATTTAATTTTGTACAAAATATATATATTTTTTATTTTATGGATTTAAAAAAATTAAAATTTTATAAGTTTTAAACTTATATAAAATTTTATATAAAAATCTAAATTAAAATGTTCATTTATAAATAAGATAACCTATTTAAATGAAATAATTAACTTTTATAATAATAATAATAATATAAGTTTATAAAATATAACTGAAATTAAAAAGAAACTTAATTAATTATTTAAGGGGCTGTTTTAAAACTTATTAAACTAAAATGTTTTAAATAAAAATAAGTCAAGGGGCTGTTCATGGACAAACTAAACCACAAGGACTAAGGAGAATAAATCACAGTGACTGTTTTAATGCAAAAACAAACTCCAGGGACTATTCTTGCCAATTTCCAATTTGTAATTCCGGTTGTCTCCTCCGTTGTCCGGCGGTCCAAGCCATTTTTCGGCGACCCCCTCGACACGCCTGTCCCCTGCACCTCGACAGCCGAAAATGGTCTCCCTGACCTCGTCGTCCCCACGCGAGCAAAAGCCCCCGACCAATTTGTCTCCCAAACATTCGAAACGTCTGATCGTGTTGTGGCCGAAAGTCCACGCCACGAATTCGGCCCCGACAGTAGACCTCCACGCCTGCTAGATGGCTCGTTAGCTTCGTCTTGTCCAGACGAGTGTCTGGGCATACTCAATTGCATGTTTTATTATAGGGATCGAGCTCGGCTATAAATATCCATTTACGGACCTGCTCGAGCTCGCCACCCCTCCTCCACCCACTTTCACTCAAAATTGAAGCCGACATTGTGTTCGTCGTCTCTGTGAGAAGCTGTGACCAGAATCTCAGAGCCCAATTCCATCCCGAAGCTTGAATTCCCGATCTTGGCATTTTCGGACATTCGACCCAGTCGTCCAGACCCTTCGCGACCAGGTAAGAACCTCGAAATTGTTCCTTTGCCTTCTGTTATCCTCTGGCAATCTGTACCAATCGAAATCGCGACTTCAAACCATCGATTACCGGGCAAACCAGTGTTCTCGGACACGGTTGCCGGTTGCCGAGAACCAGCGACCAGTTCGCGTAAGTGGTTATCAATTAAACGTTACACACATAACCAGCGATGGGCGATAGCCCGTCTGGTTATGCATGTGTGTGTTTGAGCCTTAAGTCGCGGGTTCGATCCTTGTGGCCTCCGACCCAACCATTTTTTTTGCTGTTTTATAATATCTTTTATTTTATTTATTTTGTTTATTTTATTTCACTTTATTTTATTATTTTCTATACACATTAAAAATTATTACGAACCGGTTGACTCATTCGTTTATTTTGAAAACCATTAAACGACTTTTACACATATTTAACCCGTCAAATTTTTATAAAATAATAAATCCTATATTTTTTATAAACTTGTTTAAATAGTTTTAACGCACAAAATATATAATAATGACAATATAAATAAACAAATAGAAACTTTTTTGTTTATAAATACAATAAACATAATAACTATTATTTATAATATTTTAACAAGATTAAAATATATATATTTTTTTATGTTAAGTTTTACAAAATCATTATCATCTTTCTACAATATTTTATACAAATAAATTTTAAGAAATATTATTATAAACTTATACACGTTTAAATACGAATACACACATACAAAACCTACAATAATACCTATTTATCCACAGAGGGTTCCAACGTGCTTAGGTTTCAACATCCTTATCACCTACATTCGTGGATTAAAATACCCGCTAGCCAGGTGAGTTACATAGCCCCTATTTTACATTTTTACATACTTTGTGGTGAAACATTATACATGTTACTCATCAAATTGTTTATAGGTGTTATACATGTAAATTATATGCTTGTTCATCGTGAATTATCTTGGGTGTACACTTATTTATTTTAAACACAAGAAAACCAACAGTAATATTAATAGATCTATTGTGTCTGATCAGCCCACCCATGTAGGGTGTTTATTACTGCATACTCGGATATAGCCGCGTGTTATATTCAAACATATCGGATATAGTGGGTAACTATATTCAAACATACCGGGCCTAGCTGCTGTGCTATGCTCAAGCGCGTCAATCAAGGTTTGAATTGTGCTTAGATAAACATGAAGGATACAACTATATATGCTATGTTTAACAAGATAAACAATGAGTTGCAAAATGTTTTTATCTACTATTTATCGGGTCCACAAAACCTATGTACTCACCAACTTTATAGTTGACACTTGATTTAAATAATGTTTTAGGTTTGGATATGTGATTGCTTGCTGAAGATTTCTCCACTTAATAACTTATGGACCTAGCTAATTAAATCATTGTTTTGGAATAGACTATGTTATTTGAAATGTATTGTACTTGGATATTTGTTGTCTTTAAATTAAATTAACAAATTATGCAATATTTTAGCTATCATGTGCTTTTGAACAATCATTCCATTGTCCGCCTCGATGATTCCGCCATCGGTCGGGGTGTGACAGTTATAAAGGGAATACACCAATGTCATTTCTTCAGATCATAGTTTGGAACAGTACGAGCAAGGTAAATTTTTAAATACAGTGACCGGTTTGTGATTACTAATTTACATTGCTTTTCGGGTTCAAAACTCTTCAAATCGGTTGTGACATTGACATCTATTTGTTCTAAGTTAAGGTATCTATTCTTATCCAAGAGCATTAACTTTAGTACTTACTTACCGTGCTGGCGTTGACGATGGTTACCCATACTGACATCCGTGCGTTGGTCCCATAATCAGCTTGAGTCCAGACATTTAGGGATGTCTGAATCTCTCAAACTATTGCTCTGATACCAACTTGTAAGTCCCCTTTTCCCGGGTAACCATACTTGTTGGATTTACTCATAAACATAGTCATAAATACTGAACTTAAATTTAAAACATTTGAATTCAATCATTACATAACGTAACATAACATGACAGCGGAAGTCTTAACAAATAAAAACATAATATTTTCTTAACGTGTATAAAAGTGGGATGTCAGTCTCGTGCCGGGTAACCATCACGCCTTCGCACGACCCTTCCTTTCTTTACTTGAAATGTTTACTAAAAGTCAGCTAACGCTGGTGAGTTCTAGTTTAAAGACAATCATACATAGCATTTATCTTATCATGAGTATTATATGTATATATAAATAATATACGTAACTTTCATGCTTTTGCGTAATCTTTGCTTTACTGTTCTCACATAACATTCATACTGAGTATATACATATGTACATACATACTTACTTTGGGGAGAACATTCATTGGCCATACACATAGGGGTGATCAACCCGTCATACTTGTCGTGAATGTCACAAAGACAACGCAGTGAGAACTACCGTCGTAGCCCTTTTCATAAACCGTCCGGCTCTAGACAACCGTCCGTCGAAACATAAATCCGTCCGACAACCTTTATCCATCCGATCTTAAACCGTCCTACTATCGTAGTCCATTCATTCGCCCGTCTGCCCTAGGGCATCCGTTTCCCACGTGGCTATTATATATGCAACCGTTCTACATGTAATAAGGCATTTGCTTCGACCGTCCATAAGTACCTTTTATATGTCCTAGCTTGCGAAGGAACGTTTTTGTCCCGGTTGTAAAATAGTAACGTGGTCGTCCGTCTACCGAAGTAGCCGTTGTCATCCTAGCGTCCATAACGTATTCGTACATTCATAACATTCAATATATAAAATATAAAGCAAGATTTCATTCATTCACGTTATGTCATTCTTTCATTCATTCATTATAATCATACGTTTCATACTTTGTTCATAATTCATTTTCATATATATATAATATACTTATATGTATATCACGTATGATCACATTGACATTCATATCATTTATTCATTTAGTGTATACAGTTCAGCCCTAAAACAATTAAAATGATTTGCACATAACATAGAAGGGGGCACATAGAACTTACCTGATAAGATAGTCTTGGTTGTCCTAAACAAAGACCCAATAACGTCACTGTAAGGCCCCAAACCCAGGAGGCATCACTTGTTGGATTTACTCATTCACAAACAGTTCTTAAACTTGATTATCAAATAACGCAGCGGAAAATACTTCAATAAAACATAATCATTACATTGTTTAACAACGGAAACGTAACATAGCCTATTACATAAACATATTGTAACATCCCAAAAATAGTAAATAAATAAATAATAACACGATCGAGATTATTATTGTCAAAGAAACGAAAGAAAAATGGATGGGCTTGGGTTCGGCTCGAACGGGCCGAAGGAAGCCCAGCTATATAAAGGCAAGGGCTGCCACAATTCATTTCTTTTCACCACTTGCAATTTTAGAGAGAGAAAGGGGAGCTCGGTTCTAGAGAGAGAAAGTGACGGATCGACTCGGGAATTCAGGAGAACGTTGCTACTTTGCTCGTGATCATCTTCTCTGAATCATAACTCCAATCCAGGTAAGCGTTCGATCATAATCTGAGTTTTTATGATTATTTTAGGATTTTCGGTTTAACTAAATAGGTGAAGTTTTTATGGATGAAACTTGAAAATGAACAAAGATCTAGCATCTAAAACAAAAACCGAACGTTCTGATCAAAGAAAATTTAGATACTGACATGATCAGACCCGCATGCAAAAAGTTAGGGTTCTTACGCCTGAATCAGATCCTGCGTACTTATCAAGTACGCATGAAGAAGGGTTCTGCGTACTTATCAAGTACGCATGAAGTAAAGTCTGCGTACTTATCAAGTACGCATGAAGTAAAGTCTGCGTACTTACCAAGTGCGCATGAAGTAAAGTCTGCGTACTTGTCAAGTACGCATGACCAAGGCCCTGCGCACTTACTAAGTGCGCAGGCATCAGAATGGTTAAGTAAAGTCAGTATGTTTAGAATGATTAAACCGTTAGAGTCGGGATTAGGTCTGATGTGTATTTAACTACTCAATTCAGATCAGAAGTGACGTTGTTGGACTTTGTTTAGGACAACCTAGAGAAGCTTATCAAGTGAGTTCTATGTGCCACCTTCTATGTTATGTGCAAACCTTATTAATGTTTTGGGGCTGAAATGTATACACTAAATGAATAAATGATATGAATGCTAATGTGAACATACGTGATGTATTAATATATATTTTATATATATATAAGAGAATGAATTATGAACAAAGAATGAAACGTATGTTTACAAAGAATGAAGGAAAGAATGGCATAACGTAAATAAACAAAATCTTGCTTTATAATTATTTATATTGCATGTTATGAATGTAAGTATACGTTATGGACGGAAACAAAGCTAACGGATACTTCTGTAGACGGACGACCACGTGACTATTTTGCAACCGGGAAAGATACGTTCCTAGCAAGCTAGGACGTACAAAAAGCATAAAAGGGCGGTCGAAGTAAATGCTAAAATAGTATAACGATTGCATAAACAATAGTTCGCGTGGGAAACGGATGCCTTAGGGCAGACGGGCGAATATGATGGACTACGACGGTAGGACGCTATAGAAGGACGGCCGAAGGTTGGCCGGACCAAAGTTAAGGCGGACGGTTTCTAGGACCGGACGAGTAAAAGGGCTACGATGGTAGCTCAAGGGCATATGTCTTTGTGATATACGTACCGTAAGATGGGTTGATCACCCTTATGTGTATGACCAGTGAAAGTTAAGGAAAGAAAAGGTGAATACATATCTATGTAATCACATAAGAATGAAGAAAGAAAAGTAAAAGCTATGAATACGTATTTGTAGAAATGTATGTATATGATTATGTATACTTATAAAGAAAAGAATGATCATACTTAATAGTTTTAAACTAGAACTCACCAGCGTTAGCTGACTTTTAGTATACATTTCAGGTACAGAAAGGAAGGGTCGTGCGAAGGCGTGAAGGTTATCCGGCACAAGACTGACATCCCATATTTATATATGTTAAGACAAATGTTATGTACTTAATTATAAAAGACTTCCGCTGTTAAGTCATATCATGTTACGTTATGTAATGAATGAATTCGAATGTTTTAAATTTAAGCTCAGTGATTATGACTATGTTTATGAGTAAATCCAACAAATGAGGTCACCCGGGTTTGGGGCCTTACAAGTTGGTATCAGAGCAATAGTTTGAGAGATTCAGACATCCCTAAATGTCTGGACTCAAACTGATTTTGGGACCAATGCACGGATGTCAGTCATGGGTAACCAACGCCAACGCTAGCACGGTAAGTAAGTACTAGAGTTAATACACTTGGATAAGAATAAATACCTTAACTTAGGACAAATAGATGTCAATGTCACAACCGATTTGAAGAGTTTTGAACCCGAAAAGCAATGTAAATTAGTAATCACAAACCGGTCACTGTAATTAAAAATTTACCTTGCTCGTACTGTTCCAAACTATGATCTGAAGAAAATGACATTGATGTAATCCCTTTATGACCATCAGGAAACTAAGAACTATGGCTGGAGGAGGAAGAACAGGACGCCGAGGCGGTCGCACTGGCCAAGTCGGTAGGCCTCCACTGAATCCAAGACATCAAGAAGAAGAGGATGCGCACACGGAAAACACAGAAAGCGTGCACCAAACTAATGTCACCCCAACTGGGGGCGACCATCAAGGGTCTCTACAGTTACAACCCGAGGTCAGAGATTCTATTTCCCGTGAGGTCGTGCTCACTTTAAAGAATGTGTTGCCTTACTTGCTGTCTGAAGCCTTAAAGAAAATTAAGGAAGACGACGAAGGTAACCACGAGGAAAAAGTATATGACAACGACGGGGATGAAATAAAGATGGGATCAAGTAATAGGGGGTGCACTTATAAAGGTTTCAAGGACGGAGACCCACCCAAACTTGACGGGAACAAGGACTCGGTGGCCACCCTCGAGTGGGTCGAGAGGATGAACGCTGTCATCAACATCAGCGAGTGTCGACCAGACCGAGCTGTTAAGTACGTTGCTCATTCTTTCACCAACGAAGCACTAAGTTGGTGGAGGAACATTCAAAGGACTAAGTCACCCAATGCTATCAACAAGATGACGTGGGAAGACTTGAAAAAGCTCATAATTCAAAAGTTCTGCCCACAGAATGAGATCGATCGTGTGGAGAACGAGTTCCTGAACTTCAAGGCTGGCAACAAGACTCATCACCAGTATACATCAAGGTTCAATGAACTAGCTCAACTAGTACCACACCTGGTGCAAACTGAAGATCGTTTGATCAAGTACTATGTTAAGGGATTGCCACAACGGGTCCGTGTTCATGTAAAAGCTAACCTACCCTCGACCTTCGAGTCGGTAGTGAATCTGAGAGGAATCGTCTACGACGATTATGCCAATGAGGACCCACCAACAGAGACCCAAAAGAGAAAGTGGGAGAACACGTCTAGAGGCACCGGAAGAGGGAACGTAACAACTGAAACTAAGAAGCCAAGGCCGGATGAATATGAAACATGCAAGAAATGTGGAAGGCAACGTCTTGGCGAATGTAAAATCGGCGCCACCACATGCTATAAGTGCGGGAAGCCGGGGCACTTCTCCCGATAATGCGTAAAGGACGTCAAATGTCAAGTATGTGGATTGTTTGGACATCTGACAAAGAACCGTAGGAAGGCCGGCCAATCTGGTTCAGGAAAAGAGAGGGAAAAGGAACAGCAGCAGGCTAGGACTCGAGCCTATGCCCTAACTGAGGAGGAAGCAAGGGGAAACCCTGATGTTGTGTCAGGTACGTTCCTAGTTAATGATGAACATGCTGCTATTTTATTTGACTCTGGTGCCAGTAAAAGTTTTATATCCAATGCATTTAGTCGTAAACTAGGTTGCACTATCAACACCATAGTGAAGGCCTTTAGCGTACAAACTGCCGTTGGTAAAAATTCGGCATTATTTCAAGTAACAGAGGATTGCATCATAGAAATAGAGGGTCATAAGTTCCCTTCTAGATTGTTCCTTCTTACCTTAGGAGGATTCGATATAGTATTGGGCATGGATTGGCTAGCTGCCAACGAAGCTCAAATCATATGTAAACGTAAGAGAATACACCTCAAAGCTCCCGGCGGCAGTCCAATTACGGTTTATGGGGATTGGAATTGCATGATGCCGAACATCATCTCGATGATCAAGGCCGAAAGTTATATGAGGTGCGGTTGTGAAGCTTATTTGGCATATGTTATTGATGATAGAAAGAAAATGAATGAACTCAAGAGTGTACCCGTGGTGTGCAACTTTCCGAAAGTATTCCCTGAGGATCTACCTGGGTTACCACCCGATCGGGAAATAGAATTTCAGATTGACTTTTTGCCAGGAGCTGAGCCCGTTGCCAAAGCCCCCTACCGATTGGCTCCGTCAGAAATGAAAGAATTGATGTCTCAACTAGAGGAACTAACAGAAAAATGATTTATTAGACCGAGCATCTCACCGTGGGGCGCTCCGGTACTATTTGTAAAGAAGAAGGACGGTAGCATGTGCATGTGCATTGACTACCGAGAGTTGAACAAGAGGACAGTAAAGAACAAATACCCACTGCCTAGAATAGACGACCTTTTTGATCAACTGCAAGGTGCGAGTTGGTTCTCAAAGATCGATCTTAGGTCGGTTTACGATCAGTTGAAAGTAAGGGAAGAAGACGTACCAAATACCGCGTTTCGTACATGTTATGGGCATTATAAGTTTCTCGTGATGTCCTTCGGATTGACCAACGCACCAGCAGCATTCATGGATTTGATGATAGAGTATGTCGACCAATGTTGGACCGATCAGTGATAGTTTTTATAGACGACATACTGGTATATTCGAAAAGCGAGGGTGATCACCACTGTCACCTAAGAGAGGTTCTGGAGGTGCTAAAGCAGGAAAAGTTGTACGCAAAATTCTCCAAATGCGCATTCTGGCTTAGGGAAGTTCAATTCCTAGGTCATGTAATAAACCCAAACGGAATCATGGTAGATCCTGCAAATATCGAGACAGTAAAGGAATGGAACATCCCAAAGACACCAACAGAGATACGAAGTTTTCTGGGATTGGCAGGCTACTATCGAAGGTTCATTCAAAATTTTTCAAGAATAGCCTCGCCACTAACGAAACTGACACGGAAGGAAGTAAAATATGAATGGGGTCCAACCTAAAACAATGCAATTGAGGAACTTAAGACACGATTAACCCAAGCTCCAGTCTTGACACTACCTGAGGGAAATGAAGACTTGGTAGTCTGCTCTGACGCTTCGGGTCAGGGTTTAGGTTGCGTACTTATGCAACGAGGAAAGGTAATTGCTTACTCCTCGCGACAACTAAAGATTCATGAGGTTAACTACCCAACTCACGATCTAGAGTTAGCGGCAGTAGTTTTCGCGTTGAAAATATGGAGGCACTAACTGTATGGAGTTAAATGCACCATTTACTCCGATCACAAAAGCCTGAAGTACTTTTTCGAACAAAAGGAATTAAACATGAGACAAAGGAGATGGTTAGAGCTACTGAAAGACTATGACTGCGAGATATTGTACCATCCGGGCAAGGCAAACGTAGTGCCTGATGCTTTAAGCAGAAAAGAAGAATCGGAACCTATCCGAATCAAAGAGTGTCAGCTGATTATAACGCCAGATTTGATGAGTGAAATATTAAAGGCACAAGATGAAGCACTATTAGAAAGAAATATAAGGCGAGAAAGAATAGTAGGACAATAAGGGAATTTGGATACAAATGCTTACGGTGTACGAACTAGGTTTGGTCGGATGTGGATACCTAAGATTGGCGAGCTTAAAGCCAAAATACTCGATGAGGCCCATAAGTCTCGCTATTCTATCCACCCCGGGACAAACAAAATGTAACAAGACTTGAAGAAAGAGTACTGGTGGCCTGGCATGAAGAATGATGTGACCGAGTACGTGAACAAGTGCCTAACGTGTTCACTAGTCAAGGCCGAGCACCAGAAACCATGCGGTAAAATGCAACCATTACCAATACCGGAATGGAAGTGGAAGGAGATCACGATGGACTTCATTACCAAGCTACCGCGAACAGCTAAAGGCAATGATACCATATGGGTGATCGTCGACCGCCTAACGAAGAGTGCTCACTTCCTGCCAATACGTGAGACTGCTTCGTCCGAAAAACTAGCAGAAGTTTTTATCAAAGAAATTGTGAGCATGCATGGTATGCCGGTGTCGATTGTGTCCGACCGGGATACTAGGTTCACATCAAGGTTTTGGAAGAAATTTAATGAAGCAATGGGCACTAGATTGAACATCAGCACAACTTACCACCCTCAAACCGACGGTCAATCTGAAAGGACAATCCAGACCTTAGAAGACATGCTTCGGGCTTGTATCATTGACTTCGGTGGGAGCTGGGACAACCATCTACCATTGGCAGAATTTTCATATAACAACAGCTATCACTCGACTATTGGCATGCCGCCATTTGAAATGTTGTATGGGAGGAAATGTAGGACCCCGGTTTGTTGGGGCGAAATTGGACAGAAGGATTTTGCAAGTCTCGAAGTGGTCAAAGCTACTTTCTAGAAATTTGATCAAATCAAGGCTCGAATGAAGGCCGCAAAAGACAGACAGAAATCATACGCAGATAAGAGAAGAAGGGATTTAGAGTTTCAAGTAGGGGACATGGTACTGTTAAAGGTATCACCATGGAAAGGAATCATCCGATTCAGAAAACGTGGCAAACTAAGCCCAAGGTTTGTCGGACCTTTTAAGATCTTAGTGAGAGTGGGTCAAGTTGCTTATAGACTCTATCTACCCGATGCGCTTAGCGAAATACACCCTACGTTCCACGTGTCGCACTTACGCAAGTGTCAAGCTGACGAAACGGCTCACAACCAATAGCCATCCTTGACCGATCTGAGAAGCGACTACGCAACAAGTCAATCCCATTGGTCAAAGTTCAATGGAAGCACAGAAAGGGATCGGAATCTACATGGGAGAAAGAAGACGAGATGCGGGAACTATACCCTCAGTTGTTTAACGTATAATTCGTTTCGAGGACGAAACCGGGTAGACTTGTAACATCCCAAAAATAGTAAATAAATAAATAATAACACGATCGAGATTATTATTGTCAAAGAAACGAAAGAAAAATGGATGGGCTTGGGTTCGGCTCGAACGGGCCGAAGGAAGCCCAGCTATATAAAGGACAAAGGCTGCCACAATTCATTTCTTTTCACCACTTGCAATTCTAGAGAGAGAAAGGGGAGCTCGGTTCTAGATAGAGAAAGTGACGGATCGACTCGGGAATTCAGGAGAACGTTGCTACTGTGCTCGTGATCATCTTCTCTGAATCATAACTCCAATCCAGGTAAGCGTTCGATCATAATCTGAGTTTTTATGATTATTTTAGGATTTTCGGTTTTAGCTAAATACGTGAAGTTTTTATGGATGAAACTTGAAAATGAACAAAGATCTAGCATCTAGAACAAAAACTAAACGTTCTGATCAAAGAAAATTTAGATACTGACATGATCAGACCCGCATGCAAAAAGTTAGGGTTCTTACGCCTGAATCAAATCCTGCGTACTTATCAAGTACGCAGGAAGAAGGGTTCTGCGTACTTATCAAGTACGCATGAAGTAAAGTTTGCGTACTTATCAAGTACGCATGAAGTAAAGTCTGCGTACTTACCAAGTACGCATGAAGTAAAGTCTGCGTACTTACCAAGTGTGCATGAAGTAAAGTCTGTGTACTTGTCAAGTACGCATGACCAAGGCCCTGCGCACTTGCTAAGTGCGCAGGCATCAGAATGGTTAGGTAAAGTCAGTATGTTTAGAATGATTAAACCGTTAGAGTCGGGATTAGGTTTGATGTGTATTTAACTACTCAATTCATATCACAAGTGATGTTGTTGGACTTTGTTTAGGACAACCTAGAGAAGCTTATCAGGTGAGTTCTATGTGCCCCCTTCTATGTTATGTGCAAACCTTATTAATGTTTTGGAGCTGAAATGTATACACTAAATGAATAAATGATATGAATGCTAATGTGAACATACGTGATGTATTAATATATATTTTATATATATATATATATATAAGAGAATGAATTATGAACAAAGAATGAAACGTATGTTTACAAAGAATGAAGGAAAGAATGGCATAACGTAAATAAACGAAATCTTGCTTTATAATTATTTATATTGCATGTTATGAATGTAAGTATACGTTATGGACGGAAACGAAGCTAACGGCTACTTCTTTAGACGGACGACCACGTGACTATTTTGCAACCGGGAAAGATACGTTCCCAGCAAGCTAGGACGTACAAAAAGCATAAAAGGCGGACAAAGTAAATGCTAAAATAGTATAACGGTTGCATAAACAATAGTTCGCGTGGGAAACGGATGCCTTAGGGCAGACGGGCGAATATGACGGACTACGACGGTAGGACGGTAAAGAAGGACGGCCGAAGGTTGGCCGGACCAAAGTTAAGGCGGACGATTTCTAGGACCGGACGAGTAAAAGGGCTACGACGGTAGCTCAAGGGCGTATGTCTTTGTGATATAAGTACCGTAAGATGGGTTGATCACCCTTATGTGTATAACCAGTGAAAGTTAAGGAAAGAAAATGTGAATACATATCTATGTAATCACATAAGAATGAAGAAAAAAAAAGTAAAAGCTTTGAATACGTATTTGTAGAAATGTATGTATATGATTATGTATACTTATAAAGAAAAGAATGATCATACTTAATAGTTTTAAACTAGAACTCACCAGCGTTAGCTGACTTTTAGTATACATTTCAGGTACAAAAAGGAAGGATCGTGCGAAGGCGTGAAGGTTACCCAGCACAAGACTGCCATCCCATATTTATATATGTTAAGACAAATGTTATGTACTTAATTATAAAAGACTTCCGCTGTTAAGTCATGTCATGTTACGTTATGTAATGAATGAATTCGAATGTTTTAAATTTAAGCTCAGTGATTATGACTATGTTTATGAGTAAATCTAACAAGTGAGGTAACCCGAGTTTGGGGCCTTACACATATCATAATCTAATCATAACGGGATGCTAGTCTTCCCGATCAACCGGGTAACTCTTCTCGCTTGCCAAGCATCATCGTCCAGCATCCATACCTGCCTTAACCTGAATGTGCATACTAAAAAGTCAGCTACGCTGGTGATTTCTAGTTTTCATTCGATTTGAGAAATGGTTCATCATTCAAAACATTCATTAGGGTTTAACATCACGTATAAGAAAACTGGGCCTTTCGTTCATCATTGAAAACCTTCAAACCTTTTTCCTCATCATAAACACATTGAACGGATCATTTGTTTAAAACTTTAACATTCATTTAAGTCATACATTACTTTCTAAAATCTGTATCTTTTCTTTACGCGTCTCTGTGTCCCCAAAGGAACCTTAGATGTTGTGAGCAACCGCTACGTATCGTCGTCATTGCCACAACCATTCAATACGTGGGGTCAACCGTTACGAATCGCCGTCATTGCCCAATACGCATCTTTCCTTTGGGAATCAACCGTTACGTATCGCCGTCATTGATTTCCCCTTACCTCCCTTAGGATGATCGTCATCACCCGAGTAACCGTCGTTACTCCCTTACCAGTTGTACAACATCAAACCATTGGCAGGCCACCAAGACACTGCCCCTGTTGCTCTTATGGCAACTATGGCTCGCTGTCCATAATCTACCACAAGGCTGGGAATTACATTCCCAGACTTCATTCGTCAATTCCATTCATTCGACAGATTAAATTTGTAATGACTTCTTTAAAACCATTGCCCTTTTCATTTCTTTTCATAAAACCTTTCATTCATTTTCAAAACCCTTTACATTTAGTTTAAACCATTTCTTTATAAACATTTCGTTCGTAAACCTTCCGTTCATAAACTTTCTTTCCATAAACCGTTCTTTCCAAATCATTTCATTTCGTAAACATAGTTTCATAAGCATCATTTTATAAACATAGTTTCATAAACATCGTTTCGTAAAAACATCATTTCATATGTATGCACACCAGCCCGAAATCATTATATAAAATATTTAAAAGAGGGCTTCTAGAACTCACCTGATAAGCTAGTCTTGGTTGTCCTAAACAAGGGCCCAACAACGTCACGTACGGTCTAAATTTGATAGTTAAATACACATCAAACCCAATCCTGACTCTAACGGTTTAACCATCTAAACATACCGACTTTACCTAATCAGCCTGATGCCTGCGCACTTAGCAAGTGCGCAAACCCTGCTTCCTGCGTACTTGATAAGTACGCAGTGCTCTTTTCCTGCGTACTTGATAAGTACGCAGGACCTGCTCCGTGCGCACTTGGTAAGTGCGCACGATCTGTTTCTTCGCAAAACCCTAACTTTCGCGTTCAGGTCTGATCACGTCAAGATCCCAAACCTGTTTACATCCAAAACGTTCGTTTTCAATTAAGGAACTCAAATCTATGTTTATCCTTCAGTTTCATCCGTTAAAATCTTACATTTTCACCTAAAACCCGAAAAACCCAAAAACGAACTAAAAGTCAGATTTAGGTCGGATCGTTACCTGAATCGAGCTTCTGGTCCGGAGGTTCTTCTAACGAGCTATGGAGTAACAATTTGCTAAAATCTCGGGTCGATCCGCCGACTTTCTCTCTCTACGGTTTCTCTCTCTAGATGTTGCAAATGAGAGAAAATGGTGATGATCCTTGGCTATTTATAGGGGAGGCTCCCCTTCTAGCCCATCCGGCCCGGCCCGTCATACTTCGTTCGTTTATTTCGTTATTATAACGGTCGTTTTATTTTTGGAATGTTACAAGTCTACCCCCCTTACAATAGGTTTCGTCCCTGAAACCTATCATAAGTCAAATAAATGAGGGTACGACTCCTTCATCTCCTTCTCCGTTTCCCAAGTGGCTTCCGATCCCTTTCGATGTTTCCATTGGACTTTAACCAATTTGATAATCTTATTACGCAAACGCTTCTCCTTCTTGTCTAAGATGGCCACGGGTTCTTCAATGTAATTAAGGCTGTTGTCGACCTCGATGTCAGTAAGTGGTACGTGAGTTGATTCATCCGCCAAACACTTTCGCAAGTGTGATACATGGAAGGTGGGATGAATCCCACTCAACTCATCAGGCAACTCTAACCGATAAGCGACCTCACCAACCTGTGCCATTATCCTGAATGGTCCGACGAACCTCGGACTTAACTTTCCTCTCCTCCTGAATCGTATTATTCCCTTCCAGGGTGACACTTTCAACATAACCCTGTCCCCAACATCAAACTCAATAGGCCTTCGTCGTTTATCCGCATAGGATTTCTGAAGATCTTGTGCGGCCTTCATTCGTGCTTTGATTTGATCAAACCTTTCTGACGTTTCTCTTACTACTTCAAGACTCCCTAATTCCTTTTGTCCAATCTCACCCCAACAAATCGGGGTCCTGCATCTCCTCCCATACAACATTTCGTAAGGCGGCATGCCTATAGTCGTGTGATGACTATTGTTGTAGGAGAATTCGGCTAACGGCAGATGACTGTCCCAACTGCCGCCAAAATCGATAATACAAGCACGAAGCATATCCTCCAATGTCTGAATGGTCCTTTCGGACTGACCATCCGTTTGTGGGTGGTATGTCGTGCTGATATTAAGCCTCGTGCCCATCGCCTCGTGAAATCTTTTCCAGAATCTCGATGTGAATCGTGTGTCCCGGTCAGATACGAAAGTCAAAGGCATCCCATGCCGTGCAACTACTTCATTAATAAATACTTCCGCTAACCTTTCCGACGAGAATGTCTCGCGAATAGGTAGGAAATGAGCACTCTTCGTTAAACGGTCCACAATTACCCAAATGGTATCATGACCTTTAGCTGTGCGAGGTAGCTTGGTTATGAAGTCCGTGGTAATGTGTTCCCACTTCCATTCTGGTATATCAAGTGGTTGAATCTTCCCATACGGTTTCTGGTGTTCGGCCTTTACTTGTGAGCAAGTCAATCACTTGCTTACATACTTTGTCACCTCATGTTTCATCCCAGGCCACCAGTATTCCTTCCTCAGATCTTGGTACATTTTATTGGTACCAGGATGGATAGAGTACCGAGACTTATGAGCCTCATCCAAGATTTTGGTTCTAAACTCGCCATCCATAGGTATCCATACCCGCCCAAAACGTGTCCTAACACCTAGGGTGTTATATTCCAACTTGTCTTGTTGGCCAACCATCATTTCCTTCTTAATGTTTTCCTCCTTAAGTGCCTCATCTTGAGCCTTTTCAATTTCTCTCATCACATCCGATGTTACCACCAACTGGAAAGCTTTCACTCTAATAGGAGTAGGCACATCCTTTCATCTTAGAGCGTCAGCCACCACGTTTACCTTTCCAGGATGGTATATTATTTCACAGTCATAGTCTTTCAACAGTTCCAACCATCGCCTCTGCCTCATATTAAGTTCCTTTTGTTCGAAGAAGTATTTCAAACTTTTGTGGTCGGAGTAAATAGTAAACTTCACCCCGTACAGGTAGTGCCTCCAGATTTTTAATGCGAATACGACAGCAGCAAGTTCCAAATCATGGGTGAGATAATTAGCTTCGTGGATCTTCAACTGTCGTGACGCATACGCGATCACTCTTCCGCGTTGCATTAACACGCATCCCAATCCCTGACCCGAAGCGTCAGAGTATACCACTAAGTCTTCATTGCCCTCGGGAAGGGACAAGACTGGAGCTTGGGTTAGCCTCTTCTTCAATTCCTTAAACGCCTCATATTGGGTCGAACCCCATTCGTACTTTACCTCTTTCCGAGTCAACTTTGTCAATGGCGAAACTATTTTCGAGAAATCCTGGATGAATCTCCGATAGTAACCTGCCAATCCCAAGAAACTACGGATTTAAGTTGGCGTCTTAGGAATATTCCATTCCCTTACCGTCATTATCTTTGCTGGGTCAACCATAATGTCGTTCTGGTTAATGACGTGACCTAGGAATTGGACTTCCCTAAGCCAGAACGCGCATTTGGAGAACTTAGCATACAACTTTTCCTTTTTCAGAGCCTCCAACACCTCCTTTAAGTGACATGCGTGATCACCCTCATTCTTGGAGTAGATGAGGATATCATCGATGAACACAATTTCCGATCGGTCCAGCATCGGTTGACACACCCTATTCATTAAATCCATGAACGCTGCGGGGGTGTTCATCAATCCAAAAGACATCACGCGGAAATCTAAATGTCCATAACGCATGTGAAATGCGGTTTTCGGTATGTCTTCTTCCCTCACCTTCAACTGGTGGTACCCGGATCGAAGGTCGATTTTTGAGAACCAACTTGCGCCCTGTAATTGATCGAACAGGTCGTCGATCCTTGGTAAAGGGTACTTGTTCTTCACCGTACATTTGTTCAACTCACGATAATCAATACACATTCTCATCAACCGTCTTTCTTCTTCACAAACAACACCGGAGCACCCCACGGTGAGATGCTCGGTTGGATAAATCCTTTCTCAAGTAACTCGTCTAGTTGTGCCATTAATTCTTTCATCTCCACTGGTGCTAGTCGATATGGAGCCTTAGCCACGAGCTGGGCATCTGGTACTAAGTCGATTCGAAATTCAATCTCTCTATCGGGTGGTATCCCAGGCAAATCCTCTGGAAACACCTCCGGGTACTCGCGTACCACGGGTAAATCGTCTAGCTCATTCACTTCCTTACACTCGTCAATTACGTACACCAGATACGCCTCGCATCCGCGCCTCAAGTAATCTGTTGCCTTACTCATCGAGATGACGTTTGGCATCGGGGCATCACGATCTCCAAGAACCTCGACTTTGCTACCGTCCGGAGCCTTGAGTCGGATTATCTTTCGTTTACATATAATTTGTGCTTCATTGGCAGTTAGCCAATCCATTCTTAACACGACATCAAACCCACCCAAAACCATAACAAACAATCTGTCAGGGAACCTATGACCTTCTATTTTTATTATGGAGTTGTCAACTACATCGGTCACTCTCGCAGTTCTACCCTCAGCGGTTTCCACGCTAAAGGCCCTTGCTAGCTTACTGACAGTGTACTTCACTCGTTTACAAAAGGTCGCAGATATAAAACTCCTACTTACCCCCGAATCAAATAACACAGAAACAAAAGTGTTGTCAAGGATGAACGTACCTGACGCCACATCGGGGTCTGCCCTGGCTTGGTCTTGCGTCAGCGCGTACGCACGAGTCTTTGCTCGGGGCCTCTCTTCATTCCTTTCCGGGCCTTTCCCTTTCCCGGCTTCACCCATCCTCGGTTTCGGGCATTCCCTACTCAGATGACCGACATCCCCACAATTATAGCACTTGAAGTGTTGTGGGCACTCACGGGAGTAGTGCCCGGTCTTGCCACACTTGAAGCACAAGTTAGATCCTAGTCTACATTCACCAGTATGCTCCCTTCCACACTTCTTACAAACAGTCGGCTCATCCACCCGAGCCCTCTTATCATGAGTCCCAAACATCTTTCCACCAGTTCGCTTGTTTGAGAAGCTCGGTCTCTTCTTCGGTTCCTCAATGGCGACGACATTCAGCGCCAGATCATCAAATACCACGCCGCTCAGTTCTACTACCGAATCATAGGTAGTAGGGGCGTTTGCCTTAACATAGGTGCGGACCTGGTCCGGCAGCCCTTGAATGTAACAGGAAATCTTTCTTTCCTCAGTCGTGATAAGGTGTGGCACCAGACGTGCCAGTTCATTGAATCGAGTTGTGTACTATCGGTGCATCATGCTCCCGGCCTTCAAACCCAGAAATTCCCTCTCTACCTTCTCAATCTCGTTCCTTGGGCAGAAATTCTTGATCACCAAGGTTTTCAAGTCAGCCCACATCATCGCATCCATAACCTCGCTCCCTTTTGCCTGACGTACACCTTCCCACCAATGGGATGCTTCTTCTCTCAAGGAGTTAGCAGCAAATTTCACCACTTGATCCACCCGGCATTCGCTGAGACGGATGGCAGCCTCCATACGGATTATCCAGTCAAATGTAGCTACCGCGTCTTTCTTTCCAGTCAGGACTGGTGGGTCACATGCCTTAAAGGACTTATAGTCGGAACCACGGTTAAGCGGTGCGTTGATTGCCTCAGTGTTCGGGGTGTCAACCGTCGCGTTAGACCCACCTTCCCCATTAACCTTCTTCAACGCTTCAGCTAAAAGACCTGGCAGAGAAGTCTTCAATAGCTCGGTGAACTCTCTAGCTATAGCTGCTCTCACTTCTAGTTCAAAAGTGAAAGGTTGTTCTTCAACCAGTGTCTGCTCAGTTCCATGCACACTAACCGCTGGTTCAGTGTGAACACTTCCTTCTTCACTATACTCTTGGCGCGCAGGGGTCCTGCCACGCCCACCATTTCAACCGCCGGTATGACCACCGGTACGGCCCCCACCACCCCTTCTGTTTCCTCTTCTTGCCATTTTGTTCTATAAGACAAGAATTCAATGTCATCACGCTAGTTAACAAATAAAATTCAATAAGTACTGTAAGATGTTAATATACACTGGCCATCTGCAATTAACCATTACACTACCCTTCGATTTCTGTTTGACCACATTTGTGATTCCATCAGAACACAAGTCCTTTCCTAACCCTTTCTAAGGCATACTACATACACATACTCTACTTTTCATACCTGATGCTGTGGCTCGAGTTACCCGTACTGGCATCCGCTTTCGGTCCCATTCACAGTTTAAGTTCAGACACTGGGAGTGTCCGAATCTCTCAAACTATTGCTCTGATACCAACTTGTAAGGCCCCAAACCCGGGAGGCCTCACTTGTTGGATTTATTCATTCACAAACAGTTCTTAAACTTGATTATCAAATAACGCAGCGGAAAATACTTCAATAAAACATAATCATTACATTGTTTAACAACAGAAGCGTAACATAGCCTATTACATAAACATATCATAATCTAATCATAACAGGATGCCAGTCTTCACGATCAACCGGGTAACTCTTCTCGCTTGCCAAGCATCACTGTCCAGCATCTATACCTGCCTTAACCTGAATGTGCATACTAAAAAGTCAGCTACGCTGGTGAGTTCTAGTTTTCGTTCGATTTAAGAAATGATTCATCATTCAAAACATTCATTAGGGTTTAACATCACGTATAAGAAAACATGGCCTTTCGTTCATCATTGAAAACCTTCAAACCTTTTTCCTCATCATAAACACATTGAACGGATCATTTGTTTAAAACTTTAACATTCATTTAAGTCATACATTACTTTCTAAAATCTGTATCTTTTCTTTAAGCGTCTCTATGTCCCCGAAGGAACCTTTGATGTTGTGAGCAACCGCTATGTATCGCCGTCATTGCCACAACCATTCAATACGTGGGGTCAACCGTTACGAGTCGCCGTCATTGCCCAACACGCATCTTTCCTTTGGGAATCAACCGTTACGTATCACCGTCATTGATTTCCCCTTACCTCATTCCCTTAGGATGATCGTCATCACCCGAGTAACCGTCGTTACTCCCTTACCAGTTGTACAACATCAAACCATTGGCAGGCCACCAAGACACTGCCCCTGTTGCTCTTATGGCAACTATGGCTCGCTGTCCATAATCTACCACAAGGCTAGGAATTTCATTCCCAGACTTCATTCGTCAATTTCATTCATTCGACAGATTAGATTTGTAATGACTTCTTTAAAACCTTTGCCCTTTTTCTTTTCTTTTCATAAAACCTTTCATTCATTTTCGAAACCCTTTACCTTTAGTTTAAACCATTTCTTTATAAACATTTCGTTCGTAAACCTTCCGTTCATAAAATTTCTTTCCATAAACCATTCTTTCCAAATCATTTCATTTCATAAACATAGTTTCATAAGCATCATTTTATAAACATAGTTTCATAAACATCATTTCATATGTATGCACACCAGCCCGAAATCATTATATAAAACATTTAAAAGAGGGCTTCTAGAACTCACCTAATAAGCTAGTCTTGGTTGTCCTAAACAAGGGCCCAACAACGTCACGTACGATCTGAATTTGATAGTTAAATACACATCAAACCCAATCCTGACTCTAACGGTTTAACCATCTAAACATACCGACTTTACCTAATCAGCCTGATGCTTGCGCACTTAGCAAGTGCGCAGACCCTGCTTCCTCCGTACTTGATAAGTATGCAGTGCTCTCTTCCTGCGTACTTGATAAGTACGCAGGACCTGCTCCGTGCGCACTTGGTAAGTGCGCACGATCTGTTTCTTCGCAAAACCCTACCTTTCGCGTTCAGGTCTGATCACGTCAAGATCCCGAACCTGTTTACATCCAAAACATTTGTTTTCCATTAAGGAACTCAAATCTATGTTTATCCTTCAGTTTCATCCGTTAAAATGTTACATTTTCACCCAAAACCCGAAAAACCCAAAAACGAACTAAAAGTCAGATTTAGGTCGGATCGTTACCTGAATCGAGCTTCTGGTCCGGAGGTTCTTCTCACGAGCTATGGAGTAACACTTTGCTAAAATCTCGGTTTGATCCGCCAACTTTCTCTCTCTACGGTTTCTCTCTCTAGATGTTGCAAATGAGAGAAAATGGTGATGATCCTTGGCTATTTATAGGGGAGGCTCCCCTTCTAGCCCATCCGGCCCGGCCCGTCATACTTCGTTCGTTTATTCCGTTATTATAACAGTCGTTTTATTTTTGGGATGTTACAGTCACGTACGATCTGAATTTGGTAGGTAAATACACATCAGACCCAATCCCGACTCTAACGGTTTAATCATACTGACTTCACTATCTAGCCTGGTGCCTGCGCACTTAGCAAGTGCGCAGGGCCTGGTTCATGCATACTTGACAAGTGCGCAGAACATTCTTCTTGCGTACTTGATAAGCACGCAGGATCTTCCTCATGCGTACTTGATAAGTACGTAGGATCTTCCTCATGTGTACTTGATAAGTATGCAGGACATCCTTCTTGCGTACTTGATAAGTACGCAAGACCTGTTTCCTGAACAAGTCCGAAATTCTTGCATGCTAACCCGATCATGCCAATCCTACAATTTTCTTTGATAAAATGTGCGGTTTTCATTCTAGATGCTAGTTCTAAGCTTATTTTCAAGTTACATCCATAAAAACGTCTCCTATTTAGCTAAAACCCGAAAAACCCCAAAATGAACAAAAACTCAGTTTATGGTCGAATCGTTACCTTGATTGTGATTCTTATTCGGAGGTTTTGCTCATGAGCTCAGTAGTAACGTGCTCCTTCAATTCCGGGTCGATCCGTCAACTTTCTCTCTCTAGGCCCGAGCTCTCCTTTCTCTCTCTAGATTGCAAGTTGTGGAAGAAGTGAGAGTCTAATGCTGTTTTGACCTTTATATACTTGGGCTTCCCCTAGCCCGTTGGAGCCGAACCCAAGCCCATCCATTTGCCTTTCATTTTTGACGGTTAAATCCCTATTGCGTTATTATTATTTATTTACTATTTTTGGGATGTTACATAAGAGCACATGGCTATGATATCATTTACAGAATCTTAAATTAAAAATCTTAAAATAACAAACTTAAAATTTTAAAATCTTAAAAATCTTAAAATTTTTGTATAAGATTAAAAACATTTAGGAATTATATACCAAAGGAAATTATTACAAAAACAGTATGTAACTTTAAGATGGGGTTAGTAAATGTCAGACCATAAAAAGCCTTTTCGCTCATCCTTGCATTAGCGGCTACAAGGTCCTCAAGAGTTCAACCACCACCTTATTATTATATTCTATTTTTAACCTGTCTATATACTATTCCACAAATATCTTTAAATTTATACTTTAATTTTATACTTTTTTTAACCTGGTTATGATGTTGTACAACTGGTAAGGGAGTAACGACGGTTACTCAACCCTACGAATGTTAAATTATGATTCGACGGTGTTATGGCCGTGAGCCATAGCCGTCGATGGAAGTTGTCGGTTTATGGACATGGGAGCCATAGGGGCAACTAAATGAGTATTGTCGGTCCTCGTGCAGTTAAGCCTTGGGGCAATACAAAAGGGAATTGACAGAATGCATTGTATTGTCGGTCCTCGTGTAGTTAAGCCTTGGGGGCAATACAAAAAGGGAATTGACGGAATGTATTGTATTGTCGGTCTTCGTGCAGTTAAGCCTTAGGGCAATACAATACTAAATGACGGAACGAATGGTAACACAGATTTGGATAATAATGTATGACTTAAATGAATGTTAAATGTTTTAAACGAACGATCCGTTCAATGGTGTTTATGATGATGATAAATGTTTGAATGTTTTTAATGATGAACGAAAGGCCCTGTGTTTCTTATGCATGATGTTAAACCCTAATGAATTATTGAATGATGAACCATTTCTTAAATCGAATGAAAACTTGAACTCACCAGCGTAGCTGACTTTTTAGTATGCACATTCAGGTTAAGGCAGGTACGGACGATGGACGGTGATGCTTGGCAAGCGAGAAGAGTACCCGGTTGATCATGAAGACTGGCATCCCGTTATGAGTTGTTTATGTTATGTCTATGTATTTGACAATGTTACGCTTCCACATGTTTGAACAAGTTTTAATTATGATGAATGAATGGTTTGGGGCCTTACAATAAGAAAGTATCCTTATACCATCTAAAAGACGTTAGAGTTCTACATCTTAGATTTTGCAGAAGAGTTCTAATATTTTCAGAATCTTCTGAACATCTTCCTGTGAAATGTTCTATAAGATTAACAATTAGTGTGTAGACTGCATTATTTTCCGTACTACTAGTGCCTTCTTCTTATTTGACACTATTTAAGATTTTATTTTTATCTTCTTGGGATAAGTAATTATCCCACCATCCTTTAAACTGACCTGTAAATCCTGATATAATCATATTTGCTATGGTCTGGACAGATTTATTATTATTCTTACAAATAGTGTTGTACATAAGTATTCTATGGACAGTATTATAAATCTGTCCTTATGACTGACCATCTATGTTCCATTCATAGATCATTTTCCCACTATAAGAGTTATTAACAATATGCTCTTGTTCTTCAATAAGAACATCTTGAGGAGTAGGTCTAGGATAATAGTATTTTCTCTGAGTTGGCTGATCTGCGCATTTAGAGAGTTTGGAAATTTGATCATTTATTTTTTCTTGATAATTTTCTTCAGAAAAATCTATTATAGTATTAATCTTAAGATTTTAAGAGCATTCATAGTTTCATTTAAAGTCACTATTAGACTATCCTTAGATTTTAATTTAAAATCTGTTACTTTCGGAGGAAGTTGTATACTAGGAGTAGCAATTTTTTCTTTTAGAGAAACAGTTTTAGCCTGTATGTTTTTCTCTTTAAAATAGGATTAATCTTATCCATCTTAGTAGATAGATCTTGTAACTGTTCTCACAGAATTATTAAATATAAATTTGTATAATTCTGTTGTTTAATCAAGTCATTTATATGAGAAATTGTAATAGGTAAGGTATTTCCTTCTAATAGTTTTTGAAAGGTTTGATAATAACTTATTTCATTATCTTTTTCTATTTTAAAAGGTTGTATAGGAGGGAAAATCTTAGAGACTATCTCTCCTTTAACATCAAATGTTTTTTCAATAACTGAGATGATACTTCCCATATAGCTTTCCATAGACCAGGGAATAAAAGGTATAATCTCATTTTTCATGATTAAATCTTTATAATATTCATCTTTAAAGAAATTTATATCAGTCTCTTTAAAATTATTAAAAAACCAATTTCTAAACAATTCTCATTTGGGTAATTCGAAATCTTTACTAATTTCTTTTCTTACCGAAGATCCCGGATTAAAGTCTATTTTTTCTTTAAAATTCATTAAACAAAATCGACTTCTGATTCGGTTGATTCCGAATCTACTTGGACTCATGTAACTATATTGATAGAATTTATTCTTAATCTATTGAATGTTTCTGTTGTAGGGAAAGCTTCCCTAACTCTTGAAGCAGAGGCCCTAGAAAGACTTCTAACAGTATATCCCAAAGGAGATATATCCAGTCGAGAGGATAAAGATCTAGAAGATAAAGATCTTGGCAAAGAAGAAGTATTTCTATGCTGCTCAAATTGGATTTGGACAGTCCCTTCTTCAGATTGTATAATTTCGAAATGTTTATTATCTATATATTGTTGAGATGTTGTGGCCTTATCATGGACCCAATTTTCTGGAAAGTTAATTTCTTTCCATTTAATATTTCTTCTGGTAGTTATATTAGATTTACCAAAATTAGTTTCTATAACTATGATTTCATTTATTGGTTTATCGACCATTCTACACTGTGGATTTAAAGTGTATAAAGGTTTATAATAAATTCTATAACAGATACAGATAAATTCTGAACCTGGAGCATAGTTATAACCATGAGTTTTAACATTTAAAGTTAAAGCATCTGAGATATTAACATCTAATAAAGATAATTGTAAATTAGGATAAACATTAAAATAGACTGGTCCATGAGCCAGACTAGTTTGGACAATCCCTATAAGAGATTGTTTCTAGTTCAGATTTCTAGCATCTCTTAGAGCTGTTACAAAACTTTCTGGAAGACCTTCTAAGGTTAAGGGTTTAAATGCAATTTGCACAAGCCCTATGTGAAGGAATTTATAATCTTTTTTATATTTATTTATATCTTTGTTTAACAATAGTTTAATAACCATATCTTCTTTATTTAAAGAAAATGTTTCTTCAGCTGTTTTAACAACTTGTTTTAATCCTAATTTTTCAAAAGTTCCTAATTTATAAATTAGTTTGTGTTCCATTTTTGGAATAGTCCATTTATTTAATAAATCAAGATTATGAGGAATTTCATATTCATCTTCAATACTGTTTTTAACAGTATCATTGCTTTTTAGGATATTCATTTTGAATGAATATGAATAAGTGTTGATCTGCACAATCAAACTTTGAACAAGCTTTTATTTTAAGAGAACATGGCTCTGATACCATTTACAGAATCTTAAATTAAAAATTTTAAAATAACAAATTAAAAATCTTAAAATAACAAATTAAAAATCTTAAAGTAACAAACTTAAAATTTTAAAATCTTAATAAAAATCTTAAAATTTTTGTATAAGATTAAAAACATTTAGGAATTATAGACCAAAGGAAATTATTACAAAAACAGTATGGAACTTTAAGATGGGGTTAGTAAAGGCCAGACTATAAAAAGTCTTTTCGCTCATCCTGACATTAGCGGCTACAAGGTCCTCAAGAGTTCAACCACCACCTTATTATTCTTTTATGTTTTTAACATGTCTATATACTATTCCACAAATATCTTTAATTTTATACTTTAATTTTATACTTTTTTTTACATACTTGTTCAAGTGTTCATGACAGTTCAACACTTAAAATATTTAGCCTCTGATAGAGACAATCATTGAAAAAAAATATTAAAGTAAAAGAATTTTTACCAGACTTTTGTTTTCTGAACACTAAGCTTAAAACTTCAAACTTCAAATATTATTATAGAGAGATGTGTACAAGAGAGTAGGAGTAGTGGATTTGTTCTCCGGATGCTCTATACAAGAAATAAGAGTCCCCTTATATAGGCGGGGAAAAGAAAAAACAAAAACAAACAAGAATCCCATCATGGGACCTATGTAGACATATTTGTCAAAAAGAAAACAGTAAATTAGCAATTATTTTGCTAACTTTTAAAAAGAGAATAGTGTCTGGCCATTATTATACCAGAATGCATAATGCTGTCTTTCACTCCACGCATTATTGGAGTCGACACTTGATATAGCTCCTTGTGGGGCCTATTGTGGCTTCTTGTCTTTTAGCTTGACTGAAGATTCTTCTGGGCTAAACACCTGCATGTATTCTGCAAGAACGTTGTTGATATAATCTTCATCTACAGGATCAGTATTATTATCCCGTCCTTCCTGAAAAAATGAGTCTTCATCTTCTTAAGTTTGGGAAGATGTAGACATTGTTGAAGGAGATGCTCCTTCCTTTCTTAAATTTTTCATCATGTCTTTCTTCATTTCTGTAAGATAGAAATCCATGATTTCTTTGTTACTGATTTGATCAGTTCCTTTGAGTGTCTAGATCTTTCTGACAATATGTCTGAAAGGGCTTGGGGCCTCTTTATGAGGATGACTATTCATCTGATTTGTATAATCAACAATTGTCTTTTTAATTTTTTCTATGGTATCATGGCTTTCTATGATGCCATCAATATTTGTAAGAGTCATCTTTTTCCAGAATTTTGTATAAAAGGCTCTTTGGATACACAGAACATTGTGGTTGTCGTAATCAACTTCTGGAGACCACTTCCAGGTCCATGGGATACTGAATTGGATGTAGAAATGTGAAGGAGGCATATTTTTAATGAAATTTTCATCCTGCTGAGCCTCTATTAAGACTAGAGAAACTTCTACCCACTGGGTATAAAGGGTTTTGTATAACTCAGGGAGAATATTCACTGAGGGGCCAAAGGATTGCCACCAATTATTGAACCAGACTGGAATTTACTGTCCGTAAATATGAGAACAAATTTTTATAAACCAAAAATGTTTCTGTTTTGGGTTCTCATATAAGAATGTTTTATAAAAAGCATTCTTGTAATCCCAGTAATTATATTTAATTGGGACTTTAGTTTGGGAATGTATAAGCTCCCTCTCTTTTAATGGAGAAGTTCCCATGTTTCTACAGATATGATCTGTTTTACCACTATCTTACTGAAGTTATAAACATCAGGCTGACCAACATGATAGTGCTCTATGTCACAATTTTCTCTTTTAAGAATTTGTTCATAGAACTGTCTCGGCTTATAAGCCTCTGCATGATAGAATCCTGTGTCCATATATCTGTTTATTAACAGCCATGGATTATCTTTCCATTTTATGTCTTTATTTTCTAAAAGAAGTTTGACTTCTTTATGTGGACTATGAGCCCAATTAATAATATCATCTTCTGCTTCGTTAGAAACAGTTTTTTCATAGGTTGCTGATGATTCCGAGTCTTTATTAGACTTCTCTTTTGAGGCTTTATATGCCAAAAATTCCTTATAAAGGATATTGTCTGGTTGTGAAGATGAACCAGATGAAAATGCAATATTTTCAGCTATAAGCTTTCGATCTCCAATTTGGGATATGACCCTTGAATATTGACCACCTCTTCCTTTATAAGAAGAAGATCTTCCTCTTCCTCTTCTTCCTTGTTCCCAAGGAATCATTTCTGAATAAGTTATCCACATGAAATAATTATTTCTTTTCGACGTAATAAACGTATCCTTTCTTTATAAAAAGAAATACTGATATTAATATTATTAATCATATTTCTTTTTGTTTTTGATTCTAGAAAAATATTTTCCTGGATCTCTTCTTTAGTCACTTCATCATTGATTATCTGAAGAGTGCGGTATTCTATTTTCTCTTGAATCTCAAGGAGAGCCCTTTTAGCCGGTCCTTTTGAATGAGCCATTAATTTAAATATTCTCTGGTAAGAAAATCAGGGAGACAATTGCCACTACCCTTTTTAGAGACAATTGTCACTACCCTTTTTATAGACAATATCAAAATCAAAGGGGCTAAATGTGATTGCCATCTTGCAAACATTTGTTTTGAAACATCATGTTTGAAGTCTTTAGCGAACATGAACTTAGCTGCTTGGCAATCAGTTTTTATAATAAACTTTTGATTATATAAATCATTCTTGAATTTTAAAACACATTTTACTATTGCTAGAATCTCTTTTGCAATAGTGGCATAGTTTTTCTAGCTATTATTCCATTTTCCATAATGGAATCTTACCATATTTTCTTGTTTATTAATTGGTGAAATTTGTTTTAATATCCCACCATAGCCTCTATCAGAGGGATCAGTTTCAATATTTTTTTTCCAATTTGGGTTGGCTATCATTAAGCAAGGAAGATTTTGAACCTTTTGCTTAATCTTTCGAATAGTCTTAGTATGATGCGCATATGTTCAATTGGGAAGATCATGCTCGAATTTGAGGTGTACGTGACCTTGGCCGACGGTTACGACTTTAATTAGTCATTAAATGGTTTAATTCGACAATGATTACGATTAATTTGGTAGTTATGGTTGTGAATGCGACGAATGAGAGGAATCAATTACGATTTCCAACCGAAAACACTCGTGGCTTGCGAATTGGACTCAAGAACAACCAGGTTAACTTTAGAAAGTCAACAAAATTGAGTTTAGGCTAATTACAGATTCAGTCCTTGTGATTTCATGTGTAATTGAGTTTCAAAATGGCAGAATTGGTCCTTAGAGTTTGATATTGAGTTAACAGGGTTAGAACTTAACAGAAATTTAACGAGAAGTTTAACTGAGTTAATTTGAAAAGTCGGATTGTCACATCATCCCCTAGTTGAAAGAATTTTCGTCCCGAAAATTAAATAAAATAATAAAATAATTTTTTTTTCCGGATGTCACATCATCCCCTAGTTGAAAGAATTTTCGTCCCGAAAATTAAAATAGTACCTTAAGAATTTGGCGTGGAGTGCTTGAACAGATTAGGATATTTGCGCATCATCTGATCCTCGCGCTCCGACGTCCGCGTTTCGAGTTCCAACGGACTCTGACAATAGGGATTTTACTATGCTTAAGCGTTTTGACCTCCCTATCCATAATTTAGACAGGTTCTTCGATGAAACACAACTGTTCATCAATGTGTAGTTCCTCAAGAAGAACCGCGAGTGACTCGTCTACTAGACATTTCTTCAAATTTGAGACATGAAAGACGTTGTGTACACCACTAAGTCCTTCAGGTAGGTCCAGTTCATACACTACTAGCCCGATTCTCTTCACTATCTTGAATGGTCCAACATAACGAGGATTCAGCTTGCCCCGTTTCCCAAAACGAATGACACCCTTCCAAGGTGTAACATCCTAAAAATAATAAAACGAATAAATATAGCGAGACCGGTGATTTAGTTGGAATATTTAAACAAAAAGGGAGCAGGCCTGGGCCCGGCTTCAATGGGCCGAGGGAAGCCCATGCACATAAGAGGCAAGGCAGCCCTCTTCCCTGCTCATTTCCCCAACTCACGCAGCTTTTAGAGAGAGAAAGGAGAGCACGGGTCTAGAGAGAGAAAGTGACGGATCAACTCGGGAATTCAGGAGAACGTTGCTGCTGTTCTCGTGATCATATCCTCTAAATCAGAAATCCAATCCAGGTAACGATTCGATCACATTATGAGTTTTTGTTCGTTTTGTGAGTTTTCGGGTTTTGGCTAAAAAGACAACGATTTTGCGGATGAAACATGAAAGTGAGCTTAGGTATAGCATCTAGAATGAAAAACGAACGTTTTGATCAAAGAAAACTTAGATATCGACATGATCAGATTCGCATGCAGAACATTCGGATTTTTGGGGAAGGCGATAAGTGCAGAACCATCGAAACTACTTAGTTTCGATATGTGCAGACCCATCGAAACTACTTAGTTTCGATATATGCAGACCCAATCAAAACTACCATAGTTTCGATATGAGCCCCCGATCCGAAGCTAAGATAATACATAAGTTACTTATCGAAACTATCTATCGAAACTACCTATCGAAACTACCTATCAAAACTATCTATCGAAACTACCTATCGAAACTACCAAGTTTCGACAGAAACAACCTATCGAAACTACCAAGTTTCGATATTAGCTAATCAATCGAAACTACTATGTTCAAGCATAGTAATGTCTAGTGTCATCTAGGAGCACCATCTTATGTGTATGACTTTATTATACAGATCGTGAGTGACATTAGTGAAGCCCAGTAGCCAACTTAGTGTATTACAGAAACTACTCATCAGGTGAGTTCTATGTGCCCCCTTCTATGTTATGTGCAAATGTTTTCAAATGTTTTGGGGCTGAAATGTATACACTAAGTGAATAAATGTTATGAATGTCAATGTGATCATATGTTTTATACAAGTATATATATATACCTATACACGAAAGAGAAATTATGAATAAAGAATGAAAAGCATGATTATAAAGAATGAATGAAAGTATAACACAATATGAAAGAATGAAATACTGCTTTATATCCATGTATATATTGCTTGCCAAGTACAGAAAATGTTATGGACGCTTCGATGATAACGGCTACTTCGGTAGACAGACGACCATGTGATTATTTTACAACCGGGATAAGTGCGTTCCTTCATCAGCTAGGACATACGAATGCCATTAATGGACGGTCAAAGTAATTGGCATATTATAGAAGAACGGTTGTATAAATAATAGTCGCATGGGAAACGGATACCTTCGGGTAGACGGGCGAATTACGGCCTATGACGGTAGGATGGTTGTAAGTCATGACGGACGGACAAAGGTTGCCAGACGGTTGTAAGAATAAAATGACGGACGGCACTTGTTGCCGGACGGTTGTAAGTATAGGTGGGCCATGATGATGGACCACGGCGATTGTCTTTGTGACATTCGTAAGCAAATGACGGGTTGATCACCCTTATATAGTATGACCCATGAAATTAAAGAAAGAAAGAAAAGAAAGAAAAGGGTGAATGCATATATATATATATATGAAATCACAAAGATACAGAAAAGAAAGATGAAAGAAAGGCAAAAGTTCTGAATACGTATTTATACGAATGAATATACAGAAATGCATACTTATAAAGTAAAGAAAGGAATGTTTATATCAAATCACATTAAACTAGAACTCACCAGCGTTAGCTGACTTTTAGTATACATTTCAGGTAAAGGAAGAAAAGGTCGTGCGATGGCGTGAAGGTTACCCGGCACAAGACTGACATCCCACTTTTGTTTGTTAAGACAATGTTGTGCTTTTAATTGTTAAGACTTCCGCTGTTATGTAATGTAATTGAATGATGAATGTTTTAAATTTAAGTTCAGGATTTATGGTATGTTTATGAGTAAATCCAACAAGTGAGGTCACCCGGGAAAGGGGCCTTACAAGTTGGTATCAGAGCAATAGTTTGAGAGATTCAGACATCCCTAAATGTCTGGACTCAAACTGATTATGGGACCAACGCACGGATGTCAGTATGGGTAACCAACGCCAACGCAGCATGGTAAGTAAGTACTACAGCTAATGCTCTAGATAAGGATAGATACCTTAACTTAGAACAAATAGATGTCAATGTCACAACCGATTTGAAGAGTTTTGAACCCGAAAAGCAATGTAGATTTGTAATCACAAACCGGTCACTGTAATTAAAAATTTACCTTGCTCGTACTGTTCCAAACTATGATCTGAAGAAATGACATTGATGTATTCCCTTTATGACTATCAGGAAATTAAGAAATTATGGCTGGCGGAGGAAGAACTGGACGACGAGGCGGTCGCACTGGCCGAGTAGGTAGACCTCCGTTGAACCGAAGAATTGATGAAGAAGAGAGTGTGCACGCAGAGCACACCGAAAGTGTGCACGAAACAGAAGTGACCCCAATTAGGGACGACAGTCCAGGGCCTATACAGTTGGAACCTGAAGTCAGGGATGCTATTGCCCGTGAAGTTGTGCTCACTTTGAAGAAGGTATTGCCCGATCTACCATCCGAGGCAATAAAGAAAAGTAAAGAGGAGGATGAAGGAGACAATGAAGAGAAAGTATATGATAGTGATGGGGATGAAATAAAGATAGGATCGAGCAATCGTGGGTGCACTTACAAAGGTTTCAAGGACGGAGACCCACCCAAGTTCGATGGGAGCAAAGATTCAGTGGCAACGCTTGAATGGATTGAGAGGATGTGTGCTGTAATCAACATCAGCGAGTGTCGACCAGACCAGGCTGTTAAATATGTTGCTCATTCTTTCACCAACGAGGCCCTAGGTTGGTGGAGGAACATCCAGAGGACAAAGTCCCCAAACGCTCTTGCAAGAATGACATGGGAAGAACTGAAAAAGCTGGTAATTCAAAAGTTCTGTCCCCAGAACGAAATTGATCGAGTGGAAAATGAATTCCTAAACCTTAAAGCTGGCAACAAGACACACCGCCAGTATACTTCTAGATTCAATGAGTTGGCACAGCTGGTACCCCACCTGGTGGAGACCGAAGAGCGAATGATCAAGTATTAGGTGAAGGGCCTACCTCAAAGGGTCCGTGTCCACGTGAAAGCCAACCTACCCTCGACCTTCGAGTCGGTAGTGAATCTGAGCGGAATCGTCTACGACGATTATGCCAATGAGGACCCACCAACAGAAACCCAAAAGAGAAAGTGGGAGAACCCGTCTAGAGGCACCGGAAGAGGGAACGTAATAACTGAAAATAAGAAACCAAGGTCGGACAAATATGAAACCTGCAAGAAATGTGGAAGGCAACATTTTGGCGAGTGCCGGGTCGGCTCCACCACATGTTACAGGTGTGGGAAGGCAGGGCACTACTCTCGTGACTGCTTGAGAGACACTAAATGCCAAGTATGTGGACTGTTTGGTCACCTGACTAAGGATTGCAGAAAAACCAGACAATCAGATTCGGGAAAAGAAAAGGAACAGGAACAACCAAAGACTAGGACTCGAGCTTACGCCCTGACTGAGGAGGAAGCAAGGGGAAATCCTGATGTTGTGTCTGGTACGTTCCTAGTTAATGATGAACATGCGGCTATATTATTTGACTCGGGTGCTAGTAAAAGCTTTATATCAAATGCCTTTAGTCGAAAACTGAATTGCACTATCAACACAGTAGTAAAGGCCTTTAGTGTACAAACTGCCGTTGGTAAAAATTCGGCAGTATTCCAAGTAACAGAGGATTGCATAATAGAAATAAAGGGTCATAAATTTCGTTCTAGATTATTCCTTCTCACCTTAGGAGGATTCGATATAGTATTGGGTATGGATTGGCTAGCTGCCAACGAAGATCAAATCATATGTAAACGTAAGAGGATACACCTCAAAGGTCCTAGCGGCAGTCCAATTACGGTTTATGGGGATTGGAATTGCACAATGCCAAACGTCATCTCGATGATTAAGGCCGAAAGTTACATGAGGCGCGGCTGCGAAGCTTATCTGGCATATGTTATAGACGATAGAATGAAAACGAAAGAACTCAAGAATGTACCCGTGGTGTGCAATTTTCCGGAAGTATTCCTTGAGGATCTACCTGGGTTGCCACTCGATCGGGAAATAGAATTTCAGATTGATTTACTGCCAGGAGCTGAGCCCGTTGCCAAAGCCCCCTACCGATTGGCTCCGTCAGAAATGAAAGAATTGATGTCCCAACTAGAGGAACTAACCGAGAAAGGATTTATTAGGCCGAGCATCTCACCATGGGGCGCTCCGGTACTATTTGTAAAGAAGAAGGACGGCAGCATGCGCATGTGCATCGACTACCGTGAATTGAACAAGAGAACAGTAAAGAACAAATACCCACTGCCTAGAATAGACGACCTTTTTGATCAACTGCAAGGTGCGAGTTGGTTCTCAAATCAGTTGAAAGTAACAGAAGAAGACGTACCAAAGACCGCGTTTCGCACGCGTTATGGACATTATGAGTTTCTCGTGATGTCCTTCGGATTGACCAACGCACCAGCAGCGTTCATGGATTTGATGAATAGAGTATGTCGACCAATGTTGGATCGATCGGTGAGAGTCTTTATAGATGACATACTGGTGTATTCAAAAAGCGAGGGTGATCACCACTGTCACCTAAGAGAGGTTCTGAAGGTGCTAAAGCAGGAAAAGTTGTACGCAAAATTCTCCAAATGCGCGTTCTGGCTTAGGGAAGTCCAATTCCTAGGTCATGTAATAAACCCAAACGGCATCATGGTGGATCCTGCAAAGATCGAGACAGTAAAGGAATGGAACATCACAAAGACACCAACAGAGATACGAAGCTTTCTAGGGTTGGCAGGCTACTATCGAAGGTTCATCCAAGATTTCTCAAGAATTGCCTCGCCGCTAACCAAACTGACACGGAAGGAAGTAAAGTATGAATGGGGTCTAACCCAAAACAACTCGTTTGAGGAACTTAAGACACGATTAACTCAAGCCCCCGTCTTAACACTACCGGAGGGAAATGAAGACTTGGTAGTCTACTCTGACGCTTCAGGGCAGGGTTTAGGGTGCGTACTCATGCAACGAGGAAAGGTAATTGCTTATGCATCGCGGCAACTAAAGGTTCATGAAGTTAACTACCCAACACACGATCTAGAATTAGCAGCAGTAGTTTTCGCGTTGAAAATATGGAGACACTACTTGTATGGAGTTAAATGCACCATCTACTCCGATCACAAAAGCTTGAAATACTTTTTCGAACAAAAGGAACTAAACATGAGGCAAAGAAGATGGTTAGAGCTACTGAAAGACTATGACTGTGAGATATTGTACCATCCAGGCAAGGAAAACGTAGTGGCTGACGCTTTAAGTAGAAAGGAAGAATCGGCACCTATCCAGATCAAAGCGTGTCAGTTGATTATAACGCCAGACTTAATGGGTGAAATATCAAAGGCACAAGATGAAGCATTGTTAGAAAGAAATGTGAAACGGGAAAGAATAGTAGGACAACAAGGGAACTTAGATGCGAATGCATACGGAGTACGAACTAGGTTTGGCCGGATGTGGATACCTAAGATTGGTGAGCTTAGAGCCAAAATACTCGATGAGGCCCATAAGTCTCGCTATTCTATCCACCCCGGGACAAACAAAATGTATCAAGACTTGAAGAAAGAATACTGGTGGCCTGGCATGAAGAATGATGTGACAGAATACGTGAGCAAGTGCCTAACGTGTTCTCTAGTTAAGGCCGAGCACCAGAAACCATGCGGTAAAATGCAACCTTTACCAATACCAGAATGGAAGTGGGAAGAGATCACAATGGACTTCATTACCAAGCTACCGCGAACAGCTAAAGGCAATGATACCATTTGGGTGATCATCGACCGCTTGACAAAGAGTGCTCACTTCTTGCCAATACGAGAAACTTCTTCTTCTGAAAAGCTAGCAGAAGTATTTATCAAGGAAATTGTAAGCAGACATGGTATGCCGCTGTCGATTGTGTCCGACAGGGATACTAGATTCACGGCAAGGTTTTGGAAGAAATTCAACGAAGCAATGGGCACTAGACTGAACATCAGCACCGCTTACCACCCCCAAACCGATGGACAATCGGAAAGGACCATTCAGACCTTGGAGGACATGCTCCGGGCCTGTATCATTGACTTCGGTGGGAGTTGGGACAGCCATCTACCATTGGTAGTATTTTCATATAACAACAGCTATCACTCGACTATTGGCATGCCGCCATTTGAAATGTTGTATGGAAGGAAATGTAGGACCCCGGTTTGTTGGGGGGAAATTGGACAGAAGGATTTTGCAAGTCTCGAAGTGGTCAAAGCTACTTCTGAGAAATTTGATCAAATCAAGGCTCGAATGAAAGCCGCAAAAGACAGACAGAAATCATACGCGGATAAGAGAAGGAGGGATTTAGAGTTTCAAGTAGGGGACATGGTACTGTTGAAAGTATCACCGTGGAAAAGAATCATTCGGTTCAGAAAGCGTGGCAAACTAAGTCCAAGGTTTGTCGGACCTTTCAAGATTTTAGCAAGAGTGGGTCAAGTTGCTTACAGACTCGACCTACCCGTCGAGCTTAGTGGAATACACCCTACGTCCCACGTGTCGCACTTACGCAAGTGCCTAGCTGACGACACAGCTTACATACCTTACGACGAGATCGAAGTGGATAACAGTCTAAATTATGTAGAGGAACCAATAGCCATTCTTGACCGAGCTGAGAAACGACTACGCAATAAGTCGATACCGTTAGTCAAGATACAATGGAAGCACAGAAAAGGGTCAGAAGCTACGTGGGAAAAAGAAGACGAGATGAAGGGACTATACCCTCAATTGTTTAACGTATGAACAGTTTCGAGGACGAAACCTCTTTAAGGAGGGTAGACTTGTAACATCCTAAAAATAATAAAACGAATAAATATAGCGAGACCGGTGATTTAGTTGGAATATTTAAACAAAAAGGGAGCAGGCCTGGGCCCGGCTTCAATGGGCCGAGGGAAGCCCATGCACATAAGAGGCAAGGCAGCCCTCTTCCCTGCTCATTTCCCCAACTCACGCAGCTTTTAGAGAGAGAAAGGAGAGCTCGGGTCTAGAGAAAGAAAGTGACGGATCAACTCGGGAATTCAGGAGAACGTTGCTGCTGTTCTCGTGATCATATCCTCTGAATCAGAAATCCAATCCAGGTAACGATTCGATCACATTATGAGTTTTCGTTCGTTTTGGGAGTTTTCGGGTTTTGGCTAAAAAGACAACGATTTTGCGGATGAAACTTGAAAGTGAGCTTAGGTATAGCATCTAGAATGAAAAACGAACGTTTTGATCAAAGAAAACTTAGATATCGACATGATCAGATTCGCATGCAGAACATTCGGATTTTTGGGGAAGACGATAAGTGCAGACCCATCGAAACTACTTAGTTTCGATATGTGCAGACCCATCGAAACTACTTAGTTTCGATATATGCAGACCCAATAGAAACTACCATAGTTTCGATATGAGCCCCCGATCCGAAGCTAAGATAATACATAAGTTACTTATCGAAACTACCTATCGAAACTACCTATCGAAACTATCTATCGAAACTACCTAGCGAAACTACCTATCGAAACTACCAAGTTTCGACAGAAACAACCTATCGAAACTACCAAGTTTCGATATTAGCTAATCAATCGAAACTACTATGTTCAAGCATAGTAATGTCTAGTGTCATCTAGGAGCACCATCTTATGTGTATGACTTTATTATACAGATTGTGAGTGACATTATGAAGCCCAGTAGCCAGCTTAGTGTATTACAGAAACTACTCATCAGGTGAGTTCTATGTGCCCCCTTCTATGTTATGTGCAAATGTTTTCAAATGTTTTGGGGCTGAAATGTATACACTAAGTGAATAAATGTTATGAATGTCAATGTGATCATATGTGTTATACAAGTATATATATATACCTATACACGAAAGAGAAATTATGAATAAAGAATGAAAAGCATGATTATAAAGAATGAATGAAAGTATAACACACAATATGAAAGAATGAAATCCTGCTTTATATCCATGTATATATTGCTTGCCAAGTACAGAAAATGTTATGGACGCTTCGATGATAACGGCTACTTCGGTAGACGGACGACCATGTGATTATTTTACAACCGGGACAAGTGCGTTCCTTCATCAGCTAGGACGTACGAATGCCATTAATGGACGGTCGAAGTAATTGGCATATTATAGAAGAACGGTTGTATAAATAATAGTCGCATGGGAACCAGATACCTTCGGGTAAACGGGCGAATTACGGCCTACGACGGTAGGACGGTTGTAAGTCATGACGGACGGACAAAGGTTGCCGGACGGTTGTAAGAATAAAATGACGGACGGCACTTGTTGCCGGACGGTTGTAAGTATAGGTGGGCCATGACGATGGACCACGGCGATTGTCTTTGTGACATTCGTAAGCAAATGACGGGTTGATCACCCTTATATAGTATGACCCATGAAATTAAAGAAAGAAAGAAAAGAAAGAAAAGGGTGAATGCATATATATATATATGAAATCACAAAGATACAGAAAAGAAAGATGAAAGAAAGGCAAAAGTTCTGAATACGTATTTATACGAATGAATATACAGAAATGCATACTTATAAAGTAAAGAAAGGAATGTTTATATCAAATCGCATTAAACTAGAACTCACCAGCGTTAGCTGACTTTTTGTATACATTTCAGGTAAAGGAAGAAAAGGTCATGCGATGGCGTGAAGGTTACCCGACACAAGACTGACATCCCACTTTTGTTTGTTAAGACAATGTTGTGCTTTTAATTGTTAAGACTTCCGCTGGTATGTAATGTAATTGAATGATGAATGTTTTAAATTTAAGTTCAGGATTTATGGCTATGTTTATGAGTAAATCCAACAAGTGAGGTCACCCGGGAAAGGGGCCTTACACAAGGTGAGACTTTTAACAAGACCATATCCCCTACTTGGAATTCTAACGGTTTACGACGCTTATCGGCATAGCTCTTTTGACGATCACGAGCTGCTGCCATACAATTTCTAATTTAAATGATTTTCTCAGAAGTTTCAAGTACGAGTTTCGGACCTATAAGTTGACTATCTCCAACCTCGGCCCAACAAATAGGAGAACGACATTTCTGTCTATATAGTGCTTCAAATGGAGCTGCCTTGATACTAGTGTGATAATTGTTGTTGTAGGAGAACTCCACCAACGGTAGGTGAGACTCCCAAGTTTTACCGAAGTCAATCACACAAGCTCGTAGCATGTCCCCTAGAGTTTGAATTGTACGCTCCGTCTGGCCATCAGTTTGAGGATGGTGTAACATCCATGATTTTCTGATACTATTTTAATTTGTTTTATACAATAATGACTCACTATTTCAAACCTGTTTTCGCCCGACAACATATGGAACACTAATAATTATTTTAACACGTAGCAATTTGAAGTATCATCTGTACGTACACATATTATTTTCCTAGTTGGATTCAAATAACAAATATGTGTACATTTACATATATCCTCTTTGTTGTAATAAACAAAAATTAAAAAAAAAGAATTTAAAGCAAATAAAATAGGTCTTGAAACCCATGGAATTAAGCTTGAACTCCCAACTTTGAACCCCCACCCTTTAACTTGGACCTTTACACATCAACTTGATCCTATTCAAAGAAATTGGCCCTATTTTGACTATAGAAAGTCAACATCGATGGATCTTACAATTCAACACTTAATTCGATCAATACCTGAAATCGTTGTACTTTCCTTGTTTACATAACTAATTATCGATCAATTTCTCACCCAATTAACAATCAATTTATCTCGAATGTCAATCAAATTTGAAATTCAAACTGATTTGACTATTCAGAGTCAAACCCAAGCAATCGGATTCAAATCATAGATATAAAACGCGTATGACAATCCGACTTTTCAAGTTAACTCCGTTAACAATTCCGTTAAGTTTTCTGTTAAAAACTTAATCCAGTTAACTCAATATTAAATCCCAAGGACCAATTCCGTCAATTCCTGATCTCAAACTACAGGGATCAAAGTTGTAATTAACCCAAACTCAATCTATGGACCATATAAAGTCAAAATTGAGTGTAACTAGCTCCGGTTGACTTTTTAAAAGGCAAATTTCGCATCAATCGACCGAAAGATTCGAATTCCAATCGAGATTTGATCAAATTGTAACGGAAATTGCATGTTAATGACATTTACGGTCATGATTGCGGTGTTAATCATCATCACTGTCGAATTAAACACAAATAATGGAAATTAAAATCATAACCGTCGAACCCGTCCCGTATTACGCACCAATTCGCATCAATCCGACATTGTACACTGGAATTGAACCTTCACACGCACTAAACGAAGCCTCAAGAACCTGTTCCACACATCAATTCTACTGTAATCGAAGTCGGAGTCGTGAGAGAACAACCGTGCGCGAAGTCGGAGCCACTCTAGTCGATCTCGGTCAATTCTCAATTGTTTCTGGTAATTCAACACACCCTCACCTTCGTTTTTACTTCCAGATGAAAAGCCCTATGCCAATTAGGGCTTACAACATCGATCTTAGCAAGAACAGTAATCTAGGGCTTTTCGTAAAACGATTTGGGGGTTTCGACCCTAATCTCAATCTCAATCAAATTAACTTACATCAACAGTTTCGCAATCTCGAATACATTAAAACCCCCTTATCAATTTCACCTAACAATATCGAATTGAACTCGATCCAGTAATCTAGGGTTCGTTCATGTGCGATTTGGGGCTTTTGATCCTAGACTCGACCTCAATCCAATTAAACCAAAGGGATAGTTTCGCAATGTTCCAATCTGTAAAAGCCCTATGCTTTCAACTAATTCTATTATCGAATTTGACCTAATTGAATTCATGTTCTTAACTTAGGGTTTCGGGTTTAAAACTGAGAATTAAACGACCATACTCTTAACCGCTTTACAATTAAATGAACACACAAATTCGCAAATCTCCGATTTTCTAAACCCCTATACTTTGGTGTTAAATCCTTGTCGAATTGGTTGGATTGGGGCTGGGATTTGATCGAATGTGTATGTGGGGAGGGAACTCTCCGTACTTAAGTGATAAAACCAATCAGACTCAGGTTCTGTTGCGATAACCCTAGCGGGTGGGACTGGTTAAGGGGGTGTGCTATTGGGGGAGAGACCCGGGTTTGAGTCTCTCCACCCACATTTATTTTTAAAAACCGATTTCTATTATTATTTTAATTACCAAATAAATTGTTATATTAATATAATGTTATATTAAAGTGTTTTAAACCGGAAAACAACCCGTAGGCTCGGGTTTGATTTTATAACTTATAATTGCTAATAATTCCACTTTTGAAATAATATATTTATATTATTTTCAACCCCGACTTCGTATGAAATGATATATTAATATTATTTTTAACTCGTGACTCCTATTTCTAAATAATATATATTTATGTTATTTCACTTGTTTAAATACCTCGTATAATGTTTTAAACTGTTTGATAATATAAATTGTTATATTATTTACCGACGTTATTTGCTCGAATAAAAATAACATATTTATTATTTTTGCCAACGATTAGTTATTAATTTTACGAACCTAAAATAATATATTAAATTATATTATTTTCCTAACTTTTGTAAACGACTCGAACGTACGAACTTATTTATTTATTTATTATTCGTTATTAACGTTCGACACGTAATGCATTTACCTTAATTATTATGATATAAATATATATAATTCCGTAGACACGTTCGTCTACTCTTAAATCCCTAGAATGCGTTAAGGCGTTCAATCTTCCGTGTCGTCATCACAAATCCCAACTTGTCCCTAATTTATGTGTTTATAATTTTAGGGCATACGTAAGTCGTCTGAGACTTACACTCGTGGTTCCAACTTTTCTCTTATGTGATCCAAATCTCTACTCAAGCTCAGGTGAGTATTCACGGCCCCTTTTTACTGCTTTTAAACTGGGGGAGAAAACATGATGCAAACTCTTTTTTGATTTTTGTACTTCATTTTATATCACTTGTTATGACTATGCGTAAACTCTATCATGAAAGTCCTCACATCGAACCGTTTAAATATGAATATAGCGAGGTATGTTGGGTAGTACTACTGGGTTTGACTAACCTCACCCGCGTTAGTCACGTTAACTCGATTGGATATCGAACGGGTGCAATATTGACCTAAACGTGCACCGTGGTTGATAGACCTGGTGGGAGGCAATACAAACAGTCAGTTTACGGTTGCGAGCGTAATAGCAAACATGAACATGGGTTAGCTACTCATTGGTATATATATGTTGATTGTAAAATAAATCTGGTAAACGTTTAATTATATATTGAAACCTGTGAACTCACCAACCTCGTGTTGACACTTTTCTTACATGTTTTCTCAGGACGCTAAGCTAAGACACAGGTGCACGTTAGGGCATGCATGGGATTCAACTGCTTTGCTTTGTGTCTATTTATATTTGGTTGAATTATTTTATTGTACTTTGTTTGGTTTGGACGTTTGGACTTTTGAGACTTTTGGACGTTGGTTTTGGGCGCGTGTATTTTGCGCATTTACTTTCTTTACGCTTCCGCATTGATACTCTGATTTAAAAGATATTTTCATTTTGAGTCCCATGTAGAGTCGTTCAATGTAACTAGTGTCTGAGATCCTGGTTTGTCACTTCCCAAAACGGTAATACTCCGTTAGTTGAAATTGGGGGTGTGACAACGCGTTTCAGATTCGTAAATCATGCTTAGACTTGTCTCGCATGATTACAAACCCAAATCATACATAATGAATTAAACGAATTGATCGTCCAGTCAAGCCCGTAACTATTTCGGTCTAACCAGAATCAAATCGAAGTGTTTAAGACAAAATTGAATTGCAAGAACCATTCACACACTTTCGTATAAACTCATTCAAACTCGCTAAACCCTGTATCGATTTCCATTACACCTCTGCCGACCGATCAAGCACCAAGGAATTCACATCTGTCCCTCCAGCTGCCAGCCTTCAATACCAAACCATTTCAGGTAATTGATTCATCCCTATACTCGCTTTGACTTCCTGATTAAAAGCTCCAAGGTTTTGGTCTAATACTTGTGCTTAAACACCATCCATCTGGGGGCTAGGGTTTCGAGAAAACAATTTGGGCAAGGAGACGGATTAGGGTTATTTGTTAAATAAGCTTCGCATCTGATTCCTGTCAAGGCATTAATCCCACTTCAGCCGGTTATGACGTTCGATCTATACACGCATGGTTGCGGGTTCAAAACCAACACCCGCACCTTTTTCTTTTCTTTTTTCTTGTTTCTGTGATACCGAATCCGCTTCCGTGTCACAATCGGGTTAATACTCTTAGAAACCGGCTACGTATCAGCATTGAGTACCTGGTCCGACCAGTTGCGCACCCCCTTCCACAGAATTCACTCGGGTTCGACCCGGGTGGTCCACAAATATTTTTAAAACCCGTTTTTAAAGCTCCACAATTTATATAAAAATTGTTTTATAAACCATACAACATGTTGGACAGAATAAAACCAAGTTTTTCAATTTTTAATATAAAATCACTATTATCACAAATTTATTTTTGAAATGTCAGTTTAATTAATTAACAAAAAAATTATATAAATACATTTTGGCAAAGTAATAATTTTTCAACGTTACCAATATGATGACAATATTTTATAAAATACCTTTCCTTGAAAACAAGTTTATAAAGTTTTATAAAATTTTAACTTTATTTAAGACAAATAAATACTTATTTTAAATGGCAAATAAATAAATAAAATTTATTTATTATTTATATAATCTACACTTAGGATTTAAAAGTATATTTAACATTTATTTTTTTACCAATAGTATTTACACACCTTTATAAGTAAAGAAATAACTAAAGTAAAGTTATTTAATTAAATTATATTTGAATAAATATAATTTCACACTATTTTTCTAATTAAATAAATAAATGACAATTATTTAATTTAATTAGTTATTCAAACGTAAACCCTAAGTCACCTATTTTTTTAAACCATATACTTCAACTCTCCATGATTATAAAGCACTTATTCGAATTCAAAACGCAAACACCTATCCTTTTTCATAATACATTACGAACTCATTGTACAATTCCCTATACCCTCACCCATTGAAACCCTAGACTTTGCCTTAGACGTTTTATTAATTCATATTCATATGCATTACACTCTAGGTTACCTTAGTGAGTACAAGGATTACTTTGCCACCTATTCTCTTGTGCTAGCTACATCCTTAATATCAAGGTGAGTATTACATAGCCCATTTTTACACTTTTACACTTTTTGGGGTGAAACATGAACTCTATACAGACAATTGATTACATTTACACAAACTACACAAACACAAATCCTCTTTACATTCATGTATGAAAAATTTGAGCTTTATGTTTGAGTGCTAGGTGTGTTAACTGTTTGTGTGCAATTTATGTGCAATCATTAACTATTCAAGCCGACGGTTAACAATGATAGATCTATTAAGTCTGACAAACCCATCTAGATTGGGGTGATTGTTACCGACAACACAATTTGCATGCTAGTTACAAAGGTTTGATTGTACTTTTGGTTACACGATAGTTGCTCCCCATAAATGCCTTATTTTATCATGTTATGTAAGGATTTGTTAATTCACATTTATATACTATCTATGTATAAACCTGTGTATGCTCACTAACTTTATAGTTGACCTTATTTTATTCATGTTTCAGGTGCTAATGTTTGATCAAGGCTTGCTATACATAGGCTTTGGGACTTAGTTAATTTTAATTCAAAGAACAATTTGTATTTCATTTATGTACTTTAGAATTGGTTTATGTTTGTCGAATTGAAATGGATTTAATATATTAAAATTTAGTAATCCTTGAGCTCATGAACAGTCTACATGTCCCGCCCCGACGTATTTCGCCGTCGGTTGGGGTGTGACAGATTGGTATCAGAGCATTGGTTATAGGGAATTAGGTTATTAGACACTCTTGACCTAGACTATAACCTTAGGACACCCATACTATGCCATGATATTACATGTTACATGATTTCTTCTTATGTGAATATTTTACATGTTATACTAAGTAATTACACTACATGATACAATACTTAATAGTCTATGTGTCACACTACTCTCTAACTTTTGTGCTTATGTTCATTGTTATGTATATGCTACCTATTTGATTCATTTAAGTGCTATACTAAGTTTCAACACACACTTATACACACTTAGTTCTTCATACATCCTTAATCTCACACACATAATGTCACCATCTCTTGTGATCTAAATCTAAACTATTGGGCCTAACGCCCATTAATAATAAACAATAAGCCCACTTACCCTCCAAGAAGAAGAAGAAGCCTACTACAATATATAAGCCTCACTTTCGGGCCTCAAAGCCCAATCCACAACAATTCTCATCACAACCATGAGCCCAACAATAGTGCTATTAATACATGATGGCTGGAAGAGTGTGTAGGCCCATGAGGGATTCTGGCTAAGGAAATACAGGGTACTTAAGTGTGTCTTATTGACCCACCCCTCTTTCTTGTGAATTCTCCTCTGGTATGCATTGCTTATAGGTCAAGTGTATTTCTAAAAGACTATTGGGAAGACTCGGTGTTGTGACTAGTCAAACTCTAAACATGTGAGAACTCCTATATTTAACACTCAATGTTTTACAACCTTTTCATTGTTTCTCTGCTATACATGGACTCCTACTCTCCTTCCTCCCCGGTATACCGTCCCGGAGCAGAGTCAGATTGGGAAGAAGACATCAGGTCACCCGTGTATCGGTCACCAACACCCCCAGCTGCCAAGCCAAGGATTGATGCAAGGGCAGATTGGATTAGGAACACAGGCCCAAGACTTCGAACATCTGGATCACCCCCACCAAGAATCCAGCATCCAACACCCCACCTACACAATCAATTACCACCCCCACTAAGAGACCCGTATCTGGTGTCCGACCCTTACCGTTCTAACCCTTGGGTAAGGCATACCATGGCACCCACTAGTACAATGGGAATTCCAATCGATGACATTCACCAATATGTGAGGATCTCAGAGTTTGAGAGGCAAAGGATGGAGCACGAGATAAGGCACGACTTGCAAGGACAAAGAATGGATAGCCTAGCGAATCAATTAGGCTACCAAAGGGAGTTAATTTTCACCCTCGAAAAAGAAATGCTTGAGAATCGCACGAAAGCAGCTAGAGCTGAGGCCAGATCGGCTACCCGAGTGACCATAACGGTGCTCGTCTTGGGAATTATCTTCCTTCTAGTGGAAAGCTACCAGAGACGCTAACAGAAATTTCTATTGTCCTTAAATTTTCAGTTTGAGAACCACTTCCCTATGTTTTAAATAATGTTTAACATTTCAGTATTTAATAAATTTTATATCTTTCAACTCTAAAGTTATTACTCATTGATTTGACGTGTTGAGTACACCCAGCGTATTTTCATCAAGGTTCTCCAAGTATCACCTTATTCATCCACCACAATTTAGTACACTACCGACAATCTCTTTCGTAAACAAATCATCCTATTAGATTTAATCAACCTCGTTAATTTGTTCAAACCAAGAGTTTATCAAACTTTTAGAGAGTATCAAAAATATAAATTTTTCATAAAACATGTTCACTTTGTAAGGGAACTTAATACAACCTATTTTATAAAAAAAAACTATTATTCCCAATTGATAAATAATTATGATTCTCTCGTTAAAGTAATTATTTCTAAACTCTGGCTAAATTAATATACAATTACTTGTTTAGCCAATAATTTCTCTTAAAAATATTCTCCTTATAATAATTAATAATTTAATAAAAAGGTTTTTCCTATAAATTGTCCATTTATTTAGATTATTTAACTCAACAGTTTCACTACTTTATATATCTATAACCAAGAACAATTTACAACTTCCTATTTTCAAACAAAGATCAGTTATTCATAAACACATTTCCCTGAGTGTTTTCAAAACCTCCTAGATACCTTTCACTTGCCGCTTCAAGAGACGACTCATTTCGCGTACACATTAACCTTCTCTACAAACCTCAAAGAGATTTAAAGAACCAGAACCTAACCACCACATTTTTCACAAACGCCAAACAACACGCTTCTCCGCAACACTCGATCACATGCAAAACTCGTTAGTATATGTCACAAACAAAATTCAATAACTTATGTATGCACGTTCACAATATACACAGCACGATCACATAATACATGAAACTAGTTTATGTGCAAATCACAATTTACTGGATTGATCACATAACCCATGAAACCTGTTTATTTGCAATACACATGCTACTGGATTGAACACATGATACATGAAACTTAGTTGTTTGCAATATACATGGTACATAACAATTGATTGTTTTATATACAATATTTGATTGACCATAGTGAACATGAAACTTATTTAGTTACAAAGTACATGATACTACATTACACATGAAAGAATATTGGTTTACAAAATACATGATACTAGGTTTTAACACCATACACGAAATTCATTTCTTGCAATACACATGATACTACATTGTTTACATTACATGTGAAAGCTTGTTGATTTACAAAATACATGATGTCAAGTTGCTCACATGACACAAGAAACCTATTCGATTACAAGCTACATGACGCTAGACCATACATGAAACTTGTGTGTTTACATTATACACGAAACTAAGTTGCTTACAATTGTTGCAATTGATTGATCATATTATACACAAAGAATGGTCATACACTTTGATCACCAAAGTTGTAAACTATAACACATCGAAGCTACTTGGGGTTTAACGTATTCTTGTTCAAACACAAGGAAGCTGTAACACTTTAAAACAACTCGGTGTTTGACGTATTCTTGTTTAAACACGAGTAAGCTATGGAACTTTAAGTCATACTACTTTGTTACTCTTTAGTTGCTAAATGCCCTGCCTACTTAAGGACATAGTTACTTTTTAGCAACTCGTATGTGAAAACAATAGACTTGAACTAAGTGAAAGTGTGCCCCTCTTGACCCGCACACAACGGAAGGATCTATACGGACCATGCGATGATTTGAATAATTACGGGTGCACACGGAATTATAAAAATCAGCGCATGGAAAACATAGTGAATTTTGTCGTGTGTTGTGACCTAACACTTATCATGATATTTAACAACAAAACTGATGTGATATGACAAAGGCATGGTGAATACGCCGATGGTACTTCCTATATATAAGTGCCCTATAATATTAGCAGGAGTAGCATTGTTCGTGTCACGTGAAGTTATGACCCAGATCAATAGTTGTGAAATCCCTCATCCACTGACAATTTTGAGCATATTAGACTACATCTTACACAAACCCTAATTATCAAGATCATATCAAATTCATTCCATGTAATGCATCTCACCTTTAGAATCCAAATTATTATACGACAATTTTCTTCTTAAGTTCATTCCAAAACTAAAAATCATTATCATCATTCATATCCGACTTTGAGTATCAGGCCAAAACCATGTCATCAGTTAAACTCCCCAGAACCTAGCAGTCAATCCAATCTTTCACCTTTCCGGGTTACTAGCCTCCATCAGTTAAATTTCGGGACGAAATTCCCTTAACATAGGGAGACTGTAATATCCATGATTTTCTATTTCAAACTTGTTTTCGCCCGACAACATATGGAACACTAATAATTATTTTAACACGTAGCAATTTGAAGTTTCATCTGTACGTAAACATATTATTTTCCTAGTTGGATTCAAATAACAAATATGTGTATATTTATATATATATATATATATATATCCGCTTTGTTGTAATAAACAAAAAAAAGAATTTAAAGCAAATAAAATAGGTCTTGAAACCCATGGAATTAAGCTTGAACTCCCAACATTGAACCCCCACCCTTTAACTTGGACCTTTACACATCAACTTGATCCTATTCAAAGAAATTGTCCCTATTTTGACTATAGAAAGTCAACAGCGATGGATTCTTACAATTCAACACTTAATTCGATCAACACCCGAAATCGTTGTACTTTCCTTGTTTACATAACTAATTATCGTTCAATTTCTCACCCAATTAACAATCAATTTATCTCGAATGTCAATCAAATTTGAAATTCAAACTGATTTGACTATTCAGAGTCAAACCCAATGTGAGGACCCAAACCCGGGAGGCCTCACTTATTGGATTTACTCATTCACAAGCAGTTCTTAAACATGAATATCAGATAACGCAGCGGAAATTTCATTTAAACATAACTTAATCGTTATTCATACATGCGGAAGCGTAAACATAGTTTAAAACATATTTACATCATAACTAAACATAACGGGATGCCAGTCTTCAAAAGCAGTCGGGTAACTCTTCATCTCTAGCCAAGCATCACCGTCCATCCTCATAACCTGCCTTAACCTGAATGTGTACACTTAAAAACGTCAGCTACGCTGGTGAGTTCTAGTTTTCGTTCGTTTTAAGAAATGGTTCATCATTCAAACATTCAATAGGGTTTAACATTCGTATAAGAAAACAGGGCCTTTCATTCGTAAACCTTCGCACATTTAAACACAATCATTTGTTTAAATCATTAACATTCATTTAAGTCATACATTATTATCTAAATCTGTATCGTTACGCGTCTCTATGTCCCCGTAGGAACTTTTAATGTTGTGGGCAACCGTTACGTATCGCCGTCATTGCCACAACCATACCACTACGTTGGGTCAACCGTTACGTATCGCCGTCATTGCCCAACCCTTCAATGCGTGGGGTCAACCGTTACGTATCGCCGTCATTGCCCAACACGCATCTTTCCTTTGGAAATTAACCGTTACGTATCGCCGTCATTAATTTCCCATTACCATTCAATACGTGGGGTCAACCGTTACGTATCGCCGTCATTGCCCAACACGCATCTTTCCTTTGGAAATCAACCGTTATGTATCGCCGTCATTGATTTCCCATTACCTCGTTCGCTTAGGATGATCGTCATCACCCGAGTAACCGTCGTTACTCCCATACCAGTTGTACAACATCAAAACCATTGACATGCCACAAAGACATTGCCCATGTTGTTCTTGTGGTAACTATGGCTCGCTGTCCATAATCTACCACAAGGCTGGGAATCACATTCCCAGACTTCATTCGTCAATTCCATTCATTCGACAGATTAGATTTGTAATGACTTCTTTAAAACCTTTGCCCCTTTTTGTTTTCTTTTCATAAAACCTTTCCTTCACTTTCAAAACCCTTTTACCTTTTCATTAAACCATTTCTTTATAACATTCGTTCGTAAACATTCCGTTCATAAACTTTCTTTCCATAAATCCTTCGTTCCAAATCATTTCCTTTCGTAAACGTAGTTTCATAAAAATCATTTTATAAAACAGCATTTCATACGTGTACACACCAGCCCGAAAACATTATATAAAAACATTTACAAGAGGGCTTTTAGAACTCACCTGATAAGCTAGTCTCGGTTGTCCTAAACGAAGGTCCAACGACTTCACGTACGATCTGAATTGAGTAGTTACATACACATCAGACCATTACCGACTCTAACGGTTTAACCCTTCTAAACATACTAATCTCTACTCAACAGCCTGATGTCTGCGCACTTAGCAAGTGCGCAGACCCTGCCTCCTGCGCACTTAGCAAGTGCGCAGACCCTGCCTCCTACGCACTTAGCAAGTGCGCAGGTCCTTCCTCCTGCGCACTTAGCAAGTGCGCAGGTTCCTCCTCCTGCGCACTTAGCAAGTGCGCAGGACCTGCTCCGTGCGCACTTAGCAAGTGCGCACGACCTGTTCTTCGCGAAAAACCCTAACTTTCGCATTCGGTCTGATCATGTAAAGATCCCGAACATGTTGCATCCAAAACGTTCGTTTTCCATTAAGGAATTCGATTCTATGATTATCTTTCAGTTTCATCCACAAAAACGTCCGATTTCACCCAAGACCCGAAAACCCAAAAACGAACTAAAAACTCAGATTTAGGTCGGATCGTTACCTGAATCGAGCTTCTGATCCGGAGGTTCTTCTCACGAGTGCAAGAGACACGCGCGGGTGCAATCTTGTGCGATTCCGACACTTTCTCTCTCTACGGTTTTCTCTCTCTAGAATTGCAAATGAGAGAAACATGTGGTGACCCTGGCTATTTATAGGGGAGACCTCCCCAAGCCCGGTTCGCGACTGACCCGGCCCGACTTCGGCCCGCTTGAACTCGTTAACTTTATTTCTCGACATTTTGGGATGTTACAAGTCTACCCCCCTTATAATAGGTTTCGTCCCCGAAACCTATCACAAGTCAAATAATTGAGGGTACGACTCCCTCATCTCCGCCTCCGTTTCCCATGTAGCCTCCGATCCCTTTCGGTGCCTCCATTGGACTTTAACCAATGGAATAACTTTATTACGCAAACGCTTTTCCTTTCGGTCTAAGATAGCCACGGGTTCTTTGATGTAATTAAGGCTGTTGTCGACCTCGATGTCAGTAAGTGGTACGTGAGCTGATTCATCCGCCAAACACTTTCGCAAGTGTGATACATGGAAGGTAGGATGAATCCCACTTAACTCATCAGGCAACTCCAACCGATAAGCGACTTCACCAACCCGTGCCATTATCCTGAACGGTCCGACAAACCTCGGACTTAACTTTCCTCTCTTTCTGAATCGAATGATTCCTTTCCACGGGGACACTTTCAACATTACTCTGTCCCCAACATCAAACTCGATAGGCCTTCGTCGTCTATCCGCATAGGATTTCTGACGATCTTGTGCAGCCTTCATTCGTGCTTTGATCTGATCAAACCTTTCCGACGTCTCTCTTACGACTTCGAGACTTCCTAATTCCTTCTGTCCAATCTCACCCCAACAAACCGGGGTTCTACATCTTCTCCCATACAACATTTCGTAAGGCGGCATGCCTATCGTCGTGTGATGACTATTGTTGTAGGAGAACTCGGCTAACGGCAGATGGCTGTCCCAACTGCCACCGAAGTCAATAATACAAGCACGGAGCATATCCTCCAATGTCTGAATGGTCCTTTCGGACTGACCATCCGTTTGTGGGTGGTATGCCGTGCTGATATTCAGCCTCGTGCCCATCGACTCGTGAAATCTTTTCCAGAACCTCGATGTGAATCGTGTGTCCCGGTCAGATACGATCGTCAAGGGCATCCCATGCCGCGCTACTACTTCGTTGATAAATACCTCTGCTAACCTTTCCGACGAGAACGCCTCACGAATAGGTAGGAAATGAGCACTCTTCGTTAAACGGTCCACAATTACCCAAATGGCATCATGACCTTTAGCTGTGCGAGGTAGCTTAGTTATGAAGTCCATGGTAATGTGTTCCCACTTCCATTCTGGTATGTCAAGTGGTTGAATCTTTCCATACGGTTTCTGGTGTTCAGCCTTTACTTGCGAGCAAGTCAAGCACTTGGTTACATACTTTGTCACATCACATTTCATTCCAGGCCACCAGTATTCCCTCTTCAGATCTTGGTACATTTTATTGGTACCGGGATGGATAGAGTAACGAGACTTATGAGCCTCATCCAAGATTTTGCTCCTAAGTTCGCCACCCATAGGTATCCATATCCGTCCAAAACGTGTCCTAACACCTAGGGTGTTATATTCCAATTTGTCCTGTTGGCCAACCATCCTTTCTTTCTTTATATTTTCTTCTTTAAGTGCCTCATCTTGAGCTCTTTCAATTTTGCTCATCACATCCGATGTTACCACCAACTGGCAAGCTTTCACTCTAATAGGAGTAGGCACATCCTTTCGGCTTAGAGCGTCAGCCACCACGTTTGCCTTTCCAGGATGGTACATTATTTCACAGTCATAGTCCTTCAGGAGTTCCAACCATCTCCTCTGCCTCATATTAAGCTCCTTTTGTTCGAAGAAGTACTTCAAACTTTTGTGGTCGGAGTAAATAGTAAACTTTACCCCGTACAGGTAGTGCCTCCATATTTTCAATGCAAATACGACAGCAGCAAGTTCCAAATCGTGAGTCGGATAGTTGACTTCGTGAACTTTCAACTGCCGCGACGCATATGCAATCACTCTACCGCGTTGCATCAACACACACCCTAATCCCTGACCCGACGCGTCAGAGTATACCACCAAATCTTCACTGCCCTCGGGAAGGGCCAAGACTGGAGCCTGTGTTAGCTTCTCTTTCAATTTCTTAAACGCCTCATCTTGGGTCGAACCCCATTCGTACTTTACTTCTTTCCGAGTCAACTTTGTCAATGGCGAAGCTATTTTCGAGAAATCCTGGATGAATCTCCGATAGTAGCCCGCCAATCCTAAGAAACTGCGGATTTCAGTTGGCGTCTTAGGAATGTCCCATTCACTTACCGTTACTATCTTTGCTGGGTCAACCATAATGCCGTTCGAGCCAATGACGTGACCTAGGAATTGGACTTCCCTAAGCCAGAACGCGCATTTGGAGAACTTAGCATACAACTTTTCTCTCTTCAGAGCCTCCAACACCTCCTTTAAGTGACACGCGTGATCACCCTCATTCTTGGAGTAGATGAGGATATCGTCAATGAATACGATTACTGATCGATCCAGCATTGGTCGACACACTCTATTCATCAAATCCATGAACGCTGCAGGGGCGTTCGTCAATCCAAAAGACATTACGCGGAACTCAAAGTGTCCATAACGTGTGCAAAATGCCGTTTTCGGTATGTCTTCTTCCCTCACCTTCAACTGATGGTACCCGGACCGAAGGTCGATTTTCGAAAACCAACTTGCGCCTTGCAACTGGTCGAACAGGTCATCGATCCTTGGTAAAGGGTACTTGTTCTTCACCGTTCGTTTATTCAACTCGCGATAATCGATACACATTCTCATCGAACCATCTTTCTTCTTTACAAACAACACCGGAGCACCCCACGGCGAGATGCTCGGTTGGATAAATCCTTTCTCAAGTAACTCGTCTAGTTGGACCATAAGTTCCTTCATTTCCACTGGTGCTAGTCGATATGGAGCCTTAGCCACGGGCTGGGCATCTGGTACTAAGTCAATTCGGAACTCAATTTCTCTATCGCGTGGTATCCCAGGCAAATCCTCTGGAAACACCTCCGGGTACTCGCGTACCACGGGTACATCGTCTAGTTCCTTCACTTCCTTACACTTGTCAATCACATATACCAGATAAGCCTCGCATCCGCGCCTCAAGTAATTCGTTGCCTTAATCATTGAGATGACGTTTGGCATCGGGGCATCACGATCTCCAAAGACTTCGACTTTGCTACCATCCGGAGCCTTGAGTTGGATTATCTTTCGTTTACATATAATTTGAGCTTCATTGGCAGTTAGCCAATCCATACCCAACACCACATCGAACCCTCCCAAAACCATAACAAACAATCTGACAGGGAACCTATGACCTTCTATTTTTATCGTGGAGTTGTCGACTACGTCGGTCACTCTCGCAGTTCTACCCTCTGCGGTTTCTACGCTAAAGGCCCTTTCTAACTTACTAACAGTGTACTTCACTCGTTTACAAAAAGACGCAGATATAAAACTCTTACCGGCACCCGAATCAAATAACACAGAAACAAGAGTGTTGTCAAGGACGAATGTACCTGACGCCACATCGGGATCCGCCCTGGCTTGTTCTTGCGTCAGTGCGTACGCACGAGTCTTTGCACGAGATCCTTCTCCCTTCTTTTCCGGGCCCTTTCCTTTCCCGGTTTCCCCCATCCTGGGCTTGGTACATTCTCGGCTCATATGGCCGAAATCCCCACAGTTGTAGCATTTGTAGCCTTGCGGGCATTCTCGAGAGTAGTGCCCGGTCTTGCCACACTTATAGCACAAGCTAGATCCCAGTCTGCATTCACCTACATGCTCCCTTCCACACTTCTTACAAACAGTCGGCTCACCCACCCGAGCCCTCTTATCACGAGACCCAAACATCTTTCCCCCAGTTCGCTTGTTTGAGAAGCTCGGTCTCTTCTTTTGCTCTTCAACGGCAACAACATTCAGTGCCAGATCGTCAAATACTACGCCACTTAGCTCTACTGCCAAATCATAGGTAGTAGGGGCGTTTGCCTTAACATAGGTGCGGACCTGGTCCGGCAACCCTTGAATATAACAGGCAATCTTTCTCTCTTCTGTAGTGACAAGGTGTGGCACCAGACGTGCCAGTTCATTAAATCGGGTTGTGTATTACCGGTGCGTCATGTTCCCGGCCTTCAAACCCAGAAATTCCCTCTCTACCTTTTCAATCTCGTTCCTTGGGCAGAAATTCTTGATTACCAAAGTTTTCAAGTCAGCCCACATCATCGCATCCACAATCTCGCTCCCTTTAGCTTGATGTACACCTTCCCACCAGTGGGATGCTTCCTCCCTCAAGGAGTTAGCAGCAAACTTCACTACTTGATTAGCTCGACACTCGCTCAGACGGATGGCGGCTTCCATACGTATTACCCAATCAAAAGTAGCTACCGCGTCCTTCTTCCCAGTGAGTATCGGCGGGTCACATGCCTTAAAGGACTTATAATCACATCCGCGAGCAGGCGGTGCATTGTCGGTCTCATTGTTCTGAGCACCAATTGCCGCGCTAGACCCACCCGCCCCATTGACCTGCTTCAACGCTTCAGCCAACAGACCTGGCAGAGAATTCTTCATCAATTCTGTGAATTCTCGAGCTATTGCTGCTCTCACTTCTGGTTCAAAAGTGAAAGGTTGCTCTTCAACCTGTGTCTGCTCAGCTTCATGCACACTAACCGCCGGTTCAGTGTGAACACTTCCTTCTTCACTGTGTTCTTGGCGCGCAGGAATCCTGCCACGCCCACCATTTCGACCGCCGATACGACCACCGGTACGGCCACCACGCCTTCCGTTCCCTCTCCTTGCCATTTCGTTCTATAAGACGAGAAATCCAATGTCATCACGCTAGTTAACAAATAAAATTCAATAAGTACTGTAAGATGTTAATATACACTGGCCATCTGTAATTAACCATTACACTACCTTTCGATTTCTATTTGACCACCTTTGTGATTCCATCAGAACACAAGTCCTTTCCTAACTCTTCCTAAGGCATACTACATACACATACTCTACTTTTCATACCTGATGCTGTGGCTCGAGTTACCCGTACTGGCATCCGCTTTCGGTCCCATTCAAAGTTTAAGTTCAGACACTAGGAGTGTCCGAATCTCTCAAACTATTGCTCTGATACCAACTTGTGAGGACCCAAACCCGGGAGGCCTCACTTATTGGATTTACTCATTCACAAGCAGTTCTTAAACATGAATATCAGATAACGCAGCGGAAATTTCATTTAAACATAACTTAATCGTTGTTCATACATGCGGAAGCGTAAACATAGTTTAAAACATATTTACATCATAACTAAACATAACGGGATGCCAGTCTTCAAAAGCAGTCGGGTAACTCTTCATCTCTAGCCAAGCATCACCGTCCATCCTCATAACCTGCCTTAACCTGAATGTGTACACTTAAAAACGTCAGCTACGCTGGTGAGTTCTAGTTTTCGTTCGTTTTAAGAAATGGTTCATCATTCAAACATTCAATAGGGTTTAACATTCGTATAAGAAAACAAGGCCTTTCATTCGTAAACCTTCGCACATTTAAACACAATCATTTGTTTAAATCATTAACATTCATTTAAGTCATAAATTATTATCTAAATCTGTATCGTTACGCGTCTCTATGTCCCCGTAGGAACTTTTAATGTTGTGGGCAACCGTTACGTATCGCCGTCATTGCCACAACCATACCACTACGTTGGGTCAACCGTTACGTATCGTCGTCATTGCCCAACCCTTCAATGCGTGGGGTCAACCGTTACGTATCGCGTCATTGCCTAACACGCATCTTTCCTTTGGAAATTAACCGTTACGTATCGCCGTCATTAATTTCCCATTACCATTCAATACGTGGGGTCAACCGTTACGTATCGCCGTCATTGCCCAACACGCATCTTTCCTTTGGAAATCAACCGTTACGTATCGCCGTCATTGATTTCCCATTACCTCGTTCGCTTAGGATGATCGTCATCACCCGAGTAACCGTCGTTACTCCCATACCAGTTGTACAACATCAAAACCATTGACATGCCACAAAGACATTGCCCATGTTGTTCTTGTGGTAACTATGGCTCGCTGTCCATAATCTACCACAAGGCTGGGAATCACATTCCCAGACTTCATTCGTCAATTCCATTCATTCGACAGATTAGATTTGTAATGACTTCTTTAAAACCTTTGCCCCTTTTTGTTTTCTTTTCATAAAATCTTTCCTTCACTTTCAAAACCCTTATACCTTTTCATTAAACCATTTCTTTATAACATTCGTTCGTAAACATTCCGTTCATAAACTTTCTTTCCATAAATCCTTCGTTCCAAATCATTTCCTTTCGTAAACGTAGTTTCATAAAAATCATTTTATAAAACAGCATTTCATACGTGTACACACCAGCCCGAAAACATTATATAAAAACATTTACAAGAGGGCTTCTAGAACTCACCTGATAAGCTAGTCTCGGTTGTCCTAAACGAAGGTCCAACGACTTCACGTACGATCTGAATTGAGTAGTTACATACACATCAGACCATTACCGACTCTAACGGTTTAACCCTTCTAAACATACTAATCTCTACTCAACAGCCTGATGTCTGCGCACTTAGCAAGTGCGCAGACCCTGCCTCCTGCGCACTTAGCAAGTGCGCAGTTCCTTCCTCCTGCGCACTTAGCAAGTGCGCAGGTTCCTCCTCCTGCGCACTTAGCAAGTGCGCAGGACCTGCTCCATGCGCACTTAGCAAGTGCGCACGACCTGTTCTTCGCGAAAAACCCTAACTTTCGCATTCGGTCTGATCATGTAAAGATCCCGAACATGTTGCATCCAAAACGTTCGTTTTCCATTAAGGAATTCGATTCTATGATTATCTTTCAGTTTCATCCACAAAAACGTCCGATTTTCACCCAAGACCCGAAAACCCAAAAACGAACTAAAAACTCAGATTTAGGTCGGATCGTTACCTGAATCGAGCTTCTGATCCGGAGGTTCTTCTCACGAGTGCAAGAGACACGAGCGGGTGCAATCTTGTGCGATTCTGACACTTTCTCTCTCTACGGTTTTCTCTCTCTAGAATTGCAAATGAGAGAAACATGTGGTGACCCTGGCTATTTATAGGGGAGACCTCCCCAAGCCCGGTTCGCGACTGACCCGGCCTGACTTCGGCCCGCTTGAACTCGTTAACTTTATTTCTCGACATTTTGGGATGTTACACCCAAGCAATCGGATTCAAATCATAGATATAAAACGCGTTTCAGATCCGTAAATCACCCTTAGACTTGTCTCGCATGTTTACAAACCCAAATCGTGACCCAATACATAGTGAATTAAACGAATTGATCGTCCAGCCAAGCTCGTAACTATTTCGGTCAAACCAGAATCAAATCGAAGTGTTTAAGACAAAATTGAATTGCAAGAACCATTCACACACTTTCGCATAAACTCATTCAAACTCGCTAAACCCTGTATCGATCTCCATTACACTCTCTGCCTACCGATCAAGCACCAAGGAATTCGCATCTGTCCCTCCAGCCGCCAACCTTCAATACCAAACCATTTCAGGTAATTGATTCATCCCTATGCTCGCTTTGACTTCCTGATTAAAAGCCCCAATGTTTTGTTCTAATACTTGTTCTTAAACACCATCAATCTGGGGGCTAGGGTTTCGAGAAAATGATTTGGGGAAGGAGACGGATTGGGGTTCTGTGTTAAATAAGCTTCGTATCTGATTCATGTCAAGGCATTAAGCCCGGTTCAGTCGGTTATGACGTTCGATCTATAAACGCATGGTTGCAGGTTCAAAACCAACACCCACGCCTCTTTCTTTTTTTTTCTTGTTTCTGTGATACCAAATCCGGCTCCGTGTCACAATCGGGTTAATACTCATAGAAACCGGCTATGTATCAGCATTGAGTACCTGGTCCGACAGGTTACGCACCCCCTTCCACAGATTTCACCCGGGTTCGACCCGGGTGGTCAAAAAATATTTTTAAAACCCGTTTTTAAAGCTCCACAATTTATATAAAAATTATTTTTATAAACCCTACAACATGTTGAACAGAATAAAACCAAGTTTTTCAACTTTCAATATAAAATCACTATTATCACAAATTTATTTTTGAAATGTCATTTTAATTAATTAACAAAAAAATTATATAAATACATTTTTGCAAAGTAATAATTTTTCCACGTTACAAATATGATGACAATATTTTATAAAATACCTTTCCTTGAAAACAAGTTTATAAAGTTTTATAAAATTTTAACTTTATTAAAGACAAATAAATACTTATTTTAAATGGTAAATAAATGAATGAAATTTATTTATTATTTATATAATCTACACTTAGGATTTAAAAGTATATTTAACATTTATTTTTTTACCAATAGTATTTACACACCTTTATAAGTAAAGAAATAACTAATGTAAAGTTATTTAATTAAATTATATTTGAATAAATATAAATTCACACTATTTTTTTAATTAAATAAATAAATGACAATTATTTAATTTAATTAGTTATTCAAACGTAAATCCTAAGTCACCTATTTTTTTAAACCATATACTTCAACTCTCCATGATTATAAAGCACTTATTCGAATTCAAAACGCAAACACCTATCCTTTTTCAGAATACAACATGAACTCATTGTACAATTCCCTATACCCTCACCCATTGAAACCCTAGAATTTGCCTTATACGTTTTATTAATTCATATTCATACGCATTACACTCTAGGTTAGCTTTGTGAGTACAAGGATCACTTTGCCACCTATTCTCTTGTGCTAGCTACATCCTTAATAACAAGTTGAGTATTACATAGCCCCTTTTTACACTTTTACACTTTTTGGGATGAAACATGAACTCTATACATACAATTGATTACATTTACACAAACTACACAAACACAAATCCTCTTTACATTCATGTATGCAAATTTTGAGCTTTATGTTTGAGTGCTAGGTGTGTTAACTGTTTGTGTGCAATCGTTAACTATTCAAGCCGACGGTTAACAATGATAGATCTATTGAGTCTGACAAACCCACCCAGATTGGGGTGATTGTTACCGACAACACAATTTGCATGCTAGTTACAAAGGTTTGATTGTACTTTTGGTTACATAATAGTTGCTCCCCATAACTGCCTTATTTTATCATGTTATGTAAGGATTTGTTAATTCATATTTATATACTATCTATGTACAAACCTGTGTATGCTCACCAACTTTATAGTTGACCTTATTTTATTCATGTTTCAGGTGCTAATATTTGATCAAGGCTTGCTACACATAGGCTTTGGGACTTAGTTAATTTTAATTCAAAGAAAAATTTGTATTTCATTTATGTACTTTGGAATTGGTTTATGTTTGTCGAATTAAAATGGATTTAATATATTAAAATTTAGTCATCCTTGAGCTCATGAACAGTCTACATGTCCCGCCCCGACGTATTCCGCTGTCGGTTGGGGTATGACAGATGGTATGCTGTGCTCATATCTAGACGCGTGCGTAAAGCTTTATGTAACGATTGCCAGAAACGAGAGGTGAATCGTGCATCACGATCCGAAACGATAGAGATTGGCACCCCGTGCCGAGAGACTACTCCTTTCAAGTAAATACGAGTAAGCTTATCCATTTTGTCGGTTTCCTTGATTGCTAAGAAGTGAGTAGACTTTGTTAAACGATCGACTATTACCCAAATGGTATCATATCAGGTAGGAGTTCGTGGTAATTTTGTGATAAAGTCCATGGATATCTGCTCCCATTTCCACATGGGAATCTTTGGTTGTTGGAGAAGACTGGAAGGCTTTTGATATTCAACTTTGACCTTCGCGCAAGTCAGGCACTTGCTCACATGGGAGGCTATATCGTCCTTCATCCTTGGCCACCAATACAACACCTTTAGGTCATGATACATCTTGTCGGAACCTAGATGAATAGAGTAACGAGATTTATGAGCTTCGTCCATGACTAGTTCCCTTAAGTTTCCGAATACTGGAACCCATATTCGCTCGACGAAGTAGCGAATACCGTCAGATTTGACCTTGAGTTGTGCTTCCATACCGCGTGTGGCTTCCACCGGTAGGTTTTCCTCTTTCAAGGCTTCGAGTTGAGCACTACAGATTTTGTCAGGTAAACCGGGGTGAATAGTAAGTTGTAGTGCTTGAACTCATTTGGGCTTGGTTTCCTTTCGACTTAGGCATCAGCTACAACATTAGCCTTACCCGGATGATACCGGATTGCACAGTCATAATCATTCAAGAGCTCGACCCAACGACGCTGTCTCATATTTTGCTCTTTTTGCTCGAATATATGCTGAAGACTCTTGTGATCGATGTAGATAGTGCACTTGGTACCGTACAAGTAGTGTCTCCATATCTTAAGTGCGAAAACTACAACTCCCAACTCTAGATCATGAGTGGTGTAGTTTTTCTCGTGAATCTTTATTTGACGCGAAGCATATGCGATTACATTTTCTCGATGCATTAGAACACAGCCCAAACCTTGAATGGAAGCATCACAATACACCACAAAATCATCCGTAACCTCTGGAAGAGCTAGGATAGGTGCACTGCAAAGTTTCTACTTAAGATGTTGGAATGCTGACTCTTTGTTATCGCCCCAGTTATAGGCTTTACCTTTTTGAGTTAAGGCAGTGAGAGGTTGTGCAATTTTAGAAAATCCTTTGATGAATCGCCGATAATAACCAGCCAATCCCAAAAATTGTCGCACCTCAGTCGGAGTCGTCGGTGCTGCCCAATTCTTGAAGGCTTCAATCTTTGATGGATCGACATGTATTCCCTTCTCGTTAACCACATGTCCTAAGAATTTAACTTCCCGGATCCAGAATTTACACTTGGAAAACTTAGCATATAGCTGCTCCGTTTTAAGTAATTCCAGGATTAAACATAGAAGTTCCTCATGTTCTTCCTTGTTCTTGGAATAAATGAGAATGTCGTCGATGAAAACGATGACAAATTGATCAATGTATGGTTTACACACACGGTTCATGAGATCCATGAATACCGCAGGTGCGTTGGTTAATCCGTAAGGCATGACCATAAACTCATAGTGGATGTACCTTGTCCTGAAATCAGTCTTAGAGATATCCTCATCTCGGATTCTCAATTGATGGTAACCGGACCTAAGATCTATCTTGGAATAGAAACTTGATCCTTGGAGTTGATCAAAGAGATCATCTATACGAGGTAAAGGATAATGATTCTTGATTGTGACTTTATTCAGTTCACAATAGTCGATACACATACGGAAAGTCCCGTCCTTCTTCTTGACAAATAGGACCGGAGCTCTCCATGGCGATGAGCTAGGTCGGATGAGACCTTTATCCAACAATTCCTGTAACTGAGTAGATAGTTCTTGCAATTCACTAGGTGCTAGTTTATAAGGTGCCCGAGCAATCGGTGCCGCTCCGGGTGCTAGATCAATTTGAAATTCAACTTAACGGTGTGGTGGCAGACCAGGCAAATCCTCAGGAAATACTTCCCTAAATTCACAAACGATGGGAATTTCATCAATCTTCTTCTCTTCTGATGGCTGCTCAGCAACGAGAGCCAAAATAACAGTATGCCCTTTTCGAAGGCATTTATGTGCTTTTATAAAGGATATGATGCCCATGACTGCACCAACCTTTTCGCCCTGAACGGAAAGGGTTTCTCCACTCGGGAGAGGAATACGAACAATTTTCTCACGACAGATGATTTCAGCTTGGTTTTTAGATAACCAATCCATGCCGACAATTACATCAAAACTACCAAGTGTGACCGACATAAGGTCGATATCAAGTTTATGACTAGCTAGCTCAAGCTTACATCCCTTAAGAATGTGAGTTGCTTCAATTATTTGACCATCGTCTATCTCTATTACATACTTAGCTTCTAACAGAGTTGGAGTTCCTTTTATCATATCACTAAGTTTCTTAGATATAAAACTCCTATCAGCACCAGTGTCAAAAAGGACAGAAGCAAAGTAATTATTTAAGAGAAACTTACCGGTGACCACATTATGTTCATAACAAGCTTCTCCAGATCCTAGCACGAAGGCTCGTCCCTTCGCACCATTCCCTTCGTTATTGCCGTTGTTGCCACCATTGTTGTTATTCTGATTAGGGCTGTGGTTTCCATTACCTCCCTTCTTTAACTGAGGACAATTCTTCCAAAAATGTCCCTCCTTCCCACACTCGAAACAACCCTGTGTAGACCCAGGCTGTTGAAAAGGCTGCTTGGCTTGCAACTCACCCCTACAATCTTTGGCAGCATGACCTATTTTGCCACACCGCTGACAACGGTTGCAAACCCCGAAGTGATGGAAGTTGCACTTGTTACACATAGGAGATTTTCCCGCGTAACCACCCTGATTTTGACTTGAAGAAGTCGTCTGGTTGAAGTTCTTAGTAGGCTCAAACCTACGATGTTGTTGCTGTTGCTGAGGTTAATTAACCTCGGATCCCTTGGAGTTGGAGTGAGTGTTGGAGTTGTGATCAAACTTGCGCTTATGATTGTCGGTGGATTTAGAGACGGAACCCCTCGGGGGTAAAGTCCCTTGATGTCACACCCCGACCGATGGCGGAATCATCGGGGAGGGACATGTAGACTGTTCATAAGCACAAGGTTGACTAAATTGAATTATCAAATTTCATTGTAACATTCATGACAAAACAATCCAAGAAAAACAACATAATTGAAATACATAAGTTCTTTATTTAATTTAACTAAGTCCAAGCCTATGTGTAGCACATCTTGATCAAACTCACACATTAGTACCTGAAACATGAATAAAATAAAGTCAACTAAAAAGTTGGTGAGTATAACACAGGTTTGTATATAGATAGCATATAGTTTGTAAAACAAATCCTTACATAACATGATAAATAAGGCATTTATGTGGAGCAGCTATTGTGTAACCAAGTACAATCAAACCTTTGTAACTAGCATGTAAAATTGTGTTGTCGGTATCAATCATCCTACCTGGGTGGGTTTGTCAGACTCAATAGATCTATCATTGAAAACCATCGGCTTGAATAGTTAATGATTGCACATAAGTGTTCACAAAAGTTAGCACACATAGCACTCGGGCATAAAGCTCAAATTGCACACATGAATGTAAATAGGATTTGTACTTGTGTTGTTTGTGTAAATGTAAACAGTAGTTTGAGTAGTGTTCATGTTTCACCCCAAAAAAATGTAAAAGAGTAAAAGGGGCTATGTATACTCACTTGGTTCAAGGTGTAGCTAAACACGGGAGACTAGATTGTAATTTGATCCTTGCAACTCACCACGTTAACCTAATGTATAATGTATATTTGAATTATTAGAGGGTACAATAGTCTATGTCTAAGTCTAGGATTGAATCGGTTGTGTGTGACAAGTGTTGGAGTGGTAAGTATTAGTGGTTCATACTTGAATGAAATGTTTCATAAAATGAGGAATTTAAATAAATAGTTTTAAACTAATTAAACTAAGTTTTGAGTTCGAATAACTACATAAATTAAATAATTATTATTTAATAATTTAGTTATAAAATTAGTCGTGTGATTTATCTTATTTAAATAGATAATTTATTTATTTATTTATTTATACAGATATGTAAAAATGATATTTATTTATAAAGGTGCGTAAAAGTATATTTATTTTTGTATGTTATAATAAATAACTTTTATTTATTTATTCATTCTTTGGAAAATAAGTATTTTAATTTTTTTATAAATAAAGTTAATATTTTATAACTTTTATAAAATTAATTGTTTTTTTTTATTTAGAAATTAATTTAAATGTTTAAAGTTTTGATTTAAAGGTTTAATATGCATTTTAATACTTTAATTCGGATTAAATCGGAATTTATATTGAAATTTAATGATTCTGTTTTTATTCTGTTATAAATGTTTGAAAGTTTATAAAAATATTTTTTATAAAATTTTTGGAATTTTAAAAATGGTGTTTAAAAATATAAACCGGTCACCCGGTTCGAACCCGGTTGGATCCTGTGTGGGTATTGCATGTATACCGCTGGACTAGGGAAGCTATTCGCATAAAAGACCCACTCAGATATCTGATAACCCGTAACGGAGAGGTGTCCGGGTCTGGTATTCAGTGTTCGCGAAAAAGGGCTCGCCTGCTGGGTTTCGAACCCACGCCACCTGGTTCGGCGGCGCAGTGACTTGCCGGCCGGACCAGGTGGTTTCGCTGTAATATAAGAATACTAAAAATTTAAAAACATAACTTCGGATTGAAATCCAAATTAGACGAGCGCCAAGAACCCTAGAATTAAAATTGGTTCGATTCTGTATTGTTTGCATAAATTGATATAGGGCTATTGATCAGGGTTCGATTACGATCCTAATGACATAAGACTTACACGTTGAGATTGGGCAACAAGTGCTGACAGCTACGAGGTTGGTTCCGACTGTTCTTCGTGATCGAGAGGGCTCCAGAGGTGAAATGCAGGTTCGACAGAGGTTGGGAGAGTTTGAGAGGAGGTATACGCGTAAGGGTGAGTGGTTTAATTCGTTCAATTTTATTCGAATGAACTAATTCGATTTCGATTTTGACCGAAACGTTTTGCGGGGCTGATTTCGCGTTAATCTGATTAATTGAGGATGAATCGAGTCGTGTTAAGGTGTTGTATACATGAGAGACTGGTCTGCGCGTGGATTGTGGGATTCATTACGCGTCAATTACACCAATTGACCGGATAATAATACGGGTTTGACTAAACTTAGTCAAATTATTTTGAATTTGAAATGGCCGCGTATTTGGTCAGTTTGGCTTGATGTTTGGGCCGAGACTTGGTCGATTTTTTTGTATGGGTGAACATGTGAAGTCCAAATCGACCGGAATTCTTCGAGTAGCAGCCTTCGATTAACCGAATTTGGGCTGGTTGACTTTTGAAAGTCAAATAAGTCAAGAAAGTCAAAATTGAGTGTAGGATTCTAATTTAGGGTTCAAAAATGGTTTAAGGTTCGAACAACCGTGAAATTTTTTGTTAATTAAATAAATGTACCTATGTGTGCGTGTATTTGATTGAAATTTATAGAATGTATACGTATACCGGGTTTTAATAAGTATGCTCGTGACAGGATTTGCGGATTTGATTTGAGACTCAATATTGGGTACAAATAGATTAAACTCATGCACTAGATTTTTAAATTTAAATGAGTTACATTGAATTGCAAAAGCTAGAAAAATCAGAAATGTTACAGTATCCCCATGTTGAGGGAATTTCGTCTCGAAATTTAGCTAGTTGAGACTACTGAATCAGCAAAGAGGTGAGGGTACTTGAGCTTCATTTGGTCCTCACGTTCCCAAGTAAACTCAGGACCACGCTTAGATTCCCAACGAACTTTGACAATAGGAATACGGCTTCGCTTGAGCTGCTTGATCTCGCGATCCAAGATTTCTACTGGTCTCTCGATGAAGTGCATCATTTCGTCAATGTGCACATCGTCAAGAGGTATAAGTAGGTTCTCATCAGCAAGACATTTCTTTAGATTTGACACATGAAAAGTAGGATGCACATTGCCAAGAGATGGAGGTAACTCGAGTTTGTAAGCCACTTTCCCAATCCTTTCAAGGATTTTGAATGGACCCACGTAGTGAGGTGTTAGCTTGCCTTTCTTTCCAAAACAGATCACGCCCTTCCATGGAGACACCTTTAGAAGGACAAGATCATCGACTTGGAATTCCAAGGGTTTTCGTCGTTTGTCAGCATAACTCTTTTGCCGACTCCTCGCTACTCGAATGTTATCACGGATTTGAATGATCTTATCGGATGTTTCTTGGATTAGCTCAGGACCGGTGATTTGTGCTTCACCAATCTCGTTCCAACAGATAAGAGAACGGCACCTACGACCATAAAGAGCTTCAAATGGGGCCATATTGATGCTTGTGTGGTAGCTATTGTTGTAAGAGAATTCAATTAGGGGTATATGTGAATCCCAATTGCCACCAAAATCAATTACACAAGCTCTAAGCATGTCTTCAAGAGTTTGGATTGTACGCTCGGTCTGACCATCAGTTTAGGGGTGGTAAGCCGTGCTTAAATCCAATCGTGTACCAAGGGAAGTTTGGAGAGATTGCCAGAACCGGGAGGTGAATCGAGCATCTCTATCGGATATTATGTTTAATGGAACACCGTGACGGCTCATGATTTCATCAATGTAAATTTGGGCCAATTTCCTAACCCGGTAGTCTTCACGGATGGGTAAGAAATGGGCAGATTTGGTGAGACGGTCAATGATCACCCAGATGCTATCATAACCGCTTGAGGTGCGAGGGAGTTTGGTAATGAAATCCATACCTAAGTTCTCCCATTTCCACACGGGAATTTCCGGCTGTTCAAGTAACCCAGAAGGACGTTGATGTTCAGCTTTGACTTTGGAGCAAGTTAGACATTTGGCAACGTAGAGAGCAATGTCTTTCTTCATACCGGGCCACCAATATTGTTGGCGAAGGTCTTGGTACATTTTATCCGCACCAGGATGGATAGAATAACGAGTCTTGTGGGCCTCGTTCATGAGAAATATACGGAGATCATTGCGATCGGGGACCCAAATACAGTTCAAGTAATACAGTAAGCCATTGGGTCTTGATTCAAGCAGAAGTTCAACACCACACGACATTTCCTCGTACATGTTACCCTCGGTGACTGAGACGTGTTGAGCTTCTAAGATAGGATTTTGAATGTCGGTTCGAATTCGGACACATTGAAGCATGACATGGTCCTTTCGACTCAAAGCGTCGGCTACAACATTCGCCTTACCGGGATGGTAACGAATCTCGCAGTCATAGTCGTTAAGGAGTTCAACCCAATGTCGTTGTCTCATATTGAGTTCTTTTTGGTTGAAGATGTGTTGGAGACTTTTGTGGTCGGTGAACACCACACATTTAGTGCCATAGAGGTAATGTCTCCAAATCTTCAATGCGAATACAACCGCACCCAATTCAAGGCCGTGCATTGTATAATTCTTCTCGCGAATCTTAAGTCGCCTTGATGCATAAGCTATTACCTTACCTCGTTGCATGAGGACACAACCGAGACCTTGGTTGGAAGCATCACAGTAGACAACTAGATCATCATTCCCGTCGGGGAGAGTCAAAATAGGAGCATCGCACAACTTTTGCTTGAGATTTTGGACGGCTTCTTCTTGCTTTGGCCCCCATTCATAAGGTTTACCCTTGTGGGTCAAAGCGGTGAGTGGAACAGCAATCTTAGAGAAATTTGAAATGAAACGACGATAATATCCCTCAAGACCAAGAAATGAATGAACTTCGGTGGGGGTTTTAGGGGCATTCCAATTCTTAACGGCTTCGATCTTAGCAGGGTCCACGTGAATTCCTTTTTCGTTGACGATATGACCCAGGAATTGAACCTCCTTTAGCCAAAATTCACATTTGGAGAACTTGGCATATAGTTGCTCTTTTCTCAAGAGTTCCAAAACCAATCTAAGGTGTTGTTCATGATTGGATTTAGTCTTGGAGTAGATTAAGATGTCATCAATGAAGACGATTACGAATTTGTCGAGGTATGGTTTGCACACACGATTCATGAGGTCCATGAAAACCGCGGGTGCATTGGTTAGCCCAAAAGTCATGACCATGAACTCGTAGTGACCATACTTTGTTCGGAAGGCAGTCTTTGGAATATCTTCTTCTTGTACACGGAGTTGGTGATAACCAGATCGAAGGTCAATCTTCGAGACACAAGTAGAGCCTTGAAGTTGATCAAAGAGATCATCAATTCTAGGCAATGGATAACGGTTCTTGATGGTAAGCTTGTTGAGTTCGCGGTAGTCAATACACATGAGAAATGATCCATCCTTCTTCTTGACGAATAAGACAGGTGCACCCCATGGTGAATGACTTGGATGGATGAGGCCCTTGTCGGAGAGTTCTTGGAGTTGGCTTGTAAGTTCTTGCATTTCAGAAGGTGTAAGACGGTATGGAGCTCTAGCCACTGGGTTAGCTCCGGGTACAAGGTCAATGCGAAATTCTACTTTCCGAACGGGTGGAAGACCGGATAAGTCTTCGGTGAATACTTCGAGAAAGTCCCGAATGATGGGGATATCTTGAATGTTCTTCTCTTTGACATCTTTTCAAACAATATGAGCTAAGAAGGCCACGTACTTCTTTGGTAAGTACTTTTGAGCAGTAGTACATGACATCAACTTAAGTCCTTTGCAAGGCCTTTCACCAAAGACTCTTAATGTTTCTCCCGACGGTAGGGGTATTCGGATACACTTCTCAAAACAGATGACTTCGGCGTGATGATTCGATAGCCAATCCATGCATATGATGATATCAAAACTCCGAGTGGCATTGGTACAAAGTTGATTGGAAATGTATGATCGTTAAGTTCTAGAGAGCAATCATAGATAACAGAGTCAATTGTAAGAGAGTCACCATTTGCTATTTCGACGGTGAAGGTTTTCTCTAATTGGGATTGTGTCTTAGCAAGTAAGGGTTCAAAGTTAAGTGACACAAAACTTTTATCGGCACCGGTATCAAATAAAATGGAGGCATATTGACTATTAACAAGGAACGTACCATTGACCACATCATTGTTGGCTTGAGCTTCATTGGCGTTTATGTTGAAAGCACGCCCACGAGCTCCGCCTTGTCTAGCATTGGTAAATCTTGGGCACTGGTCACGTAAGTGGTTTGGGTCGCCACACTCATAACAAGCACGCCCATTTGCAATAGCGGGAACACCTTGATTAGCTCCTTGCGGGTTGGTTCAGTTTGGTGGGTTGACTTGGCCAGCAAGAGCTTTGGCCCTACAAACATTAACCGTATGGCCATACCTCCCACAATGAGTACAAAGGCGACATGGGATGCTTTGGGGATGATGATATTTGCAGGTGGCACAAAGTGGGTAGATTCCAACATACGGCTTTTTGGCCGGTGCTTGAACCATAGGTGCAACTTGATTAACAGGAATAGCAGGAGTGACCACAACAAAATTTCTAGTCTTCCTCTTCCTATTATGTCGGGAGGGTTCAGTTGTGGCCTCTTTGTTGTGGGTGGGAGGAGTTGTGGCGTCGGAAACTTTCTTTGTGCCCTTTTTAGTAAGAGTCCCCGCCTTCACATGATTATCGGTTAAGGTAGCGGACAAACGGATAGCATCCTCAAGTGTTGCGGGATTCCTTCCTAGGATAGTATCTTGAATTTGCCTAGGTAGTCTCCCAATATACTTTTCAATGCAGCGGGACAAAGGTGTGACCATGTGGGGCACGAGGAGACTCAACTCATGGAACCAAGTTGTATAAGCCAAATTTTCTCCACTATCTTGGGCAAGATCCCAAAACTCAGCTTCAAGTTTCTTCACTTCATTTCGAGGACAGAATTCCTTGGTCATTAGCCTTTTAACCTCATCCCAAGGTAAGGCCATTGCTATATCCACACCTCTATTCCTTTTCTCCCTATTCCACCACGTGAGTGCCCGTTTTTGTAGGACACTTGTGGCATGACGAACACGAAGGTTGTCGGGGCAGTCACTATTGAGAAAGGTATTCTCAATGCTTTCGAACCATTGAAGGAGTCCCGTAGCTCCTTCGGTACCATAGAACTTGAGAGGGTTACACGAGTTAAATTGCTTGAAGGTGCATTGAGTTGGGTTGATACCACCATTGCCACCATTACCACCATTTCCACCATGGTTGCCATTGGTGGCACCATTAGCTTGAGTGAGTTATGTCATGAGTTGGGAAAGAACAGCAGCAATGTCGGTATTGGTGTTGACCACGTGAGCACGACAGGGAGGCATTTACAGATTTTCAAAAGACAAGAAAAGATGTAAGAACTTATGAATGTTACTTGGATTTAAAAGGATGAGATAACAAATTAAAATAGTAAATCATAGTTTGGATTGTACTCAAATAGTGATATAATCACTTGAATACTATGACACATTAAGGTTAATTAAACTCATATAATTTTCAAGGAGACATGCTTTAGCCTATAAGTAAACACTCATCACGGGTATTCCCAGGAAAGCATACGGGTCCCTCGGTTGATTGGGATTTATGCGAAATGCTTCCCTAGACAGAAAACCCAGAATACAGGTGTCACCCTTCCAGATTGCACGTGTCCTCAAATAATTAACAAAGTTTAAAAGCCTTAACGAGGAAATAAAAGATTTTATAGATTTGGATTCATGAAGTTTCCACATGCTAAGAAGATGAAGATAGAGAAGTAGGTAAGAATATTTTGAGGTTTAGGGTATAGGTAGGGATATTGTTTATTTACTTATTATTTAGATATATTCTAATAAGTCATGAATTTTTAACAAGTAAGGCATCAAAATAATATAACAACTAATCATAGTAAGCATGTAACACATAACATGTAGCACCTATCACATACTCATGAAGCATAGCATAAGTGGGTGTCCTAAAGTTATAGTCTAGGTCAAGGGTGTCTAATAACCAAATTCCCTAGAACCAAGGCTCTGATACCAATCTGTCACACCCCGACCAATGGCTGAATCATCGGGGCGGGACATGTAGACTGTTCATAAGCATAAGGTTGACTAAATTGAATTATATTAATTATCAAATTTCATTGCAACATTCATGACAAAACAATCCAAGAAAAACAACATAATTGAAATACATAAGTTCTTTATTTAATTTAACTAAGTCCAAGCCTATGTGTAGCACATCTTGATCAAACTCACACATTAGTACCTTAAACAAGAATAAAATAAAGTCAACTAAAAAGTTGGTGAGTATAGCACAGGTTTGTATACAGATAGCATATAGTTTGTAAAACAAATCCTTACATAACATGATAAATCAGGCATTTATGGGGAGCAGCTATTGTGTAACTAAGTACAATCAAACCTTTGTAACTAGCATGCAAAATTGTGTTGTCGATATCAATCACCCTACCTGGGTGGGTTTTTCAGACTCAATAGATCTATCATTGAAAACCGCCGGCTTGAATAGTTAATGATTGCACATAAGTGTTCACAAAAGTTAGCACACATAGCACTCGGGCATAAAGCTCAAATTGCACACATGAATGTAAATAGGATTTGTACTTGTGTTGTTTGTGTAAATATAAACAGTAGTTTGAGTAGTATTCATGTTTCACCCCAAAAAAATGTAAAAGAGTAAAAGGGGCTATGTATACTCACTTGGTTCAAGGTGTAGCTAAACACGGGAGACTAGATTGTAATTTGATCCTTGCAACTCACCACGTTAACCTAATGTATAATGTATATTTGAATTATTAGAGGGTACAATAGTCTATGTCTAAGTCTAGGATTGAATCGGTTGTGTGTGACAAGTGTTAGAGTGGTAAGTATTAGTGGTTCATACTTGAATGAAATGTTTCATAAAATGAGGAATTTAAATAAATAGTTTTAAACTAATTAAACTAAGTTTTGAGTTCGAATAACTACATAAATTAAATAATTATTATTTAATAATTTAGTTATAAAATTAGTCGTGTGATTTATCTTATTTAAATAAATAATTTATTTATTTATTTATACAGATATGTAAAAATGATATTTATTTATAAAGGTGCGTAAAAGTATATTTATTTTTGTATGTTATAATAAATAACTTTTATTTATTTATTCATTCTTTGGAAAATAAGTATTTTGATTTTTTTGTAAATAAAGTTAATATTTTATAACTTTTATAAAATTAATTGTTTTTTTTTATTTAGAAATTAATTTAAATGTTTAAAGTTTTGATTTAAAGGTTTAATATGCATTTTAATACTTTAATTCGGATTAAATCGGAATTTATATTGAAATTTAATGATTCTGTTTTTATTCTGTTATAAATGTTTGAAAGTTTATAAAAATATTTTTTATAAAATTTTTGGAATTTTAAAAATGGTGTTTAAAAATATAAACCGGTCACCCGGTTCGAACCCGGTTGGATCCTGTGTGGGTATTGCATGTATACCGCTGGACTAGGGAAGCTATTCGCATAAAAGACCCACTCGGATATCTGATAACCCGTAACGGAGAGGTGTCCGGGTCTGGTATTCAGTGTTCGCGAAAAAGGGCTCGCCTGCTGGGTTTCGAACCCACGCCACCTGGTTCGGCGGCGCAGTGACTTGCCGGCCGGACCAGGTGGTTTCGCTGTAATATAAGAATACTAAAAATTTAAAAACATAACTTCGGATTGAAATCCAAATTAGACGAGCGCCAAGAACCCTAGAATTAAAATTGGTTCGATTCTGTATTGTTTGCATAAATTGATATAGGGCTATTGATCAGGGTTCGATTACGATCCTAATGACATAAGACTTACACGTTGAGATTGGGCAACAAGTGCTGACGGCTACGAGGTTGGTTCCGACTGTTCTTCGAGATCGAGAGGGCTCCAGAGGTGAAATGCAGGTTCGACAGAGGTTGGGAGAGTTTGAGAGGAGGTATACGCGTAAGGGTGAGTGGTTTAATTCGTTCAATTTTATTCGAATGAACTAATTCGATTTCGATTTTGACCGAAACGTTTTGCGGGGCTGATTTCTCGTTAATCTGATTAATTGAGGATGAATCGAGTCGTGTTAAGGCGTTGTATACATGAGAGACTGGTCTGCGCGTGGATTGTGGGATTCATTACGCGTCAATTACACCAATTGAGCGGATAATAATACGGGTTTGACTAAACTTAGTCAAATTATTTTGAATTTGAAATGGCCGCGTATTTGGTCAGTTTGGCTTGATGTTTGGGCCGAGACTTGGTCGATTTTTTTGTATGGGTGAACATGTGAAGTTCAAATCGACCGGAATTCTTCGAGTAGCAGCCTTCGATTAACCGAATTTTGGCTGGTTGACTTTTGAAAGTCAAATAAGTCAAGAAAGTCAAAATTGAGTGTAGGATTCTAATTTAGGGTTCAAAAATGGTTTAAGGTTCGAACAACCGTGAAATTCTTTGTTAATTAAATAAATGTACCTATGTGTGCGTGTATTTGATTGAAATTTATAGAATGTATACGTATACCGGGTTTTAATAAGTATGCTCGTGACAGGATTTGCGGATTTGATTTGAGACTCAATATTGGGTACAAATAGATTAAACTCATGCACTAGATTTTTAAATTTAAATGAGTTACATTGAATTGCAAAAGCTAGAAAAATCAGAAATGTTACACTTGAGTCACCGCCTGATCGGTTAGCTTGTGGGCTAGTCTGATCGTCTGCTGGATGGTAGTAGGGTTCGACGAAGTAACCATACTCTGAATCTGAGGCACTAAGCCTCCAATGTACAGTTCTATCCTCTTGTAGTCTGAAGTCACCATGTGTAGTCACATGGTAGCAAGCTCATGGGAGCGAGTGGTATACAGCTCAATTTCAGAACCTTCCATTCTCAGGTTCCAAAATTCACCTTCCAACTTCTGAATTTCATCGCGAGGACAGTACTCCTCCTTCATCGTCGTCTTAAACTCCTCCCACAGCAGTGCATTGGCCATAGCTAAACCCAACATCTGGACCTGTGCATTCCACCAAGTGAGAGTCGGGCCCTCCAAAGTTCTAGAAGCAAACTTGACCTGATTGGCCAGTGGGCAGTTGCACATGGCAAATACCGATTCTACTTTTTCAAACCAACAGAGCAGTCCGACAGCTCCTTCAGCTCAACTAAAGGTGTAGGGCTTACAGTTCATAAATGTTTTGAAGGTGCAGGCTGGCTGCTGATTCTACTGACCTGGATTTAGAAACATAATATAGGATCGAGATTATAAAGCATGGGAAAGGCGCTTTGAGAGATTAATTGACTTCACTAGTCAACTAGTTATAACATTTACCTGCAGCGTTCTGTGTTGCTAGAGACTCAGCCATACTATCGTTGATTAGTACCGCCAGCTCAGCTGCTGTCATGTTGATGGTACCTCGGCCACCAGCACGACCTCCACGTCCTCTTCCCGACATGATTCTTCACATTCACAAATACAAAACAATGAGAAATATATCGCATATTAAACATTATTTATGTACAAGTAAGGAAATACAACATCTAACATTTTAAAAATTAAATAAATTGTAAGGCTACAAAATAAATAACTCAAACATTAAACTTCTCATGCTTTTATTGAATGGGAACAACCTTACCCATCTAGGTTTGAAAAGAGAAATAACATAAACGAAGCATGAATGAAAAGGAAAGATAGAATAGAAAGATCATCAAGCATCCTCGTCATCGGAAGAAACGTATGATTGCGCATCGTCGACCTCCACTGGTTCCTCCTCGGGTGGCTCCTCCCCTAAGGGCTCATCCTCGAAGGGCTCCTCCTCGAAGGGTTCCTCCTCATCGTTCGAAATTGGAATGTTTTCTGCAAATAGGGCTGCTTGTAGTTGGGCTTCTAAGTGGGTCACTCTCTCTCGAAGTCCTTCAGCAGCATGGTCTGCTACTTGAAGTTGGGCTTCCAGATGAGTCACTCTCTCCAGAATCCCTCCTACATCATGGTCTGAGGTGTCCACCCTCGTCTCCAAATGTGTAACCCGATCCACCAAATGGTTATGGACTTGGTCCGTCACTGCTAGCTCGGCAGTCAAAATCTCAGTTCCTACCTTGTTTTCTTCCACTTCTCGCTCTAGAATGCCCGGTATCTCATCAGTGGAATCCTTCATCTCCTTTAACTCCTTAGTTATAATAAACACAAAAGCTGTAAAAGCTTGTTCCATGGTGCATGGCAAGCTAGGTAAAGTAGCGGATGAGGAAGTAGAACCAAAGTAGGGTGATGGAACATTTCCCATTTCGATCCACCTTCGGATCATCTTCGGATATGCACTCCAATTAAGTGTCGTGTTCCTTGCTCGTGCATTACTAGGCTCACCCTGTTCCACCGAGTTGTCACTAGAACTAGTCCGGCGCCTTTTGGGCTCCGGGGATTATAAGGTAGGTGCCTTAGGTGATGGTGGTGGGGTCGACGACATGTTCCTGTAATATTACATATAAGTGCCAAACATCCAAATGTTTATGACATGTAACTAATGTGTGAGGTTATAGTCTAGTATGCAATCCTAGTTCTCTATAACCAATGGCTCTGATACCAATCGGTCACACCCTCAATTTCAACTAACAGAGTTTTACCGTTTTGGGAAGTGACAAACCAGGATCTCAGTCATTAGTAACATCGAACGACTCTACATGGGACTCAAATGAAAATATAATTTTAATCAGAGTTTAATGCGGAAGCGTAAAGAAAAGTAAATGCGCAAAACCCACGCGCCCAAAAAGTCCAAAAGTCCAAACCAAACATAATTCAAAACAAAGTCCAAACAATTTAATAAAACATCAATCAATAGGAGAATCCCATGCATGTCCTATGTGTGCACCTGTGCCTTATCTTAGCAACCTGAGAAAACATGTAAGAAAAGATGTCAACACGAGGTTGGTGAGTTCACAGGTTACAGTATATAAATAAACGTTTACCAGATTACTGTTCATTCAATATGTATTCATAGGTAGCTAACCTATATTCATGTTAACTTAAGCGCTCGCAATCGAAGCTGACTGTTTGTTTATTTGCCTCATGCCAGGTCTATCAACCCCGGCGATGTGAGTAGGCTAACATTTCACCCGTTTGATCTCCAATCGAGTTAGCGCGACTAACGCGGGTGGGATTTGTCAGACTTAGTAATACTACTAAACATTACCTCGCTAAGATCCATATTAACGGTTCGATGTGTGTTGAGGACTTTCAGTGATAGCGTGTTACACTTAGCTTTAATATTGATAACATATGAATACAATATTCCAAAAATAGTTTGCGACATGTTTTCTCCCCCAAGATAAAATAGTAAAAGAGGCCGTGAAAACTCACCTGGGTTGCGTAGGTAGTAATCACACAAGTACGAGGTTGGAATCTCAAACGTTAGCCTGAAAAGGCTCACGGATGCCATAGAATTACAACATAATTATTAGGGATAAAAATACAACGACACGGAATGATGAACGTCCTACAAAGAAACGTTCTAATGATTAAGGAATAGACGAACGTGTCCACGGAACACTTTATGTGCCTATTAAGATAGATATGTTTCGCGACGAATGACAAAATAATATAATAAATATATTCGAGCGATTTCGTCATTACATAATGGCCTACGAAAATAATATAATATATATATATATATATATATATATATATTATTTTTAGATCTATAAAGTATTACAATAATTAATTACGCGATAAATTAATAAATTTATTATTTTATTCGAAGATAACAACGAGTGTAAAATATTATAAATAACTACATTATTTATTATTTTAAAACGTTACACGAAATTTTATAACCGAACGATATTATAATATATTATTTTTAATCGTGATACGGTTATAATATATATTTAAATGCAATTTAATTAAAAATACAAGGTACGAGGCTAAACCCGAGCCGACGAGAGTTTTTCCGGTTTAAAACATTTTAATATATTCATATAATAATATATCATTTGATTTTATAATAAAATAGTGGCTAGAAAATAATTAAAAACCAAAACTGGGGTGAGGAGACTCGAACCCGAGTCTCCTCCCCACCAGCAAACAGCCTTAACCATCTCCGCCCGCTAGGGTATCGCAACCAAACCCGGACTGAAATGTTTTTAATCACAAATTCCCTGTACTTCTCCCCTTTGCGTGAACCGAGAGTAAACCCAGTCCCGATTCTCTCTATTTCGATCGTGATTAAGCATAGGGGCAGAGGGGTTTTGCTAGACAATGAATTTCGAATCGTTTGGTGTGTTTAATTGCAAAACCATTACGATTTCAATCGTTTATTGCTCAATTTAAATTTTGAAACCGTAGATTAAGAACCCTAGATCGATTTGCTCAATTCTTGTAATATCAGTTGCTGGATTCATGGGGCTATTGATAAGTGGAAGATTGCGATTCTGACCACCCAATTTAATTTGATTAAGACCGCGTTTAGGTTAGGGTTCGATTAAACCTAAATAGATATGAACCCTAGAATCGACTTGAGTTAAATTCGATAGTGAGAGCCCAAATTAACATAGGGCTTCTACTAAACGAGTGATTCCGATTCTAGCTATATGGTTTAATTGAATTATGATTGAGTCTAGAGTCAAAAGTCCCAAATTAGATTTCGTATGAACCCTAGAATCTGGATTTCGATCAATTTGATGTTATGAGCCCCAATAATCATAGGGCTTTCATTCATTGGGTAAAAACAAAGCTAAAGATGCAGTTAGTTACCAGAAACGTTGAAGGATCGATGGTGATCGACTAAATCAAGTGCCGACGGCTTGCGGGTTAGCTTCTGGCGACTTCTTCTACGATTTCGGCCAAATTGGTGTGCGGGATAGCTTCTGAGTTGCTCGACTGAGATGCGCAGATGTTCAATTGGGAAGATCATGATCGAATTTGAGGTGTACGTGACCATGGCGACGGTTACGACTTTAATTAGTCATTAAATGGTTTAGTTCGACAATGATTACGATTAATTTGGTAGTTATGGTTGTGAATGCGACGAATGAGAGGAATCAGTTACGATTTCCAACCGAAAACACTCGTGGCTTGCGAATTGGACTCAAGAACAACCAGGTTAACTTTAGAAAGTCAATACAGATTCGGTCCTTGTGATTTCATGTGTAATTGAGTTTCAAAATGGCAGAATTGGTCCTTAGAGTTTGATATTGAGTTAACAGGGTTAGAACTTAACAGAAATTTAACAGGAAGTTTAACTGAGTTAATTTGAAAAGTCGGATTGTCTACATCTTCCCAAACTGAAGAAAGACATGATGAAAAATTTAAGAAAGGAAGGAGCATCTCCTTCACCAATGTCTACATCTTTCAAAACTGAAGAAGATGAAAACTCAATTTTTCAGGAAGGACAGGATAATAATACTGATCCTGTAGATGAAGATTATATCAACAACGTTCTTGCAGAATACAGGCAGGTGTTTAGCCCAGAAGAATCTTCAGGCAAGCTAAAAGACAAGAAGCCACAATAGGCCCCACAAGGAGCTATATCAAGTGTCGACTCCAATAATGCGTGGAGTGGAAGACATCATTATGCATTCTGGCATAATAATGGCCAGACACTATTCACTTTTTAAAAGTTAGCAAAATAAATGCTAATTTACTGTTTTCTTTTTGACAAATATGTCTACATAGGTCCCATGATGGGATTCTTGTTTGTTTTTGCTTTTTCTTTTCCCCGCCTATATAAGGAACTCTTATTTCTTGGTTAGAGCATCAGGAGAACAACTCCACTACTCCTACTCTCTTGTACACATCTCTCTATAATAATATTTGAAGTTTGAAGTTTTAAGCTTGGTGTTCAAAAACAGTATGTAAAAAAAAGTATAAAATTAAAGTATAAAATTAAAGATATTTGTGGAATAGTATATGGACATGTTAAAAACATAATAGAATAATAAGGTGGTGGTTGAACTCTTGGGGACCTTGTAGCCGCTAATGTCAGGATGAGCGAAAAGGTTTTTTATGGTCTGACCTTTACTAACCCATCTTAAAGTTCCATACTGTTTTTGTAATAATTTTCTTTGGTCTATAATTCCTAAATGTTTTTAATCTTATACAAAAAATTTAAGATTTTTATTAAGATTTTAAAATTTTTAAGTTTGTTATTTTAAGATTTTTAATTTGTTATTTTAAGAATTTTAATTTAAGATTCTATAAATGGTATCAGAGCCATGTGCTCTTAAAATAAAAGCTTGTTCAAAGTTTGATTGTGCAGATCAATACTTATTCATATTCATTCAAAATGAATATCCTAAAAAGCAATGATACTGTTAAAAACAGTATTGAAGATCAATATGAAATTCCTCATAATCTTGATTTATTAAATAAATGGATTATTCCAAAAATGGAACACAAACTAATTTATAAATTAGGAACTTTTGAAAAATTAGGATTAAAACAAGTTGTCAAAACAACTGAAGAAACATTTTTTAAATAAAGAAGATATGGTTATTAAACTATTGTTAAACAAAGATTTAAATAAATATAAAAAGGATTATAAATTCCTTCACATAGGGCTTCCGCAAATTGCATTTAAACCCTTAACCTTAGAAGGTCTTCCAGAAAGTTTTGTAGCAGCTCTAAGAGATGCTAGAAATCTGAACTGGAAACAATCTCTTATAGGGATTGTCCAAACTAGTCTGGCTCATGGACCAGTCTATTTTAATGTTCATCTTAATCTACAAGTATCTTTATCAGATGTTAATATCTCAGATGCTTTAACTTTAAATGTTAAAACTCATGGTTATAACTATGCTCCAGGTTCAGAAGTTATCTGTATCTTTTATAGAATTTATTATAAACCTTTATACACTTTAAATCTACAGTGTAGAATGGTCGATAAACCATTAAATGAAACCATAGTTATAGAAACTAATTTTGGTAAATCTAATATAACAACCAGAAGAAAGATTAAATGGGAAGAAATTAACTTTCTAGAAAATTGGGTCCTTTATAAGGTCACAACATCTCAACAATATATAGATAATAACCCTTTAGAAATTATACAATCTGAAGAAGGGACTGTCCAAATCCAATTTGAGCAGCTTAGAAATACTTCTTCTTTGCCAAGATTTTATCTTCTAGATCTTTATCCTCTCGACATCATATATCTCCTTTGGGATATACTGTTAGAAGTCCTTCTAGGTCCTCTACTTCAAGAGTTAGGGAAACTTTCCCTACAACAGAAACATTCAATAGATTAAGAATAAATTCTGACAATATAGTTATAGGAGTCCAAGTAGATCCGGAATGAACCGAAGATCCCGGATTAAAGTCTATTTTTTCTTTAAAATTCATTAAACAAAATCGACTTCTGATTCGGTTGATTCCGAATCTACTTGGACTCCTGTAACTATATTGTCAGAATTTATTCTTAATCTATTGAATGTTTCTTTTGTAGGGATAGTTTTCCTAACTCTTGAAGTAAAGGCCCTAAAATGACTTCTAACAGTATATCCCAAAGGAGATATATGCTGTCGAGAGGATAAAGATCTAGAAGATAAAGATCTTGGCAAAGAAGAAGTATTTCTAAGCTGCTCAAATTGGATTTGGATAGTCCCTTCTTCAGATTGTATAATTTCTAAATGGTTATTATCTATATATTGTTGAGATGTTGTGGCCTTATCAAGGACCCAATTTTCTGGAAAGTTAATTTCTTCCCATTTAATCTTTCTTCTGGTAATTATATTAGATTTACCAAAATTAGTTTCTATAACCATGGTTTCATTTAATGGTTTATCGACCATTCTACACTGTGGATTTAAAGTGTATAAAGATTTATAATAAATTCTATAATAGATACAGATAACTTCTGAATGTAACATTCCGAAAATAGTAAAATAAGTAAATAAAATACGATGGAGATTTAAACGTCCTAAAGCGAAATAAGAACGGATGGGCTTGGGCTCGGCTCCAACGGGCCGAGGGAAGCCCAGGTATAAAAGGGGCAAGGCAGCCCACTAACTCATTTCACCCTCACTTGCACCATCTTAGAGAGAGAAAGGGAGCCCGGGTCTAGAGAGAGAAAGTCGACGGATCGTCACGAGATTTAAGGAGCACGTTACTACTAAGATCGTGAGCAAAACCTCCGGATCAGAATTCCAATCCAGGTAATGATTCGATCATAATATGAGTTCTTGTTCATTTTTGGGGTTTCTCGAGTTTTAGCTAAATAGGTGATGTTTTTACGGATGAAACTTGATAATAAGCTTAGAAATAGAATCTAGAATGAAAACCGCACGTTTTGATCAAAGAAAATTGTAAGATTAGCATGATCGGATTAACATGCAAGAATTCCGAAATTTTGGTCCAAGAACCAGGTACTGCGTACTTACCAAGTGCGCAGGAAGGAATCCCTGCGTACTTACTAAGTGCGCAGGCAGCAGTCCCTGCGTACTTACCAAGTACGCAGGAGGAAGACTCCTGCGCACTTACCAAGTGCGCATGAGCAAGTCCCTGCGCACTTACTAAGTGCGCAGGCAGCAGACAGCAGGCCACAGGTTGGTTAAGTAAAGTCAGTAAGTTTAGAATGATCAAACCGTTAGAGTCAGGGTTGGGTCTAATGTGTATTTAACTACCTAATCCAGATCGGAAGTGACGCTGTTGGGCCTTTGTTTAGGACAACCTAGAGTAGCTCATCAGGTGAGTTCTATGTGCCCCCTTCTATGTTATGTGCAAATGATTTATAAATGTTTTGGGGCTGAAGTGTATACACTAAATGAATAAATGTTATAAGTGTCAATGTGATCATACGTATATATATATATATAATTACTTATATATGTGAAAATGAATTATGAATAAAGAATGAATCGTATGATACAAAGAATGAACGAAAGAAGGACATAACGTAAATGAATGAAATCTTGCTTTATATTATATATATTGCATGTTATGAATGAATGTAAACGTTATGAACCCTTCTATGACAACGGCTACTTCGGTAGACGGACGACCACGTGATTATTTTGCAACCGGGACAAAAACGTTCCTTCGCAAGCTAGGACGTATGAAAAGGTATAAATGGACGGTCGAAGAAAGCCTTAACTAATGTAGAACGGTTGCATACATAATGGTCACGTGGGAAACGGATGCCCTAGGGCAGACGGATAAAAATGACGGACTACGACGGTAGGACGGTAAAGAGCGGACGGACAAAGGTTGCCGGACGAAATTAACGATATGACGGACGGTTTTCTAGAGCCGGACGGTAATGAAATGGGCTACGACGGTAGTTCTGACTGCGATGTCTTTATGACATTCGCGACAAGTATGATGGGTTGATCTCCCTTAAGATTATGGCCAATATGTGTTCTCTCAATGAAAGTATGTATGTACATATGTATGTACCCTCAATGAATGTTATGTGAGAACAATAAAGTAAAGAATATATAAAAGTACGAATACACATTCATTTATTATATTTATGATACGATAAATGTTATGTGTGAATGTCTTTAATCTAGAACTCACCAGCGTTAGCTGACTTTTAGTATACATTTCAGGTAAGGGAAGAAAAGGTCGTGCGGTGGCGTGAAGGTTACCCGGCACAAGACTGACATCCCACTTTTTTGTAAAGAATATGTTATGTTTTATTTGTAAAGACTTCCGCTGTTATGATTATGTGAATAAATGGATGAATGTTTTAATTTAAGTTCAGTATTTAAGACTATGTTTATGAGTAAATCCAACAAGTGAGGTCACCCGGTTTTGGGGACTTACAAGTTGGTATCAGAGCAATAGTTTGAGAGATTTAGGCATCCCTAAATGTCTAGACTCAAACTGATTATGGGACCAACGCACGGATGTCAGTATGGGTAACCAACGCCAACGCTAGCACGGTAAGTAAGTCGTAAAGTTAATGCTCTTGCATAGGAATAGATACCTTAACTTAGAACAAATAGATGTTAATGCCACGACTGATTTGAAGAGTTTCGAACCCGAAAAGCAATGTAAATTAGTAATCACAAACAGGTCACTGTAATTAAGAATTTACCTTGCTCGTACTGTTCCAAACTATGATCTGAAGAAAGGACATTGATGTATTCCCTTTTTAACAATCCAGGAAATTAAGAACTATGGCTGGTGGAGGAAGGACAGGACCTCGAGGCGGTCGCACTGGCCGACGAGGTAGACCTCCGTTGAACCCAAGATTTGAAGAAGAAGAGAGTGTGCACGCAGAGCACACCGAAAGTGTGCACGAAACAGAAGTGACCCCAATTAGGGACAACAGTCCAGGGCCTATACAGTTGGAACCTGAAGTCAGGGATGCTATTGCCCGTGAAGTTGTGCTCACTTTGCAGAAGGTATTGCCTGATCTACTATCCGAGGCAATAAAGAAAAGTAGAGAGGGGGATGAAGGAAACCACGAAGAGACAGTATATGACAGCGACGGGGATGAGATAAAAGTGGGGCCAAGCACTAAAGGGTGCACTTATAAAGGTTTCAAAGATGGAGACCCACCCAAGTTTGATGGTAGCAAGGATTCGGTGGCTACTTTGGAATGGATTGAGAGAATGAACGCTGTAATCAACATCAGCGAGTGCCGACCAGACCAGGCGGTTAAATATGTTGCTCATTCTTTCACCAATGAAGCACTAGGTTGGTGGAGAAATATTCAAAGAACAAATTCGCCACATGCTCTTGCCCGAATGACATGGGAGGACTTGAAAAGGCTCGTAATCCAAAAGTTCTGCCCACAGAATGAGATTGATCGTGTGGAGAACGAGTTCCTAAACTTCAAAGCTGGCGACAAGACTCATCGCCAATATACTTCAAGGTTCAACGAGCTGGCCCAACTGGTACCACACTTGGTGGAAACCGAAGAACGTATGATCAAATACTATGTCAAGGGTCTGCCACAAAGGGTCCGTGTCCACGTAAAAGCCAACCTACCCTCGACCTTCGAGTCGGTAGTCAACCTGTCTGGAATCGTTTACGACGATTATGCCAACGAGGACCCGGCACCTGTGACACAAAAGAGGAAGTGGGAGAACTCGTCTAGAGGCACCGGAAAAGGGAATGAAACAATTGAAATTAAGAAACCGAGGTTGGTCGGATATGAAACGTGCAAGAGATGTGGAAAACAACATCTTGGCGAGTGTCGAATCGGCACCACCGTGTGTTATAAGTGCGGAAGGCCGGGGCACTACTCTCGAGATTGTTTGAAGGATGTCAAATGTCAAGTATGTGGATTGTTTGGACATCTGACAAAGAATTGCAGGAAGGCCGGCCAATCTGGTTCGGGAAAGGAGAAGGAACAGGAACAACAAAAGGCAAGGACTCGGGCCTATGCCTTAACTGAGAAAGAAGCAAGGGGAAACCCTGATGTCGTGTCAGGTACGTTTCTAGTTAATGATGAACGTGCTGCGATTTTATTTGATTCTGGTGCTAGTAAAAGCTTTATATCAAATGCATTTAGTCGTAAACTAGATTGCACTATCAACACCATAGTAAAGGCCTTTAGCGTACAAACTGCCGTTGGTAAAAATTCGGCAGTATTCCAAGTCACGGAGGATTGCATCATAGAAATAGAGGGACATAGGTTTCCTTCTAGATTATTCCTTCTCACCTTAGGAGGATTCGATATAGTATTGGGTATGGATTGGTTAGCTGCCAACGAAGCTCAAATCATATGTAAACGTAAGAGAATACACCTCAAAGCTCCTAGCGGATGTCCAATTACGGTTTATGGGGATTGGAATTGCACAATGCCAAACGTCATTTCGATGATCAAGGCCGAAAGTTACATGAGGCGCGGTTGCGAAGATTATCTGGCATATGTTATTGATGATAGAATGAAAACTAAAGAACTCAAGAATGTACCCGTGGTGTGCAACTTTCCGGAAGTATTCCCTGAGGATCTACCTGGTTTGCCACCCGATCGGGAAATAGAATTTCAGATTGATTTACTGCCAGGAGCTGAGCCCGTTGCCAAAGCCCCTTACCGATTGGCTCCGTCAGAAATGAAAGAATTGATGTCTCAACTAGAGGAACTAACAGAAAAAGGATTTATTAGACCGAGCATCTCACCATGGGGCGCTCCGGTATTATTTGTAAAGAAAAAGGACGGCAGCATGCGCATGTGCATTGATTACCGCGAATTGAACAAGAGAACAGTAAAGAACAAATACCCGCTACCTAGAATAGACGATCTTTTTGATCAACTGCAAGGTGCGAGTTGGTTCTCAAAGATCGATCTTAGGTCGGGTTACCATCAGTTGAAAGTAAGAGAAGAAGACGTACCAAAGACCGCGTTTCGCACGCGTTATGGACATTATGAATTCCTCGTGATGTCCTTCGGATTGACTAACGCTCCAGCAGCGTTCATGGATTTGATGAATAGAGTATGTCGACCAATGTTGGATCGATCAGTGATAGTTTTCATAGACGACATACTGATATATTCGAAAAACGAGGGTGATCACCACTGTCACCTAAGAGAAGTTCTGGAAGTGTTAAAGCAGGAGAAGTTGTACGCGAAATTCTCCAAATGCGCGTTCTGGCTTAGGGAAGTCCAATTCCTAGGTCATGTGATAAACCCAAACGGCATCATGGTAGATCCTGCAAAGATAGAAACAGTAAAGGAATGGAACATCCCAAAGACACCAACAGAGATACGAAGTTTTCTTGGATTGGCAGGCTACTATCGAAGGTTCATTCAAGATTTCTCAAGGATAGCCTCGCCACTAACTAAACTGACACGGAAAGAAGTGAAATATGAATGGAGTCAAACCCAAAATAACGCGTTTGAGGAACTTAAGACACGATTAACCCAAGCTCCAGTCTTGACTCTACCTGAGGGAAATGAAGACTTGGTAGTCTACTCTGACGCTTCGGGGCAGGGTTTAGGTTGCGTACTTATGCAACGAGGAAAGGTAATTTCTTATGCCTCACGACAACTAAAGATTCACGAGGTTAACTACCCAACGCACGATCTCGAGTTAGCAGCAGTAGTTTTCGCATTGAAAATATGGAGGCACTATTTGTATGTGGTTAAATGCACCATCTACTCCGATCATAAAAGCTTGAAGTACTTTTTCGAGCAAAAAGAATTAAACATGAGGCAAAGGAGGTGGTTAGAGCTACTGAAAGACTATGACTGTGAAATATTGTACCATCCAGGCAAGGCAAATGTTGTGGCTGACGCTTTAAGTAGAAAGGAAGAATCGGCACCTATCCGGATCAAAGCGTGTCAGCTGATTATAACACCAGATTTTATGGGCGAAATAACAAAGGCACAAGATGAAGCAATATTAGAAAGAAATGTGAAACGGGAAAGAATAGTAGGACAACAAGGGAACTTAAGTGCAAATACATACGGTGTACGAACTAGGTTTGGCCGGATGTGGATACCTAAGATTGGCGAGCTTAGAGCCAAAATACTCGATGAGGCCCATAAGTCTCGTTATTCTATCCACCCCGGGACAAACAAAATGTATCAAGACTTGAAGAAAGAGTACTGGTGGCCTGGCATGAAGAATGATGTGACTGAATACGTGAGCAAGTGCTTAACGTGTTCACTAGTTAAAGCCGAGCACCAGAAACCATGCGGTAAAATGCAACCTTTACCTATACCAGAATGGAAGTGGGAAGAGATCGCAATGGACTTCATTACCAAGCTACCGCGAACAGCTAAAGGCAATGATACCATTTGGGTGATCGTCGACCGTTTGACGAAAAGTGCTCACTTCCTGCCCATACGTGAGTCTTCTTCGTCAGAAAGACTAGCAGAAGTATTTATCAAGGAGATTGTGAGCAGACATGGTATGCCGCTGTCGATTGTGTCCGACAGGGATACTAGATTCACGTCAAGGTTTTGGAAGAAATTCAACGAAGCAATGGGCACTAGACTGAACATCAGCACTGCTTACCACCCTCAAACCGATGGCCAATCTGAAAGGACCATTCAGACCTTGGAGGACATGCTCCGGGCCTGTATCATTGACTTCGGTGGGAGTTGGGACAGCCATCTACCATTGGCAGAATTTTCATATAACAACAGCTATCACACGACTATTGGCATGCCGCCATTTGAAATGTTATATGGGAGAAAATGCAGAACCCCGGTTTGTTGGGGGGAAATTGGGCAGAAGCATTTTGCAAGTCTCGAAGTGGTCAAAGCAACTTCTGAAAAATTTGATCAAATCAAGGCTCGAATGAAAGCCGCAAAGGACAGACAAAAATCATACGCGGACAAGAGAAGAAGGGACTTAGAGTTTCAAGTGGGGGACATGGTACTATTGAAAGTATCACCATGGAAATGAATCATCCGATTCAGAAAGCGTGGCAAACTGAGTCCAAGGTTCGTCGGACCTTTCAAGATCTTAGCGAGAGTGGGTCAAGTTGCTTACAGACTCGACCTACCTGTTGAGCTTAGTGGAATACACCCTACGTTCCACGTGTCGCACTTACGCAAATGCCTAGCCGACGACACAGCTCACATACCCTACGACGATATCGAAGTGGATAACAGTCTGAATTATGTAGAGGAACCAATAGCTATTCTTGACCGAGCTGAAAAACGACTACGCAATAAATCGATCCCTTTAATCAAAGTACAATGGAAGCACAGAAAAGGGTCAGAAGCTACATGGAAAAAGAAGACGAGATGAGGGGACTATACCCTCAATTGTTTGACGTATAAATAGTTTCGAGGACGAAACCTCTTTAAGGAGGGTAGACTTGTAACATTCCGAAAATAGTAAAATAAGTAAATAAAATACGATGGAGATTTAAACGTCCTAAAGCGAAATAAGAACGGATGGGCTTGGGCTCAGCTCCAACGGGCCGAGGGAAGCCTAGGTATAAAAGGGGCAAGGCAGCCCACTAACTCATTTCACCCTCACTTGCACCATCTTAGAGAGAGAATGGGAGCCCGGGTCTAGAGAGAGAAAGTCGACGGATCGTCACGAGATTTAAGGAGCACGTTACTACTAAGATCGTGAGCAAAACCTCCGGATCAGAATTCCAATCCAGGTAATGATTCGATCATAATATGAGTTCTTGTTCATTTTTGGGGTTTCTCGAGTTTTAGCTAAATAGGTGATGTTTTTACGGATGAAACTTGATAATAAGCTTAGAAATAGAATCTAGAATGAAAACCGCACATTTTGATCAAAGAAAATTGTAAGATTAGCATGATCGGATTAACATGCAAGAATTCCGAAATTTTGGTCCAAGAAGCAGGTACTGCGTACTTACCAAGTGCGCAGGAAGGAATCCCTGCGTACTTACTAAGTGCGCAGGCAGCAGTCCCTGCGTACTTACCAAGTACGCAGGAGGAAGACTCCTGCGCACTTACCAAGTGCGCATGAGCAAGTCCCTGCGCACTTACTAAGTGCGCAGGCAGCAGACAGCAGGCCACAGGTTGGTTAAGTAAAGTCAGTAAGTTTAGAATGATCAAACCATTAGAGTCAGGGTTGGGTCTAATGTGTATTTAACTACCTAATCCAGATCGGAAGTGACGCTGTTGGGCCTTTGTTTAGGACAACCTAGAGTAGCTCATCAGGTGAGTTCTATGTGCCCCCTTCTATGTTATGTGCAAATGATTTATAAATGTTTTGGGGCTGAAGTGTATACACTAAATGAATAAATGTTATAAGTGTCAATGTGATCATACGTATATATATATATAATTACTTATATATGTGAAAATGAATTATGAATAAAGAATGAATCGTATGATACAAAGAATGAACGAAAGAAGGACATAACGTAAATGAATGAAATCTTGCTTTATATTATATATATTGCATGTTATGAATGAATGTAAACGTTATGAACCCTTCTATGACAACGGCTACTTCGGTAGACGGACGACCACGTGATTATTTTGCAACCGGGACAAAAACGTTCCTTCGCAAGCTAGGACGTATGAAAAGGTATAAATGGACGGTCGAAGCAAGCCTTAACTAATGTAGAACGGTTGCATACATAATGGTCACGTGGGAAACGGATGCCCTAGGGCAGACGGATAAAAATGACGGACTACGACGGTAAAGAGCGGACGGACAAAGGTTGCCGGACGAAATTAACGATATGACGGACGGTTTTCTAGAGCCGGACGGTAATGAAATGGGCTATGAGGGTAGTTCTGACTGCGATGTCTTTGTGACATTCGCGACAAGTATGATGGGTTGATCTCCCTTAAGATTATGTCCAATATGTGTTCTCTCAATGAAAGTATGTATGTACATATGTATGTACCCTCAATGAATGTTATGTGAGAACAATAAAGTAAAGAATATATAAAAGTACGAATACACATTCATTTATTATATTTATGATACGATAAATGTTATGTGTGAATGTCTTTAATCTAGAACTCACCAGCGTTAGCTGACTTTTAGTATACATTTCAGGTAAGGGAAGAAAAGGTCGTGCGGTGGCGTGAAGGTTACCCGGCACAAGACTGACATCCCACTTTTTTGTAAAGAATATGTTATGTTTTATTTGTAAAGACTTCCGCTGTTATGATTATGTGAATAAATGGATGAATGTTTTAATTTAAGTTCAGTATTTAAGACTATGTTTATGAGTAAATCCAACAAGTGAGGTCACCCGGTTTTGGGGACTTACACTGAACCTGGAGCATAGTTATAACCATGAGTTTTAACATTTAAAGTTAAAGCATCTGAGTTATTAACATCAGATAAAGATAATTGTAAATTAGGATAAACATTAAAATAGACTGGTCCATGAGCCAGACTAGTTTGGACAATCCCTATAAGAGATTGTTTCCAATTCAGATTTCTAGCATCACTTAGAGCTGCTACAAAACTTTCTGGAAGACCTTCTAAGGTTAAGGGTTTAAATGCAATTTGCACAAGCCCTATGTGAAGGAATTTATAATCTTTTTTATATTTATTTAAATCTTTGTTTAACAATAGTTTAATAACCATATCTTCTTTATTTAAAGAAAATGTTTCTTCAGTTGTTTTGATAACTTGTTTTAATCCTAATTTTTCAAAAGTTCCTAATTTATAAATTAGTTTGTGTTCCATTTTTGGAATAGTCCATTTATTTAATAAATCAAGATTATGAGGAATTTCATATTACTCTTCAATACTGTTTTTAACAGTATCATTGGTTTTTAGGATATTCATTTTGAATGAATATGAATAAGTGTTGATCTGCACAATCAAACTTTGAACAAGCTTTTATTTTAAGAGCACATGACTCTGATACCATTTACAGAATCTTAAATTAAAAATCTTAAAATAACAAATTAAAAATCTTAAAATAACAAACTTAAAATTTTAACAGTATCAATGATCTGCACAATCAAAAATCTTAAACTTTGAACAAGTTTTTAACAGTATCATTGGTTTTTAGGATATTCATTTTGAATGAATATGAATAAGTGTTGATCTGCACAATCAAACTTTGAACAAGCTTTTATTTTAGGAGCACATGACTCTGATACCATTTACAGAATCTTAAATTAAAAATCTTAAAATAACAAATTAAAAATTTTAAAATAACAAACTTAAAATTTTAAAATCTTAATAAAAATCTTAAAATTTTTGTATAAGATTAAAAACATTTAGGAATTATAGACCAAAGGAAATTATTACAAAAACAGTATGAAACTTTAAGATGGGGTTAGTAAAGGTCAGACCATAAAAAGCCTTTTCGCTCATCCTGGCATTAGCGGCTACAAGGTCCCCAAGAGTTCAGCCACCACCTTATTATTCTGTTCTGTTTTTAACTTGTCTATATACTATTCCACAAATATCTTTAATTTTATACTTTTTTTACATACTTGTTCAAGTTATCATGACAGTTCAACACTTAAAATATTTAGCCTCTGAAGGAGGCAATCATTGAAAAAAAATATTAAAGTAAAAGAAATTTACCAGACATTCATTTTCTGAACACCAAGCTTAAAACTTCAAACTTCAAATATTATTATAGAGATATGTGTACAAGAGAGTAGGAGTAGTGGAGTTGTTCTCCGGATGCTCTAAACAAGAAATAAGTGTCCCCTTATATAGGCGGGGAAAAGAAAAAGCAAAAACAAACAAGAATCCCATCATGGGACCTATGTAGACATATTTGTCAAAAAGAAAACAATAAATTAACAATTAGTTTGCTAACTTTTAAAAAGAGAATAGTGTCTGGCCATTATTATGCCAGAATGCATAAAGTTGTCTTCTACTCCACGCATTATTGGAGTCGAAACTTGATATAGATCCTTGTGGGGCTTATTGTGGCTTCTTGTCTTTTAGCTTGCTAGAAGATTCTTCTAGGCTAAACACCTGTCTGTATTCTGCAAGAACGTTGTTGATATAATCTTCATCTATAGGATCAGTATTATTATCATGCTCCTTCCTTTTTTAAATTTTTCATCATGTCTTTCTTCATTTCTGTAAGATAGAAATCCATGATTTCTTTGTTACTGATTTGATCAGTTCTTTGAGTGTCTGGATCTTTCTGACAATATGTCTGAAAGGGCTTGGGGCCTCTTTATGAGGATGGCTATTCATCTGATTTGTATAATCAGCAATTGTCTTTTTAATTTTTTCTATGTATCATGGCTTTCTATGATTCCATCAATATTTGTAAGAGTCATCTTTTTCCAGAATTTTGTATAAAAGGCTCTTTGGATACACAGAATATTGTGGCTGTCGTAATAAACTTCTGGAGACCACTTCCAGATCCATGGGATACTGAATTGGATGTAGAAATGTGAACCAGGCATATTTTTAATGAAATTTTCATCCTGCTGAGCCTCTATTAAGACTGGAGAAACTTCTACCCACTGGGTATAAAGGGTTTTGTATAACTCAGGGAGAATATTCACTGTGGGGCCAAAGGATTGCCACCAATTATAAAACCAGACTGTAATTTCCTGTCCGTAAATATGAGAACAAATTTTTATAAACCAGGAATGTTTCTGTTTCGGGTTCTCATATAAGAATGTTTTATAAAAAACATTCTTGTATTCCCAGTAATTATATTTAATTGGGACTTTAGTTTGGGGATGTATAAGCTCCCTCTCTTTTAATGGAGAAGTTCCCCATGTTTCTACAGATATGATCTGTTTTACCACTGTTCATAGAACTGTCTGGGTTTATTAACAGCCATGGATTATCTTTCCATTTTATGTCTTTATTTTCTAAAAGAAGTATGACTTCTTTATGTGGACTATGAGCCCAATTAATAATATCATCTTCTGCTTCGTTAGAAACAGTTTTTGCATAGGATGTTGATGATTCCGAGTCTTAATTAGACTTCTTTTTTGAGGCTTTATATGCCAAAAATTCCTTTTAAAGGATATTGTCTAGTTGTGAAGATGAACCAGATGAAGATGCAATATTTTCAGCTATAAGCTTTCGATCTACAATTTGAGATATGACCCTTGGATATTGACCACCTCTTCCTCTATAAGAAGAAGATCTTCCTCTTCCTTGTTCCCAAGGAATCATTTCTGTAAAAGTTATCCACATGAAATAATTATTTCTTTCCGACGTAATAAACGTATTCTTTCTTAATAAAAAGAAATCCTGATATTAATATTATTAATCATATTTCTTTTTGTTTTTTGATTCTAGAAAAATATTTTCCTGGATCTCTAGGAGAGCCCTTTTAACCGGTCCTTTAATTTAAATATTCTCTGGTAAGAAAATCAGGGAGACTATTGTCACTACCTTTTTTTATAGATAATATCAAAATCAAAAGGGGCTAAATGTGATTGCCATCTTGCAAACATGTGTTTTGCAACATCATGTTTGAAGTCTTTAGCGAACATAAACTTAGCTGCTTGGCAATCAGTTTTTATAATAAACTTTTGATTATATAAATCATCCTGGAATTTTAAAACGCATTTTACTAGTGCTAGAATCTCTTTTGCAATAGTGGCATAGTTTTTCTGGCTGTTATTCCATTTTCCAGAATGGAATCTTACCAGATTTTCTTGTTTATTAATTGGAGAAATTTGTTTTAATATCCCACCATAGCCTATATCAGAGGCATCAGTTTCAATATTTTTTCCCAATTTGGGTTGGCTATCATTAAGCAAGGGAGATTTTGAACCTTTTGCTTAATCTTTCGGATAGTCTTAGTATGATTCTCTGACCATGGCTGAGGATTCTTTTTTAGTCTGTCATATAAAATGGCACTATCCTCAGCTAGATTTTTATAATAGGGAAGAATATAATTTAGACTTTCTAAGAATCTTTGAAGTTGAGTTTTATCATAAATTTCATCTGAAAATTTTGACCCAAATTCAATACTTCTATTGATAGGAATAATGTTTCCTGTTTCAATATTATGACCTAAAAACCTTATCTTAGTTTGAAAAAGCATCATTTTTGGTCTAGAAATGACTAAACCATTATTTATTATAATATTCTTGAATATATCAAGATGTTTAAAATGAGTTTCAATGTATCTTGAAAATACAAGGATATCATCGATGTAGACTATTATAAAATCACTATATGGAATGAAATTATCATTCATAATATTTTGGAATTCTGACGGGGCATTCTTTAACCCAAAAGGCATTATGTTCCATTCATAATGGGCAGTAGGAACCGCAAAAACAGTTTTATATCTATCTTTTTCATCAATCTGAATTTGCCAGTATCCAGATTTTAGGTCAAATTTTGAAAATATTATAGTGTTGTATAATTTATCTAGTAAATCTTTTTTATTAGGTATAGGATACCTAATCCATTTTAAAACTTTATTAAGAGGTTTGTAATTTATAACTAATCTAGAAATACCTCTTTCCTTCTCGGAATGTTTATTAACATAAAAAGCAGTACAAGACTGTAGGTCCACATGACTCATCTCAGATCGATCTCGTGACAGGACGTATCGTTAACACGGAGTGCGGAATCCAACCGTATTAACGTTTTGTATATCAATCGATAATAGAAACAGCAGGCAAATAAACTTTCTCTTTTATATCACCAAACAGAGTTTACAGAATACTTGATCGTTCAATCCTTCTCTCTCTTTCTAAACAGACTCTATAAACTCTATATTTATAGACACACGTTCTGCAATAAGCGAACTTAACAAGTTTGCTTCAAAGATGCTTAGGCGAACTTAGTTCGCCTCTAATAGACTAGGAGAACTTATCAAGTTCGCCTCTAGCAGAACTTGTACTAATACTTAGACAAAACTAAACAATTACATAAAAACATAAAGACAATAAGACCTAAACTATTACAAAGCTTTTGTCATACAAGCTATGTCCTAACAGACTCCCCCTTGACAATAGCTTGATCTTCTGTCTTCAGTCTTTATGACGAGCTCTTCAAATTATCTGGTAATCTGCTTCCTGCATTCAATCCATATCTCTGACATATCTCCAACACTCTTTTATACTGCAATCCTTGTTCTCTCCATTCATCAGTGAACATGATCTCATTCTTTCTTAACGTCCTCTGATCTTTCTTTGAAAGGTTAATAAGATTCATTGCATCATAGAAACTAACAATGACCTTATTATCTTTATCATCAATCCTAGCTTCACCAGTATTCACATCTACATACCACCATTTCATATTCCCCAGAAAATCTTATGGAATTTTCTTCAATGGTATCTTCTTTACAGCACGTACTTGCTTGAACTTATACTTCCAAGTCACATTCTTAGTCTTTTGATCTACAAACTTCACTCTTTTTCCCTTCTGTGGTTTTAACCTTTCATACTTCCCTGATCCACCTTCTCTCTTTATCAAATTGGCAATTACATCGGCTAATCCACACTTAGATCAATTAATCAATGGTTTCGTAGCTAGACCATTCATTTCACACCTTGGCAAGGTATTGAAATACTTGATCCTAGGCTTTAAGTATTGAACACCATCAGATCTTTTAAGAGCAAACAACTTAGTGTCATCATCATAAAACTAACTTATGATCTTTCCAATACACCTCTCCTTATTCACATATCTTTCTTTCTGAGCGGGTTGTATAGGTGACTTTGGTAGTACTTTCATCCAACTATTAACTACTTCTCTCCACTGTTCTCTATTCTTTCCTGTATTTCTATACATCACAGGTTCTTCATTCAGCTTAGGAGACACAGTATGAGTAATATCAACATCAGAATCTATTTTTGATTGAGCAGTATCATCAGGTGTAGTGATGTCTTCAACAGAGTCCATAGAATCTGTTATTCCATCATAAGAAAACTCAGGAATAACATCATCTTGGATGAAGTTATACGGAACATTCAGACCATCACTTCCTTCATATGTAACCTTAGATTTACTCTTTTCTATTTCAATCTCTACAATCTCTCCTTCTTCAACTTCATTATCCAACACATCTTCTTCATCATCATCAAATAACTCGTCTATATCATCCATGCATTCTAATTTCTCAGCATCTTCTTCTTCAGAATCTTGAAAGAATTCCAATAATAATATTTCTTCACTCCAGAATCATGCTTGGTTCCTTCAATAGTATGTGATGTCGACTCCCCCTGAGCTCTGGATATTGGATTCACATCAGTGTATTGACGATCACCCTCAACATTACCACTAGGATCATTTTCATCATTATCTTTTCGTTGAATTGATTCAGCATGACAAGTATCATGTATCCTTAACTCCCCCTGAGCGTCAAGACGCTCAACAAGTTTAGACACCAATAACAACATGTCAGCAATCTGTGTAGCTTGAGCTTGAAGGACCAACTGTCTCTGAGAATCAGTAGACACAAGAGTATCTACTTGAGTCTGTAAAGCTAGCACGTGTGATTCAAGGAATGTAATTCTTTTAGAATCAGACGGCTTTGAAGGACCAGTTTCAGATGTGTGTGGAACATGTGGAGAAAGCACTGGAGATGTATGTTTAGAAACAGGAGGTGTAATCAATAAGGAAGCAACAAAATTAGCATCCTCAACACCTTGAGATGAATGAGCAGCAGCAATAGAAGAAGACATAAGCTTCTGAGCTTTAGGAACTGGAATAGCATCACTATCCGAGTCAGAACTCTCATCGATTAAAGTTCTCTTGCCAAGTACTGATCCAGAAGGAGGATTCCGAACAGACTTACGCCTCGGTTTTCTGGATTTAGATTTAATACATTTTCCTTCATTAGCCAATGGTAACGTAGCCAACCTTGGATAATGATCTGAGCTAAAATCTCTAGATGAATCAGTATTAGTAGCTTCAGAATCAGGTACGATAGTATCACCGGAACTCGTATCTACAGCATTGCCTTCAGCTTCATGAATAGGTGAGTTCACAGCTTCATGATCAAAATCATCCATATTCATACCTAAATCTTGATCATTATCTTGAGCAATCTCATCTTGAACCGGTTCATTAACAGGAATGTGAACCTGTTCTTGTGGAATAGGAACTTCTTGTTGTTGTTGAGCAGGAACTTGTTGTTGTTGTTGTTGTTGAGCAAGAAATTGTTGTTGTTGTTGTTGTTGAGCAAGAACTTGTTGTTGAACTGGACCTTGTTGTACTTGAACTTGAACTGGTTGTTGAATTGGAACTTGATTCTGGACTTGTCCTTGTACTAACTCCTCAGGATGAAACCAATGATCATTAGGTGGCTCAAAATAATCAGGATTGATTATGTGACCAAACAGAGGAGTTGGAACAGGAATTAGAGCAGCATTTTGTTGTTTCACCTTAGTAAAATCAATAAAGATCCTTTTTGACATAGGAGTCAAAGTCAAACGGATTGGATGCTGAGGTAAATCCAGAATTAAATGGTTCAGAATCATTTGTACGAACCTAGGATACATAAGGAACCCTTGACCTTCTAGAGGATTGATTTGCATGACCAACTCACGGTAGATATATAAAGCAAAATTAAACCATTTGTTGAGGGTCAAAGCAACCATAGCAGCTTGTAATGCACTCTTTAGACCATCAGTACCAGCCTTTCTTGGAGACAGACATTGTATGATGACGTGCATAAAATATCTCCATTTGCCAACTAAACCTCCTTTTCTTGCTTTTGTATCATTTGGTCTTCCTCTGTAACCCATCCTCTGAAAACACCCCATTATCAGTGTTACAGGATATGACATAGGATCATCAACATCACCTCCTAATGCCAATGCAGCACGAATAGTCTCCACTTAAATAGCTACCTCCGTATTATTCACTGTAGCACGAAATACGTGAGGTTCAACATCTGTATCTTGATGGACGGTATCCCAGAATTGTTGAATATATGGTAAACTGATATACGAATTAGCAGATAAAGCCACATCCAATCTTGAACGATTTAGAAAATTAACAGTTTCAGACATATTCGGATCCAATAATGCCACTTGATTATGTTTGTACTCAACACGACGAGCCATCTGTAAATGTAGAGGACAAAAACACATTAGTAAGCAAAACAAACCAAAAAAAATAAAATAATTTTAACACAAAAATTTTCAACACACAAAAAAAAATCACAAGTCCAAAACACTCCTGAGCCCTTAGGCGAACTTACTAAGTTCGCTTAGTGTTGCAAGAGGCGAACATAATAAGTTTGCCTAAACAAGTTCGCCTGAACCAGTTTTGTCGATACAACTTCCACATCAGAATCACAAACATGTCTAAATCATGGATAAAATCTCAATTCAAACATAACACTATCATCGATTAACAATTACGACACAAGTTTAAGCATCAATTTCAAGTGTTAAACCATAAAATTTGTTCAAATCTCAGAAAACGTAAAAACATTTAAAACTGACGAACACAGATGCAAAAGGCCAAATTCCAGATGATTGAACGGATAAAATTCATTGAAATTACCTTAAAAATACTCGCAATAAAAAACCGATCCAGAAACAAACACAAACAGGTCAAATTAGAAACCCTAGATCAGAAATCACAAGTTCGCTAAACAGTCTGTATGTTGACTCTATAAGTTCGCTCTCACAGTGAACAAGATAAATGAATAAGTTCGCATGCACCCAATATTAATTCACAATTAAGTTCGCTTCACTAGGCGAACTTGTTAAGTTCGCTTCACTAGGCGAACTTGTTAAGTTCGCTTAACAAGCCTCAGGCGAACATATTAAGTTCGCTTACTCAGAACCAGGCGAACATATTAAGTTCGCTCGAAACCTTTTCCTTTGAACAAAATTCTTCACTTTCAACACGACACATTCTTGTGAACTTCCATCTGTAGCATGTATCCGATCCAATCTCGAATCTTTTTAATAAAAATAAAATTCTCATGGAAGATAGAAACAAAATATTTTTGGATAATCACATATTTTTGGTTTCTATCTGAGCAAACTGAAACACGTATTTTTGGATTTTATATGAACAAACTAAAATACATATTTTTGGATGAACATCATGAGCAAGAAGATCATATCAGTCTATGAACAATTCATCACACATTTTATTATCAACTATGGGTAACCTATAATATGAAACAATCAAACTCATACTTATGTAACTCAATACTTTTTCAAATTTTATGTAACTTTTGCAATTAATTTGAATAATACTTGAAATGATACGCGATAAATTTCAAAGTAAACAAGATCAAGTCATGAAATGCTCAATTTTTCATTCCGAATTTGCAATACAAAGTATGAATTTTTAAATTGTCAATATTATACAATTTGAAACTATAAGCATTTTTCTTCCAAATTCATGGAGTTAGTACCGTTCAGATGAAAAACATCGTGTACCCCACATATATGCCAACCGAATTAAATTTGCATTATCTTCAAGACATACACAGTTTATTGAAAGATTAGATCAATCTCCAAGATGAAATTATCTCTATTAGCACAAGTATAGAATAGCATATCCCAAAGGATATAAGAATCAGAATGATTCAGAATCGAAAGATTCTAAAGAATTGGCTATATAATGAGAGTCAATAGATTCAGGTAGGGGGATCCAACTATTATCTGGATAAATTTCAATGAAATCAGAATAGATGATGTATCTAACTGATCCAAGGGTGAATATATGTTCTAACAGATGTTTTCAGAAACATATCTTAGTTCAGCAACACATTGCATGTTTTTCGGGGCATGGGCAGTGAAGTGAACTGAAAGAGATTGTGCTAAAGACATAATTCGATATTGGTCTCATGAAATTCTTAAAACCATATATTCTATATCTAATAATGATCTTTTACACACACACTCAGGCATATAATGGATTTAAATCACAGATGTAATCATATCATATTTAATTTTCACACTACTATTGGTTCAAAAACGCTTCTAGTCTATTGACAATTCAAGTTTCAAACTCATATTCAAATAAAAACATATTATCAAGATTAGAGCATTCAACACACTATCATTTCTCATTTATGCAGACTTTGAAATTTAGATCAAATCAAATTACTTTAAACTATCATATATCAAAGGTCTACTAAGGTCATGTGTAATGAACTATTCACAGATGTATTATCATTTCTTCTATAACTTCAAATGATGTCAATTTTATATATTTCTTTTTGTTTTGAATTTTTATAAATAACAATTTTTGACTGAAATTTAAAATGCAGAAATGTAATAAAGCAATAAAAGAAATTTAAAACAAAACCCCCCATGAAAATTGTTTTGAAAAACTTTTATTCGGGATTGATCATACCGATCATTTTGACCAGAAATTCAACCCTGGTATGTTCAAATGCTTTGGTAAAAAGATCAGCAAAATTATCATCTGTATGTACCTTTACCATCTCAATCAACTTCTTATCTGCACAATCATGAATAAAATGATATCTAATTTCAATGTGCTTTGTTTTACTGTGCTTAACATGATTATTTGTAATAGACATTGTAGCATTATTATGAATAAATATGGGGGTTCCTGTAAAATTCAAACCGTAGTCTCTTAATTGTTGTTGGATCCACAAAATCTATGAACAACAAATTGCAGCAGCAGTGTATTCTGCTTCGCATGTTGAAATGGAGACCGTAGTTTGCTTTTTGCATTGCCAGGAAACTAGACGATTACCCAAGAACTGGCAACCACCTGTAGTAGATTTCCTATTCAAACAACAACCACCAAAATCAGAATCAATGTAAGCATTGAATTCAAAGTTAGAACCATGAGTAAACCATAGTCCCAATCTTTGTTTTCCTTTTAGATAATGTAACATCCTAAAAATAATAAAACGAATAAATATACCGAGACCGGTGATTTAGTTGGAATATTTAAACAAAAAGGGAGCAGGCCTGGGCCCGGCTTCAATGGGCCGAGGGAAGCCCATGCACATAAGAGGCAAGGCAGCCCTCTTCCCTGCTCATTTCCCCAACTCACGCAGCTTTTAGAGAGAGAAAGGAGAGCTCGGGTCTAGAGAGAGAAAGTGACGGATCAACTCGGGAATTCAGGAGAACATTGCTGCTGTTCTCGTGATCATATCCTCTGAATCAGAAATCCAATCCAGGTAACGATTCGATCACATTATGAGTTTTTGTTCATTTTGGGAGTTTTCGGGTTTTGGCTAAAAGATAACGATTTTTGCGGATGAAACTTGAAAGTGAACTTAGGTATAGCATCTAGAATGAAAAACGAACGTTTTGATCAAAGAAAATTTAGATATCGACATGATCAGATTCGCATGCAGAACATTCGGATTTTCGGGGAAGGCGATAAGTGCAGACCCATCGAAACTACTTAGTTTCGATATGTACAGACCCATCGAAACTACTTAGTTTCGATATACTTAGTTTCGATATGTGCAGACCTATCGAAACTACCAAGTTTCGATATATGCAGACCCAATCGAAACTACCATAGTTTCGATATGAGCCCCTGATCCGAAGCTAAGAAAATACATAAGTTACTTATCGAAACTACCTATCGAAACTACCTATCGAAACTACCTATCAAAACTACCTATCGAAACTAGCAAGTTTCGATATAAGCTAATCAATCGAAACTACTATGTTCAAGCATAGTAATGTCTAGTGTCATCTAGGAGCACCACCTTATGTGTATGATTTTATTATACAGATCGTAAGTGACATTAGTGAAGCCCAGCAGCCAGCTTAGTGTATTACAGAAACTACTCATCAGGTGAGTTCTATGTGCCCCCTTCTATGTTATGTGCAAATGTTTTCAAATGTTTTGGGGCTGAAATGTATACACTAGGTGAATAAATGTTATGAATGTCAATGTGATCATATGTGTTATACAAGTATATATATATACCTATACACGAAAGAGAAATTATGAATAAAGAATGAAAAGCATGATTATAAAGAATGAATGAAAGTATAACACAATATGAAAGAATGAAATCCTGCTTTATATCCATGTATATATTGCTTCCCAAGTACAGAAAACGTTATGGACGCTTCGATGATAACGGCTACTTCGGTAGACGGACGACCACGTGACTATCATACAACCGGGACAAGTGCGTTCCTTCATCAGCTAGGATGTACGAATGCCACAAGTGTGTTCCTTCATCAGCTAGGACGTACTAAAGTTATTAACGGACGGTCTAAGAAAAATTGGCATCTTATAGTAGAACGGTTGTATAAATAATAGTCGCATGGGAAACAGATACCTTCGGGTAGACGGGCGAATTACGGCCTACGATGGTAGGACGGTTGTAAGTCATGACGGACGGACAAAGGTTGCCGGACGGTTGTAAGAATAAAATGACGGACGGCACTTGTTGTCGGACGGTTGTAAGTATAGGTGGGCCATGACGATGGACCACGGCGATTGTCTTTGTGACATTCGTAAGCAAATGACGGGTTGATCACCCTTATATAGTATGACCCATGAAATTAAAGAAAGAAAGAAAAGAAAAGAAAAGGGTGAATGCATATATATATATGAAATCACAAAGATACAGAAAAGAAAGATGGAAGAAAGACAAAAGTTCTGAATACGTATTTATATGAATGACTATACAGTAATGCATACTTATAAAGTAAAGAAAAGAATGTTTATATCAAATCGCATTAAACTAGAACTCACCAGCGTTAGCTGACTTTTAGTATACATTTCAGGTAAAGGAAGATAAGGTCGTGCGATGGCGTGGAGGTTACCCGGCACGAGACTGACATCCCTCTTTTGTTTTATATGTCTTCGAACAATGTTATGTTTTTAATTGTAAAGACTTCCGCTGTTATGATTATGTAATTGGATGACGAATGTTTTTAATATAAATTCAGTATTTTATGACTATGTTTATGAGTAAATCCAACAAGTGAGGTTACCCGGGAAAGGGGCCTTACAAGATGGTATCAGAGCAATAGTTTGAGAGATTTAGACATCCCTAAATGTCTAGACTCAAACTGATTATGGGACCAACGTACGGATGTCAGTATGGATAACCAACGCCAACGCTAGCACGGTAAGTAAGTCATAAAGTTAATGCTCTTGCATAGGAATAGATACCTTAACTTAGAACAAATAGATGTTAATGCCACGACTGATTTGAAGAGTTTCGAACCCGAAAAGCAATGTAAATTAGTAATCACAAACCGGTCACTGTAATTAAGAATTTACCTTGCTCGTACTGTTCCAAACTATGATCTGAAGAAATGACATTGATGTATTCCCTTTATAACTATCAGGAAATTAAGGATTATGGCTGGTGGAGGAAGAACGGGACGCCGAGGCGGTCGCACTGGCCGAGTAGGTAGACCTCCATTGAAACAAAGACAGGAAGAGGAAGAGAGTGTGCACGCAGAACACACTGAGAGTGTGCACGAAACAGATGTGACCCCAATTAGGGACGACAGTCCAGGGCCTATACAGTTGGAACCTGAAGTCAGGGATGCTATTGCCCGTGAAGTTGTGCTCACTTTGAAGAAGGTATTGCCTGATCTACTATCCGAGGCAATAAAGAAAAGCAAAGAGGAGGATGAAGGAGACAATGAAGAAAAAGTATATGATAGTGATGGGGATGAAATAAAGATAGGATCGAGCAATCGTGGGTGCACTTACAAAGGTTTCAAGGACGGAGACCCACCCAAGTTCGATGGGAGCAAAGATTCAGTGGCAACGCTTGAATGGATTGAGAGGATGAGTGCTGTAATCAACATCAGCGAGTGTCGACCAGACCAGGCTGTTAAATATGTTGCTCATTCTTTCACCAACGAGGCCCTAGGTTGGTGGAGGAACATCCAGAGGACAAAGTCCCCAAACGCTCTTGCAAGAATGACATGGGAAGAACTGAAAAAGCTGGTAATTCAAAAGTTCTGTCCCCAGAACGAAATTGATCGAGTGGAAAATGAATTCCTAAACCTTAAAGCTGGCAATAAGACACACCGCCAGTATACTTCTAGATTCAATGAGTTGGCACAGCTGGTACCCCACCTGGTGGAGACAGAAGAGCGAATGATCAAATATTATGTGAAGGGCCTACCTCAAAGGGTCCGTGTCCACGTGAAAGCCAACCTACCCTCGACCTTCGAGTCGGTAGTGAATCTGAACGGAATCGTCTACGACGATTATGCCAATGAGGACCCACCAACAGAAACCCAAAAGAGAAAGTGGGAGAACCCGTCTAGAGGCACCGTAAGAGGGAACGTAATAACTGAAAATAAGAAACCAAGGTCGGACAAATATGAAACCTGCAAGAAATGTGGAAGGCAACATTTTGGCGAGTGCCGGGTCGGCTCCACCACATGTTACAGGTGTGGGAAGGAGGGGCACTACTCTCGTGACTGTTTGAGAGACACTAAATGCCAAGTATGTGGACTGTTTGGTCACCTGACTAAGGATTGCAGAAAAACCAGACAATCTGGTTCGGGAAAAGAAAAGGAACAGGAACAACCAAAGACTAGGACTCGAGCTTACTCCCTGACTGAGGAGGAAGCAAGGGGAAATCCTGATGTTGTGCCAGGTACGTTCCTAGTTAATGATGAACATGCGGCTATATTATTTGACTCGGGTGCTAGTAAAAGCTTTATATCAAATGCCTTTAGTCGAAAACTGAATTGCACTATCAACACAGTAGTAAAGGCCTTTAGTGTACAAACTGCCGTTGGTAAAAATTCGGCAGTATTCCAAGTAACAGAGGATTGCATAATAGAAATAGAGGGTCATAAATTTCCTTCTAGATTATTCCTTCTCACCTTAGGAGGATTCGATATAGTATTGGGTATGGATTGGCTAGCTGCCAACGAAGCTCAAATCATATGTAAACGTAAGAGGATACACCTCAAAGGTCCTAGCGGCAGTCCAATTACGGTTTATGGGGATTGGAATTGCACAATGCCGAACGTCATCTCAATGATAAAGGCTGAAAGTTACATGAGGCGCGGCTGCGAAGCATATCTGGCATATGTTATAGACGATAGAATGAAAATGAAAGAACTCAAAAATGTACCAGTGGTGTGCAATTTTCCGGAAGTATTCCCTGAGGATCTACCGGGGTTGCCACCCGATCGGGAAATAGAATTTCAGATTGATTTACTGCCAGGAGCTAAGCCCGTTGCCAAAGCCCCCTACCGATTGGCTCCGTCAGAAATGAAAGAATTGATGTCCCAACTAGAGGAACTAACCGAGAAAGGATTTATTAGGCCGAGCATCTCACCATGGGGCGCTCCGGTACTATTTGTAAAGAAGAAGGACGGCAGTATGCGCATGTGCATCGACTACCGCGAATTGAACAAGAGAACAGTAAAGAACAAATACCCACTACCTAGAATAGACGACCTTTTTGATCAACTGCAAGGTGCGAGTTGGTTCTCAAAGATCGATCTTAGGTCGGGTTACCATCAGTTGAAAGTAAGAGAAGAAGACGTTCCAAAGACCGCATTTCGCACGCGTTATGGGCATTATGAGTTTCTCGTGATGTCCTTCGGATTGACCAACGCACCAGCAGCGTTCATGGATTTGATGAATAGAGTATGTCGACCAATGTTGGATCGATCGGTGATAGTTTTTATAGATGACATACTGGTGTATTCAAAAAGCGAGGGTGATCACCACTGTCACCTAAGAGAGGTTCTGGAGGTGTTAAAGCAGGAAAAGTTATACGCAAAGTTCTCCAAATGCGCGTTCTGTCTTAGGGAAGTCCAATTCCTAGGTCACGTAATAAACCCAAACGGAATAATGGTAGATCCTGCAAAGATCGAGACACTAAAGGAATGGAACGTCCCAAAGACACCAACAGAGATACGAAGTTTTCTGGGATTGGCAGGCTACTATCGAAGGTTCATTCAAGATATCTCAAGGATAGCCTCGCCACTAACTAAACTGACACGGAAGGAAGTGAAATATGAATGGGGTCAAACCCAAAACAACGCGTTTGAGGAACTTAAGGCACGATTAACCCAAGCTCCAGTCTTAACACTACCTGAGGGAAATGAAGACTTGGTAGTCTACTCTGACGCTTCAGGGCAGGGTTTAGGGTGCGTACTCATGCAACGAGGAAAGGTAATTGCTTATGCATCGCGGCAACTAAAGGTTCATGAAGTTAACTACCCAACACACGATCTAGAATTAGCAGCAGTAGTTTTCGCGTTGAAAATATGGAGACACTACTTGTATGGAGTTAAATGCACCATCTACTCCGATCACAAAAGCTTGAAATACTTTTTCGAACAAAAGGAACTAAACATGAGGCAAAGAAGATGGTTAGAGCTACTGAAAGACTATGACTGTGAGATATTGTACCATCCAGGCAAGGCAAACGTAGTGGCTGACGCTTTAAGTAGAAAGGAAGAATCGGCACCTATCCGGATCAAAGCGTGTCAGTTGATTATAACGCCAGACTTAATGGGTGAAATATCAAAGGCACAAGATGAAGCATTGTTAGAAAGAAATGTGAAACGGGAAATAATAGTAGGACAACAAGGGAACTTAGATGCGAATGCATACGGAGTACGAACTAGGTTTGGCCGGATGTGGATACCTAAGATTGGTGAGCTTAGAGCCAAAATACTCGATGAGGCCCATAAGTCTCGCTATTCTATCCACCCCGGGACAAACAAAATGTATCAAGACTTGAAGAAAGAATACTGGTGGCCTGGCATGAAGAATGATGTGACAGAATACGTGAGCAAGTGCCTAACGTGTTCTCTAGTTAAGGCCGAGCACCAGAAACCATGCGGTAAAATGCAACCTTTACCAATACCGGAATGGAAGTGGGAAGAGATCATAATGGACTTCATTACCAAGCTACCGCAAACAGCTAAAGGCAATGATACCATTTGGGTGATCGTCGACCGCTTGACAAAGAGTGCTCACTTCTTGCCAATACGAGAAACTTCTTCTTCTGAAAAGCTAGCAGAAGTATTTATCAAGGAAATTGTGAGCAGACATGGTATGCCGCTGTCGATTGTGTCCGACAGGGATACTAGATTCACGTCAAGGTTTTGGAAGAAATTTAACGAAGCAATGGACACTAGACTGAACATCAGCACCGCTTACCACCCCCAAACCGATGGACAATCGGAAAGGACCATTCAGACCTTGGAGGACATGCTCCGGGCCTGTATCATTGACTTCGGTGGGAGTTGGGACAGCCATCTACCATTGGTAGAATTTTCATATAACAACAGCTATCACTCGACTATTGGCATGCCGCCATTTGAAATGTTGTATGGGAGGAAATGTAGGACCCCGGTTTGTTGGGGGGAAATTGGACAGAAGGATTTTGCAAGTCTCGAAGTGGTCAAAGCTACTTCTGAGAAATTTGATCAAATCAAGGCTCGTATGAAAGCCGCAAAAGACAGACAGAAATCATACGCGGATAAGAGAATGAGGGATTTAGAGTTTCAAGTAGGGGACATGGTACTGTTGAAAGTATCACCGTGGAAAGGAATCATTCGGTTCAGAAGGCGTGGCAAACTAAGTCCAAGGTTTGTCGGACCTTTCAAGATTTTAGCAAGAGTGGGTCAAGTTGCTTACAGACTCGACCTACCCGTCGAGCTTAGTGGAATACACCCTACGTTCCACGTGTCGCACTTACGCAAGTTCCTAGCTGACGACACAGCTCACATACCTTACGACGAGATCGAAGTGGATAACAGTCTAAATTATGTAGAGGAACCAATAGCCATTCTTGACCGAGCTGAGAAACGACTACGCAATAAGTCGATACCGTTAGTCAAGATACAATGGAAGCACAGAAAAGGGTCAGAAGCTACGTGGGAAAAAGAAGACGAGATGAGGGGACTATACCCTCAATTGTTTAACGTATGAACAGTTTCGAGGACGAAACCTCTTTAAGGAGGGTAGACTTGTAACATCCTAAAAATAATAAAACGAATAAATATACCGAGACCGGTGATTTAGTTGGAATATTTAAACAAAAAGGGAGCAGGCCTGGGCCCGGCTTCAATGGGCCGAGGGAAGCCCATGCACATAAGAGGCAAGGCAGCCCTCTTCCCTGCTCATTTCCCCAACTCACGCAACTTTTAGAGAGAGAAAGGAGAGCTCGGGTCTAGAGAGAGAAAGTGACGGATCAACTCGGGAATTCAGGAGAACATTGCTGCTGTTCTCGTGATCATATCCTCTGAATCAGAAATCCAATCCAGGTAACGATTCGATCACATTATGAGTTTTTGTTCGTTTTGGGAGTTTTCGGGTTTTGGCTAAAAGATAACGATTTTTGCGGATGAAACTTGAAAGTGAACTTAGGTATAGCATCTAGAATGAAAAACGAACGTTTTGATCAAAGAAAATTTAGATATCGACATGATCAGATTCGCATGCAGAACATTCGGATTTTCGAGGAAGGCGATAAGTGCAGACCCATCGAAACTACTTAGTTTCGATATGTACAGACCCATCGAAACTACTTAGTTTCGATATGTGCAGACCTATCGAAACTACCAAGTTTCGATATATGCAGACCCAGTCGAAACTACCATAGTTTCGATATGAGCCCCTGATCCGAAGCTAAGATAATACATAAGTTACTTATCGAAACTACCTATCGAAACTACCTATCGAAACTAGCAAGTTTCGATATAAGCTAATCAATCGAAACTACTATGTTCAAGCATAGTAATGTCTAGTGTCATCTAGGAGCACCACCTTATGTGTATGATTTTATTATACAGATCGTAAGTGACATTAGTGAAGCCCAGCAGCCAGCTTAGTGTATTACAGAAACTACTCATCAGGTGAGTTTTATGTGCCCCCTTCTATGTTATGTGCAAATGTTTTCAAATGTTTTGGGGCTGAAATGTATACACTAAGTGAATAAATGTTATGAATGTCAATGTGATCATATGTGTTATACAAGTATATATATATACCTATACACGAAAGAGAAATTATGAATAAAGAATGAAAAACATGATTATAAAGAATGAATGAAAGTATAACACAATATGAAAGAATGAAATCCTGCTTTATATCCATGTATATATTGCTTGCCAAGTACAGAAAACGTTATGGACGCTTCGATGATAACGGCTACTTCGGTAGACGGACGACCACGTGACTATCATACAACCGGGACAAGTGCGTTCCTTCATCAGCTTGGACGTACGAATGCCACAAGTGCGTTCCTTCATCAGCTAGGACGTACTAAAGTTATTAACGGATGATCTAAGAAAAATTGGCATCTTATAGTAGAACGGTTGTATAAATAATAGTCGCATGGGAAACAGATACCTTCGGGTAGACGGGCGAATTACGGCCTACGATGGTAGGACGGTTGTAAGTCATGACGGACGGACAAAGGTTGCCGGACGGTTGTAAGAATAAAATGACGGACGGCACTTGTTGCCGGACGGTTGTAAGTATAGGTGGGCCATGACGATGGACCACGGCGATTGTCTTTGTGACATTCGTAAGCAAATGACGGGTTGATCACCCTTATATAGTATGACCCATGAAATTAAAGAAAGAAAGAAAAGAAAAGAAAAGGGTGAATGCATATATATATATGAAATCACAAAGATACAGAAAAGAAAGATGAAAGAAAGACAAAAGTTCTGAATACGTATTTATACGAATGACTATACAGTAATGCATACTTATAAAGTAAAGAAAAGAATGTTTACATCAAATCGCATTAAACTAGAACTCACCAGCGTTAGCTGACTTTTAGTATACATTTCAGGTAAAGGAAGATAAGGTCGTGCGATGGCGTGGAGGTTACCCGGCACGAGACTGACATCCCTCTTTTGTTTTATATGTCTTCGAACAATGTTATGTTTTTAATTGTAAAGACTTTCGCTGTTATGATTATGTAATTGGATGACGAATGTTTTTAATATAAATTCAGTATTTTATGACTATGTTTATGAGTAAATCCAACAAGTGAGGTTACCCGGGAAAGGGGCCTTACAGATAATGAAAGATTCTCTTTACTGCAATCAAATGAGACTCTTTTGGTTTTGCTTGAAACCTGGAACAAATACACACAACGAACATTATATCTGGCCTTGAAGCGGTTAAGTACATGAGAGATCCAATCATTGCACGGTAGAGTCAGCAATCAACTTCTTTTCCATCCAGGTCAGAATTCAATTTATGGTTGACCGGAATCGGAGTATCTTATGGGGTATAGTCCTCCATCTTGAACCGGCTCAAGATGTCCTTTACATACTTGGACTTATGAATAAATAAACCATCTTCCTTCTGATTAACTTGAACACCTAGGAAAAATGATAACTCTCCCATAGCTGCATCTCAAACTTTGATTTCATAATACTCTCAAACTCTTTGCATAACCCTTCATTTGTAGAGCCAAAAATAATATCATCTACATATATTTGTACCAGTAGGTATTCTCCCCCTGCTTTCTTAATGAATAAAGTCGAGTCAATATGTCCACGAACAAAATCGATCTCCATAAGATGTGTAGACAACGTTTCATACCACGCTCGAGGAGCTTGATGAAGACCATAGAGAGCTTTATCAAGCTTGGAAACTTTAGACGGATTAATTGGATCTTCAAACCCCGACGGCTGACACACATAAACTTCCTCCATGACTTTACCATATAAGAAAGCACTTTTTACATCTAATTGAAACACCTTAAATCTTTTATATGAAGCAAAAGCAAGAAACAACCATATAGCTTCAAGCCTAACAACAGGCGCATAAACCTCGGTGTAATCAATTCCCTCTTGTTGATTGAAACCTTGTACAACTAATCTTACCTTATTTCTCACCACAACACCATGATCGTCTTTCTTGCATTTAAACACCCACTTTGTACCAATTGGATACACACCCTTTGGAAGATCTACAAGATTCCAAACTTTAAGTTTGTCAAATTGAGCAAGTTCTTCCTGCATGGCCTCTATCCAATTGTTTTCACTTAAAGCCATTTCGACATTCTTTGGTTAGACCTGAGAAATAACACAAGAATGTGAGCATACATCAAAAACACCAGTATCATTAAAACTTGTATACAAGCAAGTGTTGTTAAGAGTAGAACGCGTTTGCACTCCATCACGCAAGTCCCCAATGATATTTGAAATCGGATGAGCTTTGAGTTCCTTGATTGATGCAACCTCAGGAGCCGGAAACACATCAACTTGAGTTGTATCAGATTGATAAGACAGATCTTGATTAACCGGTATCTCCGAGTCTAGATTTGTAGGAATCTCCCCCTGATCCTGTGACACATTATAAGGTTCATCAACTATCAAAGGATCAGCAGAAGAATCTTGGAAAATAACACTTTCATCTTCACTATCAGACTCATGTGTTCCCGAACAAGAAGCAGCATTAGGATCTGTAACAGATGTAGAAGGAACAGATGAATGTGGAAAACCACTATTCTGTGCATCTTGACATGAATCATATAAAACAGCAGCTTTCGCAGGAGAAATATCAGAAGGTAAATGAAACGACTTGAATAAATTCTCATAATCAAAAGCCTAGTCTGGTCCAATCACCATTTAAGGTAAAGACCGATTAGAACAGTCAATATGAAACCATTCTTCAACCTGGCGAGTCTCTTTGTTATAAACCCTCTTGGTAGTAGAATTAGCAACATACCCCAGAAAGATCCCTTCAATTGCCTTAGCACTGAACTTGGTAGGGACATCACGAACTTTCAAAAGGGTGCATGGATTACCTAAAGGTAGTAAATAGTCTAGATTCGGCTTACGATTATTAAACAACTCATCGCATGTCTTGTTGTGTCGCTTAATGGTCAAGACTCGGTTCAAAACATGACACGCAGTATTCACAGCCTCGGCCCAAAAAGTTACTGGAAGCTCAGAATCTGCAAGCATCATACGTGCCGTTTCAACCAAAGTCCGGTTCTTTCGTTAAGCAACACCATTTTGTTGAGGTACATATGGTGCACTGTATTCATGATGAATTCCCTTTTGAAGATAAAATAAACCCATCTTGCTATTTTTAAACTCGCTGCCATTGTCACTCCTAATTCTTCTGACTTTCTGTTTGAACAAATTCTCTAAACCCAGGATTAAGAATTGTACCAATTCTGTGGTTTCGGCTTTAGAAGCAAGGAACTTAACCCATGAAAATCTAGAGAAATCATCTGTTACTACAAGACAGTAAGATTTACCGCCAATGCTCCTGATACTAATCGGTCTAAACAAATCCATATGCAGTAGCTCCAAAGGAGTCATAATTGAATTCTTTGACTTAGATTTGTGAGACTTCTTGTGTTGTTTCCCCTTCTTGTAAGGAATACAGTCATCAGGAACTGAAAATTTCATTTTCGGAACACCAAAAACCATATCATTCTTCACGAGAAAATTCATTTTCTGATAATTGATGTGAGCAAGTTTCCTGTGCCACAAAATAGAATCCGACTCAGACGCCTTGGAGAGTAGACAAGTAGGAATTGAATCCGTTGTAGTAGCAACACTCATGTCTAGGACATATGTGTCATTTCTCCTCGGAGCCTTCATTAGAATCCATTTTCAGGAATCACAAAGCCCGGTTTCAAGATATAACACTCAGAATCATTGAAATGAAATGAAAATTTCTTGTCACACACCTGAGATACACTCAAAAGATTATGTTCAAGTTGCTCCACATAGTTCACTTTCTCAAATTTGACTTTATCGTTCTTTAAAGTACCCTAACCAGTTATGTACCTGCCTTTATTTCCAGCAAAAGCAACATAACCACCATCAAAATTAATAACATCTTCCACCAAACGAATATTCCCTGTTATATGTCGAGAACAACCACTATCCACATACCACGTATTGTTGATAGTCCTCCTTGGTTGTCCCTAAATAAAAAAAGAAAATCAGTTAGAAATTGGAACCCAAGCCATTGTGGTCTTTGGTCGTCCAGATGGATCAAAATAAACAACTTCAAGCAATTCACAATCAACATTGTCATCAACCTTTGGAACATAAGATTTATGGTTAGATCTTCTCAAAGAAGACATAGTTTGATTCATTGGAAAACCATTATTAGATTTATGATTATTAGAATCAGGTATTTCCAAAAATTTCTTTAGTTTTCTGTTACGTCTTCTTCTTTGTGGTCTAGAAAGTTTGACCTCAGGTTGAGAATCTTTTGAAATTCCAACATGTAGAATCTCAAACTTCTTTTGAAAAATAACGGGTTTAAAAATACGCTTTTCATGTTGCTTAAATCCCGAAGATTTAGCAAATGATTTACAAGGCATATTCTTTTCAACACCAGACGTAGGCTTTTCCCCATTTTGTCTTTTCAGAGTCGTCACCATTTGTTTTTGTGATGAATCACTCTTTAATTTGCCATGATTCTTATAAGGACAGTGAATCAGAATATGACCAGCCTCATTACAATGAAAACAAACTCTTCTATCTTGATGATTTCTGATATAAGGAGTTTTTCTTGAACTTGATGACCCGTTTGATGAACAATCTTCAGAAGATTTTTCTGAACATTTAACTGGCTTCTTTGGAACAAACACTTGTTTAGTTACCATTGATAAATTCCTTTTCTGATAACCAGAAGCAACAAAACCACTTGTGTAACATCCAGGATTTTCAGGCCATAAACTTCTTTATTCATTTCATTATATAAGCACTTGAAGTCCCCTAATTATTCAAATTTAAAAATGTTACAACAATCATTATTTTAACATACAAACTTTCCACTTACCTATTATTTCCTTATTATATATAAAAAAACATGAATCTATATTTAAATATAAATATATATATATATATACACATATATATAGATATATAAACAAACCCTTGTAAAACATATGAGTTTTCAACCATGTTTTCTTTTACATCCTTTGAATATACACACACATTTAATTGCAAATATAAATGTAAATATGTATATCTGATTTTATAAAATAAATCAACACTTCAACTTATAATTTCGCAAAAATGGAATTTTCATGAAGTTCTAAACAAAAAGTTTAATTTACAAAAAAAAAATGTATATATAAGTATGTACAATTTAAATAAAACTTTTTAAGAATCAATATATATATACATATATATATATAGATTTATATATATACATAAATATAATTGGGTTGAACCTCTAAAACACTCGAACCCTTGAATTTGAACCCTCACACCCTCACGTTTTGGACCTAAATTGAGTCCTAGATCGAGCATCGACCTCATCCCAGCCTAATTATCATCTCAATTCGACCAATTGGGCGGGCGAATTCGAATTAAAAAGCATTTGACTCCGCTGAGTCAAAGCCATACCAGTCCAACATCCAATTATGCAATTGACGCATTTTTAAACCCCTTAAATCACGCTGAATCGATCCTCGCATGAACTCAGACCTTAATCACGACTCAATTCATCCACCCTCTTAGGATTAACCCGTAAAACATCCGGCAACAACTGTATCCCCCAATCCTAGTCCAATCGGGTAATTAAAATGAAATTGGACAAGTTAATGTAATCACACACCTTCACATATCATATTACAAACCCTCTGCACACCCTATTCGATCGCGTTTCGCTTCTAAAGCTTCATCAAATCCGAAGAACTCTAGGCCCGAACTCTCAGTCATTCTCCTCCATTGCATAGTCATTACAGGTAAAAATTATTGCATTAGACTCGTAATGATTCAGGGTTTGAAAGCCCTATGGTCCTAAGGTCGATTATTGTTTGATCGGGTCGATTTCAGAACTAGGGTTACGACTTGCGCGATGTGGGAAAGAAGATGAGTTCTAGGTTGCTTGTTATATATTAAACAATCCCTTTGTTTATCAAGGCTCGGTGCCCAGATCCAATGGTTAAACCTTTCCCCTCGTAGGCTGCAGGTCGCGTGTTCAAAGCACACACCCGCACCCTTCTTTTATTTTGTTTGTTATTAATACCTGAACCTGGCCCCTTTCAGCCTACGCATAAAGCCTTAAAAACCGGAGTATCATACAAATAGACTCCCTGGTCAAGTGGTTGGGACGATAGCCACACACAGCAGCCACCCGGGTTCGAACCGGGTGGGCTGCTTTCCTTTTTTTAAACAATTTTTAATAAACAAATAATTTCTATAAAAATTATTTTATAAACTTAACATTATTTAGATCAGATTTAAAATAGAAGATTGCAATTGCTAACATAAAACAACTAATTTTATAAATTAAATTGATTAGCACCTCATTGTAACCATTTAGAAATTTATTTTTATATTACAAAACGAGGTACTTTAAATATCAAATTTTATAAAAATTATGACAAGATTTTTATAAAATACTTTATCATAAAACAAAGTTTATAAATAATTTGCTTCTATTAAATTATATGGTTTAAAACATATTTAAACAAATAAGACGTTTTCTAAATATATACTAATAAACATTTACATCTTGCATATTTTTTTTAACATACTATAATAACAACAAATAAATAAATAAAATTTATTACCTTATACACTAATAAATTCACTCAGGTTTTTCTTTAAATTATAAATTTATTTTTTTTTACACGTTGTCATAAATAAATAGATTTATCTTAATATGTATAATCACATTACTTTTAAACAAGATTTATTAGCTTAAAGAAAGGAATAAAAGGAATTTTATTCATTTAAATATTTAAACCCTAAAAGCAGTTATATTTTTACAAACTACTTTGATCTTATATTTTTATCAACCTATACCTTTTTACATGAAACGACTCAACCTTTGTACATATCAAAACCCTATGAACTTTGGAACAAGACCCAGACTTTGTGTACATTATTAATTCAAATCCATACATTTCAATCTAGGTTAACTCGTGATTTTGAGAATCACTTGAGCTGCATAGTTGCTCTTGTTGCCTACACATTTGATACAGGTGAGTTTACATAGCCCCTTTTTCGTATTTACATATTTGGGGTGAAACATGATTACATTCAAATACTATTTGCAATTACACACGTGCAATTCTATAATATGATCATATGTGTTTATTTGTGCTTTATGCTTGAATGCTAATTGTTAAGGCTACATATACATGATATACACGTGCAAACACAAATATATTACTTCAGGCTAACATGTGTTGTTAGGCCCTATATTAAGATAACATGTGTTGTTATGCCCTACATTTACATCAGGATAACATGTGTTGTTATGCCCTACATTAGGATAACATGTGTTGTTATGTCCTTCAATTACAAAGTTTCATTGGTGCATCTAGCTTAACTTAGATTCTCCATAAATGCTTTATAAACCATGCATCATATGAATTGTACACAAAACATATGAACTTTACTAGTGGTGTCAAAACCTATGTACGTTCACCAACTATTTATAGTTGACCCTCTCATTTTATCATGTTTCAGGTACAGTGTTGAGTAAAGATTTCAAGTCGCTTCACTTAGGATTGAGGACCTAGTTTTAAATTTAATAAAGTTATTCATGTATTTTTTTTATTCTTGTAAGAGTTGTACTTGATTACTTGAGCTATGAAATGAAAGTTATTGTTTAATTATCACAACTTTAGTAAACCATGAGCTTATGAACAGTCTACATGTCCCGCCCCAACGTTTCCGCCGTCGGTTGGGGTGTGACAACTTGATTGTAGCATTTTGGAATGTTTAGGTTGTTCAACTTTCACCTCATCCGGTTCTGTTAAAATGCATCTATCACGGGTAACATTTTTCACTATCTTCGGTTCATCAATTTGCACTTCAATAGGAATGCCTTCAATCTTATTATCATCAAAAACCTCATCCTCAGAATCAGAATCATAGATCATATCTTCACCAGTTACTGGATTCACCTTCAACACTGTCTTTGGATCAATTTCCTCTTCATGAATAATTTCTGGTTCAACCACATAATTTGCATTGAATGGTGGAGGAACAAATCCAATTCCAGCAACCCTCTTAGTAGGATCAGCATTAGCATTAAAGTAATCCAATACCACAGATGAATTTTCAAAGTTTTCCAGCTTTCTATGTAATTTGATCACTTCAGATTCTTTATCAGAAATTTCTTTGTTCTTCTGAGCGACAATTTCATTTCGCTTCTCAATCTCAGCATAAGCCATATCCAGATGATATGCTTGTTCCTTATATTTCAATCCCAAAGAGTTCAAATCTCTTTTCAAAGATTCAATTCTATCTATACACAATTTATCATTATCTTTTAATTTTTGATTAACTGAATGCATCGATTTCATATCACAAATTAAATTTGTGTTATCATCCATTACTTTTTGCATTTTATCTTTTATACTTATGCAATTTGAGCAATAAATGTGACAGACAGAATCCTTTACCTTTGAAGGATCTGACATATCTGCCATGAAGACTTTTACAATCGGGATATTTTCAGAATCAGCACCATCAGAAGAATTTTGAGTTAAAACAATATCATCTTCAGATACACCAGATGCAATATCAGTCTCACCATTTTGTACTTGATCACTTTCTTCATCAGCACTTGGCAAACTCTCACCATCACTTGAGCTATCATCATTGTCACAACCCGGATTTTTAGGATTAACCCCGTTAATAAATTTCGTTAAATCATAACCCAGTTAGCCTAATCTAAAACTCCTAGGACGGTTTCTGTCGCTTGTTTAATCTAAATCTGTAGGGACTAAAGTTGTAATTACCCTAAACCCAATTACGTTGACATTACAAAGTCAAAATCGATTGATTTTGCCTCTATTGACTTTCAAAAGTCAAACTAGTTTTATTCTTGATTCAAATTCGTTTCTATATCCAAAATTCGTCCGAAATTATAACTGAAATAGTTGTTAATGTCAGTTTCGATCATCATTGAGACGATTAACATCGCCATTATGTTCGAATTAATCTCAATTATGGGTATTAAACCCGTAACCGTCGACCACCCCCTCATATACATCAAATTCGACGGATCCTTGTATTGTTTTTACAAATGGAACTCTCGCACATCTTATTCGCACACTGTGGAACCTGCTACACTACTTACTTTGATCGGAGAAGCTGTCCAAATTGCCGGAGATCGAACTCGTTAGTGTCGGAGCACGTTTTTAGTCGGGGATCATCAATTCGAACACTATTCCGGTAATTATCTAAACCTTCACCTTTGTTTCTGTCTAATTATTGAAAGCCCTATCATTATCAGGGCTTACAACGTCAATTCGATCAAAATCAAGAACCTAGGTTCATATGCATTCTGTTTAATCGAACCCCATCAATCCGATAATGAAAACTGAAATTTATCATGTCCACAGACTCGCCTCGACGTCTAGATCGAAAGCCCTATACTCTTTGGGGCTTACATGATCGAATTGAATATGATCCTGATTCTAGGGTTCATGCAAAACTAGTTTAATCGAAACCCAGTCTAGAACCTGTTTAAATCTAATTAAACCACAGGGAAAGCTTCGCAGCCCTCTGTTGAGTAAAAGCCCCATGGTGTTAACGAGTTTTATCACAGAATTAAACTAAATCGATTCCAAGTTCCTAATCTAGGGTTTCGGCCATCCAACCCACGATTAAACGACTCAATACCTGATGTTTTTCTAATTAAACTCGTAATCAAGTTCGTTTGTACCTGGTAATCAAAACCCCTATGCTTCTGTTTCGATTCGCATTCAAGATTTACGAATTCTGGGCGGGATTCGGTTGCGAGTTCATATGGGAAGAGGGATCCACTGAACTTGTATGATAAAACCAATTGAACCCGAATTATGTCGCGATACCCTAGCGGGCGGTACTGGTTAAAGCTGTGTGCATGTGTAGGAGAGACCCGGGTTCGAGACCGGGCTCCCACATTTTGTTTTTGGGGCACTTTTTAGTATATTTAATTATTAAAAATCAAACCCCCTATTATTATAATATTATACAAATGTGTTTTAGCCCGGGAAACAACCCGTAGGCTCGGGTTTGAATTATTAACTCACTTTTGTTATTATTTCCCACTTTTAAAAATAATATATTTACCATAACTTTGTATAAAATAATATGATTATATTATTTTCAACCTGTAATTCGTATTATTAAATAATATATATATTTATATTATTTCGTATCGTTTTATAACCTCGTATAACGTTTGAAACTAAATAATAATATAATTAGTTATATTATTTACTCGCATTTATTACGTTCATAAAAATAATATATTTATTATTTTGTACCACGAATGAGTAATTAGAATATTCTTTCGAACCTAAAAATAATATATTAAATTATATTATTTTCCTAATTTTTGTAAATGACAAAACGCTCGAATATATTTATTATTATTGTTGTCATTCGTCGCGTAACGTATATATAATTTAATTACTAATTACAGAATTCCTATTCCCGTGGATACGTTCGTCTACTCTCGGTTACTAGAGCGTTTCTTTAGAACGTTTCTCATTCCGTGTCGTCGTCACAATTCCCATTGTATCCCTAATTTATGTGTTTATAATTTTAGGGCATATGTAAGTCGCCTGAGACTTACACTCGTGGTTCCAACTTATCTCTTGTGTGATACTACCTACAGCGCAACGCATGTGAGTTTTCACGGCCCCTTTTACTGTTTTAACTTGGGGGAGAAAACATGATTAAACAATTTTGGATTTTGTAATTCGTATGATATCAATGTTAAATGCTAAGCGTAACACGCTATCACAGAAAGTCCTCAACTAATATCGGACCATTAATATGGATCTTAGCGAGGTAATATTTAGTAGTACTACTGGGTTTGACAAATCCCACCTGCGTTAGTCGCGCTAACTCGATTAGATATCGAACGGGTGAAATGTTAGCCTACTCACACCGCCAGTGTTGATAGACCTGGCAGGAGGCAATAAACAAATAGTCAGCTTCGGTTGCGAGCGCTTGAGCTGAACATGAACATAGGTTAGCTACCTATAGATACGTACTGAATGTACATAAATCTGGTAAACGCTTATTTACATATATTGAAACCTGTGAACTCACCAACCTCGTGTTGACATATTTTCTTACATGTTTTCTCAGGTCGCTAAGATAAGACACAGGTGCACGTTAGGGCATGCATGGGATTCAACTACTTTGATTATGACTTATTTATAAATGTTTGAATTATTCTATTGTACTTGTTTTGGTTGGACGTTTTGGACTTTTTGGACTTTTGGACTTTGGTCTTGGGCGTGTGTATTTTGCGCATTTACTTTCTTTACGCTTCCGCATTGATACTCTGATTTGAATGATATTTTCATTTTGAGTCCCATGTAGAGTCGTTCAAAGTAACTAATGACTGAGATCCTGGTTCGTCACTCCCCAAACGGTAAAACTCCGTTAGTTGAAATTGGGGGTGTGACAATCATCAGTTGACTCTTCAGATTTTGTAGAATGAATCTCAGCTACAAACGCTTGACTTACAGAACCAACCAAATCTTCAAGATGAATACCCCAGTCATAATTTTCATCATTCTGAGCAACCAAAGCAGATGATGCAGATGCATGATTAGAATTTTCAGATCCAGAGGAGCCATGTGACTGGTTACGATTATTCTGAAAGTTATTAGGCTTCTTCTGAGTATCAAATTCAACTTTTGGTTTCACACATTCTTTAGCAAAATGACCATACTCTTGACAATTATAGCAACGAACTTTGGTTTTGTCAAATCCCATACGTGAACGACTGTTAGACCCAATATACTTTCTTCCAGTCTTCTTCAAAAAATCCTTTGCTTGTCGCATCAGCATAGCCATGTTCCATTGAATGTTCATCTCTTCTAGATCAACATGATCAATCTGTCTGAAATCCTCCTCAATAACATCTGGATCATGAATCTTTCCTCCAATAAAATTTTCATAAGAAGCCATAAAGGAAGAAAACATCACTAAATAACCATCAATAACTCTTTGATTCATATTATGTGTTCCAGATGATGAAGAAGTTGTATTTGAAGAGAAACCTAAATGACTTGAAACCCCAGAACAATGATCATGAGAAACATCTTGAGTATCACCAGAAACGAACGCAACCCCAGCACCAGTTTTGCAAGAAGACTTAGCAAAATACATTGAAGGATCTTGAATATGCTCCATATTGGTTTCCTTCTTCTTCATATTCAAATCATGTGATTGAATCTTTCCAAGAACCTCTTCAAGAGACATAGTTTTATACTTGACATTCTATTTTATCAAAACCGTATACACATCAAATTTAGATGGTAATGCCTCCAAAAACTTATCATTTATCTCTTCAGTCTCATAAACCACTGAAGCACTTGACAAAGCAAATGATAGAATCTCGTTGCAAGATCATCTAAAGATTCATTTTGAAAGTGCTTAAATACTAAGAACTGCTTCTTCAGTAATTCTTTTCGGCTTTTCTTAACATCCAAACTACATTCACACCTCTTTTGCAATGCTTCCCACAATTGTTGAGAAGTTCTGAATTATTTAAAGCTGTGATAAATTTCTTTAGGAAGAGACATTGAGATACTAGCCATTTCCTTCATTTCTCTATCAAACAATAATTTTTCTTCTATGGTTAACGCAGATACTGATTTAGGAACATCATCCTTTCCCATCCAAGTATATGTCGGATGCGTATAACCTTCCAAGATTGGAATCCATAAACATGTATCAGTAAAGGATACGAACTGATCAAACCGATCTTTCTAGTTAGAATAATCCATAAGACTTAACAATTTGGGTGGTTTCTGAGATGTACCAATCTCATTGTCGTAATTTAACATATTAGTCACTTGCACCATATTTGCCATTTTAAAAAAAATTTCCAAGTGTTGAACACAAACTCCCCTTAGGCGAAGATAATAAGTCCGCTTCAGCCAAAACAAGCGAATTTGATATCAAGCGAACTTGATAAGTTCGCTTACCCAAGAAATCCAGTAAGTTCGCTGAGTAAGTTCGCCTACTAAGTTCGCTTAAACTAAGAGAAGCGAACTTAATAACTTCGCTTGCTAAGTTCGCCTGCAACAACTTTCAACAAGTTCGCTTACAGTAGCTGAAACAAACTCAGCAAGAACTTTAACCCAAACACGAACAAACATCACCAAAAATCATCATTTCTCATAGATTAGAAGGAATTTGAAGAAACTGAACCGTAGGATTTAGTATTTTATGAATTAGAACACTTCTATTGGATTAATTTCACCAAAATCAACCTCAAATCCATGAATTCAGCAGTAAAATCAGCTTCAAGAATTTGAAAACTCCATGGATACAAAAACTTCAAAAATGATCAATTTCTTGTCAAATTGTACACAAAAACGTCTCTAATCACCAAGAATCAAACGCAAATCACGAGCAAAAGCTCTGATACCACTTGTAGGTCCACATGACTCATCTCAGATCGATCTCGTGACAGGACGTATCGTTAACACGGAGTGCGGAATCCTACCGTATTAACGTTTTGTATATCGATCGACAATAGAAACAGCAGGTAAATAAACTTTCTCTTTTATATCACCAAACAAAGTTTACAGAATACTTGATCGTTCAATCATTCACTCTCTTTCTAAACAGACTCTGTAGAATCTATATTTATAGACACACGTTCTGTAATAGGCGAACTTAACAAGTTCGCTTCAAAGATGTTTAGGCGAACTTAACAAGTTCGCCTCTAATAGACTAGGCGAACTTATCAAGTTCGCCTCTAGCAGAACTTGTACTAATACTTAGACAAAACTAAACAATTACATAAAAACATAAATACAATAAGACCTAAACTATTATAAAGCTTTTGTCATACAATCTATGTCCTAACAAAGACCAAGGAGATTTTGATCTTCTGATTAAGTTTTTGTCAAGAAGAGATTTGATCTCTTGTTTACATAATTCCATATATTCAGAATTCATCTGACAAGGTCTAGCCTTAGTAGTAATTTTACTATCGTTAAAATCATTTTCATAAGGAAGAGAAACAATATGTTTCTTCCTATCCCAAAAAGCATTTGGATGATCATTGCATATTTGTAGGGTAAATTGATTATTAATCATTTTTATTTTATCCTGTAATTTTGGATTATTTATCTTATCTTGGATATTTAAAGAAAATATTTCTTTTTATAAAAATTCAATTTAATTTATTTTGGCCTGTAAAAGGGATTCTTTTACATTGTTTAAAGTCCTGGAAAAAAGATTTGTAATAAATGGAAAATATATTTATTTGTTTTGGAAAGATCCAGTTGTTCCTTTATTTTCAATATGCCTTAAAGGAAAATTTTTGTTTAAGAAAGGGGTTCCAATTATAACTTGGCTAGTAAGGTTTTTAACTAGAATAAAACTAGTAGGAATGCAGGTCTCATTATGACAAACATGAGCCTGTGGAATTTTGTACTCAATTTTAAATTTTTCTCCTCCCGCGGAACTCAAATTGTGGGAGGTTTTATAAAAATATCTAGTAGGAATAGTTCCTTCCTGAATACAATTCAGATCAGCACCACTATCAACTAGTGCTATAACAGTTATAAAGAAGTTGTCTTCAATAAGAAGTTTTACTTTGATATTCCACTTCTGTGTGGTTATAATATCTATAATACTTTTAAAAAATATTCCCATATTGTTTTAAGGAATTTCCTCTTCATTTTTATTCTGGGGGATCTCAAGTCTCATAATTCTATCTTCTAGATTTCTATTATCTTTTTGAAGAATTTTGATATCAATTTTTAGATTATCAATTTTATTTTTTTAATCCTGTATATTAACAGGTCTGGAAATTTGATTTCTTTGGGCTAGCTGCCTCTTTAACTCAGTTAGAGAAAAATGTTTTAAATCATGCTGGAGATTGCTTGAGGAAGATGGTTCCTCAGATTTCTGCTGGTTTAAATATTCAGAAATTAGTTTTTCTTTGACTTGAGGATCACTTATGATTTTTAAGAGATCTAAAATCTCATTGGTTAAATCATTAATTTCCATGTTTTGAAATTGAGAAATTATTTGATAAAGACCCTCTTCATATATTTCAGAAGGGTTTTTGCAGCAATCATTTTTACAATTTGCTGGACAACGTTCTTCCTCTGTTTCTGAGGAATCTAAATTTTCATATTCTAAAATATTTAGATTCTTCTTCTGAGAATGATTGCTCAGAATCGGTTTCAAAAGTTTCATTTAATAAGACTTCATTAATTTTGTCTTTTAAATCTCTATCTTCGATTTTGTTAAGTTTCTTTCGAACCTAACAAGTTTTTGCCTTGTGACCTAATTTACCACATTTTCTGCATTTTATTAATTTTTTAAAATCATTAGAAAATTCTTTCTTTTCCTTATACTTTTTCCTTTTATAATTATTATTATAATGGTTTTCTTCTTTCCTAAATTTCTTTCTTTTATAATGTTTTTTAGGAGAAGAATTTTTTTTCCTAGTTTCAATAGATTTATCAGGCTTATTTTCTAAGACAAATTAGCCATAGAAATCTCCTAATTGTTTTTTCTCATTTAGAGAATGTTTCTTAATCTGTTGATTAAGTTTTATTTCATTACATAAGCTTATTTCTTCCTGAACACAGGTGCATATAAGTTTACCATAAGTGTAACTGTCATAATTTATGACCCCATCTATTCTTAATTTGCTTTCAGCAAATAAATGGGGAAGGCCATATAAATTTTGACTTTCAATGAGAACTATTAGCCTCAGGGAGTTCCATGACTCTACATAAGAAAGTATCCTTATACCATCTAAAAGACGTTAGAGTTCTACATCTTAGATTTTGAAAAAGAGTTCTAATATTTTCAGAATCTTTGGACCATCTTCCTGTGAAATATTCTATAATATTAACAATTAGGGAGTAGACTACATTATTTTCAGTACTACTAGTGCCTTCTTCTTGTTTGACACTATTTAAGATTTTATTTTTATCTTCTTGGGATAAGTAATTATCCCACCATCCTTTTAACTGACCTGTAAATCCTGATATAATCATATTTGCTATGGTCTGGACAGAGTTATTATTATTCTTACAAATAGTGTTGTACATAAGTATTCTATGGACAGTATTATAAATCTGTCCTTCTGACTGACCATCTATGTTCCATTCATAGATCATTTTCCCACTATAAGAGTTATTAACAATATACTCTTGTTTTTCTATAAGAACACCTTAAGGAGTAGGTCTAGGATAATAGTATTTTCTATGAGTTGGCTTATCTGCCCATTTAGAGAGTTTGGAAGTTTGATCATTTATTTTTTCTTGATAATTTTCTTCAGAAAAATCTGTTATAGTATTAATCTTAAGATTTTTAAGAGCATTCATAGTTTCATTTAAAGTCGCTATTAGACTATCCTTAGATTTTAATTTAAAATCTGTTACTTCCGGAAGAAGTTGTATACTAGGAGTAGCAATTTTTTCTTTTAGAGAAACAGTTTTAGCCTGTATGTTTTTCTTTTTAAAATAGGATATAATCTTATCCATCTTAGTAGATAGATCTTGTAACTGTTCTCACAGAATTATTAAATATAAATTTGTATAATTCTGTTGTTTAATCAAGTCATTTATATGAGAAATTGTAATAGGTAAGGTATTTCCTTCTAATAGTTTTTGAAAGGTTTGATAATACCATGTTTCATTATCTTTTTCTATTTTAAAAGGTTGTGTAGGAGGGAAAATCTTAGAGATTATATCTCCTTTAACATTAAATGTTCTTTCAATAACTGAGATGATACTTCCCATATAGCTTTCCAAAAACCAGAGAATACAAGGTATAATCTCATTTTTCATGATTAAATCTTTGTAGTATTCATCTTTAAAGAAATTTATATCAGTCTCTTTAAAATTATTAAAAAACAAATTTCTAAACAATTCCCATTTGGGTAATTCGAAATCTTTACTAATTTCTTTTCTTACCGAAGATCTCGGATTAAAGTCTATTTTTTCTTTAAAATTCATTAAACAAAATCGACTTCTGATTCAGTTGATTCCGGATCTACTTGGACTCCTGTAACTATATTGTCAAAATTTATTCTTAATCTATTGAAAGCTTCCCTAACTCTTGAAGTAGAGGCCCTAGAAGGATTTCTAACAGTATATCCCAAAGGAGATATATGTTGTCGAGAGGATAAAGATCTAGAAGATAAAGATCTTGGCAAAGAAGAAGTATTTCTAAGCTGCTCAAATTAGATTTGGACAGTCCTTTTTTCAGATTGTATAATTTCTAAAGGGTTATTATCTATATATTGTTGAGATGTTGTGGCCTTATCAAGGACCCAATTTTCTGGAAAGTTAATTTCTTCCCATTTAATCTTTCTTCTGGTAGTTATATTAGATTTACCAAAATTAGTTTCAATAACTATGGTTTCATTTAATGGTTTATCGATCATTCTACACTGTGGATTTAAAGTGTATAAAGGTTTATAATAAATTCTATAACAGATACAGACAACTTCTGAACCTGGAGCATAGTTATAACCATGAGTTTTAACATTTAAAGTTAAAACATCTGAGATATTAACATCTGATAAAAATAATTGTAGATTATGATAAACATTAAAATAGACTGGTCCATGAGCCAGGCTAGTTTGGACAATCCCTATAAGAGATTGTTTCCAGTTCAGATTTCTAGCATCTCTTAGAGTTGCTACAAAACTTTCTGGAAGACCTTCTAAGGTTAAGGGTTTAAATGCAATTTGCACAAGCCCTATATGAAGGAATTTATAATCTTTTTTATATTTATTTAAATCTTTGTTTAACAATAGTTTAATAACCATATCTTCTTTATTTAAAGAAAATGTTTCTTCAGTTGTTTTGACAACTTGTTTTAATCCTAATTTTTTAAAAGTTCCTAATTTATAAATTAGTTTGTGTTCTATTTTTGGAATAGTCCATTTATTTAATAAATCAAGATTATGATGAATTTCATATTCCTCTTCAATACTATTTTTAACAGTATCATTGTTTTTTAGGATATTCATTTTGAATGAATATGAATAAGTGTAGATCTGCACAATCAAACTTTGAACAAGCTTTTATTTTAAGAGCACATGGCTCTGATACCATTTATAGAATCTTAAATTAAAAATCTTAAAATAACAAATTAAAAATCTTAATAAAAATCTTAAAATTTTTGTATAAGATGAAAAACATTTAGGAATTATAGACCAAAGGAAATTATTACAAAAACAGTATGGAACATATATATATATAGGTAGAGGTTCTGTTACAAAGACTCAAAACTCTAAAAAGTGTAGGAAGGAATCTCAGCCACAAGATCTTTGTGATTTGTGGCTGAGATTCACGCGGTGGCATTTTTGTAAATAATAGCAAGTAGAAAAGCACTAGGAAGGGTATTAAGGGAAGAGTCAAGTCAAAAAGTGCACATGTAAGTCACATGTCATTTCCCCTATTTTTTTAAACGTCTATAACTTTTTTATACGTCATTATTTTTTTTTAAAAAAATTCACCATAAAATCGAGCGTTTTTTACCTTTCCAACGAGTATGATATTGCTATATTTATATACTCTTTTAAATCGTTTTTGTTTAGATGATATTAAAGTGGGTTTTTTTTGTACATGGTGTTTTAGATCTATGGTGTTTTCAACTGTGTGTTTTTCTAGTTATGATGTTTTACATATGTGGGCCATTTTCAACATTCCGTTTTAGCTTTTTTGGTTATAGTGTTTTCAACATTACGATTAGTTTTTTTATTATATATATATATTTAAATCGTTTTTTTAATAACATTAAAGTGGGTTTTACCAAACATGGTATTTTATATTTTTTGTGTTTTAAAGCTATGGTGTTTTTAACTGAGTGTTTTTCAACATAAAGTTTTTCTGGTTATGGTGTTTTTCTGGTCATGGTGTTTTACACATGCTGTTATTTAAATAACATTGAAAGTGAGTTTTTTTTTTCAACATTGTGTTTTAGATCTATGGTGTTTTTTCAACATAGAGTTTTTTAGATTATAGTGTTTTTCAACATAGCGTCTTTCTAGTCATTGTGTTTTACACCTAGAGCCCAACTTCAACATAGCGTTTAGCTTTTTTGGTCATAGTGTTTTCAAAATGATAGATTTCAACATGGTGTTTTTTGTCATGGTGTTTTAGTTTCTTTATAAACTCTTTAATAAATCACAATGACAAATTATGATCTAACATGACGTTTCAGTTTCTTTATAAACTCTTTCAACATAGCGTTTTAGTTTCAACACGTGTTTTCAGAATCACAATGACAAATTAAAACGCCAAATTTTCACATGGTGTTTTGTTCATGGTGTTTTCACATGGAGATTTAGTTTGTCATTGTGTTTTACAACCGTGACATATAATTTATGTTGAACTAGACGTTTAAAAAAAAGGAAAAACACCATAAACACACACATGGCAAAACACCATGTATATGGAAGTTAAAGTATAAAACACAATGAAGAACTAATCGTCGATTGAAATTTTACGCCAAAAGTATAAAACACCATGACAAAACAAAAACGCCATAATTTATGTTTTTGGCGTTTTTGCTTCTGTCATGGTGTTTTACACTTTTAGCTTAAAATTTCAATATCATAAACATAAACTTGGTTAAGCCTGTGTTCGAATTAAAGTAGTTTTCAACATGGTGTTTTACATATGGTGTTTTCAACCTGGTGTTTTACATCTATGGTGTTTTCAACCTGGTGTTTTTCAACATTGAGTTTTTCTAGTCATAGTGTTTTTCAACAAAGAGTTTTTGGGGTCATGGTGTTTTACACCTAGATGCCAATTTGAATACAGCGTTGTAGTTTTTTTTGTCATTGCGTTTTCACAATGACAAATTTCAACATGGTATTCTTTTGACTTTTTTTAGTCATGTTGTTTTGACGTGTTTATGCTTATGGCGTTTTGCTTATGTTATGGTGTTTTATATTTTAGCTTAAAATTTCAACACCATAAACATAAAACACCATAAACATAAAACACCATAAAAACTACCAATTTCAAACAACACCCAGTTAGTTTTTTTTTAAATATTGCAGTACCATACTCGTTGGAAAGATAAAAAGACTCTCGATTTTATGGTGAATTTTTTTTTTAAATAATTACGTATAAAAAAATTATGGACGTTTTAAAAAAATGGGAGAAATAACATGTGACTTGCATGTGCAGATTCATTCATTTGTTTAAAGCCTTTTGACGCAATTGTTCATTCCCTTATTTTTCCCATTGTACACGTGTCGTGCTGTGGTTTCTTCCTATACTTTGTAGGGTTTTAACCCTTTGTAGCCTAACCTTCCTCTCTCTCTCTCTCTCTCTCTATATATATATATATATATATATATATATATATATATATATATATATAGGGGAATGATCATAAGAAAACTCAAAGTTCATGAGAAAACCAAAAAATTACTTATTTAAAGTAAAAAAAAATAATAAAAAATCATAACTCAAAAAATAATAAAAAAATTACAAAACTGCTTCGGAGCCTTTGTTTCCCACGTCATTCTCGTTCAAAAAAAACTCAAAAAGTAGTGGGTTTAGATTTTGGACTTAGTTTTTTTGGTTTAATTTAGCTTTTAGGTTAGGTTGTTGGAGGGGTGGGGCGGGGTGGGGGTTTAGGTTTTTGGGGGGTGGGTGGGGGTTTAGGTTTTTAGGGGGTGGGTGAGGGGGTAAGTGAGATGGGGGGATTAGGTTTTTGGGGGTGGGTTAGGCTTTTTGGTTTAGTTTAGGTTTTTGGAGGGGTGGGGTGGGGGGTTTAGGTTTTTGGGGAGGTGGGTGAGGGGGTGGGAGGGGTGGGTTTAGGTTTTTGGGTGGGGGTAGGGTGGGGGGTTAGGTTTTTTAGGGTGGGTTGAGGTTTTGGGTGTACTACACATATGTAGTAAGTGTTTTTGGGTGTTCTCATGAAAATGAGTTTTCTAGTGAACTCACCCCTATATATATATATGGTTGAGTTCATGAGAGAACTCATTTTAATGAGAGAACTAGAGAACCACTAAGAAAAGAAGTGGAGGAATTTTAAAGAGAAATAGTAAAATTGGAACTTAAAATATATAAACCTTTAAACATTTCTATCTTTTGCATACCTTATTATTTTTTAAAAAAAATTGCACCATTAAATCAAGAATTTTATTATATTTCATTTGAGTATAAATAACATTATAAAAAATAAGAATTAACTCTTTTTTTTCTTCTTATTTTCAATATTGCATACGTGTAGTACCACCCCCACCCAAAAACCTAAACCCCCACACCCACCCCAAAAACCTAAACATACCACACCTACCCCCAAAAACCTACCCCCCACATCCCCCCAAACCTAAACATACCACACCTACCCCCAAAAACCTACCCCCCACATCCCCCCAAACCTAAACCCCCCACCCACTCCCTATCCTGAAAAACCTAACCCTAAACATAATGCTGTATATGAGTAGTAACACCTCAAAAACCTACCCCATCCCTCAAAAACCTAAACCCCTCACCCCACCCAAAAACTTAACACCTCACCCCACCCCCACCCAAAAACTTAACCCCACCCCCAAAAACCTAAACCCCCCACCCTCTTCAAAAACCTAACCTCAAAAACTAAACCATAAAGCTAAACCGACTATTTTTTCTATGGTTTTTTTTTAACGAGGAAGTCGTGGGAAACTAGGTCTCCGAACCAATTTTTTAGTATTTGATTTATATTTTAAGTTATGATTTTTTTATTATTTATTTTTTATCTTTAAACATGAGTTCTCTAGTTCTCTCGCTAAATATTAATTTTCTTTTATATATATAATATATATTAAGGAAAGGATCATGTGTAAACAATTTTTTATTGTGTAAATCAAAAACCAATTCAATTAATGAGAAGATGCCACATCGCTAATACTTTTTGATAGCTGGAAGGGTAATTTGGTAAATTATCTTTTTTTTTTTAAGAAAAATCAAGACTTTTTGACTACCTACATATACTCTTGTTAATGATTGCATTCTTTTTGAAAATCAAGACACTCTCCCTTCTTTTTCTTTTACTTCTTCTTTCTCTCTCAATTTTCTTTTGATGAAGAACTCAGACGACAATGATGAGCATGATGAAGAAATCTGGTGATGGAGGAACATGATGATGATAATCGTTTTTTTAAGATGATGGTATTGGAGCAAGCGAGTTTTTTTTTCTTTTAAGATAATGGAGCAAGAACAAGCAAACTCTTGGATTTTTTTAAGTGGGTTTTTTTTCATTTTAAGATGATAATTTCTCAAAACAAGCAACGTGGTGGGTTATTTTTAAGTGGGTCTTTCTGGAAGATGATGTTGGAGGAAGAACAAGCAACCCCGTGAGTTATTTTTTGAAGTTTTTTTTTGGAAGATGACGATGAAGGAAGAACAAGCAAACTGGTGAGTTATTTTAGAAGTTTTTGTAAGATGATGATGGTGTAAGAACAAACATCCAAGGGGGTTTTTCAATTGTTCATAGTTGTGTTTTTAGTGTTTTCAATCCTTTATTTTTGTTATTTTAGTGTGTTCATCTTAATTTTTGTTGTATGATCAACTTTGTTTACTAGTTTATGTAAATAATATTATGTGTTTTTAGTTAAAACTGATGATATTGGTATAGTCACATATTTGTAATATGTTGCGTGGCTATTACATATATATATATGTAATACTATAACATGATATCAAACATACGTTATATGATGTTACATAGTGGTTTTTTGTGCATTTTTTGGTTTAAAATTGGTGATAATGAAATTTTTGTAAATGTGAATGATATATAATAACAATGTTTCTTGACATTGTTTTTAGGTTTTTATTTGAACAAATTTCGATCTTCATGTCCTTTAAATTCTTGTTCTTTTTTACGAGCTTCGGTTCATTTCTTCATAATATAGAATCACATCCCTGAATTTAAGCTTTATAATAAAAAGGGATTAGGTCCATACATATGAAATAACATGGAAAATATAAATGGAAAATTCAAATTCGATGTAAATGTAAATTGTATAATTTTTATATATAGTTTGTAATATGGTAGATAACTATTACATATACGTAACATTATGTTACAAATATGTAATATCATATTATATGTATGTAATAAGTAATAAAGATATTATATACTTGGAAAAACAAAACTAATAAAAGTATTAATATTACACATAAGTAATAAAGATATTACATACTTAAGAAACAAAACTAATAAAAGTACTAATGAGTGAGATTTTGGAATAAGGTTAGTCCATGGTGTAAGGTTCAAATTTTTTTTGTTTTCTCCTTCAGAGACCTTGTGGAGATCCACAGGCATGTGGGTTTTAAGAAGCAGGATAGGGACATTCTTCATGGTATTATTGTCATCGGGTGTTGGAGCATTTGACGAGCTAGGAATCGGTTGAGGTTTGAGCAGAAACCGGTTAAGGTCGACGATATTATGAGTGAGATCGTTTCCGGGGGGTTCTTATGGTATAATAGTAGATCCAAGTCTATGCTGATTTCTTGGGAGAATTGGGGAAATTTTGTAATTATGTAGTGGTGTGTTGTTTTGTTGTCCTGTTTTAGGGTGGCTGTGTTCTTTCTATTGAAATTTGCCTTTCAAAAAAAAATAAAAGTACTAGTGATTAGTAAAAAAATGCTAATGATTACATACATATATGCATCGTTCATTAAAAAAATCCAGAAATTTGTATAAAATAATTACATATAAAATCTTTCATAAACCTAAAAATTTTCAAGGATAAATCAAACCCACCAATATTTTCAGAAAAATGTACATATTTATAACATTTATTAATTTTTTCAGAAAAATGTACATATATGAAAAAAAAAATTTCATGACTTATTGTTAAATATATCTATTTTTTTTATTTTATACTCTTTCAAGCCTTTTGTTTTTTACTAATTTACCCAAAATTGTGCTCCTAGGTTTTAAAGCAAGTATTAAAATCAAGAAATTTTATTGTAACTTTTTTTTCAGATCAAGATTCTTATTATTTTTTAAAGTTTTTTAATATTTGTTTTTTGAGAATCTTTAAAAGCAAAAATGGTGGACAAATTGATAGTGATGATGGTTTTGGAAAGTTGTAATTGAAATGACTTGACATTAGTCTTGAAAATACAAATATGGCTTATGCAATTTACCGATATACCCTTTAAGGGATTAAAATATAGTATTTTAGACTGTGATGGATTTTTTCTAATTTGGTTTAATAAAAACTATTGATCTTATATGATGAAATATGATGAGATTTTAATCAAAGGACCAAATTTAGTTTGTTAATTTACACATGAATAGTTGTTTTATAAATGATCCCTATTCTATCCTTATGCTAATAAAAAAATGATCCCTACTCTATCCTTATGCTAATAAAAAATTAATTTTTTTATCACTTGTCACTCTCACATTTAACCTCATACTTTTTTCTCGCATATCTCTCTTATTTCTCTCTTTTTTTAATAATGATTTATATTTAAAGAAAAATATTAATTATATAAATAAAACACATTTATTTTAAATTATTTCTTATTTTAAGAAATTTTAAAATTTAATTATGTAACTTTTATTTTTAAATAAATAGTGATGTAAATCAAATTATATTAAATAAAATTTAATGTATTCAAACCGTGTAATATAGGAGTTTTTAAAAATATAAATGTTTTATTACTAAGTATATAGCATTATATTTTTATCAATCCGTGTAATACACGGGTTTTTTAAAATACAAAATTTTTATTACTAAATATATAATATTATATTTTATCAACCCGTGCACGGGATTTTAACCTAGTATACATACATATATATATATATATATATGTATATATATATATATATGTATATATATATATATATGTATATATAGAGAGAGAGAGTTGAGTTCATGAGAAAACTAGAAAACCACTAAGAAAAGAAAGAGTGAAATTTTAAAGAGGAAGGGTAAAATTGGAACTTAAAATATATAAATCTTTAAACATTTCTATCTTTTGCATACATTATTATTTTTTTTTTAAAAATTACACCATTAAATCAAAATTTTCTTTATCTTTCATTTGAGTATAAATAACGTTATAAAAAATAAGAATTAACTAGTCGTTTTTTTTTCCTTATTATTTTCAATATTGCATATGTGTAGTATCACCCCAAAAACCTAAACCCCCACCCCACCCCACCCAAAAACCTAAACCCCCACACCCACCCCAAAAACCTAAATCAGTACACCTACCCCCACCCAAAAACCTAACCCCCCCACACACCCCACCCAAAAACCTAAACCCCTCACCCACCCCACCAAAAACTTAAACCTCCCACCGCACCCAGCCCTACCCTAAAAAACATAACCCTAAACGTAATACTGCATATGTGTAGTACCACCCCAAAACCCTAACCCACCCCTAAAAACATAAACCCCTCACCCCACTTCCACCCAAAAACCTAACCCTACCCCACCCACCCGCAAAAAACCTAACCCCCCCCCACCCCCTATCCAAAAACCTAACTTAAAAGCTAAATTAAACCCAAAAACTAAACCATAAAGCTAAACCGACTATTTTTTTGAGTTTTTTTTTTGAACGAGGACGACGTGGGAAACAAGGTCTCCGAACCACTTTTTTAGTTTTTGATTTTTGAGTTATGATTTTTTTATTATTTCTTTTTACCTTTAAAGAGGAGTTCTCTAGTTCTCACCCTAAATGTTAGTTTTCTTATTAATTTCACCCTATATATATAGTAGAGTTCCCCTATAAAGTGCTTTTTGCCTAAAAAGCCTAAGAATACATCTCAATCATCAATTTTCTTAATTAATGGTTAAGATTTGATTAAAAGTTTGGTGTCGATTTGCAACAATTACTAATCATTATTAAGGGCAATTTAGACTTTTTGTATTTGATTCTATCCAATTTAAAAACTAAATGCTCCTTAAATATCGTAAAGCATTAAAGTGTGATTAATCTCTATCACCTATTTCCATCACCGATTCGGTTTATCATAATATTGTTTTAAAAAAAACACTCCTACATTGAAAATAATCAAATCTTTTCCATCTTATCTCTCCCATTCTCTATAACATTGCTTAAAAAACGAAGATATTGGTTAACAATAATCCAGAATCGTGGGAAGGTTAGTTCAAACATTATGAGTACTACATGATTTTTTAGAAACAATTCATACTTATAACGTGCATCCTATGTATTAAATCAATACTTGAAGGTTTACCAGCTACATAAAAGTGTTGAATACAATATATGTTATTTTAGCACTGGTACAAAAGCATCCTTTTTCTATTAAAATAGTACGTGATAACACTACACAACACATGCATTACATTAACATTCTAGGATACATAATTACATCAAAATTCTTGATTACAACACATGCAATACATCAACATTCAACATGCTAGACAAATCGAATCTATACTAGACATGCACATGAATTTATATAAACCATTACATCAAACAATACAAGTACACAACTAGTATACATGGGTTTTCTTTATTAAATCAAATCTGATTTCTAGACATACAAATGCTATTCAACTTAATCACTACATGCAAATTATCAAAGTACTGTTATTTCTTGTACCAATTTTGAAAAAAAAAAAACTCTACTTTTTATAAAAAAAAACTTAATCAGTACATGCAAATTATCAAAGTACGGTTATCAAATTATCAAAGTACTGTCATTTGATGTTATGAAAATAACACATCATTGTCTTCAAGCAATACATGGTCGTTTATATGCATTAACTAAAAACAATGTTGAAAGACTATAAACAGTACATGCACATTACAAAACATTACACATAACAATAGTTTTCACATAGATGTTGGTATTCACATATCAATTTGTTTTAAAGACTTTTTTTAAACAGTACACATACCAACACATTGTATGTCATGCAACACCTAAAAACATGGAAATGTCATACAGTACCTAAAATGAACACAAGTAATTCAGATCAGTACATAATCCAGGAACAATACATGAACACAAGTAATTCAGTTCAGTACATAATCCACTCATCTGAATATAAAACAATACAATCAGAATATTTGTGCATCAATATATAAAAATAAGTTAAACAATACATCAAAATAAATAGTTATCATAACCAACACCTATTTAATTACAGTATGAGCAGTACAATGTGATATTAATATATATTGATTTTTAGTAATGCAAAACGAAAATGTAAAATGGCAATGCTTTCAATAAAAATGACTGATCCAAAATAATAGAGAATTCAACTTTGTATGATTGTAGCATTTACCATAACTAATTTGTGATAAAAATACCAATGTACCCTTTATTAACAATTACATCTAATGTCACATGTCATTCCCATATTATTTTCTATGCTTTTTAGACAAGAATGACTTTGCACTTGAACCCTCCTCTATATATATATATACTATTATATATATATATATATATAAATAGTTATCATAACCAACACCTAGTTGCAATTTTCCTTCTATATATGTACTTTTGTTCATACATCATCTTCATCCTTAAAACCATCTTTTTTTTAAACCATCCTTATCTCCATTAAACTTCTGTACTTTTAGTTACAAATTTCCCCTTCTCCATTTCCACATATATCTCTCTACGATTCATATCTCTCTCTTCTCTATCCTTGTAACAACGAAACTGATGAATCTCCATGACCCCAACCCATTATTCTTATCCCATTTTTTACTCATGCTTCATGAAATCGCCATTACCCCAACCCACAAGCTTTTGTTAAAACAATGGCTGAAAGCAGAAGAACATACCTCAACTGATCCGTGCTGAAAGAAACCCATATCGATTCCGTTAGATGTACTCCTGCTCTGTTTGCTCGGGCTGATCTGTTTGCTTCCGAGGGCGACGAGTTTGAGGTTTGAAATGATAGAAGGTTCATCAAGATTTAATGTTCATGTGTCGCGCCCCAGGTGTTCGATGAAATGCCCCTGAGAGTTTTTTTGTTTTGGACAACTTTGATTAGTGGTTTTGTAGGTGAAGTGTCACACCCAAACCGACGGCGGAATACGTCGGGGCGGGACATGTACACTGTTCAAAAGCTCAAGGTTTGCTAAAGTTTAAATATTTAAACAACCAATTTCATATCATAAATAATCATGAATCCAACAATACAAGGAAAATATAAATACATAAATAGTTTCTTTAAATTAGATTCTAGGTCCTTGGTCCTAAGTGAAGCAACTTGTACTTATTCTCAAGCATTAGTACCTGAAACATGATGAAAATAAGGTCAACTAAAAAGTTGGTGAGCATACATATGTTTTAACACACAACCAAGCTTAAATTGTTTTATATAATTCATACGATATACGTGTATAAGGCAATTATGGAGAATATATAGTTAAACTGAGTGTGTACAATCAAACATTGTGACTGAGGCATAACACGCAGGTTACCCTTATGTAAAGTCGGTAGCAAACACCCTAACCGGGTGGGTTTGTCAGACACAATATATCTATCAATGTTAACCGTTGGCTTGTACATAGTTAATGATTGTACTAATGTCATGTATATGTAGTCTTAACTCATAGCATTCAAGCATAAAGCACATAACACATAATATCATATTATTGAATTGTATTTAAGTCTATGCAAAAGTGTCAAAAAGTAAATCATGTTTCACCCCAAAAGTACAAAATAGAAAAGGGGCTATGTAAACTCACTTGTATATGTTGGGTGGATAATACGAGCAAGTATGAAGCCCAAGTGATTATCAAATCACAAGTTAACCTACTGTGAAAAGCATGATCTTAAATCAATAATATGCACAAGTCTAAAGATACGTCTAATGTTCATCGGGTCTTGTTTAGGTGTGAGTTTGTATAAGGTGTGTGTTATTTTATGTAGGAAATTACAAGTTATCAAAAGTTTGGTGTAACTTTAGGAGTTCAAAACGTTGTATGAAAATATTACGTGTTTTTAGGGTTAAAGATTTAAATAATTAAAACTCTTTTTATTTATTTAATTAAGATAATAAGTATTGCTAAAAGTAATATGATTTTTAAATAAACCCATTGCTTTATTTATTTATGCCAAAGTATCAAGATCGTACTAATATGGGTTAAAGAAAACCCTAGATGCATAGTAATAATTTTATTTATTATAAAAATAACTAAAGAATATTATATATATATATATATATATATATATATATTTAGAAAGGGGGTTTTGTTCAATGCATATATTTATATATGGGATACATGATTTACAAAAATACCCACTTTATGATATATCTTGTCAAATTTAATTTCTTTTTTTAATTATTTAAGAATGTATTTTTAAATAATTAAAATGAGTTTTTAAACAATTAATTCGTAAAAAAAAAATTTATGTTAAACTTTGCAAACTTTTATAGCATTCAGTTTTAAATAATGTATGCTCTATAAAAATAATTTTTATTAAAAGTTTGGGTAGTTAAAACTGGTTTTTAAAAATGATACAGACCACTCGGCTAGAACCCGGGTGGTTTCTGTGCAAGACAGCCGGCTCAACCACTGGACCAAGGAACTATATCTGAATTAAACCCGATCAGATTTCTATTTAATTTGATGTTTATAGGGGGCCAGATCTGGTTGAGGAGGCGCAAAAAAAGGCTGGTTTGCGTGGGTTTCGAACCCACACCCTCTGGTCCGACGGTGCAATGTCTTAACCGGTCGGACCAGATGGTATCGCTGGTAGATTTGAGATGTTAAAAAAATAAATACGCTACTTATTTGAACCCAAAATTTCCAGATTAAAACTCGTATGAACATCCCCTCGATTCTCAGACGAATTCGAATTTGACGCCCTCTGTCGTTTGAAATTGACAAAGGGCTTTCGATCCTTACATAAAAACAAATTAAATGACACTGACCTTTACCAAAAAGATCGAATATTGAAGGTCGTCGGCTACTGGTTCAGTCCCGGAGTTCTTGTTACTCGACCGGAAAACAGGAGTGGAATGAGACTCAATTTAGGTTTGAGCGGAATTATATAGGGTCGTGCGAAGGTTCATGAGGGTTTAATTCGATTGATTTGGTCTTGAATGTTTGATTCGATTGCAAAGGTTACGGGTGTCGGCTATGGCTTCAATTACACGTCATTCCAACTGCAATAGGATGAATTGGGTCGCGAAACTGGACTAGGTACAGAGGGGATCAGTCTACGCATGATTTTCGGGATTGGAACGCGTCTAATTTATTAAATTTTGACCGAATTGATTCGGCTTTGACTCCACGAAGTTAATTTGTTTGAATTCGAATTCAACCACGTTATAAACTGAATTGGGCCGTTACATGGGTCGGGGTATGATCGATTAACAACCTTGTGCGTAAGGAAAATCCATATCAATAGGCTTAATCGATTTCATTAGTTGGATTTCATAGATTTGGGCATGTTTGACTTTTATAGTCAAAATTGATGAATGAGGGTCAATTTGGAATCATATGGGGTCCAATCTAGGCCAAAGGTTCAATTAAAGGGGGGGGGGTGTCATGTTTAGGGTTCAAGGACTTTGGGGAGGAGGTTCAAGACCAATTAGTTTATAAAATATACTTATATATATATTTACATATATATAGTTACATATATGAAGAGACCATGAGCTTCAATATTCATTCTTGTATGGCATATGCGGAATCAACTTGGAAAGTTTTTGGTTTCTTTGAATTAGTATAGTATGGATTGAAATATATACCTGAAATCCTAGAAAAAGTATCAAAATGAAATCAAGGTTTGCATTATCATTGAATTGTTGTTTATGCACCAAACAAGTACATAAAAAAAATCAGAGATGTTACAGTATCCCCATGTTAAGGGAATTTCGTCCCGAAATTCAACTAATTGAGGCTACTGAATCAGAAAATAGGTGTGGATACTTAAGCTTCATTTGATCCTCACATTCCCAAGTGAACTCAGGACCGCGCTTAGAATCCCAACGAACATTGACAATAGGAATACGACTTCGCTTGAGTTGCTTGACCTCACGATCCATGATCTCTACCGGTCTCTCAACGAAGTGCATCGTTTCATCAATGTGCACGTCGTTAAGAGGTATATGGAGGTTCTCATCAACAAGACATTTCTTTAGGTTGGACACGTGAAAAGTAGGATGTACATTAGCAAGTGATGGAGGTAATTCGAGTTTGTAAGCCACTTTACCGATCCTTTCGAGGATCTTGAATGGACCCACATAACGAGGTGCTAGTTTACCGTTCTTCCCGAAACGGATCACCCCCTTCCAAGGAGATACCTTTAGAAGTACAAGATCACCGACTTGAAATTCCAAGGGTTTACGTCTTTTGTCGGCATAGCTCTTTTGCCGACTCCTTGCCACTTGAATGTTGTTACGAATCTGAAGGATCTTGTCGGAAGTTTCTTGGATTAATTCAGGACCGATGATTTGTGCTTTGCCAATCTCGTTCCAACAGATAGGAGAGCGACACTTCCGACCATAGAGAGCTTCAAATGAAGCCATGTTAATGCTTGTGTGGTAGCTATTGTTGTAGGAGAACTCAATGAGGGATAGATGTGAATCCCAATTGCCACCAAAATCAATTACACAAGCTCTAAGCATGTCCTCGAGAGTCTGGATTGTCCGCTCGGCCTGACCATCAGTTTGGGGATGGTAAGACGTGCTTAACTCCAAGCGTGTACCAAGAGCAGTTTGGAGAGATTGCCAAAAGAGGGAGGTGAAACGAGCATCCCTATCAGAGATTATGTTAAGTGGGACCCCGTGACGACTCACAATTTTGTCAATGTAGATTCGGGCTAATTTCTCTACCTTATAGTCTTCTCGGATGGGTAGAAAGTGAGCAGATTTGGTGAGACGGTCAATGATCACCCAAATGCTATCATAACCGCTAGAAGTACGAGGGAGTTTGGTAATGAAATCTATGGCTAGATTTTCCCATTTCCACACAGGAATTTCCGGTTGTTCAAGCAAACCAGAAGAGCGTTGATGTTCAGCTTTGACTTTGGAACAAGTTAGACATTTTGCAACATAAAGTGCAATGTCTTTCTTTATTCCGGGCCACCAATATTGTTGGTGAAGACCCTTGTACATTTTATCCGCCCCGGGATGGACGGAGTAACGAGTTTTGTGTGCCTCGTCCATAAGGACTGCGCGAAGGTCATCACGATCGGGGACCTAGATACGATTCAAGTAATAGAGGAGGCCATTAGGTTTGGTTTATAGTAGGAGTTCAACACCACATGACATTTCGTTATATAGATTACCCTCGGTGACCAAGACGTGTTGAGCTTCTAAGATGCGATTTTGAATATCGGTTTGAATCCTAACACAATGAAGCATAGCGTGGTCCTTACGACTCAAGGCATCAGCCACAACATTCGCTTTACCGGAATGGTACCGAATCTCGCAATCGTAGTCGTTAAGGAGCTCGACCCAACGTCGTTGCCTCATGTTGAGTTCTTTTTTATTGAAGATGTGTTGGAGACTTTTGTGGTCAGTGAACACCACACATTTCGTGCCATAGAGATAATGCCTCCAAATATTCAATGCGAAGACGACTACACCCAACTCAAGATCGTGTTTTCGTGAATTTTGAGTTGTCTTGTTGCATAAGCGATCACCTTGCCCCGTTGCATGAGAACACAACTGAGACCTTGATTTGATGCATCACAGTAGACAACCAGATCATCGTTTCCATCAGGAAGAATGAGAATAGGAGCATTGCACAATTTTTGCCTGAGGAGTTGGAAGGCTTCCTCTTGCTTTGGTCCCCACTCATAGTGTTTACCTTTGTGGGTCAAGGCCGTGAGAGGGACAACAATTTTGGAAAAGTTTGAGATGAAACGACGGTAATAACCAGCAAGACCAAGAAATGAACGAACTTCGGTAGGGGTCTTAGGGTACTCCAATTCTTAACGGCTTCGATCTTTGCGGGATTAACATGAATTCCCTTTTCGTTGACAATATGACCCAAAAATTAAACTTCCTTTAGCCAAAATTTACACTTGGAGAGCTTAGCATATAGTTGTTCTTTTCTTAAAAGGTCTAAAACCAACTTAAGGTGTTGTTCATGATCTAATTTAGTCTTGGAGTAGATCAAGATGTCGTCAATGAAAACGATCACGAATTTATCTAGGTATGGTTTGCATACGCGATTCATGAGATCCATGAAAACCACAGGTGCATTGGTTAGCCCAAAAGGCATAACCATAAATTCGTAGTGACCGTATCTTGTACGAAAGACAGTCTTTGGAATATCCTCCTCTTGCACACGAAGTTGGTGATATCCGGATCGAAGATCAATCTTCTAGAAGTAGATGGAACCTTGGAGTTGATCAAAGAGATCATCAATCCTAGGCAAAGGATAACGGTTCTTGATGGTAAGCTTGTTGAGTTCGCGGTAGTCAATACACATCCAGAATGAGCCATCTTTCTTATTCACGAATAGGACAGGTGCACCCCATGGTGAATGACTGGGACGAATGAAACCTTTATCGGAAAGTTCTTGAAGCTGACTTGCAAGTTCTTGCATTTCAGAAGGTGCTAGATGGTATGGAGCTTTAGCCACAGGATTAGCTCCAGGTACAAGGTCGATGTGAAACTCTACTTGACGAACGGGTGGAAGACCGGATAGATCTTCAGGAAATACTTCGAGAAAGTCACAAATGATGGGGATGTCTTGAATACTCTTCTCTTGGTCCTTCTTTTGAACGATATGGGCTAAAAAGGCCAAATACATCTTCCGTAAGTACTTTCGGGCCGTAGTGCACGACATGAGCTTAAGCCCATTACATGGTTTCTCACCAAAGACTTTTAATGTATCACCCGAGGGGAGAGAAATTCAGATGCACTTCTCGAAACAAACTACCTCGGCATGATGACTAGATAGCCAATCCATGCCTATGATGATGTCAAAGCTTCCCAATTGCATAGGTATGAGGTTGACAGGAAAGGAATATTCTTTAAGCTCGATGAAACAATCGCGGATAATGGGGTCAATGATGATGGGGTTTCCATCCGCTACTTCAACGGTAAACATTCTCTCTAACTTAGTTCGTGTTTTAGCAAGCAAAGGTTCAAAATTAAGTGAAACAAAACTCTTATCGGCACAGATATCAAATCGTATGGAAGCATATTGGTTATTAACGAGGAATGTACCGTTGACCACATCATTGTTGGTCTGGGCTTCATTAGCATTTATGTTGAAAGCACGCCCTCGAGCTCCACCTTGATTAGAGTTGGTAAGTTTTGGGCATCGGTTTCGGAAGTGGTTTGGGTTACCACATTCAAAGCAAGCATTCCCATTAGTGATAGTTGGAACCCCTTTGTTTCCCTGGTTGGATGTATTGCCGGGTGGTTTGACTCTGCAGGTGTTGGCTAAATGCCCATATCTTCCACAGCTGGCACATATCCGACACGGTAGATTTGGGAAGTGATGGTAATTGCACGTGCTGCATAAAGGGCTGCTACCCACATAATGCTTCTTGGCTGAATTCTGAGTCATAGGAGCAACCTGATTGACTCGGGCAGCTAGGGTAACAACAGCAAAGTTCCTAGCCTTTCGTTTCTTGGTGTTGGAGAAAGGTTCGAGTTTGATCCCTTTGGAGGGCTCAGAAGGTGTTGCCGTGTCTAGGACTTTCTTGGCACCCTTCCTTGTTAACGTACCCGCCTTTACATGGTTATCGGTTAATGTGGTGGATAGACGGATGGCATCTTCAAGGGTAGCTGGGTTTCTCCCTAAAACAGTGTCTTGAATCTTCATCGGCAAACCACCGATGTATTTTTCAATACCCCGAGCCAAAGGTGGACCATATGAGGTACTAGAAGACTTAGCTCATGGAAACGGGTGGTGTAGGCTAAACTTTCACCACTATCTTGGGCAAGATCCCAAAATTCGGCCTCTAACTTCTTCATTTCATTGCGAGGACAGAACTCCTCGGTCATGAGCCGTTTGACCTCATCCCATGGCAAGGCCATTGCCACATCTATGCCCCTATTCCTCTTTTCACCATTCCACCAAGTGAGCTCTCATTTTTAGAAGACGCTGGGGGCATAGCGGACTCGGAGGTTGTCGGGACAATCGCTGTTGAGAAAAGTGCTTTCAATGCTCTCGAACCATTGCAAAAGACCCGTGGCTTCTTCAGTGCCATAAAACTTAGTGGGGTTGCACGAGTTAAAGTGCTTGAAAGTACATGGGAGTGGGTTCGCACCACCACCACCACCGTTAGCACTACCACTAGAGCCCCCATTAGCCTGGGTGAGTTGGTTCACAAGTTGAGTGAGAAGAGCAGCAAGGTCATTGTTGGTCTCGTTGGCACGACGGGGAGGCATGCTATAGATTTAAACAAAACGGTGAGAGGTGTAAGAATTTATGAAAGTTGATTGAATTTAAAGAGGATGAGATAATAAAGAAATTAATCATAGTTTGGATTGTACTCGAATTGTGACATAATCACTTGAATACTATGACACATTAAGGTTAATTAAACTCATATAATTTTCAAGGAGACATGCTTTAGCCTATAAGTAAACACTCATCCTGGGAATTCCCAAGAAAGCATACGGATCCCTCGGTTGATTGGGATTTATATGAGATGCTTTCCTAGACAGAAAACTCAGAATACAGGTGTCACCCTTCCAGATTGCACATGTCCTCTACTAGTTAACAAAGTTTAAAACCCTAACGAGGTGTAAAAAAAAATAAACTTATGTCTATGAATATGACGTTCCACATGCTATGATGATGATGACATTAGAGAAGGATTGAGGCTTAGGGTAATGGAAAAGGTATTATTATTTTGAATTTATTATTTAGATAAGTCCTAGCAAGTCATGGGGTCTAACAAATAATCATATAGCACATAGCATGTAGCATATCATATAATCATAGAACATGGCAATAATGGGTGTCCTAAGGTTATAATCTAGGTCAAAGGTATCTAATAACCTAATTCCCTATAACCAAGGCTCTGATACCAATCTGTCACACCCCAACCGACGGCGGAATACGTCGAGGCGGGACATGTAGACTGTTCAAAAGCTCAAGGTTTGCTAAAGTTTAAATATTTAAACAACCAATTTCATATCATAAATAATCATGAATCCAACAATACAAGGAAAATAGAAATACATAAATAGTTTCTTTAAATTAGATTCTAGGTCCTCGGTCCTAAGTGAAGCAACTTGTACTTATTCTCAAGCATTAGTACCTGAAACATGATGAAAATAAGGTCAACTAAAAAGTTGGTAAGCATACATAGGTTTTAACACACAACCAATCTTAAAGTGTTTTATACAATTCATACGATATACGTGTATAAGGCAATTATGGAGAATCTATAGTTAAACTGATTGTGTACAATCAAACCTTGTGACTGAGGCATAACACGCATGTTACCCTTGTGTAAAGTCGGTAACAAACACCCTAACCGGGTGGGTTTGTCAGACACAATAGATCTATCAATGTTAACCGTTGCTTGTACGAAGTTAATGATTATACTAATGTCATGTATATGTAGTCTTAACTCATAGCATTCAAGCATAAAGCACATAACACATAATATCATATTATTGAATTGTATTTAAGTCTATGCAAAAGTTTCAAAAAGTAAATCATGTTTCACCCCAAAAGTACAAAATGAAAAAGGGGCTATGTAAACTCACTTGTATATGTTGGGTGGATAATACGAGCAAGTATGAAGCACAAGTGATTCTCAAATCACAAGTTAACCTAGTGTGAAAAGCATGATCTTAAATCAATAATATGCACAAGTCTAAAGATACGTCTAATGTTCATCGGGTCTTGTTTAGGTGTGAGTTTGTATAAGGTTTGTGTTATTTTATGTAGAAAATTACAAATTATCAAAAGTTTGGTGTAACTTTGGGAATTCAAAACGTTGTATGAAAATATTACGTGTTTTTAGGGTTAAAGATTTAAATAATTAAAACTCTTTTTATTTATTTAATTAAGATAATAAGTATTGCTAAAAGTAATATGATTTTTAAATAAACCCATTGCTTTATTTATTTATGTCAAAGTGTCAAGATCGTACTAATATGAGTTAAAGATAACCCTAGATGCATAATAATTTGATTTATTATAAAAATAACTAAAGAATATTATGTATATATATATATATATATATATATTTAGAAAGGGGGTTTTGTTCAATGCATATGTTTATATATGGGATAAAAGATTTACAAAAATACCTACTTTATGATATATCTTGTCAAATTTAATTTCTTTGTTTAATTATTTAAGAATGTATTTTTAAATAATTAAAATGAGTTTTTAAACAATTAATTCGTAAAAGAATATTTATGTTAAACTTTGCAAACTTTTATAGCATTCGGTTTTAAATAATGTATGCTCTATAAAAATATTTTTTATAAAAAGTTTGGGTGGTTAAAACTGGTTTTTAAAAATGATACAGACCACCCGGCTCGAACCCGGGTGGTTTCTGTGCAAGACAGCCTGCTCAACCACTGGACCAAGGAACTATATCTGAATTAAACCCGATTAGATTTCTATTTAATTTGATGTTTATAGGGGGTCGGATCTGGTTGAGGGGGCGCGCAAAAAGGCCGGTTTGCGTGGGTTTCGAACCCACACCCTCTGGTCTGACGGTGCAATGTCTTAACCGGTCGGACCAGATGGTCTCGCTGGTAGATTTGAGATGTTAAAAAAATAAATACGCTACTTATTTGAACCCAAAATTTCCAGATTAAAACTCGTATGAACATCCCCTCGATTCTCAGATGAATTCGAATTTGACGCCCTCTGTCGTTTGAAATTGACAGAGGGCTTTCGATCCTTACATAAAAACGAATTAAATGACACTGACCTTTACCAAAAAGATCGAATATTGAAGGTCGTCGGCTACTGGTTCAGTCCCGGAGTTCTTGTTACTCGACCGGAAAACAAGAGTGGAATGAGACTCAATTTAGGTTTGAGCGGGATTATATAGGGTCGTGCGAAGGTTCATTAGGGTTTAATTCGATTGATTTGGTCTTGAATGTTTGATTCGATTGCAAAGGTTACGGGTGTCGGCTATGGCTTCAATTACGCGTCATTCCAACTGCAATAGGATGAATTGGGTCGCGAAACTGGACTAGGTACAGAGGGGATCAGTCTACGCATGATTTCCGGGATTGGAACGCGTCTAATTTATTAAATTTTGACCGAATTGATTCGGCTTTGACTCCACGAAGTTAATTTGTTTGAATTCGAATTCAACCACGTTATAAACTGAATTGGGCCGTTACATGGGTCAGGGTATGATCGATTAACAACCTTGTGCGTAAGGAAAATCCATATCAATAGGCTTAATCGATTTCATTAGTTGGATTTCATAGATTTGGGCATGTTTGACTTTTATAGTCAAAATTGATGAATGAGGGTCAATTTGTAGTCATATGGGGTCCAATCTAGGCCAAAGGTTCAATTAAAGGGGGGGGGGGTCATGTTTAGGGTTCAAGGACTTTGGGGAGGAGGTTCAAGACCAATTGGTTTATAAAATATACTTATATATATATATTTACATATATATAGTTACATATATGAAGAGACCATGAGCTTCAATATTCATTCTTGTATGGCATATGCGGAATCAACTTGGAAAGTTTTTGGTTTCTTTGAATTAGTATAGTATGGATTGAAATATATACCTGAAATCCTAGAAAATGTATCAAAATGAAATCAAGGTTTGCATTATCATTGAATTGTTGTTTATGCACCAAACAAGTACATAAAAAAAATCAGAGATGTTACAGTATCCCCATGTTAAGGGAATTTCGTCCCGAAATTTAACTAATTGAGGCTACTGAATCAGAAAAGAGGTGTGGATACTTAAGCTTCATTTGATCCTCGCATTCCCAAGTGAACTCTGGACCGCGCTTAGAATCCCAACGAACATTGACAATAGGAATACGACTTCGCTTGAGTTGCTTGACCTCACGATCCATGATCTCTACCGGTCTCTCAACGAAGTGCATCGTTTCATCAATGTGCACGTCGTCAAGAGGTATATGGAGGTTCTCATCAACAAGACATTTCTTTAGGTTGGACACGTGAAAAGTAGGATGTACATTAGCAAGTGATGGAGGTAATTCGAGTTTGTAAGCCACTTTACCGATCCTTTCGAGGATCTTGAATGGACCCACATAACGAGGTGCTAGTTTACCGTTCTTCCCGAAACGGATCACCCCCTTCCAAGGAGATACCTTTAGAAGTACAAGATCACCGACTTGAAATTCCAAGTTACGTCTTTTGTCGGCATAGCTCTTTTGCCGACTCCTTGCCACTTGAATGTTGTTACGAATCTGAAGGATCTTGTCGGAAGTTTCTTGGATTAATTCAGGACCGATGATTTGTGCTTTGCCAATCTCGTTCCAACAGATAGGAGAGCGACACTTCCGACCATAGAGAGCTTCAAATGGAGCCATGTTAATGCTTGTGTGGTAGCTATTGTTGTAGGAGAACTCAATGAGGGATAGATGTGAATCCCAATTGCCACCAAAATCAATTACACAATCTTTAAGCATGTCCTCGAGAGTCTGGATTGTCCGCTCGGCCTGACCATCAGTTTGGGGATGGTAAGACGTGCTTAACTCCAAGCGTGTACCAAGAGCAGTTTGGAGAGATTGCCAAAAGCGGGAGGTGAAACGAGCATCCCTATCAGAGATTATGTTAAGTGGGACCCCGTGACGACTCACAATTTTGTCAATGTAGATTCGGGCTAATTTCTCTACCTGATAGTCTTCTCGGATGGGTAGAAAGTAAGCAGATTTGGTGAGACGGTCAATGATCACCCAAATGCTATCATAACCGCTAGAAGTACGAGGGAGTTTGGTAATGAAATCTATGGCTAGATTTTCCCATTTCCACACTGGAATTTCCGGTTGTTCAAGCAAACCAGAAGGGCGTTGATGTTCAGCTTTGACTTTGAAACAAGTTAGACATTTTGCAACATAAAGTGCAATGTCTTTCTTCATTCCGGGCCACCAATATTGTTGGTGAAGACCCTTGTACATTTTATCCGCCCCGGGATGGACGGAGTAACGAGTTTTGTGTGCCTCGTCCATAAGGACTGCGCGAAGGTCATCACGATCGGGGACCTAGATACGATTCAAGTAATAGAGGAGGCCATTAGGTTTGGTTTATAGTAGGAGTTCAACACCACATGACATTTCGTTATATAGATTACCCTCGGTGACCGAGACGTGTTGAGCTTCTAAGATGCGATTTTGAATATCGGTTTGAATCCTAACACAATGAAGCATAACGTGGTCCTTACGACTCAAGGAATCGGCCACAACATTCGCTTTACCGGAATGGTACCGAATCTCGCAATCGTAGTCGTTAAGGAGCTCGACCCAACGTCGTTGCCTCATGTTGAGTTCTTTTTGATTGAAGATGTGTTGGAGACTTTTGTGGTCAGTGAACACCACACATTTCGTGCCATAGAGATAATGCCTCCAAATATTCAATGCGAAGACGACTGCACCCAACTCAAGATCGTGCGTCGTATAATTCTTTTCGTGAATTTTGAGTTGTCTTGTTGTATAAGCGATCACCTTGCCCCGTTGCATGAGAACACAACCGAGACCTTGGTTTGATGCATCACAGTAGATAACCAGATCATCGTTGCCATCAGGAAGAATGAGAATAGGAGCATTGCACATTTTTTGCCTGAGGAGTTGGAAGGCTTCCTCTTGCTTTGGTCCCCACTCATAGTGTTTACCTTTGTGGATCAAGGCCGTGAGAGGGACAACAATCTTGGAAAAGTTTGAGATGAAACGACGGTAATAACCAGCAAGACCAAGAAATGAACGAACTTCGGTAGGGGTCTTAGGGTACTCCAATTCTTTACGGCTTCGATCTTTGCGGGATCAACATGAATTCCCTTTTCGTTGACAATATGACCCAAAAATTAAACTTCCTTTAGCCAAAATTTACACTTGGAGAGCTTAGCATATAGTTGTTCTTTTCTTAAAAGGTCTAAAACCAACTTAAGGTGTTGTTCATGATCTGATTTAGTCTTGGAGTAGATCAAGATGTCATCAATGAAAACGATCATGAATTTATCTAGGTATGGTTTGCATACGCGATTCATGAGATCCATGAAAAACACAGGTGCATTGGTTAGCCCAAAAGGCATAACCATAAATTCGTAGTGACCGTATCTTGTACGAAAGACAGTCTTTGGAATATCCTCCTCTTGCACACGAAGTTGGTGATATCCGGATCGAAGATCAATCTTCTAGAAGTAGATGGAACCTTGGAGTTGATCAAAGAGATCATCAATCCTAGGCAAAGGATAACGGTTCTTGATGGTAAGCTTGTTGAGTTCGCGGTAGTCAATACACATCCAGAATGAGCCATCTTTCTTCTTCACGAATAGGACGGGTGCTCCCCATGGTGAATGACTGGGACGAATGAAACCTTTATCGGAAAGTTCTTGAAGCTGACTTGCAAGTTCTTGCATTTCAGAAGGTGCTAGATGGTATGGAGCTTTAGCCACAGGATTAGCTCCAGGTACAAGGTCGATGTGAAACTCTACTTGACGAACGGGTGGAAGACCGGATAGATCTTCAGGAAATACTTCGAGAAAGTCACAAATGATGGGGATGTCTTGAATACTCTTCTCTTGGTCCTTCTTTTGAACGATATGGGCTAAAAAGGCCAAATACATCTTCCGTAAGTACTTTCGGGCCGTAGTGCACGACATGAGCTTAAGCCCATTACATGGTTTCTCACCAAAGACTTTTAATGTATCACCCGAGGGGAGAGAAATTCAGATGCACTTCTCGATACAAACTACCTCGGCATGATGACTAGATAGCCAATCCATGCCTATGATGATGTCAAAGCTTCCCAATTGCATAGGTATGAGGTTGACAGGAAAGGAATATTCTTTAAGCTCGATGAAACAATCGCGGATAATGGGGTCAATGATGATGGGGTTTCCATCCGCTACTTCAACGGTAAACATTCTCTCTAACTTAGTTTGTGTTTTAGCAAGCAAAGGTTCAAAATTAAGTGAAACAAAACTCTTATCGGCACAGATATCAAATAGTATGGAAGCATATTGGTTATTAACGAGGAACGTACCGTTGACCACATCATTGTTGGTCTGGGCTTCATTAGCATTTATGTTGAAAGCACGCCCTCGAGCTCCACCTTGATTAGAGTTGGTAAGTTTTGGGCATCGGTTTCGGAAGTGGTTTGGGTTACCACATTCAAAGCAAGCATTCCCATTAGTGATAGTTGGAACCCCTTTGTTTCCCTGGTTGGATGTATTGTCGGGTGGTTTGACTCTGCAGGTGTTGGCTAAATGCCCATATCTTCCACAGCTGGCACATATCCGACACGGTAGATTTGGGAAGTGATGGTAATTGCACGTGCTGCATAAAGGGCTGCTGCCCACATAATGCTTCTTGGCTGAATTCTGAGTCATAGGAGCAACCTGATTGACTCGGGCAGCTAGGGTAACAACAACAAAGTTCCTAGCCTTTCGTTTCTTGTTGTTGGAGAAAGGTTCGAGTTTGATCCGTTTGGAGGGCTCAGAAGGTGTTGCTGTGTCTAGGACTTTCTTGGCACCCTTCCTTGTTAACGTACCCGCCTTTACATGGTTATCGGTTAATGTGGTGGATAGGCGGATGGCATCTTCAAGGGTAGCTGGGTTTCTCCCTAAAACAGTGTCTTGAATCTTCATCGGCAAACCACCGATGTATTTTTCAATACCCCGAGCCAAAGGTGGACCATATGAGGTACTAGAAGACTTAGCTCATGGAAACGGGTGGTGTAGGCTAAACTTTCACCACTATCTTGGGCAAGATCCCAAAATTCGGCCTCTAACTTCTTCATTTCATTGCGAGGACAGAACTCCTCGGTCATGAGCCGTTTGACCTCATCCCATGGCAAGGCCATTGCCACATCTATGCCCCTATTCCTCTTTTCACCATTCCACTATCTTGGGAATTCCCAAGAAAGCATACGGATCCCTCGGTTTATTGGGATTTATATGAGATACTTTCCTAGACAGAAAACTCAGAATACAGGTGTCACCCTTCCAGATTGCACATGTCCTCTACTAGTTAACAAAGTTTAAAACCCTAACGAGGTGTAAAAAAAAATAAACTTATGTCTATGAATATGACGTTCCACATGCTATGATGATGATGACATTAGAGAAGGATTGAGGCTTAGGGTAATGGAAAAGGTATTATTATTTTGAATTTATTATTTAGATATCTCCTAGCAAGTCATGGGGTCTAACAAATAATCATATAGCACATAGCATTTAGCATATCATATAATCATAGAACATGGCAATATTGGGTGTCCTAAGGTTATAATCTAGGTCAAAGGTATCTAATAACCTAATTCTCTATAACCAAGGCTCTGATACCAATCTGTCACACCCCAACCGGCGGCGGAATACGTCGAGGCGGGACATGTAGACTGTTCAAAAGCTCAAGGTTTGCTAAAGTTTAAATATTTAAACAACCAATTTCATATCATAAATAATCATGAATCCAACAATACAAGGAAAATAGAAGTACATAAATAGTTTCTTTAAATTAGATTCTAGGTCCTCGGTCCTAAGTGAAGCAACTTGTACTTATTCTCAAGCATTAGTACCTGAAACATGATGAAAATAAGGTCAACTAAAAAGTTGGTGAGCATACATAGGTTTTAACACACAACCAATCTTAAAGTGTTTTATACAATTCATACGATATACGTGTATAAGGCAATTATGGAGAATCTATAGTTAAACTGAGTGTGTATAATCAAACCTTGTGACTGAGGCATAACACGCATGTTACCCTTGTGTAAAGTCGGTAACAAACACCCTAACCGGGTGGGTTTGTCAGACACAATAGATCTATCAATGTTAACCGTTGCTTGTACGAAGTTAATGATTGTACTAATGTCATGTATATGTAGTCTTAACTCATAGCATTCAAGCATAAAGCACATAACACATAATATCATATTATTGAATTGTATTTAAGTCTATGCAAAAGTTTCAAAAAGTAAATCATGTTTCACCCCAAAAGTACAAAATGAAAAAAGGGGCTATGTAAACTCACTTGTATATGTTGGGTGGATAATACGAGCAAGTATGAAGCACAAGTGATTCTCAAATCACAAGTTAACCTAGTGTGAAAAGCATGATCTTAAATCAATAATATGCACAAGTCTAATGATACGTCTAATGTTCATCGGGTCTTGTTTAGGTGTGAGTTTGTATAAGGTTTGTGTTATTTTATGTAGAAAATTACAAATTATCAAAAGTTTGGTGTAACTTTGGGAGTTCAAAACGTTGTATGAAAATATTACGTGTTTTTAGGGTTAAAGATTTAAATAATTAAAACTCTTTTTATTTATTTAATTAAGATAATAAGTATTGCTAAAAGTAATATGATTTTTAAATAAACCCATTGCTTTATTTATTTATGCCAAAGTGTCAAGATCGTACTAATATGAGTTAAAGATAACCCTAGATGCATAATAATAATTTGATTTATTATAAAAATAACTAAAGAATATTATGTATATATATATATATATATTTAGAAAGGGGGTTTTGTTCAATGCATATATTTATATATGGGATAAATGATTTACAAAAATACCTACTTTATGATATATCTTGTCAAATTTAATTTCTTTGTTTAATTATTTAAGAATGTAATTTTAAATAATTAAAATGAGTTTTTAAACAATTAATTCGTAAAAAAATATTTATGTTAAACTTTGCAAACTTTTATAGCATTCAGTTTTAAATAATGTATGCTCTATAAAAATAATTTTTATAAAAAGTTTGGGTGGTTAAATCTGGTTTTTAAAAATGATACAGACCACCCGGCTCGAACCCGGGTGGTTTCTGTGCAAGACAGCCGGCTCAACCACTAGACCAAGGAACTATATCTGAATTAAACCCGATCAGATTTCTATTTAATTTGATGTTTATAGGGGGTCGGATCTGGTTGAGGGGGCGCGCAAAAAGGCCGGTTTGCGTGGGTTTCGAACCCACACCCTCTGGCCCGACGGTGCAATGTCTTAACCGGTCGGACCAGATGGTCTCGCTAGTAGATTTGAGATGTTAAAAAAATAAATACACTACTTATTTGAACCCAAAATTTCCAGATTAAAACTCGTATGAACATCTCCTCGATTCTCAGACGAATTCGAATCTGACGCCCTCTGTCGTTTCAAATTGACAGAGGGCTTTCGATCCTTACATAAAAACGAATCAAATGACACTGACCTTTACCCAAAAGATCGAATATTGAAGGTCGTCGGCTACTGGTTCAGTCCCGGAGTTCTTGTTACTCGACCGGAAAACAGGAGGGGAATGAGACTCAATTTAGGTTTGAGCGAGATTATATAGGGTCGTGCGAAGGTTCATGAGGGTTTAATTCAATTGATTTGGTCTTGAATGTTTGATTCGTTTGCAAAGGTTGTGGGTGTCGGCTATGGCTTCAATTACGCGTCATTCCAACTGCAATAGGATGAATTGGGTCGCGAAACTGGACTAGGTACAGAAGGGATCAGTCTACGCATGATTTCCGGGATTAGAACGCGTCTAATTTATTAAATTTTGACTAAATTGATTCGGCTTTGACTCCACGAAGTCAATTTGTTTGAATTCGAATTCAACCACGTTATAAACTAAATTGGGCCGTTACATGGGTCAGGGTATGATCGATTAACAACCTTGTGCGTAAGGAAAATCCATATCAATAGGCTTAATCGATTTCATTAGTTGGATTTCATAGATTTGGGCATGTTTGACTTTTATAGTCAAAATTTATGAATGAGGGTCAATTTGGAGTCATATGGGGTCCAATCTAGGCCAAAAGTTCAATTAAGGGGGGGGGGGGGTCATGTTTAGGGTTCAAGGACTTTGGGGAGGAGGTTCAAGACCAATTGGTTTATAAAATATACTTATATATATATTTACATATATATAGTTACATATATGAGCTTCAATATTCATTCTTGTATGGCATATGCGGAATCAACTTGGAAAGTTTTTGGTTTCTTTGAATTAGTATTAGTATGGATTGAAATATATACATGAAATCCCAGAAAATGTATCAAAATGAAATCAAGGTTTGCATTATCATTGAATTGTTGTTTATGCACCAAACAAGTACATAAAAAAAATCAGAGATGTTACATGAAGGATGTGGTACGGAAGGTCTATGGTTGTTTCTTGAGATGTATGAAGAAAGGGGCTAGTCCGATTGAGTTTATGAAGCCAAATTCAACCTTATGCACATCAAGGATTTACTTGGGGTAAATCATTTTTTATCTATGTATTATTGTTTTTTTGCCTTTTTTATCATCAAAATAAAATCTTGATGATAGAAGGTTCATCAAATTTTAATGTTCATGTGTCGCACCCAGGTGTTTGATGAAATGCCCCAGAGAGTTGTTTTTTTCAACCTAGTAGTTCATAGAAATCAATTATAGGATGAAAAGTATAACTTTAAAGTTTTCGTTCGAAAACTAAGTTTCGATCACAGCTTTTCGATCTAATTATGTCTAGTATATATATGTTGTTTTTTGTGTTTTGTAAGTAGATTTCTCATTTGTAAAAGCTTTGATCAGATTTTGTTTAGAGGAACTAGTACTTTGTAGTGGTTGATTCAAGGTGTAATTACAACAGATTATCAATGGAATTCATATGCTTGATTGTGCATTTCATGATTGTAGTGTACTTCATCTTAGTTCGTGTTTGATTCGATCTTATCAGTGTTAGTAGATTTCTGGAGTGTTTCCGTCATTCCAGAGGCTGTTGGAGAAGTTTAGACTTGGATATCATAGATCAGAAGGGATCACAAGTGGTATCAGAGCTGTTGGTTAAAGCTCTTGGTATTCAAGAAGTTTCTTCATCAAATTCGATCAAATCAGAGTGTTTTTGTGTGCCATTGTTGTATTTTTTTGAGCTAAAAGTAATGGAGATGAAGTCTAAAATAGGTTTGAAGGCTTGATTTTGGATTCGGATCATTGCAGAGAGTTTTTGGTCAATTCAAGTGTTCATCAGAAGAATGTTTATCAGTTCTTGTGACATGATAAGGGAAAATAATAAGATAATACATACCTGATAAACTAACCGCATAGAGGGAAGACGTCATGATCCGTTAGGAAGACCGAGTTCCCGTTTAGGGTGTACGGTTAGGTTGGCTAAGGTGAGTTAGAACTCACTGTTATTGTAGAAAGAGAGGGACGAATTTGGTGTTAGCGGTAATTAATTCAATCATTAGTCACTTCCCTCTAATAATCTATTTATATATATTGTACACCCAAGGGGAAACCTATTAATGGCTCATTAAGAGTAATTAGGCTCATCAACTAATTACTAGCCATAGGTTAATAATAAAACATTTGATCATTTAATAATAAGATAAATGATTATAAGAGCCACATAATAAATCGTGTCTTACATTCTCCCACTTGGCTTAGTAATAATTTATTATGAGCATTAGTAAGTCTGCGCAAATTTAATACTCATTTTAGTTTTAAACCAAAACTGTAGCAGAGAAATACAGTCATTGAATCAGTATGCAACACAAGACCCCCATTAATCATACTACAATCCCAACTTAAAACTTAAGTAAACTTAGGATCAAATTGAAAAATAAGCCCTTTAACGTTGATTTGTATAGTTAGTTGTCGATGCGTCTTTAGGCATGCATGATTGTATTTAAAGACAAACAAATTCAAATAAGTGAGGAAATTTTAATAATTAATCATTCATAGTACGATATGCAATTACGTATGGTCATTAGTAAAACCCGTCTTAATTTTAAGCGCTTACATAAGACTTATGGGTGGTAGACCTTCAGTTATATGGATCCATTTGCATATCATGAATGTATTCGATACAAAGATTTAGTTTACTCAACTTGTTCATAATTCATAAGTGAACAATAATTTCATATCGAACATTAATGCAGCTCCGCCTGAACTGTTACTGTTCGAAAAGTAAGGGTAGCTGACATATCACAATAAGTCTTCGATATGATGTTGAGTTACTAAATTATGAGTCAACTGATAAATTTTCCAACAACATATAGTGACAATTATGTCATTTAAACTTAGGTTGTTATTAACAGTTCCTTATGACTCCTCCACTAGATAGGTCTGTCTACTGACATAAGGATAAACCAACAAATTGACATTTTGTTACCTTTGAATACAACAAAGTTAGAATAAGAGTAGTCAACTGCTTTAAGTTCTCACTTCTTCTTTAACTTATAGTCTCCCGTTCTTATAGATATTGCAATATTTCATTAGATGGTTCACAATAATCTTGACTTGTCTAGTGTTCAACAATGTGAGCAATATCTAAACGAGTATAGACTTTAACCTTCATGAGGCTTCTAATTAATGAAGCATAAGGATATAAGTTTTCAATTATCCCATTAGCCTCTAAAGAAGAACAATTTAAATGTTACACGTGTAAGGATCCACTTAGTGTAAAGCTTATGGGACGAAACTAATGTCCCATTGGATCTATCTCGGTGTATTTTGATACTTATCACATAAGAAGTATCTTCGAGATCCATCATGTCAAAATATGAGTAATCAATGCTTTGACTCATGTAACATATACTTGTCAAAAGAATGTCATGTATATAAGGACAAGTTTACATTAGTTGCTCCCACTCATCTTGAGGTAGGTGTACAAGATACACTTAGTTCTTGATGAAGAGAGTTGCATTATGATTTCAATCAACCCATACATGGATTTCATTGACTTACAGAATAAGTGTTCTTAACCTTCAGTTTAGAACTTTCAGGTTATTTTATGAACATGTAGGTCAATGTTAGGGAAAGTTGTTTTAATGTCCATCTAATGTAGCTTTAAGTTATTGTAAGATACTAGAACAGTAATGATCCTTAAAGAAACCTTTTGTAAAACAGGTAAGAAGGTTCTTTGATAATTTATTCCTTCTTAAGTATAACCTTTAGCAATCAATCGTGCGTTTCCATTCGGATTTAGTTTAGTTATGAACACCCTTTGGGTAATTCAACCAAATCCAAAATGTTATTCTAATTTATGGAGTCAAGCTTGCTAATAATAGCTTCATTCTATTTAGAAGATTGATTGATGCTAATGGCTTAATTAGAAGAAGTATGATCAGTAAACTTTCCAGTGTCAATTTCAAATTTAGTCAGGTAGGATACATAATCATCAAAGTTAGTAGGCCTTTTGGACCTAGATGACCTCCTGAGTGATGATTGGGTTTATTAGGAGTTTCAAGTTTATAGATTAGCTCTTGGTTAGGTGCTTTCATTTCAGGTATATTAGCAGCAACATTAGTTTCTAAGTGTGTAAGAGTTGATGTAGTAAGGTGTACAAGAGGTGTATGCGGAGTTAAATTCGGAGTTAAATTTAACGAGTCTCTCCCCCCCCCCCCCCCGCCTCTTGTACTCCTGGCAAGTCATGATAAGGACTTTTACTGCTCCCACTTAGCTTAGAAATTATAAGTAATTCAGCATGCTTAGGGTCAACAGTGTATCAAACTTTTGAAGACCAATACATTCTAATAGAGAAACAGCTTAATGATGTTTATGTTAGTTTCTCTTAATGAGGATTACATAGTAGCATCTATGAGACTTCGTTAGGAGTAGTATTAGATTCTAAGGAGACAAGTTGTGATGGAGCAGTGTCGTGTGCAAGAGGTGTAATTTAAGGTAAGACCAATTTGTCACTCCCCCACCTCTTGTAACTTTCGCAAGCTATAATTAGGACATTTGGTGCTCCCACTGTTATTTGAGGTCTCTAGGAACTACACATTACAAGTTTCAATGATGCACATGACGTGGGAACCTTTCATATATTTTGGACTTGATTTCCTTATCGTCCAAAATTTCATAAGAAATTTTAGAAACAAATTTAGAAGGAATTATATCAAGTGTGTATGAATTGATATCTTTAAAGTTTTGGGTCGTAAGAAATAGATTAGATACAAGTATATATTCTTCTAAATGATAAATGAATTATGTCCGAATATTCCATTTGGGATAACATTCGGTGGACCCTCAGTTATTCCCTTAGCCATTTGATATTTAGGGCATTTAACACATAATTTAAAGCCACTCAGAATGAGACCTGGTAACAATTCATCCTGCATTGACCTGGTCATGATTTCTCATAAATTTTGGTCTTAATGGATGAAGTGCATAGGTCTCATTTATCTTTTTGTTAAATTTTCATTTTCATGATAACACAAGTTGGGAAAGTTTATTGTATAAGCTAATTCTATGTCATAAATGTTTCTATCCAGATAATGATAACCAATAATATCAAAGTTTAATTAATGGTGACTTTGTTTTGGCCACACAAACCTCATAACTATCAAAGTGTAGCTTTATTATTGATACTAAATTCTGAGCATTCTTCAGAATATGTAAGGTATCATAAAGCCTAATACAAAGATCAATTATTTCATGGTTCTATGTAGCCTTAACATTTAAATCCACCACTAACTTCTCATCTTAATTATTAGTTGAATTCTGGTAAGGAAACATATAGAACTAGACTCATCTCATCATGTGTTGATTGGAATATTAATATTAGCGGACTCAAAAAATTATTAATTAATAACTACTTTATCTTAGCCAGCTAGTCCCTTGGCTTATGGATGGTCTCATTGCTTATGCCTAGTATAATGACATAGTTTTGTAATGAGAATTCTCCTTGGAGTACTTAGAGCTGGAAGTAGTACTTGTATTTTGTTTCCGGACCTTAGAACTATCCTCTTTTTAGGTTTAGTGGTAGTGAGGTGAATAACATCTGGTTTTCAGTTTTAGGCGTTTCTTTTCCTGTACGTATGTTGCTATCAATGCACTCATTTTCCTTTGGTACTTCTAAGTGTTATGTTTGATTTTTAAGGCAACTAATCGTACTAGTTGAAAATTTATTATGTACGCACTGAAAAATTCACTGATTTCCATGTATAGGCCCTTAGTTTATGGGTCATGTCAGTGTATATTATGATGTGTTCACAGATGACACTTAACCTTTTAATTACAATTAGAATATTTGCATGCGTATTAGGAATTATTTTGATTATTCCATTTTCACAGAGAATAGATTAGTCTTAGGAAATTCATAATCTTGAATAGCTCCCCTGATAGCAATCATGAAAGGAGTTCTTGATTACCATAAGAGATATTGTGTTTGACTTGTCCTATTTCTTATGCTCTATTTTATTCTATAGTATTTTTTATTAGAAAGAGCAGCAGGAATGTCATGTCTTAAGGGATAATCAAGACTCAATAAGAACAAATATTTATGGAAACTCTTATTTAAGCAAAACGCATCTTAGAAACTAGAGTGAAAATAAGGTACACATAGCTAAAGAAGAACTTAGAGTGGTCTATGGGGTAATAATCTAAGGCAGACATAAAAAATAAAATTAAATAAGGTTCTACTTAAGAACAATTATTTTACGAAGATGTGATTAAAATCTATTATAACATTAAACTAATAGATTTAATGAGGTTCTACTTAAACAATGTAACACATCACCTTTGAGCAGAAGTGAAACATTTGTTTAGTATTAGGAACAATTTAATAGTGAGTATGTGCATAAGAATGTAACACATCACCTTTGAACAGAAATGAAACATCTTTTTAGAATGCACATAATTAGGTTCGCGGAACAAAAATGTAACACATCACCTTTGGGCAGAAGTAGAAACATTCATGTATTTTAGGTGAACTAGTGCGTAATTAGACTTAAATAACTTTATGAGTGTGACACATCACCTTTGGGCAGAAGTGAAACTTTAGGTGTTATTTAAGTTAATCATGTTTTCTAATTTGAGGTTTTGTAAAGTATAAGATTTAACAAAACAATTAGTTTAATATCATGATATGCACTAAGTTAGGATGCTTTTTTACTTAAGCTTGAATAAGTATACACGTGCATCACATCACCTTTGGGCAGAAGTGAAGCTATTAGGTGTTATTCAAGTAAGTTTTTAAGGTTTTGAAAACATTTAAGTTTAAGGATATCAAAACTAAAACTAAAGCATTCATTTTAGGCACATATAAGGCTGGTTCACGGCTCAGGTAAGTTCACGGCTCTAAGTAAGTTCTCGAGAAAAAGGTAAGTTCTTGGGAAAAATGAGGTTCACAGCTCCGGAAAAAAGGTTCACGGTTTCAGGTAAGGGTTCACGGTTCAGGGAAGGTTCACGGTTTAGGAAGGGTTCACGGTTCCACTAAGGTTCACAACTACATTTTTCATAAGCCGTGAACTGTAAAACTCTTGAACTTAAACCGTAAACACAAAACGTGATCCTTACCCGTGAAACATGAACCGTGAAGTAAAAACCCGTGAACTTGGAATACCCGTAAACATAAACCCATGGATCAAACCCGTGAAAGCTAAACCCGTGAACAATAAAATACCCGTGAAGTTAAAACCATGAACTTTAAACTTGATAAGGCATGTGCGATAATTTAGGGATTTGATTATATTCTGATTTCAAAAAATCCTTTTAGATGTTTTAGTTTATCTCAAATTTAATTAGTTCACAATTTAAAAGAAAAATAAAAATTAAATCTTTAATGCTAAATTGAACAGAATCAAAATCCTAACTTATCCCAAAATAAAGGGATTTTGATTGAGTTTTAAATTTCAAAATCTTTTAAGTTGTTAAGTATATCCAAGTTTCTTTATTTAAAATAATAAAATAATATTTTAATCCGAAATCTTGGAGATACAGTTACAAGATTTTAGGAAAACACAATCAAAATCATTATTCATCCCAAATTAATGGGATTTCATAAAAAATAATGATGAACACGAATAAAAGTTTATGAACATCAGATAAACTGTTCTTCAATAATATTAGATTAAACCTGGAATCGAAATCTCGAACATTAATATTTAACAGATTTCGAAAATATTAAGGATCTCGGGTTTTATGAGATAAAAAAAACCATGATATTTTAGTAAAACAGAAAATCGTGAAGGTTAAATAAAACGATTTTCTTATGGTTTTAATAGAACTTTTGTTCTCCGATTCTAATTATAGTTTAGGGAAAGAAATAAGAACTGATTAATCAACATACGCTCTGATACCACATGTTGATCAGTTCTTGTGACATGATAAGGGAAAACAATAAGATAATACATACCTGATAAACTAACCTCATAGAGGGAAGACGTCATGATCCGCTAGGAAGGCCGAGTTTCCGTTTAGGGTGTACGGTTAGGATGGCTAAGGTGAGTTTGTAAGAGAGGGACGAATTTGGTGTTAGTGGTAATTAATTCATTCATTAGTCAATTCCCTCTAATAATCTCTCTATATATATTGTACACCCAAGGGGAAACCCATTAATGGCTCATTAAGAGTAATTAGGTCCATCAACTAATTACTAGTCATATGTTAATAATAAAACATTTGATCATTTAATAATAAGATAAATGATTATAAGAGCCACATAATAAATCGTGTCTTACAAAGAATTGCTAGAAAAGTTAGCTTTAAGGAGTCGAAATCTTCTTTTCGACCGAAAAGTGTGCAGTTTTCGATTGAAAAGTATTGCCCAAAATCTCAAAGGATCAAAATCTCATGTGTTCGAAATCTAGACTTTTCGACCTAAAAGTCTTGAGCGAAAAGGGTTTTTGATCAAACAGTTTTTCGACCGAAAAGTCCCGAGTTGGAAGTTTTTCAGATTTCGACTGTGTTTAAAAGTACAAGTGTAAGAAAACTGGAAAGGTTTACGATACAGAGAGGGTTGTGGTAAAGTCACCACCGATGCTGAAGTCAATCTTAGAGTTTTCCAACTGGAAATTTATGATGAAAGCATATTTCAAGTTACTGAGCACACTTTATGGGAGTCAATTGTAAAGGGTTCTCATATACCAAAGACTGCAAATGCTGATGGATTAGTCCCTATAGTAGATCCTGATTTGTATTTAGAGGAAGATAAGAAGCTGATTGAGAGAGATAACAGAGCTTTGGCATCTATTATCTTGGCACTTCCGACTGAATTATATCTGAATTTTGAGCAGCACGAGACAACTCAGGGACTGTGGAATGAATTATGTTTGAGGTTTGAAGGAAATGCAACACTTCAAGAAAGCATAACTGATCTTTTGTTGAAGTAGTATAATATGTTCAGTTATAAGAAGAATGAGACTCTTAGCGAACAAGTTACAAGGTTCACAACTATGATTAACAGGCTAAGAAAGATGGGAGCAAAGTTCAAAGAATATGATTTGGGAAAGAGACTGGCCGAAAGATACATGAGGCGCGGTTGCGAAGCTTATTTGGCATATGTTATTGATGATAGAATGAAAACGAATGAACTCAAGAATGTACCCGTGGTGTGCAACTTTCCGGAAGTATTTCTTGAGGATTTACCTGGGTTACCACCCGATCGGGAAATAGAATTTCAGATTGACTTATTGCCAGGAGTTGAACCCGTTGCTAAAGCCCCCAACCGATTGGCTCCGTCAGAAATGAAAGAATTGATGTCTCAACTAGAGGAACTAACAGAAAAAGGATTTATTAGACCGAGCATCTCACCATGGGGCGCTCTGGTACTATTTGTAAAGAAGAAGGATGGCAGCATGCGCATGTGCATTGACTACCGCGAGTTGAACAAGAGGACGGTAAAGAACAAATACCCACTGCCTAGAATAGACGACCTTTTTGATCAACTGCAAGGTGCGAGTTGGTTCTCAAAGATCGATCTTAGGTCGGGTTACCATCAGTTGAAAGTAAGGGAAGAAGACGTACCAAAGACCGCGTTTCCCACACGTTATGGGCATTATGAGTTTCTTGTGATGTCCTTCTGATTGACCAACGCACTAGCAGCGTTCATGGATTTGATGAATAGAGTATGTCGACCAATGTTGGATCGATCAGTGATAGTTTTTATAGACGACATACTGGTATATTCGAAAAGCGAGGGTGATCACCACTGTCACCTAAGAGAGGTTCTGGAGGTGCTAAAGCGGGAAAAGTTGTACGCAAAATTCTCCAAATGCGCGTTCTGGCTTAGGGAAGTCCAATTCCTAGGTCATGTAATAAACCCAAACGGAATCATGGTGGATCCTGCAAAGATCGAGACAGTAAAGGAATGGAACATCCCAAAGACACCAACTGAGATACGAAGTTTTCTGGGATTGGCAGGCTACTATCGAAGATTCATTCAAGATTTTTCAAGAATATCCTTGCCAATAACTAAGTTGACACGGAAGAAAGTGATGTATGAATGGGGTCAAACCCAAACAACGCGTTTGAAGAACTTAAGGCACGACTAACCTAAGCTCCGGTCTTGACTCTACCTGAGGGAAATGAGCACTTGGTAGTCTACTCTGACGCTTCGGGGCAGGGTTTAGGTTGCGTACTTATGCAACGAGGAAAGGTAATTGCTTACGCCTCGCGACAACTAAAGATTCACGAGGTTAACTACCCAACACAAGATCTAGAGTTAGCAGCAGTAGTTTTCGCGTTAAAAATATGGAGGCACTATCTGTATGGAGTCAAATGCACCATTTACTCCGATCACAAAAGCCTGAAGTACTTTTTCGAGCAAAAGGAATTAAACATGAGACAAAGAAGGTGGTTAGAGCTACTGAAGGACTATGACTGTGAGATATTGTACCATCCAGGTAAGGCAAACGTGGTGGCTGACGCTTTAAGCAGAAAGGAAGAATCGGAACCTATACGGATCAAAGCGTGTCAGCTGGTTATAACACCAGATTTGATGAGTGAAATATTAAGGGCACAAGATGAAGCGCTATCAGAAAGAAATATAAAACGGGAAAGAATAGTAGGACAACAAGGGAATTTAGATGCAAATGCATATGGTGTACGAACTAGGTTTGGCCGGATGTGGATACCTAAGATTGGCGAGCTTAGAGCCAAAATACTCGATGAGGCCCATAAGTCTCGTTATTCTATCCACCCCGGGACAAACAAAATGTATCAAGACTTGAAGAAAGAGTACTGGTGGCCGGGCATGAAGAATGATGTGACTGAGTACGTGAACAAGTGCTTGACGTGTTCACTAGTTAAGGCCGAGCACCAGAAACCATGCGGTAAAATGCAACCTTTACCAATACCGTAATGGAAGTGGGAGGAGATCACGATGGACTTCATTACCAAGCTACCACGAACAGCTAAAGGCAATGATACCATTTGGGTGATCGTCGACCGCTTGACGAAAAGTGCTCACTTCTTACCAATACGTGAGACTTCTTCGTCAGAAAGACTAGCAGAAATATTTATCAAGGAAATTGTGAGCATACATGGTATGCCGCTGTCGATTGTGTCCGACAGGGATACTAGATTCACGTCAAGGTTTTGGAAGAAATTCAATAAAGCAATGGGCACTAGACTGAACATCAGCACCGCTTACCACCCCCAAACCGATGGACAATCAGAAAGGACCATTCAGACCTTGGAGGACATGCTCCGGGCCTGTATCATTGACTTCGGTGGGAGCTGGGACAGCCATCTACCATTGGCAGAATTTTTATATAACAACAGCTATCACTCGACTATTGGCATGCCGCCATTTGAAATGTTGTATGGGAGGAAATGTAGGACCCCGGTTTGCTGGGGGGAAATTGGACAAAAGGATTTTGCAAGTCTCGAAGTGGTCAAAGCTACTTCCGAGAAAATTGATCAAATCAAGGCTCGAATGAAAGCTGCAAAAGACAGACAGAAATCATACGCGTACAGTATGACTATGCTAGGAGACTACTAGAGTGATCTTGTGAGTAAGTTAACAATTACACTTAATATCACATAATTAGGAGCTTACATGCACATGCGAATTCTAGAAAATCCTATCGGGTCTCCATATGCGTAAGCCGCAAACATAAAACTCTTCTTAAATTAAATCAACCCTTGACGAGGCATTTATTAGCTCAATTCATCCTTGTATACTTCTAAATCAATACTCTCCTTAAGAAAGTAGACTCAACTGTGCTTTTCCATGATAACTGAACTACTTCTCCTTTCAATTCCTTTGACTCTATTATAAAGTTATCATAGATCGCTCATGGACAACATTGTTGTAACCATATTGCTTTGATTTCATATCCTTATATGTTAACTATATTATCCTTAACAACACATTTGTTGACCCATTATCAAACGCATTCATATTTTAACTTCATCACTTCACTAATTGGATTCCCTATCTAAGTTCCTATTGTCTTGAAGAAGCTAAAGAAATTCGGACTAAGCCTGGCGAAGGCATAAGTTAAACTGGAACAACGAAGATTATTCTCGTCTCTCGTGTCTTTAGAAGACACCAGATTAAGTAGTCACCCTTAATACATCCTTTCCATTAACAATTAAAAATCCTTTCCTTATTCAATTGTAATCAATTCTCTTATCCTTAATTTCCCGAAGCCGACCCCACTAGTGCTGAAGGTGACAACAGTTGTAATCCTTTCCTTTACCCTCAATCTTTTGGAGCTAAGATCGAAGGTTTGAACTTATATGTTGTTCAAAAACAATTTCTTACCCCTCACAATGGAAACATTAAATCCCATCTTGACATCGAATTCATGTTGTAAACCTAAGACTTGGTTTAAGAAATATTTCTTTACAAAAAAAAATAAGGTCCAATAATTAGCACTCTATACATCAAATCCATTACCCAAATCTTGATAAAATTAACATTTTCACTTTCATTGGAAGCCCATACTACTTAAGTTATATAAGACAAAATTTTTTGGAATGTAACATCCCAAAAATAGTAAATAAGAAATTAATAATACGATAGAGATTTAAACGTCATAAAACGAAATAAGAACGGATGGGCTTGGGCTCGGCTCTAACGGGCCGATGGAAGCCCAGGTATATAAGGGGCAAGGCAACCCACTTTCTCCACTTCACCTTCATTTCACCATCCTAGAGAGAGAAAGGAGAGCTCGGGCCTAGAGAGAGAAAGTCGACGGATCGACACGAGATTGAAGGAGCACGTTACAGCTGAGCTCATGAGCAAAACCTCCGAATCAGAGTTCCAATCCAGGTAATGATTCAACCATAATCTGAGTTTTTGTTCGTTTTTGAGTTTCTCGGGTTTTAGCTAAATAGGAGACGTTTTTATGGATGAAACCTGATAATAAGCCTAGAACTAGCATCTAGAAGGAAAACCGCACGTTTTCATCAAAGAAAATTGTAAGATTGGCATGATCGGGTTAGCATGCAAGAATTTTGGATTTTTGGTCCGGGAACCAGGTATTGCGTACTTACCAAGTGCGCAAGAAGGACTTCCTGCGTACTTACCAAGTACGCAGGAGGAAGATCCTTGCGTACTTACCAAGTGCGCAAGAAGTATTCTCTGCGCACTTATCAAGTGCGCATGAGTATGGTCCTGCGCACTTAGCAAGTGCGCAGGCAGCAGGCTGGTTAAGTAAAGTCAGTAAGTTTAGAATGATTTAACCATTAGATTCGGGGTTGGGTCTAATGTGTATTTAACTACCTAATCCAGATCAGAAGTGACGTTGTTGGACCTTTGTTTAGGACAACTTAGAGAAGCTTATCAGGTGAGTTCTATGTGCCCCCTTCTATGTTATGTGCAAACCTTATTAAATGTTTTGGGGCTGAAATGTATACACTAAATGAATAAATGATATTAATGCTAATGTGATCATACGTGATGTACTAATATATACTTTATATATATATATATATATAAGAGAATGAATTATGAACAAAGAATGAAACGTATGTTTACAAAGAATGAAGGAAAGAATGGCATAACGTAAATAAACGAAATCTTGCTTTATAATTATTTATATTGCATGTTATGAATGTATGTATACGTTATGGACGGAAACGAAGCTAACGGCTACTTTTGTAGACGGACGACCACGTGACTATTTTGCAACCGGGAAAGATACGTCCTTCGCAAGCTAGGACGTACAAAAAGCATAAAAGGGCGGTCGAAGTAAATGCTAAAATAGTATAACGATTGCATAAACAATAGTTCGCGTGGGAAACGGATGCCTTAGGGCAGACGGGCGAATATGACGGACTACGACGGTAGGACGGGTAAGAAAGACGGCCGAAGGTTGGCCGGACCAAAGTTAAGGCGGACGGTTTCTAGGACCGGACGATTAAAAGGGCTACGATGGTAGCTCAAGGGCGTATGTCTTTGTGATATACGTACCATAAGATGGGTTGATCACCCTTATGTGTATGACCAGTGAAAGTTAAGGAAAGAAAAGGTGAATACATATCTATGTAATCACATAAAAATGAAGAAAGAAAAGTAAAAGCTATGAATACGTATTTGTAGAAATGTATAATTATGTATACTTATAAAGAATAGAATGATCATACTTAATAGTTTTAAACTAGAACTCACCAGCGTTAGCTGACTTTTAGTATACATTTCAGGTACAGAAAGGAAGGGTCGTGCGAAGGCGTGAAGGTTACCCGGCACAAGACTGACATCCCATATTTATATACGTTAAGACAAATGTTATGTACTTAATTTTAAAAGACTTCCGCTGTTAAGTCATGTCATGTTACGTTATGTAATGAATGAATTCGAATGTTTTAAATTTAAGCTCAGTGATTATGACTATGTTTATGAGTAAATCCAACAAGTGAGGTTACCTGGGAAAGGGGCCTTACATGGAAAAATAACAGTTTATAACTATTGTATTATTTTGTTACTTTTACTTAATTAACTATTGTTTTAAAGCGTTTAAATGATATATATTCTTAAATAATTCAAATTACCTCAAAATTTCTAAGTTTTATTTTCCTATTGTATATTATGACTCATAAGGTATAAAAATAATTTTTATATAATTATTTTCTATATTTTTAGTGCATTTAATTGTCTAAAAATGACATAAATTCCTAATAATTATTAAATAAACTTAGAAATTCAAATTTATATTTTAAATAGTCTTAATACAGTATATTGTTAGGACACGTTTTGTAACTGTTGATAAAATTTTGTATAAGTTCATAGAGAGGCGAACTTCATAAGTTCATAATCTTTAGAAGCGAACTTGTTAAGTTCGCCTAAGGAATATTGTACAAGTTCATAGAGAGGCGAACTTAACAAGTTCGCTTAAGCATCTTTAGGAGTGAACTTGTTAAGTTCGCCTATAGCAGGTTTTTGTCTATAAATAGGTGTTTACAGATTCTGTTCTAAAAAAAGAGGGCAGCGGGGCATTGAACGATTGCATTCTGTGAATTTGTAAACTCTGTGTTTTGTGGAATACAAAGGAAGGTTTATTTACCTGTTGTTTCTATTGTCAATTCGTATACAAACGTTAACACGGTAGGATTCTGCACTCCGTGTTATCGAGACGTCCTGTCACGAGATCGATCTGTCACGAGATCGATCTGTAGATGAGTCATGTGGACCTACAAGTGGTATCAGAGCTTTTGCTCGTGATTTGTGTTTAATTCTTGGTGATTAGAGACGATTTTGTGTACAATTTGACAAGAAATTGTTGATTTTTTCAAGTTTTTGCATCCATGGGATTTTCAAGTTCTTGAAGTTGATTTTGCTGCTGAATTCATGGATTTGAAGTGGTTTTTGGTGAAATTAATCCGATAGAAGTGTTCTAATTCATAAAATACCAAATCCTACCGTCCAATTTCTTCAAATTCATTCTAATCTGTGAGAAATGATGATTTGCGATGACGTTTGTTCGTGTTTGGGTTGAAGATTGTTGGAGCATATTCTGGTGACAACGAGCTTGAAGATATTATGTCTTAGTCTTAGAGTCTTTGACTTGTAATTGATAGAATTGTTAGCAACAGTTAAAGGGGAGTCTGTTAGGACATGTTTTGTAACTGTTGATAAAATTCTGTGTAAGTTCTGCTAGAGGCGAACTTGTTAGAGGCGAACTTAATAAGTTCGCCTGGTCTATCAGAGGCGAACTTAATAAGTTCGCCTAAGTCTATCAGAGGCGAACTTATTAAGTTCGCTTAGCCTGTTAGAAGCGAACTTAATAAGTTCGCCTGGTGCAGAACAGTGCTTATAAATAGACAAAACAGAGTCAGTTTAACAGAGTAGAACAGACCAGACAGAAGAACACTGATCAGAGAGAACCGAGAGTTATCGTATTGTCTGATTGAGTCTGTAAACCATTGTGATTTGAAATACAAGCAGAAAGTTATTTACTTGATTGTCTACTTTGCGTATAAACGCTGATTCGTTGGATTCCGCACTCCGAGTTAACGTCACGTCTTATCACGAGATCGATCTGTAGAAGCGATATGAGGACCTACAAAGATCTTCCTGAGTTTGTTACAGCTGAAGTAGGCGAACTTGCTGAGACTCTGTAACAGGCGAACTTATCAAGTTCGCTTCACTCAGTTTAGGCGAACATATTGATTAGGCGAACTTATCAAGTTCGCTTGTGGTCTTATTTGCTCAGTGAAGTTCAGGCGAACTTATTAAGTTCGCTCAGGCAGTATCAGGCGAATTTATCTAGTTCGCTTGTGTTCTAAAAAAAAATATATGGTTGTTTTGAATCATTTTTGAAATTTTGAATTTTTTGAAATTTTTAAAAAGAGTATTTTGGCGGAAAAATTTTTCCGGATATTTTCGCAAAAATTTCAAAATGTCGATTTCTTGTGATGATAATGAGATTGGAACTATGCCACCGAGGCTTTTGTGCATATCATATTACAGTAGCTGGAAAGTCCGGTTCGAACAGTTCGTATCAGACACTGATGAAAATTTTTGGACACCCATATTTGAAGGATATGTGCATCCTACCTATGACTTCATGGGATATTATAATGTTCCTAAACCAGTGACAGCTCTTACTAAAGTAGAAAAGCAGAAGTTTGATCGAGAGATGAAAACGTGTGAAACTTTAACGATGTCTTTACCAAAAGAAATCATTCATAGTCTCGGGAAGTGTCCAACTTCAAGAGCTCCATGGGAAGCATTGAAGAAAAAGGGTGAAGCAACTTCTCAAGCGTTTGTGGTCTTGATCAAAGAAGTATTGGAGAAGCAGGGTGATTCTCAAAGTGATTCTTCTACAGATTTAACTGATATTGAGAATATTCGTTCTGGTGAAAGTACTCAATCTACTGAGACTGATGTGATGACTGAAGAAAGCTTTCAGACAGTTAAAGATGATCTGCGTGAATTAGAAATTGATGCAGAGCCTGTCATTGTTGATCAAAAGAGTGAAGCTGATGATGACGTATTCATGGCTTCTGGTGCATCTTCTTCAGAAGAAAAGGATACGGTAGTTTCTAACTCTGAAACTTTTTGTACTAACTGTGTTTCAGTAAAGGATAAAATGATGAGGGTTATGGATGACAACGTAAACCTCATTTGTGATATGAAATCCATGCACACGGTAAATCAGAAATTAAAAGATAATGAGAATGTGTGTATTGAGATAATAGAATCACTAAAGAGGGATATAAGTTCTTTGACTTTGAAGATCAAAGAGCAGGCATATCACCTGGATATGACCTTTGCAGAAATTGAGAAACGAAATAATGATCTTGCTAAGAAAGATAAGGAACTAGCTGAATCTAAAGCAGAGGTGATCAGATTACACAGAAAGTTAGAAAGCTTTGGAAATTCATCATTCTTACTGGGATATTTTAATAATACAGAAGAGGGGAAGGGAACTAGTGGTATTGGTTATGTTCCTCCACCATTCAACGAAAATTATTCTGTTGCACCTGAGATTATAAACGTTAAGGATTTAGATCCTAAGACTGTGTTGAAGGTGAATCCAGTCACAGGTGAAGATATGGTGTATTCTGATGAGAGTGATGATAAATATTTTGATGAAGCTAAGGTAGAGGGTATACCGAAAGAGGTTAAGAAAGAAGACTCAAAGGTTGATTCTAATTCTTCTAGAAATTATACATTTGGAAGTTCTTCAAATTCAAGAAGAGTTCCATATGTCAGAGATTATAAAGACAGGCGTACATGCTTTCATTGTAATGAGATGGGTCACATTGTGGTGAACTGTCCTTACAAAAAATAAAGGGAAGAAGCATGTAGTTCATGAGAAGATGAAGCCTGAATCAAAACCTGATGAGAAAAAGTATGTTTAGTCTCAAACTCCAAAAGAAGTTCATGTAGGCGAATCTTCTTCAAGTGCATCTTATTGTGTGAAGATTCCTTATATGGGAGAATATAGTGAGAAGAGATCTTGCTTTTATTGTGGTCTTGTGGGTCATATTCGGATTGCTTGTCCTCACAACGCCAAAGGTAACCGACATGTTACTCCAGAAAAGGTAAGAACTCATGGTAAGCCTTATGTTAACCCAAATGTGGTTAAACCTCATGATACACCAAAGGGTCATTCAAAATCTGAGGTTAGGTTTTCTAGACCTCAAAGACGAAGGAGAAACAGAAGATTGAGAAAACTTTTAGAACAGCAAAAGCTTTCACAATCTATACATTTTTCAAATGAACAAGAATGTTCAAACACTTCACATTTTAAGCAAAAAGAACTTAATGAACAGAAGTATGTTTGGAAATCTAAAGTTTCAGTTTCTGACTCGTCGAAACAATCTCCGAAAATCGATGAGAGATTCGATTGTGAATGGAGTGAGGTTTATTATTTTGATACAGATGGACGACCCATGACTACCATGGCTTGGGTCCCAATTTCAAATTAATGTTTTTTGTTAGATGTGCAGGATTAACCAAGAGGGACTATTAATAACATTTGGTTTGTTAATAGTGGTTGTTCATAGCACATGACAAGGAATGACATATGCAAGAGTAACGAGTTGTTGATAACTGAGAATCTGTTTGATTCAACGACTTGATGCTCAAGGGGGAGAATATGTCACACACAATGTTTTGGAAAGAGTTTTACAAAATCCAAATGATAACCTGAAACTTAGGATGACAATGGTGAGCATAAAGTCATTGATGCAACCATTTGACTAGTTGAGGGGGAGTCTAGAGGACAGGGGGAGTACAGAACTGTGTTGGCGACAAAGGCAAAGACATTCAATTACAGGATTACATCGGTTTGAGTTTTTAATTGATTGACTTGCTTAATTCCAAGTAACCAAGTAAAATTTTTTTCTTAAAATGTTTTCATGGAAGATTTTATTTTCGTTTGTTTTACTTTCTTTCATAAAGATTTTGAAAAATCCAAACAAATTGAAAAAGATAAAATCGACATTACTTGAAGTTATAAGGAGAAATGATAGTACATGATGTTCAGTCACACATGACCTTAGTTGGACTTTATGATACTTACCTAATATATCTATAATAAATGTTTTGATCAGAACTTCTTAGACTGCACAGTATGGGAAATGATAGCTTCATAACTGCTTATGCTTAACAAAAATTGATGCTTGGTGCTTATATTTTTAATTTGGATACTAGCACGTAGTCTGAATTGTCGATAGGCTATGAGTATCTTTGGTCCATTAGTAGTGTGACAACATAATGATCTTTGTGACAACTGTGATTTGAACCCATGGTATGTCGGGTGCGTGTGTAAAAGATCATTATCAGATAAAGAATATAAGATCTAAAGTACTTCATGAGACCAGTATCGGTTATGTCGTTAAACACAATTTTTCCAGTTCACTTCACTTCACATGCCCAAAACATGCAACGTGAAGTTGGACTAAGATATGTTTCTGACAACATCTGTTGGAACATATACTAGCCCTTGGATCATTATCCTGATTCCATTGAATATATCCAGATAACAGTTGGATCACGCTACCCTATGTCATTGAATCAATCGATTCCTTGATCAATCTTATGTTGAAGAATTCTATTGGTACAATCTTTCTGTTACTGTGAATCATGATACTTCATCCAAACCAAGACACTTGAATCATTCTGATTCTCTGCTTGATATTTTCCTGTGTTTATCGGTATAATTCATCCTGGAGATTGAATATTATCTTGCAATGATCTTATATGACTTGAAGATAATGCACATTTATTTTATGTTGGCATATTTGTGGGATACACGTTGTATTACAAAATAAATGGTACCTTAATTCACAAGAACATGGGACAAAGATACTAATGGTTTCAATTCTTATAATATTGACAACTTCGATTGACTTGTTATGTGTTGCAAATTCGTATGTAATTTATTATAAGCATGTTATGATCTGATCCCATCTTTTTTTGAAGTTCTTCGCGTATCATTACATGTTTTGGTTGAAGCTTAAAAGATTTGATCTTATCTGATATAAAGAAATGATGAATCTGGATAGGATACTCTTAGAATGCTTAGGGATGTTTATCCAAAATGTGTGATTGATGCATTGTTTTTACTGATATGATCTTCTTACTCATGATGTTCGACCAAAAAGATGTGATTTTGTATTTTACATTTCAGTTTATATAGAGAAAAACCAAAAAGATTTTGTCTTTCTTATGTTTGAAAAACCAAAAAGATTTTATTTTTCCAACTTCCATGGAAATCTTAATTGTTGGTTATTCTTGGTTGTTCTCCTTTGCAAAAACTGAATATTGCAGACAGAAGTTGACAAGGGGTCCTTCTCCCAAGTTTTCTTCTAGATAGAAAGAGAAAGTGTAGATGAACAAGACGAAGACTACAATGTGTTTGATGATATTTAAAGACGGATGACAATCTTTTAAAGCTGTTGTCAAGGGGGACTCTGTTGGAGCATACTCTGGTGACAACGAGCTTGAAGATATTATGTCTTAGTCTTAGAGTCTTTGACTTGTAATTGATAGAATTGTTAGCAACAGTTAAAGGGGAGTCTGTTAAGACATGTTTTGTAACTGTTGATAAAATTATGTATAAGTTCATAGAGAGGCGAACTTAATAACTTCTCCTAAGCATCTTTAGGAGCGAACTTGTTAAGTTCGCCTAAGGAATATTATACAAGTTCATAGAGAGGCGACGCCTAAGCATCTTTAGGAGCGAACTTGTTAAGTTCGCCTATAGCAGGTTTGTGTCTATAAATAGGTGTTTACAGATTCTGTTCTAAAAAAAGAGGGCAGAGAGGCTTTGAACGATTGTATTCTGTGAATTTGTAAACTCTGTGTTTTATGAAATACAAAGAGAGGTTTATTTACCTGTTGTTTCTATTGTCAATTCGTATACAAACGTTAACACGGTAGGATTCCGCACTCCGTGTTATCGAGACGTCCTGTCATGAGATCGGTCTGCAGATGAGTCATGTGGACCTACATATATGTAAGTCCTAAAAGTTTTAAAACTCAGATTTTGATCAAATTCGCTATTTATTAAAAATTCAAATAATTCCCGGCTTATTTTACATACGTTAAACATGTTTAATAGTAATTGACACCTGCACCTAATTCAATATTTTTCCTAGGTTCATAATAGTATTAGAAAGTTCTGTGTAAGTTTTCATAATTTTATAATGTGTTTAACTACTCTTCCCAATTTTTGGTTTTTAAACTCGTTTTATCGTGCGGTCGTTTAGAAAAACGTTTTTGGGTGATTCTTTTTTTGGGAAACTCTTTATTTAGGACTTATGTCCTTTGGAGAATTCTGAGTTTGTAAATTGGCTGGTAAAAATATCGTTTTTGAGTAAACAAGATTGTGAAATCCCTTCACGACGGTTTTTCGATGATTTTTGCTTTCTTTTCAAGTTTTGAGCCATAAGATGTTACGAGTCAGATTTATAAATTTAATAATCCGTAAATTTATTATCTTTAATGGTTTGTACATATATGAGGTCATACGTGCCTACAAAGGTGTAAAATAATGAAATAAACGCTTACAAATGTACAGTTTTCGGTTAGGCTTATAAACCCTTTCGACCGTTAGGTATTTCTAGCAAACAAATCCATTTTCAAACCCATTTTCAATCTTCTTCTCATCCCATTTGAATGCCTATGCATCCTTTCAGAGAAACCCCGAAAGCCCTACGATTCCACAATTGATGAATTCATCAAACTATATTATCTCCATGTTAACTAATCGACATCTACCCCGTGAAGATCTAGCCACAGACCAATCAACGACAATACTATGTCAAGAGCTACCAATAAAATAAACTTAGCAGCCCAGAATCAATTTCAGGAAACCCGATGACTATTATCAACATGTCTCAATTATTTCCACTCAACACCAAGGAAGCTGTGGAAGAAAATGTCATCCTTACTCCCGACGAATCCGATTAAATCAATAAACCCCCTCAATGAACCACATTTCAGTGAAAATCTCTTGTTCTACATCAACAAGACAACTAGGTTCTACAAATACGAATGTATCAAGACACCAACTCCTTGCGAGGAACGGCCCATTTTCTTATTTCGAACTATTATATATAGTCTCCCAAGGGATCTACCCAATTGATCTCCGCTTAAACCCTCTTGTGATAAATACTCCTCTACTTGATTTCGAACTATTGCATAGTCTTTTAAGTAAGTTGTTCGTTTAGTCCCTTTTTACCCTTGCTTAACTTTTACTCCCAAACCATCCCATAACCTATATCTAGGAGAAATAATCATCAAGTAATAAGTCGTCTAGAGTTAATCATAATGATTCCGCACTAACCCCCCCCCCCCCCTCGAGTATGGATCGTCTACAACATCCTTTGTCGTCTATGATTTTCATGACCCTATTTTAAGCTATTGCATATGTCAATACCTATTTTTTCTCTCAATTAAGAATAATAAATCACTCACATCTCACATCGTACCACATTTCAAGATCAATTGTCGCTTCATTAAGTTACCCAAACTTATACTTTAAAAGTCTTTATCAGCTCCTTAGCCAGAATAACGACTTCATATGATAAAACCAATCGTCTGTTTCCTTTCAACAAGCCATTCGAATTTTTTTCCTCTAACTCCCAAATAGCCGAAGGCTATTCATGTCTTGTCTAGTTAAACTTTTAAGTTCTGATTATCATTATTTGCCTTTGGAACGTTGATTTAAAAACTTACACTACTATCGAGATTTATATTCAAATTTTAGAAAATAACAAAAACTTTAATTTCGAGGAGGAAATTTCTTTAATAAGGGGAGACTGTAACAAGCCCAAATTTAGGGTCTGATTTTTTTTTTCATTTTATTACGTGTTATCCGTTATGATACGTGAACTACTAAATAGCAAACTCGAACACTTTGGGCTACCATTTAGAACTCAATAGACACATTGTGCTTACACAACTGAACTAGGTCCATTGGGCTTAGCCCAACTATTAATAAACAGACTCGGCCCATTAATGGCCCAATTAAAGGCCCGATATACGAACACAATCCAAAACAAACTAATAAACATTTTTTGACGAATCATTACACGATTCGATATAATTTATAATAATTACGAACTAAACCGTTTACACGGAAAACTGATAGAACGATTAACGCGCTTGTACATGTTATTAAAGGTTATCTGACGCTATAAAATATTTAGACGTCAAATAACAAAAAAAATAGTATTAATAAATATTAGTATTTATTCGGGCGATTGAGTAGGAGTTTAAGCGAGATCTGTGACGTTGCATGGCGACTGCGACAAACACCGGTGTGGACATCTGCGGGATATGCTAAACACGGTATAACAGAATAGTATAAACAAGTATATATTTTATATCTATCGTATTACAATATTAGTATTATTATTTAGAAAATAATAATTAACTTCGGAATGCGAAACGTTTAATCTGAGCATACGCGGTTAGACACACAGTACAAAAGCGACACCTGACCATTTTAGAACTACGAGTACTATAAAAAATTATTTATATTTATTAGTTATTATTATTAATAATAATATTTAAACGAAGCATGAAACATTTATTTAGGTGGACACGTTGGGGACACGTGGTGCCGACGTATACCAGCTTGAACAGAAGTCGGAACAGAAAATCTTACGAAATAAATATTTAAATTATGTTTATTAACGCATCTAACTTTTATAAGAATTATAGAATTAAAAGTTAAAATTAATTAACAGTTTGAACACTCGCGTATACACGCGATTACAGAAGTCAGTATAGTTTGCACCGGTTACCTACTCCATCTACAACCCTTATATAAATAACTTATTTATTTATAAAATCTATAAAAGATATGAAGATTTGACGTTTGCAAGATTTTTAAAAAGGGAGGCTCTATTTGTACACCCCTGCAAAAAAAGTAGATACACACATATTATCTTTATTTTTTTAATGATGATGATGGGATGTATAAGGGGTTGATGATGGGAATACCTAAAAAAAAGTATAATGAAAAGACAATTTATAGTTATTTTAATTTATATTTTTATATTCAATTTAATAAAAATGTTTGTTAAATGTTTTTTTTGAACGGCGAACACAAATTAAAGTTATCTTCACTCTTTTTAAATAGATTAACGTATTTTGAGTTATTATTTATATAAAAAATAATAAATTAAAAACACCGTCATTTTTATAAAAAAGATATAAATGTTATAAGATAGATATTCTAATAATTTATATAAAACTTGTAATGCTCATATGACCTTAGCATAGTAAATACGTAATTGGGTGATCATCACATAGTTTGTTCAGATGAAACTTTTTTTTAATATATCAGATATTTTTTGCAGTTAAGCTATTAGAGTTGTATTTATTTCTAGTTGTCACGCTAAAATATCAGATGAATTTTTTAAGTTTTTATTTATTTCTTTAATTTTGTATAAATCTAATTTAAGTTGAAAAAGTAAATAAATAAAAATATAAAAATAACTTTACAATTTATATAATTTTAGAAGTTGAATTTTTTTAAGTTTTTTATTAATTTAACTAATGATATAAATTAAATTTAAGTTAAAAGTGTAAATAAATAAAAATATAAAAGTAAATAAATAAATAATAAAAAAATGAATATATTTGATATTTTTTAATGTGATTGATTTGATATAGAGGTGATGTGAGAATGAGGGAGTGGATGTACAAATAATAGTTCCCTTTAAAAATCTTATCTTTAGATAAATCTTTGATTTCCTGCCATCTTTCTAAAACCAAGAAAAATTTATCTGTATGAGATTTTTTTAAATTTCTTTTACAAACCCAAGAATCCTATATTTTTCCCCATTCATTCTTTCGTTCATTCTTTCATCCAAAAGATCCCTCATTTCTTTCTACAACTCAGAAACAAACAGACACACACATATGTGCTAGAGAGAGAGAACGGGAGAGGGAGGGGGAAGCCGCCAGCCATCTCCGGCGGGCTTCTCCTCCTGCACAAACGGCGGTCTCCGGCGGCGACGGTTGTAGCGGTCGCCCGCTTTCATAACCTCTCCTTCGTCTTTCCACAAAAACCCCATCCAACCTTAGAAAGAGAGAGCCCTGATTTCCGGTAGCCCCCCCCTTGCTTCCGACAGCGACAATGTCCAGGGGAGAAGACAAAGATGACTGCTAGGGATGTGGTTCCGGCGAGAATCGGTTTTCCGACCGATCTAGGAGTCGGGGTGAGCGGGTTGACAACAGATTAGGGATTTCATGTCTAGAGTTGATCAAAGAACGTTTTTCCGACGAGATGGCTAGGGTTCAGACGGGTTTTTCCGGCAAACCCGTCATTCCGGTGAGTTTTGTTCCCTGTTCTCGTGATCCAATCCGGGTAAATACCTACACGTGTTAATTTCTTTTCTATTCGGTTGATTAGAGTGGTCGGGTTTCATCCCGGGTATTCATACGGATCTTTGGCAGGTTAGAATGGAGACGGATTTCACCCGGATATACGGGACTATTTGGATCGTTCCTGATAGTCCCGGTTTCGGTCAACAAAAGTCTAACTCTGGTCAAAGTCGGTCAACAGCAGAAACTGCAGGTCCGTGGCAGAAATAACAAGTGGGTTCTCTAAACGAGCGGGTTCACATACGAGTAGTGAGGTATAAACACACGCCAAAGTTTTGTATTTATTTTGTAAATCGTATTTGTTTTGTATGTAATTTGTGTAATAGTTAGTTGAGCTAAACCGACTAGAACCCGGCCCCTTGTGATTTTGATGTAACACCGAACCTCGTTCGTGTGATCTTATTTGTAAACCGGGTCTCTGTCCGATACATATTTAATTATAAGTGTAAAATATATAAATCCGTTACAACTACATATATTTATATAAGTAGAATAATAAACATAAGTTATATACCAGGGGCGGACGGACATTAGGTTGAGGGTGGCTTAGCACCCACTCAAAATCATCTAAATAGCAATGTTTTCAGAACCGGATCGGACGTTGAACCGGTCTCCTTACCGGTCCACTGGTGACCGGATTTAAGAACCGGACGACGTCATAAATATTATAAAAATATATCAGTCTAAATAACTTTTAATCCTTTCAAAAACCACCAACAAGTCAATTCCAATAATTTTAAACTAACAATTACCTACGAAATAAGAAGCCAAGAGACTTAAAAAAGATTAAAAAAAAACTAGTCAAGCGGTTCAACCGGTCCGACCACCCGGTTTCCGGTCCGACCACCGGTTCGCTGCAGAAACGGTTCAACACATGTAACCGGACTGGTCAGACCACCGGTTCCCGGTCCGACCGGTTGGTCCGGGTTTCAAAACATGGCTAAATAGTGTTAAATTTGATAGAAAAAATAATTGCGCTCCTCTTTATTTATCTATCAGGACCCTAAAACTAAAAGCCCCTTTGACTACCAAAACCAGTCCAAATTAAATTAATATTTTATTATTTTCTTCCGGGCATTTAAGCACAAGAAAAGAATCAGTAAATACATTTATTTGAAAAGAATCAATAAATTTTATTCAACAAAATCACTCTTAAACATTAACAATTAAAATAACAGAAAATCAAAGGCAATTTCAATTTAAATATCCATAGAAGTGTAAAATAATTATTTAACTGAAATTTTTAAAATTACATTTGTTTATACATTTAACATCCAATGTATATTTCAGATAAAAATGTTAAATATCTATTTTTTTTCTTAATAATAATAATAATTATTATTATCCATGTTATTATTATTTAGTGTTTAAATATATATATATATATATATTATTGTGGTGTTGGTTTCCTGTGTTATTACATAAAGTCATATCATATTTCTATGAACTAATTTAATTTTTTTACTTAACCCGTTATTACCCGACCGCTGACCGTTATGAGGTGACGCTATCTAAACCTTTACTGACGAAAAATCATAGATCCGTCATTGATATAAATTATAGACGTATATAGCTATGCAATGTACAAAACATGTATATAAATATACGACATCTAATTTTATACACTCATACATAATGTATATAAATATACGACATCTAATTTTATACACTCATACATACTTATAAGTATGACAACTTTAATGATATAAGGCTATTATATTCATTATAATTTCATTTAATTATAAAATTAGGATTGATTAATCTAAAACCAATTTGTATAGATAATACGTAAGTTGTTATTATCTAAAAGTATTATATTATTATTTTTATTATAGTAATACTATCACTATAAAAATTACATTATTATTATTAGGTTATTTATTTAGTTATAGGTATTTTTGTGAAACTAATTAATATTAATATGATATTAGTTGTTATTTATAAGAGTTTTATTATTTTTGTTATAAGTTATTATTATCATTGTTATTACTGTTTTATTTCTCTTTTATTTAGAGCAACTACTATAAATATTAAATCTTTATTAATAATATAAAAGTTATGATCGTTATTATTAATGATAGTAATAGTATGGTTACGAGTATTATTTGAAATTACTAAAACTTATATTATATTTTACACTAATATTAATAATGTTGCAAATACTTTCATTAAAATTATAAGTATTATTATTGCATCTACTAGTTTTGATAGTTGTTAAAGATAATGAATTATATTATGATTAGTATTTATGTCAACAACATACAAATATTTTACTTTTAATACATATAAAATTGTTATAGTTACATATATATTTATTACCACACAACAATGTATTCATAGAGCACAACTATATAGTTTCAATACAAACATATTTATACTAGTCATATGCATTAATCGAGTCAAACGCATATTCATATTTAGAATCATAAATATTTATTTTAATACAAACATGTTTTTTTTTTCTTTTGAAAGGCGAACATTGAATGTTGTGACGTCGCACACCCCCGTCACATGGGAGAGACTCGTCCAACTCCGGCCAATATGTTGTCTTAACCGGGCTCACTTGGCGTCAGAGTTTGAGAGCTTTCAAGGAAAAACCCCACCCAATACAGCCCCTTCCGGGCTTGAGGGAGAGCCGAGGCTCGAACCCTGGATCGGCGTGGGTAAAACCATGGTGAATAAGCCTAAAAGGCCTCATTTGCGATGCCGCAGAAATTAATGGTGGTGTCAAGGATTGAACCCGGGTTTATAGCTAAGAATACTAAGTATTTGTCATTTCATATATCAAACATATTATATTACATATATTTCCTAGGACTGTTTATAATAATTAAAATTTCATAAATGGTATACTTATGAGATACTTAACCACATTTTATTTTATTTAACATTAGTTAACGAAAACAATATTTGACATAACACTTTACAGATATATATGCAAACGTTTTATAAACTTCAAATATTTATTTTCGATATAAATATATTTTATGTGACTTCATACAATTATGAACTTAGTTTTACTGGTGTTTGTAAGCCAAGCATCATGACTATATGTTAATATAAGACAACCACAACTATTTCCTTCGATACTTATGATCCATTATATACAAGTACATTTTGATGACCTTTATGCTTAATCATATATATCTAATTATAAATCTTGATTATTATTTTCTAAACAAACATAACTACTCGAACATATATTTGTTTTTTTACATATATTATATAAACATTGTATAAGTAAATAATATTTAGTGTTACTTTGTTTGAATCTATCAATTATTATAATACTTAGCATTACTTTGATTCGGGTCGGACCATTATTTTACTGCTTTCATTAGGGTATAAATACAAGTATCGCTACTATACAAGAGTACTAATAGGAACCAAATACTTTTATGCTACAACCGTTTAGAATAATAAATGGAGATTTACAACCCGAAACCTTTACCAAAGCGACCCCAACACTTTAACGAATCGGTCGAGCTCAATCACATGGTTAATGACATTACTCTAGAACAATATACTAATGTCACCATTATAATTAGGATTTGTTTTGACAACTGCACACGATAGCAAGCTCGTAACTTTAGCATATTATTTGTCATATACAAGATTACCAAGTGAGTTCATGTGCTTTTCCCCCCTCTTTTATTTAAACTTTTTGGGGTGATTACATGCTTCTGTTTTGTTTACATACTTGGTGTATTAATTAAATAAGGCCATTTTTAGCTGCCATGACGAATCCCCGAACTTTAGCACACAATCATTAACTCCTTTGAAGCCATGGAATATATGGGTAGTACTATCTGGTGAAACCCCCGCACACCATGGGCCCGACGTAACCGGGACAACCTCCCATGGGATGATAATCATATAATGATGATAAATATCTTGTGACATATATTCGTTTAACAGTTTTGAACTTATGTTGGCAGACATGAGTAATTAGACCCATAACAATAAGGGGTATGGGTTAGGGGATATTATTATTATTTCTAGATGTCCACAGGTTGTGGGCACATGGTTGATTGTGAACTTATTTAATTTATACCATACATATTTGGATTCTCAATATAAATGATCTACTAACTAAACTCGTGAACTCACCAACTTTTTAGTTGACACAATATTTTTAAACATGTATTCAGGTACCCTTCTCGAGTATGGAAACTAGCAAGTTAGACACGAGCTTGATTGAAGATAGATGATTCCGTTAGAAGACTTATGTCGAGCCATAGATTCCACCCGAGATGTAACATCCATGACTTTCCGGCTCAATTTTACCTTATTTATTTCCATAATAACACTATATTTAAATCATGTATTTATTCAAGCATTTTTTTTTGGCATATAAATCGTTAGATAAATTAATAATCGTTTCAACCATTAAAACCTCGCGTTTGCATATAGATTACTACAAGACCTGTTTTGGTAAATTATTATATGGATGTATCTATATATATACACATAAAATTTTACTTATTAATGATTTATACATTACAAATAAAACTTATAGTTAATTTTTATAAGTTTATAAAGAGTGAAAACCAAATTTTATACAAATACACATACATTTTATTAAATGATCCATTTACACAAATTGAAATTTTATTAAAATAAAATTTCATCTCTTTATAAATTATAACAATTTTATATATTTTTTTTAAACCAAATAAATTGGTTTTGAACCCCATGGTAATACCTTGAACCTCTTTAGACATTTGGAACCCTCAACTTGAACCCATTCAACAAGAAAATTCAAATTTTGACTTCCTTGGATAAGAGGTTGACTTCGAAAGGTCAACAGTCCTTCCCCGAGCAAATCAAGGCCAAATTGAGCCAAGACCCGTCGGGTTGGGATTTGCCTTGTATACTAGGACATCATGCGACCATTTCCAAAGCCATTAAGCGACTCAAATCGTTCGTTTTAGCGGTCAATGGTGAATTCAAAAACAATTCAAACCGGTTTGACTTTGCGGAGTCAAACCCGCATCAATTCCTCATTAATTCTTACAACAAACGCGTTCTAAATCCCGCAAATCACGGGTAACGATTTCCTCATGTATCCAGTACCATATTCGAGACCTAATTCATCCTTAAGCATTCGAATTTATGTGTAATTTGGGCCGACAGTTATCATACTCAAACTCATACAAAAATCGTGCCATTAAGGAGGAATAAACTAATTAGTGTAATCACACACCTCCGCATATCATATTACAAACCTTCTGCACCCTCGATTCGATCTCGTTCCACTCTAGGAGCTTCTGTGACAATCCGGATTTTTCAGTTAATTCCGTTAACTATTCCGTTAAATTTCTTATTAAAAACTTAACCCCGTTAACTAAATCTAACCCCAGGGACTGATTCTGCCACAAATCCAACTCAAAACTACAAGGACTAGTTGTGTTAATATGCTAAACCAAATAAATTGACTTCTCAAAGTCAAAATCAGCAAATTTGGTTCCTGTTGACTTTCAGAAGTCAAATCCGTGACAATTTGATCAAAATTCACAAAATAAACCTCAAATCCGTTGGAATTCATAACGTAAACAAATCTTAATAGCAATAATCGATCATTATTAGGACCTTAATCATAATCATTTCAAATTAAACTCGAATTATGATCGTGGTTTCGTAACCGTCGACTTCATTTTCCATTATCATCAAATCCGACGAATTTCTGTATTGCCTTCACGAATTGAGACACTTCACACACTCGACGAACCTCTGTGAAGCTTTTGCACCAACTGAATTGGCCGGAGTAACAGTCGAAGACGCCGGAGACCGCCACAGTCACAGTCGGCCATCTTTTCAGTCAAGAACCTCCAATTCATCACGCATTCTGGTAATTTCTTGTATCATTAGTTTCGTTTTTACTCGTCAATTGAAAGCCCTATCATTACCAGGGCTTAAATTATCAATTCGATCGAAATCTATAACCTAGGGTTCATCATTGACCGGTTTAATCAAACCCTAGTCTAGACCCAATCAAAATGAAATTAACCTCAGTTAGATTCGCAATACCATACTCTTTGAAAGCCCTTTATCAATTCGAACTTTTATTATCAGAATCGTTGTAACCCGTAATCTAGGGTTCATATGAAATCAAGTTGTCGAATTCAACTCTAAACCGCGTTTAAACCAAATTAAACTATACCACTAGACTAGTAGTCTTCTGTAGAATGAAAGCCCTATGAAATATCGGGCTTCCATCATCGAATTGATCTTGATCCCGTAATTAGGGTTCGTTCTGGAAACGTGTTGGGGTTTTCGATCTTAAACATGAATTTGATACAATTAAACCACATCAACAGATTCGCAAGGTTTTGTTTAATAAAAGCCCTATCATTTCAACAATTTTTAATATCAGAATCGATCAATTGAATCCATGTTTATAAACTAGGGTTACGATCCCTCTTTCAGTAAATTAGCGATCTTAAAACCGATGGTTATCAAATTCAATGAGTCCCCAGACTCGCAACACCTCGATTATCAAAACCCCCATGATTTGGAAACCAGTCGCGATCGAATTCGTGGCGTTTAGGACGGGATTCGATCTGGGTACATGTGGGGAAGGAAAGCACGCCTGATCAGGAGGTTAAAACCAATGTGTTCCGGGTTCTGTTGCTATAGCCTAGCGGCCGGGACTGGTTAAAGCTGTGTACGTGTGTGGGAGAGACCCGGGTTCGAGACCGGGCTCCCACAATTATTTTTAAAACATTTTTCTAGATTATTAAATTAATAAAAATCAAACCTTTTAATATTGTATTATTATATAACTGGGTTTTAACCCGGAAAAACAACCCGTAAGCTCGGGTTTGAAATATTAGTTTGTTTTTATAAATTATACATACTTTTATAAATAATATATTATTATTATTAACAAGTAAAAATAATATATTTATATTATTTTTAAGCCGTAAACTCGTGTAAAATAATATGTTTATATTATTCCCAAATTGTGACCCGTATTATTAAATAATATATATTTATAGTCATTTTATAACGCCGTAAATCAATCGAGACTAAATAATAATATAACTAATTATATTATCCACTCGTATATATATTATTATTTATGTCGTTCGTCGCGTAAAGTCATTCCTAAACCCGTGGACGCGTTCGTTCACTCTCGTTTATTGGAGCGGTTCTTTTAAGGACGTTCCTCATTTTCCGTGTCACAGTCACAATTCCCATTATCGTTCCTAATTTATATGTTTATAATTTTAGGACATTCGTAGGTCTTTTGAGACTTACACTCGTGGTTCCAACTTACTTCTAGTGTGAAACTACCTTCAACGCCAAGCAGGTGAGTTTTCACGGCCCCTTTTTACCGTTTTAACTTGGGGAAGAAAACATGCTTAAACTGATTTTGAGATTTTGTATTTCATATGCTATCAATGTTAAAGCTAAGTGTAACATGCTATCACAGAAAGTCCTCATCTTATCTCGAACCGTTAATATGGATCTTAGCGAGGTAATGTTTAGTAGTAATACTGGGTTTGACAAATCCCACCCGCGTTAGTCGCGCTAACTCGATTGGATATCGAACGGGTGAAATGTTAGCCTACTCACATGGCCAGTATTGATAGACCTGGCAGGAGGCAATAAACAAACAGTCAGTTTCGGTTGCGAGCACTTGAGCTAAACATGAACATAGGTTAGCTACCTATTGATTCATATTAAATGATCATAAATCTGGTAAACGCTTACGTATTTAATTGAAACCTGTGAACTCACCAACCTTGTGTTGACACTTTTCTTACATGTTTTCTCAGGTCGCTAAGCTAAGACACAAGGTGCACGTTAGGGCATGCATGGGATTCAACTGCTTTGCTTTGTGTCTATTTATGTTTGGTTGAATTATTCTATTGTACTTCGTTTGGACTTTTGAGACTTTTGGACTTTGGTTTTGGGCGCGTGTATTTTGCGCATTTACTTTCTTTACGCTTCTGCATTGATACTCTGATTTAAAAGATATTTTCATTTTGAGTCCCATGTAGAGTCGTTCAAAGTAAATAATGTCTGAGATCCTGGTTCGTCACTTCCCAAACGGTAAAACTCCGTTAGTTGAAATTGGGGGTGTGACAGATTGGTATCAGAGACATTGGTTATAGAGAACTAGGATTGCATACTAGACTATAGCCTCACACATTAGCACATGTCATTTGGATGTTTGGTACTTATACATAAGGTTGCAGGATCATGTCGTCAACCCCACCTCCATCACCTAACGCATCAGGGCATAAGGCACCTGTACTCTCATCCCCGGAACCCAAAAGGCGCCGGCCTACTTCGGGTAACCATTCAGTTGACCAAGGCGAACTGAGTAACGCACGAGCATTGGATTATGCTCTCAATTGGGACGTATACCCACATATGATCCAAAGGTGGATCGAAATGGGAGATGTTCCATCACCTTACTTTGGATCCGCATCTTCATCATCTACACTACCTAGCTTACCATGCACCATGGAACAAGCTTTCGTAGCATTCGTATCTTATATGTTGAAGGAATTGAGTTTTGTACAAGATGCCACCGAGGAGATACCTAAACTTCTGAAGAATGGACCCCAAGTAGAGAAGAATAAGGTAGGAGTAGAACACTTGACTACCGAACTAGCTGCAACGGACCATGTCCACAACCTTTTAGTGGATCGTGTGGCACATCTAGAGACAAGGGCTGACACTATGGATGATGATATGGAAGGAGTTCTGGAGAGACTAGCTGCTATGGAAGCTCAGCTACATGTGGCAAACCACACTGCTGAAGGCCTTCAAGAGAGGGTCACTCACTTGGAAGCCCAACTACAAGCGGCTCTATTTCCAGAAGACATTCCAGTATCTGACGATGAGGAGGAACCTTTTGAGGAGGAACCTTTTGAAGAAGAGCCTTTCGAGGAGGAGGAGCCCGTGGAAGAAGAACCGGTTGAGATAGACGATGCACAATCGTATGTTTCTTCCGATGACGAAGAAGCCTGATGATCTTCCTATTCTATCTTCCTTTTCATGTTTGCTTTTGCTTATGTTATTTGTCTTTCCAAACCTAGACGGGTAAGGTTGTTCCCATCCAATAAAAGCATGAGAAGTTTAATATTTAAGTTATTTATTTTGTAGCCTTACAATTTATTTAATTTTCAAAATATTAGATGTTGTATCTCCTTACTCGTACCTGGATAATGTTTAATATGCGATATATTTCTCATTGTTTTTTTTTCATTTGTGATTGTGAAGAATCATGTCTGGGAGAGGACGCGGAGGCCGTGCTGGTGGTCGTGGTACCATTAACATGACGGCAGCAGAGCTAGCAGCATTGATAAATGATAGTGTGGCAGAGGCCCTAGCAGCACAGAATGCTGCAGGTAAATGCTTTAACTATTGACTAATAGTGTCAATCCTTCTCCTAAAAACATTTTTCTAAATTCTATAATTCCAATTCAATTTGTACTTCTAAATCCAGGCCAGCAAAATCAGCAAAACCAACAGCCAGCCTGCACTTTCAAAGCATTCATGGATTGCAAGCCCTACACCTTTAGTGGAGTTGAAGGAGCCGTTGGATTACTTCGCTGGTTTGAGAAGGTTGAATCAGTAATAGCCATGTGCAACTGCCCGGTGGCTAACCAAGTGAAGTTTGCTGCTGGAACTTTAGAAGGCCCGACCCTAACATGGTGGAATGCCCAAGTTCAAATGTTGGGACTGGCAATGGAAAATGGACTCCCGTGGGAGGAATTTAAAGCAATGATGAAGGAAGAATACTGCCCACGCGATGAGATCCAAAAGTTAGAGGGAGAGTTCTGGAACCTTAAGATGAACTCTACACCACTCGTTCACACGAACTGGCTACTATGTGTCCATACATGGTGACTCCGGACTACAAAAGAATCGAACTTTACATTGGAGGTCTAGTGCCCCAAATACAAAGCATGGTTACTTCATCCAATCCTGCCACTATCCAACAAACCATTCGACTTGCGCATAAGTTAACCGACCAAGCGGTGACGCAAGGAACCCTACCTCCGAGAGGTTCAGTTGCTAAACTCACCGACAGCCACAAACGCAAGTTCGATCACCATTCCAACCCCTACAACCATTCTAACTCCCACTCCAAAGGACCTCAATCCAACCAACCCCAGTTTAACCAACCGCAACAACAGCAACATCGTAGGTTTGAGCCTACCAAGAACTTCAATCAGTCGACCTCTTCTGGCCAAAACCAGGGTGGTTATGCGAGGAAGTCCCCGAAGTGTAACAAGTGTAACTTACACCACTTTGGGTTCTGCAATCGTTGCCAGCTAAGGACTGCAGGGGTGAATTACAAACTAAACAACCCTTTCAACAATCGGGATCTAATAGGGCTTGCTTTGAGTGTGGAAAGGAAGGGCATATCCGGAAGAACTGCCCTCAGTTGAAGAAAGGGGGTAATGGAAATCACAACCCTAACCAGAATAACAATGGCAATGGTGGTAACAATGGCAATGGTGGAGGAAATGGTGCGAAAGGACGAGCCTTCGTACTAGGATCTGGAGAAGCCCGTTACGACCATAATGTGGTCACCGGTAAGTTCCTCGTAAATAATTTCTTTGCTTCTATCCTTTTTGACACCGGTGCTGATAGAAGTTTTATATCTAAGAAATTTAGTAATATGATAAAAGGAACTTCATCTCTATTAGAAGATAAGTATACAATAGAGATAGCTGACGGTCAAATAATTGAGGCAACTCACATACTTAAAGGATGTAAACTTGAGCTAGCTACACATACATTTGATATCGACCTTATGCCTGTCATACTTGGTAGTTTTGATATAATTGCCGGCATGGATTGGTTATCTAAAAACCAAGCCGAAATTATCTGTCGTGAGAAGATTGTACGTATACCTCTCTTGAATGGAGAAACCCTTTCCATCCAAGGCGAAAGAGTTGGTGCAGTCATGGGCATTATATCCTTCATGAAAGCACAAAAATGTCTTCGAAAGGGGCATACGGCTATTTTGGCCCTTGTTGCTAGCAGCCATCAGAAGAGAAGAAGATCGAAGATATTCCCGTTGTGCGTGAATTTTTGGAAGTGTTTCCCGAGGATCTGCCCGGTCTGCCACCGCACCGTCAAGTTGAATTCCAAATTGATTTAGCACCCGGAGCAACACCGATTGCTCGGGCACCTTACAGACTGGCACCCAGTGAATTGCAGGAACTGTCCACTCAATTGCAAGATTTATTGGATAAAGGTTTCATTCGACCTAGTTCATCACCGTGGGGACCTCCGGTATTATTTGTCAAGAAGAAGGACGGTACTTTCCGTATGTGTATTGATTACCGGGAACTGAATAAAGTCACAATGAAGAACCGCTACCCTTTACCTCGTATAGATGACCTTTTTGATCAACTCCAAGGATCAAGTTTCTATTCCAAAATAGACCTTAGGTCCGGTTATCATCAGTTAAGAGTCCGAGAAGAAGATATCTCTAAGACTGCATTCAGAACGAGGTACGGCCATTACGAATTTATGGTCATGCCTTTTGGTTTAACCAACGCACCCGCGGTATTCATGGACCTCATGAACCGTGTCTGTAAGCCTTACCTGGACCAGTTCGTTATCGTTTTCATCGACGACATCCTCATCTATTCCAAGAACAAGGAGGAACATGAGGAACATCTACGCCTAATTTTGGAACTACTTAAGCGAGAACAACAGTATGCTAAGTTTTCCAAGTGTGAATTTTGGATCCGGGAAGTTCAGTTTCTAGGGCATGTGGTTAATGAGAAAGGGATACATGTCGACCCATCCAAAATAGAAGCCATCAAGAATTGGGCAGCACCGACGACTTCGACTGAGGTGCGATAATTTCTGGGATTGGCTAGATATTATCGTTGTTTTATCGAAGGATTTTCAAAGATTGCACAACCTCTCACCGCCCTAACTCAAAAAGGAAAAGCCTATAATTGGGGCGATAACCAAGAGTCAGCTTTCCAGCACCTCAAACAGAAACTTTGCAGTGCACCTATTTTAGCTCTTCCGGAAGGAACCGATGATTTTGTAGTGTATTGTGATGCATCTATTCAAGGTCTGGGTTGTGTCTTAATGCAACGCGAGAAGGTAATCGCATACGCTTCACGTCAGTTAAAGATTCACGAGAAAAACTACACCACTCATGATCTAGAGTTGGGAGCAGTAGTTTTTGCACTTAAGATATGGAGACATTACTTGTATGGTACCAAATGCACCATCTACACCGATCACAAAAGCCTCCAGCATATCTTCGAGCAGAAGGAGTTGAACATGCGGCAACGTCGTTGGGTCGAATTTTTAAATGATTACGACTGTGCGATCCGGTATCATCCGGGTAAAGCTAACGTTGTGGCTGATGCACTAAGTCGAAAGGAAACGAAACCCAAACGAGTTCGAGCGTTACAACTCACTATTAACCCTGGATTGCCTGACAGAATCCGTAGTGCTCAACTTGAAGCTTTGAAAGAAGATAACCTACCGTTAGAAGGTACACGTGGCATGGAAGCACAACTTGAGGTAAAATCTGACGGAATTCGTTACTTCGTCGAACGAATATGGATTCCCGTGTTCGGAAACTTAAGGGAACTAATCATGGATGAAGCTCATAAATCTCGTTACTCCATCCATCCGGGTTCCGATAAAATGTACCATGATCTAAAAGTACTATATTGGTGGCCGAAGATGAAGGCCGATATAGCCACCTATGTTAGTAAGTGTCTGACCTGCGCGAAGGTCAAAGTTGAATATCAAAAACCATCCGGTCTTCTGCAACAACCAGAAATTCCTATGTGGAAATGGGAACAAATATCCATGGATTTCATCACCAAATTACCACGAACCCCTACTGGATGTGATACTATATGGGTAATTGTTGATCGATTAACAAAATCTGCTCATTTCCTAGCAATCAAGGAAACCGACAAAATGGATAAGCTTACTCGTACATACTTGAAAGAAATAGTCTCTCGGCACGGGGTGCCAATCTCCATTATTTCGGATCGTGATGCACGATTCACTTCTCGTTTCTGGCAGTCGTTACATAAGGCCTTAGGCACGCGTCTAGATATGAGCACAGCATACCATCCTCAAACTGATGGCCAAACTGAACGTACTATCCAAACTCTGGAGGACATGCTACGAGCTTGTGTGATTGATTTCGGTAACACTTGGGGGTCTCACCTACCGTTGGTGGAGTTCTCCTACAACAACAGCTATCACACTAGCATCAAGGCAGCTCCATTTGAAGCACTGATGGAAGGAAATGCCGTTCTCCCATTTGTTGGACCAAGGTTGGAGATAGCCAACTCACAGGTCCTGAACTTGTATTTGAAACTTCCAAAAAGATCGTTCAAATTAGAAACTGTATGGCGGCAGCTCGTGATCGTCAAAAGAGCTATGCCGACAAACGTCGTAAACCTTTGGAGTTTCAAGTAGGTGACATGGTCTTACTCAAAGTCTCACCTTGGAAAGGTGTCATTCGTTTCGGAAAACGAGGCAAACTGAATCCTCGGTATGTTGGACCTTTCAAAATATTAAAGAGAATCGGACCAGTAGCGTATCAACTGGACTTACCTGAAGGACTGAGTGGTGTACACAACGTCTTTCACATCTCAAATTTGAAGAAATGTCTAACTGACGAATCTCTCGCAGTTCCTCTTGAGGAACTACATGTTGATGAACAGTTACGTTTCATCGAAGAACCTGTGGAAATTATGGATAGGGAAGTTAAAATGTTAAAGCACAGTAAGATCCCTATTGTCAGAGTTCGTTGGAACTCGAAACGCGGACCGGAATTCACGTGGGAGCGCGAGGATCAGATGATGCACAAATATCCAAACCTGTTCAAGCACTCCGCGTCAAATTCTTAAGGTACTATTTAATTTTCGGGACGAAAATTCTTTCAACTAGGGGATGATGTGACACCCAGAAATTTTTTTTTATATTTTAATTTTCGGGACGAAAATTCTTTCAACTAGGGGATGATGTGACACCCAAAAACTTAACCCTGTTAACTAAATCTAACCCCAGGGACTGATTCTGCCACAAATCCAACTCAAAACTACAAGGACTAGTTGTGTTAATATGCTAAACCAAATAAATTGACTTCTCAAAGTCAAAATCAGTAAATTTGGTTCTTGTTGACTTTCAGAAGTCAAATCCGTGACAATTTGATCAAAATCCACAAAATAAACCTCAAATCCGTTGGAATTCATAACGTAAACAAATCTTAATAGCAATAATCGATCATTATTAGGACCTTAATCATAATCATTTCAAATTAAACTCGAATTATGATCGTGGTTTCGTAACCGTCGACTTCATTTTCCATTATCATCAAATCCGACGAATTTCTGTATTGCCTTCACGAATTGAGACACTGCTCACACTCGACGAACCTCTGTGAAGCTTTTGCACCAACTGAATTGGCCGGAGTAATAGTCGAAGACGCCGGAGACCGCCACAATCACAGTCGGCCATCTTTTCAGTCGAGAACCTCCAATTCATCACGCATTCTGGTAATTTCTTGTATCATTAGTTTCGTTTTTACTCGTCAATTGAAAGCCCTATCATTACCAGGGCTTAAATTATCAATTCGATCGAAATCTATAACCTAGGGTTCATCATTGACCGGTTTAATCGAACCCTAGTCTAGACCCAATCAAAATGAAATTAACCTATACAGTTAGATTCGCAATACCATACTCTTTGAAAGCCCTTTATCAATTCGAACTTTTATTATCAGAATCGTTGTAACCCGTAATCTAGGGTTCATATGAAATCAAGTTGTCGAATTCAACTCTAAACCGCGTTTAAACCAAATTAAACTATACCACTAGACTAGTAGTCTTCTGTAGATTGAAAGCCCTATGAAATATCGGGCTTCCATCATCGAATTGATCTTGATCCCGTAATTAGGGTTCGTTCTGGAAACGTGTTGGGGTTTTCGATCTTAAACATGAATTTGATACAATTAAACCAGATCAACAGATTCGCAAGGTTTTGTTTAATAAAAGCCCTATCATTTCAACAATTTTTAATATCAGAATCGATCAATTGAATCCATGTTTATAAACTAGGGTTACGATCCCTCTTTCAGTAAATTAGCGATCTTAAAACCGATGGTTTTCAAATTCAATGAGTCCCCAGACTCGCAACACCTCGATTATCAAAACCCCCATGATTTGGAAACCAGTCGCGATCGAATTAGTGGCGTTTGGGACGGGATTCGATCTGGGTACATGTGAGGAAGGAAAGCACACCTGATCAGGAGGTTAAAACCAATGTGTTCCGGGTTCTGTTGCGATAGCCTAGCGACCGGGACTGGTTAGAGCTGTGTGCGTGTGTGGGAGAGACCCGGGTTTGAGACCGGGCTCCCACAATTGTTTTTAAAATATTTTTCTGGATTATTAAATTAATAAAAATCAAACCTTTTAATATTGTATTATTATATAACTGGGTTTTAACCCGGAAAAACAACCCGTAAGCTCGGGTTTGAAATATTAGTTTGTTTTTATAAATTATACCCACTTTTATAAATAATATATTATTATTATTAACAAGTAAAAATAATATATTTATATTATTTTTAAGCCGTAAACTCGTGTAAAATAATATGTTTATATTATTCCCAAATTGTGACCCGTATTATTTAATAATATATATTTATAGTCATTTTATAACGCCGTAAATCAATCGAGACAAAATAATAATATAACTAATTATATTATCCACTCGTATATATATTATTATTTATGTCGTTCGTCGCGTAAAGTCATTCCTAAACCCGTGGACGCGTTCGTTCACTCTCGTTTATTGGAGCGGTTCTTTTAAGGACGTTCCTCATTTTCCGTGTCACAGTCACAATTCCTATTATCGTTCCTAATTTATAAGTTTATAATTTTAGAACGTTCGTAGGTCTTTTGAGACTTACGCTCGTGGTTCCAACTTACTTCTAGTGTGAAACTAGCTTCAACACCAAGCAGGTGAGTTTTCACGGCCCCTTTTTACTATTTTAACTTGGGGGAGAAAACATGCTTAAACTGATTTTGAGATTTTGTATTTCATATGCTATCAATGTTAAAGCTAAGTCTAACATGCTATCACAGAAAGTCCTCATCTTATCTTGAACCGTTAATATGGATCTTAGCGAGGCAATGTTTAGTAGTACTACTGGGTTTGACAAATCCCACCCGCGTTAGTCGCGCTAACTCGATTGGATATCGAACGGGTGAAATGTTAGCCTACTCACATGGCCAGTATTGATAGACCTGGCAGGAGGCAATAAACAAACAGTCAGTTTCGGTTGCGAGCACTTGAGCTAAACATAAACATAGGTTAGCTACCTATAGATACATATTGAATGATCATAAATCTGGTAAACGCTTACGTATTTAATTGAAACCTGTGAACTCACCAACCTTGTGTTGACACTTTTCTTACATGTTTTCTCAGGTCGCTAAGCTAAGACACAAGGTGCACGTTAGGGCATGCATGGGATTCAACTACTTTGCTTTGTGTCTATTTATGTTTGGTTGAATTATTCTATTGTACTTCGTTTGGACTTTTGAGACTTTTGGACTTTGGTTTTGGGCGCGTGTATTTTGCGCATTTACTTTCTTTACGTTTCCGCATTGATACTCTGATTTAATAGATATTTTCATTTTGAGTCCCATGTAGAGTCGTTCAAAGTAACTAATGTCTGAGATCCTGGTTCGTCACTTCCCAAACGGTAAAACTCCGTTAGTTGAAATTGGGGGTGTGACAGCTTCATCGAATCCGAAGAACTTCGGACCTAAAATTCCAGTCGTTCTCCTCCGGTGTGTGACCCTTACAGGTAAAATTTGTCACATTACACTCGTAATCATTCTGGGTTTGAAAGCCCTATGGTCCTGAGGTCGATTATTACTCAATCGAATCGATTCCAGAACTAGGGTTCCAACCGGCGCAATGTAGGGAAGGGGATGGGTGTAGGACTCCTTGTTAAATGATTTTCAACCTGGTCTTCTGTCAAGGCAATGGCCCTAGATCACTTGGTTAACACCTTGTCCCCATAGAAAAAAGGTCGCGGGTTCAAAACCCATAACCCGACATTTTTTTAATCCATTTCAAATACTGAATCCGGTCTCCATGTGAAGACACGTTAATTCAAATTTGGACCGACTCTATGACAGGAATACTTCTCTGGTCCAGAGGTTGGTGCTTGATACTTTCACCGGGCAGACCTGGGTTCGACCCGGGCTGTGCCCATTCTTTTTTAAAACCGTTTTAAGGCTCCAAAAATTATAAAAAAATATTTTTATAAACCTTACATTATTTGTAACAGAATAAAACCAGATTTGTAAATTTTTAATATAAATTCAGTTTTATTATGAATTTCGTTTTTCAAATTGTGTATTAAAATAATTAAAACAAAAACTTTAAATATCAAAAATTAATTTCTAAATAAGAGCAATAAATTTTATAAAAGTTTATAAAATGTTAACTCATTTAAAGCAAACTAGTATATATATATATATATATATATATATATTAGATGATAAATAAAATAAAATTTATTCATTTAATTTATTTAAATAAATGAAATTATTTATTTATTTTATTTATTTAAATAAAACACTATTCGCATAAGTAGAAATTCTTTTTCTAAACATATATTTACAATCCATATATTTATAATATTTTTCATAAATAAATAAAAATTATTTATTTATTTAATTTAATTATTTAAATAAATGAAATTATTTATTTATTTTATTTATTTATTTAAATTAAACACTATTCGTATAAGTAGAAATTCTTTTTCTAAACATATATATTTTAACATATTTTTCATAAATAAATAAATAAAAATTATTTATTTATTTAGTTTATTTAAATAAATGAAATTACTTATTTTATTTATTTAAATTAAACACTATTCACATAAGTAGAAATTCTTTTTCTAAACATATATAAATATTTACACTCTATATATATGTCAGCATATTTTTTCACAATTAAATAAATAAAATTAATTATTTTATTTAAATCCAACCCTAAGTCGGTGACTATTAAGTTCATACATATATACCTTGAACTCACAATACACATTAAATTCATATTTAAGCATAGTATGCTTTACATGGAATAACTCAAATTGTGTATTAAAATAATTAAAACAAAAACTTTAAATATCAAAAATTAATTTCTAAATAAGAGCAATAAATTTTATAAAAGTTTATAAAATGTTAACTCATTTAAAGCAAACTAGTATATATATATATATATATATATATTAGATGATAAATAAAATAAAATTTATTCATTTAATTTATTTAAATAAATGAAATTATTTATTTATTTTATTTATTTAAATAAAACACTATTCGCATAAGTAGAAATTCTTTTTCTAAACATATATTTACAATCCATATATTTAACATATTTTTCATAAATAAATAAAAATTATTTATTTATTTAATTTAATTATTTAAATAAATAAAATTATTTATTTATTTATTTAAATTAAACACTATTCGTATAAGTAGAAATTCTTTTTCTAAACATATATATTTTAACATATTTTTCACAAATAAATAAATAAAAATTATTTATTTATTTAGTTTATTTAAATAAATGAAATTATTTATTTTATTTATTTAAATTAAACACTATTCATATAAGTAGAAATTCTTTTTCTAAACATATATAAATATTTACACTCTATATATATGTCAGCATATTTTTTCACAATTAAATAAATAAAATTAATTATTTTATTTAAATCCAACCCTAAGTCAGTGATTATTAAGTTCATACATATATACCTTGAACTCACAATAAACATTAAATTCGTATTTAAGCATAGTATGCTTTAAATGGAATAACTCAAATTGTGTATTAAAATAATTAAAACAAAAACTTTAAATATCAAAAATTAATTTCTAAATAAGTGCAATAAATTTTATAAAAGTTTATAAAATGTTAACTCATTTAAAGCAAACTAGTATATATATATATATATATATATATATATATATATATATATATATATTAGATTATAAATAAAATAAAATTTATTCATTTAATTTATTTAAATAAATGAAATTATTTATTTATTTTTTTTATTTAAATAAAACACTATTCGCATAAGTAGAAATTCTTTTTCTAAACATATATTTACAATCCATATATTTAACATATTTTTCATAAATAAATAAAAATTATTTATTTATTTAATTTAATTATTTAAATAAATGAAATTATTTATTTATTTAAATTAAACACTATTCGTATAAGTAGAAATTCTTTTTCTAAACATATATATTTTAACATATTTTTCACAAATAAATAAATAAAAATTATTTATTTATTTAGTTTATTTAAATAAATGAAATTATTTATTTTATTTATTTAAATTAAACACTATTCACATAAGTAGAAATTCTTTTTCTAAACATATATAAATATTTACACTCTATATATATGTCAGCATATTTTTTCACAATTAAATAAATAAAATTAAATATTTTATTTAAATCCAACCCTAAGTCGGTGACTATTAAGTTCATACATATATACCTTGAACTCACAATACACATTAAATTCGTATTTAAGCATAGTATGCCTTTACATGGAATAACACAAATCTACTGGTACCAACCCACACACATCAAAACCCGTTGAACCCTAGACTTAGACATAGACTTTTATACTGATTCAAGTGAGTTTACATAGCCCCTTTTTATTTTGTACTTTTGGGGTGAAACATGATTTACTTTTGAAACTTTTTGCATAGACTTAAATACAATTCAATAGTATGATATTATGTGTTATGTGCTTTATGTTTGAATGCTATGAGTTAAGACTACATATACATGACTTTAGTACAATCATTAACTCCGTACAAGCCAACGGTTAACATTGATAGATCTATTGCGTCTGACAAACCCACCCGGTTAAGGTGTTTGTTACCGACTTTACATTAGGGTAACCTGCGTGTTATGCCTCAGTCACAAGGTTTGATTGTACACACTTAGTTTAACTATAGATTCTCCATAAATGCATTATACACGTGTATCGTATGAATTGTATGAAACACTTTAAACTTGGTTGTGTGTCAAAACCTATGTATGCTCATCAACTATTTATAGTTGACCCTCTCATTTTATCATGTTTCAGGTACAGTTGTTTGAGTTGTGGTTCAAGCTACTTCACTTAGGGTTGAGGACCTAGTCTTAAATTTTAATATGGAGATTTATGTATTCTTTAATTCTTGTAAATGATGTAATTGATTACTTGAGTTATGAAATGAAACTTATTGTTTAATTATTACAACTTTAGCAAACCATGAGCTTATGAACAGTCTACATGTCCCGCCCCAACGTTTCCGCCTTCGGTTGGTGTCACACCCCGCCAAGGCGGAAACGCGAGGCGCGACGTTCATGATTTCCAAAGCATATGATTACCGCAAACACATACATGATAAATGGATACATAAACAAGTTTAAAGTTTTACATTTCAAAAATATAAATGGAGTTTACAAAAAAAGTGAAGATTTCGTAAATATGACTCTATTACAATGAGTTATACAAGAGAAATCCCCCAAAAGTTGTATCCATTGTGCATGCATGTAATCTACATTGCTAACCTTGCGATCACGTCAATTTCCTGAAAAACATACTTAAAATTGTCAACACGAGGTTGTTGAGTTCACAGGTTTAAATCAAATAGATCTTTGTAAAATTCAATTGTTCGTAAATAGTTCCAGTTGTATGTGATAAGCAGAATAAGAATTGTTGACCCATTTGTAAACTAGCTAGGAATACAAATAATATGTTCCTACATGAGTCGTAACCAAACCATGACAATTGTACACGCCCCTAATTTCGTTATCCGGTTCTATGCGGCCATAAATCCTCCAGATTGTGGTTAGCGCGACTAACCATGACCGGGAGACGTCACTCTCCATAGTACTATTCATAGGACTCTAGGCTACAGTTAATGGTTACTAAATTGTTCCAGGGGACTTTAGCGGCCTCAAATCGTTTAACTCATGTAAACATAAAAGTCGAGTCTTATTCTCTTGTTATCGCATAAAAATAGTTGTAAGTATGTTTTTCCCCTAAATATTTTAAACAGTAAAAAGGGGCCGTGAAACTCACCTTGAGTTTGTGTATGCTTGTAACGATATTTGTCCTAGTCAACTTGACTATTTATACCCTAGATACCAAAGGGTAAATTGTGTTAAGACCGAACGTCTCATATTGCAAATTGTTCACCGACTTTGTAAATCTGGTTGCTTTTGTTTAAAATATCCTCTAAGTTGTTCAACACTTGTTTCGTTATAAAACAGATCTTAGTTACTGCCCAAAAGGGGACTAACACCGGTATCGAAACTACCTAGTTTCGATTGAACATGACAGTTTTTGAAACTTCCTAGTTTCGATTGTGCAGATTAGATATCGAAACTTCCTAGTTTTGATTGAGCAAAAACTGATATCGAAACTACCTAGTTTCGATTGGCAAGAAGGGTATCGAAACTACCTAGTTTCGATTGAGCAATATGTATCGAAACTACCTAGTTTCGATTGAACAACTAGTATCAAAACTCCCAGTTTCGATTGAGTAAACTGGTATCGAAACTATAGTTTCGATTACTGGACTTCTGTTTGACAGAATCAGTCCTGCATATTTTTAGGTTTTAAATCTTGAATTCGACACACTTTTCTTGTTATCTTTCTTGCGTTCAAATAAGTTGTATGTTTAGCTACGGTTTAAAGAAATAATGTAGATAGTATTGAGTTTTTACCTCCAAACGGTGATGACGATTTTGAGAGAAACAGAGAAGTGGTCTTGAATCTTTTGCTAAACTCTCTTTAGAAACACTTGAAATTCTTCTTAAAACACCGAATTATGGTGGATTTTGCCTTAACTTGACTTCGAATTTAAGAGAATTGGGAAAATTGCCGTATGAAAATGAGAGGTAAAAAGGAATTGTGATAAAAATGATTGAGGTGGTATGGTTTTACTTGAATTTCGAAGGCATGAGGTATGGTCATTCTTAGAAGTTTGGTCGAGAAAGTCAAGGAATTGAGGGGGGGGGGGGGGGTAAAGACCCATTGTCTCGGTCGATTAAAATATTTGGGTTGGGGTTTGGGTTAAATAAATCAAACCATTTGATTTAAGTGTAATTTAATATTGTTTAGAGTTTTTAAATGGTAACTTAATTCGGATTAGTTTTCTCACGGTATTATAAATTTTGTAAGTTTATGGCTCGTTAAAAGAAAAATATTGGAATCTTGGATTGTATAATCCGTTGAGGTGATTATTTGTAGGTATGAGTACCTAAAGGTGACGATACGTGGTAACGTCTTCGAAAGGGTTCGTTATTTTACTTTTACGTATACCGTATGTTTTAGTCTAAAAATAAGTTATTGACCAATGTAAAGTTTATGTAATATATATGTATATATATTTTTCTGGTTATTTAATTTAACCACTAACGTTCGTATTTAGTCGGTTTATATGACACGTGAACCGGTAACTCCTAGAATTACCAAAATATGAAATGAGACAATGTTCGGTTTTTGTTAGACCTTAATGTTCTTGTTTGTGAAATTAAATAAATCACAAAAACAATTAAAATGTAAACTTGTTTATAGTATGTACGGATATTGACCTGAAATGTCGAGTGTCACAGTTGGGGTGTGACAGATTGGTATCAGAGCCTTGGTTATAGGGAATTAGGTTATTAGACACTCTTGACCTAGACTATAACCGTAGGACACCCATACTATGCCATGCTACTACATGCTACATGATTACTTGTGTGAATATTTTTACATGTTATCCTATGTAATTACCCTACATGATACAATGCTCAATAGTCTATGTGTCACACTACCTATAACTTTTGTGCTTATATTCATTGCCATCTACATGCTACTTATGTGTTTCATTAAGTGCTATCCTAAGCTTAACACACACATACACACCAAATTATTCTTACATCTTTGAACTCGCATACATAATACCACCACCTCTTGTGATCTAAATCTAAACTATTGGGCCCAATGCCCATTAATAATAAACAAGAAGCCCATTTACCCTCCAAGAAGAATAAGCCCACTACAATAAATAAACCTCACTTTTGGGCCTCAAAGCCCAGTCCACAACAATTCTCATCATGATCATGAGCCCAACAATAGTGTTATTAATACATGATGGCTGGAAGAGTATGTAGGCCCATGAGGGATTTTGCTAAGGAAAGATAGGGTACTTAAGTGTGTCTTAGTGACCCATCCCTCTTTCCTGGGAATTCTCCTCAGGGATAGATTGCTTATAGGTCAAGTGTATTTATAAAATATTATTGTGAAGGCTCGGTGTTATGACTAGTCAAACTCTAAACTTATGGGAACTCCTATGTCTAACACTCCATATTTCATTATCACTTACCACCTTTTATTGTTTTCTGCCAGACATGGACTTCTACTCTCCTCCCTCCCCGGTTTACCATCCTGGAGCAGAGTCTGACTGGGAAGAAGACATCAGGTCACCCGTGTATCGGTCACCACCACCCTCAGCTGCCAGGCCAAGGTTTGATGTAAGGGCAGATTGGGCTAGGAACACCGGCCAAAGACTTCGAACATCTGGATCACCCGCACCCAGGAACCCGTATCAGACACCCCATCTCCACAATCAGTTACCACCCCCACTAAGAGACCCATATCCAATGCCCGACCCGTATCATCCTAACCCTTTGGTAAGGCATACCATGGCACCCACTAGTGTTATGGGAATTCCAATCAATGACATTCACCAATATGAAAAGACCCCAGAGTTTGAGAGGCAAAGGATGGAGCACGAGATAAGGCACAACTTGCAAGGACAAAGAATGGATAGCCTAGCGAACCAATTAGCGTACCAAAAGGAGTTAATTTCCATCCTCGAAAAAGAAATGCTTGAGAATCGCACTGAAACAGCTAGAGCTGAAGCCAGATCGGCTACCCGAATGACCATAGCGGTGCTCATCTTGGTGATTATCTTCCTTCTAGTGGAAAGCTACTAGAGACGTTAGAAGGAATTTCTATTAATTGTCTTTAAATTTCCAGCTTGAGAACCATTTCCCTAAGTTTTGAATAATATGTAACATTTCAGCATTTAATAAATTTTATATTTTCCAACTCTAAAGTTATTATTCATTGATTTGACCCATTGAGTGTGCATTACGACTATTATATTTTAATCAAGATTCTCCAAGAATCACCTTCTTCATTCACCATGATTTAGTATACTACCGACAATCTCATCCGTAAACAACTCATCCTATTAGATTTAAACAACCCCGTTATTTCCAAATCAAACGTTTATCAAACTTTTAAAAGAGTATCGGAAATATAAATTTCCCATAAACATTTTCACTTTGCAAGGGAACTTAATACAACCTATTTTATAAACATATTACTTCAAATTAGTAAATAAGTATGATTTTCCTCATTAAAGTAAATATTTCTAAAACCTGGCTAAATTGATGTACAACTACTTGATTAGCCAATAATTTCTCTTAAAAATATTCTCCTTATAATAATTGAAAATTTAAAAAGTTTTTCCTATAAACTGTCTATTTATTTAAATTATGCAACTCAATGGTTTCACTACTTTATATATCTACAACCAAGAACAATTTACCACTTTCTATTTTCAAACAAAGATCAGTATTTGTAAACACATTTCCCTGAATGTTTCCAGAACCTCCTCGTTATCTTTCAATTGCCGCTTCAAGAGACGACCCATTTCACGTAAACGTTAACCATCCCTACAAACATCAACGAGATTTAAAGAGCTATAACCTAACTACCACATCCTACACGAACATAAACCAACACGCTTCCCCGCAACACTCAATCACATACGAAGTTCGTTAGTATACGTCACACACGAAATTCAATAACTGATGTATACGCGTCCACAAGATACACAACACGATCACATAATACATGAAACTAGTTTATGTGCAAAATCATAATTTACTGGATTGATCACATAACCCATGAAACCTGTTTATTTGCAATACACATACTACTTGCTTGAACACATAATACATGAAACTTAGTTGTTTACAATATACTTGGTACATGACAATTGATTGTTTTATATACAATACTTGATTGATCGTATTGAACACGAAACTTATTTGGTTACAAAGTACATGATACTACATTACTTACATTACACATGAAATATTATTGGTTTACAAAATACATGATACTAGGTTTAACACCATACATGAAATTCATTTCTTGCAATGCACATGATACTACATTGTTTACATTACACGTGAAAGCTTGTTGATTTACAAAATACATGATATCAAGTTGCTCACATCACACAAGAAACCTATTCGATTACAAGCTACATAATACTAAATCATACATGAGACTTGTGTGTTTACATTATACATGAAATTAAACTGCTTACAATTGATGCAATTTGATTTATTACACACAAGGCATGGTCATGCACTTTGTTCACCAAAGTTGAAAACCATAACACATTGAAACAACTCGGTGTTTGACGTATTCTTGTTCAAACATGAGTAAACTATAGAACTTTAAGTTTTACTACCATATTTCTCTTTAGTTGCTAACTGACCTACCTACTAGGGACATAGTTACCTTTTAGCAACTTTTATGTGAATACAATAGACATGAACGGAGTGAAATTGTGCCCCTCTTAACCCGCACACAACGGAATGATCTACACAGACCATGCGATGATTTGAGTAATTACGGGTGCACACGGAATTATAAAAAAAATCAGCGCATGGAAAACATAGTAAATTTTGTCGTGTGTTGTGACCTAAAACTTATCATGACATGTATCAACGAAACTGATGTGATATGACAAGGGCATGGTGGATACGCCGATGGTACTTCCTATATAAGTGCTCTATCATATTATCCGAAGTAGCGTTGTTCGTGTCACGTGAAGTTTTATGTTATCTTGACCTAGACCAATGTTTGTGAAACCCCTTTATCTACCGACAATTTTAAGCATATTAGACTACATTTTACACAAACCCTAATTATCAAGATTCCCATCAAATTCATTCCAAGTAATGCATTTCACTTTTAGAATCCTAAATTTTATTCGACAGTTTTCTCCTTAAGTTCATTTCAAAACTAAATTCATTATCATCATTCATATCCAACCTTCAGAAAACACACCTGGATCCGGTTATCAATTGCACTCCTTAAACCGATAGTCAAAGCTCGTTGAGGATCCAAACCCATCTCTTTACTGAATTACTAACCTTCACTAATTCAATTTCGAGACGAAATTCCCTCAACTAGGGGATACTGTAACATCCATGACTTTCTGGCTCAATTGTACCTTATTTATTTCCATAATAACACTATATTTAAATCATGTATTTATTCAAGCATTTTTTTGGCATATAAATCGTTAGATAAATTAATATTCGTTTCAACCATTAAAACCTTGCGTTTGCCTATAGATTACTACAAGACCTGTTTTGGTAAATTATTATATGGATGTATCTATATATATACACATATAAAATTTTACTTATTAATGATTTATACATTACAAATAAAACTTATAGTTAATTTTTATAAGTTTATAAAGAGTGAAAACCAAATTTTATACAAATACACATACATTTTATTAAATGATCCATTTACACAAATTGAAATTTTATTAAAATAAAATTTCATCTCTTTATAAATAATAACAATTATATATATATTTTTTTAAACCAAATAAATTGGTTTTGAACCCCATGGTAATACCTTGAACCTCTTTAGACATTTAGAACCCTCAACTTGAACCCATTCATCAAGAAAATTCAAATTTTGACTTCCTTGGACAAGAGGTTGACTTCAAAAAGTCAACAGTCCTTCCCCGAGCAAATCAAGGCCAAATTGAGTCAAGACCCGTCGGGTTGGGATTTGCCTTGTATACTTGGACATCATGCGACCATTTCCAAAGCCATTAAGCGACTCAAATCGTTCGTTTTCGCGGTCAGTGGTGAATTAAAAAACAATTCAAACCGGTTTGAATTTGCGGAGTCAAACCCGCATCAATTCCTCATTAATTCTTACAACAAACGCGTCCTAAATCCCGCAAATCACGGGTAACGATTTCCTCATGTATCCAGTACCATATTCGAGACCCAATTCATCCTTAAGCATTCGAATTTATGCGTAATTTGGGCCGACAGTTATCATACTCAAACTCATACCCAAATCGTGCCATTAAGGGGGAATAAACGAATTAGTGTAATCACACACCTCCGCATATCATATTACAAACCTTCTGCACCCTCGCTTCGATCTCTTTCCACTCTAGGAGCTTCATCGAATCCGTAGAACTTCGGACCTAAACTTCCAGTCGTTCTCCTCCGGTGTGTGACCCTATCAGGTAAAATTTGTCACATTACACTCGTAATCTTTCTGGGTTTGAAAGCCCTATGGTCCTGAGGTCGATTATTACTCAATCGAATCGATTCCAGAACTAGGGTTCCAACCGGCGCAATGTAGGGAAGGGGATGGGTGTAGGACTCCTTGTTAAATGATTTTCAACCTGGTCTTCTGTCAAGACATTGGCCCTAGATCACTTGGTTAACACCTTGTCCCCATAGAAAATAGGTCGCGGGTTCAAAACCCATAACCCGACATTTTTTTAATCCATTTCAAATACTGAATCCGGTCTTCATGTGAAGACACGTTAATTCAAATTTAGACCGACTCTATGACAGGAATACTTCCCTGGTCCAACGGTTAGTGCTTGATACTTTCACCGGGCAGACCCGGGTTCGACCCGGGCCGTGCCCATTCTTTTTTAAAACCGTTTTTAAGGCTCCAAAAATTATAAAAAAAATATTTTTATAAACCTTACATTATTTGTAACAGAATAAAATTAAATTTGTAAATTTTCAATATAAATTCAGTTTTATTATGAATTTCGTTGTTCAAATTGTGTATTAAAATAATTACAACAAAAACTTTAAATATCAAAAATTAATTTCTAAATAAGAGAAATAAATTTTATAAAAGTTTATAAAATGTTAACTCATTTAAAGCAAACTAGGATATATATATATATATATATATATATATATATATATATATATATATATATTTAGATGATAAATAAAATAAAAATTATTCATTTAATTTATTTAAATAAATAAAATTATTTATTTATTTTATTTATTTAAATAAAACACTATTCACATAAGTAGAAATTCTTTTTCTAAACATATATTTACAATCTATATATTTTAACATATTTTTCACAAATAAATAAAAAATTTTTATTTATTTAATTTAATTATTTAAATAAATGAAATTATTTATTTATTTAAATTAAACACTATTCGTATAAGTAGAAATTCTTTTTCTAAACATATATATTTTAACATATTTTTCACAAATAAATAAATAAAAATTATTTGTTTATTTAGTTTATTTAAATAAATAAAATTATTTATTTTATTTATTTAAATTAAACACTATTCACATAAGTAGAAATTCTTTTTCTAAACATATATAAATATTTACACTCTATATATATGTCAGCATATTTTTTCACAATTAAATAAATAAAATTAATTATTTTATTTAAATCCAACCCTACGTCGGTGACTATTAAGTTCATACATATATACCTTGAACTCACAATACACATTAAATTTGTATTTAAGCATAGTATGCCTTTACATGGAATAACACAAATCTATTTGTACCAACCCACACACATCAAAACCCGTTGAACCCTAGACTTAGACATAGACTTTTGTACACACTATTAACTCAATACACATTATACAGTAGGTTAACGTGGTGAGTTGCAAGGATTGTTTTGCCACCTAGACTCGCGTGCTAGCTACACTCTTGATTCAAGTGAGTTTACATAGCCACTTTTTATTTTGTACTTTTGGGGTTAAACATGATTTACTTTTGAAACTTTTTGCATAGACTTAAATACAATTCAATAGTATGATATTATGTGTTATGTGCTTTATGTTTGAATGCTATGAGTTAAGACTACATATACATGACTTTAGTACAATCATTAACTCTGTACAAGCCAATGGTTAACATTGATAGATCTATTGCGTCTGACAAACCCACCCGGTTAGGGTGTTTGTTACCGACTTTACATTAGGGTAACCTGCGTGTTATGCCTCAGTCACAAAGTTTGATTGTACACACTTAGTTTATCTATAGATTCTCCATAAATGCCTTATACACGTGTATCGTATGAATTGTATAAAACACTTTAAACTTGGTTGTGTGTCAAAACCTATGTATGCTCACCAACTATTTATAGTTGACCCTCTCATTTTATCATGTTTCAGGTACAGTTGTTTGAGTTGTGGTTCAAGCTACTTCACTTAGGGTTGAGGACCTAGTCTTAAATTTTAATATGGAGATTTATGTATTCTTTAATTCTTGTAAATGATGTAATTGATTACTTGAGTTATGAAATGAAACTTATTGTTTAATTATTACAACTTTAGCAAACCATGAGCTTATGAACAGTCTACATGTCCCGCCCCGACGTTTCCGCCGTCGGTTGGGGTGTGACACGATGATGAGATATAATCCATTATTTTATTTTATTTTTAGTTAGTGTATAGATGACATGTACATTTGTAAATGCATATTTTGACTTAGTTGGACCCATGACATTTATAAAAGGTATGTCACGTTATTTCCGCTGTGCTGTGTTTTGGTATTCGATCATCACGCCTAGCCCCCCTCTCGGGTTGTGACATGTTATCTCCCAAGAATCACATAATGGGTGCATGCACTTCCTCCAACCTTTCTTGGTCCTCCCTATCCATCCGTTTGAAGCACTGCTCATATAGAATTTCAGAGGAGTTTCCCTTATCAATGAAAATGCGACGCATCCTGTAAGAGCCCACCTGGGCTGTAATTGTTAAAGGCCCCACATGGTAATCTCCCACTTGGGGTATGAAGGTCAGCAGCGTCTCCATCCATGTTTGCGATGGTTCCGCCATTCTATTTTTCTTTCCTCACGCGATGCACAATCCTCCCCTGATCATGTTCACGTCCCGGACCCTAGGAGGAGGATCTGTTTCTTTCCCCTTCCTTTGAGACATGCCAGCTTGTTTATTGTCCTGTAGTAGGTGTGCTAACTTTCCTGCCTTCACCTGAATTTCTATCTGTTTCTATAGGTGGAAGCATGCATCCGTGTCATGCCCCGCGGCCTTATGGTAGGCACAATATATCTTGCAATCTTTTGATGCCTTCTCCCAGATGGGACGCGGCTCTTGTAACTTCATGTTTTCTATCGCCAAGATCGTGCTAGGGGTTTTGCTTAGTGATGTAGTGCAAAGCACACATCTTTATTCCTAGGTTTTTAATATGTTTTAACTAGTTTTGTGTTCGTTTTGAGTCGTTTTGGTTTGTATTGAGTCTACTATTTGTTTTCAGGTGCTCGTATGGAATACAAGTGAATATACCAAGAAACCGAGCACGAGAATAAAGTCCAAGGAATAAAAGTCAAAAATCTAAAATTCCATTCCTTCGCGGTACACGAAGACTAGAGGATATAGTTTCACGGTACGCGAAGAATTCAGAAACCGAGCCCGACTGTTTTGGCCCTAGCGGTACGCGAGGGGATGGCCATCATTTCTCGCGGTACGCGAGAGAGTTAAAAATCCGCAAAAAGCCTAAAAATTGAATTAAATAGAATTTGAAGACAATTAGGTCAAGAGTTCGATTATTAGCCGTCCAAAGGAAGTCTTGGGGCGATTTTGGGATTCGAGGAAGCCAATTGAAGGAAAAGCTTGAAGCTTTGGATCCTGGGTTTGTAGTTTTACGTGTCCGGTTTCCAAGATTTGATTTTTATCTGTGATTAGACAAGTTTGAAACCATGTTCTTGTTTGATTTGGCTTGTTTAGTTGTTTTGAACATGATCGTTGGCTAAAACCTTAATATTGCCTAGGTCATGATGATGTTCTTGTTTGATTTTGCTTGTTAAAGTTCTGATTTTTATTCGATTTTGGATTCGTTTGATGGTTGAATGATTTTGTAAACGGTCCTAGTTAATGATTATGATGTTATTGCATGCTTAACTCTGATTGTGTGATTAGTTATCAATTCCATGTGTTGATTGTGGTTGTCTGCCGGTTCGATTAACGTATCTAGGCCATAGATCTTAAGGTTTGTGATTTTGGTGGTTTGCTAGACGTAATAGCCATAGGAGTTGTTATTGATTACTGATTTGAGTTGAGTGTTCTTCCTAGTTCAATACCCGAGAGGTGAGAATTAGTCATTTAGTCTTCATCATTAGGAACCCGAGTGTTAACAGTATGAGAGGGCGTTACAAGTAGGTGTCTAGTGATTGTTGCTATTTTGAATCATAGTTGTTATCCTAGGGCTACCCTGTAAGGCCTCTTTCCCGGGTAACCTCACTTGTTGGATTTACTCATAAACATAGTCATAAATACTGAACTTAAATTAAAACATTCGAGAGTAGCGAAAACAAACATCATTCAAATATATAACATAACAGCGGAAGTCTTAACAATTAAAACACAACATTTTTAATTAACAATCAAGAGTGGGATGTCAGTCGCTTGTCAGGTAACCATCACGCCTTCGCACGACCCTTCCTTTCTTTACCTGAAATGTATACTTAAAGTCAGCTAACGCTTGTGAGTTCTAGTTTAAAATGATTAAGTATGAACATTCTTTTCTTTATAAGTATGCATAATTATATATACATTTATATAAATACGTATTCATAGCTTTTGCTTCTCTTTCATCATTCTTATGTGATTGCATAGATATGCATTCACCTTTACTTTCCTTAACATTCATTGGTCATACACATAAGGGTGATCAACCCGTCTTTTACTGCGTATATCACAAAGACATACGCCCTTAAGCTACCGTCGTAGCCCTTTTACCCGTCCGGTCCTAGAAACCGTCCGCCTTAACTTTCGTCCGGCTAACCTTCGGCCATCCGTCTTAACCCACCTACCGTCGTAGTCCGTCATATTCGCCCGTCTGCCCTATGGCATCCGTTTCCCACTTGAACTAATTATACAACCGTGTGTCGATTTAGGGACTTACTCCACCGTAGTGGCCATTATTTAGTCTACCTTTCTAGGCTCTCTTTTCCGGCTGCATAATAGTCAAGTGGTCGTCCGTCTACCGTAGTAGCCGTTAGCTTCGTTTCCGACCATAACGTATACATAAATTCATAACATGTAATATATATAATTATAAAGCAATATTTCATTTATTTACGTTATGCCATTCTTTCATTCATTCTTTGTAAACATACGTTTCATTCTTTGTTCATAATTCATTTTCATATATATAAATATACCTTAGTATATCACGTATGATCACATTGACATTCATATCATTTATTCATTTAGTGTATACACTTCAGCCCCAAAACATTTAAAATGATTTGCACATAACATAGAAGGGGCACATAGAACTCACATGATAAGCTAGTCTTGGTTGTCCTAAACAAAGGCCCAACAACGTCACGTATGATCTGAATTAGGTAGTTAAATACACATCAGACCCAATCCCGACTCTAACGGTTTAATCATACTGAATTAGGAGAACATACTGACTTCACTATCTAGCCTGATGCTTGCACACTTAGCAAGTGCGCAGGGCCTGGTTCATGCGTACTTGACATGTGCACAGAACATTCTTCTTGTGTACTTCGTACTTGATAAGTACACAGGATCTTTCTCATGCGTACTTGATAAGTACGCAGGACATCCTTCTTGCGTACTTGATAAGTACGCAAGACATGTTTCCTGAACAAGTCCGAAATTCTTGCATGCTAACCTGATCATGCCAATCTTACAATTTTCTTTGATCAAAATGTGCGGTTTTCATTCTAGATGCTAGTTCTAAGCTTATTTTCAAGTTTCATCCATAAAAACGTCTCCTATTTAGCTAAAACACGAAAAACCCCAAAGTGGAGAAAAACTCAGTTTATGGTCGGATCGTTACCTGGATTGTGATTCTGATTCAGAGGTTTTGCTCACGAGCTCAGTAGTAACGTGCTCCTTCAATTCCGGGTCGATCCGTCTACTTTCTCTCTCTAGGCCCAAGCTCTCCTTTCTCTCTCTAGATTTTGCAAATGAAAGAGTTGAGGCTTTCTCGGCCCTTATATAGATGGGTTTCCCTCGGCCCGTTGGAGCCGAGCCCGAGCCTGTCCATTTTCCTTTCATTTTTGACGATTAAATCCCGATCTCTCTATTTATTTATTTATTTACTATTTTTGAGATGTTACAAGTCTACCCTCCTTAAAGAGGTTTTGTCCTCGAAACCGTTTATACATTAAACAATTGAGGGTATAGTCCCCTCATCTCGTCTTCCTTTTCCCATGTAGCTTCGGACCCTTTTCTATGCTTCCATTGTACTTTGACTAAAGGAATCGACTTATTGCATAGTCGTTTCTCAGCTCGGTCAAGGATGGCTATCGGTTCCTCTACATAATTTAGACTGTTATCCACTTCGATCTCGTCGTAAGGTATGTGAGCTGTGTCGTCAGCTAGGCTCTTGCGTAAGTGCGACACGTGGAACGTAGGGTGTATTCCACTAAGCTCAACGGGTAGGTCGAGTCTGTAAGCAACTTGACCCACTCTCGCTAAAATCTTGAAAGGTCCGACAAACCTTGGACTTAGTTTGCCACGTTTTCTGAATCGGATGATTCCTTTCCATGGTGACACCTTTAACAGTACCATGTCCCCTACTTAAAATCTAAATCCCTTCTTCTATTATCCGCGTATGATTTCTGTCTGCCTTTTGCGGCTTTCATTCGAGCCTTGATTTGATCAAATTTCTCGGAAGTAGCTTTGACCACTTCGAGACTTGCAAAATATTTTTGTCTAATTCCCCCCCCCCCCCCAAAAACCGAGGTCCTACATCTCCTCCCATACAACACTTCAAATGGCGGCATGCCAATAGTTGAGTGATAGCTGTTGTTATATGAAAATTCTGCCAATGGTAGATAGCTGTCCCAGCTCCCACCGAAGTCAATAATACAGGCCCGGAGCATGTCCTCCAAGGTCTGAATGGTCCTTTCCGATTGTCCATCGGTTTGGGGGTGGTAAGCGGTGCTGATGTTCAGTCTAGTGCCCATTGCTTCGTTGAATTTCTTCCAAAACCTTGACGTGAATCTAGTATCCCTGTCGGACACAATCGACAGCGGCATACCATGTCTGCTCACAACTTCCTTGATAAATATTTCTGCTAGTCTTTCTGACGAAGAAGTCTCACGTATTGGCAAGAAGTGAGCACTTTTCGTCAAGCGGTCGACGATCACCCAAATGGTATCATTGCCTTTAGCTGTTCGTGGTAGCTTGGTAATGAAGTCCATCGTGATCTCCTCCCACATCCATTCCGGTATTGGTAAAGGTTTCATTTTACCGCATAGTTTCTGGTGCTCGGCCTTAACTAGCGAACATGTTAAGCACTTGCTCACATACTCAGTCACATCATTCTTCATGTCGGGCCACCAGTACTCTTTCTTCAAGTCTTGATACATTTTGTTTGTCCCAGGGTGGATAGAATAGCGAGACTTATGGGCCTCATCGAGTATTTTGGCTCTAAGCTCGCCAATCTTAGGTATCCACATCCGGCGAAACCTAGTTCGTACACCGTATGCATTTGCATCCAAATTTCCTTGCTGTCCTACTATTCTTTCCCGTTTTACATTTCTTTCTAATAGTGCTTCATCTTGTGCCTTTGATATTTCACTCATCAAATCAGGCGTTATAATCAGCTGACACGCTTTGATTCGGATAGGTTCCGATTCTTCCTTTCTGCTTAAAGCGTCAGCCACTACGTTTGCCTTTCCTGGATGGTACAATATCTCACAATCATAGTCCTTTAGTAGCTCTAACCACCTCCTTTGTCACTTCAGGCTTTTGTGATCGGAGTAAATGGTGCATTTAACTCCATACAGATAGTGCCTCCATATTTTCAATGCGAAAACTATTGCCGCTAACTCTAGATCGTGAGTTGGGTAGTTAACCTCATGAATATTTAGTTGTCGCGGGGCGTAGGCAATTACCTTTCCTCGTTGCATAAGTACGCAACCTAAACCCTGACCCGAAGCGTCAGAGTAGACTACCAAGTCTTCATTTCCCTCAGGTAGTGTCAAGAGTGGAGCTTGGGTTAATCGTGTCTTAAGTTCCTCAAACGCGTTGTTTTGGGTTGGACCCCATTCGTACTTTACTTCCTTACGTGTCAGTTTAGTTAGTGGCGAGGCTATTCTTGAGAAATCTTGAATGAACCTTCGATAGTAGCCTGCCAATCCCAGAAAACTTCGTATCTCTGTTGGTGTCTTCGGGATGTTCCAACCTTTTACGGTTTCGATCTTTGCAGGATCCACCATAATGTCGTTTGGGTTTATGACATGACCTAGGAATTGGACTTCCCTAAGCCAGAACGCACATTTGGATAATTTTGCGTACAACTTTTCCTGCTTTAGCACCTCCAATACCTCTCTTAGGTGGTAGTGGTGATCACCCTCGCTTTTAGAATATACCAATATGTCGTCTATAAAAACTATCACTGATCGATCCAACATGGGTCGACATACTCTATTCATCAAATCCATGAACGCTGCTGGTGCGTTGGTCAATCCGAAGGACATCACGAGAAACTCATAATGTCCATAACGCGTGCGAAACGCGGTCTTTGGTACATTTTCTTCTCTTACTTTCAACTGATGGTAACCCGACCTAAGATCGATATTTGAGAACCAACTCGCACCTTGCAGTTGATCAAAAAGGTCATCTATTCTAGGCAGGGGGTATTTGTTCTTTACTGTCCTCTTGTTCAATTCGCGGTAGTCAATGCACATGCGCATGATGCCGTCCTTTTTCTTTACGAATAGTACCGGAGCGCCCCATGGTGAAATGCTCGGTCTGATAAATCCTTTTTCTGTTAATTCTACTAGTTGAGACATCATTTCTTTCATTTCTGACGGATCCAATCGGTAGGGGGCTTTGGCAACGGGCTCAGCTCCTGGCAGTAAGTCAATCTGAAATTCTATTTCCCGGTCGGGTGGCAACCCAGGTAGATCCTCGGGGAATACTTCCGGAAAGTTGCACACCACGGGTACATTCTTGAGTTCTTTCATTTTCATTCTATCGTCCATAACATACGCCAGATAAGCTTCGTAACCGCGCCTTATGTAACTTTCGGCCTTGATCATCGAGAAGACGTTCGACATCATGCAATTCCAATCCCTATAAACCGTAATTGGACTGCCGCTAGGAGCTTTGAGGTGTATCCTCTTACGTTTATATATGATTTGAGCTTCGTTGGCAGCTTGCCAATCCATACCTAATACTATATCTAATCCCCCTAATATGAGAAGGAATAATTAGAGGGAAACTTATGGCCCTCTATTTCTATGATGCAATCCTCTGTTACTTGGAATACTGCCGAATTTTTACCAACGGCAGTTTGTACGTTAAAGGCCTTTACTATGGTATTGATAGTGCAATCCAGTTTACCACTAAATGCATTTGATACAAAGCTTTTACTAGCACCAGAATCAAATAAAATAGCAGCATGTTCATCATTTACTAGAAACGTACCTGACACGACATCAGGGTTTTCTCTTGCTTCTTCCTCAGTTAAGGCATAGGCCCGAGTCCTTGCCTTTTGTTGTTCTTGTTCCCTCTCTTTTCTCGAACCAGATTGGCCGGCCTTCCTGCAGTTCTTTTCCAGATGTCCAAACAATCCACATACTTGACACTTGACGTTTTTTACGCATTCTCGGGAGAAGTGCCCCGGTTTCCCGCACTTATAGCATGTGGTGGTGCCGATCCGGCACTCGCCAAGATGTTGCCTTCCATATTTCTTGCAAGTTTCATATTCATCCGACCTTGGTTTCTTAATTTCAGTTGCTACATTCCCTTTTCCGGTGCCTCTAGACAGGTTCTCCCACTTCCTCTTTTGTGTCTCAGGTGCCGGGTCCTCATTTGCATAATCGTCGTAGACGATTCTGCTGAGATTCACTACCGACTCGAAGGTCAAGGGTAGGTTAGCTTTCACATGGACCCAGACCCTTTGCGACAGACCCTTGACATAGGATTTGATCAGACGGTCTTCAGTTTCCACCAAGTGTGGTACCAGTTGGGCCAGCTCGTTGAATCTTGAGGTATACTGGCGATGAGTCTTGTTGCCAGCCTTGAAGTTTAGGAACTCGTTCGCCACACGATCAATCTCGTTCTGTGGGCAGAACTTTTGGATTATGAGTTTCTTCAGGTCTTCCCATGTCATTCTGGCAAGAGCGTTTGGCGACTTTGTTCTCTGAATGTTTCTCCACCAACCTAGTGTTTCATTGGTGAAAGAATGAGCGACATATTTAACCGCCTGGTCCGGTCGACACTCGCTGATGTTGATTACAGCGTTCATCCTCTCAATCCATTCGAACGTAGCCACCGAATCCTTGTTACCATCAAAATTGGGTGGGTCTCCGTCCTTGAAACCTTTGTAAGTACACCCACGATTGTTTGATCTCACATTCACTTCATCCCCATCACTGTCATACACTTTCTCTTCATGGTCTCCTTCATCCTCCTCTCTACTTTTCTTTAGTGCCTCGGATAGTAGATCAAGCAATACTTTCTTCAGAGTGAGTACAACTTCGTGGGTAATAGCATCCCTGACCTCGGGTTCAAACTGTAGAGGCCCTTGATTGTCGTTCCCAATTGGGGTCACATCTGTTTCGTGCACACTCTCAGTGTGTTTTACGTGCACACTCTCTTCTTCTTCTTCTTCTTCTTCTTCATGTCTTTGATTCAATGGAGGTCTACCTACTCGTCCAGTGCGTCTGCCTCGGCGTCCTGTTCTTCCTCCTCCAGCCATAGTTCCTAGTTTCCTGATAGTTATATAGGGAATACATCAATGCCTTTCCTTCAGATCATAGTTTTAGAACAGTACGAGTAAGGTAAATTTTTAATTACAGTGACCGGTTTGTGATTACTAATTTACATTGCTTTTCGGGTTCAGAATTCTTCAAATCGGTTGTGACATTGACATCTATTTGTTTTAAGTTAAGGTACCTATTCTTATCCAAGTGTATTAACTTTAGTACTTACTTACCGTGCTGGTGTTGGCGTTGGTTAGCCATACTGACATCCGTTCGTTGGTCCAGTAATCAGTTTGAGTCCAGACATTTAGGGATGTCTGAAACTCTCAAACTATTGCTCTGATACCAACTTGTAAGGCCCCTTTCCCGGGTAACCTCACTTGTTGGATTTACTCATAAACGTAGTCATAAATACTGAACTTAAATTAAAACATTCGAGAGTAGCAAAAACAAACATCATTCAAATACATAACATAACAGCGGAAATCTTAACAATTAAAACACAACATTTTTAATTAACAATCAAGAGTGAGATGTCCGTCGCTTGCCGGGTAACCATCACGCCTTCGCACGACCCTTCCTTTCTTTACATGAAATGTATACCAGCTAACGCTGGTGAGTTCTAGTTTAAAATGATTAAGTATGAACATTCTTTTCTTTATAAGTATGCATAATTATATATACATTTATATAAATACGTATTCATAGCTTTTGCTTTTCTTTCATCATTCTTATGTGATTGCATAGATATGCATTCACCTTTACTTTCCTTAACATTCATTGGTCATACACATAAGGGTGATCAACCCGTCTTTTACTGCGTATATCACAAAGACATACGCCCTTAAGCTACCGTCGTAGCCCTTTTACTCGTCCGGTCCTAGAAACCGTCCGCCTTAACTTCCCTCCGGCCAACCTTCGGCCGTCCGTCTTAACCGTCCTACCGTCGTAGTCTGTCATATTCGTCCGTCTGCCCTAAGGCATCCGTTTCCCACTTCAACTAATTATACAACCGTGCATCAATTTAGGGACTTACTCCACCGTAGTGGCCATTATTTAGTCTACCTTTCTAGACTCTCTTTTCTGGCAGCATAATAGTCAAGTGGTCGTCCGTCTACCGTAGTAGCCGTTAGCTTCGTTTCCGACCATAACGTATACATACATTCATAACATGCAATATATAATTATAAATCAAGATTTCATTATTTACGTTATGCCATTCTTTCATTCATTCTTTGTAAACATACGTTTCATTCTTTGTTCATAATTCATTTTCATATATATATATATATATATATAAATATACCTTAGTATATCACGTATGATCACATTGACATTCATATCATTTATTCATTTAGTGTATACACTTCAGCCCCAAAACATTTAAAATGATTTGCACATAACATATGTCACACCCCAACCGACGGCGGAAACGTCGGGGCGGGACATGTAGACTGTTCATGAGCACAAGGTTTGCTAGATTTCAATATTTAATCATCATTTTCATTTCAAACAATTCAAACTCAAATAGCAAAATTCAACAAGTACATAAATGAAAATACAAATTGTTCTTTGAATTTAAATTAACTAAGTCCAAACTTAAGTGTAGCATGTCTTGATCAAACTCACACATTAGCACCTGAAACATGAATAAAATAAGGTCAACTAAAAAGTTGGTGAGCATACACAGGTTTGTATATAGATAGAATGTAGATTGTGAATAAACAAATCCTTACATAACATGATAAAATAAGACATTTATGGAGAGCAGCTATGGTGTAACTAAAGTACAATCAAACCTTTGTAACTAGCATGTAAATTGTGTTATCGGTAACAATCACCCCAATCTGGGTGGGTTTGTCAAACTCAATAGATCTATCATTGTTAACCGTCGACTTGAATAGTTAATGATTACACATAAATTGCACACAAAAGTTAGCACAACTAGCACTCAGGCATAAAGCTCAAATTGCACACATGAATGTAAAGAGGATTTGTATTTGTGTAGTTTGTATAAATGTAAGCAATAGTTTGTATAGTATTCATGTTCCATCCCAAAAAGTGTAAAAGAGTAAAGGGGCTGTGTAATACTCACCTGTATCAAAGATGTTGCTAGCTCCAGTGTCTAGGTAGCAAAGTGTTCCTTGTAATTTACAACGTTAACCTAGAGTGTAATATATAAGAATCTAGATTAATAATTTGCACAATAGTCTAAAGTTAAGCCTAGGGTATTATGTAAAGTAATGTGTAAGTGATTGTGGTTTATGTTTGAATGAGGGTTTTATAAAATGGAGAGTTGAAATGAATGGTTTTAAAACAATGAATTTAGAGTTTGAGTTTGAATAACTAATTAAATCAATTAGTTGATATTTATTTATTTAGCTAGAAAATAGCGTGGGAATTTATTTAAATAAATAATTTTTATTTATTTATAAAGATGCGTAAATAATATTGATACATAAAATTTATGTGAACTATGTATTTAATCCTAAGCGGGTTGTACTACGATTACTAACTTAGATGAAATAAATAAATTCTTTTTATATATTCATTATTAAAATAGTATGTCCTAAAATATAGGAAATGACATTAGATGTATTAAGATATATTTAGGAAGGTTAAATTTATTTGAATGAAATTTAAACCTTATTATTTACATGTACTAAATGAAATGGTTTATAAAATTTCTTTATGAATTTATTTAAATGATAATGTATTTCATTTTATAAAAGTTTTGTCACCATTCTTATAAAATATGTAACATGTCGGCTTTAATTAAAAACCGATAGTTTTAGAAATAAAAGTATCGATTTCTCCTTAATTTATTTTTTTATTTTTTTTTGTAAATGAGGCCTTATAATCTTTTAAATTTAAAATACTAGATCTTAATTAGAATCTGTTTATTTTTTTTTTATAAACTAGTTCTAAATGATAAGGGGTTTTATAGAAATTTTTTTTATAAATTCAGTGGGGCCTCAACAGTGTTAAAAAAATAAAGAGCGTCACCCGGTTCGAACCCGGGTGGGTTCTGTAATGTTAATGTATCTAACCACCAGACTAGGGGGCGGACCCGTGTTACTATCCCGGTTTAAAACTGATATGATCTGAAGTGGAAGGGAGCCCGGGTTTGGGTCTATGGGATGCAAAACAAAAACTCGCTGAGTGTGGGTTTCGAACCCACGCCATCTAGCCTAGCGGTGAAGTGGCTTACCGGCTGGGCTAGATGGTTTCGCTGGTCGTATAAGGATTCAAAGTTCATTAAAATGCTAACTGGATCAAAGCCCCAAATCGAATCGGCGTTATTTATAACATGAACCCTAGGTTCAATTTTGGTCCGATTGATTCTGTATTTTCCAATAGGTATAGGGCTATTGGAGAGCATTCGAAAACGATTCAAATGACACAAAACTTACGTGATTTGGTGCAGAATTGAGGGTGGTCGGCTGAAACACAATTCCGACTGCTCGTGCTACTCGATAGGGTTCCAGACGTGTAATGCGAGTCGTGCGAGTATTCAGAGAGGTTGGGTGAGAGTATGCGAAGGTGTGGAGTGATTTTTACAATTTAATTTCATTTTAAAAACTCTAATTGATTCGGGTTTGACGGAGGGTGCTGCCAACGGTGATTACGCGTAAATCCGGTTGTATGAGAGTGAATCTGGTCGTGACTAAGGTTCGAATACATAGGAGGATCATCCGTGCATGATTTGCGGAAGTTAACGCGTCTTAATTATGTGATTTGAAACCGATTTACACCTGGTTTGACTCTGAGAAGTCAAACCTGCTTTGAATTGGTCTGAATATGTGATTGACCGCGAAATTGATTAAATTGTTACGTTACATATGTTGTAAGTTGCTCGATAATCATCCTGGTAACCACGACAAGTTCAGATCCATCGGGTTGGATTGGTTTAGCCATCGAATTTTCAAACATTCGAATTGTTTGACTTCTACAAGTCAAAATAGATCAATTTAGGATGGATGGGGTCAAGGATCAAGGTTGGAGGTTGAAGGTTCGATTTGACGGTTCAAGTTCAAAGGTAGGGTTCAAAGTTGATTCCATGGGGTTCACGACTAGCTTTTATTTTCTTTATTTATATCATTTGCAAAAGTCTAATTTAATATCTATTTAATTATAAATATTTTATAAAGGAAAGTTTTCCATTTTTATAACATAAGAAATTATGTAAATGAATTATTTAATAACTAAATGTATATGCATATATTTATTCATAATGCATTTATATAAAAAAAAAATATATTTACATAATTAAGGCTTTACAAGATTTATTTGATTTGAGTAGAATCATATATATATATATATATATATATATATATATACATATATATATATATATATATATTCATGCTATGATATGTATTTAATAGAAAGAAATTTGTATAATGTGCAAAGTCAAAAACTTAAATTGGTATGTGTCAAGATGGTGATTAACGTGATATATTACGGGGCACCGGTATGGAATTGAAATGGATTGTGAAATGAACTAAAAATTAAGCCGGAAAATCGTGGATGTTGCAGTCTCCCCATGTTAAGGAAATTTCGTCCCGAAATTTAACTAGTAGAGGCTACTGAATCAGGAAAGAGATGAGCGTTTTGATTTTTAAAGGGGTCTTTACTATCGGTTCGAGGAGTACAATTGATAAAAAGATTCAGGTTTATTTCTCAAGGTCAGGCACAAATGATAGTGGATTTAGTTTTGAAATGAACTTAAGGAGAAGATTGTCGAATAATAATCTAGATTCTCAATGTGCAATGTATTTGATGGGATCTTGATAATCAGGGTTTGTGTAAGATGTAGTCTAATATGCTCAAAATTGTCACGGGGTAAGAGATTTCACCTATTGGTCTAGGTCAAAACGACATAAAACTTCACGTGACACGAACAACGCTACTTCTAATGATATGATAGAACACTTACATATAGGAAGTACCATCGGCGTATCCACCATGCCCATGCCATATCACATTAGTTTCGTTGCTATATATCACAATAGATTTTAGGTCATAACACACGACATAATTCACTATGTTTTCCATGCGCTGATTTTTATAATTACGTGTGCACCCGTAATTACTCAAATCATCGCATGGTCCGTATAGATCCTCCCGTTGTGTGGGGGGCAAGAGGGCACAAATTCACTTAGTTCATGTCTATTGTTTTCACATATGAGTTGCTAAGAAGTAACTATGTCCTTAAGTAGGCAGGCCAGTTAGCAACTAAAGAGTAATAAGGTAGTATAACTTAAAGTTCCATAGTTTACTCATGTTTGAACAAGAATACGTCAAACACCAAGTTGTTTTAAAGTGTTACAGCTTCCTCGAGTTTGAACAAGAATACGTCAAACCCCGAGTAGCTTCAATGAGTTATGGTTTTCAGCTTTGGTGAACAAAGCGTATGACCAAGCCTTGTGTATAATGTGATCAATTAATTGCAATAATTGTAAGCAATTTAGTTTCGTGTATAATGTAGTACTCAAGTCTCATGTATGTTCTAGTGTCATGTAGTTTGTAATCAAGTGGTTTCATGTGTAACGTGAACATCATGTATTTTGTAAATCAATAAGCTTCCACGTGTAATGTAAACAATGTAGTATCATGAACTTTGTAACCAAATAAGTTTCATGTATTATGTAATCGATCCAGTAGAATGTGTATTGCAAATAATCATGTTTCAGGTATTATGTAGTCAGTGTAGCATTGAGTATATTGAAAATAACTAAGGTTCATGTATTATGTGATCGTGTTGTGTATATTGTGAACGTGCATACGTAATTTATTGAATTTCGAGTGTGAGGTATACGAACAAGTTTTGTATGTGATCGAGGTTTGCGGAGAAGCGTGTTGTTTGGCGTTCATGTATAATGTGGTAGTTAGGTTCTAGCTCTTTAAATCTCGTTGAGGTTGATGGGGATGGTTAACGTCTATGCGGTATGGATCGTCTCTTGAAGCGGTAAGTGAAAGCTAATGAGGGGGTTCTGAAAACACACAGGGAAATGTGTTTACAAATAACTGACCTTTGTTTGAAAATAGGAAATTGTAAATTGTTCTTGGTTGTAGATATATAAAGTAGTGAAAATATTGAGTTAAATAATTTAAATAATAGCAAATCTATGGGAAAAACTTTTTTTTTATTAAATTTTCAATTATTATAAGGAGAATATTTTCAAGGGAAATTATTGGCTAAACAGTAATTGTATATTAATTTAGTCAATGTTTAGAAATAATTACTTTAATGAGGAAGATCATAATTATTTATCAATTTGAAATAATATTTTTATAAAATAGGTTGTATTAAGTTCCCTTACAAAGTGAAAATGTTTATGGAAGAATTTATATTTTTGATACTCTCTAAAAGTTTGATAAACATTTGGTTTGAAAATAACGAGGTTGTTTAAATCTAATAGGATGATTTGTTTACGAGGGAACTTGCCGGTAATGTACTAAATTGTGGTGAATAAGAAAGGTGATACTTGAGAAATTTTGATGAAAATATGATGGGTGTAATTCACACTTAACGTGTCAAATCAATTAATAATAACTTTAGATTTGGAATATATAAAATTGATTAAAGTTGAAATGTTAAACATTACTCAAAACATAGGTAAATGGTTCTCAAACTGAAAATTTAAAGACAATAAATAATGAAAATATAATTTTGTTAACGTCTCTTGTAGCTTTCCACTAGAAGGAAGATAAGTCCCAAAACGAGCATCCCTATGGTCACTCGGGTAGCCGATCTGGCTTCAGTCCTAGCTGTCTCCGTGCGATGCTCCAGTATTTCTCTTTCGAGGATGGATATTAATTCCTTTTGGTACCCTAATTGGTTTGCTAGGCTATCGATTCTTTGTCCTTGCAAGTTGTGCATTACCCCCTGCTCCATTCTTTGCCTCTCAAATTCTGAGGTCCTTACATATTGGTGCATGTTATTTATTGGGATTCCCATAGTACTAGTGGGTGCCATGGTATGCCTTACCCAAGGGTTAGGGTGATACGGGCCGGGGACCAGATACGGGTCTCTTAGTGGGGGTGGTAATTGATTGTGGAGGTGGGGTGTCTGATACGAGTTCCTGGGTGCGGGTGATCCAGATGTTCGAAGTCTTGGGCCGGTGTTCCTAATCCAATATGCCCTTACATCAAACCTTGGTCTAGCATATGGGGGTGTTGATGACCGATACACGGGTGTCCCGATGTCTTCTTCCCAATCAGACTCTGTTCCGAGACGGTATACCGGGGAGGAAGGAGAGTAGGAGCCCATGCCTAGCAGGAAAACAATGGAAAGGTTGTAAGCGATAATAAAATACTGCATGTCAAATATAGGAGTTCTCATAGATTTAGAGTTTGACTAGTCATAACACCGAGTCTTCACAATAGTATTTTAGGAGTACACTTGACCTATAAGTAGTGTATTCCTGAGGAGAATTCCCAGGAAAGAGGGGTGGGTCACTAGGACACACTTAAGTACCCTGTCTTTCCTTGGTCAGAATTCCTCATGGGCCTACACACTCTTCCAGCCATCATGCACTAATAACACTATTGTTGGTCTCATGGTTATGATGAGAATTGTTGTGGACTAGGCTTTGAGCCCCGAAAGTGAGGTTTATTTATTGCAGCGGGCTTATTTTTCTTGGAGGGTAAGTGGGCTTCTAGTTTATTATTAATGGGCTTTAGACCCAATAGTTTAGATTTAGATCACAAGAGGTGGTGACATTATATGTGTGAGTTTAAGGGTGCATGAAGAACTAAGTGTCTATGAGTGTGTGTGGAAACTTAGGATAACACTTTAAATAAATCAAATAGGTAGCAATGAATAGGAGACAAAAGTTGGCAGGTAATGTGACACATAGACTATTAAGTATTGTATCATATGATGTAATTATATAGTGTAACATGTAAAAATATTCACATAAGAAATAATCATGTAGCATGTAGTAGCATGGCATAGTGTGGGTGTCCTAAGGTTATAGTCTAGGTCAAGAGTGTCTAATAACCTAATTCCCTATAACTAAGGCTCTGATACCAATCTGTCACACCCCAACCGACGGCGGAAACGTCGGGGCGGGACATGTAGACTGTTCATGAGCACAAGGTTCGCTAGATTTCAATATTTAATCATCAATTTCATTTCAAACAATTCAAACTCAAATAGCAAAATTCAACAAGTACATAAATGAAAATACAAATTGTTCTTTGAATTGAAATTAACTAAGTTCAAACTTAAGTGTAGCATGTCTTGATCAAACTCACACATTAGCACCTGAAATATGAATAAAATAAGGACAACTAAAAAGTTGGTGAGCATACACAGGTTTGTATATAGATAGCATGTAGATTATGAATAAACAAATCCTTACATAACATGATAAAATAAGGCATTTATGGAGAGCAGCTATGGTGTAACTAAAGTACAATCAAACCTTTGTAACTAGCATGTAAATTGTGTTGTCGGTAACAATCACCCCAATCTGGGTGGGTTTGTCAGACTCAATAGATCTATCATTGTTAACTGTCGGCTCGAATAGTTAATGATTGTACATAAATTGCACACAAAAGTTAGCACAACTAGCAATCAGGCATAAAGCTCAAATTGCACACATGAATGTAAAGAGGATTTGTATTTGTGTAGTTTGTGTAAATGTAAGCAATAGTTTTTATAGTATTCATGTTCCACCCCAAAAAGTGTAAAAGAGTAAAAGGGGCTGTGTAATACTCACCTGTATCAAAGATGTTGCTAGCACCAGTGTCTAGGTAGCAAAGTGTTCCTTGTAATTTACAACGTTAACCTAGAGTGTAATATATATGAATCTAGATTAATAATTTGCACAATAGTCTAAAGTTAAGGCTACGGTATTATGTAAAGTAATGTGTAGGTGATTGTGGTTTATGTTTGAATGAGGGTTTTATAAAATGGAGAGTTGAAATGAATGGTTTTAAAACAATGAATTTAGAGTTTGAGTTTGAATAACTAATTAAATCAATTAGTTGATATTTATTTATTTAGCTAGAAAATAGCGTGGAAAATTATTTAAATAAATAATTTTTATTTATTTATAAAGATGCGTAACTAATATTGATACATAAAATTTATGTGAACTATGTATTTAATCCTAAGCGGGTTGTACTACGATTACTAACTTTGATGAAATAAATAAATTTTTTTTATATATTCATTATTAAAATAGTATGTCCTAAAATATAGGAAATGACATTAGATATATTAAGATATATTTAGGAAGGTTAAATTTGTTTGAATGAAATTTAAACCTTATTATTTACATGTACTAAATGAAATGGTTTATAAAATTTCTTTATGAATTTATTTAAATGATAATGTATTTCATTTTATAAAAGTTTTGTCACCATTCTTATAAAATATGTAACATGTCGGCTTTAATTAAAAACCGATAGTTTTAGAAATAAAAGTATCGATTTCTCCTTAATTTATTTTTTTATTTTTTTTTTGTAAATGAGGCCTTATAATCTTTTAAATTTAAAATACTAGATCTTAATTAGAATCTATTTATTTTTTTTTATAAACTAGATCTAAATGATAAGGGGTTTTATAGAAATTTTTTTTATAAATTCAGTGGGGCCTCAACAGTGTTAAAAAAAAAATAAAGAGCGCCACCCGGTTCGAACCCGGGTGGGTTCTGTAATGTTAATGTATCTCACCACCAGACCAGGGGGCGGACCCGTGTTACTATCCCGGTTTAAAACTGATATGATCTGAAGTGGAAGGGAGCCCGGGTTTGGTTCTATGGGACGCAAAACAAAAACTCGCTGAGTGTGGGTTTCGAACCCACGCCATCTAGCCTAGCGGTGCAGTGGCTTACCGGCTGGGCTAGATGGTTTCGCTAGTGGTATAAGGATTCAAAGTTCATTAATATGCTAACTGGATCAAAGCCCCAAATCGAATCGGCGTTATTTATAACATGAACCCTAGGTTCAATTTTGGTCCGATTGATTCTGTATTTTCCAATAGGTATAGGGCTATTGGAGAGCATTCGAAAACGATTCAAATGACACAAAACTTACGTGATTTGGTGCAGAATTGAGGGTGGTCGGCTGAAACACAATTCCGACTGCTCGTGCTACTCGATAGGGTTCCAAACCTGAAATGCGAGTCGTGCGAGTATTCAGTGAGGTTGGGTGAGAGTATGCGAAGGTGTGGAGTGCTTTTTACAATTTAATTTCATTTTAAAAACTCCAATTGATTCGGGTTTGACGGAGGGTGCTGCCAACGGTGATTACGCGTAAATCCGATTGTATGAGAGTGAATCTGGTCGTGACTAAGGTTCGAATACATAGGAGGATCATCTGTGCGTGATTTGCGGAAATTAACGCGTCTTAATTCTGTGATTTGAAACCGATTTACACCTGGTTTGACTCTGAGAAGTCAAACCTGCTTTGAATTGGTCTGAATATGTGATTGACCGCGAAATTGATTAAATTGTTACGTTACATATGTTGTAAGTTGCTCGATAATCATCCTGGTAACCACGGCAAGTTCAGATCCATCGGGTTGGATTGGTTTAGCCATCGAATTTTCAAACATTCGAATTGTTTGACTTCTACAAGTCAAAATAGATCAATTTAGGATGGATGGAGTCAAGGATTAAGGTTGGAGGTTGAAGGTTCGATTTGACGGTTCAAGTTCAAAGGTGGGGTTCAAAGTTTATTCCATGGGTTCATGACTAGCTTTTATTTTCTTTATTTATATCATTTGCAAAAGTCTAATTTAGTATCTATTTAATTATAAATATTTTATAAAGGAAAGTTTTCCATTTTTATAAAATAACAAATTGTGTAAATGAATTATTTAATAACTAAATGTATATGCACATATTTATTCATAATGCATTTATATAAAAAAATGTATTTACATAATTAAGGCTTTACAAGATTTATTTGATTTGAGTAGAATCATATATATATATATATATATATATTCCTGCTATGATATGTATTTAATGGAAAGAAATTTATATAATGTGCAAAGTCGAAAACTTAAATTGATATGTGTCAAGATGGTGATTAACGTGATATATTACGGGGCACCGGTATGGAATTGAAATGGATTGTGAAATGAACTAAAAATTAAGTCGGAAAATCATGGATGTTACAACATAGAAGAGGGCACATAGAACTCACCTGATAAGCTAGTCTTGGTTGTCCTAAACAAAGGCCCAACAACGTCACGTATGATCTGAATTAGGCAGTTAAATACACATCAGACCCAATCCCAACTCTAACGGTTTAAACATACTTAATTAGGCGAACATACTGACTTCACTATCTAGCCTGATGCCTGCGCACTTAGCAAGTGCACAGGGCCTGGTTCATGCGTACTTGACATGTGCGCAGAACATTCTTCTTGCGTACTTGGTAAGCACGCAGGATCTTCCTCCTGCGTACTTGATAAGTACGCAGGATCTTCCTCATGCGTACTTGATAAGTACGCATGACATCCTTCTTGCGTACTTGATAAGTACGCAAGATCTGTTTCCTGAACAAGTCCAAAATTCTTGCTTGCTAACCTGATCATGCCAATCTTACAATTTTCTTTGATCAAAATGTGCGGTTTTCATTCTAGATGCTTGTTCTAAGCTTATTTTCAAGTTTCATCCATAAAAACGTCTCCTATTTAGCTAAAACCCGAAAAACCCCAAAATGAAGAAAAACTCAGTTTAAGGTTGAATCGTTACCTGGATTGTGATTCTGATTCGGAGGTTTTGCTCACGAGCTCAGTAGTAACGTGCTCCTTCAATTCCGAGTCGATCCGTCAACTTTCTCTCTCTAGGCCCGAGCTCTCCTTTCTCTCTCTAGATGTTGCAAATGAGAGAGTTGAGGCTTTCTCGGCCCTTATATAGATAGGTTTCCCTCGGCCCCTTGGAGCTGAACCCGAGCCCATCCATTTTCCTTTCATTTTTGACGATTAAATCTCGATCTTGCTATTTATTTATTTATTTACTATTTTGGGATGCCCTATGCATTCCAGGAGTGTATGGCTGATAGTGAGACTAAGAGGCAATCTGTCCATTAGGGTACTTTGTCATCGTTGGAAATACCTGAGAGGTGATCCGACAATCTGGTGCGTTATTACATTTATAGGTTCCTTAGTTGGTGACACCCTGAGAGTGATTCGGGATCCACTAAGTTGTCTAAAGCTGTTTCCTTAGAAACCCAGATCCATCATAGTTTCCAGAACCAGTAGAAGTTGGGCTTTGCAAGTAGGATTCCGACCTAGGTAGTGTTCTTCCCATTCCTGATTTCACCTTAGTCTTTCTCTTGATTGTTTGATTCGACCTAGTTTACTACATTCATTAGTTTAATAAGTAGTGTAGTTAAACCCCCAAACCAATTCAATCTTAGTCCGAGTCAGAGTCTGTTTTGTTATTCGTAGTGTCTCTAGGGTTCGATAACTCGGTTTACCGTTAAGCTGTGATACACTCGATAGGTACACTTGCATGTCAGTGCGGTTTAGTTCATAGGTTTTTCTTTTATTACTTAGGAGTCTAGGTTAGGTTTTATAGTTATTTTATAGACCATCCGGACGGCATCATGTTTTTTGCGCCGTTGCCGGGGACACTTGGCAATATCAATATTGAATTTCACTAGTTCTTTGTTTTGATTTTGGTTTATATGCATTCCTTTGGTTTATTTACACATGATAGGTATACTTGCATGTTCTGTGTGCTTGTCTTATGTGCTTGCTTGCATGTCAGTCCTTCTGTCTTTGAGTGTTTCTGTTTATGCACCATACTCGCTCGCAGGGATCACCTCTTTATTCAACTTTCCTAGAGCCTGAGCAAGAGCTTCACGAGCACACCCGCAACTTTCGGGAGCGTTTGAAAGAGCTGTGCAAAAATCAGGTACATCCTACTAGCCCAGTTCCATTTCCTAATATGGGCAGTGCTGTGACACATGCAAAATTCCAGAATCCAAAACCTAGTTGTTGGACTAAAACCCAACTAGGCCCAATATGAATTCAAGCCCATTTGAGGCCCGGTAAGGATCCAAGTCCGTTAGAAATCCAAATTTACACAATCTGAATATCATATTAGTCACACGATTTCATTTAATGACTCGTTACGCGATTCTGTGAATTTTAGAAAAGATATAAGAACGTACGCGATTCAGTAATTTCAAACATTAAACGCGTTAAACGTCGGTTTTTATCGGGTATTCGACAGAGCGATTAAGTAAAATAATGAATTATTAACATTAAGTATTAATATTCATTTGGAAAGACTATTCGGATAAATACACGTGTGTATGTCTATACGAACGTAAAACCACATTAGATCCTCGTAAAACTAACAATTGCGGTACGGTTATTACCGATATGATAAATATTTGTTTTTAATAAAAATGTTATTAATAACCGGGGAGCGAAACGATAAATCCGACGAACGGACTCACACACGTGTTTTCAGCTCATACCGACTCAAATATCCTCCGATAATAAGCTAACAAAATAAATGATTTGAATATTTATTTTAGTATTAATATTTATATTATGAACGACAAATATTAATCGGGAATTAAAGACATGATGATATTTTGGGTTTGACACGCGTTACTGGCAGGTAGCCTACACACTTAAAACCCTAGAGAGATATATATATAATTTTCTTGTCCTTTTCCTTATTTGCACAAAATCACACACACACACTTGTCACACACACACACTTGTGTGTGTTTCTAGAGAGAGAACCGAGAGGAAGAAGGGGAAAGGAGGGGCCGGACACCCTTCGGCGGACGAAGACGACTACACAGCGGGGACCACGGCGGAGGCGGATTTCGACCGAGCAGCCGGCGGCGCGCGGCGGCGGATTACAGCGGACCGACGAGTGGCGGCAAGTGCAGCACCTAATCTGATAGATTTCGACGTCCTGAGTCCGATGGTGGTGGTGGTTTACACTAGATCGCGAAGGTGGTGGAGATTCCGGCCAAAAATACTTTTTTCGACGACCTCAACAATTGTGGCTTTTGCTAGAAACGAGTTCCTAAAGGCCCGATATAAGCATACGAAGAAGTTGGTTCCAAAAAGTGTAGTTTTCCGGCCAAAATCATGAATTCCGGCCACTGCCCGGTTTTTCGGTGTTGACGACTGCGATGTACGGCGGCGGCGACCGGTGGATCTGGTGGAGCTTGACGAGATGGTTCCATGGCCGCTTGAATCACCTCAGTCGGAGTTTGTATGATCAAGTTATGAGCGAAACAAGTTTTCTTCTCGCGTCGTGCTCAGCTTTTCGTACAAAACCGCTTAGAACGGCTTGTACGCTAAGGTATGACCAGAAACACTTATAGATCTATTGTCGGGTAGTAGCACTGGACCTAGAAAAATTATGGGGGACGTCTTTTGATAATGTTTTTCGGACACGTTAAAATGTGTTATAATTATATAATTTTTATATAGTTATCAAATAATTGATGAATTTAAGTATGGTTTTAGTATTATAATCTAAAACGTGGTTTATTGGTGTAAATTAATTTTTGGAATTGGACAATTGGATATTTTTTACGTTATTGTTTAACACATTTGGAAACATTGTTGTTTCATACACTTGAGAAAACATTGCAAACATTTTTATATGATAACAAGAAAACAAGACACTAACATTATGTTGTACATGAGGAGAGCTCTTAAAGTCCCCTGAACATCATCAACATTTGTAACCATTAGCTATGGACTTAGCCTAGGATTCTATGAATAGTACTATTGGGGGTGACGCCCCCGGTCATGGTTAGTCGCGCTAACCGGGACCTGAAGGGTCAAATGGCCCGCATATTGTCCTTTTCCGTTCTCGTGGTAAAGAGAGGGAGGGGCATTCACCAGTTAGGTTTGGTTACGGTCTCAAGTATGAACATAGTATTTGTAAGACTAGCTAGCTTACGAATGGATCAATAACACTTGTTTTGTTTATCATATGCGCTTGGGATTATTTGTTTACAAGGAATTCATTATCATGTTTTCGGGGAAAACTACTTATTTTATGACGGTAAGGTCATATACATGTTTTCGGGAAAACTATTTATTTTATGATGGTAAGGTCATATACATGTTTTCGGGAAAACTACTTACTTTATGACGGTAAAGTCATATACATGTTTTCGAGGAAAACTACTTATTTTATGACGGTAAAGTCATATACAAGTTTTCGGGGGAAAACTACTTATTTTATGACGGTAAAGTCATGTACATGTTTTCGGGAAAAACTTCTTATTTTATGACGGTAAAGTTATATACATGTTTTCGGGGAAAACTACTTATTTTATGACCGTAAAGTCATGTACATGTTTTCGGTGAAAATTACTTATTTTATGAAGGTAAGGTCATGTACATGTTTTCGGGGAAAACTACTTGCACTGAAATAACTAACTCTGTGAACTCACCAACCTTTGTGTTGACACTTTCAAGTATGTTTCTCAGGTAACCCTTAGCCATGGCGCGGTTGGAGTAGGGTAGCTATGTTGGATCAAATCCTAGTAGCTGAAAGGGCATAGATTATAAAGTCTCAAGTCTATCATTGACCTAGAAGAACGTAGATCATTGTATTACTTAGTATTAGTAATTGTATACGTACTCAAGTCTTAGAAATCACTTTTACAGCTTCCGCTATTGTGTAATGAATCAATCGTTACGACCTTTATTTATTTATTAAGTAAATAAATTTGGGGGTGTGACAAGTGATGGGGTTACAGGGGTGAGATTTTTTATCACTAATCCCGCCATCCCTAACAATAATACATGGCAAATCCCAGCACATGTCATGAACACAATCACTCATGCGACCCAATTTCATGGCCTCAAGGATGAGGATGCACCCGGACATGTGTCCCGCTTTGCGCGCATATGTGATACCTTTAATATCACAGATGTATCTAAGGACGAAATCTACTTGCGTCTCTTCCCATTCTCGCTCTCTGGGCGTGCTTCTGCTTGGCTTGACACTCTCCCGGACAATTCTATCACCACTTGGGAGGATCTTCAAGCCAAGTTTTATAAAAAGTACTATCCATCTTCCAGGGCCGCTCACCTTATGGATCAAATCCATTCTTTCCGAATGGATCCTGGCGAGCCTTATCACATGGCCTGGGAGCGGTTCAACACGCTATTGAGCCGATGTCCCTAGCATGGTCTGTCTGACTAGGCGATAGTGGAGAAGTTCTACAATGGTCTCACCTTCGAGAAGCAGCAGATGTTTAACACAGCGGCGGGAGGCCATATCATGGATAGACTCGAGCCTGCTGAGTGCGAGGAAATGTTCGAGAGCTTTGCTCAAGCCGAACAACAGCATCCTTATACTAGGACTTCCATTCTTAGTGCTAGATCATCCACCTCATCTTCCAGAGGTGTGTATCAGGTCACTCCTGATTCTAGCATGGTTATTTCCCTCGCTGCTATGGCTAACGAGATCAAGGAGCTGAAGCTCAGTGCTCAATGGTGTGAAATGTGCAAGGGAGGACACGACACCTGGGACTGCCCAGTAAATAATCTAGATCGGGTGAGCTATGCTGGCAACCAGTACTAGAACCGAGGGCATAACAACTACAATTCATTTGGCTCGGGATGGAGATCTGGAAACAACCCGCCGGGGTTTAATGGTCGCTAGCAGTATCAGCAGAATGGAGGAGGAGATACAGGAGCTAGCTCGGGAAGAAGTGTCGACACGAATACAATAAAGGAGATGATTGAAAACCAAACACGGATGCTTGCCCACATGGTCCAGAGGGACAGGGAAGCTAGGCAGAGACTAGATGACCACGAAACCCTACTGAAGAATCAACAGTCAGCATTCCAGGATCTACAGCACACGGTGGAGGACATCGCTAAGAGTCTGAAGGATTGACAGGGAGGTCCATCTTCAGGCCCAGAGCTTCAGTGATAGCCGTGTCAGTTAGGAGTGTGGAGGAGAAAGAGGTTGTAGAGGATGACTCCCACTCTAGTAAGTATAATATTCCGTCACCTGAGGAGGTCAAGAAGATTGACTGGAGGGCTCTATTCACTGAGATCGATGCCAAGATGGCCGAGGAGAAGGTGGACGAGGAAGTTGTAGTTGAGACGCCTGCCGCAAAGGCAGAGGAGGAGAAGAAGGGTGCGGAGATGAAGACCCTCGAGATTGACCTGACTCGTGTGCCCTACCCAGCACGTTTGCTGCTATTTAAGCAAGCTAGGGAACACGGTTATTCCTTGACATGTTCAAATAACTCAAGTTCAATCTTCCGCTTATTGAGACCCTCCAGCGCATGCCGAAATATGGCAAGTTCCTTAAAGATCTTCTTTCCAACAAGAAGAAACTTGATGATGTCTCTAAAGTCTCACTTAGTGAGCAATGCTCTGTGGTGGTGTAGAACAGGCTGCCAGAGAAATTGAGAGATTCTGGTCGTTTCACGATCCCATGTTTCCTAGGCAGTTTGCCCTTACACCACGCGTTGGCCGACTTCGGTGCTAGCATCAATTTGATGCCCTATTCTCTATACAAGCAGCTAGACCTTGGTGAACCGTAGCCGACGCGCATGAGCATATCCTTGCCTGACCGCTCATTCAAGTATCCATGGGGAATTGTGGAGAATCTTCTAGTGAAAGTGGGAAAGTTTGTTTTCCCCGTGGACTTTGTAATTCTAGATATGGAAGTGGATGATAGAGTCCCACTCATCTTAGGAAGCTCGTTCCTACGTACCGCTAAGGCATTGATCGATGTCTTTGACAGGAAACTCACACTTCGTGTGGGGAGTGAGTCGGTCATTTTCGATGCCACTAAGTCTGTGAAGGCTGTGGTCGAGCATAGCCACTCCGTGTGCATGCTTGAAACCTCCATGGACGACCATCGGGACTCTAATCTAATAGCGGATGTTGGTGAGAGAGCTGTAGGAAGGATAATATAGGAGCCTCCGAATTGGTTGGAGGAGTTTGAAAGGAAAGTGGTAGGATCCTCATTTCTAGGTGCTGGCGATCATGATTACAGTTTAAATGACATATTAGCATAAGTAGGGTTGATAATCTATGATACACCCTTGGTGGAGAGTTTAGAGGATTATGATGGTCCGGTTGAGAGGGTAGAGGTCATACCATTAGAAATACCTATTCCTGAACCTCTACATGTTATCTGTGCTGAGAGGAGAGAGACCGAGTCATCTCCTAGGTCTAGGCCGCCCCGTAACAGAACCCATGCTTCAATAGATTCATCTAGGTTGAGGGTAGTGAAAACCCCAAGTGTGGGGATGTTTAGGGGAGATAGGTTGCTTGATTATATAATGCATATCATACTTGGACCAGGTAGATACAAGTCGTGGTGGAAGGACCTGAGTGGTAGCTATAGTTGTTATTCGGTGTTAGTGAGTTTAATGCTGATGTGGAGGACCGGTAAACCGGGAAGAATGAAGGCGGTTCCGGTTAGGATCAAAGAGAAGCCCCCTGATAGGCTTACTTGATTCTCGAGCAAGTGCCAAGGATGTAGACTTTGTATGTTTATGTGGTTTGAGTCCATGTCCTTTATGTGTTTTCGGTATGTGTGTCGTGTCTAGCAGGGATTCGCGCTTGATTCGGTGAGGAAATCATTGGGAACGAAGTTACAGGTATGTTTTACATTGGTTTTATGTTTGGAACTAGTTTTTAAAGAATTTGGGTGAAGAAAGATTTTAAAAGGTCAAAAAAAAATTCCAAGTATAAAATTGAGAAAAATTTCAAAACTTTCTGTGAATGTAGTCCCTTCGCGGTACGCGCAGCTGGAACCTAAGTCTCTGGCGTTACACGAGAGACAAAAGTCTTGGCAGACTTGATTTCCAACTCCTCGCGGTACGCGAGGAGTGTCCCTTGGATCTTCGTGGTACGTGGGGGGCCCTGATTTGCCCTTTGTTATCTTGTTTCCCATGGTTCCCATATCCGTCACCCCCACCATTTCCACCACCATTCATCTACCATCAACATCGTCTTACAACTATCATATTCATAACCATTGACCAATCACCGACCACCAACCATGGGACACATCGGGTACGTGTCTTTGCATTTTATCTAAAGTCATAGTGAGTCAGTTTGAGTCTTTTATTTGTGTCAGTTTAATATTGTGGGTATGTTTGAGGTTTACTTTGCAGGTGCACATCATTCCGTCTGTACTCAGTCTCCATTCGGACGAAATTGATCCTGATATCTTATAGAGCAGCCCAACAAAGATGTGCAACTGTGACCGAAATGCTATACGGTGCACACAAGGAAGAACGAAGTTGCACATTGTTTGCATTTCATAACCAGCTAAGTCGCTTCCTGTTTATTTTTGAATTTTTTATTTTTAGTTGTGATTTGCTTCACGTTGAGGACAATGTGTCTTTCAAGTGTGGGGATGTGAGTGTCTAGTCTAGCTAGTTTGTGTCTTTATAAAAATTCGAAAACACAAAAAAAAAATAAAAATTTTGAAAAAAATGTCCTTTTAAAGTATAAGAGTTTTGCATAATAAATGGAATATGATAGTACAACTGGATCTACTTGTTTGAGTTTAAATGATAATAAATAATAGAAAACGCGTCTAATTAGTGATGTTTTGGTAGACACAGCCATCTTGAATAGCTTAAATAGTTTGTGAGTGTTACTTAGGATGAATCACTAAATAAATTCATGATATATTGTGGGTACTCATCTTAGAGTGTCGGTAATACTGAAACTGTCAATATAGTGTGATAGGTACCACGTTAAGTTAATATTTAGGGGTTTTTGAAAATTTTCATGACACACCACTCTCTTTTTATGAGAATAAATCCGAGTTTTGGTGGCGCTCATTCCATAAATCCATAATTCCATATTCATGAGCTTAATTAATCAGAAATTGAGTCTTGCTTATGTGTTACCATTTGGGATGACGACTTGGAGGATACACCCCTAAGTAAGATTTATGTGCCTAAATGTGTAGAACCTAGTGTATGTGTTAGCTCCGGGATAGTGACTTGGTTAAGACGCCTCTAGACGAAAGTTATTATGCCTTAATTAATGCCCATTTCCATTCATTCATTCCATATTCCATTGATTTCTAAAAACCTGTAATTTTAGTTTAACGTGGTGGGCAAATCTATATGGTTTACCCCGTGCCTAAACATGACCATGAGACGGGATTAGGTAGAGCTGTAGCTTCTAAGTGTGAGTCACATAGGTTGATTGATTGGTGTATAAAATGGAATTATAACACGATACGGGGGCTAGATAGTTGGTGTTTGGGTTTATTTGGACAACACTACTGATTATTGCGTTTTAATGCGTGAGTATGTTTAACTAATTGGTAATTGATTACTAAAGTTAGATCTCAGTTATGATTCCATTGTATACTTTTTCGAGTACGAAAAAAGGTTAAGTGTGGGGATGTTTGATGTAGTGCAAAGCACACATCTTTATTCCTAGGTTTTTAATGTGTTTTAACTAGTTTTGTGTTCGTTTTTAGTCGTTTTGGTTTGTATTGAGTCTACTATTTTTTTTCAGGTGCTCGTATGGAATACAAGTGAATATACGAAGAAACCGAGCACGAGAATAAAGTCCAAGGAATAAGAGTAAAATATTTGAAATTTCATTCCTTCGCGGTACGCGAACACCAGAGGATATAGTTTCGCGGTACGCGAGGAATTCAGAAACCGAGCCTGATTGCTTTGGCCCTCGCAGTACGCGAGGGGCCGGCCATCATTTCTCTAGGTAAGCGAGAGAATTAAAAATCCTCAAAAAGCTTAAAAATCGAATTAAATAGAATTTGAAGCCAATGAGGTCAAGAGTTCGATTATTAGTTGTCCAGAGGAATTCTTGGGGCGATTTTGGGATTCGAGGAAGCCAATTGAAGGAAAAGCTTGAAGCTTTGGATCCTAGGTTTGTAGTTTTACATGTCCGGTTTCCAAGATTTGATTTTTATCTGTGATTAGACAAGTTTGAAACCATGTTCTTGTTTGATTTTGCTTGTTTAGTTGTTTTGAACATGATCGTTGGCTAAAACCTTAATATTGCCTAGGTCATGATGGTGTTCTTGTTTGATTTTGCTTGTTAAAGTTCTGATTTTTATTCGGTTTTGGATTCGTTTGATGGTTGAATGATTTTGTAAACGGTCCTAGTTAATGATTATGATGTTATTGCATGCTTAAATTTGATCGTGTGATTAATTATCAATTCCATGTGTTGATTGTGGTTGTCTGCCAGTTCAATTAGCGTATCTAGGTTATAGATCTTAGGGTTTGTGATTTTGGTGGTTTGCTAGACGTAAAGGCCATAGGAGTTGTTATTGATTAATGATTTGAGTTGAGTGTTCTTCCTAGTTCAATACCCGAGAGGTGAGAATTAGTCGTTTAGTCTTCGTCATTAGGAATCCGAGTGTTAACAGTATGAGAGGGCGTTACTAATAGGTGTCTAGTGATTGTTGTTATTCTGAATCATTGTAGGTCCCCGGGTGTCTCGGATCATTACGTGTGGGTGTGTGACTAGTCGGACCGGGTGCGGAATGCCCGTGACTAGGTGGAGAATCAAGCAACACAGAGTAAACCGACAATGAAATCACTCTCAAACTCCGTCTATTATAAATTTGAAGAGAGAATATACTGAGTGCAAATGTCTGCGTACATATCTTTTGTTAACCTAGCCTATTTATACTAGACATGTTGACTGCGCACTTGCTAAGTGCGCAGGGCTTTATTCCTGTGTACTTAGCAAGTACGCAGACAATGTTCTTGTGTACTTGCTAAGTACGCAGGTTGAGCAACCTGCGCACTTGTTAAGTGCGCACAACACTTAACAGAGACGAATACAACGACAAGTACCTACGATCATGATTACAACTCGATAAACCAATACATACAGACGCTGATATACAAATACATAAAGACAATACATAAGTAAAAACAATCTTCAGAGTGCTTGTCACAAGAATTGCTTCAACAAACTCCCCATTGACAGCAGCTCTGGAGATATCTACAGTCTCTAACAGCTTCAGAGTAAACAGCTTCAGAGTGATTGTCACAAGAATTGCTTCAGCAAACTCCCCCTTGATAGCAGCTCTAGAGTTGTCATCAGTCTCTATCATCTGTATGCAAGTAGTATTTGTCTAACAATATCGTATCAGAGGTTCCCCAAGGTCAAAATCCATGAGCTCAAGGACTACTACGTCAAATTTGAGCTCCGTGAAACCGACGCCAGCATGGCTAATGCGCTCCACGTCAGTAACTCAAAATGACGTATATAGAAAGATTCAGGAAGGAATCCCTGAATTGTCCTATTCTTCTCTCTCTCAGTCTCATGTTCAGCAACATACTTATTGCCTGAATTCTTTCGTCTTTGTCTTTTGGAGGATGACTCGGGAAGGGAAACCTTCGCCATTCTCCGTGGGTGTGTTTGGTCTGGTGCATCATCAGAATCAGATGAATCAGATTCAGTCACCTCAGAATCTGACTCTTCAGCACCATCTCCTCCTTCTTCATCACCGCCATCACCAGCCATCTCTGCAATAACATAAGATATACAACATTAGATCAAACAGAATTAATGGTATAGAACAAGACATGACAAAGTATAGCACTTGCACGTTGAACCGAATTTCAGACTTAGAAAAATTTCTTAGTTACACTTCCTGCGTACTTAACAAATACGCAAGAAATTGTTCTTGTGTACTTAGTAAGTACACAGGAGCTAATTCTTGCGTACTTAATAAGTGCGCATGAACTAACACTTAGAACTTTTACAAAATCCAAAATCAAGAGATTCAAAGATTTAGATGATGATAGTGGTCACCACAAAGTCGAAAAACCTGTTCAAGACCTATGGGACCAAGACTAACACCAATGCAAAGCTAAACCCAGGTCATTTGGACCTACCCTCGGTCTGACGCAAAACCACGGACACTAAGGGGTCAAACCCAAAATCAAGAGCAGTTAAGGAATAATTTAGAATACAAGAGCTTCAATTAATGATCATAAACTAGTTTTAGGGCTTAATTTAACTTAAGAACACCCAAACCCGGTTTAAATTTCATCATCAAAACCCTAAGCTCGAAAGTCAAGAAATCGGTCCTCAATAAGAGATTTTGCGGATGAAATGGTCCAAGAATCTCACCAAATATTAGACAGGAGAAGATCAAACAATGATCGAGACGAAAAATCGGATTAGAAACACATGAAAATTTGAGTGAAATCGGAGCAGGGAGTGTACACAGTGTAGAGAGTTTGAGTGAGATGAACTGAGAGAAATTTCTAACACCTATATATATACCCACACAATATTAGTCGTGCGTACTTGTTAAGTGCGCAGGACTTAACTCCTGCGTACTTACTAAGTAAGCATGACTTAAGTCTTGCGTACTTGTTAAGTATGCAGGGTTTAACCCTTGCGCACATACTAAGTATGCAGAGACTCATGTGTACCCATATTTTTCAACTCAAATTATGAAGAAGTCAAGTCAAATAACGAACAAGATAAAAATATTCAATGAAGAGGATTCAAGGTCAATTCACGAAGGTTAAACACAAATATTTTTGGCTATTCTGATTGGAATTGAACTATACACAAACTTAAAATCTTTGTAGATCTTTTCAGAGTAACGATATACACATATTCACACACACTATTTTTGTTCAAAGACACGAGTAGTCATATCAGGCTAAACTATAGCAAAAACGATACAAGATAAACATCAAAGAATATGGGATCAAGTCATGGATTACTATTTATTCATATGTAATAAGCACATAAACAAGTAATTCAAGTTGACAATATTATAATATTTGAAGCCCTAAGCATTTTTGTATCACGTTCTTTTGTGTTAAGGTAGTAATTTTAAGATATACAACGTGTACCCCACTGTTATGCTACAGGAATGTAAATTGCACTATCTCAAGGCATCTAAGATTTTCCCAATAATTTTCTAAATTTCCAGAATGAGGGTACATCAATTAGCACAGGAAAAATTAAACAGAATCCATAAGGATATGTGATTTCTTCAGTGAATATTGGTATGATGATTCAGGATAATGAATATGGTGTTTGAGTATTTAGGTAAGGGAATCTAACTTTTATCTGGATTTGAATTCAATGAATAAGGAGTGATTCAAGGGTGAATACTTGCTCAACGGTTGATGTAAAGACATGTCTTGATTCAATCTCTCATTGCATACTTGTGAGTATGGGCAGTGAGATGAACCGCATTAATTGTGCTAACGACCTATCCCGAAACTGGTCTCAGAAGAAAATAATTGCCAAAATCTAACATCTTGTATTTGATAGTGATCTTTTGCATTCTGTTACACACACACACTAGCAAACATGGGTTCAAATCACAATTGTAGTATTGATTTAATTTCCACACTACTAATGATTCAAAGATGCTTACAGCCTACTGTCAATTCAAATTACTTGTAAATAAGCAAATTAATAAACACAACAATTTAAACAATCAAGTAAGCATGACGCAATCATTTCCCATATGTGCAGTCTATGACGTTTAGTTCATTTCTGATGTACTATCATTTCCTCTTTTCTTCAAATAACTTTGAAATTTTCTCAAATTTTTTTTGTAAAATATTTGAAGACTAAAAGAACTATACAGAAAACTTAAAAGAAATAAAATTTAACTTTCATGAATTGAATTGATTTAAGAAAAACAAGTTTTCACTCTGGATTGAACATTCCTATCATGTTGACAGGATGTTCAAAACGGGTTCGATCAAACGCCTTGACAAGTGATACTACCGCCTTTCTCTCCAGCAAAGGCCACATAGCCGCCTCTGAATGGTTTTACATCTTGAAACAGGGCCATGTTACCAGGCATTTGTCGGGAGCATCCACTATCTACGTACCTACGATTAGAGATAGTACCCTTCGGATGTCCCTGCACGAGTCACAAGAAATTAATTAGATTTGGAGACCCAAGCCATAGTGGTCTTGGGTCGTCCGTCTTTCTCAAAATAAACAACCTCAATTAATTCACAGTCGTGACTGTCAAAAATGGTTGAATCTTTAGAAGACTTGGGACCAGGAGATTGAGAACTTTTAGATTTGTTATTCCATGACCTCTTCTTCTTAACTGGAACAGTAGACTTAGATTCAACAGCAGCAGGTGAACTACTGGAAGCTTCACCTGATTGAATTCCAGCCAGTTGTTCCAGCTTTCTCAATCTCTTGTTCCTTCTTCTCTTCTGTGGCTTAGAGAGTTGGTGCACTACCAGAGGTAGATGCACAAGGTTTAGCAGGTAGTTTTCCCCTTTTTGAAACAGATGGTTTAGCCTCAGATGTGATCTTTGGCTTTACCATAGGTTTTACTGGTGGTTTCACCACATTTGCTTTTGGACTCTTGGAATGCTTCACTAGTGGTGACTTAGGGATAACAGCCAGTTGTGAAACAATTGGCCGTTTCCCTTGGTTCTTAGCAGGACAGTTCACTAGAATGTGACCAACCATACCACATTGAAAGCAAGTTCTTTTTTCTTTGTAAGTCCTCCTGTAAGGCTCATTAGATCTGGTATTAGATGACTCAGCATGATGAGCAGGAGAAGTTGTTTGGTGAATAGTAGTTTGACCCGATGCTGATTGGTTTTTGGAAATATAATATTTTTGCAAATTTTCTTGATAACCAAGCCCAAAATGAGCTGAAAAAGCTTCTTTTTTAACTTGATTAATGTTTTTATATCCCCCATAAAGCATCACTTTTAATTTTTCATTTGATTCAATGATATCGGGTTCAGTCAAAATAAAATTATCACTATCAGTGATAATGTTTTTCTTAACTTTCTGTTCACCTGCAACTCCTCAGAGACTACTCCTTCAGGGCAGGTGTTCTCAGACCCATCATCAGAAGCAGTAAAGAACTCTTCATTAGATGCAAAGTCAGCCTTACTTGAGGAATCATCCTTGTTAGAGGAATCATCCTGACTTGAGGACTCATCAAGGCAAGACAAATCAATGTCAATTAAGCCGTTGACAAATTTCCCGCTTACTGGTGGAGGAATGGCATTAGTACCCAGCCCTAAGCCATTCACTTATCTCACTACAGACTCTTAGTGTTCCACCTCAAAACAAGAATTTTTCAACTTCTCAATATTACCTTTCAACTGTAAGACCTCATTCTGCAGCTTGGTAATTTCATTATTTCTCTTTTCTAACCCCTTGTATGCAACATCCAAATGAAACTGTTGTTCGCTGATTTTAAGTGAAAAATCACGTTTTCTTTCTTTAAAGTTTCAATTGAATCTTTGTAACGTTTTTCATTTTCCTTGTAGCTTAACACTACAATACGAAGGGGTTCGACTTTGTCCTGAAGCTTAGAATTTTCTTCTTTCAAGCCAAGACATTTGGAACATGAAATAACAGGAAAAGAATTAGAGTCTACCTCAGTTGACGAACTTGATGCTTCCCCAATAGCCATGAGGGCAAAGGCAGTTGTAGACTCCTCTAGGTCAGCTATAGACGCTTCCCGTTCTTCTGCTTCCATCATCTCCATCATCTCAGCCATTAGCCCAACCTGTGTTTGTGCAATAAGGGCATCCTCTAAATGAACACCCCAATCAAAGCTTTCATCCTGTTGAGCCACCAATGCATTGGACGTTCCACCTTGACTTTGATTGCGATTGTTAGAGTTGTACCCTTGATTGTTTCCTTGGTTGTTTCCCTGGCTTGGTCTTGTGAATCCTGAGGCAGGTGCTTTGTCCTTCTGACATTCACGAGCAAAGTGTCCAAAGTTCTGACACTTGTAGCACTTGGCCTTGGATTTTTCAAAACCCACCTTGGCATTTGAATGCCCACCAATAAACTTTCGGCCAGTTCTGTTCAAGAAACACTTTTCCCTTCTCAAGATCATGGCCATATTTCACTGAATATCCATGTCCTCCATGTCATCTGGATCCACCTGATTAAAATCTTCTTCAATTGTCTCAGGATATGTAAGCTTGCCACCAATGAAGTTCTCATAGGCAAGCATACATGATGAAAATAATGCTACATGATTTTCAGCTATCTTGGCTATAGCAGTCTGGTTAGCTGAAGATGTAGAGGGAGGATTTCTTGAGGGATGTTGGTGGTGAGAACCAGATCCAAATGTTGTAAAGCATGTATGACCACCACAACCATTCGAGTTATCTTCTTCATTAGAGTTCCCTAAGAATAAGGCGATACCAGAACCAGATGATTTAGCTGTGGAAGACGTCCCATAATACATAGAAGGGTCTTGGATTTGAGGTCTTCCTGAGCTTTCCTTTCTTTCCAGGTTCATATCGTGAGCTTGAACCTTACCGATTGCTTCTTCAGTCGTCATCTCATAGAACTTCGGGTTCTCTCTCAGTAGAGTGGTGTACATCTCAAACTTAGGTGGTAAAGCATCCAGAAATTTTTCAACTAATTCCTCATCGGGATACTTTAGCTTAAAACTTTTAACTCAGTTTGAAGATGATAAAATCTAGATATAAGTTCATCAGTAGATTCATTCTCCAGATATCTGAAGCACTCATACTGCTTTCTCAGAAGATCTCTTTTGCACTTCTTGATGTCACTGTTCCCTTCAAATCTTTTCTGCAATGCCTTCCAGAGATCTTTCGAATTATCATAACCTCTGAAGCTGTGAAAGAGTTCTCTAGTTAGGGCCATTGTGATAGATCCATGTGATTTCTTTTCTCTATAATAGACTTTCTTTTCTTCTTCGTCTAGCTTAGAAATAGGCTTGGGAACATCTTCATCAAGATATGTATAAGTTGGATGCTTATACCCCTCAAGTATAGGTATCCACAAAGAGGAATCAGCATATGAGATATAATGTTCAAAGCGTGCTTTCCAATTTGAATAATCATTTACATTAAGCAGCTTTGGCGGTTTTTACGGGGTTCCAATTTCATTGGCATAATTAAGTAGGTTACCGAGGTTCTGAAGATTTGTCATAGTGTGACACTTAGTCAAATTTCAGATTAGTCAAAACAACTTGCGCACTTGACTCTGGCCTTGCGCACTTAAAAAATCTGGTCTTGCGTATTTAGAATTTGCTCTTGCGTACTTGACAAGTACGCATGAGAAAATGATAAGTATGCAGGAGATCACTTAAGTACGCAGCAAATATGGTCTTGCATACTTGGTAAGTACGCAACAATATTGTACTTGTTGCCAAAAAAAGGTAAGTATGCATGTCACTTTTTCACCAACCCTCACCAACTTTTTCCGGTCACTGGAATCTCACCGGAGACAGAAGAAATTGAAGAAATGACCAAACAAAATGAGCCAAAGGGTCAGAAACTCGTTTCTAACCAACCTTTGACGCTCAAAACACTCAAATACACAACAAAAGTCGGGTTTTGAGTGATTTTTGCTTCTAAAATAGTGCTCAAGAGCTACCCCTATTTTATCACAAAAATCAACAAAAACACCCACTTTTGCTTGCAAAATCCTTGTAGGATGTGTAGAAGATGCTCCTAACACACTCACAACACTCGAAATCAAGAGCTATGCTCTGATACCACTTGTAGGTCCCCGGGTGTCTCGGATCGTTACGTGTGGGTGTGTGACTAGTCGGACCGGGTGCGGAATGCCCGTGACTAGGTGGAGAATCAAGCAACACAGAGTAAACCGAAAACGAAATCACTTTCAAACTCCGTCTATTATAAACTTGAAGGTTACAGAGAGAATATACTGAGTGCAAATGTCTGCCTACATATCTTCTGTTAACCTAGCCTATTTATACTAGACATGTTGACTGTGCACTTGCTAAGTGCACAGGTCTTTGTTCCTGCGTACTTAGCAAGTACGCAGACAATGTTCTTGCGTACTTGCTAAGTACGCAGGTTGAGCAACCTGCGCACTTGTTAAGTGCGCACAACACTTAACAAAGACGAATACAACGACAAGTACCTACGAACATGATTACAACTCGATAAACCAATACATACAGACGCTGATATACAAATACAAATACATAAAGACAATACATAAGTAAAAACAATCTTCAAAGTGCTTATCACAAGAATTGCTTCAACAATCATAGTTGTTATCCTAGGGCTACCTTGTGCATTCCTTGAATGTATGGTGGATAGTGAGACTGAGAGGAAATCTGTCCATTAGGGTACTTTGTCATCGTTGGAAATACCCGAGAGGTGATCCGACAATCTGGTGCTTTATTACATTTATAGGTTCCTTAGTTGGTGAAACCCTGAGAGTGATTAGGGATCAACTAGGTTGTCTATAGCTGTTTCCTTAGAAACCCAGATCCATCATAGTTTCCAGAACCGGTAGAAGTTGTGCTTTGCAAGTAGGATTCCGACCTAGGTAGTGTTCTTCCCATTCCTGATTTCACCTTAGTCTTTCTCTTGATTGTTTGATTCGACCTAGTTTACTGCATTCATTAGTTTAATAAGTAGTGTAGTTAAACCCCCAAACCAATTCAATCTTAGTCCGAGTCAGAGTCTGTTTTGTTATTCGTAGTGTCTCTAGGGTTCGATAACTCGGTTTACCGTTAAGTTGTGCTACACTCGATAGGTACACTTGCCTGTCAGTGCGGTTTAGTTCATAGAATTTCCTTTTATTACTTAGGAGTCTAGGTTAGGTTTTATAGTTATTTTTATGGACCGTCTGGAAGACATCACTCAGAGTTGGGTAAGATGCGGCTGGGTATGGTCTATGAGATATGCTGGATGTTTCACGCCTTAGCGGATATAACATGTGTGGAGAATACGAGTCCCGTGGTTTGTTTGATCTTGGGTATGCGCTGGATGCTGAAAATCTTGGTCCATACTCCGAACCCTGCCCTTGCTAGTATGGTATGTCCCAATGTCTTTTGGAGTACAAGTCAGAACCTCTTCTCATCTCTTTTGGCTTTCTCGCGCCCTGTTCTGTGCCACTGATTTCTATGCCTTGATGTATACTTTTGCTACTGTCATCAATGATTCAATGGTTTGGGGCATCCCTTCTGGATCATGGAGACGCCGTATTAGGTGGTCATCGCGGACTCCATTGATGAATCCTGCTACCATTAGATCTTTTGTGGCTCCTCCTATATGCAGGCTCTCAAGGTTATGTCTAACCAAGAATTGTTCCACTGTCTCACTATCACGGCGCCGAATGTGGAGGATCTCAGTCTTGTCCTTCGTGTGCCTCTTCTGTGACTGAATTGTTGCAAGAAGTGTTTGATTAGATCTTCGAAGTTGTCTATCCCCCTTGTTGGTAGCGGGTTATTGAGAGAGATTTGTGTCATTGGGTAAAACATTTGGTTACTTGGTGCTCGTATTCCTTCTGTATTGAACAGACGTGAGCGCACACTTGCTAGTTGGGATTCGCGCATCCATTGTTCATATTGTTGCATCTGCCTTTGCTGTTCTATCCACCACGCCTGGGGTGGGGGGAACATGGTGTTACTTGTGAGGTTTGGTGGAGGTAGCGGGTGAGTTGTGACGGTGGTCGAGCTGGATAAGCTGCTACTGATTGGGTGTTGCGGGGTGGGCATGAAAGGTATGTATGGGATGTTTGGGGTGAATGGTGGGAAACCAAACTATGCTTGTGGAGTTGATAAGAGTTTAGATTGTGGCATTGTTGTTGCTGTAGCTACGGCCGGGCTAACTGGGCTTAGTAATTTTTTTCCTCTTCCCCTGCGTCAAAGATAGGTGGCAAGTTATATTGTCCCGCAGATGAATATGGGAGCAACACTGGCACTGGTCTGGATCCTCCTGGTGTACTGACAGGAGTGGGTGGAACTGGTGAGTTTGAAATTTGAGAAACCATGGGCTAACCAAAGGAGTAAACATGAGATGGTAGTTGTTTTGTGTCCCACGGATGACGCCAATGTAAATCCAAACGCCGACTGGTTAAGGACAACCCGGTATTCAGATCACACAAGCTCCGATGGGTAGCCAAATGGGGGTTGTTTCCCTGAACCTCGATAAAACCCTGCACAAGGCAATGACGCGTTAGGGCGTTGCAGGGAGGGGATAATCCCTGTATCGGCCCTCCGACGTGAGAATAAGTATTTTGGGAATGAAAGGGTCAGTGAATGAATAAAGGGAGTCGATGGATTATACCTAAGGTGTGATCTGCTATTTATAGTGAATGAGGGTACTATGATGTACCTTTCGTAGGGCTGACCTGGCGCGCCTGGGATTGGTGGAGAGGTCCTTATCACGAATATCCTTTCTGTCCTCTAACTGACAACCGTTACTAGGAGTTTTGTCTTGTGTGACGGGACCACTACGGTGCATGGTGAGGTTTCCTTTGTGGCGACATTCTCTGATTCTTCTGTGGTGTACCTTTCTGCGCGCACATGTGTTTTTGTCCTTTTGTGAAGTACCACCAAATGCGTTCCTTCCGCCGCACTCTATATCTGTGCGCGGCAAGCTTCCTTCAGCGGGGGCCATTACGTCTTCACCAAAAAACTACCATAAGAAAATACCCAATGAGGGAGTGTCATTTCATTTTTACTCGAATCCAATCCTAACACCCTGAAGTGTTGAGGGCATAACCTAATACTCTAAAGTTTTTTTTTTCAAACGGCTACAAACCCACATCAAAGCAAATGATTTTACGGGTATATATACCTGCACCCTGCTACCCGAAGCCTTACCCGAATTATTGACGACGATGTACCCGCCATACCCGATTAAACCGCAGTCCATACCCGAAGGTGGCCATCACCCTAAAGTCATTGTATCCGACCCGAATAGTACCCTTCAAACGTTGACTCCTTGAAACCTGACTCCTGATTTCTTATCCTCAATTACTTGAACTGAACAATCAATCGATCACAGCAATGGAGAACTCGCTGGAGCTTCGATCACTCGGAAACACTGGTCTCAAGCTCAGCTGCGTCGGATTCGGTGCATCCCCTCTCGGCAGCGTCTTCGGCCCCGTTTCCGATGAAGAAGCCATTGCTACTGTTCGCGAAGCATTCCGACTCGGCATTAACTTCTTTGACACATCTCCGTGAGTAATTCTTCTTCAATCTCCGGAAATATAGCGCCTTTTTAATTTTGTTTTTCGTGCATTATTGGGGAAATATCTGGACATATGATGGAATACAAACCCTAGATGTCCCTTTTTTGATGATTTATTGCATAAGTATTCTTAATGATACCTTTAAATATCATTGATTAGTGTATTTGAAACAACTACACACACAGAACATTACCAAATTCACATACAAAATGCTGCATTTTTAACAGATGCAAGTTTCCATGCCACAAAACCACATTTGAGTATCATTTTGCTACCATTTTCAAAATATCAGGGCTGTTTGGTTGATAGGAATTCAATGGAGTTGGAATTTAAATTTCATTCATTTGGTTGGCTAAGAAAAGGAATAGGAATTTGAATTGGAATTAATTCCAACCAAATCCTTCAATTGATGGAACTCATCATCCCTCATTATTTTAAAGGAAATCTTAGGAATGTCTATAATTTAAGTAATAAACATAGCCGTTTTTCATTTTTTTAAAGATATTTGAGTGTGGATCTTTGTTTATATTTTGTTAATTTTAAGGGGTAATTTTGTCATTTTAGGCATTTTTAAATTTCAATTCCAAAACATTCCACGAACCAAAGGCTTGGGTTTTTCTTAGAATTGAGAATTCAAATTATGTGTGTGTTCTGAGTTTTAGGTATTATGGTGGAACATTGTCTGAGAAAGTACTTGGAAAAGCTCTGAAAGCCATCGGGGTGCCGAGAAACGAATACATTGTGTCAACAAAGTGCGGGAGGCATAAAGAGGGTTTTGATTTCAGTGCCCAAAGGGTAATTAAGAGTATTGACGAGAGTTTAGAACGCCTACAGATGGAATATGTTGATATATTCCAATGTCACGACATTGAATTTGGCTCCCTTGATCAGGTGCTCAGTTTAAGTTATAGATGTTAGGGATAAAATCATGAAATAATAATCAAGTTTCAATGTTGTTCCAATAAAGTCACTCATACTTTAAGTCACTAAATAGTAGCCAAGTTTCATATTTGTTGCATTTAAGTCATTTAGTTTATAAAAAAAAAGTTTCGCAACAATGGAACAATATTAAAACTTGAGTGGTTTTTGTTGTTAGAATTGAATGTGAGTGACTTTAGTGGAACACTGAAGAAACTTGGTTATTATTGGGGAATATTCCCTAGATATTACATTGGTTTATTGTTACAATCACTCATCATCAATCTGTTAATTATTGTTCCTAGATTGTAAATGAGACAATTCCCGCCCTCCAAAAGTTGAAGGAAGCAGGCAAGATCCGGTTCATTGGTATAACCGGACTTCCATTGGAAATCTTTAGCTATGTGCTTGATCGCGTACCACCGGGCACAGTTGATGTAATTCTTTCATATTGTCATTATGGAATTAACGATACGACACTGGAAGATCTACTCCCGTATCTTAAAAGCAAAGGAGTTGGTGTGATCAGTGCTTCCCCGTTAGCAATGGGACTTCTCACAGAAAGTGGCCCTCCAGAGTGGCACCCAGCTTCACCTGAACTTAAGGTTTTCTTTAATTGTATTACTGTTCCCCACAGTTTATCATCAATGATACCACGGATCTGAAATGGTGAAAAACGTATACAGTCGATGTTTTTCTTGTAATTCTTTTCTGTTTGGTCACAGGCTGCATGCCGGACTGCTGCTGCTTTCTGTAAAAAGAAGGGAAAGGATATCTCAAAATTAGCTATGCAATACAGTTTGTGCAACAAATATATTTCTACCATACTAGTGGGAATGAAATCTGTTGAACAGGTCAGATATCGCCTTTCAGTTTCGTATAATACTTCAAATCTAGTGGTGATGTAGGTTAATCTAACCGGATTATGCAAAAAGCTCACTCTGATTTCAAACTTTTGATGAGCCATTTTTTCATTTGTAAACTGCCAAAACCATTCAGTTTATGGGGTCAGTTATATATATTCGTTCTGGTGACTAAGTATGTATTCTGTTGATTATGGGTTGAATAAAAATGTTAGCCACAAGAGAAACATATCAAACAGGAATTGATTTGTTTACAACCTCTGAAACTTGTTTTATTAAATTAGATTGTTATTTGAATAATATAGTTTATGTTAATTAAATGTGAATCAAATCAACCTGACCCATGTTTGACCCAGACCTAAAGTAACCCAGTTTGACTCATTACCAACATTTTGCCTGGTCTAGACTATATCATCCATTATATATGAAATATTAACTGGTAAAGTTTGTTTTTTTAACAACATCCTCGTCATCTTCCCCCATCAGGTGCAGGTTAATGTTGCAGCTGCTACAGAACTTGCCAAGGGTGATAAAGATGCGCAAACGCTAGCTGAGGTTGAAGAGATATTGAAACCGGTGAAGAATCAGACTTGGCATAGCGGTATTCAACAAATTTAAGCGTTGTTCAACTGTTGTTTATGAGTTTATATTGAGATGTACACTTGTTTATATCTACTGCAATGATGAAGGTCGTCGTTACTCTTCTTGTGGGATACTTGTTAACTTCAGTTGATTATAAAATTGCAAGATGCTCATTTGCAGCCGCATGGTTCACATGTGCATTGATTGCAATTGCATCCTCTATTCTAGTGGTGCTAAAACAATCCGTATCCGAAAATCCACATGGTTCACATGTGCATTGATTTGGATATCATTTTTTGAAAATTTCGGATATTAGATATCCGAAAAATTAATTTAATTTTAATTAATTATTTATATTTATTTAAAACTTTTTAAATCTTGAATCCTCTTAGTTTCTTAGAACATTCACAGTAGCTTTCCTATTCCTATCTCTATAATTACAATAAAATCACTACATTTTCCTTATTCTCATCTCTATAATTACAATAAAATTTCGAATATTAGATATAATAAAATTTCAAAAAATTTATACAGGTGAACAATGTTTTCTTCAAATATACAGAAAATTTATACATTCTCTCTTCTTCACTCATAACCACTTTAAACCACTTTTTAAAATATACATAACTCACTCACAAATATGTACAGAACCTACATAACTCATTCACATCAGTTCCACCATCTTTAAATTATAAAGGAAATATGAAAAAATATGTAATTTTACGCTCACATCACCTCCCCCATCCCCATCTTTATCCTCTATATTTTTAGAGGAAACTATAACCACCCTTTATACATTATTTTATACTTTTTGTAAGTGCGTGAATGGAAGAAAGATAAATAATAATAATAATAAGTTAATAAATAAGTATTATTTAATTGAAATAAGGGATAGATATGGGGAGCTTGATGTGAAAGCTTATTATAAATTTAAGAAATAATAATTTTTAGTTAAATTATAGGGATGATGATGGGGTGCTGATGTTAATGCTCTTACGCCACTCTCTTTTCAAACTATAAATCCTCTTTCTTGTTTCTCAATCGACGAGCATAAACTTTGTCCCTTTCCTGTTTCTCAACCTCATTTGAGGATTCGACAACGCCAAACACAATCGACGATAAGTTCTTCATCCTCATCTCCTCAACAAGTTCCTTTGGTCTTCGACAGTTCGCTGACTCTCAGCCTCCTTCGTTGTTGCTACAAAACTTATCGCCTAGAGGCTCAAGCTTCGGAGCAGCGCTGGATGGAGAAGCTAAGCCGGAACTTTTGGACTTGGGCTTGGAAAGACGGACCGGATCTCCTGGACTTTGAAAAGATGATCTGCAAAACAAATAACAACGTGAGTCTCACCACGAGCGGAAGGAGTTTCTCCTCGTGACCACCCTCCGGCATGTTATGTATTCGTCCGGTGAAAGGTAAAAGGAGAGAAAGAGTGTTGTAAGGAGTAGTAAGTTTGAGTGTCGTGAAATATGTGTGTCCTCCTTTGGTTTATCAAACGAGCTATTTATAATGGCTTCATGATTTGGGGGCATCTGGCCCATGCCCCTATTTCAAGTAAAATGCAATTGGTCTTACTTGTTCTCTCAGGCTTACTCAGATTGCCCTACCTCTTTTGGTATTTAGAGGGTTTCGTGTTTTTGTCCCTATAGTTAACTGTATCTCTGTTGTACGAGCTCTGTGACTGATCATTTATCTGTTATGTGTTGGTACCAATAGTACTGTCTTGTTTCAATAGTTGACTTGCCTTTAATGTGTTGACCACCTACTATACCATCGCCTGTTGTCGGTTCAGGTTTCCCTCATTCCTTTGTTTTTATAGTTGACTCCCTATTTTTGGTACCCTGACCGTACGGATTAGTCCTGCTTAGTCAGGGGCTAGGTACAAGTTTTGGCCTCTTATCATTTTATCCCATTTTACTCTGGTGTCGTTATTAAATGTCCAATGAGAATTCTTTCGTACGTACGTGTCTTCCAACCCTATGTTTCCTTAGTATTTTTCTAAGGGTCCGTTTGGTTCGTGCAATTCCGTGGAATTTGAATTAATTCCATCCAAAATCTTGTTTGGTTGGTCATTGGAATGAAAAGAATTCCATCAAATTCCTTTGTTTGATGGAATTTAAGAATCCTTTAACCTATCCAAAGAATCCTTTAACCTACCCAAGGAAAGTTTTCATTCCAATGGAATGTTTATCAAATGACAATAGTGTCCTTAAAACCAATTTTTTTCACATTTTTTTTAATCGGAAACAAATTCTTCCTAGCATAATCAAATGAATTTTTTTTAATCAACTGAAATGTTCCGTTCTTATGTTCCATTAATTTATCAAAACGAGTTCTTATGTTTTATTTTATCAAATGAGTTCCAGAAATTGAATTAAAATTGAAAATGAGTGAACCAGTGAATTCCTTTAACAAAAAAGAAATGAAAACAATGATCGATGAATTCTAGAAATCAAAATAAAGTACGAGAAGGAAAAAATCAAAGTCTAAAGACTGATTGAGCTTTGAGTATCGTTCTAGAATTCGAGTTTCATTCTAGAAATCAAAGAACGACTTATGTTAGAGCTTCAACACTAGACAATGGATGATAAATTTCTTTTTTTTTTGTTTTAACTTAAGGGTAATTTTGTCAACTACTTATTTTTACATTCCAATTCTATTACTAAATTTATCAACCAAACACTAAATTTGAAAGGATTCAATTCAAATTTCAATTCCAATTCCGATTCACTTTCCAATTCCTTTACAAAACATTCAATGAACCAAACGCTCCCTAAGTGTTTGAGCTGCAGCAAGACCTTAACTCATTCTCAAGAAAACAGAACGCAGGGAGGGCGTCATGCGGGCTGTTACATGAAGGAGTTGGACAAGTCAGGCCTTGGCACCCTCTTAGCCGCGGCAGGGCCGTGACACGCTAAGGCTGTAACACACGGGGACGGGTCTTAAATCGCTGGGAGTGTGGGACGAGTTGAATCTCGTCAGGCCGTGATGCGTCAGATGGGGCAGGGGCTGAGCCGCGGCTCAGGTTGCGTTGGATGGGGCAGGGACTGAATCGATTACTTTGTTCTTTTATGGGTTAAACCCTTTCATTCGTCAAGTTCGATTTCTAACGATGTTCTTCTGTTCTTTATCCTCAGAATCTCGATCAGTTCTAATTTCATGGTTTTATGACTGACTTTCATTCTGGACCAAAATTAACTGATTTTTGTTCTTAATTAGAGATTATCTTCTGTAATTAGAGGTTATTTTACAGGCTTAAAATCTTTCAAAGATTGGTTGAGTGCTAGAAATGGTGATTTTGGGTTGAATTTGAATTGGCGTTTGAGCTGCTGATTTGATTTTTGAAACAGGTCCTTTCAAAAGAAATAAACTATATGAAAAAAATAGAAAAAAAATAAGCAAAGCACCCTTTCAAACTATGCTTTCAAAAGAAACCTCTTTTATGTTGAAAAAGAAATGAACTCATTTTTGAGATAGCTCGATCACTAAATGTCCATGCTTACATCAATTTTCTAAATCTTGCCAGTAACATTTTCTGACATCAATTACATACTCTAACAAAACCAATTTGCTTAAATATGTGCATTTGGAAGGTGTTCAGATGCACATTATGTTTATACCTGTTAGTATATTTTTTTTTATGAAGATTAAAATAATATCATTAAAAGATATAAGAGAGAAGACATAAAAGCAACAACAATGTCAAAACAGAATTGTTTACTCTTGTTTCATGGTTTCGACTTTCAAAACAGATTCATAAAAAGAGCCATAGGTTTCAACTTTTAAAACAGTATCATAAAAGGAGCAATATGCACAAGTAAAAACAACAAGCTCATAAACTGGAACCAAAGCTTTGTCAAATACTCACAATTTTTTTGTATAGTATCTATACAACCGAAACTCGATTTACCCCACAGATTGTTGGGTTACGAAAGCTTTGGGTAGGGTCGGGTTGGGGCTTTGGGCCACCTGCGGATAGGCCTGTGGGTCACTTAGGGCTGGTCGAATTTGAAGAAAAAAGGGATGGTGGCTGCTTTGGGCTGTTTAGCCTATTTCTTGTTGATTAAGTTATTGCCTTATTTAATTAACCCAAATCTTGGTATAATATACCCCTATGATATAATTGAATCTTTGAACACCTAATAAAGAATAAACCATAGTTGCAAAGTGGACGTAGGTCAATCTCGGCTGAAACACTACAATTATCGTGTTTTTACTTTTCTTCTATCGCATGTGTGTGGTTTTCTGTTACGTTACCGACTTTGATTTCTAACAAGATATTTGATGTTGACCCCATAAAAAAATGATTAAAGAACATAAACAAAACACAAAAACCCTAGTCTCACAAAAACTCGGCCTCTAATCTCTCTTGCAAAATGCCCCTTCCTTTTTGCTCGTTGAACCAGCCTCTTCAATCTCAATCAGTTAATCGGCATCTTCTCCCTCTCAATTAATCATTTTAGGGTTTCGATTTTACTGGTTTTCTTCTTCCATTACAATGTCTTTTCAGTTTAGGAAATTTAGCATTAACGTTTTTATTATTATTTTTTCATAGTTAAACCCCCTCGCTTTATTTTAGTAACAGCCATATCTGCACTTAAAACGTTTTGGTATAATCATGTTAACCTATATCCCTGAGAACATGACACTACTAGAAAACTGAGTGTTTGCGACGCATTTTCGGTCGCAAAACGGTTGCAATTGCCCTGTTGCGGTCCTTTTGCGACCGAAAATGCGGTGGAAAAAATGCACGTTGTAATTGCTCTGTTGCGACCGAATTGCATACTACATTTTGTGACCGCTTCAGTTTGCAACCGTTTTGTGACCGCTTTAGTTTGCCACCGATTTATGACCGCTTTAGTTTGCCACCGATTTACGACCGCTTCAGTTTGCCACCTATTTGCGACCGCTTCAGTGTGCCACCGTTTTGCAACCGCTTTAGTTTGCCACCGATTTGTGACCGATTCGGTTGTGACCTTTTTTGCAACAAAAATGTTTTTTAAGTTTTTTTTAAACCTGCTAATAATACTCATATTTTTAAAATATAACCAATTATCAAAATTTCAAAATTATATAAAACAATCCATTATAAATTACAAATTAAAATTTCAAAGTTAGGTTATCCTAACATATCCAATCATTCAGAATAAATTGTTTGTAGCCTAACTCGATGACTGACCGTTTTGAGCCATAACTTTTAAGATTGTTTCACTGTTTGTCATCCTTTTAACCATAGCATCTTTCTCCACCTTATCTTTTTCCTTCTCAGCAACCAACTCTTGAATAATTCCGTTCAACCTCTCTTTCTCTTCTTCCTTTTCTTTAACGAGCTCCTTGATAACCACGCTCACTTTTTCTATCTACAGAACAACCAATGAATATAGTCAAGAAGTCATAATTGATTTTTTTTATAATGAGTCAAGTTGGGTTTTGTATTATATTTAACGGGTCAAGTAAACATACTATTATCAAATGTTCAACCTAAATCCCTAAAGTAACTTTATATTCTAAGTAACTAAGGCTTGAAGCCTTATGATAGATACCCTTGAGGGCCCAAAATGCTCTTTGAGCCTTCATAAGTAATGTCAAAACACAATCATAAGAAATGGGTTGATATCGAATAACTATAAGGGGTGTTTGCTTCATAAAATTTGTTGGAATTGGAATTGGATTTGGAATTTAAAGGATTCTTTTGAAATCCATAATGTGTTTGGTTAGCATATTTGTTAATGGAATTGTAATATAAAATACATAAAATACAAATTTACTCCTTAAAATGGTGAAAGATTTTAAATTCTATTGAAATGAGGAGGGATTTTGAATCAAATTAGTTGAGGGGTTTGAATGTAATTAATTCCAATTACTTCTCTCTTAGCCAACCAAACATATCACGAAATGGAATTTAAATTCCAATTATATTAAAATCCTATGAATTCTAGCAAACCAAACATGCCCTAAGAAATAAACTAGGGGATGTAAGATATAAAAGAGGATGCAATTTCAACATGCAACACGATTCATTATGCAAAGGTATTTCACAAGAACCTCACTGATGTTTCAAATGTTCATCTTTATCAAAGAAAACAAAAAATAATAATAGTAAGCGAAAAAGGAACATAAAAATAGAACCTTGTTTGTTGGTAATATGCATATGAACACTCAGGAACTACCATGAACTACAGACATTTTCAGGAAACCTACTTGGTTCCACTAACTAAATAGATCTTCATGTTCGATATTAAGAAATAGTGTTCATATCAGCACTAAGAAGCACAATACAGATAAGATAAGTGAATAAAAATTAATAAGGGACAACATGAGTATGGATGGTAAGTTAAAGAGAGATCACCAACCACATCTTTAATAAGAATAATAACTAGATAAATGTAAATTAAACTTGGCCCAATTCTTAAAAGATTTCGAGCCTCCCATAGTACCCTTGTCAGCATAAGGTTTTCCTGATATTTTGATTTAAATTCTACCATAATAGCTATTGTGTTACAAATTGAAAATGATCATTACGGCTAAAATTCACATACAATATCTAAAATCATGTTTCCTTAGATAACTTTTGAATGTAAATAAACAAATAAGGTGGGAAACATATAGTGTGTCGGAAGTTCAGGGACAAAGTAAATTTCATTGTCAAAGTATAGAACTTCATACTAGTCGATAAGAACTTCAAGAGAAGAAAATTATTCAGTCATCTGAAATTGTAGATCCTTTTTTATGTAAGTAGCTGCCTCACGCCATGTGAAAACTGTGTTGACACTGGCACCCGCTACTAACCAGGCGCCAAAACTACAAATTGAAGAACTAGAAAATACATGGAATTCAATAATAATGTTAGAGAATGCTATCCCCAACCCCTACAATGCAGCTTAAGTGCTCCCCAGGAGTTGTAAAAGATACCTGCTACGTTATATCATCACTCAGGGTATTATGAATTGCCATTTGCCAATCAAATGGAGTTGTAAGAAAATAACACAAAGTTAACAATTTAAAACCTAAACATTCATCATATTCTGTTGACAAAACGAAATTAATCAAGCTCAATAATATTACCAAGTATCCCCTGAAAGCAGCCTGGTTAACTCCTCACCGTTTAACTCAATGGGATTTCTCAGTGTATCAGGCATTAAAGCTGGCACTGGAGCTCTTTTCCAATTCTGTACGCTCTCCACTTGAAATAATGACAGGGTGAACTGGGCTAGAGATAACCACAGAATCAGCATCATAATCCTTTGACGTTGCCTTACCAGTGATTGATGTCTTAATTTCTGAGGTAACATTCTTCAAGAAATAACATGACATCAGTAGAACAAAGTTTAAAAGAACGGAATCGCGCCTCGATGTGTTTTCCCTTCGCCTCACGCCTTGAGGCGAACCGAGGCATAAGCCCTAGGCGGAATTAAAAAATAAATATAAAATTATATATCTTATAGATATAGAACTTTCCCTACTAATTTTATCATAGAAAGTCTAAAACAACATATAAAAACTATATATTTTATAAATATAAAACTTTCCTAACTAATTTCATCATCTAAACCCTAAAACAGCAAAAGGCGCGCCTCAAGGCGTACGCCTTTAACGTTTTTTCTGAACGCCTCGGCCTTTTGAGGCGCACGTACAAAAATGGCCCCTGAGGCGTCGCCTCATACTCGGTTTCTTACTGCCTCGCCTCGAGGCACACGCCTCAGCCGTTTTTTTAAACTATGAGTATGAAATCATTGCTTACTTTGTCAATAAAAAAAAATACTAAAATTCAAATGAGAAACACTTGATGCACAAGGCTCCCCACCCTGCTCCAGTTCAAAGTGTTTGATGTGCAGATATCAACAATGTTGAAACAAAAAGATAGTTTTTTTTCTTACTTTTGAGAGATTAGATATTGATGACTTCTTCCCAAAAAGCAGAGTCCTGATCTGCTCTCCAGGAGACCTCACCATTAACAGTTAGCCGCTGCTCGAAATGGTGTGCGTTTAAATTGTAAGGCCCCTTATCCCGGGTAACCTCACTTGTTGGATTTACTCATAAACAAAGTCATTAATACTGAACTTTAAATTTAACACGTTCAATTAACAACAAAAAAAAACATTCACGTTTGAGTACATTACAGCAGAAGTCTCAACATTTAAAACATACATCATTGTTTAACAAAAGAAAAACATAAATCGGAATGTCAGTCTCTAGCCTTCATGCCTTCGCACGACCCTTTTCTTTGTTACCTGAAATGTATACTAAAAGTCAGCTAACGCTGGTAAGTTCTAGTTTAAAAAGATTAGATATAAACATTATTTCTTCAAAAGTATACATAAGTTTATATATAAAGAACATAAATACATATTCTTAACTTTTACTTTTCTTTCATCATTCTTGAGTGGCTACATTGATATGCATTCACCTTTAGTTTTTTCCTTAACATTCATTTGGTCATACACATAAGGGTGATCAACCCGTCTTTTACTACGTATATCACAAAGACATACGCCATGAAGCTACCGTCGTAGCCCTTTGACTCGTCCGGTCCTAGAAACCGTCCGCCTTAAAACCGTCCGACCAACCTTCGGCCGTCCGTCGTAAACCGTCCTACCGTCGTAGTCCGTCCTTTTCGCCCGTCTACCCGAAGGTATCCGTTTCCCACGTGCTACCATGTTTGCAACCGTTCTACATATGATTTGGCATTTGCTTCGACCGTCCATTAATGCCCCTTTTTATTTCCTAGCTGATGAAGGAATATTTTAGTCCCGGTTGTAAGATAGTCACGTGGTCGTCCGTCTACCGTAATAGCCGTTAGCATCGAAGCGTCCATAACATTCACGTATATTCATAACATGCAGTATATATTATATAAAGCAAGATTTCATTCATTCATATTTTGTCATTCTTTCATTCATACTTTGTAAACATACGTTTCATTCTTTGTTCATAATTCATTTTCATATATATATATATATATATATAAATATATATTTGTATATCACGTATGATCACATTGGCATTCATAGTATTTGTTCATTTAGTGTATACACTTCAGCCCCAAAACATTTAATAAGGTTTGCACATAACATAGAAAGGGGCACATAGAACTCACCTGATGAGCTAGTCTGGGTTGTCCTAAACAAAGTCCAACAACGTCACTTCTGATCTGAATTGAGTAGTTAAATACACATCAGACCTAATCTCGACTCTAACGGTTTAATCCTTCTAAACATACTGACTTTACTTAACCATTCTGATGCCTGCGCACTTAGCAAGCGCGCAGGGCCTTGGTCATGCGTACTTGACAAGTACGCAGACTTTACTTCATGCACACTTGGTAAGTACGCAGAACCCTTCTTCCTGCGTACTTATCAAGTACGCAGGATCCGATTCAGGCGCAAGAACCCTAACTTTTTGCATGCGGGTCTGATCATGTCAATATCTAAATTTTCTTTGATCAGAACGTTCGGTTTTTATTCTAGATGCTAGATCTTTGTTCATTTTCAAGTTTCATCCATAAAAACTTCACCTATTTAGCTAAAACCGAAAATCCTAAAATAATCATAAAAACTCAGATTATAATCGAACGCTTACCTGGATTGGAGTTATGATTCAGAGAAGATGATCACGAGCACAGTAACAACGTTCTCCTGAATTCCCGAGTCGATCCGTCACTTTCTCTCTCTAGAACCGAGCTCCTCTTTCTCTCTCTATAATTGCAAGTGATGAAAAGAAATGAATTGTGGCAGCCCTTGTCCTTTATATACCCGGCTTCCTTTGGCCCGTTCGAGCCGAACCCAAGCCCATTCATTTTTCTTTTGTTTCTTTGACAAATATAATCTCGATCGTGTTATTATTTATTTATTTACTATTTTTTTTTGGAATGTTACAAGTCTACCCTCCTTAGTTTCGTCCTCGAAACCAGTTATGCGTTAAACAACTGAGGGTATATTTCCCGCATCTCGTCTTCTTTCTCCCATGTAGCTTCCGATCCCCTTCTGTGCTTCCATTGAACTTTGACCAATGGGATTGACTTATTGCGTAGTCTCTTCTCAAATCGGTCAAGAATAGCTATTGGTTCCTCGACATAATTTAGACTGTTATCCACCTCGATCTCATCGTAAGGTATGTGAGCCGTGTCGTCAGCTAGACACTTGCATAAGTGCGACACGTGGAACGTAGGGTGTATTTCGCTAAGCGCATCGGGTAGGTCAAGTCTGTAAGCAACTTGACCCACTCTCGCTAAGATCTTAAAAGGTCCGACAAACCTTGGACTTAGTTTGCCACGTTTTCTGAATCGGATGATTCCTTTCCATGGTGATACCTTTAATAGTACCATGTCCTCGACTTGAAACTCTAACTCCCTTCTTCTCTTATCTGCATATGATTTATGCCTGTCTTTTGTGGCTTTCATTCGAGCCTTGATTTGATCAAATTTCTCAGAAGAAGCCTTGACCACTTCGAGGCTTGCAAAATCCTTCTGTCCAATTTCCCCCCAACAAACCAGGGTCCTACATTTCCTCCCATACAACATTTCAAATGGCGACATGCCAATAGTCGAGTGATAGCTGTTGTTATATGACAATTCTGCCAATGGTAGATGGCTGTCCCAGCTCCCACCGAAGTCAATGATACAGGCCCGGAGCATGTCCTCCAAGGTCTGAATGGTCCTTACCGATTGTCCATCGGTTTGGGGGTGGTAAGCGGCTCTGATGTTCAGTCTAGTGCCTATTGCTTCGTTGAATTTCTTCCAAAACCTTGACGTGAACCAAGTATCCCTGTCGGACACAATCGACAGCGGCATACCATGTCTGCTCACAACTTCCTTGATAAATATTTCTACTAGTCTTTCTGACGAGGAAGTCTCACGTATTGGCAAGAAGTGAGCACTTTTCATCAAGCGGTCGACGATCACCCAGATGGTATCATTGCCTTTAGCTGTTCGCGGTAGCTTGGTAATGAAGTCCATCGTGATCTCCTCCCACTTCCATTCCGGTATTGGTAAAGGTTGCATTTTACCGCATGGTTTTTGGTGCTCGGCCTTAACTAGAGAACACGTTAGGCACTTGCTCACGTATTCTGTCACATCATTCTTCATACCTGGCCACCGGTACTCCTTCTTCAAGTCTTGATACATTTTGTTTGTCCCAGGGTGAATAGAATAGCGAGACTTATGTGCCTCATCGAGTATTTTGGCTCTAAGCTCGCCAATCTTAGGTATCTACATTCGGCCAAACCTAGTTCGTACACCGTATGCATTTGCATCCAAATTCCCTTGTTGTCCTACTATTCTTTCCCGTTTAATATTTCTTTCTAATAGTGCTTCATCTTGTGCTTTTGATATTTCATTCATCAAATCTGGCGTTATAATCAGTTGACACGCCTTGATCCGGATAGGATCAGATTGCTCCTTTCTGCTTAAGGCGTCGGCTACTACGTTTGCCTTGCCTGGATGGTACAGTATCTCACAATCGTAGTCCTTTAATAATTCTAACCACCTCCTTTGCCTCATATTTAATTCCTTTTGCCCGAAAAAGTACTTCAAGCTTTTATGATCGGAGTAGATGGTGCATTTAACTCCATATAGATAGTGCCTCCATATTTTTAATGCGAAAACTACTGCCGCTAACTCCAGATCGTGAGTTGGGTAGTTAACCTCGTGAACCTTTAGTTGTCGCGAAGCGTAAGCAATTACCTTTCCTCGTTGCATAAGTACACAGCCTAAACCTTGACCCGAAGCGTCAGAGTAGACTACCAAGTCTTCATTTCCTTCAGGTAGTGTCAAGACTGGAGCTTGGGTTAATCGCGTTTTAAGTTCCTCAAACGCGTTGTTTTGGGTTGGACCCCATTCATATTTCACTTCTTTCCGTGTCAATTTAGTTAGTGGCGAGGCTATCTTCGAGAAATCTTGAATGAACCTCTGATAGTAGCCTGCCAACCCCAGAAAACTTCGTATCTCTGTTGGTGTCCTTGGGACGTTCCATTCCTTTACTGTTTCGATATTTGTAGGATCTACCATGATGCCGTTTGGGTGTATCACATGACCTAGGAATTGGACTTCCCTAAGCCAAAACGCGCATTTGGAGAATTTTGCGTACAACTTTTCCTGTTTTAGCACCTCCAGAACTTCTCTTAGGTGACAGTGGTGATCACCCTCGCTTTTCGAATATACGAGTATGTCGTCTATAAAAACTATCACTGATCGATCCAACATTGGTCGATATACTCTATTCATCAAATCCATGAACGCTGCTGGCGCGTTAGTCAATCCGAAGGACATCACGAGAAACTCATAATGCCCATAACGCGTGCGAAACGCGGTTTTTGGTACGTCTTCCTCTCTTACTTTCAACTGATGGTAACCCGACCTAAGATCGATCTTTGAGAACCAACTCGCACGTTGCAGTTGATCAAAAAGATCATCTATTCTAGGCAGTGGGTATTTGTTCTTTACTGTCCTCTTGTTCAGTTCACGGTAGTCAATGCACATGCGCATGCTGCCGTCTTTCTTCTTTACGAATAGAACCGGAGCGCCCCATGGTGAAATGCTCGGTCTAATAAATCCTTTTTCTGTTAATTCCTGTAGTTGAGACATCAATTCTTTCAATTCTGACGGAGCCAATCGGTAGGGGGCTTTGGCAACGGGCTCAGCTCCTGGCAGTAAGTCAATCTGAAATTCTATTTCCCGATCGGGTGGCAACCCAGGTAGCTCCTCTAGGAATACTTCTGGAAAATTGCACACCACGGGTACATTCTTGAGTGCTTTCGTTTTCATTCTATCGTCAATAACATACGCCAGATAAGCTTCGCAACCGCGCCTCATGTAACTTTCGGCCTTGATCATCGAAATGACGTTTGGCATTGTACAATTCCAATCCCCATAAACCGTAATTGGATTTCCGCTAGGAGCTTTGAGGTGTATCCTCTTACGTTTACATATGATTTGAGCTTCGTTGGCAGCTAACCAATCCATACCCAGTACTACATCAATCCTCCTAAGGGGAGAAGGGATAATCTAGAGGGGAACTTATGGCCTTCTATTTCTATGATACAATCATCGGTTACTTGGAATACTACGGAATTTTTACCAACGACAGTTTGTACGCTAAAGGCTTTTACTATGGTGTTGATAGTGCAATCTAGTTTTTGGCTAAAGGCATTTGATATAAAACTTTTACTAGCACCAGAGTCAAATAAGATAGCAGCATGTTCATCATTTACTAGAAACGTACCTGATACAACATCAGGGTTTCCCCTTGCTTCCTCCTCAGTCAGGGCATAGGCTCGAGTCCTCGCCTTCGGTTGTTCCCTTGCAGCTTCCTTTTCCTTTCCTAAACTGGACTGTCCGGTTTTCCAGCAATCTCTAGTCAGGTGTCCATATTTTCCACAACTCTGGCACTTGACATCCTTTAAACACTCTCGGAAGAAGTGCCCCGGCTTCCCGCACTTATAACACATGGTGGTGCCGATTCGGCACTCGCCAAGATGGCGCTTTCACACTTCTTGCAAGTTTCATATTCATCTGACCTTGGTTTCTTAATTTCAGCTGCTGCATTCCCTTTCCCAGTGCCCCTAGACGGGTTCTCCCACTTTCTCTTTTGTGTCTCAGGTGCCGGGTCCTCATTGGCGTAGTCGTCGTAGACGATTCCGCTCAGATTCACTACCGACTCGAAAGTCGAGGGTAGGTTAGTTTTGACATGGACACGGACCCTTTGCGGCAAACCCTTGACATAGTACTTAATCAGACGGTCTTCAGTCTCCACTAAGTGTGGTACTAGTTGGGCCAGCTCATTGAATCTCGAAGTATACTGACGATGAGTCTTGTTGCCAGCCTTGAAGTTTAGGAACTCGTTCTCCACACGATCAATCTCGTTCTGTGGGCAGACCTTTTGGATTATCAGCTTCTTCAAGTCTTCCCATGTCATTCTATTGATAGCATTGGGTGACTTAGTTCTTTGAACATTCCTCCACCAACTTAGTGCTTCGTTTGTGAAAGAATGAGCAACGTACTTAACAGCTTGGTCGGGTCGACACTCGCTGATGTTGATGAAAACGTTCATCCTCTCGATCCACTTGAGGGTGGCCACCGAGTCCTTATTCCCGTCAAATTTGGGTGGGTCTCCGTCCTTGAAACCTTTATAAGTACACCCCCGGTTACTTGATCCCACCTTTATTTCATCCCCATCACTGTCATATACCTTTTCCTCATTGTTCCCTTCATCATCTTCCTTGATTTTCTTTAATGCCTCCGTTAGTAGGTCAGGCAATACATTTTTCAAAGTGAGCACGACCTCACGGGCAATAGCATCTCTGACATCGGGTTCCAACTTTAGAGACCCTTGATGGTCGCCCCCGGTTGGGGTGACATTAGTTTGGTGCACGCTCTCTGTGCTCTCCGTGTGCACATCCTCTTCTTCTTGATGTCTTGGATTCAGTGGAGGGCTACCGACTCGGCCCGTGCGACCGCCTCGGCGTCCTGTTCTCCCTCCACCTGCCATTGTCTTTAGATTTCCTGATAGTCATAAAGGGTATACATCAATGTCATTCTCTCAGATCATAGTCTTAGAACAGTACGAACAAGGTAATTTTTTAATTACAGTGACCAGTTTGTGATTAGAAATTTACATTGCTTTTCGGGTTCCAAACTCTTCAAATTGATCGTGACATTGACATCTATTGGTTCTAGGTTAGAGTATCTATTCTTATCCAAGTGTATTAACCTTAGTACTTACTTACCTTGCTGGCGTTGGGGTTGGCTACCTAGACTGACATCCGTGCGTTGGTCCCATAATCAGCTTGAGTCCAGACATTTAGGGATGTCTGAATCTCTCAAACTATTGCTCTGATACCAACTTGTAAGGCCCCTTATCCCGGGTAACATCACTTGTTGGATTTACTTATAAACAAAGTCATTAATACTGAACTTTAAATTTAACACGTTCAATTAACAACAAAAAAAACATTCACGTTTGAGTACATTACAGCGGAAGTCTCAACATTTAAAACATACATCATTGTTTAACAAAAGAAAACATAAATCGGAATGTCAGTCTCTAGCCGGGCAGCCTTCACGCCTTCGCACGACCCTTTTCTTTGTTACCTGAAATGTATACTAAAAGTCAGCTAACGCTGGTGAGTTCTAGTTTAAAAAGATTAGATATAAACATTATTTCTTCAAAAGTATACATAAGTTTATATATAAAGAACATAAATACGTATTCTTAACTTTTACTTTTCTTTCATCATTCTTGAGTGACTACATTGATATGCATTCACCTTTAGTTTTTTCCTTAACATTCATTTGGTCATACACATAAGGGTGATCAACCCGTCTTTTACTACGTATATCACAAAGACATACGCCATGAAGCTACCGTCGTAGCCCTTTGACTCGTCCGGTCCTAGAAACCGTCCGCCTTAAAACCGTCCGACCAACCTTCGGCCGTCCGTCGTAAACCGTCCTACCGTCGTAGTCCATCCTTTTCGCCCGTCTACCCGAAGGTATCCGTTTCCCACGTGCTACCATGTTTGCAACCGTTCTACATATGAATTGGCATTTGCTTCGACCGTCTATTAATGCCCCTTTTTATTTCCTAGCTGATGAAGGAATATTTTAGTCCCGGTTGCAAGATAGGTCGTCCGTCTACCGTAGTAGCCGTTAGCATCGAAGCGTCCATAACATTCACGTATATTCATAACATGCAGTATATATTATATAAAGCAAGATTTCATTCATTCATATTTTGTCATTCTTTCATTCATACTTTGTAAACATACGTTTCATTCTTTGTTCATAATTCATTTTCATATATATATATATATATAAATATATTTGTATATCACGTATGATCACATTGGCATTCATAGTATTTATTCATTTAGTGTATACACTTCAGCCCCAAAACATTTAATAAGGTTTGCACATAACATAGAAAGGGGCACATAGAACTCACCTGATGAGCTAGTCTGGGTTGTCCTAAACAAAGTCCAACAACGTCACTTCTGATCTGAATTGAGTAGTTAAATACACATCAGACCTAATCTCGACTCTAACGGTTTAATCCTTCTAAACATACTGACTTTACTTAACCATTCTGATGCCTGCGCACTTAGCAAGTGCGCAGGGCCTTGGTCATGCGTACTTGACAAGTACGCAGACTTTACTTCATGCACACTTGGTAAGTACGCAGAACCCTTCTTCCTGCGTACTTGATAAGTACGCAGAATCTGATTCAGGCGCAAGAACCCTAACTTTTTGCATGCGGGTCTGATCATGTCAATATCTAAATTTTCTTTGATCAGAACGTTCGGTTTTTATTCTAGATGCTAGATCTTTGTTCATTTTCAAGTTTCATCCATAAAAACTTCACCTATTTAGCTAAAACCGAAAATCCTAAAATAATCATTAAAACTCAGATTATGATCGAACGCTAACCTGGATTGGAGTTATGATTCAGAGAAGATGATCACGAGCACAGTAGCAACGTTCTCCTGAATTCCCGAGTCGATCCGTCACTTTCTCTCTCTAGAACCGAGCTCCCCTTTCTCTCTCTAGAATTGCAAGTGATGAAAAGAAATGAATTGTGGCAGCCCTTGTCCTTTATATACATGAGCTTCCTTTGGCTCGTTCGAGCCGAACCCAAACCCATCCATTTTTCTTTCGTTTCTTTGACAAATATAATCTCGATCGTGTTATTATTTATTTATTTACTATATTTTTTTTTTTTGGAATGTTACATAAATTCTATGCATGATCCCAAAATTGAGCTTTCAACGAATGAAACCAGACGCAAGTATAAATGAAAATAACATCATTTCTATGTACACCGACTTAAAATTCTTAAATCAACACGAAGGACCATTGTTTGAATTCAATTTCATCTTGCATCACTATTTATGATTGACAAGATCATTCAGTGATGCTAAGTTCCATTTCTGTTTCAAATCCACAACCATTTTTATTAAAATTTCAAATGAAATAGAATCCCCTTGCGCAATGCAAAATTAATTGACGAATAGATAGAACTTAACTATAAAGAGCTACAATTGGATCTGCTAAAAACAGATTTAACAAGTCTGAGCAGTGAAGAAGAAAACAGGCCTAGTATAATCAATTTTCATTCAGTATTAGGTAAAATGCAGCTAATAGCTAAAACACAATTGTAAATACCATAAACAACGTAGTTATCAATTAACGAGAAATTGAAGAAATGTCTCTAAACAAAGCCGAGATCTGTATAAAATTCGAACATAATTTTTTTTTTTAAATTACGGTATGTTCTTGAGTTTGCTAAACGGAAGAAAAGAAAATAAAGGATTCATCTCATTTCTTTTCCATTATTTTCTCTCCGAATCTCTCTAATTTGGGAGGATGGAGATAAGCTTAGTTTCCCTTCATTTCCCTCCTTAAAAAAATCTCTGGAACATCTTTCCTTCTATTTCCTTTATTTTCCGCTCTTAAAAAAACTCTGGAACATGGGATTCCTCCCCCTTCCTTTCTTTTCCCTTCTTTTCTATCCTTAAACGAGACTCGGGAACACAACGTAAGTTGCGAGTGTTGCAGATGCACTGAAAGTGAAGGAGATGGAGAGGGAGAGGGGCAGATATCACATAATAATCGAAATTGAAAGAGGTTTAGAATTTACTACAACACACAGAGGGTTCCAAATAAAATCAATAACAGTTATACGAAAACTAACTTTTAATCAATGGATAAGATTAATCAGTGGTAAATGTGTAAATATCTAATAGATAATAGATTTAATTAAATATTATAAGAGTATAATTGATGGATTGCAATTTTTATATTTAAAAAACAATCAAAAACCCTAAAAACTTCCTCTCTTATTAAAATCCCCAATACAATTAATTAACTAATTAGCTATTTTTTTAAATTTCTTGTTCACAAAACAAAAAACATACAGAAAGTAATTTACTTTACACTTTGTTCCATCGGTTTGCGTATAAAGATGCTTTGACTACCATGGGTATATGTGTGGCACAAGACCAGTAAATGAATCTTTGAAATAACAGACCATCTGTGTCTAAGTATGACTTTCCAGATTTGGAGATTTATGGAGTACGAAACCCTAATTTTCCGACAGCAACATTTGTTGCTTCCTTCTCGATCCATTGAGCTTCAGCGATTGGAAGTTTTACTCGGAATAAAACCTTCGCAATCGTACCTAGAAAGAAGGAATGAAGTCATAGGATTAAATGGAGTATTCACCATTATTATTGATTTTAAAATGAGATTTAAATAAAAATAAAAAAACGTAAATAATGAAGGATTTAAAAAACGAATTAAATTAACATTAATGTACGATATATACTATATAATAGAATAGTCATCCCTAAAAGAAGCTGTTTTCAAATTCAAATAGGTTGCTTTTATAATAGGATAGGTTGCTTTTATAATAGGTTGTTCTCGAATAAGCTCTTAGGATCGTCCAATCAGAAATGATAACACGTGTAGTCTTTACATTCATTCTTATTACTTTTTTTTTATTTCTCTCTTATTAAACGCACCTCCATCTTTATACAAAATTATATATTTAAAGAAAATATTAATATTAATATACTAATAAAACACATTTATTTTAAATTATCCTTTATGAAACTTTGAAATCTAATTATGTAACTTTTATTTTCAATCAAATAATAAATGAAAATCAAATTACATTAAATAGTAGTTAATGTATTTTCAAAACCCAATTATATATTAGTTTTTACATATTTTGAGTTTTATTTTCTATCCTTAGATTATGATACATTTTTACACATGTAAAGATTTAAAAATTTTATTTATTGATATTTTTTCACCCCGTGTATATACACGGGATCTAAACTAGTTATATATATATATATATATATATATATATATATATATATATATATATATGGTTTTTCGTTAAGAAACGCTAAGAAGTCGGTCAAACGAACTCCGTCGAATTAGTTAAGCTCTTTCCGGCGGATTTGGAACCGTCTCATCGAACCCTAACCCGAACCCAAAAACCTAAACCCCCTCCATCCGCTCCCCCCAAAACCTAAACCTCCCCTCCAACCCCACCCCGAAAAGCCTTAAACCTGTGACAATCCGAACCTTTCCAGTTAACTCCGTTAACAAAATCCAGTTAAAGCTAACTAAATTAACTTAACTCAACTCCAGGGACTAATTCTGTCAATAATCCAAACTTAAACTCCAAGGACTAGTTATCTAATATCCCTAAACTATCCTGTTGACTTTTAGAAAGTCAAAATCCTAATTCTATTGACTTTGGAAGTCAAAATAACAAGGTTCTAACTCCATCCAAACTTGAGGGACCAATTCTGCCATTGTCTAAACTCAAGAACATGAAACCTCAGGGACTAGTTCTGTAATTAAGCTAACTTTGATTTCGTTGACTTTCAAAAGTCAAACCGTGCGTTCTTTGATCCAGGTTCGCGAGTGATAACTGAAATTCGTCTAAATTAATAACCGAATTGGACATTAAAAACATTAACGTTCGTCTTTAAACCCCTAATCATCGACATTAAGTCGAATTAAACCTAATAATGCTAATTCAAGTCATAACCGTCGACATGTTCATGGTAGACAATCAAATTCGACGAACTCATGTGATAATCTCATAATCTAGCACTCTGCGCACTTCATTCGATCATCATTGGAGCAATTGCACACACCGGACGAGTCAGAATCACTGCAGAAGCCGCCGGAGATCAACCCAGTTGTCGTCGACACCTGTTCTAGCCGATCTCCATCAATCCGACACTTGTTGTGGTAAATTCTTGAACCTTTAACTTTGTGTCAATCCTCTGATGGAAAGCCCTATCACAATTGGGGCTTATACCATCCAATTCGATCAATTCAGAATCTAGGGTTCATCACAGACCGGTTTAATCGAACCCTAATCTAGACCCAATCAAAATGAAATTAACCTATATAGTTAGATTCGCAATACCTTACTCTTTGAAAACCCTATGTCAATTCGATGTTTTATTATCAAAATCGTTGTAACCCGTAATCTATGGTTCATATGAAACCAAGTTGTCGAATTCAACTCTAAACCGTGTTTAAATCAAATCAAACTATACCTTTAGACTCTTAGCCTTCTGTAGATTGAAAGCCCTGTGAAATATCGGGCTCCCATCGTCGAACTGATCTTGATCCAGTAATTAGGGTTCATCATGGAAACGATTTGGGGTTTTCTATCTTAAACACAAAATTAATGCAATTAAATCACATCATCAGATTCGCAATGTCATTTTTGTTAAAAACCCTATCATTCTATCAACTTTTATTATCAGAATACTTCAAATCGATTCAGTGTTCATAAACTAGGGTTATGACTTTTCTTTCTGTAATTAAACAATCTTAAACATGAAAACTTTGCAATTAAACCTAACCACGGGATCGCCACAACTCGATTATCAAAACCCACGCACTGTTATTGCCAGTCAATATCGGGATCGAGGGATTCGAGCTTGGGTTGGTTCGGCTCGCGTGGGGAAGAAGAACCCATGAGGTTGTTTGATAAAGGATTTCTGATCTGGTTATCATCGCGACACCCTAGCGGGCGGGACTGGTTAGGGGCTTGGGCGTGTGTGGGAGAGACCAGGGTTCGAGACCGGGCTCCCACAAACATTTTTTTGAACATTTATTTTATTATATTTAATTAATAAAAATCAAACCCTTTGTTATTATAATATTATATAAACGTGTTTTAGCCGGGAAGCAACCCGTAGGCTCGGGTTTGGATTTATATCCTATTTTCATTATTAATTCCACTTTAAAAAAGAATAGTATAATTATACTATTTTCAAGCCATAACCTCGTATAAAATAACATATTTATATTATTTTCAATCAATGATTAATATTATAAAATAATATATATGTTATATTATTTCGAATCGTTTTATAACCTCGTGTAACGGTTGAAACTAAATAATAATATAATTAGTTATATTATTTACTCGGGTTTATCACTTCAATTATAATAATGTATTTATTTATTGTTCTTACCTTAAATGAGTAATTAGAATATTACTTTGAACCTAAAAATAATATATTAAATTATATTATTTTCTTAATTTTTGTAAATGACAAAACGCGCGAATATATTTATTATTATTTTGTCATTCGTCGCGTAATGTAATTATAATTTGATTCCTATCTCCATGGACACGTTCGTTCACTCTTGAATAGTAGAGCGGTTCTTTAGGACGTTTCTCATTCCGTGGCGCTGTCACAAGTCCTATTATTATCCCTAATTTATGTGTTTATAATTTTAGGGCATTAGTAAGTCTTTTGAGACTTACACCCGTGGTTCCAACTTATCTCTTGTGTGATACTACCTACAACGCAACGCAGGTGAGTCTTCACGGCCCCTTTTTACTATTTTGACTTGGGGGAGGAAACATGATTAAACGATTTTGAGATTTTGTAATTCGTATGATATCGATGTTAAAGATAAGCGTAACACGCTATCACAGAAAGTCCTCATCTTATATCGGATCGTTAATATGGATCTTAGCGAGGTAATATTTAGTAGTACTACTGCATTTGACAAATCCCACCCGCGTTAGTCGCGCTAACTCGATTAGAGATCGAACGTGTGAAATGTTAGCCTACTCACACCGCCAGTGTTGATAGACCTGGCAGGAGGCAGATAACAAACAGTCAGCTTCGGTTGCGAGCACTTGAGTTAAACATGAACATAGGTTAGCTACCTATAGATACATATTGAATGATCATAAATCTGGTAAACGCTTATTTATATATTGAAACCTGTGAACTCACCAGCCTCGTGTTGACATATTTTCTTACATGTTTTCTCAGGTCGCTAAGATAAGGCACAGGTGCACATTAGGGCATGCATGGGATTCATCTATTTTGATTGTTGCTTATTTATGTTTGTTTGGATTATTTTGTATTGTACTTGGCTTGGTTGGACGTTTAGACTTTTGGTTTGGGCGCGTGTGTTTTGCGCATTTACTTTTCTTTACGCTTCCACATTGAGACTTTGATTGATATGATATTTTCATTTGAGTCCCATGTAGAGTCGTTCAAAGTAACTAATGTCTGAGATCCTGGTTCGTCACTCCCCAAACGGTAAAACTCCGTTAGTTGAAATTGGGGGTGTGACAAAACCACAACCCCCTAAAAAAAACCTAAACCCACCCCCACCCACCCCCAAAAACCTAAACCCCCCAACCCCACACTCCAAAAAAAAATATAAACCTTAAAATCTAAACCCTAAGTCTAAACCATAAGGCTAAAATGTAAAATCTAAACCTTAAAAGCTAAACCCCCTCCCCTTCAAAAAAATATAAACCTTAAAAGCTAAACCCTAAGTCTAAACCAAAAGGCTAAAACATAAAATCTAAACCTTAAAAGCTAAGATGGTAGAGTTCAACGAGACGGTTCCGATGCTGTAGAAATAAGCTTAATTGGAGTTTGTTTGATATCGTTTCTTAAGATTTTTGTCATTTCTAAGATTTCTTAGCGAAAAACTAATTCTTATTTGAACCTCCCCCTATATATACCCTTTTATATAAAAAACATTAATTAAAATCTAAATTTTCTGATTAGTTGAGACTGGTTTTTTGGTTTTCGTCTAAATTTGTGGTTTTCTCTTGATCCCTCCTCTACGCACATATTACTGTCCGTAATCACTAATGTGTACTTTATCTTTATTTATAGAGTTAATTAAACGAATGGTCCTTATGGTTTGGTCAAATTACGGGTTTGGTCTCAAGATACTTTTATTTTATTACACTGACATTCCCTTAAGTGGATGGAGGGTAACATTTTTAGTTAAGTGTTTGTGAAATAACCAAAATACCCTTTTATATAAAAAAATAAAATAAGACTACTACTTTTATAATGGGATCCAACATACCCTCATCTTTTTGAACACCTCAAACCCTCCTCTTTCTAAAGTGTTTTTTTTTAAGATCAGGGTATGGTGTTGAATAAAAATTAGAAAGAGGAGGGTTTGAGGTGTTGAAGAAGGTGAGGGTATGGTGGGTCCCATTATAATAGTTGTAGTCTTATTATTTATTTTTTTATATAAAGGGGTATTTTTGTAGGGTTGAACTTTTTGTAAGCTAAGTCATCATTGTATGTTTTGAGCAAATGTACATTGTTTCATTTCCCTTATTTTTGTTATTTCATTTGATGTAATTTTACTGCTTTTTAGTCCAAGACTAGGCCATCTAAACTACCTAGTTTCGGTTGAGGTTGTTCAACCTAAACTAGTAGTTTCGATAGACGGTGAGTTTCGACAGAATGTTCATTTAATGTAAGTGCTCAACCGAAACTAGTAGTTTCGGTGAGCATAGTTTCGATGCCTGTCAGTTCACTATAAATAGCCTAGTGTGAGAATTTTTAGGGTGTGAGCAAATGTTGTAACCCTTGCATTCTCTCTTTCATAGTTTTCTTTGAATCAATGCAATCAGTGATTTCATTCATTGTGTTCTTACACTTTCATATCATCCTGTATTGCATTCTTGAGTGTCTTTTGCATGTTATCTTCACCATTTGTTATTTCTTACCTCTATTTCACCACCATACACAACTATTCTATAGCTATGTGTGTGTGTAATCGATCTATTTGAGTGATTTTGGATAAAATCAGGACCTACAATTGGTATCAGAGCTTTGTGATCGATTTGAGGTGATTTTTTGTCGCTTATTGGAGTTTCCTGCTTTTGAGGTTCTATGCACTGTTCTATTGAATTTTCGGGGTACTGTTTCACTGTTTCGGGTTATTTGTTGGAGTTTTTTGTGATTTGACGACTGGTTTCGTGTTCTGGAATACTTTTGTAAGATTTTTGCTGGATTAGATTTTCACTATCATCATTTTGAGTATTGGAGCTATTCATCCATGGAGGTTTTCTGAAACTTGGAGAAGAAAGCATCGAAACTACCAGGGGATAGTCTCTGTTTTCTATTAATCATCGAAACTTTTTGTCTGCAAGAGGTATCATCGAAACTAGTAATTTTGTCTTATCAATTTTTGAAACTAACCTGTGCAACCTTATTACCCGAAACTACCGATACCCAAAACTAGTAGTTTATGCTGGTTTTCTTTGGAGTTTTTCAGTCTAGTCTTCATCATAAAAACTAGTTGTTTCAGGCTTATTATTCCCTATCGAAACTACGAGATTCAGACAAGTTTTCTTCAGTCGAAACTAGTAGTTTCGATCAGCTTTATTTCACCTGAAACTAGCTACTTTTTAAATTTCTTTTCTTAGATATGACAACTTCAAACACCAATGAGTATACCGGAGGAAACAAACCAAATGTTCTTGTATCTACAAGAGATTTTGATGATTGGACCAAAAAGTTGAAGACCTTCTTCCAATTCCATGATCATACCCTGTTGAACTCCATTACTGATGGTCCCCACAAACCTGTCATAACAACTGCAGATGTTCAACGTCCAAAGACTGTGGCTGAATATGATAAAAAGGACATTGCTCTTATTGCCAGAGACAACAAAGCTTATGGATCTATTGAGAGACACTTCCCAAGGATGTGTTCAAGACCTTTGCTGAATACACCACATCCAAGGACTTATGGGTAGCCCTTTGTACCCGATATGGGGGAAGTGTTGAAGTTAGAGAGAGCAAGAGAGATCTAATCCAGAAGCAATATGAGATGTTTAGCAGTGTTCATGGAGAATCTATGTCTGATCTGATCAACCATTTCTCCAACATTGTTTCAAGATTGAAAGTTATGGGAACGGAATATCCCACGGTGGAGTTGACCAAGAAGCCGCGTGACACTTTGCCGGAAGAGTGGAATATGTACAAAATCATGATCTGTTGAAGCACTTTCCTGTGACAAACACTCTGGATAGATAGAGTCTTAGTTTAGTACTTTCATGTATGTATTTGTCTTTGTTTGTAAGTGTCTGTATGTATTAGTAATCGAGTTGTATTTACTTTTACATATTGATTGTTGCAATTTTCTCTAAGTGGTTTGCGCACTTGTATGTGCGCAAGAAGTTGTTCCTGCGTACTTAGCAAGTACACAAGAATACCTTTGCGTACTTGCTAAGTACGCATGAGCAAATTGCCCTGCGCACTTGCTAAGTGCGCAGGCATCAGTCGTGTATAAATAGGAATGGTTGACAGTAGATAAGTACGCATTCAGATTAGCAAATACGTAGAACTTTGTAATCTCAGAACTTCTCTCTGTAACCTTCAAGTGTTTATAATAGAAAAATGTTTATAGTGATTATCTTGTCGGTTTACTTTGTTTCGTAAGACTCTCCACCTAGTCACGGGTATTCCGCACCCGGTCCGACTAGTAGACCCATTGCATGTGACGATCCGCCACACCCGAGGGACCTACATGATCAAGAAGACTTAAAAGCTTAGCAATCTGTCAAAACAAGAACTCTACATCATTCTAGAGTCATATGAGCTTGAGATCAAGAAAGGAGCTGCCACTCCCAACAACCACTATGGAAACATCGCGATCATTGCTGGATCAAGCTCTTCCAGCTCTACCATGTCATACTTCCAGACTGATGTCCTACCTTCTGCTTCTGGAATTCGGCCCACTAGTTCCTCCACCACTATGATCCCTGATGAGTATATGCCCATCATGACTACCTTTATGTCATGCTATGATGCCTTGATTTCTGGAAACCTGACACTGGTCAGTTTCTAACCAAATTGCTTGGAGCAGATCAACCTTGATGATTTGGAGAAGATGGATATTGATTGGTGTATGGCCATGCTGACTCTGAGGGCTAAAAGATTCATCAAGAGGATTGAGATGGATAGGTTCAAGCAAGGAAAGACTGTGGGATTTGATATCGAAAAGGTGAGATGCTATAATTGTGACCAGCTGGGTCATTTTGTAAGGAACTGCAAGGAGCTATCATCTAAGGAGAAGCATGAGAAGAAAAACTCTAATGGAAAGAAAGCTTCTAACTCTCCTAAATCCAACATATCTTCCAACTCTATAGCTCTTGTTTGTCAAGTTGATGGACACTATCACTAGGGAGAACAAAATGAGGAGGCAGCTGATAAAGCTTTGATGGCAGACATTGAAGAGAATGAGAAGTGTGTTATGATTGAGTCAGCTGAGGATCTCACCGTTGTACCAGCTGAGGTAATGTCTAAACTTTGTAAAGCTCAATCTTGCTTAAATGAAATTCAAAAGTATAGATTCATCAACTAAGCTTTGGTCGATGATCGTGATCATATAAAGGTGATGTATTATTCCGTGGCTAAAAATGAGAAACTTTATTTAAAGAAAATCCGTGACATTTCTGGTGAAAACCAATCTTTAATTGTACAACTCACCACCCAAACCAACAGTAATCAAATTTTAACTGATAGACTTCGAAAGGCTGAAAAGACAGAATTTCAAGTTGGCATATGGGTATGGATTAGAAAATCTTGTTTGGAATCATTGATAAACAAATTAATAAGAAATTCACAGAAGGCATCGGGTATCATTCTCACCCACCCCCTTTTTCCAAGTCTGGTAGATTTGTTGATATGTCAGCTCCTCATGTTCCCACATCTTATGTTTGCACCTTATCTACTAATGATTATATTAAAACTTCATATTATGACAGTTTTGCTGTCACACCTCAACCGACGGCGGAATCATCGGGGCGGGATATGTAGACTGTTCATGAGCTCAAGGTTGACTAAATTGTAATATGTTAAATCCATTTCCATTCAAACAAACATGAATCAAGTTCCAAGTACATAATGAAATACAATTTGTTTTTGAATTAAGATTAACTAGGTCCAAAGCCTATGTGTAGCATGTCTTGATCAAACTCATATGAAAGCACCTGAAACATGAATAAAATAAGGTCAACTAAAAAGTTGGTGAGTATAACACAAGTTTGTATATAGATAGCATATAGTTTGTAAAACAAATCCTTACATAACATGATAAATAAGGCATTTATGGGGAGCAGCTATTGTGTAACCAAGTACAATAAAACCTTTGTAACTAGCATGCAAAATTGTGTTGTCGGTATCAATCACCCCAATCTGTGTTGGATCGGGATCTACCTTGATCCAATGATTCAACACATTAACCGAACCAAATCGTGCGGAATCCGATTTGATTGGCAATCCAATCTATGACACGAATCGGGTCGTGAGAAACGAGCGGATTAGATGTCGAAACGAAGGTTTCTAGCGACCCTTTGGTGTAGAGAAGTTGGATACAAGACCTAGAAACTCTCAACGGACAGAGATTCAACAATGCCGGTGCAAAGAGTTTGTGTGTGTTCTGTTGCTTAGTCTGGTTCTGCTCTGGTTAGTCTCTCTTATCTTGTATATTTGTGCTCATGAAGTGAAAGCACTATATATAGTGCAGAGGCCATTCGTACGAATGAGCCATGTGAATGGACTCATTCGTGCGAATGAATCAGCAGAATGGTTCATTCATAAGAATGAATCATCAGAATGGTTCTTTCGTACAAATGAATCATTCTCATGACTTATTCTAGCGAATGAATCATTCTCATGATCTATTCGCGCGAATGGATCATTCTCATGATCCATTCGTGCGAATGGATCATTCTCATGATCCATTCGTGCGAATGGATCATTCTCATGATCCATTCGTGCGAATGGGCCTTTCATTAGCACGATTGATCAACGTTATCGATATTTATCAGATCGTTTAATACACAGTCGTTATATATGAGTAAACATTAAGGATAAACATGTAATTTCATTAATATATCAAATGGTTACATTAAACATAGATGAAATACATATTACAAGGGATTAGGGACATATCATGCATCTACATACTCCCCCTTGGACCTAGATCCCTTCAAAATGACCTAACTGACATTAGTTGGTCTTCAACATCTCTTTTGTACGAGTTTTCCAGTTGACCCCGGCGTGTATGTCAAAAGCAAAGCATATACGTATCACCTTCACATACTGCAACGCCTGGTCTATATCTGCAACATCAAAAAACGGCTGACACTTGTATAAAGTTGTAACATCTTGTTCAGACAAGTTGGTCAGCCACAAGGGATCAAAGACCCTGATGGTCTCCCCTGACCCTTCTTTACAAAGCACTATAACAGCTTCACCAGTACGCCCATCATAGTACCACCATTTGAACTGATCTGAGAAGTCCTGGATCATTTTCCTTAAAGGAATCTTCTTCATGATCGTTGGAGGTTTCCACTTTAAGACAATTAGGGGCTTCTTGGTGATTGGATGAACCTTTTCCTTGTAAATGTAACGTGTAGGCATTTGTGGCTTGAAGTTCACCCACTTCTTCTGGTATTCGTACTGTAATTGATGTTCAAACCATTCGGATAGACCGGAAGATCCGCTGTATAGAAGCTTTAGACGCGCCAATTGATTTACTTCAAATGCGGGCAGCGTCTTGAAGTCATGAGGGTACCTGAAATATTGTATGCCCTTCTCTCTTTTTATAGCATAGCAGCTTAAGTCGTTGAAGTATGCCCAACTGATTATACGACCATCAGACTTGTGTCCTTTGAGTCGATAAACTTTAGTGTACTTGGTTGGAGGAGAGGGCTTTGAATTCTTCTTTAATTCGGCCATGTATTCCATCCACTGAATTTTACGTTCATTCAGCTCGTCAATGTCAATAGTGGAGGGACCGGCTTCATCTCCTTTGTTGTCGATAATGCAGTTGACCTCCTCGTCGGACTGCTGAGTGAATAAGTCTGCGAAGGAGGGAAGATCATCACCATCTACTGATGTGTACTTTGGATATTCTTGATCAGTGATGTCTTCGACTTCAACCTCATCAACGTCTTCTAGTTCGTCAGAGGAGGGATAATCAGTTGTAGGAACAGATGCCTCTTCAGTGATGACTTCGTCGGGATTCATTTGAAATAGCTCGGCAATCTGTTCTTTTGACAAGCAGTGTACGATTTCCCCTTCCTCTTTGTCATAAATAACTGAATGTTGGATGATCCCTTGCATGTCAAGCACATAAGTTAACTTTGAAGGTTGTTGCTTGAGAGGCATCACATCCAAAACTATTTACATAAACAATCATAAAATAAACATGTGAGAATAAGAAATTTCATTGATTTAATCAAAATAAAACTGATATTATTTACATAATAATCTAATATTTACAATAAGACAACTTAAAACACTTAAAACAAAAACTATCAACCTTCAGTGCCCTTTTGTTTATCTGATGATGGGCCTTCTGATTTGTCTGATTTTTGCTTTGTTCGCGCCTCTGCTTCTGCTGTCTTTGCAGCACTTGATGCAGAACCAGCATTGGCACCATCGTCCTTATCTTTGTCATTATTGTCATCATCATCATCACCATCATCATCATCATCGTCATCATCATCATCATCATCATCATCGTCATCATCATCATCCTCATCGTCATCATCATCATCATCATCATCGTCACAATCATCACCATCATCACCATCATTGCGAGCACCCTCAATTCTGGGTGTCGGGTCTCTTCTGCTTTCTAAGTCTTCCAACAGCTTTTTGTTTTCCTCCTCTAGCCTTTGTATCCTCTGAGTATGTGCATCAACAGTTGTAGACAACTTTTGATTCTGGTTTGTAGCAGTGAGAAGGAGGACTTGCTGATCATTGCATCTATTGGAAAGACTTGTGATGGCTTGGGCTTGTTCAGTATTTTGCAGAGTCAACTGACTGATCTACGAGCCCTGTTGATCAAGACGCTTTGATTGCTCTTCATTCTGAGCCAGTAAACGAAGTACCAAACTGTTTAAAGTATTGATCTGGTCGTGTAGAGAGACAGTCGGCAGTGACATTGAAGATTCAGCTCGAATAGTTGATGGCTGTGATGTAGGAGCAGTCGTGTAGATGGGAGGAGGCACAGTTTGTGTCTGAGGCATAGATGTTGACATTGGAGCCTCAGACCTGGTGGCAGTTTCTTTAGTAGCAGAGGTGCTCTCCGTCCTTCTAACAAGCTTAAACTTTTGGCGTTTGGCCATTCTTTTCTTTCCTCTTCCCTTCTTGACCGGGGTAGATTGGGAAGAAGGAGCAGCAGATACTTGTAGACCGCCAGGGACAAAGTCAGCATCCCTGACGTCATCATCAACCCTTGAACTTCCTTGATCTGCTCCCCTTTTTCTTTTTGTTGCGACCAATCTTGCCCCATGTTGACTGATTTCAAATTCATCTTCAGTTTCCTCAGAATCAGTAAACAGGACGGTGTCCAGGTTAACGTCTTCTGGGTTAGTTGGAAGGGAAGGATCGGTAGCAGTAACAGTGGGAGTGGTGGCAGCGGTAGATGAAACATGAGGAGTATTTCCACCATCTCCCTGACCATCTTGGTCGTCATCATCTTGGTCGTCAGCTGGAGGTACAACAATATCCTCCCTGTCCGAATCACTGTTATCGTGACGCCATTTTCTATTTACTGGTGCCACATACTCTGGATTTGCCAGATGTCCAATGAGTCGTTTGTGAGGTGGCTTTGTTGGTCTTCCCCTGTAGGTCTGTACCCTGTTTAGAGTGACGTCCGTCATGTGTTCTAACTTGATTATGTCGACGTCTGACCTTGGTAGAAGAGGAAGTTGGTCATCTATTATCATTTGTAAGAATCTGGGGTACATAAGATACGCATTGTCCCCTTTAAGATAGATGTTTTCCTTAAGGTGCGTGAACACCATCTCGGAAAAGTTGAACGGAATGTTCAACACCAGTGCAACGAATGCGCTCTGTATTGTTTCGCGCATATCATCAAATCCGCTACGACGGGAACCGAGACAATGCAGAAGAACATGTCCTAGATACTTGTACTGCGGACAGAGGTTCGCTTTGTTTAAAACTCCCTCGGCGACATTCCCGTCGTACTTTATCCTCATGAAGCATCCTCGGACCAGATATTTATCCAGTGTCACTGGATCTTCAGGATGATCACCAAATTGACACAATCGGCGAATGTGAGTTGCCGATACAACCACATCTTGACCTGCGATCTTCCCTCGTATGACCGGTGGAGATACCTCGCAGTCAATCTCGGCGGAGGCCCAGAACTCCCTTTGGTGCGACGTATATGGAGTGCGGAGATGGGATATAGCATGAGCAATCCTGGATCTGGATAGAAACTCGATCATGCCGACAAACGGACGTGCATTCTTTGATGTCGGAATCATGTACGCACATATGTTGCTTTTTATGGAAGCCTTAAGAACAACTGGAGCTTTGTGCGCCATAACGATCAGTCTGCAAACACAAAAACATGAAGCACCTCAGATCAATACATGCAAGATTTTGGAAATATGAACTTTTGGACCATTTTTCCCTTGGTACGAATGAATCATTCTGCCTATTCATTCGTGCGAATAAGTGTTCATTCGTGTGAATGAGCGTTCATTCGTGTGAATGAGGGTTCATTCGTGTGAATGAGTTTTCATTCGTGTGAATGAGTTCTCATTCGTGTGAATGAGCGTTAATTCGTACGAATGAACATGAAGAGTGTGTCCATTCGTATGACAGACGGGTCGCGATCCAACTTGTCCAAAAATCAACCAACACTTGAAAAGATTTGCCGAAAAACGACACCAACACACTCGACTATTGTTTTCAACCAATATTTAGCAGTTTAATTGGTTTATTAAGTCAGTTTTTACGTTTTTAGGTTTGGTTTTCGGTTTTGAACCCTAAATCTAATCGAACATCCACGAATCGGTATACAATCGATGAAATACTTGTGGGGTTATACCTGTAAAATGAAATCAAGCGTTAGATCGGTGATTAGACGGAGATTTGGGTAACTTCAGATTTTGATGAAACAGACGTGCGAATGCTTTCTGTTTTGTGCGAATGATTCTGCACATGCGAATGAATGGCCTATTTATAGGATGGCCTGGTTCATTCGTACGAATGGGTATGCATTCGTACTAATGAACCCTTCATTCGTACGGATGGATGTTCATTCATACTAATGAACCTTCATTCGTACGAATGGACCATTCTGGTCAGTCCATTCGTGTGAATGACCTATTCTCATCATCCATTCGTACGAGTGAGCCATTTTGCTCATCCATTCGTACGAATGGGACAATCCCCTTATGCAAATTAAGCTTTTCAAGTTAAATGGGGTATCCGACGACATTGGTTTTAACAAAAATTTAATTATGAAGTAATTTACATTTAATTATGAAGTGAGGGATCAATTATGAAGTTTTGGAATAGTTTATGAAGTAAAGGAACGATTTGATCAATCAGGAAGTCAAGCGGTTTTCAAATTTTGATTTTCTGACAGTCGTTCGAGTCTTATCAGATAATCTAAAATTCAGGAAAAGTAAAATCTTTTTGGATTTTTGAATATGTAATGCTGAAAATAATATCAACAAGATATATACATGCATGTCTTAGTAAGAATGATCCTTATGAGTAATCATACAGACTTAATGACTAATGATCTGAGACATTTTGAATTTTGTAGATACAACTATACAATGGTATTTGCACATCTTTTTGTGAGAAAGATCCGAACGTGGGATCAGTACTAAGCTCATAGCAATCAGCAACATTGCAAATTATCTGAGCTTTAAGTACACTTAGTCAAAATGCGATCATTGATATGTTTGTCCATCTTAAACCTATGCAGACCTCTTCTCAACACTTACAAGATGATCTTGAAGGATTGAGTCCATTGTCTGTGTGTCCCACACTAGTTAAGAATTGACTTGAATTACTTTTCAAAACATGTTAATGTTTCAAATCAGCACAACTTACTTAACCAGCCATCATAAGTTCATGAGATCTCAGTTATTCCCTGTTACTTCTTTACTACACAAATATATATATATATATATATATATATATATATATATATATATATATATATATATATATATATTTTTAGTATTCACAGTGACAGCCATCAGCTCATGGACGGCTTCAGCCAGGTATTTACAAGGCAATATGGCACGTATGCAGCTAACGGTGTTTGTGTTCATCCTATCCCATGGATGGCTTCAACCAGGCTGCAACCCGGTAATATGGCACATATACGGATTTAGATTCATACTTTTATTTTATTCTTAATCGCATGGACGGCTTCAGCCAGGTATTTACAAGGCAATATGGCACGTATACGACTTCAGAATCTAATTTTTAATTTTATAACTACTTTCTGATATCTCATTAAACCGATGATAACTGGTGTGCACAGAATGAGAGACACCTTCACTTTCTATTGTTGATTTTCGTCAATCCTTTCACCATTATGTGACTCACAAGACAATATCTAATATGGTATAGATTGATCATCAATGGTCGAGATTCAGTAAGATAAGCCTATCAATGCATCACATGTCGACTTAGTGTGACTATTCACTATGACATTAAATGCAATGTGCTTCATACATATGGTTAGTGTGCCATTACTTCCCAAATGTTGGATACGATTTCTCATTTTTGAGTTTTTCAGATGTTTTTGGGTTTTAGTCTGTACAAAATGGAAAATCTTTTTGAAATATTTTTTTTTTTAACAAACTGTACACAAATAACTGTATACAATATAGAAATCTTTTTGGAGTCTCAGATAACTAGCGTCTGTGTGCTATCATTTTTCTCAGCGAGAGATCATTTTCTTACTGACATTTTCTCCCCCTAAAATTTTAAAATGAAAAATCTTTTTGAGTTTTTGAGATTTTTAATAAACGCAAGAAAGAAAATATATACAGGAACGTAATTGATAAAAATGATTATTGACTCGACTCTTGGTCCGGAACAACGGCATCCTTCTTTTTCATGCCGTTTACCTCTAACAAGAATAAAAATCTTGGTTTGTCAAAGGCTTTTGTATAGAGGTCGGCCTTTTGGAAATCAGTGTTAATTTGAACCATATTAATAAGTTTCTTTTCAAAACAGTCACGAATGAAGTGATATTTTATACAGATGTGTTTGGTTTTTGAATGCTGAACCGGATTCTTAGTGATAGCTATGGCAGCAGAATTATCTACATAAATAGGAGTGTTAGAGAATTGCAAACCGTAGTCCCGAAGTTGCTGTTGAATCCAGATAATCTGAGAACAGCAACTGGCAGCAGCGATGTATTCAGCTTCACATGTAGATGTAGCCACTGAAGTCTGCTTTTTGCATTGCCATGTCACGAGACGGTTTCCAAAGAACTGACACCCTGCAGATGTAGGCTTGAATTCTGTTTTGCAACCACCATAATCAGAATCACTATATACAGTAAGCTCAAAGTTATCATCATTAGAGTACCATAATCCAAGATCAGGAGTACCCTTCAGATAACGAAAAATCCTTTTGACAGCAATTAAGTGGGAGACTTTTGGTTTTGACTGATATCGGGCACAGAGACACGTGGCGAACATGATGTCTGGTCGAGATGCCGTGAGATACAGGAGAGATCCGATCATGGCTCGATAGAGAGTAGCATCAATATACTCCCCCTTGTCATCAGGCGAAATCCCGTGATTGATCGCCAATGGAGTACCAGAAGGTTTGGCATCAGTCATACTGAATCGGCTCAGTATGTCTCCAACATAATTGGTTTGATGAAGGAAAATCCCTGTCTCAGATTGATCTACTTGTAGCCCTAGAAAGAACTTCATCTCTCCCATGGAACTCATCTCGAACTTGTCCTGCATAACTTTTTCAAATTCTTTGCACAGAACATCATTCGTCGATCCGAAAATAATGTCATCCACGTATACCTGTACCATTAAAAGTTCTCCACCCTTTTCCCGAATAAACAACGTGCAGTCGATGACACCTCTTCTAAATCCATTGTTCAGAAGATGAGTGGAAAGTGTCTCGTACCACGCTCGCGGAGCTTGGTGCAATCCGTACAGTGCCTTGTCCAATTTGTAGACACGGTCACGATGCATAGGATCTTCAAACCCGGGAGGTTGACTGACGTATACGACTTCACTGATTTCTCCATGAAGGAATGCACTCTTTACATCCATTTGATAGACTTTGAACCTTTTGTAGGATGCATAAGCAAGAAAAATTCGAATTGCTTCCAGACGAGCAACCGGTGCAAACACTTCATTGTAATCTATACCTTCAATTTGCCTAAATCCCTGAACGACCAAACGAGCCTTATTTCTTATAACTATTCCTTGATCATCCCTTTTGCAACGAAGAACCCATCGAGTACCAATCTTCTTAGCTCCTTTTGGTAAATCAGCTAACTTCCAAACTCCGAGCTTCTGAAATTGGAGTAGTTCTTCCTGCATTGCATTTACCCAAGATTCTTCTTTTAAAGCATCTGTTATAGACCGTGGTTCGATTTGCGAGACGAAACATGAATGCGCACAATCGTTTACCACACCAGATTCCATGATTTCTGAGTAGACTCCAGAGTTGATCTGACCCCTAGTTTTGACACCAGATGTGAGATCACCAATAATGTTCTGTTGAGGATGAATTCTATCAATCCTACCCACAGGATGAGCAGAAACCTCAACAGTTTAATCAAGGTTTGTGATACTCTGTTCAATTGCCACTGAATGTGAAACATCATCACTTAATTGTACAACATCATGGGAAGGATCTTCAATCAGCTGGTCTATTTCTTGTCGAGAACCCTCATACTCTGAAGAAGAAGAAGAGTCATCATCATGTGTGACTTGTGTGTTTTTGGAGGACTCAGGAATGTCAGATGATGAGGGAGTAGGTTGCACATATTCATCAGGTGCATTTTGAGCATCATACATCATTTGAACAGCAACCTCCTCATCTGAACATTCTGGAGGAAGATTAAACGAGGCAAAAAGTTCTTCATAATCAAACATCCAAGGAAGACCTTTTCCAGCAGCAAGAGAGTTATACTTTTGAACATCAACATGGTACCATTCTTCTACATTCCCAGAAGCTTTGTTGTAAACTCTTTTATTGGGAGTGCTGTACCCTAAGAAGTAACCTTCCTCTACTTTCTCGTTAAACTTGCCATGAGCATCCTTTTTTAACATGGTACATGGAGCGCCGAACGGTTCAAGATATTGTAAGTTCGGTTTCCGTCGATGCAACAATTCAAAGCAAGTTTTATCGTGACGCTTGACAACTAGAACCCGGTTGAGCGTGTAACACGCATTAGCAATGGCTTCATTCCAGAACTGCACGGGTAAGTTTGAGTCAGCGAGCATAGTCCTTGCCGCTTCTATCAAGGTCCGATTCTTCCTTTTAGCAACACCGTTCATTTGTGGAACATATGGCGCACTGAATTCATGGTGAATACCAAGTTTTTGACAGAAAGTTTTCATAAGGTGATTTTTAAATTCAGTACCATTGTCCGAACAGATCCTCCTAACCTTTAACTTATACAGAGACTCCAATTTGGTAATCAAAATCTCCACATATTCAAAAGTGTCAGATTTTTCTTTCAAGAACATCACCCAAGAATATCTCGAATACTCATCCGTCACAACCAAACAATATAAGTCTCCAGCAATGCTCTTCTGGTTGATAGGACCAAACAAGTCTATGTGTAAGAGCTCTAGTGGTATAGTGATGGAATGTTGAGATTTGGGTTTATGAGATTTCTTGGTTTGTTTGCCTTTCTTGCAAGAAACACACAAGTCAGGAAGATGAAAACTTTTCACAGTGACTCCTTCAACAAGATTTTTGTGCACCAAATGATTCATTTTTCTGAGACTGAGATGTCCCATTCTTTTGTGCCATAAAATAGAATCCTTCTCAGTGGCTTTTGAAACAAAACATGATGCTATGGACACTGAGGATGATGCTTGTGACATGTCAAGAATATAAAGATCATTCACTCTTGGAGCAGACATAATCACCATGTCTTCTGGAACCATAAACTCCTTTTTCAAGATATAACAATGCTTGTCATAAAAAAGAACCTTGAACTCCTTATCACAGATTTGAGAAACAGAAAGCAAGTTGTTATCCAACTGTTTGACAAAGTTGACCTTCTCAAAGCTAACAGCTCCATTAGACAGTGTTCCCTGAGCTGAGATAAAACCACCTTTATCGCCTGCAAATGAAACATAGCCCCCTTTGATATTTCTGACGTCGAAAAGGAGAGCTAAGTTCCCAGTCATGTGCCTGGATGCCCCACTATCAATAATCCAATTATTGCTAATAGGATTATAAAGGACAACCTGCACAATAAGGAAAGTAATTAGTTTAGGTTAGGAACCCAAGCCTTTACAGTCTTGGGTTTCCCAGTCTCATCTACAACAGTACAATCCATCCACTGTCCTTGTGGACTTTTGGAACAACCATTTGACTTTGAAGTACAGTCATCAGAAGCATCATCTGATTTTGCTTTCCACACATGTTGTTTGTGCAACGACTGTTTGTGGTAAACAATGGATTGCTTCACGATTTGTACAGGTGTGGAACTCGAATCAAAGACCAACAGGTCATGCATCTTTTGTTTAACTTTCTTTTGATGCACTTGTTGTTGGGTAAAAGAGTTAGATTTTGACTTTAAAAACTTTTGTTTATTTTCTGGAAAATGGTTAACTCTTTTACTTGGCTTCTGAAGATAAGGACAGTTGACAACAATGTGTCCTTGTGTACCGCACTCAAAACAGTATCTCCGCTCAACCAACCTCGGAGATCTGTATTAATTTTCACTTTGGTGAGTTTTTGAACCACCAGCCTTAGCTTCTTTTAGTTCAGCTGAAGAGAGTGACTTGTTTGATTGAACAGACTCTCCAGCTTTAACAAAATTAACCTTTTTGATTGAGGCTTTGGTTACTTGACTCTTCTGATTAGAAGTAGTGGGATGAGATGGACGGCAATTGGTTTGTTTAATTTTAAAAACATTTTTAGAAGCAGATTTTGAAATACCAATGCTGTCATTCTGTGGAGCAGACGAGTTTTTGTGTCCCAAACCACGAGTAGGGCACTCATTGTCGTCTTCATCCCACTCTTCTACCATTCCATCAACACACTGGGACTCCGAGGTTGAAGCACCATTATCGTTAACCTTTGGTTGAGAAATTTTGTTTTCGGTTGGATCAACGACAAGTGGCGTTTTGACCTTAAAGTCAGTGATTGGGTTATCATCCGGTGTGTTTACCATAGTATTCAACACAGGTGGAGGACAATTGTTATACCCCATCCCAACATTTTTCTTTCTTGGACGCTGTGAAACCATGTAATCAAGAATGTAAGAAGCATTTGAATAACTTTTCAGCTTTTGATTTAAAGTTTCATAATCACATTCGACAAGCGCCAGCTTTTTCTTTGTTTCATCAATCGTGTTTAAATAAAAGGTGATGGCATTTTGTTTGTTGAGAACACAGATTTCTAATTCATGAACTTGCCTGTTTAAAAGATCAATTTTGTTTTTGAAGGCAAGTTCGTTTCCCTTTAAAACACGGTTTGCTTCAAGACAACCAGTTAAATCAGTAATTAAGTCTGTGTTGTGATTTTTAAGTGCCTCAACTTTCTTTTCAAGTTCATCACAAATTAAACACGGTTGAGATTCAGACTCACTTTCAAAACTGTCAGAATTTACCTGAATGCCTGTGGATGTTTTTACCATAAAAGCACAGCTACAGGTAGATTCAGAAGAGGAATTGTTATCATCCACATCAGCTGTTGATTGACTTGAAGAGACGACAGATGATTTTTCTTCATTCTCAGCTGTGAAGCCAGAACTGTTTGAAGATGTGTCGTCTTCAGCTGATGAACTTTCTGAAGCAATCTCTCTCTCAGCATCAGAATCTGATTCTTCATTGATTTCTACAGCCTTTGCCATGTAAGCACTATCCCCTGAATTGCCATCAGCTCCAAATTTAAAAGACCAATCAACAGTCTCATCTGTTTGAACAACCATAGCTTTTGTTCCACTTGAAGTGCCCTTATCTTGTGCAAGAGTAACTGGAACAAGGTTTGTTTCTGTATTTTGAGTTTGTGACTTCGGTTGGCTTTGACGGTTGTTGAAAGGGTTGCGGTTTCCAGTCTGTTTAGGCTTTTCACATTGCCTAGCAAAATGCCCTTTCTCACCACAGTTAAAACAAACAACAGCAGACAGATCAAAACCATAAGTAGTGTCTTTGTTCCCTTCGAGAGTTTTTCCTGTCCTTTTTACATATTCTCTAGCTCTTCTGACTGCACTTGCAAGAGCCCACATTATATCAATTCAATCCATTTCATCCTTATCAATCTGAGCATAGTCTTCTGCTGTCAGATGACTGTTTCCAACCTCTGTCATATGAATTGATAACGGTAGACAACAGTGCCATGTGTTCCTTGGCCACTTCGATAGTAACCTTGTCGAAGTTGTCTGTTTTCAATTTAATGGGGCTTGGTGGAGGAGTACTAGCAGTATTTCCCTGCTTTGGAACCGAGCTTGATGAAACTGAAGCATGAGCTGTTGAAGACTGGCTGGCTGAAACATTTGACATGTTTGATACAAACGCAGTCTGCAAAGGAACATTTTGTTGAGTTGATGTAGAATAGTACAATGAAGGATCCTGAGTTTGTACTCCTCTCTTTAGCTTCCACTTATTCAACACGTCTTGTTCTCTCAATTTCTGAAGAAATTCATTGATGTCAATGGTTCCAAGAGTATTGTTCTGTTTGAGAACCATCAAGAATGAATCCTATTTTGGTGGTAGCGCATCTGCCATGCATTGAACCTTTTCTTCTTTCGTTGTTTTGATCTCATGGGCATGCAATTCACTCATCAAGTGATAGAATCTCTCAATTAGATCATCTAAGGACTCATTCCCAATATACATGAAATTATCAAATTCCTTTTTAATGGCCTTAGCATTGATAGCTTTCAACGAAGCATTTCCATCGTGACGTTGTTCTAAGGCATCCCACAGAGATTTTGAAGAAGTAAACTGCCTGAATTAATGAAATATTTCTCTTGATATGGCCTGAGATAGGATAGCATATGCCTTCTTTTCTAAGTCATAATCTTTTCTTTGTTGTTCGCTTAAAAGGGAAGGCAAAACAAGAGTTCTATCCTTACTCAACACTTTCTGATATCCATTCTCTAACATCATCCATAAGTTTGTATCAACTCCATTAATGTGTATCTCAAACCTGTTTTTCCAGTGATGATATTCGTCCATTGTCAGGAGTTTTGGAGCCTTGTTAGCATTTCCAGCTTCATTATCGATTAATAACAAGTTTTGGATTTTGCTATTCTGACTGGCAACAAAGGCTAAGTCCGACATTGTAAAAAACGAAGTTTTTCGACACTTAAAAAAAATTCAGAAGAGATTTGTGCGAATGGGTCTATTCGTGCGAATGGAATTTTCTATTCGTGCGAATGGAATTTTCTATTCATGCGATTGGAAGCTTGATCTATTCGTGCGAATGGTAGGAGGCATTCGTGCGAATGAAGTTCATCATAGTAGCCATTCGTACGACAGAGAGCTGTTTGACTTTTTAGCACCAAAAAGCACCAATGATTGAGCCTTTTATCAGATCTGGAAACTGAAACGATCAGATCACTCAGAAGCAATAATCACAAGTTTTGAACGTGGCTAAACAGCGATCAAGTGATCTTTATAACATTCAAGAAGATAGAAAAAGCAAGATTAGATTTTCTATGTTGAATCTAGAGCACACAAGCTCTGATACCACTTTGTTGGATCGGGATCTACCTTGATCCAATGATTCAACACATTAACCGAACCAAATCGTGCGGAATCCGATTTGATTGGCAATCCTATCTATGACACGGATCGGGTCGTGAGAAACGAGCGGATTAGATGTCGAAACGAAGGTTTCTAGCGACCCTTTGGTGTAGAGAAGTTGGATACAAGACCTGGAAACTCTCAACGGACAGAGATTCGACAATGTCGGTGCAAAGAGTTTGTGTGTGTTCTGTTGCTTAGTCTGGTTCTGCTCTGGTTAGTCTCTCTTATCTTGTATATTTGTGCTCATGAAGTGAAAGCACTATATATAGTGCAGAGGCCATTCGTACGAATGAGCCATGTGAATGGACTCATTCGTGCGAATGAATCAGCAGAATGGTTCATTCGTAAGAATGAATCATCAGAATGGTTCATTCGTACAAATGAATCATTCTCATGACTTATTCTAGCGAATGAATCATTCTCATGATCTATTCGTGCGAATGGATCATTCTCATGATCCATTCGTGCGAATGGGCCTTTCATTAGCACGATTGATCAACGTTATCGATATTTATCAGATCGTTTAATACACAGTCGTTATATATGAGTAAACATTAAGGATAAACATGTAATTTCATTAATATATCAAATAGTTACATTAAACATAGATGAAATACCTATTACAAGGGATTAGGGACATATCATGCATCTACAATCTGGGTGGGTTTGTCAGACTCAATAGATCTATCAATGTTAACCGTTGGCTTGTACTGAGTTAATGATTGTACGAGTATGTCATGTATATGTAGTTCAACTCATAGCATTCAAGCACAAAAGCACAAATTACACAAATAGTCATAATGTAGAATTGTATATTGTAATTGCAAATAGTTTTTAATGCACAACATGTTTCACCCCAAAATGTACAAAAATGATAAAAAGGGGCTATGTAAACTCACTTGTATCAAAATGTAGTAGTTAACACGAGTGTTGTATAATCCAAGTGATTTGCTAATCACTAAGTTTGACCTAGAGTAAAATAGTATAACTTTGGATTAATAGTTAGCATAATGTCTAAGGAAATTCTAAGGCTTCAATAGGAGTGAGTGTGTGGATTTGTACAAGGGTTGGTGTATACGTTTACGTTTGTATTTGAATGAAAAATGTAAGTCCAATTAAATAACGAAAGTATTATGGTTTAATTCGAATAATTAACTAAAATTATAATTAATTTCTTTTTTATTTAGTTGTTCATGAAAATGTATCAAGAGGCATTTTAAATACATGTTAGAATATAAATAGTTTGTGTAGGTTTGTAAGGCCCCTAAACCGGGTGACCTCACTTGTTGGATTTACTCATAAACATAGTCATAAATACTGAACTTAAATTAAAAACATTTATCATTCAATTACAAATCATTCGTCGTTCAATTACATAACATAGCAGCGGAAGTCTTAACACATATATTAAAATGGGATGTCAGTCTTGTGTCGGGTAACCTTCACGCCTTCGCACGACCCTTTCCTTTGTTACCTGAAATGTATACTAAAAGTCAGCTAACGCTGGTGAGTTCTAGTTTAAAGACAATCATACAAAATATTTATCTTATCATGAATATAATGAATATAAGTATATTCGTACTTTTAAATATTCTTTACTTTACTGTTCTCACATAACATTCATTGAGGGTATATACACATGTACATACATACTTTCTTTGGAAGAACACATATTGGCCATAATCTTAAGGGAGATCAACCCATCATACTTGTCGCGAATGTCACGAAGACATCGCAGTCAGAGCTACCGTCGTAGCCCTTCTCATTTCCGTCCGGCTCTAGAAAACCGTCCGTCATAACATTAAATCCGTCCGGCAACTTTTGTCCATCAGCTCTTAACCGTCCTACCGTCGTAGTCCGTCATAACATTAAATCCGTCTGCCCAAGGGCATCCGTTTCCCACGTGACCATTATGTATGCAACCGTTCTACATTAGTTAAGGCAATTGTTTCGACCGTCCATTTTTACCTTTTCATACGTCCTATCTTACGTAGGTACGTTTTCGTCCCGGTTGAAAATAGTCACGTGGTCGTCCGTCTACCGAAGTAGTCGTTGTCATAGAAGGGTTTATAACGTTTACATTCATTCATAACATGCAATATATATGTAATATAAAGCAAGATTTCATTCTTTTACGTTATATCCTTCTTTCATTCTTTCTTTATATCATACACTTCATTCTTTATTCATAATTCATTTTCACATATATAAGTATTTATATATACATATATATACGTATGATCACATTGACACTTATAGCATTTATTCATTTAGTGTATACACTTCAGCCCCAAAACATTTATAAATCATTTGCACATACATAGAAGGGGGCACATAGAACTCACCTGATGAGTAGTTTTCGAAGTACACTTAGCTGGCTACTGAGCGTTATTAATGTTACTCACGATCTGTGTAATAAAGTCATACTCGTAAGGTAGTGCTCCTAGATGGCATTAGATATTACTATACTTGATCTTAGTAGTTTCGATGGGTTTACTTATATCGAAACTTGATAGTTTCGATAGATTGCCTCTGTCGAAACTTGTAGTTTCGATAGGTTGCTTCTGTCGAAACTTGTAGTTTCGATAGGTTGCTTCTGTCGAAACTTGTAGTTTCGATAGGTAACTTAGGTGTAAACTTAGCTTCGGATCGTGGCTCATATCGAAACTATGGTAGTTTCGATAGGTATGCATATATCGAAACTACTACACATATCGAAACTATGTAGTTTCGATGGATCTGCACATATCGAAACTAAGTAGTTTCGATGGGTCTGGACATTGTCTTCCCCAAATTTACAGTTTCTTTTGCATGCGAGTCTGATCGAGCCAAGATCTCTATTTTTCTTAGATCAAAACGTTTGGTTTTCATTCTAGATGCTATACCTAAGCTCACTTTCAAGTTTCATCCGCAAAATCGTTATCTTTTTAGCCAAAACCCGAAAACTCCCAAAACGAACAAAAACTCATAATGTGATCGAATCGTTACCTGGATTGGATTTCTGATTCAGAGGATATGATCACGAGAACAGCAGCAACGTTCTCCTGAATTCCCGAGTTGATCCGTCACTTTCTCTCTCTAGACCCGAGCTCTCCTTTCTCTCTCTAAAAGCTGCGTGAGTTGGGGAAATGAGCAGGGAAGAGGGCTGCCTTGCCTCTTATGTGCATTGGCTTCCCTCGGCCCGCTTTTTTTTTGTTTAAATATTCCAACTAAATCACCGGTCTCGCTATATTTATTCGTTTTATTATTTTTGGGATGTTACAAGTCTACCCTCCTTAAAGAGGTTTCGTCCTCGAAACTGTTCATACGTTAAACAATTGAGGGTATAGTCCCCTCATCTCGTCTTCCTTTTCCCATGTAGCTTCTGACCCTTTTCTGTGCTTCCATTGTATCTTGACTAACGGTATCGACTTATTGCGTAGTCGTTTTTCAGCTCGGTCGAGAATGGCTATTAGTTCTTCTACATAATTTAGACTGTTATCCACTTCGATCTCATTGTAAGGTATGTGAGCTGTGTCGTCAGCTAGGCACTTGCGTAAGTGCGACACGTGAAACGTAGGGTGTATTCCACTAAGCTCAACGGGTAAGTCGAGTCTGTAAGCAACTTGACCCACTCTTGCTAAAATCTTGAAAGGTCCGACAAACCTTGGACTTAGTTTGCCACGCTTTCTGAATCGGATGATTCCTTTCCATGGTGATACTTTCAACAGTACCATGTCCCCCACTTGAAACTCTAAATCCCTTCTACTCTTATCCGCGTATGATTTCTGTCTGTCTTTTGCGGCTTTCATTCTAGCCTTGATTTGATCAAATTTTTCAGAAGTTGCTTTGACCACTTCGAGACTTGCAAAATCCTTCTGCCCAATTTCCCCCCAACAAACCGGGGTTCTGCATTTTCTCCCATATAACATTTCAAATGGTGGCATGCCAATAGTCGTGTGATAGCTGTTGTTATATGAAAATTCTGCCAATGGTAGATGGCTATCCCAACTCCCACCGAAGTCGATGATACAAGCCCGGAGCATGTCCTCCAAGGTCTGAATGGTCCTTTCAGACTGGCCATCGGTTTGAGGGTGGTAAGCGGTGCTGATGTTCAGTCTTGTGCCCATCGCTTCGTTGAATTTCTTCCAAAATCTAGATGTGAATCTAGTATCCCTGTCGGACACAATTGACAGCGGCATACCATGTCTACTCACAATTTCCTTAATAAATACTTCTGCTAGCTTTTCAGACGAAGAAGTCTCACGTATTGGCAAGAAGTGAGCACTTTTCGTCAAGCGGTCGACGATCACCCAAATGGTGTCATTGCCTTTAGCTGTTCGCGGTAGCTTGGTAATGAAGTCCATCGTGATATCCTCCCACTTCCATTATGGTATTGGTAAGGGTTGCATTTTACCGCATGGTTTCTGGTGCTCGGCCTTAACTAGTGAACACGTTAAGCACTTGTTCACGTATTCAGTCACATCATTCTTCATGCCAGGCCACCAGTACTCTTTCTTCAAGTCTTGATACATTTTGTTTGTCCCGGGGTGAATAGAATAACGAGACTTATGGGCCTCATCAAGTATTTTGGCTCTAAGCTCGCCAATCTTAGGTATCCACATCCGGCCAAACCTAGTTCGTACTCCGTATGCATTTGTATCTATGTCCCCTTGTTGTCCTATTATCCTTTCCCGTTTCACATTTCTTTCTAACAATGCTTCATCTTGTGCCTTTGTTATTTCACCCATCAAATCTGGCGTTATGATCAGCTGACATGCTTTGATCCGGATAGGTGCCGATTCTTCCTTTCTACTTAAAGCGTCAGCTACTACGTTTGCCTTGCCTGGATGGTACAATATCTCACAGTCATAGTCTTTCAGTAGCTCTAACCACCTCCTTTGCCTCATGTTTAATTCCTTTTGCTCGAAAAAGTACTTCAAGCTTTTATGATCGGATTAGATGGTGCATTTAACTCCATACAAGTAGTGCCTCCATATTTTCAATGCGAAAATTACTGCTGCTAACTCAAGATCGTGCGTTGGGTAGTTAACCTCGTGAATCTTTAGTTGTCGTGAGGCATAAGCAATTACCTTTCCTCGTTGCATAAGTACGCAACCTAAACCCTGCCCCGAAACGTCGGAGTAGAATACCAAGTCTTCATTTCCCTCAGGTAGAGTCAAGACTGGAGCTTGGGTTAATCGTGTCTTAAGTTCCTCAAACGCGTTATTTTGGGTTTGACTCCATTCATATTTCACTTCTTTCCGTGTCAGTTTAGTTAGTGGCGAGGCTATCCTTGAGAAATCTTGAATGAACCTTCGATAGTAGCCTGCCAATCCAAGAAAACTTCGTATCTCTGTTGGTGTCTTTGGGATGTTCCATTCCTTTACTGTCTCTATTTTTGCAGGATCTACCATGATGCCGTTTGAGTTTATCACATGACCTAGGAATTGGACTTCCCTAAGCCAAAACGAGCATTTGGAGAATTTTGCGTACAACTTTTCCTTCTTTAGCACCTCCAGAACTTCTCTTAGGTGACAGTGATGATCACCCTCGCTTTTCGAATATACCAGTATGTCGTCTATGAAAACTATCACTGATCGATCCAACATTGGTCGACATACTCTATTCACCAAATCCATGAACTCTGCTGGAGCGTTAGTCAATCCGAATAACATCACGAGGAATTCATAATGTCCATAACGCGTGCGAAACGCGGTCTTTGGTACGTCTTCTTCCCTTACTTTTAACTGATGGTAACCCGACCTAAGATCGATCTTTGAGAACCAACTCGCACCTTGCAGTTGATCAAAAAGGTCGTCTATTCTAGGCAATGCGTATTTGTTCTTTACTGTCCTCTTGTTCAATTCGCGGTAGTCAATGCACATACGCATGTTGCTGTCCTTCTTCTTTACAAAAAGTACCGGAGCGCCCCATGGTGAGATGCTCGGTCTAATAAATCCTTTTTCGGTTAGTTCCTCTAGTTGAGACATCAATTCTTTCATTTCTGACGGAGCCAATCGGTAGGGGGCTTTGGCAACGGGTTCAGCTCCTGGCAGTAAGTCAATCTGAAATTCTATTTCCCGATCGGGTGGCAACCCAGGTAGATCCTCAGGGAATACTTCTGGAAAGTTGCACACCACGGGTACATTCTTGAGTTCTTTCGTTTTCATTCTATCATCAATAACATATGCCAGATAAGCTTCGCAACCGCGCCTCATGTAACTTTCGGCCTTAATCATCGAGATGACGTTTGGCATCGTGCAATTCCAATCCCCATAAACCGTAATTGGACTGCCGCTAGGAGCTTTTAGGTGTATTCTCTTACGTTTACATATGATTTGAGCTTCGTTGGCAGCTAACCAATCCATACCCAATACTATATCGAATCCTCCTAAGGTGAGAAGGAATAATCTAGATGGAAACTTATGTCCCTCTATTTCTATGATGCAATCCTCTGTTACTTGAAATACTGCCGAATTTTTACCCACGGCAGTTTGTACGCTAAAGGCCTTTATTATGGTGTTGATAGTGCAATCCAGTTTACGACAAAATGCATTTGATATGAAGCTTTTACTAGCACCAGAATCGAATAAAATAGCAGCACGTTCATCATTAACTAGAAACGTACCTGACACGACATCAGGGTTTCCCCTTGCTTCTTCCTCAGTCAAGGCATAGGCCCGAGTCCTTGCCTTTTGTTGTTCCAGTTCCTTCTCCTTTCCCGAACCAGATTGGCCGGCCTTCCTGCAGTTCTTTGTCAGATGCCCAAACAATCCACATACTTGGCATTTGGCGTCCTTCCAACAATCTCGGGAGTAGTGCCCCGGCCTCCCGCACTTATAACATACGGTGGTGCCGATTCGACACTCGCCACTATGTTGCTTTCCACATTTCTTGCACGTTTCATATCCGTCCAACCTCGGTTTCTTAATTTCAGTTGTTTCATTCCCTCTTCCGGTGCCCCTAGACGGATTCTCCCATTTTCTCTTTTGTGTCACAGGTGCCGGGTCCTCGTTGGCATAATCGTCGTAAACGATTCCAGACAGGTTGACTACCGACTCGAAGGTCGAGGGTAGGTTGGCTTTTACGTGGACACGGACCCTTTGCGGCAGACCCTTGACATAGTATTTGATCATACGTTCTTCGGTTTCCACCAAGTGTGGTACCAGTTGGGCCAGCTCGTTGAACCTTGAAGTATATTGGCGATGAGTCTTGTCGCCAGCTTTGAAGTTTAGGAACTCGTTCTCCACACGATCAATCTCATTCTGTGGGCAGAACTTTTGGATTACGAGCTTTTTCAAGTCTTCCCATGTCATTCTGGCAAGAGCATGTGGTGACTTTGTTCTTTGAATATTTCTCCACCAACCTAGTGCTTCATTGGTGAAAGAATGAGCAACATATTTAACCGCCTGGTCTGGTCGGCACTCGCTGATGTTGATTACAGCGTTCATTCTCTCAATCCATTCCAAAGTAGCCACCGAATCCTTGCTACCATCAAACTTGGGTGGGTCTCCATCTTTGAAACCTTTATAAGTGCACCCTTTAGTGCTTGACCCCACTTTTATCTCATCCCCGTCGCTGTCATATACTTTTTCTTCGTGGTTTCCTTCATCCTCCTCTTTACTTTTCTTTATTGCCTCGGATAGTAGATAAGGCAATACCTTCTTCAAAGTGAGCACAACTTCACGGGCAATAGCATCCCTGACTTCAGGTTCCAACTGTATAGGCCCTGGACTGTCGTCCCTAATTGGGGTCACTTCTATTTCGTGCACACTTTCGGTGTGCTCTGCGTGCACACTCTCTTCTTCTTCAAATCTTGGGTTCAACGGAGGTCTACCTCGTCGGCCATTGCGACCGCCTCGAGGTCCTGTTCTTCCTCCACCAACCATAGTTCTTAATTTCCTGATAGTTAAAAAGGGAATACATCAATGTCATTTCTTCAGATCATAGTTTGGAACAGTACGAGCAAGGTAAATTCTTAATTACAGTGACCGGTTTGTGATTACTAATTTACATTGCTTTTCGGGTTCGAAACTCTTCAAATCAGTCGTGGCATTAACATCTATTTGTTCTAAGTTAAGGTATCTATTCCTATGTTAGAGCATTAACTTTATGACTTACTTACCGTGCTAGCGTTGGCGTTGGTTACCCATACTGACATCCGTGCGTTGGTCTCATAATCAGTTTGAGTCTAGACATTTAGGGATGTCTAAATCTCTCAAACTATTGCTCTGATATCAACTTGTAAGGCCCCTAAACCGGGTGACCTCACTTGTTGGATTTACTCATAAACATAGTCATAAATACTGAACTTAAATTAAAAAATTCATCATTCAATTACAAATCATTCGTCGTTCAATTACATAACATAGCAGCGGAAGTCTTAACACATATATTAAAATGGGATGTCAGTCTTGTGTCGGGTAACCTTCACGCCTTTGCACGACCCTTTCCTTTGTTACCTGAAATGTATACTAAAAGTCAGCTAACGCTGGTGAGTTCTAGTTTAAAGACAATCATACATAATATTTATCTTATCATGAATATAATGTATATAAGTATATTCGTACTTTTAAATATTCTTTACTTTACTGTTCTCACATAACATTCATTGAGGGTATATACACATGTACATACATACTTTCTTTGGGAGAACACATATTGGCCATAATCTTAAGGGAGATCAACCCATCATACTTGTCGCGAATGTCACGAAGACATCGCAGTCAGAGCTACCGTCGTAGCCCTTCTCATTACCGTCCGGCTCTAGAAAACCGTCCGTCATAACATTAAATCCGTCCGGCAACTTTTGTCCGTCCGCTCTTAACCGTCCTACCGTCGTAGTCCGTCATAACATTAAATCCGTCTGCCCAAGGGCATCCGTTTCCCACGTGACCATTATGTATGCAACCGTTCTACATTAGTTAAGGCAATTGCTTCGACCGTCCATTTTTACCTTTTCATATGTCCTATCTTACGTAGGTACGTTTTCGTCCCGGTTGCAAAATAGTCACGTGCTCGTCCGTCTACCGAAGTAGCCGTTGTCATAGAAGGGTTTATAACGTTTACATTCATTCATAACATGAAATATATATGTAATATAAAGCAAGATTTCGTTCTTTTACGTTATATCCTTCTTTCATTCTTTCTTTATATCATACGCTTCATTCTTTATTCATAATTCATTTTCACATATATAAGTATTTATATATACATATATATACGTATGATCACATTGACACTTATAGCATTTATTCATTTAGTGTATACACTTCAGCCCCAAAACATTTATAAATCATTTGCACATACATAGAAGGGGGCACATAGAACTCACCTGATGAGTAGTTTTCGAAGTACACTTAGCTGGCTACTGAGCGTCACTAATGTTACTCACGATCTGTGTAATAAAGTCATACTCGTAAGGTAGTGCTCCTAGATGGCATTAGATATTACTATACTTGATCTTAGTAGTTTCGATGGGTTTACTTATATCGAAACTTGATAGTTTTGATAGATTGCCTCTGTCGAAACTTGTAGTTTCGATAGGTTGCTTCTGTCGAAACTTGTAGTTTTGATAGGTTGCTTCTGTCAAAACTTGTAGTTTCGATAGGTAACTTAGGTGTAAACTTAGCTTCGGATCATGGCTCATATCGAAACTATGGTAGTTTCGATAGGTATGCATATATCGAAACTACTGCACATATCGAAACTATGTAGTTTCGATGGATCTGCACATATCGAAACTAAGTAGTTTCGATGGGTCTGGACATTGTCTTCCCCAAAATTGCAGTTTCTTTTGCATGCGAGTCTGATCGAGCCAAGGTCTCTATTTTTCTTAGATCAAAACGTTTGGTTTTCATTCTAGATGCTATACCTAAGCTCACTTTCAAGTTTCATCCGCAAAATCGTTATCTTTTTAGCCAAAACCCGAAAACTCCCAAAACGAACAAAAACTCATAATGTGATCGAATCGTTACCTGGATTGGATTTCTGATTCAGAGGATATGATCATGAGAACAGCAGCAACGTTCTCCTGAATTCCCGAGTTGATCCGTCACTTTCTCTCTCTAGACCCGAGCTCTCCTTTCTCTCTCTAAAAGCTGCGTGAGTTAGGGAAATGAGCAGGGAAGAGGGTTGCCTTGCCTCTTATGTGCATGGGCTTCCCTCGACCCATTGAAGCCGAGCCCAGGCCCGCTCTTTTTTTTGTTTAAATATTCCAACTAAATCACCGGTCTCGCTATATTTATTCGTTTTATTATTTTTGGGATGTTACAAGGTTTGAATAAAATAATTATATGTAAAACTTTTACTTTAAATTTATTACTTTTTAATCCATTAATTTAATCAATTTGTTTAATATTTCCAAGTTGATAATTTAGTTTATGAAAACAATTCTGGCTTTGGAGTTTTATAAAATAATTTTTACAAAAGAAAAATGAGTTTATATTAAACTAACAGAAGAAACAGGTTCTGACCAAAGGTAGCACAACCGTGTCAAATGTATGGCGCGACCGCGCTTAGGCACATGGCGCGACCGTGCTTAGGCATGGGGCGCGACCGTGCTTAGGCATGGGGAGCGACAATGCCTGGACAAGAGGCACGACCGTGCTAATTGATTAGCACGACTGTGTCTGAATGTTCCAGAAGCTAATTTGTCTAAATCCTGTATTAATAGCGGGTGAATTCATGGGGCTTTCGATTGTTGATTGTTTTAGAATCTATCTATGTATTTTAATTGAGTGGAGATCGTGTCTAGGGTGTAGTTCGATTAAATTAAAATATAACGAACCCTAGATTTTATTCGTGTTCAATTAGATTGTATAAGCCCTGAATAGGTTAGGGCTTTCATTCACGGGATTGAAATGAGTCTGAGGATGTGTTTACTTACCTTAAACGATATCAAATTGGTGGGGTTCGACCAAACGGAGTTCCGACTTCGGTGGGTTCATCCTTGGCGTCTTCTGCTGGGATTCCGGCACGATTGATGTGAGGAATGTGATCACAGAAGCTTGAAGATCATGCGCAGAGGTTTGATTTCGAGAGTGATACGGAATTGGACGAGATTGAGAGAAAGAGATAAAAGTATGACGGTTTTGGTTCCCTAGTTACTAATGCGGTTATTCGAGAGGGTTTGGTCATTGATGAACGGTCTGAAACAGCGCAATAGGCGTTACAACTACGGACTCGAACAGGCTTTGCGATTAAGACAGTGTTTGCGTTTCAACTGGGTATCAGGCGCGACCGTGCCAGTGCATGGCGCGACCGTGTTTACGGGGCGCGACCGTGCTAGGTCATGGCGCGACCGTGCCTACTTGGCGCGACCGTGCCAAATGATATTTTGATAAATTTCAAAACTAGTCCTTGTAGTTTGCGAGATAGCATAGGTTTGTTTTAGTTGTTATTGTGGCAATGTAAAATGTGTGTATGTACTTATAACATTATAATAATACTCCCTATTTGCACATGAAAATAGTAAATGATGCGACACTACGTTTTGAATGTGAACATGAGATTGAAATTGTCATTTATTGCACCATATGAAATATCAAGGAAAACATGGATGTTACAGTATCCCCTAGTTGAGGGAATTTCGTCCCGAAATTTAACTAGTTGAGGCTACTGAATCAGCAAAGAGGTGTGGATACTTGAGTTTCATTTGGTCTTCTCGTTCCCAAGTAAACTCGGGACCGCGACTAGAATCCCAACGAACTTTGACTGTTGGTTTGTGGAGTACGATTGATAATAAGGTTTAGGTATGATACTCAAAGTCCGGCAAGAATGATGATTGTGAATTTAGTTTTGAATTGAACTTAAGAAGAAAATCTGTCGAATAATAATTTGGATCCTAAAGGTGAAAGGCAATACATGGAATGGATTTGATGGGGATATGATGATTAGGGTTTGTTTTAGATTGTAGTCTAATATGCTCGAGGATTTTTTTTTTGTGGTTAAGGGAATTCATAAACATTGGTCTAGGTCAAAACTTCACGTGACACGAGCAACGTTACTTCTGATAATATTATAGGACACTTATATATAAGAAGTACCATCGGCGCATCCACCATGCCCTTGTCATATCACATTAGTTTCGTTGTTACATATAATGATAAGTTTTAGTTCACAACACACGACAAAATTTCACTATGCTTTCCATACGTTGATTTTCATAATTCCGTGTGCACCCGTAATTACTCAAATCATCGCATGGTCCGTATAGGTCATTCCGTTGTGTGCGGTTCAAGGGGCACAATTTCACTCCGTCCATGTCCATTGTTTTCACATAAAAGTCGCTAACAAGTAACTATGTCCTTAAGCAGGTAAGTTCACGACTAGAGAGTAGTAAAGTAGAATAACTTAAAGTTTCTTAGTTTGCTCGTGTTTGAACAAGAATACGTCAAACCCCGAGTCGTTTCCATGTATTATGGTCTTCAACTTTGGTGAACAAAGTGCATGACCATATCTTGTGTATAATGTAATCAATCAATTGTAATAATTGTAAGCAATTTCGTTTCATGTATAAAGTAAACACACAAGTCTCTTGTGTAGCATGAACAGCTAGCATTATGTATTTTGTAAATCAACGAGCTCTCACGTGTAATGTAAACAATATAGTATCATGTGTAATATAAACAGTTTAGTATCATGTATATTGCATAATGTGCACAGTTTAGTATGATGCCCTTTCTAACCAAATGAGTTTCATGTTAATGTGGTCAATCTAGGGTTATGTATCAAACAAACAACGTTATGTGTCATGTATATTGCAACCAACTAAGTTTCGTGTATTATGTGCTCAATCTAGTAGCATGTGTATTGCAATTAAGCATGTTTCGTGTGTTATGTGATCAATCCAGTAAATTGTGATTTGTAGGCAAACTAGTTTCATGTATTATGTAATTTGGGTAGCATTGGGTATATTGATAATAATTGGGTTTCATGCACCATGTGGTTGCGTTGGGTATATTGTGAACGTGCATGTGTAAGTTATTGAACTTCGAGTGTGTTGTATACTAATGGGTTTTGTATGTGGTTGAGCGTTGCGGACGAGCGGGTTGTTTGGCGTTCTTGTATAATGTGGTAGTTAGGTTCTAGCTCTTAATTCTCATTGAGGTTGATGGATAGGGTTAACGTCTACGCGGTATGGATCGTCTCTTGAAGCGACAAGTGAAAGGTAATGAGAAAGTTCTGAAAACGTTCGGGGAAATGTGTTTACTACTACGAGTCATTGTTTGAAATTTGAAAGTGGTAAGTCGTCCTTGATTGTAGATATATAACGTAGTGAATCCATTGAGTCACTTAATTTAAATAAATAAACAAATTATGGGAAAAATCTTTTAATTTAAATTTTCAGCTATTTAATAAGAGAATATTTTTAAGCGAAATTATTGGCTAAACAATTAGTCGTATATTAATTTAGCCAGGGTTTAGAAATATTTACTTAAACGAGGAAAACCATAATTATTTATCAATTCGAAATAATATATATATATATATATATGTATATATATATATATTTTATATAAAATCGGTTGTATTAACTTTCATTATCAGGCGGAAAGTTTTATGGAAAATTTATGTTTTTGATACTATCTAAAAGTTTGATAAACATTTTGTTTGAACAAGATAACGAGGTTTTGTTTAAATCGAACAATAGGATGATTTGTTTATGAAGGAGATTGTTGGTAGTGTACTAAATTGTGGTGAATGGGAAAGATAATACTTGGAGAATTTTGATGAAAATATGATGGGTGTAATTCACACTCAACGTATTGAATTTATGAATAATAACTTTGGAAAATATAAAATTTAGTAATGCTGAAATGTATTCAAAACACAGGGAAATGGTTCTCAAACTGAAATAAATAACAAAAAATAATCCTGTTAACGCCTCCTGTAGCTTTCCACTAGAAGGAGAATAATTCCCAAGGCGAGCACCGCTTCGAGGATGGAGATTAATTCCTTTTCGTACTCTAATTGGTTTGCAAGGCTATTCATTCCTTGTACTTGTAAGTCGTGCATTAACCCTTGCTCCATTCTTTGCCTCTCAAATTCTGAGGTCCTTACATATTGGTGCGTGTCATTGGTTGGAAATTCGTTAGTACTAGTGAGTGCCATGATATGCCCTACTCAAGGATTAGAGTAATACGGGTCGGGCATTAGATATGGGTCTCTTAGTGGGAGTGGTAGTTGATTATGGGGATGGGGTGTCTGATACGGGTTTCTGGGCGCGGCTGATCCAGGTGTTCGAAGTCTTGAGCCGGTGTTCCTAATCCAATCTACCCTTACATCAAACCTTGGTCTAGCAGCTGCGGGTGTTGGTGATCGATGTATGGGTGATCCGGTGTCTTCTTCCTAATCAGACTCTTCTTCGGGACGGCATACCGGGGAGGTAGGAGTCCATACTTAGCAGGAAAAAAATGGAAAGGTTGTAAGCGATAATAAAATACCGAGTGTCAAATGTAGGAGTTCTCATAGGTTTAGAGTTTGACTAGTCATAACGCCGAACCTTCACAATAGTATTTTAGAAATACACTTGACCTATAAGCAATGCATCCCTGAGGAGAATTCCCAGGAAAGAGGGGTGGGTCACTAGGACACACTTAAGTACCCTATATTTCCTTAGCTAGAATCCCTCATGGGCCTACACACTCTTCCAGCCATCATGTATTAATAACACTATTGTTGGGCTCATGGTCATGATGAGAATTGTTGTGAACTGGGCCTTGTGGCCCGAAAGTAAGGTTTATGCATTCCAATGGGCTTTTGCTTCTTGGGGGATAGGTGGACTGCTTAGTTTATTATTGATGGTCCTTAGGCACAATAGTTTAAAAGAATTTGTTGTCCACAAGAGTTGAGGTATTACATATATGAGTTTAGGGGTGCATGAATAACTAAGTGTGTATGAGTGTGTGTGGAAACTTAGGATAGCACTTTTAACCGTTGGCTTGTACCGAGTTAATGATTGTACAAGTATGTCATGTATATGTAGTTCAACTCATAGCATTCAAGCACAAAAGCACAAATTACACAAATAATCATATGTAGAATTGTATATTGTAATTGCAAATAGTTTTTAATGCACAACATGTTTCACCCCAAAATGTAAAAAAATGATAAAAAGGGGCTATGTAAACTCACTTGTATCAAAATGTAGTAGTTAACACGAGTGTTGTATAATCTAAGTGATTTGCTAATCACTAAGTTTGACCTAGAGTAAAATAGTATAACTTTGGATTAATAGTTAGCATAATGTCTAAGGAAATTCTAAGGCTTCAATAGGAGTGAGTGTGTGGATTTGTACAACGGTTGGTGTATACGTTTACGTTTGTATTTGAATGAAAAATGTAAGTTCAATTAAATAACGAAAGACTTATGGTTTAATACGAATAATTAACTAAAATTATAATTAATTTCTTTTTTATTTAGTTGTTCATGAAAATGTGTCAAGAGGCATTTTAAATACATGTTAGAATATAAATAGTTAGTGTAGGTTTGAATAAAATAATTATATGTAAAACTTTTATTTTAAATTTATTACTTTTTAATCCATTAGAAACGATTTAATCAATTTGTTTAATATTTCCAAGTTGATAATTTAGTTTATGAAAACAATTCTGGCTTTGGAGTTTTATAAAATAATTTTTACAAAAGAAAAATGAGTTTATATTAAACTAACAGAAGAAACAGGTTCTGACCAAAGGTAGCACAACCGTGTCAAATGTATGGCATGACCGCGCTTAGGCACGGGGCGCAACCGTGCTTAGGCATGGGGCGCGACCGTGCTTAGGCATGGGGCGCGACCATGCCTGGACAAGAGGCACGACCGTGCTAATTGATTAGCACGACCGTGTCTGAATGTTCCAGAAGCTAATTTGTCTAAATCCTGTATTAATAGCAGGTGAATTAATGGGGCTTTCGATTGTTGATTGTTTTAGAATCTATGTATGTATTTTAATTGAGTGGAGATCGTGTCTAGGGTGTAGTTCGATTAAACTAAAATATAACGAACCCTAGATTTTATTCGTGTTCAATTCGATTGTATAAGCCCTGAATAGGTTAGGGCTTTCATTCGCGGGATTGAAATGAGTCTGAGGATGTGTTTACTTACCTTAAACGATATCGAATTGGTGGGGTTCGACCAAACGGAGTTCCGACTTCAGTGGGTTGATCCTTGGCGTCTTCTGCTGGGATTCCGGCACGATTGATGTGAGGAATGTGATCACAGAAGCTTGAAGATCATACGCAGAGGTTTGATTTCGAGAGTGATACGGAATTGGACGAGATTGAGAGAAAGAGATGAAAGTATGACGGTTTTGGTTCCCTAGTTACTAATGCGGTTATTCGAGAGGGTTTGGTCATTGATGAACGGTCTGAAACGGCGCAATAGGCGTTACAACTACGGACTCGAACAGGCTTTGCGATTAAGACAGTGTTTGCGTTTCAACTGGGTATCAGGCGCGACCGTGTTTACGGGGCGCGACCGTGCCAAATGATATTTTGATAATTTTCAAAACTAGTCCTTGTAGTTTGCGAGATAGCGTAGGTTTGTTTTAGTTGTTATTGTGGCAATGTAAAATGTGTGTATGTACTTATAACATTATAATAATACTCCCTATTTGCACATGAAAATAGTAAATGATGCGACACTACGTTTTGAATGTGAACATGAGATTGAAATTGTCATTTATTGCACCATATGAAATATCAAGAAAAACATGGATGTTACATTTGCTTCCTGTGCAGAGTAAGATTGTGTAATTTCATAAGATGATTTTGATGAGAGTTCTAGTAAGGAAAACATTTTAAATGGACACGAGTCGGATGAATGTAACAATATCTCCATGTCAAAACCCGACAGTTGTGAACACGCTGAAAATTTGTATTTTGGTTCTATGTGTAGGATCGTGTATTACAAGATGGTTCTGTTTAAGTTGAGATTGGCGGAAACAATCACAACTATGCAAAGTAACAAGAACAAAGATAATACTGATAGATGTAGATTTGTATTAATCTTCAATCTTTACATGGTGCAGAGAAAACTATGTGAAAGCTTACTTGTACAATGAAAGATTACAATACTTATATAGTAACTTAGAATCAAGACAGACCCTTGATTCTAAGGATCAGATCAAACACAGACCGTTGATCTTGTACACTAGAAGCTATACTACAATACAACAAATGACTACAAAAGTTAACTTTATCCAAACGTCTTCTTTAGGCATCATTGCTTAGATACTTGGAAGGAGAGCGTTGTCTTTTATTGTCTGCACCAGTGACATTTTTTCTGCATTTGATGTGTCAAAGTTGCAGCAGAAAGTTGTCAGAAGTAAAGTTCATGCTGCTGATATGCCTATCAGCAGCAACATTTAATCTTCAGCAGATACACAGCATAGTTATTGATCAGTAGCAAAACTTAAACTATCCGCAACATAGAGACTTATCCACAGCAGCTTCAGTGTTAAGCTACATAGTCTGCATCATTTGTACTTAGTGAGTTTTGTAGTCACCAGTTTTTATCTCTACAAACTCCCCCTAGACTGATGCTACCAAAACTATCTTACTGCCTTTGTTCCTGAAGCTTTTGCATGTTTAGAACAATCCTAGCAGTCTCATAGCCTCTTGGATCCCTGATGGGATTGTCAAAAGGAATTTCAGACAAAGATTTGATGTCCCTTCTTGGCATGCTGAAGATGGCCTTGCTGGATCATATCATCTTGTTTCCTTTAACATCCCCTAGTGTATATTTATCTTTGATAGCATTGTAGGACCATTTGATAAGAGGAAAGTGGGATTGCAGTGGTTTTGCATCTATTAAACATCTTTGCTAGGATTAAAGTGATGTTTGATCACTAGCAGAAGATGCCTCTCACTTTCATTGTCAGGCTCATGAGCTTCACCCAGCTCCAGAATCTTCTTCAAATCTAAGTCTGGAAGTTGCACTACTTCATCCACAGACTTGTATATTGATCTATTCATCTCTGCCTTTCCTCTAAACACTTCAAACCATTGATCTGAGTCACTATAAATCCATTGCACAATCTCTCTTGAGTCTTCCGATGTGGTAGGAGGTTTAATTTTCTTTTTAGGAGGTTGTTGATAAGAAGGAGCTGGGTGAGAGGATTTGGACTTTTTGGGAGGGGAGGAGTGTGTTCTAGGAGGGTGAGAGGGAATTTGTAGGACAAAAGGAAAAAAGGTTGAGGGTGTAGTCTTGGGTTTCTTTCCTCTGTGGAGGTGACCACCCTTCTTACAAAACCTGTCTTCTTCAATCTCTCTTCTTCCTTTTCCACTTTTCTGTAGAGGGCTTGCAGGTTCATGAAACTCATGGGACCCAACCTCTTTCCACTCTCACCTCTTGCCTTTGAAGGCAATGGCTTTCCAAGATTTCTGTCTGGCTTTTTCTTTTTCTTCAGCCCTTTCTTGTTAGCTAGTTCTCCTTGTTGACCCATGAAGGCTCTGTATATTTCTTTATTAGAGAGTTTCTCAAGGTAGTCTGCATCCTCACCTTGAGAAATGAGAACTGCTATCCACTCCTCCCTCATTTCTTTAGCTAGTTCAGAATCAGTGATCCTAAACTTGGCATCTTCAGCCTTCTTCCTCTCTTTTTCTTCATCTTTTTTATTTAGTTGTTCCTATAGCTGGAGAGCTAGAGATTAATCTTCTTCTATTTGTGAAGATACATGAATCTTAAATTTTGTTGCATCCAAAGATTTTTCATGGAGTTGAATCTGTTGTTCTCTTAAGAGCATGACAACCTTCCTTTCTTGAGCCTTTTTAAGCTCAGCCATTTCTTCCCTTTCTCTTTTTCTCCTTTCCACCTCTTTCTTCTCTTCTTCAATCTTTTTCTCTTCTTCATCAGTCATAATTCCCTTCCATTTGCCTTTGTTGGATGCCTCTGCCTCTGCTTCATAGGTCACAATAGCAGATGTGGGAGTAGCTATTGAAACCTCAGCATTGGTTTCATTGGCAATTTGTGGAGTAGACAAGGGATGAGTATATTCTTCATCTTCACCCATTACTGATTTCCATTCTGTCATGACCTTCAGCCTTTCTATTCTTCTAGATTCTACTTCTACATTCAGAGTGAAAGTTGGAGAAGAAGGAAGGGACATGTCTGAATCAGAATCATCTATTACAATCCATCCCTCATTTTCAAGAAATTCTTTAACAATAAGGATCATCTCCTGACTTCTTTTTTAATTGATATTGCAAATGTGTGTCCTCAGTTCAAACACTTTGTAGAGGAAGTCAGGGTTGAGAAGAAGAATTTCTTGAATATTGTTGATTGTGAAGCATGATCCATCACATAGGAAGAATTGAATACCAGAAGGATCAGTGTTTATTCACCCATAAATTTCCAAACATCTGACCAATTCATTATATAAGAATTTCCTTAGGCATAGAACTTGATCATCAGTTAGGGCTCTGCTCCTTATCATCCCCAGTCTTTGACTTTGCCTGTCTTCAACTGCTCTTGAGGACTCTGCTTCTTCATCCTCAAGGCCGGGATAGGCCACTTTCTTAGCTTTTTAAAGAATCTTCTCAAACCTAGGCATGTTGTCTTCACATATGTCATGAAAGCGTTCAATGGCAAGCCTGGCAGATAGATCCTTGGAGGTGTTGATGAATTCATTTAAATGCAGAGTAAAGGTGTCAAACAAATTTAAATTGTCCCAATTATGTTCTTGAACATCAGTAACTCCCACCCAATCCAAAATCTTTCAAATAGGCCATCATATCCCTATGCCAGAATGGAGTCAGTCTTTCTCTCTACACTATGCTTTCTGAGCATGATACTTTGAGAAATCATATTTCTAATTTTAAGAATGTTTTACCTTTTGTTCCTAAATCTTTAAATGTTATGAGTTATATTGCAAAGTTTTAAAAGTGCAGAAGTTGCTGTGACTGATGTACCACAAGAAACCATGAGCAATCTGGAATTTTTCAGATTAAAGGAAGACCAACGTCTTCAAGAGAGAATTATTGAAGAAAGATTAGCATTTAGTTCTGTTGCCTCAACATCACAATCATCTTCATCATCCTGTGATGACAATTATCAGGCTAAGGTTTCATGTAACAAAGTTTGTTTTAGTTGTGGTGAAACCAATCATGTTTTCAAAAGTCGTAAATTATCTACATATCAATTCAAGGAAGAAACCGTACCATCCGTTGTTTTAAATACAAATGAATGTGATTCAAATGCTTTTTCTAAGTCACAACATAGAAGAGATTTGAGACATAAAAGAATTAAAAATTCTAAAAATAGTTTGAAAAGAGCATGGAAAATTAAGAATAATGATCTTTTTTATGACCGTACTTCAATAAAAGAGGATTATGATTATGATTTCCGAGAAGTGTCTTGTGATGTTAAGAAGTTCCAAGTCAGCAATGGCTTGTGTACCAATGTCTGAATGATTCGGTATGTGTAGGGGCAATCAAGGAGGAGTGGAGACAACATTTGGCATGTCAACAGTGGTTGCTCAAGACATATGACTGACCAGTTTTCTATGTTGCAAGATTACCATCCAACGGACGAATATTTTGTCGCCTTTGCAGGCAATCCAAGAGGCGGGAAGATAGAAGGACAAGGAACCATGTCTAATGGTGTAAATAGTATGGAGCGTGTCAACTTCGTCCCGTAGCTGAAATACAATCTGATGAGACGTAGATTTGTGACAAAGAATTTTGTGCTCTCTTCAACTCTGTAGAGTGCTTGATTCTGAAGCCTGGAATGGTTATTCCCAAAGATCTTATTCTTATGCGTGCTCCTCGAAGATTCAATACTTACAGTCTGGATATGAACAACCCATCAGGAATCGAATCCTGCTTTCTCTCAAAAGCTTCTGAAGATGAGTCATTCCTTTGGCACAAAAATTTTGGACACGTGAACTTAAAGACCATGAAGCATCTAGTTCGAGGAAACCTTGTCACCAGTTTGCCTCTGAAATATTTCTCTCCCGTGGAACACTATCTCTCTTGTTCCAAAGGTAAACAACACAAATTCAATCATAAACCTAATACACTAATTCCATTGACTCTCCCCTTCAATTGCTTCACATGGATCTCTTTGGTCCTGTGAGTGTCATGAATCATGGACGGAAATCCTACTGCTTGGTGGTAACCGATGACTTCTCTCGTTTTACTTAGGTATTCTTCCTTGGATGAAAAGATGAGACGCCAAAGACTCTGAAGATTCATATGTTGCATATTAAAAATTTGTTCAATTTAAGTGTGAAGACTATCTGTAGTGATCATGGTACTGAGTTCAAGAATGCTACTTTGGATTCTTTTTGTGTAGGTAAGGGTATCTCTCAGCCGTTTAGTGCGCCACGTACTCCTCAACAATATGGTGTAGTTTGTTGGGTTTAGTTTGAGAATGATGTTAATCAATTAAAGCGATCTCGAGAAGTTTAGGTTTGTGTATGAAAATGGGTCTGAAAGTCGCTAGCGACACTCTGAGAGTCACTTGACTTGCATAAGCGACTCTCTGAGAGTCGCTTGGTCGGTTGCCGATCGACTCTCGATGAGAATTGATAATCTGCTGATCGACTCTCTCAGGTTCCTTATATATACCTGACCATTTTCATAAGCAACTGACCTTCTGTTTCACAATTTTTCTCTGTTTTTTTTAGTTTTCAAGCTTTTTGTAAGGCCCCAAACTCGGGAACCCGACACGTTGGCATACACGTAATCACAGTAGTAAATGACCTCAAATAAACTCAATTAAATACAGCGGAAAATCAATAGTCAAACAAATGGTCAACGACCCAACCCAACATAATCCAAACTAAATACTAATATTCAAATGTCATAACAATGAATAGTAAATAAATGTCATCACAAACACGCCCGGTAACTAATCGCCATCCAGAAGCCGCCAGCTTACACTTTCTCTTTACAAGAAATACATGCTAAAAAGTCAGCTACGCTGAGTGAGTTCTATAGTAATTCGTTCAGGGGTATTAAGTCCCGAACCTTTATTAAAAACGATTACGTCACAAAGTTTTTCTCATATAGTTCATGGTTTATTCAAATATTATATTTTATCGACGCACACGAAATCATGTCGACTAGTCTAAGGACACATGCGATCATGACTCGTTGACTGATCATCGTCAGCCATGTCAACTAACCGACCAACACCGACTTACTATCACTCTTAAGCAACCCATTTCATCCGACTACAGTCAGACTAAATTTCCGTCGACTAGGGTTGACACGATATCAATTAACCTCTTAATATAAGGTCACGACATTAAATTAGATGACACCAAATCCTACGCATACAATTATAACTATTATTTCACAACACAAATATTAACATCAAAACCCTTATCATTTCGTGCCTTCGCTATATTGCACGTTGCATGTATTCATGCCCTAAACTACAAAACGTTTAAAAGTGGGTGATAGAAACTCACCTTTGCTTGACACGTCTCGATCGCTAGAACCCGCTAACTTCTCGTGCTCCTCTTTCGACCTTGTACCTAACAAATACACAATCACGTGTCAAAATACGCCTCGAAGTTAAACCGTCTCCTAGCCGACTATCCCTACGTCACGCGTGGCCGTACCTACGTGCATGGCACCATGCATGGTGTGCATATGCTTCGAGCACCCCTCGTCCACGCTTCTGGCATCTAAGTTCGCATTTGGTTCAACACTGGGTCATCCAACTCGCCTCATATCACCTTATATTGCTAATACGCGTCATAATTCTCCGTTGCGCGTCTCCTGTCCTTGGTCGTCTTCACCGTGACATCATCCGGAACCACCACAGCCGTCACCGTCACGTCGTTGAGCCACCACCGTCCCGCGAATGGCCTGTGAGCCTCCTTTTTCTGTTGTCGCAACCGGCCAGCACCATTTCCGGCGTCCATGCGTTGTTCCGAGACCACCCGCAGCCGCGGTGGTCGTCTCCCGCACGTGTCACTATCCAAACATCCGTGAACAGCCCTTCAGGGGACTGTCGTGTCCGCCCAGCAACATCATCGACCACCTATGCTCTATCTCCGGCTTCCTCGTCCCTCTCCGAATGCTCACAAACCTCTCCTCTCGCACCATTAGGGTTTTCGGCTAACATCTACTCAATACTAACAAGTTTCGAACGAACAAATGATTAAACGAGTAAAATTTAGAGGATATACCTTTGATCCGAGTGACTCGTGCAAATCGAATCACCAAGAACTCGTCCCCTCTTTCAATACTCGTCGCCTACGAAATCCTAGAACCATAAAAACGATTATTACGATTAACCGAAGCTTAAAACACATACACGATGATTAGAGGCTCGCGATTATACCTTGATCTCGACCAAATCGCGATGAACAACCTCTCTCCCTCTCCCTTCTCTTCTTGACAACCGCAAGAACCCAACTGGGGTCTACCTATTGCCGTAACACCCTAAAAGGGTTCGAAACCATGGACCGGGCTTCGGCCCGTGCGTGCTACCGGACTCCCGCTCGGGCTTGATCCATTTCAAAACTTTTACAAGGCTCCCCCCTTAGATCTCGATATTTACACCTTAAACCCCGTCTAATTGTTTTTAAAACAATAACAGGCAAATCCCGTCAAGTCTTCTAACCTTGCGCACAATTATTTACAATAATTACAAACCCATTTTCTAATCGAAACTAGGATGTTACAAGTCTTCCTCCCTTAAAGAGGTTTCATCCTCGAAACCTGTGTCATCTGGAAACAAATGCGGATAACGTTCACGCATATCCGCTTCCGGCTCCCAAGTAGCTTCGATTGCACTTTAACAATAGGGATCACCTTCCTTCGCAACCTCTTTTCCTTTCTATCCAGTTTAGCCACTAGTTCCTCTACATAATTTAGCTTGTCATCCACCACGATGTCGTCTAACGGTATGTGTTCTGTAGCATCTGCCAAACACTTTCGTAAATGGGACACATGAAACGTTGGGTGTATCCCTTCCAATTATTCTGGCAACTGCAGTCTGTAGGCAACATTAGCAACACGTTCCTCTATCATAAATGGTCCAATATATCTCGGGCTAAGCTTTCCCCGTTTCTGAAAACGAATAATGTCCCTTGTCGGCGTAAGACTTCTACCGATCCTGAGCGGCTTTCATCCTCTGCTTGACCAGTTCGAACTTCTCAGAAGTTGGTTTTACAACGTCTAAACTCCCTAACTCTTTCTGTCCGATCTCTCCCCAGCACATCGGGGTTCTACACTTTCTTCCATAAAGCATCTCATATGGCGACATCCCAATAGTCGCATGATAACTATTGTTATAAGAGAACTCCGCTAACGGTAGGTGACCATCCCATGCACCTCTGAAATCAATCACACATGCACGCAACATGTCCTCTAATGTTTGTATCGTCCGCTCTGACTGTCCGTCAGTCTGAGGGTGATACGTAGTGCTAATGTGCAACCTCGTCCCCATAGCTTCATTGAACCTCTTCCAAAAATTTGAGGTGAATCTCGTATCCCGGTCGGATACGATAGAAATTGGCACTCCGTGTCTGGCAACGATCTCATTGACAAACACTTCAGATCAATTTTCTGATGAGAAGGTCTCCTTAATTGGTAGAAAATGAGCACTTTTCGTTAACCGATCCACCACTACCCAAATTGTATCGTGCCCCTTAGCCGTCTTGGGAAACTTTGTAATGAAATCCATCGTGATGTGCCCCCACTTCTACTTCAGAATCTCTAAAGGTTGGATTTTTCCATAAGGCTTCTGATGCTCTGCCTTAACTTGTAAACATGTCAAACACTTGCCTACATACTGGATCACTTCATGATTCATCCCCGGCCACCAATAGTTTCCCTTCATGTCCTGATACATCTTTGTCATTCCCGGATGTATTGAGTACCTTGACTTGTGCGCTTCATCAAGTACTTGCTCTCTAAATCCACCAAACCTTGGTATCCAGATACGTTCATCCTTGACACACACCCCTTGACTGTTCTCAGTCTAAAGATCACGTTGTCCAGATACGGTACTTGCTCCAAAAATCCTTTCTTCTTTTAGCCTTTCATCTCTCAAGACTTTCGTTTGCACACCCTTTAATGACGTCAGGAAATCTGGCGTTACTACTAGTTGACACGCTTTAACTCTGATTGGCGTGTTTTCCTCCTTGCGGCTTAACGCATCGGCAACCACATTTGCCTTTCCCGGATGGTAAAGGATGTCACAATCGTAGTCCTTGAATTGCTCTAACCACCTCCTCTGCCTCATGTTCAACTCCTTTTGCTCGAAAAAGTACTTCAAGCTCTTATGATCCGTGTAGATCATGCACTTGATTCCGTATAAGTAGTGTATCCACAACTTAAGTGCAAACACAACTCCCGCTAACTCTAAATCACGTGTAAGGTAATTCACCTCATGCGTCTTTAACTGTCTTGATTGGTTTTATAACTTTCCCTCGTTACAATAACATGCAACCTAGCCCCAAATATGACGCATCTGAATACACCACTAAGTCATCCGTCCCTTCCGGTAATGTTAACACCGGTGCGTTCGTCAACCGTTTCTTTAGCTCCTGAAACGCACGCTCTTGATCCGCTCCCCAAGCAAACTTCACTCTTTTATGAGTCAATTTAGTTAATGGTGTTTCCAGCTTAGAGAAGTCCTCGATGAACTTCCTGTAATAACCAGCTAACCCCAAAAAGCTGCGCACCTCCGTTGGAGTCTTAGGAGCGTTCTACTTCACTACCGCTTCAATCTTTGCGGGATCCACCATAATCCCTTCTAGGTTAATGACATGCACCGAAACTGCACTTCCCGCAACAAAAAACGCACACTTTGAGAATTTAGCGTAAAGCTTTTCTCGTCTCAACGTCCCTAACACTTCTCGTAGATGATCTCCATGCTCCTCCTCATTCTTAGAGTAGATTAGAATATCATTGATAAACACAATCACCGATCTATCCAGCATTGGCTGACACACGTGGTTCATTAAGTCCATGAATGCTGGCGGAGCATTCATCAATCCAAAGGACATAACCAAGAACTCATAATGTCCATAGTGTGTCCTAAATGCCGTCTTCGGAATATCTTCTTTCCTAACCTTCAACTGATGATATCCTGACCTCAGATCTATACGTGAAAACCACTTTGCTCCTTATAGTTGATCGAACAAGTCATCGATACGCGGTAACGGATACTTGTTCTTAATCGTCAACTTATTGAGCTCCCGGTAGTCGATGCGCATACGCATGCTACCATCCTTGTTCTTCACAAACAAGATAGTCTTGACTTCCACTGCAGTCATGGTGAAGGCTCTGGCTTTTTCTTTTGACTTTTCATCTTCTTTGGGACTGCCTCCTTGCTTGGTCCCACACTTTGTCCTGTCTTACACTCTTTCGCTAGATGGCCAAAACCCCCACACTGGTAACACTTAGGACTGCGCAGGCAGTCTCTAGCAAAATGTCCCGCTTTACCACATCGATAATAGGAACCCGCATCTGCCCTGCACTCACCCGAGTGCATCTTACCACACTTGCGACACGAATCCGGACCATCGGTCCTAGCCTTCTTCATGAATGGAACCTTCAAATCTTTGCTGAACCTCTTGAGGGGTACGTTCCACTTCTTATCCTCTGGTTTCTTCTCTTGCACCCCAGCTCCCATTACATCATCATACAAAGTCCCACTAAGCTCCACTGCATCGTCAAAACTCGAAGGTTGCTGAGCCTTGACTAAATGCGTAACACGATCCAGTAGACTGGCTACATACAACTTCATCCATCGCTCAACATTTCCAGATAAGTGTGGCACCAGATGTGTCATCTCTATGAACTTTGATGTATACTAACGATGAGTCGATTTACCCGCCTTGAGAGTCAGAAACTCTCTCTCTACCCTTTCAATCTCTCCCGGAGCACAACTTCTTCCTAACCAAACCATTCAGATCCTCCCAAGTCATATTCCAACTCCTGAGTAGTCTTTCTTTCCTTCACCGAGTTCCACTAGTGCAAGGCCTAAGAAGAAAAAGAGTGAGAAACGAACTTCACTATCTGCTCCGGCTTGCACTCACTGATAGAGATAGTGGACTCTCAGTAAGCCAGTGGTATGTGGCCACTGCATCCTTCAACCCATCGAACCTAGGCGGATCACACTTCTTGAAGTGACCGTAGTCACAGTTGCCGCCAGTTCCGGTCGTCTTCTTCTTTTTCTCCACCTCCACTAGCACTCTCGTCTCTATCTCCTCGAACGCTGCCTTCACAAGATCAGACAAGTACTCATGAATCATATCAACCACTTCCTTCTTGACCGCCTGGCAAACCTTTGGTTCAAATTGGAACCCTTCATTGTGCTCAGAATGCACCGAAGGTTCAGCACGCACTGATGGTTCAGTATGAACCGACACCTCATCATGATTAGAATTGTCATCCTGAGCATTCTCATGACGCCCCCTAGCACTAGCATTAGAAGCTGTCTGTCTTCTAGGTGCCATCAGTTACTAAAAATAATAACAAATAGAGCAATACTTAGGTATCATTTAAAACAATCCGAGTAGTGCAATTATTTAATGATGGTGGCCAATCACCATTACCCTTTTACCTTGCCTTTCAGGTTTTAAACCATCCCTATACTGTATCTTGGCATAACGCCCCTGTCTTAGCCTACTAACACACACACATACACTAACTCATACCTGGCGCTTAACCCATTTCAAAACATTTACAAGGATCCCCCCTTAGATCTCGATATTTACACCTTAAACCCCATCTAATTGGTTTTAAAACTATAACAGGCAAATCCAGTCAAGTCTCCTAACCTTGCGCACAGTTATTTACAATAATTACAAACCCGTTTTCTAAAAGAAAACTGGGATGTTACACTTTTGATGAGAGTTTTCAGTTTGTGTGGGTTCCACCACCACAGGAGAGCTCATCCGTGGTGGATGGTGGTGGTAGATCGTTGTAATCGTTCCAGGCGCTTATTGTAAACTGTTGGAACCTAATAGTCCATATAAATCAGTTAGGTTTTAGAAGTGTTAACTTCAGAGTTTTCAGTTGGAAAATGTTTTCGGTCGAAAACATTTTTCGATCAAGAAGATTTCGATCGAAAACTCTCTAGTATAAATAGTTGTGTCTTTTGTATTTACTGTGATTTTACAAGTTAATCAAGAGAATTTCTGTGTGTTTCTGCTGTTAATACTTGATTACATTACTTGATTAACGAAGCTAATCATCATGAAGTATGCATTTGGTGTGATTGATAGTATTGAGATTGTTCTTCTTTGATTTGTTCATTTTAATGTGGAATTGATTTCTGAATTGATTCCGCCAACTCAGAGAGTGATTGAAGACTTTATCTTTGAATATCAATAGGTCTGAGGGAACCACAAGTGGTATCAGAGCTGTTGGTTAATAGCTCTTGGTATTCAAGAAGATTTTAAGTCAAATCTGATCAAATTGAAGTAATTTGGTTGCCATTGTTGCAATATCAGAATTTTCAAATTGAAGATAATGATGAAGGCTTATTTCAAGTTTACTAAACACACACTTTGGGAATCAATTGTAAAAGGTTCTCACATTCCTAAGACTGCAAATGCTGATGGGGTAGTCCCGATTACTGATCCTGATCTTTATTCAGAGGAAGATAAGAAATTAATCGAAAGGGATAACAGAGCATTGGGTTCTATTATTCTAGCACTTTCGACTGAGTTGTATTTGAATTTTGAGCAACCTGAAACTGCTCAGGGTCTGTGGAACGCTGTGTGCTTAAGATTTGAAGGTAATGCAGCTCTTCAGGAAAGCAGAACCGATCTTCTACTGAAGCAATATAACATGTTTTGTTATAAAAAGAATGAGACTCTTGTTAGGACATAGATTTGTAATGACAAAAGCTTGTAATAGTTAGATTTTATGTCTTTATTTTTTTGGTATGTAATTGTTTAAAAGTTGCTAAGTGTTTTAACTAGTGAGCCTAGAGGCGAACTTGTTAAGTTCGCCTGGTCTATCAGAGGCGAACTTAATAAGTTCGCTTAGGTATAACTGAGGCGAACTTGTTAAGTTCGCTTGGTCTGTTGGAGGCGAACTTAACATGTTCGCTTACAGCAGGTGTGTTTCTATATATATGTGTTACAGAGTCATTAGAACAGATCGATCCAAGGAGAGAAAAACTTGTCTGATTGAGTCTGTAACCACAGTGATTTGGAATATAATGAGAAGTTTATTTACGCGTGTTGTTTTGAGTTGTCAATTAGTATACAAACGTTAATACGAAGGATTCCTCACTTCGTGTTATAGAAACGTCATATCACGAGTTCGATCAGTAGTTGAGTTACCTGGACCTACAAGTGGTATCAGAGCTTATGCTCGTGAATTAAGTACGATTCTCGGTGATTAGTGACGGTTTTTGTGTACAATTCGACAAGAAATTCAACATTTTTGAAGTTTCTGCAACAATGGAGTTTTTCAAGTTCTTGAAGATCGTTTCTTTACTGAATTCGTGATTTTGGAAGTGTTTTTGACGAAATTAGTCCGATAGAACTGTTCTATTTGATAAAATTCACAATCCTACGGTTCAATTTCCTTAAATTCCATCAATTCGTTGAGAAATCATGAATTTTGAAGGTTTCGGTTCGTGTTTGGGTGAAGAATCTGTTACAGCAGTTTAAGCGAACTTGCTGAGTTCCTGTGCAGGCGAACTTAGCAAGCGAACTTATTAAGTTCGCTTCTCACATTTCAAGCGAACTTAGCTGTTAAGCGAACTTATTGGATTTCCTCCTTAAGCGAACTTGTCTTGTTCGCCTGATATCAAGTTCGCTTAGTACTCCCTAAAGAGAACTTATTAAGTTCGCCTGAGGGTAAAAACAGTTCAATACTTAGAAATTTTTCATAAATTTTTTTTTAACATGGCAAATATGGTTCAAGTCACAAACATGTTCAATTATGACAATGAGATAGGTACATCTCAAAAACCTCAGAAGTTGCTGAATCTAGCTGATTATTCAAATTGGAAAGATCGGTTTGACCAATTCGTATCTTTTACCGATACTAGTTTGTGGATTCCAATTTTGGAAGGATATACCACCCTACTTATTCATGGATGGGAAAAGATGATGTTCCAAAACCAGTGTCTGCTTTATCTACTGAAAAGAAGCTGTTATTTGATCGAGAAAAGAAAGCAATGGCTAGCATTTCGATGTCTCTACCAAAGGAAATTTATCACAGTTTTAAACAGTTCAAGTCTTCTCAACAGCTGTGGGAAGCTCTACAGAAAAGGTGTGAAGGGAGTTTAGATGTTAGGAAAAGTAGAAAAGAATTACTAAAGAAGCAGTTCCTAGTTTTTAAACATTTTCAGAATGAATCTTTGGATGATCTTGCTACAAGATTCTATCATCTTCTTAGTGAACTGGCTAGTGCATCTGTGGTATATGAGACTGAGGAAATAAATGATAAATTATTGGAGGCTTTACCATCAAAGTTTGATGTGTATATGGTTTTGATCAAAGAAAATGTTAAGTACAAAACCATGTCTCTTGAAGAAGTCCTAGGGAAAATTTAGTCACATGATATGAATATGAAGAAAAAGGAGACTAATATGGAGCATATCCAGGATCCCTCGATGTATTTTGCCAAATCTGTTGGTAAATCTGGTACTGGAGTAGCATTCTTTTCTGGTGATGCTCAAGAGTCTTCAAATGACCAGTGTTCTGGAGTTCCAATCTATTCTGGTCATACAAGCCATTCTGGATTTTCTGCTACTACTGCTTCAAGATCATCTGGATCTCATGTGAATCAGAAAGTTGCTGATAATTATTTGGCTATGTTTTCTTCATTCATGGCATCATATGAGAATTTCATTGGAGGAAAAATACATGATCCTGAGGTAATAGAAGAAGATTTCAGACAGATTGACCCTGTTGATCTAGAAGAAATGAATATCCAATGGAATATGGCTATGTTAATGAGACAAGCTAAAGATTTCTTGAAGAGAACTGTGAGAAAATATATTGGTTCAAATAGTCGATCGCGTATGGGTTTTGATAAGAGCAAAGTTAGGTGTTACAACTGCCAAGAGTATGGTCACTTTGCAAAGGAGTGTGTGAAACCAAAGGTAGAGTTTGATTCTCAAAACAAGCAATCTAACTTTCAGCATAATAGGAATCAGTCACATGGTTCATCTGGTAATCAAAATCATGGTCCTTCTGGAAATACAAATCATGCATCTGCATCATCAGCTTTAGTTGCTCAAAATGACGAAAACTATGATTGGGGCATTCATCTGGAAGATTTGGTGGGTGATGTGAGTCAGGCTTTTGTTGCAGAAATTCATTCAGAAAAACCAGAAGAGTCTACTGATGATGAAAGTTCTAGTGATGATTCGTGTGATGATGATAGTGTTCCAAGTGTGGAAGATGAGGAAGAAAGAGAGCAAAGTATTGATTCTGATGTTATGACAGGGGTTGCTGAGGAAGAAATTATTCTTAAAGAAAATGCGTCAGTTGGTGAAGATTCAGAGAACATTCCGATTGCCAAAGTATTCATGGCAGACATGTCTGACCCGACTAAGGTAAAAGACTCTGTTTGTCATATATTTTGTTCAAATTGCATTTCTGTTAAAGATAAACTACAAAAAGTCATGGATGATAACACAAATTTGATTTGTGACATGAAATCAATGCATTCAGTTAATCAGAAACTGAAAGATAATGATAAACTGTGCATTGATAGAATTGAGTCTTTGAAAAGAGACTTAAATTCTCTTGGGTTAAAATACAAAGAGCAAGGTTATCATCTAGACATGGCTTATGCTAAAATTGAAAAACGAAATGAAGTAGTTGCTCAAAAGAACAAGGAGATTTCTGAAAAAGAATCTGAGGTGATAAAGTTACATAGAAAGTTGGAACAGTTTGAGAATTCATCTGTAGTGTTGGATTATTTTAATGCCAATGCTGATCCCACAAAAAGGGTTGCTGGTATTGGGTTTGTTCCTCCTCCGTTCAATGCAAATTATGTAGTTGAGCCTGAAATCATTCATGAAGAGGAGATTGATCCCAAGACAGTATTAAAATTGAATCCAGTGACGGGTGAAGACATGGTGTATGATTCTGATACAGAGGATGAAGTGTTTGATGATTCAAAGGTTGAAGGCATTCCGAGAGAAATGAATATTGAGGAACCAAAGGTTGTGAAGAATGTTACTCGGGATAGGTGCATCTTGACAGAACCTGAAGAGGTGAAAGTGGTTCCAACTAAACTTTCTCCAATCTTACAGTCAAGTGGGTTTGTTGCGGCTGGTTTTCAAAAGGAGAATTCTTCAAATGGTTTTCAAAAGGTGAATTCTTCAAAAGTGCCAAAACAGACTTATGTTCCTAAGAAGCCGGTAAATTGTTCTGAGCATTCATCCGAAGCTTCTTCTTCTGGTGGTTCTTCAAATTCAATGAAAACATCGTATTTCAGAAGTTATAAAGAAAGACAAGTGTGTTTTAATTGCAATGAGCCTGGTCATATTTTGATTAATTGTCCATCCAAGAACAAGGGCAAAATGAAGACTGTTCCTTCACAACCGAGAGTGGTGAAAATTCTGAAAAGGAAAGATGAGGAAAATCGTCTTCTAATTTGGAGAAAGATATGACTGGACGATCTTTTGTTAATTCCCCTGGAATTAAACAACCGAATACATTGCATGCTAAATCTTTTGTATGCAGAGAAAATCTTGAGATTCCAAAAGTTGGGATTTCAAAAGATACTTTTTAGGAGGTTAAATTGTCTAGACCTCAAAGAAGAAGGAGAAACAGAAAATTAAAGAAAATTTTAGAAACATCTGAATCTGACAATAATATTTCAAATAATGTTTCTAAAAATAATAAAATTGGTTCTTCTTTGAAAATGTCTGATTGTCAAACTTTTGTTCCAACAGTGAATGATAAAATTGATTGTAAATTACAATAAGTTGTTTATTTTGATCAATTCGGACGACCCAAGACCACGATGGCTTGGGTTCCACTTTCTAACTGATTCTCGTTGTTTATGTAGAGACAACCAAGGAGGACTATCAACAATACATGGTATGTGGATAGTGGTTGCTCTCGACATATGACAGGGAATGTTAGATTACTTGAGGATGTGATTAAAATTGATGGTGGTTATGTCGCTTTTGCGGGTAATAAAGGCGGGTACATAACAGGCCAGGGAACGTTAAAGAACGACAAAGTAAAATTTGAAAAGGTGAATTATGTTGAGCAGCTGGAACACAATCTTTTAAGTGTATCACAAGTCTGTGACAAGAAGTTTTCGTTCCATTTCAACGATCATGAATGTTATATTCTAAAACCGGGTTTTGTGATTCCTGATGAATGGATTCTTATGAAGGCTCCAAGGAGAAATGACACATATGTCCTTGACATGAGTGTCGTTACTACAACGGATTCAATTCCAACATGTTTACTCTCCAAGGCGTCGGAATCTGATTCAATATTATGGCACAGGAAGCTAGCTCACATAAACTACAGGAATATGAACTACATTGTTAGGAATGATCTTGTGCTTGGAGTTCCAAAAATGAAATTCTCATTTCCCGATGATTGTATTCCGTGCAAGAAGGGGAAGCAAAGAAAGAAATCTCACAAATCGAAGTCGACGAATTCTATCGTAACTCCTTTGGAGTTGATGCATATGGATTTGTTCGGTCCTATCAGTATTAAGAGCATTGGTGGGAAATCGTATTGCTTGGTCGTAACTGATGATTACTCCAGATTTTCATGGGTTAAGTTTCTTTCTTCTAAAGCTGAGACTACTGAGTTAGTTCAGTACTTAATCCTGGGTTTGGAGAACTTATTCAATCTGAAAGTCAGAAGAATCAGGAGTGACAATGGCAGCGAATTTAAGAATAGCAAAATGGGATTATTCTGTCTACAAAAAGGAATTCATCATGAATTCAGTGCGCCATATGTTCCTCAACAAAACGGTGTCGCTGAACGAAAGAACAGGACGTTGGTCGAAACAGCTCGCACGATGCTTGCAAATTCTAAGCTTCCAGTCACCCTTTGGGCTGAAGCAGTGAATACTGCGTGTCATGTTTTGAACCGGGTCTTGACCGTAAAGCGACATAACAAGACTTGCTATGAATTGTTAAATAATCGAAAGCCGAATCTGGAATACTTATTACCTTTTGTTAATCCGTGTACCCTACTGAAGGTTAGAGATGTCCCAACAAAATTCAGTGCAAAGGCTATTGAAGGGATTTTTCTGGGGTATGTGGCAAATTCAACTACCAAGAGGGTTTATAACAAAGAGACACGCCAAGTTGAAGAATGGTTTTATATTGACTGTTCAAATCGGTCTTTACCACAAATGGCGATTGGTCCGGATTGGGCATTTGATTATGAAAACTTATTCAAGTCTTTTCATTTACCTTCTGACATTTCTGATGAAGATGCTGCTGTTCTTTATGATTCTTGTCAAGATGCACAGCACAATGGATTTTTACCAAATGCAGTTCCCAATTCATCGATTCCATCTACTTCTGCTCCCGATCCTAATGTTGCTTCTTGTTCCGGTCCACAAGATTCAGAGAGTGAGGAGGATAATGCTATTTTTCAAGATTCTTCTGCTGATCCGCTGTTGAGTGATGATTCATTACCTTCAACACAGGCTCAGGGGGAGATTCCAACAAATTTAGACTCAGATATTCCAATTCCTCAAGATTATTCTTATCAATCTGACTCTACTCAAGTTGATGTGTTGCCGGTTCCTGAGGTTGCATCCATCAAGGAACTCAAAGATCATCCAGTGACAAATATAATTAGAAATTTACAGGATGGAGTGAAAACTCGTTCTCTTGTTGACAATACTTGTTTGTATACTTGCATTAAAGATTCTGGTGTTCTTGATGATTGCTCACATTCTTGATTTATTTCGCAGGTTGAACCTAAGAATGTAGAGATGGCTTTAAATGACAATAATTGGATAGAAGCTATGCAGGAAGAACTTGCTCAATTTGACAAACTGAAGGTTTGGAATCTTGTTGATTTACCGAAAGGTGCGTATCCGATAGGAACAAAATGGGTGTTTAAATGTAAAAAGGACGATCGAGGTGTCGTGGTACGCAATAAGGCAAGATTAGTTGTCCAGGGCTTCAATCAACAAGAAGGAATTGATTACACCGAAGTGTATGCGCCGGTTGCGAGGCTTGAAGCAATAAGGCTGTTTCTAGCTTTTGCTTCTTTCAAAGGTTTTAAGGTGTTTCAATTAGACGTCAAGAGTGCATTTTTATATGGAAAGGTCAAGGAGGAAGTCTATGTGTGTCAGCCGCCGGGGTTTGAAGATCCACTGAATCCGAACATGGTTTTCAAGCTAGATAAGGCCCTCTATGGTCTTCATCAGGCTCCTCGTGCGTGGTATGAGACTTTATCTACACATCTTTTGGCTAATGAATTTGTTCGTGGAAAGATAGACTCGACCTTATTCATAAAGAAATCAGGGGGAGATTACCTACTGGTACAGATTTATGTGGATGATATTATATTTGGCTCGACAAATGAAGGGTTGTGCAAAGAATTTGAGGGTGTTATGAAGTCGAAATTTGAAATGTCTGCTATGGGAGAGTTATCGTTTTTCTTAGGTTTACAAGTAAATCAAAAGGAAGATGGTTTCTTTATTCATCAGTCCAAGTATGTCAAAGACATCTTGAGCCGGTTCAAGATGGAGGACTGTACTTCATACGATACTCCAATTCCGGTCAATCATAAGTTAAACTCTGACCCGGAAGGAAAAGATGTGGACTGTCGACTTTACAGAGCTATGATTGGATCCCTCATGTATTTAACCGCTTCAAGGCCGGATATAATGTTCGCCGTGTGTATCTGTTCCAGATTTCAGGCAAAGCCAAAAGAATCTCACTTAATTGCTGTGAAAAGAATCTTTCGGTATTTAAAAGGAAAACAACGTTTAGGGCTATGGTATCCTCATGGTTCTAACTTTGATTTCAATGCTTATACTGATTCTGATTTTGGTGGTTGTTGTCTGGACAGGAAATCTACAACAGGTGGTTGCCAATTCTTAGGTAATCGACTTGTATCCTGGCAATGCAAAAAGCAAACCACAGTCTCGATTTCAACATGCGAAGCAGAATACATCGTTGCTGCAAGTTGCTGTTCACAAATCCTGTGGATACAACAACAATTGAGAGATTACGGTTTGAATTTCACAGGAACCCCAATGTTTATTGATAATAATGCTACTATGTCAATAACGAATAATCCTGTTAAACATAGTAAAACTAAGCACATCGAAATTCGATATCATTTTATACGTGATTGTGCAGATAAAAGGTTGATTGAGCTGGTCAAGGTACACACTGAAGATAATTTTGCTGATTTGTTTACTAAGGCATTTGATCGTACCAGGTTTGAATTCCTAATTAAAATGATTGGTATGATCAATCCCGAATAAAAATTTTTCAAAATTAGAATTTCATGGAAAAAAATTTTTAGTTTCTTTTATTGCTTTATTACATTTCTGCAGTTACATTTTCAGTCAAAAAGTCTAAATTATAAAAAGTCAAAACAAATTAAAAAAAAAAAATTATTATAAAATTTGACATCATTTGAGGTTAGAGAAGAAATGATAGTACATCAGTGATTAGTTCATTTCACACGACCTTAGTAGATCTTGATATATGAATGATTAAAATAAGTTGATCTGATCTAAATTTCAAAGTCTGCATAAATAAGAAATGATAGTGTTATGAATGTTCTATTCTTGATAATTTGTTTTATAATTTGTGTATAAAATTTGAAACTTGAATTGTCAATAGACTAAAAGCGTTTTGAAACTATTAGTAGTGTGAAAATTAAATATAATATGATTACATCTGTGCTTTAAACCCATTTTATGCCTGGGTGTGTGTGTTAAAAGATCACTATTAGATAAAGAATATTAGCTTTTAATAAGGATTTTCCTAGGAGATCAGCTTCGGGTTATGTCCTTAGCACTATTCATTCGATTTGCTTCAGTGCCCATGTCCCGAAAAGCATGCAATTTGAAGCATAATCAAGATATGTACTTGACAACATCTGTCAAACATATACTAGCCCTTGGATCATATTGATATATCATCTTTACTGATTCCATTGAATTCATAATCCAGATAACAGTTGGATCCACGTACCTGAATCTTATGATTCCACAAATATAAGCAAAAGCATTGAATCATTCGATTCTGAATCTCATTGATTCCTATACAATCCAATTTGGATTCTGCTATTCGTGTGCTAAGTGATGTCTCCTCATTCTGAATATTCGGATAATCTTTAGTAAAATCTTATATATGTCTTGAAGATAGTGCATTTATTTTTATTTGGCATATATGTGGGGTACACAATGTTTATCATCTAAATGGTACTAAATCACATGAATTTGGAGAATAAACGTTTATAGTTTCAAATAATATAATATTGACAATTTTAAGAATTCAGGCTTTATATTTCAAATTCGGTATAAATAAAAGAGCATTTTATAACCTGATCTTATTTACTTTGAAATTTATCGCGTATCATTTCAAATATTATTCAAATTGAATGAGTTTCAAAAGGAAAAAGATGCAATATGCACAAAATTGAGTTAAATGGTTTCTTACTATAGGTTACCCTTTGTTATTGATAATATGTGTGATGAATTAATTGAATACTGATATGATCTTCTTGCTCATGATGTTCAAACCAAAAATATGTCATTTCAGTTTATAAAGAGAAAAACCAAAAATATGTGATTCTGTTTGTAAAGAGAAAAACAAAAAATATGTGATTCTGTTTGTAAAGAGAAAAACCAAAAATATGTGATTCTGTTTGTAAAAAGCAAAACCAAAAATATATGATTCAGTTTGTACAGAGAAAAATCAAAAATATGTGTTTCCGTCTGTATAGATAAAATTCAAAAAGATTTTATTTTTTCTTTCCATGAAAATTCTAAACTTTTATTAAAATTGTTCGGGATTGGATCAAATATGTGTTGCTGACGGAAGTTCAAGATTTGAAAGGTTGAAGTTGATAAAATTTGTGTTCAAGGCAAAAAGGTTGGAAAAGTAATTAAGTTCGTCTGTGAACAGTGAAGCGAACTTAATATGTTCGCTTAAATCGGTGAAGCGAACTTAATTTTCAGTCTAGGGTGAAGCGAACTTAAGGGTGAAGCGAACTTATCTTGTTCGCCGAAGGCTTGTTAAGCGAACTTAACAAGTTCGCTTAATTAAGCGAACTTAACCTGAATAAGTGTTGAATCAGGCGAACTTGTCTCATCATCGTCTTCCTCAGAACAAGCGAACTTGCCAGCAAACTTGCCCAAATTTCTCAAAAATTTTAATTTGTGTTGTGAGTGCTAATTTCTGTTTGCATCTTGATCGAAATTGACGTGCGAATCTAACGAAGGTATTTTAGTTGGTTTTCATCCACTAAATTGAGTGTATTTGAAGGATTTGGTTTCGGTTGTTTGTCGGCTCGTTTCCAGAATGATTTTGACCTAAATTTTGACCCAAATTTAAAATTGATCCTTATTTTTGATTGTCATGTGTTATTCGATTGTTTGTTCATGGTTGTTTCATGATGAAGATCGATTTGCCAGAAATTTGACATCTCGGTGTTTGAATTTGAAACGTCTCAGGTTCAGGCGAACTTGTTCCAAGCGAACTTGTTCGAAGCGAACTTGTCAGGGGAACTTAATAAGTTCGCCTCTCGCACTACTAAGCGAACTTATTAAGTTCGCCTAGGGGTCAGAAGTGAAAAAGACGGTATTTTTTTTGTGTTTGAAATTTTTTTGTTTTTTTTTTGTTTGAAATTTTTTTAAATTTTTGTTATTTGTTTTGTTTGTGTGTTTTATTAAATGTGAATCATATAGGTGTACGTGTTCTAATATTTGTTAAGTTGTCCAATATTTTCACAGATGGCTCGTCGTGTCGAATACAAGCATAATCAAGTGGCGTTGTTAGATCCAAATTTGCCTGAAGCAGTTCACTATCAGGGCATTATCAATTTTCTGAATCGATCAAGACTACATGTTGCATTATCTGCGGATCCTTATATTAGCTTGGTGTACATCCAACAATTCTAGGATACTGTACATCAAGATATTGATGTGGAACCACATGTCCTTCGTGCAACAGTTACTAATATCGAGATTGCAATTTCAGAAGAGACAATTCGGGCTGCTCTAGTTTTGGGAGGCAATGCTGAAGATCCAATATCTTATCCCAATACTCTTATTATGGGTTGTTTTCAAAGGATGGGATATCGTGGAAGACAAAATGATACACAAGCTAGGAAAGGTGGATTAGTGGGAGAATGGAGGTACTTTATGCATGTGATTATACAATGCATCTCTCCGCGAAAAGCTGGTACCGATGGCTTGAAGATGGCTCTTCAAACAGCAATGGTGGCCTTAACTTTGAATAAAAGATTCAATTTTCCGCTTTATTTTTATCGGGAGATGGTAATGCAGATAAATCCGGCTGAAGGTCAAGGTTTCTTGATGTATCCACGATTCATTCAAATGATACTCAATCATCTTATTCCAGATCTTCCACAACATGCCATACGATTGACTTTGACTCCGATGTCAAAACGTATCTTTACAGATTGTACAAAGGTGAAACAGCAAAATGCTGCGTTGATTCTAGTTAATACACCACTGTTTGGGCACTTAATCAATCCTGATTATGTTGCACCACCTAATGATAATTGGTTTCATCCCAATGAACTTGCTCAAGTTCAAGGAGTTAATGTTCAACCTCAACCACAACCACAACAACCACAGCAACAACCACAACAACAACCTGCACAACAACAACAGATACCAGTTCCACAAATACAAGTTCCTATACAACCACAAATACAAGTTCCTATACAACCACAAATTCCTATTCCCCAAGCTGCAGTCAATATTCCTATTCAGGAACCAGTTCAAGAAGAGGTCGTTCATGATCCTAATCAAGATCTAGGTATGAACATGGATGATTTTGTTTATGAAGCTGTGAACTCGCCCATTCATGAACAAGAACGGAATGTGGTGACAGACGCTGAGTCTAGTTCCAGTTCAAGTGATACAACATCATCTGATGATGACAGCACTTATTCTGATGAATCTAGAGATTTTTCTCCAGGTCATTATGAACGGTTGGCTGCAATTCCACTGGCTAATGCTGGAAAACGCATTAAATCTCAAGCCAGACGACCACGACGCAAGTCTGTTCGGGATCCTCCTTCCGGATCAGTACTTGGAAAAAGATCGTTGGTAGATGAAAGTTCTGACACTGACAGTGACTGTGACTTTAATCCAGATCCTTCACGTCAAAAGTTAATGTCTGCGTCGATTGCTGCTGCACAATCTTCTCAAGGAGTTGAGGATGCAAATTTTGTTGGTTCTCTGATCATTACTCCATCAAGGTCTAAGGATCCATCTCCAGTTCCATCTCCTGTTCCTACAGAGATTCCTACTACTTTGAGTCCTTCTATTCCACAATCAACAGCTGGTCCTTCAAAGCCTTCTGATTCTGACAGGATAACTTTCCTTGAATCTCAAGTGCTATATCTACAAACACAGGTTAACTCTCTTGTGTCTATTGATTCTCAACGACAGCTGGTGATTCATACTCAAGCTTAACAGATTGCTGATATGCAAGTCTTAGTGTCCAAACTCGTTCAGCGTCTTGACGCTCAGGGGGAGTTGAGGATACCTGATACTTGTCACACAGAGTCAATTCAAAGACGTGATGATGAAGACAATGATTCTGCTGGAAATATTGAGGGTGATCGTCAATACACTGACGCTAATCCTATATCTAGAGTTCAGGGGGAGTCGACATCACAATCTCTTGAAGGAAACAAAGACAAAGATACTTCTGGTACTAATGAAGAAGAAATTCTGTTATTAGAATTCTTTCAAGATTCAGAAGAAGAGAATGCTGAAAAGATTGAATGTCTTGATGACATTGACGATTTATTCAATGACATGGAAGATGATATGTCAGACACTGAGATAGAAGAAGGAGAAATAGTAGAGATTGAAATAGAAAAAGATAAAGACAGTGTTACCTATGAAGGCTGTGACGGTCTTAAGGTGCCGTATAACTTCATCCAAGAGGATGTTGTTCCTGAGTTCTCTTATGACGGAATAACTGACTCTATGGACTCTATTGAAGAAGTCACATTGCCTGATGATACAGCTGAGTCAAAAATGGATACTGATGATGAGAATCTTCAATTCAATAAGGGTGCTGAAACTGAAACTACTCTGTAGGATCGTGAGAATACAAGATGGATATGTTCTTAGTTGAGGTTGGAGGAAACAAAATCAACTACACAATTTATAATCAAGTAAACACAAAGAATACTGATAAACACTGTTGTATTAAGCTTTTGTGAATGCAAAGATTACAAGTGAGAAACTCAATGAATAAGTATGACAAGCACTACAAGCACACTTACAATGAAGTGGCAACTCAGTATTTATAGTAACTTAGAATCAAGATAGACCCTTGATTCTAAGGATCAGATCTAACACAAGCCGTTGATCTTGTTTATTAATTTACATTACACGTAAAGGCTAATGTAGTTAACTTTACTGAAACGTTTTCTTTATTCATGATTGTTTGCATGCTTGGAGTAGTGTATTGTTGTCCGTCATTGGTTGACCATAGCGGTTCCTTCTGCTTTGAGTCTGTCAGTTGCTTTTGCAGAAAGGTGTCAGAGACGCTTGGCCTGGATAGTCAGCTGCAGCGTTTGGTTTTCAGTGAATAGAGCTATCAGCTGCAAAGAGTGAAGGTTGCTGCTGGTAAGCCTATCAGCAGCAAACATGGATGACCGCTGCTGATAAGCCTATCAGCAGCAACTTGTGCTGAATGCTGCTGATAAGCCTATCAGCAGCATTTGTACTTAGAATAATTTTGTAACAATCAGTCTTTGGTTCTACAAACTCCCCCTAGACTGATGCTACCAAAATTCTTCTAGTCCCTTTGTTGCTGAAGCTTTTGCATATGGCTGACTATTCTTTCCACCTCATAGCCTCATTGATCCTTGCTGGGATTATTCAATGGAAGTTCAGACAGAGTCTTGATGTCTTTGTGTGGCATTTTGTAGATAGCTTTGCTTGAACATCTCATCTGCTGCTTCTTTACATCAATCAAAGTGAATTCATCCAAATCAGCATTATAGGACCAAGATACAAATGGAGAGTGAGACTTGAGTGGTTTGATATTCATGACCACATCTTTGCTAGGATTGAAGTAGTGTCTGATAGCTAGCATAAGATGTTTCCCACTCTCATTTGTAGGCTTATGAGCTTTACCCAGCTCTAAAATTCTTTGAAGATCGGAATCAGGTAATTGCAGAACCTCATCAACGGTATATTCGACTTCCTCTGTCATGTGCCTGGAACAGCCGCTATCTACCACCCAGGTGTTATTCTTGTTACCTGGCTGTCCCTGCACATGAAAGAGATTTAGTTAGTGGGAGTGGTCTAAGAGCTCTCCTTTATGAAGAAAAGAGTTCTTGGACTTTCTGATTCATCATGCGTGCATTCAACAGCACCGATGATGATTTTGCTGACAGGAGCAGAGATTTTGGCTTTCCATTTCTTAAGTAGTGGTTTTCCAGTTCTCTTTTCTTTATCGGCTGCGGATTTGGCTTTGGCAGCTGATGAATTTGCTCTATCAGCAGCTGATTTTCCTGCTTGAGGTTTTGGCTTGTCAGCAGCGGCAAGTTTTGCTGCTGATGGCTTCAGCTTATCAGCTGCAGATGTTGCTGCTGATGGCCTTGGCCTTTCAGCAGCAGATTTTGCTTTTGCTGCTGAAGGCTTAGTTGGAGCAGCAGCAGATTTAGTTTTTGCTGCTGACTGCTTTGTTTGAGCAGCAGCAGATTTGGTGGCTGCTGAAGGCTTTGCCTTTTGCTGCTGCTTGTGTTTTTCTGCAGTTTCAACTCTTCTACTGGCTGCAGATGGCCTATCAACTGAAGTATGCTGATCCTTCTTTTGTTTATGCGCTGATTGAAGAAGGATCTGGTTGAAGGGGTTAAACTGACATTTTGCAGCAAAGTGGTTTGATTCCCCACATATGATGCAGGACTGCTGAACTTTGGGCTGCTGCTTCCTTGGTGGAGAAGAAGAGTTTCTGAACTGAGTTTTCTTGGTCGTAACTCTTCTAACCTGTTGCTGATTCTTCTGATTTGGCATGAACTGAGGCTTGGAGTTTGTGGGTCCTGATGTCTGTCCCTTTTCAATGTTTAGCTTTCTTCCACCTGGAGGATAGCTGTTCCTGATCTGTTTGAATGGTACAGGGGCTGGAACAGCTGGGAGAATAGTAGGGACTGGGACTCTATTTAGAACAACTTCAGATGAGGCTGTACTGGTTTCATCATGGTCTGAGAAGGTTAACTCAGATTCTGATGAGGTAGTGTAGTCTTTAACAAGGGGTTCATCCATTGGAGGATCAAGATTTCTGTTTGCAGTGTCGAGTTTTGCAACATCGAAGCTTGGTTCATAGATGGCAACATAGTCAGCTGGATGAGGAACAGTATTATACTGTTCCTTGCCATATCCAAGTCCTCCAAGCTTTACCTTTTCATGGACTTGAATATCTAGAAGTCTCTGTAGCTTTTTAGAAGAAAATTCATATTTTTCAACATGAACTTTCTGTTCTGCCAGATCAGCTCTGGTTGATTTAAGTTTTACTAATAGATCATCAATCTGAGTTTCAAGATTGGTTTGTTCATGTTTTAGAGATGAAATCTCTTTCTTAAGGCATTCAATTTTTTCTTTGTAAGTGATTTCAACCTTTTTGAACTCAGATTTCATTTGAAGAAACTCTTCATTTTGATCTATAAGGTTTTGATTTTGGGTGACTTGATCAAAGAGAGAGTTTAGAATAGAACCAGAGATGATTAGACAAATGTTAGTTTGTTTAATCTGAGCCAATGCTCTGATACCACTTGTAGGATCGTGAGAATACAAGATGGTTCTGTTCTTAGTTGAGGTTGGCGGAAACAAAATCAACTACACAATTTATAATCAAGTAAACACAAAGAATACTGATAAACACTGTTGTATTAAGCTTTTGTGAATGCAAAGATTACAAGTGAGAAACTCAATGAATAAGTATGACAAGCACTACAAGCACACTTACAATGAAGTGGCAACTCAGTATTTATAGTAACTTAGAATCAAGACAGACCCTTGATTCTAAGGATCAGATCGAACACAAGCCGTTGATCTTGTTTATTAATTTACATTACACGTAAAGGCTAATCTAGTTAACTTTACTGAAACGTTTTCTTTATTCATGATTGTTTGCATGCTTGGAGAAGTGTATTGTTGTCCGTCATTGGTTGACCATAGCGGTTCCTTCTGCTTTGAGTCTGTCAGTTGCTTTTGCAGAAAGGTGTCAGAGACGCTTGGCCTGGATAGTCAGCTGCAGCGTTTGGTTTTCAGTGAATAGAGCTATCAGCTGCAAAGAGTGAAGGTTGCTGCTGGTAAGCCTATCAGCAGCAAACATGGATGACCGCTGCTGATAAGCCTATCAGCAGCAACTTGTGCAGAATGCTGCTGATAAGCCTATCAGCAACATTTGTACTTAGAATAATTTTGTAACAATCAGTCTTTGGTTCTACATACTCACACTGAGTCTCCAAAGATTAATGAAGAACCTGTGATGTTTAGAGATACAGGAATGACACGAGAACAGTGGAGAGAAGTTGTAAACAGTTGGATGAAGGTGCTACCCAAGTCTCCAGCATAACCTGCTCAGAAAGAGAAATATGTGAATAAAGAGCAGTGTGTGGGAAGGATCATTAGTTGGTTCTATGATGGTGAATCAAAATTGTTTGTAATCAAACGATCTGATGGCGTGCAATACTTAAAGCCAAGGATCAAATATTTCAATACCTTGCCGAGGTGTGAAATAAATGGTCTAGCTACAAAGCCTCTCATAAATAGATCGAAGAATGGTTTGGCAGATGTGATAGCAAACTTGATAAAGAAAGAAGGTAGTTCGGGTAAGTATGAAAGGCTGAAACCACAGAAGGGAAAGAGAGTGAAGATTACAGATCCTAAGACTGGGAAAGTAACCTGGAGATACAAGTATAGACCAGTGCGTGCTATACACAAGATACCATTAAAGAATATTCCTCAAGACTTTCTTGGGAATATGAAATGGTGGTATGTTGATGTTAATACTGGTGAAGCAAGGGTTGAAGATAAAGATAATAAGATCATTGTGTGTTTCTATGACGCAATGAATCTTATTAATTTTTCAAAGAAAGATCAGGGAACACTGAGAAAGAATGAGATAATGTATACTGATGAATGGAGAGAACAAGGTCTACAGTATAAAAGAGTTTTGGAGATATGCAGAAGATACGGTGTGCATGCTGGCAGCAGACTACCAGATAACTGGAAGAGTTCAAGATAAAGACTGAAGACAGAAGATCAAGCTATTGTCAAGGGGGAGTCTGTTAGGACATAGATTTGTAATGACAAAAGCTTGTAATAGTTAGATTTTATGTCTTTATGTTTTTGGTATGTAATTGTTTAAAAGTTGCTAAGTGTTTTAACTAGTGAGCCTAGAGGCAAACTTGTTAAGTTCGCCTGGTCTATCAGAGGCGAACTTAATAAGTTCGCTTAGGTATAACTGAGGCGAACTTGTTAAGTTCGCTTGGTCTGTTGGAGGCAAACTTAACAAGTTCGCTTACAGTAGGTGTGTTTCTATATATATGTGTTACAGAGTCATTAGAACAGATTGATCCAAGGAGAGAAAAACTTGTCTGATTGAGTCTGTAACCACAGGTATTTGGAATATAACGAGAAGTTTATTTACGCGTGTTGTTTTGAGTTGTCAATTAGTATACAAACGTTAATACGAAGGATTCCGCACTTCGTGTTATAGAAACGTCATATCACGAGTTCGATCAGTAGTTGAGTTACCTGGACCTACAACTCTCAGTGAGCAGGTGACTAGGTTTACAACCATGATCAACTGGTTGAGAAAAATGGGAATAAAATTTGAAGAGTATGAGCTAGGAAAGAAGCTTTTAGACTCACTGCCAGATTACTGGAGCATACCTTGTATGCTAATCAAGAACACAACTCTAGATCTGAAGAGTAAAACACTTGATGATATTATATGTTTACTCGAGTCTTATGAATTGGATGCAAAGAAGAGAGAACTGAACAACAAAGATAAACAAAATAACTCAAGTACCACAAATGCAGCATTATTTTCTGGAAGTAGTGAATGAAATAGTGGAACAAAACCTGAGAAAAACAAAGGTTGTTGTGAACACTCCTCTGGTGAGAAAGTCAAGTCATCTGGACAAATCCCTGAAGATTAGATTGCTCTGTTCGGAGCTTTCATGAGCAGTTATGATGCACTGGTGACAAGAAAGTTACAACCTGCCATGCATGATGTAGAAGATCTTGTTCAGATCAATCCTGATGATTTAGAATATATGGACTTGCAATGGCAGATGGCCATGATAGCTGTAAGGGGAAAAAAGTATTTGCAGAAGGTTGGGAAGGATAAGTTGCAGTTTGGTAAAAGGTTGGTTTTGACAAAGCTAAACTCAGGTGCTACAACTGTCAACAGCTTGGTCACTTCGCTCGTGAGTGTACCAAGGAAAAGAAAAAGAAGGTTGAGGGAAGCGAGGTTAAACTGGTGGAAATGATTGATGAATCTGATAAGTCAAAGAAAGCTCCAACTGCACTCATGTCCAAACAGCTGAGTAATTGTGAATAGGAGGAGAGATAGAGGATGCTGAGGATGAAACGGATGAAGCGTTGATGGCTGAAATTGAAGATTCAATGAAACCAACTGATATTACCAGTGACTGTGCGCTCAAAACCGATTCTAAAGGAAAGGGCAAAGCTATAGTCAGCCGGTGGAGGAACAACATTGTAGGGTTTTTCAGCTTGAAACCCAACTCCAACAGTTACCTTTTCATGAATTTGAGCATCCAAAAGTCTTTGAAGCTTTTTGGATGCAAACTCATATTTTTCAACATGGACCTTTTGGTCTGCTAACTCAGCCCTTGTAGCCTTTAACTTAACCAGAAGATCGTCAATCTGAGTTTCAAGGTTTGTTTGTTCATCTCGATGTTTAGCAAGAAGACATGAAGCAGAGGTGATTATGAAAAGACTTGCTGCACTAGATGCTAAAAAGGTGGATGTTAAAGCCAAGGCCAAGCCTGATAAAGACAACTAGTTGGAGATTGTTGGAACCTAGTAGTCCATAGAAATCAATTATGTACTGAAAAATGTATAACTTCAGAGTTTTCGGTCGAAAACTTAGTTTTTGATCGAAAACACTTTTCGATCAAGGGTTTTCGATCGAATTCTGTTTAGTATAAATAGGTTGTCTTTTGTATTTTCTAAGTAGATTTATTATTTCTATTGTTTTTATCAGAAGTGTTCTAGAGAAATCAGTGATAGTAGATTGTTGTTTCATCTTGTAAATCGCAGAGATTATCAATGAAGACTACTAGTTTGATTGTGCATCTTATGTGTGTGATTTCTTTGATTCTAGTTCATGTTTGATTCGATCTTCTCGGTGTTGTTAGATTTTTGGATTGATTCCGCCATTCCAGAAACTGTTTGAGGTGATAGTTCTTGGATATCATCATATCAGAGGGGATCACAATGTGTGTTTGAATTTACTTTGAAACATATAACCCATTTTATTTATCTAAGAAACTGATTCAATCAGATATAGTTTTACATGTTGCGCTTCGATTCATGCTCCAGGTGATCGTCAAAGTAATGATATTTACTACTCATGACCCCGCCTGTTTTGTTTACATAAAGATCTTGGGTGTTCATATTTTTCCCATCCACTTGAATTATTTGACCCGTCTGTTTTGCTTACGCAAAGATCTCGGGTGTTCAATCTTTTTCTATCCGCTTGCATAATTTTATGACTTCTTCTGTTTTGCTTACGAAAAGATCTAGATTGCTCGTACCTTTTTAATATCCACTTGGGTATTTTTCATTATACACCTTCTTTATCCACTTGGATTTTATTTTTGCTTTGCTGGTGAATGTGAATTACCAAGTTGGTACCCTGGTTAACTGGAAAGATATGATGTGAATTACCAAGTTGGTACCCGACTTTCCTTTCTCTCTCTAGCTTGCAAGTGTTGGTGGAAAATGAGAGCTACAAGGCTGTCTTGGCCTTTATATACCTGGGCTTCGCTCGGCCCGTTGGAGCCGAGCCCAAGCCCATCCATTATTCTTTCATTTTTGACGTTTAAATCTCTATCGCATTATTAATTACTTATTTACTATTTTTGGGATGTTACAAGTCTACCCTCCTTAAAGAGGTTTCGTCCTCGAAACTGCTTATACGTTAAACAATTTAGGGTATAGTCCCCTCATCTCGTCTTCTTTTTCCCATGTAGCTTCTGACTGTGCTTCCATTGTACTTTGACTAAAGGAATAGACTTATTGCGTAGTCGTTTCTCAGCTCTGTCAAGGATGGCTATCGGTTCCTCTACATAATTTAGACTGTTATCTACTTCGATCTCGTGGTAAGGTATGTGAGCTGTGTCGTCAGCTAGGCACTTGCGTAAGTGCAACACGTGGAATGTAGGGTGTATCCCATTAAGTTCAACGGGTAGGTCGAGTCTGTAAGCAACTTGACCCACTCTCGCTATGATCTTGAAAGGCCCGACAAACCTTGGACTTAGTTTTCCATGTTTTCTGAATCGAATGATTCTTTTCCATGGTGATACTTTTAACAGTACCGTGTCCCCCACTTGAAACACTAAATCCCTTCTTCTCTTATCCGCGTATGATTTCTGTCTGTCCTTTACGGCTTTCATTCGAGCCTTGATTTGATCAAACTTCTCGGAAGTAGCCTTGACCACTTCGAGACTTGCGAAATCCTTTTGTCCAATTTTCCCCCAACAAACCGGGGTCCTACATTTCCTCCCATACAACATTTCAAATGGCGGCATGCCAATAGTCGAGTGATAGCTGTTGTTATATGAAAATTCTGCCAATGGTATATGGCTGTCCCAGCTCCCACCGAAGTCAATGATACAGGCCCGGTGCATGTCCTCCAAGGTCTGAATGGTCCTTTCCGATTGTCCATCGGTGATGTTCAGTCTAGTGCCTATTTCTTCGTTTAATTTCTGTCGGACACAATCGACAGCGACATACCATGTTTGCTCACAACTTCCTTGATAAATATTTCTGCTAGTCTTTCTGACGAGGAAGTCTCACGTATTGGCAAGAAGTGAGCACTTTTCGTCAAGCGATCGACGATCACCCGCATGGTATCATTGCCTTTAGCTGTTCGCGGTAGCTTGGTAATGAAATCCATCGTGATCTCCTCCCACTTTCATTCCGGTATTGGTAAAGGTTGCATTTTACCGCATGGTTTTTGGTGCTCGGCCTTAACTAGAGAACACGTTAGGCACTTGCCCAAGTATTCTGTCACATCATTCTTCATGCCTGGCCACCGGTACTCCTTCTTCAAGTCTTGATACATTTTGTTTGTCCCGGGGTGAATAGAATAGCGAGACTTATGGGCCTCATCGAGTATTTTGGCTCTAAGCTCGCCAATCTTAGGTATCCACATTCGGCCAAACCTAGTTCATACACCGTATGCATTTGCATCCAAATTCCCTTGTTTTCCTACTATTCTTTCCCGTTTAATATTTCTTTCTAATAGTGCTTCGTCTTGTGCCTTTGATATTTCACTAATCAAATCTAGTGTTATAATCAACTGACACGCTTTGATCCGTATAGGTTACGATTCTTCCTTTCTGCTTAAAGTGTTAGCCACCACGTTTGCTTTGCCTGGATGGTACAATATCTCACAGTCATAGTCCTTCAGTAGCTCTAACCACCTCCTTTTCCTCATGTTTAATTCCTTTTGCCTGAAAAAGTACTTCAGGCTTTTGTGATCGGAGTTAGTGGTGCATTTAACTCCATACAGATAGTGCCTTCATATTTTCAGCACGAAAACTACTGCCGCTAACTCTAGATCATGTGTTGGGTAGTTAACCTCGTGAATCTTTAGTTGTCGCGAGGCGTAAGCAATTACCTTTCCTCGTTGCATAAGTACGCAACCTAAACCCTGACCCGAAGCGTCAGAGTAGACTACTAAGTCTTCATTCCCCTCAGGTAGTGCCAAGACTGGAGCTTGGGTTAATCGTGCCTTAAGTTCCTCAAACGCGTTGTTTTGGGTTGGACCCCATTCATATTTCACTTCCTTCTGGGTCAACTTAGTTAGTGGTGAGGCTATTCTTGAAAAATCTTGAATGAACCTTCGATAGTAGCCTGCCAATCCCAGAAAACTTCTTATCTATGTTGGTGTCTTTGGGATGTTCCATTTCTTTACTGTCTCAATCTTTGCAGGATCCACCATGATTCCGTTTGGGTTTATTACATGACCTAGGAATTGGACTTCCCTAAGCCAAAATGCACATTTGGAGAATTTTGCGTACAACTTTTCCTGCTTTAGCATCTCCAGAACTTCTCTTAGGTGACAGTGGTGATCACCCTCGCTTTTTGAATATACCAGTATGTCGTCTATAAAGACCATCATCGATCGATCCAACATTGGTCGACATACTCTATTCATCAAATCTATGAACGCTGCTGGTGCGTTGGTCAATCCGAAGGACATCACGAGAAATTCATAATGCCCATAACGCGTGCGAAACGCGGTCTTTGGTACGTCTTCTTCTCTTACTTTCAACTAATGGTAACCTGACCTAAGATCGATCTTTGAGAACTAACTTGCACCTTGCAGTTGATCAAAAAGGTCGTCTATTCTAGGCAGTGGGTATTTGTTCTTTACTGTCCTCTTGTTCAACTCGCGGTAGTCAATGCACATGCGCATGCTGCCATCCTTCTTCTTTACAAATAGTACCGGAGCGCCCCATGGTGAGATGATCGGTCTAATAAATCCTTTTTCTGTTAGTTCCTCTAGTTGTGACATCAATTCTTTCATTTCTGACGGAGCCAACCGGTAGGGGGCTTTGGCAACGGGCTCAGCTCCTGACAGTAAGTCAATCTAAAATTCTATTTTCCGATCGGGTGGTAACCCAGGTAGATCCTCACGGAATACTTCCGGAAAGTTGCACACCACGGGTACATTCTTGAGTTCATTCATTTTCATTCTATCATCAATAACATATGCCAGATAAGCTTCGCAACCGTGCCTCATGTAACTTTCGGCCTTGATCATCGAGATGACGTTCGGCATCGTGCAATTCCATTCCCCATAAAACGTAATTGGGCTGCCGCTTGGAGCTTTGAGGTGTATCCTTTAACGTTTACATATGATTTGAGCTTCATTGGCAGCTAGCCAATCCATACCCAATACTACATCGAATCCTTCTAAGGTAAGAAGGAATAATCTAGAAGGGAACTTATGACCCTCTATTTCTATGATGCAATCTTCTGTTACTTGAAATACTGCCGAATTTTTACCAACGGCAGTTTGTACGCTAAAGGCCTTTACTATGGTGTTAATAGTGCAACCTAGTTTACGGCTAAATGCATTGGATATAAAACTTTTACTAGCACCATAATCAAATAAAATAGCAGCATGTTTGTTATTTACTAGGAACGTACATGACACAACATCAGGGTTTCCCCTTTCTTCCTCCTTAGTCAGGGCGTAGGCTCGAGTCCTCACCTTCGGCTGTACCTTTTCTTTTCTTGAACCAGATTGTCTGGTTCTCCTGCAATTCTTGGTCAGATGTCCAAATAGTCCACAACCTTGGCATTTAGTGTATCTTAAACATTCGCGAGAATAGTGCCCTGCCTTCCCGCACCTATAACAGATGGTGGAACCAACTAGGTACTCGCCTTGGTGTTTCTTCAAACATTTCTTACAAGCTTCGTATTCTTCAGTCCTTGGCTTCTTAGCCTCAGCTGTATAGTTCCCCTTTCCAGTTCCCTTTGACACGTTTTCCCATTTCCTTTTCTGTGTCTCGGGTTACAGACCAGGCAATATGCCCTTCAGTGTCAGTACAACCTCACGGGCAATAGCATCACTAAGTTCGGGTTCCAATCGTAGTGCCCCTTCATTGTCACCTCCCGGTGGGGTCACATTAGTGCCATGCACTCTCTCGGTGTATTTCACGTGCATGCTTTCTTCTTCCTCTTGTCTTTGGTTTAATGGTGGTCTACCTACTCGGCCCGTATGGCCGCCTTGGTGTGCAGTTCTTCCTCTACTTGCCATAGTTTTCTAGAATTTTCTAATATGTAAACGGAATACATCAATGTCATTTCTTCAGATTATAGTTTTAAAACAGTACGAGCATGGTAAATTATTAATTACAGTGACCGGCTTGTGATTACTAATTTACGTTGCTTTTCGGGTTCAAAACTCTTCAAATCATTTGTGACATTGACATCTATTTGTTCTAAGTTAAGGTATCTATTCTTATCCAAGTGCATTAACTTTAGTACTTACTTACCGTGCTGGCGTTGGCGTTGGTTACCCATGACTGACATCCGTGCATTGGTCCCATAATCAGCTTGAGTCCAGACATTTAGGGATGTCTGAATCTCTCAAACTATGGCTCTGATACCAACTTGTAAGGCCCCTTTCCCGGGTGATCTCACTTGTTGGATTTACTCATAAACATAGTCGTAATTACTGAACTTAAATTTAAAACATTAAGAAGTAGCGGAAGCAAACATCATTCATATTACATGACGTAACAGCGGAAGTCTTAACAATTAAATACAAAACATTGTCTTAACATATAAATATGGGATGTCAGTCTTGTGCCAGGTAACCTTCACGCCATCGCACGACCTTTTCTTCCTTTACCTGAAATGTATACTAAAAGTCAGCTAACGCTGGTGAGTTCTAGTTTAAAACTATTAGGTATGAATATTTAGCATAGTTTATGCAACCGTTATACTAAAAGTCAGCTAACCTGAAATATTGTTTATGCAACCGTTATACTATTTTAGCATTTACTTCGACCGCCCATTAATGTCTTTTGTACGTCCTAGCTTGAAGGAACGTATCTTTCCCAGTTGCAAAATAGTCGCGTGGTCGTCCGTCTACAGAAGTAGCCGTTAGCTTCGTTTCCGTCCATAACGTATACATACATTCATAACAAGCAATATATTTAATTATAAAGCAAGAGTTCATTTATTTACGCATGCCATTCTTTCATTCATTCTTTGTAAACATACGTTTCATTCTTTGTTGATAATTCATTCTCATATATATATAAAATATATATTAGTATATCACGTATGATCACATTAGCATTCATATCATTTATTCATTTAGTGTATACATTTCAGCCCCAAAACATTTAATAGGTTTGCACATAACATAGAGGGGGCACATAGAACTCACCTGATAAGCTAGTCTTGGTTGTCCTATACAAAGGTCCAACAATGTCACGTACGATCTGAATTAGGTAGTTAAATACACATCAGACCCATTCCCGACTCTAACGGTTTAATCATTATAAACATACTGACTTTACTTACTGGTCTGCTGCCTGCGCACTTAGTAAGTGCGCAGGGCCCGTCTCATGCGTACTTGACAAGTGCGCAGAGCATTCTCCTTGCGTACTTGGTAAGTACGCATGATCTTTCTCAAGATCTTTCTCCTGCGTACCTGCGTACTTGGTAAGTACGCATGATCTTTCTCCTGTGTACCTGCGTACTTGATAAGTACGCAGGACGTCTCTACTGCGTACTTGATAAGTACGCAGCACCTGTTTTCTGGACAAGTCCGAAATTTTACATGTTAATCTGATCATGCTAATCTTACAACTTTCTTTGATCAAAAGGTGCGGTTTTCACTCTAGATGCTAGTTCTAAGCTTATTTTCAAGTTTCATCCATAAAAACGTCTCCTATTTAGCTAAAACCCGAAAAACCCCAAAACGAAGAAAAACTCAGTTTAAGGTCGAATCGTTACCTGGATTGTGATTCAGATTCGGAGGTTTTGCTCACGAGCTCAGTAGTAACGTGCTCCTTCAATTTCATGTCGATCCGTCGACTTTCTCTCTCTAGACCCGACTCTCCTTTCTCTCTCTAGCTTGCAAGTGTTGGTGGAAAATCAGAGCTTCAAGGCTGTCTTGGCCTTTATATATCTGGGCTTCGCTCGGCCGTTGGAGCCGAGCCCAAGCCCATCCATTATTCTTTCATTTTTGACGTTTAAATCTCTATCGCTATATTAATTACTTATTTACTATTTTTGGGATGTTACAGTCTAATTGTAAATCTTATGTACCAAAGGTTGATGACAATGTTGATTGTGAATTGCTTGAAGTTGTTTATTTTGATTCCTGGACGACCCAAGACCACAATGGCTTGGGTTCCTATTTCTAACTGATTTTCTTTGTTTATGTAGGGACAACCAAGGAGGACTATCAACAATATGTGGTATGTGGATAGTGGTTGTTCTCGACATATGACAGGGAATATTCGTTTGCTGGAAGATGTTATTAATATTGATGGTGGTTATGTCGCTTTTGTTGGAAATAAAGGCGGGTACATAACTGGTCAGGGTACTTTGAAGAATGATAAAGTCAAATTTGAGAAAGTGAATTATGTGGAGCAACTTGAACACAATCTTTTGAGTGTATCTCAAGTGTGTGACAAGAAATTTTCATTTCATTTCCATGATTCTGAGTGTTATATCTTGAAGCCGGGATTTGTTATTCCTGATGAATGGATTCTAATGAAGGCTTCGAGGAGAAATGACACATATATCCTAGATATGAGTGTTGCTACTACAACGGATTCAATTTCTACATGTTTATTCTCCAAGGCGTCTAAGTCGGATTCTATTTTGTGGCACAGGAAACTTGCTCACATCAATTATCTGTAACATCCCAAAAATTTAAAACGACAATTATAATAACGGAATAAACGAATGAGGCATGACGGGCCGGGCCGGATGGGCCGGCGGGCTTGAAGGGGCGAACATAGGGGAGCCTCCCCTATAAATAGCCCAACACACTCCATATTTCTCTCATTTGTAAGTTCTAGAGAGAGAGGTATAGAGAGAAAGTTGGCGGATTGACCCGAGATTGAAGAAGTGTGTTGCTCCAGAGCTTGTGAGAAGAACCTCCGGATCAGAAGCTCAATACAGGTAACAATCCAACCGAGATCTGAGTTTTTGTTCGTTTTTAGGTTTTTCGGGTTTTGGACGAAAATGTAACGTTTTTACGGATGAAACTGGAAGAAAAACATGGATTTGAGTTCCTTAATGAAAAGCAAACATTTTGAATGTTAACAAGTTTGTGATCAGACCCGAATGCGAAAGTTAGGGTTTTTGCTGGTAAGCAGATCCTACGTACTTATCAAGTACGCAGGAAGAGGGTTAAGTACGCAGGAAGAGGGTCTCGCGTACTTATCAAGTACGCATGAAGCAAAGTTTGCGCACTTATTAAGTACGCAAGAGCAAGGCCCTGCGCACTTGCTAAGTGCGCAGGCATCAGGCTGTTTTGGTAAAGTCAGTATGTTTAGAAGGTTAAACCGTTAGAGTCGGGATTTGGTCTGATGTGTAATTAACTAATCAATTCAGATCGGAAGTGACGTTGGGGGACCTTTGTTTAGGACAACCCAGATTAGCTTATCAAGTGAGTTCTAGAAGCCCTTCTTTAAATGTTTTACTTAAATGTTTTCGGGCTGCATACATACGAAATGATGTTTTTAAAATGATGTTTACGAAACGATGTTTACGATATGATGTTTACGAAATGATGTTTACGAGATGATGTTTATGAAATGTTTTGCCAAATGAGGTTTACGAAAGGTTTACGAAAGAGATGATGTTTTGTTTAATAAAACGTACGAATGCTTTAACTAAAATAAGGTAAAGGTTTTATGAAAGTCACGAATGAACGAATCTGCCACGAGTTCCTACGGGAGCTAAGGTATGTATGTATGTATTGGCCTCACCCTTGCGGGGGCCTTTGTGGCAGGCTAACGGTTGTACAACTGGTTGATGATGGGGTGACGACGGTCACCCATGGGATTACTGGGATCCCGATGGAAGGTACTATTCCTTACGGGGAAATAGTGCCTAAGTTATGTTCTGTCTACTTAGAGGTAACGAGCCTTAGGAGGCATATGTTTGGTCTACCTAGAGGTAACGAGCCTTAGGAGACATATGTTTGGTCCACCTAGAGGTAACGAGCCTTAAGTTCATCCGCCGGTATGCGATGTATGGAATTGACGGTTACGAGAAGGCGCATATTCGGTTCATGTTAACTTATGTTATGATGCTATGTTACGACGTTGTGATGATGTTAAATTATTCCATGTTTTTACGTATGCTTTTGTTAAACAAATGTATGTTATGTTTTTGGCAAAAAGTTATGTTAAGGTTTTATGTAAAGCTAGAACTCACCAGCGTAGCTGACTTTTTAGTATGCACATTCAGGTTAAGGGCAGATTATGGTGATGGACGGTGATGCTTGGCAAGCGAGAAGAGTTACCCGGATGATATGAAGACTGGCATCCCGTTATGAGTTGTTCATGTTACGTTTATGTATTTGACAATGTTACGCTTCCGCATGCATGAACAAGTTTTAATTATGATGAATGAAATATTCCGCAGTCGTATTTGATATTCAAGTATAATAAATGTCTGTGAATGAGTAAATCCAACAAGTGAGGCCTCCCGGGTTTGGGGCCTTACAAGTTGGTATCAGAGCAATAGTTTGAGAGATTCGGACACTCCCCGTGTCTGAACTTAAACTGTGAATGGGGCCGAAAGCCGATGCCAGTACGGGTAACTCGAGCCACAACATCAGGTATGAAGGTAGTATATATTTACATATACAGTATGCTTTAGAAAGGGTTAGGTAAGGACTTGTGTTCTGATGGAATCACAAAGGTGGTCAAATAGAAATCGAAAGGTAGTGTAATGGTTAATTGCAGATGGCCAGTGTATATTAACATCTTACAGTGCTTGTTGAATTTTATTTGTTAACTAGCGTGATGACATTGGATTCCTTGTCTTATAGAATGAAATGGCGGGACAAAAGAGCGAAAGGCGTGGTGGGGGCCGTACCAGCGGTCGTACCGGTGGACGTAACTGAGCAGAAAGACCCCTGCGCGCCAAGAGTATAGTGAGAAGGAAGTGTTCACACTGAACCGGCGGTTAGTATGCATGGAACTGAGCAGACACTGGTTGACGAATAAGCTTTCACTTTTGAACTAGAAGTGAGAGCAGCTATAGCTCGAGAGTTCACAGAGTTGATGAAGACTTCTCTGCCAGGTCTGTTGGTAGAAGCATTGAAAAAGGTTAATGGGGAGGGTGGGTCTAGTGCGGCAATTGGTGCCCAGAACAACGAGACTTATATCATCATCTATTCTGATTTCATTGAAATTTATTTAGATAATAGTTGGATCCTCCTACCTGAATCTATTGATTCTCATTATAAAGCCAATTCATTATAATCTTTTGATTCTGAATCATTATGATTCTTATATCCTTTGGGATCTACTATTATATACTTGTGCCAATAGAGATAATTTCATCTTGGAGATTGATCTAATTTAGTAATAAATTGTGTATGTTTTGAAGATAGTGCAAATTTAAATTTTTGTTGGCATATATGTGGGGTACACGATGTTTTTCATCTAAATGGTACTAACTCACATGAATTTGGAAGAAAAATGCCGGTGGTTTCAAATTATATAATATTGACAACTTAAGAATTCATGCTTTGTATTACAAATTCGGAATGAAAAATTCAGCATTACATGATCTGATCTTGTTTACATTGAAATTTATCACGTATCTTTTCAAGTATTATTCAAATTGAGTAAAAAAATTACATAAAATGAAAAAGATTCGAGTTACAAAAGAATGAGTTTGGTTGTTTCATATCATTTTTTTTGTGCATATCATAGGTTACCCATAGTTGATAATAGACTGTGTGATGAATTGCTCATATACTTATATGATCTTCTTGCTCATGATTTTCATCCAAAAATATGTGTTTCAGTTTTCGTAGATAAAAACCAAAAATATGTGATTCCGTTTGTACAGATAAAATCCAAAAATATTTTATTTCTATCTTCCATGAAAATTTTATTTTTTATTTAAATGACTCGGGATTGGATCGGATACATTCTACAAATGGAAGTTCACAAGAATGTGACGTGTTGAAAGTGATGAAATTGATCAAGACAAAGGTTCGAAGCAAACTTAATATGTTCGCTTGTTTATGATTTAGCGAACTTAGTATGTTCGCCTAGGGCTTGTTAAGCGAACTTAACAAGTTCGCCTAATGAAGCGAACTTAATTGTGTGAATAAATACTTTGTTCAGGCGAACTTATCCTTATTACAATCTTCTGAGGGAGCGAACTTACTGGGTTTTTAGACTTGTGATATTTTGAACTAGGGTTTTAGATTTGAAATTTTCGTGTTTCTTTCTGGATTGGATTTGAATTGCAAGTTTATCTAAGGTAATTTCATGGATTTTTATCCGAAAAAATCGATGGGAAAGTGTTTTTTTTAACTCTGTGTTCGTAGGTTTTGCTGCTCTTATGATTTTCTGAGTACATCAAGTTTATCTGGGTTTAAATCTTGAAATTGAAGCTTACTATTGTTTAGTTGTTGTAAATCGATGCCTATGCTGTGTTTGATTTGGACATAGTTGACGATTTGGACATTTTGGGAATCTGATGTAGAATTTGTAACGACATACTGGCTCAGGCGAACTTGTTTAGGCGAACTTATTATGTTCGCCTCTTGCAACACTAAGCGAACTTATTAAGTTCGCCTAAGGGCTAAGCAGTGTTTGGACTTGTGATTTTTTTTTGTGTATGTGAAATTTTTTTGTGAAATTTTTTTTATGATTTTTTTTCTTTTGTTTGTTATATGACTAATGTGTGTTCTTTATCCAATATATTTACAGATGGCTCGTCGTGTTGAGTAAAAACATAATAAAGTGGCGTTGCTAGATCCAAATATGTCTGTAGCTGTTAATTTCCAAAGAATTATTTACTTCTTGAATCGTTCACGTTTACAGTGGCCTTATCCGTAGATCCATACATAAGCTTACCGTATATACAACAATTCTGGGATACAGTACATCAAGACACAGATGTTGAACCTCATGTCCTTCGTGCTACGGTGAATAATACAGAGGTAGCTATATCAGTGGAAACTATTCGTGTTGCTTTGGTATTGGAAGGTGCTAATGAAGATCCTATGTCTTATCCTTGAACACTGATTATGGGGTGTTTTCAGAGGATGGGTTACAGAGGCAGACCAGATGATACTCAAGCACGAAAAGGTGGTTTAGTTGGAGAATGGAGGTATTTTATGCACGTAATCATCTAATGTTTTTCTCCAAGAAAGGCTGGTACTGATGGTTTGAAGAGTGCGTTACAAGCTGTAATGGTTGCATTGACCCTGAATAAACGGTTTAACTTTGCTTTATATATCTACCGTAAGTTGGTCACGCAAATCAATCCTCCAGAAGGTCAAGGGTTTCTTATGTACCCTAGGTTCTTGCAAATGATTCTGAACCATTTAATTCTAGATTTACCACAGCATCCAATACGTTTGACCTTGACTCCTATGTCTAAAAGAATCTTTACTCATTGCACTAAGGTTAAACAACAAAATGTTGCTATGATTCCTGTTCCGACTCCTTTGTTTGCTCATGTAATCAATCCTGATTATGTTGAGCCTCCTAATGATAATTGGTTTCATCCTGAGGAGTTAGTTCAAGGACAAGTCCAGAATCAACCACAACAAGTTCCTATTCAACAACAACAACAAGTTCCTATTCCACAACAACAACAACAAGTTCCTATTCGACAACAACAGGTTCCTATTCCTCAAGTACAGGTTCATATTCCTGTTAATGAACCAATTCAGGAAGACGTTGCTCAAGGAAATGACAAGATTTGGGTATGAATATGGAAGATTTTGATAATGAAGTTGTGAAATCACCCATTCATGAAGATGAAGGGAATGTGGTGGATACGAGTTCCGGTGATACTATTTTACCTGATTCTGAAGCTACTGATTCTGATTCGTCTAGAGACTTTAGCTCAGATCATTATGAGAGATTGGCTACTTTACCATTGGCAAATGCGGGGAAACGTATTAAATCTAAAGCCAGAAAGCCGAGGCGTAAGTCTGTTCGGAATCATCCTTCTGGATTAGTACTTGGCAAGAGAACATTATTTGATGAGAGCTCGGATTCTGATAGTGATGCACATCCGGTTCCAGAAGCTCAGAAGCTTATGTCTGCTTCTATTGCTTCTGCTCATTCATCTCAAGGTGTTGAAGACACTACTTTTGTTGCATTCTTACTAGTTACACCTCCTACTTCTAAACATCCATCTCCGGTGATTTCTCCACATGTTCCACACTCATCTGACGCTGGTCCTTCAAAGCCTTCTGATTCTGAAAGGATTACCTTCCTTGAATCACGGGTGCTTGCATTGCAGACTCAGGTCGATACTCTTGTGTCTACTGATAGTCAGAGACAGTTGGTCCTTCAAGCTCAAGCTACTCAGATTGCTGACATGCAGTTATTGGTGTCCAAACTTGTTGAGCGTCTTAACACTCAGGGGGAGTTAAGGATACATGATACTTGTCATGCTGAGTCAATTCAACGAAAGAATGATGATGACAATGATCCTAGTGGTAATATTGAGGGTGATCATCAATACGCTGAAGTGAATCCAATATCAAGAGTTCAGGGGGAGTCTACATCAGTTAATATTGAAGGAAACAAGAATGATTCTGAAATGAATGAAGATATTTTATTATTAGAATTCTTTGCTGATTCTGAAGAAGAAGAAGCTGAGAAGTTAGAATGTCTGGATGATATTGATGAATTATTTGATGATATTGAAGAGGATGTGCTGGATAATGAAGTTGAAGAAGGAGAGATTGTAGAGATTGAGATAGAAAAGAGTAAAAATAAAGTTACATATGAAGGCAGTGATGGTCTGAATGTACCGTATAACTTCATCCAAGATGATGTTATTCCTGAGTTTTCTTATGAAGGAGTAACAGACTCTGTGGACTCTGTTGAAGATATCATTACACCTGATGATACTGCTCAATCCAAGATAGATTCTGATGTTGATACTACTCATCATGTATCTCCGAAGTAGAATGATGAACATGTGATGTATAGAAAGACAAGAATGACTAGAGAACAGTGGAGAGAAGTAGTTAACAGTTGGATGAAAGTACTACCCAAGTCACCTTTACAACCTGCTCAGAAAGAAAGATATGTGAATAAAGAGAGGTGTATTGGAAGAATCATCAGTAGGTTTTATGATGATAACACGAAGTTGTTTGCTCTTAAGAGATCTGATGGTGTTCAATACTTAAAGCCTAGGATCAAGTATTTCAATACCTTGCCAAGGTGTGAAATGAATGGTCTAGCTACGAAACCACTGATTAATAGATCAAAGTGTGGATTATCTGATGTGATTGCTAACTTGATTAAAAGAGAAGGTGGATCTGGGAAGTATGAAAGATTAAAGCCACAGAAAGGAAAAAGAGTGAAGATTGTAGATCAAAAGACTGAGATTGTGACCTGGAAGTATAAGTTCAAGTGAGTACGTGCTGTACAGAAGATACCATTGAAGAAAATACCTCAAGATTTTCTGGGGAATATGAAATGGTGGTACGTAGATGTGAATACTGGTGAAGCTAGGATTGATGATAAAGATAATATGGTCATTGTTAGTTTCTATGATGCAATAAATCTTATTAACTTCTCAAAGAAAGATCAGAGGACAAGGATTGCAATATAAAAGAGTGTTGGAGATATGTCAGAGATATGGAGTGCACACAGGAAGCAGATTACCAGATAACTCGAAGAGCTCGTCATAAAGACTGAAGACAGAAGATCAAGCTATTGTCAAGGGGGAGTCTGTTAGGACATAGAATGTATGACAAAAGCTTTGTAATAGTTTAGGTCTTATTGTCTTTATGTTTTTATGTAATTGTATAGATTTTCTCTAAGTGAGAGAACAAGTTCTGCTAGAGGCGAACTTGTTAGAGGCGAACTTGTTAAGTTCGCCTAGTCTCATGTGAGGTGAACTTGTTAAGTTCGCCTAGTCTATTTGAGGCGAACTTGTTAAGTTCGCCTACTGCAGAGCTTGTGTCTATAAATAGGTGTTTACTGATTCTGTTAAGAGGGATGAACAATTGTAATCAGTGAATCTTGTAAACTCTGTGTTTTGGTGATATACGAAGAGAAGGTTTATTTACATGTTGTTTCTATTGTCAATTCGTATACATACGTTAACACGAAGGATTCCGCACTCCGTGTTATCGATGCGTCCTGTTACGAGATCGATCTGAGAAGAGTCATGTGGACCTACAATACTGCACGTCATGTTTTGAAAAGAGTTCTGATCGTTAAGCGACACAATAAGACATGTTATGAGCTGCTTAACAATCGGAAGCCTAATTTGGAATATTTACTTCCGTTCGAAAATCCATGTACTCTTTTGAAGGTTAGAGATGTTCCAACTAAGTTCAGTGCTAAGGCTATTGAAGGAATATTTCTGGGTTATGTTGCAAATTCTACTACCAAGAAATTTTATAACAAAGAAACTCGTCAGGTTGAGGTATGGTTTCATATAGACTGTTCAAATCATTCTTTACCTCAAATGGCGATTGGACCAGACTGGGCTTTTGATTATGACAGCTTATTCAAGTCTTTTCATTTACCTACTGATATTTCTCCTAAAGAAGCTGTTGTGTTGTATGAATCTTGTAAGGATGTACATGATGGAGGTTTTATACCATCTTTGGTTCCAAATTCTTCAGTTCTATCTACCTCTAATCCTAATCCGCTTATTACTTCATGCTCGGGACCACAAGATTCCAATAGTGAAGAAGAAGATGTTGTTTTTCAAGATTCTTCATCTGATCCATTATTTGTTGATGAACCTTCTACGTTGACACATGTTCAGGGGGACATTCCTACGAATCTGGACTCAGAGATACCAGTGAATCAGGAGATTTTTTCTTAAACTGAAACGACTCAAGTTGATGTGTTGCCGGTTCCTAAAGTTGCTTCAAATAAAGAACTCAAAGATCATCCTGTGACAAATATAATTGGAAATTTGAGAGATGGAGTGAAGACACGTTCTTTAATAGAGAATACTTGTTTGTATACGTGTATTTAGGATACCGGTGTTCTTGATATTTGCTCACATTCATGTTTTATTTCTCAGGTCGAACCAAAGAATGTGGAAAAGGCTTTGCGCGATAACAATTGGATAGAAGCAATGCAGGAAGAGCTTGCTCAATTTGATAAGCTAAAGGTGTGGAATCTTGTAGATCTTCTAAAGGGTGTGTATCCAGTTGGCACTAAATGGGTTTTTAAATGCAAGAAAGATGATCGTGGTGTCATGGTGAGAAATAAGGCAAGATTAGTTGTACAGGGGTTCAATTAACAAGAAGGAATTGATTACACCGAAGTTTATGCACCTGTGGCAAGGCTTGAGGCTATTCGTTTGTTTCTTGCTTTTGCATCTTACAAAGGGTTTAAGGTGTTTCAATTAGATGTGAAGAGTGCTTTCTTATAACGGTAAGGTTAAGGAAGAGGTTTTTGTGTGTTGGCCGCCGGCGTTTGAAGATCAAGTTCATCCTTCTAGAGTATTCAAGCTTGATAAAGCACTTTATGGCTTACATCAACCTCCCCGAGCGTGATACGAAACTTTGTCTAAACATCTTATGGACAATGGTTTTGTTCGTGGCCAAATTGATTCGACCTTATTCATAAAGAAAGCAAGGGGAGATTTGTAGAAATAAAGACTGATGGCTACAAAATTCTCTAAGTACAAATGCTGTTGATCTCAGAGTTTGCTGCTGACCAACAAACTGCTGCGGACAAGCTTATCTGCAGCGGATACTTGTTCTCCTGCTGAAGAACAAATCTGCTGCGGATAGCCTTATCTGTTGAAGACCAAAGTTGCTGCGGATAGGCTTCTCAGCAGCATCAACACTTGATGCTGCTGACAGGTAAATCATCAGCAACTTTGGATGGTCACATTGTGACACCCAGCATACCAGGTCAATATCCATATTTCATAATTGCACGTTCATTAATTATATTTCCTGGTTTATTATTTTGACATAGTTTTGTCATGGAGTCTAGCAAAGGAACAAATATTATACTTTAGTAATTTTTAGAATTACTAGGAAGTAAACGGTTATAACCCGCAAGGAACGTCGTTGGTGATTAACAAATCTTTATTCCGGAAAAGTCTAGTAATACGCTTTGATATAAAAACATATATATTGGTGACAAGATTATTAAAAATGAACACAACGATATCAGTTCATGGTGACGAGTTATTATTACGAGTGCATATATATATTGTAGTTAAACATTAACTATGACGTGTTAAATTAGTGGATTATTGAAAAATAATCAAGATACAAAATATATAGGGTTTTTGACATTTAAAAATCCGAACACCGAGTGTTAGATCACGGGAGCGCCTACCGGGTATACCCTACCTAAAGGCCACCCATTCAACAAACCACACCTAAACCCATCTTTTCCTCATCATGTTGTGTCATAGGAACATACTCTTTTATCCAAGAAGTTAGCTAAAGATCACATCTAAGTACTATTGTAATGATGATGAAGTATATGACACTCCAATTCTTCCATCTCCATATATATATATATATATATATATATATATACATACGATATACTCACACACATGCACACACATTCACATACCAAAAATTCAAGAACTAAGTTAGAAAAGTTAGCTAGAGGTTTGAAGATCCAAGGGATTCTTGAAGATTCAAGGGGTCGGTTTTGCTAGAGCACCAAGTCTCCATCACTTTCTACTAACGAATCCCCACCTAGCTTCTCTAGTGGTAAGAAACCGACACCAAACTCTAATTCCATCCCTATTTTCTTGATCTAAGCATATTGTTCACCCTAATAAACAAAGAGATTTAAAAATTAAGAGAGTTTTCTCCAAAAATCTAACTTTATAAAGTATAAAAGTTAGGGTTTTGTATAAATATGTATAAATGGGTCGAAATTATTAAAGATGAAATGTAATATTTGTTGGTTTGATTATTTATGTAGTGAATGGATATATAATCTGGTAATATCAAGGATAAAGGTAGAGAAAAACTAAAATATACATAGATATATATATGTTGATCGAAAATATACATGCATATGTTTATTTATATGTTTGACTTGATTAAGAAACAAGAAGTGTTAGTGTATGATTTCATGTATATAAATAGAGACTAGAATATGCATGCATATATATATATGGATCGAAATAAATATATATATATAGATATATATAGATATATTTGTGTTTGATTTGATAAATGATTTGGTAATAATCAAGTAGTTGGATCCATAAATAAAAATGATAAGTTAATATGAATATATGCACACGGTTTTGTTATTTGAATAATCATGATAATAAATCATAGATGAATAAAAGTATAAAATTATACTTGGTGAAAAAGTGAGATACATGTGTATGTATATATGTGAAATCGTATGGAACATATATAAATAGATATGTGTTTAAGTTGGTGAATTTGAAAAGATTGTCAAGTATGAAAATGTGTTTATATGAAAAGTATATAAATGTATGAGTATGATTATAACTGGCGAAATTTGAAAAGTTGTTAAACATTTCATGTATATATATATATAGAAGTCATGATATATATATATAAATAACGGGGAAATTGTTAACTCGGAACTAGACATGAAACGACTAAATAAATGAAAACATATATGTTTAGAACTTGTTGATAACATGGAACGTAGACGCGAATAATGAAATATAAAGACGTTCGGTTTAAGGATAAATAATCATATGTTATCGAGAAACTTGTTTAAATATATGTTGGATTGTTAAGACATGATTATATTTGTGTGCATAAATAGATATAAGTAAATGCATGTTGAACGTAAACACGTTAATAAATGTCGTTCGAAACGAGTAAATTGTATGAGTACGTGTTAACATGGATTATGTGCACATAGGACGACTCGCATGCTTAGAACATACTTGAACGACATTTGTAGTTTTATATAATTACTGATACGAAATAATTATATGGTAATACGTGAAATATAATATAAATATATTATATGATGTTGCAAAAATAATAATTATTTTTTACAAACGTATCAAGTCACCAATATGAAAATATATTATTTTCTCGGGAAATAAGTAAATCGTCTAGACTAGGAATAATAATCACCAACGGGTCGTCACATTAAAACACGGTTTTATTAAACAAAGACGCACTTAACGGGATTCGTTAAGGCGGGTGAACAACTTGTGTTTAAGACGGTTAGTCTTAACATGTAAGGTATCCTTGTGTATTTAGGGTACGGATATGCGGGGTTTACGGGTATTCAAGTGTTTGCTAGCAGTCATACTGACGAGGTGAGTTTCACTAACCCCTTTTTCTAAGTTTTTCAAATGATTTGGGGTGGAAACATACTTGTAAAAGACTTTTGTGTGTAAATGAATTGAACTAATGATCTGACCGTATGTGTGTATTGAGGGAAAAGTAAAGCGCTTAAAGTCCTCTGAATAAGTTAGTAACCATTAGCTATTTTAGCCCGGGATTATATGGATAGTACTATTGGGGGTGACGCCTCCGGTCATGGTTAGTCGCGCTAACCAGGGGTCAAAAGGGCCGAATGATCGCATATTGTCTTACTCGCAAAAAGGCGAGGGGGAGGCACAAAAGGTCGATGTTTGGTTACGGTCTCGTACATTACATACTATTTTGTATTCTTTGCAAGCTTACAAATGGGGTCAATAGATCGGATTAGTATTCAAATTCATTGGTAATACATGCAAAAGGGTTCTGATCAGGTTAAAGTGATCAGGTTTTAAACAAAAGGGTTCTGATCAGGTTAAAGTGATCAGGTTTTAAACAAAAGAGTTCTGATCAGGTTAAAGTGATCAAGTTTTAAGCAAAAGAGTTCTGATCAGGTTTTAAGCAAAAGAGTTCTGATCAGGTTAAAGTGATCAGGTTTTAAGAAAAAGGGTTCTGATCAGGTTAAAGTGATCAGGTTTTAAACAAAAGAGTTTTGATCAGATTAAAGTGATCAGGTTTTAAATAAAGGGTTTTGATCAGGTGAAAATGATCAGGTTTAAACATTGGGTTTATGATAACTCTTTATAATAATTTGAGAACTCACCAACCTCGTGTTGACATTTTTAAGTATGTTTTCAGGAAAATGAACGTGGTTTCCAGGCTAGCAATGTAGGTTACTTACATACATGAGGATACAGCTTTTGGAAGGATTTCACTTGTATAACTCATGGTTTTGAGTCATATTTGAGAAATCTTAAATTTTGTAAAAACTAAGTTATGTTTTGGGATGTAAACATTTAAACTTTGGTTATGTATCCAATATCATGTATGTGTTTGCGGTAATCATATGCTTCGAAAACCAGTGAACGTTACGCCTCGCGTTTCCGCCTTGGCGGGGTGTTACAGAACTTGGTATCAGAGCCATTGATTATAGCGAACTAGGAGTCTAAAATGGAACCTAGTCTATAATTTGAATGACTCACTAAAACGTTTTCATTGCATAAGCATTGCATAACCAGTCATCATGTAATATGGATTTTGTAGTCACGCCATGTCACACACTAACCCCACTTAAACTCCATAGTTAGGAAACGTCTTACACAACAATGGCTGAATCCACCGGAGAGACCATGCCCAGAGGACCAAGGATCGACGCATCATACTGGGAATGGATTTGCCAAGTAGTTCAAATGTGGAGGGTGGAGGAGGATCTCCCTGCGACATGCGACTCTGTCGGACTGACATACGAATCACAACCAGTGCCGCTCATCGGGGAGTGCGCAGAATGCACCATTCCTTTACTTGTGTCCCGAACCAGTAAGCACGGGACAGAGATTGATCTCTTGGAGATGAATGTGAAGTCCATCCGAAATGACTTGGCAACTCTTCCAACTTTAGTGGAAAATGTTAATGGGATGGCAGAGGATCAGAAATTAATCGACCAGTCTCTTCAGCATGCATCCAGTCACATGATGGAGTTCGAGAAGAGATTGGCGGAAATGGAGAGGAGGACCGCTGCAGCCGAACGGAGGGCAGAAGTAGCCGAGCTGAGGGCGATAGATGCTGAACTTCGAGCTACTCTAGCTGAGGCACGCGTGGAGCAGATGCTGACCTCAGCTACCGTTCCGACAGGAACGCTTGCCTATTTCTAGACCTATTACGAGCGGGTTGTGCCCGTAACACGTTATGTAGTTTAAAACTTTGGTACTGATGTGGTCATGTGAACCCATCCCTTTTGTATCCTTGTCTTTTGGAACAATGTACTATGTATGTTTTAACTATGTATGTGATGGTTTATGTTGTGATGATGGTTGTTTACGTTTGACGTTGTTGTATCCTTATGTCATGATCTATCATTATTATTATATAATGTTGTTTCTTTTTAAATGATTGTTAGAAAGAACGTCATGGCACCTAAGCGAAGGACGCCCCGTAACACTACTAGTGGCAACAACGAGACGATTTCCTCAAACGTGGAACAACTCATAGCACAGCGAGTAGCTGCCGCCATGGAGCAGTATGAAGCAAATCGAAATAGTGGCGGAGGAAACGGCAGCGGTACCGGCGGAGGAGGTGCAGGAGGTAGCGGTACAGCAGGAGGTTCCGGAGGTAATAAAATAAATAAGCCATAACACATAGTCATGATCCGAATTAATGACGTTATGACTTGTGATTCTACAGATGCTCCAAATAGGAAGTGCACCTACAAGGCCTTCCTATCCTGCAACCCCCGCAGTTTCAATGGCACCGAGGGTGCAGTTGGGCTAATGAGATGGGTAGAAAAGATGGAATCGGTGATTGATATTAGTGAATGCACCGCTGACTGCATGGTGAAGTATTCTACATGCACACTCACTGATAAAGCTTTAACTTGGTGGAATTCACAAGTCAAGACTTTGGGGAGAGAGACAGTGTATCAATTATCTTGGGAAGACTTGAAAAACATGATGATAGAGGAATATTGTCCTCGAAACGAATTGCAAAAGATTGAAACTGAGATGTGGAACTTACAAATGATCGAAGATGATGTGGCGGGGTACACCGACCGTTTTAATGAATTTGCAATTCTGGTACCTCATATGGTCACACCAGAACATAAGCGTGTGGAAAGATATCTGTGGGGCCTTGCGCCTCAAATTCGTAGTATGGTAACATCATCTAATCCAATGGATGCCAAGAGTGCCATAACTTTAGCATTCAAACTGAAGGATGACGCAGTGCGTAATGGAGTGTTTAGAAGGAAGGAGAACGAGGAAGGTAGTTCTGGGGAGAAAAGGAAATGGATGGGAAATTCAAGTAATAAATCTGGAAAACAAGGGTTTAAGAAACAAGGAATTGTGAAGGCTTTTGCAGCCAACACAACGGAAAGGAAGGGGTATGATAGGGGCCTACCGAGGTTTAAGAAGTGCGGAAATCAGCACACCGGTGAATGTATCAAATGTGGAAAGTGCGACAGGTTTGGTCACACCACACCAGCTTGTCGAGTTAACGACCAAATGGGGAAATTTAAACCGGGATGTTTCATATGTGGTGACCTGAAGCACTTCAAAAAGGATTGTCCCAAGTGGAAGAATCAGACGAACGCTCAAGCACGAGGGAGGGCATTTGTGATGGGTGCAAGGGACTCACGCCAGGACCCGAACATCGTCACTGGTACGTTCCCGATAAATAATCACTATGCCTCTGTACTTTTTGATTCGGGTGCGGATATGAGCTTTGTGTCGAATGATTTTAAATCCTTACTCGGTATTAAGGCCAGCAAACTAGATCAAAGTTATACAATTGAATTGGAGAATGGAAAATTAATAGAAACCGGAGAGGTCATTAGGGGTTGTACTTTATATTTAGAAAACCATACATTCAGTATAGACCTTCTACCCGTCGAACTAGGGAGTTTTGATATTGTTATTGGCATGGATTGGTTATCAAAGAATCGTGCCGAGATTGTACGCTTCGAGAAGATTGTACGTATCCCACTACCAAGCGGAGAAATTCTTTCAATTCAAGGCGAAAAGTGTAGAATGATGTTGAAGATGATAAACTGCATGAAAGCTCATAAGTATCTACGCAAGGGTTATTGTGCATTCCTAGCTCACATCGTCGAGAAGAAACCCGAGGAGCGTCGACTCGAGGACATACCAATCGTTAGGGATTACTCTGAAGTATTTCCCGAGGACTTACCTGGATTACCACCATCAAGGCAAGTCGAGTTCCGGATCGACCTAGTACCAGGAGCTGCACCAGTTGCACGATCTCCGTATCGTCTAGCCGCTTCCGAGATGCAGGAACTGTCAAGCCAACTACAAGAATTACTTGACAAAGGTTTCATAAGACCGAGTTTCTCACCATGGGGAGCTCCAGTCCTGTTTGTAAAGAAAAAGGATGGAACCTTTAGAATGTGTATTGATTACCGGGAATTGAACAAGCTGACAATAAAAAACCGGTATCCTCTTCCTCGAATAGATGATTTGTTTGATCAACTTCAAGGTTCCAGTTTCTATTCTTAAATCGATCTACGATCAGGGTATCATCAACTGAAAATTCAAGAAGAAGATATACCAAAAACGGCTTTTAGGACTCGTTACGGTCACTACGAGTTCCTAGTTATGCCATTTGGCTTGACTAATTGTCACACCCCGCCAGGGCGGAAACGCGAGGCGCGACTTTCACTGGTTTCCAAAGCATATGATTACCGCAAACACATACATGTAATTGGATACATAACTGAATTTAAAATATTTACATTACAAAATATCAAGTTGAGTTTACAAATGTTTAAGATTTCGCAAATATGACTCAAGACCGTGAGTTATACAAGAGAAATCCTCCCAAAAGCCGTATCCACGTGCATGCATGTAACCTACATTGCTAACCTGATGACCACGTTCAATTTCCTGAAAACATACTTAAAACTGTCAACACGAGGTTGGTGAGTTCACAAGTTATTATAAAGAGTTATCATAAACCCAATGTTTAAATCTGATCTTTTTGCCGATCAAAACTCTTTGTTAAACCTGATCATTTTAACCTGATCAGTACTCTTTCGTTTAAACCTGATCACTTTAACCTGATCATAAATCTTTACTTTAAACCTGATCACTTTACCCTGATCAGAACTCTTTTGTGTAAAACCTGATCACTTTAACCTGATCAGAACTCTTTTGTGTAAAACCTGATCATTTTAACCTGATCAGAACTCTTTTGTATGTATTACCAATGAATATGATTACTAATCCGATCTATTGACCCCATTTGTAAGCTTGCAAGGAATACAAAATAGTATGTAATGTACGAGACCGTAACCAAACCCCAACTTTCTGTGCCTCCCCTCGCCTTTCTGCGAGTAAGACAATATGCGGTCATTCGGCCATTTTGACCCCTGGTTAGCGCGACTAACCATGACCGGAGGCGTCACCCCCAATAGTACTATTCATATAATCCCGGGCTAAATCCATAGCTAATGGTTACTAATTTATTACGAGGACTTTAAGCGCTTTATTGTTCCCTCAATACATACATACGGTCAGATCATTAGTTCCATTCATTTATACACAAAAGTCTTTTACAAGTATGTTTCCACCCCAAATCATTTCAAAAACTTAGAAAAAGGGGGATTAGTGAAACTCACCTCGACAGTATGAATGCTAGCAAATATTTGAATGAAGGCAGATTCGCCTATCCGTATCCTATTTACACAAGGATAACATACACGTTAAGACTACTCGTCTTAAACGCAATTTGTTCACTTGACTTAGCCGATCTGATTACTTTTGTTTTAATTATCTTTTTAGTTTTTCCAACCTTGTTTTGTTATGAAAATAGTTCTGAGTTACTGCCTTATGGGGCTGATGAACAGGTATCTAAGCTTTCTTAGTTTCGATTGAACAGAACAGATGTCGAAACTTCCTAGTTTCGACTGAGTGAAATAGGTATCGAAACTACCTAGTTTCGATTGGCAAGAATAGTATCGAAACTACCTAGTTTCGATTGTACACAGGTATCGAAACTTCCTAGTTTCGATTGAGTAAATAGATATCGAAACTCCTAGTTTCGATAGAACAACCGGTATCGAAACTCCTAGTTTCGATTGAATAACTGGTATCGAAACTCCTAGTTTCGATCAATAGGTATCGAAACTCCCAGTTTCGATTGACTAACAGGTATCGAAACTATAGTTTCGATATCTGCACTTTGATTTACAGAATTCACTCTGCATATTTTTATGTTCAAATCTTGAGTTTGACACAGTTTTCTTGTTATCTTACTTGCGTTTGAACGATTTGTATGTTTAGTTACGATTTTAAAGCAAATAATATGGATGGTATCGAGTTTTTACCTCAAATCGAGAATGGCGATCTTTAGAGAAAAACAGAGAAGTAGTCTTGAATCTTTTGCTAAGCTTTCTTCAAGAACACTTGAAATTCTCCTTATGACACCGAATTATGGTGATTTTCGCTTTAAAACTGGACTTCGATTTGAAAGGGAATTGGGAATTTGCCGTAAGAAAAGAGAAGGTTTGAAAGGGATGGTGAAGTTTCGTCTGAAGGGTATGGTTTTCATCTGAATCAAAGTGAATCAGGCAAGTGGGAGCATGGCTCCCCTGACTCTCGGCCAAGAAAGTCAAGAAGTAGTTTAGGGGTTAATGATAACCAATTTTTTTTTTTAAATATTAATTTATTATGGTATTAGTATCAATTAGAGTTTTAAGGGGTAATTTAATTCAGTTTCGATTCTTCACGGTATTATAATTTTTAACCATTTTATGGCTCGTTGAAGAAAATATTAGAATCTTGGCTCAACGTAAATTTTGTGTAATATATATATATATTTTTCTGGTTATTTTATTTAACCATTTACGTTCGCATTAAGTCGGGTTATCCTGCTTACTTTTTCTAGTAACTTTTTACGGTTTACTAGACTTGGAACAAACTTCTTTGCTAGACTTCTTGACTTTACTTAGTCAAAATAAAATATCAGGAAATAATAATTATGAACGTGCGTTTATGAAATGTGGATATTGACCTGAAATGCTGGGTGTCACACTAATGCACCGGCTAGTTATGCCATTTGGCTTGACCAAAAACTCTCCAGATGACATAGCTCTTTGGCATGCTGAAAACATATTAATTAGAAATGATTCAAGCCAAGGAAAGGAGCTCCAATCATCAATCAGCCTTTTCTTCCTCCACCATCTCATCTACGCTTCACTCCGACCACTCAGTTACTAGTTCCAGCAACTACTATCCTCCCATTTTCACCCATCCACAAACTCCTACCTCTCAAACAAACAGCTCACCATTTCTCCTAGAAGCTCCTCCTCAAACATCAACCTCTGCTGCTTTTGTTTCTGAAAACTCAAGCAACATGTCCTTTATCAAGGAGGATCTGGAATGCTTTCATCCAGATGATTTAGAAGAAATGGACATACAGCACTCGTATGCCATGCTCTCTATAAGAGCAAAAAGGTTCTACTCTAGAACCGGAAGACCCATTCCAAGTAACAACTCCAACACCAGAGTTGGCTTGGATAAAACCAAACTAAGATGTTACAACTGTAACCTACTGGGTCACTTTGCTAGAGAATGCAAAGCACCAAGAGCAAATACAGCTGCTCCTCAGTCAAGACAAGCTCACCAAGCCCAACCCAGACAGCAACAACAAGCTACTCCTCCGGTTCAAACTGCAGATTGTGCAACTGTTGGAACTTCTGACTTCGACTGGAGCTTCCAGTATGAAGAGTTGCCTGTCAACAATCAAGCTCTTATGGCAGACACTACAGAGATACCACCTCAGGTATTTGAACACCTTTGCTCTCAAGCCTGTATTGATAAACTTTTGGGTTATAGAAAGCATAACCAAAACCTTATAGATCAAAATGAAGAGTTTCATCAGAAGAAATCTGAGTTCAAAAAGGTTGAAAATACTTATAAAGAAAAGATTAACTGCCTTAAGAAAGATATTTCATCGTTAAAACACGAACAAACTAATCTTGAAACTCAGATTGATGATCTACTGGTAAAACTAAAAGCTACCAGAGCTGAACTGGCAGAACAGAAAGTTCATGTTGAAAAATATGAATTTTCCTCTAAAAATTTACAAAGACTTTTAGATATTCAAGTCCATGAGAAGGTAAAAACTAGACTTGGGTATAACAATGATCAGTACAAATCTGTTCCTCCTCCTGCTGACTATATTGCCATTCACGAACCAAGCTTCAATGTTGCAAATCTTGACACTGCAAACCGAAACCTTGATCCTTCAACGGATGAACCTTTCGTCGAAGACTGGACTACCTCATCGGAATCTGAGTCAACCTACTCAGACCATGATGAAACCAGTGCAGCACCATCTGAAGCTGTTCTGAATAGAGTTGAAGTTCCTGCTGTTATTCCAGCTGTTCCAGCCCCTGTACCATTCAAACAGATTAAGATCAGCTATCCCCCTGATGGAAGAAAGCTAAACGTTGAAAAGGGATAGACATCAGGACCCACAAACCCCAAGCCTCAGTCAAAGACGATCACAAAGAAGAAGGTATTTGATATATGTCGTAAGCCTGAAGAAAAAGTTCCATATATTCAAAAGACCCTAGAGGAAGCAACTTTTGAACATAACAAAGCTCATCCATGGAACTTCAAGGATCTGTTCCAAAGAAAGGACTATGTCTATGTAAGGCCCCAAACCCGAGAGGCCTCACTTGTTGGATTTACTCATTCACAAACAGTTATTAAACTTGAATATCAAATAACGCAGCGGAATCATTCATTCATCATAATTAAAACTTGTTCAAAACACGCAGAAGCGTAACATTATCAAATACATAAACAACTCATAACAGGATGCTAGTCTTCATATCATCCAGGTAACTCTTCTCTCTTGCCAAGCATCACCGCCCTTCACCATAACATGCCCTTAACCTGAATGTGCATACTAAAAAGTCAGCTACGCTGGTGAGTTCTAGCTTTACATAAAACCTTAACATAAACATTTTGCCAAAAACATAACATACATTTGTTTAACAAAAGCGTACTTAAAACATGCAATAACTTAACCTCATCGTAACATAACATCATAACATAAGTCAACATGAACCGAATCTGCACCTTCTCGTAACCGTCAATTCCATACATCGCATGCCAGCGGATGAACTTTAGGCTCATTACCTCTATGTCATCCGTCACTCAGGTCCCCTAAGGCTCGTTACCTCTAGGTGGACCAAACATACGTCTCCAAAGGCTCGTTACCTCTAGGTAGACCAAACATACGTCTCCTAAGGCTCGTTACCTCTAGGTAGACCAAACATACGTCTCCTAAGGCTCGTTACCTCTAGGTAGACCAAACATAACTTAGGCACTATTTTCCCGCAAGGAATAGTACCTTCCATTGGGATCCCGGTAATCCCATGGGTGACCGTCGTCACCCCATCATCAACCAGTTGTACAACCGTTAGCCAGCCACAAAGGCCCCCCGTAAGGTGAGGCCAATACATACATACATACATACCTTAGCTCCCGTAGGAACTCGTGGCAGATTCGTTCATTCGTGACTTTCATAAAACCTTTACCACTTTTTAGTTAAAGCATTCGTACGTTTTATTAAACAAAACATCATCTCTTTCGTAAACCTTTCGTAAACTTCATTTGGCAAAACATTTCATAAACATCATCCCGTAAACATATCGTAAACATCACATTTTAAACATCGTTTCGTAAACATCATTTCGTAAACCTCATTTCGTAAACCTCGTTTCGTAAACCTCATTTCAAAACGTCATTCCGTATGTATGCACACCAGCCCAAAAACATTTAATTAAAACATTTAAAGAAGGGCTTCTAAAACTCACCTGATAAGCTAATTTGGGCTGTCCTATACAAGGTCCAACAACGTCACTTCCGATCTGAATTGATTAGTTAAATACACATCAGACCAATACCGACTCTAACGGTTTAACCATTCTAAACATACTAACTTACTTAACCAACCTGATGCCTGCGCACTTAGCAAGTGCATAGACCCTGCTTCCTGCGTACTTGATAAGTATCCTCTTCCTGCGCACTTAGCAAGTGTGCAGACCCTGCTTCCTGCGTACTTGATAAGTACGCATGATCCTCTTCCTTCATACTTGATAAGTACGCAGTGCTCTCTTCCTGCGTACTTGATAAGTACGCAGGACCTGCTCCGTGCGCACTTGGTAAGTGCGCATGATCTGTTTCTTCGCAAAATCCTAACTTTCGTGTTCAGGTCTGATCACGTTAAGATCCCGAACCTGTTTATATCCAAAACGTTCATTTTCTATTAAGGAACTCAAATCTATGTTTATCTTTCAATTTCATCCGTAAAAACGTTGCCTTTTAACCCAAAACCCGAAAAACCCAAAAACGAACAAAAACTCAGATTTAGGCCAAATCGTTACCTGAATCAAGTTTCTGATCCGGAGGTTCTTCTCACGAGCTCTGGAGCAACACACTTCTCAAATCTCGGGTCGATCCGCCAACTTTCTCTCTCTACGGTTTCTCTCTATAGAAGTTGTAAATGAGAGAAATAGGTAGTGACCTTGGCTATTTATAAGGAAGGCTCCCCTTCCAGCCCTCCGGCCCATCCGGCCCGACCCGACATGCCTCGTTCGTTTATTCCGTTATTTTAACTGTCATTTTATTTTTGGAATGTTACAAGTCTACCCCCTTACAATAGGTTTCGTCCCCGAAACCTATCATAAGTCAAATAGATGAGGGTACGACTCCCTCATTTCCTTCTCCATTTCCCAAGTGGCTTCCGATCCCTTTCGATGTTTCCATTGGACTTTAACCAATTAGATAATCTTATTATGCAAACGCTTCTCCTTCTTGTCTATGATGGCCAAGGGTTCTTCGATGTAATTAAGGTTGTTGTCGACCTCGATGTCAGTAAGTGGTACGTGAGCTGATTCATCCGCCAAACACTTTCGCAAGTGTGATACATGGAAGGTAGGATGAATCCCACTTAGCTCATCAGGCAACTCTAACCGATAAGCGACTTCACCAACCCGTGCCATTATCCTGAATGGTCTGATAAAACTCGGACTTAACTTTCCTCTCTTCCTGAATCGTATGATCCCTTTCCAGGGTGACACTTTCAACATTACTCTGTCCCCAACATCAAACTCAATAGGCCTTCGTCGTTTATCCGCGTGGGATTTCTGACGATCTTGAGCGGCCTTCATTCTTGCTTTGATTTGATTAAACCTTTCCGACGTTTCTCTTACGACTTCAAGACTTCCTAATTCCTTCTGTCCAATCTCACCCCAACAAACCGGGGTCCTACATCTTCTCCCATACAACATTTCGTAAGGCGGCATGCCTATCGTCGTGTGATGACTATTGTTGTAGGAGAATTCGGCTAACGGTAGATGACTGTCCCAAATGCCGCCAAAATCGATAATACAAGCATGAAGCATATCCTCCAATGTCTGAATGGTCCTTTCGGACTGACCATCCGTTTGTGGGTGGTATGCCGTGCTGATATTAAGCCTCGTGCCCATCGCCTCGTGAAATCTTTTTCAAAACCTCGATGTGAATCGTGTGTCCCGGTCAGATACGATCGTCAAGGGCATCCCATGCCGTGCTACTACTTCGTTAAAAAATACTTCCGTTAACCTTTCCGACGAGAACGTCTCGCGAATAGGTAGGAAATGAGCACTCTTCGTTAAACGGTCCATAATTACCCAAATGGTATCATGACCTTTAGCTGTGCGAGGTAGCTTGGTTATGAAGTCCATGGTAATGTGTTCCCACTTCCATTCCGGTATATCAAGTGGTTGAATCTTTCCATACGGTTTCTGGTGTTCGGCCTTTACTTGTGAGCAAGTCAAGCATTTGCTTACATACCTTGTCACCTCAAGTTTCATCCCAAGCCACCAATATTCCTTCCTCAGATCTTGGTACATTTTATTGGTACCGGGATGGATAGAGTACCGAGACTTAGGAGCCTCATCCAAGATTTTGGTTCTAAGCTCGCCACCCATAGGTACCCATAGCCGTCCAAAACGTGTCCTAACACCAAGGGCGTTATATTCCAACTTGTCCTGTTGGCCAACCATCCTTTCCTTCTTTATGTTTTCTTCTTTAAGTGCCTCATCTTGAGCCTTTTCAATTTTTCTCATCACATCCGATGTTACCACCAACTGGCAAGCTTTTACCCTAATAGGAGTAGGCACATCCTTTCGGCTTAGAGCGTTAGCCACCACGTTTGCCTTTCCAGGGTGGTACATGATCTCACAGTCATAATCCTTCAGGAGTTCCAACCATCATCTCTGCCTCATATTAAGCTCTCTTTGTTCGAAGAAGTACTTCAAACTTTTGTGGTCGGAGTAAATAGTAAACTTCACCCCGTACAGGTAGTGTCTCCAGATTTTTAATGCGAATACGACAACATCAAGTTCCAAATCATGGGTTGGATAATTAGCTTCGTGAATCTTCAATTGTCGTGAAGCATACGCGATCACTCTTCCACGTTGCATCAACACGCATCCCAATCCCGGACTCGAAGCGTCAGAGTATACCAGTAAGTCTTCATTTCCCTCGGGAAGGGCCAAGACTGGAGCTTGGATTAGCCTCTTCTTCAATTCCTTAAACGCCTAATCTTGGGTTGAACCCCATTCATACTTTACCTCCTTCCGAGTCAACTTTGTCAACGGCGAAGCTATTTTCGAGAAATCCTGGATGAATCTCCGATAGTAGCCTGCCAATCCCAAGAAACTACGGATTTCAGTTGGCGTCTTAGGAATATTCCATTCCCTTACCGTCATTATCTTCGCTGGGTCAACCATAATGACGTTCGGGTTAATGACGTGACCTAGGAATTGGACTTCCCTAAGCCAGAACGCGCATTTGGAGAACTTAGCATACAACTTTTCCTTCTTCAGAGCTTCCAATACTTCCTTCAAGTGACACGCGTGATCACCCTCATTCTTGGAGTAGATGAGGATATCATCGATGAACACGATTACCGATCGGTCCAGCATCTGTCGACAAACCCTATTCATTAAATCCATGAACGCTGCGGGGGCGTTCGTCAATCAAAAAGACATCACGCGGAACTCGAAATGTCCATAACGCGTGCGAAATGAAATGAGGTTTTCGGTATGTCTTCTTCCCTCACCTTCAACTGATGGTACCCGGATCGAAGGTCGATTTTTGAGAACCAACTTGCGCCCTGTAATTGATCGAACAGGTCGTCGATCCTTGGTAAAGGGTACTTGTTCTTCACCGTACGTTTGTTCAACTCGCGATAATCAATACACATTCTCATCGAACCATCCTTCTTTTTCACAAACAACACCGGAGCTCCCCAAGGCGAGATGCTCGGTTGTATAAATCCCTTCTCAAGTAGTTCGTCTAATTGGGCCATAAGTTCTTTCATCTCCACTGGTGCTAGTCGATATGGAGCCTTAGCCACGGGCTGGCATCTGGTACTAAGTCGATTCGAAATTCGATCTCTCTGTCGGGTGTTATCCCAGATAAATCCTCTGGAAACACCTCTTGGGTATTCACGTACCACGGGTACATCGTCTAGTTCCTTCACTTCCTTACACTTGTCGATCACGTACACCAGATAAGCCTCGCATCCGCGCCTCAGGTAATCTGTTGCCTTAATCACCGAGATGACGTTTGGCATCGGGGCATCACGATCCCCAAGAACCTCGACTTTGCTACCGTCCGGAGCCTTGAGTCGGATTATCTTTCGTTTACATATAATTTGCGCTTCATTGGTAGTTAGCCAATCCATACCTAACACGACATCGAACCCACCTAAAACCATGACAAACAACCTGACAGGGAACCTATGACCTTCTATTTTTATCGTGGAGTTGTCAACTACATCGGTCACTCTCGCAGTTCTACCCTCAGCGGTTTCTACACTAAAGGCCCTTTCTAACTTGCTCACAGTGTACTTCACTCATTTACAAAAATTCACAGATTTGAAACTCTTACTGGCACCCGAATCAAATAACACAGAAACAAAAGTGTTGTCAAGGATGAACGTACCTGACTCCACGTCGGGGTCTGCCCTGGCTTGTTCTTGCGTCAGTGCGTACGCACGAGTCTTTGCTCGGGGCCTCTCTTCTTTCTTTTCCGGGCCTTTCCCTTTCCCGGCTTCTCCCATTCTGGGCTTGGTGCATTCCCGACTCATATGATCGCTTTCACCACAATTATAACATTTAATGCCTTGCCTGCATTCCCGGGAGTAGTGCCCAGTCTTGCCACATTTGTAGCACAGATTTGTCCCTATCCGACATTCACCCGTATGTCTCACCCCACATCTTCCACAGACTGCTGTCTCGCCTACCCTGGCCTGTTTGTCCCGAGCCCCAAACAACTTCCCACCCGATCGCTTAGCGGGAAAACTCAGCTTCTTCTTGGGTTCTTCAATGGCAACGACATTCAGTGCCAGATCATCGAATACCACTCCGCTCAGTTCTACTACCGAATCGTAGGTAGTAGTGGCGTTTGCTTTAACATAGGTGTGGACCTGGTCCGGCAGCCCTTGAATGTAGCATGCAATCTTTCTTTCCTCAGTCGGGACAAGATGTGGCACCAGACGTGCCAGTTCATTGAATCGTGTGGTGTACTGCCAGTGCGTCATGCTCCCGGCCTTCAAACCCAGAAATTCCCTCTCTACCTTCTCAATCTCGTTCCTTGGGCAGAAATTATTGATCACCAAAGTTTTCAAGTCAGCCCATATCATCGCATCCACAAGCTCGCTCCCTTTTGCCTGACGTACACCTTCCCACCAATGGGATGCTTCTTCTCTCAAGGAGTTAGCAGCAAATTTCACAACCTGATCCGTTTGGCACTCGCTCAGGCGAATGGCAACCTCCATACGAATCACCCAATCAAACGTAGCTACCGCGTCTTTCTTCCCAGTTAAGACTGGTGGGTCACATGCCTTATAGGACTTATAGTCGCAACCACGGTTAAGCGGTGCGTTGATTGCCTCAGTGTTCGGGGTATCAACCACCGTGTTAGACCCACCTTCCCCATTAACCTTCTTCAATGCTTCAGCTAACAGACATGGCAAAGAAGTCTTCATCAACTCTGTGAACTCTCGAGCTATAGCTGCTCTCACTTCAGGTTCAAACGTGAAAGGTTGTTCTTCAACCAGTGTCTGCTCAGTTCCATGCACACTAACCACTGGCTCAGTGTGAACACTTCCTTCTTCACTATACTCTTGGCTCGCAGGGGTCCTGCCACGCCCACCATTTCGACCGTCGGTATGACCACCGGTAAGGCCCCCTCCACGCCTTCAGCTCTTTCGTCCCGCCATTCTGTTCTATAAGACAAGGAATCCAATGTCATCACGCTAGTTAACAAATAAAATTCAATAAGTACTGTAAGATGTTAATATACACTGGCCATCTGCAATTAACCATTACACTACCTTTCGATTTCTATTTGACCACCTTTGTGACTCCATCAGAACACAAGTCCTTTCCTAACCCTTTCTAAGGCATACTACATACACATACTCTACTTTTCATACCTGATGTTGTGGCTCGAGTTAACCGCACAGGCATTCGCTTTCGGTCCCATTCACAGTTTAAGTTCAAACACTGGGAGTGTCCGAATCTCTCAAACTATTTGTCACACCCCCAAATTTATTTACTTAATAAATAAATACAGGTTGCAACGATTGGTTCATTACACGATAGCAGAAGCGGTAATTGTAATTTCTAAGACTTGATTACATATACAATTACTAAAGTTAAGTAATACTATGATCTAAGTTCTTCTAGATCAATGATAGACTTGAGACTTGATATTCTACGTCCTTCCAGCTACTAGGAATTTGATCCAACATAGCTAGCCTATTCCAACCGCGCCACGGCTAAAGGTTACCTGAGAAACATACTTGAAAGTGTCAACACAAAGGTTGGTGAGTTCACAGAGTTAGTTATATCAGTGCTTATAGTTTTTCCCGAAAACATGTACATGACTTTACCGTCATAAAACTAAGTAGTTTTTCCCCGAAAAACTATACATGACTTAACCGTCATAAATAATAAGTAGTTTTCATTTGAAAACATGCCCATGACTAAACCGTCATAAAATATGTAGTTTTTCTTTGAAAACATTACCATGACTTAACCGTCATAAATCCAATGTTTAAACATGACCATTTTAACCTGATCAAAACTCTTTGTATAAACCTGATCATTTTAACCTGAGCAAAACCCTTTGTTTAAACCTGATCACTTTAACCTGATCAGAACCCTTTGTTTAAACCTGATCACTTTAACCTGATCAAAACCCTTTGTTTAAACCTGATCACTTTAACCTGATCAGAACCCTTTGTTTAAACCTGATCACTTTAACCTGATCAGAACCCTTTGTATAAACCTGATCACTTTAACCTGATCAAAACTCTTTTGTTTAAACCTGATCACTTTAACCTGATCAGAACCCTTTATTTAAACCTGATCACTTTAACCTGATCAAAACCCTTTGTTTAAACTTGATCACTTTAACCTGATCAGAACCCTTTGTATAAACCTAATCACTTTAACCTGATCAAAACTCTTTTGTTTAAACCTGATCATAACCCTATGTTTAAACCTGATCAAAACCCTTTTGCATGTATTACCAATGAATCTGAATACTAATCCGATCTATTGACCCCATTTGTAAGCTTGCAAGGAATACAAAATAGTATGTAATGTACGAGACCGTAACCAAACCCCAACATTCTGTGCCTCCCCCCGCCTTTCTGCGAGTAAGACAATATGCGGTCATTCGGCCATTTGGACCCCTGGTTAGCGCAACTAACCATGACCGGAGGTGTCACCCCCAATAGTACTATCCATATAATCCCGGGCTAAAATAGCTAATGGTTACTAACTTATTCAGAGGACTTTAAGCGCTTTACTTTTCCCTCAATACACACATACGGTCAGATCATTAGTTCATTCATTTACATACAAAAGTCTTTTACAAGTATGTTTCCACCCCAAATCATTTCAAAAACTTTAGAAAAGGGGGGAATTAGTGAAACTCACAAGGAGTTAAACCTGAATGTTCATGATGTCAAACGAGTAAGCAAATGTAATTCATGTTTTCAAAACATAACAAGTAAGTATGTTTCTCCCCCGATGTTTACAAAACATTAAAAAGTTAAAAGGGGGCCGTGAACTCACCTTGTGTTTGATGAAATCCTAGCAACAACCTTGTGCTAATAGTTCTTGTCTATCTGTACCCTAATCATACAAGGGTACTAAACCCGTTAAGACTACCTGTCTTAAACGCAAGTTGTTCACCCGACTTAACTATTCGTGTTAAGCACGGCTTTGTTTATTTAAAACAATGTTTTTTTCATGACGACTCGTTGGTGATTATTATTACAGTCTAGACGCTTTATTTATTTTCCGTAAAAACTATTATATTTCCATATTGGTGACTCGTTATGTTTGTCAAAAATAAATATTATTTTTGCAACGTCTTGTAATATATTTATACTATAATCCATGTATAAACACATAATTACTTCTTTCCAATAAATATGCAAGTATCGTTCATGTATTTTCTATGTATGTTTATCTCTATATGCATATACAATTACTTGTTCCGAACGATATTTATTAACTTGTTTCAGTTCGACGTGTATTTATATTTCCTTACAAATATATATACACACAAGTATAACTACATTTCAACATACACTTATTTATTTTTAACTGAAACATCTTTAATTTCGTGCACATGAACCTATCTATGGTTATTTCATGATATGTGCATGTATGCTTTTTATTGTTACTAAATGTCCCAAACACTTTAATCATAACAAATTTCATGTCAATACACAACAATACAATATTATCCATAATTTACTTTCAAGATACGATTATAATTATGTCTCCATATATACTTTTTAGCTTCCATATATATATATATATATATATATCATTTTACTCATGTACCATATTTACTCTTGTATGCATACATTTCTGGACATTTATTTCGGTTTTTATCAAGCATGCATATGTTTCAATAATTCTCAATTCAACAAGTTAACACTTTATGAACATACATTTGAACATACATATGTCACGATTTCTTTTTAAATAATACACTTGATTATTTCCGGTTTACATCTCTAATCATGGATATGTATTCATGTTCAAACCTTTTTATCTAATGTTAATCATGTTTTAATATCTACAACTATCATTATAGGATCAAAACAATCACTTATACACTTTCGGTTACACATATATATGTATATATATATTTACACTCATCTTTTTAGTTTATCAATTCTTAATTTAGCATCATGAATTCAAATTAACAAATATCTCATAAATATGTTAAGATAAGAATCTATGTATAAGAGCTTATCATTTTCGAATTTCATACATCTTTTTAGTATAAAATCTAGTTTTTAATCATAATAATGTTAAACTTTATAAAACTCTTTAGCTTTTTAAACCTCCTTTAATTATTATGATGAACAACATGCTTAATTTAAGGAAGTAAAGAAAAGATAAAAGATGGATGATGGTTTCGTACCACTAGACAAGCTAGGTGAAGAAAAACGTATGGAAGACACTAGGTGCTCGTGTTGTTATCAAGTCCCGACTCCTAGACTCCAACCTTCCTTGAATCTTCAACTCTAACTCAAACTTCTCTATGATTTTTTCTCTTTACTTTGAAAGATGCAAAGTGATTATGTGTGCGCATATGTCGATATATATATGAGGGAGTGAGAGCTTGAGTGTGTAAGAGGGTGTATTAAATGTGATGGATTTGATGTTGGTATGGTCTACACTCAAAGAAGCATGGTCTTCTTATGACATGAGTATGGAAGTGGTGAGGTGATGTGAGGTGGGTGGGGCCCTCTATTCTCGGCCGAACCAAGGGTTAGGGTGGGGGTTTGGGTGTTGCATTCAACCTAATCATGGCAAGGGATGGTTGACTTGATGGATTGACCCTTGCTTGCACACTTGGTTAATAGGGTATGGCCTCTTATGACAATCATCATGGACATGATGGTGGAGTGGGTGTGTGGGTGGTCCCACACATTTCGGCCATGATTGGGCATGGGGTGGGGGTTGGGTCTTGTCACATCACGAGTCATCATTCCATGTATTAGTTGATTGGTTTTTAGGTAGTGTATACCCGGTAGGTGATCCCGTGATCTAATACTCAGTGTATGACTTTTTAATGGTTTAAACTTTATATATCTATATACCTAGATATTATATATATACATACATATATATACACGTATATATATAATTATTTGATGAAAAGGGGGTTGAGTGTAGAACTCAACAAGTCATCATCATTACGCCTTGACGTTGGAGTGGAGTATAAGCAAAGATATAATGATGGTGATGTGATCTTTGAGGTTGCTTGCACTCTTGGTCATAATCATGATGATTATGACGCTTGAGTGTTGTGTAAGCAAAGCAATCATGATGATGATGTGATTGATTTAGACGCGGTATACTACCCGAAATTAATACCCGTTTTAGTATATTTAATTATTAAAACGTCCTACATTTTGTGTAGATTGACTAGCTTTAATAATCTGCTAGTGAATTCCCGATGTAGTTATTACTTGAACTATATTATACATGTATACGCAAAATAACATAGAGCCATGTAACAATTATTTATATGTCAACTTTTTATAAAAGTTTAGTCACCAATATTTATGTTTTTATGTTAAAGCGTCTCCCTAGACTTTTATTGTCAAGTTCTTGTTAATCACCAACGACCGTACTTTGCGGGTTATTACTGTTTATTTTTCTAGTAATTCTTAAAAATTACTATTTTCATATAATTTCCATTGCTAGACTCCTTGACTTTACTTAGTCAAAATAAAACTTCAGGAAATATACGTTATGAACGTGTATTTATGAAATATGGATATTGACCTGAATTACTGGGTGTCACACTATTGCTTTGATACCAACTTGTAAGGCCCCAAACCCGAGAGGCCTCACTTGTTGGATTTACTCATTCACAAACAGTTATTAAACTTGAATATCAAATAACGCAGCGGAATCATTCATTCATCATAATTAAAACTTGTTCAAAACACGCGGAAGCGTAACATTATCAAATACATAAACATAACATAAAGAACTCATAACAGGATGCTAGTCTTCATATCATCCGGGTAACTCTTCTCTCTTGCCAAGCATCACCGTCCTTCACCATAACCTGCCCTTAACCTGAATGTGCATACTAAAAAGTCAGCTACGCTGGTGAGTTCTAGCTTTACATAAAACCTTAACATAAACATTTTGCCAAAAACATAACATACATTTGTTTAACAAAAGCGTACTTAAAACATGCAATAACTTAACCTCATCGTAACATAACATCATAACATAAGTCAACATGAACCGAATCTGCGCCTTCTCGTAACCGTCAATTCCATACATCGCATGCCAGCGGATGAACTTAAGGCTCGTTACCTCTAAGTCATCCGTCACTCAGGTCCTCTAAGGCTCGTTACCTCTAGGTGGACCAAACATACGTCTCCTAAGGCTCGTTACCTCTAGGTAGACCAAACATACGTCTCCTATGGCTTGTTACCTCTAGGTAGACCAAACATATGTCTCCTAAGGCTCGTTACCTCTAGGTAGACCAAACATAACTTAGGCACTATTTCCCCGCAAGGAATAGTACCTTCCATTGGGATCCCGGTAATCCCATGGGTGACCGTCGCCACCCCATCATCAACCAGTTGTACAACCGTTAGCCAGCCACAAAGGCCCCCCGTAAGGTGAGGCCAATACATACATACATACATACCTTAGCTCTCGTAGGAACTCGTGGCAGATTCGTTCATTCGTGACTTTCATAAAACCTTTACCTCTTTTTAGTTAAAGCATTCGTACGTTTTATTAAACAAAACAACATCTCTTTCGTAAACTTCATTTGGCAAAACATTTCATAAACATCATCCCGTAAACATATCGTAAAATCACATCGTAAACATCGTTTCGTAAACATCATTTCGTAAACCTCATTTCGTAAACCTCATTTCGTAAACCTTGTTTCGTAAACCTCATTTCAAAACGTCATTCCGTATATATACACACCAGCCCAAAAACATTTAATTAAAACATTTAAAGAAGGGCTTCTAAAACTCACCTGATAAGCTAATTTGGGTTGTCCTAAACAAGGTCCAACAACGTCACTTCCGATCTGAAATGATTAGTTAAATACACATCAGACCAATACCGACTCTAACGGTTTAACCATTCTAAACATACTAACTTACTTAACCAACCTGATGCCTGCGCACTTAGCAAGTGCACAGACCCTGCTTCGTGCGTACTTGATAAGTACGCAAGATCCTCTTCCTGCGCACTTAGCAAGTGCGCAGACCCTGCTTCCTGCGTACTTGATAAGTACGCAGGATCCTCTTCCTTCATACTTGATAAGTACGCAGTGCTCTCTTCCTGCGTACTTGATAAGTACGCAGGACCTGCTCCGTGCGCACTTGGTAAGTGCGCACGATCTGTTTTCGCAAAACCCTAACTTTCGCGTTCAGGTCTGATCACGTCAAGATCCCGAACCTGTTTACATCCAAAACGTTCGTTTTCCATTAAGGAACTCAAATCTATGTTTATCTTTCAATTTCATCCGTAAAAACGTTGCCTTTTCACCCAAAAGCCGAAAAACCAAAAACGAAAAAAAACTCAGATTTAGGCCAAATCGTTACCTGAATCAAGTTTCTGATCCGGAGGTTCTTCTCACGAGCTCTGGAGCAACACACTTCTAAAATCTCGGGTCGATCCGCCAACTTTATCTTTCTACGGTTTCTCTCTCTAGAAGTTGCAAATGAGAGAAATAGGTGGTGACCTTGGCTATTTATAGGGAAGGCTCCCCTTCCAGCCCGCCGACCCATCCAGCCCGACTTGACATGCCTCGTTCGTTTATTCTGTTATTTTAACTGTCGTTTTATTTTTGGGATGTTACAGTCTACCTTTCAAGAGACAAACTGGCAAGATCATGCTTTGTGTGTGGCAGATATAACCACACTACCAGCACCTGCTTTCACTACCTGGAATACCAAAGAAATTCAAAGCAACATGCCTTTGAAAAGACTAACAAAAACAAGAAGGTAAGAAGCTACGAGGTCAAAGCAACTAAGTTCATGGAATCTCTATCTCCCCCAAGAGTGAAGCTGCCTAAATCTCAACAAACTTGCATCATTTGTGGTGAATCAGACCACTTTGCTGCAAATTGTAAGTTTAACCCCTTCAACCAGATCCTTCATCAAGCTCCTCAAAGACAAAAGGTAAAGAAGGATCAGCATACATCGGTTATTAGTCAAGTGAAGCCGAAGAAAACAAAGCAGAAGCTTTCAGCAGCAACCAAGTCTGCTGCTGATAAGCTAAAATCCTCCGCAGCAAAATCTGCTGCTGATAAGGCAAAGCCATCAGCAGCAAGAGTGTCCACTGCTGATAAGGCAAATCCAAGGCAAAGCCTTCAGCGGCAAAGAATGCTGCCACTTCAACAAAACCATCAGCAGCAGGATCTACTGTTGACAAGCCAGAAACATCAGTAGCAAAATACGCTGCTGATAATGTGAGGAAAACTAGAAAATCACCAACAAAGCAATGGAAAGCCAAACCATCTCCAAGCATTGTCATTGGTTCAATTGACTGCAAACATACTGAAAAGGATAAACTAACAACCATCTTTTTCAAGTCTGCAGACTCTTGGGTTCCTCCTACTAATTAGAAATCTATCATGTGCAGGGATAGCCAGGTCACAAGAATAACACCTGGGTGGTAGACAGTGGTAGTTCCAGGCACATGACAGGCAACAGATCCATCCTGTCCAACTTCAGACATTTCAATGGAGGATATGTTGCCTTTGGAAGTGACTCAAAGGGAGGATCCATTACTAGACAAGGAACTGTGTCCAACGAAAGAATGATCATTGATAAGGTCAACTATGTCAAAGAATTGGACTTCAATCTCATAAGTGTTTCCCAGGTCTGTGATCAAAAGCATTGGATGCTCTTCACAGATAAAGAATGCTTTGTACTGTCTCCAGGCTTATCCACACCTCCTCAGAAAGCATTTTATTGACTGCTAAGAGAAAAGAAAATCTCTATGTACTGGACATGAATGAAGTCACTCCATCTGGGAGTGTCTCCTGCTTTTTATCAAAAGCCTCAGTTGATGAATCAGCTATCTGGCACAGGAGATTAAGCCATGTTAATATCAAAACCGTTAACAAATTGGTGAAGAATAATCTTGTCAGAGGGATTCCTGACAAAGAATTTCAGCTGGAAGATCACTGCATTGCATGCTTAAAAGAGAAGCAACACAAGAGTTCTCACAAGCCCAAGACCTTGAATACAAATGACACTCCACTGCAACTGCTGCATATGGATCTCTTCAGTCCTCAAATGTCATGTCAATGGGCAAAAAGTCATAATGTCTAGTGATAACAGATGACTACACCAGATTCTCTTGGGTATACTTCTTGAGAACCAAAGATGAAACTGCTGAGATTCTCAAATCCTACATTCTGAGGGTAGAGAATCAAAGCAATCAAAAGGTGAAGATCACAAGGTGTGATCAGGGCACATAGTTCAAGAACCACACCTTGAACTGTTTCTATGAAAACAAGGGGATAGAAAGACAATACAGTGCTCCAAGAACTCCTCAACAAAATGGAGTTGCTGAAAGAAGAAACAGAACTCTTATTGAGTCAGCAAGATCTATGTTGGCTGACTCAAAACTGCCACTCACATTCTGGGCAGAAGCAGTTAGCACAGCCTGTTATGTGCAAAACAGAGTTCTAATTGTCAAACCCCTCAACAAGACACCTTATGAACTTTGGTTTCAAAGAATTCCCTACATTAGGTTCCTAAACCTTTTGGGTGTCCATGCACCATTCTCATCACACATGGGGTTCTTCCTAAGTTTGGTGCCAAATCTGATGAAGGATATTTCGTAGGCTATTCCTCTCAATCAAAGGCCTATAGAGTATTCAATTCAAGAACAAGAATTGTGGAAGAATCAGCAAATGTGGAATGCAGAGAACACATTGTCTGTGAGCAGGGAAAAGGTCGAAACTGGCTCTTTGACATAGACTCCTTCTCCCAAATATTTGAGCCTCTCACCTTCTCAAATATGGAGTCTACGTCTACACAAACACCTGCCTCCACTTCATCCACTGACTACAGACTGGATTTTCCCAAATCTTCTATCAGTCTGAGAAGACCATTAATTGATCCTCCATCAGTTGTGGAAGCAATTGAAGCAAGTTACACAAGAACAAGACTATATAATGTAACCAGCAGTAGCCTGTCTGAACCTGAAAATCTAAATGAATACTCCTCGATAAATGCTGTAGATGCTGATGATGCTATTGCTGAAAATATTGATGTGGCTAATGATGTTGAAGACTCTTCCACCATGAATGAAGAGATCCCTGATCAAAATCAAAGCAATCTGGAGCAAGGGATACAGCTGGAGGTAGTACCAGCTCAGAGGATCCACAAAGAACATCCTCATGAAAAATATTATTGGCCAAGTACACCAAGGAGTTCTCACAAGAAGCAAATCTCACGAGGCCACTATATGCTTGTTTTCATGTTTCCTATCTCAGGTGGAACCCAAGAAGATATATGAAGCACTCAAACACAGCAGCTGGATTGAAGCAATGCATGAAGAATTGCTGTGATTCAAGAGGCAGGATGTCTGGAAACTTGTTGATCTTCCACCAGGTAAATATGCTATTGGCACACGATGGGTTTTCAGGAACAAGCAAGACGAGAGAGGCATTGTAGTCAAGAACAAAGCCAGACTTGTAGCTCAAGGCTACACTCAGGAAGAAGGAATTGACTATGATGAAGTCTTTGCTCCTGTTGCCAGTCTGCAGGCCATCAGAATCTTCTTGGCATATGCCGCATCCAAGAATTTCACTGTCTATCAAATGGATGTAAAAAGTGCCTTTATGTATGGGAAGATTGGTGAGGAAGTATACGTCAAACAACCTCCAGGCTTTATAGATCCTGCACATCCTACTCAGGTGTTCAAACTAGACAAAGCTCTGTATGGCCTACATCAGGCACCAAGAGCCTGTTATGAAACCTTGTTAGGATATCTACTAAGCAACAACTTCAGAAGAGGTGCCATTGACCAGACCTTGTTTATCAAAGATGAAGGGGGAGAAATCTTACTAGTTCAAATTTGTGTTGATGATATCATCTTTGGATCAATAAGGAAACAGCTGTGCAAAGACTTTGAGATTCTGATGCACTCAAAGTTTGAAATGAGTTCAATGGGTGAACTAAATTTCTTCTTGGGTCTACAAGTCAAACAGGTCCCAAATGGAATCTTCATCAGCTAATCCAAATATGTAAAGAGCATTTTGGAAAGATTCAAAATGGCTGACTGCTCTGCTGCAAGAACCCCTATGCAAGTACATCATCAGCTGACTCCAGACAAAGATGGCCAAGACACTGATCAACATCAGTACCATGCAATGATAGGGTCTCTCATGTATCTCACTGCCTCAAGACCGGATATCATGTTTGCAGTATGTCTCTGTGCAAGATTTCAAGCAACTCCAAAAGTTTCACATCTTCAGGTTGTCAAGATAATCTTTAGATACCTAAAGGGTGCCTCAAGACTTGGGCTATGGTACTCTAAAAATGACATGTTTAATCTGTATGCATACACTGACAGTGACTATAGGGGATGCAACTTGGACAAAAAGTCTACTTCAGGGGGATGTCAGTTTATGCAAGAGGGAGACTGATTTCATGGCAGTGCAAGAAGCAAACATGTGTTTCAACTTCTACAGCTGAAGCAGAATACATTGCTGCTTCAAGTTGTTGTGCACAAGTCATCTGGATACAAAATCAAATGCTGGATTACGGGATGACTTTCATGGCAACTCCAATTCACATTGACAACATGAGTGATATCTCAATCACAAACAATCCGGTGCAGCACTCAAAGACAAAGCATATTGACATCAGGTATCATTTTATAAGAGATCAAGCTGAGAAAAAGAGGATTATTTTAACCAAAGTTCATACGAATGAGCAATATGCTGATTTGTTTACAAAACCTTTTGATGAAGCTAGATTTAAATATTTAGTTGAATCAATTGGTATGATGAACTTTGATTAAAATATATCTATAAAAATTCCATTTTAAATATGTTTTGTCTTATGTTGAAAATAAAAGTTATAAGTCAGCAGCATTTTTATCCTTCAGCTGCTGACAGGTTTAATCTTCAGCAGCAAAATATTTGCAGCTGACTGCTTTAAGTTATCAGCAGGAACAGGTTTCCTGCGAATTTCTTTAAGACTTTCAGCAGCAACATCCTTGCTGCGGATTATTAAATCCATCAGCAGCAGATGAGTTTGCTGCTGACAGACTTAACCTTCTGCAGCAACCAAGGTTGCAGTGGACAGGCTTCCTCATCCACAGCAACCAAGTTTGCTGCTGATGGGTAAATTTAAGTCCAAATTAACTTTTAACCGCTATAAAAATCAACGTCAGTCTTTACCATGACTGCCTCGGTGTATTACAGCTGTAACAATAAAAGGTGAATTAGGTTGTACTGTACAAGTCATTTTGCTTTTTCCCTCCTCTGCCGTTATAAGAACAAATCTAATTTCCTTACCACCTCTTCACCTTCAATTTCACCCTAAACCCACATCACTTTCTCTCAAGTCCCCACCACATTCAAAGCCCTTCATCTTTAAAACATTCAAAGCCTCCCATATTCTAACCTTCCCTCCAAATCAAACAACAATGGCAGACATCAATAACCTTGATGATAAGTTCTCCCCATACCACAACCTTACAGCATATCTTACTAAGGGAAAGAAATCCGAAGGATTTAATGATATGATCGACTTCTTATGTCGATCAAAAATCTACTTTGCCCACACAACCAACCCTACCATATAAATATCCCTCATATGGAGGATTTTTGGAGTACCGCCATCTAGTCAACCAAACAGGAGATTTCCCAAATTAAAGCCAAAGTAGACGGCAAGGATATCACCATCTTGGAAGCCACACTCAGAAAACATCTTAAGCTTTAGGATGAGGGAGCTACCATCTCATACTCGAAGGACGAATACATGAGTACCTTTGTATCCATTGGATACACTGGAAATCATACCGAGTATACGATCGAGAAGGCGCTGATGGGCCCTCCATGGAAGTATCTCTGCCACACTCTTCTCCAATGCATATCCCACAAGAGGAGTGGATGGCATCAGGTGAGCTCCGCACTTGCCTCCGCCTTCCATGGTAGGTCACTAACCAAGGCCTCAACTTTGCACACCTCATCTTTGAGGGTTTGAGATATAACCTTCAAGAGGGTGCAAAGCAACAATTTTTATGTACCCAAGATTCTTGCAGGAAGTTTTCAATCAAGAACTAAAAGAACTTTCAAAACCTGCAAGAATCTACATCATGTTGGGACATAAAAATAATATTTTTCAAAGCATGAGAACTGTTTCCAAAAAGTTCTCAGGGGTCAATGTTCCATTGTTATCTACAATGTTGAACATACAAAGTACCCCGGGTGACAGTTCAGCAATCCCAGCTGATACTGATCCCACACCCTCCACCTCACATCCTGAACAACAATCTGCTTCCACCATTCGAACCCCTGTGCATACTACTAAGGATGCACAGGCACAAAAGTTACTTACACCTCTTTTGGATGTTATAGTTCAACCGGAACACAGGGCCCCGGTTGCAACGACATATACTAGGAAAAGGGGCAAGAGAACTCCTTCTTCTCTTGCCACCAAGGCCCAAACCCAACCTAACAGCCCTCACTCAGAATCACAACATTCTGGTGAGAATATCATAAGGGACAGCCACATTATTAGGGAGACTCCCTTGGATGTCTCTCTATTAGGATCAGGATCACTTCCCGGATCCATAGAATAGCCCCCTGAGCATTTCCTCTCTCTTTTGAACTTAATTGTTGAGGAACCTGATCAAGATGATGTACCTTCTCCAACTACCACTATCTCGGAGGTACTGATTGATCTTGCTTCCAACACACCCAACCCAAGTTCTTCTACCCTGAAGGTCCACTCTAGGAGTTATGAAAGAGTAGATGTGGAAGAGGCTGTCACTACTGCTGGTCCATCAAATGACCAGGAGGACAGTGACAACATTGCTAAGACCTCAACCACGGTAACTCACAGTGAGGATGCTTCCTTGGAAACTCCCGTCACTGAGAGGAATCCCAGGCGCCAAGAAACCATGGGTGATGGGGATGAAGAGGCTAGGCCTAAGGCCCCATCTGGATCCAAGGATTCCATAACTGTGGATGAGGAAAGACTGCAACTTCATAACTTGGAATTGACGGCCAGGGTGGCTATGCTAGAGGCCTAAGTGTCCAAACTAAGACACCAAGTCTCTATGCATGAAGCCCATCAATGCCCAACTTTACCTACTCCCTCTCTTGTATCAGTGGGCACCCAAACTGATGCTTATTTGTCCACTGATGCAACCAAAAAAGGGGGAGATGGTCCCAATAGAGGAAGACTCAGACAGTTTTGATGACTGGATTCAAGAGCATGCTGTATTTCAAAGCACACTATTCAAGCCGGCTTTTGTACAGGTTCATGACTTGCCAGCTTCAAATAACGAAGAAGAAGAGACATCTGAATACTGGAAGTTAGTCGTCAGGGCTGTTGATGAGATGTTGAAGACACAGAACAAACATATACATCTTTCAGCATCATCCCTGAAGCAGCAGCCAATTTAAGTCAATCCACTGCCCCCAATTTCCACTGAATTCAACACAGCTAGAGTTTGATACAATACTAGCTTGGGTGTATGATGGAAAGTCTGAGAAGTTCTGGATTGGTTGGGAGTTTGGCGGAGTAGAAGAGCTAAACTGGGAATTTCTCAACAGCATCCAAGTCCTTCACCTATACCATCTACAATGCATCAACAACTCAACGGACCTCTCAGCAGAACTTGCTATTGGCAGGTTCTATGACTTGATGGAGGATAATCTACCCAACTTTCAAAGACAAATACAAGCAGCAAAAAGGGTAGCCTATCCTGAATCTTCAACAGCAGCAGAAAGAAGATTGTCTCCTAGAAGACTTGAAATAATAAGGAGCAGTCTTCTCACTGAAGAAGAAGTTCTGTGCTGGAGAAGATTCCTGTACAATAGAATGGTCAGGGATGTCGAAGTGCAAGGATGGACAAGCACTGACTCCCATGACTTCACCTTCTTCCTGAGCAATGGATCTTCTCTAGCAATCAACATCAAGGAGATCTTGCTCCTACCTTCAGCCTTCCTTCACAAGGTCTTTGAGCTCAGATCACTCATCTTCAATATCAACTCCTTAGAAAGTGAAGAAATGATCAAGATCATCAAGGCTTCCTTGTATAAGGAGGAATCTGGATCTGACTCAGACCTATCCTTTCTCTCTTCTCCAACAGTCAGACTGAACACAGAAGAAGAATCAAAAAGGAGAGAAGAGGAAAAGATGAAAGAGGCATGGAAGGATGTAACAGGTATGGAATGGGAAGAAGATGAAGTTAGTTCCCCTCCCTTATCCATTCCCCAAATTGCTAATGAAGCTGAAGCTGAGATTCCAACAGTAGCACCATCATCTGCTGTTGTGATCAGTGAAGCCGAAGCAGAGGCATCCAACAAAGATAAGGGAAAGGGAATTATGACCAAAGAAGACGAAGAGAGATTGCTAAGAGAAAAGAAAGAAAGGAAGAAAGAAGAAGAAGAAGAAGAGAACAAGAGGAGATGACTGAAACTAAGAAAGCTCAAGATAGACTCACAGCCATTCTCCTCAGAGAACAACAAATCCATCTGTATGAAAAACAGCTGGATGATCTTAAAGTAAAGATTCCTACAGTTTGTCAGATTGAAGAAGATGAAGCTCTTGCTCTTCAACTGCAGGAACACTTTGACAAGGAAGAAGAAGAACTAGAGAAGAAGAAGAAGAAGGAAGAGGCTAAGTTAAGAATAACTGATTCTGAACTAGCCAAAGAAATGAGAGAGGAGTGGGTAAAGGCTCTAGTTTCTCAAGGTGAGGATGCAGACTACCTTGAGAAACTATCAAATAAAGAAATCTACATAGCCTTCATGGGTCAGCAAGGTCAATTGGCAAAGAAGAAAAAGGCTGAAGAAGAAGAAAAAGCCAAACAAAAGTCCAAAATGACCATTGCCTTTAATAAAAGCACCCATGAAGAAAGGAAGATCATGATTGACTTCCTTAAGGCTAGAGGAGAGAGTGGAAAGAGGCTAGGTCCCATGAATTTTATGAACCTGCAAGCCCTCTATTTCAAAGTCAAGAAGGATGAGGAAGAAAGATTGGAGAAGAAAGGCTCCAAGAAAAGGATAACCATTCACGAGGAAGAAAGGAAATCAAAGAAACCCAAGCCTTCTCTCTTACCTAACACTTTCTCAATCCAACAACCTTCCACTCTCCTTCCTAGACCTCCCTCCTCTCCTCCCTTAAAGTCCAAATCCTCACACCCAGCTCCTACTCATCAACAACCTCCCAAAAAGAAAACCAAACCCACTTCCAAACCAGAAGACTCAAGAGAAATAATCAGATGGTCATACAGCCCTCAAGACCAATGGTTTGAAGTGTTCAGGGGGAGGACAGAAGCTAAATGATCAATTTATATATCTGTTGATGAAGTACTGCAGCTTCCAGATTCTGATCTACAAAGAATGATGGAGCTGGGTGAAGCCTCTGAGCCTGAGAATGAAGGTGGGAGACATCTATTGCTGGTAATCAAACATTACTTCAACCCCAGCAAAGATGAAATCATGGATGTCAAACCTCTCCAATCCCACTCTCCATTCATCAGCTGGTCCTACAATGCTGAAAAGAATGAATTCACTCTGACAGATGTTAAAGGAAATAAGATGAGGTGTTCAAGCAAGGCTATCTTCAAAATGGAAAGCAAAGACATCAAGACTCTATCTGAGCTTCCTCTTAACAATCCCAGCATGGACCAGAGAGGATATGAGGTTGAAAGGATAGTCAGAAACATGCAAAAGCTTCAGCAACAAAAGCAGTAAGAGAGTTTTGGTAGCATCAGTCTAGGGGAGTTTGTAGAAATAAAGACTGATGGCTACAAAATTCTCTAAGTACAAATGCTGTTGATCTCAGAGTTTGCTGTTGACCAACAAACTGCTGCGGACAAGCTTTTCTGCAGCGGATACTTGTTCTCCTGCTGAAGAACAAATTGCTGCGGATAGCCTTATCTGCTGAAGACCAAAGTTGCTGCGGATAGGCTTCTCAGCAGCGTCAACACTTGATGCTGCTGACAGGCAAATCATCAGCAGCTTTGGATGGTCACATCTTGCTGCTGATCCTCATCTTTGCTGCTGACAGCCTTGTGCCTTGAAGACAAATCGTTGCAGCTGACTATCCATGCCAAGCGTCACTGACAACTTTCTGCAAAAGCAACTGACACACTCAAAGCAGAAGGAACCTCAATGGCACAACCAATGAAAGGCAACAATGCTCCTCTCCAAGCATGCAAGCAATAATGCATGAAGAGACGCTTCAATAAAGTTAACTAGTTTTAGACTAAACGTGTAATAGTTAGCTATATACAAACGATCAACAGTCTGTGTTAGATCTGATCCTTAGAATCGAAGGTCTGTCTTGATTCTAAGTGAGTATAAATACTGTGTAAACACTTCACTGTATGTGTGCTTTTTGATTGAGTTCTCATTTGTAATCATTTATTTGCAAAAGCTTAATACAACTGTGTTCTTAAAAGTATTCTTTCTTTTTACTCGATTATACTTGTGTAGTTGTTATTGTTCCAATTTCAACTAAGAACAGAATCATCTTGTACTTTCACGATCCTACAAGTGGTATCAGAGCTCTGGCTCAGATTAAACAAACTCACACTTGTTTAATCACTTCTGGTTATATTCTAAACTCTCCCTTTAATCAAGTCACCCAAAATCACAGGTTCCTATTCCTCAAGTACATGTTCCTATTCCTCAAGTACAGGTTCATATTCCGATTAATGAACCAGTTCAGGAAGACATTGCTCAAGGAAATGACAATATTTGGGTATGAATATGGAAGATTTTGATAATGAAGTTGTGAAATCACCCATTCATGAAGATGAAGGGAATGTGGTGGATACGAGTTCCGGTGATATTATTTTACCTGATTCTGAAGCTACTGATTCTGATTCGTCTAGAGATTTTAGCTCAGATCATTATGATAGATTGGCTACTTTACCATTGGCAAATGCGGGGAAACGTATTAAATCTAAAGCCAGAAAGCCGAGGCGTAAGTCTGTTCGGAATCCTCCTTCTGGATTAGTACTTGGCAAGAGAACATTAATTGATGAGAGCTCGAATTCCGATAGTGATGCACATCCGGTTCCAGAAGCTCAGAAGCTTATGTCTGCTTTTATTGCTGCTGCTCATTCATCTCAAGGTGTTGAGGATACTACTTTTGTTGCATTCTTACTAGTTACACCTCCTACTTCTAAACATCCATCTCCGGTGATTTCTCCACATGTTCCACACTCATCTGACGCTGGTCCTTCAAAGCCTTCTGATTCTGAAAGGATTACCTTCCTTGAATCACGGGTGCTTGCATTGCAGACTCAGGTCGATACTCTTGTGTCTACTGATAGTCAGAGACAGTTGGTCCTTCAAGCTCAAGCTACTCAGATTGCTGACATGCAGTTATTGGTGTCCAAACTTGTTAAGCGTCTTAACGCTCAGGGGGGGTTAAGGATACATGATACTTGTCATGCTGAGTCAATTCAACGAAAGAATGATGATGACAATGATCCTAGTGGTAATATTGAGGGTGATCATCAATACGCTGAAGTGAATCCAATATCAAGAGTTCAGGGGGAGTCTACATCAGTTAATATTGAAGGAAACAAGAATGATTCTGAAATGAATGAAGATATTTTATTATTAGAATTCTTTGCTGATTCTGAAGAAGAAGAAGCTGAGAAGTTAGAATGTCTGGATGATACTGATGAATTATTTGATGATATTGAAGAGGATGTGTTGGATAATGAAGTTGAAGAAGGAGAGATTGTAGAGATTGAGATAGAAAAGAGTAAAAATAAAGTTACATATGAAGGCAGTGATGGTCTGAATGTACCGTATAACTTCATCCAAGATGATGTTATTCCTGAGTTTTCTTATGAAGAAGTAACAGACTCTATGGACTCTGTTGAAGATATCATTACACCTGATGATACTGCTCAATCCAAGATAGATTCTGATGTTGATACTACTCATCATGTATCTCCGAAGCAGAATGATGAACCTGTGATGTATAGAAAGACATGAATGACTAGAGAACAGTGGAGAGAAGTAGTTAACAGTTGGATGAAAGTACTACCCAAGTCACCTTTACAACCTGCTCAGAAAGAAAGATATGTGAATAAAGAGAGGTGTATTGGAAGAATCATCAGTTGGTTTTATGATGATAACACGAAGTTGTTTGCTCTTAAGAGATCTGATGGTGTTCAATACCTAAAGCCTAGGATCAAGTATTTCAATACCTTGCCAAGGTGTGAAATGAATGGTCTAGCTACGAAACCACTTATTAATAGATCAAAGTGTGGATTAGCTGATGTGATTGCTAACTTGATTAAAAGAGAAGGTGGATCTGGGAAGTATGAAAGATTAAAGCCACAGAAAGGAAAAAGAGTGAAGATTGTTGTAGATGCATGATATGTCCCTAATCCCTTGTAGTATGTATTTCATCTATGTTTAATGTAACTATTTGATATATTAATGAAATTACATGTTTATCCTTAATGTTTACTCATATATAACGACTGTGTATTAAATGATCTGATAAATATCGATAACGTTGATCAATCGTGCTAATGAAAGGCCCATTCGCACGAATGGATCATGAGAATGATCCATTCGCGCGAATAGATCATGAGAATGATTCATTCGCTAGAATAAGTAATGAGAATGATTCATTTGTACGAATGAACCATTCTGATGATTCATTCTTACGAATGAACCATTCTACTGATTCATTCGCACGAATGAGTCCATTCACATGGCTCATTCATACGAATGGCCTCTGCACTATATATATAACTTTCACTTCATGAGCACAAAAGATATAGCAGAGACTAACCAGACTAAGCAACAGAACACACACAAACTCTTTGCACCAGCATTGTCGAATCTCTGTCCGTTGAGAGTTTCCAGGTCTTGTATCCAACTTCTCTACACCAAAGGGTCGATAGAAACCTTCGTTTCGACATCTAATCCGCTCGTTTCTCACGACCCGATCCGTGTCATAGATTGGATTGCCAATCAAATCGGATTCCGCACGATTTGGTTCGGTTAATGTGTTGAATCGTTGGATCAAGGTAGATCCCAATCCAACAAAGTGGTATCAGAGCCATTGTGCTCTAGATTCAACATAGAAAATCTAATCTTGCTTTTTCTATCTTCTTGAATGTTATAAAGATCACTTGATCGCTGTTTAGCCACGTTCAAAACTTGTGATTATTGCTTCTGAGTGATCTGATCGTTTCAGTTTCCAGATCTGATAAAAGGCTCAATCATTGGTGCTTTTTGGTGCAAAAAAGTCAAACAGCTCTCTGTCGTACGAATTGCTACTATGATGAACTTCATTCGCACAAATGGCTCCTACCATTCGCACGAATATATCAAGTCTCCTGCTCATTCGTTCAAGCTTCCAATCGCACAAATAGAAAATTTCATTCGCACGAATAGACCCATTCGCACAAATCTCTTCTGAATTTTTTTTTAGTGTCGAAAAAATTTTTTTTACCATGTCGGACTTAGCCTTTGTTGCCAGTCAGAACAGCAAAATCCAAAACTTGTTATTAATCGATAATGAAGCTGGAAATGCTAACAAGGCTCCAAAACTCATGAAAATGGACGAATATCATCACTGGAAAAACAGGTTTGAGATACACATTAATGGAGTTGATACAAACTTATGGATGATGTTAGAGAATGGATATCAGAAAGTGTTGAGTGAGGATGGAACTCCTGTTTTGCCTTCCCTTTTAAGCGAACAACAAAGAAAAGATTATGACTTAGAAAAGAAGGCATATGCTATCCTATCTCAAGCCTTATCAAGAGAAATATTTCATCAATTCAGGCAGTTTACATCTTCAAAATCTCTGTGGGATGCCTTAGAACAACATCACGAAGGAAATGCTTCGTTGAAAGCTATCAATGCTAAGGCCATTAAGAAGGAATTTGATAATTTCATGTATATTGGGAATGAGTCCTTAGATGATATAATTGAGAGATTCTATCACTTGATGAGTGAATTGCATGCCCATGAGATCAAAACAACGAAAGAAGAAAAGGTTCAATGCATGGCAGATGCGCTACCACCAAAATGGGATTCATTCTTGATGGTTCTCAAACAGAACAATACTCTTGGAACCATTGACATCAATGAATTTCTTCAGAAATTGAGAGAACAAGAGGTGTTGAATAAGTGGAAGCTAAAGAGAGGCGTACAAGCTCAGGATCCTTCATTGTACTATTCTACATCAACTCAACAAAATGTTCCTTTGCAGACTGCGTTTGTATCAAACATGTCAAATGTTTCAGCCAGCCAGTCTTCAACAGCTCATACTTCAGTTTCATCAAGCTCGGTTCCAAAGCAGGGAAATACTGCTAGTACTCCTCCACCAAGCCCCATTAAATTGCAAACAGACAACTTCGACAAGGTTACTATCGAAGTGGCCAAGGAACACATGGCACTGCTGTCTACCGTTATCAATTCATATGACAGTCTTGTTGCTGGACAGGTTGGAAACAGTCATCTGACAGCAGAAGACTATGCTCAGATTGATAAGGATGAAATGGATCGAATTGATATAATGTGGGCTCTTGCAAGTGCAGTCAGAAGAGAGAGAGATTATGTAAAAAGGACAGGAAAAACTCTCGAAGGGAACAAAGACACTACTTATGGTTTTGATCTGTCTGCTGTTGCTTGTTTTAACTGTGGTGAGAAAGGGCATTTTGCTAGGCAATGTGAAAAGCCTAAACAGACTGGAAACCGCAACCCTTTCAACAACCGTCAAAGCCAACCGAAGCCACAAACTCAAAATACAGAAACAAACCTTGTTCCAGTTACTCTTGCACAAGATAAGGGCACTTCAAGTGGAAAAAAAGCTATGGTTGTTCAAACAGATGAGACTGTTGATTGGTCTTTTAAATTTGGAGCTGATGGCAGTTCAGGGGATAGAGCTTACATGGCAAAGGCTGTAGAAATCAATGAAGAATCAGATTCTGATGCTGAGAGAGAGATTGCTTCAGAAAGTTCATCAGCTGAAGACGACACATCTTCAAACAGTTCTGGCTTCACAGCTGAGAATGAAGAAAAATCATCTGTCGTCTCTTCAAGTCAATCAACAGCTGATGTGGATGATAACAATTCCTCTTCTGAATCTACCTGTAGCTGTGCTTTTATGGTAAAAACATCCACAGGCATTCAGGTAAATTCTGACAGTTTTGAAAGTGAGTCTGAATCTCAACCGTGTTTAATTTGTGATGAACTTGAAAAGAAAGTTGAGGCACTTAAAAGTCACAACACAGACTTAATTGCTGATTTAACTGGTTGTCTTGAAGCAAACCGTGTTTTAAAGGGAAACGAACTTGCCTTCAAAAACAAAATTGATCTTTTAAACAGGCAAGTTCATGAATTAGAAATCTGTGTTCTCAACAAACAAAATGCCATCACCTTTTATTTAAACACGATTGATGAAACAAAGAAAAAGCTGGCGCTTGTCGAATGTGATTATGAAACTTTAAATCAAAAGCTGAAAAGTTATTCAAATGCTTCTTACATTCTTGATTACATGGTTTCACAGCGTCCAGGAAAGAAAAATGCTGGGATGAGGTATAACAATTGTCCTCCACCTATGTTGAATACTATGGTAAACACACCGGATGATAACCCAATCACTGACTTTAAGGTCAAAACGCCACTTGTCGTTGATCCAACCGAAAACAAAATTTCTCAACCAAAGGTTAACGATAATGGTGCTTCGACCTTGGAGTCCCAGTGTGTTGATGGAATGGTAGAAGAGTGGGATGAAGACGACGATGAGTGCCCTACTCGTGGTTTGGGACACAAAAACTCGTCTGCTCCACAGAATGACAGCATTGGTATTTCAAAATCTGCTTCTAAAAATGTTTTTAAAATTAAACAAACCAATTGCCGTCCATCTTATCCCACTACTTCTGATCAGAAGAGTCAAGTAACCAAAGCCTCAATCAAAAAGGTTAATTTTGTTAAAGCTGGAGAGTCTGTTCAATCAAACAAGTCACTCTCTTCAGCTGAACTAAAAGAAGCTAAGGCTGGTGGTTCAAAAACTCACCAAAGTGAAAATCAATACAGATCTCCGAGGTTGGTTGAGCGGAGATACTGTTTTGAGTGCGGTACACAAGGACACGTTGTTGTCAACTGTCCTTATCTTCAGAAGCCAAGTAAAAGAGTTAACCATTTTCCAGAAAATAAACAAAAGTTTTTAAAGTCAAAATCTAACTCTTTTACCCAACAACAAGTGCATCAAAAGAAAGTTAAACAAAAGATGCATGACTTGTTGGTCTCTGATTCGAGTTCCACACCTGTACAAATAGTTAAGCAATCCACTGTTTACCACAAACAGTCGTTGCACAAACAACATGTGTGGAAAGCAAAATCAGATGATGCTTCTAACGACTGTACTTCAAAGTCAAATGGTTGTTCCAAAAGTCCACAAGGACAGTGGATGGATTGTACTGCTGTAGATGAGACTGGGAAACCCAAGACCGTAAAGGCTTGGGTTCCTAACCTAAACTAATTACTTTCCTTCTTGTGCAGGTTTTCCTTTATAATCCTATTAGCAATAATTGGATTATTGATAGTGGGGCATCCAGGCACATGACTGGGAACTTAGCTCTCCTTTTCGACGTCAGAAATATCAAAGGGGGCTATGTTTCATTTGCAGGCGATAAAGGTGGTTTTATCTCAGCTCAGGGAACACTGTCTAATGGAGCTGTCAGCTTTGAGAAGGTCAACTTTGTCAAACAGTTGGATAACAACTTGCTTTCTGTTTCTAAAATCTGTGATAAGGAGTTCAAGGTTCTTTTTGATGACAAGCATTGTTATATCTTGAAAAAGGAGTTTATGATTCCAGAAGACATGGTGATTATGTCTGCTCCAAGAGTGAATGATCTTTATATTCTTGACATGTCACAAGCATCATCCTCAGTGTCCACAGCATCATGTTTTGTTTCAAAAGCCACTGAGAAGGATTCTATTTTATGGCACAAAAGAATGGGACATCTCAGTCTCAGAAAAATGAATCATTTGGTGCACAAAAATCTTGTTGAAGGAGTCACTGTGAAAAGTTTTCATCTTCCTGACTTGTGTGTTTCTTGCAAGAAAGGTAAACAAACCAAGAAATCTCATAAACCCAAATCTCAACATTCCATCACTATACCACTAGAGCTCTTACACATGGACTTGTTTGGTCCTATCAACCAGAAGAGCATTGCTGGAGACTTATATTGTTTGGTTGTGACGGATGAGTATTCGAGATATTCTTGGGTGATGTTCTTGAAAGAAAAATCTGAGACTTTTGAATATGTGGAGATTCTGATTACCAAATTGGAGTCTCTGTATAAGTTAAAGGTTAGGAGGATCCTTTCGGACAATGGTACTGAATTTAAAAATCACCTTATGAAAACTTTCTGTCAAAAACTTGGTATTCACCATGAATTCAGTGCGCCATATGTTCCACAAATGAACGGTGTTGCTGAGAGGAAGAATCGGACCTTGATAGAAGCGGCAAGGACTATGCTCGCTGACTCAAACTTACCCGTGTAGTTCTGGAATGAAGCTATTTCTAATGCGTGTTACACGCTCAACCGGGTTCTAGTTGTCAAGCGTCACGATAAAACATGCTTTGAATTGTTGCATCGACGGAAACCGAACTTACAGTATCTTGAACCGTTCGGCGCTCCATGTACCATGTTAAAAAAGGATGCTCATGGCAAGTTTAACGAGAAAGTAGAGGAAGGTTACTTCTTAGGGTACAACACTCCCAATAAAAGAGTTTACAACAAAGCTTCTGGGAATGTAGAAGAATGGTACCATGTTGATGTTCAAAAGTATAACTCTCCTACTGCTGGAAAAGGTCTTCCTTGGATGTTTGATTATGAAGAACTTTTTGCCTCGTTTAATCTTCCTCCAGAATGTTCAGATGAGGATGTTGCTGTTCAAATGATGTATGATGCTCAAAATGCACCTGATGAACATGTGCAACCTACTCCCTCATCATCTGACATTCCTGAGTACTCCAAAAACACACAAGTCACACATGGTGATGACTCTTCTTCTTCTTCAGAGTATGAGGGTTCTCGACAAGAAATAGACCAGCTGATTGAAGATCCTTCCCATGATGTTGTACAATTAAGTGATGATGTTTCACATTCTGTGGCAATTGAACAGAGTATCACAAACCTTGATCAAACTGTTGAGGTTCCTGCTCATCCTGTGGGTAGGATTGATAGAATTCATCCTCAACAGAACATTATTGGTGATCCCACATCTGGTGTCAAAACTAGGGGTCAGATCAACTCTGGAGTCTACTCAGAAATCATGGAATCTGGTGTGGTCAACGATTGTGCGCATTCATGTTTCGTCTCGCAAATTGAACCACGGTCTATAACAGGTGCTTTAAAAGAAGAATCTTGGGTAAATGCAATGCAGGAAGAACTACTCCAATTTCAGAAGCTCGGAGTTTGGAAGTTAGCTGATTTACCAAAGGAGCTAAGAAGATTGGTACTCGATGGGTTCTTCGTTGCAAAAGGGATGATCAAGGAATAGTCATAAGAAATAAGGCTCGTTTGGTCGTTCAGGGATTTAGGCAAATTGAAGGTATAGATTACAATGAAGTGTTTGCACCGGTTGCTCGTCTGGAAGCAATTCGAATTTTTCTTGCTTATGCATCCTACAAAAGGTTCAAAGTCTATCAAATGGATGTAAAGAGTGCATTCCTTCATGGAGAAATTAGTGAAGTCGTATACGTCAGTCAACCTCCCGGGTTTGAAGATCCTATGCATCGTGACCGTGTCTACAAATTGGACAAGGCACTGTACGGATTGCACCAAGCTCCGCGAGCGTGGTACGAGACACTTTCCACTCATCTTCTGAACAATGGATTTAGAAGAGGTGTCATCGACTGCACGTTGTTTATTCGGGAAAAGGGTGGAGAACTTTTAATGGTACAGGTATACGTGGATGACATTATTTTCGGATCGACGAATGATGTTCTGTGCAAAGAATTTGAAAAAGTTATGCAGGACAAGTTCGAGATGAGTTCCATGGGAGAGATGAAGTTCTTTCTAGGGATACAAGTAGATCAATCTGAGACAGGGATTTTCCTTCATCAAACCAATTATGTTGGAGACATACTGAGCCGATTCAGTATGACTGATGCCAAACCTTCAGGTACTCCATTGGCGATCAATCACGGGATTTCGCCTGATGGCAAGGGGGAGTATATTGATGCTACTCTCTATCGAGCCATGATCGGATCTCTCATGTATCTCACGGCATCTCGACCAGACATCATGTTCGCCACGTGTCTCTGTTCCCGATATCAGTCAAAACCAAAAGTCTCCCACTTAATTGCTGTCAAAAGGATTTTTCGTTATCTTAAGGGTACTCCTGATCGCCACGTTCGCCACGTGTCTCTGTTCCCGATATCAGTCAAAACCAAAAGTCTCCCACTTAATTGCTGTCAAAAGGATTTTTCGTTATCTTAAGGGTACTCCTGATCTTGGATTATGGTACTCTAATGATGATAACTTTGAGCTTACTGCATATAGTGATTCTGATTATGGTGGTTGCAAAACAGACTTCAAGTCTACATCTGCAGGGTGTCAGTTCTTTGGAAACCGTCTCGTGACATGGCAATGCAAAAAGCAGACTTTAGTGGCTACATCTACATGTGAAGCTGAATACATCGCTGCTGCCGGTTGCTGTTCTCAGATTATCTGGATTCAACAGCAACTTCGGGACTACGGTTTGCAATTCTCTAACACTCCTATTTATGTAGATAATTCTGCTGCCATAGCTATCACTAAGAATCCAGTTCAGCATTCAAAAACCAAACACATCGGTATAAAATATCACTTCATTCGTGACTGTTTTGAAAAGAAACTTATTAATATGGTTCAAATTAACACTGATTTCCAAAAGGCCGACCTCTATACAAAAGCCTTTGACAAATCAAGATTTTTATTCTTGTTAGAGGTAAACGACATGAAAAAGAAGGATGACGTTGTTCCGGACCAAGAGTCGAGTCAATAATCATTTTTATCAATTACGTTCCTGTATATATTTTCTTTCTTGCGTTTATTAAAAATCTCAAAAACTCAAAAAGATTTTTTCATTTTAAAATTTTAGGGGGAGAAAATGTTAGTAAGAAAATGATCTCTCGCTGAGAAAAATGATAGTACATAGACGCTAGTTATCTGAGACTCCAAAAAGATTTCTATATTGTGTACAGTTATTTGTGTACAGTTATTTGTGTACAGTTTGCTTAAAAAAAAATTTCAAAAAGATTTTCCATTTTTGTACAGACTAAAACCCAAAAACATCTGAAAAACTCAAAAATGAGAAATCGTATCCAACTTTTGGGAAGTAATGGCACACTAACCATATGTATGAAGCACATTGCATTTAATGTCATGGTGAATAGTCACACTAAGTCGACATGTGATGCATTGATAGGCTTATCTTACTGAATCTCGACCATTGATGATCAATCTATACCATATTAGATATTGTCTTGTGAGTCACATAATGGTGAAAGGATTGACGAAAATCAACAATAGAAACTGAAGGTGTTTCTCATTCTGTGCACACCAGTTATCATCGGTTTAATGAGATATCAGAAAGTAGTTATAAAATTAAAAATTAGATTCCGAAGTCGTATACGTGCCATATTGCCTTGTAAATACCTGGCTGAAGCCGTCCATGCGATTAAGAATAAAATAAAAGTATGAATCCGAATCCGTATATGTGCCATATTATCGGGTTGCAGCCTGGTTAAAATCATCCATGGGATAGGATGAACACAAACACCATTAGCTGCATATGTGCCATATTGCCTTGTAAATACCTGGCTGAAGCCGTCCATGAGCTGATGGCTGTCACTGTGAGTACTAAAAAAAATAAAAATAAATAAATAAATAAATAAATAAATATATATATATATATATATATATAAATTTGTGTAGTAAAGAAGTAACAGGGAATAACTGAGATCTCATGAACTTATGATGGCTGGTTAAGTAAGTTGTGCTGATTTGAAACATTAACATGTTTTGAAAAGTAATTCAAGTCAATTCTTAACTAGTGTAGGACACACAGACAATGGACTTAATCCTTCAAGATCATCTTGTAAGTGTTGAGAAGAGGTCTGCATAGGTTTAAGATGGACAAACATATCAATGATCGCATTTTGACTAAGTGTACTTAAAGCTCAGATAATTTGCAATGTTGCTGATTGCTATGAGCTTAGTACTGATCCCACGTTCGGATCTTTCTCACAAAAAGATGTGTAAATACCATTGTATAGTTGTATCTACAAAATTCAAAATGTCTCAGATCATTAGTCATTAAGTCTGTATGATTTCTCATAAGGATCATTCTTACAAAGACATGCGTGTATATATCTTGTTGATATTATTTTCAGCATTACATATTCAAAAATCCAAAAAGATTTTACTTTTCCTGAATTTTAGATTATCTGATAAGACTCGAACGACTGTCAGAAAATCAAAATTTGAAAACCGCTTGACTTCCTGATTGATCAAATCGTTCCTTTACTTTATAAACTATTCCAAAACTTCATAATTGAACCCTCACTTCATAATTAAATGTAAATTACTTCATAATTAAATTTTTGTTAAAACCAATGTGGTCGGATACCCCATTTAACTTGAAAAGTATAATTTGCATAAGGGGATTATCCCATTCGTACGAATGGATGAGCAAAATGGCTCACTCGTACGAATGGATGATGAGAATAGGTCATTCACACGAATGGACTGACCAGAATGGTCCATTCGTACGAATGAAGGTTCATTAGTATGAATGAACATCCATCCGTACGAATGAAGGGTTCATTAGTACGAATGCATACCCATTCGTACTACTGAAGGACACACGCATACGAATGGATGGCCATTCGTACGAATGAACCAGGCCATCCTATAAATAGGCCATTCATTCGCATGTGCAGAATCATTCGCACAAAACAGAAAGCATTCGCACGTCTGTTTCATCAAAATCTGAATTTGAACAAAACTCTGTCAAATCTGTAATCTAATCATTCGATTTCTTTTTACAGGTATAACCCCACAAGTATTCATCGATTGTATACCGATTCGTGGATGTTCGATTAGATTTAGGGTTCAAAACCGAAAAACAAACTAAAAACGTAAAAAACTGACTTAATAAACCAATTAAAATGCTAAATATTGGTTGAAAACCATAGTCGAGTGTGTTGGTGTCGTTTTTGGCAAATCTTTTCAAGTGTTGGTTGATTTTTGGACAAGTTGGATCACGACCCGTCTGTCACACGAATGGACATACTCTTCATGTTCATTCGTACGAATGAACGCTCATTCACACGAATGAGAACTCATTCACACGAATGAAAACTCATTCACATGAATGAACCCACATTCACACGAATGAACGCTCATTCACACGAATGAACACTCATTCGCACGAATGAATAGGCAGAATGATTCATTTGTACCAAGGGAAAAATGGTCCAAAAGTTCATATTTCCAAAATCTTGCATGTATTGATCTGAGGTGCTTCATGTTTTTGTGTTTGCAGACTGATCGTTATGGCGCACAGAGCTCCAGTTGTTCTTAAGGCTTCCATAAAAAGCAACATATGTGCGTACATGATTCCGACATCAAAGAATGCACGTCCGTTTGTCGGCATGATCGAGTTTCTATCCAGATCCAGGATTGCTCATGCTATATCCCATCTTCGCACTCCATATACGTCGCACCAAAGGGAGTTCTGGGCCTCCACCGAGATTGACTGCGAGGTATCTCCACCGGTCATACGAGAGAAGATCGTAGGTCAAGATGTGGTTGTATCGGCAGCTCACATTCGTCGATTGTGTCAATTTGGTGATCATCCTGAAGATCCAGTGACACTGGATAAATATCTGGTTCGAGGATGCTTCATGAGGATAAAGTACGACGGGAATGTAGCCGAGGGAGTTTTAAACAAAGCGAACCTCTGTCCGCAGTACAAGTATCTAGGACATGTTCTTCTGCATTGCCTCGGTTCCCGTCGTGGCGGATTTGATGATATACGCGAAACAATACAGAGCGCATTCGTTGCACTGGTGTTGAACATTCCGTTCAACTTTTCCGAGATGGTGTTCACGCACCTTAAGGAAAACATCTATCTTAAAGGGGACAATGCGTATCTTATGTACCCCAGATTCTTACAAATGATAATAGATGACCAACTTCCTCTTCTACCAAGGTCAGACGTCGACATAATCAAGTTAGAACACATGACGGACGTCACTCTAAACAGGGTACAGACCTACAGGGGCAGACCAACAAAGCCACCTCACAAACGACTCATTGGACATCTGGCAAATCCAGAGTATGTGGCACCAGTAAACAGAAAATGGCGTCACGATAACAGTGATTCGGACAGGGAGGATATTGTTGTACCTCTAGCTGACGACCAAGATGATGACGACAATACTCCTCATGTTTCATCTACCGTTGCCACCACTCCCACTATTACTGCTATCGATCCTTCCCTTCCAACTAACCCAGAAGACGTTAACCTGGACACCGTCCTGTTTACTGATTCTGAGGAAACTGAAGATGAATTTGAAATTAGTCAATAAGGGGCAAGATTGGTCGCAACAAAAAGAAAAAGGGGAGCAGATCAAGGAAGCTCAAGGGTTGATGATGACGTCAGGGATGATGACGTCAGGGATGCTGACTTTGTCCCTGGCTGTCTACAAGTATCTGCTGCTCCTTCTTCCCAATCTACCCCGGTCAAGAAGGGAAGAGGAAAGAAAAGAATGGACAAACGCCAAAAGTTTAAGCTTGTTAGAAGGACGGAGAGCACCTCTGCTACTACAGCAATTGCCACCAGGTCTGAGGCTCCAATGTCAACATCTATGCCTCAGACACAAACTGTGCCTCCTCCCATCTACACGACTGCTCCTACATCACAGCCATAAACTATTCGAGCTGAATCTTCAATGTCACTGCCGACTGTCTCTCTACACGACCAGATCAGTACTTTAAACAGTTTGGTACTTCGTTTACTGGCTCAGAATGAAGAGCAATCAAAGCGTCTTAATCAACAGGGTTTGCTGATTGACCAACAGGGCTCGCAGATTGGTCATCTGACTCTGCAAAACTCTGAACAATCTCAAGCCATCACAAGTCTCACCAACAAGTGTAATGATCAACAAGTCCTCCTTCTCACTGCTACAAACCAGAATCAACGTTTGTCTACAACTGTTGATGCACATGCTCAGAGGATACAAAGGCTAGAGGAGGAAAACAAATGGCTGTTGGAAAACTTAGAAAGCAGAAGGGACCCGACACCCAGAATTGAGCGTGCTCGCAATGATGGTGATGATGGTGACGATGATGATGATGATGACGATGAGGATGATGATGATGACGATGATGATGATGATGGTGATGATGATGATGACAATAATGACAAAGATAAGGACGATGGTGCCAATGCACCATGCATCAAGTGCTGCAAAGACAGCAGAAGCAGAGGCGCGAACAAAGCCAAAATCAGACAAATCAGAGGCTCATCATCAGATAAACAAAAGGGCACTGAAGGTTGATAGTTTTTGTTTTAAGTGTTTTAACTTGTCTTATTGTAAATATTAGATTATTATGTAAATAATTTCAGTTTTATTTTGATTAAATCAATAAAATTTCTTATTCTCACATGTTTATTTTATGATTGTTTATGTAAATAGTTTTGGATGTGATGCCTCTCAAGCAACAACCTTCAAAGTTAACTTATGTGCTTGACATGCAAGGGATCATCCAACATTCAGTTATTTATGACAAAGAGGAAGGGGAAATCGTACACTGCTTGTCAAAAGAACAGATTGCCGAGCTATTTCAAATGAATCCCGACGAAGTTATCACTGAAGAGGCATCTGTTCCTACAACTGATTATCCCTCCTCTGACGAACTAGAAGACGTTGATGAGGTTGAAGTCGAAGACATCACTGATCAAGAATATCCAAAGTACACATCAGTAGATGGTGATGATCTTCCCTCCTTCGCAGACTTATTCACTCAGCAGTCCGACGAGGAGGTCAACCGCATTATCGACAACAAAGAAGATGAAGCCGGTCCCTCCACTATTGACATTGACGAGCTGAATGAATGTAAAAGTCAGTGGATGGAATACATGGCCGAATTAAAGAAGAACTCAAAGCCCTCTCCTCCAACCAAGTACACTAAAGTTTATCGACTCAAAGTACACAAGTCTGATGGTCGTATAATCAGTTGGGCATACTTCAACGACTTAAGCTGCTATGCTATAAAAAGAGAGAAGGGCATACAATATTTCAGGTACCCTCTTGACTTCAAGACGCTGCCCGCATTTGAAGTAAATCAATTGGCGCGTCTAAAGCTTCTATACAGCGAATCTTCCGGTCTATCCGAATGTTTTGAACGTCAATTACAGTACGAATACCGGAAGAAGTGGGTGAACTTCAAGCCACAAATGCCTACACGTTACATTCACAAGGAAAAGGTTCATCAAATCACCAAGAAGCCCCTAATTGTCTTAAAGTGGAAACCTCCAACGATCATGAAGAAGATTCCTTTAAGGAAAATGATCCAGGACTTCTCAGATCAGTTCAAATGGTGGTACTATGATGGGGCGTACTGGTGAAGCTGTTATAGTGCTTTGTAAAGAAGGGTCATGGGAGACCATCAGGGTCTTTGATCCCTTGTGGATGACCAACTTGTCTAAACAAGATGTTACAACTTTATACAAGTGTCAGCCGTTTTTTGATGTTGCAGATATAGACCAGGCGTTACAGTATGTGAAGGTGATACGTATATGCTTTGCTTTTGACATACACGTCGGGGTCAACTGGAAAACTCATACAAAAGAGATGTTGAAGACTAACTAATGTCAGTTAGGTCATTTTGAAGGGATCTAGGTCCAAGGGGGAGTATGTAGATGCATGATATGTCCCTAATCCCTTGTAGTATGTATTTCATCTATGTTTAATGTAACTATTTGATATATTAATGAAATTACATGTTTATCCTTAATGTTTACTCATATATAACGACTGTGTATTAAACGATCTGATAAATATCGATAACGTTGATCAATCATGCTAATGAAAGGCCCATTCGCACGAATGGATCATGAGAATGATCCATTCGCGCGAATAGATCATGAGAATGATTTATTCGCTAGAATAAGTCATGAGAATGATTCATTTGTACGAATGAACCATTCTGATGATTCATTCTTACGAATGAACCATTCTACTGATTCATTCGCACGAATGAGTCCATTCACATGGCTCATTCGTACGAATGGCCTCTGCACTATATATATAACTTTCACTTCATGAGCACAAAAGATATAGCAGAGACTAACCAGAGCAGAACCAGACTAAGCAACAGAACACACACAAACTCTTTGCACCGGCATTGTCGAATCTCTGTCCGTTGAGAGTTTCCAGGTCTTGTATCCAACTTCCCTACACCAAAGGGTCGATAGAAACCTTCGTTTCGACATCTAATCCGCTCGTTTCTCACGACCCGATCCGTGTCACAGATTGGATTGCCAATCAAATCGGATTCCGCACGATTTGGTTCGGTTAGTGTGTTGAATCATTGGATCAAGGTAGATCCCGATCCAACAATTGTAGATCAAAAGACTGAGATTGTGACCTGGAAGTATAAGTTCAAGCGAGTACGTGCTGTACAGAAGATACCATTGAAGAAAATACCTCAAGATTTTCTGGGGAATATGAAATGATGGTACGTAGATGTGAATATGGGTGAAGCTAGGATTGATGATAAAGATAATAAGGTCATTGTTAGTTTCTATGATGCAATAAATCTTCTTAACTTCTCAAAGAAAGATTAGAGGACAAGGATTGCAGTATAAAAGAGTGTTGGAGATATGTCAGAGATATGGAGTGCATACAGGATGCAGATTACCAGATAACTGGAAGAGCTCATCATAAAGACTGAAGACAGAAGATCAAGCTATTGTCAAGGGGGAGTCTGTTAGGACATAGAATGTATGACAAAAGCTTTGTAATAGTTTAGGTCTTATTGTCTTTATGTTTTTATGTAATTGTATAGATTTTGTCTAAGTGAGAGAACAAGTTCTGCTAGAGGCGAACTTGTTAAGTTCGCCTAGCCTATTAGAGGCGAACTTGTTAAGTTCGCCTAGTCTCATGTGAGGCGAACTTGTTAAGTTCGCCTAGTCTATTTGAGGTGAACTTGTTAAGTTCGCCTACTGCAGAGCTTGTGTCTATAAATAGGTGTTTACAGATTCTGTTAAGAGGGATGAACAATTGTAATCAGTGAATCTTGTAAACTCTGTGTTTTGGTGATATACAAGGAAAATGTTTATTTACATGTTGTTTCTATTTTCAATTCGTATACATACGTTAACACGAAGGATTCCGCACCCCGTGTTATCGATACGTCCTGTCACGAGATCGATCTGAGAAGAGTCATGTGGACCTACAATACTGCATGTCATGTTTTGAAAAGAGTTCTAATCGTTAAGCGACACAATAAAACATGCTATGAGCTGCTTAACAATCGGAAGCCTAATTTGGAATATTTACTTCCGTTCGGAAATCCATGTACTCTTTTGAAGGTTAGAGATGTTCCAACCAAGTTCAGTGCTAAGGCTATTGAAGGAATATTTCTAGGTTATGTTGCAAATTCTACTACCAAGAAAGTTTATAACAAAGAAACTCGTCAGGTTGAGGAATGGTTTCATATAGACTGTTCAAATCGTTCTTTACCTCAAATGGCGATTGGACCAGACTGGGCTTTTGATTATGACAGCTTATTCAAGTCTTTTCATTTACCTACTGATATTTCTCTTGAAGAAGTTGTTGTGTTGTATGAATCTTGTAAGGATGTACATGATGGAGGTTTTATATCGTCTTTGGTTCCAAATTCTTCAGTTCCATCTACCTCTAATCCTGATCCGCTTATTACTTCTTGCTCGGGACCACAAGATTCCAATAATGAAGAAGAAGATGTTGTTTTTCAAGATTCTTCATCTGATCCATTATTTGTTGATGAACCTTCTACTTCGACACATGTTCGGGGTTTGATTCCTACGAATCTGGACTCAGAGATACCAGTGAATCAGGAGATTTTTTCTCAAACTGAAACGACGGATGTGTTGCCGGTTCTTGAAGTTGCTTCAAATAAAGAACTCAAAGATCATCCGGTGACAAATATAATTGGAAATTTGAGAGATGGAGTGAAGACACGTTCTTTAATCGAGAATACTTGTTTGTATACGTGTATTTAGGATACCCGTGTTCTTGATGTTTGCTCACATTCATGTTTTATTTCTCAGGTCGAACCAAAGAATGTGGAAAAGGCTTTGCGCGATAACAATTGGATAGAAGCAATGCAGGAAGAGCTTGCTCAATTTGATAAGCTAAAGGTGTGGAATCTTGTAGATCTTCCAAAGGGTGTGTATCCAATTGGCACTAAATGGGTTTTTAAATGCAAGAAAGATGATCGTGGTGTCGTGGTGAGAAATAAGGCAAGATTAGTTGTACAGGGGTTCAATTAACAAGAAGGAATTGATTACACCGAAGTTTATGCACCTGTGGCAACGCTTTAGGCTATTCGTTTGTTTCTTGCTTTTGCATATTACAAAGGGTTTAAGGTGTTTCAATTAGATGTGAAGAGTGCTTTCTTATAACGGTAAGGTTAAGGAAGAGGTTTTTGTGTGTTGGCCGCCAGGGTTTGAAGATCGAGTTCATCCTTCTAGAGTATTCAAGCTTGATAAAGCACTTTATGGCTTACATTAAGCTCCCCGAGCGTGGTACGAAACTTTGTCTAAACATCTTATGGACAATGGTTTTGTTCGTGGCCAAATTGATTTGACCTTATTCATAAAGAAAGCAAGGGGAGATTATCTACTGGTTCAGATATATGTAGATGACATTATATTTGTCTCAACAAACATTGGATTATGCAAAGAGTTTGAGAGTGTCATGAAATCGAAGTTTGAAATGTCAGATATGGGAGAGTTATCATTCTTCCTCGGACTTCAAATTAACCAGAAGGAAGATGGTTTCTTTATTCATCAATCTAAGTATGTCAAAGACATCTTGGGCCAGTTCAAGATGGAAGACTACACATCATACGATACTCCAATTCCGGTGAATCATAAGCTGAATCATGATCCTGATGGAAAAGACATTGATTGCCGACTCTACCGGGCAATGATTGGCTCTCTCATGTACTTAACCGCTTCAAGGCCAGATATAATGTTTGTTGTGTGTCTCTGTTCCAGATTCCAAGCAAAACCAAAGGAGTCTCATTTGATAGAAGTCAAAAGGATCTTTCGATATCTAAAAGGAAAACAAAGATTGGGATTATGGTTTCTACATGGTTCTAACTTTGAATTTAATGCATATACTGACTCTGATTTTGGTGGATGTTGTTTGGATAGAAAATCTACAACATGTGGTTGCCAGTTTCTGGGTAATCGTCTTGTTTCCTGGCAGTGCAAAAAGCAAACTACAGTCTCCATTTCAACATGTGAAGCAGAATACATTGTTGTTGCAAGTTGTTCCCAAATCTTGTGGATCCAACATCAATTAAGAGACTATGGTTTGAATTTCACAGGAACCCCCATGTTCATTGATAATACCGCCACAATGTCCATCACTAATAATCCTGTTAAGCACAGTTAAACAAACAACGTTGAAATTAGATATCATTTTATTCATGATTGTGCAGACAAAAAGTTGATTGAGCTGGTGAAGGTACATATTGATGATAATTTTGCTGATCTCTTTACCAAGACATTCGATCATACCAGGATTGAATTTCTGATCCAAGATGATCGGTATGTTCAATCCCCAAATAAAAGTTTTTCAAAACAATTTTCATGGGAGATTTTGTTTTAACTTTTTTTTACTGCTTTATTACTTTTACGCATTTTAATTTCGGTCAAAATTGTTATTTATAAAAGGTCAAAACAGATTGAAAAAGATAAAAATTGACATCATTGGAAGTTAGAGAAGAAATGATAGTACATCAGTGAATAGTTTATCACACATGACCATAGTAGACCTTTGATATGATTATATATTTGTGCTTATAGTAATTTGATTTGATCTAAATTTCAAAGTCTGCATGAACAAGAAATGATTGTGTTATAAATGCTCTAGTCCTGATAATCTGTTTTAATTTGAATATGAGTTTGGTACTTAAATTGTCAGTAGACTATAAGCGTTTTTTAGACCATTAGTAGTGTGAAAATTAAATAAGATATGATTACATCTGTGATTTGAACCCATTATATGTCTGGGTGTGTGTGTGTGTAAAAGATCGTTATCAGATAAATAATATATGGTTTTAAGAATTTCATGAGACCAATATCGGATTATATCTTTAACACAAATTCTTTCAGTTTACTTCACTGCCCATGCTCCGAAAAACATGCAATGTGTTGTTGAACTAAGATATGTCTCTAACAACATCTGTTGGAACATATGCTAGCCCTTGGATCATATTGATACATCATCTATACTGATTCCATTGAAATTTATCCAGATAATAGTTGGATCCTTATACCTGAATATATTGATTCTCAGTCTAAAGCCAATTCATTGGAATCTTCTGATTTTGAATCTTCATGATTCTTATATCCTTCAGGATCTGCTATTCAATACTTGTGCTAATAGAGATAATTTCATCTTGGAGATTGATTTAATATTGCAATAAATCATATATGTCTTGAAGATAATGCAATTTTAATTTTTGTTGGGAATATATGTGGGGTACACGATGTTTTTCATCTAAATTGTACTAACTCACATGAATCTGGGAGAAAAACGTTTGTAGTTTCAACTCTTATAATACTGACAACTTAAGTGTTCATGTGTAACATCCCAAAAATAGTAAATAAGTAATTAATAATACGATAGAGATTTAAACGTCATAAAATGAAATAAGAACGGATGGGCTTGGGCTCGGCTCCAACGGGCCGATGGAAACCCAGTATATAAGGGGCAAGGCAGCCCACTTTCTCCACTTCACCTTCATTTCACCAGGCCTAGAGAGAGAAAGTCGACGGATCGACACGAGATTGAAGGAGCACGTTACAGCTGAGCTCGTGAGCAAAACCTCCGAATCAGAGTTCCAATCTAGGTAACGATTCAACCATAATCTGAGTTTTTGTTCGTTTTTGGGTTTCTCGGGTTTTAGCTAAATAGGAGACGTTTTTATGGATGAAACCTGATAATAAGCCTAGAACTAGCATCTAAAGGAAAACCGCACGTTTTCATCAAAAAAAATTGTAAGATTGGCATGATCGGGTTAGCATGCAAGAATTTCGGATTTTTGGTCCAGGAACCAAGTATTGCGTACTTACCAAGTGCGCAAGAAGGACTTCCTGCGTACTTACCAAGCACGCAGGAGGAAGATCCTGTGTACTTACCAAGTGCAGAAGAAGTGTTCTCTGCGCAATTGTCAAGTGCGCATGAGTATGGTCCTGCGCACTTAGCAAGTGCGCAGGCAGCAGACAGCAGGTAGCATGCTGGTTAAGTAAAGTCAGTAAGGTTAGAATGATTTAACCATTAGAGTCGGGGTTGGGTCTAATGTGTATTTAACTACCTAATCCAGATCGAAAGTGACGTTGTTGGACCTTTGTTTAGGACAACTTAGAGAAGCTTATCAGGTGAGTTCTATGTGCCCCCTTCTATGTTATGTGCATACCTTATTAAATGTTTTGGGGCTGAAATGTATACACTAAATGAATAAATGATATTAATGCTAATGTGATCATACGTGATGTACTAATATATATTTTATATATATATATATAAGAGAATAAATTATGAACAAAGAATGAAACTGTTTACAAAGAATGAAGGAAAGAATGGCATAACGTAAATAAACGAAATCTTGCTTTATAATTATTTATATTGCATGTTATGAATGTATGTATACGTTATGGACGGAAACGAAGCTAACGGCTACTTCTGTAGACGGACGACCACGTGACTATTTTGCAACCGGGAAAGATACGTCCTTCACAAGATAGGACGTACAAAAAGCATAAAAGGGTGGTCGAAGTAAATGCTAAAATAGTATAACGGTTGCATAAACAATAGTTCGCGTGGGAAGCGGATGCCTTAGGGCAGACGGACGAATATGACGGACTACGACGGTAGGACGGGTAAGAAGGACGGCAGAAGGACGGCCGGACCAAAGTTAAGGCGGACGAGTAAAAGGGCTACGACGGTAGCTCAAGGGCGTATGTCTTTGTGATATACGTACCGTAAGATAGGTTGATCACCCTTATGTGAACGACCAATGAAAGTTAAGGAAAGAAAAGGTGAATACATATCTATGTAATCACATAAGAATGAAGAAAGAAAAGTAAAAGCTATGAATACGTATTTGTAGAAATGAATGTATATAATTATGTATACTTATAAAGAAAAGAATGATCATACTTAATAGTTTTAAACTAGAACTCACCAGCGTTAGCTGACTTTTAGTATACATTTCAGGTACAGAAAGGAAGGGTCGTGCGAAGGAGTGAAGGTTACCCGGCACAAGACTGACATCCCATATTTATATATGTTAAGACAAATGTTATGTACTTAATTTTAAAAGACTTCCGCTGTTAAGTCATGTCATGTTACGTTATGTAATGAATGAATTCGAATGTTTTAAATTTAAGCTCAGTGATTATGACTATGTTTATGAGTAAATCCAACAAGTGAGGTTACCTGGTAAAGGGGCCTTACATCATGCTTTGTATTGCAAATTCGGTATGAATAATTGGGCATATTATGACCTGATCTTGTTTACTTTGAAATTTATCGCGTATCATTTCAAATGGTGTTTAAAAAGATTGAAAAGTTTGGAAAGAGTGAACAGAATGAAAAAGATATGATTTGAATAAGAATGATCTTGTTTGTTAAATATCAAATTTGGATGGATAAGAGTATAATCCTGATCATCTGTTTGAAAAGAATAAATGAATTCAATTCACAAGAGTATAATAATTCATTTCATGAAGTTTATCCTAAAGTATCATAGGTTTCTCATAGTTTGTGATAGAATGTGTAATAAATTGCTCAGATACTAATATGATCTTTTTACTCATGATGTTCAAGCAAAAATATGTGTTTGTATTTTTCAGAAAAATCAAAAATATGTGTTTCAGTATGTAAAGATAAAAACCAAAAATATGTGATTTCGTTTGTACAGATAAAATCCAAAAAGATTTTCTTTCCGTCTTCCATGAAAATTCTATCTTTTAAGCTTATTTAAAAGTTCGGGATTGGATCAGATACATGTTTCAGATGGAAGGAATACAAGGTTTGGAAATTGAAAGGTTGAAGCTTAAACAGGTTGCAATTTCAAAACTTGTTAAGAGGGAAAGTTCTTGTTTGCCTAAGCGAACATACCTACTTCGCCTATTTATGGCTAGGCGAACTTAGCAAGTTCTCCTATTGAAGCGAACTTAAGTGAATGTTTAAATACAATATCAGGCGAATATAATCAGTTGCCTTTTGACTTTATTGGAGCGAACATAGTTGAGCGAACTATACTACAGTTGTGCGAACTTGATCTTTGTGAAAACTTGGACTGTTTGATGGATTTTTCGTGGTTTAGATCTTTTTCATTTTGTAATTGCGCTTCTTTTTAAGTATTTACAAAGGTTTTCATCCGTTAAATCGATCACAAATCTCTGTTTTTGAATCTAGAAGTTGGGTTTTCACTGTTAGTCTGTTTAGAGGTTCATAGAGGATGTTTTTGTGGGTTAATCTTGAAATTGATGCTTGTTAATGCAAAATCGGTGTTAGTTGTTGTTATGTGAGTGGTAAGTTTGTGCCAAATCCATTGTTTTAAACAAGTTCGAATTCTGTCTTGATTGTGTATCGACGGGCGAACTTATTATGTTCGCCTCTTGCAACTCTAAGCGAACTTAGTAAGTTCGCTTAGGTGCTCAGTAGTGATCTTTGGACTTGTAAAAAAATTTTTTGGTGTTTAAAATTTTTTATGTTCTTGTGTGTGTCTATCATAAGTGTTTGTATTACTCAATTGTGTTCATTATTTTGTGCATAAGTTTTTGTGGTTTATATTGTGTATATACATACTAATGTTGTTCATGTCCAATTTCATATACAGATGGATCGTCGTGTTGAGTACGAGCATAATCAAGTTGCTTTGTTAGATCCTGAAATGTCAGAAGCTGTAAACTATACTGGAATAATAAATTTTTTGAATAGGTCCAGGTTACACGTGGCTCTTTCAGGAAATCCTTACATCAGCTTACCATATATTCAACAGTTCTGGGCTACAGTTCATCAAGATACGAATGTTGATCCACATGTCTTACGGCTACAGTGAACAATACCGAGGTGGTAATTTATGTGGATACTATTCGAGCTGCTCTTGTTCTAGGAGGTGCTAATGATGATCCTATCAGTTTACCTAGAACATTGATTATGTGATGTTTTCATATGATGGGTTACCGGGGAAGACAAAATGATAACCAAGCTAGAAAAGGTGGTCTAGTGGGTCAGTAGAGATACTTTATACACATATTATCCAGTGCTTATCACCTAGAAAGGCTGGTACTGATGGGTTGAAGTCTTCATTACAAGCTGCAATGGTTGCTTTAACTCTGAATAAGCCCTTCAATTTTGCTTTGTACATCTACAGAGAGCTAGTAATGCAGATAACTCCTCCAGAAGGGCCAGGTTTCTTGATGTACCCTCGGTTTATCCAAATGATTCTGAATCTTTTGATTCTGAATCTGCCACAGCATCCACAACGTCTCACTTTAACATCGATGACTAAATGAATCTTTACAGATTGTACTAAGGTGAAACAACAGAATGCTGCATTGATTCCTCTTCTAACTCCATTATTCGGTCACATTGTTAATCCTGATTATGTCGAGCCTCCGAATAACAATTGGTTTCATCCTGAGGAGATAGTTCAGGATCAAAATCAAGAACAACCTCAACAACAACCATTTCAACAACAATAACCACAAATACAACAAGAACATGTTCAAGTTCCTATTCAACAAGAAGATGTTCAAGAAAATGAACCAGTTCATGTTGATGCTGAAGTTCATGCATATGCTGATGAGAATGTTGATGTCCATGACAATCCAGACTTAGGTCTTAACATGGAAGATTTTCAAGATGATATTGTACACTCACCCATTCATGAAGCTAAAGGGAATGTGGTTGATACTAGTACAAGTGATACTATTGTTCCTGATGCTGATACTACTAATTCTGATTCTTCACGTGATTTTAGCTCAGGACATTATGAAAGGTTGGCTAATCTGCCTTTGGCTAATGCTGGTAAAAAAGTGAAATCCAGGGCCAAGAAACCAAGACGTAAGTCAGTCTGGGATCCTCCTTCTAGTACAGTTCTTGGTAAACGAACATTGATTGATGAATCTTCTGATTCTGACATGGAGTTTACTCTTGTTTCAAAGACACAGAAGCTTATGTCTGCTTCTATTGCTGCTGCAACTACTCAAGGTGTTGAAGATAATGAATTTGTTGATTCTTTGTTTATTACAACTCAGCCATCTCAACATAATTCTCTAGTGGTTAATCCTGCTCCTAATGTTCCTGGTCAATCTCAAGTTGGTCATTCTCAAGCTGGTCATTCTATGTCTTCTGATTCTGAAAGAATTACATATCTTGAATCTCAAGTTCTTGCTTAACAAAGTCAAGTTGATGTTCTTGTGGGTACTGATTCTAAAAGAGAATTAGTCATTCAAGATCAATCTAAGCAACTAGCTGAGATGAAACTTTTGGTTTCTATACTTGTAGAGCGTCTTGACGCTCAGGGGGAGATGAGGTTACAATATGCATGTCATAATGATTCTATTCAAAGAAAGGATGATGATGACAATGATCCTAGTGGAAATATGGAAGGTAATCATCAATACGAAGATGCGAATCCTTTATCTAGGGTTCAGGGGGAGTCAACATCGGCTAGTATTGAAGGAAGTAAGAAGGGTAATGATGTTAATGAGGAGATCATGCTCTTAGAATTCTTACAAAATGATTCTGGTATTGAAGAAGAAGCTGAGAAGCTTGAATGTTTGGATGATATTTATGAGTTATTTGATGATCTAGAAGATGATATCTTGGATCCTGAGGTTGAAGAAGGAGAAATTATGGAAATAGAGATTGAGAAAAGTAAAGTAGATGTTACTTATGAAGGATGTGATGGTCTGAATGTGCCATATAACTTCATCCAATATGATGTTATTCTTGAATCTCCAATGAAGGGATAGTTGATTCTGTGGACTCTATTGAAGATACATCAAAGCATGATGACTCTGCTCAATCAAAGTTATAAACTTAAACTGAAACTACTCAGTCCATGCCTTCCATGTCATCTGAAGAACCAGTGATGCATAGGAATACTGGTATGACAAAGGAACAATGGAAAGAGTTAGTGAACAGCTAGAAAACAGTCTTACCTAAGTCTCCTATACAACCTTCTCACAAAAGAAGTATGTAAATAAAGAGAGGTGTATTGGAAGAATCATAAGTTGGTTTTATGATGAGGAAGTAAAATTGTTTGCATTAAAAAAGATCAGATGGTGTACAATACATGAAGCCAAGGATCAAGTATTTCAGCTATGAAGCTTATAATAAACAGATCAAAGTTTGGATTGGCAGATGTGATTGCAAATCTAATAAGCAGAGAAGGTGGATCTGGAAAGTATGAAAAGTTAACTCCTCAGAAAGGTAAGAGAGTGAAGATTGTTGATTCTAAATCTAGTGTGACATATTGGAAATATAAGTTTAAACCATTTAAGGCTCTGCAAAAGATCCCATTAAGAAAAATACCACAAGATTTTCTTGGAAACATGAAGTGGTGGTATGTTGATGTGAATACATGAGAAGCAAGAGTTGAAGATAGAGAGAATAATGTAATTGTAAGATTCTATGATGCAATGAATCTTATTAATTTTTCAAAGAAAGATCAGAGAACTCTAAGGAAGAATGAGATCATGTTCACAAAAGAATGGAGAGAGCAAGGATTACAATATAAGAGAGTGTTGGGGATATGTCACAAGTATGGAGTGCATTCAGGCAGTAAGTTACCAGAGAATTGGAAGAGTTCGTCATAAAGACTGAAGACAGAAGATCAAGCTATTGTCAAGGGGGAGTCTTCTAGGATATAGATGTATGAAAAAAGCTTGTAATAGTTTAGATCTGTATGTCTTTATGTTTTGTAATGTTTAGTTTTGTTCTAAGTCTAGTAAGTTCTGCTAGAGGCGAACATAACAAGTTGGCGAACATACTAAGTTCGCCTATAGCAGAACCAAGTCTATATAGAGTTTACATGTTCAGTTTTTGTAATGCTGTTAAATGTTGAAGTTCTAGTTCTGTAAACTCTGTGATTTCACGATATAGAAGAGAAGTTTATTTTACATTGTGATTGTTACAGTTTCTATTGTCATCTCGTATACACAATATTTGATACGGTTGGATTCCGCACTCCGTGTCATTGATACGTCACATCTCGAGTAAGATCTATAGGACAGTCATGTGGACCTACACTTTCATGTTTGTTAATTACAGTTTCAAAAGGATGAAACTAGGGTTTTGATTTGAAATCTTTTACGACTGAAACTTCGTAATTAGGGTTGTGTGGGGCTTAAATCTTGTTTATAATCTCACCATTGTTGATAACTTACCCCTTTAATGTAAATACTTGCAGATTTCTTCACAATCCTTGGTAAGATGGAGTTTCCACACTTCATAGGCTTTTCATACCCCTTTTAAAATTTTATTTTGTCTATCTATGTATATATATGAGTTGTAAATAGCTTTAACCTGTTTTTCTTGCATTTTGAGTCTTTACATTTGTTCAGGGTTTGGGCATCGAAACTACTTGTTGCTGTAAAAAGGTGTTACTCTTTAAAATATAGTATTATGAATTTGAACAAGTTTCAACCGAAACTAGTTTTTTCGATACCCAAGTCTTGCCCGAAACTAAGTAGTTTCGATAAGGTTTTCCTACCCGAAACTATGTAGTTTCGAAAGGTTCTCTTCAACCGAAACTAAGCGGTTTCGATTAAGCCTTTCTGAAATTTTTCTAAGTGTCAGAACTGATTTTGTGTTAACTATATCATTGACAGATATGGATCTATTATTCATAAAGAAGCACAATGCATGTGCCTTTCTCAATGCTGCTGATCCTAAAAGTTCTGACTTTGTACCGGTTCTTAACTTTCTGGCCAACTCCAATGTGAGCTTTGTAATAAGCCACAAGTTGCATGTATTTGAGTCATCTATCAGACAGTTCTAGGCTACTGCTACAAGAGTCGCCATCAACAATGTAAAGCACATAAGAGCTACAGTCCAAAATCAAGAAGTTCTATTTTCTGAAGGCATTGTAAGAGAGGTACTGCAATTTGATGATAATCATGAAGCTTCTGTGGAATTCCCTAGCTTCTATATCCACGAATGTTTTAGAAGGATGGGTCATCCAGAAAAATTCAAGAGTGGGCAAATTACAAAGACTTTCCTTGCCCCTCACTAGAGATATATAGTGCATGTGTTCATCCACTGCATTTCAATCAGGAAAGGTGGCTTTGACTTTGCCAATGCCATTGTGGCATCGGCTAATATGGGTTTAATCAAGGGAAAGGACTACAATTTTTCTGGACTAGTCTTTAGACAAATGATGGAGAATCTGACTAGGAAGGTTAAAGACAAGTTTTTGGTCTACCCAAGATTTCTACAAATGATCATCAACCACCTACACCCTAATCTTCAACAAGATGGACCCCTCCTAGTATTTGATCATATGAATGCCAAGACTCTGAGTTACATGAAAAAGCACAAGTTCTAGAAGCAACAGAGTCGTCGTCAACATCCCACTTTTTGGCCATCTGATTGGTGAATATGAAGAAGGGGTTCCTGACATAGATCCTGAGGATGAAGAAGAAGAAGAACATGATCAAGGGAACCAAGAGGCTGAAGATGAAATTGAACCGAATCAAGAACAGGAAGTAGAGCTACCCATAGTGGATGCTCAATTCCTTGACCAAGAAAAAGAAAATTTGTATCAATTAATGTTTCAAGAACTAGCTGAAAATGTAGAAGCTGAAGCCAATGTGGATGTTGAAGTTTAAGGTAACATAGAGGCTAAGGTTGAGTCAAGTGGGACTCTGGATGAGGGAATTTATGACTCAGAATATGACAAATCTGAGTCTGAGGAGATGCTGGAACCTCCTCCATCTTCTTCAAAAAGACCAGCCAAGTCAGATGCTGACTATGAGTTAGAAGAGCCCAGAACCAAAAAGATCAAGACAAAGCTGGAGTCTCTTACCTCATCATCTAAATCAATATTTGAAGCACCTAAACACCCATACCTTCATCCATCCATACTATCATTGCTCCACAACCCACTCCTCAACCAACACCACACCTTCATCCATCCATACTATCATTGCTCCACAACCCACACCTTAACCAACACCACCTATGTCTCCTATGCATGAATCATCTTCATCAATTTCTTGAGTTAAAAGATTGTGCTTGGAAGTCAAGAAGCTCAATGAGCAAATGGCACAAAAGGATGAAGTGATAAAGATTCTAAAGTCTGATCTGGTAGAGCATAAGGTAGAAGTAAATGACTTGAAGGTAGAAGTGGTCACCTTGAAGAATGAACCTGAACTTCAACAGACACAACTTGTTGTACAACAGAAGTAGTTGTCAAAGCAGCAACAAGATCTACTTGTTGTAACTTCATTGGTGAACGAGCTTAAAGCTTCCTTGGTGCAAACTCACTGAAAGAACCTTCTTCCACAGCCTAGGGAGAGACAAATGTATCTAAATCCACAGCAACTGGTGGACCCTCCTCCCCTGTCTTTATAACTAAACCAAAGTCTGCTGTAATTATTTATTCAGGTGAAGCATGTTGGATATTAGATGTCCGATCATCAATAATATCAACGTTACCATCAAGGTATGATCCAAAGAATTATGCTTTGGGCAAATAACAAATTGAATCGTTTAACTGTTAAACATTATTGCACGAAACACGAATTAAGAATTCGGTGGATTAAATATCTAGAGAGATATTTATTAATTACGTTGTATGTAATTATTTAGAATAATTAAATCTAACGAGAGATGGAATAATATATATTGACGGGTTTTTATATTTAATAGTTAAATAAAACCAGTTTGGATAACGCAAGATAGTTTATTAATTAGTGTAATTATAAACTACGGGGACTAAAACTGATTAAAGGTTAATGAGTTAATGATTAAAGGTTAATTGTTCAGGGTTTTAAGTTTAATTAGATTTACTATAAATATATCATTATACTAAAACCCTAATCCCAATCTTTGACACCTCCTAGTTTTCACAAAGGAGAAAGAAATCGGACAAGCCGGTTCTTGCGAGCCACCTCCGTCCACCGCCGGCCGAACATGCTACCGCGGTGCGCTACCACCACCGTGTCGCTCCGCCACCGCTGCCCTGTGTTGTGCAACCCACCGAAGCCGGCCACCCCATCGTCGTGTCCTATCTGCGCGAGCCGAACCAGACAAGGAAAAAGGAGAGAACTGGGTTATCGTTTACGGTTTACGGTTTCAACTTTAAAGAAGACAAGTCTTTGAACTCTGTAAACTATGTGATTGATTGAATACAACGAGAAGATTATTTACTTGCTGTTTGTTATCGTTTCTATTGTCAATTTGTGTATACATACGTTGATACAGTTGGATTCCGCACTCCGTTTCTTCTATACGTCACATCACGAGATCGATCTGTAGAGGAGTCATGTGGACCTACAAGTGGTATCAGAGCTTATGCTCGTGATTTGTGTTTGATTCTTGAGTGATTTTTGACGATTTGTGTACAATTTGACAAGAAATTGATCATTTTTGCAAGTTTTCATGTTCATGGAGTTTTCAAGTTCTTGAAGTTGATTTTGAGGCTGAATTCATGGATTTGAGGTTGATTTTGGTGAAATTAATCCGATATAAGTGTTCTAAATCATAAAATACAAAATCCTACAGTTCAATTTCTTCAAATTCCATCAAATTAGTGAGAAATGATGATTTTCGGTACTATTGGTTCGTGTTTGGGTTGAAGACTCATCTTCCTGAGTTTGTTACAGCTGAACCAGGCGAACTTAGTGCTGAGATTCTGTTGCAGGCGAACTTAGTAGGCGAACTTACCAAGTTCGCTCCACTCAGTTCAGGCGAATTTATTCAGTAGGTGAACTTATCTGATTTTCTTGATTAAGCGAACTTAACAAGTTCGCTTGGGGTCAAGTTCGCTTGTCGTTTTTGAAGCGAACATATTATCTTCGCCTAGGGGAATTCTTGTTCAAGACTTGGTAATTTTTATGAAAATGGCAAATATGGTGTAAGTAACGAATATGTTCAATTATGATAATGAGATTGGTACATCTCAGAAACCAACAAAGTTGTTAAGTCTTGCAGATTATCCGAACCGGAAAGATCGATTTGATCAGTTTGTGTCTTTTACTGATACGAGCTTATGGATTCCAATCTTGGAAGGTGTAACATTTCTGATTTTAGTATCCGTATTTTCAATTCAATGTAATGCATTTTAAACCCAATTCTAGTGCACTGTTTTGTTATTTTCGTACCAACAATTTAATACTATATTTCAATGCAAATCCGCGAAATTTACTCGGTTTTATCCTATTAAAACAATACATAAGTATCTAATTATACAAATATCACAAAAGACTAAAGTTACAAGGTCTGATGTTGAAAATTTACAAGAAACCCAAATAGGCACGGTCGCGCCTAGTTCTGGCACGGTCGCGCCGAGTGCTTTGGCACGGTCGCGCGACTTGTCTTGGAACGATCGTGCCTGGTGCCTTAGCACGGTCGCGCCTCATATTGGCACGTTCGCGCCTCTCATCAGTTGAAACGTAAATACAGACTTTAATCACAGAGACGTTCGATTTCATAACCGTTCGACGCGTTTTCACCATTAACAAACTCAATTAACTCTTTAAATCATAACAATTACAACAAATAAACAAAATTTCGTCGATTCAACTCATAACCATCCAATTCTCTCACAAGACCATCGAATTCTCCAAATTGTTTGCAATTCTCCAAAGCAAACGCACAAACGATCCTCCCAGAAGCTACTAAACCACTTGAAGCAACCAGAATCGTAGCAGAAGACGCCGGAAACCAAGCTCGCCGACGTCGGAACTCCTTCCTACCGTTCGCTATCAATTCGCCATCATTCCGGGTAATTGAAACCTTGTCCTCTATCGATTTAGTCTTTAGACCAAAAGCACCATGTTAATTTGGGCTTCAAATATGGAAATCATCTTAAACCCGAATCTAGTTTTCGTTCAAAAATGATTTAATCGAATCCGACTCTAGACACGTTTTAAATCCAATTAATCTATGCAAAAAGACTCGAAATAATCTAATGGGTGAAAGCCCTATGATTTCCAACCCTGTTATTATAAGAATTAGTCAATTCGTTCCTGATTTGGAATAGACGCGGTCGCGCTAATCATCTAGCGCGGTCGTGCCTCATGAGACGCAGCCGTGCCAACTATCAGCGCGGTCGTGTCCTCCTGTCCAGACCCAATCATGCTCTTTGGCTAATCTCAGTCGTGTCTTAGGATCATAGACACGATCGTGCCTGGCCAAGGCACGGTCGTGCCTAATGATTTAGTTAGTTAAGCCTCAGTTTGATCAACACGGTCGCGCCCTGGCTAGCATGGTCGCGCCCGTGGTTCGAGCACGGTCGTGCCCTTCCCAAGCACGGTCGTGTGTGATTTAGATTGTTGGGCAGAATTATAATTTTATATATTTTTCAAACCATAAATATTCTGATTAAATTACAAAATAAAAATAGTTGATTTTTATAAAATTGCATTTAATCTTATTTAGAAAGAACAAATATTTAATAAACGGAAAACTATTTAAAGTTTATAAAATTTAATTTACAATTATTGCTAAACCTTTCATTTAAAAATTATTTAAATGGTTAAGTTACATTTTATAAATAAATAAATAAAATAATGATTATTTATTTACTTTATGTTTAAACAAAAACAATTAATTATTTATACTTACAATGTTTTTCTTAAACAATAATTATTTACATTACTTATTTAATTAATCAAACTCAAACCTTAAATCAAAATGTTCTAAAAATATTCTTTCAAACTTTATATATTTTATTCAATACCTCCAATTACAAATCAATGACCTTCTTAGACAAGTCCAAATACAACTTTAGACTTAAACTTTTGTGCACACTATTAATACCATATACATTACACATTAGGTTAACTTGTGCATTTCAAGGATCCTTATTCCATCTAGTATCTTTGTTAGCTACGCCTTCAAACCAAGTGAGTATACATAGCCCCTTTTACTCTTTTACATTTTTGGGGTGGAACATGAACATTATTCAAATTACATGTTTACATTTACACAAACAACACAAGTACAAATCCTATTTACATTCATGTGTGCAATTTGAGCTTTATGCCCGAGTGCTAGGTGTGCTAACCTTTGTATGCGATTATGTGCAATCATTAACTATTCAAGCCGACGGTTTTCAATGATAGATCTATTGAGTCTGACAAACCCACCCAGATTGGGGTGATTGATACCGACAACACAATTTTTGCATGCTAGTTACAAAGGTTTGATTGTACATGGTTACACAATAACTGCTCCCCATAAATGCCTTATTTATCATGTTATGTATGGATTTGTTTTACAAACTATATGCTATCTATATAAACCTGTGTTATACTCACCAACTTTTTAGTTGACTTTATTTTATTCATGTTTCAGGTTCTAATGTGTGAGATTGATCAAGATATGCTACACATAGGCTTGGACTTAGTTAAATTAAATAAAAGAACTTTATGTATTTCGATTTTGTTCTATCTTGGATTTGGTTGTGTTTGGACTACTTGTTATGTAATTTGATGTTTAATATATTCAATCTAGTCAACCTTATGCATATGAACAGTCTACATGTCCCACCCCGATGATTCCGCCATCGGTCGGGGTGTGACAGATTGGTATCAGAACATTGGTTATAGGGAATTAGGTTATTAGACACCTTGACCTAGACTATAACTTTAGGACACCTACTTATGCTATGTTTCATGATTTCATGTTATATGCTACATGCTATATGTTATATGTTATGTGTTAAATGTTATGTGCTACATGCTTACTATGATTAGTTATTATTTTATTTGATAACATAATTGTTAAAAATCTATGACTTATTAATATATACTTAAATGATAAATTAAATAAACAATATCCTTTCCTATATCCTAAAACCTCATAATATTCTTATCTTCTTTCTCTATCTTTATCTTTCTAAGCATGTGGAAACTTCATGAAGCTAAATTCATAAAAAAAAAATTATCTCCTCGTTAAGGTTTTTAAACTTTATTAATTATTTGAGGACACGTGCAATCTGGAAGAGTGACACCTGTATTTTGGGTTTTCTGTCTAGGAAAGCATTTCGCATAAATCTCAATCAACCGAGGGACCCGTATGTTTTCCTGGGAATTCCCGAGATGAGTGTTTACTTATAGGATAAAGCATGTCTCCTAGAAAATTATATAAGTTTAATTAACCTTAATGTGTCATAGTATTCGAGTGATCATATCACTATTTGAGTACAATCCAAATTATGATTATCTATTTATTTTATTATCTTATTCTATTAAATCCAAACAATTCTCATAAATTCTTAAATCTTTTCTTGTCTTGTGAAAATCTGTAGAATGCCTCCTCATCGTGCTCCCGCCGCCAACACCAATACCGACATTGCTGCGTGACACAACTCACTCAAGCTAATAGTGCCACCAACGGCAACAATGGTGGAAATGATAGTAATAGTGGTAATGCTGGTAATGGTGGTAACAACCCATCTCAATGCACCTTCAAGCACTTCAACTCGTGCAATCCCCTCAAGTTCTATGGTACCGAAGGAGCTACCGGACTCCTTCAATGGTTTGAAAGCATTGAGAATACTTTTCTCAATAGTGACTGCCCCGACAACCTTCGTGTTCGTCATGCCACAAGTGTCCTACAAAAAAGTAGGGGTGTGGATGTAGCAATGGCCTTACCTTGGGATGAGGTTAAGAGGTTAATGACCGAGGAATTCTGTCCTCAAAATGAAGTAAAGAAACTTGAAGCCGAATTTTGGGATCTTGCACAAGATAGTGGTGAAAAGTTGGCGTACACAACTCGGTTCCATGAGTTGAGTCTCCTTGTGCCCCACATGGTCACTCCTTTGTCCCGCTGCATTGAAAAGTATATTGGGGGACTACCTAGACAAATTCAAGATACTATCCTAGGAAGGAATCCCGCAACACTTGAAGATGCCATCCGTTTGTCCGCTACCTTAACCGATAATCATGTGAAGGCGGGGACCCTTACTAAAAAGGGCACCAAGAAAATTTCTGACACTATAATCCCTCCTACCCACAACAAAGAAGCCACAACTGAACCCTCCCGCAATAATAGGAAAAGGAAGACTAGAAACTATGCTGTGGTCACTCCTGCTATTCCTATTAACCAAGCTACACCTATGGTTCAAGCACCGGTCAAAAAGCTATATGTTGGAATCTACCCACTTTGTGCCACCTGCAACTACCATCATCCCCAAGGCATCCCATGTCGCCTTTGTACTTATTGTGGGAAATATGGCCATACAGTTAATGTTTGTAGGGCCAAAGCTCTTACGGGCCAAGTCAACCCACCAAACCAAACCAACACCCAAGTGGCTAATCAAGGTGTAACCGCTATTGCAAATGGGCGAGCATGTTATGAGTGTGGCAACCCAAACCATTTCCTTGATCAATGCCCAAAGTTAGTCAATGCTAGACAAGGTGGAGCTCGTGCGCGTGCTTTCAACATAAACGCCAATGAAGCTCAAGCCAACAATGATGTGGTCAATGGTACGTTTCTTGTTAATAGTCAATATGCCTCCATTTTATTCGATACCGGTGCCGATAAAAGTTTTGTGTCACTTAACTTTGAACCTTTACTTGCAAAGACATGATCCCTTTTAGAGAAAACATTTACTGTTGAAGTAGCAAATGGTGACTCTCTCACAATTGAATCCATTATCTATGATTGCTCTTTAGAACTTAATGATCATACATTCCCAATCAACCTTGTTCCAATGCCACTAGGAAGCTTTGATATCATCATAGGCATGGATTGGCTATCAAATCATCATGCCGAAGTCATTTGTTTCGAGAAGTGAATCCGAATACCCCTACCATCGGGAGAAACACTAAGAGTCTTTGGTGAAAAGCCTTGCAAAGGGCTTAAATTAATGTCATGCACTACTGCTCAAAAGTACTTACGAAAGAAGTACGTGGCCTTTTTGGCCCATATCGTTCAAATGGATGTCAAAAAGAAGAGTATTCAAGATATCCCTATTATCCGAGATTTTCCTGAAGTATTCCCCCGAAGACTTATCCGGTCTTCCACCCGTTCGTCAAGTAGAATTTCGCATTGATATTGTGCCCGGAGCTAACCCCGTGGCTAGAGCTCCATACCGTCTTGCACCTTCTGAAATGCAAGAACTTGCAAGTCAACTTCAAGAGCTCTCCGACAAAGGATTCATCCGTCCAAGTCATTCACCGTGGGGTGCACCCGTCTTATTCGTCAAAAAGAAGGATGGATCATTTCGCGTGTGTATTGACTACCGCGAACTCAACAAGCTTACTATCAAAAACCGTTATCCTTTGCCTAGAATTGATGACCTCTTTGATCAACTTCAAGGTTCTACTTGCTTCTCAAAGATTGATCTTCGATCTGGTTATCACCAACTCCGTGTGCAAGGAGATGATATTCCAAAGACTGCCTTTCGAACAAGGTATGGTCATTATGAGTTCATGGTTATGCCTTTTGGACTAACCAATGCACCCACAGTTTTCATAGACCTCATGAATCGTGTGTGCAAACCGTACCTTGATAAGTTCGTGATCGTTTTCATCGATGACATCTTAATCTATTCCAAGACTAAAGCCGACCATGAGCAACATCTTAGATTAGTTTTGGATCTCTTGAAGAAAGAACAACTATATGCCAAATTCTCCAAATGTGAATTTTGGTTAAAAGAAGTTCAATTTCTTGGTCATATCGTCAACGACAAGGGTATTCATGTTGACCCTGCTAAGATCGAAATGGTTAAGAATTGGAATGCCCCGAAGACTCCCACTGAAGTTCGTTCATTTCTTGGTCTTGCGGGATATTACCGTCGTTTCATCTCAAACTTCTCTAAGATTGCTGTCCCCCTTACCGCATTGACCCACAAGGGTAAGACTTATGAATGGGGACCAAAACAAGAAGAAGCTTTCCAAACCCTCAAACAAAAATTGTGCAATGCTCCCATTTTGACTCTCCCTGATGGGAGTGATGATCTAGTTGTCTACTGTGATGCTTATAACCAAGGTCTCGGTTGTGTCCTCATGCAACGAGGCAAAGTAATCGCTTATGCATCAAGGCAACTTAAGATCATGAGAAGAATTATACGACGCACGATCTCGAGTTGGGTGCGGTCGTATTTGCATTGAAGATTTGGAGACATTATCTCTATGGCACGAAATGCGTGGTGTTCACCGACCACAAAAGTCTCCAACACATCTTCAATCAAAAGGAACTCAATATGAGGCAACGACGTTGGGTTGAACTCCTTAACGACTATGACTGCGAGATTCGTTACCATCCCGGCAAAGCGAATGTTGTAGCCGACGCTTTGAGTCGAAAAAACCATGTCATGCTTCAATGTGTTCGAATTCAAACCGACATTCAAAACCGCATCTTAGAAGCTCAACACGTCTCAGTCACCGAGGGTAACATGTACGAGGAAATGTCGTGTGATGTTGAACTTCTGCTTGAATCTAAACCAAATGGCTTACTTTATTACATGAACCGTATCTGGGTTCCCGATCGCGATGGTCTCCGTACATTTCTTTTGAACGAAGCTCACAAGGCTCGTTATTCTATTCATCCTAGTGCGGATAAAATGTACCAAGATCTTCGCCAACAATATTGGTGGCCCGGTATGAAAAAGGACATTGCTCTTTATGTTGCCAAATGTTTAACCTGCTCCAAAGTCAAAGCCGAACATCAACGTCCTTCTGGTTTACTTGAACAACCAGAAATTCCCGTGTGGAAATGGGAAAACTTAGCTATGGATTTCATTACCAAGCTCCCTCGCACCTCGAGTGGTTATGATAGCATTTGGGTGATTATTGATCGTCTCACCAAATCTACTCATTTCTTGCCTATCCGTGAAGACTATCGGGTTGAGAAATTAGCCCGAATTTACATCGATGAAATCGTGAGCCGTCATGGTGTTCCCTTGAATATAATATCTGATCGAGATACCCGGTTCACTTCTCGATTTTGGCAATCTCTCCAAACCGCTCTTGGCACACGATTAGATTTGACCACGGCTTACCATCCCCAAACTGATGGTCAAACAGAGCGGACAATCCAAACACTTGAAGACATGCTTAGAGCTTGCGTAATCGATTTTGGTGGCAGTTGGGATTCACATTTATCCCTCATTGAGTTCTCCTACAATAATAGCTACCACACAAGTATCAACATGACTCCATTTGAAGCTCTCTATGGTCGCAAATGTCGTTCTCCTATCTGTTGGAACGAGATTGGTGAAGCACAAATCACCGGTCCCGAGCTAATTCAAGAAACATCCGACAAGATTATTCAAATCCGTGACAACATCCGAATAGCAAGAAGTCGGCAAAAGAGTTATGCCGATAAGCGACGAAAACCCTTGGAATTCCAAGTCGGTGACCTTGTTCTTCTTAAGGTGTCCCCATGGAAGGGTGTGATCCGTTTTGGAAAGAAAGGCAAGTTAGCCCCTCGCTATGTTGGTCCATTCAATATCCTTGAAAGGATTGGAAAAGTGGCTTACAAACTCGAGTTACCTCCATCTCTTGGCAATGTGCATCCTACATTTCATGTATCTAATCTAAAGAAATGTCTCGCTGATGAAAGTCTCCATATACCACTTGATGACGTGCGCATTGACGAAACTATGCACTTCGTTGAGAAACCGGTAGAAATTATGGATCGTGAAATCAAGCAACTCAAGCGAAGTCGTATTCCTATTGTCAAAGTTCGTTGGGAGTCTAAGCGTGGTCCTGAATTCACTTGGGAACGAGAGGACCAAATGAAGCTCAAGTACCCCCATCTTTTTACTGATGTCGTATTTCCTCTAACTAAATTTCGGGACGAAATTCCCTCAACATGGGGAGACTGTTCCATTTCTGATTTTAGTATTCGTATTTTCAATTCAATGTAATGCATTTCAAACTCAATTCTAGTGCACTGTTTTGTTCTTTTCGTACCAACAATTTAATACTATATTTCAATGCAAATCCGCGAAATTTACTCGGTTTTATCATATTAAAACAATACATAAGTATCTAATTATACAAATATGACAAAAGACTAAAGTTACAAGGTCTGATGTTGAAAATTTACAAGAAACCCAAATAGGCACGGTCGCGCCTAGTTCTGGCACGGTCGCGCGACTTGTCTTGGAACGATCGCGCCTGGTGCCTTAGCACGGTCGCGCCTCATATTGGCACGGTCGCGCCTCTCATCAGTTGAAACGTAAATACAGACTTTAATCACAGAGACGTTCGATTTCATAACCGTTCGACGCGTTTTTACCATTAACAAACTCAATTAACTCTTTTAATCATAACAATTACAACAAATAAACAAAATTTCGTCGATTCAACTCATAACCATCCAATTCTCTCACAAGACCATCCAATTCTCCAAATTGTTTGCAATTCTCGAAAGCAAACGCACAAACGATCCTCCCAGAAGCTACTGAACCACTTGAAGCAACCGGAATCGTAGCAGAAGACGCTGGAAACCAAGCTCGCCGACGTCGGAACTCCTTCCTACCGTTCGCTATCAATTCGTCATCATTCCGGGTAATTGAAACCTTGTCCTCTATCGATTTAGTCTTTAGACCAAAAGCCCCATGTTAATTTGGGCTTCCAATATGGAAATCATCTTAAACCCGAATCTAGTTTTCGTTCAAAAATGATTTAATCGAATCCGACTTTAGACACGTTTTAAATTGAATTAATCTATGCAAAAAGACTCGGAATAATCTAATGGGTGAAAGCCCTATGATTTCCAACCCTGTTATTATAAGAATTAGTCAATTCGTTCCTGATTTGGAACAGACGCGGTCGCGCTAATCATCTAGCGCGGTCGTGCCGACTATCAGCGCGGTCGTGTCCTCCTGTCCAGACCCAATCATGCTCTTTGGCTAATCTCAGTCGTGTCTTAGGATCATAGACAAGATCGTGCCTGGCCAAGGCACGGTCGTGCCTAATGATTTAGTTAGTTAAGCCTCAGTTTGATCAACACGGTCGCGCCCTTGCTAGCATGGTCGCGCTCGTGGTTCGAGCACGGTCGTGCCTTTCCCAGGCACGGTCGTGTGTGATTTAGATTTTTGGGCAGAATTATAATTTTATATATTTTTCAAACCATAAATATTCTGATTAAATTACAAAATAAAAATAGTTGATTTTTATAAAATTGCATTTAATCTTATTTAGAAGAACAAATATTTAATAAATGGAAAATTATTTAAAGTTTATAAAATTTAATTTACAATTATTGCTAAACCTTTCATTTAAAAAAGTATTTAAATGGTTAAGTTACATTTTATAAATAAATAAATAAAATAATGATTATTTATTTACTTTATGTTTAAACAAAAACAATTAATTATTTATACTAAAGTATAACTAATACTTACAATGTTTTTCTTAAACAATAATTATTTACATTACTTATTTAATTAATCAAACTCAAACCTTAAATCAAAATGTTCTAAAAATATTCTTTCAAACTTTATATATTTTATTCAATACCTCCAATTACAAATCAATGACCTTCTTAGACAAGTCCAAATGCAACTTTAGACTTAAACTTTGGTGCACACTATTAATACCATATACATTACACATTAGGTTAACTTGTGCATTTCAAGGATCCTCATTCCATCTAGTATCTTTGTTAGCTACGCCTTCAAACCAAGTGAGTATACATAGCCCCTTTTACTCTTTTACATTTTTGGGGTGGAACATGAACATTATTCAAATTACATGTTTACATTTAGACAAACAACACAAGTACAAATCCTATTTACATTCATGTGTTCAATTTGAGCTTTATGCCCGAGTGCTAGGTGTGCTAACCTTTGTATGCGATTATGTGCAATCATTAACTATTCAAGCCGACGGTTTTCAATGATAGATCTATTGATTCTGACAAACCCACCCAGATTGGGGTGATTGATACCGACAACAGAATTTTTGTGTGACAATCCGGACTTTTCCAGTTAACTCTGTTAACAAAATCCCGTTAAAGTTAACTTAATTAACTTAACTCAAACCTCGAGGAGGGACTAGTATTGTAATACCCCTAATGTTGATTGTTGACTTTTCAGAAAGTCAAAATCCCAATCCTATTGACTTTTGATAAGTCGAATTAACATTCTTAGCCTAGTTCAAACCACAAGGGTCAATTATGCCAATTCCTAAACTTATGAACCTGAAACAGAGGGACCAAACCGGTAATTAGACTATTCTTAAATCTGTTGACTTTTAGAAAGTCAAACGCGTGATTTTTATCAAATTCAAATCCCACAATTGTTTTTCTGTTGATTTGGTAACCGATAAACACGTTTCTGCCATAAACGATCATGAATGAACACTTAACATAATCATTATACGCGAATTAAACTCTAATTATGTGTAATTAACTCGTAACCGCCGACCCTCTTCATGAACACATCAAATTCGAATAATTCACCTGTTAATTTCACAATTGAACGCTCTTCACACGACAAACGAATTCCTCTGAAGCTTATACGCGCATCAATTTGCCCGGAGCAAGAACCAGTGACACCAGAGACCAAACCATACTCGATCGGCACTTGTTTTACTCGATCACCATCAATCCGGCACCAATTCAGGTAACCAAATACACCCTCACCTTCGTTTTCATCTGTTTAGTGAAAGCCCTATCAATCCCAGGGCTTAAAATATCGAATTAAACCAATCCCGTATCTAGGGTTTATATCATAAATCGATTTGGGGGTTTTGATCCTAAACCTAGCCTCAATAAAATTAAATCACATAGTCAGGTTAAAAATCTTTTCTTTATTAAAAGCCCTATACTAATTTGAACTCATAACATCGAATTTTTAAAGATCCAGAACCTAGGGTTCATCACAAACCGATTTAATCGAACCCTACTCTAAACCCTGTTTTAATACAATTAAAGCATACCATTCGACTCGAAATCATCTGTATAATGAAAGCCCTCTATCAATTTAATCTGATATCATCGAATTGTTCGTAATCCGGAATCTAGGGTTTATACATAATCTGTTTTGGGGCTTTTGATATTAAACGCATCCTTAATGAAATTAAACTACACCCACAGATTCGCAATGTTTTAGTAAGTAAAAGCCCCATGATTTCATCAGTTTCTAACATCAGGTTCGTTCGATTTGATTCTGAGTTCTAAACTAGGATTACGGGTTTTCAAATGAATCTTTAACCATTCTAAACTTGATAACTTTTCAATTAAACGCATACACAGGTTCGCAAACATCCGATTTACAAAACCCCAAACCTTTGATTTTATTTCAGTGTCAAAAATCGTTGGAATTGAGTATGGATTCAATCGTATGTGTGTATGGGGAGGGATGAACACTTGGGTTGTATGTTAAAACCATTTGAAACCGGATTTTGTTGCGATAGCCTAGCGGCCGGACTGGTTAAAGCGATGTGTCTGTGTGGGAGAGACCCGGGTTCGAGGCCGGGCTCCCACATTCTTTTTTTAAACAATTTTCTGGAATATTAAATTAATAAAAATCAAATCTTTTAATATTATATCATTATATAAATGGGTTTAAACCGGAAAACAACCCATAGGCTCGGGATTTAAATATTTTGTTTATTTTTATAAATTATAACTATTTTTATAAATTGTGCACTTTTATTATTAATAAGTAAAAAAAAAATAATATATTTATATTATTTTTAAACCGTAAACGCGTGTAAAATAATATGTTTATATTATTTTCGAATTGTGACTCGTATTATTAAATAATATATATTTATATTATTTCAAATCATTTTTATATAACACCGTGAACCAATCAAGACTAAATAATAATTAGTTATGTTAACCACTCGTATATATATATATATATATATATATATATATTATTTACGTCGTTCGTCGCGTAAAGTAATTCCTAAACCCATGGACACGTTCGTCCACTCTCGTTTGTTAGAGCGGTTCTTTAAGACGTTCTTTCCTTGTCACGGTCACAACTCCCTTTATCGTTCCTAATTTATATATTTATAATTCTAGGACATTCGTAGGTCTTTTGAGACTTACACTCGTGGTTCCAAACTTACTTCTAGTGTGAACTACCTTCAACGCCAAGCAGGTGAATTTCACGGCCCCTTTTTACTGCTTTTAACTTGGGGGAGAAAACATGCTTAAACTGATTTTAGATTTTGTATTTCATATGCTATCAATGTTAAAGCTAAGTGTAGCATGCTATCACAGAAAGTCCTCATCTTATTTCGAACCGTTAATATGGATCTTAGCGAGGTAATGTTTAGTAGTACTACTGGGTTTGACAAATCCCACCCGCGTTAGTCGCGCTAACTCGATCGGATATCGAACGGGTGAAATGTTAGCCTATTCACATGGCCAGTATTGATAGACCCTGGCAGGAGGCAATAAACAAACAGTCAGTTTCGGTTGCGAGCACTTGAGCTAAAACATGAACATAGGTTAGCTACCTATAGATACATATTGAAAGATCATAAATCTGGTAACGTTTACTCATTTATTTGAAACCTGTGAACTCACCAACCTCGTGTTGACACTTTTTCTTACATGTTTTCTCAGGACGCTAAGCTAAGACACAGGTGCACGTTAGGGTATGCATGGGATTCAACTGCCTTGCTTTGTGTCTATTTATGTTGATTGAATTATTTTAATGTACTTTGTTTGGTTGGACGTTTGGACTTTTGGACTTTGGTTTTGGGCGCGTGTATTTTGCGCATTTACTTTCTTTACACTTCCGCATTGATACTCTGAAATAAAAGATATTTTCATTTTGAGTCCCATATAGAGTCGTTCAATGTAACTAGTGTCTGAGATCCTGGTTTGTCACTTCCCAAACGGTAATACTCCGTTAGTTGAAATTGGGGGTGTGATAGATTGGTATCAGAGACATTGGTTATAGAGAACTAGGATTGCATACTAGACTATAGCCTCACACATTAGTTACATGTCATTTGGATGTTTGGCACTTATACAAATTGTTGCAGGATCATGTCGTCAACACCACCTCCATCACCTAACGCATCAGGGCATAAGGCACCTGTACCCTCATCCCCGGAGCCCAAAAGGCGCCGGACTACCTCAATTGAGCAAGGCGAACCGAGCAACGCACGAGCATTGGAGTATGCTCTCAATTGGGATATGTACCCACATATGATCCAAAGGTGGATCGAAATGGGAGATGTTCCATCACCGTATTTTGGATCCACGTCTTCATCGTCTACACTGCCTAGCTTACCATGTACAATGGAACAAGCCTTCGCAGCATTTGTGTCCTATATGTTAAAGGAATTAAGTTTTGTACAAGATGCCACCGAGGAGATACCTAAACTCCTGGAGAATGGACCTCAAGTGGAGAAGAATAGGGTAGGAATAGAAAATTTATCTACCGAACTAGCTGCAACGGATCATGTCCACAACATTTTAGTGGATCGTGTGGCACACCTAGAGACGAGGGCTGACACTATGGATGATGATATGCAAGGAGTTCTGGAGAGATTAGCTGCTATGGAAGCTCAGCTACATGTGGCTAACCACACTGCTGAAGGCCTTCAAGAGAGGGTGGCTCACTTGGAAGCCCAACTGCAAGCGGCCCTACACCCGGAAGACATTCCAGTATCTGACGATGAGGAGGAACCCTTTGAGGAGGAACTCTTTGAGGAGGAGCCCTTCGAGGAGGAACCCTTAGAGGGGGAACCAGCTGAGGAAGAGCCAGTGGAGATTGATGATGCACAGTCATATGTCTCTTCTGATGACGAGGATATTTGAGGATCTTCCTAATCTATCTTCTTTTCATGTTTGTTTTGCTTATGTTATTTCCCTTTTCAAACCTAGATGGGTAAGGTTGTTCCCATCCAATAAAAGCATGAGAAGTTTAATATTTGAGTTATTTATTTTGTAGCCTTACAATTTATTTAATTTTCAAAATATTAGATGTTGTATTTCCTTACCTGTACCTGAATAATGTTTAATATGCGATATATTTCTCATTGTTTTCATTTGTGATTGTGAAGAAATATGTCTGGGAGAGGACGAGGAGGCCGTACCGGTGGTCGTGGTGCCATCAACATGACGGCAGCAGAACTAGCAGCTTTGATAAACAATAGTGTGGCAGAGGCCCTAGCAGCACAGAATGCTGCAGGTAAATGCTTTAACTATTGACTAGTAGTGTCAATTCCTTCTCCTAAGAACATCTTTCTAAACTCTATAATTCCAATTCAATTCGTATTTCTAAATCCAGGCCAGCAAAATCAACAGCCAGCCTGCACTTTCAAGGCATTCATGGACTGCAAGCCCCACACCTTTAGTGGAACTGAAGGAGCAGTTGGATTACTTCGCTGGTTTGAGAAGGTTGAATCGGTAATAGCCATGTGCAACTGCCCCGTGGCTAATCAAGTGAAATTTGCTGCTGGAACTTTGGAAGGCCCGGCCCTAACATGGTGGAATGCCCAAGTTCAAATGTTGGGACTAGCAATGGCAAATGGACTCCCGTGGGAGGAATTTAAAACCATGATGAAAGAAGAATACTGCCCACGAGATGAAATTCAAAAGCTAGAAGGAGAGTTCTGGAACCTTAAGATGGAGGGTTCAGAAATTGAACTCTACACCACCCGTTCGCACGAACTTGCTACCATGTGTCCACACATGGTGACTCCGGATTACAAACGGATTGAACTATACATTGGAGGTTTGGTACCTCAAATTCAAAGCATGGTGACCTCATCCAACCCTACCACCATCCAACAGACCATCAGACTTGCTCACAAATTGACCGATCAGGCAGTGACACAGGGAACTTTACCTCCAAGAGGTTCAATTGCTAAACCCACCGACAGCCACAAACGCAAGTTCGATCACCATTCCAACACCCACAACCACTCTAACTCCCACTCCAAAGGACCCCAACCCAACCAGCAACAGTCTAACCAACAGCAACAACAACAACAACGTAGGTTCGAGCCTACCAAGAACTTCAATCAGTCGACCTATTCTGGCCAAAACCAGGGTGGTTATGCGGGAAAGTCCCCGAAGTGTAACAAGTGTAACTTACACGACTTTAGGTTCTGTAATCGTTGCCAGAGGTGCGGTAAAATAGGCCATGCTGCTAAGGACTGCAGGGGTGAATTACAAACTAAGCAACCCATTCAACAACCGGGGTCTACTAGGGCTTGCTTTGAGTGTGGAAAGGAAGGGCATATTCGGAAGAACTGTCCTCAGTTAAAGAAAGGGGGTAATGGAAATCACAACCCTAACCACAATAACAATGGGAATGGTGGAAATAATGGCAATGGGGGAGGAAATGGTGCAAAGGGACGAGCCTTCGTACTAGGATCTGGAGAAGCCCGTTACGACCATAATGTGGTCACCGGTAAGTTCCTCGTAAATAATTTCTTTGCTTCTGTCCTTTTTGACACCGGTGCTGATAGAAGTTTTATATCTAAGAAATTTAGTAATATGATAAAAGGAACTTCATCTCTATTAGAAGATAAGTATACAATAGAGATAGCCGACGGTCAAATAATTGAGGCAACTCACATACTTAAGGGATGTAAACTTGAGCTAGCTACACATACATTTGATATCGACCTTATGCCGGTCATACTTGGTAGTTTTGATATAATTGTTGGTATGGATTGGCTATCTAAAAACCAAGCCGAAATTACCTGTCGTGAGAAGATTGTACGTGTGCCTCTCTCAAATGGAGAAATCCTTTCCATCCAAGGCGAAAGAGTTGGTGCAGTCATGGGCATTATATCCTTCATGAAAGCACAAAAATGTCTTCGAAAGGGGCATACGGCTATTTTGGCCCTTGTTGCTGAACAACCGTCAGAAGAGAAGAAGATCGAAGATATTCCTGTTGTGCGTGAATTTTTGGAAGTATTTCCCGAGGATCTGCCAAGTTTGCCACCGCATCGTCAAGTAGAATTTCAGATCGATTTAGCACCTGGAGCAGCGCCGATCGATCGGGCACCTTAACGATTAGCACCCAGTGAATTGCAGGAACTGTCCACTCAATTTCAAGACTTATTGGATAAAGGTTTCATCCGACCTAGTTCATCACCGTGGGGAGCTCCGGTATTATTTGTCAAGAAGAAGGACGGTACGTTCCGTATGTGTATTGATTACCGGGAGCTGAACAAAGTTACAATCAAGAACTTACCTCGTATTGATGACCTTTTTTATCAACTCCAAGGATCAAGTTTCTATTCCAAAATAGACCTTAGGTCCGGCTATCATCAGTTAAGAGTCCGAGAAGAAGATATCTCTAAAACTGCATTCAGGACAAGGTACGGCCATTACGAATTTATGGTCATGCCTTTCGGTTTAACCAACGCACCTGCGGTATTCATGGATCTCATGAACCGTGTGTGTAAGCCTTACCTTGACCAGTTTGTTATCGTTTTCATCGATGACATCCTTATTTATTCCAAGAACGAGGAAGAACATGAAGAACATCTGCGCCTAATTTTGGAACTACTTAAGCAAGAGCAACTTTATGCTAAGTTTTTCAAATGTGAATTTTGGATTCGAGAGGTTCAGTTTCTAGGTCATGTGGTAAATGAAAAAGGGATACATGTCGACCCGTCCAAAATAGAAGCCATCAAGAATTGGGCAGCACCGACGACTCCGACTGAGGTGCGACAATTTCTGGGATTGGCTGGGTATTACCGTCGTTTTATCGAAGGATTTTCAAAGATTGCGCAACCTCTCACCGCCCTAACTCAAAAAGGAAAAGCTTATAATTGGGGCGATAATCAAGAATCAGCTTTCCAGCATCTCAAACAGAAACTTTGCAGTGCACCTATTTTAGCTCTTCCGGAAGGAACCGATGATTTTGTGGTGTATTGTGATGCATCTATTCAAGGTCTGGGTTGTGTCTTAATGCAATGCGAAAAGGTAATCGCATACGCTTCACGTCAGTTAAAGGTTCACGAGAAAAACTACACCACTCATGACCTAGAGTTGGGAGCAGTAGTTTTTGCACTTAAGATATGGAGACATTACTTGTACGGTACCAAATGCACCATCTACACCGACCACAAGAGCCTCCAGCATATCTTCGAGCAGAAGGAGTTGAACATGCGACAACGTCGTTGGGTTGAACTTTTAAATGATTACGACTGTGCGATCCGGTATCATCCGGGAAAAGCTAACGTTGTGGCTGATGCACTAAGCCGAAAGGAAACAAAACCCAAACGAGTTCGAGCATTACAACTTACTATTCACCCTGGATTGCCTGACAGAATCCGTAGTGCTCAACTTGAAGCCTTGAAAGAAGATAACCTACCGTCAGAAGGTACTCGCGGCATGAAGCACAACTCGAAGAAAAATCTGACGGAATTCGTTACTTTGTCGGACGAATATGGATTCCAGTGTTCGGAAATTTAAGGGAACTAATCATGGATGAAGATCATAAATCTCGTTATTCCATTCATCCGGGTTCCGATAAAATGTACCATGATCTAAAAGTACTATATTGGTGGCCGAAGATGAAGGCCGATATAGCCACTTATGTTAGTAAGTGTCTGACCTGCGCGAAGGTCAAAGTTGAATATCAAAAACCGTCTGGTCTCCTGCAACAACCTGAAATTCCCATGTGGAAATGGGAACAAATATCCATGGACTTCATTACCAAATTACCCCGAACCCCTACCGGATGTGATACTATATGGGTAATTATGGATCGCCTAACAAAATCTGCTCACTTTCTAGCAATCAAAGAAACCGACAAAATGGATAAACTCACTCGAATATACTTGAAAGAAGTAGTCTCTCGGCACGGAGTGCCAATCTATATTATTTCGGATCGTGATGCACGATTCACTTCCCGTTTCTGGCAGTCATTGCATAAAGCATTAGGCACGCGTCTAGATATGAGCACAGCTTACCATCCTCAAACCGATGGTCAAACAGAACGTACTATCCAAACTCTGGAGGACATGCTACGAGCTTGTGTGATCGATTTCGGTAACACTTGGGAGTCTCACCTACCGTTGGTGGAGTTCTCCTACAACAACAGTTATCACACTAGCATCAAGGCAGCTCCATTTGAAGCACTTTATGGACGGAAATGTCGTTCTCCCATTTGTTGGACCGAGGTTGGAGATAGCCGACTCACAGGTCCTGAACTTGTATTTGAAACTTCCGAAAAGATTGTTCAAATTAGAAACCGTATGGCGGCAGCTCGTGATCGTCAAAAGAGCTACGCCGGCAAACGTCGTAAACCTTTGGAATTTCAAATAAGTGACATGGTTTTACTCAAAGTCTTACCTTGGAAAGGTGTCATTAGTTTCGGGAAACGAGGAAAATTGAATCCTCGTTATGTTGGACCTTTCAAAATATTAAAGAGAATTGGACCAGTCGCGTACCAACTGGACCTACCTGAAAGACTTAGTGGTGTGCACAACGTCTTTCACGTCTCGAATTTAAAGAAATGCCTGGCAGACGAATCACTCGCAGTTCCTCTGGAGGAACTACATGTTGATGAACAGTTACGTTTCATCGAAGAACCTGTGGATATTATGGATAGGGAAGTTAAAACGTTAAAGCACAGTAAGATCCCTATTGTTCGAGTCCGTTGGAACTCGAAACGCGGACCAGAATTCACTTGGGAACGCGAGGATCAGATGATGCGCAAATATCCTAATCTGTTCAAGCACCCCGCGTCAAATTCCCAAGGTACTATTTAATTTTCTGGACGAAAATTCTTTCAACTAGGGAATGATGTGAAACCCCAGAAAAATTTTTTTTATTTTATTTATTTTAGTTATTTTAATTTTCGGGACGAAAATTCTTTCAACTAGGGAATGATGTGACAATCCGGACTTTTCCAGTTAACTCTGTTAACAAAATCCCGTTAAAGTTAACTTACTTAACTTAACTCAAACCTCAGGGAGGGACTAGTATTGTAATACCCCTAAAGTTGATTGTTGACTTTTCAGAAAGTCAAAATCCCAATCCTATTGACTTTTGATAAGTCGAATTAACATTCTTAGCCTAGTTCAAACCACAAGGGTCAATTATGCCAATTCCTAAACTTATGAACCTGAAACAGAGGGACCAAACTGGTAATTAGACTATTCTTGATTCTGTTGACTTTTAGAAAGTCAAACGCGCGATTTTTATCAAATTCAAATCCCACAATTGTTTTTCTGTTGATTTGGTAACCGATAAACACGTTTCTGCCATAAACGATCATGAATGAACACTTAACATAATCATTATACGCGAATTAAACTCTAATTATGTGTAATTAACTCGTAACCGCCGACCCTCTTCATGAACACATCAAATTCGAATAATTCACCTGTTAATTTCACAATTGAACGCTCTTCACACGACAAACGAATTCCTCTGAAGCTTATACGCGCATCAATTTGCCCGGAGCAAGAACCAGTGACACCAGAGACCAAACCATACTCGATCGGCACTTGTTTTACTCGATCACCATCAATCCGGCACCAATTCAGGTAACCAAATACACCCTCACCTTCGTTTTCATCTGTTTAGTGAAAGCCCTATCAATCCCAGGGCTTAAAATATCGAATTAAACCAATCCCGTATCTAGGGTTTATATCATAAATCGATTTGGGGGTTTTGATCCTAAACCTAGCCTCAATAAAATTAAATCACATAGTCAGGTTAAAAATCTTTTCTTTATTAAAAGCCCTATACTAATTTGAACTCGTAACATCGAATTTTTAAAGATCCAGAACCTAGGGTTCATCACAAACCGATTTAATCGAACCCTACTCTAAACCCTGTTTTAATACAATTAAAGCATACCATTCGACTCGAAATCATCTGTATAATGAAAGCCCTCTATCAATTTAATCTGATATCATCGAATTGTTCATAATCCGGAATCTAGGGTTTATACATAATCTGTTTTGGGGCTTTTGATATTAAACGCATCCTTAATGAAATTAAACTACACCCACAGATTCGCAATGTTTTAGTAAGTAAAAGCCCCATGATTTCATCAGTTTCTGATATCAGGTTCGTTCGATTTGACTCTGAGTTCTAAACTAGGATTACGGGTTTTCAAATGAATCTTTAACCATTCTAAACTTGATAACTTTTCAATTAAACGCATACACAGGTTCGCAAACATCCGATTTACAAAACCCCTAACCTTTGATTTCATTTCAGTGTCAAAAATCGTTGGAATTGAGTATGGTTTCAATCGTATGTGTGTATGGGGAGGGATGAACACTTGGGTTGTATGTTAAAACCATTTGAAACCGGATTTTGTTGCGATAGCCTAGCGGCCGGACTGGTTAAAGCGATGTGTCTGTGTGGGAGAGACCCGGGTTCGAGGCCGGGCTCCCACATTCTTTTTTTAAACAATTTTCTGGAATATTAAATTAATAAAAATCAAATCTTTTAATATTATATCATTATATAAATGGGTTTAAACCGGAAAACAACCCATAGGCTCGGGATTTAAATATTTTGTTTATTTTTATAAATTATAACTATTTTTATAAATTGTGCACTTTTATTATTAATAAGTAAAAAAAAAATAATATATTTATATTATTTTTAAACCGTAAACGCGTGTAAAATAATATGTTTATATTATTTTCGAATTGTGACTCGTATTATTAAATAATATATATTTATATTATTTCAAATCATTTTTATATAACACCATGAACCAATCAAGACTAAATAATAATTAGTTTTGTTAACCACTCGTATATATATATATATATATATATATATATATATATATATTATTTACGTCGTTCGTCGCGTAAAGTAATTCCTAAACCCGTGGACACGTTCGTCCACTCTCGTTTGTTAGAGCGGTTCTTTAAGACGTTCTTTCCTTGTCACGGTCACAACTCCCTTTATCGTTCCTAATTTATATATTTATAATTTAGGACATTCGTAGGTCTTTTGAGACTTACACTCGTGGTTCCAAACTTACTTCTAGTGTGAACTACCATCAACGCCAAGCAGGTGAGTTTCACGGCCCCTTTTTACTGCTTTTAACTTGGGGGAGAAAACATGCTTAAACTGATTTTAGATTTTGTATTTCATATGCTATCAATGTTAAAGCTAAGTGTAACATGCTATCACAGAAAGTCCTCATCTTATTTCGAACCGTTAATATGGATCTTAGCGAGGTAATGTTAGTAGTACTACTGGGTTTGACAAATCTCACCCGCGTTAGTCGTGCTAACTCGATCGGATATCGAACGGGTGAAATGTTAGCTTATTCACATGGCCAGTATTGATAGACCCTGGCAGGAGGCAATAAACAAACAGTCAGTTTCGGTTGCGAGCACTTGAGCTAAAACATGAACATAGGTTAGCTACCTATAGATACATATTGAAAGATCATAAATCTGGTAACGTTTACTTATTTATTTGAAACCTGTGAACTCACCAACCTCGTGTTGACACTTTTTCTTACATGTTTTCTCAGGACGCTAAGCTAAGACACAGGTGCATGTTAGGGCATGCATGGGATTCAACTGCTTTGCTTTGTGTCTATTTATGTTGATTGAATTATTTTAATGTACTTTGTTTGGTTGGACGTTTGGACTTTTGGACTTTGGTTTTGGGCGCGTGTATTTTGCGCATTTACTTTCTTTACGCTTCCGCATTGATACTTTGAAATAAAAGATATTTTCATTTTGAGTCCCATATAGAGTCGTTCAATGTAACTAGTGTCTGAGGTCCTGGTTTGTCACTTCCCAAACGGTAATACTCCGTTAGTTGAAATTGGGGGTGTGACATTTTGCATGCTAGTTACAAAGGTTTGATTGTACATGGTTACACAATAGCTGCTCCCTATAAATGCCTTATTTATCATGTTATGTATGGATTTGTTTTACAAACTATATGCTATCTATATAAACCTGTGTTATACTCACCAACTTTTTAGTTGACTTTATTTTATTCATGTTTCAGGTTTTAATGTGTGAGATTGATCAAGATGTGCTACACATAGGCTTGGACTTAGTTAAATTAAATAAAAGAACTCTATTTATTTCAATTTTGTTCTATCTTGGATTTGGTTGTGTTTGGACTACTTGTTATGAAATTTGATGTTTAATATATTCAATCTAGTCAACCTTGTGCTTATGAACAGTCTACATGTCCCGCCCCGATGATTCCGCCATCGGTCGGGGTGTGACAGAAGGCTATACACATCTGACATACTCTTGGATGGGAAAGGATGATGTTCCTAAACCAGTCTCTACTTTAACCACAGAAGAAAAACAATTGTTTGATAGAGAAAAGAAAGTGATGGCTAGTATTTCAATGTCTCTTCCTAAGGAAATTTATCACAACTTTAAACAATTCAAGTCTTCTCAACAATTGTGGGATGCATTACAAAAGAGGTGTGAGGGTAGTCTGGATGTTGAGAAAAGCAGAAAAGAATTATTGAAGAAGCAGTTCTTAGTATTCAAGCACTTTCAAAATGAATCTTTGGATGATCTTGCAATAATGAGATTCTATCATTTGCTGAGTGAATTGTCCAGTGCTTCAATAGTCTATGAAACTGAAGAGATAAATGATATATTCTTGGAGTCATTACCATCAAAATTTGATGTGTATTCAGTTTTGATTAAGGAGAATGTCAAGTATAAAACTATGTCTCTTGAAGATGTTCTTGGCAAAATTCAATCACGTGATTTGAATATGAAGAATAAGGAAACCAAGATGGAGCATATTCAAGATCCTTCAATGTATTTTGCTAAGTCTTCTGGCAAAACTGGTACAGGGGTTGCTTTCTTTTCTGGTGATACTCAAGATACTTCAAATGAACATGGTTCTGGAGTTCCAAGCCAATCTGGTTTCTCTGCAAACACAGCTCCTTCATCATCTGGACCACATCATTTGAATCAAAGAGTTGTTGATGATTATTTAGCAATGTTTTCTTCCTTTATAGCATCTTATGAGAATTTTATTGGCGGTAACATTCATGATCCCGATGTTATTAAAGAGGATTTTAGACAAATTGATCATGTTGATCTGGAAGAAATGAACATTCAATGGAACATGGCTATGCTTATGCGACAGGCAAAGGATTTTTTGAAGAAGACTGGAAGAAAGTATATTGGTTCTAACAGTAGATCTCGAATGGGGTTTGACAAAACAAAAGTTCGATGCTATAATTGTCAAGAGTATGGTCATTTTGCCAAAGAAAGTGTGAAGCCGAAAGTAGAATTTGATCCTCAGAAGAAGCCTAATACTTTTCAGAATAATCGTACTCAATCACATGGTTCCTATGGATCTGGGAATCCTAATCATGCATCCACATCATCTGCATTAGTTGCTCAGAATGATGAAAATTATGATTGGGGTATTCATCTTGAAGATCTGGTTGGTGCTGTGAGTCAGGCTTTTGTAGCTGAAATACATTCTGAAAATCCTGAAGAGTCGACTGATGATGATAGTTCAAGTGATTGTGAGAGTTTGCGTAGTGCTGATGAAGAGCTTGATAAAGTACACAACGTTGATTCTGATATTGCATCTGCATTTAGTGTATATGAAGATGATATAGTATTGACTCAAAGATCTTCTGATGGTGTTGAATCTGAAGATATTCCAATTGCTAAAGTCTTCATGGCAGATATGTCAGATCCTTCAAAGGTAAAAGATTCTATCTGTAACATTTACTACTCTAACTGCATCTGTGTGAAAGATAAAATGCAAAAGTTTATGGATGATAACACAAATTTAATTTGTGATATGAAATCTATGCATATGGTAAATCAAAAGTTGAAAGATAATGATAAATTGTGTATGGATAGAATTGAATCTTTAAAAAGAGATTTACATTCTTTGGGGTTGAAATATAAGGAACAAGCATATCATCTGGATATGGCTTATGCTGAAATTGAAAAGAGAAATGAAATTGTCGCTCAGAAGAACAAAGAGATTTATGACAAAGAATCGGAAGTGATCAAATTACATCGAAAGCTGGAGAGTTTTGGAAATTCATCTGTGGTGTTGGATTACTTTAATGACAACGCTGATCCTACTAAGAGGGTTGCTGGAATTGGTTTTGTTCCTCCATCATTCAGTGGGAATTATGTGGTTGAACCAGAAGTTATTCATGAGGAGGAACTTGATCCAAAGACAGTGTTGAAGGTTAATCCGGCAACTGGTGAAGGCATGGTCTATGACTTTGATACTGAAGATGAAGTTTTTGATGAAAAAAAAGTTGAAGGCATTCCTAAGGAAGTGAAAATTGATGAAGCAAAGGTGGTGAAACAGGTTACCCGTGATAGGTGTATTTTGACAGAACCTGATGAAGTGAAAGTTAATCAACCTAAGCTTTCCAAAGTGTTACAAATAAGTGGTTTTGTTGCTGCTGGTCATCAGAAGAAGCAATCATCAAAGGTGACTAAACAAGTTTATGTTCAAAATAAGCCGGTTGACAGTTCAGTAAAATCTTCTAAAGCTTGTTCATCGGGTTGTTTATCAAATTCAAGGAAAAGTCCCTATATCAGAAATCATCAAGATAGAAGAGTTTGTTTTCATTGTAATGAAGCGGTTCATATTCTGATTCATTGTCCTTATAAGAATCAAGACAAGAAGCCTATGATTTCAGAAATAGGCAAATTCAAGAGTGTTCCCCCACAACAAAAGTGGTGACGATTCTGAAACGACCTAATGTGGGAAAGCCTACTTCTGGTGTGGGAAAGAATGTTAGTTTAAGGCAATCAGTGCCTAGTCAATCATTTGCTAAATCTTTGGGATTTAAGCAACATGATAAACAACTTTCTAAGCCAGTTGTTGGTCATACTGGTGTGAAAAATGTTGCTGCTTTTCAAAAGCATTATGAGATTCCACGTGTTGGAATCACAAAAGATTCTCAACCTGAGGTCAAACTTTCTAGACCACAAAGGAGGAGACGTAACAGAAAATTGAATAAACTCTTGGAAACATCTGAATCTAATAATCATAAATCTAATAATGTTTTTTCCAATTAATCATAATGTGTCTCCATCAAGAAGGTCTGATTATGATACTTATGTCCCACAGGTTGATGACAAAGTAGATTGGAACTAATTGAAGTTGTTTATTTTGATCCTTCTGGACGACCCAAGACCACAATGGCTTGGGTTCCCATTTCTAACTAATTTTCTTTGTTTATGTAGGGGCAACCAAGGAGGACTATCAACAATACATGGTATGTGGATAGTGGTTGTTCTCGACACATGATAGGGAATATTCGTTTGCTTGAAGATGTTATTAAAATTGATGGTGGTTATGTCGCTTTTGCTGGAAATAAAGGCGGGTACATAACTGGTCAGGGTACTTTGAAGAATGACAAATTCAAGTTTGAGAAAGTGAACTATGTGGAGCAACTTGAACACAATCTTTTGAGTGTATCTCAAGTGTGTGACAAGAAGTTCTCATTCCGTTTCAATGATTCTAAATGTTATATCTTGAAACCGGGATTTGTTATTCCTAACGAATGGATTCAAATGAAGGCTCCGAAGAGAAATGACACATATGTCCTAGACATGAGTGTTGCTACAACAACGGATTCTATTCCTACATGTTTACTCTCTAAGGCGTCTGAGTCGGATTCTATTTTGAGGCACATGAAACTTGCTCACATCAATTATCGGAAAATGAATTACCTCGTGAAGAATGATCTGGTTATTGGTGTTCCTAAAAGGAAATTCTCTATTCCAGATGACTGTATTCCTTGCAAGAAGGGGAAACAACCCAAGAAGTCCCACAAATCTAAGTCTAAAAATTCATTTGTGACTCCATTGGAGCTGCTACATATGGATTTGTTTGGACCAATTATTATCAGGAGCATTGGCGGTAAATCTTACTGTCTGGTAGTATAAGATGATTTCTCTAGATTTTCATGGGTTAAGTTCCTTGCTTCTAAAGCCGAAACCACAGAGATGGTGCAATTCGTAATCCTGGGTTTAATGAACTTGTGCAAACAGAAAGTCAGAAGAATTAGGAGTGATAATGGCAGCAGTTTAAAAATAGCAACATGGGTTTATTCTGTCTACAAAAGGGAATTCATCATGAATTCAGTGCGCCATATGTACCTCAACTAAACGGAGTTGCTGAACGAAAGAACGGGACTTTGGTTGAAACGACACGTATGATGCTTGCAGATTCTAAGCTTCCAGTTACTTTTGGGCTGAGGCTGTGAATAATGCGTGTCACGTTTTGAACAGAGTTTTGACCGTGAAGCGATACAACAAGACATGCTATGAGTTGCTTAATAATCGGAAGCCAAATCTGGAATATTTACTACCTTTTGGAAATCCATGTACCCTATTGATTGTTAGAGATGTCCTAACCAAGTTCAGTGCTAAGGCTATTGAAGGGTTTTTTCTGGGGTATGTTGCAAATTCTACTACCAAAAGGGTATATAACAAAGAGACTCATCAGGTTGAGGAATGGTTTCATATTGACTGTTCAAATCGGTCTTTACCTCAAATGGCGATTGGACAAGACTGGGCTTTTGATTATGACAGCTTATTCAAGTCTTTTCATTTACCTTCTGATATTTCTCCTGAGGAAGCTGCTATATTATATGACTCTTGTCAGGATGCACATAATGGTGGTTTTCTACCGAATGTAGTTCAATATTCATCTGTTCCATCTACATCTGCTCCAGATCCTAGTGTTGCTTCTTGCTCGGGACCACGAGATTCTGATAGTGAGGAAGTAGATGTTATTTTTCAAGATTCTTCTGCTGATCCTTTGTTAGTTGATGAACCTTATACTTCGACACAGGCTCAGGGGGAGATTCCTACAAATCTGGACTCGGAAATACTAGTTAATCAGGATTTGTCTTATCAATCTGATACGACTCAAGTTGATGTGTTGCCGGTTCCTGAAGTTGCATCAATCAAGGAACTCAAAGATCATCCGGTGATGAATATAATTGGGAATTTGAGAGATGGAGTGCAAACGCGTTCTATTATTGAAAACACTTGCTTGTATACATGTATTAAGGATACTGGTGTTCTTGATGTATGCTCACATTCATGTTTTATTTCTCAGGTCGAACCGAAAAATGTCGAAATGGCTTTGCGTGATAACAATTGGATAGAGGCCATGCAGGAAGAGCTTTCTCAGTTTGATAAACTCAAAGTTTGGAATCTTGTAGATCTTCCAAAGGGTGTGTATCCAATTGGTACTAAGTGGGTGTTTAAATGCAAGAAAGACGATCGCGGTGTTGTGGTCAGAAATAAGGCAAGATTAGTTGTACAAGGTTTCAATCAACAAGAGGGAATTGATTACACCGAGGTTTATGCTCCTGTTGCTAGGCTTGAAGCTATACGGTTGTTTCTTGCTTTTGCTTCATACAAAGGGTTTAAGGTGTTTCAATTAGATGTGAAGAGTGCTTTCTTATATGGTAAGGTCAAGGAGGAGGTTTATGTATGTCAGTCGCCGGGGTTTGAAGATCCAGTTAATCCGTCTAAAGTTTTCAAGCTTAATAAGGCTCTCTATGGTCTACATCAAGCTCCCCGAGCGTGGTATGAAATGTTGTCTAAACATCTTATGGACAATGGTTTTGTCCGTGGCCAAATTGACTCGACCTTATTCATTAAGAAAGCAGGTGGAGAATACCTACTAGTGCAGATATATGTAGATGATATTATTTTTGGCTCTACAAATGAAGGGTTGTGCAAAGAGTTTAAAAGTGTTATGAAATCGAAGTTTGAGATGTCAGCTATAGGAGAGTTATCATTTTTCCTAGGACTTCAAGTTAATCAGAAGGAAGATGGTTTCTTTATTCATCAGTCCAAGTATGTCAAAGACATCTTGAGCCGATTCAAGATGGAGGACTGTACCCCATACGATACTCCAATTCCAGTAAATCATAAGTTGAATTCTGACCCGGATAGAAATAACATTGATTGTCGACTCTACCTGGCAATGATTGGATCTCTCATGTACTTAACCGCTTCAAGGCCAGATATAATGTTTGCTGTGTGTATTTGTTCCAGATTCCAAGCAAAACCAAAGGAGTCTCATTTGATTGCAGTAAAGAGAATCCTTCGTTATGTGAAAGGAAAACAAAGATTGGGACAATGGTTTCCACATGGTTCTAACTTTGAATTCAATGCATATACTGACTCTGATTTTGGTGGTTGTTGTTTGGATAGGAAAGCTACAACAGGTGGTTGCCAGTTCTTAGGTAATCGTCTAGTTTCCCGGCAGTGCAAAAAGCAAACTACGGTCTCCATTTCAACATGTGAAGTAGAATACACTGCTGCTGCAAGTTGTTGTTCATAGATCTTGTGGATCTAACAACAATTAAGAGACTACGGTTTGAATTTTACAGGAACCCCATGTTTATTGATCAATCCCAAATAAAAGTTTTCAAAACATTTTTTAATGGGAGATTTTGTTTTAAATTTCTTTTATTTCAGTAAAAAAAATTGTTATTTATAAAAATTCAAAACAAAATGAAAAATATAAAATTGACATCATTTGAAGTTAGAGAAGAAATGATAGTACATCAGTGCTATGTGGCCTTATCAGCAAAAATATAAAATATGTCTGAGGCCGCTAACTTTCAAGGAATCATTAATTTTTTAAATCGTTCACGTTTAAATGTGGCCTTATCAGCAAATCCGTACATCAGTTTGCCTTATATCCAACAATTCTGGGATACAGTACATCAAGACACTACTGTTGAACCTCATGTGCTTCGTGCTACCGTTAACAACACAGAGGTGGCAATTTCAGTAGATACTATTCGTGCTACAATGGCATTGGGAGGTGCAAATGAGGACCCTATTTCTTATCCTGGAACACTGATCATGGGGTGTGTTTAGAGGATGGGTTACCGAGGCAATCCGAATGATACTCAAGCCAGGAAAGGTGGTTTGGGTGGAGAATGGAGGTACTTTATGCACGTCACCATCCAGTGTTTTTCTCCACGAAAGGCTGGCACTGATGGATTGAAGAGTGCGTTACAAGCTGCAATGGTTGCATTGACCCTGAACAAACGGTTTAACTTTGCTTTGTATATATACCATGAGTTGGTCATGCAAATCAATCCTCCTGAAGGTCAATGGTTTCTTATGTATCCTAGGTTCTTGCAAATGATTCTGAACCATTTAATTCCAAATTTACCATAGCATCCTACACGTTTGACCTTAACACCTATGTCTAAAAGAATCTTTACTGATTGTACCAAGGTTAAACAACAAAATGTTGCTTTGATTCCAGTTCCGACTCCTCTGTTTGGTCACATAATCAATCCTAATTATGTTGAGCCTCCTAATGATAATTGGTTTCATCCTGAGGAGTTAGTTCAACAATAACCACCACAACAAGTAGAAGGTCAAGTTCAGGCTCAAGCTCAAGTACAAGCACAACAACAAGTTCCTATTCCACAAGAACAGGTTCATATTCCTGTTAATGAACCAGTTCCGGTTGAAGAAGTTGCTCATGATGATGAACAAGGATTTGGTCTTAATATGGATGATTTTAATGATGAGGCTGTGAACTCACCCATTCATGAAGCTGAAGGGAATGTGGTGGATACAAGTTCAAGTGAAACAATTCTTCCTGATTCTGAAGCTACTAACATTGATTCGTCTAGAGACTTTAGCTCAGTTCACTATGAGAGGCTGGCTACTTTTCCATTGGCAAATGCGGGGAAGCGTATTAAATCTACAACCAGGAAGCCGAGGCGTAAGTCTGTTCGGAATCCTCCTTCCGGTTCAGTCCTTGGTAAGAGAACAATAATAGTTGAGAGTTTTGCCTCGGATGGTGATGTTAATTCAGTTCCAAAAGCTTAGAAGCTTATGTCTGCTTCTATTGCTGCTGCACATTCATCTCAAGATGTTGAGGATGCTACGTTTGTTGAATCCTTACTGATTACACCTCCTTCATCTAAACGCCCGTCTCATGTGATTACCCCTGGTCCTACAGTTCCTAAATCATCTGGTCAGAGACAATTGGTCCTTCAGGCTCAAGCTAAACAGATTTATGACATGAAGTTATTGGTATCCAAACTTGTTGAGCGTCTTGATGCTCAGGGGGAGTTAAGGATCCATGGTACTTGTCATACTGAGTCGATTCAAAAAAAGGATGGTGATGACAATGATCCTAGTGGCAATATTGACGGTGATCGTCAATACGCAGACATGAATCCAATATCAAGAGTTCAGGGGGAGTCTACATCAGGCAATATTGAAGGAACCAAGAAGGATTCTGAAGTGAATGAAGAGATTATGTTACTTGAATTCTTTCAAACTGATTCTGATGCTGAAGAAGAAGAAGAAGCTGAGAAGTTAGAGTGACTAGATGATATCGATGAATTATTTAATGATGTTGAAGATGATGTGACTGATAATGAGGTTGAAGAAGGAGAAATTGTGGAGATTGAGATAGAAAATAGTAAAGTTGAATTTACTTATGAAGGCTGTGATGGTCTGAATGTCCCTTATAACTTCATCCAGGATGATGTTATTCCTGAGTTTTCATATGAAGGAGTGACAGATTCTATGGACTCTGTTGAAGACATTACAAAGCCTGATGATACAGCTCAATCTAAGATGGATACTGATGCTGATACTACTCGTCATGTGTCTCCTAAGACTAATGAAGAACCTGTGATGTACAGAAATACATGTATGACTAGAGAATAGTGGAGAGAAGTAGTTAATAGCTGGATGAAAGTGTTACCCAAGTCTCCTTTACAACCAGCTCAAAAGCAAAGATATGTAAATAAAGAGCGGTGTATTGGAAGAATCATCAGTTGGTTCTATGATGACGAAAGTAAATTGTTTGCTCTCAAGCGATCTAATGGTGTTCAGTACTTAAAGCCAAGGATCAAATATTTCAATACCTTGCCAAGGTGTGAAATGAATGGTCTAGCTACGAAACCACTGATAAATCCAAGTTTGGATTTGCTGATGTAATTGCAAACTTGATTAGAAGAGAAGGTGGATCGGGAAAGTATGAAAAGCTAAAACCACATAAGGGAAAGAGAGTGAAGATTGTTGATCCTACTACGGGTATTGTGACTTGGAAGTATAAGTTCAAACTAGTAAGAGTTGTGCAAAAGATTTTGTCATAGATATGGAGTGCATGAAGGCAACAGATTACCAGATAACTGGAAGAGCTCATCATAGAGACTGAAGACAGAAGATCAAGCTATTGTCAAGGGGGAGCCTGTAAGGACATAAATGTATGACAAAAACTTGTGATAGTTTAGATCTTATTGTCTTTATGTTTTGTATTAATGTTTTGTCTAAGTCTTTGTATAAGTTCTGCTAGATGCGAACTTAACTAGTTCGCCTAGTATCATGAGAGGCGAACTTATCAAGTTCGCCTAGTCTCTTAGAGGCGAACTTATTAAGTTCGCCTATAGCAGGTCTTGTGACTATAAATAGAGGTTTACGGTTTCGGTTTTAAAGAAGAGAAGTCTTTGAACTTTGTAAACTCTGTGATTAATTGAATACAACGAGAAGATTATTTACTTGCTGTTTGTTATCGTTTCTATTGTCAATTTGTGTATACATACGTTGATACGGTTAGATTCCACACTCCGTGTCTTCAATACGTCACGTCACGAGATCGATCTATAGAGGAGTCATGTGGACCTACACGTTGCAAGAAGAGGAATGTTGAGATTGCCAGACTGCGAAATGAGATCTTGTAGTTAAGTGGCAAAATTGAAAAGTTGAAAAACTCTCGCTTTGTGGTAGAACACTACGAATCTGTAGTAAGGGAAGTGAGTGGCTTAGGTTTAGGTACCAATGCCATTCCTCCATCAGTAAGCAGAAAGTTTGTCAATGGTGTGATTAACATTGATTTGTCATGTCTTGATGAGTCCTCTAGTCAAGATGATTCCTCTAACAAGGATGATTCTTCATGTAAGGCTGACTCAACTTCTGATGAGGAGTTCTTCTCTAATGAAAGCTCTGAGAACACCAAAGTTGAGGGTGTTGTCTCAGATCAGTTGATTGATGAACATAGAGTTGATAAAAACATTGTCACTGAACATGATAATTGCATTTTAACTGAACCTGATACAGTTGAGTCAAATGATAAACTTAAATTGATGCTTTATGGAGGGATCAAAACCATAAAGCAAGTTAAGAAAGAAACTTTTGCTAATCATTTGGGTAAAAATTTTCAAGAAAACCTGGATAAATATTACCACCAAAATAACAAATCTAAATCAAGTCAAGGACAGGATGCTTGTAATGTTCATCAAACCACTCCTGGTACTCATCAAGCTGAGTCCTTGACATCCAAAACCCGAGAACCTTACAGGAGGACTTAAAAAGAAAAGCGAGCTTGCTTTCACTCTGGTATGGTCGGTCACATCTTGGTGAACTGTCCTCATAAGAACCAAGTAAAACGATCAGTTGTTCAACAAACAAGCTATTTATCCTAAGACACAATCAGTGAAGCAACCCTAAAATCCGGTGAAACTTATGGTGAAGCCAAAGGCAAAATCTGAGGCTAAACCATCTGTTCCAAAATGGGAAAAGCAACCTGCTGAACCCTGTGTATCTACCTCTGGTAGTGCACAAACTGGTGAGAAACCTGTGGTGAAACTCTCTAAGCCACAGAGGAGAAGAAGGAACAAGAGGTTGAGAAAACTTGAACAACAGGCTTCTGGTTGTCAGCCTAGTGAAGCTTCCACTAGTTCACCTAAGGTTGATACAAACAAGCCTACTGTTCAAAAGAAACAGAGAAAAAGGTCCTGAAATAAGAAAACCAAGAGTTATCAAACTTCTGATCCTGAGTCTTCTAAAGATTCACCCATTTTTTATAGTCATGATTGTGAATTGATTGAAGTTGTTTATTTTGAGAAAAAACGGATGACCCAAGACCACTATGGCTTGGGTCTCCAAAACTAACTGATTTTCTTGTGACTCATGTAGGGACATCCGAAGAGAACTATCTCTAATCGTTGGTGTGTAGATAGTGGATGCTCCCGGCACATGATAGGCAACATTACCCTGCTTCAAGATGTTAAACCATTCAGAGGTCACTATGTGGCCTTTGCAAGGGAGAAAGGCGGCAGTATCACTTGTCATGGCGTGGGTACAAATGGATGTATTAGCCTCGACAACGTCAACTACTGCGAGTAGCTGAAGCATAACCTGTTGAGTGTCTCTCAAATGTGTGACAAGGAGTACTCGGTTATGTTTGACAAGTCTGAATGCTTGATTCTCAAACCTGGTTTTGAGGTTCCTAAAGACTGGATTTTGATGCGAGCACCAAGAACAAACGACACCTATCAGATTGATATGAGCGTGGAAACAACCACCACATCAGTTGCTACTTGTTTGCTTACAAAAGCGACAGAGCTTGACTCAATCTTGTGGCATAGGAAACTCGGACACATTTCTTATCATAAAATGAATCATCTTGTCCGAAACGGTTTGGTAACCGAGGTTCCTAAGCTGAGATTTGCCGTTGTAGATGACTGTATGCCTTGTAAAAAGGGCAAACAGCACCATAAATATCACAAGCCCAAGCTCCAAAACTCCATTGATACCCTTTGGAACTCCTACACATGGATTTGTTTGGACCCATAAGTATTAGGAGTATTGGAGGTAAGTCATACTGTCTAGTTGTAACTGATGATTTCTCACGTTTTTCTTGGGTGTACTTTTTATGTACAAAGGATGAGACTGCTGAAATTCTTCAATACCTGATCTTGAGCCTGGAATCTTTATGCAAGCTCAAGGTTAGAAGAATAAGGAGTGACAATGGCATAGAGTTAAACAATAACATGATGGAGCTTTTCTATCTCAAGAAGGGTATTCATCATGAATTCAATGCACCATACACACCTCAGCGGAATAGAATTGCAGAAAGGAAGAACATGACTCTTATTGAAACTTCAAGGACGATGCTGTCAAACCCTAAACTTACTGTGACTTTCTGGGCGGAAGCAGTCAACACAACATGTCACGTTTTGAATAGAGTTTTGGTGGTTAAAAGGCACAACAAAACCTGTTATGAGCTGATCAACAATCGACATCCCAATCTTGACTACCTAGTTCCGTTTTGTAGTCCCTGTTCCTTATTGTTACAGTACAAGGATCGAAAATCCAAATTTCATGCTAAAGCGGTAGAAGGCATCTTCTTAGGATATGTTGCCAACTCACCCTGCAAGAGAGTGCACAATATTGGAACACGCTCAGTTGAAGAATGGTTCGAAGTGGATTGCAGTAAACACAACATTCCATAAGAACCTACAGGTCCAGCATTGGGATTCGATTATGATGCTCAATTCAAGTCTTTCAACCTTCCGGATTTATCTGCCTTAGATGCCGCCAATTTGCACGAGTTCTATAGTGGCGTTGATGACTCCAATTTCTCAACCCATGAAATTATACTTATTATAACTCCCGATTCCAATGCTGCGTCTGCATCTGGAACTCATGAAAGTGATGGCAATGGCGTTGTTCATGTTGATGGACATGACGCTCCAGCTGATCCTAACACTCGTGTAGGAAATGAAGCTCCAGCTAATCCAGTCAACATCGAATGTTGATTCAAATATCCAGGAATCACATGTACAAGAGATGAGAGTGCATAAGAATCATCCAATGGACAACATTATTGGTAATCCTAATGCCGGTGTTCAAACTAGTCATAGGACCATTGCCGGGAACACAAGTTTATATGCTGAAATACTTGACACAGGTATCATGGAAACATGTTTTCATGCTACATTCGTATCCCAAATGGTGCCGAAGAATGTGAAAGAGGCTCTCACTGATAACTGCTGGATTGAGGTGATGCAAGAAGAACTGTCTCAATTCCAAAAATTACACGTGTGGGATTTGGTTGACCTTTCGAAAGGTATGCATCCAATTGGAACCAGATGGGTGTTCAAATGCAAAAAGGACTATCTACATGTTGTAGTGAATAATAAAGCAAGGTTGGTTGTTCAGGGTGTTTATCAACAAGAGGGCTTGGATTACACTGAAGTTTATGCCCCAGTTGCTAGACTTAAAGCCATTCGACTGTTTCTGGCTTATGCCTCCTTTGTCAGCTTCAAGGTGTATCAACTTGATGTAAAGAGTGTTTTCCTATATGGAAAAGTTCATGAAGAAGTCTATGTCACTCAACCTACAGGTTTTGAAGATTCGCATAATATCAATAAAGTTTATAAACTGGATAAAGCACTTTATGGTCTTCATCAAGGACCTCGGGCATGGTATGAGACATTATCAAAACATCTATTGTCCAATGGTTTCGATCGTGGACAAATTGACTCGACTCTCTTCATACGGAAAGCAGAAGGTGATATTCTACTTGTGCAAGTTTATGTCGAAGACATTATCCTTGGGTCTACCAATGAAGAGATGTGTAGGGAACTCGAAAGGGTGATGAAGTCCAAGTTTGAACTGAGCAACATGGGTGAACTGTCATTTTTATTGGGTTTGCAAGTCATTCAACGGGAGGATAGCATTTATCTACATCAAACTAAGTATGTATAGGACATTTTGTCAAAATATAAAATGAATGATTGTAGTACTTATGGCACACCGATCCCAGTCAACCACGGTTTGCATCCAGACAAAAATGGAAAGGATGTGGACTGTAAATTATACCGTGGGATGATCGGATCTCTTATGTATCTCACAGCTTCAAGGCCCGACATAATGTTTGTCATCTGCTTGTGCTCGAGGTTTCAGTCAGGAATCGCATATGAGAGCTGTGAAGAGAATCTTCAGATACCTGAAAGGGAAACCCCGATTGGGTCTTTGGTACTCCAAGTAGCATTCGTTTGAATTCAAAGCATATACCAATTCTGATTATGGCGGTTGAAACCTCGATAGAAAATCAACCTCAGGTGGATGTCAATTCTTAGGAGACAGGCTGGTCTCCTAGAAGTGCAAGAAGCAGTCAACGGTTTCTGTCTCAACATGTGAAGCAGAGTACATTGTTGTCGCGAGCTGTTGTCCTCAGATATTGTGGATCCAGCAGCAATTGAGAGACTATGGCTTAAACTACAGTGGACCCCCCTTATTCATTGACAACAATGCCACCATATCCATCACAAACAACCCGCTGAAACATTCCAAAACTAAACAAATTGAGATTCATCACCACTTCATCCGTGATTGTGCTGAAAAGCACTTAGTTGAACTTGTAAAAGTTCACACGGATGACATATTTGCTGATCTTTTCACTAAGGCGTTTGATCGTACCCGTTTTGAACATCTCATCAACATGATATGAGTGTTCAATCCTGAGTGAAAATTCTTTTTCAAATCAAAACATTTTCATGGAAGTTAAAGTTTATTTCTTGTTAATTTTGTAAAGCTCGTTTCATTTTCAAAATATTTCAGAAAAATACAAACAAAATAGAAAACCAAGAAAATTTCAAAGTCATTTGAATATAAAGGGAAATTATCGTACATCAGTAAATGATCTATACGTCTTAGATTGCACATATGGGAAATGATTGCGTCATGCTTACTTGATTGTTTTAACTAATTCCCTGTTGCTAATTTGAATGTTTGCAAGTATGTTGAATTGTCAGTAGGCTATAAGCGTTTTTGAATCATTAGTAATGTGAAAACTAAATTTATATACTACAACTGTTATTTGAACCCATGTTTGCATGTGTGTGTGTAAAAGATTGATAAAGATCATTATCAGATATAGGATGTAAGCTTTTGGCAATGATTTTTATATGAGACCCGTTTCGGGTTATGTCTTTAACACAATTTTTTGGTTCATTTCACTGCTCATACTCACAAGTATGCAATGAGAAACTGAATCAAGATATGTCTTGACAGCAACCGTTGAGCATATATTAACCCTTGAATCATTCCTGATTCATTGAAATCAAATCCAGATAAAAGTTGGATCCCCTTACCTTAATCCTCAGACACCATATCTATTATCATGAATCACCTAACTGATATTCACAAAAGAAATCATTTGAAACCAAGACAAATGAATCACTCGATTCTAAATCTTATGATTCTTGATAATCCTTATGGATTCTGCTTGATTTTTCTGTGCTAAATGGTGTAACTTCATTCTAGAAATTATGAAAATCATTGGGAAAATCTTAGATGCCTTAAGATAGTGCAATTTAAATTTCAGTAGCATAACTATGGGGTACACGTTGTAGATTTATAATTCATATATTAACTCACAAGATGGTGATGCAAAAATGCTTATGGTTTCAAATTCTATAATATTGCGAACTTGATTTAACTTGCTTATGTTGCATATTACGTATGAATAAACAGTAATCTATGACATGATCTCATATTCTTTGATGTTTATATTGTATCATTTTGCTTATAATAGCCTGATATGATCCCTTTTCTCATGATTTTGATCAAAAATAGATTGTGTGTATATTCCTGTATATCCGGATCTGAATCTTGTTCATACTATCTTTATTCAGAAAAGCTCAAAAAAATTTTAAGTTTGTGTACAGTTCAATTATTTTCAAAAATGACAAAAAGATTTTAAGTATAGTTTATCAAAACTTAAGAAAAACCAAAAAAATATGTGGTTAACTTCCTTGAATTATTTTTGAAAACCTCATAATTGAACATTCATATCCGGTTCGTTATTTGACTTGACATCCTTCATAATTTGAATTGAAATTTGGAGAACACGTCAGATCCTGCGTACATGTTAAGTGCGAGTTAAACCTTGCGTACTTACCAACTACGCAAGACATAAGTCATGCGTACTTAGTAAGTACGCAGGAGTTAAATCATGCGCACTTACTAAGTGCGCAAGACCGTAGTGTGTGGGGTATATAAGCGTGTGTTAGTCTTTTTCTCATCAGTTCCTCTCATTCAAACGATACCACTATTATATACTCCGACTCCTATTTTACTCAAAATTACGTGTGTTCCTAAAGAGATTTTTCATCCTATTTCTAGTTTCAACATCATCTAACTAACATTTGGTGAGAATCTCAGACCATTTCATCCGTTAATCATCAAGTTTGGACCGATTTCTTGAACTTTGAACCTAGGGTTTTGATCGTAAATTTTTTTACCGATTTTGGATGATTAGTTGATAATGGTTTTTTTGGTTTTCGCCTAACTTTATGGTTTTCTTTCGCCTATATATACACACTATATATATATATATATAGGGTTGGGTTCATGAGAGAACTCACTTTAATGAGAGAACTAGAGAACTTCTCATTAAAGGCAAAAAAAACAATAAAAAAATCATAACTCAAAATATAAATCAAAAGCTAAAAAAGTGGTTCGGAGAACATGTTTCCCACATCGTGTGTGACAACCGGCAATTTCAGGTCAATACCCGTACCCGTCTCTATCATAATTTGCATACATTACATTCATGTTAGACTTAATTATGGTTAATTAAGTTCATTTCATAATTGGCAAAGTCCATTCATAACATTACACGCCTCGATGGTTTAGTAAATTACCGGAATCACACACAGTATAACCGGCACACACGAACGTTCGTGATAATTAATATTTATGTTTTAATAAATATTTCGAGGTGTCACGACACACAATTTTAGAACCTAAATATGAGTGTGTATTTATTTATATCAACCTATTATTTTAACGCGCACTTTTATTGTTTCACCGGTATATTTTATTTTAACGAGCTATTTCAACACAATAAATTTCTAAACATATATTTACATGTTAGTAAATCCCAAAAAAAATATAATGTATGATTTATTTTTTTGAGCTCGGTTTGAATAAAAACTCTGTTTTATATCATCTCCGACTTATACCAGCTTCCACCTAAATACCCGTTTATACTACATAATATCATTTCTATAAATCTTTCTTTTTCCTTTGACTGTTGACCGAAAGACAATAAGAATACACACATGCGTTGAATGTGTAAACTTTTTTTTATGAGTTCTCATTTGATCCTAACCCTATATATATAGGGGGAGGTTCAAATAAGAAGTAGGTTTTCGCTAAGAAATGACCAAAATACTTAGAAACGATATCAAACAAACTCCGATTGAACTCATTTCAGCGGCGTTGGAACCGTCTCGTGGAACTCTATCATCTTAGCTTTTATGGTTTAGCTTTTAAGGCTTAGATTTTACGTTTGAATTTTATGATTTTAGCCTTATGGTTTATCCTTAGAGTTTAGCTTTTAGGGTTTAGATTTTATATTTTAGGTTTTTTTGGGGGTGGAGGTGGGGGGTTTATGTTTTTGGGGGTGGGTTTAGGTTTTGGGGGGGAGGGGGGTGGGTGGGGGTTTAGGTTTTTGGGGGGTGGGGGTGGGGGTTTTAGGCTCTTTGGGGTGGAGTTGGAGGGGGGTTTAGACTTTTGGGGATGCAGGTGGAGGGGGGTTTATGTTTTTGGGCCCGGATTAGAGTTTGATGAGACGGTTCCAACACCGCTGGAATGAGCTCAATCGGAGTTCGTTTGATGTACTTCTTAACGTTTTTTTAGCGAAGAACCACTTCTTAGTGGAACCTTCCCATATATATATATATATATATATATATATATATATATATATATATATATATATATATATATATATATAGGGTTTAGTTCATGTGAAAACTATTTTTTGTGAGAAAACTCGCGAAAACCGACACAAACGAACTCCGATTGAACTCATTCCAGCGGCGTTAGAACTGGCTCTGCAAACTCGATCTAAAGCCTAAAGTTAAACCCTAAAATCTAAACCTTAAAAGCTAAACCCTACCCCTAAAAAACTAAAACCCCCACCCCCCAAAAATCTAAACCCCCACCCACTCCCCCCCCCCCCCTTGAAAAATAAAATACCTAATCGTCGAGCCGATTCTAACGCCGTCAAAATTAGTTCATTCGGAGTTCGTTTGGGTCAGGTTTCTCGAGTTTTCTCTTGATCCTTCCCATATATATATATATATATATATATATATATATATATATATATATATATATATATATATATATATATATATATATATATATATATATATATATATATAGGGGATGGTTCCAAAGAAAACCAAGAGTTAGACGAAAACCAAGAAAATCTACTTTTGACAATTGATTGAAATTGATCGATGGATGAGATTAACCAGTGGTGAATCTGTAAAAATCTAATAGATAATTGATTTAATTAAATGTTATAAGGATATATTAGGTAGATTGTAATTTTTATATTTTAGAAACAATTAAAATCCCTGAAAACCCTCCCTCTTTCTCCCCACCTAAAATAAGTTTTATTCAAAATCAAAATTCAGGATTTACACAAACTAATGAATAGCAAATGAACGACTGCTTTTTTTTTTACAATTTATCATTAATTACATATATGTAACCATCGACACATATATGCTTACGTATATGTAAACGTATGTCAAAATAAATAATAAAATAGGGAAAGAGTAACCGAGTTACATATACGTAGCCCAGAGAAAAAACTTAGTTTTACATATTTACATATGGGTCAACCGAACATAAAAAAATGGGAAGAAACCAGTTACATATATGTGACTCAAACGAGTTACGTATACGTAGTTGATACAAGTTACATATACGTAGCTTATACAGGTTAAGTCAAAAATATGATATCCTAAAAGATTTTGAATGAATATTAAAAGTAAACCAAGGAGTACATTATTTACAATATGCAGTGACCTTTTCAGCATCATCAAATCAGTTGTTTTGTGTTGTAATCGTATAAACCAAAGAGTACATTATGTCAAGAGAAATCAATTCAAAAATAATATAAGTGGACGTGTGTTATAAACTTATAATCTTATAAGGGGAAGGGGTATACCCATGTGATTATGGTGTCATGTGATAATAAAGTGCACGCCACGTGGCGCCACGTCAGATTCTGGAAAATCACAACATAATCACATGGCAAGGGGTATACCCATGTGATTGTGGTTGTGTGATAATTTAATGTTTTTTTAATTTTTATTTAAATAAAATAAAACATAATAAAATAATATTCATTAATAAAAATAAAAATTACATTAATTAAAAAAAAAACATAACCAAAACCTACGTGATACCATGACGTTCTTTGATCTCCTTTTGTTTTTTTCAATCAAAAAACGTTGGGCGGTTGTGAGTGACTCAAGATCGATACCAAGAATTTCGATCTCTTGTTTTGTTCGTTTCCAATCCATCCTCTCGTCTTGGGCGTTGTTAAATCTTTTCATTTGTTCGACCATTTTCTCGCCGATTTCGTCGTGTCTTGAAACCGATCCCGAGCCCGAGCCCGTTGCTTGGGCTTTTGCTTTTTTCTTCCCAATCGGACGGGGTATTTCTTCCACGTCTTCCGGTGCATCTATGTTTAGGTCGTACTTAGATCTACCATCGGAAGCGCCCGAACTAGCGTCGATGTCGGTTGATGTTCTTTTTTTGGACGGGCCGGTTCGAGTAGGGGCAATGTATAGTGTTTGCCACTTTGGCAAATTCCTACAAATCTCCCAATATTGAATTGGTGTTTCGCCACCATGGTCGTCTTTAAACCGGACCGTTGCTCTCGTCAAAATATCGGAATCGCTCTCACCGCTTCTTCGATCCTGCAAAACTTCTTGATAGATCTCGTGGAACTTTACCACCTTCCCATTTATATGAGTCCATTTTGAACTCTATTGGTCCAAACTTCGGTAACCGGGTCCCATAAAATATTCATATTTTTCGTGAACCCTAGTTCATAACGTTTTTTTTTGTTTTGGGCGTTGCCTACAAAAAACAAATATTCAAATTAATAATCATAAAAATAAAAAAAGGAAAATTTTAAAAAATACAAAACCAAAATTATTGTTACCGATTATTGGATCCTCCGGGACGTCTATAAACGCCTTAACCAATAATAGTAGCTCGTCTTTTTCCCACTTTTTTTTGGTATTCGGCCGGCTAGAAGTCTCTTGCGAAACCTTCTTCTTTCCTTTTTTTTGTGAGACATTTAGATTTTCATTTACGGTTTCTTGTGGCATTTCTTGAGTTTCGGGTACAAATTCTAGTGGTGTACCCGGTTGAGACATTTGGGGTTGGTAATTAAACATTTAAAAGTTCGGGTTTGATAGGAAGTTTGGGTTGGGTTGGAAGTTTGGGTTGGGTTGGAAGTTCGGGTTGGCCGCAAACGCGTTATCACGAACCGCGTATTGAGTCCAAAAGTGTTGGTTATGGTTCGGATCGTTACTCATTTTTGGGTTGGGGATATTAGAAATGAGTATAGAAGATTAGTAAGTTTGAGTAGAAAATGAGTGTAAATATTATGGAGTAAAATTGAGTATTTATAGTGAGTAAAAATAAAAATTATTAATATTATTATTTTAATTTAATTATTAATTCAAACGGTTAGTTTTTTAACCGTTGAACGGCTCTTTTGAGCAATTGCTCGCGTGAGAAATATCACGCTAAAAAACGACGCCGTGACATTTTATTCAAGGGGGCGGTGTTCCACCAAGATCACGGTGTGATCTTGGTGGCCACCTAGGATCACGCCAATGATGCCTTTATCATACCGGATGGCCTAAGGGTGTTAGGGGCGGTCTACTCGATCACAATCGAGTAGGAAAATGGCTTCCGGGTAAATGGGGTACACCGCCCCTAACAAATCGAGTTGGGCCGAGTAGGGGTACCCGAGTACTTGGAACGAGTATATTTACTCGGTGGTTGGGGCTACTAGCCGTTGGTGGGGGGTGGGGGGTGGGTTGGGTGCTTTAAAAAAAAATACTAATTTTTTACCTATATAAACCCATATTCCGCACACATATATTTTTACCTATCATCTGTATATCTTTCATCTCATCTATATAATTTTACACTCTACAAAAAATGGAAGGGTCATCCAAAAAATCAACAAAACCTAGAAAATTTAGGCCAAAAGTTCAATCTCAACCGCGACCCGAACGAACCCAAGCCGCTCCCCAACGAACCCAACCACCTCCTCAATGTGAAATTGCCGTAAAGTATGGATGGCAATGCACCTTTTAGATTTTTAAATTTTATTATCTAGATTTTATTTATTTTGTAGGTTTTTTTATTTTTAATTGTATTATGTTAATTTTTATTTTAATGAAATTGTCTTTTTTTTAAATTAAATGTTCATTTATAAAAAAAAAGTTGGTGAGTAAATGAGTAAATGAATAGGGTGTTTCCAATGAAATCTGAGTAAATAAGTAGTTTTGAGGTGACAGAATTCTATTGGCTAGTTTTGATGAGTAAATGGGTATTGGGGTTAATGGCCCCCAACGCCCTAAGCTAAAGAGTGCATGGGTAGAAGTCCCGAGCTAATTAAAAAAATGTATCACTGAAAATGTTAAAGTTTTCTAATTACCAAACATTGAAGGCGTGCCTTAGACTTGAAAAACGAAGATAGACTGTCATCAAGGGATTTAATATTGATTCTCGAGATTTTTGGGGGGATGAATTCGATAATATACATACGAGATGGATATATATCTTCCATAATTTGGCTATGGATTGATCTGTAATTTTTTGAATAGGATATGCTATGCTAGGAACATTTTAGAATTCTTAAAACAAATATGGTATGAATAAAAAAGTAAATAGGGGAGAAAAGTTAGGGATTATGATGGAAAAATAATAAATATAAAATATAAAAACCATTAAATTTACTAAAATACCCTTTTATATAAAATGGAAATGATTAATATGTAAATTATCTGATTGACTGATATTGGTTTTCTTGGTTTTCGCCTAACTATAGGGTTTTCTCTTGATTCTCTCCATATATATATATATATATATATATATATATATATATATATATATATATATACTAGCTTAGCACCCGTGTAATACACACGGGGTGAGAAAATATTAATACAAAAAATTTATATATATATATTTTACATGTGTAAAAATGTATTACATAACTAAGGATAGAAAACAAAATTCAAATGTGTAAAACTTAATATATAATTGGGTTTCAAAATACGTTAATTAATATTTAATGTAACTTGACTTTCATTACTATTTGATTTAAAACAAAAGTTACATAATTAGATTTCAAAGTTTTTTATAATAAAGGATAATTTAAAATAAATGTATTTTATTAGTATAATTATTATTATTTTTTAAAATGTATTATTATTAAAAGAAAAAGGTGTATTTAATAGGAGAGAGAGACGGAAAAAATGATGAGAATAAATATGGAGGCGACATGTGGCATGAAAAACCTTTATTTATTAGTTTCACTTATATATATATATATATATATATATATATATATTTATTTATTAGATAGTATATACATATATATATATATATATACATATATATAGGGGATGTATCAAATGTAAACCCTGATTTGTTATGAAAACCTTTAAACCCATTTTAGACTATTCATTATTTTTCTTCTATTTCTTATATTTTTATATTACCAATGGGCATTTTAATACTTTCACTTATACCCACTTTAATATAATTCAGATTATCTTTCTCAAAATTCAAGATTCATTTCTCTCTCTCAAATCAAAACTCCATCTTAGCCTCATCTTAAAAATCTCTCTTCAAGAACACAAATTCATCTTCAATTTTCCAGATCCGTCTTCATCATTGATCTTCAGTTTTTCAGATCCGAAGATTAGAACCGGCTATACATGTCACGATTTTGGCCAGATCGATGGAGCTCTAGGTTGGGTTTCAGCATTTCACGATTTTCATCTTCAGTTTTACAGATCCATTGTTTGATGATCAGATATACTCATTTGTTGAAAGTAGATCCAAAAAAGTTGGCTATAGTAGATCTAGAAAAAAAAGTGGTAATTTTGTTTTATGAATTTGTTTATATTTCTTTAAAGTAGTTTTTTTACACCATGTCTGATTGAATTATTTTTTTTACGATCAAATACATTTAATTTGTTTATGAATGAAAAGAATTCTTTACACCATGCCTGATTGAATTACATTAGGTAATATAGGTTTTTTAGGCTGGTGAGACTTGTTCATAAAATTTGGGTATTTTCCTCTACATGTTGGCAAAAATTTTGTATTATTTTTTAATTGGCACATTGCTTAAAAAGTAAGGAACTTCTGTTCGGTTTCTGTTATGGTTAAAACAATATAATTCACATCTAACAACAGAGTTAAACTTTAAAAATGTTCTCATTAGAGTAATCTTAAAATAGTAATGTTTTTTGGTGTAAATTAAATGTTATTTCTATATATGTGAATATATTATTTTAGACAAGAATAAAATGAAGTTACACAAGTTTAGCTTCTTTAATGTGCTTCCGTATCCAATCTGATTTTTTGATTGGAGTTGAAATTCTAATACAAATTTTATTGTTAATTTAGTTAACTGAATTTACACAAGTGAAAACTGAATATACAGAAGTGTAAACTGAATTTACACAAGAGACCTGGAGAGACTTAAAATGGATTTCTTTATGCTATGCTTTTCTGGGTTTCTTTAGGTTAAATAACAACTAGATATGAGTTTTTGCAATTGTGTAAACCAGGTTAAATCTTTGTTTCTTCTTCTTTCTTCAGAGTATTGATTCACAGTTAAATCTTCGTTTCCTTTGCAGATTGATCGGTGTCGAAGGGACCGGTCAACGATAAAGAATTAGAGTGTCCTAATCACCTTAAACTAGTTAGGGTAAGAAGGGTGTCGAACCACAAAGAGTTTGTGGTCAGTGCTTAACTTCAATTAACAATGTGATTTATGAAGTGACAATGGGTCTTTCTGACCAAACACAAACAATGATTTAGGTGAAACTTATCAAACTCAACAAACAAGGATTATCAACTAACAATTATGACCAATAATAATCAAGTACCAAACAAACGATTTAGATTGTAACAATAATTAAAAAGGAATCACAACCGGGTTTCAAGTTCACAAGTAATTAGGGATTATCACACCAACATATGAGTTCAAACAATCAAATGGTTATCCAAATCAAATTAACCAAATCTAACCAAGAACATCAACATTCATACATCATCAGCAAATAGTGTAACACAATATTCACGAATGAAATCGAGACAAATGTATGCAATACAGAATTAGATTAATCAATAGATTCAACACAAATCAAAGTTCATAGAAATTATCATCTAACGGGGTCAATGGTGCAAGAATTTATCGACTCTCGTGAGTTCATAACCATACTAAACACAAAGATTCAAGTATTTCAAACCAAACGATTACAAGAATTGTTTCTCAACACTAGCACATGATAAAACCCTAAAAACTTACAAACAATCCACCCGAGAATGATTACCGGTGGATTAGCCGCTCATGGTTGTGGAATTCATCTTCGATTCTTCAATTTCTTGATACCAATCTTCAATAATATGTTTCTAGCCTCAAAAAAACTCCAAAATCGCCCAAGAACTGTGTAGAAAAAGATGATTTTGAATTTGGGGAAGAAACCCCCACTTAAACTCTCATTTTCGGCAGTTTCCCGAAAATCCGTGTCAAAATAACGTAACCAGCGTAAGCTTACGCTGGTGTGGTGTAAGCTTACGCTGGTGTGGCGTAAGCTTACTTCGCAACACTGAAGTTTGCTGTGAATGAACTGGTTCAGAGTAGGCCTACGCTGGGCGCAGTAAGCTTACGCTGGTGGAGTAGGCTTACGCCAGGTGGAGTAAGCTTATGCTGGTGGAGTAGGCTTACGCCAGGTGGAGTAAGCTTACGCTGGTGGAGTAGGCTTACGGCAGGTAGAGTAGGCTTACGCTAGGTCCTGAGTTTCTGCCCCGTTTTCTCCGTGTCTCTTCCGACTCTTGCATCTCTCACCTAATATCTTCCAAAATCATACTTTAAGCTTTCAACACCTGCACATGCATAGCTACACAAAACTTTTGTATTCCCCATATTAATTTGCATAAATAAAACATATTACACCCTTTAATGCATGAAACTTTGGTCACTTATCATATCCCCACACTTGAATTTTGCTTGCCCTCAAGCAAAGTCTTTTGCTTTAAATTCACATTACAAATTCTCAAATAATTGTTTTCACTAAACATAAGTTAAGGTCCAAGGTCATGCAAGATTCATAAGAATTATACTTTCAATAGATTTACAATCCAACAAACAATCGATAACTTTGTAAACAAAAGGAAACACTTGAACGAGCTTAACTCATATCCAGTTATGGCTTTGCATGAACACACCCCTCACAATCAATCACTCCACTCGGCTTCATATGTGGACTAGCGAGGATGTGCTAGTATTTTTCACTCGAAACCAAACAATGAACCACATTATCATAGGCTTGCATATTGATCACATCTCCACCTACTAACACAACTAAAAAGCACAATTCAAAAGGTCTTTTAAGGGTTGTAATGTAGGCTAGGGTTACGGGTATGGATAAGGATTTTTAAAGTGACTAAAGGTGAGTGGAATTCAACTAATGAAACTACAAAACAACTCTAAAACTTGCAAATTCCTATTATGGGTACAAATGACCCATCAACACTAAAGTTCTTATTTCTTCAAACTATCAAATGAAACTTGAGTTAAACTGACCCAATAACATCTTTTATTGTAGCTCAAACTAATACTCAAAACCTTTGGGCAAATGTTGACCCAATAGTATTCTTGTATTTCTTTTTCATTCTTTTTTTATTTTTTATTATTTTTTTTTCAATTGCAACCACAACTATAACAATCTAAGTTAATTGAATTCCAACTCACGGGTTTAAAAAGAAAAGACTAACAAGGTGATTGGGCTAATGTTATGGGTTTTGTCAAAAGAAAAAGGTATAGACTCAGAATGGGCATCTAGTGGATATTAACGGGTAAAGGTATAAAAATGGCTAAAAATAAAAATGGTTTCTCCTAATGCCTTTATCATTTTTGTACAATCAATTGGTTCAAGGTCTCGACATGTATCAACATTTTGCAAGTTCTAAAATATGAAACAAAGTGGCCAACCACTCAAATAAGAGAATATATATATATCAATTTGGCTCAAAATCTCACAAAAAACGGGGAAAAATAGGTTACCGACATGTGAATGCAAACCGTCACCTTCAATTTTGTTACTCCCAAATTCAACATTTCCAAAAATATTTTTTTTTTATTTTTTTTTTATGCATTTGTTGGAAAAACTTAATCAAGTACTTAGTGAATTAACCATGACCAAAGACCTCTACCAAACACTTTGTAAAACAATTATCAAAAAATTTGTATGGTTTCCAAGATTTCCCACATCCCCACACTTGAACCTTACATTGTCCCAATGTAAATAGTTATGAAATATAAAAGTGCGGTTAGTGGGTGCCAAAACACCCAATACCTAATATCTCTAAATATCCAACTCAAAGATTCCCGTAACCATAAGCATCCACCCAACACAATCAACCGAGTTTAATCAAATAGTTTAATCAAAACAACATAAATATGAGAAAGAGTAGATGTACCTAATTAGAGGCGATCATAGAGTGTCTGAACCACCACCAAAAATGGACTCGTAAGTCTTCCATAAGTCTTCCCCACACTTGAGTGTTGCTATAGTGACGAAACTAAAACACACAATACAAAACAAAACAAAGACAAAATAAAGACAATCACAAGCCGGGTAGCCTCCCAAAATTAACTTACGATTCCCAAAGGTCATGTCAACAGGGCCGTTTCGGCAATTGATTTGCGCATTTGCGGTTGCTAAAAACGGTCTTCCCAAAATCACTCATGCCTCCTCCTTCTTAGCAAGTGGTGCATAAATGAGCACCAAGAAATCTCCCGGATAGTAAAATTCTCCAATCTTCATAGCCACTCCCACTAATTTCCCCCGAGGACGCGTGCATGTAGCATTTGCTAACACCAACGTGGTGTTGTATTCTTGTAATGGACCAAAATTGTATTAGTCATATACGCTCCCCGGTAAACTGCTCACCCCCGCTCCATAATCTAATAATGCCAAATTAGTTTTAAATTCTCCAATTTGAGTAGGAACTAAGAGTTCTCCAAACTCAATTTTCTCCTCTTCTCTTTCTTCACCTTCTTCATTACCATGTGCCACATCAATTGCACTAACATGATGTTTTGGGTTTAATGTGGTGTCACTCGGCAATTTACCTTCATTTTGCTTGAATTGAGCTATTTCTTGTGCCAATTGCCCAACTTGTCTCTCCAATGCCGCGTGAGACTTATCTCTCACTTCATTCTCCCTTTTGGATTCTTTCATCATCTCCAACAGTTCATCCAATTTTAAATTAACCGCATCATCACCCCCCGATGATCCACCTTGTTGTTGATGATCTTGATTGTAATTCCTTTGGGGTAATTTGTGTTTCGGTTATTGTTATAAGAGCTCCTTTGGTAACCACCCGAATTATAATTGCTTTGTTGACGAGGTTGGTATGACGAAGTACCTTGATTTAAACCTTGGAAATTGTAACATCCCAAAAATAAAACGACCGTTATAACAACGGAATAAACGAACGAAGTATGACGGGCCGGGCCGGATGGGCTAGAAGGGGAGCCTCTCCTATAAATAGCCAAGGATCATCACCATTTTCTCTCATTTGCAACATCTAGAGAGAGAAACTATAGAGAGAGAAAGTTGGCGGATGGACCCGAGATTTTAGCAAAGTGTTACTCCATAGCTCGTAAGAAGAACCTCCAAACCAAAAGCTTGATTCAGGTAACGATCCGGCCTAAATCTGATTTATAGTTCGTTTTTAGGTTTTTCGGGTTTTGGGTGAAAATGTAACATTTTAACTGATGAAACTGAAGGATAAACATAGATTTGAGTTCCTTAATGGAAAACGAACGTTTTGGATGTAAACAGGTTCGGGATCTTGACGTGATCAGACCCGAATGAGAAAGTTAGGGTTTTTGCGAAGAACAGGTCGTGCGCACTTATCAAGTACGCACGGAGCAGGTCCTGCGTACTTATCAAGTACGCCGAAAGAGAGCACTGCGTACTTATCAAGTACGCATGAAGAGGGTCATGCGTACTTATCAAGTATGCATGAAGAAGGTACTGCGTATTTATCAAGTACGCATGAAGCAAAGTCTGCGCACTTATTAAGTACGCAAGAACAAGCCCCTGCGCACTTGCTAAGTGCGCAGGCATCAGACGGGTTAAGTAAAGTTAGTATGTTTAGAATGGTTAAAACGTTAGAGTCGGTATGGGTCTGATGTGTATTTAACTAATCAATTCAGATCGGAAGTGACGTTGTTGGACCTTGTTTAGGACAACCCAAATTAGCTTATCAGGTGAGTTCTAGAAAGCCTCTTTTAAATGTTTTATATAATGATTTCGGGCTGGTGTGCATACACATGAAATGATGTTTTTACGAAACGATGTTTATGAAACTATGTTATAAAATGATGCTTATGAAACTATGTTTACGAAATGAAATGATTTGGAATGAACGGCTTATGGAAAGAAAGTTTATGAATGGAAGGTTTACGAACGAAATGTTTATAAAGAAATGGTTTAAACTAAAGGTAAAGGGTTTCGAAAATGAATGAAAGGTTTTATGAAAAGAAAAGGAAAAGGGCAAAGGTTTTAAAGAAGTCATTACAAATCTAATCTGTCGAATGAATGGAATTGACGAATGAAGTCTGGGAATGTAATTCCCAGCCTTGTGGTTGATTATGGACAGCGAGCCATAGTTGCCATAAGAGCAACAGGGGCAGTGTCTTGGTGGCCTGCCAATGGTTTGATGTTGTACAACTGGTAAGGGAGTAACGACGGTTACTCGGGTGATGACGATCATCCTAAGGAAATGAGGTAAGGGGAAATCAATGACGGCGATACGTAACGGTTGATTCCCAAAGGAAAGATGCGTGTTGGGCAATGACGGCGATTCGTAACGGTTGACCCCACGTATTGAATGGTTGTGGCAATGACGGCGATACGTAGCGGTTGCCCACAACATCAAAGGTTCCTTCGGGGACACAGAGACGCTTAAAGAGAGATACATATTGTAGATAGTAATGTATGACTTAAATGAATGTTAAATGTTTTAAACAAATGATCCGTTCAATGTGTTCATGATGAGCAAAAGTGTTTGAAGGTTTTCAATGTTGAATGAAAGACCCTGTTTTCTTATAAGTGATGTTAAACCGTAATGAATGTTTTGAATGATGAACCATTTCTTAATTTGAACGAAAACTAGAACTCACCAGCGTAGCTGACTTTTTAGTGTGCACATTCAGGTTAAGGCAGGTATGGATGATGGACGGTGATGCATGGCAAGCGAGAAGAGTTACCCGGTTGATCATGAAGACTGGCATCCCGTTATGTTTAGTTATGATGTATTTATGTTTTAAACAATGTTTACGCTTCCACATGTATGAACAATGATGACGTTATGTTTGAATGAAATTTTCCGCTGCGTTATTTGATAATCAAGTTTACGAACTGTTTGTGAATGAGTAAATCCAACAAGTGAGGCCTCCCGGGTTTGGGGCCTTACAAGTTGGTATCGGAGCAATAGTTTGAGAGATTCGGACACTCCCAGTGTCTGAACTTAAACTGTGAACGGGACCGAAAGCGGATGCCAGTACGGGTAACTCGAGCCACAGCATCAGGTATGAAGGTAGTATATATTTACGTATATAGTATGCCTTAGAAAGGGTTAGGTGAGGACTTGTGTTCTGATGGAATCTCAAAGGTGGTCAAATAGAAATCGAAAGGTAGTGTAATGGTTAATTGCAGATGGCCAATGTATATTAACATCTTACAGTACTTATTGAATTTTATTTGTTAACTAGCGTGATGACATTGGATTCTTGTCTTATAGAACAAAATGGCAAGAAGAGGAAACGGAAGGCGTGGTGGTGGCCGTACCGGTGGTCGTACCGGCGGTCGAAATGGTGGGTGTGGCAGGACCCCTGCACGCCAAGAGTATATTGAAGAAGGAAGTGTTCACACTGAACCAGCGGTTAGTGTGCATGGAACTGAGCAGACACTGGTTGAAGAACTACCTTTCACTTTTGAACCAGAAGTGAGAGCAGCTATAGCTCGAGAGTTCACCGAGCTGATGAAGACTTCTCTGCCAGGTCTTTTAGCTGAAGCGTTGAAGAAGGTTAATGGGGAAGGTGGGTCTAACGCGGCGGTTGACACCCCGAACACTGAGGCAATCAACGCACCGCTTAACCGTGGTTACGACTATAAGTCCTTTAAGGCATGTGACCCACCAGTCCTGACTAGAACGAAAGACGCGGTAGCTACGTTTGACTGGATAATCCGTATGGAGGCTGCCATCCGTCTCAGCGAATGCCGGGCGGATCAAGTGGTGAAATTTCCTGCTAACTCCTTGAGAGAAGAAGCATCCCATTGGTTGGAAGGTGTACATCAAGCAAAAGGGAGCGAGGTTGTGGATGCGATGATGTGGGCTGTCTTGAAAACCTTGGTGATCAAGAATTTCTGCCCAAGGAACGAGATTGAGAAGGTAGAGAGGGAATTTCTGGGTTTGAAAGCCGGGAACATGACGCACCGGCAATACACAACCCGATTCATTGAACTGGCACGTCTGGTACCAAACCTTATCACGACTGAGGAAAGAAAGATTTCCTGTTACATTCAAGGGCTGCCGGACCAGGTCCGCACCTATGTTAAGGCAAACCCCCCTACTACCTATGATTTGGTAGTAGAACTGAGCGGCGTGGTATTTGATGATCTGGCGCTAAATGTCGTCGCCATTGAGGAACCGAAGAAGAGACCGAGCATCTCAAACAAGCGAACTGGTGGAAAGATGTTTGGGACTCATGATAAGAGGGCTCGGGTGGATGAGCCGACCGTTTGTAAGAAGTGTGGAAGGGAGCATACTGGTGAATGTAGACTGGGATCTAACTTGTGCTTCAAGTGTGGCAAGACCGCACACTACTCCCGTGAGTGCCCACAACACTTCAAGTGCTATAATTGTGGGGATGTCGGTCATCTTAGTAGGGAATGCCCGAAACCGAGGATGGGTGAAGTCGGGAAAGGGAAAGGGGTGGAAAGGAAAGAAGAGAGGCCCCGAGCAAAGACTTGTGCGTACGCGCTGACGCAAGACCAAGCCAGGGCAGACCCCGATGTGGCATCAGGTACGTTCATCCTTGACAACACTTTTGTTTCTGTGTTATTTGATTCGGGGGCAAGTAAGAGTTTTATATCTGTGACTTTTTGTAAACGAGTGAAGTACACTGTCAGTAAGCTAGCAAGGGCCTTTAGCGTAGAAACCGCTGAGGGAAGAACTGCGAGAGTGACCGATGTAGTTGACAACTCCACGATAAAAATAGAAGGTCACAGGTTCCCTGTCAGGTTGTTTGTTATAGTTTTGGTTGGGTTCGATGTCGTGTTAGGTATGGATTGGCTAACTGCCAATGAAACACAAATTATATGTAAACCAAAGATAATCCAACTCAAGGTTCCGGACGGTAGCAAAGTCGAGGTTCTTGGGGATCGTGACGCCCCGATGCCAAACGTAATCTCGATGATTAAGGCAACATATTACTTGAGGCGCGGATGGGAGGCTTATCTGGAGTACGTAATTGACGAGTGTAAGGAAGTGAAGGAGCTAGACGATGTACCCGTGGTACGCGAGTACCCGGAGGTGTTTCCAGAGGATTTGCCTGGGATACCACCCGACAGAGAGATTGAATTTCGAATCGACGTAGTACCAAATGTCCAGCCCGTGGCTAAGGCTTCATATCGACTAGCACCGGTGGAGATGAAAGAATTAATGACACAACTAGACGAGTTACTTGAGAAAGGATTTATCCAACCGAGCATCTCGCCGTGGGGTGCTCCGGTGTTGTTTGTGAAGAAGAAAGACGGTTCGATGAGAATGTGTATTGATTATCGCGAGTTGAAAAACGTACGGTGAAGAACAAGTACCCTTTGCCAAGGATCGACGACCTGTTCGATCAATTACAGGGCGCAAGTTGGTTCTCAAAAATCGACCTTTGATCCGGGTACCATCAGTTGAAGGTGAGGGAAGAAGACATACCGAAAACCGTATTTCGCACGCGTTATGGACATTTCGAGTTCCACGTGATGTCTTTTGGATTGACGAACGCCCCCGCAGCGTTCATGGATTTGATGAATAGAGTTTGTCGACCAATGCTGGATCGATCGGTAATCGTGTTCATCGATGATATCCTCATCTACTCCAAGAATGAGGGTGATCACGCATGTCACTTGAAGGAAGTATTGGAAGCTCTGAAGAAGGAAAAGTTGTATGCTAAGTTCTCTAAATGCGCGTTCTAGCTTAGGGAAGTCCAATTCCTAGGTCACGTTATCAACCCGAACGACATTATGCCCAGCGAAGATAATGACGGTAAGGGAATGGAATATTCCTAAGACGCCAACTGAAATCCGTAGTTTCTTGGGATTGGCAGGCTACTATCGGAGACTCATCCAGGATTTCTCGAAAATAGCTTCGCCGTTGACAAAGTTGACTCGGAAAGAGGTTAAGTATGAATGGTGTTCGACCCAAGAGGAGGCGTTTAAGGAACTGAAGAAGAGGCTAACCCAAGCTCCAGTCTTGGCCCTTCCCGAGGGCAATGAAGACTTAGTGGTATACTCTGACGCTTCGGGCCAGGGATTGGGATGCGTGTTGATGCAACGCGGGAGAGTGATCGCGTATGCGTAACGACAGTTGAAGATTCACGAAGCTAATTATCCAACCCACGATTTGGAACTTGCTGCTGTCGTATTCGCATTGAAAATCTGGAGGCACTACCTTTACGGGGTGAAGTTTACTATTTACTCCAACCACAAAAGTTTGAAGTACTTCTTCGAACAAAAGGAACTAAATATGAGGCAGAGGCGATGGTTGAAACTGTTGAAATACTATGATTGTGAAATAATATACCATCCTGGAAAGGCAAACGTGGTGGCTGACGCTCTAAGCCGAAAGGATGTGCCTGCTCCTATTAGAGTGAAAGCTTGCCAGTTAGTGGTAACATCAGATGTGATGAGAGAAATGGAAAAGGCTCAAGATGAGGCACTTAAAGAAGAAAACATAAAGAAGGAAAGGATGGTTGGCCAACAGGACAAGTTGTAATATAACACCCTTGGTGTTAGGACACGTTTTGGACGGGTATGGATACCTATCTGTGGCGAGCTTAGAACCAAAATCTTGGATGAGGCTCATAAGTCTCGGTACTCTATCCATCCTGGTACCAATAAAATGTACCAAGATCTAAGGAAGGAATACTGGTGGCCTGGAATGAAGCATGAAGTGACAAAGTATGTAAGCAAGTGCTTGACTTGCTTGCAAGTAAAGGCCGAACACCAGAAACCGTATGGAAAGATTCAACCACTTGATATACCGGAATGGAAGTGGGAACACATTACCATGGACTTCATAACCAAGCTACCTCGCACAGCTAAAGGTCATGACGCCATTTGGGTAATTGTGGACCGTTTAACGAAGAGTGCTCATTTCCTACCTATTCGCGAGACGTTCTCGTCGAAAAGGTTAGCGGAAGTATTTATTAACGAAGTAGTAGCACGGCATGGGATGCCTTTGATGATCGTATCTGACCGGGACACAAGAATCATATCGAGGTTCTGGAAAAGATTTCACGAGGCGATGGGCACGAGGCTTAATATCAGCACGGCATACCACCCACAAACGGATGGTCAGTCCGAAAGGACCATTCAGACATTGGAGGATATGCTTCGTGCTTGTATTATCGATTTTGGCGGCAGTTGGGACAGTCATCTGCCGTTAGCCGAATTCTCATACAACAATAGTCATCACACGACTATAGGCATGCCGCCTTACGAAATGTTGTATGGGAGGAGATGCAGGACCCCGATTTGTTGGGGTGAGATTGGACAAAAGGAATTAGGGAGTCTTGAAGTAGTAAGAGGAACGTCAGAAAGGTTTGATCAAATCAAAGCACGAATGAAGGCCGCACAAGATCGTCAGAAATCCTATGTGGATAAACGACGAAGGCCTATTGAGTTCGATGTTGGGAATAGAGTAATGTTGAAAATGTCACCCTGGAAGGGAATAATACGATTCAGGAAGAGATGAAAGTTAAGTCCGAGGTTCATCGGACCATTCAGGATAATGGCACGGGTTGGTGAAGTCGCTTATCGGCTAGAGTTGCCTGATGAGTTGAGTGGAATTCATCTTACCTTTCATGTATCACACGTACGAAAGTGTTTGGCGGATGAATCAGCTCATGTACCACTTACTGACATCGAGGTCGACAACAGCCTTAATTACATCGAAGAACCCGTGGCCATCTTAGACAAGAAGGAGAAGCGTTTGCGTAATAAGACTATCCAGTTGGTTAAAGTCCAATGGAAACATCGAAAGGGATCGGAAGCCACGTGGGAAACGGAGAAAGAGATGAAGGAGTCGTACCCTCATTTATTTGACTTATGATAGGTTTCGGGGACGAAACCTATTGTAAGGGGGTAGACTTGTAACATCCCAAAAATAAAACGACCGTTATAACAATGGAATAAACGAACAAAGTATGACGGGCCGGGCCGGATGGGCTAGAAGGGGAGCCTCCCCTATAAATAGCCAAGGATCATCACCATTTTCTCTCATTTGTAACATCTAGAGAGAGAAACCGTAGAGAGAGAAAGTTGGCGGATCGACCCGAGATTTTAGCAAAGTGTTACTCCATAGCTCGTGAGAAGAACCTCCGGACTAGAAGCTCGATTCAGGTAACGATCTGACCTAAATCTGAGTTTTAGTTCGTTTTTGGGTTTTTCGGGTTTTGGGTGAAAATGTAACATTTTAACTGATGAAACTGAAGGATAAACATAGATGTGAGTTCCTTAATGGAAAACGAACGTTTTGGATGTAAACAGGTTCGGGATCTTGACGTGATGTAACATTTCTGATTTTAGTATCCGTATTTTGATTCAATATAGCGCTTTTCAAACCTAATTCTAGTGCACTAATTTGTTCTATTCGTATCTACAATTAAATACAATGATTCAATACAAATACTCAAGTTTTACTCGGATATATACTGTGACACCCAGTATTTCAGGTCAATATCCATATTACATAAATGCACGTTCATAACATATATTTCCTGAAGTTTTATTTTGACTAAGTAAGGTCAAGGAATCTAACAAAGGAAATTATATCAAAATAGTAATTTTTAAGAATTACTAGGAAAATAAACAGTGATAACCCGCAAAGTACGGTCGTTGGTGATTAACAAGAACTTGACAGTAAAAGTCTAGTGAAACGTTTTAATAATTAAAGATATTAAAGCGGGTATAAATTTCAGGTATTATACCACATCTAAATCAATCACATCATCATCATGATTGCTTTGCTTACACAACACTCAAGCGTCATAATCATCATGATTATGACCAAAGATGCAAGCAACATAAAGATCACATCACCATCATTATATCCTTGCTTATACTCCACTCAATGTCATAAATCTCATGATTGATATTATGGATAAAACCACCCTCTAACTCTATCATCATGATTTCTTGTACAACACTCCACTCCAAGGTCAAATAATGAGAATTTGACTTTATACAGGAGTGCACTCGACATCGAAAAATCATATCGTCATAATTATGAAATTTATTTATGACAAACACTCAAACATCGTTTCATCTAATAATTATATATATATATATGTATCTAGGTATATAGATATAAAGTTTTAATCACTAAAAGTTCCTACACCGAGTATTATATCACGGTATCACCTACCGAGTGTATTCTAACTAGAACCAACCTAACTAACCATTGGATCCTAGCTACAAGATTTGACAACACCCAAACCCCCACCCCTTAACCCTCTCTCGGCCAAAATAAGGTGGGGTCACCCACCTTGCCTACTCCATCTTTTCTCCATGTGTGTTGTCATGTCAAACCATACCCTTTCAAGTTGATTACAAGCAAGGTGTCAAATCCATCTCATCTACCATGACTTGTGATGATTAGAAGAAGTCTAACACTCAATCCCACCCCTTTCTATCTATATATATATACGACATATACACATGCACACACAATTTCACTCTTTCAAAAATCAAGGACAATCCTCTAAAAAGTTTAGCTAGGGCTTTGAAGTTTCAAGGTGTTTCAAGGGTGATTTCAAGAGTTCGAGCTTCCTACACCATTCCGTCCTTCTCCTTGCTTGCTTTAAGTGAGTGTTCATATCCTAAGTTTTGATTTTATTAAGTACACAAGTTGTGTTGTGTGAGTTCACCCAAGTAGTGTTTATTTCAAAAGAAAAGTCACCATTAAAAACGAGAACGTGCTGGCAGAATTTTCAGTCCACTTTGGACGGTCATATACTAGTCAAAACTAAACCAAAATGGACGTTTCTTGAGTCAAAAATTAAGTTTAAAGAATCCTCTATCCATCCCAAGTGATTTCGTGATTTTTGGTGGAGTTTTGATACCCTAAAAGGTCAATACAAGAAAATGGGTACAATCTGAGTTTTTGGACAGAATTCTAAGGACGACTTCATGGGATCATAACTCACTCAAAAATGGTTCAAATGACTTGATTCTTTTTTTTAAAACTAGTATTTTGTGTTGGCATTACAACCCATATGTCCTATTATCATAAAACTAACATTTTGACCCCCAACCATCAAGATTTCCGAGACCTATCCGACAAAACCGAAGCTGTTAACATCTTTGTGTTATGATTTTTGTTTGAAACCCTTAAAACCCTTTATAAATTATGACCCATACATTTCTATAGAGTTAATACACTTAGTTGAGTGTGGTAAAAGTTTCATAAATTATTGAGTTCGATAAAATGACTAAAAACACGACACAAGTTGACTTAAAAACCCGAATACATTACTAAAGGCTATCTTGATGTAAAAGTTTTACCTTCCATACTATATATTTGTTTTCAACCCCAACCATGGGGTGGTTGTGTAAACGTAAAGACACGTCTTGAGATACATAACTTATTTATATAAGTATATATAAATGTATATGATTGTCACAACTCGTCACTAACGGTCGTCATGTCAAAACTGTCGGAAATATAAACTAGTATTCATGTCGAGTCTAATTGGGTGAATCATATACACGATCAACTTACACATTCGAACATTGTTTAGACCGTAAAGTATCTTATTTTACCATAGGGAACGGTTATGTCGGCTCACGTATTCACGGACTTTGCTAGTTGCTACTTATTTTGCTTTGCTTCATTGTTTGCTCATCAGGTGAGTATTTCATAGCCCCTTTTACTCTTTTACATTTTTGGGGTGAAACATGAACTCTATCAAATTACATGTTTACATTTACACAAACAACACAAATACAAATCCTATTTACATTCATGTGTGCAATTTGAGCTTTATGCCCGAGTGCTAGTTGTGCTAACTTTTGTATGCGATTATGTGCAATCATTAACTATTCAAGCCGACGGTTTTCAATGATAGATCTATTGAGTCTGACAAACCCACTCAGGTGCGCGGTGATTGAAAACGACAACACAATTTTTGCATGCTAGTTACAAAGGTTTGATTGTACTTGGTTACACAATAGCTGCTCCCCATAAATGCCTTATTTATCATGTTATGTAAAGGATTTGGTTTACGAATTATATGCTACCTATTTACAAACCTGTGTTATACTCACCAACTTTTTAGTTGACCTTATTTTATTCATGTTTCAGGTGCTTTCTTATGAGCTAGATCAAGACATGCTACACATAGGCTTTGGACCTAGTTAATATTAAATCAAAGACAAATTGTATTTCATTATGTACTTCGAACTTGTTTCATGTTTGTTTGAATGGGAATGGATTTAATATATATTACAATCTAGTCAACCTTGTGCTCATGAACAGTCTACATGTCCCGCCCCGATGATTCCGCTGTCGGTTGGGGTGTGACACGTGATCAGACCCGAATGAGAAAGTTAGGGTTTTTGCGAAGAACAGGTCGTGCGCACTTATCAAGTACGCACGGAGCAGGTCCTGCATACTTATCAAGTACGCAGGAAGAGAGCACTGCGTACTTATCAAGTACGCATGAAGAGGGTCATGCGTACTTATCAAGTATGCATGAAGAAGGTACTGCGTATTTATCAAGTACGCATGAAGCAAAGTCTGCGCACTTATTAAGTACGCAAGAACAAGCCCCTGCGCACTTGCTAAGTGCGCAGGCATCAGACGGGTTAAGTAACGTTAGTATGTTTAGAATGGTTAAACCGTTTGAGTCGGTATGGGTCTGATGTGTATTTAACTAATCAATTCAGATCGGAAGTGACGTTGTTGGACCTTGTTTAGGACAACCCAAATTAGCTTATCAGGTGAGTTCTAGAAGCCCTCTTTTAAATGTTTTATATAATGATTTCGGGCTGGTGTGCATACATATGAAATGATGTTTTTACGAAACTATGTTTATGAAACTATGTTTATAAAATGATGCTTATGAAACTATGTTTACGAAATGAAATGATTTGGAATGAACGGTTTATGGAAAGAAAGTTTATGAACGGAAGGTTTACGAACGAAATGTTTATAAAGAAATGGTTTAAACTAAAGGTAAAGGGTTTCGAAAATGAATGAAAGGTTTTATGAAAAGAAAAGAAAAAGGGCAAAGGTTTTAAAGAAGTCATTACAAATCTAATCTGTCGAATGAATGGAATTGACGAATGAAGTCTGGGAATGTAATTCCCAGCCTTGTGGTAGATTATGGACAGCGAGCCATAGTTGCCATAAGAGCAACAGGGGCAGTGTCTTGATGGCCTGCCAATGGTTTGATGTTGTACAAATGGTAAGGGAGTAACGACGGTTACTCGGGATCGTGACGCCCCGATGCCAAACGTAATCTCGATGATTAAGGCAACATATTACTTGAGGCGCGGATGGGAGGCTTATCTGGAGTACGTAATTGACGAGTGTAAGGAAGTGAAGGAGCTAGACGATGTACCCGTGGTACGCGAGTACCCGGAGGTGTTTCCAGAGGATTTGCCTGGGATACCACCCGACAGAGAGATTGAATTTCGAATCGACGTAGTACCAAATGTCCAGCCCGTGGCTAAGGCTTCATATCGACTAGCACCGGTGGAGATGAAAGAATTAATGACACAACTAGACGAGTTACTTGAGAAAGGATTTATCCAACCGAGCATCTCGCCGTGGGGTGCTCCGGTGTTGTTTGTGAAGAAGAAAGACGGTTCGATGAGAATGTGTATTGATTATCGCGAGTTGAAAAACGTACGGTGAAGAACAAGTACCCTTTGCCAAGGATCGACGACCTGTTCGATCAATTACAGGGCGCAAGTTGGTTCTCAAAAATCGACCTTTGATCCGGGTACCATCAGTTGAAGGTGAAGGAAGAAGACATACCGAAAACCGTATTTCGCACGCGTTATGGACATTTCGAGTTCCACGTGATGTCTTTTGGATTGACGAACGCCCCCGCAGCGTTCATGGATTTGATGAATAGAGTTTGTCGACCAATGCTGGATCGATCGGTAATCGTGTTCATCGATGATATCCTCATCTACTCCAAGAATGAGGGTGATCACGCATGTCACTTGAAGGAAGTATTGGAAGCTCTGAAGAAGGAAAAGTTGTATGCTAAGTTCTCTAAATGCGCGTTCTAGCTTAGGGAAGTCCAATTCCTAGGTCACGTTATCAACCCGAACGACATTATGCCCAGCGAAGATAATGACGGTAAGGGAATGGAATATTCCTAAGACGCCAACTGAAATCCGTAGTTTCTTGGGATTGGCAGGCTACTATCGGAGACTCATCCAGGATTTCTCGAAAATAGCTTCGCCGTTGACAAAGTTGACTCGGAAAGAGGTTAAGTATGAATGGTGTTCGACCCAAGAGGAGGCGTTTAAGGAACTGAAGAAGAGGCTAACCCAAGCTCCAGTCTTGGCCCTTCCCGAGGGCAATGAAGACTTAGTGGTATACTCTGACGCTTCGGGCCAGGGATTGGGATGCGTGTTGATGCAACGCGGGAGAGTGATCGCGTATGCGTAACGACAGTTGAAGATTCACGAAGCTAATTATCCAACCCACGATTTGGAACTTGCTGCTGTCGTATTCGCATTGAAAATCTGGAGGCACTACCTTTACGGGGTGAAGTTTACTATTTACTCCAACCACAAAAGTTTGAAGTACTTCTTCGAACAAAAGGAACTAAATATGAGGCAGAGGCGATGGTTGAAACTGTTGAAATACTATGATTGTGAAATAATATACCATCCTGGAAAGGCAAACGTGGTGGCTGACGCTCTAAGCCGAAAGGATGTGCCTGCTCCTATTAGAGTGAAAGCTTGCCAGTTAGTGGTAACATCAGATGTGATGAGAGAAATGGAAAAGGCTCAAGATGAGGCACTTAAAGAAGAAAACATAAAGAAGGAAAGGATGGTTGGCCAGCAGGACAAGTTGTAATATAACACCCTTGGTGTTAGGACACGTTTTGGACGGGTATGGATACCTATCTGTGGCGAGCTTAGAACCAAAATCTTGGATGAGGCTCATAAGTCTCGGTACTCTATCCATCCTGGTACCAATAAAATGTACCAAGATCTAAGGAAGGAATACTGGTGGCCTGGAATGAAGCATGAAGTGACAAAGTATGTAAGCAAGTGCTTGACTTGCTTGCAAGTAAAGGCCGAACACCAGAAACCGTATGGAAAGATTCAACCACTTGATATACCGGAATGGAAGTGGGAACACATTACCATGGACTTCATAACCAAGCTACCTCGCACAGCTAAAGGTCATGACGCCATTTGGGTAATTGTGGACCGTTTAACGAAGAGTGCTCATTTCCTACCTATTCGCGAGACGTTCTCGTCGAAAAGGTTAGCGGAAGTATTTATTAACGAAGTAGTAGCACGGCATGGGATGCCTTTGATGATCGTATCTGACCGGGACACAAGAATCATATCGAGGTTCTGGAAAAGATTTCACGAGGCGATGGGCACGAGGCTTAATATCAGCACGGCATACCACCCACAAACGGATGGTCAGTCCGAAAGGACCATTCAGACATTGGAGGATATGCTTCGTGCTTGTATTATCGATTTTGGCGGCAGTTGGGACAGTCATCTGCCGTTAGCCGAATTCTCATACAACAATAGTCATCACACGACTATAGGCATGCCGCCTTACGAAATGTTGTATGGGAGGAGATGCAGGACCCCGATTTGTTGGGGTGAGATTGGACAAAAGGAATTAGGGAGTCTTGAAGTAGTAAGAGGAACGTCAGAAAGGTTTGATCAAATCAAAGCACGAATGAAGGCCGCACAAGATCGTCAGAAATCCTATGTGGATAAACGACGAAGGCCTATTGAGTTCGATGTTGGGAATAGAGTAATGTTGAAAATGTCACCCTGGAAGGGAATAATACGATTCAGGAAGAGATGAAAGTTAAGTCCGAGGTTCATCGGACCATTCAGGATAATGGCACGGGTTGGTGAAGTCGCTTATCGGCTAGAGTTGCCTGATGAGTTGAGTGGAATTCATCTTACCTTTCATGTATCACACGTACGAAAGTGTTTGGCGGATGAATCAGTTCATGTACCACTTACTGACATCGAGGTCGACAACAGCCTTAATTACATCGAAGAACCCGTGGCCATCTTAGACAAGAAGGAGAAGCGTTTGCGTAATAAGACTATCCAGTTGGTTAAAGTCCAATGGAAACATCGAAAGGGATCGGAAGCCACGTGGGAAACGGAGAAAGAGATGAAGGAGTCGTACCCTCATTTATTTGACTTATGATAGGTTTCGGGGACGAAACCTATTGTAAGGGGGTAGACTTGTAACATCCCAAAAATAAAACGACCGTTATAACAACGGAATAAACGAACAAAGTATGACGGGCCGGGCCGGATGGGCTAGAAGGGGAGCCTCCCCTATAAATAGCCAAGGATCATCACCATTTTCTCTCATTTGTAACATCTAGAGAGAGAAACCGTAGAGAGAGAAAGTTGGCGGATCGACCCGAGATTTTAGCAAAGTGTTACTCCATAGCTCGTGAGAAGAACCTCCGGACTAGAAGCTCGATTCAGGTAACGATCTGACCTAAATCTGAGTTTTAGTTCGTTTTTAGGTTTTTCGGGTTTTGGGTGAAAATGTAACATTTTAACTGATGAAACTGAAGGATAAACATAGATGTGAGTTCCTTAATGGAAAACGAACGTTTTGGATGTAAACAGGTTCGGGATCTTGACGTGATGTAACATTTCTGATTTTAGTATCCGTATTTTGATTCAATATAGCGCTTTTCAAACCTAATTCTAGTGCACTAATTTGTTCTATTCGTATCTACAATTAAATACAATGATTCAATACAAATACTCAAGTTTTACTCGGATATATACTGTGACACCCAGTATTTCAGGTCAATATCCATATTACATAAATGCACGTTCATAACATATATTTCCTGAAGTTTTATTTTGACTAAGTAAGGTCAAGGAATCTAACAAAGGAAATTATATCAAAATAGTAATTTTTAAGAATTACTAGGAAAATAAACAGTGATAACCCGCAAAGTACGGTCGTTGGTGATTAACAAGAACTTGACAGTAAAAGTCTAGTGAAACGTTTTAATAATTAAAGATATTAAAGCGGGTATAAATTTCAGGTATTATACCACATCTAAATCAATCACATCATCATCATGATTGCTTTGCTTACACAACACTCAAGCGTCATAATCATCATGATTATGACCAAAGATGCAAGCAACATAAAGATCACATCACCATCATTATATCCTTGCTTATACTCCACTCAATGTCATAAATCTCATGATTGATATTATGGATAAAACCACCCTCTAACTCTATCATCATGATTTCTTGTACAACACTCCACTCCAAGGTCAAATAATGAGAATTTGACTTTATACAGGAGTGCACTCGACATCGAAAAATCATATCGTCATAATTATGAAATTTATTTATGACAAACACTCAAACATCGTTTCATCTAATAATTATATATATATATATGTATCTAGGTATATAGATATAAAGTTTTAATCACTAAAAGTTCCTACACCGAGTATTATATCACGGTATCACCTACCGAGTGTATTCTAACTAGAACCAACCTAACTAACCATTGGATCCTAGCTACAAGATTTGACAACACCCAAACCCCCACCCCTTAACCCTCTCTCGGCCAAAATAAGGTGGGGTCACCCACCTTGCCTACTCCATCTTTTCTCCATGTGTGTTGTCATGTCAAACCATACCCTTTCAAGTTGATTACAAGCAAGGTGTCAAATCCATCTCATCTACCATGACTTGTGATGATTAGAAGAAGTCTAACACTCAATCCCACCCCTTTCTATCTATATATATATACGACATATACACATGCACACACAATTTCACTCTTTCAAAAATCAAGGACAATCCTCTAAAAAGTTTAGCTAGGGCTTTGAAGTTTCAAGGTGTTTCAAGGGTGATTTCAAGAGTTCGAGCTTCCTACACCATTCCGTCCTTCTCCTTGCTTGCTTTAAGTGAGTGTTCATATCCTAAGTTTTGATTTTATTAAGTACACAAGTTGTGTTGTGTGAGTTCACCCAAGTAGTGTTTATTTCAAAAGAAAAGTCACCATTAAAAACGAGAACGTGCTGGCAGAATTTTCAGTCCACTTTGGACGGTCATATACTAGTCAAAACTAAACCAAAATGGACGTTTCTTGAGTCAAAAATTAAGTTTAAAGAATCCTCTATCCATCCCAAGTGATTTCGTGATTTTTGGTGGAGTTTTGATACCCTAAAAGGTCAATACAAGAAAATGGGTACAATCTGAGTTTTTGGACAGAATTCTAAGGACGACTTCATGGGGTCATAACTCACTCAAAAATGGTTCAAATGACTTGATTCTTTTTTTTAAAACTAGTATTTTGTGTTGGCATTACAACCCATATGTCCTATTATCATAAAACTAACATTTTGACCCCCAACCATCAAGATTTCCGAGACCTATCCGACAAAACCGAAGCTGTTAACATCTTTGTGTTATGATTTTTGTTTGAAACCCTTAAACCCCTTTATAAATTATGACCCATACATTTCTATAGAGTTAATACACTTAGTTGAGTGTGGTAAAAGTTTCATAAATTATTGAGTTCGATAAAATGACTAAAAACACGACACAAGTTGACTTAAAAACCCGAATACATTACTAAAGGCTATCTTGATGTAAAAGTTTTACCTTCCATACTATATATTTGTTTTCAACCCCAACCATGGGGTGGTTGTGTAAACGTAAAGACACGTCTTGAGATACATAACTTATTTATATAAGTATATATAAATGTATATGATTGTCACAACTCGTCACTAACGGTCGTCATGTCAAAACTGTCGGAAATATAAACTAGTATTCATGTCGAGTCTAATTGGGTGAATCATATACACGATCAACTTACACATTCGAACATTGTTTAGACCGTAAAGTATCTTATTTTACCATAGGGAACGGTTATGTCGGCTCACGTATTCACGGACTTTGCTAGTTGCTACTTATTTTGCTTTGCTTCATTGTTTGCTCATCAGGTGAGTATTTCATAGCCCCTTTTACTCTTTTACATTTTTGGGGTGAAACATGAACTCTATCAAATTACATGTTTACATTTACACAAACAACACAAATACAAATCCTATTTACATTCATGTGTGCAATTTGAGCTTTATGCCCGAGTGCTAGTTGTGCTAACTTTTGTATGCGATTATGTGCAATCATTAACTATTCAAGCCGACGGTTTTCAATGATAGATCTATTGAGTCTGACAAACCCACTCAGGTGCGCGGTGATTGAAAACGACAACACAATTTTTGCATGCTAGTTACAAAGGTTTGATTGTACTTGGTTACACAATAGCTGCTCCCCATAAATGCCTTATTTATCATGTTATGTAAAGGATTTGGTTTACGAATTATATGCTACCTATTTACAAACCTGTGTTATACTCACCAACTTTTTAGTTGACCTTATTTTATTCATGTTTCAGGTGCTTTCTTATGAGCTAGATCAAGACATGCTACACATAGGCTTTGGACCTAGTTAATATTAAATCAAAGACAAATTGTATTTCATTATGTACTTCGAACTTGTTTCATGTTTGTTTGAATGGGAATGGATTTAATATATATTACAATCTAGTCAACCTTGTGCTCATGAACAGTCTACATGTCCCGCCCCGATGATTCCGCTGTCGGTTGGGGTGTGACACGTGATCAGACCCGAATGAGAAAGTTAGGGTTTTTGCGAAGAACAGGTCGTGCGCACTTATCAAGTACGCACGGAGCAGGTCCTGCATACTTATCAAGTACGCAGGAAGAGAGCACTGCGTACTTATCAAGTACGCATGAAGAGGGTCATGCGTACTTATCAAGTATGCATGAAGAAGGTACTGCGTATTTATCAAGTACGCATGAAGCAAAGTCTGCGCACTTATTAAGTACGCAAGAACAAGCCCCTGCGCACTTGCTAAGTGCGCAGGCATCAGACGGGTTAAGTAACGTTAGTATGTTTAGAATGGTTAAACCGTTTGAGTCGGTATGGGTCTGATGTGTATTTAACTAATCAATTCAGATCGGAAGTGACGTTGTTGGACCTTGTTTAGGACAACCCAAATTAGCTTATCAGGTGAGTTCTAGAAGCCCTCTTTTAAATGTTTTATATAATGATTTCGGGCTGGTGTGCATACATATGAAATGATGTTTTTACGAAACTATGTTTATGAAACTATGTTTATAAAATGATGCTTATGAAACTATGTTTACGAAATGAAATGATTTGGAATGAACGGTTTATGGAAAGAAAGTTTATGAACGGAAGGTTTACGAACGAAATGTTTATAAAGAAATGGTTTAAACTAAAGGTAAAGGGTTTCGAAAATGAATGAAAGGTTTTATGAAAAGAAAAGAAAAAGGGCAAAGGTTTTAAAGAAGTCATTACAAATCTAATCTGTCGAATGAATGGAATTGACGAATGAAGTCTGGGAATGTAATTCCCAGCCTTGTGGTAGATTATGGACAGCGAGCCATAGTTGCCATAAGAGCAACAGGGGCAGTGTCTTGATGGCCTGCCAATGGTTTGATGTTGTACAAATGGTAAGGGAGTAACGACGGTTACTCGGGTGATGACGATCATCCTAAGGAAATGAGGTAAGGGGAAATCAATGACGGCGATACGTAACGGTTGATTCCCAAAGGAAAGATGCGTATTGGGCAATGACGGCGATTCGTAACGGTTGACCCCACGTATTGAATGGTTGTGGCAATGACGGCGATACGTAGCGGTTGCCCACAACATCAAAGGTTCCTTCGGGGACACAGAGACGCTTAAAGAGAGATACAGATTGTAGATAGTAATGTATGACTTAAATGAATGTTAAATGTTTTAAACAAATGATCCGTTCAATGTGTTCATGACGAGCAAAAGTGTTTGAAGGTTTTCAATGATGAATGAAAGGCCATGTTTTCTTATAAGTGATGTTAAACCCTAATGAATGTTTTGAATGATGAACCATTTCTTAATTTGAATGAAAACTAGAACTCACCAGCGTAGCTGACTTTTTAGTGTGCACATTCAGGTTAAGGCAGGTATGGATGATGGACGGTGATGCTTGGCAAGCGAGAAGAGTTACCCGGTTGATCATGAAGACTGGCATCCCGTTATGTTTAGTTATGATGTATTTATGTTTTAAACAATGTTTACGCTTCCGCATGTATGAACAATGATGACGTTATGTTTGAATGAAATTTTCCACTGCGTTATTTGATAATCAAGTTTACGAACTCTTTGTGAATGAGTAAATCCAACAAGTGAGGCCTCCCGGGTTTGGGGCCTTACAGAAATTTGGGTTCAATTGGTTTGACTCATCCCCATATTTGAAGTTGGGATGATTTCTTGAGCTCGGGTGATAGGAGGTTGAGTTTGTATCATATGGTTTCCTATCACCAAAAACTTGGTTCACTTCTTCTTGTCTACCATCTTGCATTGAGCAATTCATCGCTTTATGACCCAAATCTCCACAATTTTCACAAACATCAAATCGGGTTTTTACTCCCGCTACTTCTTTCTTCTCACTTTTCCTCAGCAATGCTAACTCTCTTTCCATTGATGCCAACCTCTCTTTTGTTTCATAATCCGGGACGGACTTAGAAATCGGGTGTTTAGTTCTTCGACTAGCAGATGCCTCGGCTTTAGAGTTTTGGCTCATCCTTTCTAAGAAATCCCAATCGTCTTCTTCTGGATTAGACAACAATGTCCCATTAGTTGTGGACTTCAAGTACTTCCTCTCCTCTTGAGTCAAACCATCCACAAAACACTTCACTAATTCCCACAACTCGATTTGATGGTGGGGACATTTCCTTAACAACTCTTTGAAGTGTGTAAAGGCTTCATGTAAAGGCTCACCTGTTTGTTGTTGAAAGGTCCGAATCTCAATTCGGGAATCATCCGTCCTCGCAACCAAATAGTACTCATCCAAGAAGACTTATTGCATTTCATCCCATGTGTGGATGCTATTAGTCGGCAATGTGATGAACCATTGCTTTGCTCGATCCTTGAGGGAAAACTGAAAAAGTCTAAGTTTGACCTCGCCTTGATCGAAGTTCTCATCTCCAATTGTGCTACAGATGGCGGCAAACTCGGCTAAATGGGTGTATGGTTCTTTGGTAACCATGCCATGAAAATGTGGGAGAACATTGATATAATTTGGCCTTGACTTGAATCGCCTCATTCCGGGAATTGGTGGAACAGTTGGAGAAGCATTCTCCGAAATAGTCGGTCGAAAGCGACCATTAACTCCACCCATAGGGGCTACCGGTTGTCTTCGGTTTTCATTATTGTAGCCCCCATTAACTCTCCTCCCTTCTTGTCTATGAGGATAACCAAATCTCTCAGGTCTACCCGTTCGACCCGTTGGTTGTCTTGCCCTTTGGTGAACATATGTCACCTCTTCTTCCTCTCCAAAGCCTTGCCCTCGTTATATTCTCCAAATTGGCTCCTCTCGCCATCTTCATACTCGTAATCTTCAAACCCATCATCGTTCCAAACATCTTCATTATCATCAGACCCAAAGTATTCACCATCGTCATCCTCCCAACCATCGTTCTCAATGTCGTTTCTTGGTTGAGCTCCAAATATGTTTCTAGGAGGGGTTTGATTTTGTTGTGGTCCCCTTCTTCCTTGGTACGCGGGATTGGTACGGATGTTAATAGGTCGGTTTTTTTGAACTGTACCCGACCCACGGGGTTGGTTGTTATTGATAAGTATAGATGGGGTTGGGGTTCGGTGAGGTGGAGTTGGTGGGCGGTTAGGGATAGGGCCTCTGTTTGGAGTTGGGCCACGGTTTCTTATGCTAGTTCCCGAATGACTTCTTCGACTATCCATAGATGATGGTTCCGATGAAATGGGTTGTAAATTTTGTTGTTGGGTTCGGTTTTGCCTTGCTATCCTCTCTATTTCTGGTTCAAAAATAAGCGGTGAAATCCTCCTGGATGAACGGGTACGCATGCACTAATCTGTCACCTGCACACACACAAACACCACGCGTAACACAAAAATAGAAGAAGATTAACCAAACAAAACAAGTAACAAATAGTCACACGAGTCAATTAAAATAAAACACCAAGCGCACACACTCCCCGGCAACAGCGCCAAAATTTGATCGGTGTCGAAGGGACCGGTCAAAGATAAAGAATTAGAGTGTCATAATCACCTTAAACTAGTTAGGGTAAGAAGGGTGTCGAACCACGAAGAGTTTGTGGTCAGTGCTTAACTTCAATTAACAATGTGATTTATGAAGTGACAATGGGTCTTTCTGACCAAACACAAACAATGATTTAGGTGAAACTTATCAAACCTAACAAACAAGGATTATCAACTAACAATTATGACCAATAATAATCAAGTACCAAACAAACGTTTTAGATTGTAACAATAATTAAAAAGGAATCACACTCGGGTTTCAAGTTCATAAGTAATTAGGGATTATCACACCAACATATGAGTTCAAACAATCAAATGGTTATCCAAATCAAATTAACCAAATCTAACCAAGAACATCAACATTCATACATCATCGGCAAATAGTGTAACACAATATTCATGAATGAAATCGAGACAAATGTATGCAATATAGAATTAGATTAATCAATAGATTCAACACAAATCAAAGTTCATAGCAATTATCATCTAATGGTGCAAGAATTTATCGACTCCCGTGAGTTCATAACCATACTAAACACAAAGATTCAAGTATTTCAAACCAAACGATTACAAGAATTGTTTCTCAACACTAGCACATGATAAAACCCTAAAAACTTACAAATAATCCACCCGAGAATGATTACCGGTGGATTAGCCGCTCATGGTTGTGGAATTCATCTTCGATTCTTCAATTTCTTGATACCAATCTTCAATAATATGTTTCTAGCCTCCAAAAATCTCCAAAATCGCCCAAGAACTGTGTATAAAAAGGATGATTTTGAATTTGGGGAAGAAACCCCCACTTAAACTCTCATTTTCGGCAGTTTCCCAAAAACCCGCGTCAAAATAACGTAACCAACGTAAGCTTATGCTGGTGTGGCGTAAGCTTACTCCGCAACACTGAAGTTTGCTGTGAATGAACTGGTTCGGAGTAGGCCTACGCTGGGCGGAGTAAGCTTACCCTAGTGGAGTAGACTTACGCCAGGTGGAGTAAGCTTACGCTGGTGGAGTAGGCATACGCCAGGTGGAGTAAGCTTACGCCGGTGGAGTAGGCTTACGCTGGTGGAGTAGGCTTACGCCAGGTCCTGAGTTTCTGCCCCGTTTTCTCCGTGTCTCTTCCGACTCTTGCATCTCTCACCTAATATCTTCCAAAATCATACTTTAAGCTTTCAACACCTTCACATGCATAGCTACATAAAACTTTTGTATTCCCCATATTAATTTGCATAAATAAAACATATTGCACCCTTTAATGCATGAAACTTTGGTCACTTATCACAGATCTTGTTGAACAATCCAGGTCTGAGATGTAAACAATAAAGAATCAAGATGCGAACAAGGAATAACCAAGAAAATATATGTAAATTAATCAATTTTTATGTTTTCTTTTTAACCAACATTTGATTCTGGGTTCCACCCCCTTTTGTATATTTTTACACATGTGTTTTTGATTCTTTACACCTGTGTAAACTAATTTTACACACATGGAAAGAGTTTTTATTCATGTGAGTATATATATGTAAACTAGATTTACTACATAAAAACCTGTTTTGGGTTTTTATCCATGTTTATTAGACATGTGTATTTTAATTTTTACACTTGTGTAAAGTGATTTGTTCTTAACTTGCTCTTTGTTCATGAGTTTTGATTGGCCTGGAGAAATAAATTATGTTTTTAAAACCTGATATAATAAAAAAAAGTATAATTACTTTTTTACCCCTTTGATTAATCTTAGCCAAATATTTTTTCGCATATAAATAAAAAAGTCTAGATTTGATTCTAGCCACATATCATTTTTCAGTTATTTTAACATGTGATCCAGAATGAGTTTAAGGGTTTTCATAATAACTTAGGGTTTACATTTGATACGTCCCCTACACACACACACACACACACACATATATATATATATATATATATGTAGGATGAAGTTCATAAGAAAACTAACATTTAAGGAGAGAACTAGAAAACTCATATTTAAAGGTAAAAAAAATAATAAAAAATCATAACTAAAAAAGTGGTTCGGAAACCTTGTTTCCCACATCGTCCTCGTTCAAAAAAAATAATAAAAAAATAGTTGGTTTAGCTTTAAGGTTTAGTTTAACTTTCAGGTTAGGTTTTTGGAGGGGGGTGGGGTGGGGGGTTTAGGTTTTTTGGAGGTGGGTGAGGGGTTTAGGTTTTTGGGGGGTGGGAGGGGTAGGGTTAGGTTTTTGGGTGGGTGAGGGGTTTAGGTTTTTAGGGGTGGGTTACGTTTTTGGGGTGGTACTACACATATCTAGTATTACGTTTAGGGTTAGGTTTTTGAGGGTAGGGGTGGGGTGGGTGGGTTTAGGTTTTTGGGTAGGGGTGGGTGGGGGTTTAGGTTTTTGGGTGGGGGTGTGTTGGGGATTTAGGTTTTTGGTGGTGGGTGTGGTGGATTTTGGTTTTTGGGGGTGAGGTGGGGGTTTAGGTTTTTGGGTGGAGGTTTAGGTTTTTGGGGATGTGTTAGGTTTTGGGGTGATACTACACATATGCAATATTGAAAATAATAAAGAAAAAAAAGATGAGTTAATTCTTATTTTTTATAACGTTATTTATACTCAAATGAAAGATAAAGAAATTCTTGATTTAATGGTGCAATTAGTTTTAAAAAATAATAATGTATGCAAAAGATAGAAATTTTTAAAGATTTATATATTTTAAGTTCCAATTTTACATTTCCTCTTTAAAATTAACCCCCTTCTTTTTTTAGTGGTTCTCTAGTTTTCTCATTAAAATAAATTCCTTCATGAACTCAACCCTATGTATGTATATATATATATATATATATATATATATATATATATATATATATATACTACTACTATATAGGGATAACTTTACACAATAGTAACCAAGTTTCTCAAGTGTTTTATGTAAATACCTCAAGGTTTTTTTGTCCCTCTAAAGTCACTCAACTTTCAGTAAGTGTTCCATTCCTATGTAATATTACATAGTATTGAAACATTAAAATGGAATACTTGAAAAACTTGGTTACTATTTGGTGAAGTTTTCCCTCCATATTTTTTATGGATTAGGAGGATGACAATGTAATTTTATAAAAAATTTAAAATAAATAAAATTTGAAAACGGTTTTTAATTCTTATTTTTTAATTAAACAAATAAACACTTTCTATCAAAAATATTATAAAATAAATTAAAAACGTTTTAATACATTAAAAATGTTTTTAAAATGTAACTTATGAATTTTTAAGTTTTAAAAAAAAAATGTGTCTTTATTTTAGAGTAAAATAAGTGTTTCTTTTTTATCTTTTTATAAATGAGTTTTTATTACTTTAAAAAACGTTTTTTATATGTAAAATGTAAAACTCATTTTTAATTTATTTATCTCTACTAGTATATAATATATACTAGGTTAAAATCCGGTGTATTACACGGGTTAAATAAATAAAATGTTATATACTTAGTAATAAAAATTTTATATTTTAAAAAACCCGTATAATACACGGGTTGAATAAACTGGTATATTACATCGGTTGAACTATTTATAATTAATTAATAAATATCCGTAATAAAATTTATATTAAAAATTTAAAAATAAATTTTTTTAATATCATTATTCAATATGACAGAGATGCGGGAAAAAATGATACAAATGAACCAAAAAGTTACACGTGTTCATAATGTTTTATTTATTAATATAAAGATTATTATTTGAGAATAAGTATCCGTAATAAGATGTATAATAAAAATCTAAAAATAAATTCTTTTAACATCATTATTCAATATGAGAAAGATGCAGGAAAAAATGATACAAATGAACCAAAAAAGTTACACGTGTCCATAAAGTTTTATTTATTTAATATAAAGATTATTATTTGAGATTATTATTTAATAGGAGGGAGAAACAGAAAAATTAAAACTTAATAAGAGAGAGAGAGAGACGGGAAAATAAAGGCGATGAGTAACCAGAGAGTGACACGTGTCCCCAATGGTTTTCCTTTATTATATAGTATAGATTCGATGGACAGTATTGTAATTTACATTGTTTTTTATGACGCCTAATACTATTTTTTTTGCATATGATACAAGTTATCAATGCACTAAATGTATGGAGTTACCAGAGACAATCATTAACTACTCGCGTCAAATAGAGACAATCGTCAATTACTCTCTTCAAGGTTCTGCATTGGTGGTCAGGGGGTTTTCCCAAAGGGTTTCCCCTCTGTGGAGGTTATGGGTTTGAATCTTGCAAGGTGCACTTCATAAAAACTAGGAACACCCTCTGCAGATTTAGAATTCCTTGGGGGATGTTCAGGTAGACTGATGTACGAGCTTCCCCTGGTGGGACGTGCCAGTTGAACCCACGCCGTTAAAAACAAAATTACTCTCTTCAATTTGAAGAAAACGGCGTTCTTTTTCCTCCGCACAATTGAAGGCAATTATCAATTTCTACTATCCACTACGCTTCAATTTCAACCCTTATCAATTTCTCCTTCAATGGGCTTTTTGAATCGCCCCGACCCCCGTCTGTTTCCAACCCCCTGACTCTTGAGTATTTATTGTTTCAGATGCCGTCGACACTCTCAATCTACGCCTGAGCATTATGTCAACACCAGAGGACCCTCCAACTCCTAGAGCATTCAATGACCGGAGCCCCTTCGTGTTCGTAACAACTAATCGCATCTCCGTCTTCTTCATCTACATCTTCATCTTCATCTTATGATGCTCCAAATCATTCGCCATTGGATAAACGAAAGCGGAGACGTGATTGGACATCTTCATCTTCTGCTTCAAGACACGATTGGACATCCGAGTAGGGTTTCTTTGCAACAATGGCGGAGAGCGTAATGGTGATTTTTCTATTTGTTTCTCATCATGAGAGTAAAGTTCAAACAATTGTTAGGGTTCTTTAACATCTTGCTTCGATTTTTATCATATGTTATTCAATTTGATTGTTAGGGTTTTAATTCCACCGCCAGTTTTGTTAATTAATCGATTTTAGGGCTTATGTAATCTGCAATTGTAACTTAAATTACCATCAATTAGAGATGTATGGTTGTAGTTAGATGTGGTAGTGATCATAGATTATCCAATAAATACCAGAGAAAATTACCTTTATACTATTTAAGTTAAAGATTAATATTCTGGTCATTCAAATTTGATTATGAGAATTGGAATGCAATTGATATGGAGAATTTTGTAATGAATTTTAGGAATGCAAAAACTGATTTTGGTTACTAATCAAAAGCAATGATGTCTGTAAAAACAATTTTGATATGAGTAAATTGTTAAGAGTTTATAGAATCCTTTCTAAGTATGTCTTTATTATTCTGATGCATTCTGCAGGTATGGAAGGATTGCAATTGAAATGGAGATGAATGAGATTGTAATTTTCTAAGTTGAGTAAAAGATAGGGTTATAAAACAGAGATATTTAGAAAGAGGGTAAGTTGTTATTAGTTTCTACACATTTGAATTAGTTACAAATCTTGGTATTTATACAATGTATTTTCAATTCTTGGATGAAGAAAAATTCAAGGGAACTATCCACAAGTGAGTGTATTTTCTTTACAATTTACTGTTTTCTGAGGTAGCAAGTGGATTGCTTGTAAATTTGTTCACCCAGTGGATCTTACCTCATTTATGTCGATTCATAAAAGTTTCCCTAGAGAACAACCATCAAATAACATGCAACTTGAAAATCCAGTTGACCAATTGATATGTATGTGGCACTTACTTCCTTATGTGAACTAAATTTGTGTAGGTTGGAACAGGAAGATGCTTTTTTCTTCAATGTGAAATATTTTGAGGAACAAGTCAAAGCTGGTGAATGCGATGAAGTTGAGCAGTATGTATGTGGGTTCACGAAGGTTGAAGACAATCATTACTCGATGAAGATATTCTTTGAAATAAGGAATCATCACGAAGCATTATGTTTGTTGAGCTGAAAAAGCTTATAGAAGCAAACCCATTGTTTATGGAGAAACTTACTTTTCCCGTTTTTAAAGCTTCACGACTACGTACATTGATTAGTCAAAGGTGCTAAGCTGAACCGTATTATATTGCATTCTTATCTATTGTTAAAATGTATTACCATTTGAATACGTGCTACGTAATGTATATGATTATTATTCTATTTTAGATTGCTAATGGGATCTAACTTGCTCTTTTTTCCCAGTCTTAATTGGCAGCATCAACTATTCAAAAATCCATGTAAAAATCCTGATATTAAAACTCTGTTTACTGATCATACTTGTGCTTCTAATAATGGAGGTCGAGGCCCTTCCCCTTCCAATAGCTCCCTTGCTGGACCTGTTTCTAAAGCTAGGGTATATTCTCCTCTTGGGACTCATGGTGTAAGTGTGGTTAAAATGCAGGGATCGTCCCTGACCAACTAGTTACAAATGACCGGTATTGTTCCTATTTAACCTAATTGAATCGTCGCATCTTTTCCCAAACATATGGTTTCTAACTTGGGCCTTTTACACATAAGCCCCTACACTTATAACATATACACAAACTTTAAACCACATGGATTAGGAAATTATATTCAATATTCCCCCTTAATTTTTTAATCCACGCCTTCACCACTTTGACATCTTCATTCCAGTTTATCACATGCAACTTGTAGAAGATCGTCTCTGAACTTCGGTTTTCTGCCTTGCTGATAGATGTTCTCCTCTTTGACTTTAACTCCATGAGTTGTAGCTTTTTCTTTATCTTGAACATGAGCATCCACTTCTATGACTTCATAGCTTCTTTGAGTATCATCATCATCTTTAACATGTACACCGTTCTTTTGAATTTTGACTGGTTCACCTTTGACTGATAAATCTTGAGTTGCCTCTAGTCTTCTTTTCTTAAAAGGTAACTCAGAATTTTTAATGATCTTGCTATCAGGTGACAACACAAACTTTGATGATGTCTTTATTTCTCCCTTGCATTCCTTTTCTATTTCTGGCAATGCTCTTTCTATCTTCATTTTTCTAATTTCTTTGCTACCAGCATCCTTCAAGTTTCTCATATTTGCCATCTCAATCTTCATCTTTATAGCAAATGTTTTCTCTCTTTCTTCCATTTGCCTTTCAAATTCCATTTATCTATTCTTCAGTTTAGACTTGAGTTCTTGTTTCTTTACTTCAAATTCATGAAGTAGTTCTACTTTCCAAAACTCTAACTTTTCTTTTATATCAATCTCTATCTCTGTCTTCAATTCACTTAAATTTTCCTTGTCTAGAACTTGACTCCTCTCAGTAACTAATCCACTCCATTCCGGTTCTTCCATAAAGTATTTATCTAATGAAAACCACATATTGCTTTCTTTCTCAATTGAAGAAGTCTCTGTATACTTCTCTTTCTCTCTAGTAGTAGCCATCAAGAGAGTCGGTTCCTCATCCTCTTGTATTAAATTTGACTCCTCTTGTGCTTGCTCTTTGTGACGACATTCTTTCGCATAATGTCCAAATTTATGACAGTTGTAACATTTCACATCTCTTATATCCCTTTTATCTCTCGGGTAGTCTCTACTCCTTTTAAAGTTATCATACGAAGGACCTCCTTCTCTTTTTCCTTGTCTAATCTTTTCATCACGCCAATTGCCTCGAGATGAATTAAATCTTCCTTGTCCACGGTTTCTAAAATGCTTTCCATGATCCGACTTATTATCATGCCTTGTGAACAAGAGCTTGTCTTGACTATCCACTATGCCTTCATTCACTAGACTTGTCCTTTCCTCAAAATCTTTTAGTCTCCCAATTATTTCATATAGAGTAGTTGTCTCTAAATCAGCAAATTGTTCAATAGTAGCAACAATTTGAACGAACCGCTTTGGCACAGAACTTAGAAGTTTCCGCACTAAAGTGGGTTGATCAAGTTGATCCAAGTCCACTTGCCCTTGTAACAATACCCTTAAGCTTTGCGGTGAATGAATCAATAGTGTCTTCCTCCTTCATTCTCAGCAATTCAAATTCCGTCTTCAGCGTTTGAAGACGTGCCTTCTGTACTCTATCCACACCAACGTGTCTTGTCTTGAGTGCTTCCCATATCTCTTTTGCACTCTTACAGCTCGCAACTTGTAATATCATCTCCTCCGGTAGTGCTTGAAACAAATACGCAGTCGTGGACATATCCTTCTTTTCATCTAGTTGCGTATCAGCTTTAGGTTCTATCATTTCCCACAGTCCATTTGCTCTAAGTATGATTTTCATATGAATTGCCCATACCGTGTAATTCGTAGACTTTAAGACGGGACATTGGAAATGAGGAACTGAACTACCCACTTTATGTATTACAATCTCTTTATTCTTATTCTTATTTTCCCCTCCTGATTCTAACATCACTACTCTTTTCTCAACCACTAAGTTTAATTAGGAATAATATAACTTTGTTCTCTAAACCACAATAATCCCTAAAAATTCACGTTAACTTTTCTATCAGGAATCACAACTTAACTCTAAACCTAATATTCTCTAGGTATATACAAACTAAAGTAAATTTCAGGTTTAAATTAGAACGAAAAACCTGGAATTTTCTTGAGCCATCTCGCTTGATTCTGACTCCTTGATCACCAAAATTTTTCACTTTGATACTTGACATGTATGGTCTTTCGCCTTTTTCACGCACGCACCAATAACTCACCTTTGTTTTTCATGCACACACCAATAACTCACCTTTGTGTTTTACACCTGTTTTCAACGCAACAAGTCAAAACACTCTATTTTTTTACTTTTGCCTCTGATGACAAACCACTTCGTGACACAAATATTCAAACGGAAATTGCTCCTTTTATTCTTCTCGAATTCACAATAGCCTAGCATTTTGACTCGAAAAAAGTCAAACACCCTTATTTTGTTTCTTCTCTGAATGCAATTTGCCAAAACACAAGTTCCTGCTTTCCTTTGATTTTTTTCTTCACGCAAACTACACAAAACAAAATCAACTTTTGTTTCTGTCTCTCCTTTCCTTTTGACACAGCGAACTAATTCAAAAATAATAACGAACTAATTCAAAAATAATAACAGCCCCTTTGACTTCTTTCCTAGAAAAGTGAAAAAATATTTCAGTGGTTTTTTTTTTCTTCGAGTTCGTCCGCTGTTTCCAATCCTCTTTGAACAAAACACAAATCAGTTCTTCAATTATCACTGATTTCGTTTACCCAACGCAATTTCAATCTTCTCTGATTATATACAACAATTAACAATTAACCGCCAATTCTGATCGTACTCCAAATTAACCACAAATTTCCAAATCGATCTCTGTCGCCTCCAAATTCCTTGAATTGTCAGTCCTATCCTCTTACCAATCGACCACCCCTATATGATCGTACACTCCAATTAACCGCTAATTCCAAACAATTCTCTCTGTCGCCTCCAAAACAAAAGAACGACACACCTTTTTTCTTCAAATCGTTTCAAATCCGACCACGCCTCTGTGATCTTCCGCAATTCAATCACCCTTCTGTGATCGTCTTCACCGATTAACCACCCCGCATTGGTTTTCCCTCAAATCTTCGACCGTATGAGCCTTTGGCTCTGATACCACTGTTAAACCCAAGATCAATCACACGAACAACACCGATTTACACACACAAACACACAACTTTATTCAACAACAAACGCTTGGATCGTCCCTGACCAACTACTTACAAATGACCGGTATTGTTCTGTTGGAATTATATGTCCGGTCACGATTATTTAACGCTACTAACTGAGTTGTGACCCGTAAGAGTTACACCTATGGCAACGAACATTAAATCCACTTAACCCGCTTAACTGGTAATTACGATCTGTTACCGAGACGATATACTTTATATATATTCGTTACACGGGATTTATTATTTATACAGGTTTATAAATAATAATTTATATTTATTTGTTTTAATCTTTTATTAAAAAAATTAAATAGTTTCGGGCTTGTCATTAACTATTGGGTTTTAGGCCCGGTAGTGATTTAAAAGGGTTATATTATGATTAAGAGTTTTAATCTAGAATATATATATATATATATATATCTCTTAGAACAAAGAAAAAAAAAACACAGGTTTTTTTCTTTCTTTTGTTTTCTCCGGCCGCCGAAACAAAAAGTCCTCATTTTGGTGATTTCCGAAAAACCACCAAACCAGCCCAACACAGCTCCGCTGCTGTCCTATTTCCGGCCAGCCCCGGCGCGTCCCGTCTCTTGCGTTGTCGGTTCGTGATCTAGCATCAGTTCGTTGTACCTCGGTGTCTCAAACGGTTAATCATTAACCGATGTATATCTATCTCATTGGTAGTTAGATTTAATTTATTCCGTATTCGTATGTTTTGTAACCCAGATCCTGTCGGGTTTTATTTTGTGTTGAATCGGTTTCATTCCGCTGCGTATTAATATTTACTAAATAATTATTATTGATCTAAAATTATTTATCAACCGTTTTTGATAACTAATCTAACTGATCACCATTGGCAAAATACCCAACAGTGGTATCAGAGCCTTCGTTACAACATACGAATCGGATCCGGTCTTTTAACTGGTTATAGATCACAAACTTTAACTTATTTAAAGTTTCTGATCTAGATCTTTTTAGGGCAATTTTTATTTATTTATTTTTGGTCAAAGTTTTTATTTATTTTATTGACCAAAAGGATTGCCCAGTTATTTGATTGTATTAAATATGTAAATCTGGCCCGACCCTGTCTTGTGTTTGTTTTCTGTTTTTGGTTTTATGGTTTGGCCCATTTGATGGCTCAAAATTGTAATAGATTAGCTTTTATGTTTTGGCCCACTTTGATGGCTCAAAGTTGTAATAGCTTAGGATTTTATTTTTTTTGTATTCTGTACAAATATTGTAAAGATAAAGACCCGAAGACAAAACAGAAGACGGAGACAGGATCTTGGATTTAGTGGGAGTCACACGGAACAGCTAGATGCATGCACGAAGTTCATCCTTGTGGTTGTTTGTGTGTTGTGACCCCGTGACCTAGTTTGGTCTTGATATTAGGCTCTAGCAAGATCAAACACTTTTTCCTTGGCCATATGATTTTCATATTTTTGTGTTTGCTATTGTGGTTGCTTTTATCTTATAAATGTTATAACATACCAACCAAATACCAAAATTTTCAAAATCAAATTAGCAACAAGTTCTAATTTTTTACAACTTGTGGATTTTTATATTAAAACAAAAGGTTTGTTTTTAAAATAAATGATAACCAATAAAGTTTTGCAATTTAAACTAATTTTAAATTTTCAAAATGAATAACTTAATAGTTCATTTAAACTATTAACTTTTAATTGGTTAATTACATCGCGACAAACTTAGTTTTAGTAGGTTATTTAAAATTAAGTGTCCTGAGAGATGAAAGGGTTCATCACGTTGTCACGATCTAATATATAGTAAAACTGGCTCTTACAACACACGTATGATTTATCATTCGTTGTGTTTGACCCTATTCGGTAAATACTAAAATTAAATCCCAGATTTAAAATATTTAGTCTATGCCATCCTACTATAAGGAACACTTGGGGCATAACGTGAAACACCAGTGTTTGGAGCCACAGCACCGCACTTGGTGCGTAACCTATCCCTCCAAGGTGCAATGGTTTCGTTGACACATCCGGCCCTTCCACATGTACCTGTACTAGGGCGACTATTACTTTTCTCTCTATTACATGCCCCAGCTGTATGGAGACCAAAAGTGGGCATAGATGAGGCTAAACGTATCAATGCATAGACAAGAGTTGTCTTAGCGGCCTCATACTCGAGAATTGTGCATTTTTTCACAATTGGAAATTGTTGTCAGTCTGCCTAAATCACTTACTAATGTTGCGTGCCACAGCCGCCATTACTAATTGACATAACCAAATTCTCTATTTTTATTCTATTCTTGCTATGGGCCATTAATATAAGAATTTATTACATCCAAAATACTAATTAAAATTTAATTTGCTTATTTAACAGATGTCTACTGAAAAAGAATCCCACTTCTCCTTCTCTCTCAAGTCTTTGCTTGAGAATGAAAAACCGAATAACACCAACCTCATCTTGAACTCTCTCCCTAGTTCTTATGACAACTTCGTAATGAACTTAAATATGAACACATGGGAGAAGACTATGCCCGAACTGCACGGCATGGAGGAAACGGCCGAGATGAGCATATCAAGTGAGACTAATCAAGAGTTGATGGTCAAATCTGCTGGTGTTAACAAGCCCAAAACCAAGAAAAGGGGTTATAAAAGCAAAGGTAAGAAGCAAGTTATTGTTGCTGCCAAGAATGCCACCAACAAAAACAAGCAAGTTGCAAAAGCACCCCCTCCCGAGGAGCGTCAGTGTTTTGAATGCAACAAGATGAGGCACTGGAAACGTAACTGCCCTGAATATCTAGCCAAGCTGAGATCGAAGAGAGCCAATGGTGAAGGCACCTCTTCAGGTATTTAAATCTATGTTATTAAACTTTTCACTGTCTCTAGCGACACATGGGTATTTGATACCAGATTGCTTATCACATCGTTAATGTATTGCACAAGCCTGAAAAGTGAAAAAAGTTGAAACAAGGCGACATGGAACTCATCGTTGGTGATGGGAAGAGAGTATCAGTTCTTGCAACTGGAACATTTCACCTTTCATATCCTTCTGGCCTTGTAGTTATCTTAAATAACTGTTTGTTTGCACCTGGTTTAACCAGAAACATTATTTCAGTTTCCTTATTGTTTGAACAAGGTTTTAAGTACGTTTTTAATGGAATTAATATTTCTACTTACTTAAATGATATTTTCTATTTTGAGGCTAAACCTCGAAATGGAATTTATGAGGTTGATGTTCAAACTAATAATAACATATACAATCTTTCTAAACGTATCAAATCTAGCATTAATAATACATTTCTATGGCATTGTAGACTTGGTCACATAAGCAAGGCCCGCATGAAAAGGCTCCAATCCGAAGGGATCCTTAAATCCACCAGACAAGAATCCTTTGAAGACGACAAGTCTTGCTTAGCTGGCAAACTCACTAAAGGATCCTTCACCGGCGTTGGTGAACGAGCCAAGGATCTGCTATGACTCATACACACTGATGTATGTGGCCCTTTCAGAACCATGTCTAGAAATCATGAAAGATACTTCGTTTCATTCATCGACGATTATAGTCGATATGCTTATGTCTATCTTATGAAACACAAGCATGAAACTTTTGAAAAGTTCAAAGAGTTTCAAAACGAAGTGGAAAACCAACTCGGTAAAACGATAAAGACACTTCGATCAGATCGAGGTGGTGAATATCTCAGCATAGAGTTCATAAATCATCTCAAGGAGCGTGGAATAGTTTCACAACCTACTCCACCTGGCACGCCCCAACTTAATGGCGTGAGCGAGAGGAGAAATCGAACCCTACTTAATATGGTTCGATCGATGATGTGTAGAACAAACTTGCCTCACTCCTTCTGGAGTTATGCTCTTATGACCGCCGCCCGCATTGTCAATCTGGCACCGACTAAGAAGGTAAACAAGACTCCATATGTGATATGGCATGGGTCTAAACCCAATCTGTCTTACCTTAGAGTATGGGGATGTGCATATGTCACCAGCGATTCTGATGACAAGCTCGATCCTAGAGGCGAAAAGGTCGTTTTCGTTGGATACTATAACAGAAGCGGATATTATTTCTACCATCCTGATGCAAATGTTATTTCCATCAAAAGGAAGGCACACTTCCTCGAGAAAGAAATTCTTGAACGAGGAACTGGAGATAATATAGTGGATCTTGAAGAAATTCGAGAACCACAAACAACCGCTGATGAAGTCGGAGCGTCTGAACAACAAGAAGTTGTTGCTGGTGAATCAGACATAAACACAAGCGTTCGCAGAAGTGTAAGGAATCGCAAAGAACCTGACAGATACCTATGGCATCTTGATAGTACCGAGGTCCTATTAGTAGCCGAGTCTAATGACGAACCTACTAACTACAAATCTGCTATTTCAGATCCAGAATCTGCAAAATGGCTAGAAGCCATGAACGCCGAGATGCAATCTATGTGTGATAATCAAGTCTGGGACTTGGTTGAGCTACCCCCCGAATCTCGGGCAGTAGGGAGCAAATGGATTTTCAAGAGAAAAACCGACATGCATGGAAATATACACACCTATAAAGCACGGCTAGTTGCGAAAGGTTTTACTCAGACTCAAGGCATTGACTATGATGAAACCTTCTCGCCCGTTGCTATGATCAAATCGATCAGGATATTGTTTGCCATAGCCGCGTACTATGACTACGAGATATGACAAATGGATGTCAAAACGGCTTTCCTTAATGGGCATCTCTCTGAAGATGTCTATATGGTACAAACTGATGGTTTTGTTGATCCAAAATATCCTAATAGGGTATGTAAACTGAATAAGTCTATTTATGGACACAAACAAGCATCTCGAAGCTGGAATCTTCGTTTTGACCAAAAGATCAAAGAGTATGGTTTTGTCAAAAATGAAGATAAGCCTTGTGTTTACAGAAAGGCTAGTGGGAGCACTATATCATTCCTCATCTTGTATGTGGATGATATACTTATCATGGGAAATAACATCCCTATGCTTAACGAAGTTAAAAACCGGTTGGGAACTTGTTTTGCAATGAAAGATCTTGGAGAAGCAGCCTACATTCTAGGAATCAAGATCTACAGGGATAGATCTAAGCGACTTCTAGGGCTTAGTCAAGGCACATGCATAGACAAAGTCATGACACGCTTTCATATGGAAAACTCCAAGAAAGGAGGTGTTCCTATGACTAAAGGCACCGTGTAGAACAAATCGCAATCTCCTTCAACAGACATTGAAACCAAGCGTATGGAAGCAATTCCATATGCTTCGGCGATTGGTTCTATCATGTATGCTATGTTATGTACCAGGCCTAACGTCTCGTATGCTTTAAGCATGACCAGTCGTTTTCAGCAAAGTCCTGGCATTGCCCATTGGACTGCAGTCAAGAACATCTTGAAGTACTTGAGAAGGACTAAAGACATGTTCTTAATGTTTGGAGGAGTGGAAGAAGAGCTCACTGTAAGATGTTACACTGACGCCAGCTTCCAAACTGACCGAGATGACTCTCGCTCACAATCAGGATTCGTATTCACTCTAAACGGAGGAGCTATCTCCTGGAAGAGCTCCAAGCACAGTGTGGTGGCAGATTCAACCACCGAATCTGAGTATATAGCTGCATCAGATGCTGCAAAGGAAGCTGCTTGGATGAAGAAATTCATAACCGACCTCGATGTGGTTCCAAGTATTCGGAAACCAATCGATATATTTTGTGATAACACAGGCGCTATTGCTCAAGCCAAAGAGCCCAGATCTCATCACAAGGCCAAGCACATTCTCAGAAAGTTCCACTGTATACGGGAAATTGTGGAACGTGGTGACATCGTGATAAGCAAAGTAGACACAGATCAAAACCTAGCGGACCCGTTCACTAAGCCAATGACTCAGGAGAAGCATGATCAGCACAAAAATGCTATCTAGTTTTGCTAGCGATATGTTTTGATTTAGTATTTGGATGTACAAACATTAAACAGTTATACGTTTTGAATTCAGTTTGATTTACTAGTTAAATGCAACTTTGAATCTTATAACTGTGTTTGATTTTAATACGTTTAATCCATGAATCTTGTATTCTTAATTATCCGTAGTCGATCAGAATCGTGGGAACGACTCTGAATTAAGACTATTCTGAACTTGGACTCAAGTATCTTGGATGACGTTGGATGTAACTCGCTTCAAATCATCTTCATGGATTTTAATCATAAGATGTTTTGATATTGGTATACTCATTTAGTATCCTCTGACTTGAGATGCATACTAGAACTTTCGTTTACCAAGGACTGTTCTTTAATCACTATCAACCGTTGTCGCGTAAGTGCCAGTCATAAAGGCATTGGTTAGGAACAGATCTGAAGTTCAGTGGGGGTTGTATGTAGTCGATAAGGGATTTTGTACTCTTACATGATATGTAACAGTTAGACATCGTGGCGCCCTCGTGATTCAAACTGGTGAAGTGTAAGGCCTTACCCAAACTTATTGTGTGTTTGATTGGACCACTTTGATTCTTGATCGAGAACAATAATAATTGAACGCCATATGAGAATGAACTAAATCCATGTCTCATTGATTCAATTGATGTCTTTTACAGAAAGGATAAATGACGATTATTACCATAAGTCTATTGTCTTGCAATAGCAAGATGTTTTGGTTAATGACTTTAAAGTGTCATACCTTGTTAGGGGTAACCATGTGTAGCTAGAACACCGCTGGCTGTCTGCGTTAAGGACTTAATAGAAGGACGTCCAAGTGGGAGATTGTTGGAATTATATGTCCGGTCACGATTATTTAACGCTACTAACTGAGTTGTGACCCGTAAGAGTTACACCTAGGGCAACGAACATTAAATCCACTTAACCCGCTTAACTGGTAATTACGATCTGTTAGCGAGACGATATACTTTATATATATTCGTTACACGGGATTTATTATTTATACAGGTTTATAAATAATAATTTATATTTATTTGTTTTAATCTTTTATTAAAACAAATTAAATAGTTTCGGGCTTGTCATTAACTATTGGGTTTTAGGCCCGGTAGTGATTTAAAAGGGTTATATTATGATTAAGGGTTTTAATCTAGAATATATATATATCTCTTAGAACAAAGAAAAAAAACACAGGTTTTTTTTCTTTCTTTTGTTTTCTCCGGCCGCCGAAACAAAAAGTCCTCATTTTGGTGATTTCCGAAAAACCACCAAACCAACCCAACACAGCTCCGCTGCTGTCCTGTTTCCGGCCAGCCCCGGCGCGTCCCGTCTCTTGCGTTTTCGGTTCGTGATCTAGCATCAGTTCGTTGTACCTCGGTGTCTCAAACGGTTAATCATTAACCGAGGTATATCTATCTCATTGGTAGTTAGATTTAATTTATTCCGTATTCGTATGCTTTGTAACCTAGATCCTGTCGGGTTTTATTTTGTGTTGAATCGGTTTCATTCCGCTGCGTATTAATAATTACTAAATAATTATTATTAATCTAAAATTATTTATCAACCGTTTTTGATAACTAATCTAACTGATCACCACTGACGAAATACCCAACATGTTCCTATTTAACCTAATTGAATCGTCGCATCTTTTCCCAGACCAAAAGGCAAGTGTTTTTTTATATTTATTTTGTTTTGTTTGCTTCTCTATTTATCCGTCACTTAACCCGACACAACTTGTTTCAATCCTGTAAGGTCCCAGACCCGGGAGGCCTCACTTATTGGATTTACTCACCAACACATAGCACTTAAACATAAGACATACAATATCACATCGGAAACGATTTAAAATCTCAACATACGCAGCGGAAACATAACATGTCTAAACAACTGAAACTTGTCAAATACAATTGAAACTTGTCTTAATCAACATAATCAAAAGAAACAAAAACAGGATGCCAGATGCTGATATTAGGGTAACTCTCCTCGCCAAGCCAAGCATCCACTTCCGTCTACTGCCACCTACACTTAACTGATGTGCATACTAAAAATCAGCAACGCTGAGTGAGTTCTAACGTTTACTTTAAATCAATTAATCAAAAGATTTACTAAAACATATATATTGCCAATAAGGCTAAACTTAACACACTTTGCTTTTCAAACAGTTTAAAACGTGTAATAAACCATCAATTCCTCTTTACTGTACTGCCCTCATGGATTACATCCATGAACCGACAAGTACCTGGTCAACGCCCCCATGATCAACGACCATGAACCGGCAATACCGCTTATCCGTCAATTCCTTGTCACTACTGTACCGCCCCCATGGTCAACGACCATGAACCGACGAGTACCTGGCCAATGCCCCCATGATCAATGACCATGAACCGACAATACCCTGTCCAATGCCCCCATGATCAACGACCATGAACCGATAATACCGCTTAACACTACAGGGAGGTTGCATGGACCTCCCGAGCAACCGCCGTCACTCATCCCAGTTGTACAACCGTTAGCGAACCCAAAGGTTCTTACTAATGGGTAGAACCCATATCTGACATCTTGTAGAAGTAACATCTGTCCCAAGGACCTGTATAGCTAGTACACATTCCCGAAGGAAAACTGTTCACTTTACTGTTCATAAAAATTTCTGTAAATCTTGTTCATAACTTAACATGTATTATGCTTTTGTTTATGTATATAAAAATATAGTAAACGCTTGCCATAAATACCTTTGCTTTTACTGAAATATATCTTAACACATATATCATGCCTTTGTTTATGTATAATAAATATAATAAACACTTGCCAAATGATATATCTTGCTTACTTGAAAATATTAACACATATATTATGTCTTTGTTTATGTATAATAAATATAGTAAACGCTTGCCAAATAATATATCTTGCTTTACTGAAAACATACTAGCACTTATATTATGCCTTTGTTTATGTATATGAAAAATATAATAAACGCTTGCCAATAGTATATCTTGCTTTACTGAAAACATACTAGAACTTATATTATGCCTTTGTTTATGTATATGAAAAATATAATAAACGCTTGCCAATAATATAATCATACTTTACTAAAATGTACTTTTTCCTCTTTTAAACTTTTCACTAAAATATAGCTTTCCCCTATAGTTTATAATATATAAAATATAATAAACGCTTTACACTAATTATGCACACCACCCCTAAAGAAGGCAAAAAGGGGGATTAGAACTCACCTGGTATCTTAGCTGCAATGGTCTACTGGATCTAACACAATCTGAATAATCATAACAATAGATACGTATCAGACTTAACTCGACGCTAAATGGTTTCACTATTTCTGGCTAGGCGAACATACTGACTTCACTAATCCAGCTATATATACCCATAGACCTGGTGCTTGCGCACTTGGCGAGTGCGCAGAGCCTTGATCTTGCGTACTTGATAAATACGCAGGCTTTGCTTCATGCGTACTTGATAAATACGCAAGATTTGCTTCATGCGTACTTGATAAGTACGCAGGATCCTCTTCATGCGTACTTGGTAAGTACGCAGGATCTGCTTGTCCGTAAAAACCCTAACTTTCGTATTCGGGTTTGATCACGTCAAGATCCCGGACTTGTTTACATTCAAAACGTTTGCTTTTCATTAAGGAACTTAAATCTATGTTTTTCCTCCAGTTTAATCCGTAAAAACGTTATCTTTTCCTCCAAAACCTGAAAAACCCAAAAAGGAACAAAAAGTCAAATCTAGGAGAATCGGTTACCTTTAAACGCTTCTTCTTCACAGCTAATCGTTCCAAATACGTATGCCTACGGTCCTATGAGCTCAGATTCGAAAACCAGGACTTTCTCTCTCTAGACTCTCTCTCACTTTCTCTCTCTAGAAATCCGGAAATGAGGTTGGGAGTGAGGGTTTTGGGCTGATTTTGAGGCTTATAAGGGCCCGACCCTTGCCCCTTTCGGCCCATACACCCCGGCCCAAGCCCGCTTCCCTTCTTTTCTTATTTAATTTTTTAATTCTCGTGAATTCTTTCGCGCTCTAAAACTCGGGCTGTTACAAGTCTACCCTCCTTACCATAGGTTTCGTCCTCGAAACCTGCCATAAGCTATACTGATAGCAAATCACAGAATGGGTGGCATAAACCGTAGCTATGCAAGGCAGCTTGGTCATAAAGGCCACTGTGATTAACTATCACTGGGAGCTTAACCTTGGGCGATCTCAAATTCTAAGGCATCTAGACTAATGGGGCTAACTAATTTAGTAAGGAAATAATAACATAAACTTTCCATATCACAAATAAGAGCTTGCAACATACCTTACTGTGTCATCTGGTAGACCCTCGCCTTGGCTCTGTTCATGTAGGGTTCCTTCTCCACACCCTTTCCCTTTCCAGATCCCCCCGATTCCGTTTCCTTGGGTTTCCTACAATCTCGGCTCACGTGTCCCTGTTCCCTACAATTGTCGCATCTTGGCCTTTCCGGGCAGTCCCGTGATTGGTGTCCAAACTTGCCACACCTGAAACATCCCACCTGACCCGCCTTACACTCACCTCCATGTCTCCTTCCACATTTCCCGCATAGACCCTTAGCTTCTACCCTTGCCCTCCTATCGTTAGGACCATGGAGTTCCTCAGCAGCGCGCTTAGCTGCCTGTTTCTTGGGTGCTTCAGCAATGACTTCAGAGGCGATGTCATCGTACACAACTCCGCTCAGGACAACCACCGACTCAAAGGTACTCGGTGTGTTGGTCTTTATAAAGGTACGTATCTTCGGGGGCAACCCCTGAACATAATAATGAACCCTCCTCTCCTCTGTCATTACAAGATGAGGCACCAGGCGTGCCAGTTCGTTGTACTTGGAAGTGTATTGCCGGTGAGTCATGAGTCCGGCTTGGAGAGTCAAGAATTCCCTTTCCACCTTATGGACCTCGTTCTTAGGACAAAACTTTTCAGTTACCAACGCTTTCAGGTCACTCCACCTCATCAATCCGACCGCTTGGTCACCCTTAGCCTGTTTCACAGTTTCCCACCAGTGTGCTGCTTCTCCTTTCAATGACTTCGCAGCAAACATGACTGCTTGTTCCGGTTGACATTCACTAAGACGAATGGTCGACTCCATGCCGTTAATCCAATCTAAGGTATCTGATGCTTCCTTCTCCCCAGTAAGCATGGGTGGATCACAACCCCCAAACGCCTTGTAGTCGCAGCCGCGAGCAGGCGGTGCAACATTCTCTACTAGATTTGGTCCTCCCATTGTTAGAAGCACCACAGGCTCTTCAGTTGTGTTAGGGCTCTCCTTGGCCTTCCTCAAGGCTTCGTCCAGTATGGACGGTAAGGTTTCCTTCAGCAGTCGGGTAAACTCACGGCCAATAGCCGCTTGCACGGCTGGTTCAAACTCAAACGGTTGGTCATCTCCTTCCACATGTTCAGCATTGTGCTGACTAATCTCTGTCTCAGTATGGGTAGTGTGAACACTCCCCTCAATCACTTGGTTTGTTCTAGCTCCACCGTGGCGGCCTGTACGGCCACCACGTCTTCCTCCTCCACCCCCTCTAGTTCCTCCACGTCTAGCCATTTCTAACTGAAAGATAGAGAACAAAAGGATTTATTTTCATCATCCTAGGGAATATGTAGAACACAATAAGTAAGGTAAGATGTTAATATACACTGGCCATCTGCAATTAACCATTACATCACATCTTGTTTTCTATTTATTCGCTTTTATGGTTCCACTAAAGCCTCTATTCTTATCTTGACACTCTAAAAGGTAAACTTTACTTACTATACGCTTCTGATGCTTTGGCTTGAGTTACCCGTACTGGCATCCGCTACTTGGTCCCATTCTCAGTTTAAGTCTGGACATCGGGGATGTCTAAATCTCTCAAACTATGGCTCTGATACCAACTTGTAAGGCCCCAGACCCGGGAGGCCTCACTTATTGGATTTACTCACCAACACATAGCACTTAAACATAAGACATACAATATCACATCGGAAACAATTTAAAATCTCAACATACGCAGCGGAAACATAACATGTCTAAACAACTGAAACTTGTCAAATACAATTGAAACTTGTCTTAATCAACATAATCATAAGAAACATAAGCAGGATGCTAGATGCTGATCTTCGGGTAACTCTCCTCGCCAAGCCAAGCATCCACTTCCATCCACTGCCACCTACACTTAACTGATGTGCATACTAAAAATCAGCAACGCTGAGTGAGTTCTAACGTTTACTTTAAATCAATTAAACAAAAGATTTACTAAAACATATATATTGCCAATAAGGCTAAACTTAACACACTTTGCTTTTCAAATAGTTTAAAACATGTAATAGACCGTCAATTCCTCTTTACTGTACTGCCCTCATGGATTACAACCATGAACCGACAAGTACCTGGTCAATGCCCCCATGATCAACGACCATGAACCGACAATACTGCTTATCCGTCAATTCCTTGTCACTACTGTACCGCCCCCATGGTCAACGACCATGAACCGACGAGTACCTGGTCAATGCCCCCATGATCAACGACCATGAACCGACAATACCCTGGGCAATGCCCCCATGATCAACGACCATGAACCGACAATACCGCTTAACACTACGGGGAGGTTGGGTGGACCTCCCGAGCAACCACCGTCACTCATCCCAGTTGTACAACCGTTAGCGAACCCAAAGGTTCTTACTAATGGGTAGAACCCATATCTGACATCTTGTACAAGAAACATCTGTCCCAAGGACCTTTATAGCTAGTACACATTCCCGAAGGAAAACTGTTTACTTTACTATTTATAAAACTTTCTGTAAATCTTGTTCATAACTTAACATGTATTATGCCTTTGTTTATGTATATAAAAATAAAGTAAACGCTTGCCATAAATACCTTTGCTTTTACTGAAATATATCTTAACACATATATCATGCCTTTGTTTATGTATAATAAATATAGTAAACGCTTGCCAAATGATATATCTTGCTTACTTGAAAATATTAACACATATATTATGCCTTTGTTTATGTATAATAAATATAGTAAACGCTTGCCAAATAATATATCTTGCTTTACTGAAAACATACTAGCACTTATATTATGCCTTTGTTTATGTATATGAAAAATATAATAAACGCTTACCAATAATATATCTTGATTTACTAAAAACATACTAGCACTTAGATTATGCCTTTGTTTATGTATATGAAAAATATAATAAACGCTTGCCAATAATATAATCATACTTTACTAAAATATACTTTTGCCTCTTATAAACTTTTCACTAAAATATAGCTTTCCCCTTCAGTTTATAATATATAAAACATAATGAACGCTTTACACTAAGTATGCACACCACCCCTAAAGAAGGCAAAAAGGGGATTAGAACTCACCTGGTATCTTAGCTGCAATGGTCTACTGGATCTAACACAATCTGAACAATCATAACAATAGACACGTATCAGACTTAACTCGACGCTAAATGGTTTCACTATTTCTGGCTAGGCGAACATACTGACTTCACTAATCCAGCTACATATACCGATAGACCTGATGCTTGCGCACTTGGCAAGTGCGCAGAGCCTTGTTCTTGCGTACTTGATAAATACGCAGACTTTGCTTCATGCGTACTTGATAAATACGCAGGCTTTGTTTCATGCGTACTTGATAAGTACACAGGATCCTCTTCATGCGTACTTGGTAAGTACGCAGGATCTGCTTCTCCGCAAAAACCCTAACTTTCGTATTCGGGTCTGATCACGTCAAGATCCCAGACTTGTTTTCATTCAAAACGTTTGCTTTTCATTAAGGAACTTAAATCTATGTTTTTCCTCCAGTTTAATCCGTAAAAACATTACCTTTTCCTCGAAAACCCGAAAAACAAACAAAAACTCAGATCTAGGAGAATCGGTTACATGTAAACGCTTCTTCTTCACAGCTAATCGTTCCAAATACGTATGCCTACGGTCCTATGAGCTCAGATTCGAAAACCGGGACTTTCTCTCTCTAGACTCTCTCTCATTTTCTCTCTCTAGAAATTCGGAAATGAGGTTGGGAGTGAGGGTTTTGGGCTGATTTTGAGGCTTATAAGGGCTCGACCCTTGCCCTTCGGCCCATACACCCCGACCCAAGCCCGCTTCCCTTCTTTTCTTATTTAAGTTTTTAATTCTCGTGAATTCTTTCGCGCTCTAAAACTCGGGCTGTTACAAATCCACATGTGGTTCGTTTGCTTGTATTTGGTATTGGGACCTACTACGCTTGGAATCTTATTGTGATTTCTTTATCCAGTTTTATTTTTTAACTTAGTACTGGTTTCATCTTTTCTTTAATAAAAAATTATCGAGTTCAAAATATAATATAAAGTTAGATGACGCAGGTAAATGAGTTGTTATGTGAATTTTAATTGTATGACAATCACTACTTTATTTAGTTAACAGTTATAAAAAATACCATAATTTTTTTCATATGTTCACCGGCGGATATGATTAGAGGGTGAAGGAATTCACAATGCATTAGAGAAATTGGGAATTGACTCGATATTTGTTGGATCCCAGATGGAGAAAAACTTTGATAGTCTGCTTGACGGCTTACAGGAGAAGGCTAAATCTATGAAATTAATCAGCCTGTAAACTTCTACTTCAATACCCATTTCCAGTATTGGATTTCAGAAAAGATTACAAACATGGTTATGAAACTTTGATTTTTTTTTCTTGAAGTAATATACACGAATTAGACATCAATATGTTAAACATTGTCTTTTTTCGATGTCTTCTATTATATAGAAGAGTGTGTGAATGCAACGTCTTTCAAACCAGAAGCATTCTGCCATTTTGTTATAATGCTATTCCATGATAATCCAGGAGGAGTTGCATTCATCTCATCGTTATCTTCATGTTATAAGTTCAGGTGCTTTTTATTGGATTTCTTAAGCAATGTTCTAAACGGTGACCATTATTTAAATATACAAGAACTTGAAAACACAAATGAAAAAAATAAGAAATTATTTAACTCATAAAACCAAGAGTAACATGGTTGGATTTCACAACCGCCGCAAAGCGCGGGCTTATCCACTAGTATATATATATATATATATATATATATATATATATATAGGGAGAAGTTCATTTCAGAACACTTAAATATTACGAGAACAAAGGGAACGAACCTAAATCGTTTATTTTTTATATTAATGGTTCATATTTTTTAACAATTTTACTTTTTACAAACAAATGTGTATGTTATCTAGATAAAAAACCATTAAACGAACTTGTTGATATATTTTTTTAACTTTTAAATTTTACCTAGACATGCACATATTATGTGTAGGTGAAATAACCTACACAAGACTTGCTCATGTGTAGGTACTATAATTAAATAAAATTGATCGTATATTTTTTAAAAATTTCAAGAGATATGAATAAAGATTACATTTCAACCATTTTCTTATATTTAAAAAAAATTAGAATGAAAAAATGAATTTTTCATTTTGTTCTCTATGTTCTCGCAATATTTAGTGTTCTAAATTGAACCTTCCTAAATATATATATATATATATATATATAGGTGTTCCTATCAAAACCCATATTTGATGAGAAAACCAAAAAACTCCACCATAATCTATCATGAGCATCTTGCTTTTTGATCCTATGGTCCTTGTTTTATCTGATTAATTTCATAATATTTACATTATTATCTTTTAAGAGAAGGGTATTATAGTCATAACACCTTCAAAATACTTGACCATTTTCTGATGTAAAGATCATTTATCCATAAAATTTCCCTTCCCCATAAAAACCTAGTCAATTTGTTTTCTTTTACCATGTTCTCTCACCTCATAAATCAAAAACATATCAAGATTATAGATCTCTTGCTCTAGATCATCATCAACATTGAAGCAACTCTAATCAATGGAGGAAGAGAAAGCGGCAGAGACGAACTTACTCGCAAAGGCGGTGGCGCTGCCCGATTCATCTGACTTTACCGACGAAAGCAACTGTAGCGACGTCGTACCAGGCAGAGTCCTTCCAACTCATTTGATGCTCAGAAACAAGTGCAAATGATATGTACTAAGGTTATTACTTGCATTCTTTGATTGTTAACTTCACTTTTCTTTTGCAAATGATGATATGTAGTCACTTAGATTTTTTTTTAGTTGCTGGTGGACCACATCAGTTGTCACACCCCGCCTCAGAACCCCTAGACGTGTGTGAGTTCGATTGGTATAGTTTGGTTACTTGATTTCAGAGTTTTTATAAAATACATCGGAAGTCTTTTCAAAGGATCGTTTCATCATTCTTTCAACCTCAAGGGTAGTAATTGTAAATACCAAAACTCAGTTGGAAAACAAAAGCCTTGTATTTACTTCATAAACATAGGGTTTCAATACCCTTTTCATTTGACTACAAATCATGGTTTGAAAATACATGATGAGCCACTGAAAATAGTACAACACAGGGTTGATCAGTTCCCTGGTCCTATCTCCTTTCTTTAGGATTTCCCTTTACACGAGGCCTGGGAATCATACGTGCATTCCATCCTTTCTTTTCCTGGGCCAGATCTCATGTCAGCCCATATTCCTTTCTCACCATATTTTAATCATTACCTGGAAACATTTTGAAAATAAAACGTCAGCGCGAACGCCGATGAATACAATATCTTGACATAAAATTATTTCGCACAAACAAGTATTAATTTAATAATCACAACTTCCTGTTCAATCTACACACTCAGCAGGCACATCCTGTTTAATCGCACCACAGTGTACACTGGCGTCATAGCTTATTACAGCGGACATGTCTACTGTAAGGCCCCTTTCCCGGGTAACCTCACTTGTTGGATTTACTCATAAACATAGTCATACTTACTGAGCTTAAATTTAAAACATTCAGAAGTAGCAGAAGCAAACATCATTCAAATTACATGACATAGCAGCGGAAGTCTTAACAATTAAATACATAACATTGTCTTAACATATATAAATGTGGGATGTCAGTCTTGTGCCGGGTAACCTTCACGCCATCGCACGACTCTTTCTTCCTTTACTTGAAATGTATACTAGCTGGTGAGTTCTAGTTTAAGGACAATCATACATAATACTTATCTTATCATTAATAATTTATATATATGTGTACATAACATACGTAATATTCGTACTTTTACATATTCTTTACTTTACTGTTCTCACATAACATTCATTTTCATTTATATACATACGTACATACATTCTTACTTTTGGGGGGAGAACAGTTATTGGCCATAATCTTAAGGGAGATCAACCCATCACACTTGTCCCGAATGTCACAAAGACATCGCAGTGAGAACTACCATCGTAGCCCATTTCATTAATTGTCTAGCTCTAGAAAACCGTCCGTTCTTTCATTAAATCCGTCCGGCAACCTTTGTCCGTCCGCTCTTAAACCGTTCTACCGTCGTAGTCTGTTCTTTTGTCCGTCTGCCCTAGGGCATCCGTTTCCCACACGAAGTATTGTTTATGCAACCGTTATACTATTTTAGCATTTGCTTCGACCGTCCATTAATGCCTTTTGTATGTCCTAACTTGCGAAGGAACGTATCTTTCCCGGTTACAAAATAGTCGCATGGTCGTCTGTCTACAGAAGTAGCCGTTGTCAAAGAAGGGTTCATAACGTTTACACACATTCATAACATGCAATATAAATATAATATAAAGCAAGATTTCATTCATTTACGTTATGTCCTTCTTTCATTCATTCTTTATAATCATACGCTTCATTCTTTATTCATAATTCATTTTCATATATAAGTATTTATATATATACGTATGATCACATTGACATTTATAGCATTTATTCATTTAGTGTATACATTTCAGCCCCAAAACATTTAAAATGATTTGCACATAACATAGAAGGGGGCACATAGAACTCACCTGATGAGTAGTTTCTGAGATACACTTAGCTGGTTACTGAGCATCACTAATGTCACTCACAATCTGTATAATAAAGTCATACACGTAAGGTAGTGCTCCTAGATGACACTAGACATTACTATGTTTGAACCTAGTAGTTTCGATGGATTTGCTTATATCGAAACTTGGTAGTTTCGATAGGTTGCTTATGTCGAAACTTGGTAGTTTCGATAGGTTGCTTATGTCGAAACTTGGTAGTTTCGATAGGTTGCTTCGATAGGTTGCTTATGTCGAAACTTGGTAGTTTCGATAGGTTGCTTATGTCGAAACTTGGTAGTTTCGAGTCATGTGTTCATATCGAAACTATGGTAGTTTCGGTAAGTAACTTATGTATTATCTTAGCTTCGGATCGTGGGCATATCGAAACTAGGTAGTTTCGATGGGTCTGTATATATATATCGAAACTATGGTAGTTTCGATTGGTCTGTATATATATATCGAAACAAAGTAGTTTTCCATGGATTCACCTACATCAAAACTACTAGTTTCGATGAATCAGTCTTCTTCCCCAAAAACCCGAAGGTTCTGCATGCGACTCTGATCGTGTCGATATCTAAATTTTCTTTGATCAAAATGTTCGGTTTTCATTCTAGATGCTATACCTAAGCTCATTTTCAAGTTTCATCCGTAAAATCATCATCTATTGGGCTAAAACCGAAAACCCAAAAAAAATCATAAAAACTCAGATTATGATCGAACGCTTACCTGGGTTGGATTTCTGATTCGGAGGAGTTGATCACGAGCACAGCAGCAACGTTCTCCTGAATTCCCGAGTCGATCCGTCACTTTCTCTCTCTAGACCCGAGCTCTCTTCTCTCTCTAGAACTTGTGAATGGTAGAAATGAAAGGTTTGGAGCAGCCCTTGCCCTTATATACTTGGGCTTCCTTCGGCCCGTTGGAGCCGAGCCCAAACCCATCCGTTTTTCTTTCGCCATTTAAAAATTATAAATTTCGATCGTGTCATTATTTATTTATTACCAGTTTTGGGATGTTACAAGTCTACCCCCTTTAGAAAGGTTTCGTCCTCGAAACCAATTATATGTTAAACAACTGAGGGTATAGTTCCTGCATCTCGTCTTCTTTCTCCCATGTAGATTTCGATCCCTTTCTGTGCTTCCATTGAACTTTGACCAATGGGATTGACTTGTTGCATAGTCGCTTCTCAGATCGGTCAAGGATGGCTATTGGTTCCTCGACATAATTCAGACTGTTATCCACCTCGATCTCATCGTAAGGTATGTGAGCCGTGTCGTCAGCTAGACACTTGCGTAAGTGCGACACGTGGAACGTAGGGTGTATTTCGCTAAGCGCATCAGGTAGGTCGAGTCTGTAAGCAACTTGACCCACTCTCGCTAAGATCTTAAAAGGTCCGACGAACCTTGGACTTAGTTTGCCATGTTTTCTGAATCGGATGATTCCTTTCCATGGCGATACCTTCAACAGTACGATGTCCCCTACTTGAAACTCCAATTCCCTCCTTCTCTTATCCGCGTACGATTTCTATCTGTCCTTCGCGGCTTTCATTCGAGCTTTGATTTGATCGAATTTCTCAGAAGTAGCTTTAACCACCTCGAGGCTTGCAAAGTCCTTCTGCCCAATTTCCCCCCAACACACCGGGGTCCTACATCTCCTTCCATACAACATTTCAAATGGCGGCATGCCAATCGTTGAATGATAGCTATTGTTATATGAAAATTCCGCCAATGGTAGATGGCTGTCCCAGCTCCCACCGAAGTCAATGATACAAGCCCGGAGCATGTCCTCCAAGGTCTGAATGGTCCTTTCAGATTGACCATCGGTTTGAGGGTGGTAAGCGGTGCTAATGTTCAGTCTAGTGCCCATCGCTTCATTGAATTTCTTCCAAAACCTTGACGTGAATCTAGTATCTCTGTCGGACACAATCGACAACGGCATACCATGTCTGCTCACAATTTCCTTGATAAATATTTCTGCTAGCTTTTCAGAAGAAGAAGTTTCACGTATTGGCAAGAAGTGAGCACTTTTTGTCAAGCGGTCGACGTTCACCCAAATGGTATCATTGCCTTTAGCTGTTCGCGGTAGCTTGGTAATGAAGTCCATCGTGATCTCCTCCCACTTCCATTTCGGTATTGGTAGAGGTTGCATTTTACCGCATGGTTTCTGGTGCTCGGCTTTAACTAGTGAACACGTTAGGCACTTGTTCACGTACTCGGTTACATCATTCTTCATGTCAGGCCACCAGTACTCTTTCTTCAAGTCTTGATACATTTTGTTTGTCCCGGGGTGGATAGAATAACGAGACTTACGGGCCTCATTGAGTATTTTGGCTCTAAGCTCGCCAATCTTAGGTATCTACATTCGGCCAAACCTAGTTCGTACACCGTATGCATTTGCATCCAAATTCCCTTGTTGTCCTAGTATTCTTTCCCGTTTTATATTTCCTTCTAATAGTGCTTCATCTTGTTCCTTTAATATCTCACTCATCAAATCTGGTGTTATAACCAGCTGACACGCTTTGATCCGTATAGGTTCCGATTCTTCCTTTCTGCTTAAAGCGTCAGCCACCACGTTTGCCTTACCTAGATGGTATAATATCTCACAGTCATAATCTTTAAGTAGATCTAACCACCTCCTTTGCCTCATGTTTAATTCCTTTTGCCCGAAAAAGTACTTCAGGCTTTTGTGATCGGAGTAAATGGTGCATTTAACTCCATACAGATAGTGCCTCCATATTTTCAACACGAAAACTACTGCCGCTAACTCTAGATCATGTGTTGGGTAGTTAACCTCGTGAATCTTTAGTTGTCGCGAGGCGTAAGCAATTACCTTTCCTCGTTGCATAAGTATGCAACCTAAACCCTGACCCAAAGCGTCAGAGTAGACCACTAAGTCTTCATTTCCCTCAGGTAGCGCCAAGACTGGAGCTTGGGTTAATCGTGCATTAAGTTCCTCAAATGCGTTGTTTTGGGTTGGACCCCATTCATATTTCACTTCCTTCCGTGTCAACTTAGTTAGTGGTGAGGCTATTCTTGAAAAATCTTGAATGAACCTTCGATAGTAGCCTGCCAATCCGAGAAAACTTCTTATCTCTGTTGGTGTCTTTGGGATGTTCCATTCCTTTACTGTCTCGATCTTTGCAGGATCCACCATGATTCCGTTTGGGTTTATTGCATGACTTAGGAATTAGACTTCCCTAAGCTAGAACGCGTATTTGGAGAATTTTGCGTACTTTTCCTGCTTTAGCACCTCCAGAACCTCTCTTAGGTGACTGTGGTGATCACCCTCGCTTTTCGAATATACCAGTATGTCGTCTATAAAAACTATCACCGATCGATCCAACATTGGTCGACATACTATATTCATCAAATCCATGAACGCTGCTGGTGCGTTGGTCAATCCGAAGGACATCACGAGAAACTCATAATGCCCATAACGCGTGCGAAACGCGGTCTTTGGTACGTCTTCTTCTCGTACTTTCAACTGATGGTAACCCGACCTAAGATCGATCTTTGAGAACCAACTCGCACCTTGCAGTTGATCAAAAAGGTCGTCTATTCTAGGCAGTGGGTATTTGTTCTTCACTGTCCTCTTGTTCAACTCGCGGTAGTCAATCTTCTTCTTTACAAATAGTACCGGAGCGCCCCACGGTGAGATGCTCGGTCTAATAAATCCTTTTTCTCTTTTTTCCTCTAGTTGAGACATCAATTCTTTCATTTCTGACGGAGCCAATCGGTAGAGGGCTTTGGCAACGGGCTCAACTCCTGGCAATAAGTCAATATGAAATTCTATTTCCCGATCGGGTGGTAACCCAGGTAGATCCTCAGGGAATACTTCCAGAAAGTTGCACACCACGGGTATATTCTTGAGTTCATTCATTTTCATTCTATCATCAATAACATATGCCAAATAAGCTTCGCAACCGCGCCTCATGTAACTTTCGGCCTTGATCATCGAGATGATGTTCGGCATCGTGCAATTCCAATCCCCATAAACCGTAATTGGACTGCCGCTAGGAGCTTTGAGGTGTATTCTCTTATGTTTACATATGATTTGAGCTTCGTTGGCAGCTAGCCAATCCATGCCCAATACTATATCGAATCCTCCTAAGGTAAGAAGGAACAATCTAGAAGGGAACTTATGACCCTCTATTTCTATGATGCAATCTTCTGTTACTTGAATTACTGCCGAATTTTTACCAACGACAGTTTGTACGCTAAAGGCCTTTACTATGGTGTTGATAGAGCAACCTAGTTTACGGCTAAATGCATTGGATATAAAACTTTTACTAGCACCATAGTCAAATAAAATAGCAGCATGTTCGTTATTAACTAGGAACGTACCTGACACAACATCAGGGTTTCCCCTTGTTTCCTCCTCAGTTAGGGCGTAGGCTCGAGTCCTCGCCTTCGGCTGTCCCTTTTCTTTTCCCGAACCAGATTGTCTGGTTCTCCTTCAATTCTTAGTCAGATGTCCAAATAGTCCACAACCTTGGCATTTAGTGTCTCTTAAACATTCGCGAGAATAGTGCCCTGCCTTCCCACACCTATAACAGATGGTGGAACCAACTAGGCACTCGCCTTGGTGTTTCTTCAAACATTTCTTACAAGCTTCGTATTCTTCAGTCCTTGGCTTCTTAGCCTCAGCTGTATAGTCCCCCTTTCCAGTTCCCTTAGACACGTTTTCCCATTTCCTTTTCTGTGTCTCGGGTAAGAGACCAGGCAATACGCTCTTGAGTGTCATTACAACCTCACGGGCAATAGCATCCCTAAGTTCGGGTCCCAATCGTAGTGTCTCTTCATTGTCACCTCCCGGTGGGGTCACATTAGTGCCATGCACTCTCTCGGTGTGTTTGACGTGCATGATTTCTTCTTCCTCTTGTCCTTGGTTCAATGGCGGTCTACCTACTCAGCCCGTATGGCCGCCTTGGCGTGCAGTTCTTCCTCTACTTGCCATAGTTTTCTATTTCCTGATAGTTATAAAGGGAATACATCAATGTCATTTTCTCAGATCATAGTCTTAGAACAGTACGAACAAGGTAAATTTTTAATTACAGTGACCGGTTTGTGATTAGAAATTTACATTGCCTTTCGGGTTCCAAACTCTTCAAATTGGTCGTGACATTGACATCTATTGGTTCTAGGTTTGAGTATCTATTCTTATCCGAGTGTATTAACCTTAGTACTTACTTACCTTGCTGGCGTTGGCTACCCAGACTGACATCCGTTCGTTGGTCCCATAATCAGCTTGAGTCCAGACATTTAGGGATGTCTGAATCTCTCAAACCTGGCGCTGATACCAACTTGTAAGGCCCCTTTCCCGGGTAACCTCACTTGTTGGATTTACTCATAAACATAGTCATACTTACTGAGCTTAAATTTAAAACATTCTGAAGTAGCGGAAGCAAACATCATTCAAATTACATGACATAGCAGCGGAAGTCTTAACAATTAAATACATAACATTGTGTTAACATATATAAATGTGGGATGTCAGTCTTGTGTCGGGTAACCTTCACGCCATCGCACGACTCTTTCTTCCTTTACCTGAAATGTATACTAAAAGTCAGCTAACGCTGGTGAGTTCTAGTTTAAGGACAATCATACATAATACTTATCTTATCATGAATATTTTATATATATGTGTACATAACATACGTAATATTCGTACTTTTACATATTCTTTACTTTACTGTTCTCACATAACATTCATTTTCATGTATATACATACGTACATACATTCTTACTTTTGGAGGGGGGGGGGGGAGAACAGTTATTGGCCATAATCTTAAGAGAGATCAACCCATCACACTTGTCCCGAATGTCACAAAGACATCGCAGTGAGAACTACTGTCGTAGCCCATTTCATTAATCGTCCGGCTCTAGATAACCGTCCGTTCTTTCATTAAATCCGTCCGGCAACCTTTGTCCGTCCGCTCTTAAACCGTCCTTCCGTCGTAGTCCGTTCTTTTGTCTGTCTGCCCTAGGGCATCCGTTTCCCACGCGAACTATTGTTAATGCAACCGTTATACTATTTTAGCATTTGCTTCGACCGTCCATTAATGACTTTTGTACGTCCTAACTTTCGAAGGAACATATCTTTCCCGGTTACAAAATAGTCGCGTGGTTGTCCGTCTACAGAAGTAGCCGTTGTCAAAGAAGGGTTCATAACGTTTACACACATTCATAACATGCAATATATAATATAAAGCAAGATTTCATTCATTTACGTTATGTCCTTCTTTCATTCATTCTTTATAATCATACGCTTCATTCTTTATTCATAATTCATCTTCATATATAAGTATTTATATATATATACGTATGATCACATTGACATTTATAGCATTTATTCATTTAGTGTATACATTTCAGCCCCAAAACATTTAAAATGATTTGCACATAACATAGAAGGGAGCACATAGAACTCACCTGATGAGTAGTTTCTGAGATACACTTAGCTGGTTACTGAGCGTCACTAATGTCACTCACAATCTGTATAATAAAGTCATACACGTAAGGTAGTGCTCCTATATGACCCTAGACATTACTATGCTTGAACCTAGTAGTTTCGATGGATTTGCTTATATCGAAACTTGGTAGTTTCGATAGGTTGCTTATGTCGAAACTTGGTAGTTTCGATAGGTTGCTTATGTCGAAACTTGGTAGTTTCGATAGGTTGCTTATGTCGAAACTTGGTAGTTTCGAGTCATGGGTTCATATCGAAACTATGGTAGTTTCGGTAAGTAACTTATGTATTATCTTAGCTTCGGATCGTGGGCATATCGAAACTAGGTAGTTTTGATGGGTCTGTATATATATATCGAAACTATTCTAGTTTTGATGGGTCTGTATATATATATCGAAACTAAGTAGTTATGGATTCACCTACATCGAAACTAGGTAGTTTTGATGGGTCTGTATATATATATCGAAACTATTGTAGTTTTGATGGGTCTGTATATATATATCGAAACTAAGTAGTTATGGATTCACCTACATCGAAACTACTAGTTTTGATGAATCAGTCTTCTTCCCCAGAAACCCGAAGGTTCTGCATGCGACTCTGATCGTGTCGATATCTAAATTTTCTTTGATCAAAACGTTCGGTTTTCATTCTAGATGCTATACCTAAGCTCATTTTCAAGTTTCATCCGTAAAATCATCATCTATTGGGCTAAAACCGAAAACCCAAAAAAAATCATAAAAACTCAGATTATGATCGAACGCTTACCTGGGTTGGATTTCTGATTCGGAGGAGATGATCACGAGCACAGCAGCAACGTTCTCCTGAATTCCCGAGTCGATCCGTCACTTTCTCTCTCTAGACCCGAGCTCTCTTCTCTCTCTTTAGAACTTGTGAATGGTAGAAATGAAAGGTTTGGAGCAGCCCTTGCCCTTATATACTTGGGCTTCCTTCGGCCCGTTGGAGCCGAGCCCAAGCCCATCCGTTTTTCTTTTTCCATTTAAAAATTATAAATTTCGATCGTGTCATTATTTATTTATTATCAGTTTTGGGATGTTACATCTACGCCTCCGGATTTGTTATATGATAAGCACCGGCCGCAATCCGGGAATTTCACCCAAGACCCGTGTATCCCTTGCAAGTTTTACATATACCTATGGCCTGAATGCTTGTTCATAGAAGAACGTTGAGCATTACTTCGTTAACCTGTATTTGGACATTTTCGCAAATAAAATGTTTGACTCAATAGATAAAGTATTCACCTTTATAATAGGAATGAGCCTCTAGAGTTGATACTTATGAGCTAGCCTCCTAGTCTCGTTTCTCTAGCGTCTTGATCCTTCTACGAGCGTTTATTTGCTTAACTGGGCACTACGAGGAGCGGGAATTGAACCGGGATCGTCGGAAGTCGTCTAGTAGGTCTCTAGAACACAATGTGAAAGTTTGGAACGACTTTTGGTGTGAAGAACTGATTGAATTCATTGAACTATTTATAGGCTGAAAGTCGGGTCCGTAGCGGATCGTTACGGTATGTAGTGGCGGTCCCCCACTGCCTAAGATGGCGTCAGCCCTAAATGTCACTCGCTGATTGGACACCTCCTTAATTTGCGGCTAGCGGACCGTTACCGCTGGGCGTAGCGGTCCATCACCCATAGTGTGACAATCCAAACTTTTCAGGTTAACTACGTTAACCAAATCGAGTTAAAGTTAACCTAATTAACTTAACTCAAACTCCAGGGACTAATCCTATCTATATTCAAACTCATATACACAATTGTGAAGGACTAAACTTGCACTTTACTTATAGTTGATGTCCCGTTGACTTTTGGATAGTCAAACTAACTAGTTCTTAACCTAGTTAATCTAGTTCAAATCTCAAGGACCATTTCTGCCAAACTTCTAAACCTAAATCATATAACTGTAGGGACTAAACCTGTAATTATTAATTCTTGATTCCTGTTTGACTTTCTAAAGTCAAACTCGCGACTTTAGTCCCAATTCAAGCTTTACAATAGAAATTCGATCATGTTGTAACCGTTTTGCTCGATTATTATCATTAACAATATCATTGAAACATTTAATCAGCATCTTTATGCACGAATTAAATCAATTAATGGCTAATCAAACCGTATCAATTGAAATCGTCGACCTCAATGCCATTATCATTCAAATTCAACGAATTCGTGTATCATTCTCTCATACAAACACTCTGCACACACTAGGCGATCAATCTCGAAGCTGTTACACGCATCAATTTGGCTGGAGGAAGAATCAAAGTCGCCGGAGATTAACCCCACCACCGTCGGACCGAGTTCTAGCCGATCTTCACCAATCCGCCACATATTCTTGTAATTGAAACCTTCCTCTCGTTCGTTTCAGTCCGTAGATCAAAAGCCCTAACTTAATTAGGGCTTACAGTAACGATTTTAACATGAACCTGAATCTAGGGTTCATACGTTTACAGTTTAATCGATTACCAGCCCAGACTCGATCTCAATCCAATTAACTAATACGGGTAGTTTTGCAACCCTTCAATCGTTAAAAGCCCTATGTTAATTTCATCCTATATCATCGAATTGAAATAAATCCAGATCTAGGGTTCGTTCATAAAAACGATTTGGGGGGTTTTGATATTAAACAATTAAACTACTCTAGCAGGTTCGCAAGGTTCAATTTAGTAAAAGCCCTATGAATTCAGAGTCTTTTAACATCGAATTTTATCAAATTGATTTCTTGTTCTTGTTTTAGAGTTTCGGTTATTAAAACTAAGATTAAATGATTTAAAACTCAATGGTTTTGCGATTAAAATCATACCTAGATTCGAAATACCCTAAATAACAAAACCCATATGTTTTCTGATACAATCGATATCCAAATCGATGGATTTGGGATGGTGTTTAGGTTCGGCTCGATAGGGGAGGGGAGGCACAGAGTCTGATGTGTTAAAACCATTTGTTTTCGGTTGTGTATGCGTGAGTACCAGAGTTGGTTAAAGTGTTGTGCTGGTGGGGAGGAGACCCGAGTTCGAGTCTCCTCACACTTGTGTTTTTAGTTTCTATGATTTTTAAGTATTATTTCAATATAAGACCTTTCCACCATTATTTTAATAATACGTTAATGTGTTTAAACCGGAAAAACCACACGTGGGCTCGGGTTTAGATTTTTTATAGCACAATTCTATTATTGCTTCACTTTTGCATAATGATATATATATTATTGTCATTTCGAATAAAACAATATATTAATATATTATTTTCACCACATTAATAAGCTTAATATAAGTGTAGGTCCCGAAACAGACCTGTAGAACACATATCTGAGTGGAAATCCACAAACAGTCAGGATCGAGAGGCGGAATCTCTGGATCCGGTATCATTCTCGAATCCGAAATGGTAGAGACCGGTGCGGGAGTCACAAACACGAACAAATATATATGAAAATGAAGAAGAACATATAATTGAAAGCATAAAACGTATGATTCTTTGATTGAAATGAAAAATAAACGCTCATCATACACTAACAATTAGTCTCACCCTAGGGTGAGCTCCCCCTGGGGTGGTGATTCCCTCTACAGACACACTCACTCTTAATGGGTATTCTTCTATATATAGGAGGCCTCATGTGCCTTGTTTTCCAAGCCATCGCTAAAGAGGCCTGAAAAACAGGTATTGAAACTAGGTAGTTTCGATTGAACAAATGTTCAACCAAAACTACTAGTTTCGATTGAACAAATGTTCAACCGAAACTATTAGTTTGGATGCTGTAGTTTCTATTGACAGCATCAGTCTCATTTCTATACCCAACAATAAGCGTTTGCAAATTTATAAATAATATATTTATTATACACGTTTATGTCTTTGAATAAAATAATAGACTTATTATTTTTTGTCACGCAATTGTGATTGTGATACTTTGTTAAATCTAAAAATAATATATATATTATATTATTTTCTTAGGCCATTGGCGAAAACGCTCTAATATATACATTATATAATATTATTTGTCATTCGTCGCGAATCGTAATTAGTTAATTTAAGAATCCTTTATTCCCGTAAACATGATCATCTACTCTTGATCTTTAGAGCGTCTCTTTTAGGACGTTCAACATTCCGTGTCGTCGTCACGTATCACAATACATCCCATCTTTATCCCTAATAGTTATGATGTAATTCTAGGGAATTCGTGAGCCGTGTTGGGCTAACGCTTGAGATTCAAATCTTATACTTGTGTGATACTACCTACTACACAACGCAGGCGAGTTTTTCACGGCCCCTTTTACTGTTTTAAAACTAGGGGAGAAAACATGACGTAAACGCTTTTGGTTTTGTAATTCATGTATGTTATCACTTGTTTGACTATGCGTACACATCTATCATTAAGTCCTCGCATCGGACCGTTAATATGAAATAGCGAGGTAATTTGAGTAGTACTACTGGGTTTGACAAACCTCACCCGTGTTAGTCGCGCTAACTCGATTGGAGGTCGAACGGGTGCAATATTGACCTAAACATGCACCATGGTTGATAGGCCTGGTGGGAGGCAAACACATAAACAGTCAGCTTTCGGTTGCGAGCGCATTTGTTAACATGTATATGGGTTAGCTACCTATTGATTTATATATTGAATGTACATTAACCTGTTAAACTTTGTTACAAACTGAAACCTATGAACTCACCAACCTCGTGTTGACATCTTTTCTTTCTTGTTTTCACTGGTCGTTAGGTTAAGACACAGGTGCACTTCTGGGACATGCATGGAGTCCTACATTTGAATTCTTATTTAATATTACATTTGGACTATTTTCCATTTATGTTTTGGATTGGACTTTTGGGCGCGTTTGTTTTGCGCATTTACTTTCTTTTATTGTTTCCGCATTTACTCTGGTCGTTTATGATATTTCTATTTAAGTCCCATATAGTGTCGTTCAATGTAACTAATGACTGAGATCCTACTTTGTCACTTCACAAACGGTAAAACTCTGTTAGTTGAATTTGGATGTGTGACAGATTGGTATCAGAGCCATTGGTTATAGAGAACTAGGATTGCATACTAGACTATAACCTCACACATTAGTTACATGTCATAGACGTTTGGTTTTGGCACTTATATATTACGTTACAGGACCATGTCGTCAACACCACCCCCATCACCTAAGGCACCAGAACACGATGCACCTATCCTACCTTCCCCGGAGCCCAAAAGGCGCCAGACCAGTTCTAGTGATGATTCTATTGAACAGGGTGAGCCCAGCCATGTGCGGGCAAGGGATGAACCGCGCAATTGGGATTGGTACCCTAAAATGGTCAAAAGATGGATCGAGATGGGAAATGTTCCATCACCTTATTTTGGTTCCACTTCTTCGTCATCTAATTTACCTAACTTGCCATGCACCATGGAGTAAGCTTTTGCGGCCTTTGTGACTTTTATGACTAAGGAACAAGGAAATATGAGGGATGCTACTAGTGAGATACCCGGTATTCTACAGCGGGAGTCGTAAATAGATGAGAATAAGGAAGAGATAGAGCTTTTGGCCACTGAGCTAGCAGTGACAGATCAGGTGCATAACCATCTAGTGGACAGAGTTCAACATTTAGAAGCAAGGGTGGATACCTCGGATGATGCTGCCGAAGGGATTTTGAGTAGAGTGCACATCTGGAGGCCCAAATGGAGGCAGCCCTTTGGCAAGGGAATGCCCCGCCTTCTGACTCCGAGGAGGAGCCATTCAAGGATGGACCATTCGAGGAGGAGCCATTCGTGTAGGAGCCAGTCGGGATAGATGAGGCTCTATCATGCATTTCCTCCAAGGACGATGATGCTTGATTATTATTTTATCTTATCTTTCCTTTTATTTATCTTATGCTTTGTTTATGTTCTTTCTATTTCAAACCTAGATGGGTAAGGTTGTTCCCATTTAATAAAAGCTCATGAGAAGTTTAATGTTTTGAATTATTTATCTTGTAGCTTTACAACTTATTTAATTATGAAATATTAGATGTTGCGTTTAGTTATCATTTCCTTACTTGTACATATATAATGTTTGAAATGCGATATATTTCTCATTATTTTGTATTTGTGAATGTGAAGAATTATGCCGGGAAGAGGAGGCGGAGGTCGTGCCGGTGGTCGAGGTACCATTAACATGACGATAGCTGAGCTGGTGCACTAATTAACGATAGGTGGCTGAGGCTCTAGCAGCACAGAATGCTGCAGGTAAATACAGTAACCATTGATTAGTGAAGTCAATTCACCTTTCAAGGCGTCTTTCCCAAGCCTTATAATCTCGATCATATATTGTGTTTCTAAATCCAGGTCAGCAGAATAATCAACCAACATGTACATTCAAGACTTTCATGGACTGCAAACCCCACACTTTTAGTGGAGCTCTGCTCCGATGGTTCGAGAAAGTTGAGTCTATGTTCGCCATATGCATTTGTCCTCAGGCGAATCAGGTCAAGTTTGCATCTGGTACTTTGGAGGGCCCGACTCTCACATGGTGGAATTCCCAGGTCCAGATGTTGGGTCTAGCAATGGCTAATGCACTGCCGTGGGAAGAGTTCAAGACAATGATGAAGGAGGAGTACTGTCCTCGAGATGAGATTCAGAAACTGGAAGGGGAAAAGGTTCTGAAATTGAGCTTTACACTACTCGCTCCCATGAGCTTGCTACTATGCGTCCTCACATAGTGACCCCCGACTACAAAAGAATTGAGCTGTACATTGGAGGTTTAGTGCCTCAGATCCAGAGCATGGTCACCTCATCTAACCCTACTACCATTCAGCAGACAATCAGACTTGCTCATAAGTTAACCGACCAGGAGGTGACTCAAGGAACTCTAACCCCGAGGGGTTCGATTTCTAAATCCATCGACAACCATAAGCGCAAGTTTGATCACAACTCCAACTCCAACACCAAGGGATCCCAGTTTAATCAACTTCAACAGCAGCAGCGTAGGTTTGAGCCTACCAAAAATTTCAACCAGACGACCTCTTCAGGTCAAAATCAGGGCGGTTATGCGGGAAGAGCCCCCAAGTGCAACAAGTGTAATTTCCACCATGTCGATGCTTGTAACCGTTGCCAATGGTGTGACAAGATGGGTCATGCTGCAAAAGATTATAGAGTTGATCTTTAAAACAAGCAACCATTTCGACTATAGGGATTTACAAGGGGATGTTTTCAGTGCGACAAGGAGGGATATATTCAGAGGGATTGTCCTCAGTCGAAGAAGGGTGGAAATGGTAATGGGAATGGTAGCGGCAATGGAAATAATCAGGGCCATAACGATAATAACAATAATCAATGCAACAACAACAATGGTGACAATAATGGCAATAATGGAGGGAATGGTTCGAAGGGACGAGCCTTCGTGCTAGGATCCAGAGAAGCTCGATATGATCATAATGTGGTCACCGGTAAGTTCCTCTTAAACAATTACTTTGCTTTTGTCCTTTTTGACACTGGTGCTGATAGGAGTTTTGTATCTAAGAAGCTTAGTGATATGATAAAAGAAACTCCAACCCTGCTAGAAGATAAGTACATAATAGAAATAGCCGATGGCCAAATAATTGAAGCAACCCACATTCTTAAGGGTTGTAAGCTTGAGTTGGCTGGTCATAAACTTGATATTTACCTTATGCCGTTTACACTTGGTAGTTTCGATGTAATTGTCGGCATGGACCGGTTATCTTAAAATCAAGCATAAATTGTCTGTCGTGAGAAAATCGTTCGCGTTCCTCTTGAGTGGAGAAACTCTTTCCGTTCAGGAAGAAAGGAGTGGTGCAGTCATGGGCATCATATCCTTCATGAAAGCACACAAATGTCTTCGACAAGGCCATACTGCTATTCTGGCTCTGGTCGCCGAGCAGCCAACTAGGGAGAAGAAAGTTGATGATATTCCAATTGTTTACAACTATCCAGAAGCATTTCCTGAGGATTTTCCTGGTCTGCCATCGCACCGTCAAGTTGAATTCCAAATCGATCTAGCACCTTGAGCAGCGCAGATCGTTCGGGCACCTTACAGACTAGCACCTAGTGAATTACAAGAGCTATCCACTCAGCTACAATAATTGTTGGATAAAGGTTTCATCCGGCCTAGCTCATCGCCATGGGGAGCTCCAGTCCTGTTTGTCAAGAACAAGGATGGGACCTTTCGCATGTGTATCGACTACCGTGAACTAAATAAAGTGACGATCAAGAATCGTTATCCTCTGCCTCGCATAGATGATCTCTTTGTTCAACTCCAAGGATCAAGCTTCTATTCCAAGATAGATCTTAGATCTGGTTACCACCAATTAAGAGTCCGAGATGATGATATCTCTAAGACTACTTTCAGGACAAGGTACGACCACTATGAGTTTATGGTCATGCCTTTTGGATTAACCAACGCACCCGCAGTGTTCATGGACCTCATGAACTGTGTGTGTAAACCATACCTTGATCAATTTGTCATCGTTTTCATCCACGACATCCTCATTTTTTCCAAGAACAAGGAGGAACATGAGGAACATCTACGTTTGATTCTGGAATTACTAAAGCAGGAGTAGCTGTATGCTAAGTTTTTCAAGTGTGAATTCTGGATTCGAGAAGTTCAATTTTTAGGACATGTGGTTAAGGAGAAGGGAATACATGTCGATTCATCAAAGATAGAAGCCATCAAGAATTAGGCAGCACCAATGATTCCGACAGAGGTGCGACAATTTCTGGGATTGTCTTGTTATTATCGTCGATTCATCGAAGGATTTTCTAAGATTGCCCAACCTCTCACTGCCTTAACTCTGAAGGGTAAAGCCTATAACTAGGGCGACAACCAAGAGTTAGCATTTCAACTCCTTAAGCAGAAACTTTGCAGTGTACCTATTCTAGCTCTTCCGGACGGAACGGATGATTTTGTGGTGTATTGCGATGCATCCATTCAGGGTCTAGGTTGTGTGTTAATGCAACGAGAAAAGGTGATCGCATACGCTTCACGTCAACTAAAGATTCACGAGAAAAACTACACCACTCATGACCTAGAGTTGGGAGTCGTAGTTTTCGCGCTTAAGTTTTAGAGACATTACTTGTATGGTACCAAGTGCACTATCTACACCAATGACAAGATTCTTTAGCATATCTTTGAGCAGAAAGAGCTGAACATGCGACAACGTTGTTGGGTCAAGCTCTTGAATCATTATGACTGTGCGATCATGTATCATCCGGGTAAGGCTAATGTTGTAGCTGATGCCCTAAGTCGAAAGGAAACGAAACCCAAACGAGTTCGAGCATTACAACTTACTATTCACACCGGATTACCTGAAAAAATCCGTAGTGCTCAACTCGAAGCCCTGAAGGAGGAAAACCTACCTCTGGAACCCACACGCGGTATGGAAGAACAACTCGATGTCAAATCTGACGGCATTCGCTACTTCGCTGAGCGAATATGGGTTCCAGTATTCGGAAACTTAAGGGAACTAGTCATGGATGAAGCTCATAAATCTCGTTACTCCATTCATCCAGGTTCCGACAAGATGTACCATGATCTAAGGGTGCTGTATTGGTGGCCAAAGATGAAGGCCGATATAGCCACCTATGTGAGTAAGTGCCTGACTTGCGCAAAGGTCAAAGTAGAATATCAAAAGCCTTCCGGTCTACTCCAGCAACCGGAGATTCACATGTGGAAATGGGAGCAGATATCCATGGACTTTATCACAAAACTGCCATGAACTCCTACCGGATGTGATACCATTTGGGTAATCGTCGATCGTTTAACATAATCCGCTCACTTCGTAGCAATCAAGGAAACAGACAAAATGGAGAAGCTTACTCATATTTATTTGAAAGAAGTAGTCTCTTGGCACAGAGTGCCATTCTCTATCATTTCGGATCGTGATGCACGATTCACCTCCTGTTTCTGGCAACCATTACATAAAGCTTTAGGCATGCGTTTAGATATTAGTACCACATACCATCCTCAAACTGATGGCCAAACAGAACGTACTATTCAAACTCTGGAGGATATGCTATGAGCTTGTGTGATTGATTTCGGTAACACTTGGGAGTCTCACCTACCTCTGGTGGAGTTCTCCTACAAAAACAGTTATCACACTAGAAGGTAGCTCCATTTGAGGCATTATATGGACGGAAATGTCGTTCTCCTATTTTTTGGGCCGAGGTTGGGGATAGTCAACTTACGGGTCCTGAACTTGTACTTGAAACTTCTGAGAAAATTGTTCAAATTAGAAATCGTATGGCAGCAGCTCGTGATCATCAAAAGAGCTATGCCGATAAGCGTCGTAAACCATTAGAGTTTCAGGTAGGGGATATGGTCTTGTTAAAAGTCTCACCTTGGAAGGGTGTCATTCGTTTTGGGAAACGAGGCAAACTAAATCCTAGTTATGTTGGACCATTCAAGATAGTGAAGAGAATTGACCTAGTAACGTATCAACTGGACTTACCCGAAGGACTTGGTGGTGTACACAACGTCTTTCACGTCTCAAACTTGAAGAAATGTCTAGCAGACGAGTCACTCGCGGTTCCTCTTGAGGAACTACATATCGATGAACAGTTGCGATTCATCGAAAAACCCGTAGAAATCATAGATAGGGAAGTCAAAACGCTCAAACGCAGTAAAATCCCTATTGTTAGAGTTCGTTGGAACTCAAAACGTGAACCGGAATTCACGTGGGAGCGTGAGGATCAGATGATGCGCAAGTATCCTCATCTATTCAAGCACTCCACATCAAGCTCTTAAGGTACTATTCTAATTTTCAGGATGAAAATTCTTTCAACTAGGTGATGATGTGACAATCCGAACTTTTCAGGTTAACTCCGTTAACAAAATCCAATTGACGTTAACCTAATTAACTTAACTCAAACTCCAGGGACTAGTCCTGTCTATATTCAAACTCATATACACAAATGTGAAGGACTAAACTTGCACTTTACTTATAGTTGATGTCCCGTTGACTTTTGGATAGTCAAACTAACTAGTTCTTAACCTAGTTAACCTAGTTCAAATCTCAAGGACTATTTCTGCCAAACTTCTAAACCTAAATCATATAACTGTAGGGAGTAAACCTGTAATTATCAATTCTTGATTCCTGTTTGACGTTCTAAAGTCAAACTCGTGGCTTTAGTCCCAATTCAAGCTTTATAACAGAAATTCGATCATGTTGTAACTGTTTTGCACGATTATTATCATTAACAATATCATTGAAACCTTTAATCACCATATTTATGCACGAATTTAATCAATTAATGGCTAATCAAACCGTATCAATTGAAACCGTCGACCTCAATGCCATTACCATTCAAATTCAACGAATTCGTGTATCATTCCCTCGTACAAACACTCTACACACACTAGGCGATCAATCTCGAAGCTGTTACACGCATCAATTCGGCCGGAGGAAGAATCAAAGTCGTCGAAGATTAACCCCACCACCGTCGGACCGAGTTCTAGCCGATCTTCATCAATCCACCACATATTCTCGTAATTGAAATCTTCCTCTCATTCGTTTTAGTCCGCAGATCAAAAGCCCTAACTTAATTAGGGCTTACAGTAGCGATTTTAACATGAACCTATCAAATTGATTTCTTGTTTTTGTTTTAGAGTTTCGGTTCTTAAAAGTAAGATTAAACGATTTAAAACTCAATGGTTTAGCAATTAAAATCATACCTAGATTCAAAATACCCTAAATAACAAAACCCATATGTTTTATGATTCAATCGATATCCAAATCGATGGATTTGGGATGGTGTTTAGGTTCGGCTCGATAGGGGAGGGGAGGCACAGAGTCTGATGTGTTAAAACCATTTGTTTTCGGTTGTGTATGCGATTCACTGAGAAGCAGAGTTGGTTAAAGTGTTGTGTTGGTAGGGAGGAGACCCGGGTTCGAGTCTCCTCACCCTTGTTTTTGGGTTTCTATGATTTTAAAGTATTATTTCAATATAAAATCTTTTCCACCATTATTTTAATAATACGTTAATGTGTTTAAACCGGAAAAACCACCCGTGGGCTCGGGTTTAGATTTTTATAGCACAGTTCTATTATTGCTTCACTTTTGTATAATGATATATATATTATTGTCATTTCGAATAAAACAATATATTAATATTATTTTTAATACCGTAACTTCAAAATAATATATATTAATATATTATTTTCGCCACATTAATAAACTTAATATAAGCGTTTGCAAATTTATAAGTAATATATTTATTATACACGTTTATGTCCTTGAATAAAATAATAGACTTATTATTTTTTGTCACGCAATTGTGATTGCGATACTTTGTTAAATCTAAAAATAATATATATATTATATTATTTTCTTTGGCCATTATTTAATGGTGAAAACGCTCGGATATGTACATTATGTAATATTTTTTGTCATTCGTCGTGAATCGTAATTATCTTAATTAGTTAATTTAAGAATCCTTTATTCTCGTAGACATGATCGTCTACTCTTGATCTTTAGAGCGTCTCTTTTAGGACGTTCAACATTCCGTGTCGTCGTTACGTATCACAATACATCCCATCTTTATCCCTAATAATTATGATGTAATTCTAGGGCATTCGTGAGCCGTGTTGGGCTAACGCTTGAGATTCAAATCTTATACTTGTGTGATACTACCTACTACGCAATGCAGGCGAGTTTTTCACGGCCCCTTTTACTGTTTTAAAACTAGGGGGAGAAAACATGACGTAAACGCTTTTGGTTTTGTAATTCATATATGTTATCACTTGTTTGACTATGCGTACACATCTATCATTAAGTCCTTGCATTGGACCGTTAATATGAAATAGCGAGGTAATTTGAGTAGTACTACTGGGTTTGACAAACCTCACCCGTGTTAGTCGCGCTAACTCGATTGGAGGTCGAACAGGAGCAATATTGACCTAAACATGCACCATGGTTGATAGGCCTGGTGGGAGGCAAACACATAAACAGTCATCTAGTAGTTCGAGTTGATAGGCCACAGGCCTAACACTTTTCAAGATTTTGAATGGTCCTACGAATCTAGGACTCAATTTACCTTTCTTTCCAAATCTAACAATGCTTTTCCATGGTGAAACTTTCAACAAAACGTTATCACCGACGTTAAATTCTAACGACTTTCGTCTCTTATCATCATAACTATTTTGACGATCACGAGCCGCTTTCAATCTATCTTTTATCTGGATAACTTTTTCAGTTGTTTCCAGGACTATTTCAGGTCCAGACAACTGATTTTCTCCTATTTCGGATCAAAAGATTAGAGTTCGACACTTACGACCGTATAAGGCTTCAAAAGGAGCGGTCTGTATACTCGTATGATAACTATTATTGTAGGAGAATTCCATTAGAGGTAGGTGGTCATCCAATTTCCTCCAAGATCAATAACACAAGCTCTTAACATATCTTCAAGAGTTTGAATTGTTTTTTTGCTCTGCCTGTCCGTCTGAGGATGGTAGGTAGTGCTAAGATTCAATTTCGTACCAAGAGCTTTTTGAAAACTTTGCCAGAATTGAGAAGTAAATCTACTATCTCTATCTGACAAGATATATAGTGGCAAGCACTGTAATGTTTCGATTTCATTAACGTATAACTGAGTCTATCAATGATAACCCAGATAGTATAATTTCCTCGACTCGTTCGGGGAAGTTTTGTGATAAAGTCCATGGTTATCATTTCCCATTTCCAGACTGGAATTTCAAGTTGCGGTAACAAGCCTGAAGGTTTTTGATGTTCAGCTTTTACTTGAGAACATGCTAAACATTTTGCAACATAGATAGCGATATGTTTCTTCATTCCTATCCAACAGTAATTGGCTTTTAGGTTTTTGTACATCTTATCGCTTCCAGGATGCATTGTATATTTATATTTGTGGGCTTCTTCAAGAACTTCTTCACGAGTATTCCCATAGATAGGAACCCAAATTCTCTTATTCATTCTGAGAATTCTATCGTCTCCTTTGATCAATTGATCAATCATGCCTCCCAATCCTTCTTTCTCAAGGTTGGGTTCTTGCAAGGCAAGTTTCTGAGATTCCTTAATACGAGTAATAAGATCGATTTGGAGATCGAGTCTTAAAGCACGAACTTGTTTAGGTTTCTCATGTTCCTTTCTGCTCAGAGCATCGGCTACGACATTGGCTTTTCCTTCATGATAACATATCTCACAATCGTAATCATTCAGGACTTCCATCCAACGTCTTTGCCTCATATTCAGTTCCTTCTGGCTGGTTATATACTTTAGGCTTTTGTGATCTGTGAAAATAGTGAATTTAACTCCATATAGATAGTGCCTCATTAATTTCAATACGAATATTATGGCGCCCAGTTCTAAATCATGAGTCGTATAGTTCTTTTCATGAGTTTTCAATTGGCGAGAAGCATAAGCAACAACATTGCTTCCTTGCATTAACACACAACAAAAGTCGGTGTGCGATGCATCACAGTAAACCGAGAAGCGTTCATTTCCATCTGGCAGAGCCAGTATGAGTGCTTGAGTTAGTTTCTGTTTCAGAGTTTCAAAAGCTTTAGATTATTTAGGACCCCATTCATACTTAACTGACTTACGGGACAGAGAAGTTAATGGTACTGCGATTCGAGAGAAATCTTGGATAAATCTCCGATAGTAACCAGCTAGACCGAGGAAACTAATGATTTTAGTTGGTGACTTCGGGATTTCCCATTTAGATATGGCTTCAATTTTGACAGGGTCAACTTGAATACCATTAGCATTGATAACATGACCAAGGAATTGAACTTCTAATAGCCAGAATTCACATTTTGAGAACATGGCGTATAGCTTCTCTGTTCTCAGAATTTCAAGTAACATTTTCAAGTGATTGGCATGATCTTCCTTACTTTTGGAATAGATGAGGATATTGTCAATGGATACAATAACGAACTTGTCCAAGTAAGGTTTATAGACTCGATTCATCATATCCATGAATGTTGCTGGTGCATTAGTAAGTCTAAATGGCATAACTGTGAACTCATAATGATCATACCGAGTTCTAAAAGCAGTTTTAGGAATATCTTCTTCCTGGACTTTCAACTGATGATAACCAGAACAAAGATCGATCTTAGAAAAACAATGAGCTCCTTGGAGTTGATCAAAAATATAACATCCATGGCTTTCTAGCATTATTTTATTACATTATACAGTAATAACACATCATTTCAATCCCGTATTTGCCCGACACGAAATGTCACATAAATTATTATTTTAACGTGTATCAAATCAAAGTTTCAACCTTTCACTTACATGTTATTTTCTATCATATATCACACATATGGATTTCATATATACTTTACTATAATAAATATATCAAAAAAATATATATATATATATAAAACTTATGGATTTTATTCACATTCCTACATCCTTTATATATATATATAGGAATCTGAATATAAATATATGTATATGTGATATATATTTTATGTTATTAAACATATCATTTATTTAATTTGTATGTTTTAAAACTCATAAGCTCTAATCATTTGTTTACATCTTTTAAATCTATATATGTATTTATTTTTAAATAAGTATGTAAACACATATATATATTGTTAAACTATTTATACAAATTGAAATTTTTATAAAAATGAAATACAAATTTCATATATAAATATTGGTAATTAAACAAATAATATTTAAACTATTATAAACTTTATAAAAACAAGTTTAGAAGCAATTAAAATGAGTTTAAGATCAAATAAAATGGACCATGAACATCCCTCCCCCCAAGCAAATAAACCCCCCTTGAACACAATGAACCCCCTTGTGAACCCCTTTCTTCCCTTCTCTTGAACATTGAAAGTCACATACGCAATTTTGACTTTGGAAAGTCAAAATCGCAAATCCCAAATCACAAATCCTTCAATCCAAATCAAAATTGTAACCATATGCATTCAAATCATATGAGCCTTGAATCAGGCACACGTTTTCTGTTGTTTTAAAACGTCCTTAATTGCTCATATATTGCTAGAATTCAAAAACTCATTTATGAAAGGAAGCTTTGAAACGAACCCGTAATTCAAGCTCTAACCTCGCAAATTTGTTCGTTTCTCCAGCTGTATCACGCGTTTAAACACACTATAAATACCACTACCATCTTACAACTCGATATCACCACTCAAATTCGCCCTCCTCCTCCCTTTCGTGACCGGCGCTGTGAGAGTTTGTCTCACGAATTCGCAACGAATCGAGTCCAATTCCAGGTAAGAATCATACCTCTCTGCTCGATTTTAAACCGTGATAAAAAACCCTTTGAAAGGATCGGGATTTGTTAATGGATTTGGGATTAGGGTTTTGCAAGTTCTTGTTTTGGGGAAGAGGATGAACTGAGTCTACGGTAATATGCAAGGCATCCTGAATTAAACACAATTGGAGGCCCTAGCCCATCGGTTAAAACATTTCACCCTCATAGCAGTGGTCATGGGTTCTAAACCCGACCCCTGCTGCAGTTTTACTTTTTTTGTGTTTGCCTCTATTCACTGTCACACACATACATACGTATATACATACATACATATATGTATATATATAATGATATATAAATTAATTTATGTATTATTATAAAGAGAAAAAAAGGGTTTAAAAATGTAAGGCCCCAAACCCAGGAGGCCTCACTTGTTGGATTTACTCATTCACAAACAGTTATTAAACTTGAATATCAAATAACGCAGTGGAAAATTTCATTCAAACATAATGTCAAAATTGTTTAAACATGCGGAAGCGTAACATTGTCAAATACATAAACATAACATAAACAACTCATAACGGGATGCCAGTCTTCATGATCAACCGGGTAACTCTTTTCGCTTGCCAAGCATCACCGTCAATCGTCCATACCTGCCTTAACATGAATGTGCTTACTAAAAAGTCAGCTACGCAGGTGAGTTCAAGTTTTCATTCGATTTAAGAAATGGTTCATCATTAAATAATTCATTAGGGTTTAATATCATGTATAAGAAAACAGGGCCTTTCGTTCATCATTAAAACCATTCAAACATTTATCATCATCATAAACACCATTGAACGGATCGTTCGTTTAAAACATTTAACATTCATTTAAGTCATACATTATTATCCTAATATGTGTTACCATTCGTTCCGTCATTTAGTATTGTATTGCCCCTAAGGCTTAAGTGCACGAAGACCGACAATACAATACATTCCGTCAATTCCCTATTGTATTGCCCCTAAGGCCTAACTGCACGAAGACCGACAATACAATACATTCCGTCAATTCCCTTTTGTATTGCCCCCAAGGCTTAACTGCACGAGGACCGAAAATACCTATTTAGTTGCCCCTATGGCTCCCATGTCCATAAACCGACAACTTCCATCGACAGCTATGGCTCACGGCCATAACACCGTCGGATCATAATTTAACCTTCGTAGGGTCACGTTAACCCCTGAGTAACCATCGTTACTCCCTTACCAGTTGTACAACATCATAACCATTGACATGCCACAAAGACACTGCCCCTGTTGTTCTTGTGGCAACTATGGCTCGCTGTCCATAATCTACCACAAGGCTGGGAATTACATTCCCAGACTTCATTTGTCAATTCCATTTATTCGACAGATTAGATTTGTAATGACTTCTTTAAAACCTTTGCCCTTTCTTTCCTTTTCATAAAACCTTTCATTCATTTTCAAAACCCTTTACCTTCAGTTTAAACCATTTCTTTATAAACATTTCGTTCGTAAACATTCCATTCATAAAACTTTCTTTCCATAAACCGTTCGTTCCAAATCATTTCATTTCGTAAACATAATTTCATAAGCATCATTTCGTAAACATCGTTTCGTAAAACATCATTTCGTATGTATGCACAGCAGCCCGAAAACATTATTTAAAACATTTAAAAAAGGGCTTCTAGAACTCACCTGATAAGCTAATCTGGATTGTCCTAAACAAAGGTCCCACAACGTCACTTCCGATCTGAATTGATTAGTTAAATACACATCAGACCAAATCTCGACTCTAACGGTTTAACCTTCTAAACATACTGACTTTACCTAAACAGCCTGATGCATGCGCACTTAGCAAGTGCGCAGGGCCTTGCTCTTGCGTACTTAATAAGTGCGTAAACTTTGCTTCATGCGTACTTGATAAGTAGACATGACCCTCTCCATACGTACTTGATAAGTACGCATGACCCTCTTCATGCGTACTTGATAAGTACGCAGGACCCTCTTCATGCGTACTTGATAAGTACGCAGGATCTGCTTCATGCGTACTTGATAAGTACGCAGGATCTGCTTCCCCGCAAAAACCCTAACTTTCGCATTCGGGTCTGATCACGTCAATATCCCGAACTTGTTTACATTCAAAACGTTTGCTTTTCATTATGGAACTCAAATCTATGTTTTTCTTTCAGTTTCATCCGTAAAAATGTCACATTTTCGTCCAAAACCCGAAAAACCCAAAAATGAACAAAAACTGAGATCTAGGTTGGATCGTTACCTGTATCGAGCTTCTGATTCGGAGGTTCTTCTCAGGAGCTATGGAGCAACACACTTCTTCAATCTCGGGTCGATCCGCCAACTTTCTCTCTCTACGGTTTCTCTATTTAGAACTTGCAAATGAGAGAATGGTGGAGTGTGTTGGCTATTTAAAGAGGAGTGGCCCATCTGGCCCGGCCCGTCACGCCTTATTCATTTATTCCTTTCGTCTCACGTAATCCGTTATTTTAATCGTCATCTTATTTTTGGGATGTTACAAAAAATTCATGTTTATAATTTATTATAACAAAACACATACATAAAAGTTTGACATTTATTTAATATACTTTAGTTTATAAACTTTATGATATATGTGTGTGTGTATATATATATGTGTGTATATCATGTTATGATTAAAAGAACCTATTTTTTTAATAAACTTTCAAGAGTTTTATAATTAATATCCTCATTTAATGAAAATCATATATACAATTGTGTTTAATCGTTTTCTAAAATCATTTCGAATATATGAGCATCCTTATCTTATTCGTTCCTTTATACTGTATATTTCAAAAGAGTTGATAAACATTATGTTATTGTCATAAACCTTATTATTTTATATATAACCTTTAAAACTATAAAGTAGTCGTATTTTGTAACATTATAAGTGTTATAGTTATGTTAGTAACCTAAACCGTTAAATCGGCATATTATTTTATTAATGTTACAAATTTTAATAATTGTTTATTTGTATATCTATCACGTTATTACTTTCACAAATAAATGGCGTGGATTTCATAAATAGTTATATTACAATTGCATAACTAATTTATTTATCTAAAACCATATCCTTATAAAACATCATTTATAAACTCTATCCAGATCCACAATCACTCGTTCATTCCAAAACCCTAAAGTCCCAAATCGTTCCCTTGTTGTTTCTCTTGACCGTTTCTATATTATAATAACATATGTTATTCAAACTAGGACATCCTTAATTCTTGTTGCTACAAGTTACAAGCTCGACCCCCCTTTTATTCATGTGAGTTTTACATAGCCCCTTTTTACATTTTGCACTTTTTGGGGTGAAACATGATTATACTTTGAACTCTTTGCAATTTACTCATATACAATTCAATAATATGATGCTATGTGTTATTTGTGCTTTATGCTTAAATACTATGAGTTAAGACTACATATACATGACATTCGTACAATCATTAACTCAGTACAATCCAACGGTTAACATTGATAGATCTATTGCATCTGACAAACCCACCCGGTTAGGGTGTTTGTTACTGACATTACAATAGGGTAACCTGCGGGTTGTGCCTCACAACAGTCACAAGGTTTGATTGTACACTTAGTTTAACTCTAGACTATCCATAAATATCTTATATACCATGTATCGTATGAATTATATAAAACATTTTTGAACTTTATTTGTGGTGTCAAAACATATGTATGCTCACCAACTATTTATAGTTGACCCTCTCATTTTTATCATGTTTCAGGTACTAACATTTGAGATCATTTGCAAGATGCTACACATAGGATTGAGGACTTAGTTAAATAATGAATTGAACATTTATGGTGTACTTTGTTTTTCTTTTGTATAATTGTACATGTGTTTGTTGAACAAGTGTTATGAAAATTTGGATTCAATTAATATATGAAACTTTAGTTTGACCATGTGCTATTGAACAGTCTACATGTCTCGCCCCGACGTATTCCGCCATCGGTTGGGGTGTGATAGATTGGTATCAGAACCTTGGTTATCTGGAATTAGGTTATTAGACACCTTGACCTAAACTATAACCTTAGGACACCCATATTGTGCCATGCTCTATGTACATGACATTAGTCATATTACTAAATGCTACATGATTATTACTTTCTGTGAATATTTTTACATGTTATTCTAAGGGTTACATTGCATGATATAATACTTGATAGCATATGTACTACATTGCTTGATAACTCTTATGCTTATAAGCATTGCTATCTACATGCTACCTATGTGACTTCATTAAGTGTTATCATAATTCTTATCACCCACATATTCACACCAAATCCTTTATGCACCCTTACTCTTGCACACATGTCACTATCATCATTTGTTAACAAAATTTAAACTTCTAGGCCTAAAGCCTATTAAGATTTTAAAATCCTATCAAAGTTTTGAGTTCTGAAAATTAGTAAAGAACATGTGCAATCCGGAAGGGTGAATGCATGTACTTTGGGTGTTCTGTCTAGGAAAGCATTTCATATAAATCCAAATCAACTGAAAGATCCGTATGCTTTCCTGGGAATTCCCGAAGTGAGTGTTCACCTATAGACCTATAGGCTAAAGCATGTCTTCTTGAAAGTATAAAAATTTGAATCACTTTGATTTGTCAGACTATCCATTTGATTATATTATCAAGTGAGTACAAGCTAAACACTATCGTTTCGTTTGTTACAATTTAGTACACGTACCTAACCTTCTTTGTAACTAATCATTTTATTATCTGAATTAAACAACATCTTTATTTTGTTCAAACAAAACATCTATCAAACCTTTAGATAGTACCTAAAATATAAATTTTCTGTAAACATTTTCACCTTATAAGGAAACTTAATACAACTTGTTTTATAAAAGCACTATTTTTAATTAATAATTAATTATGACTTTTTTTTCTTGTTAAATTAATTATTATTAAACATTAGCTTAATTATTAAATAATCTAGCCATTATTTCTCTTAAAAATAGTATTCTTATAATAATTTAAAAAAAAAAAATTTAATGAAAAGGTTTTCATTTAATTATCAATATAGTTAATAATTCAACTATTTTTTACCATTTTATTACAACTACTTGTTTATTTACAAATAAAGAGCACAAATCAGTTATTCTTAAGCACACTTCTCTAAATATCAGTCACACCCCCAATTTCAACTAACAGAGTTTTATCGTTTGGGATGTGACAAACCAGGATCTCAGTCATTAGTTACATTGAACGACACTATATCAGACTAAAATGAAAATATCATAAACGATCAAAGTAAATGCGGAAGCGTATAAAGAAAGTAAATGCGCAAAACAAACGCGCCCAAAAAGTCCAGTCCAAACATAAACGAAAACAGTCCAAACATAAATAAAAACAGTCCGAATGTAATAAAATATAATTCAAAAATAGGACTCCATGCATGTCCTATATGTGCACCTATACCTTATCTTAGCGACCTGAGAAAACATGTAAGAAAAGATGTCAACACGAGGTTGGTGAGTTGACAGGTTTCATTATATAAATAAATGTTTACCACATTTATTGTAGAATCAATATATATATATATATATATATATATATATATATATATATATATATATATATATCAACAGGTAGCTAACCCATGTTCATGTTTGCTATTACGCTCGTAACCGTAAACTGACTATTTGAATGCCTCCCACCAGACCTATCAACCATGGTGCACGTTTAGGTCAATATTGCACCCGTTCGATATCCAATCGAGTTAGCACGACTAACGCGGATGAGGTTTGTCAAACCCAGTAGTACTACTCAACATACCTCGCTATACTCGTATTTAAACGGTTCGATGTAAGGACTTTCATGATAGACTTTACGCATAGTCATAACAAGTGATACATAATTAAGTACAAAAATCAAAAAAGTGTTTATGTCATGTTTTCTCCCCCAGTTTAAAAGCAGTAAAAGGGCCCGTGAAAACTCACCTGATGGCGTAGGAATCACACAAGTAATAGACTTGGTACACAAGTGTTAGCCTGCAACGGCTTATGTATGCCTTAGAATTACAAACAACAATTAGGGACTCATTGGGATTTGTGACGACACACGGAAGATTAGAACGTCTTTAAACATTCTAATGATTAACGGGTAAACGAACGAGTTTACGGGAATACAGATTTCTAAATTAGGATGAATGCGTTTCACGACGAATGACAAATAATATATAATAAATATATTCGAGCGTTTTCTTCATTAAATAGTAGTCTAGAAAAATAATATAATATATATATATATATATATATATTATTTTTAGATTTAACAAGTATCACGATAAACAAATGTGCGCCAAATAATAAAACTATTATTTTATTCAATGATAACACGATTGTAAATAATATAAATATTTATATTATTTATTAGTTTAAAAACGACTAACAATGTTTACAAACGTGACAAAATAATATTTAAATAACTATTATTTTAATCGGGGTCACGGATATTATTTTATTTGGAGAAACGGTTTTGATAATAATATAATTATTCTAATATTGAGAACAATAATAGAGATACGTTAAAATTCCAAACCCGAGCCTACGGGTGGTTTTCCGGTTCAAAACACATAATATATTCATATAAATATATGAGGATAAATTTTTTATAAAATGGAAATTAGGGAAAAGGTCTCAAAAAAAAATATATAATGCAGGAGACCGGACTCGAACCCGGGACTCCTGCGAATGGGTCCAATGTTTTAACCACCACAACCCGCTTGGGTATCGCAAACGAATCCGGACCGAAACGGTTTTAACCATACCCGACCGTGAGTTCTTCCCCCTCATGCGAACCCAACCCTAAACCTATCCTTAATTGACTGGAATCGATCACGATTGACTACAAAAACGTATGGGTTTTGCTAATCGCCCTATTGCGAGTATGGGGGTGAGTTTAATTTCAAAAACATTAAGTTTAATAGCGTTAATCTCTGATTAAAATCGCCAAAACCCTAGGTATGAATACGAAATCGATTTGACCAAGTTGGATGTTAAAAGAGAATGGAATCATAGGGCTTTTGGCAAACAGAGGGTTGCGAATCCAACCCTATGGTTTAATTTGATTAAGGTAATCTTTAGGATCAAAAGCCCCAAATCGCAATATGGATGAGCCCTAGAATCAAGATCATGATTAATTCGGCAATGTAAGCCCTAATTAGGTTAGGGCTTTCATTCTAAAGACTAAAACTAATAAAGGAGGGTTTCAATTACCATATTGGATGTCAGGTGGATAGTGCTCGACCAAAACTGAGTCCGACGACATGCGGGTTAGTCTCCTGCGATCACGGCTTCTTCTCCGAATGAATTGGTGTACGTAACAGCTTTAGCTTGATGCGATTTATGTGTGTGTAAGCTCGAATTGTAAAAACAATACGCGAATTCTCCGAATTTGATGAAGGGGTCGACGGTTTCAACCGACTTGGTTTGATTAGCCATTAAATTGGTTTAGTTCGCAATTGATGAAGTTGATAATGGTCCTAATGGTGATTGTTAATGCTATCAACGTTTTTCAGTTACAAAATCAAGTTAAAATCGATCATGGGATTTGAATTTTGAATCAAAGTTTGCGAGTTTGACTTTTAAAAGTCAACAGAGAATAAATTCACTCAATTTTTACTTTGCATAGTCAACAGACTTGACTTTAGGCTAATTACATCTTAAGTCCCTGTAGTTTGAGTTTAATTTGTGACAGAATCAATCCCTGGGGTTTAAGATTAGGTTAACTAGGTTAGGATTTAACAGAATATTTAACGGGAATTCTAACGGGGTTAACTTAAAAAGTCGGATTGTCACATCATCCCCTAGTTGAAAGATTTTCGTCCCGAAAATTAAAATAATAATAATAAATTTTTTTTCCGGATGTCACATCATCCCTTAGTTGAAAGAATTTTCATACCGAAAATTAAAATATTATCTTAAGAGGTTGACGTGGAATGCTTGAACAGATTAGGCATCTGATCCTCACACTCCCACGTGAATTCCGGTCCGCGTTTCGAGTTCTAACGAACTCTGACAATAGGGATTTTACTTCGTTTTAGCGTTTTGACTTCCCTATCCATGATTTCCACAGGTTCTTCGATGAAACGTAACTGTTCATCGATGTGTAGTTCCTCAAGAGAAACCGCGAGTGACTCGTCTGCTAGAAATTTCTTCAAGTTTGAGACGTGAAAGACGTTGTGTACACCACTAAGTCCTTCGGGTAGGTCCAGTTGATACGCTAATGGACCAATTCTCTTCACTATCTTGAATGGTCTAACATAATGAGGATTTAGTTTGCCTCGTTTCCCCAAATGAATGACACCCTTCCAAGGTGAGACTTTTAACAAGACCATATCCCCTACTTGAAATTCTAACGGCTTACGACGCTTATCGGCATAGCTATTTTGACGGTCATGAGCTACTGCCATACGATTTCGAATTTGAACTATTTTCTCAGAAGTTTCAAGTACGAGCTCAGGACCCGTAAGTTGACGATCCCCAACCTTAGCCTAACAAATAGGAGAACGACATTTCCGTCCATATAGTGCCTCGAATGGAGCTACCTTGATGCTAGTGTGATAACTGTTGTTGTAGGAGAACTCCCCTAACGGTAGGTGAGACTCCCAAGTGTTACCAAAATCAATCACACAGTACGCTCTGTATGGCCATCAGTTTGAGGTTGGTATATTGTTCTCATATCTAGACGCGTGCCTAAAGCTTTATGTAACGATTGCCAGAAATGGGAGGTGAATTGTAACCTTTCTGATTTTCATATTTTCATTTTGGTACGATAAAACATGTATGAATTTCAAGCCCTAATTTTATAAATTACAGCTTCACAATTTCCACCCGCATTTATTCTAAATCCCTATACACACATAAATGTTTGGACATATATGTATATATATATATATATATACATTTATACATCATGCAAGTACACATACACATATATATATATATACATATATATATGTACAAATTCAAACATTATACAAGTACATACACATATACATGCATACTAGTTTGAACCCTAACCGATTGAACCCTAAACTAAACCCTCCCACACTAAATTTGACTTTTCAAACACTAATTTTGACTTTCTTGAACTTCATTGACTTTTAAAAGTCAAAGAAGCTCAAACCTTGTGAATTCGAGGCTGCTATCGACGGGTTTTGACTGAATTGGACTCCACATGATTACCCAAACAAGAACCGACTCGATTACCAGCCCAATTCAGGTTACAACACGGTTAAATTCGAATTCAAAACAAATTGACTTCGTGGAGTCAAAGCCGAACCAAATCCATCGAAAATCAATAAATTATATGCGCTTCAATCCCGGAAATCATGCGTAGACTGATCCCCTCTGTACCTAGTCCAGTTTCACAACCCAATTCGTTCAATCACGCAGCCAATTCAAAATTCAAATGAATTTGACTCCTCAAAGTCAAACGAAATCAGTCCGATCCAATTCGTTTAATAAAACGCGTTTCAATCCCGTAAATCATGCTAAGACTGATCGTGTATGTACCTAGACCCATTACACGACCCAATTCAGTCGATTACAACCGGATTAACGCGTAATTGGAGTCATAACCGTCACCCGTAAAACTCTCAATCGAATAATGCGTTAATGACAAAATTAATCAAATTAAATTACCACAAACCTTCGCAAGACTCTATAAAATCTCACCTAAACTTCATTTGGGTTTCATTCCATCCCTGTTCGTCGATCTAGCACCCCAAACATTGCCTCGAACCGGTTAGTCGTCAGGCTTCGTTACGCAACCATCACAGGTATGGTTTACTTCGTTCGATTCACATTTAATCACTTATCGAAAGCCCCTTATCACTTTACAAAACAACAATCTAAATCGTTATCAATTTCTAGAAATCTTACGAACCTGTTCATACGACTGTAAAACGGAAATTTCGATTCATTTCTGTTAACGCATTTAATCTTATATGATACAAGTTATAATAGCGAACCACTCCCAGACCAACCGGTTAAGACGGAAGGCTTGTAGGGGAGTGGTGTGGGTTCGAAACCCACGACCCCGGTTTTTTTTGCGTGTGCATCAAACCTAGACCCGGCTCCTTCCCAGATTCATATTAAAAACAATTCGAACCAAATCTGTATCAGTGATGCTCCCTTGGTCTAGTGGTCTATGCGCGATGTTCCCACCGGGAAGACCCGTGTTCGACCCGGGCAAGCCCCTTTTATTTTTTAAAATCAATTTTAACAACCAATATTTTTATAAAAATTATTTTTATAACCCATACCATATTTAGACCAGAATACAATACAATTTCGAGGTTTTTAACATAAAATATCAATTATTACAATATAGTTGTTTAAAACTCTCATTTTAATTATTTAAAAATGTATTTTTTTAAATAATTACTCAAAATAATTAACTTCCTAGTTCATAAATATACTAACAAGATATAAAATATATATTTTTGTAAATTATTTATCCCGTATATATATATGCATCATATTATTTATTTATTGTTATAATAAATAAAATTATTACTTTGCATCTAGGGTTTCCTTTAACCCGTATTATTAAGATTTTGGCACTTTGACATAAATAAATAACGCAATGAATTTATTTAATAAAAAATCATATTACTTTTAGTAATGATTTTTATTTTAACTAAATAAATAAAAAGAGTTTTATCCATTTAATCTTTAACCCTAAAGACACATGATGTTTTCATACGACATTTTGAACTCCCATAGTTACATCAAACTTTTTGACACCTTATAATGTCTTACATAGAATAACACAAACTTTATACAAACTCACACCTAACAAGACCCGATAAACATTAGACTTATCCTTAGACTTATGCATATTATTAATTTAAGGTTATTCTTTTCACACTAGGTTAACTTGTGATTTAAGAATCACTCGTGCTTCATACTTGCTCGTATTATCCACCCAACACATACATGTGAGTTTACATAGCCCCTTTTTATTTTGTACTTTTGGGGTGAAACATGATTTACTTTTGAAACTTTTTGCATAGACTTAAATACAATTCAATAGTATGATATTATGTGTTATGTGCTTTATGTTTGAATGCTATGAGTTAAGACTACATATACATGACTTTAGGACAATCATTAACTCCGTACAAGCCAACGGTTAACATTGATAAATCTATTGAGTCTGACAAACCCACCCGGTTAGGGTGTTTGTTACCGACTTTACATTAGGGTAACCTGCGTGTTATGCCTCAGTCACAAGGTTTGATTGTACACACCTAGTTTAACTATAGATTCTCCATAAATGCCTTACACACGTGTATCGTATGAATTGTATAAAATACTTTAAACTTGGTTATGTGTCAAAACCTATGTATGCTCACCAACTTTTAGTTGACCTCGTTTTCATCATGTTTCAGGTACTAATGCTTGAGAATAAGTGCAAGATGCTTCACTTAGGACCGATGGCCTAGAATTTAAATCAATGAAACTATTTATGTATTTCCATTTTCTTTGTAACGTTGGATTTATGTTTATTTGTGACATGAAATTGGATGTTTAATTATTTAAACTTTAGCAAACCTTGAGCTTTTGAACAGTCTACATGTCCCGCCCCGACGTATTCCGCCGTCGGTTGGGGTGTGACAGATTGGTATCAGAGCCTTGGTTATAGGGAATTAGGTTATTAGACACCTTTAACCTAGACTATAACCTTAGGACACCCACTATTGCCATGCTCTATGATTATATGATATGCTACATGCTATGTGTTACTTGCTTATTATGTTTTGATACCTCATTTGTTAAATTTCATGAATTATTAGACTATACTTAAATAATAAATTAAATAAACAATATCCCTACCCATACCCTAAGCCTCATAACCTTCTTACCTAGTTCTCTGTCATCATCATCATAGCATGTGGAAACTTCATAAATTTAAATCTATAGAATTCCTTTACTTCCTCGTTAAGGTTTTAAACTTTGTTAATTATTAGAGGGCACGTGCAATCTGGAAGGGTGACACCTGTATTCTGGGTTTTCTGTCTAGGAAAGCATTTTGTATAAATCCCAATCAACCGAGGGACCCGTATGCTTTCCTGGGAATTCCCGGAATGAGTGTTTACTTATAGGCTAAAGCACGTCCCCTTGAAAATTATATGAGCTAAATAACCTTAATGTGTCACAGTATTCAAGTGATTATATCACTATTTGGGTACAATCCAAACTATGATTTACTATTTTATTTGTTATCATATCTCTTAAATTCAATCAACCCTCATAAGTGTAAGGCCCCTTTCCCGGCTAACCTCACTTGTTGGATTTACTCATAAACATAGTTGTAATTACTTAACTTAAATTTAAAACATTCAGAAGTAGCGGAAGCAAACATCATTCAAATTACATGTCATAACAACGGAAGTTTTAAAAATTGAAACATAACATTGTCTTAACATAAATAAAAGTGGGATGTCAGTCTCGTGCCGGGTAACCTTCACGCCTTCGCACGACCCTTCCTTTCTGTACCTGAAATGTATACTAAAAGTCAGCTAACGCTGGTGAGTTCTAGTTTAAAACTTTTAAGTATGATCATTTTTTTTTCTTTATAAGTATACATAATTATATACATTCATAACTTTTGCTTTCCTTTCATCTTTCTTTTGTGATTACATATATATATATATATGCATTCACCTTTTCTTTTCTTAACTTTCATGGGTCATACACTTAAGGGTGATCAACCCGTCATTTATTTGTGAATGTCACAAAGACAAACGCCACGGTCCATCGTCATGGCCCGCCATTCTTACAACCGTCCGGCAACTAGTATCCGTCCGTAATTTTATTCTTACAACCATCCGGCAACTTGTGTCCGTCCGTCATGACTTACAACCGTCCTACCGAAGTAGTCCGTCATTTTCTTACAACCGTCCTACCGAAGTAGTGCGTCATTATCTTACAACCGTCCAACCGAAGTAGTGCGTCATTATCTTACAACCGTCCTACCGAGGTAGTCCGTCATTATCTTACAACCGTCCTACCGAAGTAGTCCATCATCATTGAAGCGTCCATAACTTTTTCTTATACTTGTCAAGCAATATATACATGGATATAAAGCAAGATTTCATTCTTACACATTGTGTTATTCTTTCATTCATTCTATATAATCATACGATTCATTCTTTATTCATAATTCATTTTCATATATAAGTATTTATATATACATATGATCACATTGACATTCATAGCATTTATTCATTTAGTGTATACATTTCAGCCCCAAAACATTTGATAACATTTGCACATAACATAGAAGGGGGCATATAGAACTCACCTGATAGGCTTCTCTAGGTTGTCCTAAACAAAGGTCTAACAACGTCACTTTCGATCTGGATTAGGTAGTTAAATACACATTAGACCCAACCCCGACTCTATTAGTTAAATCATTCTAAACTTACTGACTTTACTTAACCAGTCTGCTGCCTGCGCACTTGCTAAGTGCACAGGACCATACTCATGCGCACTTGACAAGTGCGCAGAGAATACTTCTTGCGCACTTGGTAAGTACGCAGGATCCTCCTCCTGCGTACTTGGTAAGTACGCAGGAATTCCTTCTTGCGCACTTGGTAAGTACGCAATACCTGGTTCCTGGACCAAAATCTGAAATTCTTGCATGCTAACCCGATCATGCCAATCTTACAATTTTCTTTGATGAAAACATGCGGTTTTCATTCTAGATGCTAGTTCTAGGCTTATTATCAGGTTTCATCCATAAAAACGTCTCCTATTTAGCTAAAACCCGAGAAACTCAAAAAAGAACAAAAACTCAGATTATGGTTGAATCGTTACTTGGATTGGAACTCTGATTCGGAGGTTTTGCTCACGAGCTCAGCTGTAACGTGCTCCTTCAATCTCATGTTGATCCGTAGACTTTCTCTCTCTAGACCCGAGCTCTCCTTTCTCTCTCTAGGATGGTGAAATGAAGGTGAAGTTGAGAAAGTGGGCTGCCTTGCCCCTTATATACCTGGGCTTCCATCGGCCCGTTGGAACCGAGCCCAAGCCCATCTGTTCTTATTTTGTTTTATGACGTTTAAATCTCTATCGTATTATTATTTACTTATTTACTATTTTTAGGATGTTACAAGTCTACTCTCCTTAAAGAGGTTTCGTCCTCGAATCTGTTTATACGTTAAACAATTGAGGGTATAGTCCCCCCATCTCGTCTTCTTTTTCCCATGTAGCTTCTGACCCTTTTTCTGTGCTTCCATTGTACTTTAACTAACTGAATCGACTTATTGTGTAGTCGTTTCTCAGCTCGGTCAATAATGGCTATCGGTTCCTCTATATAATTTAGACTGTTATCCACTTCGATCTCATCGTAAGGTATGTGTGCTGTGTCGTCAGCTAGGCACTTTCGTAAGTGTGACACGTGGAACGCAGGGTGTATTCCACTAAGCTCAACGGGTAGGTTGAGTCTGTAAGCAACTTAACCCACTCTCGCTAAAATCTTGAAAGGTCCGACAAACCTTGGACTTAATTTGCCACGTCTTCTGAATCGAATGATTCCTTTCCATGGTGATACCTTTAACAGTACCGTGTCCCCCACTCGAAACTCTAAATCCCTTCTTCTCTTATCCGCGTATGATTTCTGTCTGTCTTTTGCAGCTTTCATTCGAGCCTTGATTTGATCAAATTTCTCGGAAGTAGCTTTGACCACTTCGAGACTTGGAAAATCCTTTTGTCCAATTTCCCCCCAACAAACCGGGGTCCTACATTTCCTCCCATACAATATTTCAAATGGCGGCATGCCAATAGTCGAGTGATAGTTGTTGTTATATGAAAATTCTGCCAATGGTAGATGGCTGTCCCAGCTCCCACCGAAGTCAATGATACATGCCTGGAGCATGTCCTCCAAGGTCTGAATGGTCCTTTCCGATTGTCTATCGGTTTGGGGGTGGTAAGCGGTGCTGATGTTCAGCCTAGTGCCCATTGCTTCGTTGAATTTCTTCCAAAACCTTGAGGTGAATCTAGTATCCCTGTCGGACACAATCGACAGCGGCATACCATGTCTGATCACAACTTCCTTGATAAATACTTCTGCTAGTCTTTCTGACGAAGAAGTCTCACGTATTGGCAAGAAATGAGCACTTTTCGTCAAGCGGTCGACGATCACCTAAATGGTATCATTGCCTTTAGCTGTTCGCGGTAGCTTGGTAATGAAGTCCATCGTTATCTCCTCCCACTTCCATTCCGGTATTGGTAGAGGTTGCATTTTACCGCATGGTTTCTGGTGCTCGGCCTTAACTAGAGAACACGTTAGGCACTTGCTCACGTACTCTGTCACATCATTTTTCATGCCAGGCCACCAGTACTCCTTCTTCAAGTCTTGATACATTTTGTTTGTCCCGGGGTGGATAGAATAGCGAGACTTATGGGCCTCATCGAGTATTTTGGCTCTAAGCTCGCCAATCTTAGGTATCCACATTCGGCCAAACCTAGTTTGTACCCCGTATGCATTTGCATCCAAATTCCCTTGTTGTCCTACTATTCTTTCCCATTTTACATTTCCTTCTAATAGCGCTTCGTCTTGTGCCTTTGATATTTCACTCATCAAATCTGGTGTTATAATCAGCTGACACGCTTTGATCCGTATAGGTTCCGATTCTTCCTTTCTGCTTAAAGCGTCAGCCACCACGTTTGCTTTGCCTGGATGGTACAATATCTCACAGTCATAGTCCTTCAGTAGCTCTAACCACCATCTTTGTCTCATGTTTAATTCCTTTTGCTCGAAAAAGTACTTCAGGCTTTTGTGATCGGAGTAAATGGTGCATTTGACTCCATACATATAGTGCCTCCATATTTTCAACGCGAAAACTACTGCTGCTAACTCTAGATCGTGTGTTGGGTAGTTAGCCTCGTGAATCTTTAGTTGCCGCGAGGCGTAAGCAATTACATTTCCTCGTTGCATAAGTACGCACCCCAAACCCTGCCCCGAAGCGTCAGAATAGACTACCAAGTCTTCATTTCCCTCAGGTAGAGTCAAGACTGGAGCTTGGGTTAATCGTGCCTTAAGTTCTTCAAACGCGTTGTTTTGGGTTTGACCCCATTCATACTTCACTTCCTTCTGTGTCAACTTAGTTAGTGGCAAGGCTATTCTTGAAAAATCTTGAATGAATCTTCGATAGTAGCCTGCCAATACCAGAAAACTCCGTATCTCTGTTGGTGTCTTTGGGATGTTCCATTCCTTTACTGTCTCGATCTTTGCAGGATCCACCATAATGCCATTTGGGTTTATTACATGACCTAGGAATTGGACTTTCCTAAGCCAGAACACGCATTTGGAGAATTTTGTGTACAACTTTTCCTGCTTTAGCACCTCCAGAACCTCTCTTAGGTGACAGTGGTGATCACCCTCGCTTTTTGAATATACCAGTATGTCGTCTATAAAGACTATCACCGATCGATCCAACATGGGTCGACATACTCTATTCATCAAGTCCATGAACGCTGCTGGTGCGTTGGTCAATCCGAAGGACATCACGAGAAACTCATAATGCCCATAACGCGTGCGAAATGCGGTCTTTGGAACGTCTTCTTCTCTTACTTTCAACTGATGGTAACCCGACCTAAGATCGATCTTTGAGAACCAACTTGCACCTTGCAGTTGATCAAAAAGGTCATCAATTCTAGGCAGTGGGTATTTTTTCTTTACTGTCCTCTTGTTCAGTTCACGATAGTCAATGCACATGCACATGCTGCCGTCTTTCTTATTTACAAATAGTATCGGAGCGCCCCATGGTGAAATGCTCGGTCTAATAAATCCTTTTTCTGTTAATTCCTGTAGTTGAGACATCAATTCTTTCATTTCTGACGGAGCCAATCGGTAGGGGGCTTTGGCAACGGGCTCAGCTCCTGGCAGTAAATCAATCTGAAATTCTATTTCCCGATCGGGTGGCAACCCAGGTAGATCCTTAGGGAATACTTCCGGAAAGTTGCACACCAGGGGTACATTCTTGAGTGCTTTCGTTTTCATTCTATCGTCAATAACATACGCCAGATAAGCTTCGCAACCGCGCCTCATGTAACTTTCGGCCTTGATCATCGAAATGACGTTTGGCATTGTGCAATTCCAATCCCCATAAACCGTAATTGGACTTCCGCTAGGAGCTTTGAGGTGTATCCTCTTACGTTTACATATGATTTGAGCTTCGTTGGCAGCTAACCAATCCATACCCAATACTATATCGAATCCTCCTAAGGTGAGAAGGAATAATCTAGAAGGAAACTTATGGCCCTCTATTTCTATGATACAATCCTCTGTTACTTGAAACACTGTCGAATTTTTACCCACGACAGTTCGTACGCTAAAGGAGTTTATTATGGTGTTGATAGTGCAATCCAATTTATGACTAAATGCATTTGATATGAAGCTTTTACTAGCACCAGAGTCAAATAAAATAGCAGCATTTTCATCATTTACTAGAAACGTACCAGACACAACATCAGGGTTTCCTCTTGCTTCTTCCTCAGTCAGTGCATAGGCTCGAGTCCTAGCCTTTGGCTGTTCCTTTTCAGCTTCCTTTTCCTTTCCCGAACCGGATTGTCTGGTTTTCCTGCAATCCCTAGTCAGGTGGCCAAACAGTCCACATCCTGGGTATTTAGTGTCTCTTAAGCAGTCACGAGAATAGTGCCCCGCCTTCCCACATCTATAGCAGATGGTGGTGCCGATTCGGCACTCGCCAAGATGTCGCTTTCCACACTTCTTGCAGGTTTCATAATCATCTGTTCTTGGCTTCTTAACTTCAGTGTTTACATTCCCTTTCCCAGTGCCCCTAGGCAGGTTCTCCCATTTCCTCTTTTGTGTCTCGGGTGCCAGGTCCTCATTGGCGTAGTCGTCGTAGACGATTCCGCTCAGATTCACTACCTACTCGAAGGTCGAGGGTAGGTTAGCTTTTACATGAACACGGACCCGTTGTGGCAATCCCTTAACATAGTACTTGATCAAACGATCTTCAGTTTCCACCAGGTGTGGTACTAGTTGAGCCAGTTCATTGAATCTTGATGTATACTGGCGATGAGTCTTGTTGCCAGCCTTGAAGTTCAGGAACTCGTTCTCCACACGATCGATCTCATTCTATGGGCAGAACTTTTGAATTATGAGCTTTTTCAAGTCTTCCCACGTCATACTGTTGATAGCATTGGGTGACTTAGTTCTTTAAATGTTCCTCCACCAACTTAGTGCTTCGTTGGTGAAAGAATGAGCAACGTACTTAACAGCTTGGTCTGGTCGACACTCGCTAATGTTGATGATAGGGTTCATCCTCTCGACCCACTCGAGGGTGGCCACTGAGTCCTTGTTCCCGTCAAATTTGGGTGGGTCTCCGTCCTTGAAACGTTTATAAGTGCACCCCATATTGCTTGATCCCATTTTTATTTCATCCCCGTCGCTCATCATATACTTTTTCCTCGTGGTTACCTTCGTCGTCTTCCTTGATTTTCTTTAAGGCTTCAGACAGCAGGTCAGGCAACACGTTCTTTAAGGTGAGCACGACCTCACGGGCGATAGCATCCCGGACCTCGGGTTCTAACTGTAGTGACCCTTGATGGTCGCCCCCAGTTGGGGTGACATTAGTTTGGTGCACGCTCTCTGTGTTTTCCATGTGCACATCCTCTTCTTCTTGATGTCTTGGATTAAGTGGATGCCTACCGACTCGGCCAGTGCGACCGCCTCCGCGTCCTGTTCTTCCTCATCCAGCCATAGTTCTTAGTTTCCTGACGGTCATAAAGGGAATATATCAATGTCATTTTCTCAGATCATAGTCTTAGAACAGTACGAACAAGGTAAATTTTTAATTACAGTGACCGGTTTGTGATTAGAAATTTACATTGCCTTTCGGGTTCCAAACTCTTCAAATTGGCCGTGACATTGACATCTATTGGTTCTAGGTTTGAGTATGTATTCTTATCCAAGTGTATTAACCTTAGTACTTACTTACCGTGCTGGCGTTGGCGTTGGCTACCCAGACTGACATCCGTGCGTTGGTCCCATAATCAGCTTGAGTCCAGACATTTAGAGATGTCAGAATCTCTCAAACTATTGCTCTGATACCAACTTGTAAGGCCCCTTTTCCTGGTAACCTTACTTGTTGGATTTACTCATAAACATAGTTGTAATTACTGAACTTAAATTTAAAACATTCAGAAGTAGCGGAAGCAAACATCATTCAAATTACATGTCATAACAGCGGAAGTCTTAAAAATTGAAACATAACATTGTCTTAACATAAATAAAAGTGGGATGTCAGTCTCGTGCCGGGTAACCTTCACGCCTTCGCACGACCCTTCCTTTCTGTACATGAAATGTATACTGAAAGTCTGCTAACGCTGGTGAGTTCTAGTTTAAAACTATTAAGTATGATCATTTTTTTTCTTTATAAGTATACATAATTATATACATTCATAACTTTTGCTTTTCTTTCATCTTTCTTTTGTGATTACATATATATATATATATGCATTCACCTTTTCTTTTCTTAACTTTCATGGGTCATACACTTAAGGGTGATCAACCCGTCATTTATTTGCGAATGTCACAAAGACAAACGCCACGGTCCATCGTCACGGCCCGCCATTCTTACAACCGTCCGACAACTAGTATCCGTCCGTAATTTTATTCTTACAACCGTCCGGCAACTTGTGTCCGTCCGTCATGACTTACAACCGTCCTACAGAAGTAGTCCGTCATTATCTTACAACCGTCCTACCGAAGTAGTCCGTCATTATCTTACAACCGTACTACCGAAGTAGTCCGTCATTATCTTACAACCGTCCTACCGAAGTAGTCCGTCATCATCGAAGCGTCCATAACTTCTTCTTATACTTGTCAAGCAATATATACATGGATATAAAGCAAGATTTCATTCTTACACATTGTGTTATTCTTTCATTCATTCTATATAATCATACGATTCATTCTTTATTCATAATTCATTTTCCTATATAAGTATTTATATATACGTATGATCACATTGACATTCATAGCATTTATTCATTTAGTGTATACATTTCAGCCCCAAAACATTTGATAACATTTGCACATAACATAGAAGGGGGCACATAGAACTCACATGATAGGCTTCTCTAGGTTGTCCTAAACAAAGGTCCAACAACGTCACTTCCGATCTGGATTAGGGAGTTAAATACACATTAGAGCCAACCCCGACTCTATTGGTTAAATCATTCTAAACTTACTGACTTTACTTAACCATTCTGCTGCCTGCTGTCTGCTGCCTGCGCACTTGCTAAGTGCCCAGGACTATACTCATGCGCACTTGACAAGTGCGTAGAGAATACTTCTTGCGCACTTGGTAAGTACGCATGATATTCCTCCTGCGTACTTGGTAAGTACGCAGGAATTCTTTCTTGCGCACTTGGTAAGTACGCAATACCTGGTTCCTGGACCAAAAATCCGAAATTCTTTCATGCTAACCCGATCATGCCAATCTTATAATTTTCTTTGATGAAAACGTGCGGTTTTCATTCTAGATGCTAGTTCTAGGCTTATTATCAGGTTTCATCCATAAAAACGTCTCCTATTTAGCTAAAACCCGAGAAACCCAAAAACGAACAAAAACTCAGATTATGGTTGAATCGTTACCTGGATTGGAACTCTGATTCGAAGGTTTTGCTCACGAGCTCAGCTGTAACGTGCTCCTTCAATCTCGTGTCGATCCGTCGAATTTCTCTCTCTAGACATGGTGAAATGAAGGTGAAGTGGAGAAAGTGGGCTGCATTGCCCCTTATATACCTGGGCTTCCATCGGCCCGTTGGAGCCGAGCCCAAGCCCATCCGTTCTTATTTCGTTTTATGACGTTTAAATCTCTATCGTATTATTATTTACTTATTTACTATTTTTAGGATGTTATAATAAGTTCTTGCATCTCTTCTTGTGTTGTGCAAATCTATAGAATGCCTCCCCATCGTGCTACCGTGGCCAACAACAACACTGATATTGCTGCTATCCTTGCACAACTTGTAACTCAACTCACCCAAGTTAATGGTGCTACAAACGGAAACCATGGGACTAATGGTGGTGGTGGTGCCAACCCACCGCAATGCACTTTCAAGCATTTTAACTCGTGCAACCCCACTAAGTTTTATGGCACTGAAGGAGCCACGGGTCTCTTGCAATGGTTCGAGAGCATTGAAAGCACTTTTCTCAACAGTGATTGTCCCGACAACCTCCGGGTCCGCTATGCCACCAGCGCCTTCCAAAAAAGAGCGCTCACTTGGTGGAATGGTGAAAAGAGGAATAGGGGCATAGATATGGCAATGGCCTTGCCATGGGATGAGGTCAAACGACTCATGACCGAGGAGTTCTGTCCTCGCAATGAGATGAAGAAGTTGCCGAATTTTGGGATCTTGCCCAAGATAGTGGTGAAAATTTAGCCTACACCACCCGTTTCCATGAGTTAAGCCTTCTAGTACCTCATATGGTCACACCTTTGGCTCGGGGTATTGAAAAATACATCGGTGGTCTGCCGATGAAGATTCAAGACATTGTTTTGGGGAGGAACCCAGCTACCCTTGAAGATGCCATCCGCCTATCCGCCACATTAACCGATAACCATGTAAAGGCGGGTACACTAACAAGGAAGGGTGCCAAGAAAGTCCTAGACACGGCAACACCTTCTGAGCCCTCCAAAGGGATCAAACTCGAACCTTTCTCCAACAACAAGAAAAGAAAGACTAGGAACTTTGTTGTTGTTACCCCAGCTGCCCCAGTCAATCAGGTTGCTCCTATGGCTCAAAATTTAGCCAAGAAACGTTATGTGGGCAGCAGCCCTTTGTGTAACACGTGCAATTACCATCATTTCCCAAACCTACCGTGTCGGATATGCGCCAGCTGTGGGAGATATGGGCATTTAGCCAACACCTGCAGAATCAAACCTCCCGGCAATACAGCCAACCAGGGAAACAAAGGGGTTCCACCTATCACTAATGGGAATGCTTGCTTTGAATGTGGGAACCCAAACCACTTCCGAAACCGATGCCCAAAACTTACCAACTCTAATCAAGGTGGAGCTAGAGGTCGTGCTTTCAACATAAATGCTAATGAAGCCCAGGCCAACAATGATGTGGTCAACGGTACGTTCCTCGTTAATAACCAATATGCTTCCATACTATTTGATACTGGTGCCGATAAGAGTTTTGTTTCACTTAATTTTGAACCTTTGTTTGCTAAAACCCGAACTAAGTTAGAGAAAATGTTTACCGTTGAAGTAGCGGATGGAAACCCCATCGTCATTGACTCCATTATCCGCGATTGTTTCATCGAACTTAATGAACATTCCTTTCCCGTCAACCTTATACCTATGCAACTGGGAAGCTTTGACATCATCATAGGCATGGATTGGCTATCTAGTCATCATGCCGAGTCGTTTGTTTCGAGAAGTGCATCCGAAACCCTCTCCCCTCAGGTGATACATTAAAAGTCTTTGGTGAGAAACCATGTAGTGGGCTTAAGCTCATGTCGTGCACTACGGCCCGAAAGTACTTACGGAAGAAGTATGTGGCCTTTCTAGCCCATATCGTTCAAAAGAAGGACCAAGAGAAGAACATTCAAGACATCCCCATCATTCGTGACTTTCCTGAAGTATTTCCTGAAGATCTATTCGGTCTTCCACCCGTTCGTCAAGTCGAGTTTCGTATCGACCTTGTACCCGGAGCTAATCCTATGGCTAAAGCACCATACCGCCTAGCACCTTCTGAAATGCAAGAACTTGCAAGTCAGCTTCAAGAACTTTCCGATAAAGGTTTCATTCGTCCCAGTCATTCACCATGGGGTGCACCCATCCTATTCGTGAAGAAGAAAGATGGCTCATTCCGGATGTGTATTGACTACCGCGAACTCAACAAACTTACCATTAAGAACCGTTATCCTTTGCCTAGAATTGATGATCTCTTTGATCAACTCCAAGGTTCCACCTACTTCTCGAAGATTGATCTTCGATCCGGATATCACCAACTTCTTGTACAAGAGGAGGATATTCCAAAGACTGCCTTTCGTACAAGATACGGTCACTACGAATTTATGGTTATGCCTTTTGGGCTAACCAATGCCCCCGCGGTTTTCATGGATCTCATGAATCGCGTATGCAAACCGTACCTAGATAAATTCGTGATCGTTTTCATTGACGACATCCTGATCTACTCCAAGACCAAATCAGATCATGAACAACACCTTAAGTTGGTTTTAGACCTTTTAAGAAAAGAACAACTATATGCTAAGTTCTCCATGTGTGAATTTTGGCTAAACGAAGTTCAATTTTTGGGTCATATTGTCAACGAAAAGGGAATCCATGTTGATCCCGCAAAGATCGAAGACGTTAAGAATTGGAGTACCCCTAAAACCCCTACCGAAGTTCGTTCATTTCTTGGTCTTGCTGGTTATTATCATCGTTTTATCTCAAACTTCTCCAAGATTGCGGTCCCTCTCATGGCCTTGACCCACAAAGGTAAACACTATGAGTGGGGACCAAAGCAAGAGGAAGCCTTCCAACTCCTCAAACAAAAATTATGCAATGCTCTTATTCTCACTCTTCCTGATGGCAATGATGATCTAGTGGTCTACTGCGATGCATCAAACCAAGGTCTCGGTTGTGTTCTCATGCAACGGGGCAAGGTGATCGCTTATGCATCAAGACAACTTAAAATTCACGAAAAGAATTATACGACGCACGATCTAGAGTTGGGTGCGGTCGCCTTCGCATTAAAGATTTGGAGGCATTATCTCTATGGCACGAAATGCGTGGTGTTCACTGACCACAAATGTGACAAACCTAAACTTTTTGTTTCAGACGTTACCGACTTCGTTTAATTTTCAGGACGAAAATTCTTTTAACAAGGGGATGATGTGACATCCGGCAATTTCAGGGTAACCCCGTTAACTCAAACCTCGTTAGTTCAAACATTATTTATTACAAACTCAGTTATCTCAGTTAGTCACGCGTAGATTGCATTTAATTAGGTTAATTAAACGTGTCAGTCAGTTCACACACAGCGGATCGCACTCGAGTCTAACCCGGAACGTTGGTGATTAATTAAAATAAATAATTTGAATATTTAATAATTTATATTTATTATAAATTATGTGAACTTTGTGTGATTACGTGACTTTACGTGAATTATGTGAATATTATTGTTCTCGTACGTGTTTATCGAATATTAACCGCATTCAATATTTTTATAAAAGTTGGAGTTTTTATAAAAATTTAAATCGAAAATTTTTAGTTAGTGATCAAGTGTTATTTAACTAATTAGAGTGGTGGGCTTTAATTAAACTTGAAGCCCATCTTAAAACCCATGAATACAATTAAGGATATATATAAACTTTCAAAAAAAAATAAAAACATAAACCCTAATACCCCCAAGCCGTCGCGATCGATCTCCCACTCCTCTTGTTCGACCGAGAACAAGAAGCAACCAAAGGACATTCGATCGAGCCCCGATCGTGAATCCGGAAGTAGATACGTGCTAGTCTAGGCGTTTCTAACATCTCTACGTAAGTCGTTTAATCTAATTCCGTCACTTTTTCAATTTTATTTTTGAGATCGAAACCCTAGATTATCCAAACGTAATGATTTTGATATATGATAATGGATTAGTTAATTGTCTGATGTTGTTGTATCGTATTGATGATTTTATGAACGTATATGAAACCCTAGTTGTCATACGATGTGAAAATTGAATATTGTTGATTATGTGATGTATAGAAATCGCATGCTAGGCGTGGATTATGATTAATATAGTTGTAGTTATATTAGTTGAAAGATTTGAGATTGATTTGACATGTTAATTTTATGAATGAAGCGTGTAATGGATGAGTTACTAAAAGAGGAAACTTTTTATGATTTCTATCTTGCATGCTAGACATTATTAGGATGATGTGATGATGGTTATGTGTTACTTGATGCATGTTTACATGAATTGTGAAGTCAGATTTTGAATACCTAGATCGGTTTTGTGAACTTTCCAAATAAGGAAACTTTAATTGTTAAAAGTGGTTATAACTTGCTACTTAGACATACATGATATGGTTTAATGATTGGTACATATTAGTTAGGATATAATAACATGTTGCAATGTGTTGGATTCTTGAAATCGTGCATATCTCGCAAAGGTTACTAAAGATGGAAACTTTACTTGGAAATATGACATACATGTTAAGTTCTATGCAATTGCTATGTGATATGATGATCAAGAACATGTTATAGTAACCTTACAAGCATAATAACAATGATAATTTCAAGAAACACGAATCCTGAACAAACTTTCTATTTATAGAAACCTGCTAATTATGAAACCTGCTATTTATAGAAACCTGCTATTTTTGGAAACTTTCTATTTATAGAAACCTGCTATTTATGGAAACCTGCTATTTATGGAAACTTGCTATCTTGTTAGAACAAATAGGATTTGTTGCTAAGTGCTACAGCATGATCGTTGTGTATAATATAGAAGTGTTATACTGAACAAACATTAAATCACTAAACGGGTCACCAACGGGTCGTCGGGTCAAACTTGGTCAAACTTGGTCAAACTTAGTCAAACTTGGTCAAACTTGGTCAAACTTAGTCAAACTTGCAAACCTTTTCTAAACACTTAAACAATAGTATTGTTTGGATACTAAGGGTTTCTATCATCTTGCACAAACACACACTTATAAACCGGTGTTTATAGGTGGCAGTTAGTCGTCAAGCATTCTAAGTTCGTTTTCTTTCGCACATACTCTAAGGTGAGTTTCACGTCCCCTTTTCTTATGATTTAAACTTGGGGGAGAAAACATGGGTACGAACATTTAGATTTTACATTTCTTTTATATCACTTGTGTACTAAGCGCAAACATATCATGAAAGTCCTTACTTATCGAACTGTTAGTATATGGGTTAGCGAGGTAATCTTGAGTAGTACTACTGGGCATTGACAAGCCCCACCCGCGTTAGTCGCGCTAAAACGATAGGTAGTCGAACGGGTGTAACATTGACCTAAACATTCACCATTGATTATGATAGTCATGGTGGGAGGCAGTACAAACATAAACAGTCAGCTTCGGTGTCACCAACGGGTACGAACATTTAGATAGTTATACTGAACAAACATTAAATCACTAAACGGGTCACCAACGGGTCGTCGGGTCAAACTTGGTCAAACTTGGTCAAACTTAGTCAAACTTGGTCAAACTTGGTCAAACTTAGTCAAACTTGCAAACCTTTTCTAAACACTTAAACAATAGTATTGTTTGGATACTAAGGGTTTCTATCATCTTGCACAAACACACACTTATAAACCGGTGTTTATAGGTGGCAGTTAGTCGTCAAGCATTCTAAGTTCGTTTTCTTTCGCACATACTCTAAGGTGAGTTTCACGTCCCCTTTTCTTATGATTTAAACTTGGGGGAGAAAACATGGGTACGAACATTTAGATTTTACATTTCTTTTATATCACTTGTGTACTAAGCGCAAACATATCATGAAAGTCCTTACTTATCGAACTGTTAGTATATGGGTTAGCGAGGTAATCTTGAGTAGTACTACTGGGCATTGACAAGCCCCACCCGCGTTAGTCGCGCTAAAACGATAGGTAGTCGAACGGGTGTAACATTGACCTAAACATTCACCATTGATTATGATAGTCATGGTGGGAGGCAGTACAAACATAAACAGTCAGCTTCGGTGTCACCAACGGGTACGAACATTTAGATAGTTATACTGAACAAACATTAAATCACTAAACGGGTCACCAACGGGTCGTCGGGTCAAACTTGGTCAAACTTGGTCAAACTTAGTCAAACTTGGTCAAACTTGGTCAAACTTAGTCAAACTTGCAAACCTTTTCTAAACACTTAAACAATAGTATTGTTTGGATACTAAGGGTTTCTATCATCTTGCACAAACACACACTTATAAACCGGTGTTTATAGGTGGCAGTTAGTCGTCAAGCATTCTAAGTTCGTTTTCTTTCGCACATACTCTAAGGTGAGTTTCACGTCCCCTTTTCTTATGATTTAAACTTGGGGGAGAAAACATGGGTACGAACATTTAGATTTTACATTTCTTTTATATCACTTGTGTACTAAGCGCAAACATATCATGAAAGTCCTTACTTATCGAACTGTTAGTATATGGGTTAGCGAGGTAATCTTGAGTAGTACTACTGGGCATTGACAAGCCCCACCCGCGTTAGTCGCGCTAAAACGATAGGTAGTCGAACGGGTGTAACATTGACCTAAACATTCACCATTGATTATGATAGTCATGGTGGGAGGCAGTACAAACATAAACAGTCAGCTTCGGTGTCACCAACGGGTACGAACATTTAGATAGTTATACTGAACAAACATTAAATCACTAAACGGGTCACCAACGGGTCGTCGGGTCAAACTTGGTCAAACTTGGTCAAACTTAGTCAAACTTGGTCAAACTTGGTCAAACTTAGTCAAACTTGCAAACCTTTTCTAAACACTTAAACAATAGTATTGTTTGGATACTAAGGGTTTCTATCATCTTGCACAAACACACACTTATAAACCGGTGTTTATAGGTGGCAGTTAGTCGTCAAGCATTCTAAGTTCGTTTTCTTTCGCACATACTCTAAGGTGAGTTTCACGTCCCCTTTTCTTATGATTTAAACTTGGGGGAGAAAACATGGGTACGAACATTTAGATTTTACATTTCTTTTATATCACTTGTGTACTAAGCGCAAACATATCATGAAAGTCCTTACTTATCGAACTGTTAGTATATGGGTTAGCGAGGTAATCTTGAGTAGTACTACTGGGCATTGACAAGCCCCACCCGCGTTAGTCGCGCTAAAACGATAGGTAGTCGAACGGGTGTAACATTGACCTAAACATTCACCATTGATTATGATAGTCATGGTGGGAGGCAGTACAAACATAAACAGTCAGCTTCGGTGTCGAAACGCTTTAGTAACATGTTCTAGGTTAGCTCCCTATGATATAAATTGTAAATGGTATTATCAAGTAAACTTTACAAACATTGAAACCTGTGAACTCACCAACCTAGTGTTGACACGTTTTAGCATGTTTTCTCAGGTAATTAAGGTACAAGCACAAGCTAAGGCATGCATGCATCTCAAGTCCATCATTTTCAAATGCAAGAACTATTTATTTTTATTTATTGTTGAATTATTTGTTTTTGGCGCGACTGTTTTGGTGCATGTTTTTCATCTAACTTTTCGCTTCCGCAAGTCTTACATTAAATCAGTGTTTTCATTACTAGTGTTGCATCGTGACTATGAGCAATACTAGTGGTTTTCTTAAACGCATATAGAGTCATTCAACGTAACTAATGACTGAGATCCTGGTATGTCACGCTCCTAACGGTAAAACTCCGTTAGTGGATTTTGGGGGTGTGATAGATTGGTATCAGAACCAGGTTCATAGAGAACTAGGAAATGTATACTAGACTATAACCACGTACATGCATTAGTTACACAACACTTACACTCATACATGACACTCACTCATCCTGTTACAGGAAATGTCGACCCACCTAATTCACCCGCATCCCCAGTCGTTCAGGATCACGATGTTCCTACCGTACCTTTGCTAGAGCCGAGGAGACGTTGACTCAACCCGATCAATACCACTGTAGGGTATGACGAGCCTATTCATGTGCGTTTCAGAGGTAACACGCAGGACTGGGATTGGTATCTCGATAGGATCAGGAACTGGATCCGCGAGGAGGAAGTCCCACCTCCACTCACTACTGACATTGCTTCTTCTTCTTCATCATCTTCTGTACGAGCTTTGCCACCATTGTAGTACCCCTATGAGCAGGTGATAGCTGCCTTTGTGGCTAGGATGGACCGAGAGATCCGGAACATGAGGGACGCAGCGGGAGAGATTACTAGCATACTTCAGCGAGAGATGTTGATGAATCAGAGGATCACCAAACTGATTGCAGATTTAGCAGCAACTGATACAGCTCATGAGAATTTGGCAAATGGATGTGTGGATATGGAGGACCGGCTGAACACTGCAGAGTGGAACCTAGATATACTCCACACCAGGATTGAGCAAGTGGAGGCACGTCTTGCAGCTGCTGAAGCAGCAGGAGTTGCACCAGAGGATGCACCTGCAGGAGACCAGGATGAGGATGATGATGCAGCATCCGATGTTACATCAGTTGGCAGTGACATTTGATCATCTATCTTCATTACTTATTTACGTCTTTTCTTTTGAACCTAGATGGGCAGGGTTGTTCCCATCCAACAGATGTTTCTAGAATTTTGATGTTTGGTTGAATTTAGTTGTAATCGTTACAATTTATTGTATCAAGTATTACTATTATTGAAATGTTAGATGTTGTTGTTTGAATTTCTTTGCTTACTGGTACTTGTATGATGATAAAATGCGATGTATTTTTCTCATTATTGTATGTTGTGAATGTAAAGATAATGTCTGGAAGAGGAAATGGACGTGGTGGACACGCCGGAGGACACGGTGGTCGCAGAAACATTAACATGACTGCAGCCGAGCTCACGGCACTCATAAATGAGCGTGTGGCTGAAGCAGTAGCAGCTACTCACGCCGTTATTAATGCTGGAGGTAAAGTAACATATTATCGACTCTAGTGAGTCATCTTTAATCCTAAACTCAAATTCGAATATGGTATTCTTAAAGCGCATTCTTGTTTACAATTCAGGTCAGGATAACCACCAGCAGGTTTGTACTTTCAAGGCGTACATGGATTGCAAGCCTCACTCGTTCAGTGGAGCCGAAGGGGCTGTTGGCTTACTCCGCTGGATGGAGAAATCTGAATCCGCTTTTGCAATGTGCAATTGTCCACCAAATAATCAGGTGAAGTATGCATCTGGCACACTTGAGGGTCCAGTCCTTACTTGGTGGAACTCCCAGGTGCAAATGCTAACTCTTGAGATGGCAAATGCATTGCCATGGGATGAATTTAAGACTATGCTGCGGGAGGAGTATTGTCCCCGCGATGAAGTGCAGAAACTTGAGGGCGAGTTCTGGAACCTCAAGATGGAGGGATCTGAAATTGAAGCCTACATTACTCGTTCGCATGAACTGGCGAACTTGTGTCCGCAAATGGTAACTCATCCCTATAAGAGGATCGAGAAATTCATTGATGGTTTAGTCCCGCAAATTCAGAGCATGGTGACATCTTCTAATCCCACTACGATCCAGCAAGCAATCAGGTTGGCTCACACGCTGACCTATCAGGCAGTCGCTCAGGGCACTCTACCCCCTAGAGGTGCGTTATCAAAGACAACTGACAACAAGCGGAAGTTTGACAGTTCATTCCCCAAAACCTTCCAGTCAAACCTAGCTTCTCAGCAACAGCAACAGCAACACCGTAAGTTTAAACCGTCAAAGAACAACAGTCAGTCTAACTCTTCTCAGCAGAATCAGGGTTCTTATGTTGGCAAGTACCCGAAGTGCAACAAATATAACTTCCACCATCATGGAACGTGTGACCGGTACCGTTGCCAACGGTGTGCAAAGATGGGTCATTTGGCCAAAGACTGTAGAGTGGATCTGCAGAACAAACAGACACCACCTAGAGACGCACCCAAAGGCTGTTTTGAGTGTGGTAAAGAAGGGCATTTCAAGAAAAATTGCCCGCAGTTGAGGAGAAACGGAAACGGGAATGGAAATGGCAACAATCATCAGGGCGGTAATGGAAATGGTAATAGCCACCAGGGTGGAAATGGTAATAACAACGGAAACGGTGCAAAGGGCCGAGCATTTATGATTGGATCGGGAGAAGCTCGGAATGATCGGAACGTGGTGAACGGTATGTTTCTCTTAAACGATCATTATGCTTCTGTACTTTTTGATACTGGCACCGATAGAAGTTTTATATCTAGAGAACTTAGCGATCAGTTAGGAATAAACCCAACTTTATTAGAACACCATTATACCGTAGAGATAGCAGACGGTAAAGTAATTGAGGCAACCCACATTCTCAAGGGATGTCAGTTAGAACTTTCTGGTCACAAACTCGACATCGATCTCATGCCAGTTATACTCGGCAGTTTTGACATAATTGTGGGTATGGATTGGTTGTATAAAAACCAAGCTGAGATCATCTATAGTGAAAAGATCGTTCGTATACCCCTTCCTAGTGGAGAGATCCTATCCGTTCAGGGTGAAAGAAGTGGTGCAGTCATGGGCATCATATCTTTCATGAAAGCTCAGAAGTGTCTGCGTAAGGGTCATACCGCAATTCTAGCCCTTGTCGCTGACAAGTCCAGCGAGGAGAAAAAGTTAGAAGATATCCCTATCGTTCACGAATTCCCAGAAGTATTCCATGAAGACCTACACTGGTCTTCCATCTTATCGTCAGGTCGAATTTCAGATTGACCAAACACCCGGAGCATCACCTATTGCTCGAGCACCCTAGACTGGCACCAAGTGAGTTGCAAGAGCTATCTACACAACTGCAAGAGTTGTTGGATAAAGGTTTCATCCGACCGAGCTCATCACCATGGGGAGCCCCAGTCCTATTTGTCAAAAAGAAAGATGGGACTTTCCGCATGTGCATTGATTACCGAGAGTTAAACAAAGTAACAGTCAAGAACCGCTACCCACTACCCCGCATTGACGATTTATTCGACCAACTTCAAGGGTCAAGTTTCTACTCAAAAATTGATTTAAGGTCTGGATATCATCAGCTGAGAGTTCGAGATGAGGATATATCCAAGACTGCATTCAGAACCCGGTACGGCCATTTTGAATTTTTGGTCATGCCATTTGGATTAACCAACGCACCCGCGGTGTTCATGGACCTCATGAACCGTGTGTGTAAACCTTATCTGGATCAATTCGTCATTGTTTTTATTGACGATATCCTCATATACTCTAAGAGTCAGGAAGAGCACGAGGAGCATCTGCGTTTGATCCTTGAGCTACTGAAACAGGAGCAGCTGTATGTGAAGTTTTCCAAATGCAATTTTTGGATTCACGAGGTTCAATTTTTAGGACATGTGATCAATGAGAAGGGAATACATGTCGATCCAGCCAAAGTGAAAGCTATTAAGAATTGGACAGCACCATCAACTCCGACCGAAGTTCGGCAATTCCTAGGATTGGCTGGATACTATCGTCGTTTTATCGAAGGATTTTCAAAGATTGCCCAACCCCTCACCGCTTTAACCCAAAAAGATAAACCCTATAACTGGAGTGAGACTCAAGAATCAGCATTCCAGCTACTGAAGCAGAAACTATGTAGCGCACCCATCCTGTCTCTACCGGAGGGAACAGATGACTTCATCGTGTATTGCGATGCCTCCAACCAAGGTCTCGGTTGTGTATTGATGCAACGCGACAAGGTTATCGCATACGCTTCTCGATAGTTAAAAATCCACGAAAAGAACTACACGACTCATGATTTGGAGTTAGGAGCCGTGGTCTTTGGACTCAAGATATGGAGACATTACTTGTACGGTACCAAGTGCACCATCTACACCGATCACAAGAGTCTTCAACATATTTTTGAGCAGAAAGAGTTGAACATGCGTCAAAGTCATTGGATCGAGTTATTAAACGATTATGATTGTGCAATCAAGTACCATCCGGGCAAAGCTAATGTGGTGGCCGATGCCCTAAGCAGAAAAGAAACCAAACCCCGACGAGTTAGAGCATTACAACTCACTATTCATACAGGACTACCCGACCAAATCCGCAATGCCCAACTTGAAGTCTTAAAAGAAGAGAACTTATCATTGGAATCCACTCGTGGTATGGAGAAACAACTTGAGGTTAAAGCAGATGGTATTTGTTATTTTGCGGAACGAGTATGGATACCAGTATATGGAAACCTAAGAGATCTAGTCATGGATGAAGCTCACAAATCCCGATACTCTATCCATCCGGGATCCGACAAGATGTATCATGATCTCAAGGTTTTGTATTGGTGGCCAAACATGAAAAGAACTCAATATGAGGCAACGACGTTGGGTCGAACTCCTTAACGACTATGACTGCGAGATTCGATACCATCCCGGTAAGGCGAATGTTGTGGCCGATGCCTTGAGTCGTAAGGACCAAGTTATGCTTCATTGTGTTAGGATTCAAACCGATACTCAAAATCGCATCTTAGAAGGTCAACACATCTCGGTCACCGAAGGTAATCTGTATAATGAAATGTCATGTGGTGTTGAACTCCTATTAGAAACCAAACCTAATTGCCTCCTCTATTACTTGAATCGTATCTGGGTCCCCGATCGTGATGACCTTCGCGCAGTCCTTATGAACGAGGCACACAAAACTCGTTACTCCGTCCATCCCGGGGCTGATAAAATGTACAAGGGTCTTCACCAACAATACTGGTGGCCCGGAATGAAGAAAGACATTGCCCTTTATGTTGCAAAATGTCTAACTTGTTCCAAAGTCAAAGCTGAACATCAACGTCCTTCAGGTTTGCTTGAGCAACCTGAAATCCCTGTATGGAAATGGGAAAACCTAGCCATGGATTTCGTTACCAAACACCCGCGTACTTCTAGCGGTTATGATAGCATTTGGGTGATCATTGACCGGCTCACCAAATCTGCTCACTTTCTACCCATCCGAGAAGACTATCGGGTAGAGAAATTAACCCGAATCTATATTGACGAAATTGTGAGTCGTCACGGGGTCCCACTCAACATAATCTCTGATAGGGATGCTCGTTTCACCTCCCGCTTTTGGCAATCTCTCCAAACTGCTCTTGGTACACGCTTGGATTTAAGCATGGCTTACCATCCCCAAACTGATGGTCAGACCGAGCGAACAATCCAGATGCTCGAGGACATGCTTAGAGCTTGTGAAATCGATTTTGGGGGCAATTGGGATTCACATCTATCCCTTATTGAGTTCTCTTACAACAATAGCTACCACACAAGTATCAACATGGCTCCATTTGAAGCCCTCTACGGTCGGAAGTGTCGCTCTCCTATCTATTGGAACGAGATTGGTGAAGCACAAATCACCGGTCCCAAATTAATCCAAGAAACGTCCGACAAGATCCTACAGATCCACAACAATATTCAAGTAGCAAGGAGTCGGCAAAAGAGCTATGCCGACAAGAGACGTAAACCCTTGGAATTTCAAGTCGGTGATCTTGTACTTGTAAAGGTATCTCCTTGGAAAGGGGTTATCCGCTTCGGGAAGAAGGGTAAACTAGCACCTCGCTATGTGGGTCCATTCAAAATCCTCGAAAGAATCGGGAAAGTGGCTTACAAACTCGAATTACCTCCATCACTTGCCAATGTACATCCTACTTTCCACGTGTCCAACCTAAAGAAATGTCTTGCTGATGAGAACCTCCATATACCTCTGGACGACGTGCATATTGACGAAACGATGCACTTCGTTGAGAGAGCGGTGTAGATCATGGGTCGTGAGATCAAGCAAATCAAGCGAAGCCGTATCCCTATTGTCAAAGTGCGATGGGAATCTAAGCGTGGACCCGAATTTACTTTGGAACTCAAGTACCCTCAGCTCTTTGCTGATACAGTCGCCTCAACTAGCTAAAATTTCGGGACGAAATTCCCTCAACATGGGGATACTGTAACATTTCTGATTTTCATATTTTCATTTTGGTACGATAAAACATCTATGAATTTCAAGCCCTAATTTTATAAATTACAGCTTCACAATTTCCACCCGCATTTATTCTAAATCCCTATACACACATAAATGTTTGGACATATATGTATATATATATACCTTTATACATCATGCAAGTACACATACACATATATATACATATATATGTACAAATTCAAACATTATACAAGTACATACACATATACATGCATACTAGTTTGAACCCTAACCGATTGAACCCTAAATTAAACCCTCCCACGCTAAATTTGACTTTTAAAAACACTAATTTTGACTTTCTTGAACTTCATTGACTTTTAAAAGTCAAAGAAGCTCAAACCTTGTGAATTCGAGGCCGCCATCGACGGGTTTCGACAGAATTGGACTCCACATGATTACCAAAACAAGAACCGACTCGATTACCAGCCCAATTCAGGTTACAACGCGGTTAAATTCGAATTCAAAACAAATTGACTTCGTGGAGTCAAAGCCGAACCAAATCGATCAAAATTCAATAAATTATACGCGCTTCAATCCCGGAAATCATGCGTAGACTGATCCCCTCTGTACCTAGTCCAGTTTCACAACCCAATTCGTTCAATCACGCAGCCAATTCAAAATTCAAATGAATTTGACTCCTCAAAGTCAAACGAAATCAGTCCAATCCAATTCGTTTAATAAAACGCATTTCAATCCCGTAAATCATGCTAAGATTGATCGTGTATGTACCTAGACCCATTACACGACCCAATTCAGTCGATTACAACCGGATTAACGCGTAATTGGAGTCATAACCGTCACCCGTAAAACTCTCAATCGAATAATGAGTTAATGACAAAATTAATCAAATTAAATTACCACGAACCTTCGCAAGACTCTATAAAATCTCACCTAAACCTCATTTGGGTTTCATTCCATCCCTGTTCGTCGATCTAGCACCCCAAAAATTGCCTCGTTCCGGTTAGTCGTCAGGCTTTGTTACGCAACCATCACAGGTATGGTTTACTTCGTTCGATTCGCATTTAATCACTTATCGAAAGCCCCTTATCACTTTACAAAACAACAATCTAAATCGTTATCAATTTCTAGAAATCTTACGAACCTGTTCATACGACTGTAAAACGGAAATTTCGATTCATTTCTGTTAACGCATTTAATCTTATATGATACAAGTTATAATAGAGAACCACTCCCAGACCAACCGGTTAAGACGGAAGGCTTATAGGGGAGTGGTGTGGGTTCGAAACCCACGACCCCGGTTTTTTTGCGTGTGCATCAAACCTAGACCCGGCTGCTTCCCAGATTCATATTAAAAACAATTCGAACCGAATCTGTATCAGTGATGCTCCCCTGGTCCAGTGGTCTATGCGCGATGTTCCCACCGGGCAGACCTGGGTTCGACCCGGGGAAGCCCCTTTTATTTTTTTAAATCAATTTTAACAACCCAATATTTTTATAAAAATTATTTTTATAACCCATACCATATTTAGACCAGAATACAATACAATTTCGAGGTTTTTAACATAAAATATCAATTATTATAATATAGTTGTTTAAAACTCTCATTTTAATTATTTAAAAATGTATTTTTTTAAATAATTACTCAAAATAATTAACTTCCTAGTTCATAAATATACTAACAAGATATAAAATGTATATTTTTGTAAATTATTTATCCCGTATATATATATATGCATCATATTATTTATTTATTGTTATAATAAATAAAATTATTACTTTGCATCTAGGGTTTCCTTTAACCCGTATTATTAAGATTTTGGCACTTTGACATAAATAAATAACGCAATGGATTTATTTAATAAAAAATCATATTACTTTTAGTAATGATTATTATTTTAACTAAATTAATAAAAAGAGTTTTATCCATTTAATCTTTAACCCTAAAGACACATGATGTTTTCATACGACATTTTGAACTCCCATAGTTACACCAAACTTTTTGACACCTTATAATGTCCTACATAGAATAACACAAACTTTATACAAACTTACACCTAACAAGACCCGATGAACATTAGACTTATCCTTAGACTTATGCATATTATTAATTTAAGGTTATTCTTTTCACACTAGGTTAACTTGTGATTTGAGAATCACTCGTGCTTCATACTTGCTCGTATTATCCACCCAACACATACATGTGAGTTTATATAGCCCCCTTTTATTTTGTACTTTTGGGGTGAAACATGATTTACTTTTGAAACTTTTTGCATAGACTTATGTCACTCCCCAACCGACGGCGGAAACGTCGGGGCGTGAAGCGTGCAGACTGTTCATTGCTCATGGTTTGCTAAAGTTTGAATATTTAATAATTGTTTTCATTGCAATCAATAAGTTCAATCAAAACACAACCAATCCATAAAACAAAAATGTAAATTACATAGAATAAACTGGTTTAATTGAATTCTAGGTCCAAAAATCCTATGTGTAGCATATCTTGATTACTTCAAACATTGGTACCTGAAACATGGTTAAAACAGGGTCAACTAAAAAGTTGGTGAGAATACATAGGTTTATTCGTGTGATAGTAAAAACGTGTTGTGTGCATACAGTTCAATACAACATGTCAATTAAGGCAATTATGGAGAGAAACTATCGGGTGACCTATACAATCAAACCTTTGTAACTTGCACGCAAAATAGTGTTGTCAGTAACAGTCACCCTACCTGGGTGGGTTTGTCAGACTCAGTAGATCTACCACTGTTTACTGTCGGCTGATAGTTAATGATTGTACATGAAGAGCATAATAATTGGTCTACACACCTAGTACTCAAGCACAAAGCGCAAAATTGTATATGCATAGGATGGAACTGTATATGTGTATAATTGAAAACATGTAAATAGAACGCATGTTCCACCCCAAAAGTTTGTAAAACAGAGTAAAAGAGGGGCTGTGTAACTCACGTGTTATGCAGAGTGTAGGTTGCACAAGCAAATGGAAAACAGCGGTGTGTTGTAGATTGCTAGATTCGACCTAATGAACAATATATGATTACTTATTATTGAGTTGCGTTATTCGATGTCGGAAGCGGATTTGTTTAAGTTTAAACGTGTAGGGTTTGTTTTAAAATACTATTTATTTATTTAGAATATTATATATATTTATTTGTATAAGTTTAAATAATTAATGTTGGTTTGGAAACAAGTGTAAGGAATATAGGTATTCCAGTAATTAGTTTATAAAAATGATTATATAAACTGTAATATATTTTATCAAATTAAAAGAATAAAAAAATAAAGATTCTGTTAAGGGGAACACGACCGTGCTCGTATACGGCACGACCGTGCTCAGCTCGTACGCGACCGCGCTTGGTCGGTAACGCGCCCGTGGTTGGTCAGAAGTCACAACAAGAGTCTGTTCATAAGACACGACCGTGCTCGTACCCGGCACGACCGCGTCTAGGGTTTGTCTAGGTCAGGATTTTTCTTTGGTCGGTAAGAATGACCGCGCCATACTCGGGCACGACTGTGCTTGGTCAGGCACGACCGCGCTTTTTGATGAGCGCGACCGTGTCTGGTCCTTTTCAGACACAATTCGCCTGATTCTTGTATTAAAACTGATTAGAAGCTTAGGGTTTTCATTTAGAGAATGTTTGCGAATCGAATGACACCATTTAATTAGATTTATCTCCTGTTTAACGTGTCGATCATTTAAAACCATTTTTTTTATCAAAACTTAGATTCGAATTGGACATATCGTGTATTATTGATTCCAATTAGATTAGGGTTTTCGTCTGGAATGAAGAAACGAATCTATTGGATTATTACTTACCTTGGTTTGATTGGCAACAAGTGCAGACGGCTACGGTAAAGGAATCGCGGCTCTTTCTTGATCGACAGAGAATTAGAGAGGTTGTTTAGACGAATTAGGGGTTGTAGAATCTTATAGGAGTCGTACGAAGTCCGTATCGTGGTTTGATTTGTCTTGATTTGGTCTTAATTACGAGATTTGATTTAAAAAGGAAGGTTCGGTCGTAGTCGCGGGAATTCGGTCGATCAGACGTGTATTTGGTCGGGTTTTAGGCTTAATTGGTCGAATAACTTCTTCTACAAGTCCCGCGATTTCTAAAACAGGTTTGAAACCTATTTTTGGAAAAGATTTGTGTCGGTTTGACTTTTACGGAGTCAAACTGTATCTCAGGCGCGACCGTGCTTAAAGTTAAGCACGACCGTGTTCGTGGCTTAAGCGCGACCGTGCTTGGGACTAAGCACGACCGTGCTTGTGCACTTTTTGATATTTACAAGAATGGTCCCTGTAGTTTTGTAGTCTTGATGTTGTTTTGAGTTTTGGTCAAGTTTGGTCCTCGAGGTTTGCAAGATGGTTTTAGTTAATATTGTAATATAATAAACGCGTGTATATTTGTTATTGCACATGAAAAATGCATGTAAGGTTGGAATCGGAATCGTCTTTTATTGCACGGCATAAAATAAATAGGAAAAATATGAAAATCAGAAAGGTTACAACTTAAATACAATTCAATAGTATGATATTATGTGTTATGTGCTTTATGTTTGAATGCTATGAGTTAAGACTACATATACATGACTTTAGTACAATCATTAACTCCGTACAAGCCAACGGTTAACATTGATAGATCTATTGAGTCTGACAAACCCACCCGGTTAGGGTGTTTGTTACCGACTTTACATTAGGTTAATCTGCGTGTTATGCCTCAGTCACAAGGTTTGATTGTACACACCTAGTTTAACTATAGATTCTCCATAAATGCCTTACACACGTGTATCGTATGAATTGTATAAAATACTTTAAACTTGGTTATGTGTCAAAACCTATGTATACTCACCAACTTTTAGTTGACCTCGTTTTCATCATGTTTCAGGTACTAATGCTTGAGAATAAGTGCAAGATGCTTCACTTAGGACCGATGGCCTAGAATTTAAATCAATGAAACTATTTATGTATTTCCATTTTCTTTGTAACGTTGGATTTATGTTTATTTGTGACATGAAATTGGATGTTTAATTATTTAAACTTTAGCAAACTTTGAGCTTTTGAACAGTCTACATGTCCCGCCCTGACGTATTCCGCCGTCGGTTGGGGTGTGACATGAATCGTGCATCACGATCCGAAATGATAGAGATTGGCACCCTGTGCCGAGATACTACTTCTTTCAAGTAAATACGAGTAAGCTTCTCAATTTTGTATGTTTCCTTGATTGCTAAGAAGTGAGCGGACTTTGTTAAACGATCGACGATTACCCAAATAGTATCACATCCGGTAGGAGTTTGTGGCAATTTTGTGATAAAGTCCATGGATATCTGCACCCATTTCCACATGGGAATCTCCGGTTGCTGGAGTAGACCGGAAGGCTTTTGATATTCAACCTCGACCTTTGCGCAAGTCAGGTACTTGCTCACATAGGTGGCTATATCGGCCTTCATCTTTGGCCACCAATACAGCACCTTTAGGTCATGGTACATCTTGTCGGAACCTGGATGAATGGAGTAACGAGATTTATGAGCTTCATCCATGACTAGTTTCCTTAAGTTCCCAAATATTGGAACCCATATTCGCTCACCGAAGTAGCGAATGCCGTCAGATTTGACCTCTAGTTGTGCTTCCATACCGCGTGTGGCTTCCAGTGGTAGGTTTTCCTCCTTCAGGGTTTCAAGTTGAGCCCTACGTATTTTTTCAGGTAACCTAGTGTGAATAGTAAGATGTAATGCCCGAACTCGTTTGGGCTTGGTTTCCTTTCGACTTAGGGCATCAACTACAACATTAGCCTTACCCGGGTGACGAATCGCACAGTCATAATCATTCAAGTGCTCGACCCAACGACGCTGTCTCATGTTCAACTCTTTCTGCTCTAAGATATGCTGAAGACTCTTGTGATCGGTGTAGATAGTGTACTTGGTACCGTACAAGTAATGTCTCCATATCTTAAGCGCAAAAACTACGGCTACCAATTCTAGGTCATGAGTGGTGTAGTTTTTCTTGTGAATCTTTAGTTGACGTGAAGCATATGCGATAACCTTTTCTTGTTGCATCAACACACAACCCAGATCCTGAATGGATGCATCGTAATACACCACAAAATCATCCGTTCCCTTCGGAAGAGCTCGAATAGGTGCACTGCAATGTTTCTGTTTAAGGAGTTGGAATGCTGACTCTTGGTTGTCGCCCCAGTTATAGGATTTACCCTTCTGAGTTAAGGCAGTGAGAGGTTGTGTAATCTTAGAAAATCCTTTGATGAATCCCCGATAATAACCAGCCAATCCCAGAAATTGTCGCACCTCAGTCGGAGTCGTTGGTGATGCCCAATTCTTGATGGCTTCGATCTTGGATGGATCGACATGTATTCCTTTCTCATTAACCACATGCCCTAAGAATTGAACTTCCCGAATCCAGAATTCACACTTGGAAACCTTAGCATACAGCTGCTCCTACTTAAGTAATTCCAGGATTAAACATAGATGTTACTCCTTGTTCTTGGAATAAATGAGGATGTCGTCAATGAAAACGATGACAAATTGATCAAGGTATGGCTTACACACGCGGTTCATGAGGTCCATGAACACCGCAGGGGCGTTGGTTAATCCGAAAGGCATGACCATAAACTCATAGTGGCCGTACCTTGTCCCGAAAGCAGTCTTGGAGATATATTCGTCTCGGACTCTCAATTGGTGGTAGCCAGACCTAAGATCTATCTTTGAATAGAAACTTGATCCTTGGAGTTGATCAAAGAGATCATCTATACGAGGCAGAGGATAACAATTCTTGATTGTCACTTTATTTAGTTCACAGTAGTCAATACACATACAGAAAGTCCCGCCCTTCTTATTGACAAATAGAACTGGAGATCCCCATGGCGATGAGCTAGGTCGGTGAAACCTTTATCCAACAATTCCTGTAGCTGAGTGGACAACTCTGGCAATTCACTAGGTGCTTGCCATGGGTTCGCGTCTTTGGTCGATATGCTGTTGAGAATAGATTGACCACGGATTTGAGAACACATTGCTCAATGCATACTCAAAACCTATTCTGACTTAGTGGGAAGAATAACTACTTTTCTTCTTCCAGTAACACATATCCATAAACTAGTTTCACTTCTCGAAGTCGTATTTCATATACATGTTTGCTTCATGTGCATGTTCAAATCTGCAATCCACTTGATTGAACTCTTGTATTATGTTCCAACTCGAGTGAATACTCGGATCAAACAATTTCCGACTACTCATCCTGATATGAGTCCTAGTCGATCAACTTATGGTTGATGACTACACCTTTCAATGACTTATCATATCTTACAGCACTCTGTACTCAGCAATACAAACTAAAAGACATTATGACACAGGACAAGGAGAACTAGGGTAAGCATGCAAAGTAAATTATCATTACGGGTGCACACGTAATAGTAATTTGAGGTGCATGTAAGTCCTGGTGAAACCTAGTGTATGGATAAATGGTCCTAATCTATGAATTACAGACTTAAGTTTTCCACTGTCCGTAGAAATTCTCGTAACCCGCTCAACGACTAGTTGCTATCGTTAAACCTGTTCAACAGTTGATAGATGCGACTATCAAGTTGAAGATGTTTACAGACACACTGAGTTATCATTAATGGAATCCATCATGTTATTTTCACTCGTGTAAGAGTCTTAGTGACCGTAAGACTCTCATTTAAACTTGATCAAGGAAACAATCTCGATTGAAACTTTAATAGAACCTCATGGTAAAACCACCGACTCCAACTTTGTAAGCAGGAAATTATGGAATTCTTTCTAAGCTAACACGTTATCCCTTACACCCCAACAATAAATCTCATTTGACCATATTGCCTTATCCGATGACTTATCCTTAGTCTAATACGAATTATAACCAACATATTCAATCCTGTAAACAAATTTCTTTCTTCATAAAATGATCCAATGACATTAGAAAGCGATGATTTAATCTGACCAACCCCATCAACAACAACGTAGGTTCAAGTCTGCTAAGACTTCCAACAAGACGACCTCTTCAGGACAAAACTATAGTGGTTATACGGGGAGATACCCTAAGTTCAACAAGTGTAAATTTAACCATGTCGGTGCTTGTAACCGTTGTCAACAGTGTGGCAAGATGGGCCACGCTGCAAAAGATTATAGAGTTGATCTTCAAAACAAGCAACCATTCCGACCGCAAGGGTCCATAAAAGGATGTTTTAAGTGCGGTAAGGAGGGACATATTCAGAGGGATTGTCCTCAGTCGAAGAGGGGTGGTAATGGCAACGATAATGGCAATGGTAACGGTAATAATCAGGGCAACAATGGTAACAACAACAATCAAGGCAACAACAATGGTGGCAATAATGCCAATAATGGAGGGAATGGTGCAAAGGGACGAGCCTTCGTGCTAGGAATCTGGTGAAGCTCGATATGATCATAATGTGGTCACCGATAAGTTTCTCTTAAACAATTACTTTGCTTCTGTCCTATTTGATACTGGTGCTAATAGGAGTTTTATATCTAAGAAACTTAGTGATATGATAAAAGGAACTCCAACTCTGTTAGAAGCTAAGTATATAATAGAGATAGCTGATGGCCAAATAATTGAAGCAACCCACATTCTTAAGGGTTGTAAGCTTGAGCTGGCTAGTCATAAACTTGATATCGACCTTATGCCAGTCACACACTGTAGCTTTGACATAATTGTCGGTATGGATTGGGTATCTAAGAACCAAGCCAAAATTATCTGTCGTGAGAAAATCGTTCGCCTTCCTCTCCCGAGTGGAGAAACCCTTTCTGTCCAAGGCGAAAGGAGTGGTGCAGTCATTGACATCATATCCTTCATGAAAGCACAAAAGGGTCTTCGAAAAGGTCATATTGCCATTTTGGCTCTCGTCGCCAAGCAACCATCAGAAGAAAAGAAAATTGATGATATTCCCATCGTTAGTGATTTTATGGAAGTGTTACCTGAAGATTTGCCTGGTTTGCCACCACATCGTCAAGTATAATTTCAAATCGACCTAGCACCCGAAGCAGCGCCGATAAAGGTTGTTGGATAAAGGTTTCATCCGACCTTGCTCATCGCCATGGGGAGCTTTAGTTATGTTTGTCAAGTAGAAGGACGGGACTTTCCGTATGTGTATCGACTACCGTGAATTGAATAAAGTTACAATCAAGAATCGTTATCCTCTGCCTCGTATAGATGATCTCTTTGATCAACTCCAAGGATCAAGCTTCTACTCCAAGATAGATCTTGGATCCGGCTACCATCAATTGCGAGTCCGAGATGAAGATACCTCTAAGACTACTTTTAGGACAAAATACAGTCACAATGAGTTTATAGTCATGCCTTTCGGATTAACCAACGCACCCGCGGTGTTCATGGACCTCCTGAACCGTGTGTGTAAGCCATACCTTGATCGATTTGTCATCGTTTTCATCGACGACATTCTCATTTATTCCAAGAACAAGGAGGAACATGAGGAACATCTACGTTTAATCCTGGAATTACTTAAAAAGGAGCAGTTGTTTGCTAAGTTTTCCAAGTGTGAATTCTAGTTCCAGGAAGTTCAATTCTTAGGACATGTGGTTAACGAGAAGGGAATACATGTCGATCCGTCAAAGATAGAAGCCATCAAGAATTGGGCAGTACCGACAACTCCGACTGAGGTGCGACAATTTCTGGGATTGGCTGGATATTACCGTCGATTCATCGAGGGATTTTCAAAAATTACACAACCTCTCACTGCCATAACTCAAAAGGGTTAAGCCTATAACTGGGGCGATAACCAAGAGTCAGCGTTCCAACATCTTAAGCATAAACTTTGCAGTACACCTATTCTAACTCTTCCGGAGGGAACCGATGATTTTGTGGTGTACTGTGATGCATCCATTCTGGGTTGTGTACTTATGCAACGAGAAAAGGTGATGGAATATGCTTCGCGTCAACTAAAGATTCACGAGAAAAACTACACCACTCATGACCTAGAGTTGGGAGCTGTAGTTTTTGCACTTAAGATATGGAGACACTACTTGTACGGTACCAAGTGCACCATCTACACCGATCACAAGAGTCTTCAGCATATCTTCGAGCAGAAAGAGTTAAACATGTGACATCGTCGTTGGGTCGAGCACTTGAATGATTATGACTGTGCGATCCGGTATCATCCGAGTAAAGCTAACGTTGTAGCTGATGCCCTAAGTCAAAAAGAAACAAAGCCCAAATGAGTTCGAGCACTATAGCTTACAATTCACCCCGAATTACCTGACAAAATCCGTAGTTGTCAACTTGAAGCCCTGAAAGAGGAAAACTTACCGCTGGAAGGTACACGCTGTATGGAAGCACAGCTCGAGGTCAAATCTGACGGCATTTGCTACTTTGCTGAGCAAATATGGGTTCTAGTATTCGGAAACTTAAGAGAACTAGTCATTGATGAGGCTCATAAATCCCGTTACTCTATTCATCCAGGTTCCGACAAGATGTACGATGACCTAAAGGTGTTGTATTGGTGACCAAAGATGAAGGCCGATATAGCCACCTATGTAAGCAAGTGCCTGACTTGCGTGAAGGTCAAAGTTGAATATCAAAAGCCTTCCGGTCTTCTCCAACAACCAGAGATTCCCATGTGGAAATGGGAACAAATATCCATGGACTTTATCACAAAATTGCCACGAACTCCTACGGGATGTGATACCATTTGGGTAATAGTCGATCATTTAACAAATCCCGCTCACTTCTTAGAAATCATGGAAACCGACAAAATGGATAAGCTTACTCGTATTTACTTGAAAGAAGTAGTCTCTTGGAACGGGGTGCCAATCTCTATCATTTTGGATCGTGATGCACGATTCACCTCTCGTTTCTGGCAATCGTTACATAAAGTTTTAGGCACGCGTCTAGATATGAGCACAGCATACCATCCTCAAACTGATGGCCAGACAGAACGTACTATTCAAACTCTGGAGGATATGCTACGAGCTTGTGTGATTGACTTCGGTAACACCTGGGAGTCTCATCTACCGTTGGTGGAGTTCTCCTACAACAACAGTTATCACACTAGCATCAAGGCAGCTCCATTGGAAGCACTATATGGACGGAAATGCAGTTCTCCTATTTGTTGGGCTGAGGTTGGGGATAGTCAACTTACAGGTCTGGAACTCGTACTTGAAACTTCTGAAAAAATCATTCAAATTAGAAACCGTATGGCAGCAGCTCGTGATCGTCAAAAGAGCTATGCTGATAAGCGTCGTAAACCGTTAGAATTTCAAGTAGGGGATATGGTCCTATTAAAAGTCTCACCTTGGAAGGGTGTCATTCGTTTTGGGAAACGAGGCAAGCTGAATCCTCGTTATGTTGAACCATTCAAGATAGTGAAGAGAATTGGTCCAGTAGCGTATCAACTGGACCTACCCAAAGGACTTAGTGGGGTACACAACGTCTTTCACGTCTCAAACTTGGAGAAATGTCTAGCAGACGAGTCACTCGCGGTTCCTCTTGAGGAACTACACATTGACGAACAGTTGCGTTTCATCGAAGAACATGTTGAAATTATGGATAGGGAGGTCAAAACGCTTAAGCGCAGTAAAATCCCTATTGTTAGAGTTCGTTGGAACTCGAAACGCGGACCGGAATTCACATGGGAACGTGAGGATCAGATGATGCGCAAATATCCTAATCTGTTCAAGCACTCCACGTCAAACTCTTAAGGTACTATCTTAAATTTTCGGGACGAAAATTCTTTCAACTAGGGGATGATGTGAAACCCTAGAAATTTTTTTATTTAATTTTCGGGATGAAAATTCTTTCAACTAGGGGATGATGTGACAATTTGACTTTTTATGTTAACTCTGTTAACAATTCCATTAAGTTTTATGTTAAAAACTTAACCTCGTTAACTAAATCCAGTTAAACCTTAACTTAATTAACTAAATCTAACCCCAGGGACTGATTCTGTCACAAATCAAACTTTAAACTACAAGGACTAGTTGTGTAAATATGCAAAATCAAATCAGTTGACTCCATAAAGTCAAAATTAGGAAGTTTTGGTTCCTGTTGACTTTTACAAGTCAAACTTGTATGCATTATACCCAAATTCGAGCTTTGTAATGGAAATTCGTGGGAATTGTAATCGAAATACACGATCTCTATCATAAACGCCCCTCATTAGAGCCTTTACACCGTCATTGATTCGAATTCAAGATCAATTATGAGGAGTGGAGTTGTAACCGTCGACCCATATCATGAATCCATCAAATTCGGTGAATGCTCATATGATTTTCACAAATCAAACTCTCACACACCTTAGACGCATCCAGAAGAAGCAATTCCATACGTCAATTCCATCGGAGAAGTGGCCGGAGTCGACGAGGATCAAAGCCGTTAGGGGTCGGAACAAGTTCTAGTCGAACTCAACCAATTCGAGCACCATTTTGGTAATTCTTTACACCTATAGCTTCGTTTTTATCCATGGAATGAAAGACCTATGTTAATTGGGGCTCATAACATCAAATCAATCGAAACCCAAATTCTAGGGTTCATACTAAACCCAATTTGGGGCTTTTGATTCTAGACTCGATCATAATCCAATTAATTCGCATGGTTAGCTTCGTAATCAGTCACTCATCGAAAGCCCTATGTTTATTTTATCAATTAACATCGAATTGATCACAATCCGTAACCTAGTGTTTGTTCATATCTCAATTTGGGGGTTTCGATCTTAAACACTTTTTCAATCAAATTAAACCACATGGTTGGATTCGCAAACCCCCGATTATCAAAAGCCCTATGAATCTAACCATTTTTAATATCGAATTCAACATATTTTATTCTTAGTTCTAAAACTAGGGTTTCGGTTTTGGTTCTAAAATTAAACGATTTTATGATTAGAGATTTTGCAATTAACCACCACCATCAGACTCGCATGGATTTGTTCATCAAAACCCCCATATCATCCTGTGAAATCACAATCGAATTGATGGGTTGTAGCTTGGATCGATCACGGGTGTATGTGGGGGAGGGGCACACTGGATTTCTTGATTAAAACCCATTCCAATCGGGTTTACAATGCGATGCCCTAGCGGGTGTGATGGTTAAGGTGTTGGATTGAGAGGGAGGGGACCCGGGTTCGAGTACCCCTCCACTGTTTTACTTGTTTCTATTTTTTAAAAGCTTTATTTAAAATCAGTTTTAATCCCCATGCTATTATATTATTAAATATTGTGTTTGGAACCGGAAAATTAACCCGTCGGCTCGGGTTTAGTCCCGTACCTTGTACTTTTAACTAAATTGTATTTAAATATATATATATATATATGTATATATATATATATTATAACCGTTATCTCAATTAAAAATAATATATTATAATATCGTTCGGTTATAATATTTCGTATAACGTTTTAAAACAATAAATAATGTAATTATTTATAATATTTTACACTCGTTGTTAGCTTCGAATAAAATAATAAATTTATTATTTTATCGCATAATCAATTATGGTAATACTTATAAATCTAAAAATAATATATGTGTTATATTATTTTCATAGACCATTGTGTAATGACGAAATCGTTCGAATATATTTATTATATTATTTTGTTAGTCGTCGCGTAATGTATTTAACTTAATTATTATATTAAGAAACCTTTATTTCCGTGGACGCGTTCGTCTACTCTTGACTATTAGAGTGTTCTTTAGGACGTTAAATCTTTCCGTATTGTCGTCACACTTCCCGTTACATCCCTAATTTTTATTTATAAATCTAGGGCATACGTAAGACGTGCAATCTAACACTTGTGCACCAAATCTCATACTTGTGTGATACTACCTACTACGCAGATCAGGTGAGTTTTCATGGCCCCTTTTACTGTTTTTACTTGGGGGAGAAAACATGATTCAACTATTTTGAGATTTCCGTAATTCATATGTCATCAATGTTAAAGCTAAGCGTAACACGCTATCACTGAAAGTCCTCAACACACATCGAACCGTTAATATGGATGTTAGCGAGGTAATGTTTAGTAGTACTACTGGGTTTGACAAATCCCACCCGCGTTAGTCGCGCTAACTCGACTAGAGGTCGAACGGGTGAAATGTTAGCCTACTCACATCGCCAGAGTTGATAGACCTGGCAGGAGGAAAATAAGCAAACAGTCAGCTTCGGTTGCGAGCGCTTAAGTTAAACATAAACATAGGTTAGCTACCTATAGATACATATTGAATGATCAATAATCTGATAAACGTTTATTTATATACTGAAACCTATGAACTCACCAACCTCATGTTGACACTTTTCTCACATGTTTTCGTAGGACGCTAAGCTAAGGCACAGGTGCACACAGGGGCATGCATGTTGTCAACATGATGCATTCAATAATTATCAATCTACTAATTTTTTATTATGTTACCGTTATTGTTAGACTTAGGCGCGTTGTTTTACGCATTTGCTTTCTTATACGCTTCCGCATTTAACAACTTTTATGATATTACATATATGTCCCATATAGTGTCGTTCAATGTAACCAATGATTGAGATCCTCGTTTGTCACTTCCCAAACCGTAAAACCCCGTTAGTTGAAATTGGGGGTGTGACATTAAGGATTGTGGAGTCGCATGCATTTAGGAGCCTTTTGTGAGTTTTCCTTTTATAGCCTACGTGTCATAGGCCATAGCCATAAAACTCGTCTTTTGTGAAACATGTCTTTTGCGAAACAACTAGAAAACATGTCGTTTATGAAACAATTTGTATTTGGTTTTTTTTTTTGTGTAAATATTTGAAACCTTTGGTTGGTTTGTCTAGGTTGTTCGATGTAAACAAAGGCTGTGGAAACCATGCTCGTTACATCTCGTGTTTCTGCCTTGGCGGAGTGTGACAGATTGGTATCAGAGCCATTGGTAATGGTGGTACTAGTGGTGGAATACGAAACCAACCGAAACATTGGATCCGGTGGAGGAAGCAGGGACAATGGTGCTGGCGGTAGCGGTACTGGTGGGCACAACAATGGGACTGGAGGTATGATGGGTAATCCAATTGCATATTATGTCCTAATTATAGAATTCATGTTTATGATTAGTTAATCATTAACATGGGGATATTGACAAATACAGGAACGAATGACGCTTCGAGAGGTTGCACCTACAAAGCCTTCATGGATTGTAAACCTCGCAACTTCAATGGTTCAGAAGGAGCAATAGGTCTTGTTCGTTGGATTGAAAAGATGGAGTCCGTCCTCAACTTCAATAATTGTGTTGATGACTGTATGGTCAAGTATGTAACTTGCACATTCTAGGATGAAGCACTCTCTTGGTGGAACTCGCAAGTCTAAACACTGACTATGGATGTTGCTTACCAGTTATCATGGGATGACTTGAAACACATGTTAAGGGAGGAGTATTGCCCTAGGAACGAACTTCAAAAGATCGAGGTTGAATTCTGGAACTTAACTATGGATGGAGCCGAAGTAGTACCACTTGATTCCATGAACTTGCACGACTTGTTCCACACATGGTTACTCCGGAATTCAAGAGGATTGAAAGATATATTTGGGGTCTTGCACCTCAAATTCAGAGCAGGGTAACCTCATCTAAGCCTACCACTATTCAAAGCGCTATGAGATTAGCACATGACCTGACTGATCAAGCAGTCTGTTCTGGGGTATTGGTGAAAAAGGGTATTGTTGAGGCGAGTGTTGGTAGCAAGAGGAAGTGGGATATTAATTTGGGGAAAGGTTTAGGACATCAAGTCAACAAGAAACCAGCCACTATAAAGGCATATGCTGCGGGCATAAATGAGAAGAAGTCGTACATCGAAAACCAACCCAAATGCAACAAGTGTGGCTTCCATCATTTGGGTACTTGTGCAAGCTTTACCTGTAACAAGTGCAAAAAGCCTGGTCACTTAGCTAGGAATTGTAGGTCTACTGAAGCTGTTGTAACATCTTGTGCCAACCGGGGATGTTTTGAATGTGGAGCCACTGGTCATTTCAGGTAGGAGTGTCCGAAGTTGAGGAACCAAGGTCCGAACCCGGCTCGTGGAAGAGCACTCGAGATTGGAGCTAGGGATGCACGACAAGATCCCAACGTCGTTACTGGTACGTTCCTTGTCAACAATCACTATGCTACTATACTTTTTGACACCGGTGCCGATAGAAGTTTTGTATCGACTGAATTTAGCTCACTAATTGAGATGAAATCAACTAAGTTGAACGATAAATATATTGTGGAATTGGCCAGCGGAAAGTTAATTGAAACTGATGAAATAATTGAAGGGTGTACTTTGACCTTGAAAGATCACCCCTTTAGCATAGAGTTGATACCCATAGAACTCGGTAGTTTCGATAACGTTGTAGGCATGGATTGGCTTTCAGAGAACCGAGCCGAGATTGTATGTCCCGAGAAGATAGTTCATATTTCACTTTCCAATGGTGAAACCCTCTCTGTCCAAGGAGAGAAGAGTGGAACCGCGTTGAGAATTATCACATGCATGAAGGCCCATAAGTACTTGCGGAAAGGATATCATGCTATTTTGGCACATGTGACGGAAAAGAAGCCAGAAGAGAAACGACTTGAAGACATATCGATTGTTCGAGACTATCCAGAAGTATTTCCCAAATATTTGCCTGGACTTCCACTTCCTAGGCAAGTCGAGTTTTGAATTGATTTGGTACCTGGCGCTGCACCGATCACACGATCACCATACCGTTTAGCGCCGTCAGAGATGCAGGAACTATCCAATCAATTGCAAGAATTGTTGGATAAGGGATTCATAAGAACTAGTTTCTCGCCATAGGGAGCTTCGGTCTTGTTTGTAAAGAAGGACGGAACCTTTAGGATGTGTATCGATTAGTGGGAATTAAACAAGTTGACGATCAAGAACCGATATCCACTTCCTAGGATAGATGATTTGTTTGATGAACTGCAAGGTTCTAGTTTCTATTCAAAGATTGATCTACCTTCGGGATATCATCAATTGAGGGTTCAAGAAGAAGATATTCCAAAGACCGCATTTAGGACTCGTTACGGTCATTACGAGTTCCTAGTCATGCCATTTGGTTTGACCAATGCACCAACAGTTTTCATGGATCTCATGAATAGGGTTTGCAAGACTTATTTGGACAAATTCATGATCGTATTCATTGATGACATCCTAATATACTCAAGAACCAAGGAAGAACATGGGAAACATCTGAGGTTGATCTTGGAACTTATTAAGGATGAGAAATTGTATGCCAAGTTCTCGAAATGTGAATTTTGGATTCGAGAAGTGCAATTTTTTGGTCACGTGGTTAATGAGAAGGGTATACACGTGGATCCATCCAAGATTGAAGCAATTAATAATTGGGAAGCACCAAAAACTCCAACTGAGGTGCGCCAATTCTTGGGCCTGGCCGGTTATTTTAGGCGGTTTATCAAAAACATTTCTAAGATAGCCCAGCCGTTAACGACCTTGACTCAGAAAGGTAAGAAGTTTGATTGGGGAGACGAATAGGAATCAGCCTTTCAATTATTGAAGCAAAATTTGTGTTGTGCTCCAATTCTATCACTCCCTGAGGGAACCGACAATTTTGTAGTATATTGTGATGCATCACACCAGGGTCTTAGCTGTTTGTTAATGTAGAAGGAAAAAGTCATCGCATATGCATCCCGAAAACTCAAGATTCATGAGAAAAACTACACTACTCATGATTTAGAATTGGGAGCCATAGTGTTTGCACTCAAGATATGGAGACACTACCTATACGATACAAAATGCACTATTTTTACCGATCATAAAAGTCTTCAACACATCTTTGACAAGAAAGAGTTGAACACGAGGGAGCGAAGATGGGTCGAGTTACTCAATGACTACGATTACGACATTCATTTCCATCCTGGCAAGTCCATGTATTCAATTCATCTAGGCTCTGAAAAGATGTACAAGGATCTCAAGGAGTTATATTAGTGGCCTAACATGAAAGCAGAAATCGCCACCTATGTCAGTAAATGCCTAACTTGTTCTAAAGTCAAGGTAGAATACAAGAAGCCATCAGGATTGTTGCAGCAACCAGAGATACCTCAGTGGAAGTGTGAGCAAATTTCGATGTACTTTATCAAAAAATCACCTAAGACATCAAGTGGTTACGACACTATATGGAAAATTGTTGACCGATTGACGAAATCTGCGCACTTCCTACCGATCAAGGAGACATATAAAATGGAAAAGTTAGCCAGGATCTACCTGAAAGAGGTTGTCTCAAGACATGGAGTGCTGATTTCTATTATCTCGGATAGAGATAGTCGTTTCACTTCAAGGTTTTGTCAATCGTTACAGAAAGCGTTGGAAACACGCTTAGACATGAGCACCGCGTATCACACACAGACAGATGGTCAAAGTGAAAGGACCTTCCAGACTCTGGAAAACATGCTCAGAGCTTGTTTAATAGACTTCGGAAACAAATGGGATACTCTTCCACCATTAGCTGAGTTCTCGTACAATAATAGTTATCACATTAGCATCAAGGCCGCACCTTTTGAGGCACTTTACAGTCGAAAGTGTCGACCACCTTTATGTTGTACAGAGGTTGGTGATAGCCAACTCACTGGCCCTTAAATCATTCAAGAAACGACCGATAAGATCTTCAAGATCAGAGACAGACTCAAAGTCGCGAGAGATTGCCAGAAGAGTTATGCTGATATGAGACACAAACCCTTGGAATTCCAAGTTGGAGACAAAGTGCTTTTGAAAGTCTCACCTTGGAAAGGGGTTATCAGGTTTGGCAAACGAGGAAACCTAAACCCTAGATTCATTGGACCGTTTGAAATCCAGGCTAGGGTTGGCCCTGTAGCTTATCGATTCAAGCTACCACAAGAACTCAGTGGTGTACACGACACATTTCATGTGTCAAATCTGAATAAGTGCTTATCAGATTAAACACTTGTTATACCACTTGAACATATTCAAATCGATAACAAGCTTCATTTTGTCAAAGAACCGATAGAAATCATGGATCGTGAAATCAAGAGGCTGAAACGAAGTCGCATTCCTATTGTAAAAGTAAGATGGAACTCTAGACGAAGACCAGAGTTTACTTGGGAACGCGAGGATCATATGAGACTCAAGTATCCCGCTCTATTTGAGAACACCCTAGCAACTGATGACACAAACTGAATTTAGGGACGAAATTCTATCAACGTGGGGAGAATGTGACAACCGACAAAATTTCAGGTCATTATCCGTAAAAATCCTAGTCACATTTACATGAACCATTTGCATGGTATACTTAATTTTGTTTAATCAGGTCATTTCATGCATAACAAAGTCTTCTAATGTCACATCTTGCATTTGGTAATTTTTAAAAATTACCGGGTCACACCCTTTAACCCGACACGCGCGTACGTTGGTGACAAATATCAAATGTTAAGAAAACATTCTATCTCATTATTTTATGTGATTATATGTGTAATAATATAAATATATTGGTAAATATATATTTGGTTATTATTTGGTTCGTTAAGGCGTATTTTATACTTTAAATTTGTACTTTACGCATTTAATGCGTCTAAACGATGAACGTATATATATATATATTATAAACCCGACACATTTTTATTTATATTATGACGACCTCGAAATTTATTTATTAAGACGAGTACTTAGCGGGTATTAATTACGGATAACATACCGCGTTAAACCACCTACCATCACCTATCCTCATCATCACCACCACCAAACCTTACCACCACCCTCACCCTACCCCCTAGCCCCCCCCCCCCCTCCTCTCGGCTGAACCTCATCACCAAACCCCCCACCCACTTTGAATGATTTTATTTGATTTTTAGTACAATAAGCCATGCCTAGTCAAAAAAATCATTATCATAGTCTTAGATATTTTGACAATAAATCCTACATCACCCCCACAAGATCACCAAGTCTTTTACTTTCCTTCTTTCATTCTCACGGACATAACACACACACTTAAATTATTTCAAGATCAAGATCTAAAAATTCAAGTGCTCATCACCTTTTTTCAAAGAGTTCTATGGTGTTCTTGTAAGAATCCAAGCTCCAATCTCTCATTGCTTGCTTTAAGTGAGTATCCTAATACTAAGTCTTAATTTTATTGAACCTACTAGTTGTTTTGTGTAGGAGATTCACCCAAGTAATGGATTGTTCAATGAAAAAGTCACCACTTTATACACATTATTGCCGGCAGAATTTTTAGCCAACTATAGGGAGTCGTATCTTGGTCAAAACTAAACCAAAATAGGCGTTTCTTGAGTCTAAACATAATTTTAAAGAGTCCTCTATCCATCCCAAGTGATTTCGTGATTTTTGGTGTAGATTTGATACCTCAAAAGGTCGATACAAAAAAACGTGTCAATGCTGAAATGTTTGGACAGATTCATAAGGTCAACTTGTATAGGTCATAACTCATTCAAAAATGGTCCAAATGATTTGATTCTTTTTCCTAAAACTAAAATTTTATGTTTGTAATAAAACCGATCTGGCCTCTTGATGAAATCAACATTTTGACGCCCCCAACCGTCAAGATTCCCGAGACCTCTCCGACAAAACCGAAGTTGTTAACCTATTTGTGTTATGATTTTTATTTGAAACCCTTAAACCCCTTTATAAATTATGACCTATATGTTTATATAGAGCCAAGAAACGTATTTGAATTTGTTAAAAATTCTATAAATTATTGAGTTCGATAAATTAACTAAAAACGCGACACATTTTGACTTAAAAACCCGAATACATTACTAAATGCTATTTTAATATAAAATTTTTACCTTCCATACTATATATTTATTTTCTACCCAACCCTGATGTTGTTGCGTAAACGGAAAGATAGTTTTTGAGATACATAAATTATTTATATAAGTGTATATAAATATATCTTATTGTCACCACTCGTCACCAACGGTCATCATGTCAAAACTGTCGGAAACATAAACTAGTATTCATGTCGAGTCTAGTTGGGTGAATTGTATACACGATCAACTTACACATTAGAAACATTGTTTAGACCTTAAAGTGTTTTATTTTACCATAGGGAACAATTAGGTTGGCTCACGTATTCACGGACTTTGCTACTTGCTACTTGTTTCTGCTGTGCTTCATTGGTTGCTCTTCAGGTGAGTCTCACGGCCCCTCTTTTTAATAGTTTTGCTTTTAAATGGTCGGGGGAGATAACATGCTAGCATCACATTTTGGATACGAGTAGAAGCATGACATCATTGGTCACATGAGCAGAATCATTATCGCATCTAAGTCCTCTTTTATACTATGATCATTAGCTTTGGGTAGACGTGGAAATTATGAATAGATCTATTTGGGTTGACACCCCCACCCATGGTTAGCGCGCTAACCTTGACCGGGGGTCAAAACAGGTGCATTATTATCCATCTCATTTCAACGTTTTGTGATAGGACGTTGGTAGAGGCAGAAACAGAAACAGTCAAGTTTGATCATAGGACTCATGGTAACTGCATCATTGGTTGTGTTGTTTCGCCAATGCAATGTGTACGAACTCGTTATCCGGCATCAAAGTGTTACGTAAAACAGACTCATTTAAATATTGAAACCTGTGAACTCACCAACATTATGTTGACTTTTTAAGCATGTTTTCTCAGAAAATTAAGGATGGTGGAGTCACACTAGAGTCGCATGCATTTAGGAGCCTTTTAGGAGTTTTCCTTTTATAGCCTACGTGTCATAGGCCATAGCCATAAAACTCGTCATTTGTGAAACATTTGAAACATGTCTTTTGTGAAACAATTGGAAAACATGTCGTTTATGAAACAATTTGTATTTGGTTTTTTTTTGTGTAAACATTTGAAACCTTTGGTTGGTTTGTCTATTGGTGGTTGTTCGATGTAAACAAAGGCTGTGGAAATCATGCTCGTTACATCCCGCGTTTCCTCCTTGGCGGGGTGTGACATGACACTAACCTAAGATTGTAGACACAACAAATTTAAAAACTCATACAATCTAATTAACCATGCTCTAGCACCACAGCAAAAATTACATTTAATACGAACTCACGTTGTTCAAAAGGTACCACATAATCACACAATACCGCATTAAATGTAACATTGTTTCCACAATAGTACGCTATCACCAGCACAACTATCATTAATCATGCTCAAGTCATCCTTCGGTATAACTCGTAATCAACTAGTCAACATTTGAACTAGGCATCCCACTTTGTAAACGTCTAATCAATAAAAGTGTCAAATCTCCCTGGGATCACTCATGACAACTACCACACACACTACTCATCAAGTGTAAGGCCCCAAACCCGGGAGGCCTCCCTTGTTGGATTTACTCATTCACAAACAGTTCTTAAACTTGAATATCAAATAATGCAGCGGAAAATAATTCATTAAAACATAACCATTACATTGTTCAACATACGGAAGCGTAAACATGTCTAATCATAACTTAACGAAAACAAAACGTAACATGATGCTAGTCTTCATAAGCGTCCGGGTAACTCTTCATCGCTAGCCAAGCATCGCCGTCCAACCTCATAACCTGCCTTAACATGAGTTTGCACACTAAAAAGTCAGCTACACTGGTGAGTTCTAGTTTTCATTCGATTTAAGTAATGGTTCATCCTTCAATCGTTCATTAGGGTTTAACATCATGTATAAGAAAACAGGGCCTTTCGTTCCTCATTAAAAACCTTCAAACATTTATCCTCATCATAAACACATTGAACAGATCATTTGTTTAAAACATTTAACATTCTTTTAAGTCATACATTACTATCTAAATCTGTGTTACCATTCGTACCGTCATTTAGTATGGTATTGCCCCCAAGGCTTAACTGCACGAAGACCGACAATACCATACATTCCGTCAATTCCCTTTTGTATTGCCCCCAAGGCTTAACTACACGAGGACCAACAATACCCATTCAGTTGCCCCTATGGCTCTCATGTCCATAAACCGACAACTTCCATCGACGGCTATGGCTCACGGCCATAACACCATCGGATCATAATTTAACCTTACATAGGGTCACGTTAACCCCTGAGTAACAGTCGTTACTCCCTACCAGTTGTACAACATCAAATCATTGACATGCCACAAAGACACTGCCCCTGTTGTTCTTATGGCAACTATGGCTCGCTGTCCATAATCTACCACAAGGCTGGGAATTACATTCCCAGACTTCATTCGTCAATTCCCTTCATTCGACATATTAGATTTGTAATGACTTCTTTAAAACCTTTACCCTTTTCTTTTCTTTTCGTGAAACATTTCATTTATTTTCAAAACCCTTTACCTTCATTATAAACCATTTATTTAAAAACATTTCGTTCGTAAACGTTTCATTCATAAAACTTTCTTTCCATAAACCGTTCATTCCAAATCATTTCATTTCGTAAACATAGTTTCATAAGCATCATTTTATAAACATAGTTTCATAAACATTGTTTCGTAAAACATCATTTCATATGTATGCACACCAGCCCGAAAACATTATATAAAACATTTAAAAGAGGGCTTCTAAAACTCACCTGATAAGCTAATCCGGGTTGTCCTAACAAAGGTCCCACTACGTCACTTCCGATCTGAATTGATTAGTTAAATACACATCAGACCAAATCCCGACTCTAACGGTTTAACTTTCTAAACATACCGACTTTACCTAATCAGCCTGATGCCTGCGCACTTAGCTAATGAATGAAACTCCAAATGAGGTGCGCCAATTCTTGGGCCTGGCCGGTTATTTTAGGCAGTTTATCAAAAACATTTCTAAGATAGCCCAGCCGTTAACGACCTTGACTCAGAAAGGTAAGAAGTTTGATTGGGGAGACGAATAGGAATCAACCTTTCAATTATTGAAGCAAAATTTGTGTTGTGCTCCAATTCTATCACTCCCTGAGGGAACCGACAATTTTGTAGTATATTGTGATGCATCACACAAGGGTCTTGGCTGTTTGTTAATGTAGAAGGAAAAAGTCATCGCATATGCATCCCGAAAACTCAAGATTCATGAGAAAAACTACACTACTCGTGATTTAGAATTGGGAGCCATAGTGTTTGCACTCAAGATATGGAGACACTACCTATATGGTACAAAATGCACTATTTTTACGGATCATAAAAGTATTCAACACATCTTTGACAAGAAAGAGTTGAACACGAGGGAGCGAGGATGGGTCGAGTTACTCAATGACTACGATTACGACATTCGTTTCCATCCTGGCAAGTCCATGTATTCAATTCATCTAGGCTCTGAAAAGATGTACAAGGATCTCAAGGAGTTATATTAGTGGCCTAACATGAAAGCAGAAATCGCCACCTATGTCAGTAAATGCCTAACTTGTTCTAAAGTCAAGGTAGAATACGAGAAGCCATCAGGATTGTTGCAGCAACCAGAGATACCTCAGTGGAAGTGGGAGCAAATTTCGATGTACTTTATCAAAAAATCACCTAAGACATCAAGTGGTTACGACACTATATGGAAAATTGTCGACCGATTGACGAAATCTGCGCACTTCCTACCGATCAAGGAGACATATAAAATGGAAAAGTTAGCCAGGATCTACCTGAAAGAGGTTGTCTCAAGACATGGAGTGCTGATTTCTATTATCTCGGATAGAGATAGTCGTTTCACTTCAAGGTTTTGTCAATCGTTACAGAAAGCGTTGGAAACACGCTTAGACATGAGCACCGCGTATCACACACAGACAGATGGTCAAAGTGAAAGGACCTTCCAGACTCTGGAAAACATGCTCAGAGCCTGTTTAATAGACTTCGGAAACAAATGGGATACTCTTCCACCATTAGCTGAGTTCTCGTACAATAATAGTTATCACACTAGCATCAAGGCCGCACCTTTTGAGGCACTTTACGGTCGAAAGTGTCGACCACCTTTTTGTTATACAGAGGTTGGTGATAGCCAACTCACTGGCCCTTAAATCATTCAAGAAACGACCGATAAGATCTTCAAGATCAGAGACAGACTCAAAGTCGCGAGAGATTGCCAGAAGAGTTATGCTGATATGAGACACAAACCCTTGGAATTCCAAGTTGGAGACAAAGTGCTTTTGAAAGTCTCACCTTGGAAAGGGGTTATCAGGTTTGGCAAACGAGGAAACCTAAACCCTAGATTCATTGGACCGTTTGAAATCCAGGCTAGGGTTGGCCCTGTAGCTTATCGATTCAAGCTACCACAAGAACTCAGTGGTGTACACGACACATTTCATGTGTCAAATCTGAATAAGTGCTAATCAGATTAAACACTTGTTATACCACTTGAACATATTCAAATTGATAACAAGCTTCATTTTGTCGAAGAACCGATAGAAATCATGGATCGTGAAATCAAGAGGCTGAAACGAAGTCGCATTCCTATTGTAAAAGTCAGATGGAACTCTAGACGAAGACCAGAGTTTACTTGGGAACGCGAGGATCATATGAGACTCAAGTATCCCGCTCTATTTGAGAACACCCTAGCAACTGATGACACAAACTGAATTTAGGGACGATATTCTATCAACGTGGGGAGAATGTGACAACCGACAAAATTTCAGGTCATTATCCGTAAAAATCCTAGTCACATTTACATGAACCATTTGCATGGTATACTTAATTTTGTTTAATCAGGTCATTTCATGCATAACAAAGTCTTCTAATGTCACATCTTGCATTTGGTAAGTTTTAAAAATTACCGAGTCTCACCCTTTAACCCGACACGCGCGTACGTTGGTGACAAATATCAAATGTTAAGAAAACATTCAATCTCATTATTTTATGTGATTATATGTGTAATAATATAAATATATTGGTAAATATATATTTGGTTATTATTTGGTTCGTTAAGGAGTATTTTATACTTTAAATTTGTACTTTACGCATTTAATGCGTCTAAACGATGAACGTATATATATATATATGTATATTATAAACCCGACACATTTTTATTTATATTATGACGACCTCGAAATTTATTTATTAAGACGAGTACTTAGCGGGTATTAATTACGGATAACATACCGCGTTAAACCACCTACCATCACCTATCCTCATCATCACCACCAAACCTTACCACCACCCTCACCCTACCCCCTACCCCCCCCTCCCTCCTCTCGGCTGAACCTCATCACCAAACCTCCCACCCACTTTGAATGATTTTATTTGATTTTTAGTACAATAAGCCATGCCTAGTCAAATCCTCATTATCATAGTCTTAGATATTTTGACAATAAATCCTACATCACCCCACAAGATCACCAAGTCTTTTACTTTCCTTCTTTCATTCTCACGGACATAACACACACACTTAAATTATTTCAAGATCAAGATCTAAATATTCAAGTGCTCATCACCTTTTTCCAAAGAGTTCTATGGTGTTCTTGTAAGAATCCAAGCTCCAATCTCTCATTGCTTGCTTTAAGTGAGTATCCTAATACTAAGTCTTAATTTTATTGAACCTACTAGTTGTTTTGTGTAGGAGATTCACCCAAGTAATGGATTGTTCAATGAAAGAGTCACCACTTTATACACATTATTGCCGGCAGAATTTTTAGCCAACTATAGGGAGTCGTATCTTGGTCAAAACTAAACCAAAATAGACGTTTCTTGAGTCTAAACATAATTTTAAAGAGTCCTCTATCCATCCCAAGTGATTTCGTGATTTTTGGTTTACATTTGATACCTCAAAAGGTCGATACAAAAAAACGTGTCAATGCTGAAATGTTTGGACAGATTCATTTGTAAGGTCATAACTTATTAAAAAATGGTCCAAATGATTTGATTCTTTTTCCTAAAACTAAAATTTTATGTTTGTAATAAAACCGATCTGGCCTCTTGATGAAATCAACATTTTGACGCCCCCAACCGTCAAGATTCCCGAGACCTCTCCGACAAAACCGAAGTTGTTAACCTATTTGTGTTATGATTTTTATTTGAAACCCTTAAACCCCTTTATAAATTATGACCTATATGTTTATATAGAGCCAAGAAACGTATTTGAATTTGTTAAAAATTCCATAAATTATTGAGTTCGATAAATTAACTAAAAACGCGACACATTTTGACTTAAAAACCCGAATACATTACTAAATGCTATTTTAATATAAAATTTTTACCTTCCATACTATATATTTATTTTCTACCCAACCCTGATGTTGTTGCGTAAACGGAAAGATATTTTTTGAGATACATAAATTATTTATATACGTGTATATAAATATATCTTATTGTCACCACTCGTCACCAACGGTCATCATGTCAAAACTGTCGGAAACATAAACTAGTATTCATGTCGAGTCTAGTTGGGTGAATTGTATACACGATCAACTTACACATTAGAAACATTGTTTAGACCTTAAAGTGTTTTATTTTACCATAGGGAACAATTAGGTTGGCTCACGTATTCACGGACTTTGCTACTTGCTACTTGTTTTTGCTTTGCTTCTTTGGTTGCTCTTCAGGTGAGTCTCACGGCCCCTCTTTTTAATAGTTTTGCTTTTAAATGGTCGGGGGAGATAACATGCTAGCATCACATTTTGGATACGAGTAGAAGCATGACATCATTGGTCACATGAGCAGAATCATTATCGCATCTAAGTCCTCTTTTATACTATGATCATTAGCTTTGGGTAGACGTGGAAATTATGAATAGATCTCGCGCTAACCTTGATCGGGGGTCAAAACAGGTGCATTATTATCCATCTCATTTCAACGTTTTGCGATAGGACGTTGGTAGAGGCAGAAACAGAAACAGTCAAGTTTGATCATAGGACTCATGGTAACTGCATCATTGGTTGTGTTGTTTCGCCAATGCAATGTGTACGAACTCGTTATCCGGCATCAAAGTGTTACGTAAAACAGACTCATTTAAATATTGAAACCTGTGAACTCACCAACATTATGTTGACTTTTTAAGCATGTTTTCTCAGAAAATTAAGGATGGTGGAGTCACACTAGAGTCGCATGCATTTATGTCACACCCCGACCGATGGCGGAATCATCGAGGCGGACAATGTGATGATTGTTCAAAAGCACACGATAACTAAAGGTTGCATAATTCATAATTTAATTTAAAGACAACAAGTTCCAAATACAATACATTTCAAATAACCTAGTCTAGTTCAAAACGTTAATTTATTTAACTAGGTCCATAGTTCCTAAATGGAGAGATCTTCGGCAAGCAGTCACATATCCAAACCTGAAACATTATTTAAATCAAGTGTCAACTAAAAAGTTGGTGAGTACTTAGGTTTAGAATTTCCTGTAAATAGTAGTTGTAAATCGTTTTGCGACTCTTTGTTTATATTGTTAAACATAGCATGTATGATGTATCATTTATTTAATCACAATCCAAACCGAGTTTGACACGCTTGAACAGAGCACAACAGCTAAGTCCGGTATGCTTGAATATAGTTACCCACTATATCCGGTATGATTGAATATAACACGCGGTTATATCCGAGTATGCAGTAATAAACACCCTAACCGGGTGGGCTGGTCAGGCACAATAGATCTATCAATATTACAGTTGGTTGTCTTGTGTTTAAATGTATGTACATCCAAAGAATAAGCATATAGTCTCATGTATAACACGTATAAACAATGTGAGTAGCATGTATAATGTTTCACCCCAAAACGTATGAAAATGTAAAATAGGGGCTATGTAACTCACCTTGCAAGCGGGTATTTTTCCACGCGTGTAGGTGATAAGTATGTGGAAGCCTAAGCACGTTGATACCCTATATAGACAAATGGGTATTATTGTATGCGCATAGGTGTGTATTTGTATTTAAATGTATATAGATTTTAATAAAGTTTTCTTTAATATTTATTTGTATAAAGTATGGAAATAGAATGATAATGGTTTTTTTGTAAAACTTTAACTTATAAGGATATATATATATATATTGTTTTAAACAAGTATTATTATATTTAATGTATTTATATAATAATAACAAATAAAAGAAAAGTCTTTATTTATTTAAACAAGTTTATTAAAAATATTACTAGGTTCATATAAAAATGAGGCATTTTATATATTAAATGTATTTTAATAAGTTTATAAAAATGTTACATGATTTATAAAAATATAGGACATTTTATATATTAAATGTATTTTAATAAGTTTATAAAAATGTTACAAGATTTATAAAAATATAGGACATTTTATATATTAAATGTAATTAAATAATTTTATAAAAATATTACAAGATTTATAAAAGTATGGGATATTTTATATATAAGAAAATGTATTTAGATATTACAAGTTTTATAAAAATAGGATAGTTTATGGATTAAAGATCGTTTAATCGGTTTCAAAGTAAACGAACGAGTTAACCGACTCGTTTTAGTTTTTATTGTATGAGAAGAATGTTAAAATAAGTTAAAGTTATTAAATAAATTAAATAAAATGAAAACAGTAATAAAAAAATTGGGCCGAAGGCCAACCGGTTTCGAACCCGCGACCTCCGGATCAAACACACACACGCATAACCAGCCGGGCTACTGCCCATCGCTGGTTATGTGTGTATCGAATAACTTAAGTACACAAGGGAGGAGTTGGTCGCTGGTCCTCGGTGACCGGCAAACCGTGTCCGAGGACACTTGGTTTGCCCGGTAACTCTCGTGCGATTGCCGAGTTTTCGTCTGGGATTGATTACCTGACGATGACAGAAGCTAATGGACTCGAAATGAGGCTCGAACTTGGTCGCGAAGTGTCCGGTCGGCAAAGGTTTGAAGTCCGAAAAAGTCAAGAGTGGGAATCAGCTTCTGGATGGAATTAGACTTCGAAACTTTGGATGTAGCTTCCCTCAGAGGCGACGAATGCAATGGTAGTTTCAATTTGGAGTGAGAGTGGGTGCAGAGGAGATGACGAGCTCGCACAGGTTCGGCTATGGCTATTTATAGCCGGGCTTGATCCTGATAATAAGACAAGCAATTGATCATGCCCCAACACTCGTCTGGACGAGACGAAACTGTCGAGCCCTTTAGCAGGCGTGGAGGTGGCCTGTCGGGCACGAATTCGGACGTGGTATCTCGGCCACCAACATGATCGGATGATCCTTATGTTGGGGGAACAAATTGGTCGAGGGTTCTGGTTCGCGTGGGGGAGACGAAGCCAGAGGTGCTTTTGTCGGGCGTTGAGGTGCAGAGAGACAGGCTGGTCGGGTGTCGCCGGAAAACCTTTTACCCGCCGGACTTTTGGAAGGGGTGAGCGGATAAACGATTTTCGTTTTGACAGTTTTAGTCCCTGGAGTTTGGTTTAATACTGAATAGCCCTTAAATTAAATACCGGATGGATCCCTGTAGTTTCATTTGACCAGAAACAGCCCCTCAACGATTTTAAATTTTAAATCCTTTTAGTCTGATTAATTACAATATAAACCCTGAACTTTTATTTAAATAAATTAATTTAAATTTCTTTTAAATCAAATTAATTTATAAATTTTTATAAACTTATATTATTATTATTTTTATAAATAAAAATTTTATAAAGGTTATTAATCCTATTAAAATATGTTTTTCTTTTATATATGCAAATTTTTTTTGAATATTTTTATATAACTTTTTATATTAGTTTTCAATTATAAAATTCTAATTAATTCAAATTCGTATATATAAAATACCTACTTGTATAAAAACCAAATAAAACTCTTACACTTTATTAAAATGGAGAACGATTACATGCTAGATTTAATACAGGCACGAGAATAAAAATCCGAAACGTCACAGTCTCCCCATGTTAGAGGAATTTCGCCCCGAAATTCAACTAGTCGAGGCTATGAGAAGAGATGCGGATATTTGGATTTCATTTGGTCTTCACGTTCCCAAGTGAACTCGGGTCCACGTTTAGATTCCCAACGGACCTTAACAATTGGGATGCGGCTACGCTTGAGTTTCTTGACTTCTCGGTCCATGATTTCCACGGGTTTCTCAACAAAGTGCATCCTCTCGTCAATGCGTACTTCATCAAGAGGGATGTGGAGATTCTCGTCGGCTAGACACTTTTTCAAATTAGACACATGAAAGGTCGGATGAACGTTGCTGAGTTCTCAAGGAAGGTCGAGTTTGTAGGCCACTTTTCCTACCCTTTCGAGTATCTTGAAGGGACCCACATATCGAGGTGCAAGTTTTCCTTTCTTTCCAAATTGGACTACGCCCTTCCAAGGTGATACCTTTAGGAGAACCATATCCCTAACTTGAAATTCCAAGGGTTTTCGTCTTTTATCGGCATAGCTCTTTTGCCGACTCCTTGCCACTCGAATGTTGTCACGAATAAGAAAAATCTTATCGGTGGTCTCTTGGATAAGCTCGGGGCCGGTGATTTGTGCTTCACCAATTTCTTTCCAACAAATCGGTGAACGACATTTTCGTCCATAAAGAGCTTCAAACGGTGCCATGTTAATACTTGTGTTGTAGCTGTTGTTGTAGGAAAATTCGATTAGCGGTAGGTGAGAATTCCAATTGCCACCAAAGTCAATAACACAAGCTCTAAGCATATCCTCGAGAGTTTGGATTGTTCGTTCGGTTTGTCCATCAGTTTGAGGATGGTAAGCCGTACTTAAATCCAAACGAGTACCAAGTGCTGATTGCAATGATTGCCAAAATCAGGAAGTAAAACGCGAATCAAGATCGGAGATGATGTTCAAAGGGATTCCGTGACGACTTACGATCTCATCAATGTAGATCCGAGCCAATTTCAAAACTCGATAGTCCTCACGAATGGGCAAGAAATGAGCAGACTTTGTGAGTCGATCGATAATAACCTAGATACTATCGTGCCCACTAGAAGTGCGTGGGAGTTTGGTGATGAAGTCCATAGCAAGGTTCTCCCACTTCCACACGGGAATTTCAGGTTGTTCGAGGAGTCCGGAAGGCTTTTGGTGTTCGGCCTTCACTTTAGAACAAGTAAGGCATTTTGCCACAAAGAGGGCAATATCCTTTTTCATGCCGGGCCACCAATATTGCTGACGGAGACCCATGTACATCTTATCAGCTCCGGGATGTACCGAATATCGAGTTTTGTGGGACTCGTTCATCAAAAATTTACGAAGATCGTCGTGATCGGGAACCCAAATATGGTCCAAGTAATACAATAGGCCATTGGCTTTGGTTTCTAACAAGAGTTCTACACCACATGCCATTTCTTGATACATGTTTCCTTCGGTAACCGAGGTGTGTTGTGCTTTGAGAATACGGGCTTGGATATCGTTATGAATATAAACACTATGAAGCATGATACGTTCTTTACGACTCAAGGCGTCAGCTACAACGTTTGCTTTGCCGGGGTGGTAGCGGATCTCGCAGTCGTAGTCGTTTAGAAGTTCAACCCATCGTCGTTGCCTCATATTAAGTTCTTTTTGATTGAAAATATGTTGGAGACTTTTGTGGTCGGTGAAAACCACGCATTTGGTGCCATACAGATAGTGTCTCCAAATTTTCAAGGCGAAAACAACAGCACCAAGCTCGAGATCATGGGTCGTATAGTTCTTCTCATGGATTTTGAGCTGACGTGATGCGTATGCAATTACTTGGCCACGTTGCATTAGAACACAACCAAGACCTTGGTTGGATGCATCACAATAAATGACAAAGTCGTCATTACCACTAGGAAGAGTTAGTATAGGAGCATTGCAGAGTTTGTGCTTGAGAGTTTGAAAAGCTTCCTCTTGCTTGGGTCCCCACTCATAAGATTTACCTTTATGAGTCAAGGCCGTGAGTGGAACCGCAATCTTGGAGAAATTTGAGATGAAGCGACGATAGTAACCCGCTAGTCCAAGGAAGGAACGAATCTCGGTAGGAGTCTTAGGAGTATTCCAATTCTTTACCGCTTCGATTTTTGCCGGGTCCACATGAATTCCCTTATCGTTGACTATGTGTCCCAAAAATTGAACTTCCTTTAGCCAGAATTCACACTTGGAGAACTTGGCGTATAGTTGTTCTTTCTTCAAGAGTTCTAAAATCAAACGAAGATGTTGTTCATGTTCCGCTTTCGTCTTAGAATAGATAAGAATGTCGTCAATGAAAACGATCACGAACTTGTCCAAATAAGGTTTGCATACACGGTTCATGAGGTCCATGAAGACCGCAGGTGCATTAGTCAAACCGAAGGGCATGACCATGAACTCGTAGTGACCGTACCTAGTCCGAAAGGCAGTCTTCGGGATGTCTTCATCGAGAACACGAAGTTGATGGTACCCGGAACGAAGGTCAATCTTGGAGAAACATGTTGAACCTTGAAGCTGATCGAAAAGATCGTCGATACGGGGTAAAGGATAACGGTTCTTAATTGTAAGTTTGTTGAGTTCACGATAATCAATGCACATTCGAAATGATCCATCCTTTTTCTTTACAAACAGCACGGGAGCACCCCAAGGTGAATGGCTTGGGCGGATGAATCCTTTGGATGAGAGTTCTTGTAATTGACTTGCAAGCTCTTGCATCTCGGAAGGTGCAAGACGATAGGGAGCTTTTGCCACGGGAGTTGCTCCGGGCACAAGGTCGATACGAAACTCCACTTGTCTAGTGGGAGGAAGACCGGGTAAATCCTCGGGGAATACCTCGGGAAAATCTCGGATGATTGGAATGTCTTGCAATTTCTTACCCTTGTCCTTTGTGTCAACTATGTGGGCCAAGAATGCAACGTACTTTTTCCGCAAGTACTTTTGTGCCAATGTGCAAGACATGATTTGAAGACCACGACACGGTTTTTCACCGAAAATAACTAACGTGTCACCCGCAGGGAGAGGTATACGAATGCACTTTTCGTAGCAAATAACTTCGGCATGGTGCTTGGATAACCAGTCCATGCCAATTATAATATCGAAGCTTCCCAATTGCATTGGAAGGAGATCAACAGAGAACTCATGATTATTAAGCTCGAGATTGCAGTTGCGGATAACAGAGTTTATAGCAATAGATTTCCCGTTTGCTATCTCCACGGAATAGGGGTTGTCAAGTTTCGTTCTTTGTTTAGCAAGTCGAGATTCAAAGGTAAGAGACACGAAACTCCTATCGGCACCAGTATCAAATAAAATGGATGCATAATGATTGTTTACGAGAAACGTACTGTTTATCACGTCGTTGTTTGCTTGAGCCTCATTAGCGTTTATGTTAAACGCTCGTCCTTGAGGACTACCTTGATGATGAAGTTTTGGGCATTGGTCACGAAAATGGTTTGGATCTCCACATTCGTAACATGCCCGACCATTGGGAGGTGCCGGATAGTTTTGACGGTTGGCTGGAGCAGCTTGATGGACGGGAGGACGGATACGGCAGGTAGTGACCACATGTCCATATCGCCCGCAGCTTGAGCACAATCGGCATGGTAGATTGGTAGGATGATGGTACTTGCAGGTCTGGCATTGGGGATTCGGGCCCTGATAAATTTTCGGGTTTTGACCCAAAGGGGCCGCTTGAATAGCAGGTACAGCGGGAGTTACGGCTGCGAAGTTTCGACCCTTACGTTTCTTGTTGCGGTTAGAAGACTCGGGTTTCACATCTTTGACTGCCGCAAGAGTAGACACAACCTTCTTGGAACCCTTTCTTGTTAAGGTTCCGGCTTTGACATGGTTGTCGGATAATGTAGCAGATAGGCGGATAGCAGCTTCAAGAGTAGGAGGATTGCTTCCTAGCACAGCATCTTGAATTTGCATAGGCAGGCCGCCTATGTACTTTTCAATTCCCCGAGTAAGGGGAGTGATCATGTGAGGCACCAACAGACTTAGTTCTTGGAACCGGGTGGTGTAAGCCAGATTATCCCCGCTGTCTTGGGCAAGATCCCAAAATTCAGCCTCGAGCTTCCTCATTTCATTCCTAGGACAGAATTCATCAGTCATTGCCTTCTTCAGATCATCCCATGATAAGGATGTAGCAACCTCAGCACCACGAGTGCGTTTCTCACCGTTCCACCAGGTGAGGGTTCTCTTTTGGAGAACACTTGTGGCATAACGAACCCGAAGATTATCGGGACAGTCGCTGTTTAGGAATGTGCTTTCCATGCTTTCAAACCATTGGAGTAGGCCAGTAGCACCTTCAGTCCCGAAGAATTTAGTAGGATTGCACGAGTTAAAGTGCTTAAACGTGCAATGAGGCGGGTTGGTACCACCGTTTCCTTGGATGTTGTGAGACCCGTCACTGTTGTTATTTGCTTGAGTCATTTGCCCTACTAGTTGGGCAAGAAGAGTAGAAAGATCCGGGTTGGAAGTGCTAGAGTTTGCACGTCGAGGAGGCATTCTAACACCATAAGAAAAAGACAAGGGTATTTTATATAAGACGGATAAATATGAGTTATAGCGGGAAATAATGTAAGTAGAAATACGAGATTTATCATGACGCGTGCTAGTGCATGTGTATTTATTCTAAGTTGATAGGGGAAACTAAGTCATCTATTCCGGGTAGGACATGATGTTATAGATCATTATTTGCGTAATAGGAATTGCCGGGACTTGCATGCACTACAAACTGTTATTACGTGTGCACCCGTAATAATGATTTGTTTTACATGTTCGTCTAGTTTTTCCTATTTTGCTATAATTTCCCCAGATTTTGAGTTCGAATTCGGATTGTATCCTTGCGAATACATTGACTTATCAACGTTAAATAATTCCCCGAAACTTTCAAAGAGACATGCTTTAGCCTATAGGTAAACACTCACTTCAGGAATTCCCAGGAAAGCATACGGGTCCGTTTATTTGGATTTATATGAAATGCTTTCCTAGACAGAAAACCCAATGTACAGGTGTCACCCTTCCAGATTGCACATGTCTTTTACTGGTTTCAGGAAATTAAGTCGTTGACGAGATTTTCAAGATTTTAATAGATTTGAGAGTCTATGAATATAAAATGTGTAGGAATGTTGCAATTTATAAGGATTAGTAGAGAGCATGGACAAGGACAAGTAGTGTATTTGTTTGCATAAGTTTGCTTGTCAAGTGTGTATGTAAAGCATGCATCATGTATCAAAGTCTTGTATGTATGTGTATAAGTCTCATGTACCAAACTCGGGAAAATTCAAATAATACCTAACTACAAATAATTCACATAGCAATTTATCATTTAGCACATAACACATAACAGGGAGTCCTAGGGTTATAGTCTAGGTCATTGTGTCTAATAACCTAATTCCCTATAACCATGGCTCTGATACCAATCTGTCACACCCCGACCGATGGCGGAATCATCGAGGCGGACAATGTGATGATTGTTCAAAGGCACACGATAACTAAAGGTTGCATAATTCATAACTTAATTTAAAGACAATAAGTTCCAAATACAATACATTTCAAATAACCTAGTCTAGTTCAAAACGTTAATTTATTTAACCAGGTCCATAGTTCCAAAATGGAGAGATCTTCGGCAAGCAGTCACATATCCAAACCTGAAACATTATTTAAATCAAGTGTCAACTAAAAAGTTGGTGAGTACATAGGTTTAGTATTTCCTGTAAATAGTAGTTGTAAATCGTTTTGCGACTCTTTGTTTATATTGTTAAACATAGCATGTATGATGTATCATTTATTTAATCACAATCCAAACCGAGTTTGACACGCTTGAATAGAGCACAACAGCTAAGTCCGGTATGCTTGAATATAGTTACCCACTATATCCGGTATGATTGAATATAACACGCGGTTATATCCGAGTATGCAGTAATAAACACCCTAACCGGGTGGGCTGGTCAGGCACAATAGATCTATCAATATTACAGTTGGTTGTCTTGTGTTTAAATGTATGTACATCCAAAGAATAAGCATATAGTCTCATGTATAACACGTATAAACAATGTGAGTAGCATGTATAAAGTTTCACCCCAAAACGTATGAAAATGTAAAATAGGGGCTATGTAACTCACCTTGCAAGCGGGTATTTTTCCACGCGTGTAGGTGATAAGTATGTGGAAGCCTAAGCACGTTGATACCCTATGTAGACAAATGGGTATTATTGTATGCGCATAGGTGTGTATTTGTATTTAAATGTATATAGATTTTAATAAAATTTTCTTTAATATTTATTTGTATAAAGTATGAAAATAGAATGATAATGGTTTTTTTGTAAAACTTTAACTTATAAGGATATATATATATATATTGTTTTAAACAAGTATTATTATATTTAATGTATTTATATAATAATAACAAATAAAAGAAAAGTCTTTATATATTTAAACAAGTTTATTGAAAATATTGCTAGGTTCATATAAAAATGAGGCATTTTATATATTAAATGTATTTTAATAAGTTTATAAAAATGTTACATGATTTATAAAAATATAGGACATTTTATATATTAAATGTATTTTAATAAGTTTATAAAAATGTTAAAAGATTTATAAAAATATAGGACATTTTATATATTAAATGTAATTAAATAATTTTATAAAAATATTACAAGATTTATAAAAGTATGGGATATTTTATATATAAGAAAATGTATTTAGATATTACAAGTTTTATAAAAATAGGATAGTTTATGGATTAAAGATCGTTTAATCGGTTTCAAAGTAAACGAACGAGTTAACCGACTCGTTTTAGTTTTTATTGTATGAGAAGAATGTTAAAATAAGTTAAAGTAATTAAATAAATTAAATAAAATGAAAACAGTAATAAAAAAATTGGGCCGAAGGCCAACCGGTTTCGAACCCGCGACCTCCGTATCAAACACACACACGCATAACCATCCGGGCTACTGCCCATCGCTGGTTATGTGTGTATCGAATAACTTAAGTACACAAGGGAGGAGTTGGTCGCTGGTCCTCGGTGACCGGCAAACCGTGTCCGAGGACACTTGGTTTGCCCGGTAACTCTCGTGCGATTGCTGAGTTTTCGTCTGGGATTGATTACCTGACGATGACAGAAGCTAATGGACTCGAAATGAGGCTCGAACTTGGTCGCGAAGTGTCCGGTCGGCAAAGGTTTGAAGTCCGAAAAAGTCAAGAGTGGGAATCAGCTTCTGGATGGAATTAGACTTCGAAACTTTGGATGTAGCTTCCCTCAGAGGCGACGAATGCAATGGTAGTTTCAATTTGGAGTGAGAGTGGGTGCAGAGGAGATGACGAGCTCGCACAGGTTCGGCTATGGCTATTTATAGCCGGGCTTGATCCTGATAATAAGACAAGCAATTGAGCATGCCCCGACACTCGTCTGGACGAGACGAAACTGTCGAGCCCTTTAGCAGGCGTGGAGGTGGCCTGTCGGGCACGAATTCGGACGTGGTATCTCGGCCACCAACATGATCGGATGATCCTTATGTTGGGGGAACAAACTGGTCGAGGGTTCTGGTTCGCGTGGGGGAGACGAAGCCAGAGGTGCTTTTGTCGGGCGTTGAGGTGCAGAGAGACAGGCTGGTCGGGTGTCGCCAGAAAACCTTTTACCCGCCGAAATTTTGGAAGGGGTGACCGGATAAACGATTTTCGTTTTGACAGTTTTAGTCCCTGGAGTTTGGTTTAATACGGAATAGCCCTTAAATTAAATACCGGATGGATCCCTGTAGTTTCATTTGACCAGAAACAGCCCCTCAACGGTTTTAAATTTTAAATCCTTTTAGTCTGATTAATTACAATATAAACCCTGAACTTTTATTTAAATAAATTAATTTAAATTTCTTTTAAATCAAATTAATTTATAAATTTTTATAAACTTATATTATTATTATTTTTATAAATAAAAATTTTATAAAGGTTATTAATCCTATTAAAATATGTTTTTCTTTTATATATGCAAATTTTTTTTTGAATATTTTTATATAACTTTTTATATTAGTTTTCAATTATAAAATTCTAATTAATTCAAATTCGTATATATAAAATACCTACTTGTATAAAAACCAAATAAAACTCTTACACTTTATTAAAATGGAGAACGATTACATGCTAGATTTAATACAGGCACGAGAATAAAAATCTGAAACGTCACAATTTAGGAGCCTTTTAGGAGTTTTCCTTTTATAGCCTACGTGTCATAGGCCATAGCCATAAAACTCGTCATTTGTGAAACATTTGAAACATGTCTTTTGTGAAACAATTGGAAAACATGTCGTTTATGAAACAATTTGTATTTGGTTTTTTTTTTGTGTAAACATTTGAAACCTTTGGTTGGTTTGTCTATTGGTGGTTGTTCGATGTAAACAAAGGCTGTGGAAATCATGCTCGTTAGATCCCGCGTTTCCGCCTTGGCGGGGTGTGACATGACACTAACCTAAGATTGTAGACACAACAAATTTCAAAACTCATACAATCTAATTAACCATGCTCTAGCACCACAACAAAAATTACATTTAATATGAACTCACGTTGTTCAAAAGGTACCACATAATCACACAATACCGCATTAAATGTAACATTGTATCCACAATAGTACGCTATCACCAGCACAACTATCATTAATCATGCTCAAGTCATCCTTCGGTATAACTCGTAATCAACTAGTCAACATTTGAACTAGGCATCCCACCACGTAAACGTCTAATCAATAAAAGTGTCAAATCTCCCTGGGATCACTCATGACAACTACCACACACACTACTCATCAAGTGTAAGGCCCCAAACCCGGGAGGCCTCCCTTGTTGGATTTACTCATTCACAAACAGTTCTTAAACTTGAATATCAAATAATGCAGCGGAAAATACTTCATTAAAACATAACCATTACGTTGTTCAACATACGGAAGCGTAAACATGTCTAATCATAACTTAACGAAAACAAAACGTAACATGATGCCAGTCTTCATAAGCGTCCGGGTAACTCTTCATCGGTAGCCAAGCATCGCCGTCCAACCTCATAACCTGCCTTAACCTGAGTTTGAACACTAAAAAGTCAGCTACACTGGTGAGTTCTAGTTTTCTTTCGATTTAAGAAATGGTTCATCATTCAATCGTTCATTAGGGTTTAACATCATGTATAAGAAAACAGGGCCTTTCGTTCCTCATTAAAAACCTTCAAACATTTATCCTCATCATAAACACATTGAACAGATCATTTGTTTAAAACATTTAACATTCTTTTAAGTCATACATTACTATCTAAATCTGTGTTACCATTCGTACCGTCATTTAGTATGGTATTGCCCCTAAGGCTTAACTGCATGAAGACCGACAATACCATACATTCTGTCAATTCCCTTTTGTATTGCCCCCAAGGCTTAACTACACGTGGACCAACAATACCCATTCAGTTGCCCCTATGGCTCTCATGTCCATAAACCGACAACTTCCATCGACGGCTATGGCTCACGACCATAACACCATTGGATCATAATTTAACCTTACATAGGGTCACGTTAACCCCTGAGTAACAGTCGTTACTCCCTACCAGTTGTACAACATCAAACCATTGACATGCCACAAAGACACTGCCCCTGTTGTTCTTATGGCAACTATGGCTCGCTGTCCATAATCTACCACAAGGCTGGGAATTACATTCCCAGACTTCATTCGTCAATTCCCTTCATTCGACATATTAGATTTGTAATGACTTCTTTAAAACCTTTACCCTTTTCTTTTCTTTTCGTAAAACACTTCATTTATTTTCAAAACCCTTTACCTTCATTATAAACCATTTATTTAAAAACATTTCGTTCGTAAACGTTTCATTCATAAAACTTTCTTTCCATAAACCGTTCATTCCAAATCATTTCATTTCGTAAACATAGTTTCATAAGCATCATTTTATAAACATAGTTTCATAAACATCGTTTCGTAAAACATCATTTCATATGTATGCACACCAGCCCGAAAACATTATATAAAACATTTAAAAGAGGGCTTCTAAAACTCACCTGATAAGCTAATCCGGGTTATCCTAACAAAGGTCCCACTACGTCACTTCCGATCTGAATTGATTAGTTAAATACACATCAGACCAAATCCCGACTCTAACGGTTTAACTTTCTAAACATACCGACTTTACCTAATCAGCCTGATGCCTGCGCACTTAGCAAGTGCGCAGGGCCTTGCTCTTGCGTACTTAATAAGTGCGCAAACCTCGCTTCATGCGTACTTGATAAGTACGCATGATCCTCTTCCTGCGTACTTAATAAGTACGCAGGACCCTCTTCCTGCGTACTTGATAAGTACGCAAGATCTGCTTCCCCGCAAAAACCCTAACTTTCGCATTCGGGTCTGATCTCGTCAAGATCCCGAACTTGTTTACATTCAAAACGTTCGCCTTTCATTAAGGAACTCAAATCTATGTTTTTCTTCCAGTTTCATCCTTAAAAACGTCACATTTCGTCCAAAAACCTAAAAACAAACAAAAAACTCATATCTAGGATGGATCGTTACCTGTATCGAGCTTCTGATTCGGAAGTTCTTCTCACGAGCTATGGAGAAACACACTTCTTCAATCTCGGGTCGATCCGCCAACTTTCTCTCTCAACGTACGCAGGACCCTCTTCCTGCATACTTGATAAGTACGCAAGATCTGCTTCCCCGCAAAAACCCTAACTTTCGCATTCGGGTCTGATCTCGTCAAGATCCCAAACTTGTTTACATTCAAAACGTTCTCATTTCATTAAGGAACTCAAATCTATGGTTTTCTTCCAGTTTCATCCGTAAAAACGTCACATTTCGTCCAAAAACCCGAAAAACCCAAAAACAAACAAAAAACTCAGATCTAGGTTGGATCGTTACCTGTATCGAGCTTCTGATTCAGAAGTTCTTCTCACGAGCTATGCAGTAACTTTCTCTCTCTACGGTTTCTCTCTCTAGAACTTGTAAACGAGAGAAATGTGGAGTGACTTAGGCTATTTATAGAGGAAGCTCCCCTATGTTCGCCCGTTCAAGCCTGCCGGCCCATCCGGCCCGGCCTGTCATGCCTCATTCGTTTATTCCGTTATTATAATTGCCGTTTTATATTTTGGGATGTTACAAGTCTACCCCCTTACAATAGGTTTCGTCCCCGAAACTTATCATAAGTCAAATAGTTGAGGGTACGACTCCCTCATTTCCGTCTCCGTTTCCCAAGTAGATTCTGATCCCTTTCGGTGCTTCCATTGGAATTTAACCAATTGAATAATCTTATTATGCAAATGCTTCTCCTTTCTGTCTAAGATGGCCACGGGTTCTTCGATGTAGTTAAGGTTGTTGTCGACTTCGATGTCAGTAAGTGGTACGTGAGCCGATTCATCCGCCAAACACTTTCGAAAGTGTGATACATGGATGGTAGGATGAATCCCACTTAACTCATCAGGCAACTCTAGCCGATAAGCGACTTCACCAACCCGTGCCATTATCCTGAATGGTCCGACAAACCTCGGACTTAACTTTCCTCTCTTCCTGAATCGTATGATTCCCTTCTAGGGTGACACTATCAACATTACTCTGTCCCCAACATCAAACTCAACAGGCCTTCGTCGTTTATCCGCATAGGATTCTGACGATCTTGTGCGGCCTTCATTCGTGCTTTGATTTGATCAAACCTTTCTGACGTTTCTCTTACTACTTCAAGACTCCCTAATTCCTTTTGTCCAATATCACCCCAACAAATCGGAGTCCAGCATTTTGTAAGGCGGCATGCCTATAGTCATGTGATGACTATTGTTGTAGGAGAATTCGGCTAACGGCAGATGACTGTCCCAACTGCCGCCAAAATCGATAATACAAGCACGAAGCATATCCTCTAATGTCTGAATGGTCCTTTCGGACTGGCCATCCGTTTGTGGGTGGTACGCCGTGCTGATATTAAGCCTCGTGCCCATCGCCTCGTGAAATCTTTTCTAGAACCTCGATGTGAATCGTGTGTCCCGGTCAGATACGATCGTCAAAGGCATCCCATGCCATGCTACTACTTCGTTAATAAATACTTCCGCTAACCTTTCCGACGAGAACGTCTCGCGAATAGGTAGGAAATAAGCACTCTTTGTTAAACGGTCCACAATTACCCAAGTGGTGTCATGACCTTTAGCTGTGCGAGGTAGCTTGGTTATGAAGTCCATGGTAATGTGTTCCCACTTCCATTCCGGTATATCAAGTGGTTGAATCTTTCCATATGGTTTCTGGAGTTCGGCCTTTACTTGTGAGCAAGTCAAGCACTTGCTTACATACTTTGTCACCTCATGTTTCATCCCAGGCCACCAGTATTCCTTCCTCAGATCTTGGTACATTTTATTGGTACCAGGATGGACAGAGTACCGAGACTTATGAGCCTCATCAAAGATTTTGGTTCTAAGTTCGCCACCCATAGGTATTCATACCCGTCCAAAACGTGTCCTAACACCAAGGGTGTTATATTCCAACTTGTCCTATTGGCTAACCATCCTTTCCTTCTTTATGTTTTCTTCCTTAAGTGCTTCATCTTGAGCTCTTTCAATTTCCCTCATCACATCAGATGTTACCACCAACTATGCTTTCACTCTAATAGGAGCAGGCACATCCTTTCATCTTAGAGCGTCAGCCACCTCGCTTGCCTTTCCAGGATGGTATATGATTTCACAGTCATAGTCTTTTAATAGTTCCAACCATCGTCTCTGCCTCATATTAAGCTCTCTTTTTTCGAAGAAGTACTTCAAACTTTTGTGGTCGGAGTAAATAGTAAACTTCACCCCGTACAGGTAGTGCCTCCAGATTTTCAACGCGAATACGACAACAACAAGTTCCAAATCGTGAGTTGGATAATTAGCTTCGTGAATCTTCAATTGGCGTGACGCATACGCGATCACTCTTCTGCGTTGCATCAACACGCATCCCAATCCCTGACCCGAAGCGTCAGAGTATACCACTAAGTCTTCATTGCCCTCGGGAAGGGCCAAGACTGGGGCTTTGGTTAGCTTTTCCTTCAATTCCTTAAACGCCTCATCCTGGGTCGAACCCCATTCGTACTTTACCTCCTTCCGAGTCAACTTTGTCAATAGCGAAGCTATTTTCGAGAAATCCTGGATGAATCTCCGATAGTAGCCTGCCAATCCCAATAAACTACGGATTTCAGTTGGCGTCTTAGGAATATTCCATTCCCTTACCGTCATTATCTTCGCTGGGTCAACCATAATGTCGTTCGGGTTGATGACGTGACCTAGGAATTGGACTTCCCTAAGCCAGAACGCGCATTTAGAGAACTTAGCATACAACTTTTCCTTCTTCATAGCCTCCAACACCTCCTTTAAGTGACATGCGTGATCACCCTCATTCTTGGAGTAGATGAGGATATCATCGATGAACATAATTACCGATCGGTCCAGCATCGGTCGACACACCCTATTCATTAAATCCATGAACGCTGCGGGGGCGTTCGTCAATCCGAAAGACATTACGCGGAATTCGAAATGTCCATAACGCGTGCGAAATGCAGTTTTCGGTATGTCTTCTTCCCTCACCTTCAACTGATGGTACCCGGATCGAAGGTCGATTTTGATAACCAATTGCACCTTGAAATTGATCGAACAGGTCGTCGATCCTTGGTAATGGGTACTTGTTCTTCACCGTTCGTTTGTTCAACTCGCGATAATCAATACACATTCTCATCGAACCATCCTTCTTCTTCACAAACAACACCGGAGCACCCCATGGCAAGATGCTCGGTTGTATAAATCCCTTCTCAAGTAGTTCGTCTAATTGGACCATAAGTTCTTTCATTTCCAAAGGTGCTAGTCGATATGGAGCCTTAGCCACGGGTTGGGCATCTGGTACTAAGTCGATTCGAAATTCAATCTCTCTGTGTGGTATCCCAGGCAACTCCTCTGGAAACACCTCCGGGTACATCGTCTAGTTCCTTCACTTACTTACACTTGTTAACTACGTATACCAGATAAGCCTCGCATCCGCGCCTCAAGTAATTTGTTGCCTTAATCATCGAGATGACGTTTGGCATCGGGGCATCACGATCTCCAAAAACCTCGACTTTGCTACCATCCGGAGCCTTGAGTCGGATTATCTTTCGTTTACATATGATTTGTGCTTCGTTGGCAGTTAACCAATCCATACCTAACACGACATCAAACCCTCCCAAAACCATAACTAACAATCTGACAGGGAACCTATGACCTTCTATTTTTATCGTGGAGTTGTCAACTACACCGGTCACTCTCACAGTTCTTCCCTCAACGGTTTCTACGCTAAAGGCCCTTTCTAGCTGACTGACAGTGCACTTCACTCGTTTACAAAACGTCGCAGATATAAAACTCTTACTGGCACCCGAATCAAATAATACAGAACAAAAGTGTTGTCAAGGATGAACGTACCTGACGCCACGTCGGGGTCTGCCCTGGCTTGGTCTTGCGTCAGCTTGTACGCTCGAGTCTTTGCTCGGGGCCTCTCTTCTTTCTTCTCGGCACCCTTCCCTTTCCCAGATTCGCCCATCTTCGGTTTCGGGCATTCCCTACTCTGATGACCGACATCCCCACAGTTATAGCACTTGAAGTGTTGTGGGCACTCACGGGAGTAGTGCCCGGTCTTGCCACACTTAAAACACAAGTTAGATCCCAGTCTACTTTCACCTGCATGCTCCCTTCCACACTTTTTACAAACAGTCGGCTCATTCACCCGAGCCCTCTTATCACGAGTCCCAAACATCTTTCCACCAGTTCGCTTGTTTGAGAAGCTCGGTCTCTTATTCGGTTCCTCAATGGCGGCATTGTTTAATGCCAGATCATCATACACCACAACACTGAGTTCCACCACTGAATCATAGGTGCTAGGGGTATTTGCTTTGATAAAGGAGCGGACCTTGTCCGGCAGCCCTTGAATGTAACAGGAAATATTTCTTTCCTTAGTCGTGATTAGGTGTGGCACCAGACGTGCCAGTTCATTGAACCGTGTGGTGTACTGCCGGTGCGTCATGCTCCCGGCCTTAATCCCCAGAAATTCCCTTTCTACCTTTTCGATCTCATTTCTTGGACAGAAATTCTTGATCACTAAATTTTTCAAATCAGCCCACATCATCGCATCCACAACCTCGCTCCCTTTTGCTTGACGTACACCTTCCCACCAATGGGATGCTTCCTCTCTCAAGGAGTTAGCAGCAAATTTCACAACGTGATCCGTTCGACACTCGCTCAGGCGAATGGCAGCTTCCATATGGATTACCCAATCAAAAGTAGCCACCGCGTCCTTCTTCCCAGTCAGGACCGGTGGGTCACATGCCTTAAAGGACCTATAGTCGCAACCACGGTTAAGCGGTGCGTTGATTGCCTCAGTGTTCGGGGTGTCAACCGCCGTGTTAGATCCACCTTCCCCATTAACCTTCTTCAATGCTTCAGCTAACAGACCTGGCAGAGAAGTCTTCATCAACTCTGTGAACTCTCGAGCTATAGCTGCTCTCACTTCTGGTTCAAAAGTGAAAGGTTGTTCTTCAATCTGTGTCTGCTCAGTTCCATGCACATTAACCGTCGGTTCAGTATGAACACTTACTTCTTCACTATACTCTTGGTGCGCAGGGGTCCTGCCACGCCCACCATTTCGACCACTGGTACGACCACCGGTACGGCCCCCACCACGTCTTTCATTTCCTCTCCTTGCCATTTCATTTTATAAGACAAGGAATCCAATGTCATCACGCTAGTTAACAAATAAAATTCAATAAGCACTGTAAGATGTTAATATACACTGGCCATCTGCAATTAACCATTACACTACCTTTCGATTTTTATTTGACCACCTTTGTGATTCCATCAGAACACAAGTCCTTACCTAACCCTTTCTAAGGCATACTATACATGTAAATATATACTACCTTCATACCTGATGCTGTAGCTCGAGTTACCCGTACTGACATCCGCTTTCGGTCCCATTCACAGCTTAAGTTCAGACACTAGCAGTGTCCGAATCTCTCAAACTATTGCTCTGATACCAACTTGTTAGGCCCCAAACCCGGGATGCCTCACTTGTTGGATTTACTAATTCACAAACAGTTCTTAAACTTGAATATCAAATAACGCAGCGGAAAATACTTCATTAAAACATAACCATTACATTGTTCAACATACGGAAGCGTAAACATGTCTAATCATAACTTAACGAAAACAAAACATAACATGATGCCAGTCTTCATAAGCGTCCGGGTAACTCTTCATCGCTAGCCAAGCATCGCCGTCCAACCTCATAACCTGCCTTAACCTGAGTGTGCACACTAAAAAGTCAGCTACGCTGGTGAGTTCTAGTTTTCGTTAGATTTAAGAAATGGTTCATCATTCAATCATTCATTAGGGTTTAACATCATGTATAAGAAAATAGGGCCTTTCATTCATCATTAAAAACCTTCAAACATTTATCCTCATCATAAACACATTGAACGGATCATTTGTTTAAAACATTTAACATTCTTTTAAGTCATACATTACTATCTAAATCTGTATTACCATTCGTACCGTCATTTAGTATGGTATTGCCCCTAAGGCTTAACTGCACGAAGACCGACAATACCATACATTCCGTCAATTCCCTTTTGTATTGCCCAAAGGCTTAACTGCACGAGGACTGACAATACCCATTCAGTTGCCCCTATGGCTCTCATGTCCATAAACCGACAACTTCCATCGAGGGCTATGGCTCACGGCCATAACACCGTCAGATCATAATTTAACCTTACATAGGGTCACGTTAACCCCTAAGTAACCGCCGTTACTCCCTACCAGTTGTACAACATCAAACCATTGACATGCCACAAAGACACTGCCCTTGTTGTTCTTATGGCAACTATGGCTCGCTGTCCATAATCTAACACAAGGCTGGGAATTAAATTCCCAGACTTCATTCGTCAATTCCCTTCATTCGACAGATTAGATTTGTAATGACTTCTTTAAAACCTTTGCCCTTTTCTTTTCTTTTCGTAAAACATTTAATTTATTTTCAAAACCCTTTACCTTCATTATAAACCATTTCTTTATAAACATTTCGTTCGTAAACATTCCATTCATAAAACTTTCTTTCCATAAACCGTTCATTCCAAATCATTTCATTTCGTAAACATAGTTTCATAAGCATCATTTTATAAACATAGTTTCATAAACATCGTTTCGTAAAACATCATTTCATATGTATGCGCACCAACCCGAAAACATTATATAAAACATTTAAAAGAGGCCTTCTAGAACTCACCTGATAAGCTAATCCGGGTTGTCCTAAACAAAGGTCCCACTACGTCACTTCCGATCTGAATTGATTAGTTAAATACACATCAGACCAAATCCCGACTCTAACGGTTTAACCTTCTAAACATACCGACTTTACCTAATCAGCCTGATGCCTGTGCACTTAGCAAGTGCGCAGGGCCTTGCTCTTGCGTACTTAATAAGTGCGCAAACCTCGCTTCATACGTACTTGATAAGTACGCATGATCCTCTTCCTGCATACTTGATAAGTACGCAGGACCCTCTTCCTGTGTACTTGATAAGTACACAGGATCTGCTTCCCAGCAAAAACCCTAACTTTCGCATTCGGGTCTGATCTCGTCAAGATCCCAAACTTGTTTACATTCAAAACGTTTGCCTTTCATTAGGGAACTCAAATCTATGTTTTTCTTCCAGTTTCATTCGTAAAAACGTCACATTTCGTCCAAAAACCCGAAAAACCCAAAAACGAACAAAAAACTCAGATCTAGGTTGGATCGTTACCTGTATCGAGCTTCTGATTCGGAGGTTCTTCTCACGAGCTATGGAGCAACGCACTTCTTCAATCTCGGGTCGATCCGCCAACTTTCTCTCTCTACGGTTTCTCTTTCTAGAACTTGTAAATAAGAGAAATGTGGAGTGACTTAGGATATTTATAGAGGAAGCTCCCCTATGTTCGCCCGTTCAAGCCCGCTGGCCCATCCGGCCCGGCCCGTCATGCCTCATTCGTTTATTCCGTTATTATAATTGCCGTTTTATATTTTGGGATGTTACATCAAGCGATCGAGCATCTCATACACTGCCTGCCAAATTAGTACTTAACCATGTCAGGTGCATCTGGCGTGTCCTCCTTTGGTTCCTCCTGAAACAAAGCCTCTTAACCAATGCAAGTGGTCGATCTCTCAACCGTGCAGGTCCACATCCTGGAGGAAAATCACGTACGGCTGGTACTGCTCCTTTTCCATCCCATCATTCCAATCATAGCTCCATGCGGTATGTCGCCGACCGAAGCTCTAGTCACGCTTGGCACGGGAAGCGCCAACACTACTCCCATCTCATTAGCAGTTTCACCCGTAGCAGTCGGCGTCTTGACTGTCGTTCTGCCTTCCCCCTTGCAAGAGCATCACGGGTGACCAATCTCGTATGCTTCGTGTTAACCACCTAATCCTACTCAAGATAGAACGTTGGAGTGATTACTATGGGCACAAATTCAGAATATGAGAATAATCATAGACTGCCAAATCACGTTGATCAAATGCAATTTGGTGATCCACATCACTGCTAGGATTCTAAACCTTTCCCATCATAGTCACACTAACTTTCTACCTTGACGCTCACCGGATGCACATGCATCCCACGTAACTCACATAGAACCACAAAATAATCTATCAAGTTCTCATAATAATCACAGTTACACACCACATATGGTTACGTACAAACTTATTAACGCATGCTAACAAACACATAGCTACAATCAATTCAACTACACAATACCCAACTCACAAAACATAATTTCACCTAATCATACTACACAACTCAAAATACGTACCTCGTCCCATTTTCAATTTAAGTTAAGGTATTTTATTTTAGTAAAAACACCGATTTTCTCTAAAACCACGACTCTAATACCAACTTGTAAGACCCCGACCGGGTATCCTACAGTTGGTTCTCATAACGGCTCATCCTCTATTAAATCTAACTATTATTAATCATATTATAGCGGAAGTCTTTCTAAAATCTTTAAATATTGTTTAAAGTCGTTATCGTCATAAATTACCTCACGAATGCCTACACACCAATCCGAGTAGCACCGCTCCCAAGCCAAGATACGTCAACACTAAAGCCCACCTGCATCACAATCTAATGTACATACAAAGTCAGCTACGCTGAGCGAGTTCAAATAGTTTAATTTAATTGAAAACTGACTCATCACAAAAGTTATTTGAACTTTACTCAGGATCATCGGTCCTTATAAAATAGTTTCATAATTCATTAACAAGGGATAACCCATGTTATCACTCAATATCCCATAACCGTTCACCACCCGATACTCATCCCATAATAATAATAATTTCACAGTATCCTTGACATAGGTCGACCTTACTACACTAATAACTCGTACTCTATCACATGTATTAACTTGTCACACCCCAACCGACGGCGGAATACGTCGGGGCGGGACATATAGACGGTTCATAGCTCTTGATCAAACTAACATTTCATTATTAATATTAACTCAATTTCCATACATTTGATCAAAACACAATCAACATCCAAAAGGAAAACAAAAATACATTTACATGATTCAATATTTAATTAACTATGTCTCCATCCCTAAGTGTAGCAACTTGAACATGCACTTAAAAATTTGTACCTAAAACATGATGAAAACAAGGTCACTAAAAATAGTTGGTGAGCATACATAGATTTTGACTCTAAATAGTATCATTGTGTTGTGTGTATTCAATCCATACATATCATGGTTAATAAGCCAATTATGGAGAGTTACTAATGTGTAACCAAATTTGTACAATCAAACCTTTGTAACTAGCATGCAAAAACCAAAGTGTGTTGTCGGTAACAATCACCCTAACTGGGTGGGTTTGTCAGACTCAATAGATCTATCATTGTTAACCGTCGGCTTGTATAGTTAATGATTGCACATGTAAATTGCACACAAAGTAGTTAACACACCTAACACTCAAACATAAGGCTCAAATTGTACGCACGAATGTAGGGTTGATTTGTATTGTGTAGTTTGCAAAACATAGTATATATGTATTCATGTTCCACCCCAAAATGTAAATAGTGTAAAAAGGGGCTATGTAAAACTCACTTGTATTGGTTGTTGTAGATAACACGAGTAGTATGGTGCATAAATGATTTGCTAATGATAATGTCGACCTAAAATTGAATTATACGTATCTAATTAATGATGTGCACAAAAAGTCTTAAGGCAAGGTCTAAGGCTCAACGGGATTTGAGGTGTGTGGATTTGTATACATGTAAGGGTATGTAAATTGATCAAAGTTTTGTATTAAAATGTAAGTTTCAAAGTATGTATGAAAATTAATAATCGTCTTAGGGTTTATGTTTAAATAAATAATTTCTTTTATTTATTTATTTAAAGTAGCTAGTCTTTTAAAAAGGAGTGCTATTATAATTTAAATAAATAATTTTCTTTTATTTATTTATATCAATGTGTCATATATGTATTGGCATAAATTTTTGAGGAACTTATACAATTCAAAACCCTAAGGGGATTTTAAATAAAAAGATCATCAATTTAAATAAAATTTCTTTTCATTTAAGTTTTATTAAAATAGTGTGTCTTTAAAAAGAAACATGGGATAAATAAATATATATGTATTAATATATATTTGGAAAGATTAAATTTGTTTAAATAGGGTTTAAACCCTAAATATCAAAATGTGTTTTAAAAAAAAATATTTTCATAGTTTATATAAAATTTGGTATTTAATTTTTTTTTGTTTTATAATTAAACTTAAAATAGTTTTTAAAATGATTTTTACATATAAATAAAGAAAATGAGATTTTTAAACATTTAAATGTGTACAAATAATGGTTTATGTTCAAAATTTGAATATTTTAGTACAAATCTGTTCCAATTAGGTTTAGATTTATAAAATTAATTTTTGTAACATTTGTAAAGTATCAAAAATCGTTTAAAAAAATATAAACAGGCCACCCGGCTCGAACCTAGGTGGCTTCTGTGTAGGGTTTGCGTGTTACCACCGGACCAAGAAGACTCCTGCTGAAGCTAACTCGATTTGATCGGGTAATAACACGTAACTGGTAGGTAGCCGGTCAGTGTTTAATGAACACGCAAAAAGGGCCGGGATTGTGGGTTTTGAACCCACACCACCTGGTTTGGTGATGCAGTGACTTACCGGTCGGACCAGGTGGTTTCGCTGGTATAGTAATGAAACAAGAAATTAATACGCTCAAAATTGAATGAACAAAAATCCCAATTTGGGTTAAGCGTAGGTCCGATGCAAAGTCAAGAAAAATTTGGCATCGATTCCCTCTGGCATTAGCAATTGACAGGGGGCTTTTGGTCGGAATGGAACAGCAAATCGAATGCATTAAACCTTACATGGATTGGCTGCGTGATGAGGGAGAACGATAGAGAGATCAGTCCTGATGTTCTTCGAATTCGAATCAGTTCCAGAGATGAAATGCGTTGGCTTTAAAAGTTTGGGGAGTATAAGGGAGGTTCTGCCAAGGGGTGAGAGTGATTAAATTCGTTAAATTTGACCTTAATTACATGATTCGATTAATATTTATGAGTGAAACTGTCGGACAAGATTTACGCGTTAATTCGGTGAATGAGGATGAATTGGGTCATGGAAACGACTTGAATATATGCGAGGACTGACTGAGCGTGATTTACAGGCTTTAATTGCGTCTTAATCCCTTGATTTGAAACCGAAATGGTTCAGTTTGACTTCGAGAAGTCAATTATGTTTGAATTCAATTTTTAGCCGCGTATGGGGTGGAATTAAAATGTGAATTGAGTTTAGGAAAGCCGATAATCGATCTAGTATCCAAGGCAAGTCTGAATTAGTCGGTTTTGATCGAATCCGGCCTTGAATTTGCAAGGGACTAAGGTTGTTTGACTTTTAAAAGTCAAAAGGTGGGTAATGGGTTCAAACACTTGAATAGGGTCAAATGGGAAAAGGCTTCAATTGCAAAGGATGGGGGTTCAAGGATGGGAGTCCAAATACCCAAAGGTTTCAACTAGATTTGTTTATTTTAATTATTTTGAAATTTTATATCAATTGATTTTCTCATTTAAAACTTTATTAAGCTAATTATTTTAAAATGATTTACTTTAAAAATATTGAATATATATATATATATATATATATAGGGGAGGGAGCAAGAGAAAATCACAAAGTTAGGCGAAAACCGAGAAACCCACATAATTTTAGGCAATTTTTTTGATTTACGTATACGTAACCACAATTTTTTTGTTTTATGTTTATGTATATGTAGCACTATGTGTAAAAATGTTTTTTGGTAAAAATGTTTAATATTAGATTGATACACTTATAAATAAACAAAAATAAAATAAAATAAAACAAAAAATAAATATTTTTATTTGATTGGGTAAAATTGGTTTTTTAGTGGTTTTCTCGGTTTTCGAACTTGTGGTTTTCTCTGGAACCCTCCTCTATATATATATATATATATAACGTGGAAAAGTATACGATTATGAGTTACACTTTTGTTTTAATTAGTATAACACAAAACTATATATATGTAGGTACTTTATATATATATATATATATACTAGGAAGTAATATGTTAAAGTAAGGTGAACTTTGAATTATATGTTAAAATAATACTAAATATTGTCGATACAGGTTTGAAATGAAATATCATTATTCTAGAAAAATTTAATATAAAAATAAGTAATGTCATAAAATCATGGATGTTACATAACTCGACACTTGGTTAACCAAAACAAACCCCTAGACCTTGACTTACTCAGCCTTAACTAAGGCTCTTACTAATCAACTAACACAATGCTTAACAACACTGCATCACAATCCTGACACAACAGTCAATCTAACTCTACCAGTCACATTACTATCATCAACACATCACATTAAATATAACTCATCACTAGCATGCAAATTAACACATATATAAGCATGTAAACACATACCTTATCACTGCACCCCCGTCGGGGTTACCATCGCTAGGGAGATCGACGCACCCTGAGCTTATCATTAACCTGCTATGTATTTCCACTGTTGGTGACTTCCCGCAGGACCTCGCCCTTCACAATTCCCATTTACTGTGTCATAAACATGACTATGCAAACACATCACCCGTCGTGTCACAAGGACAATGACATACAAACACACAACTCAAATATAAACATGTAATATCACACTACACGTGTATGACTTGTTAACTACACCTGCATCTCACACATAACACTAGAACAATACATATATCCCACGTTAGCTTAAGGCCCGACTCTTCCTGACCGACTCCTAACACGTCACACATTCATAACTCATATATCTAACTAGCACATCCCATGGACACACCGTAGGCCCTATGACTCCTTAATACTTAATTAATTTCATAAACACTTCAGATTAGGATCCAAAACTCTTAGCACTTTTAATAGACTACGCTTGTCTCTTAAGTATGTACGATAGCCCCAAAAACATTAAAAACATTAAAAGAAGTGGGGGGTTAGAAACTCACAGGTTATGCTTAGTCTCACTCCTTGTTCTCCAACTCATCCGTTCTCGCTCAAAACCTGAACCTGTCAATGCATTATCACATGATCAGACGCATTCCAATCGTACATGGAATAAAGTACACAAAATATATAAACTCCATACTCAGTCTCAACCCCTCGCCTTTTCGGATAAACGTATCGGGTCATCCTTGACTCATTTTAGGATACGAGTACCCGTGCCGAGATCCTTTCATACACGTATGCATGATGCAACCCTAAACCCTCATAACCTTTCCATGCACACCCTTGTCGGCATAAACCCGCACCCGAGCTCGTCCATGTACCACCACGAGTGCCATCACCTTCATCGCGCACCACCACCATGGCCACCACGTCGTCTTCCGGCTCCTCTCTGTTTACTACCACACTCATCACCGTCATCTTCCTCGTCTCGCAAAAACCCTAGTCGAGCAACACCTTCACCACCCACCGCCACGCGCTGCCACCGTATTGCCACGGCTAACACCGGGCGTTGCCGGCCCTTCATCGCATCACCGCAGCGACTCCCATGGTTATTGTTTGCATGCCCACGTAGCCGTCGAGCACCTCTACCCACATGTCGCTCCTTCTTAGCCCGCCACTTCCTCACTCTCGGCCGTCGAGTACCACCTGCGGGTCACCACTATGTCCTTCCCTCCTTGCCTATAGTCACCATAGCATGCTACTCATCGAGCCACCAATCAGAACCCTAAAACCCTACTCGGGTTTCATGCAAACCGAAACTAAAAAGAGAACGAAATAAGAATGGATTGTACCTGATTGCTTCTCGGGTCTCACCACCGTGATCTGCCGTCGCACCACCCGCTGTCAGATCCCTCCTCCTCCGGCTCGTTCTCTTCCTGCCGTCGTGCAACACCCCTAGGCCGAAAGGCCTAGGGTTTATCCAACTCTTTGATTTTAAATGCTACAAGTTACATCCGAGTCCCTCTAGTTCCATCTCACATGTATCGATCTCGAACTCTCTTTAGACGGCTAACTGCGTCTATCTCGGTAGTAAAACGCACCTCCCATGATTAACCCTGCTCATCATTACATTAATCATCAATTCGGGTCATCCAATACTCGAACCACTAGTTTACGGATTTTTAGGATGTTACATGCAATTAGATGAATTACTTGAGAATGGATTCATTAGACCTACCTCATCACGTGGGGGAGCTTCGGTCTTTTTTATTAAAAATAAAGACGATTCAATGCGTGTGTGCATTGATTATCGGGAATTAAATAAAGTTATGATAAAGAACCGTTATCCGCTTCCCAGAATTGATGATCTATTTAATTAACTTCAGGGAGCTCGTTGCTTTTCCAAAATTGATCTTCGTTCTGGATATCATCAATTACAAGTCCAGGAAGAAGATATTCCCAAGAAAACTGTTAGAGCTCGAGATGGTAATTATGAGTTCACGATAATGCCGTTTGGACTTACTAATGCACCAGCTGCTTTCATGGATAAGATTAATCGAGTCTGTAAACCTTACTTGGATAAACTCATTATCGTATTCATTGACGCTATCCTCATTTATTCCAAAGTAAGGAAGATCATGCCAATCATTTGAAAATCTTACTTGAACTCCTGAAAATAGAAAAGCTACATGCTAAATTTTCACAATGTGAATTCTGGCTGTCAGAAGTTCAATTCCTTGGTCATGTCATTAATGCTGATGGTATTCAAGTTGATCCTGTCAAAAGTGAAGTTATATCCAAATGGGAAATCCAGAAGTCACAAACCGAAGTCCGTAGTTTCCTCGTTTTGGCTATCAGAGATTTATCCAAGATTTCTCTTGAATTGTTGTACTATTAACTTCTCTGGCTCGCAAATCAGTTAAGTATGAATGGGTCCAAAACAATTTGAAGCTTTTGAAACCCTGAAACAGAAACTGACACAAGCACCCATATTGGCTTTGTCAGATGGAAACGAAGACTTTTCAGTATACTGTGATGCTTCACACACCGAATTTGGTTACGTGTTAATGCAAGGAAACAAAGTTATTGCTTAAGCTTCACGTCAACTAAAAACTCATAAAAGAATTATACGACTCATGATTTAGAATTGGGCGCCATAATATTCACATTTAAATTATGGATGCACTATCTTTATGGAATCTAATTCACTATCTTCACTGATCATAAAAGACTGAAGTACATATTCAGTCAGAAGGAACTGAATATGAGGCAAAGGCGTTGGATGGAAGTTCTAAATGATTACAATTGCAAAATCAGTTATCATGAGGGCAAAGCCAATGTTGTAGTTGATGCCTTAAGTAGGAAAGAACATGAGAAACCTAAACAAGTTTGTGCTTTAAGACTCGATCTCCAAATCGATCTTATTACTCGTGTTAAGGAATCTTAAAAGATTGCTCTGCAAGAACCTAACCTTGAGAAGGAAGGTTTGGGAGGTATGATTGACCAGTTGGTCAAAGGAGATGATGGAATTCTTAGATTGAATAAGAGAATTTGGGTCCTATCTATGGAAATGTTCATGAAAAAATTCTTGAAGAAGCTCATAAATCTAAGTGCACAATGCATTCTGGAAGCGATAAAATGTACAAAAACCAAAAAGTGAATTACTGGTGAAGAAGAATGAAAAAGCATATCGCTATCTATGTTGCAAGGTGCTTAACATGTTCTCAAGTTAAAGCTGAACATCAGAAACCATCTGGTTTGTTACAACAACTTGAAATCCCTGTCTGAAAATGGAAAATGATAACCATGGATTTCATTACTAAACTCCCACGAACCAGTTGAGGAAATGATAATCTCTGGGTTATCATATACAAGCTTACTAAGTATACTCATTTTCTTCACATGAAAGAAATATTCAGTATGGATAAGTTGGCATAATTATACGTTAATGGAATCGTGTCTCTACATAGTGTGCCACTATCTATTGTCTCAGATACAGATAGTAGATTTACATCTCGGTTCTAGCAGAGTTTTCACAAAGCCCTGGGTATGAAATTGAATCTTAGCACTGTCTATCATCCTCAAATGGACGGGCATAGCCAAAGAACTATTCAAACTCTTGAAGATATGTTAAGGGCTTGTGTTATTGACCTTGGAGGAAGTTGGGATGACCACTTACCTCTAATATAATTCTCCAATAACAATAGTTATCATACGAGTATACAGACCGCTCCTTTTGAAGCCTTATATGGTTTTAAATGTCGAACTCCGATCTGTTGGTCTGAAATACAAAAAAATCAGTTGTCTGAACCTGAAATAGTTCTCGAAATAACTGGGAATGTTATCCAAATAAAAGATAGATTGAATGCCGGTCAAATTTGTTGATAAGAGACGAAATCCGTTAGAATTTAACGTCGGTGATAATGTTCTGTTAAAAGTTTCACCATGGAAAGACGTTGAAAGATTTGAAAAGAAAGGAAAATTAAGTCTTAGATTCGTAGGACCATTCAAAATCTTGAAGAGAGTTGGGCCTGTGGCCTATCAACTCGAATTACCAGAAGAAATGAATATAGTACATGATGTATTCCATGTGTCAAATATGCATAAGTGTTTGGCAGATGAATCTCTGGTAATACTCCTACAAGATGTAAAGCTAAACAAAAAGTTGAAATTTGTGGAACAACCTTTAAGAATCGAGGACAGGCAGGAAATGAAATTGAAAAGAAAGAAACGGATGATTGTGAAAATAAAATGGAACTCCAGAGTGGACCTGAGTACACGTGGGAACTGGAGTCAGGAATGAGAAAGAAATATCCGCACTTGTTTGAATATTTATCTTATCATGAGTGTTATATATATATATATATAATATACTTAACATTCGAGCTTTTACATATTCTTTGCTTTACTGTTCTCACATAACATTCATATTGAGTATATACATATGTACATACATACTTACTTGGGGAGAACATTTATTAGCCATAAACTTAAGGGTGATCAACCCATCATACTTGTCGCGAATGTCACAAAGACATCGCAGTGAGACCTACCGTCGTAGCCCTTTTCATTAACCGTCAGGCTCTAGAAAACCGTCCGTCAAAACTTAAATCCGTTCGGCAACCTTTGTCCGTCCGCTCTTAAACCGTCCTACCGTCGTAGTCCGTCCTTTTGTCCGTCTGCCCTAGGGCATCCGTTTCCCACGCGACCATTATGTATGCAACCGTTCTACTTGAGTTAAGGCATTTGCTTCAACCGTCCGTTAGTGCCTTTTTATACGTCCTAGCTTGCGAAGGAACGTTTTTGTCCAGGTTGCAAAATAGTCATGTGGTCGTCCGTCTACCGAAGTAGCCGTTTTCATAGAAGGGTTCATAACGTTTACATACATTCATAACATGCAATATATATAATATAAGGCAAGATTTCATTCATTTACGTTATGTCCTTCTTTCATTCATTCTTAATAATCATACGTTTCATTCTTTATTCATAATTCATTTTCATATATAATTATATATACATATATATATATATATATATATATATATATTTGTATACCACGTATGATCACATTGACATTCATAGCATTTATTCATTTAGTGTATACACTTCAGCCCCAAAACATTTAAGATGATTTGCACATAACATAGAAGGGGGTACATAGAACTCACCTGATAAGCTAGTCTTGGTTGTCCTAAACAAAGGTCCAAAAACTTCACGTACGATCTGAATTAGGTAGTTAAATACACATCAGACCCAATCCCGACTCTAACGGTTTAATCATTCTAAACATACTGACTTTACTTACTGGTCTGCTGCCTGCGCACTTAGTAAGTGCGCAGGACCTTGCTCATGCGTACTTGACAAGTATGCAGAACATTCTTCTTGTGTACTTGATAAGTACGCAGGATCTTCCTCATGCGTACTTGATAAGTACGCATGACATCCTTCTTGCGTACTTGATAAGTACGCAAGACCTGCTTCCTGGACAAGTCCGAAATTCTTGCATGTTAATCTGATCATGCCAATCTTACAATTTTCTTTGATCAAAAGGTGCGGTTTTCATTCTAAATGCTAGTTCTAAGCTTATTTTCAAGTTTCATCCATAAAAACGTCTCCTATTTAGCTAAAACCCGAAAAATCCCAAAACGAAGAAAAACTCAGTTTAAGGTCGAATCGTTACCTGGATTGTGATTGTGATTCGGTGGTTTTGCTCACGAGCTTAGTAGTAACGTGCTCCTTCAATTTCGGGTCGATCCGTCAACTTTCTCTCTCTAGACCCGAGCTCTCCTTTCTCTCTCTAGATTGTAAGTGTTGGTCAAAATGAGAGTCTAGGCCTGCCTCGACCCTTATATACCTGGGCTTCCCTCGGCCTGTTGGAGCCGAGCCCAAGCCCATCCGTTTTTCTTTTGTTTTATGACGATTAAGTCTCTATCGCGTTATTATTTACTAAATTACTATTTTTGGGGTGTTACAAGTCTACCCTCCTTAAAGAGGTTTCGTCCTCGAAACCGCTTATACGTTAAACAATTGAGGGTATAGTCCCCTCATCTCGTCTTCTTTTTCCCACGTAGCTTCTGACCCTTTTCTGTGCTTCCATTGTATTTTGACTAAAGGAATCGACTTATTGCGTAGTCGTTTCTCAGCTAGGTCAAGGATGGCTATCGGTTCCTCTACATAATTTAGACTGTTATCCACTTCGATCTCGTCGTAAGGTATGTGAGCTGTGTCGTCAGCTAGGCACTTGCGTAAGTGCGACACGTGGAACGTAGGGTGTATTCCACTAAGCTCAACGGGTAGGTCGAGTCTGTAAGCAACCTGACCAACTCTCGCTAAAATCTTGAAAGGTCTGACAAACCTTGGACTTAGTTTGCCACGCTTTCTGAATCGGATGATTCCTTTCTATGGTGATACCTTTAACAGTACCATGTCCCCCACTTGAAACTCTAAATCCCTTCTTCTCTTATCCGCGTATGATTTATGTCTGTCCTTTACGGCTTTCATTCGAGCCTTGATTTGATCAAACTTCCCGAAAGTAGCTTTAACCACTTTGAGACTTGCAAAATCATTTTTTCCAATTTCCCCCCAACAAACCGGAGTCCTGCATCTCCTTCCATACAACATTTCGAATGGTGGCATGACAATAGTTGAGTGATAGCCGTTGTTATATGAGAATTCTGCCAATGGTAAATGGCTGTCCCAGCTTCCACCGAAGTCAATTATACAGGCCCGAAGCATGTCCTCCAAGGTCTGAATGGTCCTTTTCGATTGGCCATCGGTTTGGGGGTGGTAAGCGGTGCTGATGTTCAGTCTAGTGCCCATTGCTTCATTGAATTTCTTCCAAAACCTTGACGTGAATCTAGTATCCCTGCCGGACACAATCGACAGCGGCATACCATGTCTGCTCACAACTTCCTTGATAAATATTTCTGCTAGTCTTTCTAACGAAGAAGTCTCACGTATTGGCAAGAAGTGAGCACTTTTAGTCAAGCGGTCGACGATCACCCAAATGGTATCATTGTCTTTAGCTGTTCGCGGTAGCTTGGTAATGAAGTCCATCGTGATCTCCTCCCACTTCCATTCCGGTATTGGTAAAGGTTGCATTTTACCGCATGGTTTCTGGTGCTCGACCTTAACTACTGAACATGTTAGGCACTTGTTCACGTACTCGGTCACATCATTCTTCATGCCAGGCCACCAGTACTCTTTCTTCAAGTCTTGATACATTTTGTTTGTCCCGGGGTGGACAGAATAGCGAGACTTATGGGCCTCATCGAGTATTTTGGCTCTAAGCTCGCCAATCTTAGGTATCCACATTCGGCCAAACCTAGTTCATACACCGTATGCATTTACGTCCAAATTCCCTTGTTGTACTACTATTCTTTCCCGTTTTATATTTCTTTCTAATAGTGCTTCATCTTGTGCTTTCGATATTTCACTCATCAAATCTGGTGCTATAATCAGCTGACACGCTTTGATCCGTATAGGTTCCCATTCTTCCTTTCTGCTTAAAGCGTCAGCCACCACGTTTGCCTTTCCTGGATGGTACAATATCTCACAGTCATTGTGACACCCAGCATTTCAGGTCAATATCCACATTTCATAAACGCACGTTCATAATTATTATTTCCTGATATTTTATTTTGACTAAGTAAAGTCAAGAAGTCTAGCAAAGAAGTTTGTTCCAAGTCTAGTAAACCGTAAAGAGTTACTAGAAAAAGTAAGCAGGATAACCCGACTTAATGCGAACCTAAATGGTTAAATAAAATAACCAGAAAAATATATATATATATATATTACACAAAATTTACGTGAGCCAAGATTCTAATATTTTCTTCAACGAGCCATAAAATGGTTAAAAATTATAATACCGTGAAGAATCGAAACTGAATTAAATTACCCCTTTAAAACTCTAATTGATACTAATACCATAATAAATTAATATTTAAAAAAATTGGTTATCATTAACCCCTAAACTACTTCTTGACTTTCTTGGCCGAGAGTCAGGGGAGCCATGCTCCCACTTGCCTGATTCACTTTGATTCAGATGAAAACCATACCCTTCAGTCGAAACTTCACCATTCCTTTCAAACCTTCTCTTTTCTTACGGCAAATTCCCAATTCCCTTTCAAATCGAAGTCCAGTTTTAAAGCGAAAATCACCATAATTCGGTGTCATAAGGAGAATTTCAAGTGTTCTTGAAGAAAGCTCAACAAAAGAATTCAAGACTATCTTCTCTGTTTCTCAGAAACCATTCCCTGTTTGAGGTAAAAACTCGCTATTATCGCTTTTATTTTCTTTAAAAACCGTAACTAAACATACAAATCGTTCAAACGCAAGTAAGATAACAAGAAAAATGTGTCAAACTCAAGATTTGAACATAAAAATATACAGAGTGAATTCTGTAAATCAAAGTGCAGATATCGAAACTATACCTGTTAGTCAATCGAAACTGGGAGTTTCGATACCTATTGATCGAAACTAGGAGTTTCGATACCAGTTATTCAATCGAAACTAGGAATTTCGATACCGGTTGTTCTATCAAAACTAGGAGTTTCGATATCTATTTACTAAATCGAAACTAGGAAGTTTCGATACCTGTGTACAATCGAAACTAGGTAGTTTCGATACTATTCTTGCCAATCGAAACTAGGTAGTTTCGATACCTATTTCACTCAGTCGAAACTAGGAAGTTTCGACATCTGTTCTGTTCAATCGAAACTAAGAAAGTTTCGATACCTGTTCATCAGCCCATAAGGCAGTAACTCAGAACTATTTTTATAACAAAATAAGGTTGGAAAAACTAAAAAGATAATTAAAACAAAAGTAATCAGATCGGCCAAGTCAAGTGAACAATTTGCGTTTAAGACGGGTAGTCTTAACGTGTATGTTATCCTTGTGTAATTAGGATACGGATAGGCGAATCTGCCGTCATTCAAATATTTGCTAGCATTCATACTGTCGAGGTGAGTTTCACTAATCCCCTTTTTCTAAGTTTTTGAAATGATTTGGGGTGGAAACATACTTGTAAAAGACTTTTGTGTATAAATGAATGGAACTAATGATCTGACCGTATGTATGTATTGAGGGAACAATAAAGCGCTTAAAGTCCTCGTAATAAATTAGTAACCATTAGCTATGGATTTAGCCCGGGATTATATGAATAGTACTATTGGGGGTGACGCCTCCGGTCATGGTTAGTCGCGCTAACCAGGGGTCAAAATGGCCGAATGACCGCATATTGTCTTACTCGCAGAAAGGCGAGGGGAGGCACAGAAAGTTGGGGTTTGGTTACGGTCTCGTACATTACATACTATTTTGTATTCCTTGCAAGCTTACAAATGGGGTCAATAGATCGGATTAGTAATCATATTCATTGGTAATACATACAAAAGAGTTCTGATCATGTTAAAATGATCAGGTTTTACACAAAAGGGTTCTGATCAGGTTAAAGTGATCAGGTTTTACACAAAAGGGTTCTGATCAGGTTAAAATGATCAGGTTTTACACAAAAGAGTTCTGATCAGGTTAAAATGATCAGGTTTTACACAAAAGAGTTCTGATCAGGGTAAAGTGATCAGGTTTATCAAAAGAGTTCTGATCAGGTTAAAATGATCAGGTTTTACACAAAAGAGTTCTGATCAGGGTAAAGTGATCAGGTTTATCAAAAGAGTTCTGATCAGGTTAAAGTGATCAGGTTTTACACAAAAGAGTTCTGATCAGGGTAAAGTGATCAGGTTTATCAAAAGAGTTCTGATCAGGTTAAAATGATCAGGTTTTACACAAAAGAGTTCTGATCAGGGTAAAGTGATCAGGTTTAAAGTAAAGATTTATGATCAGGTTAAAGTGATCAGGTTTAAACGAAAGAGTACTGATCAGGTTAAAATGATCAGGTTTAACAAAGAGTTTTGATCGGCAAAAAGATCAGATTTAAACATTGGGTTTATGATAACTCTTTATAATAACTTGTGAACTCACCAACCTCGTGTTGACAGTTTTAAGTATGTTTTCAGGAAATTGAACGTGGTCATCAGGTTAGCAATGTAGGTTACATACATGCACGTGGATACGGCTTTTGGGAGGATTTCTCTTGTATAACTCATGGTCTTGAGTTATATTTGCGAAATCTTAAACATTTGTAAACTCAAATTGATATTTTGTAATGTAAATATTTTAAATTCAGTTATGTATCCAATTACATGTATGTGTTTGCGGTAATCATATGCTTTGGAAACCAGTGAAAGTCGCGCCTCGCGTTTCCGCCCTGGCGGGGTGTGACAGTCATAGTCCTTCAGTAGCTCTAACCACCTCCTTTGCCTCATGTTTAATTCCTTTTGCCCGAAAAAGTACTTCAGGCTTTTGTGATCTGAGTAGATAGTGCATTTAACTCCATACAGATAGTGCCTCCATATTTTCAACATGAAAACTACTGCCGCTAACTCTAGATCGTGTGTTGGGTAGTTAACCTCATGAATCTTTAGTTTTCGCGAGGAGTAGGCAATTACCTTCCCTCGTTGCATAAGTACGCAACCTAAACCCTGACCCGAAGCATCAGAGTAGACTACTAAGTCTTCATTTCCCTTAGGTAGTGCCAAGACTGGAGCTTGGGTTAATCGTGCCTTAAGTTCCTCAAACGCGTTGTTTTGGGTTGGACCCCATTCATATTTCACTTCCTTCCGTGTCAACTTAGTTAGTGGTGAGGCTATTCTTGGAAAATCTTGAATGAACCTTCGATAGTAGCCTGCCAATCCCAGAAAACTTCGTATCTCTGTTGGTGTCTTTGGGATGTTCCATTCCTTTACTGTCTTGATCTTTGCAGGATCCACCATGATTCCGTTTGGGTTTATTACATGACATAGGAATTGGACTTCCCTAAGCCAGAACGCGCATTTAGAGAATTTTGCATACAACTTTTCCTGTTTTAGCACCTCCAGAACCTCTCTTAGGTGACACTGGTGATCACCCTCGCTTTTCGAACATACCAGTATGTCGTCTATAAAAACTATCACCGATCGATCCAATATTGGTCGACATACTCTATTAATCAAATCCATGAACGCTGCTGGTGTGTTGGTCAATCCGAAGGACATCACGAGAAACTCATAATGCCCATAGCGCGTGCGAAACGCGGTCTTTGGTACATCTTCTTTTCTTACTTTCAACTGATGGTAACCCGACCTAAGATCGATCTTTGAGAACCAACTTGCACCTTGCAGTTGATCAAAAAGGTCGTCTATTCTAGGCAGTGGGTATTTGTTCTTTACTATCCTCTTGTTCAAGCCGCGGTAGTCAATGCACATGCGCATGTTGCCATCCATACCTAATACTAGAAGGGAACTTATGACATCAATTCTTCTTTACAAATAGTATCGGAGCGCCCCACGGTGAGATGCTCGGTCTAATAAATCCTTTTTCTATTAGTTCCTCTAGTTGAGACATCAATTCTTTCATTTCTGACGAAGCCAATCGGTAGGGGGCTTTGGTAACGGGTTCAGCCCCTGGCAGTAAGTCAATCTGAAATTCTATTTCCCGATCGGGTGGTAACCCAGGTAGATCCTCAGGGAATACTTCTGGAAAGTTGCACACCACGGGTACATTCTTGAGTTCATTCATTTTCATTTTATCATCAATAACATATGCCAGATAAGCTTCGCAACCGCGCCTCATGTAACTTTCGGCCTTGATCATCGAGATGACGTTCGGCATGATGCAATTCCAATCCCCATAAACCGTAATTGGACTGCCGCTAGGAGCTTTGAGGTGTATCCTCTTACATTTACATATGATTTGAGCTTCATTGGCAGCTAGCCAATCCATACCTAATACTAGAAGGGAACTTATGACCCTCTATTTCTATGATGCAATCCTCTGTTACTTGAAATACTGCCGAATTTTTACCAACGACAGTTTGTACGCTAAAGGCCTTTACTATGGTGTTGATAGTGCAACCTAGTTTACGACTAAATGCATTGGATATAAAACTTTTACTAGTACCAGAGTCAAATAAAATAGCAGCATGTTCATCATTAACTAGGAACGTACCTGACACAACATCAGGGTTTCCCCTTGCTTCCTCCTCAGTTAGGGCGTAGGCTCGAGTCCTAGCCTGTGGTTGTTCCTTTTCAGCTTCCTTTTCCTTTTCCGAACCAGATTGTCTGGTTTTCCTGCAATCCCTAGTCTGGTGTCCATATCTTCCACAACTTTGGAACTTGACGCCCTTCAAACAATCTCGGGAGTAGTGCCCCGGTTTCCCGCACTTATAGCATGTGGTGGTGCCGATTCGACACTCGTCAAGATGTTGCCTTCCACATTTCTTACATGTGTTCATATTAATCCGACCTTGGTTTCTTAATTTCAGTTGTTACATTCCCCTTTCCGGTGCCTCTAGACGGGTTCTCCCACTTTCTCTTTTGTGTCTCAGGTGTCGGGTCCTCATTGACATAATTTTCGTAGACGATTCCGCTCAGATTCACTACTGACTCGAAGGTCGATAGTAGATTAGCTTTTACATGGACACGGACCCGTTGAGGTAGGCCCTTTACATAGTACTTAATCATTCGTTCTTCTGTCTCCACCAGGTGGGGTACCAGTTGAGCTAGTTCATTGAACCTGGAAGTATACTGGCGGTGCGTCTTGCTGTCAGCCTTGAAGTTTAGGAATTCATTTTCCACTCAATCAATTTCATTCTAGGGACAGAACTTTTGGATTATCAGCTTCTTCAGATCTTTCCATGTCATTCTGGCCAGAGCATTTGTCGACTTTGTCCTCTGAATGTTCCTCCACCAACTTAGTGCCTCGTTGGTGAAAGAATGGGCAACATACTTAACAGCCTGGTCCGGTCGACACTCGCTGATGTTGACTACAACGTTCATCCTCTCAATCCATTCGAACGTAGCCACTGAATCCTTGTTCCCGTCGAACTTGGGTGGGTCTCCGTCCTTGAAGCCTTTGTAAGTACACCCATGGTTGCTTGATCCCACCTTCACTTCATCCCCATCACTGTCATACACTTTCTCTTCATGGTCTTCTTCATCCTCCTCTCTACTTTTCTTTAGTGCCTCGGATAGTAGATCAGGCAATACGTTCTTTAGAGTGAGTACGACTTCACGGGCAATAGCATCCCTGACCTCTGGTTCTAACTGTAAAGTCCCTTGACTGTTGTTCCCAGTTGGGGTCACCTCTGTATCGTGCACACTCTCAGTGTGTTCTGCGTGCACACTCTCTTCCTCCTCATGTCTTTGATTCAATGGAGGTCTACCGACTAGGCCAGTGCGACCACCTTGGCGTCCTGTTCTTCCTCCACCAGCCATAGTTCCTAGTTTCCTGATAGTTATAAAGGGAATACATCAATGCCATTCCTTCAGATCATAATTTTAGAACAGTACGAGCAAGGTAAATTTTTAATTACAGTGACCGGTTTGTGATTACTAATTTACATTGCTTTTCAGGTTCAAAACTCTTCAATTCGGTTGTGACATTGACATCTATTTATTCTAAGTTAAGGTATCTATTCTTATCCAAGTGTATTAACTCTAGTACTTACTTACCGTATTGGCGTTGGTTACCCATACTGACATCCGTGCGTTGGTCCCATAATCAGCTTGAGTCCAGACATTTAGGGATGTCTGAATTTGTAGGATCGTGAAAGTACAAGATGGTTCTGTTCTTAGTTAAAATTGGTGGAAACAATAACAACTACACAAGTATAATCGAGTAAACAGAAAGAATACTTTTAAGAACACTGTTGTATTAAGCTTTTTCAAATAAACAATTACAAATGAAAAACTCAATAAAAAAGCACACATATAATGAAGTGTTTACACAGTATTTATACTCACTTAGAATTAAGACAGACCTTTGATTCTAAGGATCAGATCTAACACAAACAGTTGATCTTTTGTATAAAGCTAACTATTACAAGTTTAGTCTAAACTAGCTAACTTTATTGAAGCGTCTTCTTTATGCATTATTACTTGCATGCTTGGAGAATAGCATTGTTATCCTTCATTGATTGCACCATTGAGGTTCCTTTTGCTTTGAGTGTGTCAGTAGCTTTTGCAGAAAGTTGTTAGTGACGCTTGGCATGGATAGTCAGCTGCAATGATTTGTCTTCAAGGCACAAGGCTGTCAGGAGCAAAGATGAGGATCAGCAGCAAGATGTGACCATCCAAAGCTGCTGATGATTTGCCTATCAACAGGCATCAAGTGTTGATGCTGCTGAGAAGCCTATCCGCAGCAACTCTGGTCTTCAGCAGATAAGGCTATCCACAACAGACTTGTTCTTCAGCAGAAGAACAAGTATCCGCTGCAGATAAGCTCGTCTGCAGCAGTTTGTTGGTCAGCAGCAAACTCTGAGGTCAGCAGTATTTGTACTTAGAGAATTTTGTAGCCATCAGTCTTTATTTCTACAAACTCCCCCTAGACTGATGCTACCAAAACTCTCTTACTGCTTTTGTTGCTGAAGCTTTTGCATGTTGCTGACTATCCTTTCCACCACATATCCTCTCTGGTCCATGCTGGGATTGTTAAGAGGAAGCTCAGATACAGTCTTGATGTCTTTGCTTGCCATTTTGAAGATAGCCTTGCTTGAACACCTCATCTTCTGTCCTTTAACATATGTCAGAGTGAATTCATTCTTCTCAGCATTATAGGACCAGCTGATGAATGGAGAGTGGGATTGGAGAGGTTTGACATCAATGATTCCATCTTTGCTTAGGTTGAAGTAATGTTTGATTACTAGCAATAGATGTCTCCCACCTTCATTCTCAGGCTCATTGGCTTCACCCAGCTCATCATTCTTTGTAGATCAGAATCTGGAAGCTGTAGTACCTCATCAACAGATGTATAGATTGATCTTTTGGCTTTTGTCCTCCCCTTGAACACTTCAAACCATTGGTCTTGAGGGCTGAATGACCATCTGATTATTTCTCTTGAGTCTTCTGGTTTGGAAGTGGGTTTGTTTTTCTTTTTAGGAGGTGTTGATGAGTAGGAGCTGGGTGTGAGGATTTGGACTTTGAGGGAGGAGAGGAGGGAGGTCTAGGAAGGAGAGTGGAAGGTTGTTAGATTGAGGAAGTGTTGGGTGAGAGAGAAGGCTTGGGTTTATTTGATTTCCTTTCTTCTTCGTGAATGATTACCCTTTTCTTGAAGCCTTTCTTCTCCAATCTTTCTTCCTCGTCCTTCTTGACTTTGAAATAGATGGCTTGCAGGTTCATAAAATTCATGGGACCTAGCCTCTTTTTACTCTCTCCTCTAGCCTTAAGGAAGTCAATCATGATCTTCCTTTCTTCATGGGTCCTTTTATTAAAGGCAATGGTCTTTTTGGACTTTTGTTTGGCTTTTTCTTCTTATTCAGCCTTTTTCTTCTTTGCCAATTGACCTTGCTCACCCATGAAGGCTCTGTAGATTTCTTTATTTGATTGTTTCTCATGGTAGTCTGCATCCTCACCTGGAGAAACTAAAGCCTTTACCCACTCCTTTCTCATTTCTTTGGCTAGTTCAGAATCAGTTATTCTGAACTTAGCCTCTTCCTTCTTCTTCTTCTCTATCTCTTCTTCTTCTTTGTCAAATTATTCCTGCAGTTGAAGAGCAAGAGCTTCATCTTCTTCAATTTGATAAACTGCAGGAATATTTACTTTGAGCTCATCCAGTTGTTTTGCATACAGCTGGATTTGTTGTTCTCTGAGGAGAATGGCTGTGAGTCTATCTTGAGCCTTCTTTGTTTCAGCCATCTCCTCTTCTTCTCTTCTTCTTCTTCTTCTTTCTTCCTTCTCTTTCTTCTCTCTTAGCAACCTTTCTTCATTTTCTTTGGTCATAATTCCTTTTCCCTTATCTTTGTTGGATGCCTCTGCTTCGGCTTCACTGATCACAACAGCAGATGATTGTGCTGTTGTTGGAATCTCAGCCTCAGCTTCATTGGCAATTTGCAGAATGGATAAGGGAGGGGAACTTACTTCATCTTCTTCCCATTCCATACCTGTCACATCCTTCCATGCCTCTTTCATCTTTTCCTCCTCTCTTCTTTTTTATTCTTCTTCTATGTTCAGTCTGACTGTTGGAGAAGAGAGAAAGGATAGGTCTGAGTCAGATCCAGATTCCTCCTTATACAAAGAAGCCTTGATGATCTTGATCATTTCTTGACTTTCTAAGGAGTTGACATTGAAGATGAGTGATCTGAGCTCAAAGACCTTGTGCAGGAAGGCTGAAGGTAGGAGCAAGATCTCCTTGATGTTGATTGTTAGAGAAGATCCATTGCTCAGAAAGAAGGTGAAGTCATGGGAGTCAGTGCTTATCCATCCTTGCACTTCGACATCCCTGACCATTCTATTGTACAAGAATCTTCTCCAGCACAGAACTTCTTCTTCAGTGAGAAGACTGCTCCTTATTATTTCAAGTCTTCTAGGAGTCGGTCTTCTTTCTGCTGTTGTTGAAGATTCAGGATAGGCTACCCTTTTTGCTTCTTGTATTTGTCTTTCGAAGTTGGGTAGATTATCCTCCATGAAGTCATAGAACCTGCCAATAGCAAGTTCTGCTGAGAGGTCCGTTGAGTTGTTGATACACTGTAGATGGTATAGGTGAAGGACTTGGATGCTACTGAGAAAGTCCCAGTTTAGCTCTTCTACTCCGCCAAACTCCCATCCAATCCAGAACCTCTCAGACTTTCCATCATACCCCCAAGCTAGTATTGTATCAAACTCTAGTTGTGTTGAAGTCAGTGGAAATTGGGGGGCATTGGATTGACTTATGATGGCTGCTGCTTCAGGGATGATGCTGAAAGATGTATATGTTTGTTATGTGTCTTCAGCATCATTCATCATCTCATTAACAGCCCTGAAGACTAAATTCCAGTCTTCAGATGTCTCTTCTTCTTCATCATCTGAAGCTGGCAAGTCATGAACCTGTACAAAAGCTGGCTTGAATAGTGTGCTTTGAAATACAGCTTTCTCTTGAATCCAGTCGTCAAGACTGTCTGAGTCTTCCTCCATTAGGACCATCTCCCCCTTTTTGGTTGCATCAGTGGACAAATAAACATCAGTTTGGGTGCCCACAGATACAAGAGAGGGAGTAGGTACAGTTGGGCATTGATGGGCTTCATGCATAGAGACTTGGTGTCTTAGTTTGGACACTTCAGCCTCTAGCATAGCCACCCTGGCCGTTAATTCCAAGTTATGAAGTTTCAGTCTATCCTCATCCACAGTTGCGGAATCCTTGGATCCAGATGGGGCCTTAGGCCTAGCATCTGCATCGCCATCACCCATGGTTTCTTGGCGCCTATGATTCCTCTCAGTGAGGGGAGTTTCCAAGGAAGCATCCTCACTGTGAGTTGTCGTGGTTGAGGTCTTAGCGATGTTGTCACTTTCCTCCTGGACATTTGATGGACCAGCAGTAGTGACAGCCTCTTCCACATCCACTCTGTCATAACTCCTAGAGTGGACCTTCAGGGTAGGAGAACTTGGGTTGGGTGTGTTGGAAGCAAGATCAATCAGTACCTCCGAGATAGTGGTAGTTGGAGAAGGTACATCATCTTGATCAGGTTCCTCAACACTTAAGTTCAGAAGAGAAAGGAGTGGCTCAGGGGATTGCTCTATGGATCGGGGATGTGATCCTGATCCTAATAGAGAGACATCCGAAGGAGTCTCCCTAATAATGTGGCTGTCCCTTATGATATTCTCACCAGAATGTTGTGATTCTGAGTGAGGGCTGTTAGGTTGGGTTTGGGCCTTGGAGGCAAGAGAAGAAGGAGTTCTCTTACCCCTTTTCCTAGTATATGTCGTTCCAACCGGGGCCCTTTGTTCCGGTTGAATGATAACATCCAAAAGAGGTGTAAGTAATTTTTGTACCTGTGCATCCTTAGTAGTATGCACAGGGGTTCGAATGGTGGAATCGGACTGTTGTTCGGGATGTGAGGTGGAGGGTGTGGGATCAGTATCAGCTGGGATTGCTGAACTGTCACCCGGGTTACTTTGTATGTTCAGCATTGTAGATAACAATGGAACATTGACCCCTGAGAACTTTTTGGAAACAGTTCTCATGCTTTGAAAAATATTATTTTTATGTCCCAACATAATGTAGATTCTTGCAGGTTTTGAAAGTTCTTTTAGTTCTTGATTGAAAACCTCCTGCAAGAATCTAGGGTACATAAAAAATTGTTGCTTTGCACCCTCTTGAAGGTTATATCTCAAACCCTCAAAGATGAGGTGTGCAAAGTTGAAGCCTAGGTTAGTGACCATACCATGGAAGGAGGAGGCAAGTGCGGAGCTCACCTGATGCCATCCACTCCTCTTTTGAGACATGCATTGGAGAAGAGTGTGGCAGAGATACTTCCATGGAGGGCCCATCAGCGCCTTCTCGATCGTATACTCGGTCTGATTTCTAGTGTATCCAATGGATACATCCAATGGATACAAAGGTCCTTATGTATTCATCCTTTGAGTATGAGATGGCTGCTCCCTCATCTTGAAGCTTAAGATGTTTTCTGAGTGTGGCTTCCATGATGGTGATATCCTTGCCGTCTACTTTGGCTTTAATTTGGGGAATCCCCTATTCGGTTGAGTAGTACTCCAGAAATCCTCCATATGAGGGATATATATGGTAGGGTTGGTTGTGAGGGCAAAGTAGATTTTTGATCGACATAAGAAGTCGATCATATCATTGAATCCTTTGGATTTCTTTCCCTTGGTAAGGTATGCTGTAAGGTTATGGTATGGGGAGAGCTTAACATTAGGGTTATTGATGTCTGCCATTGTTGCTTGATTTGGAGGGAAGGTTAGAATATGGGAGGCTTTGAATGTTTTAAATATGAAGGGCTTTGAATGTGGTGGGGACTTGAGAGAAAGTGATGTGGGTTTAGGGTGAAATTGAAGGTGAAGAGGTGGTAAGGAAATTTGATTTGTTCTTATAATAGAAGAGGAGGGAAAAAGCAAAGTGATTTGTACAATACAACGTAATTCACCTTTTACTGTTACAGCTGTAATACACCGAGGCAGTCATGGTAAAGACTGACGTTAATTTTTTACAGCGGGTAAAAGTTAATTTGGACTTAAATTTACCCATCAGCAGCAAACTTGGTTGTTGTGGATGAGTAGGCCTGTCCGCTGCAACCTTGGTTGCTGCGGAAGGTTAAGTCTGTCAGCAGCAAACTCATCTGCTGCTGATGGATTTAATAATCCGCAGCAAGGATGTTGCTGCTGACAGTCTTAAAGAAATCCGCAGGAAACCTGTTCTTGCTGATAACTTAAAGCAGATAGCTGCAAATCTTTTGTTGCTGAAGATTAAACCTGTCAGCAGTTAACTCATCTGCTGCTGATGGATTTAATAGTCCGCAGCAAGGATGTTGCTAGTGACAGTCTTAAAGAAATCCGCAGGAAACCTGTTCCTGTTGATAACTTAAAGCAGTCAGTTGCAAATCTTTTGCTACTGAAGATTAAACCTGTCAGCAGCTGAAGGACAAAAATGCTGCTGACTTATAACTTTTATTTACAACATAAGACAAAACACATTTTAAAATAGAATTTTTAGAGATAGATTTTAATCAAAGTTCATCATACCAATAGATTCAACTAAATATTTAAATCTAGCTTCATCAAAAGGTTTTGTAAACAAATCAGCATATTGCTCATTCGTATGAACTTTGGTTAAAATAATCCTCTTTTTCTCAGCTTGATCTCTTATGAAATGATACCTGATGTCAATGTGCTTTGTCTTTGAGTGTTGCACCGGATTGTTTGTGATTGATATAGCACTCATGTTGTCAATGTGAATTGGAGTTGCCATGAAAGTCATCCCGTAGTCCAGCATTTGATTTTGTATCCAGATGACTTGTGCACAGCAACTTGAAGCTGCGATGTATTCTGCTTCAGCTGTAGAAGTTGAAACACATGTTTGCTTCTTGCACTGCCATGAAATGAGTCTCCCTCCCAGAAACTGACATCCCCCTGGAGTGGACTTTTTGTCCAAGTTGCATCCTCCATAGTCACTGGTAAACACTCATGAGATTGAAGTCCAATTCTTTGACATAGTTGAACTTATCAATGCTCATTCTTTCGTTAGACACAGTTCCTTGTCCAGTAATGGATCCTCCCTTTGAGTCACTACCAAAGGCAACATATCCTCCATTGAAATGTCTAAAGTTAGAGAGGATTGATCTGTTGCCTGTCATGTGCCTGGAACAACCACTGTCTACCACCCAGGTGTTATTCTTGTGACCTGGCTGTCCCTGCACATGGTAGATTTCTAATTAGTAGGAGGAACCCAAGAGTCTGCAGACTTGAAAAAGATGGTTGTTAGTTTATCCTTTTCAGTCAATGGAACCAATGATAATGCTTGGAGATGGTTTGGCTTTCCATTGTTTTGTTGGTGATTTTCTAGTTTTCCTCACATTGTCAGCAGCGGATTTTGCTACTGATGTTTCTGGCTTGTCAACAGTAGATCATGCTGCTGATAGCTTTGCTGAAGTGGCAGCATTCTTTGCTGCTGAAGGCTTTGCCTTGGATTTTACCTTATCAGCAGTGGACACTCTTACTGCTGATGGCTTTGCCTTATTAGCAGCAAATTTTGCTACGGAGGAGTTTAGCTTATCAACAGCAGACTTGGTTGCTGCTGAAAGCTTCTGCTTTGTTTTCTTGGGCTTCACTTTACTGCCAACATTTTTCTGGCTGCTGATGGTTTAACAACCGATGTATGCTGATCCTTCTTTACCTTTTGTCTTTGAGGGGCTTGATGAAGGATCTGGTTGAAGGGGTTAAACTTACAATTTGCAGCAAAGTGGTCTGATTCACCATAAATGATGCAAGTTTGTTGAGATTTAGGCAGCTTCACTCTTGGGGGAGATAGAGACTCCTTGAACTTAGTTGCTTTGACCTCGTAGCTTCTTACCTTCTTGTTTTTGTTAGTCTTTTCAAAGACATGCTGCTTTGAATTTCTTTGGTATTCCAGGTAATGAAAGCAGGTGCTGGCAGTGTGGTTATATCTGCCACACACAAAGCATGATCTTGCCAGTTTGTCTCTTGAAAGGTAGACATAGTCCTTTCTTTGGAACAGATCCTTGAAGTTCCATGGATGAGCTTTGTTATGTTCAAAAGTGGCTTCTTCTAGGGTCTTTTGAACATATGGAACTTTTTCTTCAGGCGTATGACATATATCAAACACCTTCCTCTTTGTGATCGGCTTTGACTGAGGCTTGGGGTTTGTGGGTCCTGATGTCTCTCCCTTTTCAATGCTTAGCTTTCTTCCATCTGGAGGATAGCTGATCTTGATATGTTTGAATGGGACAGGGGCTGGAACAGCTGGAATAACAACAGGAACTTCAACTCTATTCAGAATAGCTTCAGATGGGGCTGCGTCATGGTCAATATAGTCAGCAGGAGGAGGAACAGATTTGTACTGATCATTGTTATACCCAAGTCCAGTCTTTACCTTCTCATGGACTTGAATATCTAAAAGTCTTTGTAACTTTTTGGAGGAAAATTCATATTTTTCAACATGAACTTTCTGTTCTGCCAGTTCAGCTCTGGTAGCTTTTAGTTTGACCAGTAGATCATCAATCTGAGTTTCAAGATTAGTTTGTTCGTGTTTTAACGATGAAATCTCTTTCTTAAGGCAGTTAATCTTTTCTTTATAAGTATTTTCAACCTTTTTGAACTCAGATTTCATCTGATGAAACTCTTCAATTTGATCTATAAGGTTTTGGTTATGCTTTCTATAACCCAAAACTTTATCAATACAGGCTTGAGAGCAAAGATGTTCAAATACCTGAGGTGGTGTCTCTATAGTGTCTGCCATAAGAGCTTGATTATTGAGAGAAAGCTCTTCATACTGGAAGCTCCAGTCGAACTCAAAAGTTCCAACAGTTGCACAGGCTGCAGTTTGAACTGAAGGAGTAGCTTGTTGTTGTTGTTGTCTGGGTTGGGCTTGGTGAGCTTGTCTTGACTGAGGAGTAGCTGGATTTGCTCTTGGTGCCTTGCATTCTCTAGCAAAGTGACCCAGTAGGTTACATTTGTAACATCTTAGTTTGCTTTTATCTAAGCCAACTCTGGTGTTGGAGTTGTTACTTGGAATGGGTCTTCCGGTTCTAGAGTAGAACCTTTTTGCTCTTATAGATAGCATGGCATACGAGTGCTGTATGTCCATTTCTTCTAAGTCATCTGGATGAAAGCATTCCAGATCCTCCTTGATTAAGGACATGTTGCTTGAGTTTTCAGAAACAAAAGCAGTAGAGGTTGATATTTGAAGAGGAGCTTCTAGGAGAAATGGTGAGGTGTTTGTTTGAGAGGTTGGAATTTGTGGACGGGTGATAATGGGAGGATAGTAGTTGCTTGAACTAGGAACTGAGTGGTCGGAGTGAAGCGTAGATGAGATGGTGGAGGAAGAAGAGGCTGATTGATGATTGAAGTTCCTTTCCTTGAATCATTTCTAAATCATATTTTTTCAGCATGCCAAAGAGCTCTGTCATCTGGAGAGTTGTTAAATTCTCCGTTCTTCTTATAGACACTGTATAGTGTCCAGCAGCTTGGGAGAGATCTGATAAACTTTTTGAGAATATCTTCATTCTCTAGCTTTACTTTGGAGCACTGCAGTTCTCCCACCAGGTAAGTGTACCTGTTATACAAAACGGTTAGTGACTCACCTTCCTTCCATACGAAGTTTTCGTATTGCTGTTTCAGGACGTCCCTTCTGTTTTCTTTGACTTCCTCAGATCCAGCAAACATCTTCTCAAGAGCCTCCCAGAGCTCTTTAGTAGTTTTGTAACTTCTGAAGTTATCAAAAACTTCATTTGGATGGCACATTTGGATAGCTCCTAGTGCCTTGAAGTCCACCTCCATCTTCTTTGTGTCCTCTTCTGAGTAATTGGAGGGCTCCTTCAGAACTAGTGGTCCTCCAGATTCAGCAGAAGCCACCATGGGAGTGTAGGGTCCATCCCTGATGGATTTCCACATTCCGTACTCCTGATAACAGAAAAAGCTTTCCATGCGATTCTTCCACATGTCGTAGTCTTCCCCAGATACCAATCTTGGTGGTCGGTTGATGCTGCCGATGTCTTCAAATCCATTGCTCTGTGCCATCTTTGTTTTTATGATTTTGGGTGACTTGATTGAAGAGAGTTTAGAATAGAACCAGAAATGATTAAACAAGTGTGAGTTTGTTTAATCTGAGCCAAAGCTCTGATACCACTTATAGGATCGTGAAAGTACAAGATGGTTCTGTTCTTAGTTGAAATTGGTGGAAACAATAACAACTACACAAGTATAATCGAGTAAACAGAAAGAATACTTTTAAGAACACTGTTGTATTAAGCTTTTGCAAATAAACGATTACAAATGAAAAACTCAATAAAAAAGCACACATACAATGAAGTGTTTACACAGTATTTATACTCAGTTAGAATTAAGACAGACCCTTGATTCTAAGGATCAGATCTAACACAGACCGTTGATCTTTTGTATAAAGCTAACTATTACAAGTTTAGTCTAAACTAGCAAACTTTATTGAAGCGTCTTCTTTATGCATTATTACTTGCATGCTTGGACAAGAGAATTGTTGTCCTTCATTGGTTGCAGCATTGAGGTTCCTTCTGCTTTGAGTGTGTCAGTAGCTTTTGCAGAAAGTCGTCAGTGACGCTTGGCATGGATAATCAGCTGCAATGATTTGTCTTCAAGGCACAAGGCTGTCAGCAGCAAAGATGAGGATCAGCAGCAAGATGTGACCATCCAAAGCTGCTGATGATTTGCCTATCAGCAGGAATCAAGTGTTGATGCTGCTGAGAAGCCTATCCGCAGCAACTCTGGTCTTCAGCAGATAAGGCTATCCACAACAGACTTGTTCTTCAGCAGAAGAACAAGTATCCGCTGCAGATAAGCTCGTCTGCAGCAGTTTGTTGGTCAGCAGCAAACTCTGAGGTCAGCAGTATTTGTACTTAGAGAATTTTGTAGCCATCAGTCTTTATTTCTACATAATCTCTCAAACTATTGCTCTGATACCAACTTGTAAGGCCCCATTCCCGGGTAACCTCACTTGTTGGATTTACTCATAAACATAGTCATAAATACTGAGCTTAAAATTAAAACATTCGAATTCAATCATTACATAACGTAACATAACATGACATGACATAACAGCAGAAGTCTTAACAATTAAATACATAATATTGTCTTAACGTATAATAAGTGGGATGTCAGTCTTGTGTCGGGTAACCTTCACGCCATCGCACGACCCTTCCTTCCTTTACCTGAAATGTATACTAAAAGTCAGCTAACGCTGGTGAGTTCTAGTTTATAGACAATCATACATAATATTTATCTTATCATGAGTATTATATATATATATATAATATACTTAACATTCGAGCTTTTACATATTCTTTGCTTTATTGTTCTCACAAAACATTCATATTGAGTATATACATATGTACATACATACTTACTTGGGGAGAACATTTATTGGCCATAGACTTAAGGGTGATCAACCCATCATACTTGTCGTGAATGTCACAAAGACATCGCAGTGAGAACTACCGTCGTAGCCCTTTTCATTAACCATCCGGCTTTAGAAAACCATCCGTCGAAACTTAAATCCGTCCGGCAACCTTTGTCCGTCCGCTCTTAAACCGTCTTATCGTCGTAGTCCGTCTGCCCTAAGGCATCCGTTTCCCACGCGACCATTATGTATGCAACCGTTCTACTTGAGTTAAGGCATTTGCTTTGACCGTCCATTAGTGCCTTTTTATACGTCCTAGCTTGCGAATGAACGTTTTTGTCCCGGTTGCAAAATAGTCACGTGGTCGTCCGTCTACCGAAGTAGCCGTTGTCATAGAAGGGTTCATAACGTTTACATACATTCATAACATGCAATATATATAATATAAGGCAATATTTCATTCATTTACGTTATGTCCTTCTTTCATTCATTCTTTATAATCATACGTTTCTTTCTTTATTCATAATTCATTTTCATATATAAGTATATATATATATATATATATATATATTTATACCACGTATGATTACATTGACATTCATAGCATTTATTCATTTTGTGTATACACTTCAGCCCCAAAACATTTAAGATGATTTGCACATAACATAGAAGGGGCACATAGAGCTCACCTGATAAGCTAGTCTTGGTTGTCCTAAACAAAGATCCAAAAACGTCACGTACGATCTGAATTAGGTAGTTAAATACACATCGAAACCAATCCCGACTCTAACGGTTTAATCATTCTAAACATACTGACTTTACTTACTGGTCTGCTGCTTGCGCACTTAGTAAGTGCGCAGGACCTTGCTCATGCGTACTTGACAAGTACGCAGAACATTCTTCTTGCGTACATGATAAGTACGCAGGATCTTCCTCATGCGTACTTGATAAGTACGCATGACATCCTTCTTGCGTACTTGATAAGTACGCAAGACCTGCTTCCTGGACAAGTCCAAAATTCTTGCATGTTAATCTGATCATGCCAATCTTACAATTTTCTTTGATCAAAAGGTGTGGTTTTCATTCTAAATGCTAGTTCTAAGCTTATTTTCAAGTTTCATCCATAAAAACGTCTCCTATTTAGCTAAAACCCGAAAAATCCCAAAACGAAGAAAAACTCAGTTTAAGGTCGAATCGTTACATGGATTGTGATTCTGATTCGGAGGTTTTGCTCACGAGCTCAGTAGTAACATGCTCCTTAAATTTCGGGTCGATCCGTCAACTTTCTCTCTCTAGACCCGAGCTCTCCTTTCTCTCTCTAGATTGCAAGTGTTGGTCAAAATGAGAGTCTAGGCCTGCCTTGACCCTTATATACCTGGGCTTCCTTTATGATAACCATATAACAATGAACATTTGCAAAGATTAGGTGAAGGTGATTATATATGTATGTATGTATATAGGTAAATATATATATACTTAATACATATAAGAGTAAATGTGTGACGGATACCTAAGGTATTGAAAGTGTAAGGGAATTAAGTTGTTTTTGTTCTATTTCTCAGTTAAGAGATGATAGACGATACGAACAACGAACCGTTGGATCCAAGAATCCAAGAGATGATTAAGGAAGAAGTGGCCAAGGCTTTTGAGAAAGCCACATCTTTATTGATGGAGGAAATGAGAGGGGCTATTAAGCTTACTCTCAAAGAGGTAATGAAAGAAAAGGAGAGGGAACCACAAGGTTGTACTCTTAAAGAGTTTATGGTGATCAAGCCCAAAGAGTATAACGGGCAAGTGGACCTGATCCTTAGCCACAGGTGGGTGGTGGATATGGAGTCGAACTTTGAAACGACAAAATGTAAGCCCAAGGATAGGGTTATGTTCAGTGTGCCTCTGTTGACTGGAAGGGCAAAGGAATGGCTTTTGAATCTCCGAAAGGAGAGAGGTGAATTGTGTGTGACCTCCATGTCATGGGAGGAATTTAAGACAACTTTTCTGAAATACCATTTCCCACAAGCTGTAGTTGACAGGATGACTGAGGAGTTCCTCCTCATGAGGCAAATGACTGAGTCGATTGATGAATTGGCAAGGGCCTTCTTTGATCGTGCCAAGTTCTGTCCGGACGTGGTGTCGACAGAAAAGGCAAAGATTGATAGATTTTATGCTATGTTGACTGTGGAATTCAGAGATAGCATATCTCCATCCTCTTTTACCACACTTGTAGACTTGATAAACAGGTGTCGGAAAAGGGAGGTGGAGTTGAGGAGGCAAGAAGCCAGAGGTGAAAAGAGGAAATGGGAAATTGTGGATCAAATGGTGAAGAAGATAAGGGGTGGGAGCCCTAGCAAGAAGCCGTTTAGCAAGTTCTCTTCCCGAGGGTGCAAGATTTATAGGAAGGAACATTTTGGGGAATGTAGGAAGGGAATGCTAAATTGCTATAAATGTGGGAAGCCGAGGCATATGGCTAATCAATGTTCAAGCCAAATTCACTTTTGCTACAATTGTTACAATCTCGGGCACAATAGAGCGGATTTTCCTGAGTTAAAGTAGGGTGGAAGCGAAAAGAGGATAGAGATGCCAAAGCCAAAGGGTAGAGCTTTCCACATCTCGGCGGAAGAGGCAAAGACGAACTCGGAGGTGGTGTCAGGTACATTCAAGATTAACTTTTTACCTGCATTAGTTCTATTTGATTCGGGGGCTAGTCGTTCATTTGTGTCCTTGAAATTTGTTAAGCATTCTTCGTTTCCAAGTAGCAAGTTAGACGAACCCTTAGAAATCGAGGCGGCAAATGATAAGAGTTTCCTAGTTTTCGATATTTATAGAAATTGCAAGTTAAGGGCGGGGGTCGAAACGTTCCTTATAGACTTAATTCCTATGGCCATGGGGGATTTTGATGTATAGTGGGGATGGATTGGTTATATAAGAACAAAGCGAATATTCTCTGTGGACCTAAGGCAATACAACTCGATTCCCTTTCGGGTGAGTCCATTTACATAGAAGGTGAAAAGACAGGTAAAGTAAGGTTGTGTTCTTATGTGAAAGCAACAAAGTACATGGTGCGTGGGTGAGAGGCATACATGACTTGTGTTGCGGATGTGATTGAGAAAGTGAAAGAAATTCGCGATGTTCCAGTTGTGAATCAGTTTGAGGATGTGTTTCCAGATGAGTTACCGGGGGTTCCACCAGAGAGGGAAGTAGAGTTTGGGATTGATTTGATAACGGGTGCTAAGCCGGTGGTCAAAGCACCTTATAGGTTGGCACCGCCAGAGATGAAAGAGCTAATGGAGCAATTACAAGAACTACTTGATAAAGGTTTTATACACCAAAGTGTCTCGCCTTGGGGTGCACCCGTTCTCTTCGTTAAAAAGGACGGAAGCATGAGAATGTGTATGGATTATCGGGAGTTGAACAAGTTGACGGTAAAGAACGGTACCCGTTACCTCGGATTGACGACCTCTTCGATCATTTTCAAGGGGCGTCATGGTTCTCTAAAATTGATTTGAGACCCGGGTACCATCAACTAAAAGTGAAAGAAGGCTACGTGCCTAAAATAGCTTTCCGCACTCGTTACGGTCACTACGAGTTTACAGTTATGACTTTCGGTTTAACCAACGCGCCCGCGATTTTCATGGATCTTATGAACCGAGTGTGTAGACTCTTCCTCAACCGTTCTGTTATTGTATTTATCGATGACCTTCTCATCTATTCATGGAGTCAATGTAATCATGCCTTTCATTTTCGTTAAATTCTTGAAGTGTTGCAAAGGGAGAAACTTTATGCTAAATTTTCTAAGTGCGCCTTTTGGTTGCGCGAAATTCAATTCTTGTGTCATGTATAATTAACGAGAAATGAATTACTGTCGACCCATCCAAAATAATGGCGGTAAAAGTGTAAGGATCAAACCTAATAGGCTAACGCATCTAGAGATTACCGGGATGTACAGAAGACAAGTTTTGTGAAGTATGCGGTCGCATACTTCAGGCCCAGCTGCATACTTTAAGTATGCGGCTCCCCAACCGCATACTTGGAGTATGCGGCCCAGGCCCAGTCGATTATTTTAAATAGATGTTTTGAATATTGTAATCGGTTAGACGAGTTGTTGAACGATTGTATTGTGTATTCAGTATTCATATCAATATATGAATCGTTTGATTGTTGAATTGTGTCTCGTCCTCTTAGATTATACCTATAAGTCACGTGTCGAGTCTGTTTCCACCAGATTCAACACGCTGTTGAAATCGTTGATTGAAGATCCTCAAGAATCCGGACCTTACAATTGGTATCAGAGCCTTACCGCTAATTTGTGAAGCTTGCAACGGATTTCTTTGACTCGTAGGGAACCAAAGTTACAGTTCTTAGCATTTGTTAAACTGACAGCTTTTTAGAGAATTTCTGGACAGTGACAGGACTCGGAATTGTGTTTCCGTCACTAGTATTGAAGTTTGCGGCCTAATCAGTGGATATTTAGCCTGAAAATCGAGGTAATTTGCTGTTAATTTCAAATATCTGCAAGTTTGTGATTCTGGAAGTTTGCGAATTTCTAAGGTTTGCGGCTGTAGAGTTTGCGGTCATCATCTTTGCGGTTAGAATGTTTGGGGTTTCCTTGTTTGTTAAATCTTTCCATTATTTCATGTTTGTGGTTGAAACCAACTTTGTGGCTGGACTTCAAGTTTGCGGTTGAATCAAACTTTGCGGTTAAACTTCAAGTTTGTGGGTTGAAATCTAAGTTTGCGGGTCTTGCTTCAAGTTTGCAGTTAGTTTCCAAGATTGCGGTTACACTCCAAGTTTACGGTTACTGTTGAAGGTTGCGGCCATGAATCCAAGTTTGTGGTATTTTCTGTTAAAGTGTTATTAAGTCATGACTGATACTAACTCAATGGATAATGAGATTGGTACTTTAAGTAGACCTCCACGTCTAACAAATGCAAATGACTTTGATAACTGGAAGTGTCGTTATGAGAACTTCGCCAAGTATAAGGATCTGTCTATTTGGAAGTCTATTGAAAACGTTCCTCAGATTCCTATGGTCAGAAATGAGAAGAATTAATTTATTCCCAAGGTTCCTGATCTGTATGTGGCTGAAAAAATTCTTCAAATTGAAAAGGATGAAAAAGCTTATGCTGGATTAACCATGGCTTTGTCTACTGAAATTGCTCTTGGGTTTAAGAAATTCCAAACTGCAAAATCTCTTTGGGATGCCTTAGTTGAGAGATTTGAGGGAAATGCAGATATGAGAGAGAGTAGAAAGGACATGTTGAGACAAAAATTCAACATGTTCAAGTATGTGAAAGGTGAAACTCTAGAGGCACAGATAAACATGTATACTCATCTGATGACTGAGATGAATAGTGCTGGAATTGAGATGACCTATGGAGAAATAAACAAGAAATTGCTTAACTTGTTGACATTGAACTGGAGCTTCAACATCACTACTATCAAGAGAACCAAGGACATGTATATTACTCCTCTGAATGAGCTTATATCCATCCTAAGGTCATATGAGATGGACAATCAGCAAAGAATGATGATGTTTTCATCGGAGACAGATCACTTAATGTCTCAAGGGAATGCTTTACTCTCCAATATGTCCTCTGCATACACACCAAACTTGTCTACTGTCTCAAATCAGACAGCTTTTGTTACATATGTCCGACAAAGTAAATGCACAAATGTTGCCAAGATTTTTGAAATGCTTGTTGCCTTGTTCAGTGTTTTCATGAGCAGTTACAATTGTCTGCTAGCTGGAAAACTTGCTCCGGGTAATCTGATTCAAGATGATGCTGATCAGATACATCCTGATAATTTGGAGGAGATGGATATCAAGTGGCACATGGCAATGGTTGTGCATCGTGCTAAGAGGTTTATCAAGAGAACTGACAGAAATTCGTTTGAAGGGATGGAGTCTGGTTCAAAACAGATAGGTTTTGACAAATCCAGTATGAGATGCTTCAATTGCAACAAACCTGGTCACTTCGCTAGGGAATGCCTAGAGCCTAAAGTGGAGAAGGGGAGCTCGTCAAACAGTTCTATTGAGAAAGAAAAGGGAAAAGCTATAGATGGAAACAGCAAAGCACTGGTGAGTTAGCAGACCGCAGGATGTGATCGGGGAGATCAGATTCATGAGCTGTCGATGAAGGTGTCAAATCATGCTCTCTTGGCAAAAATTGAAGACTCTGAGGTACATACTGATCTTTGTTCTAATAGCTGTGCTGAAAAAGTAAACAGATATAAGTATGATAATTAATTTCTCTTAAAAGAAATAAATCAACTTAGGTATGCCAATGCCGAGTACAAGCGTTCTGAAAAATTGTTTAAAGATAAAATTGTTGCAGGAAAAATTGATTTTTCAAAACTTGAAATGGATTTTAGCAATAAGGAATGTCTTTATCATGATGCACTAAAACGAATAGACGACCTTTGTCTAAAGCTGAATGACGCTGTGACTCAACTGGCAAACACTAAGTTGACAATGGAGAAAATTGACCACTCTCGAGCTGTAGTCTATGACATGATAGACTCTCATGTCAGGAAAGTAGGAAATCCAGGATTAGGCTATCATGTTGTTGAACATCCTTTCAATGACAATTTTACTCCCATGCCAAGTGTTCAACATGAAGATGTTAAAATGGAGTATGGTGTAGGCCGTAAACCAGTTCAATCTTCTTCGTCCACAAAGGCCACTCCCGTGACTAGTGCTCCTTCAGTATAACATGTGAATGTTTCTAACCCATCTAAGTCTTGTGCAGCAACAGGATTAGTAGAGGGCATAGTGGAGGATTGTGGAAGTGATGATGAGGAGGAGGATCGTGTTTTTAATTCAATGTCTTTGTCTTTCAAAAATACTTTGTCTGGTTTTTCTAAGTCTGCTACTTTTGTTAATTCTGGTTTGAATGTTGGTTTTGAAAATTGTGATGTTAAGAACAACAAAAAATCCATCTTTGTGAATGGTGGGACTTTAGAAAATGAAAAGGCACAGTTTGTGAATGGTAAGAATCAAAAATTTATCAAAAACAAAAACTGCTTATCAAATCGCGAAAGCAGTAAACCATCCACAAGTCAGTGTGATTCAAAGAAAAGGCCTCAACGTTTTACCAAAAGCGAGTTTTATGCTAGATTTGATAATCATCATCGTGCTTTTGAACAAAACGTTAGGAATGCTGATAGAAGTAATTTCAAGTCATGGGAGGAATTTAAGATGACTTTTCTGAAATACCATTGCCCACAAGCTGTAGTTGACAGGATGACCGAGGAGTTCCTCCTCATGATGCAAACGACTGAGTCGATTGATGAATTGGCAGGGGCCTTCTGTGATCGTGCCAAGTTCTGTCCGGACGTGGTGTCGACAGAAAAGGCAAAGATTGATAGATTTTATGCTATGTTGAATGTGGAATTCAGAAATAGCATATCTTCATCCTCTTTTACCACACTTGTAGACTTGATAAACAGGTGTCAGAAAAGGGAGGTAGAGTTGAGGAGGCAAGAAGCCAGAGGTGAAAAGAGGAAATGGGAAATTGTGGATCAAATGGTGAAGAAGCTAAGGGGTGGGAGCCCTAGCAAGAAGCCGTTTAGCAAGTTCTCTTCCCGAGGGTGCAAGATTTATAGGAAGGAACATTTTGGGGAATGTAGGAAGGGAACGCTAAATTGCTATAAATGTGGGAAGCCGTGGCATATGGCTAATCAATGTTAAGCCAAATTCACTTTTGCTACAATTGTTACAAGCCCGGGCACAATAGAGCGGATTGTCCTGAGTTAAAGTAGGGTGGAAGCGAAAAGAGGATAGAGATGCCAAAGCCAAAGGGTAGAGCTTTCCACATCTCAGCGGAAGATGCAAATATGAACTCGGAGATGGTGTCAGGTACATTCAAGATTAACTTTTTTACCTGCATTAGTTCTATTTGATTCGGGGGCTAGTCGTTCATTTGTGTCCTTGAAATTTGTTAAGCATTCTTCGTTTCCAAGTAGCAAGTTAGACGAACCCTTAGAAATCGAGGCGGCAAATGATAAGAGTTTCCTAGTTTTTGATATTTATAGGAATTGCAAGTTAAGGGCGGGGGTCGAAACGTTCCTTATAGACTTAATTCCTATCACCATGGGGGATTTTGATGTAATAGTGGGGATGGATTGGTTATCTAAGAACAAAGCGAATATTCTATGTGGACCTAAGGCAATACAACTCGATTCCCTTTCGGGTGAGTCCATTTACATAGAAGGTGAAAAGAAAGGTAAAGTAAGGTTGTGTTCTTATGTGAAGGCAACAAAGTACATGGTGCGTGGGTGAGAGGCATACATGGCTTGTGTTGCGGATGTGATTGAGAAAGTGAAAGAAATTCACGATGTTCCAGTTGTGAATCAATTTGAGGATGTATTTCCAGATGAGTTACCGGGGGTTCCACCAGAGAGGGAAGTAGAGTTTGGGATTGATTTGATACCGAGTGCTAAGCCGATGGTCAAAGCACCTTATAGGTTGGCACCGCCAGAGATGAAAGAGCTAATGGAGCAATTACAAGAACTACTTGATAAAGGTTTTATACACCAAAGCGTCTCGCCTTGGGGTGCACCCGTTCTCTTCGTTAAAAAGGACGGAAGCATGAGAATGTGTATGGATTATCGGGAGTTGAACAAGTTGACGGTAAAGAACAGTACCCGTTACCTCGGATTGACGACCTCTTCGATCAATTTCAAGGGGCGTCATGGTTCTCTAAAATTGATTTGAGACCCGGGTACCATCAACTAAAAGTGAAAGAAGGCTACGTGCCTAAAACAACTTTCCGCACTCGTTACGGTCACTACGAGTTTACGGTTATGACTTTCGGTTTAACCAACGCGCCCGCAGTTTTCATGGATCTTATGAATCGAGTGTGTAGACTGTTCCTCGACCGTTCTGTTATTGTATTTATCGATGACCTTCTCATCTATTCATGGAGTCAAGGTGATCATGCCTTTCATCTTCGTGAAATTCTTGAAGTGTTGCAAAGGGAGAAACTTTATGCTAAATTTTCTAAGTGCGCCTTTTGGTTGCGTGAAATTCAATTCTTGGGTCATGTATAATTAACGAGAAAGGAATTACTGTCGACCCATCCAAAATAATGGCAGCAAAAGTGTAAGGATCAAACGTAATAGGCTAACGCATCTAGAGATTACCGGGATGTACAGAAGACAAGTTTTGTGAAGTATGCGGTCGCATACTTCAGGCCCAGCTGCATACTTTAAGTATGCGGCTCCCCAACCGCATACTTAGAGTATGCGACCCAGGCCCATTCGATTATTTTAAATAGATGTTTTGATTATTGTAATCGGTTAGACGAGTTGTTGAACGATTGTATTGTGTATTCAGTATTCATATCATTATATGAATCGTTTGATTGTTGAATTGTGTCTCGTCCTCTTAGATTATACCTATAAGTCATGTGTCGAGTCTGTTTCCACCAGATTCAACACGCTGTTGAAATCGTTGATTGAAGATCCTCAAGAATCCGGACCTTACAATTGGTATCAGAGCCTTACCGCTCATTTGTGAAGCTTGCAACGGATTTCTTTGACTCGTAGGGAACCAAAGTTACTGTTCTTAGCATTTGTTAAACTGACTTGTGCTTTTTGGAGAATTTCTGGACAGTGACAGGACTCGGAATTGTGTTTCCGTCACTAGTATTGAAGTTTGCGGCCTAATCAGTGGATATTCAGCCTGAAAATCGAGGTAATTTGCTGTTAATTTCAAATATCTGCAAGTTTGCGATTCTGGAAGTTTGCGAATTTCTGAGGTTTGCGGCTGTAGAGTTTGCGGTCATCATCTTTGCGGTTAGAAAGTTTGGGGTTTCCTTGTTTGTTAAATCTTGCCATTATTTCAAGTTTGCGGTTGAAACCAACTTTGTGGCTGGACTTCAAGTTTGCGGTTGAATCAAACTTTGCGGTTAGACTTCAAGTTTGCGGGTTGAAATCTAAGTTTGCGGGTCTTGCTTCAAGTTTGCAGTTAGTTTCCAAGATTGCGGTTACACTCCAAGTTTACGGTTACTGTTGAAGGTTGCGGCCATGAATCCAAGTTTGCGGTATTTTCTGTTAAAGTGTTATTAAGTCATGACTGATACTAACTCAATGGATAATGAGATTGGTACTTTAAGTAGACCTCCACGTCTAACAAATGTAAATGACTTTGATAACTGGAAGTATCGTTATGAGAACTTCGCCAAGTATAAGGATCTGTCTATTTGGAAGTCTATTGAAAACGTTCCTCAGATTCCTATGGTCAGAAATGAGAAGAATGAATTTATTCCCAAGGTTCCTGATCTGTATGTGGCTGAAAAAATTCTTCAAATTGAAAAGGATGAAAAAGCTTATGCTGGATTAACCATGGGTTTGACAAACCCACCCAGATTGGGGTGATTGTTACCGACAACACAATTTTGCATGCTAGTTGCAAAGGTTTGATTGTACTTGGTTACACAATAGCTGCTCTCCATAAATGCCTTATTTTATCATGTGATGTAAGGATTTGTTTATTTACAATCTATATGTTATCTATATACAAACCTGTGTATGCTCACCAACTTTTTAGTTGACCTTATTTTATTCATGTTTTAGGTGCTAATGTGTGAGTTTGATCAAGACATGCTACACTTAAGTTTGGACTTTGTTAATTTAAATTCAAAGAACAATTTGTATTTTCATTTATGTACTTGTTGAATTTTGCTATTTGTGGTTGAATTGTTTGAAATGAAATTGATGATTAAATATTGAAATCTAGTGAACCTTGTGCTCATGAACAGTCTACATGTCCCGCTCCGATGATTTCGCCGTCGGTTGGGGTGTGACAGATTGGTATCAGAGCCTTGGTTATAGGGAACTAGGTTATTAGACACCCTTGACATAGACTATAACTTTAGGACACCCACTTATGCCATGCTTAATGATTATGTGATATGTTCTACATGTTATTTGTTATATGCTATGTGTTACATGTTTTCTATGATTAGTTATTATTTCATTTTTGATGCCTTACTTGTTAAAATTCATGACTTATTAGACTATGTTTAAATAATAATTAAATAAACAATATCCCTACCTATACCCTAAAACCTCATAATATTCTTACCTACTCCTCTATCATCATCTTCTTAGCATGGGGAAACTTCATGGATCTAAATCTATAAAAATTTCTTTTTTTCCTCATTAAGGCTTTTAAACTTTGTGAATTATTTGAGGACACGTGCAATCTGGAAGGGTGACACCTGTATTCTGGGTTTTCTGTCTAGGAAAGCATTTCACATAAATCCCAATCAACCGAGGGACCCATATGATTTCCTGGGAATTCCCCGGATGAGTGTTTACTTATAGGCTAAAGCATGTCTCCTTGAAAATTATATGAGTTTAAGTAACCTTAATGTGTCATAGTATTCAAATGATTTTATCACTATTTGAGTACAATCTAAAGTATGATTAACTAGATTATTTGCTATCTTATCCTTTTAAATCCAAATAACTTTCATAAGTTCTTACATCTTTTCTTGTGTTGTGCAATTCTGTAGAATGCCTCCCCGTCGTGCTACCGTGACCAACAACAACACCGATATTGCTACCATCCGTGCACAACTTGTGAATCAACTCACTCAAGCTAATGGAGCCGCCAATGGTAACCATGGAGCTAATGGGGGTGGTGGTGCCAACCCACCACAATGCACCTTCAAGCACTTCAACTCATAAAACCCTCTTAAGTTCTATGGTACCGAAGGAGCTACGGGACTTCTTCAATGGTTCAAAAGTATTGAGAATACCTTCCTCAATAGTGACTGCCCCGATAACCTTCGTGTTCGTCATGCCACAAGTGTCTTACAAAAACGGGCACTCACATGGTGGAATGGGGAAAAGAGAACTAGGGGTGTGGAAGTAGCAATGGCCTTACCTTGGGATGAGGTTAAAAGGCTAATGGCCGAAGAATTTTGTCCTCAAAATGAGGTAAAGAAACTGGAAGCCGAGTTTTGGGATCTTGCCCAAGATGGTGGTGAAAGTCTAGCTTATACAACTCGGTTCCATGAGTTGAGTCTCTTTGTGCCCATATGATCACACCTCTATCTCGCTGCATTGAAAAGTATATTGGTGGATTACCTAGGCAAATTCAAGATACTGTCTTAGGGAGAAATCCTGCAACACTTGAAGATGCTATCCGCTTATCTGCTACATTAACCGACAACCATGTGAAAGCGGGAACTCTGACTAGAAAAGGCACCAAGAAAGTTCCCGACACCACAACCCCTCCCACGCACATCAAAGAAGCCACAACTGAACCCTCTCGTAATAATAAGAAAAGAAAGGCTAGAAACTATGCCATGGTCACTCCTGCTATCCCTGTTAACCAAGTTGCGCCTATGGTTCAAGCACCAACCAAAAAGCCATATGTTGGGATCTACCCACTCTGTGCCACCTGCAACTATCACCATCTCCAAAACATTCCATGTCGCCTTTGCACTCACTGTGGAAAATATGGCCATACAGTCAATGTGTGTAGAGCCAAAACACTTGCATGCCAAGTCAACCCACCAACCCGAACCAACCAACAAGTGACTAATCAAGGTGTTCCCGTTATTGCAAATGGGCGTGCTTGTTATGAATGAGGTAACCTAAATCATTTTCGTGACCAGTGCCCAAGGTTCATCAATGCTAGACAAGACGGAGCTCGTGGACGTGCCTTCAACATAAACGCCAATGAAGCTCAAGCCAACAATGATGTGGTCAACGGTACGTTCCTTGTTAATAGTCAATATACCTCCATTTTATTTGATACCGGTGCCGATAAAAGTTTTGTGTCACTTAATTTTGAACCCTTACTTGCAAAGACAATATCCCAATTAGATGTGACATCCGGCAATTTTCAGGTTATTTACCGTTAAACCTTAGAACGCGTTTGCAATTTAATTGTGTGTGTCTTAGACTTAATTTCAGTCAATTAGGTTATTATAAAGTCTAGCAAAGCCCTTCGTATGCATAGGTTTGCATTTCGTGAAATTTCAGAAATTTCGATACCGCGTATCGGTAAAATGTCCGTATTTAACGTTGGTGACGACCCGGTTAACCTTAAAAATATCAATTTTGATGAAAATTATATAAACTGGTCTATATTATTGGATTATGTGTGAAATTTATGTGTTATGTGTTAAATATCGCTTTTGGCGATTTTCGTTGCGTTTTACCCGGTACAATCACGTACCGGATGAGTTAAAATGAACTGTTAGTAAAAATTATTATTTTTACTAATTATGATAGCAAATAATTAGTGGATATTTTATATATTTTTATTTTGATGAAAAACCATGTTTAAAGTGGTAGAATTTTATAAAAGTGTTGTGGTTTTTTATAAAAGATCACCTACATGTGTGTGGGAGTTTTTATAAAGAAAGATACAACTAAAAATTGCCTCTCTCTCTCTAATTTTCGAACCCAAGGGGTGGACCCCACTCAAATCATCAATAAAGCACCATCATTTGATTTCTTAAAACTTTTATTTAAAACCACACTCAACCACCACACTCAAGTGTGCATGGCCTTGGAACTACTCCATCTCTCTCCTCTCTCCCTCTTAAAACCGAACCCACCACCACCATACACCATTTCCATCACAAAATTTCTCTAGTATTCTCTCTAGCTTTCTCCCAAAAATCCTTCAAGTGTTCTTGTGTTCTTGGAGTTTTGTTGAAGATTCAAGCTTGTTTGGAGAAAGTATTCAAGAAATCATCATCCATCATCTTCTATTTGTTCTAGTATTCTCCTTGATTAAGTTCAAGAGGTATGAACCTTATCTTTCTTTATTTCTTTCTTTATTCTTTTTCTTTGATAAAATAGTGATCTTTGCAAGAGTTGTTCATCACCAACTAAAAGACTTTTTATAAACCATTAAAATTCAGCAAATAAGAGTTTTTATAAAAGGTTTTAGTGTCTATATATGCATGCAAGTAGTCATGTAAATGAATGTGTGTTTATGTGTTTATATCTTGCAAAATGTTGATGAATGATGCTAGATTCTTGCATGCAAACAAATATTTTGTTATGACCAAGTTAAAACAGAAAAATAAAGTGTATTATTACATAAAAACTTGTTATTTTATGTATGGATCTTAAACCCCTACGTTTGGATGCTTGTTACTAAAGATTGTGGTTTAAAAAGCATGATAAAAGCTAGGTTTGTACATGAATTGTTAGGATTATTTGAAATCTGGAAATAAGGTGATAAATATGATGTATTTTATGTATAATGATCAGCTCTAAAAGGGTATTTTATGTTGTGATGATTAGCTAGAGTTTTGACCATGATTTGTTACAAAAAGGGTGCTTAAATGATGGATTATTACATGTAAAATGATGGATAAGTTAGGTCTGATTATATGGCTGTAAAAAGATTATATTTTATGTTAAAAATCCATATTTTTAATAAATTATATGATCCTTGGTGTTTTGATGCTTTTGGATAACATTTTAGGCATGACTAGTCGTAAAATCGGTGTTTTTCGCCTTGAAAAATGAATGCTAGTTAGGTCTGATTTCAAACAGCAAATTAAACTTATTTTATGACATATTTTCAGCTAATAATGTATATGATGAGTTAGTGTTATGACCCATGTGTTTACTTATGTGGTATGATGTTTCGGTTATCGCATATGTGCTAGAAATTGCCATGTATAGGTACTTTATGTCAAAATAATGAAAGATTGTTTTGTTTGATGAAATATATTTTATTAAGTATATTTTGATGATATATGATGTTATATGAACTCATGCGTTAGAAATTTGGAAGTTTGTTCCTTAAAAGTTAGACGTTTTGCTTGAAAGGTGCTTATGTGCAAATATTGTGACTTTAGTGTTTTCACATGTGATTTAGAACTATAAGCATATGTATGAGTAGATATATATATGTTACTAGTTTCATACTTTCATGTTGATCGTTGTTAGGTAATAACACTTGAAGTCTTCGTATGTGTGTATGATACACCATTTTTCGTTAAAAACATAACCGCGTGTCGAAGTCACCAACGGGTCGTTCAAATAAATATTTTCTTAAAAATATTATAAGTCTAAGTAGGTTGGGTGAACAACTTGCTAGTAAGACGTGAGTTTCAATTAGTAATGTATCCCTCATGTTTAGGGCACCGTTAGCGTTCGTGGGCGTAATTTTTGCTAACACTCGTTTTTCCGTCGTTCGTTATCAAGGTGAGTTTTTCACGGCCCCTTTTTAAACTATTTTGTTGCTTTATAAACTATGGGGGAAGAACATGCTTTCGTTCGTTTATCATGATACTGGACTTACGTTATGTGTTCGTTTGATGGTCTCGAGTAAGGGCTTTCGTTATGTGTTCATGTATGTCGTTCATGAATAGCCCCGCCGTTATAATCATTAGCCTCGTGTAGGCCGCAAGGTGTGTTGATAGATCTATTTGGGACTGACTGCCCACTCTCGTGATCAGTAGCGCTGATCGGTCGTTCGTACGAGAGAATATATTTTGAAAGGATTCGTGGGGATATGTTGTATTCGTGTCTCGGTTTGATTATAAGCTCTAGGTACTGTCATCATGTTGTATTCCTTGCAAGCTTATGACATATCACATGTTTGTCCAAGTTACTTGATAGTTCGTTAAATTCGTTTATGTTATCGTTAAACCCGTGAAACTCGCTCAACTTTATGTTGATGTTTTTAAGCATGTTTTTCAGGTACTTAGATGCTATCGCGCGGTTATGAAAACGGGCTTTTGGGCAAACGCTTGCATCGGATTTCTGTTGGGACATTTTAAACTTTATTTTGGATCCTCGTGTGTTGGATCATTAAAACTCGTGTTTTAAATTTTAATGCTTTCAAGTTTGGATAATTGTAAGACTTATCTTTTATCTCGTTGAACATTTCCGATGTTTTAAATTTAATGTGTTTGCTTATTATCATTGGGCTCCAACTTATGTGACCACCATGCTTACGTCTCGTTTCCGCTGCGAATCGTCGTTTTCGGGGTGTGACAGAAGTTGGTATCAGAGCCCATGGTTATAGCGAACTAGAAAATGTTTTTCTTAAAAATCTAGACTATAACTTTTAAAATTGGGTTTTTGGGTTAAAGACGTTTTCATACCGCACGCATCTTATATTAGGAGTAAGTGTTATTATTAATTAGATATAATAGAATATTCCTTTGTTCCTTATGTGCATTAGTTGTATGCATGCGTATGTGCTTACGTATAAGATATCCTCTTTACCCCTTACGTGCCTTAAATGTGTTGCATACGTACGTGCTTACATTTATTGGCAAAATTATTCACACCATGTATATATTTCATGTCACAGATGTCTCTTTCAGCTTCCGTCATCTCGATCTCGTCTGATAGTGAGCCAGAGTTCACACCAGTTTCACCGATGTCTCCAGATTCGGTATTTGATTTCGGATTTGACCCGAACATGCCAGATTTTGCTAATCACCCGTATTATGGGAATGGGTGGATAGGAGAATCTGAAGATGAAGAGGTACCATCTAATGAAGAAGAGCCTAGCGAAGAGGAATCTGATAATGAAGAGGAGTCTAGCGAAGAGGAATCTGATGATGAAAAGGAGTCTAGTGAGGAAGAGCCAGTTGAGACAAGTCCTTTGGTTAAGAAACCTATGGAGGAGACTCCAGCTAGTGTTGAGCCTATTCCAGTGATCCCCGAGACTAATAGCCCTGTCCATGAGAACGATGACGCTATGACTGCCATTGAGCCTGTTAGGCCAACAACGGAAGAATTACGTTTTCCATCTCATCGATCTTATCGTGAACATCCTGAAGGTCCACTTCTGAAGTTTACTGCTAGGAAATCAGTGTCACCGCCTAAGAAGAGAAAGCTAGCCGAAAGAGATGATGATGATTCGGCAACCGTTGGTTATATCGTTGAGCGTCCTCCTAAGAGGACAAGACCTTTTGTCGCCAGAAAATGGGATTGGCTGTCCGAGCAAGTGCGTGAATGGACGAATGAAGAGGGCGTACCGATTATTCGCCATATTGGTGAGTCCTCTTCTTCTCAGAGGGTGCTACCCCTCACTGGTCAGCCCATCGAGCGCACAGTGCCCTTGCTAGCTGCTCGATGTGCCCGTGAGGAGTCGAGGATAGATTCCATTGGAGTTAGCATGGATAGGATTACTCGTAGGTTTAAGCGTGTGGATGGCTATGTGAAACTTATGAAGAAAGATCAAGTTCAGGCCCGAGAAGATATGGCTGAATTGAGGAGAAGGTTGGAAGGGAGCGAGAAGAAGGCCGAAGAAGCAATAAAGATGGCCGAGGAGGCTACCACGAGAGCCATGGAAGCGGAAGTCAGAGAGGTTCAGGCCTTACAGCGTGTGGATGCACTTGAGGAGCGCCTCGAGGACTCTCTAGCCCTTGCAGTTACGTGTGTTCTGATCGCCGCCACTGTTGCTCGCATCGGTGTTTTCCCGCGCCACACCCGTTAGTTCATGTCTTTGGGGATGTTGTTTTTTTTGATTTCATGTCTTTTCATTTTGTTATATTAGAGAAACTTGTTAGGGTTTGGTCGTATACCACGCCCATTTTTGTAATCATTTGGTTTAATGATGTATCTAAGTTTGAACTCTAATTTTTAACAAAAATGACATGAAGTGGTTGATTTTGGTTTATCGTGGTGTTTGTTAAGTTATTTTCGTACATACATGAATGGCATGGATATTGCGTGATATATATTGTCTCACTCGTTGTATTGTTTGTATTGGAAAAAGGAATATGCCGCCGCGAAGAGAAAACCAAAATACAAACCCACTCCCCACTACGGCTGAGGAATTGGCCCAGTTGATTTCGCAACATGTCAACACCGCCCTTGCTAACGAAGCGGCCAACCGGAACGTGAACCAGGCGAACCATATTGAAGGGTGCTCTTACAAGACCTTTCAAGCATGTCAGCCCCGACTCTTTTCTGGAACTGAAGGACCAATCGGCATTGTCCGCTGGATTGAGAAAATGGAGTCTGTGATGATCATAAGTAACTGTACTGCAGCTCAACGCGTGAAGTATGCAACAAGTTCATTTCAGGATGAAGCTCTAACCTGGTGGAATACTCAAATTCAGAGTCTCGGTGAGGCTAATGCCTATGGTCTCACTTGGGATCAGTTGAAGGAAATGTTGCTGCGTGAGTATTGTCCACGCAACGAAATTCAAAAATTAGAAGCGGAATTCTGGAATTTGACCATGGTAGATGCTGAGGTAAGGGAATACACGTCCAAGTTTCATCAATTGGCACGACTTGTACCCCATCTCGTAACACCGGAGCACAAAAGAATTGAGCGTTATATCTGGGGCTTGGCACCTCAGATCCGTAGTATGGTGACGTCAGCAAACCCTACGACTATTCAGAGTGCTGTGCAGTTAGCACACTCCCTGACTGACGATGTTGTTCGTATGGGGACATTGAAGAAGAGTGGTTCAGGGAAGAAGCCAGTGGAAGTTGTTGATAAAACGACTGAGAAAGGAAAACTGCCAACTGAAGGAAAGCGTAAGTGGTCTGAAGGATCTGGGAGTCATGCTAGTAACTCTCAGAACAAAAGGAGGAATCAGGGAAGGATGTATGCAGCCAACACCATGGAAACAAGAAGGTATCAGGGTCCTAACCCAAAGTGCAACAAATGTGGTTATTTTCACACTGGTCAGTGCAACGTCTGTGAACGTTGTGGCAAATTTGGACATCAAGCCCAAACCTGCCGTGTGAAATTGGGTGTGAAGAAAGAAGAATCGAACCATGGATGTTTTGAATGTGGAACTGTTGGGCATTTTAGGAAGGATTGCCCAAAACTGAAGAACCAGGGAAATCGTGGCAGAGCATTCGTGATGGAGGCCAAGAAAGCACGAAAGGATCCATCGGTTGTTACCGGTACGTTTCTCGTAAATGACCGTTATGCTTACATTTTATTTGATACCGGAGCCGATAAAAGTTTTGTTTCCAAAAACTTTGAGCCTTTTCTTAGCTCAAAATCAAGTAAATTAGATGTTAAGTATTCTATAGAGTTAGCTAACGAAAAATTAATAGAAGCCGACGAAGTTTTTCGTGAGTGTACCTTGCGTTTGGGAGATCGTATGTATAGTATTGACCTTTTACCAGTAGAACTTGGAAGTTTCGATGTCGTTATTGGCATGGATTGGTTATCAAAGAATCATGCAGAGATTGTGTGCGATAAGAAGATAGTTCGTCTTCTACCTCCGACTGGTGAACCGTTGGAAATTCAAGGTGATGAGAGTGCCCCTTTGAGAATCATTAATATGATGAAAGCTCAGAAGTATTTGCGAAAAGGATACCCAGCATACTTAGCCCACGTGGTTGACACTAGGGTTGAGGAGCAGAAGCTTGAAGAGATCCCTGTAGTTCGTGATTATCCGGAGGTATTTCCTGAAGAGTTACCTGGATTGCCACCGCAAAGGCAAGTCGAGTTCAGGATTGACCTAGTGTCCGGAGCAGCGCCGATAGCTCGATCTCCTTATCGTTTGGCACCATCTGAAATGCAAGAGCTATCCAAGCAATTGCAAGAATTGTTGGATAAAGGTTTTATAAGACCGAGTTTCTCGCCCTGGGGAGCGCCGGTTTTATTCGTGAAAAAGAAAGATGGTTCTATGCGGATGTGTGTCGATTATCAAGAATTGAACAAGCTTACCATCAAGAATCGGTATCCATTACCGAGAATCGACGACTTGTTCGATCAGCTGCAAGGATCGAGTTATTATTCGAAGATCGATTTACGTTCAGGCTACCATCAATTGAGGATTGTTGAAGAAGATATTCCGAAGACTGCATTCCGAACCCGGTATGGTCATTACGAGTTTTTGGTCATGCCTTTTGGTTTGACAAACGCTCCTGCGGTATTCATGGATCTCATGAATAGAGTGTGCAGACCATACTTGGACAAGTTCGTGATAGTGTTTATCGATGATATACTCATCTATTCACGGACCAAGGAAGAGCACGAGCACCATCTGAAGCTGATTTTGGAGATGTTGAGGAATGAGAAGCTATATGCTAAACTTTCCAAATGCGAGTTCTGGATCCGAGAAGTTCATTTTCTTGGACACGTTATCAATGAGAAGGGTATACACGTGGACCCAGCAAAGATTGAGGCAATTAAAAATTGGGAAGCGCCGAAGAGTCCGACCGAGGTACGACAATTCCTAGGTTTGGCGGGTTACTATCGAAGGTTTATTGAGAATTTCTCCAAGATAGCGCAATCCCTAACGCTATTGACCCAGAAGGACAAGGAGTATATCTGGGGAGAAAAGCAAGAGGCAGCGTTTCAATTGTTGAAAAAGAAGCTGTGCAGTGCCCCTATCTTGTCTCTTCCTGAGGGGACAGATGGATTCGTGGTGTACTGTGATGCCTCTCGCCAAGGTCTTGGTGGTGTCCTAATGCAGAATGGAAAGGTCATAGCTTATGCGTCTCGTCAACTCAAGGTGCATGAACAGAATTATGCGACACATGATTTGGAACTGGGTGCGGTGGTTTTTGCACTCAAAATTTGGAGGCACTACCTTTACGGTACTAAGTGCACAATTTTTACAGATCATAAGAGTCTCCAGCACATTTTTGACCAGAAAGAGCTGAATATGAGGCAGAGACGTTGGATGGAATTGCTCAATGACTACGATTGTGATATTCGTTATCACCCAGGCAAGGCTAATGTTGTGGCCGATGCCTTGAGTAGGAAGGAGCGAGTCAAGCCCTTACGCGTGCGTGTGTTAGGATTGACCATTCACACAAACCTCACAGCTCAGATTCGTGATGCACAACAAGAAGCTCTAAAGGAAGAGAATTTAAAGGATGAAAATCTTCGTGGTATGGTTAGAGAACTTATACCCAAGTCTGACGATGCCTTGTACTTCATGGATAGAATATGGGTGCCTCTGGCAGGCAATTTACGAGAAATGGTTTTGGATGAGGCCCATAAATCAAGATATTCGATTCACCCAGGATCGACAAAAATGTATAAGGATATCAAGGAGCACTACTGGTGGCCGAACATGAAGGGTGATATTGCTTCATACGTTGGTAAATGTTTGACTTGCGCAAAAGTCAAGACCGAATACCAAAAGCCTTCTGGACTTCTGCAACAACCGGAGATTCCGCAGTGGAAATGGGACTGTATTGCCATGGATTTCATCACCAAATTACCCCGAACGTCTAGTGGCTATGATTCCATCTGGGTAATTGTGGATCGTTTGACGAAATCGGCACATTTCCTACCCGTGAAAGAATCTTACCGAATGAAGAAATTGGCCAGCATATACCTTAAGGAAGTAGTATCCCGACATGGTGTTCCGACTTCGATCATCTCCGATAGAGATAGTCGTTTCACATCGAAGTTTTGGCGGTCACTACAAAAAGCCTTGGGTACTCGTTTGGATTTAAGCACTGCGTATCATCCACAGAGTGATGGTCAAAGTGAGAGGACCATCCAGATTTTAGAAGACATGCTCCGTGCCTGCGTAATTGACTTTGGTGGAAGTTGGGATACTCACCTACCGTTGGCTGAGTTCTCTTATAATAACAGTTACCAAACTGGATTGAAAGCCGCTCCGTTTGAAGCCCTGTATGGGAGAAAATGTCGCTCACCGCTTTGTTGGGCAGAAGTTGGTGACAAGCATATAACTGGACCAGAGCTTATCCAGGAAACTACCGATAAGGTTTTCAAGATCCGTGATCGTTTGAAGGTTGCCCAGGACCGTCAGAAGAAATACGCTGATAGAAGAAGGAAACCATTAGCATTCCAAGTGGGAGACAGAGTTATACTGAGGGTCTCTCCTTGGAAGGGGGTAGCTAGGTTTGGCAAGCATGATAAGCTTAGCCCCCGCTACATTGGACCTTACAAGATTATTGCTCGTGTAGGACCAGTTGCTTACCGACTGCAGTTACCGCGAGAACTAAGTGGAGTTCATAACGTATTCCATGTGTCCAATCTGAAAAAGTGTTTGTCTGATGAGACTCTCGTGATACCTCCAAAGGAAGTGTGTGTTGACAACAAGCTTCATTTTCGTGAAGAGCCCGTGGAGGTCTCGGATTGGAAGATTCACAAGACCAGGCGAAGCCGTATTAAGTTGGTCAAGGTCAGATGGAATTCAAAGCGTGGTCCCGAGTTCACGTGGGAACGTGAAGATGAGATGAAACAGAAGTACCCTCAATTGTTTAAGTCTGCACGTAACCAGGCTTCGTAGCGTAAAATTTCGGGACGAAATTTCTTTAAGGAGGGGAGGCTGTGACATCCGGCAATTTTCAGGTTATTTACCGTTAAACCTTAGAACGCGTTTGCAATTTAATTGTGTGTGTCTTAGACTTAATTTCAGTCAATTAGGTTATTATAAAGTCTAGCAAATCCCTTCGTATGCATAGGTTTGCATTTCGTGAAATTTCAGAAATTTCGATACCGCGTATCGGTAAAATGTCCGTATTTAACGTTGGTGACGACCCGGTTAACCTTAAAAATATCAGTTTTGATGAAAATTATATAAACTGGTCTATATTATTGGATTATGTGTGAAATTTATGTGTTATGTGTTAAATATCGCTTTTGGCGATTTTCGTTGCGTTTTACCCGGTACAATCGCGTACCGGATGAGTTAAAATGAACTGTTAGTAAAAATTATTATTTTTACTAATTATGATAGCAAATAATTAGTGGATATTTTATATATTTTTATTTTGATGAAAAACCATGTTTAAAGTGGTAGAATTTTATAAAAGTGTTGTGGTTTTTTATAAAAGATCACCTACATGTGTGTGGGAGTTTTTATAAAGAAAGATACAACTAAAAATTGCCTCTCTCTCTCTAATTTTCGAACCCAAGGGGTGGACCCCACTCAAATCATCAATAAAGCACCATCATTTGATTTCTTACAACTTTTATTTAAAACCACACTCAACCACCACACTCAAGTGTGCATGGCCTTGGAACTACTCCATCTCTCTCCTCTCTCCCTCTTAAAACCGAACCCACCACCACCATACACCATTTCCATCACAAAATTTCTCTAGTATTCTCTCTAGCTTTCTCCCAAAAATCCTTCAAGTGTTCTTGTGTTCTTGGAGTTTTGTTGAAGATTCAAGCTTGTTTGGAGAAAGTATTCAAGAAATCATCATCCATCATCTTCTATTTGTTCTAGTATTCTCCTTGATTAAGTTCAAGAGGTATGAACCTTATCTTTCTTTATTTCTTTCTTTATTCTTTTTCTTTGATAAAATAGTGATCTTTGCAAGAGTTGTTCATCACCAACTAAAAGACTTTTTATAAACCATTAAAATTCAGCAAATAAGAGTTTTTATAAAAGGTTTTAGTGTCTATATACGCATGCAAGTAGTCATGTAAATGAATGTGTGTTTATGTGTTTATATCTTGCAAAATGTTGATGAATGATGCTAGATTCTTGCATGCAAACAAATATTTTGTTATGACCAAGTTAAAACAGAAAAATAAAGTGTATTATTACATAAAAACTTGTTATTTTATGTATGGATCTTAAACCCCTACGTTTGGATGCTTGTTACTAAAGATTGTGGTTTAAAAAGCATGATAAAAGCTAGGTTTGTACATGAATTGTTAGGATTATTTGAAATCTGGAAATAAGGTGATAAATATGATGTATTTTATGTATAATGATCAGCTCTAAAAGGGTATTTTATGTTGTGATGATTAGCTAGAGTTTTGACCATGATTTGTTACAAAAAGGGTGCTTAAATGATGGATTATTACATGTAAAATGATGGATAAGTTAGGTCTGATTATATGGCTGTAAAAAGATTATATTTTATGTTAAAAATCCATATTTTTAATAAATTATATGATCCTTGGTGTTTTGATGCTTTTGGATAACATTTTAGGCATGACTAGTCGTAAAATCGGTGTTTTTCGCCTTGAAAAATGAATGCTAGTTAGGTCTGATTTCAAACAGCAAATTAAACTTATTTTATGACATATTTTCAACTAATAATGTATATGATGAGTTAGTGTTATGACCCATGTGTTTACTTATGTGGTATGATGTTTCGGTTATCGCATATGTGCTAGAAATTGTCATGTATAGGTACTTTATGTCAAAATAATGAAAGATTGTTTTGTTTGATGAAATATATTTTATTAAGTATATTTTGATGATATATGATGTTATATGAACTCATGCGTTAGAAATTTGGAAGTTTGTTCCTTAAAAGTTAGTCGTTTTGCTTGAAAGGTGCTTATGTGCAAATATTATGACTTTAGTGTTTTCACATGTGATTTAGAACTATAAGCATATGTATGAGTAGATATATATATGTTACTAGTTTCATACTTTCATGTTGATCGTTGTTAGGTAATAACACTTGAAGTCTTCGTATGTGTGTATGATACACCATTTTTCGTTAAAAACATAACCGCGTGTCGAAGTCACCAACGGGTCGTTCAAATAAATATTTTCTTAAAAATATTATAAGTCTAAGTAGGTTGGGTGAACAACTTGCTAGTAAGACGTGAGTTTCAATTAGTAATGTATCCCTCATGTTTAGGGCACCGTTAGCGTTCGTGGGCGTAATTTTTGCTAACACTCGTTTTTCCGTCGTTCGTTATCAAGGTGAGTTTTTCACGGCCCCTTTTTAAACTATTTTGTTGCTTTATAAACTATGGGGGAAGAACATGCTTTCGTTCGTTTATCATGATACTGGACTTACGTTATGTGTTCGTTTGATGGTCTCGAGTAAGGGCTTTCGTTATGTGTTCATGTATGTCGTTCATGAATAGCCCCGCCGTTATAATCATTAGCCTCGTGTAGGCCGCAAGGTGTGTTGATAGATCTATTTGGGACTGACTGCCCACTCTCGTGATCAGTAGCGCTGATCGGTCGTTCGTACGAGAGAATATATTTTGAAAGGATTCGTGGGGATATGTTGTATTCGTGTCTCGGTTTGATTATAAGCTCTAGGTACTGTCATCATGTTGTATTCCTTGCAAGCTTATGACATATCACATGTTTGTCCAAGTTACTTGATAGTTCGTTAAATTCGTTTATGTTATCGTTAAACCCGTGAAACTCGCTCAACTTTATGTTGATGTTTTTAAGCATGTTTTTCAGGTACTTAGATGCTCTCGCGCGGTTATGAAAACGGGCTTTTGGGCAAACGCTTGCATCGGATTTCTGTTGGGACATTTTAAACTTTATTTTGGATCCTCGTGTGTTGGATCATTAAAACTCGTGTTTTAAATTTTAATGCTTTCAAGTTTGGATAATTGTAAGACTTATCTTTTATCTCGTTGAACATTTCCGATGTTTTAAATTTAATGTGTTTGCTTATTATCATTGGGCTCCAACTTATGTGACCACCATGCTTACGTCTCGTTTCCGCTGCGAATCGTCGTTTTTGGGGTGTGACATTAGAGAAAACCTTCACCGTCGAAGTAGCAAATGGTGACTCCCTTACAATTGATTCTGTTATTCACGACTGTTCTATAGAACTTAATGATCATACATTTCCAATCAACCTTGTACTAATGCCACTAGGAAGTTTTGATATCATCATAGGCATGTATTGGCTATCAAATCATCATGCCGAAGTCATCTGTTTCGAGAAGTGCATCCGAATACCTCTACCGTCGAGAGAAACGTTAAGAGTCTTTGGTGAAAAGCGTTGCAAAGGACTCAAGTTAATGTCATGCACTACCGCCCAAAAGTACTTACGAAAGAAATACGTAGCCTTCTTAGCTCATGTTGTTCAAAAGGATGTTAAAGAGAAGAGTATCCAAGACATTCCCATCATTCGGGATTTTCCTGAAGTATTTCCCGAAGATCTATCCGGTCTTCCACCCATTCGACAAGTAGAATTTCGTATTGACCTTATACCTGGAGCTAACCCCGTGGCTAGAGCTCCTTACCGTCTTGCACCTTCCGAAATGCAAGAACTTGCAAGTCAACTTCAAGAGCTATCCGACAAGGGTTTCATTCGTCCAAGTCATTCACCGTGGGGTGCACCCGTCTTATTCGTCAAAAAGAAGGATGGATCATTCCGCATGTGTATTGACTACCGCGAACTCAACAAGCTTACCATCAAAAACCGTTATCCCTTGCGTAGAATTGATGACCTCTTTGATCAACTTCAAGGTTCGACTTGCTTCTCGAAGATTGACCTTCGATATGGTTATCACAAACTCCGTGTACAAGAGGAAGATATTCCAAAGACTGCTTTCCGAACAAGGTATGGTCACTACGAGTTCATGGTCATGCCTTTTGGACTAACCAATGCACCCGCGGTCTTCATGGACCTCATGAATCGTGTGTGCAAACCGTACCTTGATAAATTTGTGATCGTCTTCATTGACGATATCTTAATCTACTCCAAGACTAAAGCCGACCATGAGCAACACCTTAGACTGGTTTTGGACCTCTTGAGGAAGGAACAATTATATGTCAAATTCTCCAAATGTGAATTTTGGTTAAAGGAAGTTCAATTTCTTGGTCATATCGTCAATGACAAGGGAATTCATGTTGACCCTACTAAGATCGAAGCGGTTAAGAATTGGAATGCCCCGAAGACCCCCACCTAAGTCCGTTCATGGCTTGGTCTTGCGGGATATTATCATCGTTTCATCTCAAACTTCTCTAAGATTGTTATCTTACCGCTTTAACCCACAAGGGTAAACCTTATGAATGGGGACCAAAACAAGAAGAAGCTTTCCAAACTCTTAAGCAAAAGTTGTGCAATGCTCCTATTTTGACTCTCCCTGATGGGAATGATGATCTAGTTGTCTACTGTGATGCTTCTAACCAAGTCTCGGTTGTGTCCTCATGCAACGAGGCAAAGTAATCGCTTATGCATCAAGACAACTCAAGATTCATGAGAAGAATTATACGACGCACAATCTCGAGTTGGGTGCGGTCGTATTCGCATTAAAAATTTGGAGACATTACCTCTATGGCACAAAGTGCGTGGTGTTCACCGACCACAAAAGTCTCCAACACATCTTCAACCAAAAGGAACTCAATAAGAGACAACGGTGTTGGGTTGAACTCCTTAACGACTATGACTGTGAGATTCGCTACCATCCCGGCAAAGCGAATGTTGTAGTCGACGCTTAGAGTCGAAAGGACCATGTCATGCTTCAATGTGTCCGAATTCAAACCCACATTCAAAATCGCATCTTAGAAGCTCAACACGTCTCAGTCACCGAGGGTAACATGTACGAGGAAATGTCGTGTGGTGTTGAACTTCAGCTTGAATCAAAACCCAATGGCTTACTTTATTACTTGAACCGTATTTGGGTTCCCGATCATGATGATATCCGTACATTTCTCATGAACGAGGCTCACAAGACTCGTTATTCTATTCATCCTGGTGCGGATAAAATGTACCAAGATCTTCGCCAACAATATTGGTGGCCCGGTATGAAGAAAGACATTGCTCTCTATGTTGCCAAATGTCTAACTTGCTCCAAAGTCAAAGCCGAACACCAACGTCCTTCCGGGTTACTTGAACAACCGGAAATCCCTGTGTGGAAATGGGAGAACTTAGCTATGGATTTCATTACCAAACTACCTCGCACCTCAAGTGGTTATGATATCATTTGGGTGATCATTGACCATCTCACCAAATTTGCTCATTTCTTGCCTATCCGTGAAGACTATCGAGTTGAGAAACTAGCCCGAATTTACATTGATGAAATTTTGAGCCGTCACGGTGTTCCCTTAAACATAATCTCTGATAGAGATTCTCGGTTCACCTCTCATTTTTGGCAATCTCTCCAAACTGCTCTTGGTACACGATTGGATTTGAGCACGGCCTACCATCCCCAAACTGATGGTCAGACCGAGCGCACAATCCAAACTCTTGAGGATATGCTTAGTGCTTGTGTAATTGATTTTGGTGGCAATTGGGATTCACATCTATCCCTAATCGAGTTCTCTTACAATAATAGCTACCACACGAGTGTTAACATGGCTCCATTTGAAGCTCTCTATGGTCGCAAGTGTCGTTCTCCTATCTGTTGGAACGAGATTGGTGAAGCACAAACGACCGGTCCCGAACTAATTCAAGAAACATCCGACAAGCTTATCCAAATCCGGGACAACATTCGAGTAGCGAGAAGTCGGCAAAAGAGTTATGCCGACAAACGACGAAAACCCTCGGAATTCCAAGTCGGTGACCTTGTTCTCCTAAAGGTGTCTCCGTGGAAGGGTGTGATCCATTTTGGAAAGAAAGGCAAATTAGCACCTCGCTATGTGGGTCCATTCAAGATCCTTGAAAGGATTGGGAAAGTGGCTTACAAATCGAGTTACCCCCATCACTTGGCAATGTGCATCCTACATTTCATATGTCTAATCTGAAGAAATGCCTTGCTGATGAAAATCTTCACATACCTCTTGACGACGTGCACATTGACGAAACGATGCACTTCGTTGAGAGACCGGTAGAAATCATGGATCGTGAGATCAAACAGCTCAAGCGAAGCCGTATTCCTAATGTCAAGGTTCGTTGGGAATCAAAACATGGCCCTGAGTTTACTTGGGAACGAGAGGACCAAATGAAGCTCAAGTACCCCCATCTCTTCATTGATGTCGTTGCCTCCACTAGCAAAATTCCGGGACGAAATTCCCTCAACATTGGGATACTGTAACATTTTTGATTTTAATTATCTGTGTTTCAATTCAATGTGATACATTTCAAACCCAATTCTAGTACACTGATCTGTTCTATTCGTACCAACAATTAAATACTATGTTTCAATGTAAATCCGCAAATTTTACACGAGTATATCCTATTAAATTCTACATAAGTTCATATTTATACAAATCTATCAAAAATTGGAATTTGCAAGGACTGATTTTATAAATTAACAAGAAACCCTAATAGGCACGGTCGCACCTTGTTCTAGCACGGTCGCGCCGCTCGTCAACTGAAACGTAAATGCAGCCTTTAATCACGGAATCGTTTGATTTCGTAACCGTTGCGCACGTTTCTACCATTAACAACCCAATTAAGAATTTTAATCATCGTATTTACAACAAATAAACTCAATTATACCGATTCATCTCAAAACCGTCAATTCACTTTCGCAAGACCACAAATTCCTCCATTACGATCCAAATTCTCTCAAGCAAACCAACAAACCACACCACTCGATCCTCTCTAAAGCTTCTGGACACGCTGGTTTAGTCGGAATTACAGCAGAAGACACCGGAGATCAAACCCGTCGTCGCCGAAACTCACTCTATCCGTACGCCATCGATTCATCATCCTTACGGGTAATTGAAACCTTCCACACTTTCGATTTAGTCTATAGATCAAAAGCCCCAAACTAATTTGGGCTTACAATAGCGAAATTAACACGAACCCGAATCTAGAGTTCGTTCTAAAATGGTTTAATCAAACCCTGCTTTGAACACGTTTTAAATACAATTGATATATTCCAATAGACTCCTAATAACCCTACAGATGAAAGCCCTATGAAATCCAACATTAACAATATAAGATTTAAGCAATTCATTCCTGTTTTGGAACAGACACGGTCGCGCTAGTCTTCTAGCGTGGTCGTGCTTCATGAGACACGGTCGTGCTAATACCAGTGCGGTCGTGACTCACACACTCAGACCCGGTCATGCCTCTTGGCTAGACTTGGTCGTGCCTCAAAACCCTAGACACGGTCGTGCCTAGTGAACAGCCTAATTATGCCTATTGTTTGGTCAACACGGTCACGTCCCTAACTAGCACGGTCGCACCCGTGGTCCTAGCACGATCGTGCCCTATCCCAGGCACGGTCATGTGTGTGAGAAAAGTCTTAGTAGAATAATTATTTTTATATTTTAAAAACAATAAGTATTTCAGATTAATTTTCAAATAAAAATAATTGATTTTATAAAGATTTATATTAACTCTATTTAAAAAAGATCAAATTCTTAATCCTAAAATAAATAGAAGTTATTTATTTAAAGTTACAAAATTAAATTTATATTTATTGTTAAACCCTAAACTTAAATATTACTTACACAAATTATTTACACATCTTTATGAAAATAAAGTAAAGAAATTTATATTTAATATAAAACATACGATACATTTTTATAACTAAATGACTAAGTTACATATTTTATAAATAAATAAATAAGGTAACAATTATTTATTTAAATTACATTTAAACAAAAATTATTTATTTAGGTTATTCTTAATTACCCCTAATACCTACATTATTTTTATAACTAAGTAAATAAATAATAATTTTATTTTATTATTTAGTTATTCCAAACTCAAACCTTAATTTTATACAACACCATTCAAGTACTAACCACTAACACCTACAACTTCAAATTCCTTATACACACATCCAATTTAACCGTAGACTTAGACATAGACTATTGTGCACACTATTGATTCAATACATATTACACTCTAGGTTAACGCTGTGCATTACGAGGACCTCGTTACTATCTAATCTCTCGTGTTAGCTACGCCTTTTGAATCAAGTGAGTATTACATAGCCCCTTTTACTCTTTTACACTTTTTGGGGTGGAACATGAACAATATACAATTTATTGCTTACATTTACACAAACTACACAAGTACAAATCCTCTTTACATTCATGTGTGCAAATTTGAGCTTTATGCCTGAGTGCTAGTTGTGCTAACTTTTGTGTGCAGTTTATGTGCAATCATTAACTATTCAAGCCGATGGTAAACAATGATAGATCTATTGAGTCTAACAAACCCACCCAGATTGGGGTGATTGTTACCGACAACACAATTTTGCATGCTAGTTACAAAGGTTTGATTGTACTTGGTTACACGATAGCTGCTCTCCATAAATGCCTTATTTTATCATGTCATGTAAGGATTTGTTTATTTACAATCTATATGCTATCTATATACAAACCTGTGTATGCTCACCAACTTTTTAGTTGACCTTATTTTATTCATGTTTCAGGTGCTAATGTGTGAGTTTGATCAAGACATGCTACACTTATGTTTGGACTTAGTTAATTTAAATTCAAAGAACAATTTGTATTTTCATTTATGTACTTGTTTAATTTTGCTATTTGTGGTTGAATTGTTTGAAATGAAATTGATGATTAAATATTGAAATCTAGTGAACCTTGTGCTCATGAAAAGTCTACATGTCCCGCCACGATGATTCCGCCGTCGGTTGGGGTGTGACAAAGTGCAAGAATCTATCTTATGTTGGGACATAAAAGTAACATTTTTCAAAGCATGAGAACTGTTTCCAAAAAGTTCTCAGGGGTCAATGTTCCATTGTTATCTACAATGATGAACATACAAAGTATCCAGGGTGACAGTTCATCAATCCCAGCTGATACTGATCCCACACCCTCCACTTCAAAACCTGGACAACAAACTGCTTCCACTGTTCGAACCCCTGTGCATACTACTAAGGATGCATAAGCACAAAAACTACTTACACCTGTTTTGGATGTAATCACCTCCCAACTGGAATACAGGGCCCCAGTTGCGGCAAAATACACCAGAAAAAGGAGAAAGAAGACTCTTTTTATTCTTATCTCACAGGCCCAATCCCAACCTAAAAGCCTTCATTCAGAATCCCAACATTCTGATGAGAATATCAAAAGGGATAGCCAAACCATTAGAGAGACTTCCTTGGAAGTTTCTCTATTAGGATCAAGATCACATCCCGAATCCATAGAACAACCTGTTGAGCCCAGTCATTATTTTTCTTCTCTGAACTTAAGTGTAGAGGCACCTAGTCAAGATGATATACCTTCTCCAACTACCACTATTTCGGAGGTATTGATTGACTTGGCTGCTAATGTACCCAACCCAAGTTCATCACTTAAGAAGGTTCACTCTGGGAGTGATGATAGAGTGAATGTGGAAAGGGCTATCACTACTCCTGGTACATCATTTGACCAGGAGGACAGTGGTAACATCACTAAGACCCTAACCACGACAACTCACAATGAGGATGTTTCTCTTGAAACACTCTTCACTGAGAGGAATCCCAGGTGCCAAGAAAACCAGGGTGATGGGGATGCAGAGGCTAGGCCTAAGGCCCCATCTAGTTCCAAGGATTCCACAATTGTGGATGAGGACAGACTAAAAATTCAAAATTTGGAATTGATGGCCAGGGTGGCAATGCTAGAGGCTGAAGTGTCCAAACTATGGCACCAAGTCTCTATGCATGAAGCCCATCAATGTCCTCCAGTGACTACTCCTCCCTTGTATCAGTGGGCACTCAAAGAGATGAAACTCTATGCACTGATGCAACCAAAAAGAGGGAGATAGTTACTATGGAAGATGATGCTGACGGCCTCGATGAATGGATACAAGCGCAAGCTGCTTTTCAAAGTTCTCTCTTCAAACCTGCTTTTGTTCAAATCCATGACTTGCCAGACTCAGTGGATGAAGAGGAAGATATCACTGAGGATTGAAAGTTAGTTGTCCGAGCTGTGGATGAGGTGTTGAAGAATGAAAGTCAAAATGAAGTTGCACCTTTGTCATTCAGCATACTTCCTGCTGCTGTAAAACTATCAAGACAGACCATTTCCCCTCAATTCACACCGATTGCAAATAAGCTAGAATATGACTCCATTCTAGCTTGGGGTATGATGGACTATCTGAGAGATTCTGGATTGGACGGGAGTTTGGTGGAATAGAAGAGCTGAATTGGAATACACTGAATCCACTTCAGGTTCTTGAACTGTACCTATCAAGCTGCATCAACACTTCCACAGATCTCTCAGCAGAACTTGCAATCAACAGGTTCTATGTCTTGATGGAGGATAATCTGCCCTGGTTTGAAAGGTTTCTAGAAGAAGCAAACAGGGTGGCCTATCCTGAACACCATGCAGAATCTTCAACAATATCAGAACAAAGACTGGCTCCAAGATTTGACTTGATAAGGAGCAGTGCTTTAACAGAAGAAGAAGTTCTATGTTGAAGAAGATTTTTCTACAATGAAATGGTCAGGGGCCTGGAAGTGCAAGGATGGTCAAGCACTGGGTCCTCTGGCTTTCAGTTCTTCTTATGTGATGGATCATCTTTCAAAATTAACAACATTCAAGAGATCCTGCTCCTCAATCCTGACTTCCAACATAAGGTCTTTGAGCTCAGAACACACATCTGCAACATCAACTCCTTAGAAAGTCAAGCGATGATCAAAATTATCAAAGCTTATCTTGAAAAGGAGGGATGACTTGCAATGGATGACTCTTATTCTGATCTATCCCTTCCCTCCTCACCAACGGTCAAACTGAGTGCAGCAGTAGAGTCAAGAAAAGTGGATGCTCAGAATGTCAAAGAAGCCTTCAAAGCTATACATGGTAGTGAATGGGAAAAGTAAGAGAGTGAAGCAGTCCCTTCCTCTGTGTCTATTCCTCAACTAGCCAATGAAGCTGAAGTTGAGATCCCAATAGCATCTCTTACATCTGCTGTTGTGATCCATGAAGCTGAAGCAGAGGCATCCAACAAAGACAAGGGGAAGGGCATCATGACAGAAGAATAAGAAGAAAGATTAAAGAAAGAGAAAAGAGAAAAAGCAAAGAGAAGGAGGGAAAGAGAAGAAGAGAAGATGGCAGAGTTTAGAAAGATTCAAGAAAGAAAAGCTGTCATTCTCCTCAGGGAACAACAGATCCAGTTGCATGCTAGGCAACTGGATGCTCTGAAAGTCAAAGTTCCTACAGCTACAAAATTACAAGAAGATGAAGCTCTAGCTCTTCAGCTGTAGGAACAACTCAATAAAGAAGAGGAAGAAAGAGAAAAGAAAAGAAAAGAAGAGGCTAAGTTCATGATAACTGACTCTGAACTAGCCAAAGAAATGAGAGAGGAGTGGATAGAAGCTCTGATTTCTCAAGGTGAGGATGCAGACTACCTTGAGAAATTATCAAATAAAGAAATCTACAGAGCTTTCATGGGTCAGCATGGTCAACTGGCAAATAAGAAAAGGTCTGAAGAAGAAGAAGAAAAAGCCAAACAGAAAACCAAGAAGGCCATTGCTTTTAACATTACAACCCATGAAGAAAGGAAGGTCATGATGGACTTCCTAAAGGCTAGAGGAGAAAGTGAAAAGAAGCTAGGTCCCATGAGCTTCATGAACCTGCAAGCCTTATATGTCAAAGTCAAGAAGGAAGAGGAAGAAAGATTGGGGAAGACAGGCTCAAAGAAAAGGGTAAACACTCAAACAGATGAAAGAAAACAAAAGAAACCCAAGCCTACTCCCTCATCCACTCCTTCCTCTTTCCAACAACCCTCCACTTTCCATCCTAGACCTCCCTCCTCTCCACCCAAAGAGTTCAAATCCTCACACCCAGCTCCTCCTCATCAACAGCCTCCCAAGAAGAAAACCAAACCTACTACCACACCAGAAGATTCAAGAGAAGTGTAACATTTCTGATTTTTAGTATTCATATTTCAATTCAATGTAATGCAATTTCGAATTCAATACTCGTGCACTGTCTCATTATTTTCTCGCCGTAAATTAAATGCAATGATTCTATACAAGTTCGCAAGTTTTACTCGGTTATATACATTTAGACACTATACAAGAAACTATTTTATTCAAACTTATCAAATCTGAAAAGTCAAGGACTAAAATTGAAAAATGTAAACAAACCCTAGTCGAGCACGGTCGTGCTTCGTCCTAGCACGGTCGCGCCAGGTGCTTTGGCACGGTCGCGCGACCTGCTTTGAAACGATCGCGCCCGGTGCCTAGGCACGGTCGCGCCTATCTTGGCACTGTCGCGCCTGCGTAACAGTTGAATCGTAATTGTGACTTTAATCATCCGATCGTTCAAATTCGTAACATCAACACACTTTATTCACATTAACAAACACAATAAACATTTCCATTACTCGAAATCACTTCGGTTTTATTCTACCAAATTCCAAACGCTTGGACATTTCAAGGAGAACCCAAATTCTCTCAATTTTCTCAAAGCAATCCAGTCAAGCATTTCCAGACCATCTCTGAATCATCCGAAGCCGCTGAAACATTCAGAACCGCAACATAGGTCGCCGGAAACCAAGCTTGCCACCGACAGAATTCCTTCCTACCATTCTCTAACGATTCGCTTCTATTCCGGGTAACTGAATCTTCTATTTCATTCTCTACTGTATCAGTATCGAAAGCCCCTATTCAATTTGGGCTTCCATTATAGATATCGATCCGAATCAGAACTCATATTTTATTGAAAATGATTTAATCGAATCCCTACTTAAACGCGATGTTCATACAATTAAGTTATATGAAAAGACTCGTAGTAACCCATTAATCAAAAGCCCTAACAGATCCAGCGTTTAAAATACAAGAAATTGTCAATTCGTGTCTGATTTGGAAGAGACACGGTCGCGCTAATCATCTAGCGCGCCCGTGCCTCATGTAGCGCGGTCGTGCTGAATATCAGCGCGGTCGTGTCCTCCTGTCCAGACCTTGTCATGCCGTCTGGGCTAGTCTCTGTTGTGTCTAAAGATCATAGACACGACCGTGCCGGGCCAAGGCACGGTCGTGCCTGTTGACTTGTCTAGATTGTGCTCCTGTTGATCAACCCGGTCGCGCCCCGACTAGCGCAGTCGCGCCCGTGGCTTGAGCACGATCGTGCCCTTCCGAGGCACGGTCGTGTGAGACTCAGAACCTTTTAACAGAATTATAAATTTTTATATTTTAATCAGTAAATGTTTCAGATTTTATAAAAATATGTTTTCTGTATTTAAAAATGGATTAAAAGTTTAATCTTGGCATAAATATAATTTATTTAAAAGTTTATGAAAATTTAATTTATATTTATTATCTTACACTTAAATGATATTTTAAATAATTAAGTTACAAATTTATAAATAAATGAGATAATGATTATTTATTTAATTTACATTTTAAATCAAAATCATTTATTTATTTATACTTAATTACAATTAACATTTACATTATTTCATAAACTATAATTATATATTTATTCAATTATTCAATTCAAACCTAATCAAATTGTTTCAAAAATATTTTACTTCAAACTCTATATATTTTATTCAATACTTTTTAAATACAAATAAATAGTTTTATACACAAATTCAACTTTCATTTTAGACTTAAACTTTATGCATCTATTTGATTCAATACACATTTACCCTTTAGGTTAATTTGTGCATCTCGAGGATCATATTTGCTATCTATAATCTTTGTTAGCTTCACTTCCATACCAAGTGAGTATTCACAACCCCCTTTTTACTCTTTTACACTTTTGGGGTGGAACATGAACTTTATACACATTACACATTTCACATTTACATCTACTCAAACAACACAAGTGCAAAATCCTACTTACATACATGTGTGCAAAATTTGAGCTTTGTGCCCGAGTGCTAGTTGTGCTAGTCTTTGTGAAAACTATGTGCAATCATTAACTATACAAGCCGACGGTTTTCAATGATAGATCTATTGAGTCTGACAAACCCACCCAAGTGGAGGTGATTGATACCGACAACACAATTTGCATACTAGTTACAAAGGTTTGGTTGTACTTGATTACACAATTGCTGCTCCCCATAAATGCCTTATTTTTCATGTCTTGTAAAGGATTTGTTTTCAACTATATGCTATCTATATACAACTGTGTTATACTCACCAACTTTTTAGTTGACTTTATTTTATTCATGTTTCAGGCCCTAATATGTGAGAATGATTCAAGACGTGCTCAATATAGGATTTGGACTTAGCAATATTAAATCAACAAGTTTATGAGTTGTTTATTGTTTCTTTGTTTGGATTTGGTTTGTACTTGGATTATGTGAAATGGAAATTTGACTTTAACATATTTCAATTTAGTCAACCTTGTGCTATGAACAGTCTTACATGTCCCGCCCCGATGATTCCGCCATCGGTCGGGGTGTGACAAGAAGTTATTATCTGGTTCTACAGCAATCAAGATCAATGGTTTGAGGTTTTTAGGGGAAGGACAGAGGTAAAAAGATTAATATACAAATCTGTTGATGAGGTAATGCAGCTCCTAGATTCTGATCTTAGAAGAATGATGGAGCTGGGTGAAGCTCATGAGCTTGAGAATGAAGGTGGGAGGCATATGTTGCTAGTGATCAAACATCACTTCAATCCTAGCAAAGATGTAATCTTTGATGCTAAACCTCTCCAATCCCACTCTCCATTCATCAGTTGGTCCTACAATGCTGCTCAAGATGAGTACACTTTGATAGATGTCAGAGGACAGAAGATGAGATGTTCAAGCAAGGCCATCTTCAGTATGCCAAGCAAAGACATCAAGATTCTGTTTGAGCTTCCTCTTGACAATCCCATCAAGGACCCTAGAGGCTATGAGGTTGCAAGGATAGTTGCCAACATGCAAAAGCTTTAGCAACAAAAGCAGTAAGAGAGTTTCGGTAGCATCAGTCTAGGGGGAGTTTGTAGATATAAAGACTAATGGCTACAAAATTCTCTAAGTACAACTGCTGCGGACTCCACAGTTTTGCTGCTGACCAACAAACTGCTGCGGATAAGCTTGTTTGCTGCGGATAGTTGTTCTCCTGCTGATGGACAACTCTGCTGCGGACAACCTTATCTGTTGATAACCAGAGTTGCTGCTGATAGGCTTCTCAGCAGCATTAAACAATTGATGCTACTGGTAGGCAAATCATCAACAGCTTTGGATAGTTGAGTCTTGATGCGGATCACCAACTTTGCTGCTGATAGCCATATCTATTGAAGATCAATCGTTGCTGCTGATTGGCAAAGCAAAAGCAACTTTACCACTGACAACTTTCTGCTACAACTCTGACACATCTCATGCAGAAAGAATGTTACTGGTGCAGAAAATAAAAGACAACAACGCTCTCCTTCCAAGTATCCAAGCAATGATGCCTAAGAAGACGTTTGAGTAAACTTATCCTTTGTAGTATTTGTTGTCGTCACGTGTAGTATAGCTTCTAGTATACAAGATCAATGGCTTGTGTTCGATCTGATCCTCAGAATCAATGGTCTGTCTTGATTCTAAGTTACTATATAAGTAGCGTATCGTTTCATTGTACAAGTGTGCTTTCTTAAAGTTTTCTCTGTAATCTTGTAACCATTGAAGCTTAATACAAATTGCATTTATCAGTATTCTTTGTGTTTACTTGTTTACATTGCTTAGTTGTGATTGTTTTCGCCAATCTCAACTAGAATAGAACCATCTTGTATTTTCTGATCCTACATTAGGTGCTCAAAAGATCATGAGGAAAGGAAGGCTTATCCGATAGGTTGTGGGGTCCAGTCAGTTCATCAAAAACTCATCTAATTCAAACTAAAATAAATGCAGGTTTCTAAGATGTGAGTGTGGGACCCACTAAGTCTTGAATAACTGTTACCTAGAAAACATTATAAATTCATTCACTTCTGCTTGTCAACTAAGGTATAAAGGCTTGAGTTTAGAAGGACAATATATTGGCAATCACCAAGACCTGTCTAAGAAAATGAGCGGCTAATAAGTATAGTGTAGTCTACCCTAGGATGATATGATTCCATAACAGAGTCTCTCTCAAAAATATTGTTTTAAAGCAATCTAGTATTTTAAAAAGAACAAAAAGGTTTTATGTTATTGGCTTAATTAAAGTTAGTTTATTTTTATCTTGTTATTTTTCTTAATTTATCAAAATGACTGTGCTTGCTTGACCTGACAAACCAAAGGAAAGAGTTTCTAAAAAGTTCGAGATCCATCAGAAGTATGCAGCCACATACTTTATGCGTGGCCGCATACTTGAAGGTTGCCTATATATATGCTAGAAGTTTGCGTTTCATGTGTATCACAAACCGCATACTTCATTGTTCTCTCAGCCGCATACTCCTTTATTTGTTCCAAATCGATTAATTCTTGACCTCTGTTTGAAATTGTTACTATAATCGTGTTCAAGAAGTGTAGGCGATCATCTAGGTAAGAGTATTGACCTTGAATTCATGATTCTCAAGAAGTTTGAAGTTGTTTGACAATAACAGGGACTTTTTGACCAAATTGACTATAAAAAATCAAGTAAAAACTAAAATTGGTCCAATGGTTTTGGTCGCAATCACTTGGCGACCATGAATCACCCGAGAATCCAAACTAAAAACTCGTTAAAATTCATAAATTTTGATTTTGTTAAAGTTTGCGGTTGATTCAAAAGTTTGCGGTTATTTTTAAAGTTTGCGGTTGACTCAAAAGTTTGCGGTTTGAAATAAAGTTTGCGGTTTGAACAAAGTGTGCGGTTTAGTTAAAGTTTGCGGTTTGATCTTGTGACCGACAACTTTGAATGTGTAATTTTGAAATCTAACTTGCCTTATTGATTGCAGGAAATGGCAAACTTAAAATTTGTTAAGGATCACAATGAACCGGCATACTTGGAGGACCCACCACAGAATCACTGTGTTTTTCGGTCCATGATAGTGGGATTACGGGCTTCTAGGGTGTTTCATGCTCTATCTCAACATCCAGACATATGTGAAGACTTCATCAGAGATTTCTGGAGCACCGCAGATATTGTCACAGAGAATGATGTGGAAGGGATAGCTGGTACAGTGGCTGGAAAGCGTATTATAATAACTGACACTGAGATAAGAACTTGCTTGAATTTTGGTGATTATCCTGAACATCCTACAAGTTATACTGTTGAAAAAATTACTGAAACCTTTCAACGGATGAGTTATGAAGGAGAACTACCTTTGGTTTTAAAGAGATATCTTCCATCGTATTGGAGATACTTGGCTCATGTGGTAAATCAATGTATTTTGGGAAGAAAAGGAGGCTATGATGAGCTAAGTGCCAACATGACATCAATGGTATATGCACTTGTCTCGGGGGAGAACTTTAATTTCTCAAGGGTGGTGTTTGAAGAAATGAAAAGTAATTTAACTGGAAAGAAGAAGTCTGTCTTCTTGATGTATCCTCGATTCCAACAGATAATCATTAACAGAGAACATTCGGAGTTGGTTATGACTCAAAGGAGGCTGCACGTAAAAGTGATGGACAAAAGCATTCTGTCCTATATTTGCATGAACAAGCAAGGTTTCTATGCCGGCCTGAGACCGTTGGAGAAATTCGGTACCTTTCCAGAGACCAACGGTAACCAGCCTCAGCAGCCTCACCCACAGCCACCACCACCACCTCCACATCCGTAACAACCACCACCACCTCCACACCCACAACAACCACCTCAGCCTCGTCGTAGACAGAGACGTGTGTGTGACACCCGACATTTCAGGTTAATATCCGTACACGATATAAACGAGTTTATATTATATTTATGTTCGTGATTTACCTAATTGAATAAATTAGGGCATTAAAGTCTAAGAAAAGCCGTACATTGTTTCATTTCATATTTTGGTAATTCTAGGAGTTACCGGTTCACATACCCGTATAACCCGACTAAATACGAACGTTAGTGATTAAATTAAATACCCAGAAAAATATATATACATATATATTTTATTTTCACAAACTTTACGTAGAACAATAAATTATTTTCAGAATAAATTTATAATACCGTGGAGGATCTAAACCGGACTTATTTACCCCTTTAAAACTATAATTGATATTAATACCTAAATCTAATTATTATACTAATTAAACCCAACTTACCCTTGACTTTCTCGGCCGAAGTGCAGAGAAAACCCACACCTCGACCCATACCTCTCCTGAGAAAAACTCAAGTAAAACCATACCACCTCACTCATTTTCCTCACAATTCCCATTTTATCACTCATTTTCTTACGGAAAATTCTCCATTTCTCTCCAATTCGAAGTCCAGTTTTAAGGCAAAATCCATCACGAATTCGATGTTTTAAGAAGAATTTCAAGTGTTTCTGAAAAGAGTTTAGCAAAAGATTCAAGATCATTCTCTGTTTTCTCTCATCATCTTCATCTCTGTTTTAAGGTAAAAACTCAATACTATCTACAATATTTTCTTTTAAAACCGTAGATAAGCATACAAAATATTCAAACGCAAGTAAGATAACAAGATAAGTGTGTCGAATTCAAGTTTAAAACATAAAAATATGCAGGACTGATTCTGTCAATCAGAATTGCAGTAATCGAAACTATAGTTTCGATACCTGTTTCTCAATCGAAACTAGGAGTTTCGATACCAGTTTGATCGAAACTAGGAGTTTCGATACCTGTTTGATCGAAACTAGGAGTTTCGATACCTGTTTACTCAATCGAAACTAGGTAGTTTCGATAGCTATTAATCAATCGAAACTAGGATTTTCGATACCTAGTACTCAATCGAAACTAGATAGTTTCGATACCCAGTTTGCTTAATCGAAACAAGGTAGTTTCGACATCTGTTCTGTTCTGTCCTGTTCAATCGAAACTAGGTAGTTTCGATACCTGGTCATCAGTCCCATTTAGCAATAACTTAGAACTGTTTTTACTACAAAACAAGTGTTGAACAACTAAGAAGATATTTTAAACAAACACAACCAGATTTACAAAGTCGGTGAACAATTTGCAATACGAGACATTCGGTCTTAACACAATTTACCCTTTCATATTTAGGGTACAAATAGTCAAGTTGACTAGAACAAATATCGTTACAAGCATACACAAACTCAAGGTGAGTTTCACGGCCCCTTTTTACTGTTTCGTACTATTTGGGGGAAGAACATACTTATAACTATTTTTATATGATAACAAGAAAACAAGACCCGACCTTTATGTATGCATGAGTTGACACATTTGGAGCTCGTAAAGTCCCCTGATCATCATATTTATAACCATTAGCTATAGATTAGCCTGAGATTCTATGAATAGTACTATTGGGTCTGACACCCCCAGTCATGGTTAGTCGCGCTAACCATGGGTCCCTCTGGCCAAATGACTGCATAGTGTTCTAATATTGCTCGTGAGGTACGAGTGAGGGGCAAAACACCTGGTCTTGGTTTGGTTATGCCTCATGTATGTACATATTATTTGTATTCCTAGCTAGTTTACAAATTGGTCAATCATTACTTGTTTTGTTTATCATATACGTAAAGATCATTTTCATTCAATTGGTTTGCTCATTGTATTCATATATAAAAACCTGTGAACTCACCAACCTAGTGTTGACATTTTCAAGTATGTTTTTCAGGAAACTGAACGTGATAGCAAGGGTAATACTATGTAGGGCTCATGCATACACGGTGGATACAACTTTTGAAGATTTTTCTTGTATAACCCATAATGTTCGGGTCATATTTGCAAAATCTTAATATTTTGTAACTTCAAATACTATTTTTGGGCTGTAAAACCTTAAATTTAATTCATGTATCCAGTTGTATGTATGCGTTTGCAATAATTATATGCTTTGAAAAACCATGAACGTCGCGCCTCGTGTTTCCGCCTTGGCGGGGTGTGACAGATTGGTATCAGAGCCATTGATTATAGCGAACTAGGAGTCTAAAAATCGAACCTAGTCTATAATTTAAATGACTCACTGAGACGTTTTTCATTGCATATGCATGTCATAACTTATCATCATATTGTACGGATATCGTAGACACTGAACATCGTCACACACTAACCCCATTTCGACTTCAGACCCATGCACCCAAAAGAAGGACACCGCGTGACACTACTGGTGAAAACAACACGACAATTTCTGCAGAAGTTGAGCAAATCATATCACAACGTGTAGCCGCCGCCTTGGAGCAGTACGAAGCCAATCGGAATAACGTCGGAGGAAATGGTAGTGGTAGCGGAGGAGGTGCAGGAGGCAGTGGCACTGCTGGAGGTTCTGGAGGTAACAGAATGTGTAATCACCTCTGTAACACAGTCACGATCTAAGTTAACAACATTATTAAAAATATTGACTTGTGACCCTACAGATACTTCGAGCAAGAAGTGCACTTATAAGGCTTTTCTATCCTGCAACCCTCGCAACTTCAATGGCACCGAGGGTGCAGTAGGCCTGATGAGGTGGATTGAAAAGATGGAATCTGTGATTGATATTAGTGAATGCACCGCCGACTGTATGGTGAAATATGCCACTTGCACACTTGCTGACAAAGCATTAACCTGGTGGAATTCTCAGATGAAAACATTGGGAAGACAGACTGCCTACCAGCTATCTTGGGATGATCTAAAGGCCATGATGATCGAGGAGTACTGTCCTCGAAATGAATTGCAGAAAATCGAAACTGAAATGTGGAACCTTCAAATGATAGGAGATGATGTGGCTGGTTACACTGACAGGTTCAATGAACTAGCAATCTTGGTGCCACACATGGTCACACCAGAGTACAAAAAGGTTGAAAGGTACTTGTGGGGTCTCGCACCTCAAATTCGTAGTATGGTGACCTCGTCGAACCCCATGGATACCAAGAGTGCCATAATCTTAGCCTACAAACTAAGGGATGATGTTATTCGTAATGGTTTGTTCGAGAAAAAGGAAACTGAGGAAAGAAAGTTAGGAGAAAAGAGGAAATGGGTGGGAAAACCAAATAACCAATTTAGGAATCAAGCCTATAAGAGACAAGAGACTGTGAAAGCTTTTGCTGCTAACGCTGTGGAGAAAAGGGGTTATGCTGGCCCCCAACCGAGGTGTGATAAGTGCGGGTATCACCATGTGGGGAAATGCACTCAATGTGAAAGGTGTAGAAAGTTTGGGCATCGAGCGCAGACATGTCGACTCAATGCCAACCCCACCGATAAGATTAAGCAAGGATGCTACGAATGTGGAGATCTGAAGCACTACAGGAAAGATTGCCCCAAGTTGAATAATCAGAATAACAATCAGGCCCGAGGAAGAGCGTTCGTGATGGGAGCTAGGGACGCACGCCAGGACCCTGACATTGTCACCGGTATGTTCCTGATAAACAATCATTATGCTTCTATACTTCTCGATACGGGTGCTGATATGAGTTTTGTGTCAAATGACTTTAAGTCCCTACTCGGTATTAAGCCCAACAAACTAGACCAAAATTTTACAATTGAATTAGCAAACGGGAAATTAATTAAAACCAAAGAAGTCATTCAGGGTTGTACTCTATGTTTGAAAGACCACACCTTTAGTATAGACCTGTTACCTATTGACTTGGGAAGCTTTGACGTTGTTATTGGTATGGATTGGTTGTCGAAGAATCACGCCGAGATCGTTTGTTTTGAGAAGATTGTTCATATTCCTCTCCCAAACGGAGAAATTCTTTCGGTACAAGGTGAGAAAAGTGGAGTGACATTGAAGATGATGAACTGCATGAAAGCTCGTAGGTACCTACGTAAAGGCTATTGCGTATTCCTGGCTCACGTCATCGAGAAGAAACACCGGAGAAACGTCGACTTGAAGACATACCAATCGTTAAGGATTACCCTGAAGTTTTTCTTGAAGACTTACCTGGATTACCACCACCAAGGCAAGTCGAATTCCGAATCGACTTGGTACCAGGAGCCGCACCAGTTGCGAGATCACCGTATCGACTAGCACCTTCCGAGATGCAGGAATTATCTAATCAACTGCAAGAGTTGCTTGATAAAGGTTTCATAAGACCGAGTTTCTCACCCTGGGGAGCTCCGGTCTTGTTCGTAAAGAAAAAGGATGGAACCTTTAGGATGTGTATTGATTACCGAGAGTTAAACAAGCTTACAATCAAAAATCGATATCCACTTCCTCGAATAGACGATTTGTTCGATCAACTACAAGGTTCTAGCTTCTATTCTAAAATTGATCTATGATCAGGGTATCATCAACTGAATATTCAGGAAGAAGATATACCAAAAACAGCTTTTAGGACTCGTTACGGTCACTACGAGTTCCTAGTTATGCCATTTGGTTTGACGAACGCACCAGCTGTTTTCATGGATCTCATGAACCGCGTATGCAAGCCATACTTGGATAAATTCGTGATAGTATTTATTGATGACATATTAATATATTCACGAACCAAGGAGGATCACGAACATCATTTGAAATTAATCTTAGAACTACTCAGGAACGAGAAACTTTACGCTAAATTCTCTAAGTGTGAGTTTTGGATCCGAGAAGTGCATTTTCTTGGACACGTCATCAACAAGGAAGGAATTCACGTCGACCCATCCAAAATTGAAGCTATCAAAAACTGGGAAGCACCAAGAACTCCGACTGAAGTGCGTCAATTTCTGGGTTTGGCAGGCTATTACAGGCGATTCATCGAGAATTTTTCAAAGATAGCTCTGCCTTTAACCACACTAACCCAGAAAGAAAAGAAATTTGATTGGAATGACAAGCAAGAGTCAGCTTTTCAATTACTGAAGCAGAAGCTGTGTAGTGCACTGATCTTATCCCTTCCTGAGGGAATCGACAACTTTGTCGTATACTGCGATGCATCACATCAAGGACTTGGTTGTGTGTTAATGCAAAGAGACAAAGTCATCGCATATGCCTCACGACAACTAAAAGTGCACGAAAAGAATTATACGACCCATGACTTGGAGTTGGGCGCAGTTGTGTTTGCACTCAAGATTTGGAGACATTATCTTTACGGTACAAGATGCACTATCTTTACTGATCACAAGAGTCTTCAACATATCTTCGATCAAAAAGAACTCAACATGAGACAACGTCGTTGGGTAGAGCTACTGAATGATTACGACTGTGATATCAAGTATCACCCTGGTAAAGCCAATGTCGTAGCAGACGCCTTAAGTCACAAGGATCGAGTTAAAACTCTTCGTGTTCGTGCTCTAGGATTAACAATTCATACGAGTCTTACTACTCAAATCCGAATGGCACAACAAGAAGCAATTAAGGAAAAGAACATCCAAAATGAAGCACTACGTGGAATGATCAAACAATTGGAGACGAAATCAGATGACACTCTATACTTCATGAATAGAACTTGGGTGCCATGTTTTGGTAACTTACGGAAGTTGGTTATGGACGAAGCCCACAAGTCCAGATACTCCATTCACCCAGGTTCAGATAAGATGTATAAGGATCTAAAAGAATTATATTGGTGGCCCAATATGAAAGGAGATATTGCCACATATGTCAGTAAATGCTTAACGTGTTCAAAAGTAAAAGCCGAACATCAGAAACCGTCTGGCTTGTTACAACAGCCTGAAATTCCCCAATGGAAATGGGAACAGATTTCTATGGATTTCATCACGAAGTTACCTAGGACGTCCAGCGGTTATGACACAATATGGGTAATTGTCGATCGACTGACAAAATCGGCTCATTTTCTACCTATCAAAGAGACGGATAAAATCGAGAAACTTGCAAAGCTTTATATCAAGGAAATTGTGGCTAGGCATGGAGTGCCAATTTCTATTATCTCTGATAGAGACAGCAGATTCGTGTCTAGAATCTGGAAATCATTACAAGAAGCCTTAGGCACGCGCCTAGACATGAGCACAGCCTACCATCCACAAACGGACGGTCAAAGTGAAAGGACTATCCAAACATTAGAAGATATGCTCCGTGCGTGTGTAATTGATTTCAGAGGAAATTGGGATACTCATTTACCGTTGGCGGAGTTTTCCTATAATAACAGTTACCACACAAGCATCAAGGCAGCTCCGTTTGAAGCTTTATATGGTCGTAAATGCCGCTCACCGCTATGTTGGGCGGAAGTTGGTGAAAAACATTTGACAGGCCCTGAGATTGTCCAGGAAACCACTGATAAGATCTTCAAAATTAAGGACCGTCTGAAAGCGGCCCGAGACAGACAGAAGAGCTATGCTGATAACAGACGGAAACCATTAGAATTTCAAATTGGTGACCGAGTAATGTTAAAAGTCTCACCATGGAAAGGCATTGCAAGGTTTGGTAACCGTGGTAAGCTCAACCCTAGATACGTTGGACCTTTTGAAATACTGGCTAGGGTTGGCCCTGTAGCTTTGCCACAAGAACTAAGCAATGTACATGATACGTTTCACGTATCAAACCTCAAGAAGTGTTTATCAGACGAGACGTTAATTATACCGCCTGACGAGGTTCACATAGACGACAGGTTGCATTTCATCGAGAAACCGATTGAGATTTCGGATTGGAAAGTTCAAAGACTGAGACGCAGCCGAATCAAACTGGTCAAAGTACGTTGGAACTCAAAACGTGGTCCTAAGTATACATGGGAACGAGAGGATCAAATAAAAACAAAATACCCCTCCTTGTTTAAGGATGCACCAGTTCAAGATGGCACGAATTGAATTTCGGGGCGAAATTCTTTTAACATAGGGAGAATGTGACACCCGACATTTCAGGTTAATATCCGTACACGATATAAACGAGTTTATATTATATTTATGTTCGTGATTTACCTAATTGAATAAATTAGGGCATTAAAGTCTAAGAAAAGCCGTACATTGTTTCATTTCATATTTTGGTAATTCTAGGAGTTACCGGTTCACATACCCGTATAACCCGACTAAATACGAACGTTAGTGATTAAATTAAATACCCAGAAAAATATATATACATATATATTTTATTTTCACAAACTTTACGTAGAACAATAAATTATTTTCAGAATAAATTTATAATACCGTGGAGGATCTAAACCGGACTTATTTACCCCTTTAAAACTATAATTGATATTAATACCTAAATCTAATTATTATACTAATTAAACCCAACTTACCCTTGACTTTCTCGGCCGAAGTGCAGAGAAAACCCACACCTCGACCCATACCTCTCCTGAGAAAAACTCAAGTAAAACCATACCACCTCACTCATTTTCCTCACAATTCCCATTTTATCACTCATTTTCTTAAGGCAAATTCTCCATTTCTCTCCAATTCGAAGTCCAGTTTTAAGGCAAAATCTATCACGAATTCGATGTTTTAAGAAGAATTTCAAGTGTTTCTGAAAAGAGTTTAGCAAAAGATTCAAGATCATTCCCTATTTTCTCTCATCATCTTCATCTCTGTTTTAAGGTAAAAACTCAATACTATCTACAATATTTTCTTTTAAAACCGTAGATAAGCATACAAAATATTCAAACGCAAGTAAGATAACAAGATAAGTGTGTCGAATTCAAGTTTAAAACATAAAAATATGCAGGACTGATTTTGTCAATCAGAATTGCAGTAATCAAAACTATAGTTTCGATACCTGTTTCTCAATCGAAACTAGGAGTTTCGATACCAGTTTGATCGAAACTAGGAGTTTCGATACCTGTTTACTCAATCGAAACTAGGTAGTTTCGATAGCTATTAATCAATCGAAACTAGGAGTTTCGATACCTAGTACTCAATCGAAACTAGATAGTTTCGATACCCAGTTTGCTTAATCGAAACAAGGTAGTTTCGACATCTGTTCTGTTCTGTCCTGTTTAATCGAAACTAGGTAGTTTCGATACCTGGTCATCAGTCCCATTTAGCAGTAACTTAGAACTGTTTTTACTACAAAACAAGTGTTGAACAACTAAGAAGATATTTTAAACAAACACAACCAGATTTACAAAGTCGGTGAACAATTTGCAATACGAGACATTCGGTCTTAACACAATTTACCCTTTCATATTTAGGGTACAAATAGTCAAGTTGACTAGAACAAATATCGTTACAAGCATACACAAACTCAAGGTGAGTTTCACGGCCCCTTTTTACTATTTTGTACTATTTAGGGGAAGAACATACTTATAACTATTTTTATATGATAACAAGAAAACAAGACCCGACCTTTATGTATGCATGAGTTGACACATTTGGAGCTCGTAAAGTCCCCTGATCATCATATTTATAACCATTAGCTATAGATTAGCCTGAGATTCTATGAATAGTACTATTGGGTCTGACACCCCCGGTCATGGTTAGTCGCGCTAACCATGGGTCCCTCTGGCCAAATGACTGCATAGTGTTCTAATATTGCTCGTGAGGTACGAGTGAGGGGCAAAACACCTGGTCTTGGTTTGGTTATGCCTCATGTATGTACATATTATTTGTATTCCTAGCTAGTTTACAAATGGGTCAATCATTACTTGTTTTGTTTATCATATACGTAAAGATCATTTTCATGCAATTGGTTTGCTCATTGTATTCATATATAAAAACCTGTGAACTCACCAACCTAGTGTTGACATTTTCAAGTATGTTTTTCATGAAACTGAACGTGATAGCAAGGGTAATACTACGTAGGGTTCATGCATACACGGTGGATACAACTTTTGAAGATTTTTCTTGTATAACCCATAATGTTCGGGTCATATTTGCAAAATCTTAATATTTTGTAACTTCAAATACTATTTTTGGGCTGTAAAACCTTAAATTTAATTCATGTATCCAGTTGTATGTATGCGTTTGCAATAATTATATGCTTTGAAAAATCATGAACGTCGCGCCTCGCGTTTCCGCCTTGGCGGGGTGTGACAGTGTGCGTCAACAGGCTCAAAATCAAGCTGAAGTTCCAATCGTAATTGAGCCTGTGATTCCAAATGTACAACTTGCTGACGAACACGAGGTTGATCAAAACTTCAACATTGAAGGGCCAATTTTATTTGAAAATCAAGAGAATACAAAAGATATGGCCAATCTGAACTTAGATGACTTGATGTTCTCTGACACTGCAACTCAGAGTGTTACCAGTGAAAAGGGAGATGAGGCTCAGAGTTCATGTACGGACAATGTGGAAGAAAAGGAAAGTGAGTGTGAAGATGGATCAAATGGTATTGACTCCTCAAAAACAGAGAGTGAGAAAGAAGAAGTTCCCATCAACAAATATAACTGAAGCTTACTGATAAAAAGAAAGGCTGCTGGGAAACCTCCTCTCTTCAACTGATCTAAACAAAAGTGTGATACTTCCGATGAAGACTATGATTATGAAACTGATCTAGTTCCAAGGAAGAGAGCAAAAGCTTATGTACAACTCCCAAAGAAGTCCACACCAATCATCACACCCACCATTCCAGCAAAGCCTGACAAAGGTAAAGAAAAGATTGCTTAGGAGCCAGTGGATGTTCAAGCCCTGCAGCAACGAGTCATCAGCTTAGAAAAAGACTCTTTGGCCAAATATTCAAAGATTGAAAAGCTCTCTAGAAGACAACAACACTCTTAGGTCCACCATCAACATCCAAAGTGGTCAGATCCAAAGTCTCAGAGACAATATCAAGTATGTGCTTAAAGAGTTAAAGAAACTGAAAGGAAAGAAAGAGAAAAAGAAAAGGAAGAAAGAAGATGGCTGCAGTGGCAACAATGATAATAAAGGTGATGATGATGGTGATGGTGATGATAATGAAGGCAAAAAGGGCGAAAATGAACAAAGTAAAGACCAGGAAAACCAAGGAACAAGCTCACAAAAGGACATGTCCAGAGCAATGGTCGTTTACATTCCTGTGTCAGAAGATAAGGGAGCACAATAGTTTGAAAATGATCTGTCATTTGACTTTGAACAGGGTCTGGATGATTTTCTTAAATCAGACTCTGCGTTCTCATATGAAAGGGATTCAACAGTGTTGGATGATGATTTTGCAGGAGAGGATCTCTTTGAGGCCGAAGATTTCTTTGACGTAAATATGCCACCTCTCCTACATACATCGATGCTCAGGGAAAGGTGATTATCGGCATTGACATCGATATATTCGTCGAAGGTAATTCACCTCCCCAAATGAAGGAAACCACTGATCGTGTGGCTGAACCTAAAGATGCTTCTGAAGCAACATCTTCCACAAGCAGTGCAGGTAAAAAGGAAAGTTGGTTCAACTTAATTCCTCCACCAGAAGTTCACTATGTCACAGCATCGAATGCACTTTCAAAGAAGAATGATCGTTATCCCATTCTAAGCTGGATATATGATAGTGAGAAGCATCTCTATCTGATCAATAGTAAAAATGGATGAGTCGAGTATTTTGATGATAAGCACGACTTTCAATCATTACCCAGATATGATCTCAGAACGTTAATCAAGGTTCCCTTCTACAACTTGGGGAACAATGGAGATGCAAGTGACTTCTTTGAATTTCTTAGAAGAGAATGTGACAATGACTTCAAGGTAATGAAGACGGCTCAGTGCAAGAGGGTGACATCAAAGTACATGATCGACAGGATCACCTAGAAGCCGCTTATAATGGAAGTTTATCCTCCTCCCAAAATGGTTGACTGTGTCCCTGTTCATAAGGGACTGCCTGACAACTCACTAAGTAAGCTGGTGTGCTGTTCTTACAGTCCTGTGACTGGTCTTCTAGACATTCACTGTACTGACAGAGAGTTCACAATAGATGATCCTATGGATTTAATGAAGTTTGGGAAGGAAGATATGATTAGACTGTCTAAGCAGAAATTGTTAGTGCCAAAAGAAAACGAGAAGGAGACTAAGACGTTCTTGAAAGTGATAGCCACGGTGTTAGTTCAAGACATTTTCGTGGGAGGCGGTAATCACTCAGCAGACGTTGAAATACTCCGAGTTGCTTGAATGCATTATCCTAGGGGGAGATTGTAAGGATCAAACCTAATAGGCTAACGCATCAAGAGATTACCGGGATGTACAGAAGACAAGTTTTGTGAAGTATGCGGCCGCATACTTCAGGCATGCGGCTCCCCAACCGCATACTTGGAGTATGCGGCCAGGCCCAGGCCCAGCCGATTAGTTTAAATAGACATTTTGATTATTGTAATCGGTTAGACGAGTTGTTGAACGATTGTATTGTGTATTCAGTATTCATATCAATATATGAATCATTTGATTGTTGAATTGTGTCTCGTCCTCTTAGATTATACGTACAAGTCATGTGTCGAGTCTGTTTCTGCTAGATTCAACATGCTGTTGAAATCGTTTATTGAAGATCCTCGAGAATCTGGACCTTACAAAAAGATTGGTCATCGCTGAAAACGCCTTTGGAGATTAGAAGTTTCTTGGGATTGGCTACTATCGGCGATTTATTGAGAACTTCTCTCGGATTGCCTTGCCAATGAAGAAGTTAACGTGTAAGGTGACTAAGTTTGTTTGGGATTCCGAGCAAGAACCTACCTTTCAACTCTTGAAAGAAAAGTTGACTAAGGCGCCTATTTTATCCTTGCCGGACGGGACTGAAGATTTTGTTGTGTATTCGGATGCCTCGCATTCGGGGTTGGGTTGTGTTTTGATGCAAAGGGGGAAAGTGATTGCCTACACGTCTAGGAAATTGAAGACTCACGAGGAGTGTTACCCTACCCGTGATTTAGAGCTTGCGGCCATGGTTTTCGCGCTCAAAATTTGGATGTATTATTTATATGGGGTGAAATGTATGATTTACACGGATCACAAAAGTCTTAAATATTTCTTTGACCAAAAGGACCTCAACATGAGGTAAATTCGGTGGCTAGAATTGGTCAAGGACTATGATTGTGAGATACTTTATCATCCGAGTAAAGCGAATGTTGTAGCGGATGCTCTTCGACGGAAGACGAGTCATGCACCTATCAAGGTGAAGTCATTTAAGATGAGACTTTCACCATCTCTTGTTAATGAAATCTGGGAGGCTCAAGTGTTAGCACTTGGTGGTGATTTGAAGAAGGAACAGATGGTTCATTATGTTGACAAACTTGAGGAAAATAGTTCGGGGTTGAAAACATGCTTTGATAGGATTTGGATTCCTAGGTTGTCAAGTGGTTTGACACTATTTTAGATGAGGCGTATAAATCCAAGTAGTCTATCCATCCGGGGGCCACAAAGATGTTTTATGATTTAAGGTGTCATTTTTGGTGGCCGGGTATGAGGCGTGATATTGTTAAGTATGTGGAAAGATGTCTCACATGCTTAAGGGTAAAGGCGGAGCATCAAAAGCTGTATGGAAAGCTTCAACCGCCTGAAATATCGCATTGGAAATGGGAGAACATAACCATGGATCTAATTACTAAACTACTAAGACACGAAAGGGTTATGATGCAATATGGGCAGTAGTAAATCGTTTAACAAAGAGTGCATATTTCCTTCCTATAAAGGAAACGTACGCATCGTATAGATTGGCGGAAATGTATGTGAAGGAAATAGTGTCACGTCATGGTGCGCAGGTGATGATTATATCGGATCGTGATACGAGATTCACTTCTCATTTTTGGAAGAAATTCCATGAGGATATGGGGGACTAGATTGAATCTTAGTACAGCTTATCATCCTCAAACGGATGGTCTAAGCAAGCGAACGATCCAAACACTCGAGGATATGTTACGAGCGTGTGCATTAGATTTTGGGGGTAGTTGGGACGACCATTTACCGTTGACAGAATTTTCTTACAACAATAGCTACCATTCTAGTATTGTTATGCCGCCTTTTGAGGCGTTGTATGGGAGGAAGTGTCGAACACCCGTGTGTTGGGGTGAAATTGGTCAACGGGAACTTGGTAGCAAAGAGGTGGTCAAGGAAACTTATAGTAGTATTGACCAAATAAGAGCACGCTTGAAGGCGGCTCAAGATCGCCAAAATTCCGATGCGGATAATAGAAAGCGGGCGATTGAGTTTCAAGTGGGAGACTTTATGCTTTTGAAAGTCTTTCCTTGGAAAAGGGTGATACAGTTTATAAAAACGGGGAAAATTAAGTCCACGTTTCATCGGATCGTTTAAGGTGATAGCAAGGGTGGGTGCGGTAGTTTATCACTTGGGGCTACCGGAGGGACTAAGTAGACTTCATAACACGTTTCATGTGTCTCATTTACGAAAATGCTTGGAGGATGAATCTACTTTTGTTCCATTGGATGATATTGAGTTGAATGAAAAGTTGAACTATGTTGAGGAACCTGTGGCAATCTTGGATAGAAAGGTGAAGCATTTACACAATAAAGAGATTAGCCAAGTTTTGGTGTGGTGGAAACATAAAAAAATGACTTGGGAAACCGAGGAGGAAATGCTCAGATATTATCTGAACCTCTTTATGTAAAGTCAAGTTTCCGGGACGAAACCCAAATAAAGGGAGGTGATTTGTAACGAACCAAAATCCGGGTTTCGTTTTAAATAAATAAACATTATGGTGGAAATAATATTTTAGAAATAAGTTGAAACAAGTGGGTTTCAAGTAAATGTTGGGGTTATATTAGTTTTTAACTAATTTTGACATAAAATGGATGAAATGAAAGTTGAGGGGTTGAATGTGTAAATATGGCAAATCTGTCATATTTGACTTTATTGAAGTCAAAATTTCCCATATGTGTGGTGAAAGGGTCGATTCTGGTGCAAGAGAAAAAGGGAGAAAAGTGAAATTGAAGCTAAATCTACAAATTAAGCTTGATTTGTGAAGGTTTTGGCTTGCACATCATCCTTCTAACATCAAGTAAGTGTTAATCATCCATTTGATTTCACCATTTATGGGTTAGTAGGTGGGTTTTGTAGAAATCCAAAATTTGAAGATGCATGGGGTTATTTAGTGTTAGATTGTTGATAATCTAGCTAAACTAAAGGTAAAGAATGGTGAATAACATCCTAGAACCCTTTGATTTTGATTATGAGAAATTATGGTTCATATGGAAAGAATTGGGGGGTTTTTGGGTTATGATGATAGGATGATGAATTATTGAATGATTAAGTGTTTATATGATGTTAGATACTTGAAAGAACACTAAATGAATCTAATGTTAAATATTAAAGAAAAGTTAGTGTTAAGAAATGGTAATGAAACTCAAGTAGGTGAGTTTGGGTGGAAAGAGGGTGTTTGGATATGAGAATAACCCAAACGGGTCAGTTTGGATTGGAAATGGAAGATTGGGTTATGAACCCAATTAAAATGTGATTTTGATGTATGATAGATTACTAAACTAGGTGTATGTGTTTAGGTAATCAAATTGCAAATCTTGAAGGGGGAATAGGATCTTCAAACCCGAAAGGTAAGTGCTCTTGCACTTATTTAATATTGATGATAAAGGGTGATACATGTGATATGTTTGCATACAATGTTGTGTGTTATGAATGTGTATGAATTTGTATGTACGAGTGATTGTATGTAGTTATAGTTGTAATACTATAATGGAAATGTGGATATGAGGTTATGGTCTAAATACCATAATGGAAATGTGGTGATGAAGTTATGGCCTAAGTGCCATAATGGAAATGAAAATGAATTAATTATGATGGTTATAAGAAAATAATGAAACTTGTAAGGTTTTTTGCAAGTGATATGTAGCCTAATGACTAACTGGGTGGAAACGGGTCAAATGGGTGAATGAATGAAAACAAGTAGATTTTACTTGTTGTTATGCTTTATCTTCATTACTAATGGTGATATATGTGGTGTTATGTAGGAAAGCTCCGATGTAGTCAAAGTCAAGTCCATGGCGATTGGAAGATTCTCGTATGCATATTTGATGTTTTGGGGGTAAATAGAAATCCTTTAAAAGGATGTAAATGATGTATGCAATATTTGGTGTAAAGAATGATGTTGAATGTTTTAACCAAAAACCCAAGTGTTTGGGAAAATTTGTGTCATGTTGAAATGGTAAATGATGGAAATTTGGCTAAGTGTTGAACTGGATAGAAAAACTAAACTTTCTATTTACCGGAGTGCCTCGCGGTACGCGAGAACCAGGGTAGGTCCTCTCGTGGTACGCGAGAGATCTGGTTCTCGGGCAAGTGAATTTGGGACTCCCTCGCGGTACGCGAAGGGATGGGCAAGGTCCCTCGCGGTATGCGAGGGACATATTTAAAAAAAAAACTTGGGACAAATGCTTCTGCATGTTTAAATGATTTAATAATCAGTGTTTGAAATTAGAGTGTTACAACTCACCCCAGAGCCCCTCTAGCCCACTCCCGACGATCCCAGTCCAACCCTCGCTCATTGTAGTGCTCGGTTTAAGAAGAAATGCTCATAGAAAGGTCAAAACGCTAGAGAAACCCAACTAAGAAGTTGATTCAGTAGATTCATGACTTAGAGGCTCATTCCTATATCAAGGTGAATAATTTCTCTCTTTGAAAACTTGTGTCAAATATTTTATTTACGAAAAGGTTAAGGGGGTAATGCTCAATGTTCATCTACGTGCAAGCATTCGGGCCATATATATACGTAAAACTTGCAAGGGATACACGGGTCTCGGGTGAAAGTCTCGGATCGCAGAGGGTACTTCCCTTTATAACAAATGAAGAGGCATGAGCCCCCGTTGTTATTATAGACATACTACCAATGTATACAGTGGTGCATACAATCAGGACATGAGGGTCCGCAGAATGTGTAGATTGAACATAAAGTTGTGATTATCAAATTAGTACTTGTTTGTGCCAAATGCTTTTTAGTGTGAAGATAATTGTATTCACCGGCGTTCACGTTGACGTTTCACTTTCAAAATGTTTTCAGATAATCAATTAATTGTGATAGAAAAGAGATAGGGCAGACATGAAATCTGACCTATGAATGAAATGTGAAAAGTATATTGTACATGTTGGATTCTCCGGCCTCGTGTATTGATAATCCTGAAAGATAAAAAGGAGATAGGACCGGGGGATTGATCAACGATGGATAGTAGGCTATGAACTTGTCATTAAGACAAGAGATGTATTTTACTTCAAACTCTATATTGTAATCTAAATGAAAGGGGCATTTAAGTTCCTATATTTATAAAAGTAAATACAATACTTTTGTTTTTCAACTAATTTTTTATATTTACAAATACAACCCTTGATGTTGAAAGAATATTGAAACGATCATTTTGAAAAGACTTCCGATGTATTTATAAAAACTCTGAAATCAAAGTTGGTATTAATCAAGCTCTCACACGTCCACGGGGTGTCTCAGCCGGGGTGTGACAATAGATGATATTAATGAGGTTATGCCCTAAGTCGAAAGGAAACGAAACCCAAGCGAGTTCGAGCATTACAACTTACCATTCACCCTGGATTACCTGACAAAATCCGTAATGCTCAACTCGAAGCCCTGAAAGAGGAAAACCTACCGCTGGAAGGTACACGTGGTATGGAAGCACAACTCGAGGTCAAATCTGACGGTATTCGCTACTTCGTCGAGCGAATATGGGTTCCAGTATTCGGAAACCTAAGGGAACTAGTCATGGATGAGGCTCATAAATCCCGTTACTCTATTCATCCAGGTTCCGACAAGATGTACCATGATCTAAAGGTGCTGTATTGGTGGCCAAAGATGAAGGCCGATATAGCCACCTATGTGAGCAAGTGCCTGACTTGCGCGAAAGTCAAAGTTGAATATCAAAAGCCCTCCGTTCTTCTCTAACAACTAGAGATTCCCATGTGGAAATGGGAACAAATATCCATGGACTTTATCACAAAATTGCCACGAACTCCTACCGGATGTGATACCAATTGGGTAATTGTTGATCGTTTAACAAAGTCCGCTCACTTCTTAGCAATCAAAGAAACCGACAAAATGGATAAGCTTACTCGTATTTACTTGAAAGAAGTAGTCTCTTGGCACGGAGTGCCAATTTCTATCATTTCGGATAGTGATGCACGATTCAGCTGTCATTTCTGGCAGTCGTTACATAAAGCTCTAGGCACACGTCTAGATATGAGCACAGCATACCATCCTCAAACTGATGGCCAGACAGAACGTACTATTCAAACTCTGGAAGACATGCTACGAGCTTGTGTGATTGATTTCGGTAACACTTGGGAGTCTCACCTACCATTGGTGGAGTTCTCCTACAACAACAGTTATCACACTAGCATCAAGGCAGCTCCATTTGAAGCACTTTATGGACGGAAATGTCGTTCTCCTATTTGTTGGGCCGAGGTTGGGAATAGTCAACTTACAGGTCCTGAACTCATACTTGAAACTTCTGAGAAAATCGTTCAAATTAGAAACCGTATGGCAGCAGATCGTGATCGTCAAAAGAGCTATGCCGATAAGTATCGTAAACCATTAGAATTTCAAGTAGGGGATATGGTCTTGTTAAAAGTTTCACCTTGGAAGGGTGTCATTCGTTTTGGGAAACGGGGCAAACTGAATCCTCGTTATGTTGGACCATTCAAGATATTGAAAAGAATCAGGCTAGTAGCGTACCAACTGGACCTACCTGAAGGACTTAGTGGTGTACACAACGTCTTTCACATCTCAAATTTGAAGAAATGTCCAGCAGACGAATCACTCGCGGTTCCTCTTGAGGAGCTGCATATTGATGAACAACTACGGTTCGTTGAAGAACCGGTAGAAATCATGGATAGGGAAATCAAAACGCTGAAGCGCAGTAAAATCGCTATTGTCAGAGTTCGTTGGAACTCGAAACGCGGACCGGAATTCACGTGGGAACGCAAAGATCAGATGATGCGCAAGTATCCTCATCTGTTCAAGCAATCCACATCAAACTCTTAAGGTACCATTTTAATTTTCGAGATGAAAATTCTTTCAACTAGGGGAAGATATGACACCTCAAAATTTTTTTATTTTAATTTTCGGGACGAAAATTCTTTCAACTAGGGGATGATGTGACAATCCGGACTTTTCCAGTTAACTCCGTTAACAAAATCCAGTTAAAGTTAACTGAAATTAACTTTACTTAAACTCAAGGGACTAGTTGTGTAATACTTTTAAACTATTCCATTGACTTTTTAAGTCAAAATTGTTTATTTTGACTTCTATAAAGTCAAAATTAACCAAAACTTAACCTAAGTATCCAAGTTCAAACTTGGAGGACCTATTCTGCCAAGTTTCAACTCCAATCCAAAGCAAAACCTCAAGGACCATTCCTGACACTTCTCTAAACCGAATTGTTGACTTTTGAAAGTCAAGCATCGCGAATCCAATCAAATCCGATCGTTCCAAACTGAAATCCTTTGAAATTGAAATTGTTTTCGCACAACAATGATCATAACGATCGTCATTAATACATTTAACTCAGACAATTAATCGAATTAACGCTAATAATTGAGAGTTAAACAATAATCGTCGACCACTTCATCGCGATCATCAAATTCGTTTAATCCTAATAGTAACTTCACGAATTGAGACACTACGCACACTCGACGAACTCTTCAGGAGCTTTTGCACATACCACATTGGCCGGAGAAGCAGTAGAAATCACCGGAGGTCAGACAGTTCATAGACGACGCCTGAATTACTCGAACTCTATCAATCCGACTTGCATTCTGGTAATTTCTTGCTCCAATTGTTTTGTTTTTATCCATAGAATGAAAGCCCTATGTCAATTGGGGCTTACATTATCAATTCAGTCAAGATCACGACTCTAGGGTTCATCACAGACCGGTTTAATCGAACCCTAGTCTACTATACAGTTAGATTTGCAATACCATACTCTTTGAAAGCCCTATGAAATATCGAGCTTCCATCATTGAATTGATCTTGATCCAGTAATTAGGGTTCATCTGGAAACGATTTGGGGTTTTCAATCTTAAACACAAAATTAATGCATTAAAATAAGACCAACAGATTCGCAATGTTGTTTTTGTTAAAAGCCCTATGATTCTAACAACTTTTATTATCAGAATCTCATGAATCGATTTTGTGTTCATAATCTAGGGTTACGACCCCCCTTTCTGTAATTTAATCGATCTTAAACTCAATAATTTTGAAATAAAACCTGCCCTTTGATTCGCAACACTCCAACTAACAAAAACCCTAAGCTATTACCGCTATTCAATATCGGGATCGAAGGATTCGAGCTTGGGTTGGTTCGGCCTGCGTGGGGAAGAAGAACCCACTCGAGTTGCTTGATAAAAGATTTCTGATCAGAGTTTGTACGCGATACCCTAGCGGGCGGAACTGGTTAAAGTTGTGTGCGTGTGTGGGAGAGACCTGCGTTCGAGACCGGGCTCCCACAATTTGTTTTTGAGGCACTTTTTATTATATTTAATTATTATAAATCAAACCCCCTATTACTATAATATTATGTTAATGTGTTTTAGCCCGGGAAACCACCCGTAGGCTCGGGTTTGAATTATTAAACCATTTTTATTATTATTTCCTACTCTTAAAAAATAATGTATTTACACTATTTGCAAACCATAACTTTGTACAAAATATATGTTTATATTATTTTCAACCCATGACCCGTATTATTAAATAATATATATTTATATTATTTCGAATCGTTTTACAACCTCGTGTAACGTTTGGGATTAAATAATAATATAATTGGTTATATTATTTACTCGTGTTTATTACTTCAATAATAATAATGTATTTATTATTCTCACCTCAAATGAGTAAATAGAATATTCCTTCGAACCTAAAAATAATATATTATATTATTTTCTTAGTTTTTGTGAATGACAAAACATTCGATTATATTTATTATTATTTTTGTCATTCGTCGCGTAACGTAATTATAATTTGATTATTTAAGGAATTCCTATCTCCGTGGACACGTTCGTCCACTCTTGAATATTAGAGCGTTTCTTTAGGACGTTTCTCATTCCGTGTCGCCGTCACAATTCATATTATTATCCCTAATTTATGTGTTTATAATTTTAGGGCATTCGTAAGTCTTTTGAGACTTACACTCGTGGTTCCAACTTATCTCTTGTGTGATACTACCTACAACGCAACGCATGTGAGTTTTCACGGCCCTTTTTTACTGTTTTAACTTGGAGGAGAAAACATGATTAAACTATTTTGAGATTTTGTAATTCGTATGTTATCGATGTTAAAGCTAAGCGTAATACGCTATCACAGAAAGTCCTCATCTTATATCGGACCGTTAATATGGATCTTAGTGAGGTAATGTTTAGTAGTACTACTGGGTTTGACAAATCCCACCAGTGTTAGTCGCGCTAACTCGATTAGAGATCGAACGGGTGAAATATTAGCCTACTCACACCGTCAGTGTTGATAGACCTGGCAGGAGGCAAATAAACAAACAGTCAGCTTCGGTTGTGAGCGCTTGAGTTAAACATGAACATAGGTTAGCTACCTATAGATACATGTGGAATGATCAATAAATCTGGTAAACGCTTATTTATATATTGAAACCTGTGAACACCAACCTCGTGTTGACATCTTTTCTTACATGTTTTCTCAGGTCGCTAAGATAAGGCACAGGTGCACGTTAGGACATGCATGAGATTCTTCTATTTTGATCGTTACTTTATAATAATTGTTTGGACTATTTTGGATTGTGTTGGTTTGGACATTTGGACTTTTGGGCGCGTGTGTTTTGCGCATTTGCTTTTCTTTACACTTCCGCATTTGAACTCTGTTTATTATGATATTTTCATTTAAGTCCCATGTAGAGTCGTTCAATGTAACTAATGTCTGAGATCCTGGTTTATCACTTCCCAAACGGTAAAACTACGTTAGCTGAAATTGGGTGTGACATGTAGGGTTAGATTGACTGTTGTGTCGGATTGATGATGTGGTGTATGCAGTTGTTGTGTCTGTTGACTTGTGAGAGTCTTGATAAAGGTTGGTTAAGTCGATGTCTAAAGATTGGTTGTGTTAGCCTGGTTTTTGAGTTAATATGTGTGGTAGATTACAAGTTATTAGTGTTGTAAGTTCGATGCCTGTCGGTGAGACTTACTAGGTTATAATTAGGGGGAAGAGTCTTGGGTGGTGAACTATTATGGGATATCGCAAGATAACATGGGTTATCTATATATCAATAAATGACAAAACGATTTTATTAAGCACTGAGGTGAGCTATGTGGAGACGACTAAATAATGTTGTGAGATGGTTTTTATTTTACTTAAACTGTTAGAACTCACTCAGCGTAGATGACTTTGTGTGTACATTAGATTGCTTTGCAGATGAGCTTCGTAGTTGACGTATCTTGGCTTGGGGTTGGTGCTACTAGGATTGGTATGTAGGCATTCATGACGTAAAGTTATAAATGATAAGGTGTAACAAAAGTGATTAGTGTTTTTAGAAAGACTTCCGTTGTAGTTTTGATTAATAAAACAAGTGCTTTAAAGAGAATACCCAGTGAAGAGAACCAACTATAGGGTGCCCGGTTTAGAGCCTTACAGATGTAATTAGTTAATAATTACAAGGTATCTAATTGTAATTATAGCTCCATAAAACCCTAACTTGGAGAACAAGTTGAGGGATTATTAATAGGAGGCCATATGAAGACTAGAAAGGCTAGATCACTAGAGAGAATAATTAAGTTTAGAAAACGTTCCAACCCCAATTTCCCTACTCCCTCCTTGCACCTCCCCTATACCTTCGACTCCTCCCTTCCGCAGTAGCGTAGCCGCTGTCGGTCGCCATCACTGCCACCTGCCGGCCGCCGTCACCACCACATGTCGGAACGCCGCCGAGCCTCCGTCGTTGTGTTTCGGAACGCCACCACACCTTCACTGTTAACCACCGTGATAACAAGTTATTCCGATTAGATCTGTTTTGTCGTTTTTGGCTAGAAATAATGGCTTATTATGAAGTTCAGGTTTTGGGTGATTTATGGGTAATCTAAAAGAGTTTAGAATGACGGGTGGTTTTTGCGGGTTCTTGAAGATTAGATTTGAAAGAGTTCAAATCAGGAGGGGATTCTTGTGTACCAGATCTATCGACTTGAATCGTTGACTCAAGATGTTCCGCTTAGCCCGCCAGCCGGTTACGAAAAAGGTATAAAGTCTAAATCCTCGATGGTTGTTCTAGCAAAACTAGTCAATTTGTGTTTAAACAGGTCAAAGACGACTCGGATAACACAAGTATCAAACATGAATACGACTCGTTTAACTACTTTATATCTCATGTCTATAAGACAGTTTTATCTTTTATATACCAAGAAGGAGAAATATGGAGCCTATCCTCTTAATTGTACTTATTTTTCAAAATGTATAAAATTACATAGTGTACTTTGTGTCTTAAACAAGTCAGGAATTGCCAACCCTAGTCGTTTGTTTCTTATTAGTTTGCATCTGGACTCTTGGTCGGCGGTCTAGTGTAATGGCCTAGATCGGTACGTGTATATTTTTCGTTGTGCTTGTTTATTTATTCTGATCAAACTTGTTTTGAAATATTCACGAAAACCCAACATTGGTACTAGAGACACTCTTGCGAACAATAAGAGACATTTTTTTAATTGCAATATGGTTTTAATTTTGACAAAAGATTGCATCCTTTATGTTTCGTTATATTTGTGTTGTTGTTTGTGGATCAAACCTAGACCCATGGTTGTGTTTGGGTGGTTATTTTGGTTTTTAATTTTTGTCTTGTATATTTATGGTTGGAAGCCGGTTGTAATAGATTAGGTTTTTCAATTTTTATTGTAAATTGTATTTAAACCTAATCGGGACAAGATGAGACAAAGATTAAAGATCAAGAGACCTAGATTGTCACACCCCCAAAATCTACTAACAGAGTTTTACTATTTAGGCGTGTGACAAACCAGGATGTCAGTTATTAGTGACATCAAACGCCACTATATGAGTTTTAAACAAGTTTATTAAATGTTAAGAGTTAAATGCGGAAGCGATAAATAGTAAATAAATGCGCAAAACAAACGCGCCCAAAGTCCAGTACAAAATAAAGTAAATAAGATAGTATAAATGTCTTGATAATAATTTAGATAATATTAGGACTCCATGCATGTCTTAATCGTGCACCTGTGCCTTAGCGTCCTGGGAAAACATGTAAAAGAAAGTGTCAACAAAAGGTTGGTGAGTTCACAGGTTTCATTTTGTAATAACGTTTATCAGACCGTGTTCATTCAATATATATATATATATATATATATATATATATATATATATAGGGAAGGGTTAAAATACTAACTAACATTTTATGTGATAACCGTGCTAACCTGTAGGATCGTGAAATTACAAGATGGTTGTATTCTTAGTTGAAATTGGCGGAAACAATAACAACTACCCAAATGTAATCGAACAGACAGAAAGAATACTAATAAGAACACTGTTGTATTAAGCTTTGTGAACAAACGATTACAAGTGAAACTCTATTAGAAAGCACAAAAAGCACACATACAATGAAGTGTTTACAGATTATTTATACTCACTTAGAATCAAGACAGCCCCTTGATTCTAAGGATCAGATCTAACACAGACCGTTGATCTGTTGTATCTAGCTAACTATTACACGTTTTGTCTATATCTTAGTTAACTTTATTGAAGCTTCTTCTTTATGCATCATTACTTGCATGCTTGGAGAAGAGCATTGTTGTCCGTCATTGGTTGTGCTATTGAGGTTCCTTCTGCTTTGAGTGTGTCAGTTGCTTTTGCAGAAAGTTGTCAGTGACGCTTGGTATGGATAGTCAGCTGCAACGGATTGTCTTCAAGGCACAAGGCTGTCAGCAGCAAAGATGTTGATCAGCAGCAAGATGTAACCATCCAGAGCTGCTGATGATTTGCCTGTCAGCAGCATCAAGTGTTGATGTTGCTGAGAAGCTTATCCGCAGCAACTTTGATCTTCAGCAGATAAGGCTATCCACTGCAGATTTGTTCTTCAGCATGAGAACAAGTATCCGCAGCAGATAAGCTTGTCCGCAGCAGATAAGCTTGTCCGCAGCAGATTGTTGGTCAGCAGCAAACTCTGAGATCAGCAGCATTTGTACTTAGAGAATTTTGTAGCCATCAGTCTTTGATTCTACAAACTCCCCCTAGACTGATGCTACCAAAATTCTCTTATTGCCTTTGTTGCTGAAGCTTTTGCACATTTCTGACTATCCTTTCAACCAAAGGGAAAAGCTTCGAAAACAACTATCTTGTACTTTGAAATACAGCCTGTAGTCGTCAAAGCTGTCTGAGTCTTTCTCCATCGGGACCATCTCCCCCTTTTTGGTTGCATTAGTGGACAAATGTGCATCAGTTTGGGTGCCCACTGATACAATGGAGGGAGTAAGAAAAGTTGGGCATTGATGTGCCTCTATCATATTCACCCTGGCCGTCAATTCCAAGATATGAAGTTTCAGTCTGTCCTCATCCGCATTTGTGGAATCCTTGGATCCAGATGGGTCCTTAGGCCTAGCCTCTTCATCCCCATCACCCATGGTTTCTTGGCACCTGGGATTCCTCTCAGTGAGGGGAGTTTCCAAGGAAACATCCTCACCGTGAGTTGCCGTGGTTGGGGACTTAGCAATGTTATCACTGTCCTCCTGGTCATTTGATTTTCTTTTCTCTGAGCAGTTAATAGAATGCTTTCAGGAGGAGGTGTGGATAAGCCTGGAGTCAGTATAAAACATTCTTTATCTGTGAAGAGCATCCAATGCTCTTGGTCGCAGACCTGGGAAACACTCATGAGATTGAAGTCCAATTCTTTAGCATAGTTGACCTTGTCAATGCTCATTCTTTCGTTGGACACAGTTCCTTGTCCAGTGATGGATCTTCCCTTTGAGTCACTTCCAAAGGCAACATATCCTCCATTGAAATGTCTGAAGTTTGAGAGGATGGATCTGTTGCCTGTCATGTGCCTGGAACACCCACTGTCTACCACCCAGGTGTTATTCTTGTGACCTGGCTGTCCCTGCACATGATATATTTCTAATTAGTAGAAGGAATCCAAGAGTCTGCAGACTTGAAAAGGATGGTTGTTAGTTTATCCTTTTCAGTATGTTTGCAGTCAATGGAACCAATGACAGTGCTTGAAGATGATTTGGCTTTCCATTGCCTTATTGGTGTTTTTCTAGTTTTCCTCACACTATCAGCAGCAGATTTTGCTACTGATATTTTTGGCTTGTTGACAGTAGATCCTGCTGCTGACAGCTTTGTTGAAGTGTCAGCATTCTTTGCTACTGTAGGCTTTGCCTTGGATTTTTCCTAATCAGCAGTGGGCACTTTTACTGCTGATGTCTTTGCCTTATCAGCAGCAGATTTTGCTGCGGAGGATTTTAGCTTATCAGCAGCAGACTTGGTTGCTGCTGAAAGCTTCTGCTTTGTTTTCTTGGGCTGAACTGGACTAACAATCGATGTATGCTGATCTTTCTTTACCCTTTGTCTTTGAGGAGCTTGATGAAGGATCTGGTTGAATGGGTTAAACTTACAGTTTGTAGCAAAGTGGTTTGATTCACCACAAATGATGCAAGTTTGTTGAGATCTAGGCAGCTTCACTTTTGAGGGAGATAGAGACTTTTTGAACTTTGTTGCTTTGTCTTCGTAGCTTCTTACCTTCTTATTTTTGTTAGTCTTTTCAAAGGCATGCTGCTTTGAATGTCTTTGATATTCCAGGTAGTGAAAGCAGGTGCTGGCAGTGTGGTTATATCTGCACACACAAAGCATGATTTTGCCAGTTTGTCTTTTGAAAGGTAGACATAGTCCTTTCTTTGGAACAGATCCTTGAAGTTCCATGGATGAGCTTTGTTATGTTCAAAGGTGGCTTCTTCTAAGGTCCTTTGAACATATGGAACTTTTTCTTCAGGCTTACGACATACATCAATTACCTTTCTCTTTGTGATTGGCATGAACTGAGGCTTGGGGTTTGTGGGTTCTGATGTCTGTCCCTTTTCTAGCTTTCTTCCATTTGGAGGATAGCTGATCTTGATCTGTTTGAATGGTACAGGGGCTATAACAGCCGGAAGAACAGCAGGAATTGCATCTCTATTCAGAACAGCTTCAGATGGGACTGCACTGGTTTCATCATGGTCTGAGTGAGTTGACTCAGATTCCGATGAGGTAGTGCTGTCTTCGATGAGAGGTTCATCCGTTGAAGGATCAAGGTTTCGGTTTGCAGTGTCAAGATTTTCAACCTTGAAGCTTGGTTCGTATATAGCAATATAGTCAGCAGGAGGAGGAACAACATTGTACTGATCATTGTTATACCCAAGTCCAGTTTTTACCTTCTCATGGACTTGAATATCTAAAAGTCTTTGTAACTTTTTGAAGGAAAATTCATATTTTTCAACATGAACTTTCTGTTCTGCCAGTTCAGCTCTGGTAGCTTTTAGTTTGATCAGTAGATCATCAATCTGAGTTTCAAGATTAGTTTGTTCGTGTTTTAGCGATGAAATCTCTTTCTTAAGGCAGTTAATCTTTTCTTTATAAGTATTTTCAACCTTTTTCAGATTTCATCTGATGAAACTCTTCATTTTGATCTATAAGGTTTTGGTTGTGCTTTCTATAACCCAAAACTTTATCAATACAGGCTTGAGAGCAAAGATGTTCAAATACCTGAGGTGGTATCTCTGTAGTGTCTGCCATTAGAGCTTGATTGCTGACTGGCAGTTCTTCATATTGAAAGCTCCAGTCGAACTCAGAAGTTCCAACAGTTGCACAGGCTGCAGTTTGAACTGGAGTAGCTTGATGTTGTTGTCTGGGTTGGGCTTGGTGAGCTTGTCTTGACTGAGAAGTGACTGGATTTGCTCTTGGTGCCTTGCATTTTCTAGCAAAGTGACCCAGTAGGTTACAGTTGTAACATCTAAGTTTGCTTTTATCCAAGCCAACTCTGGTGTTGGAGTTGTTACTTGGAATGGGTCTTTCGGTTCTAGAGTAGAACCTCTTTGCTCTTATAGAGAGCATGGCGTATGAGTGCTGTATGTCCATTTCTTCTAAATCATCTGGATGAAAGCATTCCAGATCCTCCTTGATAAAGGACATATTGTTTGAGCTTTCATAAACAAAAGCAGCAGAGGTTGATGTTTGAGGAGGAGCTTCTAGGAGAAATGGTGAGCTGTTTGTTTGAGAGATTGGAGTTTGAGGCTGGGTGATGATGGGAGGATAGTAGTTACTTGAACTAGGACCCGAGTGCTCAGAATGGAGTGCAGAGGAGGTGGTGGTGGATGTTGAGGCTGTTTGGTAGCTTGAGCTTCTTTCTTTTGCCTGAATCATCTCTAGCTCATAGGTTTTTAGCATTCCAAAGAGCTCAGTCATTTGGAGAGTCTTCAGATTCTCCGTTCTTCTGATTGACACTGTGTAAAGTGTCCAGCATCTTGGTAGAGACCTGATGAACTTCTTGAGAATATCTTCATTCTCTAGCTTCACCTTTGAGCACTGCAGCTCCCCTACAAGATAGGTTAATCTGTTGTATAAAACAGTTAGAGGCTCACCTTCCTTCCAGACGAAGTTTTCATACTGCTGCTTCAGGATGTCTCTTCTGTTCTCTTTGACTTCCTCCGAGCCAACGAACATTTTCTCAAGAGCTTCCCAGAGCTCTTTGGCAGTTTTGTAGCTTCTGAAGTTATGAAAAACTTCATTTGGAAGGCACATTTGGATAGCTCCTAGTGCCTTGAAGTCTACCTCCATCTTTTTTATATCCTCTTCTGAGTACTTGGAGGGATCCTTTGGAACTGATGGTCCTCCAGAGTCAGCAGATGCCACCATTAGAATGTAGGGTCCATCCCTGATGGATTTCCACATTCCGTACTCTTGAGAGCAGAAAAAACTTTCCGTGCGATTTTTCCACATGTCGTAGTCTTCTCCCGACACCAATCTTGATGGTCGGTTGATGCTGCCGATGTCTCCAAACCCGTTGCTTTGTGCCATTTTTGTTCTTGGTGACTTGATGAAAGAGAAAGTTTAGAATAGAACCAGAAGTGATTAAACAAGTGTTAGTTTGTTTAATCTGAGCCAAAGCTCTGATACCACTTGTAGGATCGTGAAATTACAAGATGGTTGTATTCTTAGTTGAAATTGGCAGAAACAATAACAACTACACAAATGTAATCGAACAGACAGAAAGAATACTAATAAGAACACTGTTGTATTAAGCTTTGTGAACAAACGATTACAAGTGAAACTCTATCAGAAAGCATAAAAAGCACACATACAATGAAGTGTTTACAGATTATTTATACTCACTTAGAATCAAGACAGCCCCTTGATTCTAAGGATCAGATCTAACACAGACTGTTGATCTGTTGTATCTAGCTAACTATTACACGTTTTGTCTATATCTTAGTTAACTTTATTGAAGCGTCTTCTTTATGCATCATTACTTGCATGCTTGGAGAAGAGCATTGTTGTCCGTCATTGGTTGTGCCATTGAGGTTCCTTCTGCTTTGAGTGTGTCAGTTGCTTTTGCAGAAAGTTGTCAGTGACGCTTGGTATGGATAGTCAGCTGCAACGATTTGTCTTCAAGGCACAAGGCTGTCAGCAGCAAAGATGTTGATCAACAGCAAGATGTAACCATCCAGAGCTACTGATGATTTGCCTGTCAGCAGCATCAAGTGTTGATGCTGCTGAGAAGCTTATCCGCAACAACTTTGGTCTTCAGCAGATAAGGCTATCCGCAACAGATTTGTTCTTCAGCATGAGAACAAGTATCCGCAGCAGATAAGCTTGTCCGCAGCAGATTGTTGGTCAGCAGCAAACTCTGAGATCAGCAGCATTTGTACTTAGAGAATTTTGTAGCCATCAGTCTTTGATTCTACATAACCACTATAAAACAATCAAATAATTTAAAACTTATTTTTTCTTTTAATTGTTAAAATAGTTGTAGAACCAAAAGACTGATTGCTACTAAATTATTTTAAGTACAAATGCTGTTGATAGGCTTATCAGCAGCATTCAACACATGTTGCTGCTGATAGGCTTATCAGCAGCATTCAACACAAGTTGCTTATCAGTAGCATTCAACACTTGTTGCTGCTGATAGGCTTATCAGCAGCGTTCAACACAAGTTGCTGCTAATAGGCTTATCAGCAGCATCATTCTAATTCTTGTTGCTGATAGCTGTGTTCCTTGAAGACAAATCGTTGCAGCTGACTATCCATGCCAAGCATCACTGACAACTTTCTGCAAAAGCGACTGACACACTCAAAGCAGAAGGAACCTCAATGGTGCAACCAATGACGGACGGCAATGCTATTCTCCAAGCATGCAAACAATGATGAATAAAGAAAACGCTTCAATAAAGTTAGCTAGTATAGCTTTAATGTGTATTATTAGCTTTTGATCAACGGTCTGTGTTAGATCTGATCCTTAGAATCAAGGGTCTGTCTTGATTCAAAGTTAGTATAAATACTGTGTAAACACTTCATTGTAAGTGTGCTTCTTCACTGAGTTTTCAATTGTAATCGTTTATCTGCAAAAGCTTAATACAACATTGTTCTTAAAAGTATTCTTTCTGCCTATTCGATTACATTTGTGTAGTTGTTATTGTTTCCGCCAATTTCAACTAAGAACAGAACCATCTTGTATTTTCACGATCCTACAAGTGGTATCAGAGCTTTGGCTCAAATTAAACAAACTCACACTTGTTTAATCACTTCTGGTTCTATTCTAAACTTTCTCTTTGATCAAGTCACCCAAAATCACAAAACAAAAATGGCACAAAGAAACGGGTTTGAAGACATCCTGAAGCAGCAGTATGAAAACTTCGTCTGGAAGGAAGGTGAGTCTCTAACTGTTTTATACAACAGATTTACCTATCTTGTAGGAGAGCTGCAGTGCTCAAAGGTGAAGCTAGAGAATGAAGATATTCTCAAGAAGTTCATCAGGTCTCTACCAAGCTGCTGGACACTTTACACAGTGTCAATCAGAAGAACGGAGAATCTGAAAACTCTCCAGATGACTGAGCTCTTTGGAATGCTAAAAACCTATGAGCTAGAGATGATTTAGGCAAAAGAAAGAAGCTCAAGCTACCAAACAGCCTCAACATCCACCACCACCTCCTCTGCCCTCCATTCTGAGCACTCGGGTCCTAGTTCAATTCAAACTGCAGCCTGTGTGTGACATTCGACGATTTTCAGGTTAATTACCGTTAAGCCCTTATACGCATCGTAAATTAATTATACGCATCATAGACTTAATTTTAGTCAATTAGGATATTATAAAGTCTAGCAAAGCCCTTCGTTTACAAGAATTGGCATTTCGTGAAATTTCGGAAATTTCGGTACCGCGTATCGGTAAAATGCCCGTAATACGAGCCGGTAACGACCCGGTAAGATAAAAATATCCGTTTGTGTCAAAAATTACTTGAATAAAAATTAAATTGGTGAATTATATGTGAAAATTATGTGCTACTTATTAATTGTTGCATTTGGTAATTTTTATCGCGTTTTACCGGTATTTTAACCGTTTGGCGCACCGGAAGTGTTAAAAATTCACTTTTAGTAAAAATTATGATCTTTATCAATTATGATAGAGAAAAATTAGTAGTTAATTTATATAATTTTTATTTGGTGAGAAACCATGCTTAAAATGGTTTATTTTTATAAAAGGTTGGTTTTTATACAAAGAATTACCTACTTATGGGGATTTTTATAAAAATGGTCTTCTAGAAGCCCTTCCCCTTTTAAAAATCTGCTGAAAAATGTGGGTCCCACCTACCACAAATAATCAAATCTAATCTAATTATTTTACCCAAGATTACACATTTGCTTAAAACCAATCTTACACACCAAATCCTCATCATTTCTTTGCATGAACACCCATTGGATCAACTCCCCTCTCTCCCTCCCTCTTGAGTTCGAAAATTAGCCCCCCTCCCCCTATTTATACCCTTCAACTCTTGCAACAAATCTCCACACCATCTCCAAGCATTTTCTCCCAAAGTTCTTAAGTATTCTTGAAGTTTTTATGGTGTTTTGAGTCTTGGAGTCTCTTGGAGCTGAATTTCTAGCAGAAAATACTCTCTTTTCACCTACATTTATAGTGCTTCCCTTGATTTACTTAAGTGGTAAGAGAACCCCATCCATTCCTTTACTTATTTTTACCGAATTTGACACCTACAAGTGATTGTTCACCACCAACTAAGAGGAACTTTTTATAAAGTTTTAAATCAGTAAATTATGGCTTATTATTGAAGGTTTTGAAATGTTTATGGGTGTGTATGTGTGTCGTGTATATATGTATATATGTATTTGTTCATATCTTGCAAAATGTGATGATTTATGACTTGATCTTGGCATGCAAAAAAAATGTTTATTATGGTTAGTTTCAAATAGTAAATTAGGATATATTATTGTATAAAAGCATGATAGATTATGGACGGATCATTGATTTGTTGATTTAGGTGTTTATTGCTTAAAATTGTCATTAAAATGCATGTTTAAATTTGTGTTTTGAGCAAGGATTAAAAGGATTATTGAAATCTGAAAATAATGTGATAAATGTTATGTATTTTGGCTATAATAATCTGTTCTAAAAGTATATCATGTGTTGGGATGATTGGCCAAATAGTGGACTAGTTTATGATGCTTAAAAGTACGCTAAAACGGTGAATTTTTGCCATAAAAAGGAAATTGTTAAAAATCTGGAGCTATGGCAGTAACTTGATGATATTTCATGTTTAAAACTTAGATTTTTAGTTATATGTATGAATCTTGGTGTTTGGATGCATTTCGTTAGGTTTTACGGTAAACTAGTCGTAAAAATCGACTATTTTTTGTATGAAAAATAAGTGTTCTATCAATATAATTTTGAGCAGAAAGTTTGGTCATATTTTATGGATTATTTACAACATTTATGTTATAAATTGATTAACGTCATTAACATGTTTCTATATGCATTATTTGACTATTCGATTACCTCATATGCGTAGAAATTGCCATGTTTTAGGTACATTGATGCTAATGTGATGAAAGATTGTTTTGATTCATGAAACATGGTTTGACAATTATGATTTCATGTTATGAGATGATATGTGGTCCCTAATATTGGTAAATTGAGAATTTGACTAATTGACCGTTTCACTTAAATAATGTGCATATGCAAGTAGTATGATTTGGGTATGTCCACATATGATCTAGGACTTATGTACATAAGTATGAATGTTTTTATGTGCTATTTGGTTATAATTTCACATTTTGATCGTTGATTAGCATTTTATCTAAGGGTGCGTAATCCATCATTTTCATAAAGTCTTAACCGAGTGTCGAAGTCACCAACGGTTCTCGTAAATAAATATTTTCTTAAAAATATTATAAGTCTAGTAGGTTGTATGAACAACTTACTTGTAAGACTTGAGTTCGATTATTAAAATGTCTATCTTATTTAGGGCACTATTCGGTCCGACCGGTGCTCGTGGGCGTTGTTGCTAGTACTTCTCAATTTCAATTGTTCCTTGCTCAAGGTGAGTTTTCACGGCCCCTTTTTGAATTATCTTAATCGTTTATAAAATATGGGGGAAGAACATGCTTTCGTTCGTTTATCATAATACTTGACTTACTTATGTGTTTGTGTGATTGTCTCGAGTAAGGGCATTTATATATGTGTATATATATATATTCATGTAAATCGTTCATGAATAGCCCCGCCGTTATAATCATTAGCCTCTTATGGGCCACAGGGTATATTGATAGATCTATTTGGGTATGACCACCCACTCTCGTGATTAGTAGCGCTAATCGGTCGTTTGTACGAGAGAGTATATTTTGAAAGGTTTTGTCGGGACATATTGTATATTTCGTGTCTCGGTTTGATTATAAGCTCTAGGTACTATCATCTTGTTGTATCCCTTGCAAGCTTACAACTTATCACATGTTAGTCAAAAGTTGCATGATGGTTCGGTTAGTAATTATTTAAACATGTGAAACTCGCTCAACTTTTTGTTGATGTTTTTAAGCATGTTTTTCAGGAAAATAGATGCAAGAATGCGCGGTCATGAAAAATGGGCTTTTGGCAAACGCTTCACATGGGAAATTCATTTGGGACTATCTTTTGTAATATGATCCGCCTTGTATCGGATCATTAAACTTATGTTCAAACTTAATTTTATCTTATGTAAGACTTATTTTCCCTAATTTATAAATAAAAGTGTTTGCTGTTATATTATGGGCTCCAACTTATGTTACCACCATGCTTACATAAACATTTCCGCTGCAATTCTTTGTCTTGGGGTGTGACACTGTGCAACTGTTGGAACTTCTGAGTTCGACTGGAGCTTTCAATATGAAGAACTGCCCGTCAACAATCAAGCTCTAATGGCAGACACTACTGAGATACCACCTCAGGTATTTGAACATCTTTGCTCTCAAGCCTGTATTGATAAAATTTTGGGTTATAGAAAGCACAACCAAAACCTTATAGATCAAAATGAAGAGTTTCATCAGATGAAATCTGAGTTCAAAAAGGTTGAAAATACGTATAAAGAAAATATTAACTGCCTTAAGAAAGAGATTTCATCGCTAAAACACGAACAAACTAATCTTGAAACTCAGATTGATGATCTACTGGTCAAATTAAAAGCTACAAGAGCTGAACTGGCAGAACAGAAAGTTCATGTTGACAAATATGAATTTTCCTCCAAAAAGTTACAAAGACTTTCAGATATTCAAGTCCATGAGAAGGTAAAAACTGGACTTGGGTATAACAATAATCAGTACAATGTTGTTCCTCCTCCTGCTGACTATATTGCCATATACGAACCAAGATTCAATGTTGAAAATCTTGACACTGCAAACCGAAACCTTGATCCTTCAACGGATGAACCTTTTATCGAAGACTGCACTACCTCATCGGAATCTGAGTCAACTCACTCAGACCATGATGAAACCAGTGCAGTCCTATCTGAAGCTGTTTTGAATAGAGTTGCAGTTCCTACTGTTCTTCCAGCTGTTCCAGCCCCTGTACCATTCAAACAGATCAAGATCAGCTATCCTCCAGATGGAAGAAAGCTAAACATTGAAAAGGGACAGACAGCAGAACCCACAAACCCCAAGCCTCAGTTCAAGCCAATCACAAAAAGAAAGGTATTTGATATATGTCGTAAGCCTGAAGAAAAAGTTCCATATGTTCAAAGGACCCTAGAAGAGGCCACCTTTGAACATAACAAAGCTTATCCATGGAACTTCAAGGATCTGTTCCAAAGAAAGGACTATGTCTACCTCTCAAGAGATAAACTGGCAAAATCATGCTTTGTGTGTGGGAGATATAACCACACTGTCAGCACCTGCTTTCATTACTTGGAATACCAAAGAAATTCAAAGCAGCATGCCTTTGAAAAGACTAACAAAAATAAGAAGGTAAGAAGCTACGAAGACAAAGTAACTAAGTTCAGAGAGTCTCTATCTCCCTCAAGAGTGAAGCTGCATAAATCTCAACAAACTTGCATCATTTGTGGTGAATCAGACCACTTTGATGCAAACTGTAAGTTTAACCCTTTCAACCAGATCCTTCATCAAGCCCCTCAAAGACAAAGGGTAAAGAAGGATCAGCATACATCGGTGGTTAGTCTAGTTAAGCCCAAGAAAACAAAGCAGAAGCTTTCAGCAGCAACCAAGTCTGCTGCTGATAAGCTAAAATCCTCCGCAGCAAAATCTGCTGCTGATAAGGCAAAGACATCAACAGCAAGAGTGTCCAATGCTGATAAGGAAAATACATCAGCAGCAAGAGTGTCCACTGCTGATAAGGCAAAATCCAAGTCAAGGCCTTCAGCAGCAAAGTCTGGAGCTGCTCAAGTAAAACCATCAGCAGCAACAAAATCTGCTGCTGCTAAACCAAAGTCCTCAGATACGTCTGCTGCTAAAAAGGCAAGGAGAGCTGGAAAACCACCAACTCAACAATTGAAGGCAAAGAAACCACCAAGCATCATCATCGGTTCAGTTGAATGCGTCATCCTTTGTTGTAAATATGTATGTCCTCTGCTGTAAATAAAAGTTATAAGTCAGCAGCATCCTTTTGGCTGCTGACAGGTCTAATTTTCAGCAGTAGAGAATTTGCCCCTGACTGCTTTAACTTATCAGAAGGAACAAGTTTCCTGCAGATAGCTTTAAGGCTGTCAGCAGCAACATCCTTGCTGCAGATCATTGCATCTATCAGCAGCAATTAAGTCTGCTGCTAACAAACTTAACCTTCCGCAGCAACCAAAGTTGCAGCGGACAGGCTTATTCATCCACAACAACCAAGTTTACTGCTGATGGATAAATTTAAGTCCAAATTAACTTTTACCCGCTGTAAAAGATATTAACGTCAGTCTTTACCATGACGACCTTGGTGTATTATAGCTGTAACAATAAAAAGTAAATAAGGTTGTACTGTACAAGTCATTTTGCTTTTTCTCTCCTCTGCCGTTATAAGAACAAATAAAATTTTCTTTACCACCTCTTCACATTCAATTCAACCCTAAGTCCCCACCACATTCGAAGCTCTCCATATTCTCCATATTCTCAAGTCTCCACCATACTCAAACCATCCCTCCAAAATCAAACGGCTATGGCAGATATCAACAACCCAGATGACAAGTTTTCCCCATACCATAACCTAACAGCATACCTTACCAAAGGAAAGAAATCCGAAGGATTTGACGATATGATCGATTTCTTATGTCGATCAAAGATCTACTTTTCCCTCACCACCAACCCTACCATATATATCCCTCATATGGAGGATTTCTGGAGTACCGCCGTCTACTCTACCGAACAGGGGATTCCCCAAATCAAAGCCAAGGTAGACGGCTAGGATATCACCATCTTGGAAGCCACACTCAGAAAACATCTTAAGCTTCAAGATGAGGGAGCAGCCATCTCATACTCGAAGGATGAATATATGAGGACCTTTGTCTCCATTGGATACACTAGAAATCAGACCGAGTATACGATCGAGAAGGCGCTGATGGGCCCTCCATGGAAGTATCTTTGTCACACTCTTCTCCAATGCATATCTCAGAAGAGGAGTGGATGGCATCAGGTGAGCTCTGCAGTTGCCTCTGCATTTCATGGTATGGTCACTAACCAAGGCTTCAACTTTGCACACCTCATCTTTGAGGGTTTGAGATATAACCTTCAAGAGGGTGCAAAGCAGCAATTTTTTATGTACCCAAGATTTTTGCAGGAAGTTTTCAATCACGAACTAAAAGAACTTTCAAAACCTGCAAGAATCTACATCATGTTGGGTCATAAAAATAACATTTTTCAAAGCATGAGGACGGTTTCCAAAAAGTTCTCGGGGGTCAATGTTCCATTGTTATCTACAATGCTGAACATGCAAAGAACCCCGGGTGACAGTTCAGCAATCCCAGCTGATACTGATCCCACACCCTCTACCTCACATCCTGAACAACAATCTGCTTCTACCATTCGAACCCTTGTGCATACTACTAAGGATGCACATGCACAAAAATTACTTACACCTCTTTTGGATGTTATCGTTCAACCGGAACACAGGGCCCCGGTTGCAACAACATATACTAGAAAAAGGGGTAAAAGAACTCCTTCTTCTCTTGCCTCCAAGGCCCAAACCCAACCTAACAGCCCTCACTCAGAATCCCAACATTCTGGTGAGAATATCATAAGGGAAAGCTACATTATTAGGGAGACTTCTTCGGATGTCTCTCTATTAGGATCAGGATCACTTCCCGGATCTGTAGAACAGCCCCCCGAGCCCTTCCTTTCTCTTCTGAACTTAAGTGTTGAGGAACCTGATCAAGATGATGTACCTTCTCCAACTACCACTATCTCGGAGGTACTGATTGATCTTGCTTCCAACACACCCAACCCAAGTTCTTCTACCCTGAAGGTCCACTCTAGGAGTTATGAAAGAGTGGATGTGGAAGAGGCTGTCACTACTGCTGGTCCATCAAATGACCAGGAGGACAGTGACAACATTGCTAAGACCTCAACCATGACAACTCATAGTGAGGATGCTTCCTTTGAAACTCCCCTCACTGAGAGGAATCTGAGGCTCCAAGAAACCATGGGTGATGGGGATGAAGAGGCTAGGCCTAAGGCCCCATCTGGGTCCAAGGATTCCACAACTGTGGATGAGGACAGACTGAAACTTCATAACTTGGAATTGACGGCCAGGGTGGCTATGCTAGAGGCTGAAGTGTCCAAACTAAGACACCAAGTCTTTATACATGAAGCCCATCAATGCCCAACTGTACCTTCTCCCTCTCTTGTATCAGTGGGCACCCAAACTGATGCTTATTTGTCCACTGATGCAACCAAAAAGGGGGAGATGGTCCCAACGGAGGAAGACACAGGCAGTCTTGACGACTGGATTCAAGAGCAGGCTGTTTTTCAATGTACACTTTTCAAGCCAGCTTTTGTACAGGTCTATGACTTGCCAGCTTCAGATAACGAAGAAGAAGAAGAAACAACTGAAGATTGGAAGTTAGTCGTCAGGGCTGTTGATGAGGTGCTGAATGAAGCTGAAGACAAAGAACAAAAATATACAGCTTTCAGCGTCCTCCCTGAAGCAGCAGCCATCATAAGTCAATCCATTACCCCCCCCCCCCAACTCTTTCAAACTTCACAGAAGCTAGAATTTAACTCCATTCTAGCTTGGGGGTATGATGGATCAGCTGAGAGATTTTGGATTGGATGGGAGTTTAGTGGAGTAGAAGAGCTAAATTGGGACTCTCTGAATGCCCTCCAAGTCCTACAATTGTATTTAACTAACTGCATCAACACTTCATCAGATCTCTCAGCAGAACTTGCCATTGGCAGGTTCTATGACTTGATGGAGGATAATCTACCCAACTTCGAAAGACTCATACAAACAGCAAAACGGGTAGCTTATCCTGAATCTTCGGTAGCAGCAGAAAGAAGACTGACTCCAGAAGCCTTGAAATAATAAGGAGCAGTCTTCTCACTGAAGAATAAAAGTTCTGTGCCTAAGAAGATTCCTGTATGACTTCTTGGTCAAGGACTTGGATGTGCTAGGATGGGTGAGCACTAAGTCTCTTGACCACACTCTACTACTAAGCAACGGCTCCTCTCTCATCATCAACACCAGGAACATCCTGCAACTGCTTACAGACTTTCTCTACAAGATCTTTGAACTCAGAGCAAATATCTGCAATGTCAACTTCCTGGAAAGCCAAGCAATGATAGCCACTATCAGAGCCCACCTTGAACAGGAAGGAAGGATTGCTGAGGAAGTATATGTGTCAAACTCTGACACTGACTCTGACTCAGCTTCCCCCCGAGTAGACATCTTTTCTACAGCTTATGGGTCAAGGTCCGCTGTTCAAAGATTTCTGCAAGAATTAGCAAGTTCTGAGTGCCAATCAGATGAAGATAAGGACCTTCCCTTGTCAACCTCTCAAGGTGCCAATGAAGCTGAGGCTGAGATCCCAATAGCAGCACCATCATCTGCTGTTATGGTCAATGAAGCCGAAGCAGAGGCATCCAATATAAACAAGGGAAAGGGAATTATGACAGATGAAGATGAAGAGAGGTTGCTAAAAGAGAAAAGAGAGAGGGAAGAGAAGAGAAGAAGAAGAGAAGAAGAGGAGATGGCTGACATTAAAAAGGCTCAAGAAAGAAAAACAGCCATTCTCCTCAAAGAACAAACCATCCAGCTGTATGCTAGACAACTGGATGAACTGAAAAGAAAGATTCCTGCAGTTGACCATATTGAAGAAGATGCATCTCTTGCTCTTCAACTGCAGGAACAATTTAATAGAGAAGAGGAAGAATTGGAGGAGAAGAAGAAAGAAGAAGCTAAGTTCATAATCTAGCCAAAGAAATGAGGGATGAGTGGGTAAAGGCTCTAGTTTCTCAAGGTGAGGATGCAGACTACCTTGAGAAACTATCAAATAAAGAAATATACAGAGCCTTCATGGGTCAGCAAGGTCAATTGGCAAAGAAGAAACAGGCTGAAGAAGAAGAAAAAGCCAAACAAAAATTCAAAAAGACCATTGCCTTTAATAAACGAACCCATGAAGAAAGGAAGGCCATGATTGACTTCCTTAAGGCTAGAGGAGAGAGTGGAAAGAGGCTAGGTCCCATGAACTTCATGAACCTGCAAGCCCTCTACTTCAAAGTCAAAAAGGATGAGGAAGAAAGATTGGGGAAGAAGGGCTTCAATAAAAGGGTACCTATTCAGGAAGAAGAAGAAGAAACAAAAGCAAAGAAACCCAAGCCTTCTCCCTCACCTACCTCTTCCTCAGTCCAACAACCGTCCACTCTCCTCCCCAAACCTTCCACTCCTCCGCCCAAAAAGTCCAAACCATCCCACCCAGCTCCCACTCATCAACAGCCTCCCTTGAATAAATCCAAACCCACACCTAAACCAGAAGACTCAAGAGACATAGTTGATTGGGTCTATAATCCACAGGATCAAAGGTTTGAGATCTTCAGGGGGAGAACTGAAAGAAGAAGATCTATCTACAGATCTGTTGATGAAGTTCTGCAATTGCCAGATTCAGATCTTGGCAGAATTTTGGAGCTGGGTGAAGCTCATGAGCCTGCAAATGAGGGTGGGAAACGTCTTATGCTAGCCATCAAACACTACTTCAACCCTAGCAAAGATGTGATCATTGACATCAAACCACTCAAGTCCCACTCTCCATTTGTAAGTTGGTCCTATAATGCTGATTTGGATGAGTTCACTTTAACTGTTGTAAGGAAGCAGAAGATGAGATGTTCAAGCAAAACAATCTACAAAATGTCACATAAAGACATCAAGACTCTGTCTACACTTCCACTGAACAATCCCAGCAAGGATCCAAGAGGCTATGAGGTTGAAAGGATAGTCAGCCACATGCAAATGCTTCAGCAGCAAAGTGATTAGAAGAATTTTGGTTGCATCAGTCTAGGGGGAGTTTGTAGAACCAAAGACTGATTGCTACTAAATTATTCTAAGTACAAATGCTGCTGATAGGCTTATCAGCAGCATTCAACACATGTTGCTACTGATAGGCTTATCAGCAGCATTCAACACAAGTTGCTGCTGATAGGCTTATCAGCAGCATTCAACACTTGTTGCTGCTGATAGGCTTATCAGCAGCATTCAACACAAGTTGATGCTGATAGGCTTATCAGCAGCATCATTTTCATTCTTGCTGCTGATAGCTGTGTTCCTCGAAGACAAATTGTTGCAGCTGACTATCCATGCCAAGCTTCACTGAAAACTTTATGCAAAAGCGACTGACACACTCAAAGCAGAAGGAACCTCAATGGTGCAAACAATGATGGACGACAATGCTATTCTCCAAGCATGCAAACAATGATGAATAAAGAAAACGCTTCAATAAAGTTAGCTAGTTTAGCTTTAACGTGTATTATTAGCTTTTGATCAACGGTCTGTGTTAGATCTGATCCTTAGAATCAAGGGTCTGTCTTGATTCTAAGTTAGTATAAATACTGTGTAAACACTTCATTGTAAGTGTGCTTCTTCACTGAGTTTTCAATTGTAATCGTTTATCTGCAAAAGCTTAATACAACAATGTTCTTAAAAGTATTCTTTCTGCCTGTTCGATTACATTTGTGTAGTTGTTATTGTTTCCGCCAATTTCAACTAAGAACAGAACCATCTTGTACTTTCACGATCCTACAATAGTATTTAAGTATCTTGAATAAATATTTTGAACGTAAATACGGAAATGATGAGCCTCACGTATACGTACCAAATAATGTACATATACGTGACACATAGTGTTTACATATATGTAACGTTAACATAAAGATAACTGATACATATACGTAACACTATGATTGAGAGTGGTTATCATGGTTATCACATGCATTTGAACCTCACCTTATATATATATATATATATATATATATATATATATATATATATATATCATTAGGTAGCTAACTATAATCATGTTTACTAAAGCGCTCGCAACCGAAAGCTGATTATTTGTGTTTGAATGCCTCCCACCATGTCTATCAAAAATGGTGATGTGTTTAGATCAATAATACACCCGTTCGACCTCCAGTCGAGTTAGCATGACTAACGCGGGTGTGGTCTGTCAAAACCCAGTAGTACTACTCAACATTACCTCGCTAAGATCATATTAACCAGTTCGATGTGAGGACTTCCATGATAGAGTTTATGCTTAGTCATAACAAGTGATATTATATATGAATAACAAAAATCAAAAGCGTTAGCGTCATGTTTTCTCCCCCAATTTAAAATATTAAAAGGGGCTGTGAAACTCACATGAGTTGTGTACGAGTAGCACCACACAAGGATGCAATAGGGACCACAAGTATTTGCCTGTGAACGGTCTACGGATGCCCTAGAATTATAATTATAATAATTAGGGACACATGGGATTTGTGACGACGCGGAAGGATCAGATGTCCTAAATATGTTTTGGATCAACGAGTAGACAAACTAGTCATCGGAATGAAGGATTTTCAGTTTATTATTTAATATGAATATGATACGTATAATACGTCACCCAATACAAGTTAATAGTATAAAATATTGTTTCGGGTGTTCGTTTGAGTTAAGCAATAACTTCGAGTAATAATATAAATAATTATATTATTATAAAACGTGAGAATAATAATTAAAACGAGTTATAAAATCTAAATCCGAATATTAATATAAAACAATCGTTTGCGTGTTTTTATGAACTAAATAATAATTTAGAGAATAATATAATAACTTATATTATTTTTAGTTTAGGCAAAATACTCAAAAAAAGTGTTATAAGTTCTATCACGACCCTTCGGGTGCTTTCCGGGTTCGAAACGTATTTACTTATATAATATAGGGTTTATTTTTATTTAAAAATAATACTTAAAAAGTTGTTATAAAAATTAATGTGGGTTGTGGGACTCGAACCCGGGTCTCACCCACAACAGCCACACACTCTAACCAGTCCCGCCCGCTAGGGTATCGCATCAGAGACCCGATTCATTTGATTTTAACACTCACCCCTACTGTGTTCTTCCCCCTTTATCGAACCGAATCCAAAACCAGTCCCAATTCTCATGATTTTGATCGCGATTCGTAACAAAGGTGTAATACCCCAACCCGGGCAACCTACAGTTGGTTCTCATAACGGGTTATTCACTTTAAAATGAATCAATTATTATTTAAACTACAGCGGAAGTCTTTATAAAAATTTTAATTACTGCGTTGTCACACTTACCTCACGAATGCATTCACACAATTCGCGTAGCATCGTTCCCAAGCCAAAATACGTCTACTCCAAGGCTCACCTGCAGCACATTCTAACGTACATACACAGTCACCTACGCTGAGTGAGTTCTAATAGTTTAATTTAATTCAAAGCCAACTCGTTACAAAAGTTGTTTATCTTTACTCAGGACCCTCAGTCCTTATAAAAGAGTTTAACAGTTCATTAACAAATAGATAACCCCTGCTATCACACGATATCCGATAACAGTTCTCCACCCAAGACTCATCCCATAATAATAATCTTCTCGCAATCTCATCGACATAGGTCGAACTTAATACACTAATAACTCGTACTCTAGCACACGTATTAACTCGACACTTGGTTAATCACAACAAAACCCTAGACCTTGACTTACTCGGCCTTAACCAAGGCTCTTACAAATCAACTGACAGGACAGTTGTAAATGCCGTATCAATCTCCCAACACAACGGTCAATCTGACTCTACTCGCTTCATAAATATCATCTACACATCACATTAATATCATTCCATGCACAATAAATATAACTCAACGTTGGCATTTATTTAACATATATATATATATATGCACACAAACACATACCTCATCACTGCACCCTCGTTAGGGTTACCCTCGTTAGGGCATTCGACATACCCTGAGCTCATTATTAACTTGCTCAACATTGTCACCTTTAATGACTTCCCGAAGGACCTTGTCCTTCACAATCCCGTTTGTCATGTCATCAAAATGACTACGCAAACACATCACCCGCCGTTCCATAAGGACAACGACATACAAACACACAATTCAATTATAAACATGTAATATCACACTACACGTATATGACTTGTTAACTACACCTGCACCTCACACATAGCATTAGAACAATACATATATCGTACCCGTAGTCATAAGCGTTTAGCTTATATCCCGACTCACCCCGACTAACCCTTAACACAATACACCCCTATTATAGTGGCACACACACACAAATGCTACATCTCGTTACCTAAGCACATACCCACCTTTAAGCTACATCTCGCTACAAATTTAACGTAATAAAACACGAATTGTATGTATGTACGATAGCCTCAAAAATAGTAAAACGTTTACAAAGGGGAATTAGAAACTCACCGGTTGCGAAGCTTTCCTTCCGAAGTCGCATACCCGTAAACGCGTAGTCCAACGCGAACCTGTCGTCAAATGAATTACCCAGATAAATCCTATTGCCGCAATAACACTAACCCATCTACTATGGACCAGCAGCTACAAGCTCGATCTAAGTCGTCCCAAACCATACAACCGACGCGCTCGTTCGCGTACAAAACCCCCTAAATTAATGTTAGCGAAAAACGTTCCCGAATGTCATCCCCGAAAAATTTCTCACATTCAAAAATAGTCCCCAACAATGAATATAAATTTCTATGGGTCATACCTTTGCGTATAAGCCGTTCTAAGTGGTTTTGTACGAAACTGTTGAGCACCACGTGAGAGGAAAACTTGTTTTGCTCATATCTCGACCGTATCCGTTTCGCGCGATCCAACTATCCACGCTTTCATCTCGATACTCCTGACCTCAGAAAATTATTCGTGTCAGTCGCCACCGCCGCCTCTGCTGCCAAAACGCAAAATCGTCTTTCAGCATGTTCGGTTTTGCGCGTCAATATACGAGTAGCTTAAAACCGACCCAAATGGACTCTGTTTTAGGCGAATAATATGTCCACGCATCCGTATTACTGAACCCTTTCCAACCCAGCAGTCGCCGTCGGCGGAAACCACCTCCTCCGTTGCCGAAAAACGAATTTTCACGGGTCTGTCTTCGCGATGCTCGAAACCCTATCAAACGGACTCGGAATTGAACAAATAATATATCCACGCTTTCTTGTCGCCAAGCACTTTAGCCCCATATAATCGTCGTCGCCAGAGACACATAAAGTGGCCAGAAATCCTCTCCGGATTTCCGTTTTCACTCGTTTCCTTCACCAATCGTTTCCATGTCGCCTCCTAGTGGCCATAACACTTCAATTAAGCAACCCTAACAGAAAAACCATCCAAAACCGAATACAATGAGGAAAAGAAGATTACCTCGTCGCGTTTCGAAGCTTCCCGATCGAAAACCATCGCGTCGCCGCCTTCTTCCTCCCCGATCCGGCGGCTCTCCCTCTCTCGGTTCTCTTTCAGCCGTCGCACACTCTCCCTTGCCAAATGGCTAGGGTTTGCGCATAATGGTGGCTTTTAAATGGCCACTATTTTTGCTTCGGGTCCTTGTAAAACCGTCTCGCGCGTTTTTAATTTCGAACTACACATTAAATGGTTACTCGATATTTTACCTTAGTTGAATCAATCTTTACAAGGTAATCGCTGCTAACCGGGACATTCAATAAGGATTCGGTTAGTCCACTAACCTGAATCGTTCACTTACTGATTTTCGGGATGTTACAAGTCTACCCCCCCTAAAAGAGGATTCGTCCTCGAATCCTGCGTCGGCACAAACCAACTCCGCTCATCTTCCTGCTACAATTGGTACACCCAAGATCCTTTGGTGCTACCTGCCCTCTCTCGCACACCTCATCGAGGTCATTATCTTTCCACACGGCCACCATCCATGGTGTTCAAATAAGTTTTCTCCATTTCCCGCTTTCAACTTTGGGACTTGTAGATCTCATATACATATTCCCTTGTTACTCGTTCTCGAATTTTCACTTCTATGGTCCACATCAACAATTACATGCTTACTTGTGGTGTCCTCCTGATTTGATTACGACATCCATGTCGTCACTCTTTGTATAACCTTGATGATCTCATCTTCCTGATGGTCATCCCCAAGTAAGATTCTTTGTTTTTCATAATTAGGATCCTTCATCGTCCCTCATATCTCGTACTCTAGTTGCCATCCAACGATGTTTCCTTAAAACTTAGGCACCACTGCCTGGCTTACCGATGTGATACATATCTCATTTTCAGTTGCGCAAAGCTTTACTGATCTCTTCTAGCGTCTCCCCATTACAATACAACTTTACTACATTACCTTGCGCTCATCGCGTCTTACAGGTGAACATTTGTCGCTTATCATTAGTGCCTCGATCTCCGTCCTCGGATGTTCTTAACCAACTGTACCCCACAATCATACTTGTCCTAAGACCCCAATGTTAACTCACCCGATACTCCCCAAGAGCTTGCCCTTTTATATTATGTCGTATGGGTACCAATGTAGGTATCCATTTCAAAGAGCTCATGTGGAATCCTGAACTTACCCTTCCTTTGCTCAACTTGTTATTTCCCTCTCGTTGCCACGCGTTTACCGATCGGGTCTCATCCATTAAATACGAGCGTGAAGTCTATCTTATCTCAAGTCTCATCTGCCCATAATCTCGTTTTGGATAGAACGTCACCACCCTTCTATCAACACTGGCCGACCAAACCCATTATATGAAATTCTTCCTCAATGGTCATTTCGTCACATCCTTACTCCACGTTAGAATCTCCAGTGTTGTTGTCTCCATCAAACTTCAACGCAATGCTTTCATCGTCATCTCTCGCCACTGCACCCCTTGGCTCTGTGCTCCGCATTCCTGAGATATAAGTATAGGTATCTCATAAGAGCACCTCGCTGCGCGTCTCGAATGGTGTCAAAACTCCTTGTATCGCCTCGATGTATCATCGTTGAGAAAATCATAAAGATAGAAACACTATACTTGAGCACACCAACCATCCGCCCTATGCACGACTAATTGTGTTCTACAAGGACACAGCGACACAATATAACTACAGAACATACAATGTTCTACATATGCACTAATAACCTAACCTTCTAACTCGTGCAAAGTGCACACAACTAGCTAGACCTGAGTAAATCTATATGCATACAATACGACCTTGTCATTTATCGACACACAGACTCCTGAATTCTACCTTCTATTCATTATAACGGTAGCCCCTGGCACACGTTATTACATACTCACACAAAGTTCACCCATTCGTACCCCATAAGGGTCGTACCAAGGTTTCAAGATGATGTACTAGTCAATCTAGACACAAGGCATCACTTTACACATTCATACACATAATATTTACAATCGTAATTTTCCACAGGACATCATCCTGAACATTTACACCTACTAAAGATGTATAATCATAACTCCCCATAGGACCCCGTCCTGAATACTTGCACAAGGTGCAATGCACCCATTGCACTTCAAGCATCACCTAGACATTAACACATAAGTGACACTCTCTTAAGACCGTAGACACAGACAAATTCAAAACTCATGTTTATACAAATCTACTCACACCATCTAATCAACCATGCTCCAGTATCATAGAAAAGCTCACGTTTAATGCTAACTCACATCATTTAGAATGCAATCACACCATATCGTGCACATTCCACTTGTGAAAACACAATCATACGCCGTCACAAACACAATTATCATTAATTACGTTCAAATCGTGATGAGGTAAGACTCACATTAATTGTCAAAATCAAATAATCACTATTTGAATTGAGCATCACTCCACGTAAACGTCTAATCAGTCACAACGTCAAATCACCTCGAAATCTCTTATGACAACTACCACACAAACTATTTATCAAGCAATCGAGCATCCCAAACACTACCCGCCAAATCACTGCTTGACCACGTCTGGTGCATTCCCATATAGTTATACACAAATTCATTAAACCATGCTAACACACCTACTATCTCATATAACGCAATTACTGCTACTCCACGTTACTTAATTCACACATCACTTCAGTCATTCAAACCACGCAATTCCACATAGTATTACACTACACAATTAATACTTCATAGCAATACATCTATCGTACCCGTAGTCATAAGCGTTTAGCTTATATCCCGACTCACCCCGACTAACCCTTAACACAATACACCCCTATTATAGTGGCACACACACCCAAATGCTATGTCCCATTACCTAAGCACATACCCACCTTTATGGTTCACCTCCCATGGACAACACCTAGTCCCTTAGCCCCATATATGAATACTTAAGTTCATAAATCGGGTTAAACCCCAAAGCTCGTTACATATTTAACATAATAAAACATGACTTGTAAGTATGTACGATAGCCCCAAAAATAGTAAAACATTTAAAAATGGTAATTAGAAACACACCATTTGTGAAGATTTTCTTCCGAAGTTGCATACTCGTAAACGCGTAGTCCAACACGAACCTGTCGTCAAATTAATTACCCTGATCAATCCTATTACCGCAATAACACTAACCCATCTACTCTGGACCAGCAGCTACAAGCTCGGTCTAAATCGTCCAAAACCGTACATCCGACGCGCTCATTCGCGTATAAAAACCCTAAATTAACGTTACTGAAAAGCGTTCCCGAATGTCGTCCCCGACAATTTTCTCACATCCTAAAATAGTCCCCAACAATGAATATAAAGTTCTATGGGTCATACCTTTGCGTACATGCCGTTCTAAGCGGTATCACCGTGCGAGAGGAAAACTTGTTTTGCTCATATCTCGACCGTACGAGCTCTATTTCATGCGATCCAACTATCCACGCGTTCGTCTCGATACTCCTTACCTCAGAAAAATTATTGGTGTTGGCCGCCTGTGACACCTTAGAATTTTTTTTATTTTTTTTGGGACAAAAATTCTTTCAACTAGGGGATGATGTGACAATCTTGACTTTTAGGATTAACCTCGTTAGTAAATTCCGTTAAATCCGAACCCAGTTAACTAAATCTAAACCCCAGGGACTATTTCTGCCTATATTTAAACTTGAATACATGAAAATAAAGGGACTAAACTTGTAATTAATTCATTCTTGATTTCTGTTGACTCAGAAAAGTCAAAATTCATTAGAATTGTTCCTGTTGACTTTTGGAAGTCAAATCCGTGACCCTTGATCTAAATTCACGAGGTATACCCAAAATCTGTTTGAATTCGTAACTGAAATAAACCTTAATAGCAATTAAGACCATCATTGAGGCAATTAATGTCACCATTATGCGAGAATTAAACCGAATAATGATTAATCAAGTCATAACCGTACAGGCTATGTCTTCACCACCTACATCACCCCATCACTTAGGAGCACGATGTTCCTATCTTGTCATCATCGGAGCCTAGGAGGTGTCGGCTAAGCCCTATTGCTGACCCTACTGAGTATGGTGTGCCCACCCATGTGCGGACGAGAGATAACCCGCACGAATGGGATTGGTATCCATGGATGATACAGAGTTGGATCGAGAGGGAAAGGGTCCCATCCCCATATTTTGGGGCTACATCTTCTACATCACCAACCCTACCAGTCCTGCCATGCACCATGGAGCAGGCTTTTGCAGCTTTCGTGGCTACCATGACTCGAGAGATCCGTAACATGTGGGAGGCTGCTGGAGAAATCACATGTATCCTAGAACACGAAAAGCAGATAGGTGAGACGAAGGAGGAGGTGCAACATCTGGCAGCGGAGGTGGTAGTAAAAGACCATCTCCATGACTCATTAGTGGACAGAGTCCAACACTTGGAAGCAAGATTGGATGCATCAGAGGCTACCAATGAGAAAGCCATGACCAGGATTACGCACCTAGAGGCATAACTTGAGGCTACCCCTTGGCAAGGAGATGTGCCAGATTCTGAGTCCGAAGAGGAGATACCAGCTGATGAGGAGGAACCAATCGAGGAGGAGGATGCTCAATCGGTTATTTCCACAGCTGGCAGTGGCATTTGACGTCTTATCTCACCATATCTTTTCTTATCTTATCTTATGTTTTGTTATTTCCTTGTTGTTTCAAAAACCTATATGGGTAAGGTTGTTCCCATTTAATAAAGATCTTAAGAATTTAATGCTTTGAATTATTTATTTTGTAGCCGTTACAATTTACTTAATCTCGAAATATTATATGTTGTGTTTTAGTTATCGATATTTTACTTGTACATATATATGATGTTGAAATGTGATATATTTGTCATTATTTGTATTTGTGAATGTGAAGAAGCATGTCTAGACATGGACGCGGAGGTCGTAATAGTGGTCGTGGCACCATCAATATGACAGCAGTAGAGCTAGCAACACTCATCAATGATAGTGTGGCTGAAGCTTTGGCAGCACAGAACGCTGCAGGTCAACAAAATAACCAACCGGCATGCACTTTTAAAACCTTCATGGATTGTAAGCCCCACACCGTTAGTGAAGCTGAAGGAGCCGTCGATCTGCTTCGATGGTTCGAGAAGGTTGAATCGGTGTCTATGGGTAACTATCCTCAGGCAAACCAAGTTAAGTTTGCATCAGGTACTTTGGAGGGCCCTGCTCTCACCTGGTGGAATGCCTAAGTCCAGATGCTGGGTCTGGTAATGGCTAATGTGTTACCGTGGGAGGAATTCAAAACCATGACGAAGGAGGAGTACTGCCCTCATGACGAGATTCAGAAACTGGAGCGAGAATTCTGGAATCTAAAGATGGAAGGTTCCGAGATTGAACTCTACACTACTTGTTCTCATGAGCTTGCTGTTATGTGTCCCCACATGGTGACCCCCGATTACAAAAGGATTGAACTGTACATCAGCGGTCTGGTGCCCCAGATTCAAAGTATGGTCTCCTCTTCAAACCCTACCACCATACAGCAAACAATCAGAATTGCCCACAAACTGACTGACCAGGAGGTGACTCAAGGAACTCTACCTCCGAGAGGTTTGGCTTCCAAAGCCACCAACAACAACAAGGGCAAGTTTGACAACAACTCCTACACTAAAGGATCCTAATCTAACCAACCCCATCAATAACAACGTAGGTTTGAGCCTACTAAAACTTTTAACAAGTCGACCTCTTCAGGTCAGAATCAGAGTGGATATTGTGACAATCCGGACTTTTCCAGTTAACCCAGTTAGCTAAATCCAGTTAAATTCTAACTGGGTTTGCCTATCTCAAACTTCAAGGACTAATTCTGCCGTTATCTAAACTCAAAAACAAGGGACTGAATCTGTAATTCGACCAATGTCAATTTCTGTTGACTTCTAAAAGTCAACTCGCAGCCTTTAATCCCAATTTAAAATTCACAATCAAAGATTCGTTCAAATTATAACTGTTTTGCACGATTATGATCATCAACGTCCGTCATTAAGTCATTAAACCCGACATTTATTCTAATTGAAACTCAATTATAGGTAATCAAGTTGTAACCGTCGACTGTACCGGCAAGAATGATCAAATTCGATCATGTCATATGATAACATCACAATTGAACCATCTGCGCATCGTACTCGAACTCCACAGAACCTGATTAACCCTTCAAGTCGATCGGAATAGCAACAGGAGTCACCGTAGAACAAGTCATTCACAGCCAGAACCTGTTCTAGTCGATCTACATCAATCCGGCGTCTATACTGGTAAATAACCCCACCCTTAGCTTCGTTTTAACATTCAGATCGAAAGCCCCATACCAATTTGGGCTTATTACATCAATTCAGTTGAAATTAAGATTCTAGGGTTCATGCATATGTAGTTTGATCAAACCCTACCTTACGGTCTGTTTTAATCCAAATAATTCACACCATTTGATTCGCAATCCTCTGTACATTGAAAACCCTATGCTAGTTCATTTTCATAATATCGAATTGATCTTGATCCGGAAACTAGGGTTTGTTCATATTCTAGTTTGGGGTTTTTGATCCCAGACACAACCTGAACCAAATTAAACTATATCAGTGGACTCGCAATGTTCAAACATGTAATAGCCCCATGAATTCAACCTTTTTCATTATCAGAATAGATCAATTTGATTTTGAGCTATAATCTAGGGTTTCGGGATTTCAAACTAAGAAATAACTAACCAAAACTTGTTGCTTTTCAAATTAAACTCTCACGGAGGATCGCCAAGCCTCGATTAACAAAACCCCTATGAAATTACATCCAATCGTGATCGAATTTGTTGCATTTGGGATGGGTTTCGTTTGACTATGTGTATGGGAGGGGGACTCCTTGAAACTATTAGATAAAAACAATTAATCCGGGTATTGTTTGCGATTCTCTAGCGGGCTGTGATGGTTAAGAGCGTGTGCTTGTGTGGGAGAGACCCGGGTTCGAGTCTCTCCACACTATTTTTGTTTTAAAACCGATTTTTAGTATTATTTTCAATATAAAAATCATTCCACTATTATTATTATACTATATTAAAATGTTTTGAGCCTATAAAACATCCGTAGGCTTGGGTTTGGTTTTATAACCCATTTTTATATTATTTCCACTTTTAAAAATAATATATTTATGTTATTATCGAATAAAAATAACATGTTTATATTATTTTTAAACCGTGACTCCTAGTATAAATTAATATATAGTTTTATATTATTTCACCTCGTTTAATTATCTCATATGACGTTTTAAACTAATTAATAATAAAATTTTTATATTATTTACCCACGTTTATATACTCGATTAAAAATAATATATTTATTATTTCTCCACACAAATGATTATTTGGTTAATCCTACAAACCTAACAATAATATATTAAATTATATTATTTTCCTAACTTTTGAAAACGACTCTAACGTACGAATTTATTTATCTATTCATTATTCATTATTAACGTTCGACACGTAACGCTTTGATCTTAATTATTATATTAAGAAATATATATATTTCCGTAGACATGTTCGTCTACTCTTGAATATTAGAATGTTTCGTTAGGACGTTTCTCATTCCGTGTCGTCGTCACAAATCCTATTATCCCTAATTTATGTGTTTATAATTTTAGGGCATTCGTAAGTCGTTTAAGACTTACACACGTGGTTCCAACTTATCCTTTGTGTGATACTACCTACAACGCAATGCAGGTGAGTTTTCACGGCCCCTTTTTACTGTTTTAACTTGGGGGAGAAAACATGATTAAACGATTTTGGGATTTTGTAATTCGTATGATATCAATGTTAAAGCTAAGCGTAACATGCTATCACTGAAAGTCCTCATCTTATATCGGACCGTTAATATGGATCTTAGCGAGGTAATATTTAGTAGTACTACTGGGTTTGACAAATCCCACCCGCGTTAATCATGCTAACTCGATTAGAGATCGAACGGGTGAAATGTTAGCCTACTCACACCGCCAGTGTTGATAGACCTGGCAGGAGGCAAATTAACAAACAGTCAGCTTCGGTTGCGAGCGCTTGAGCTGAACAATAAGCATAGGTTAGCTACCTATAGATACGTACTGAATGAACATAAATCTGGTAAACGCTTATTTACATATATAGAAACCTGTGAACTCACCAACCTCGTGTTGACATATTTTCTTACTTGTTTTCTCAGGTCTCTAAGATAAGACACAGGTGCACATTAGAGCATGCATGGGATTCAACTACTTTGATTATGACTTATTTATATTTGTTTGGATTATTTTATTGTACTTGGTTTGGTTGGACGTTTTGGAGTTTTGGACTTTGGTTTTGGGCGCGTGTGTTTTTCGCATTTACTTTCTTTACGCTTCCGCATTGAAACTCTTATTAGTATGATATTTTTATTTTGAGTCCCATGTAGAGTCATTCAAAGTAACTAATGTCTGAGATCCTGGTTCGTCACTTCCCAAACGGTAAAACTCCGTTAGTTGAAATTGGGGGTGTGACAGATTGGTATCAGAGCCATTGGTTATAGAGAACTAGGATTGCATACTAGACTATAGCCACACACATTAGTTACATGTCAATTGGATGTTTGGCACTTATACATATTGTTACAGGAACATGTCGTCAACTCCACCTCCATCACCTAAGGCACTAGGACATAAGGCACCTATCCTATCATCCCGGAGCCCAAAAGGCGCCGGACTAGTTCCAGTGACAATTCAGTTGACCAGGGGAAACGAACAGCGCGCAAGAAATGAATCCTGCTCGAAATTAGAACGCATACCCACAAATGATCCAAAGATGGATCGAAATGGGAAATGTCCCATCACCTTACTTCGGTTCTACTTTCTCATCATCTACCTTACCTAGCTTACCATGTACTATGGAACAAGCTTTTGCAGCCTTTGTATTTTATATGTCTAGAGAGTTGAGCATTGTGAAAGATGCTACGGATGAGATACCGGATATTCTGAAGAGAGAGCCTCAAATAGAGGAGAATAAGGTAGGGATAGAACTTTTGACTGCTGAACTAGCAGTAACTGACCAGGTCCATAACCTTTTGGTAGATCGTGTGACACATTTAGAGACGAGGGTGGACACCTCGGACAATGACATAGAAGGAGTTCTAGAGAGAGTGGCTGCTCTGGAAGCTCAGCTACATGTAGCAAATCACACTGCTGAAGGTCTTCAAGAGAGGGTGACTCACTTGGAAGCCCAATTGCAAGCCACTCTATTTCTTGAGGAGATTCCACTTTCTTATGGCGAGGAGGAGCCCTTTGAGGAGGAGCCCTTTGAGGAAGAGCCCTTCGAGGAGGAGCCCTTGGAGGAGGATCCACCTGAGGAGGAACCGGTGGAGATAGACGATGCACAATCGTATGTTTCTTCCGATGACGAAGATGCTTGATGATCTTCCTATTCTATCTTCCTTTTCATGCATGTTTTTGCTTATGTTATTTCTCTTTTCAAACCTAGATGAGTAAGGTTGTTCCCATTCAATAAAAGCATGAGAAGTTTAATGTTTGAGTTATTTATTTTATAGCCTTACAATTTATTTAATTTTCAAAATATTAGATGTTGTATCTTCTTACCCGTACCTGAATGATGTTTAATATGCGATATATTTCTCATTGTTTTTCATTTGTGATTGTGAAGAATCATGTCAGGGAGAGGACGCGGAGGTCGTGCCGGTGGTCGAGGTACCATTAACACGACGGCAGCGGAGCTAGCGGCACTAATAAATGATAGTGTGGCGGAGGCTCTAGCAGCACAAAATGCTGCAGGTAACACGTTGGCTATTGACTAATAATGTCAATTCATCTTCTAAAAACATCTTCCTAAACCCTATAATTCAAATCCTATATTGTTTCTAACTCCAGGTCCACAAAACCCGCAACCAGCCTGCACCTTCAAGGCATTCATGGATTGTAAGCCCCACGCCTTTAGTGGAGCTGAAGGAGCCGTTGGACTACTTCGTTGGTTTGAGAAGGTAGAATAAGTGATTGCCATGTGCAACTGCCCCGTGGCTAATCAGGTAAATGTGAATCTTGTAAACTCTGTGTTTGGTGATATACAAAGAGAAGTTTATTTACCTGCTGTTTCTATTGTCAATTCGTATACATACGTTAACACGAAGGATTCCGCACTTCGTGTTTTCGAGACATCCTGTCACGAGATCGATCTATAAATGAGTCATGTGGACCTACAAGTGGTATCAGAGCTTTTGCTCGTGATTTGTGTTTGATTTTTGGTGATTAGAGACGATTTTGTGTACAATTTGACAAAAAATTGTTGATTTTTTTCAAGTTTTTGTATCCATGGAGTTTTCAAGTTCTTGGACTTGATTTTGCTATTGAATTCATGGATTTGAAGTGGATTTTGGTGAAATTAATCTGATAGAAGTGTTCTAATTCATAAAATACTAAATCCTACGGTCTAATTTCTTCAAATTCCTTCTAATCTGTGAGAAATGATGATTTTCGGTGCTAATTAGTTCGTGTTTGGGTTGAAGTTTTCTTCCTGAGTTTGTTACAGCTGAAGCAGGCGAACTTGCTGAGATTCTGTTACAGGCGAACTTAGCAGGCGAACTTATCAAGTTCGCTTCACTCAGTTTAAACTCACTCAGTTTTGGCGAACTTATTGATTAGGCGAACTTATCAAGTTCGCTTGTGGTCTTGTTCGCTCAGTGAAGTTTAGGCGAACTTAATAAGTTTGCTCAGGCAGTATCAGGCGAACTTATCTAGTTCGTTTGTGTTCATAAAAAAAATATATATATATATTTTGGCTGGAAATTTTTTTCCAGATATTTTCACAAAAATTTCAAAATATCAATTTCTTGTGATGATAATGAGATTGGAACTATGCCACCAAGGCTTTTGTGTATATCAGATTATCATAACTGGAAAGTCCGGTTCGAACAGTTCGTATCAGAAACTGATGAAAATTTTTAGAGACCAATAACAAAAGGATATGTGCATCCTACTTTTGACTTTGTGGAATTTCGTGATGTTTGTAAACTAGTGACAAGTCTTACTAAAGTAGAAAAGCAGAATTTTGATAATGAGATGAAAACGTGTGAAAATTTAACGATGTCTTTACCAAAAAAAATCATTCATAGTCTCGGGAAGTGCCCAACTTCAAGAGATCTATGGGAAGCATTGAATAAAAAGGGTGAAGCAACTTCTCAAGCGTTTGTGGTCTTGATCAAAGAAGTATTGGAGAAGCAGGGTGATTCTCAAAGTGATTCTTCTGTCGATTTAACTGATAGTGAGAGTTTTCGTTCTGGTGAAAGTACTCAATCTACTGACACTGATGTGATGACTGAAGAAAGCTTTCAGACAGTTGAAGATGATTTGAGTGAATCAGAAATTGATACAGAGCCTGTCATTGTTGCTCAAAAGGGTGAAGCTGATGATGACGTATTCATGGCTCCTGGTGCATCTTCTTTAGAAGAAAAGGATACGGTAGTTTCTAACTTTGAAACGTTTTGTTTTAACTATGTTTCAGTAAAGGATAAAATGATGAGGGTTATGGATGACAACTTAAACCTCATTTGTGATATGAAATCGATGCACACGGTAAACCAGAAATTAAAGGATAATGAGAATGTGTGTATTGAGAGAATAGAATCACTGAAGAGGGATATAAGTTCTCTGACTTTGAAGATCAAAGAGCAGGCATATCACTTGGATATGTCCTTTGCAAAATTTGAAAAACGAAATAATGATCTTGCTGAGAAAGATAAGGAACTAGCTGAATCTAAAGTAGAGGTGATCAGATTGCATATAAAGTTAGAAAGCTTTGGAAATTCATCATTCTTACTGGGATATTTTAATAATACAGAAGAGGGGAAGGGAACTAGTGGTATTGGTTATGTTCCTCCACCATTCAACGAAAATTATTCTATTACACCTGAGATTATAAAAGATGAGGATTTAGATCCTAAGACTGTGTTGAAAGTGAATCCAGTCACAGGTGAAGATATGGTGTATTATGATGAGAGTGATGATGAATATTTTGATGAAGCTAAGGTAGAGGGAATACCGAAAGAGGTTAAGAAAGAAGACTCAACGGTTGATTTTAATTCATCTGGAAATAATACATTTGGACGTTCTTCAAATTCAAGGAGAGTTCCATATGTCAGAGATTATAAAGACATGCGTACATGCTTTCATTGTAATGAGATGGGTCACATTGTGGTGAAATGTCCTTACAAAAATAAAGGGAAGAATCATGTAGTTCCTGAGAAGATGAAGCCTGAATTAAAACCTCTTGAGAAAAAGTTTGTTCAGTCTCAAACTCCAAAAGAAGTTCATATAGGCGAATCTTCTTCAAGTGCATCTTATCGTGTGAGGATTCCTTATATGAGAGAATATCGTGAGGAGAGATCTTGCTTTTATTGTGGTATTGTGGGCACATTCGGATTGCTTGTCCTCACAACGCCAAAGGTAACCGACATGTTACTCCAGAAAAGGTAAGAACTTTTGGTAAGCCTTATGTTAACCCAAATGTGGTTAAACCTCATGATACACCAAAGGGTAATTCAAAATACGAGGTTAGGCTTTCTAGACCTCAAAGACGGAGGAGAAACAGAAGATTGAGAAAAATTTTAGAACAACAAGAGTTTTCATAATCTAAACATTTTTCAAATGAACAAGATTGTTCAAACACTTCACATTTTAAGCAAAAAGAACTTAATGACCAGAAGTATGTTTGGAAATCTAGAGTTTCTGTTTCTGACTCGTCGGAGCAATCACCGAAAATCGATGAGAGATTCGATTGTGAATGGAGTGCGTTTTATTATTTTGATACAGATGGACAACCCATGACTACCATGGCTTGGGTCCCAATTTCAAATTAATGTTTCTTGTTAGATGTGCAGGATTAACCAAGAGGGACTATTAATAACATTTGGTTTGTTGATAGTGGTTCTTCATAGCACATGAGGGAATAACATCTGCAAGAGTAAAGAGTTGTTGATAACTGAGAATCTATTTGATTCAACGACTTGATGCTCAAAGGGGAGAATATGTCACACACAATGTTTTGGAAAGAGTTTTACAAAGTCCAAAAGACAACCTGAAACTTAGGATGACGATGGTGAGCATAAAGTCTTTGATGCAATTATTTGACTAGTTGAGGGGGAGTCTACAGGACAAGGGGAGTACAGATTTGTGTTGGTGACAAAGGCAAAGGCATTCATTTACATTCGATTACATCGGTTTGAGTTTTTATTTGATTGAATTGCTTAATTCCAAGTAACCAAGTAAAATGTTTTTCTTAAAATGTTTTCATGAAAGATTTTATTTTCTTTTGTTTTACTTTCTTTGAAAAAGCCAAACAAAGTGAAAAAGTTTAAATCAACATTACTTGAAGTTATAAGGAGAAATGATAGTACATCAGTAGATGTTCAGTCACACATGACCTTAGTTGGACTTTATGATGCTTATCTAATATATTTGTGATAAATGTTTGATCAGAACTTCTTAGACTGCACAGTATGAGAAATGATAGCTTCATAACTGCTTATGCTTAACAAAAATTGATGCTTGATGCTTATATTTTAATTTGGATACTAGTATGTAGTCTGAATTGTCAATAGGCTACGAGTATCTTTGGTCCATTAGTAGTGTGACAACATAATGATCTTTGTGACAACTGTGATTTGAACCCATGGTATGCCAGTTGTGTGTGTAAAAGATCATTATCAGATAAAGAATATAAGATCTAAAGTACTTCATGAGACCAGTATCGGTTATATCGTTAAACACAATTTTTCAGTTCACTTCACTGCCGATGCCCCGAAAAACATGCAACGTGAAGTTGGACTAAGATATGTTTCTGACAACATCTGTTGGAACATATACTAACCCTTGAATCATTATCCTGATTCCATTGAATATATCCAGATAACAGTTGGATCACGCTACCCTATGTCATTGAATCAATCGATTCCTTGATCAATCTTATGTTGAAGAATTCTATTGGTACAATCTTTCTGTTACTATGAATCATGATACTTCATCCAAACCAAGATATTTGAATCATTCGATTCTGAATCCTTTTGATTCTCTGCTTGATATTTTCCTGTGTTTATCGGTATAATTCATCCTGGAGATTGAATATTAGCTTGCAATGATCTTATATGTTTTGAAGATAGTGCATATTTAAATTTCTGTTGGCATATTTGTGGGATACACGTTGTATTACAAAATAAATGGTACCTTAAATCACAAGAACATGGGACAAAGATACTAAAGGTTTAAATTCTGATAATATTGACAACTTAGATTAACATGTTATGTGTTGCAAATTTGTATGTAATTTATATTATAAGCATGTTATGATATGATCCCATCTTCTTTGGAGTCCTTCGCGTATGTAATTTATATTATAAGCATGTGTGATTGATGCATTGTTTATACTAGTATGATCTTCCTACTCATGATGTTCGACCAAAAAGATGTGATTTTGTATTTTACATTTTTGTTTGTACAAAGAAAAACCAAAAAGATTTTGTGAGTCTTATGTTTGAAAAACTAAACAGATTTTATTTTTCCAGCTTCCATAGAAATCTTAATTGTTGGTTATTCTTGGTTGTTCTCCTTTGCAAAAACTGAATATTGCAGACAGAAGTTGACAAGGGGTCCTTCTCCCAAGTTTTCTTCTAGATAGAAAGAGAAAGTGCAGATGAACAAGACGAAGACTACAGTGTGTTTGATGATATATGAAGACGGGTGACAATCTTCTAAAGCTGTTGTCAAGGGGGAGTCTGTGGGAGCATATTCTGGTGACAACGAGCTTGAAGATATTATGTCTTAGTCTTAGAGTCTTTGACTTGTAATTGATAGAATTGTTAGCAACGGTTAAAGGGGAGTCTGTTAGGACATGTTTGTAACTGTTGATAAAATTCTGTATAAGTTCATAAAGAGGCGAACTTAACAAGTTCGCCTAAGCATCTTTAGGTGCGAACTTGTTAAGTTCGCCTAGTCTATTAGAGGTGAACTTGTTAAGTTCGCATATTGCAGAGATTGTGTCTATAAATAGAAGTTTACAAATTCTGTTCAAAAGAGAAGAAGGGGCTTGAACGATTATATTCTGTGAATCTGGTAAACTCTGTGTTTGGTGATATACAAAGAGAAGTTTATTTACCTGCTGTTTCTATTATCAATTCGTATACATACGTTAACACGAAGGATTCCGCACTCCGTGTTATCGAGACGTCCTGTCACGAGATCGATTTGCAGATGAGTCATGTGGACCTACATGAAAGCCCTGTGCCAATTCAGTCTTATATCATCGATTGGATCAAAATCCGTAAACTAGGTTTCAATTATAAAACGATTTGGGGCTTTTGATCCTTGACTCAGTTTCAATCTAATTAATTAGTATGGTTAGTTTCGAAATCACCTACTCTTTGAAAGCCCTATCCTAATTGTGGCTTGCAACACCGAATCGAATATGAACGGAATCTAGGGTTCATCGCGTTTTTAGTTTAATCGAACCCTAACTCAGACTCAGTCTCAATCCAATTAAATTACAGGGCTAGATTCGCAATGTCTCACTCTGTAAAATACCCATGGTTTCAATAGTTTTTAATATCAGATTTTATCAATTTGATCATGTGTTCTTGAACTAGAGTTTCGGCCCTTCTTTTAGTAATTAAACGATCTTAAACTTGTTAGTTTTGTAATTAAACACACACACAGATTCGCAAGTCCTCGATTAACAAAACCCCTAAAACCTTGTTGTGAATCGTGATCGAATCGAGGGGTTTTGGGACTGATTTTGGCTCGGCTGGGATGGGGAAGGGATGAACACACTGACTGTGTGTTAAAACCATTTAAATCGGGATTGGGTAGCGATTCCCTAGCTGGCATGACTGGTTAAGTGTGTGTGTTGGTGGGGAGGAGACCCGGGTTCGAGTCTCCCTACCCTTGTTTTTGGGTTGTTTATTATTTTAAGCCATTATTTAATATTTAACATGTCCCTATATTATTATATTTATATATTAAAATGTTTTAACCCGGAAATTCATCCGTAGGCTCGGGTTTAGATTTTATAACACATTTCTAATATTATTTTACATTTTTATAATAATATAATATATTATTATCCAACCTATAACTCCGAATAAAATAATATATTTATATTACTTTCGACCCGTAACTCTAATTAAAAATAATATATTTATTTATTATTCTCGTCACGTTTATATATGTTTTGTAACACTTCGAACTTAAAAATAATACAATTATTTATATTATTACCCATATTTATGCTTGAATAAAAATAATAGAATTATTATTTTTGCGACATAAATGATTATCGTATTAAATCTACGAGTTTAAAAATAATATAATAAATTGTATTATTTTCCCTAACTATTATTAAATGGTACAAACGCACGAATATATTTAGTTATTGATACTATTCGTAATTAGAAACATTCGACATGAAACGTAATTATCTTAATAATTATATTAAGAAATCCTTATTTCCGTGGACAAGTTAGTCTACTCTTTGATCATTAGAGCGTCTTAGGAGGTTCAATCTTCCGTGTCGTCGTCACAAATCTCAATGTATCCCTAATTGTTATGTGTATAAATTTTAGGGCATACGTAAGCCATTGCAATCTAACATTTGTGGTTCCAATCTCATTCTTGTGTAAATCTATCTGCTACGCAACTCAGGTGAGTTTTCATGGCCCTTTTATTGTTTTTAAACTTGGGAGAAACATGACGCAAACGCTTTTGATTTTTGTAATTCATATATGTTATCACTTGTATGACTATGCGTACACACTATCATTAAAGTCCTCACATCGAACCGTTAATATGAACATAGCGAGGTAATTTGAGTAGTACTACTGAGTTTGACAAACCTCACCCGCGTTAGTCGCGCTAACTCGATTGGAGGTCGAACGGGTGCAATATTGACCTAAACATGGCACCATGGTTGATAGGCCTGGTGGGAGGCATACAAACATAAACAGTCAGCTTTCGGTTGCGAGCACATTAGTAAACATGAGCATGGGTTGGCTACATGTTAATATATATATATTGAATGTACATTATTCTGTTAAACGCTATTATAAATTGAAACCTGTGAACTCACCAACCTTGTGTTGACACTTTTCTTACATGTTTTCTCAGGACGCTAAGCTAAGGCACAGGTGCATGATTAAGACATGCATGGAATCCTAATATTATCTCTTTATTAATCAAGACATTTAAACTACTTTATTTATGTTATTTTGAACTGGACTTTGTGCGCGTTTGTTTTACGCGTTTACTTTTTATTGATCGCTTCCGCATTTACTCTGAACTTTTATAATATTTCAAATTGAGTCCCATATAGTGTCGTTTGATCTAACTAATGACTGAGATACTGGTTTGTCACGCACCAAACGGTAAAACTCCATTAGTGGAATTTGGGGGTGTGACGCCGCCACACCTCTGCTGCCAGAACACAAAATCATCTTTCAGCATGTTTGGTTTTGAGCGTCAATATACGAGTAGCTTAAAACCGACCCAAATGGACTCCGTTTTAGGCGAATAATATGTCCACACGTCCGTTTTACCGAACTCTTTCAAACCCAGCAGTCGTCGTCACCGGAAACTGCCTCCTCCGTTGCCGGAAAATGAAACAGTGGCCGGATTCGTCTATTTTCACGCGTTTGTCTTCGCGCTGCTCGAAACTCTATCAAACGAACTCGGAAATGGACAAATAATATATCCACGCGACCTTTTCGCCAAGCTCTTTAGCCCAATACCATTGTCGGCGCCGGCGCCAGAGACGCATACAGTGAGCAGAAATCCTCGCCGGATTTCTGTTTTTCTCGTTTCTTTCACCAATCCTTTCCATGTTGCCTCCTAGTGGCAATAACACTTCAATTAAGTAACCCTAACAGAAAAACCATCAAAAATCGAATACAATAAGGAAAAGGAGATTACCTCGTCGCTTTTTGAAGCTTCCCGATCAGAAACCACCGCGTCGCCGCATTCCTTCTCCCCGATCCGGCGACTCTCCCTCTCTCGGCTCTCTTTCAGTCCTCGCGCACTCTCCCTGGCCAAATGGCTAGGGTTTGCGCATAATGGTGCTTTTAAATGGCCACTATTTTCGCTTCGAGTCCTTGTAAAACCGTCTCGCACGTTTTTAATCCCGAACTAGACATTAAACGGTTACTTGATCTTTTACCTTAGTTGAATTAATCTTTACAAGGAAATCCCTGCTAACCGGGACATTCAATAAGGATTTAGTTAGTCGACTAACCTGAATCGTTTGCTTATGGATTTTCGAGATGTTACAAAGGGGTTAGGGGTTTTGTTCATATGAGTGTTGCGATTCTAAGGATAGGTTTAATTGCAAAATCGACGAGTTTGAAGTTGTTAATTTAAGTTTGAAATTGTCGAAAACCCTTCGTTTCACTTGTATTCAATTCGACCAATTATGATATTATTAATTGTTAAAATCATAGGGCTTTTACTGATTTGAGTATTGCGAAATTATATCCATGTTGTTTAATTTGATTGAGACTGAGTTAAAGATCAAAAACCCCAAAATGTTTTATGAAAAAACCCTAGTTTAAAGATTATGAATAATTCGATGTTATACGATTAAATTAGCATAGGGCTTTCAAAGAGTTGATGATTGCGAAGCTACCCACATGAATTAATTGCATTGAGATCGTGTTTATAGTAGGGTTTGATTAAACCCGAATGTACATGAACCCTAGAATCAAAGCGTGATAAATCCGATAGTGTAAGCCCTAATTAACATGGGGCTTTCTATCTAGACACTGATACGAAGCTAAGCGTGTGATTGATTACCAGAATGGATGCCGAATTGATGGTGCTCGAGTAAATGACTTACGCGATTTGGTCTCCGGCGCCTCTCGTCCTATCTTCGGCCGAATTGGTGCGTGCAACAAATTCTGGAAGACTCGTCTAGCGTGCGCAGGGTGTTTGATTTCAAAATTGATAGACCAAATGATGAAATCGAATGATTTTAGTTATGGGTTCGACGGTTTTGACTTGAATGCCCATAATTGGGTTTAAATTCGAATCAATGATGGTGTTAATGTTCTAATGATGAACGGTTAAGGTGTTAATTGCGCATTTCAGTAATAATTTGGGTAGATTTCGGTTATGGATTCCGAATTGGATTAAGAATGCCAGATTTGATTTCAAAAGTTAACTAAATCGAGATTGTGTTAATTACAAGATTAGTCCCTGTGATTTCATGAGTTTTAGTTTGTGATTTTGGCATAAATGGTCCTTGTGGTTTAAGAGTGAGTTAAATGAGTTGATTGGACTAATTATGTTAGTCTGGGATAATAGGGGAGTTAACTAAAATTTGTCGGGTGTCGCATCATCCCCTAGTTGAAAGAATTTTCGTCCCAAAAATTAAAATAAAAAAAAATTCTTAGGTGTCACGTCATCCCCTAGTAAAAAGAATTTTCGTCCCAAAAATTAAAATAGTACCTTAAGAGTTTGACGTGGAGTGTTTGAACAGATGAGGATACTTGCGTATCATCTGATCCTCAAGCTCCCACGTGAATTTTGGTCCGCGTTTCGAGTTCTAACGAACTTTGACAATAGGGATCTTACTGTGTTTGAGCGTTTTGACTTCCTTATCCATGATTTTGACCGGTTCTTCAATGGAGCATAATTGTTCATCGATTTGTAGTTCCTAAAGCGGAACTACGAATGTCTCGTCTGCTAGACATTTCTTTAAGTTTGAGACGTGAAAGACGTTGTGCACACCACTGAGTCCTTCCGGTAGGTCCAACTGATACGCTATTATGCCAATTCTCTTCACTATCTTGAACGGTCCAACATAACGAGGGTTTAGCTTGCCTCGTTTACCAAAATGGATTACACCTTTCCAAGGTGAGACTTTTAGTAGGACCATGTCGCCTACTTGAAATTCAAGTGGTTTCCAACGCTTATCGGCATAGCTCTTTTGGCGATCACAGGTTGCCGCCATACGATTACGAATTTGAATGATTTTCTCTAAAGTTTCAAGCACAAGTTCAGGACCCGTAAGTTGGCTATCACCAACTTCAGCCCAACACATAGGCGATCGGCATTTCCGCCCATATAATGCCTCGAAGTGTGTTGCTTTGATGCTAGTGTGATAATTGTTATTGTAGGAGAACTCTATTAAAGGCAGATGAGTTTCCCAGCTGTTTTCAAAATCGATCACACAAGCTCGTAGCATGTCCTCTAGTGTTTGAATAGTACGTTCTGTCTGGCCATCTGTCTGAGGATGGTATGTTGTGCTCATATCTAGGCGTGTGCCTAGAGCTTTCTGTAATGATTGCTAGAAACATGAGATGAATCGAGTGTCACGATCAGAGATGATTGAAATTGGCACTCTGTGCCGAGAGACCACTTCCTTCAGATAAATACGAGTTAACTTCTCCATCTTATCAGTCTCTTTGATTGCTAGAAAGTGAGCGAATTTAGTCAAGCGATCTACGATCACCCAGATGGTGTCGCATCCGCTAGGAGTTCGAGGTAGTTTAGTGATAAAGTCCATAGAAATCTGCTCCCATTTCCACATCGGGATTTCCGCTTATTGGAGCAAACCAGAAGGTTTTTGGTATTCAAACTTGACTTTCGAGCATGTTAGGCATTTGCTAACATAGGTGGCTATATCAACTTTCATATTCAGCCACCAATAAAGAACCTTTAGGTCATGATACATCTTATCGGAACCAGGATGAATAGAATAGCGAGATTTATGAGATTCATAGACTACAAGCTCTTTTAAGTTCCTGTACCTTGGAATCCATATTCGCTCTGCGAAGTAGTGAATACCATCTGATTTAACCTCAAGTTATTTCTCCATACCACGCGTGGATTCCAACGGTAGGTTTTCCTCTTTCAGGTCTTCGAGTTGAGCACTACGGATCTGATCAGGTAATCTGGGGTGGATAGTAAGTTTTAATGCCCAAACTCGTCTGGGTTTAGTTTCTTTCCGGTTCAGGGCATCTGTCACACCCCCAAATTCATTTACTTAATGAATAAATAAATAATTTAAGGTTGCAACGATTTGTAACATTACACAACAGCGGAAGCTAAAGTAAAGACTTCTAAAGTGTTGAACACCTTTACAAATACTGAATTAAGCTAGTACATTGTCCTAGATCCATATTGGTCAAAACCGTCTTGAGGGTTTGACAATCACCCTGCTTCGGCTTCCAGAGTTTAATCCAAATGGCTAACCTATTCCAACCGTGCCATAACTATGTGATACCTGAAAAACATACTTAAAAGTGTCAACACAAAGGTTGGTGAGTTCACAGGTTTAATTGTTATAATATATAGTCGTTTCCTTGAAAACATTGATGGTACATACGTGGCCATAATGTAAAATTGTTTTCCTCGAAAACCTTAATAGAGTGTACTTGGGTATTATATGAAACCGTTTTCGCTGAAAACATGTGATGATAAAACGAAAACATGTGATGACTTAATAGTCATAAAGTGAGTCTTTTTCCCAATCAAATAGTTCTTGTAGATTCAATTATTCGTAAATTGTTCCAAGTATTTATGATAAACAGACAAGTATTGTTGACCCATTTGTATACTAGCTAAGAATATAAATATGTTCATACATGAGGCATAACCAAACCATGATAATTGTTCTTTCACCCCTCTCATTTGTTATCAGATCTAATGTGGCCATAAAACCTCCAGATTGTGGTTAGCGCGACTAACCATGACCGGGGGACGTCAATCCCTATAGTACTATTTATAGGACCCTAGGATACAGTTAATGGTTACTAAATTGTTCTAGGGAACTTTTAGCGAGCTCTTTGTTCGTTAACTCATGTAAACATAAGGTCGGGTCTTGTTCTCTTGTTACCATATGAAAATGTTCGTAAGTGTGTTCCATATTTTCTAAAATGTATCAAGTAATGATGTTCCCAAATGTGTCAAAACAATGATGTTTTCCAAAAATATCAAATGTGTTAAGCAAGTATGTTTCTCCCCCGATGTTTCTAAAACATTTAAAAAGTTAAAAGGGGTGGTGAACTCTCCTGAATATCCTCAGTATCATGAATTTCAATTAATGATGCTTGTCGGCCTTGTTCCTACCCACTTTCTATAAAAGTAATTATAAACTACTGAGAATTAAGGACCAACCCGAATGTCTACATGCATATCTTAGCGTTTCACTACCGATGATGCTAAATGCACGTTACTATGTCGTCGACTCTCACACGGCCAACGATGAGACGTCTTAACGGCTTAGAATCTTCTAATACCTCGTGTAAATGCTTATGAAACCACTGTATTATTATTGTGATAGATTCAGGATCTTGTTTCTTGAAAATGTAAGTAATGACGTCCGAAGATTATTTTTGTCAAAAATATTTTTTCTCGAGTAACGTCGTACTTCTAAAATCTATTTGTTTCGTGTCGAACTTCCCTAAATCCCAAACATGTCATAGTTTGTGAACTCAGTTATGATTTTAAAAAATAATATACTTTCACAAAATGCGTTCCAAAATGCTAAGTGTTATATATTTACGAAATTTCGACATTATAACGGTTGTAAATCGGAGTTGTCCCCATCAACAAAAGTTCGTTTTAAATCTCAATATCAAATCCCATCACAACAACAATATATATTAACCCAATTCAAAAGGTGAGGATGGTTATACAAACCTATTTCACCAAAGGTTTTATGATCTATATGTATACGTCCCGTGACGTGTAAATGCATGATTCTAATCATAATCCATGATTTCTTAAACAAAATCCATCTACTATATATATATATATATATATATATATATATATATGTATATACTTATTTGTACATATATTTTGTTATGGATGAGTTTAACCAAGCCATTGGTGATGTTAACTTAGGGTTTTTAGTCAAAATCCTTTATTTTTGTAAAAATATATACATACTTTTACACGTAGCCTTTTGAGCTAACATGATTCATTCAACACTTCGTTTAGTTAAATAATATGATCCATGACTTTAAATACTTAGATATACTTGTATAAAATAAATACTCATTTATACATCCATGGACCTCATGTATGTTTTAAATTGCATAGCATTCAAAATATATTTATCTTTCCATAACTTTTAGCATAACACTAACGTAATCATGATTTTTTTTTTAAGATTACACTAGTTTATGTATATAAACCTAGATGAATAAGGTCAATATTTTAGATGACGATGATCCACTTTATGACACCATTTTTTCTTTCAAATTATGAAATCATGAACATAAAAACATAACTTGAAATCCTTGAAAATTAGAACTTGTAACTTGTCATACATATACATATCTAACGGATTTTGGTTCAAGAATCATCGGATGATCCTAAGAAAACGTGAAAGGATACAAGATCAAGAAGTATACCGTTGGCTAGATGAAGAAATGATGAAGATCCTAGAGTCTTTGAGTTTACATCCAAGCGAACCAACTCAGAATTTAAGGTGACTTTCGAGTAGGATTTTGATAGTTTTAGAAACTCAAATGACTTGTGGTTTCCATCCAAAAACAAGTTTATTGAAGTGACAACACATTGCAAAAAGAATCATAAGATTTGGATTTGTATAGGTAACTCAAAACAAACATAATAAAGGAGGTATCTAGAATCATAATGTTCGGCGTAGTTGCCTTGTGACGGCTGTTTGGTGGTCGAATACTTCATGTATTTGAGAGATTCCAGTTGCGTTTGTTAAAGGACTCATAGAGCTTTGTTTCAATAGAAAAATGGGGTAATTTGGCCAAGAAACGTGGGAGATATTACGATACGAAGTCGACTAAAATTTATGTCCGAATTTGTCCAGAATTTGGGGTTTGTTTTCGGTTTCAAGGGAAAGAAAAGAGAGAGATGAACGATTTTGTGTGTGGTTGGGAGTAGAAATGATTAAATGGGGGGTTGTTCTTGATATTTATTAACAGATTCCATGATCATTTTGCCTCAAAAGTCAAGACCTTGAGTGAAAGATAAAACAAAACAAAGAAAATATTAAAGGATGTGTATTAAATGGTGATGGGGGATTCACGTGGTGAAAAACGTTTCCGTCGTCGGAACACCATTGTGACATCCGGAAATTTTTTTTTTTATTATCTTAATTTTCTTCCCGAAAATTAAAATACTAAATAAATTATCTTCGAACAAAAGGAGTTGAACATCCGACAACATCGTTGGTCAAACTTTTGAACGACTATGACTGAGCTATCAAGTATCATCCGGGCAAGGCTAACGTAGTATCCGATGCCCTAAGCCGAAAAGAAACTAAGCCCAGGCGAGTTCGAGCATTACAACTCACTATCCACCTCGGCTTACCTAATCAGATCCGTAGTGCTCAACTCTCAGCCATGAAAGAGGGAAAACCTACCGTTGGAATCCACACGTGGTGTGAAGAACCAACTAGAGGTTAAATCGGACGGTATTCGCTACTTCGCAGAGCGAATTTGAGTTCCAAAGTACGGGAGCATAAGGAAACTTGTAATGGATGAATCTCGCAAATCTCGCTATTCTATTCATCCTGGTACCGATAAGATGTATCATGACCTAAAGGTTCTATGATGGTGGCTGAACATGAAAGCTGATATAGCCACATATGTGAGCAAGTGCCTGACTTTCTCAAAGGTCAAAGTCGAGTTCCAAGAACCTTCTGATTTGCTTCAGCAACCGGAAATTCCAATGTGGAAATGGGAGCAAATTTCCATGGATTTTATTACCAAACTACCCTGAACTCCTACCGGATGCGACACCATCTGGGTGATCGTAGATCATTTGACTAAATCCGCTCACTTCCTAGCAATCAAAGAGACTGACAAGATGGGAAAGTTAACTCACATTTATCTTAAAGGTCGTCCGTCGGCACGGCGCGCCAATCTCAATCATTTCGGATTGAGACACTGGATTTGCCTCACGTTTCTAGAAATCTTTAGAAAAAGCTCTAGGCACGCACCTGGATATGAGCATAGTATACCACCCTCATAATGGCCAGACGAAGCGTACTATTCAAACTCTGGAGGATAGTGTGATTGATTTCGGTAACATGTGGGAATCCCACATACCTCTGGTGGAGTTCTCCTACAACAACAGTTATCACACTAGCATCAAAGCAGCTCCATTCAAGGCATTATACGGACGGAAATGCCGATCTTCTATTTGTTGGGCTGAAGTTGGTGATAGCCAACTTACGGGTCCTGAACTTGTACTCGAAACCTCTGAAAAGATCGTTCAAATTAGAAATCGTATGGAGGCAACTCGTGATCGTGAAAAGAGCTATGCCAATAAGCGTCGTAAACCGTTAAAGTTTCAAGTAGGCGACATGGTCTTATTAAAAGTCTCACCTTGGAAAGGTGTAATTCGTTTTGGGAAACGAGGCAAACTAAACCCTCGTTATGGTGGACCATTCAAGATATTGAAGAGAATTGGCCCAGTAGCGTATCAACTAGACTTAGTGGTGTACACAACGTCTTTCATCTCTCGAACTTGAAGAAATGTCTAGTAGACGAGTCACTCACGGTTCCTCTTGAGGAACTACACATCGATGAACAGTTGTGTTTTATCGAGGATCCAGTAGAAATCATGGATAGGGAAGTCAAAACACTCAATCGCAGTAAAATCCCTATTGTCAGAGTTCGTTGGAACTCGAAACGCAGACCGGAATTCACGTAGAGCGTGAGGATCAGATGATGCGCAAGTATCCTCATCTATTCAAGCACTCCACGTCAATCTCTTAAGGTACTATTCTAATTTTCGGGACGAAAATTCTTTCAACTAGGGGATGATGTGATATTCGGGAATTTTTTATTTATTTATTTATTTATTATTTTAATTTTCGGGACGAAAATTCTTTCATCTATGGGATGATGTGACATCCGGCTAATTAGGGTTAACCCCGTTAACCAAATCATGTTAAATCCTAACCTATTTAATTCAATTCAAACTCCAGGGACTATTTCTGCCTATATTTAAACTTTAACACATGAAACCTGAAGGACTAAACTTGTAATTAACCAAATTTCGATTTCTGTTTGACTTTAAAAAGTCAAACTGGTTTATTTTGATCCAATACAAACTCCATAATCGATTTTTGTTCGGATTTGTAACTGAATTCGCACGTTCATGACATTAACGGTCATAACTATTGAGTTAATCATCATCATTGTCGAATTAAACTCAAATGATGGGAATTAAAATCATAACCGTCGATCTCATTACCTCCAACTGAATTCGACCAATTAGTCTGTTTTTCTCTTAATTGAGCATCTGCTCACGCTAGATGAACCTCTCAGAAGCAATCCCATCCAACAATTCAACCGGAGTCGTAGCAGGAGTCACCGGAGAACAAGGAGTCATCGTCGGAGCTGTGTTTTAATCGGGAACCATCATTTCGACATCGAATTCGGTAATTAAACCTACCCTTAGTTTCGTTTCAATACCTAGTGTCACACCCCCAAATTTCAACTAACGGAGTTTTACCGTTTGGGGAGTGACGAACCAGGATCTCAGACATTAGTTACTTTGAACGACTCTACATGGGACTCAAATGAAAATATCATGTCAATCAGAGTTTCAATGCGGAAGCGTAAAGAAAAGTAAATGCGCAAAACACACGCGCCTAAACCAAAAGTCCAAAAGTCCAAACGTCCAACCAAGCCAAGTACAATACAAAATAATCCAAACAAACATAAATAAGCAACAATCAAAATAGATGAATCCCATGCATTCCCTAGTGTGCACATGTGCCTTATCTTAGCGAGCTGAAAAAACATGTAAGAAAATATGTCAATACGAGGTTGGTGAGTTCACAGGTTTCAATATATAAATAAGCGTTTACCAGATTTATGATCATTCAATATGTATCTATAGGTAGCTAACCTATGTTCATGTTTAACTCAAGCGCTCGCAACCGAAGCTGACTGTTTGTTTATTTGCCTCCTGCCAGGTCTATCAACACTGGCGGTGTGAGTAGGCAAACATTTCACCCGTTCGATCTCTAAACGAGTTAGCGCGACTAACGCGGGTGGAATTTGTCAAACCCAGTTGTACTACTAAATATTATCTCGCAAAGATCCATATTAACGGTCTGATATAAGATGAGGGCTTTCTGTGATAGCGTGTTACGCTTAGCTTTAACATCGATAACATACGAATTACAAAATCTGAAAATAGTTTAATCATGTTTTCTCCCCCAGATTAAAACAGTAAAAAGGGGCCGTGAAAACTCACCTGCGTTGCGAAGTAGGTAGTATCACACATGAGATTTGAAATCTCAAGTGTTAGCATGCACGGCTTACGTATGCCCTAGAATTATAAACACATAAGTTAGGGACATATGGGATTTGTGATGACGACACGGAAGATTAGAACGTCTTAAAACATTCTAAGGATTAACGGGTAGACGAACGTGTCTACGGGAAAATAGATTTCGTAATAGAATTAGAATAACTAAAATTCCGTGTCGAACGTTACGAATAATATTATATATGTATAATACTTGTGTGTTTGGGTCATTCAAAAATGTTTAAGAAAATAATATATATATCATATATTATTTTTAAGTTCGAAGGATTAATAAACGTTTGCGTGGAAAAATAATAAATATATTATTTTTAATTGAGTATAAAACGTGGGTCAATGATATAAATAATTATATTATTTAATAGTTTGAAATAATCCAATAGGTTCATACTCGAGGTGCGAATAATATATAAATATATTATTTATAATTTTTGAGTCACAAGTTGAAAATAATAATAGTATATTATTTTATCCGAAGTTAATAAAAAAGAGAGTAAATAATATACATAAATATATTATTTATAAATCTTAAACGTCTTCATAACGTTTATAATTGTTGCAAAAATAATATAAAAATATTATTTTTAATTGAGGTCACGATGCTAAAATAATACTAAAAATATTATTTCATTTTAAGTTGTGATTTGAAAATAATATATAAAAATATATTATTTTATGAGTAGAAATAGGTTATAATTTTAAAACCGAGCTTATGGGTAATATACGAGGCTAGAACGTCATAATATATTATTATAATAACACGGGGTAAGTTTTTCTATTAAAAATAATAGTTTAAAATTGTTTTAAAAAGAAAAAGGGGGGTGGAGGGATCGAACCCGGGTCTCCTCCCCCACACACCAAAGCCTTAACCACTACGCCCGCTAGGGTCATCGCGTTAGAACCCGGATCAGATTTGTTTTAATCTTCCAATCCACTGTGTTCTTCCCCTTTTGTGCGATCCGAACCAAAATCAACCCTTAATCTTTTAAAATCGATCGCGATTGACCAAGAGATCATAGGGGTTTTGTTCATCAGGGAATTTCGAGTCTTTGAGTGAATTTAATTGCAAAATCATTGCGTTTTAAAATCGTTTATTTCTGCTTTGAAAAGTCGAAAATCCTATGTTTAACATGGGATCGATTTGACTAAAGCTTATATGATTACAGGTTGTATTCATAGGGTTTCACTATACAGATGTTTGCGAAGCTAATGACACAATTTAATTTGATTGAGGTTAAGTCTAGATCAGGGTTCGATTAAATTCGAAATACGATGAACCCTAGAATTGGTTCATCATCAATTCGATGTTATAAGTTGTGGGTTTGATAGGGCTTTCAACCTAGACATTGATACGAGTCTGAGGACGTGTTCAATTTCAGTATTTGCTATCGAATTGCTAGGGTTCGACTAGATTGAAAACATATGAACCCTAGGTATAGGATTGTGATAAATCCGATAATGTGAGCCCCAATTGGATTAGGGCTTTCGATTTGGGTATTGAAACAAAGCTAAAGGTGAAAACAATTACCAAAATAGATGATGGATTGATGGAGTTCAACTAAAACGTGTCCCGACTACGGCGGCTTTGGTCTCCGGCGACACAGGTTTCGTCTTCGATCGGATTGGATGGTGTAACAGGTTCTGAGGTGTCTGGGTGAGATGCGCAGGCGTTCAATTGTAGAGTGAACAATCAAAATGAACGAATCCGATGGTTTCATGCTTAGAAGTCGACGGTTACGGGTTTGCTGGAGTTAATAGGATTAATTCGCACGTAATAGTGATGTTAAATGCTATAATGATGATCGACCTCATCATTTACATGCATTACCGTTACGAATTTGGATAATTTTTCGGTTATGGATTTGAATTTGGGTCTAGAACATCACGAGTTTGACTTCCAACGGTCAACAAGAAAAAATTCATTCAATTTTGACTTTGTGAAGTCAATGAGTTAAGTTTTGAGACATGGCAGATTCTGTCATTGTAGTTTTAGGTGCATAAGGGTTTAGAGAATGGCAGAATTAGTTCCTAGGGTTTAATATTGTTTTAACTGAGTTAGGTTTTAACATAATACTTAACGAGATTGCTAACGGAGTTGATTTGAAGAGTCGGATTGTCACATCGGAGGAGACCCGGGTTAGATCCCTCCACCCCCCCCCTTTTCTTTTTAAAACAATTTTAAACTATTATTTTTAATAGAAAAACTTACCCCATGTTATTATAATAATATATTATGACGTTCTAGCCTCGTATATTACCCGTAGGCACGGTTTAAAAATTATAACCTATTTCTACTCATAAAATAATATATTTTTTTATATTATTTTCAAATCACAACTTAAAATGAAATAATATTTTTAGTATTATTTTAGCATCGTGACCTCAATTAAAAATAATATTTTTATATTATTTTTACCACAATTATAAACGTTATGAAAACGTTTAAGATTTATAAATAATATATTTATGTATATTATTTACTCTCTTTTTTATTAACTTCGGATAAAATAATATACTATTATTATTTTCAACTTGTGACTCAAAAATTATAAATAATATATTTATATATTATTCGCACCTCGTGTATGAACCTATTGGATTATTTCAAACTATTAAATAATATAATTATTTATATCATTGACCCACATTTTATACTCAATTAAAAATAATATATTTATTATTTTTCCACGCAAACGTTTATTAATCCTTAGAACTTAAAAATAATATATGGTATATATATTATTTTCTTAAGCATTTTTGAATGACCCAAACACACAAGTATTATACATATATAATATTAATCGTAACGTTCGACACGAAATTTTAGTTATTCTAATTCTATTACGAAATCTATTTTCCCGTAGACGCGTTCTTCTACCCGTTAATCCTTAGAATGTTTTAAGACGTTCTAATCTTCCGTGTCGTCGTCACAAATCCCATATGTCCCTAACTTATGTGTTTATAATTCTTGGGCATACGTAAGCCGTGCAAGCTAACACTTGAGATTTCAAATCTCATACTTGTGTGATACTACCTACTACGCAACGCATGTGAGTTTTCACGACCCCTTTTTACTGTTTTAATCTGGGGGAGAAAACATGATTAAACTATTTTCAGATTTTGTAATTCGTATGTTATCGATGTTAAAGCTAAGCGTAACACGCTTTCACAGAAAGTCCTCATCTTATATCGGACCGTTAATATGGATCTTAGCGAGGTAATATTTAGTATTACTACTGGGTTTGACAAATCCCACCCGCGTTAGTCGCTCTAACTCGATTAGAGATCGAACGGGTGAAATGTTAGCCTACTCACACCGTCAGTGTTGGTAGACCTGGCAGGAGGCAAATAAACAAACAGTCAGCTTCGGTTGCGAGCGCTTGAGTTAAACATGAACATAGGTTAGCTACCTATAGATACATATTGAATGATCAAAAATCTGGTAAACGCTTATTTATATATTGAAACCTGTGAACTTACCAACCTCGTGTTGACATATTTTCTTACATGTTTTCTCAGGTCGCTAAGATAAGGCACAGGTGCACATTAGGGCATGCATGGGATTCATCTATTTTGATTGTTGCTTATTTATGTTTGTTTGGATTATTTTGTATTGTACTTGGCTTGGTTGGACGTTTGGACTTTTGGACGTTTGGTTTGGGCGCGTGTGTTTTGCGCATTTACTTTTCTTTACGCTTTCGCATTGAAACTCTGATTGACATGATATTTTCATTTGAGTCCCATGTAGAGTCGTTCAAAGTAACTAATGTCTGAGATCCTGGTTCGTCACTCCCCAAACGGTAAAACTTCGTTAGTTGAAATTTGGGGGTGTGACAGATTGGTATCAGAGCCATTGGTTATTGAGAACTAGGATTGCATACTACACTATAGCCTCACACATTAGTTACATGTCATTTGGATGTTTAGCACTTATATATTGTTACAGGAACATGTCGTCAACTCCACCTCCATCACCTAAGGCACCAAGACATAAGGCACCTATCCTATCATCCCCGGATGTGACGTTTCAGATTTTTCGTTCTCACACTTATATTATAATTATCGTGCAATCATTCTCTATTTTAATAAAGCGTAAGAGATTTATTTGGTTTTATACAAATAGGTATTTTATTTTACGAATTTAAACTAATTAGAATTTTATAAATTTTAAAATTAATATAAAGTTTTATATAAAAATCTAAAAATTTAAAAGTTGCACATTCAATAAAATAATCTATTTAAATAAGATAAATAACTTTTATAAAAATTATTTATAATAATAATAATAAAATAAGTTTATAAAAACATTTAAAATATAATATAAAATTAAATTGATTTAAAAGAAATTAAATTAATTTATTAAATAAAAAGTTTAGGGGTCGTTTTGTAATTAATCAAACTAGAAGGTTTTAAGCTAAAGTCTATTGAGGGACTGTTTCTGGACAAATCAAACCATAGGGACCAATTTGTAATAACTCTCAGGGACTATTTTAAATCAAAAACAAACTCCAAGGACTGGTTTTGCCAACTTCCGATTCGCGTTTCCGACTGTCTTCCCCATTGACCGACGGTCCGAGCTTTTCTCCGGCGACTCCTCGACACGACTGTCCCCTGCACCTCGACAGCCGCTACAGGCATCCCTGGCTTCGTCTCTCCCACGCGAACAAGACCCCCCGACCAATTGGTCTCCCCAACATAAGGATCGTCTGATCCTGTTGGTGGCCGAGAAACCCACGTTCGAATTCGCGCCCGACAGACCACCTCCACGCGTGTTGAATGTCTGGTTAGTTTCGTCTCGTCCAGACTAGTGTCGGAACATGCCCAATTGCACGTTTTAACATAGAAATCAAGCTCGGCTATAAATAGCCATGGTCTTCCCTGCACGAGCTCGCTACCCTCCTCCCACCCACTCTCACTCCAAATTGAGGAAACCATCACCTTCGTTGACCCTGGGTGAAGCTGTGACCAGGATTTCAGGAGCAAATTCCACACAGAAATCGATTCCCGCTTGTGACTTTTTCAAGTTCAAAGGCTGTGCCGACCAGACCCCTTCACGACCACGTAAGAATCCTCAACTTCGTTTCTTTACCTTCTGTTATCATAAGACAAACTGAACCAATCGAAGTCACGACTCCAAACCATCGATTACCGGACAAACTAATGTTACTGTTTTATTTTCTAAGGTCTGGGCAATCGAAACTACTTAGTTTCGATTGAGTAAATGGTCAATCGAAACTAATAGTTTCGATAAATGGTAGTTTCGACAGCCTGTGTATCACTTATAAATGATCAATCGAAACTAGCAGTATCGATAGATAGTAGTTTCGACAGTTCTGTGGTCAATCGAAACTAGTAGTTTCGATTGAACATAGTTTCGATACTTGAACATAGTTTCGATACTTGAGCATAGTTTCGATACCTGAAATAGTTTCGATCAAAATCATCGATTTCAAGTAAATCTGAACCTACACTTTACGCAAATAATTTTAAGAAATATTATTATAAACCTATACATAATTAAATACGAATACACACCTATAAGCATACAATAATACCCATTTATCTACATAGGGTTCCATCGTGCTTAGGTTTCAAACATCCGTATCATCTACTCTCGTGGATTATCATATCCGCTAGCCAGGACCCTATTTTACATTTTTACATACTTTGGGGTGAAACATTATTTCATGCTACTCAATCAAATTGTTTATACGTGTTATACATGAGACTATATGCTTATTCTTTGGATGTACATACATTTAAACACAAGACAACCAACTGTAATATTGATAGAACTATTGTGCCTGACCAGCCCACCCGGTTAGGGTGTTTATTACTGCATACTCGGATATAACCGCGTGTTATATTCAAACATATCGAATATAGTGGGTAACTATATTCAAACATACCGGACTTAGCTGTTGTGCTCTATTCAAGCGCGTCAAACTCGGTTTGAATTGTGATTAAATAAATGACACATCATACATACTATGTTTAACAAGATAAACAATGAGTTGCAAAACGATTTACAACTACTATTTACCGGAATTATTAAACCTATGTACTCACCAACTTTTTAGTTGACACTTGATTTAAATAATGTTTCAGGTTTGGATATGTGACTACTTGCTGAAGATTTCTCCACTTAAGAACTATGGACCTAGTTAAATAAACCAATGTTTTGAATTAGACTAGGTTATTTGGAATGTATTGTATTTGAATCTTGTTGTCTTTAAATTTAATTAATGAATTATGCAACCTTTTAGTTATCATGTGCTTTTGAACAATCATTCTATTGTCCGCCTCGATGATTCCGCCATCGGTCGGGGTGTGACAGATTGGTATCAGAGCCATGGTTATAGGGAATTAGGTTATTAGACACGATGACCTAGACTATAACCCTAGGACTCCCTTTATGTGTTATGTGTTAAATGATTAAATGCTACGTGAATTATTTGTAGTTAGGTATTATTTGAATTTTCTCGAGTTTGGTAGATGAGACTTATACACATACATACAAGACTTTGATACATGATACATACTTTACATACATATTTGACAAACAAACTTATGCAAAGAAATACACTACCCATCCTTGTCCATACTCTTTCCTAATCCATATTAATTGCAACATTCCTACACATTTTATACACATAAACTCTCAATTCTATTAAAATCTTGAAAATCTCATCAACAACTTAATTTATTGAAACCAGTAAAGGATACGTGCAATCTGGAAGGGTGACACCTGTACATTGGGTTTTCTGTCTAGGAAAGCATTTCGTATAAATCCAAATAAACGGACCCGTATGCTTTCCTGGGAATTCCTGAAGTGAGTGTTTACCTATAGGCTAAAGCATGTCTCTTTGAAAGTTTTGAGGAATTATTTAACGGTGATAAGTCAATGTATTCGCAAGGATACGATCCGAACTTAAACTCAAAATTTGGGGACATTATAGCAAGATAGGAAGAACTAGACGAAAATGCAAAGCAAATCATTATTACGGGTGCACACGTAATAACGATTTGTAGTGCATGCAAGTCCCGGCAATTCCTATTACGCAAATAATGATCTATAACATCATGTTCTATCCGGAATAGATGGCTTAGTTTCCCCCATCAACTTTAAATAAATACACATGCACTGGCACGCGTCATGATGAATCCCGTTTTTCTGCTTACATTATTTCCCGCTATAACTCATATATATCCACCTCATCTAAAATATCACTGTCTTTTCTTATGGTGATAGAATGCCTCCTCGACGTGCAAACTCTAGCACTTCCAACCCGGATCTTGCTACTCTTCTTGCCCAGCTGGTAGGGCAAATGACCCAAGCAAATAACAACAGTGACGGGTCTCACAACATCCAAGGGAACGGTGGTACCAACCCGCCTCACTGCACGTTTAAGCACTTTAACTCGTGCAATCCTACAAAATTCTTCGGGACTGAAGGTGCTACCGGCCTACTTCAATGGTTTGAAAGCATGGAAAGCACATTCCTAAACAGCGACTGTCCCGATAATCTTCGGGTTCGTTATGCCACAAGTGTACAGAGAGCCCTCACCTGGTGGAACGGTGAGAAACGCACTCGTGGTGCTGAGGTTGCTACATCCTTATCATGGGATGATCTGAAGAAGGCCATGACTGATGAATTCTGTCCTCGGAATGAAATAAGGAAGCTCGAGGCTGAGTTTTGGGATCTTGCCCAGGACAGCGGGGATAATCTGGCCTACACCACCTGGTTTCAAGAGCTAAGTCTGCTGGTGCCTCATATGATCACTCCCCTTGCTCGGGGGATTGAAAAATACATAGGCGGCCAGCCTATGCAAGTTCAAGATGTTGTGCTAGGAAGCAACCCTTCTACACTTGAAGCTGCTATCCGTCTAGCTGCTACACTATCCGACAACCATGTCAAGGCCAGAACCTTAACAAGAAAGGGTTCCAGGAAGGTTGTTTCTACTCTTGCGGCCGTCAAAGATGTAAAACCCGAGTCTTCTAACGGCAACAAGAAACGAAAAGGTCGAAACTTCGCAGCCGTAACTCCCGTTGTGCCTGCTATCCAAGCGGCCCCTTTTGGTCAAAACCCGAAAACTTATCGGGGCCCGAATCCCCAATGCCAGACCTGCAAGTACCATCATCCTGCCAACCTACCATGCCGATTGTGTTCAAGCTGCGGACGATATGGACACGTGGTCACTACTTGCCGTACCCGTCCTCCCATCCATCAAGCTGCTCCAACCAACCGTCCAAACTATCCGGCACTTCTCAATGGTCGGGCATGTTACGAATGTGGAGACCCAAACCATTTCCGTGACCGATGCCCAAAACTTCATCATCAAGGTGGTCCTCAAGGACGAGCGTTTAATATAAACGCTAATGAGGCTCAAGCAAACAACGACGTGATAAACGGTACGTTTCTCGTAAACAATCATTATGCATCCATTTTATTTAATACCGGTGCCGATAGGAGTTTTGTGTCTCTTACCTTTGAATCTCGACTTGCTAAACAAAGAACAAAACTTGACAATTCATATTCAGTGGAGATAGCAAACGAAAAGTCTATTACTATAAATTCTGTTATCCGCAACTGCAATCTCGAGCTTAATGATCATGTGTTCTCCGTTGATCTCCTTCCAATGCAATTGGGAAGCTTCGATATTATAATTAGCATGGACTGGTTATCCAAGCACCATGCCGAGGTCATTTGCTACGAAAAGTGCATTCGTATACCTCTCCCTTCGGGTGACACGTTAGTTATTTTCGGTGAAAAACCATGTCGTGGTCTTCAACTCATGTCTTGCACATTAGCACAAAAGTACTTGCGAAAAAAGTACGTTGCTTTCTTGGCCCACGTGGTTGACACGAAAGACAAGGGTAAGAAATTGCAAGATATTCCGATCATTCGAGACTTTCCCGAGGTATTCCCTGAGGATTTACCCGGTCTTCCTCCTTCTAGACAAGTAAAGTTTCGTATTGACCTTGTGCCCGGAGCAACTCCCGTGGCAAAAGCTCCCTATCGGCTTGCACCTTTCGAGATGCAAGAGCTCGCAAGTCAATTACAAGAACTCTCATCTAAAGGATTCATCCGCCCGAGCCATTCACCTTGGGGTGCTCCCGTACTGTTCGTAAAGAAAAAGGATGGATCGTTTCGAATGTGCATCGATTATCGTGAACTCAACAAGCTTACAATTAAGAACCGTTATCCTTTACCCCGTATCGACAATCTTTTCGATCAGCTTCAAGGTTCAACATGCTTCTCCAAGATTGGCCTTCGTTCCGGGTACCATCAACTCCGTGTTCTCGATGAAGACATTTCGAAGACTGCCTTTCGGACTAGATATGGTCATTACGAGTTCATGGTCATGCCCTTCGGTTTGACTAATGCACCTGCAGTCTTCATGGACCTTATGAACCGTGTATGCAAACCTTATTTGGACAAGTTCGTGATCGTTTTCATTGACGACATCCTCATCTATTCTAAAACAACAGCGGAGCATGAACAACATCTTCGTTTGATTTTGGAACTCTTGAAGAAAGAACAACTATACGCCAAGTTCTCCAAGTGTGAATTCTGGCTAAAGGAAGTTCAATTTTTGGGACACATAGTCAACGATAAGGGAATTCATGTGGACCCGGCAAAGATCGATGCGGTAAAGAATTGGAGTACTCCTAAGACTCCTACTGAGATTCGTTCATTCCTTGGACTAGCAGGTTACTATCGTCGCTTCATCTCAAATTTCTCCAAGATTGCGGTTCCGCTCACTGCCTTGACTCACAAAGGTAAACCTTACGAGTGGGGACCCAAACAAGAAGAAGCTTTTCAAACTCTCAAGCTCAAGCTTTGCAATGCTCCTATTCTAACTCTTCCTAGTGGTAATGACGACTTTGTCGTTTATTGTGATGCATCCAACCAAGGTCTTGGCTGTGTTCTAATGCAACGTGGCCAAGTAATTGCATACGCATCACGTCAACTCAAAATCCATGAGAAGAACTATACGACCCATGATCTCGAGCTTGGTGCTGTCGTTTTCGCCTTGAAAATTTGGAGACATTATCTTTATGGCACCAAATGCGTGGTTTTCACCGACCACAAAAGTCTCCAACATATTTTCAATCAAAAAGAGCTTAATATGAGGCAACAATGATGGGTTGAACTTCTTAACGATTACGACTGCGAGATTCGCTACCACCCCGGCAAAGCAAATGTTGTAGCCGACGCCTTGAGTCGTAAAGAACGTATCATGCTTCATAGTGTTTGTATTTATAACGATATCCAAGCCCGTATTCTTCAAGCACAACATACCTCGGTTACCGAGGGAAACATGTACCAAGAAATGGCATGTGGTGTAGAACTCTTGCTAGAAACCAAAGCCAATGGCCTATTGTATTACTTGGATAGTATCTGGGTTCCCTATCGCGACGACCTTCGTATATTTTTGATGAACGAGTCCCACAAAACTCGATATTCGGTACATCCCGGAGCTGATAAGATGTACATGGGTCTTCGTCAACAATATTGGTGGCCTGGCATGAAAAAGGATATTGCCCTCTTTGTGGCAAAATGCTTAACTTGTTCTAAAGTGAAGGCCGAACACCAAAAGCCTTCCGGACTCCTCGAATAACCAGAAATTCCCATGTGGAAATGGGAGAACCTTGCTATGGACTTCATCACCAAACTTCCACACACTACTAGTGGGCACGATAGTATCTGGGTTATTATCGACCGAATTACAAAGTCTGCTCACTTCTTGCCTATCCGTGAGGACTATCGAGTCGAGAAATTGGCCCGTATCTACATTGATGAGATCGTAAGTCGTCATGGAATCCCTTTGAACATCATCTCCGATCGTGATTCGCGTTTTACTTCCCGATTTTGGCAATCACTACAATCTGCGCTTGGTACTCGTTTGGATCTAAGTACGGCTTACCATCCTCAAACCGATGGACAAACCGAGCGAACAATCCAAACTCTCGAGGATATGCTTAGAGCTTGTGTCATTGACTTTGGTGGCAATTGGAATTCTCACCTGCCACTGATCGAATTTTCCTACAACAACAGCTACCACACAAGTATTAACATGGCGTCGTTTGAAGCTCTTTATGGACGAAAATGTCGTTCATCGATTTGTTGGAACGAAATTGGTGAAGCACAAATCACCGGTCCCGAGCTTATCCAAGAGACCACCAATAAAATCTTTCTTATTCGTGACAACATCCGAGTAGCAAGGAGTCGGCAAAAGTGCTATGCCGATAAAAGACGAAAACCCTTGGAATTTCAAGTTGGGGATATGATTCTCCTAAAGGTATCACCTTGGAAGGGCGTAGTCCGATTTGGAAAGAAAGGAAAACTCGCACCTCGATATGTGGGTCCATTCAAGATACTCGAAAGGGTAGGAAAAGTGGCCTACAAACTCGATCTTCCTTCAGAACTCATCAACGTTCATCCGACTTTTCATGTATCTAATTTGAAAAAGTGTCTAGCCGACGAGAATCTCCACATCCCACTTGATGAAATGCACATTGATGAGAAAATGCACTTTGTTGAGAAACCCGTAGAAATCATGGACCGAGAAGTTAAGAAACTCAAGCGTAGCCGCATCCCTATTGTCAAGGTCCGTTGGGAATCTAAACGTGGACCCGAGTTCACTTGGGAACGTGAAGACCAAGTGAAGACCAAATGAAGACCAAGTATCCGCATCTCTTTTCATAGCCTCCACTAGTTGAATTTCGAGGCGAAATTCCTCTAACATGGGGAGACTGTAACGTTTCGGATTTTTCGTTCTCTTACTTGTATTATAATTATCGTGTAATCATTCTCTATTTTAATAAAGCGTAAGAGTTTTATTTGGTTTTATACAAATAGGTATTTTATTTTACGGATTTAAACTAATTAGAATTTTATAAATTTTAAAATTAATATAAAGTTTTATATAAAAATCTAAAAATTTAAAAGTTGCACATTCAATAAAATAATCTATTTAAATAAGATAAATAACTTTTATAAAAATTATTTATAATAATAATAATAAAATAAGTTTATAAAAACATTTAAAATATAATATAAAATTAAATTGATTTAAAAGAAATTAAATTAATTTATTAAATAAAAAGTTTAGGGGTCGTTTTGTAATTAATCAAACTAGAAGGTTTTAAGCTAAAGTCTATTGAGGGACTGTTTCTGGACAAATCAAACCACAGGGACCAATTTGTAATAACTCTCAGGGACTATTTTAAATCAAAAACAAACTCCAGGGACTGGTTTTGCCAACTTCCGATTCGCGTTTCCGACTGTCTTCCCCATTGACCGACGGTCCGAGCTTTTCTCCGACGACTCCTCGACACGACTGTCCCCTGCACCTCGACAGCCGCTACAGGCATCCCTGGCTTCGTCTCTCCCACGCGAACAAGACCCCCCGACCAATTGGTCTCCCCAACATAAGGATCGTCTGATCCTGTTGGTGGCCGAGAAACCCACGTTCGAATTCGCGCCCGACAGACCACCTCCACGCGTGTTGAATGTCTGGTTAGTTTCGTCTCGTCCAGACTAGTGTCGGAACGAGCCCAATTGCACGTTTTAACATAGAAATCAAGCTCGGCTATAAATAGCCATGGTCTGCCCTGCACGAGCTCGCTACCCTCCTCCCACCCACTCTCACTCCAAATTGAGGAAACCATCACCTTCGTTGACCCTGGGTGAAGCTGTGACCAGGATTTCAGGAGCAAATTCCACACAGAAATCGATTCCCGCTTGTGACTTTTTCAAGTTCAAAGGCTGTGCCGACCAGACCCCTTCACGACCACGTAAGAATCCTCAACTTCGTTTCTTTACCTTCTGTTATCATAAGACAAACTGAACCAATCGAAGTCACGACTCCAAACCATCGATTACCGGACAAACTAATGTTACTGTTTTATTTGCTAAGGTCTGGGCAATCGAAACTACTTAGTTTCGATTGAGTAAATGGTCAATCGAAACTAATAGTTTCGATAAATGGTAGTTTCGACAGCCTGTGTATCACTTATAAATGATCAATCGAAACTAGCAGTATCGATAGATAGTAGTTTCGACAGTTCTGTGGTCAATCGAAACTAGTAGTTTCGATTGAACATAGTTTCGATACTTGAACATAGTTTCGATACTTGAGCATAGTTTCGATACCTGAAATAGTTTCGATCAAAATCATCGATTTCAAGTAAATCTGAACCTACACTTTACGCAAATAATTTTAAGAAATATTATTATAAACCTATACACAATTAAATACGAATACACACCTATAAGCATACAATAATACCCATTTATCTACATAGGGTTCCATCGTGCTTAGGTTTCAAACATCCGTATCATCTACTCTCGTAGATTATCATATCCGCTAGCCAGGACCCTATTTTACATTTTTACATACTTTGGGGTGAAACATTATTTCATGCTACTCAATCAAATTGTTTATACGTGTTATACATGAGACTATATGCTTATTCTTTGGATGTACATACATTTAAACACAAGACAACCAACTGTAATATTGATAGAACTATTGTGCCTGACCAGCCCACCCGGTTAGGGTGTTTATTACTGCATACTCGAATATAACCGCGTGTTATATTCAAACATATCGAATATAGTGGGTAACTATATTCAAACATACCGGACTTAGCTGTTGTGCTCTATTCAAGCGCGTCAAACTCGGTTTGAATTGTGATTAAATAAATGATACATCATACATACTATGTTTAACAAGATAAACAATGAGTTGCAAAACGATTTACAACTACTATTTACCGGAATTATTAAACCTATGTACTCACCAACTTTTTAGTTGACACTTGATTTAAATAATGTTTCAGGTTTGGATATGTGACTACTTGCCGAAGATTTCTCCACTTAAGAACTATGGACCTAGTTAAATAAACCAATGTTTTGAATTAGACTAGGTTATTTGGAATGTATTGTATTTGAATCTTGTTGTCTTTAAATTTAATTAATGAATTATGCAACCTTTTAGTTATCATGTGCTTTTGAACAATCATTCTATTGTCCGCCTCGATGATTCCGCCATCGGTCGGGGTGTGACACCGGAGCCCAAAGACGCCGGACTAGTTCCAGTGACTATTCAGTTGACCAGGGGGAAACGAGCAGCGCCCAAGCAATGAATCCTGTTCGCAATTGGAACGCATACCCGCAAATGATCCAAAGATGGATCGAAATGGGAAATGTCCCATCACCTTACTTTGGTTCTACTTCCTCATCATCTACATTACCTAGCTTGCCATGCACTGGAACAAGCTTTTGTAGCCTTTGTATTTTACATGTCTAGGGAGTTGAGTATTGTGAAAGATGCTACTGATGAGATACCTGACATTCTGAAGAGAGAGTCTCAAATAGAGGAGAATAAGGTTGGGATAGAGCTTTTGACTGCTGAACTAGTAGTAACGGATCAAGTCCATAACGTCTTGATGGATTGGGTGACACATTTGGAGACGAGGGTAGACACCTCGGATTTTGAGGTAGGAGGGATTCTGGAAAGAGTGGCTAATCTGGAAGGCCAACTGCAAGCAGCAAACCATGCTGCCGAGGGGCTCCAAGGAAGAGTAACAAACTTGGAAGCCCAACTGGAAGCAGCCCTATTTCCTGAGGAGATTCCACTTTCTGACGGCGAGGAAGAGCCCTTCGAGGAGGAGCCCTTCGAGGATGAGCCCTTGGAGGAGGAGCCACCTAAGGAGGAGACAGTCATATGTTTCTTCTGATGACGAAGATGTTTGATGATCTTCCTATTCTATCTTCCCTTTTCATGCATGTTTTGCTTTTGTTATTTCTCTTTTCAAACCTAGATGGGTAAGGTTGTTCCCATTCAATAAAAGCATGAGAAGTTTGATGTTTGAGTTATTTATTTTGTAGCCTTACAATTTATTTAATTTTCAAAATATTAGATGTTGTATTTCTTTACTCGTAGATAAATAATGTTTAATATGCGACATATTTCTCAATGTTTTGTATTTGTGAATGTGAAGATCATGTCAGGAAGAGGACGTGGAGGTCGTGCTGGTGGCCGAGGTACCATTAACATGACGGCAGCGGAGCTAGCGACACTAATAAACGATAGTGTGGCGGAGACTCTAGCAGCACAGAATGCTGCAGGTAAATGCTTTAACTATTGACTAATGATGTCAATTCATATCTTAAAAAGCATGTCCTAAACTCTATAATCCCAATCCTATTTTGTTTTTGACTCTAGGCCCGCAAAACCCGCAGCCAGCCTGCACCTTCAAGGCATTCATGGATTGTAAGCCCCACGCCTTTAGTGGAGCTGAAAGAGCTGTCGGACTACTTCGTTGGTTCGAGAAAGTAGAATCAGTGATTGCCATGAGTAACTGCCCAGTGGCTAATCAAGTCAAGTTCGCCGCTGGAACTTTGGAGGGCCCGGCTCTCACATGGTGGAACGCCCAGGTCCAGATTTTAGGTCTGTGCATGGAAAATGGACTCCCGTGGGAGGAGTTTAAATCAATGATGAAGGAGGAGTACTGTCCTCGCGATGAAATTCAGAAGTTAGAGGGGGAGTTCTGGAACCCAAAGATGGAGGGTTCTGAAATTGAACTTTATACCACACGTTCACATGAACTTGCTACTATGTGCCCGCATATGGTGACCCCTGATTACAAGAGAATTGAACTATATATTGGAGGTCTAGTGCCTCAAATACAAAGCATGGTTACTTCATCCAACCCTACCACTATCCAACAGACTATCCAACTTGCCCATAAGTTAACCGATCAGGCGGTAACTCAAGGGACTATACCTCCGAGAGGTTCGGTCTCTAAATCCACCGATAATCATAAACGCAAGTTTGACCACCACTCCAACTCTCACTCCAAAGGAACCCAGCCCAACCAACCCCAGTTTAATCAACCGCAGCAACAGCATAGGTTTGAGCCTGCTAAGAACTTCAACCAGTCGACCTCTTCAGGTCAAAACCAGGGTGGTTACGCGGGAAAGTCTCCTAAATGTAACAAGTGTAACTTCCATCACTTCGGGTTTTGCAATCATTGTCAGCGGTGTGGCAAAATAGGTCATGCTGCCAAAGATTGTAGGGGTGAGTTGCAAGCTAAACAACCTTTTCAACAGCCTGGATCCACAAGGGGTTGTTTCGAGTGTGGGAAGAAGGGACATATTCGGAAGAATTGTCCTCAATTGAAGAAAGGGGGTAATGGAAACCACAACCCTAACTAGAATAACAACAATGGGGGTAACAACGACAATGGTGGAGGAAATGGTGCGAAGGGACGAGCCTTCGTGCTAGGATCTGGAGAAGCTCGTTATGATCATAATGTGGTCACCTGTAAGTTCCTCTTAAATAATTACCTTGCTTCTGTCCTTTTTGACACTGGTGCTGATAGAAGTTTTATATCTAAGAAACTTAGTGATATGATAAAAGGAACTCCAACTTTGTTAGAAGCTAAGTATGTAATAGAGATAGCTGATGGCCAAATAATTGAAGCAACTCACATTCTTAAGGGATGTAAGCTTGAGCTAGCTAGACATATACTTGATATTGACCTTATGCCGGTCACACTTGGTAGTTTTGATGTAATTATCGCCATGGATTGGTTATCTAAAAACCAAGCTGAAATTATCTGTCATGAGAAAATTGTTCGTATTCCTCTCCCAAGTGGAGAAACCCTTTCCGTTCAGGGTGAAAAAGTTGGTGTAGTCATGGGCATCATATCTTTAATGAAAGCACAGAAGTGCCTTCAAAAGGGACATATGGCTATTTTGGCTCTCGTTGCTGAGCAGTCGTCAGAAGAGAAAAAGATTGATGATACTCCCGTCGTTCGTGAATTTTTAGAAGTATTTCCCGAGGATCTGCCTGGTCTGCCACCACACCGACAGGTTGAATTCCAAATCGATCTAGCACCTGGAGCGGCACCGATCGCTTGGGCACCTTATCGACTAGCACCTAGTGAATTGCAAGAGCTATCCACTCAATTACAGGAGTTATTGGATAAAGTTTTCATCCGACCTAGCTCATCGCCATGGGGAGCTCCAGTCCTATTTGTCAAGAAGAAGGACGGGACCTTCCATATATGTATCGACTACCGTGAACTGAATAAGGTCACAATCAAGAATCGTTATCCTTTGCCTCGTATAGATGACCTATTTGACCAACTCCAAGGATCAAGTTTCTATTCCAAGATAGATCTTAGGTCCGGCTACCATCAATTGAGAGTCCGAGATGAAGATATCTCTAAGACTGCTTTTAGGACAAGGTATGACCACTATGAATTTATGGTCATGCCTTCGGATTAACCAACGCACCTGCGGTATTCATGGACCTCATGAACCGTGTGTGTAAGCCTTACCTTAATAATTTCGTCATCGTTTTCATCGACGACATTCTCATTTATTCCAAGAACAAGGAGGAACATGGGGAACATATACGCCTAATTTTGGAATTACTTAAAAGGGATCAACTATATGCTATGTTTTCCAAGTGTGAATTTTGGATCCGGTAGGTTCAATTCTTAGGACATGTGGTTAACGAGAAAGGAATACATGTCGACCCATCAAAGATAGAAGCCATCAAGAATTGGGCAGCACCGACGACTCCGACTGAGTTGCGACAATTTCTGGGATTGGCTGGTTATTACCGTCGATTCGTTGAGGGATTTTCAAAAATTGCACAACCTCTCACTGCCTTAACTCAAAAGGGTAAAGCCTATAACTGGGGCGATAACCAAGAGTCAGCATTCCAACATCTTAAACAGAAACTTTGCAGTGCACCTATTCTTGCTCTTCCGGAAAGAACGGATGATTTTGTGGTGTATTGTGACGCGTCTATTCAGGGTCTAGGTTGTGTGTTAATGCAACGAGAAAAGGTGTTCGCGTATGCTTCGCGTCAACTAAAGGTTCACGAGAAAAACTACACCACTCATGACTTAGAGTTGGGAGCAGTAGTTTTCACACTTAAGATATGGAGACATTACTTGTACGGTACCAAATGCACCATCTACACCGATCACAAGAGTCTTCAGCACATCTTCGAACAGAAAGAGTTAAACATGCGACAGCGTCGTTGGGTCGACCTCTTGAATGATTATGACTGTGCGATCCGGTATCACCCGGATAAAGCTAACGTTGTAGCTGATGCCCTGAGTCGAAAGGAAACGAAACCCAAACGAGTTCGAGCATTACAACTTACTATTCACCCCGGATTACCTGAAAAATCCATAGTGCTCAACTCGAAGCCCTAGAAGAGGAAAACATGCCACTGGAAGGTACACGCGGTATGGAAGCACAACTCGAGGTCAAATCTGATGGTATTCACTACTTCGCCGAGCAAATATGGATTCCAGTATTCGAAAATTTAAGAGAACTAGTCATGGATGAGGCTCATAAATCTTGTTACTCTATACATCCAGGTTCCGACAAGATGTACCATGATCTAAAGGTGCTATATTGGTGGCCGAAGATGAAGGCCGATATAGCCACCTATGTGAGTAAGTGTCTGACTTGCACGAAGGTCAAAGTTGAATATCAAAAGCCATCCGGCCTTCTCCAACAACCAGAAATTCCCATGGGGAAATGGGAACAAATCTCCATGGACTTTATTACCAAATTGCCACGAACTCCTACCGGATGTGATACCATTTGGGTAATTGTTGACCGTTTAACAAAGTCCGCTCACTTCTTAGCAATCAAGGAAACCGACAAAATGGATAAGCTTACTTGTACTTACTTGAAAGAAATAGTCTCTCGACACGGGGTGCCAATCTCTATCATTTCGGATCGTGATGCACGATTCACTTCTCGTTTCTGGCAGTCGTTACATAAAGCTTTAGGCACGCGTCTAGATATGAGCACAGCATACCATCCTTCGACTGATGGCCAGACAGAACGTACTATTCAAACTATGGAGGACATGCTACGAGCTTGTGTGATTGATTTCGGTAACACTTGGGAGTCTCACCTACCGTTGGTGGAGTTTTCCTACAACAACAGTTATCACACTAGCATCAAGGCAGCTCCATTTGAAGCACTTTATGGACGGAAATGCCGTTCTCCTATTTGTTGGGCCGAGGTTGGGGATAGTTAACTTACAGGTCCTGAACTTGTACTTGAAACTTCTGAGAAAATTGTTCAAATTAGAAACCGTATAGCAGCAGCTCGTGATCGTCAAAAGAGCTATGCCGATAGGCGTCGTAAACCGTTAGAATTTCAAGTAGTGGATATGGTCGTGGTAAAAGTTTCACCTTGGAAGGGTGTCATTCGTTTTGGGAAACGAGGCAAACTGAATCCTCGTTATGTTGGACCATTCAAGATAATGAAGAGAATCGGACCAGTAGCGTATCAATTGGATTTACCTGAAGGACTTAGTGGTGTACACAACACCTTTCACGCCTCAAATTTGAAGAAATGTCTAGCAGACGAATCACTTGCAGTTCCTATTGAGGAACTACACATTGATGAACAGTTACGTTTCATCGAAGAACCCGTGGAAATTATGGATAGGGAAGTCAAAAAGTTAAAGCATAGTAAAATCCCTATTGTTAGAGTCCGTTGGAACTCCAAACGCGGACCGGAATTCACGTGGGAGCGCGAGGATCAGATGATGCGCAAATATCCTAATCTGTTCAAGCACTCCGCGTCAAATTCTTAAGGTACTATTTTAATTTTCGGGATGAAAATTCTTTCAACTAGGGGATGATGTGATATCCCGGGAAATTTTTTTTTTATTTTAATTTTCGAGACAAAAATTCTTTCAACTAGGGGATGATGTGACAATCCGACTCTTCAAATCAACTCCGTTAGCAATCTTGTTAAGTATTATGTTAAAGTCTAACTCAGTTAAACCAATATTAAACCCCAGGGACTAATTCTGCCATTCTATAAACCCTTATGCACCTAAAACTACAAGGACAGAATCTGCCATGTCTCAAAACTTAACTCATTGACTTCACAAAGTCAAAATTGAATGAATTTGTTCTTGTTGACCGTTGGAAGTTAAACTCGTGATGTTCTAGACCCAAATTCAAATCCATAACCGAAAAATTGTCCAAATTCGTAACGGTAATGCATGTAAATGATGAGGTCGATCATCATTGTAGCATTTAACATCACTATTATGTGCGAATTAATCCTATTAACTCCAGCAAACCCGTAACTGTCGACTTCTAAGCATGAAACCATCAGATTCGTTCATTTTGATTGTTCACTCTACAATTGAACGCCTGCGCATCTCACCCAGACACCTCAGAACCTGTTACACCATCCAATCCGATCGAAGACGAAACCTGTGTCGCCGGAGACCAAAGCCGCCGTAGTCGGGACACGTTTTAGTTGAACTCCATCAATCCATCATCTATTCTGGTAATTGTTTTCACCTTTAGCTTTTTTTCAATACCCAAATCGAAAGCCCTAATCCAATTGGGGCTCACATTATCGGATTTATCACAATCCTATACCTAGGGTTCATATGTTTTCAATCTAGTCGAACCCTAGCAATTCGATAGCAAATACTGAAATTGAACACGTCCTCAGACTCGTATCAATGTCTAGGTTGAAAGCCCTATCAAACCCACAGCTTATAACATCGAATTGATGATGAACCAATTCTAGGGTTCATCGTATTTCGAATTTAATCGAACCCTGATCTAGACTTAACCTCAATCAAATTAAATTGTGTCATTAGCTTCGCAAACATCTGTATAGTGAAAGCCCTATGAATACAACCTGTAATCATATCAGTTTTAGTCAAATCGATCCCATGTTAAACTTAGGATTTTCGGCTTTTCAAAGCAGAAATTAACGATCTTAAAACTCAACGATTTTTGCAATTAAATTCACTCACAGACTCGAAATTCCTTGATGAACAAAACCCCTATGATCTCTTGGTCAATCGCGATCGACTTCAAGAGATTAAGGGTTGATTTTGGTTCGGATCGCACAAAAGGGGAAGAACACAGTGGATTGGAAGATTAATACAAATCTGATCTGGGTTCTAACGCGATGACCCTAGCGGACATAGTGGTTAAGGATTTGGTGTGTGGGGGAGGAGACCCGGGTTCGATCCCTCCACCCCCCTTTTTCTTTTTAAAACAATTTTAAACTATTATTTTTAATAGAAAAACTTACCCCATGTTATTATAATAATATATTATGACGTTCTAGCCTCGTATATTACCCGCATTCTCGGTTTTAAAATTATAACCTATTTCTACTCATAAAATAATATATTTTTATATATTATTTTCAAATCACAACTTAAAATGAAATAATATTTTTAGTATTATTATAGCATCGTGACCTCAATTAAAAATAATATTTTTATATTATTTTTTTCACAATTATAAACGTTATGAAGATGTTTAAGATTTATAAATAATATATTTATGTATATTATTTACTCTCTTTTTTATTAACTTCGGATAAAATAATATACTATTATTATTTTCAACTTGTGACTCAAAAATTATAAATAATATATTTATATATTATTCGCACCTCGTGTATGAACCTATTGGATTATTTCAAACTATTAAATAATATAATTATTTATATCATTGACCCACGTTTTATACTCAATTAAAAATAATATCTTATTATTTTTCCACGCAAACGTTTATTAATCCTTCGAACTTAAAAATAATATATGGTATATATATTATTTTCTTAAACATTTTTGCATGACCCAAACACACAAGTATTATACATATATAATATTATTCGTAACGTTCGACACGAAATTTTAGTTATTCTAATTCTATTACGAAATCTATTTTCCCGTAGACACGTTCGTCTACCCGTTATTCCTTAGAATGTTATAAGACGTTCTAATCTTCCGTGTCATCGTCACAAATCCCATATGTCCCAAACTTATGTGTTTATAATTCTAGGGCATACGTAAGCCGTGCAGGCTAACACTTGAGATTTCAAATCTCATACTTGTGTGATACTACCTACTACGCAACGCAGGTGAGTATTCACGGCCCCTTTTTACTGTTTTAATCTGGGGGAGAAAACATGATTAAACTATTTTCAGATTTTGTAATTCATATGTTATCGATGTTAAAGCTAAGCGTAACACGCTATCACAGAAAGTCCTCATCTTATATCGGACAGTTAATATGGATCTTAGCGAGGTAATATTTAGTAGTACTACTGGGTTTGACAAATCCCACCCGCGTTAGTCGCGCTAACTCGATTAGAGATCGAACGGGTGAAATGTTAGCCTAATCACACCGCCAGTGTTGATAGACCTGGCAGGAGGCAAATAAACAAACAGTCAGCTTCGGTTGCGAGCGCTTGAGTTAAACATGAACACAGGTTAGCTACCTATAGATACATATTGAATGATCATAAATCTGGTAAACGCTTATTTATATATTGAAACCTGTGAACTCACCAACCTCGTGTTGACATATTTTCTTACTTGTTTTCTCAGGTCGCTAAGAATAGGCACAGGTGCACATTAGGGCATACATGGGATTCATCTATTTTGATTGTTGCTTATTTATGTTTGTTTGGATTATTTTGTATTGTACTTGGCTTGGTTGGACGTTTGGACTTTTGGACTTTTGGTTTGGGCGCGTGTGTTTTGTGCATTTACTTTTCTTTATGCTTCCGTATTGAAACTCTGATTGACATGATATTTTCATTTGAGTCCCATGTAGAGTCGTTCAAAGTAACTAATGTCTGAGATCCTGGTTCGTCACTCCCCAAACGGTAAAACTCCGTTAGTTGAAATTTGGGGGTGTGACACCTAGATCAAAAGCCCTAACCTTTTAGAGGCTTATATCATCGAATTCAACTCAATCCAGGATCTAGGGTTCATGTTCATTCGGTTTCAGTCGAACCCTACTCCCGATCTATTTTAAATGCAATTAAACCACACCAATAGTTTCGCATAGTCCTAACCTGTAAAAGCCCCATGATTTCAACCTATTCAGAATCAGTCAAATTGAAATTGTGTTCATATCCTAGGGTTTCGGGTTTTCTAAGTGAGAATTAGCGAACCTAAACTCAATTATTGTGCAATCAAACTTAACCACATGATCGTTGTGGGCCGAATAACATAACCCCTTTGATATTTCGACTAATTGCGATCGATTTGGTGGAATCGGGACTGGGTTTAGGTTTGGCTTCGATAAAGGGGGGGGGGAAGAACACAATGTTTGTGTGTTAAAACCTTTTAAAAACGGGCTTGTGTTGCGAAACCCTAGCGGGCTGGGATGGTTAAGTGTGTGTGCTGGTGGGGAGGAGACCCGGGTTCGAATCTCCTCACCCTTGTTTTAGCATATTTAATTTTTAAACAATTCTTTTTAATATAAAACTCAACCCTATATTAGTATATTTATATAATAAAATGTTTTAGCCTGAAAACCACCCGTAGGCTCGGGTTTAGTCTTGTAACCCATATTTGATATTTAAATTTCATTTATAAAATAATATATTTATATTATTTTCAACCCGTGATTTCAATTAAAAATAATATATTTATATATTATTATCATCTCGTTTATAAACCTCGTGTAAACGTCTCAAACTAATAAATAATATAATTATTTATATTATTACCCACGTTTATGTTCCCGAATAAAAATAATATATTTATTATTTTTGTCACATATTTAATTATCGTGTTATCCCTTCAACATAAAAATAATATAATAATATTATTTTCCTAAACCATTATCAATGGTAGAAACACGCAAATATTTATTTAATAGTATTATTCGTAATTAGAAACTTTCGATACAAATACCGTCTACCATAATTATTGAATTAAGAAATATAATGAACCCGAGGACACGTTCGTCTACTTGTTGATTCTAAGTGTATCTAGGACGTCCGATCGTTCCGTGTCATCGTCACAAAATCCTATTGTATCCCTAACTATTATGTGTATAATTTTAGGGCATATGTAGACAGTTCACAGGCAAACTCTTATGTTTCCTACTTACATCCTGGTGTGGTGCTATCTATTCACTCGCAGCTCAGGTGAGTTTCACGACCCCTTTTTACTTGTTTTCCTATTGGGGGAGAAACATGCATATACACAAACATCATTTTATTTGTTTTCTCGTTGGGGAGAAACATGCATACAAACAAACTGTATTTTACTTGTTTCCCGTTGGGAAGAAACATGCATACGAACAAACATCCGTTTACTTGTCTTCCCGCCGAGGAAAGACATACTCATGAACGGACATGGATCACATAGTATTTCACTACCACTTGTTTACCTAAGTGCAAACATAACATGCAAAGTTCTTACACACTCGGACCGTTAATATATGAAGTATAGCGAGGAAATTTGAGTAGTACTACTGGGTTTGACAAACCCCACCCGGGTTAATCGCGCTAACTTGATTGGAGGTGTAACGGGTGTAAATTGTCCTAAACACCTGCCATTGTTGATGTTAGCAATGGCGGAAGGGACCCAAATACAAACAGTCAGCTTTGGTTGCGAACGCTTAGAGTAACTTGTACATTGTCTAGCTAGCAACAGGTGTGACTTACGTATGTGGATCCTGCAAACACTCAAATAGTTTATTTACTTATAAACCTGTGAACTCACCAACCTTTTGTTGACACTTTTTCTTACATGTTTCTCAGGTCGCTAAGGCACAGGTTGCACACTTAGGACATGCATGGAGTCCTACTATCATTTCATCCTCATGCAAACATTCAAAACAATTTACTTGTTTTATTTAACTAAACTAGGGCGCGCTTATTTTACGCATTTATTTTCTTATTTAAACGTTTCCGCATTAACTCTGAACTTTTATGATATTTCATTTATGTCCCATATAGTGTCGTTTGATGTAACTAATGACTAAGATCCTGGTTTGTCACGCACCAAACGGTAAAAATCCGTTAGTGAAATTTGTGGGAGTGACAACCATCCTCGTTCTGTGCTGCCATCAGGTCTTACTTAAGCCTCCGCCACCGTTGCTACGGTAGAACCCTAGATGTGGTGTCGTCGGAAAACTCATCACGTCACCATCTCCATCGTTTAACATCTTCATCGTCGCTATATAGGCCACCCGAAGCCGCCTGCTACCTTGTCTCCACCTGTGTCTCTGCTTTCTGGAATCCTAATCGCCGCCGTCGCCATTTCTGTTGGAGCCACCAAGACCCGTCATCGGTCAGGGTGGTGGTGGTGCTGGGGAGCCGGTGGCTGGAGGGGTGTCGCGGAAAGTGTCATTCATGTTATTGAGTCTCATATATATTTTATTGAGTTTGATGAAAAAGAAGAAGGGTTGAGGGGTATATTAGTAAATTTACACAAAAAACTAACAGAAAACTTAACAAAGTTAAGGACAAGGGATGGAAACTGTTAAAACATAAAATGTTAGGGATCAAATGTGTTATAGAGGGATGAAACCTGAAGTTTTGTGCAAACATTTGGGACGAAAATTGAAGTTTACTCTCTCTCTCTCTACATATATATATATATATATATATATATATATATATATAATATAGAGTAGGGTTCAAATGATAACCCCATTTTATAAGAAAACCATACTAACATAATATTAGCCATTGATCTTGTTTGATCAATGGTTGATATACTTTAGTGGCAAATTTGTAATTATCTAAATTAAAATTGATTTATATTAATTGTAAAAGGGTATAATCGAAAATTACTTTGCAAATCAATTAATTATTTTCCTAATATTACTCACACTCTCTCTCCTCTCTCTCTCTCTCTCTCTCTTATGAAAATCAATTAACTAGTTAAATTACACAACATAACTTGAAAATTGATAATACATCCATATGTCATTGATAAAAAAACATGAATTATTATAAAATTATTTGTGAATCAATAACCTATTGATACGTATATGTACAATCAAATCTGAATAATGAATTGACACGTTAGACTACATTGTACCAAATAAGCATGCACAGGTATGGTTTACATCGTTCTTTTCATTTTTAGACTTCATATAACCTCCCCCAACCCTCATTTGAGTTTCATTCCATCCCTGTTCGTCGATCTAGCACCCCAAACATTGCCTCGTTCCGTTTAGTCGTCAGGCTTCTTTACGCAACCATCACAGGTATGGTTTACATCGTTCTTTTCATTTTTAACCACTGATCGAAAGCCCCTTATCACCTTGCAAAACACAAATCGAAAACGGGTTCAATTTCTGGAAATTCTTGATCTGTTCATACGGTTTTTTTTTTAAAAGGAATTTTTTGAACTTAAATTATTAACATGATTAATAGTATCGGATTCAAATTATATCAGTGAACCACTCCCAGACCAACCGGTTAAGACGGAAGGCTTGTAGGGGAGTGGTGTGGGTTCGAAACCCACGCATACCAGCCTTTTTTTTGCGTGACTCAAAGCCAGACCCGACCCCTTGAATAGAATTGGTTATATACAAATCAAACCGGTTCCATAACACGGGTTAGTCCCCTGGTCCAGTGGTTGAGACGGCTGCCTCACACAGAAACCACCCGGGTTCAAACCGGGTGGTCTGTTTTATTTTTAAAATCAATTTTTAACAACCCAATATTTTTATAAAAATTATTTTTATAACCTATACCATATTTAGACCAGAATACAATACAATTTCGAGGTAATTAACATAAAATATCAAGTATTACAAATATAGTTGTTTAAAACTCCCATTTTTAATTATTTAAAAATGTATTTTTAAATAATTTAAATAATTATTCAAAATAATTAATTTCCTAGTTCATAAATATATTAAAAAGATATAAAATATATATATTTTTGTAAATCATTTATCCCATATAAATATAAATACATTTGAACAAAAACCCCTTTCTAAATATATACACATATATATACATTATATCATTTAGAACAAATAAAGTTATTACTATTATTACAACGCATCTAGGGTTCCCTTTAACCCATATTAGCACGATTTTGACATTTTTCATAAATGAATAAAAGCAGTGGATTTATTCAATATTTTATAAAAAAATCATATTACTTTAGCAATAATTATTATTTTAATTAAATAAATAAAACGAGTCTTATTTATTTAATCTTTAACTCTAAAGACACATGATGTTTTCATACAACATTTTGAACTCCCAAAGTTACACCAAACTTTTGACATCTTATAATTTCCTACATAAAATAACACAAACTTTATACAAACTCACACCTAACAAGACCCGATGAACATTAGACTTATCCTTAGACTTATGCATATTTTTAATTTAAGGTTATTCTTTTCACACTAGGTTAACTCGTGATTTGAAAATCACTCGTACTTCATACTTGCTCGTATTATCCACCCAACATATACACGTGAGTTTTACATAGCCCCTTTTTACATTTTGCACTTTTGGGGTGAAACATGATTACTCTTTGAAACTCTTTGCATTTACTTATATACAATTCAATAATATGATGTTATGTGTTATTTGTGCTTTATGCTTGAATGCTATGAGTTAAGACTACATATACATGACATTAGTACAATCATTAACTCAGTACAAGCCAACAGTTAACATTGATAGATCTATTGTGTCTGACAAACCCACCCGGTTAGGGTGTTTGTTACCGACTTTACATTAGGGTAACCTGCGTGTTATGCCTCAGTCACAAGGTTTGATTGTACACACTTAGTTTAACTATAGATTCTCCATGAATTCCTTATACACGTGTATCGTATGAATTGTATAAAACACCTTAAACGTGGTTGTGTGTCAAAACCTATGTATGCTCACCAACTTTTTAGTTGACCTTGTTTTCATCATGTTTCAGGTACTAATGCTTGAGAATAAGTACAAGTTGCTTCACTTAGGACCGAGGACCTAGAATCTAATCTAAAGAAACTATTTATGTATTTCTATTTTCTTTGTATTGTTGGATTCATGTTTATTTATGATATGAAATTGGTTATTTAAATATTTAAACTTTAGTAAACCTTGAGCTTTTGAACAGTCTATGTCCCGCCCCAACGTATTCCGCCGTCGGTTGGGGTGTGACAGCAATTGTTGGAAACTAATCTGAGACATAGTGAGAGTTGTATATAGTCAAGATGAGAGTTTGTCCACTTACTATTGTAAGTGAAAGGTATCTCTGGGGCCCTCGTTGATCCAAATTGGTATAATTGTGTGGTCGTGCTCGGACTGTGTGTCTGAAGGAACCACTTTGAATCTCGATTGAGCAAAGAGAATGTTTGAATGTTATATATGTGAGAATAGATGAGATCCATGTCTCATGTTCAACCATCATATCTTGAACAGATAGGATAATTGATTTAATAAATGCCATGACTATTACGAACAGTTAAGTAAGAGCATTTAGACTAATCGGGAATAACCGACTGTCGGATAAAGCATCATACCTTGATAGGGGCAGTGAGATGTAGCTAGACGTCCAGCACTGTCTGTATTGAAAAATGGTCGAGACTCGTGCAAGTGGAAGACTGTTGGACTAGTATGCCCAAGTATCGATATTTGACAATGCTGCTAACGAGGTAAGATTCAAAGTGTTACACTTTGGGCAATGATTACGATCATTGGATATATTAAATGTTAATATAATCCATTACACAAATATAACGAAAGACGAGATAGTTATTTATGAAATAAATGTCACACCCCGGTCCCAGGCACGAGTTAGAAGTGACGGATGGTACAGAACACACAACGGAAGCTAAACCAGAAAGCCTTTTTCATTAATTACTAAATTTGTTTTATATCATAAACCAAACTTCTATTAGAAACTAAATAAACCAACAAACATTAGTCCCTGTCAAGGAACACAAAATACCATTGGCCTTGCCTCCATCCATCACAATCCTTTGATTAAACAACCATCCATATCTGTTATCTACTCGGAATGCCACCTAAAGGATCCACCTGCAACAACCTTAAAAATAATGAAATCAACTAGGTCAACAAAATTTGGTGAGTTCATGAATCTTTACCACATGGTTGTTATCCGATCACCAAAAATCCCATTTCCCACCCATTAGTTTACACAAAACTAATAAGCTTTTGTTATATATATAATTGGCCAACCGTTCCCGCCACTGGCCTACCTTTCACCAGTATAAAAATGGACAAAACCATCTTATCCTATTAGCCTACCTTTCACCAGTAAGATAAGATAATCGTTCCACCCGTAGGTCCCATCCACTTTCGAAACGTATATAGTACTTAATACGCATTATATATACATGGAATGGGGAATTACTTATCAAACATGTTTCATATAACAACTGTGTAATTAAATACACATTTTAATTCAGAGGAACTCACATGGACAGTATTTTAGTTTATCAAAACAATAATATGTCAAACACCTCGGATAGAGCTCCTAAATATATAATGAATTTTTTTAGTTACACAAACTTAGTTTAGTGGTATATAACCAAAGCTTAATAGGTCGGAACCTTACCTTAGCACTATCTACTGAAATTTAAAGGCGTAATGTAAGACCCCGACCCGGTTATCCTACAGTTGGTCCTCATAACGAGTCATCCTCTTTTAAATATAACTATTATTAATCTAATTACAGCTGAAGTCTTTCAAAAATCTTTAATCACTATTTAATGTCATTAAGTTTACCTCAAGAATGCCTGCACACCAGTCCGAGTAGTACCGCCCCCAAGCCAAGATACGTCAACACAAAGCTCACCTGCAAAACAATCTATTGTACACACAAAGTCAGCTACGCTGAGTGAGTTCTAATAGTTTAATTTAATTGAAAGCCAACTCATCACAATAGTTATTTAAACTCTTTACTTAGAACCATCGGTCCTTATAAAATAGTTTCATAATTCATTAACAATAGACAACCTTTGTTATCACATGACATCCCACAACCATTCATCACCCGAGACTCAGCCCATACTAATAATAATAATAATCACGTAGTCTCATCGACATAAATTGAAATCACTACACTAATAACTCATACTCTAGAACACGTATTAACTCGACACTTTATTAACACAACAAAACCCTAAACATCGGCTTACTCGGCCCGAACCATGGCTCTTACAATTCATCTGACATAGCAGATACCAACCCACGTCTTAATCCTAATACAACGGTCAATCTTCAGGGTTACCCTCGTCAGGGCGTTCGACGCACCCTGAGCTAAGTATTAACCTGTTAAATAAATGTCACCGTTGGTGACTTCCCGAAGGACCTTGTAAGGATCAAACCTAATATGTGGCCGCATACTTCATGGCCCAGCCGCATACTTGATGTTTGTGGCTCCCAACTACATACTTGAAGTATGCGGCCCAGCCCCAAGCCCATCCGATTACTTGTAATTAGTATAAATAGTTATTTTGTTCTCTGTAATCGGTTAGACGAGTTGTTGAGAGATCTTGTATTGTGTTTTTCAGTGGTTTATCAATATACGAATCGTTTAACTGTTGAATTGTGCTCGTCCTCTTTGATTCTACCTACAAGTCACGTGTCGAGTCTGTTTCCGCCACGTTCAACACGTTGTTTATTTCGTTGATTGAAGATCCTCAGAATTCGGACCTTACAATTGGTATCAGAGCCTTAGCGCTCATTAGTGAAGCTTGCAACGGATCTATTTGACACGTGAGATATCAAAGTTATTATTTTTAGCATCTATTTGGACTGACTTGTGCATTTTGGAAAATTTTTGGAAAGTGACAGGATTCGGAATTGCGTTTTCGTCACTATTGTTGAAGTTTGCGGTCAAATCAGTGGATTATTGGCCTGAAAATCAAAGTATTTTGTTGTTAATTTCATAATCTGCAAGTTTGCGGTTCTCTGAGTTTGCAGATTTTGAAGTTCGCGACTATGAAGTTTGTGGTCATCATCTTTGCGGTTAGAAAGTTTGCGGTTTTTCTTAATTTAAATCTTTCCATTTTAACTGGATTTCAAGTTTGCGGTGTGACATCCGGCAAATTCAGGTTAACCCCGTTAACACAAACATCATTATCTCAAGCATCGTTTATACAAACTCAGTCATCTCAGTTAGTCACACGTGCATTACATTTAATTAGGTTAATTAAATGTGTCAATTAATACATACATAGCGGTAACTCGTAGAATTACCGGATCGCACTTGAGTCTAACCCGGAACGTTGGTGATTAATCAAGAATAATATTTAGAACAATTAATAATTTATAATTAATATAAATTATGTGATTTTGTGTGTTATGTGATTTACGTGAATTATGTGAATTCTCTTGATATCGCGCATGTTTATTGAATGTTAATTGTGTTAGTTAATTTTTATAAAAGATGGAGTTTTTTATAAAAATAATAATGAAGGGATTTAATTATTATTAGTGTAATTAGCTTTAAATTAGCCTATGAACCTTTAGAAAGCCCATAATCCAATTTAAAAACCCAATCATGCAAATGTGTATATAAGGAAAATTATAAAAATTAAAAACCCTAAACCCTTATTCCCTTTTGAAGCCGTCGCGATCCCAAACCCCCCCTGAGCCGAGAGCTTCAAGCAACCCAAAAACACCCTCTTTGATCATCAATCTTTCAATTGGAAGTGTATTCGAGCTAGTCTAGGCGTTTCTAACACTCCTACGTAAGTTATTTCATCCGATTCCGTTACTTTTTTATTATAAAAGTTATGATTGAAACCCTAGTTCATCCAAACATGAGTTTTTGAAATAATGTTGATGAATTGGTTATTTGATTGATGTTGTTGCAACTATTTGAAGAGTATATTGTTATTTAGAAAACCCTAGTTTCATATGATTCATAACTTGTCTAAAGTAGAGACTTTTTGATTATGTGATGTTGTAGGATTGCATGCTAGATGTGAATGATGATTGTTATGATTGTATTTATGCTAGTTAAGTAGTTTAGAATTGAATGGATGCATTGAATCTTGTTAACAAAGCTAGAAATCGTAGACTTTCCTAAAGAGGAAACTTTATTGAAAGGTGTTTGTTGAATGTGAATTACTTTTACATGCATGATGTTATTGTATGATGCTAGCATGTTATTATGAACGTATTAAAGCTTGTTAATGTGTTGTTTGGTACAAATCATATGCATTGATCATAATTTACTAAAAGTAGAAACTTTTAGAATTTGAAACTTGATGTCTAGACCAAAGGTGTATGTTGTGATGATCTTTCATGCATTAGTATGTGTATATAAACATTTCATGATCATGCAAACGTGTTATAGATTATGTAATCTATTGAAACCAAACTTGTATTGTGTAGCATGAAACTTGAATTACTTGTATACTATGTGTGTTAGTATTCAAACCAAACATTAAATCACTAAACGGGTCACCAACGGGTCGTCGGGTCAAACTTGGTCAAACTATTAAATGTTTTCTAAACACTTAAAACAATGGGATTATTTGGATCCTTAGGGTTCATGTCAACTTACACAAACACACACTTATAAATCGATGTTTATAGGTGGCGGTTAGTAGTCAAGCAGTTTTAACTTAGCTTTCATCTGCACGCATCCTAAGGTGAGTTTCACGGCCCCTTTTTCTATGTTTTAAACTTGGGGGAGAAAACATGAACGCAAACAGTTAGATCTTACATTTCTTTTATATCACTTGTTGTACTAAGCGCAAACATATAATACAAGTCCTTACATATCGAACCGTTTAATATATGGAATAGCGAGGTAATCTTGAGTAGTGCTACTTGGCATGACAAGCCCCACACGCGTTAGTCGCGCTAACATGACGGGAAGTCGAACGGGTGTAATATTGACCTAACATTTTACCATTGTTTCATGATAGACATGGTGGAAGGCAAATCAAACACAAACAGTCAGCTTCGGTGTCGAAACGCTTTAGTAACATGTTATTAGGCTAGCTACCTATTGATATAATTGTAATTGTTTATCTAGTATTTTTACTTAAAATTGAAACCTGTGAACTCACCAACCTAGTGTTGACACTTTTTAGCATGTTTTTCTCAGGTCGTTAAGGTACGAGCATGAGATTAGGGCATGTATGCATTGGAGTTTCATTTATTTTTCAAACATCGGATTTACTTATTTATTTTTGACTTGTATGTTTTGGGCGCATTTGTTTTAGCGCATGTATTTTGTTAAACCTTTTCGCTTCCGCATTCCGCATTTACTTGGTATTTTAATTTAATAGTGTTGCATCGTGACTATGAGCAATACTAGTGTTTTTCTTAAACTCATATAGAGTCGTTCAACGTAACTAATGATTGAGATCCTGGTATGTCACGCTGCTAACGGTAAAACTCCGTTAGTGGATTTTGGGGGTGTGACAGATTGATATCAGAGCCATTGGTTATAGAGAACTAGGATTTTGCATACTAGACTATAACCACGCACATGCATTAGTTACACAGCACTTACACTCATACATGACACTCACTCATCACGTTACAGGAAATGTCGACACCACCCAATTCACCTTCGTTCAGGAGCATGATGTTCCTACGGTACCTTTGATGAGCCTTTTCATGTGCTTGTTAGAGGCAACACGCAGGACTGGGATTGGTATCCTGACATGATCAGGAGCTGGATCCGTGAGGAGGAGGTCCCACCTCCACTCACCACTAACATTGCTTCTTCTTCATCTTTTGTGCGAGCTTTGCCACCATTGCAATATCCCTATGAGCAGGTGTTAGCTACCTTTGTAGCTAGGATGGACCGGAAGATCCGGAACATGAGGGACGCAGCGGGAAAGATTACTGGAAAATTGGAGCGAGAGACTCTGATGAATGAGAAGATCGCCAAACTGACTTCAGAATTAGCAGCCACTGATAAGGTTCATGAGAATTTGGAAAATTCATTCGTGGATATGGAAGACCGGCTGAACACTGCAGAGTGGAACCTAGATATACTCCACACCAGGATTGAGTAATTGGAGGCACAACTTAGAGCTGATAATGCAGTAGGAGTTGCACCAGATGATGCACCCGCAAAAGATCCGGCTGAGGACGAGGATGCAGCATCTGATGTTACATCAGCTAGCAGTGGCATTTGATATCTTATCTTCATTACTTATTTATTTCTTTCCTTTTAAACCTAGATGGGCAGGGTTGTTCCCATCCAACAGATGTTTCTGGATTTTGATGTTTGATTGAATTTACTTTGTAGCCTGTTCAATTTATTTTATCAAGGATTATTATTAAAGAATTGTTAGATGTTGTGGTTTAAATTTCTTTTGTTTACTTATACTTGTATGATGATAAAATGCGATGTATTTTTCTCATTATTGTATGTTATGAATGTAAAGATAATGTCTGGACGTGGAAACGGACGTGGTGGACACGCCGGTGGACGTGACGGTCGTGAAAATGTTAACATGACTGCAACCGAGCTCACAGCACTCATAAAAGAGCGTGCGGCTGAAGCAGCTAGCCAAGCCGCTGCTAATGCAGGAGGTAAATCAATAAATTATCGACTCTAGTGAGTCATCATTCATTCTAAACTCAAATTCGAATCTAGTATTCCTAAAACGCATTCTTGTTTACAATCCAGGTCAGCACAACAACCAACAGACATGTACTTTTAAAGCTTTCATGGATTGCAAGCCCCACTTGTTCAGTGGAGCTGAAGGGGCTGTTGGCTTACTCCGTTGGATGGAGAAATCTGAATCCGTCTTTGCAATGTGCAATTGTCCGCCGAATAACCAGGTGAAGTTTTCATCTGGCACACTTGAGGGTCCGGCCCTTACCTGGTGGAAATCCCAGGTGCAAATGCTAACTCTTGAGATGGCAAATGCATTTCCATGGGACGAATTCAAGACTATGATGCGGGAGGAGTATTGTCCCCGCGGTGAAGTGCAGAAACTTGAGGGCGAATTCTGGAACCTCAAGATGGAGGGGTCTGAAACTGAAGCCTACACTACTCGCTCGCATGAGCTAGCAAACTTATGTCCTCAAATGGTCACACCTCCATATAAGAGGATAGAGAAATACATCTAGGGTTTAGTTCCACAAATTCAGAGTATGGTGACATCTTCCAACCCTACTATAATCCAACAAACTAACAGGTTGGCTCACAGGTTAACCGATCATGCAGTCTCTCAAGGCACCCTACCCCCTAGGGGTGCAGAATCAAAGACAACCGACAATAAGCGAAAGTTTGACAAATCACACTCCAAAACTTTCCAGCCAAACCCACCTCCTCAACAGCAACGGCAACAACAACGTAAGCTTGAACCTTCAAAGAACTTTACTCAGTATGCCTCCTCTCAACAGAATCAAGGTTCGTATGCTGGTAAGTACCTGAAATGCAACAAATGTAATTTCCACCATAACAGAGCATGTGACTGATACCCTTGCCAGCGGTGTGGAAAGATGGGCCATTCGGCCAAGGATTGTAGGGGAGAACTACAGAACAAACAAACACCACCTAGTGAAGCACCCAAAGTGTGACACCCGACATTTCAGGTTAATATCCGTACACGATATAAACGAGTTTATATTATATTTGTTTTCGTGATTTACCTAATTGCATAAATTAGGGCATTAAAGTCTAAGAAAAGCCGTACATTGTTTCATTTCATATTTTGGTAATTCTAGGAGTTACCGGTTCACATACCCGTATAACCCGACTAAATACGAACGTTAGTGATTAAATTAAATACCCAGAAAAATATATATACATATATATTTTATTTTCACAAACTTTACGTAGAACAATAAATTATTTTCAGAATAAATTTATAATACCGTGGAGGATCTAAACCGGATTTAATTACCCTTTTGAAACTCTAAGTAATATTAATACACTTAAAACTAATTGTTTGAAAATTTACCCCAAACCACTTTTATTGACTTTCTCAGCCGAAGCCAGAGAAAACCCACACCACCTTACTCGACCCATCCCACACCTGAGAAAACTCAGATAAAACCATACCCTCTCAGTCTCAACATCACAATTTCCTTTTCATATTTCTCATTTTCTTACGGCAAACATCCCATTTCTCTCCAATTCGAAGTCCAGTTTTAAGGCAAAATCCATCACGAATTCGGTATTTTAAGAAGAATTTCAAGTGTTTCTGGAAAGAATCAAGCTAAGGAACTCAAAATCATTCTTCTGTTTTTCTCTCATCATCTTCATCTCTGTTTTAAGGTAAAAACTCAATACTATCTACAATATTTTCTTTTAAAACCATAGATAAGCATACAAAATATTCAAACGCAAGTAAGATAACAAGATAAGTGTGTCGAATTCAAGTTTAAAACATAAAAATATGCAGGACTGATTCTGTCAATCAGAATTGCAGTAATCGAAACTATAGTTTCGATACCTGTTTCTCAATCGAAACTAGGAGTTTCGATACCAGTTTGATCGAAACTAGGAGTTTCGATACCTATTTGATCGAAACTAGGAGTTTCGATACCTGTTTACTCAATCGAAACTAGGTAGTTTCGATAGCTATTAATCAATCGAAACTAGGAGTTTCGATACCTAGTACTCAATCGAAACAAGATAGTTTCGATACCCAGTTTGCTTAATCGAAACAAGGTAGTTTTGACATCTGTTCTGTTCTGTCCTGTTCAATCGAAACTAGGTAGTTTCGATACCTGGTCATCAGTCCCATTTAGCAGTAACTTAGAACTGTTTTTACTACAAAACAAGTGTTGAACAACTAAGAAGATATTTTAAACAAACACAACCAGATTTACAAAGTCGGTGAACAATTTACAATATGAGACATTTGGTCTTAACACAATTTACCCTTTCGTATTTAGGGTACAAATAGTCAAGTTGACTAGAACAAATATCGTTACAAGCATACACAAACTCAAGGTGAGTTTCACGGCCCCTTTTTTTTTACTGTTTTGTACTATTTAGGGGAAGAACATACTTATAACTATTTTTATATGATAACAAGAAAACAAGACCCGACCTTTATGTATGCATGAGTTGACACATTTGGAGCTCGTAAAGTCCCCTGATCATCATATTTATAACCATTAGCTATAGATTAGCCTGAGATTCTATGAATAGTACTATTGGGTCTGACACCCCCGGTCATGGTTAGTCGCGCTAACCATGGGTCCCTCTGGCCAAATGACTGCATAGTGTTCTAATAATGCTTGTAAGGTACGAGTGAGGGGCAAAACACCTGGTCTTGGTTTGGTTATGCCTCATGTATGTACATATTATTTGTATTCCTAGCTAGTTTACAAATGGGTCAAACATTACTTGTTTTGTTTATCATATACGTAAAGATCATTTTCATGCAATTGGTTTGCTCATTGTATTCATATATAAAAACCTGTGAACTCACCAACCTAGTGTTGACATTTTCAAGTATGTTTTTCAGGAAACTGAACGTGATAGCAAGGGTAATACTACGTAGGATTCATGCATACACGGTGGATACAACTTTTGAAGATTTTTCTTGTATAACCCATAATGTTCGGGTCATATTTGCAAAATCTTAATATTTTGTAACTTCAAATACTATTTTTGGGCTGTAAAACCTTAAATTTAATTCATGTATCCAGTTGTATGTATGCGTTTGCAATAATTATATGCTTTGAAAAACCATGAACGTCGCGCCTCGCGTTTCCGCCTTGGCGGGGTGTGACACAAAGGATGCTTTGAGTGCGGGAAGGAGGGACATTTTAGGAAAAACTGTCTGTAGCTGAAGAAAAATGGAAATGGGAATGGCAATGGTAACAATAACCAGGGTGGTAATGGCAATAATAACAACATTGGTGCTAAAGGTCGAGCCTTCGTGATTGGCTCGGGGGAAGCTAGGAATTATTGGAATGTTGTTAACGGTATGTTTCCTTTAAACGATCATTTTGCTTCTGTACTTTTTGATACTGGCGCCGATAGAAGTTTTATATCTAGAAACTTTAGTAGTCGGTTAGAAGCAAACCCAACTTTACTAGAACATCATTATACCATAGAGATAGCAGACGGTAAGATAATCGAAGCAACCCACATCCTCAAGGATGTAAATTAGGACTATCTGGTCACAAACTCGATATCGATCTCATGCCAGTTACACTTGGCAGTTTTGACGTTATTGTGGGTATGGATTGGTTATCTAAAAACCAAGCTGAGATCATCTGTAATGAGAAGTCCGTTCGTATACCCCTTCCTAGTGGGGAGATCCTATCTGTTCAGGGCGAGAGGAGTGGTTTAGTCATGGGCATCATATTATTCATGAAGGCGTAGAAGTGTCTGCGTAAGGGTCATACCGCCATACTAGCCCTTGTCGCTGACAAGTCTTCCGAGGAGAAAAAGCTAGAAGATATCCCTATCGTTCGTGATTTGCCATAAGTATTTCCTGAAGACCTACCAGGTCTTCCACCTCATCGTCAGGTCAAATTCTAGATTGACCTAGCCCATTGCTCGAGCACCATATAGATTTGCACCAAGTGAGTTGCAGGAGCTATCCACTCAACTGCAATAGTTGTTAGATAAAGGTTTCATCCGACCAAGCTCATCGCCATGGGGAGCCCCAGTCCTATTTGTCAAAAAGAAAGATGAAACTTTCCGCATGTGCATTGATTATCGAGAGTTAAACAAGTTAACCATCAAGAACCGCTACCCACTTCTCCACATCGACGATCTATTCGACCAACTTCAAGGGTCGAGTTTCTACTCAAAAATCGATTTAAGATCTGGATATCATCAGCTGAGAGTTCGAGATAAAGATGTATCCAAGACTGCATTTACAACTCGGTACAGCCATTATGAGTTTTTGGTCATGCCATTCGGATTAACCAACGCACCCGCGGTGTTCATGGACCTCATGAACCGTGTGTGTAAACCTTATCTTGACCAGTTCGTCATCGTTTTCATTGACGATATCCACATATATTCTAAGAGTCAGGAAGAGCATGAGGAGCATCTGCGTTTGATCCTTGAACTACTGAAACACGAACAGTTGTACGCTAAGTTTTCCAAATGCGATTTTTGGATTCGCGAGGTTCAATTTTTAGGACATGTGGTCAATGAGAAAGAAATGCATGTCGATCCAGCCAAAGTAGAAGCCATCAAGAATTGGGCAGCCCCAACAACTTCGACCGAAGTTTGACAATTTCTAGGATTGGCTGGATACTACCATCGTTTTATCGAGGGATTTTCAAAGATTGCTCAACCTCTCACCGCCCTAACCCAAAAAGGTAAACCCTATAATTGGAGCGAGACTCAAGAATCAGCATTCCAGTTGTTGAAGCAGAAACTATGGAGCGCACCCATCCTATCTCTGCCAGAGGGAACGGATGACTTCGTAGTGTATTGCGATGCCTCCATCCAAGGTCTCGGTTGTGTGTTGATGCAACGTGAGAATACGCTTCCCGGCAATTGAAAATCCATGAGAAGAACTACACGACTCATGACTTAGAGTTGGGAGCCGTGGTGTTTGCACTAAAGATTTGGAGACATTACTTGTACGGTACCAAATGCATCATTTACACCAATGACATGAGTCTTCAACATATTTTTGAGCAGAAGGTGTTGAACATGCGATAACATTGTTGGATCGAGCTCTTAAACTATTATGATTGTGCAATCAAATACCATCTGGGCAAAGCTAATGTGGTAGCCGATGCCCTAAGCAGAAAAGAAACTAAACCCTGACGAGTTAGAGCGTTACAACTCACTATTCATACAGGATTACCCGAACAAATCCGTAATGCCCAACTTGAAGCCTTAAAAGAGGAGAACTTATCGTTGGAATCCACTCGTGATACGGAGAAACAACTTGAGGTTAAATCAGATGGTATTCGCTACTTCGCGGAACAAATATGGATTCTAGTGTATGGAAACCTAAGAGAACTAGTCCTGGATGAAGCTCACAATTCCCAATACTCTATCCATCTGGGATCCGACAAGATGTATCACAATCTAAAAGTGTTGTATTGGTGGCCGAACATGAAATCCGACATAGCCACCTATGTGAGCAAGTGTCTGACTTGTTCAAATGTCAAAGTGGAGTACCAAAAGCCATCCAGATTACTCCAACAACCGGAAATCCCGATGTGGAAATGGGAGCAGATTTTCATGGATTTTATCACCAAATTTCCCCGAACCCTTACTGGATGTGACACAATCTGGGTGATAGTGGATCGCCTAACCAAGTCCGCTCACTTCCTTGCTATCAAAGATACCGATAAAATGGAAAAGTTAACTCGCCTATATCTTAAAGAAGTAGTATCCCGACATCGAGTTCCAATCTCCATCATTTCCGATAGAGACGCCCGATTCACCTCACGTTTCTGCCAATCATTATAGAAAGCTCTAGGCACGCGCCTGGATATGAGCACAGCGTACCATCCTCAAACAGATGGCCAGAGTGAGCGTACCATTCAAACCCTAGAAGACATGCTACGGGCTTGTGTGATAGATTTCGATAACAGTTGGGAGACTCATCTGCCTTTAGTAGAGTTCTCCTACAATAATAGCTATCATACTAGCATCAAAGCGGCACCGTTCGAGGCTTTGTATGGACGGAAATGTTGATCACCAATTTGTTGTGCACGAAACCTCAGAGAAAATCGTGCAAATCTGAAACCGTATGGCGGCAGCTCGTGACCGCCAAAAGAGTTATGTAGACAAGTGCAGAAAATCGTTAGAATTCCAAGTAGGCGACAAAGTATTATTAAAGGTTTCACCGTGGAAAGGTTTAATTCGTTTTGGAAAACGAGGCAAGTTAAACCCGCGTTACGTTGGACCATTCGAGATAGTACAAAGGATTGGTCCAGTAGCATATCAACTGAACCTACCAGATACTCAATGGAGTACACAATGTCTTTCATGTCTCAAACCTAAAGAAATGCCTATCATATGAGACACTTATAGTTCCACTCGACCAGTTAGAAATCGATGAACAACTATGTTTTATTGAGGAACCAGTCGAAATCATGGACCGAGAGGTCAAAACTCTCAAGCGCAGTAAGATATCTATTGTTAGAGTTCGTTGGAACTCGAAGCGTGGACCAGAGTTAACGTGGGAACGCGAGGATCAAATGATGAGAAAGTATCCTCACCTTTTCAAACAGTCAACGGCAAGCACAGAAGGTACTAGTTAAATTCTAAGATGAAATTTCTTTCAACAAGGGGATGATGTGACAACCCAAACTTTTTGTTTCAGACATTTAACGACTTCGCTTAATTTTCGGGACGAAAATTCTTTCAACAAGGGGATAATGTGACATCCGGCAAATTCAGTTTAACTCCATTAACACAAACATCGTTATCTCAAGCATCATTCATACAAACTCAGTCATCTCAGTTAGTCACACGTGCATTGCATTTAATTAGGTTAATTAAATGTGTCAATTAATACACATAGAGCGGTAACTCGTAGAATTACCGGATCGCACTTAAGTCTAACCCGAAACGTTGGTGATTAATCAAGAATAATATTTAGAACAATTAATAATTTATAATTAATATAAATTATGTGATTTTGTGTGTTATATGAATTACTTGAATTATGTGAATTCTCTTGATATCGCGCATGTTTATTGAATGTTAATTGTGTTAGTTAATTTTTATAAAAGATGGAGTTTTTATAAAAATAATAATGAAGGGATTTAATTATTATTAGTGTAATTAGCTTTAAATTAGCCTATGGACCTTTAGAATGCGCATAATCCAATTTAAAAACCCATGCATACAAATGTGTATATAAGAAAAATTATAAAAATTAAAAACCCTAAACCCTTATTCCCTTTTGAAGCCGTCGCGATCCCCCCCCCCTGAGCCGAGAGCTTCAAGCAACCCAAACACACCCTCTTTGATCTTCAATCTTGCAATTGGAAGTGTATTCGGGCTAGTCTAGGCGTTTCTAACACTTCTACGTAAGTTATTTCATCCGATTCCGTTACTTTTTTATTATAAAAGTTATGATTGAAACCCTAGTTCATCCAAACATGAGTTTTTGAAATAATGTTGACGAATTGGTTATTTGATTGATGTTGTTGCAACTAGTATATTGTTATTTAGAAAACCCTAGTTTCATATGATTCATAACTTGTCTAAAGTAGAGACTTTTTATTATGTGATGTTGTAGGATTGCAAGCTAGATGTGAATGATGATTGTTATGATTGTATTTATGCTAGTTAAGTAATTTACAATTGAAAGGATGCGTTGAATCTTGTTAACAAAGTTAGAAATCATAGACTTTCCTAAAGAGGAAACTTTATTTAAAGGTGTTTGTTGAATGTGAATTACTTTTACGTGCATGATGTTATTGTATGATGCTATCATGTTATTATGAACGTATTAAAGCTTGTTAAATTGTAGTTTGGTACAAATCGTATGCATTAATCTTAAGTTACTAAAAGTAGAAACTTTTAGAATTTGAAACATGATGTCTAGACCTAAGGTGTATGTTGTGATGATATTTCAAGCATTAGTATGTGTATATAAACATGTCATGATCATGCAAACGTGTTATAGATGATGTAATCTATTGAAACCAAACTTGTGTTCATACATTGTTAAAGTAGGAACTTTGTTGAACGTGCATTGTGTAGACATAACTTGCTATGCTAAGTTAGTTGTGACATGTGTAGCATGAAACTTGAATTACTTGTATACTATGTGTGTTAGTATTCAAACCAAACATTAAATCACTAAACGGGTCACCAATGGGTCGTCGGGTCAAACTTGGTCAAACTATTAAATGTTTTCTAAACACTTAAAACAATGGGATTGTTTGGATCCTTAGGGTTCATGTCAACTTACACAAACACACACTTATAAACTGATGTTTATAGGTGGCGGTTAGTAGTCAAGCAGTTTTAACTTAGCTTTCATCTGCATGCATCCTAAGATGAGTTTCACGGCCCCTTTTTCTATGTTTTAAACTTGGGGGAGAAAACATGAACGCAAACAGTTAGATCTTACATTTCTTTTATATCACTTGTTGTACTAAGCGCAAACGTATCATACAAGTCCTTACATATCGAACCGTTTAATATATGGAATAGCGAGGTAATCTTGAGTAGTACTACTGGGCATGACAAGCCCCACCCGCGTTAGTCGCACTAACACGACGGGAAGTCGAACGGGTGTAATATTGACCTAACATTTTACCATTGTTTCATGATAGACATGGTGGAAGACAAATCAAACACAAACAGTCAGCTTCAGTGTCGAAACGCTTTAGTAACATGTTATTAGGCTAGCTACCTATTGATATAATTGTAATTTTTTACCTAGTATTTTTACTTACAATTGAAATCTGTGAAATCACCAACCTAGTGTTGACATATTTTATCATGTTTTTCTTAGGTCGTTAAGGTACAAGCACTAGATTAGGGCATGCATGCATTGGAGTTTCATTTATTTTTCAAACATTGGATTTACTTATTTATTTATTTTGACTTGTATGTTTTGGGCGCATTTGTTTTAGCGCATGTATTTTGTTAAACCTTTTCACTTTCGCATTCCACATTTACTCAGTATTTTAATTTAATAGTGTTGCATCGTGACTATGAGCAATACTAGTGTTTTTCTTAAAGTCATATAAAGTCGTTCAACGTAACTAATGACTGAGATCCTGATATGTCAAGCTCCTAACGGTAAAACTCCGTTACTGAATTTTGGGAGTGTGACATGCGGTTAGTCTCCAAGTTTGCGGTTCACTTGCAAGTTTGTGGTTAGTCTTCAAGTTTATGGTTCACTTCCAAGTTTGCGGTTAGTCTTCAAGTTTACGGTTCATTCCAAGTTTACGGTCCACTTTGAAGTTTGCGGTAATCGTAGAAGTTTGCGGTTAATCTCGTTGCTGATTTTTCTTGTGAGTATCTGTAGTTAAGAAACGACTGATACTAACTCCATGGACAATGAAATTGGTACCTTAAGTAGACCTCCACATCTAACCAATGCTAATGACTTTGATAACTGGAAGTACCAATATGAGAACTTCGCAAAATATAAAGATTTATCTATCTGGAAGTCGATTGAAAATGGTCCTCAGATTCCTATGGTCAGGAATGAGAAGAATGAGTTTATTCCCAAGGATCCTGATCTATATGTGGATGAAGAAATCCTTCAAATTGAGAAGGATGAGAAAGCTTATGCCGGGTTAACCATGGCCTTGTCAACTGAAATTGTTCAAGGGTTTAAAAAATTCAAGACCGCGAAATCTCTTTGGGATGCACTGGTGGAAAGGTTTGAAGGAAATTCTTACATGAGAGAAAGTCGAAAGGATATGCTGAGACAGAAATTCAACATGTTCAAATATATGAAAGGGGAGAGTCTGGAATCTCAGATCAATAGATTCACGCACTTGATGACTGAGATGAATAGTGCAGGTATTGAGATGACGAACGGTGAAGTGAACAAGAAACTCCTCAACTCACTGTCATTGAACTGGAATTTCAACATAACTACAATCAAGAGAACTTAGGACATGTATACCACTCCTCTCAGTGAACTTATATCCATCCTAAGGTCATATGAGATGGACGATCAGCAAAGACTGATGATGTTTTCATCAGAAACAGATCATTTAATGTCTCAGGGAAATGCCTTACTCTCCAGTATATCCTCTGCATACACACCAAACTTGTCTACTGTTTCAAACCAGATAGCTCTTGCTACATCTATCCAACAAAGTAAATCACCATACTCACATGATGCCAAGGTTGTTGAAATGTGTGTTGCTTTGTTTAGTGTTTTCATGAGCAGCTACAATTGCATGCTAGCTGGAAAGCTCTCTCCGGCTAATCTAATTCAAGATGACACAGATCAAATACATCCGGATGACTTGGAAGAAATGGATATCAAGTGGCACATGGCAATGGCTGTGCATCGTGCTAAGAGGTTTATTAAAAGGACTGGCTAAAATTCTTTTGATGGGATGGAGTCTGGTACAAAGAAGATAGGTTTTGACAAGTCCAACCTGAGGTGCTACAATTGCAGTAAACCTGGTCACTTTGCTAGGGAATGTCCAGAACCCAAAGTAGAGAAGGGAAGCTCTTCAAGCACATCAGAAGAGAAGGAAGCAGCTGCAGTTGGTGATAGCAAAGCATTGGTGACTCAGCAAACTATAGGATATGATTGGGGAGATCAAATCAATGAGCTATCAATGAAGGTGTCAAATCATGCTCTCATGGAAAAGATTGAAGATTCTGAGGTACATACTAATACCTGTTCTAATAATTGTGTAGAGAAAATGAACAGATATAAGTATGATAATGAATTGCTCATAAAAGAAATAAAATCAACTTAGGCATGCCAATGCTAAGCACAAGCGATCTGAAAAATTGTTTAAAGATAAAATTGATGGAGGAAAAACTAATTTTTCAAAACTAGAAATTGATTTTAGCAATAAGGAATGTCTTTATCGTGATGCACTAAAACGAGTAGACGACCTTAGTTTGAAGGTGAATGACGCTGTGACTCAATTGGCAAACACTAAGCTGACAATCGAGAAAATTGACCACTCTAGATCTGTAGTCTATGACATGATAGACTCTCAAGTCCGGAAAGCAGGGAATCCACGATTAGGCTATCATGCTGTTAAACATCCGTTTAATGGCAATTTCACTCCTATGCTAAGTGTTCAACATGAAGATGTTGAAATGGAGTATGGTGTAGGCCGTAAACCAGTTCAATCTTCTTCATCCACACAGTCCACTCCCGTGACTAGTGGTTCTTCAGTACAACATGTGAACGTTTCTAACCCGTCTAAATCTTGTGCAGCAGCAGGATTAGTAGAGGGCATAGTGGAGAACTGTGAAAGTGATGATGAGGATGAGGCTGGAAATGGAAATTGAGTTGTGGGCTCAATTGTAATGTGTTGGTGATGAATGTCAGATTACTAAACTAGGTGTGTATGTTTAGGTAATCAAATTGTGACCCGAGGAGGAGGCACGGGATCTTCCAACTCCAAAGGTAAGTGCCTATGCACTTACTTAGTAATGTAGATAAATGTGTGGTGTATGTGTTATGAATGCATACTATAAGTTGATAAGAACGTTTGTGCCCATTGCTTGAATGTAATATATATGAATTGTATAAACTTGACTTTAGTGGTAGAAGGTCAAACTATATGATGGGAATATGTGTAAATAGGCTATGTAGTTAATAGCCAAAATGTAAATGTACAATGTGGTGTAAAGGGTGAAACTGACTTATGTGGTTAATAGTCAAAATGTAAATGTGCAATGTGGTGATAATGGTGTAATTGACTTATGTGGTAATTAGTCAAACAAAATCATGCAATGTGGAGAATTTGGTGAAATTGATATATGTGGAATATAGTCAATCATAATGTGATGTTTTGGGTGTAATGGTGGATAGAAGTGTGGAATACTTCAAAAGGTGGACTTGGAGTCAAATACTCCAAGTGTGGGTAAGACGAGTTGTGGTACTTGCTCCAAGAGGTTGTAAACCAAAAGAAGCCTGGAATACTTCAAAAGGGTGGACTTGGAGTCAAATACTCCAAGTGTGGGTAAGACGAGTTGTGGTACTCGCACCAAGAGGTTGTAAACCCATTAAGAAGTGTGGAATACTTCAAATAGGTGAATGGGTGATGACACATGAATGACAAATGAACTTGTAGTGGAAATGCAAGTGTTATGAACCTTAAATGACCAAATGGGTGTAAACGGGTCAAATGGGTGAATGGGTGGAAACAAGTGATAAAATACTTGTTTGCTATGTTTATCGTCATTACTAACGGTGATTTATATATGTGGTTATGTAGGTAAAGCTCTGATGTAAGTCCAAGTTAAGTCCGAGGAATGGAAGGATTCTCGTATGCCAACTGTGGTGTTTTTTTTGGGGGTGATTATAAGGAAAATCCTTGTAAAGTGGTTTATACGACACTTGAATTATGTTTTTGGTGAATATATATGTGGTATAAAAGTACTTGGTCAAAACCCAAGTGTTGGGAATTTTGAGTGTTATGTTGAATGGAAAATTGTTGAAAAATGGCTAAGTATGGAACTGGGCAAACTGAGTAAACTTTCTGTTTACTCAGGTCACTCGCGGTATGCGAGGGTGGGGAGGAAGTCTCTTGCGCCACGCGAGAGATCTTCCTGCGGACCGGCTGAAAGTGGGTCTTCGCGGTACGCGAAGATGGGCAGGAGGGTCTTCGCGGTACGCGAAGAACCCTTCCTGCGGACGGAGTAATTGGGAATCCCTCGCGGTACGCGAAGGTGTAAAAAAAAAAAAATTTGGGACAAAAGCTTCTGTGTGTGTTTAAATGTTTTCTTAATTGGTTTTCCAATTAAGGGTGTTACAATTTGATATCAGAGCAATGGTTTGAGGGATTTGGTGTGGTGGCACCAAACTCAAACCGGATGCTCTTGATATGGGGGAAAACGATACGAGAATCCATTAAGGACTTGACAAAGACTCAGAGCTTGCGGAAATGAAAGGTTAATAATGATTCGATAAGTGGTTATATATATATATGTGGTGAATATGTATATGTATTAATGAATGACAAAGTGATATGTGTGCCAAAACTTGATGTGTGACTTGTTATATGGAGATGGTAATTACAATTGGGCATGGCGTATTATTAAACATGTCTGGCCAATATGTTTAATAAAACGAAATGTCCAAGGGACTTTATGATAACCATATAACAATGAACATTTGCAAGGATTAGGTCCATATATGTATGTATATAGGTAGGTATATATATACTTAATACATATAATAGTGAAGGTGAAATGGATACCTAGGGTATTAAGGTGTTTTTGGTTCATTTTCTCAGTTTAGAGATGGCAAAAGAGGCAAACAAAGAACCCTTGGATCCAAGAATCCAAGATATGATAAAGGAGGAAATGGCTAAGGCCATCGAGCAAGCCACAATCTTACTAATGGAAGAAATGAGAGGGGCTATCAAGCTCACTCTCGAGTATGTATTGAAAGACAAGGAGAGGGTACCACAAGGGTGTACTCTAAAAGAGTTCATGGTGATTAAGCCCAAGGAGTATGATGGGCACGTGGACCCGATCCTCAGCCACAGGTGGGTGGTGGATATGGAATCAAATTTTGAAACAACTAGGTGCAAGCTCGAGGATATGGTGATGTTTAGTGTGCCCTTGTTGACTGGAAGGGCTAAGGAGTGGTTGTTGAATCTCCCAAAGGAGAGGGATGAGCTAGGGTGACCTCCATGTCTTAGGAGGAATTCAAGGTGGCTTTTCTGAAATACCATTGCCCACAAGCCGCTATTGATAGAATGACTGAGGAGTTCCTCCTCATGAGGCAAACTAATGAGTCAATTGATGAATTGTCTGGGGCCTTCTTTGATCGTGCCAAATTCTGTCTGGATGTGGTGTCGACCGAAAAGGAGAAAATTGATAGATTCTATGCTATGCTGACACTGGAGTTCAAAGATAGCATATCTCCATCCTTTTTCACCACACTCGTGGATTTGATAAATAGGTGTCGGGAAAGAGAGGTGGAGTTGAGGAAACAAGAGGCAAGGGTCGAAAAGAGGAAGCGGGAAATTGTTGAGCAGGTGGTAAAGAAGATAAAGTCAAGCCCGAGGAGTGGAAGGATTCTTGTATGCCAATTGTGGTGTTTTTTTTTTGGGGGGGGGGGATTATAAGGAAAATCCTTGTAAAGTGGTTTAAACGACACTTGAATTATGTTTTTGGTGAATATATATGTGGTATAAAAGTACTTGGTCAAAACCCAAGTGTTGGGATTTTTGAGTGTCATGTTGAATGAAAAATTGTTGAAAAATGGCTAAGTATGGAACTGGGCAAACTGAGTAAACTTTCTGTTTACTCAGGCCCCTCGCGGTACGCGAGGGTGGGGAGGAAGTCTCTCGCGCCACGCGAGAGATCTTCCTGCGGACAGGCTGAAAGTGGGTCTTCGCGGTACGCAAAGATGGGCAGGAGGGTCTTCGCGGTACGCGAAGAACCCTTCCTGCGGACGGAGTAATTGGGAATCCCTCGCGGTACGCGAAGGGAGTTCCCAAGTCCTTCGCGGCACGCGAAGGTGTAAAAAAAATCTGGGACAAAAGCTTCCATGTATGTTTAAATGTTTTCTTAATTGGTTTTCCAATTAAGGGTGTTACAGCTCGTCAAACCGTGAAAGCAGTAAACCATCCACAAGTCAGTCTGATTCAAGAAAAAAGCCTCAACGTTTTACCAAAAGTGAGTTTTATGCTAAATTTGATAATCATCATCTTGCTTTTGAACAAAATGTTAGGAATGATGATAGAAGTAATTTCAAGTCTTATAATAGAAATTATAATAATGATCAACTGCATGATATAAGGTTTACTAGGAACTGTGAAACTGCAGGTTACTTCACAAGTTCTCCTCGATGGTCATCATCATGGGACACCGGATACTATGCCCCGTATCCGAGAAGGAAAACGTGTTATGTGTGTGGGAATCCCGGACACTTTGCTCGAAACTGCGTTTACAATCGTGAACACTCTGGTAGATGTTTGAATGATAGTCAAAGGGAAAATTCATATCAAAGGCCACACATGTCTAAAGAACACATGGCCCAACATTACAAAAGGTCCAATGATAAACAATCGGATAAAAGAACTGGTGTTGTGCATAAATCTCAACAGCCTGTTAAAGAAAATAATGTTTTCAAACATAAACAAAAGAAAGTTGAGAAACCCATAAAATCTAAAAAGGGAAAAAGAAAAGGTCGTCACTCCAACAGTGAGCTCAAATTTTGAAAAACAAAAACCTGTTTGGAAACGAAAACCTAGTGCACAAACAACACCAGTTGAGTTTAATGACAAAAGAGATATGAAATTGCAAGAAGTTTCATACCTGGATGATTTAGGACAACCCAAGACAATCATGGCTTTGGTTCCAGTTACTAATTAATGTGTTCTACCATGCAGGGACAGCCAAGGAAGCCTGTCAACAACCTCTAGTATGTTGATAGTGGTTGTTCCCGGCATATGACAGGAGACATCTCTCAGCTTCATGACATTAAAATATTCAATGGATGGTATGTTTCCTTTGCAGGTGATAAAGGTGGGCAAATCACAATGAAAGGCACTGTCACTAATGGTACTCTCTGTTTCTAAAATGTGAATTATGTGTCTGAATTGAATCACAGCTTGTTAAGTGTGTCTCAAATTTGTGACAAAAAGTTTTCAACTCGTTTTACTGATAAAGAGTGTTTGATTTTAAAACCAGGGTTCGTTATCCCTGAGGATTGGATTTTAATGAGAACATCGAGGTGTAAGGACTCATATTTGTTGGACATGAATAGCGAGTCAGCTTTAACAAACACCTGTTTGTTTTCAAAAGCTTCTGAGAATGACTCAATGCTCTGGCATCGTTGTTTAGGTCACATAAATTTGAAAAACCTAAATAGAATTGCTAAAGAAGCACATGTGGTCGGTTTGCCTTTAAAAGAATTTTGTGAAGTTAAAAAATGTATTTTGTGTGCTAAAGGCAAATAGCATAAACGTCCACACAAACCCAAGCTGTTTAATTCAGTTGAATATGTTCTTCAGTTACTTCACATGGATCTTTTCGGTCCTGTAAGTGTGATGAGTCGTGGGAAGAAATCTTATTGTCTTGTTGTTACTCACGATTTACTTGGGCGTTCTTTTTGAGTAAGAAAAGTGGGACTGCAGATATTCTTAGGCAGTTCATGATACTTGATGAAAATCAAATGAACTTGAAGATCAAGATTATCAAAAGCGACAACGGGACAAAATTTCATAACGATGTCCTTGATAGCTTTTGTGCTGAAAAGGGAATTGCAAGACAGTTCAGTGCTGCTAGAACTCCTCAACAAAATGGAGTTGCTGAACGAAGAAATCGTACTCTAATAGAAGCAGCAAGAACAATGATTTCTGACTCCAAATTGCATGTATTCTTCTAGGCTGAAGCAATCAATACAGTATGTTATGTGCAAAACAGGGTACTATTTCAACAAGCATCACTTGAAGAATCCGTATGAAATTATGTTTCATCAGAAGCCGAAGGTCGGCCACTTTAGAGCATTTGGATGCCTATGCACACTGTTGCATAATGACTCGGTTGGATCCAAATTTGATGCAAAGGCCGGTGAATGTTACTTCGTTGGTTACTCATCCAGCAAGACAACTTACAGGGTTTACAACAAGAGAACAAAGCAGATAGTGGAATCATACTACATTGACTGGCAGGAGCTCAATAAAACTGATGCGGATACTAGTCCAAATTGGTTATTTGATTATGATTCTGTGTTTAAGCTATTTAATGTTTATTCTGATGTTTCTGCTGTATCAGATGATGGTTTCTACAAGTACAGCATAGTCAATTACAAGATTTATGAAGAACCTGATCAAGCATCATCTTCGTCCTCTAAAGCTCCTGAATCTTCTTCTCAAGAGAATGATCACCACATCGCTGATCCCATCAACAATGAGACTGCTGCATCTGGCAGTGGTCATGCTTCATAGGAAATTGCTGCATATGGCAGTGATCCTACAGTACAGGATACGATTCCTGACTCTAATGTTATTGAGGAGCCGGTTCCCATAACTGAAGAAGCTGATCAGCACATCACCAACTTACCTGAAATACTACAAGAAGAAGAGGTTCCACAATCAAGAATTCATAAGAATCATCTTGTAGAGGACATCATTGGTCCTCTCTTTGATAGGCTGAGAACAAGAAGAAAATCCGGGGTAGTAAATATCTGCTTATACTCTGCTTTCATATCTCAAGTTGAACCAAAGAACATCAAAATGGCCTTGAGTGAGGCAAGTTGGGTGGAGGCTATGTAGGAAGAGTTGATGCAGTTTGAAAAACTGAAGGTTTGGGAACTTGTGTCGCTACCACAAGGCAAGTTACCCATTGGTATTCGTTTGGTTTACAGGATCAAGAAAAATGACAGTGGTATTATTGTTCGTAACAAAGCACGACTGGTTGTGCAAGGATTTTATCAGCAAGAAGGGATAGACTATGAAGAAGTATTTGCACCAGTTTCATGACTCGAGGTAATTCAAAATTTTGTACAGACTCTACAACGGCATCCTACCTCCCATGGGTTTGTGTATTGCCCTCAATCACACTCTATCCAACCATAATCTCCCTAGAGACGTCCCCACACTTGGCCAATTGCATACAACTAACTAAAATAAAGAAATAACAACCTAACTCACTTTCGTAGGAATCACGATTGCATTTAGCATATGCAACAAGCCTTTTAAACCCCTCGGTAGACCGAGTGGACGAGTTTAGTCTCGTGAGGGTTTCTAGGGAACACACCCACAACGTTCATTTAAATAGACATGAAATTAAAGTTAACTCACCTTAGGTTGCCTCCTAGTAGCGCTAAGTTTAACGTCTTCAGCCGGACGCGATGTACCTTATCGATGTTATGGTGGTTGGAACATGAACTCCTTTCCAAATACTTTTGCACATGCCCTTTGGTAGTGACCACCATTCAGGTTCAGATTCTGCATGTGTTCGACAACAGTGTTTTCTTCTTCATCCGGCATTATCCAAGACTCACCGGTTTCATAAGAAGTCCTCATGAATTTAGGAGGTTTCTTTGATCTCCCTGGTGACCATGATGGTCATGTTCCTAATATTCTATGACCACCTGAATTTTTTGCCTGATGCTTCCAAAGTGGTTCTCCCCTTTCTGATCTCTTATCCCCACACTTGTGGGCTGCTGCATCCACTACCTTGCTTAGTTCATTCTTCAACCCAGACATGTCAATCACAACACCTTTATCTTTACCACCCTTATCCACTTTGGACTGAGGGGGACACTTGTTAGTAAAGCCTGTTCTAGGACATTTAACTTTGTAAAAATATGTAAAAGTAAGAGAAAGAATGTAAGAGAAAGAATGTCTAAGTTAAACTCCCTGTTACCGAATGACATGTTGATCATGTTGTCTCTGCAGTTGTTCAAAGCATTGGCAGTTGCCAAGAATGGTCTGCCTAGGATTACCCTATGTTGCTTCTCCCTCACAGTCTGTTCATACTCCACCACTAGGAAATCCTCGGGATAATAGAATTCCCCTACCTTCACAGCAACACCTCTAACCATTCCTCGTGCCCTTTTCCTTGTTAAGTCAGCTAACACCACAGTAGTGTCAACATGTCTAGTGGTCCAAGTTCAAACTGATCATATAAGTATCCTGGTAAGATGCTGACACTTGACCCATAATCTAACAGAGCATGCTCAACCTGCAACCCTCCTACTTCAATAGGGATAATGGGCTCTCCCTGCTCATCTTCATCCTCCAACTCACTCTCTTCACTGACTTCTTGGGTATTCACTGCACTAACATATGCATTCTTTGTCTTGCTCCTTGATGTTGTGGGTTTAGTTTAGTATCACTTGGGAGTTACCCAGGAGCTCGCCCCACTACTTATGACAATTTCTCAGCTAGCTGATCCAGTTGTCGTTCAAATGACTCATTGATTTTTATCTGGATCTTTTTGTCTTGCTCAATCCTTTTCAAGGACTCCAGTATGGCTGCAAGCTGCGGGTCACCGCCAGCTGCAAGTTTGTTCCGCTGGTTCTGTTGGTAGTTTCTCTGCTGATAGCCCCCATGTTGGTACCCATGATCACCTGAGTTCCTTTGGTACCCACCTGGATTGTAGCTTTGTTGGCGGTTCTGGTACTGCTGCTAACTCCCAACCTGCACAACAGGAACCTGAAAGTTAGGATTCATTTGATTATTTGCATTACCGTACCTGAAATTAGGATGATTTTTGAGTCCCGAATGGTAGTGTGTTGCATTCATGTCCGGCTTCCTATCACCTCCAATCTGGTTCACTTCTTGTGGCTTGCCTTGTTCTCTTGGACAGCTCTCCACAGTATGGCCCAAATCACCACATCCCTCACACACCGGGTATCCCTGTGAGACATTAGACACCTCTCTTCCACTAGGCCTACCAAGCCTTGCCATTTGAAGTTCCATGGCATCCAGACGCTTTTGAGTTTCATAATCCACTCCTTTTGCAGTTACTCCAGTCTTTGCTCGTCTACTGGCATTGGCTTGCCTCTTTGATGTTACCGCCATCTTCTCCAAAATCTCCCAGTCAACATCCACATGATTCTCAAAGAATGAACCTGCACTGGTGGCGTTGACATCTCTCACATCCCCAGGTAATAGCCCATCATAGAAGGCCTGTATGAGCTCCCACTTTTGTATCCCATGATGTGGGTAATTTCGAAGCAACTCCTTAAATCTTTTAAATGCCTCATAGAAAGTCTCCATTGATTGTTGCTTGAAATCCCGTATAGCAGCTCGGGGCTCATTGGTTTTATGAGGTGGAAAATATTCATCAAGGAACGACTGCTGTAATTCTGCCCAGGTGGCAATACTTGCAGCTGGTAAAGACAGGAAGAACTGTTTTGCCCGGTCCTTTAGTGAAAACTGGAAAAGCACCAGTTCACCTCATCAGTAGTGAACCCCTGACCACCTATGGTCCCACAAGTAGCCTCATATTCAAATAAATGTGTGTAAGGCTCTTCAGTATCGCTCCCATAGAAATGTGGGAGGATCCCAAGACAACCCGGTCTGATCTCGAATGCATTCCCCCTACGAACTGGTGGGATGACGGGGGAAGCATTTAAAGCTAAAGCGGGACGAAAGTGACTATCCACCCCTTGCTCATGTCTCGGTGGTTGAATGTTACCGGGCTGTCTGTACCTATTCTCTCGTTCCACATTACCCATGTACCCTTGATGGTTGTTCCTTGGTTGAAACCCATAATCTGCTCTCGGTGATGGTTGAACCCATCCGTCTATATTCTGTCTCTGATCATAGGGAGGGAATACCTCCTGGTGGTTTAAGTCATATCACTCTTCTTCTTCATTCTAATTCTCGTGTTGAGAACCATGATGTGGATGGTGGCTATCTTCATCTTCATAATTAGAGTAGCTCGGGTAACTGTCATGTGGTTTGTATGGTTGATTTCGGAATACGGTTTGAGGTAGGGGTTGTTGGAATATGGGTGGTGGTTGATTTTGGTTCTGGTTTTGTGGAGGTAGTGGTTGGTTTTGATTTAGTGGAATTGGTGGTTGTTGGTTGTGAGGTGGGTTTGATTGGTTTTGTGGTTGGTTGGGAAATAGAAGATATGGTAGAGGTGGAATAGGTGGGTTTTGTTCCCCACCTTGATTAGGTTGTAGGTTTATGGGTTGATTCTGTGACATCCTTACCGAAGGACTGTCGAGATTTTCTAGGATTGTTTGGACTGTTCCTTTAAGTTTTTTGTTTTCTTTTGCTGTTTTCTCTATCTTTGGATCAAACAATAATGGTGAAGTTCTTCCTAAGCGCCTAGTATGCATAAAACTGTCCCTTCACATGTAAGCAAAAAATTAGTAGCACTGAACAAAATAAATCAAAAATAGCACTTTGCGCACAAGTTCCCAGGCAACGGCGCCATTTTGATCGCGGTGTCAAGGCTAATCAAAAATATTTATAAAAACCACTTCTTAGCTACTTAGACTTTAGACAGGGAAGTAGGGTTGTCGAATCCATAGGGAACACGTGGAGAATGCTATTTAATCCAAACTGATTCAATGACTACTAAAATTCTAAACTTTATTAATTAAAAGACTTAGAATTATCAAAAGCACTTAAGTTGATTTGTAAAACAATTGGAGAAAGACGGACCACTCCGGGATTCAGATTTAGCAAAGCATACGCGCAATTTCAGTTTCAAATCAGATCAGAGATTACATAGACATAACCTTTTTAAATTGTTTAACCCAACCACACAATAATCAATTCAATCACAAAATCAGATTATTCTCGATGCAAGAAAACCAAGAAACGACGATAGATGCGATAAATCGAAAACATGCAATTGTTCATAAATCAAACACACAATTGAATTTAAAGAACTTAATAGGTTCACAAAACTTCAATCCAATACTGATCATCTACTGAAATCATACACATACAAGCATAAATCGTTCACTCGGAGGGATCACAAAAGCGTTTAGCCGCTCATAATTGTCGAAAACGTTAAAGGTTTAAACTTTAAACTTTAAACTTACAAGCATTAGAAACTTAGAACAATTGGCCTAGAAAACTCTGGAATCGCCTTAGAGAAGCTCTGGGACGGCAAGGAAGAAGGTAATTCGATAATGGGAGTCACAATAGCTTTATAATTTAAATTAGGTTAATTTGCCGTAATTCCCCTTCATCGCGTGTCGCGAACATCCAACCCTAGTTCTTCGCGTGACGCAAAGAACAAAATAGTTGCGACCCATCTTCAAGCCCCTAGCGTGTCACGAAATTCTTCACCAGGATCTTCGCGCTTTTGACTTTTAAGCTTTGACTTCTCTTTCTTTGACCTATCGGGCTTCGTGCCTTCTTATCAATCACTCGTAAAGTTCCGCTCTTTAGCACAATTACCCTGTAACACATCAAACTACGAAACACACGTAAAATCGACTCGATAAACACAATTAAACTACTTAACTATACAAAAACCGACTCTTATACATGGGATATTTAACCCTACATCATATGCCACTCTGACAGAGCATCTTCTTACTAATGGCTACACTCGGGGGGCCATAGATCAAACATTGTTCATTAAGAAGATGGGAGACGATCTTATTCTTGTCCTAATCTATGTTGATGACATCATCTTTAGATCAACGAATGTTGCACTATGCAAAGAGTTTGAAGAAGTGATGAAGAAAAAGTTTGAAACGAGTTCAATGGAAGAAATGGCCTTCTTTCTGGGGTTGCAGGTTAAGCAAAGTGATGACAAAAATCCTAATTCATCAGGCAAAATATGTTAATGACATACTAATCAAGTTTAGTTTTGCTGACTCCAAACCGGCCTCAACTCATATGGCAACTCGTCCTGTTCTTACTCCATATCTAGGTGAACCTGGAATTGACCAACATCTCTACAGGTCAATGATTGGCTCATTAATGTACCTGACCGCTAGCCGTCCAGTCATCGTGTTTGTGGTTTGCCAGTGTGCACGATATCAGGCTAATCCGAAACTTTCTCACCTTAATGTTGTCAAAAGAATTTTTAAATACTTGAAGGGCAAGCCTCGACTAAGCCTTTGGTATCCAAAGGATTTAGAATTTAACTTGTTTGCTTTTACCGACAGTGATCATGGAGGTTGCAATTTGGATAGAAAATCAACAACTGGAGGATGTCAGTTTCTGGGGGAGAGACTCGTCTCATGGCAGTGCAAGAAACAGACCACCGTTTTGACTTCTACTGTGAAGCTGAATATGTCACCGCATCCGCATGTTGCTCCTAGGTTATATGGATGCAACACCAATTGCTGGATTATGGTTTGAATTTCTGTGACTCTCCTATTTTCTGTGATAATGAAGCTGCTTTACAGATTGTTAAGAACCCAGTCCAACACTCTAAAACTAAGCACATAGACATTAGAGTGCATCATATTCGTGACTGTTTTGAAAGAAAACTCATGCATCTTGAACAGGTATCTACTGATAAGAATGTCGCTGACATTTTTACAAAGGCTTTTGATTTGGCAAGATTCAACTTTCTGGTTGAATGTCTGAAAATGATTTACTTTGATTAAAAGGACGCAGGTTCGGTCACCAAAAATATTTTGTGCACACTATTAATTCAATAAACATTCCAATCTAGGTTAACGTTGTGCATTACAAGGCTCATGTTACTATCTAGTCTCTCGTGTTAGCTACGCCCTCTGAATCAAGTGAGTATTACATAACCCCTTTTACTCTTTTACACTTTTTGGGGTGGAACATGAACACTATACAAACTATTGCTTACATTTACACAAACTACACAAATACAAATCCTCTTTACATTCATGTGTGCAATTTGAGCTTTATGCCTGAGTACTAGGTGTGCTAACTTTTGTGTGCAATTTATGTGCAATCATTAACTATTCAAGCCGACGGTAAACAATGATAGATCTATTGAGTCTGACAAACCCACCCAGATTGGGGTGATTGTTACCGATAACACAATTTTGCATGCTAATTACAAAGGTTTGATTGTACTTAGTTACACAATAGCTGCTCTCCATAAATGCCTTATTTTATCATGTTATGTAAGGATTTGTTTATTCGTAATCTATATGCTATCTATATACAAACCTGTGTATGCTCACCAACTTTTTAGTTGACTTTATTTTATTCATGTTTCAGGTACTAACATGTGAGTTTGATCAAGACATGCTACACGTAGGCTTTGGACTTAGTTAAATTTAAATAAAGGATATTATGTATTTCATTTACGTACTTGTTTGAATTTGGTTGTGTTTGATTTGTTTGAAATAAAATTTGATGATTAAAATATTGCAGTCTAGTCAACCTTGTGCTCATGAACAGTCTACATGTCCCGCCCTGACGTTTCCGCCGTCAGTTGGGGTGTGACAGCAAAGACCAGGAAGACCAACAAACAAGCTCACAAGAAGATCTATCTAGAGCAATAGTCATTTATGTTCCTGTGTCTAAAGAAAAGGGAGCACAACAGTCTGAAAATGATCTTTCATTTGACTTTGAACAGGGTCTTGATGATTTACTTAGATCAGACTCAGTGTTCTCATTTGAAAAGGATTCAACTGTTTTAGATGATTGTTGGAACTATTTTTAGGCCATCGCATATAAAACAGTCTGAAGACGGAAGAATTCTTTGAAGTTAAAAGATTTCGACCGAAATCTTATAGTTTTTGGACGAACTCATTCTTTGTCTTCTTAGTATAAATACTTGTTTAGTTTGACTTTTGTAAAGTGGGACTTCATTTGATATATCAATACAATAGAGAGAGTTAAAGGTGTAACTGTTGAATTATGTTGGGACTTCATTTATACTTATCTCACGACACGACACATCACTGGGACTTCATTTATACTTATCTCACGACACATCACCAAGCCCATCCGATTACTTGTGATTAGTATAAATAGTTATTTTGTTCTTTGTAATCAGTTAGACGAGTTGTTGAGCGATCTTGTATTGTGTTTTCAGTGGTTATCAATATACGAATCGTTTAACCGTTGAATTGTGTCTCTTCCTCTTTGATTCTACCTACAAGTCACATGTCGAGTCTGTTCCCGCCGGTTCAACACGCTGTTGAATCCGTTGATTGAAGATCCTCATAATTCGGACCTTACAAACCTTGCCCTTCAAAATTCCCATTTTGCCGTCTCATAAACATGACTATGCAAACACATCACCCGCCATGTCACGAGGACAGCGACATACTAACACACAACTCAATTATAAACATGTACTATCAATCTACATGTATATGACTTGTTATCTACACTTACACCTCACACATAGCACTAGAACAATATATCTGTAACACATGAAATCTTAAGCATTTAGCTTAAGGCCCGACTCCCCTTGATCAACCCTTAACACGTCACACATTCATAACTCGTAACTCTAGCTATCACCTTCCCATGGACACACCATAAACCCTACGTTTCTTTGATACTCATTTTATTTCAAAAACACATCGGATTAGAACCCGACACCCTTAACACGACAAAATATATTAACACCTCTTGAAAGCATGTACGATAGCCCCAAAACAGTAAAACCTTTAAAAAGTAGGGGATTAGAAACTCACTGAAGCTTTCCTTCCGTAAGCCGCATACCCGCAAACGCATAGTCCGACGCGAACCTGTCGCCAAGTGAATTACCCAGATCAACCATATTAACGCAATAACACTATCCCATCTACTCCGGACCAGCAACTACAAGCTCGGTCTAAATCGTCCCAAACCATATAATCGACGCGCTCGTTCGCGTACAAAAACCCCTAAATTAACGTTACGGAAAAACATTCCCGAATGTCGTCCCCGAAATTTTTCTCACATCCCAAAATAGTCCCCAACAATGAATATAATGTTCTATGGGGTCATACCTTTGCGTACAAGCCTTTCTAAGTGGTTTTATACGAAACTGTTGAGCACCACACGAGAAGAAAACTTGTGTAGCTTATATCTCAACCATACGGGCTCCGTTTCGCACGATCCACCTATCCACATGTTCGTCTCAACATGCCTAACCTTAGAAATTATTGGTGTCGGCCGTCGCCATCATCGCTGCTGCCAGAACGCAGACTCGTCTATCAGCACGTTCGGTTTTGCATGTTAATATACGAGTAGTTCAAAACCGACCCAAATGGACTCCATTTTAGGCGAATTATATGACCACGCGTCCATATCGCCGAATCCTTTCAGAAGAACCAGTCTCCATCGTCGGAAATTGCCGCCTCCGTTGCCGAAAAATGAAACAGTGGCCGGATTCGTCCATTTTCACGCATCTGTCTTCACGCTGCTCGAAACCCTATCAAACGAATTTGGAATTGGACAAATAACATATCCACGCGACCGTGTCGCTAAGCTCTTCAGCCCCATACCATCGTCGTCGCCTGCCGCCGTCGGAGACGCATCGTTTCCATGTCGCCTCCTATTGGCCATAACACTTCAATTAAGCAACCTTAACAGAAAAACCATCCAAAACCGAATACATGAGGAAAAGGAGATTACCTCGTCGCGTTTCGAAGCTTCCCGATCGGAAACCGCCGCCGCCGCCTACGTTCTTCGCCCCATCACCCTCGTCGTCAGCTTCTCGCCTTTTCCCCTTGCGGCTGCCATCGCGCACACCTAGCCAAAATGGTCTAGGGTTCGCGCATAGAGTAGTTTAAATACCACTCGTGAGTTACGCTTCGGGTCCCCCTAGTTCCACTTCGCATGATTCGGTCTCGAACTCTCTTTAAACAACTAACCATGTAAGTTAAAGTCATTATAACACCTCATGCGTGACAAATCTTACCTCACATTTTTAATTAATACTAGTTCGGGTCGTCCACTAACCCGAACCACTAATTCACGGATTTTTGGGATGTTACACGCAAGGCTAGAAATTGGACTTCCTAACGGATATGACCTTGGCATGAATCCTTAGGCTAACTATGTGTATTTGATGGTGAAATGAGTGTGTGAAATCGGACTTCCGAACGGATTTCTATTTATAGTGCACATTCGTACCCATAGTGAACCGTCACACAGGAGCCTAGCGGTCCGCCACCCAATGAGGCGGCTTAATTGGCGTAGCGCCCACGTAGCGAACCGTTAACTAGGGTGGTAGCGGTCCGCCACCCAACTCAAATCAGCGAGTCATAGGACATGCGTCAGATGCTCGATGTCCAGTCCACTTTGCTGCTAGCGGAACGTTAGCCAAGGCTTAGTGGTCCGCCATAGGGCTGAGTCATCAGACACGTGTCTGATGATGTGCTTATCATCATTACTTGGTAGCGGTCCGCTACCAACCAAATTTCAGAATTTTATATTTTTAACCCTTCAATTTTGGTATAACTGCAATTCAACCCCTGGACTTCATTTCCTTACATCTATAGTCCTTATTTTTTATAGGAAATTTCAAGGTGTTACAATAAATATCTGGACGAAGGGATACAGTTGGATGCGATGATTATTTATGAAATAATCGTAATCATCATTAATTGGATTAATAATGAACCGATGGAAATATGTTTTAAACATATTTATAAATTACGATGTTATTAAATTGTAATTATAATTATATTTAGTTAACTAACTGTTAGTTAATTAAACAGTTAAATAAATTAGTTCCTAAGATGTAATTAGTTAGTAATTACAAGGGATCTAATTGTAATTAATAGCTCCATAAAACCCTAACTTGGAGAACAAGATGAGGCTATTAATAGGAGGCCATATGGAGACTAGAAAGGCTAGACCAGTAGAGAGAATAATCAGGTTCCAAACCCTATTTCCTTAATCCCTCCTTGCGCCACCCCACTTTCTCCTGCTCCTCCCTTCCGCTGTCGCATAGTCGCCGCCGACCGCCGTCACCGCCACCTGTCGGAACGCCGTCGAGCTGTTGCCGTTGTATTTTCAGAACGTCGTCGCACTGTCACTGTTAACCTTATTCCGGGTAGATATGTTTTGTTGGTTTCGGGTAGAAATACTCGCTTATTGTCAAGTTCAAGTTTTTAGGTGATTTACGGGTAATTTGAAGAGTTCAAATTGACGGGTGGTTTTTGCGTGTTCTTGGAGATTAGATTTGAAAGAGTTCAAATCTAGAGGAGATTCATGTGTACCAGATCTAGCGACTGAAATCGTTGACTCAATGTGTTTAGCTTAATCTGTTAGCCGGTTACATGAAGGTATAAAGTCTAAACCCCATATGGTTATTTTTTTCTTATTGGTTTGCATGTGGACTCCTGATGAGCAATCTAGGGTAATGACCTAGATCGGTTTGTGTATATTTTTCCGCTGCATTTATTTATTTATTCTGATCAAAATTGTTTTGAAACCATAAGCACGAAAATCCTACCCATACTACTCGCAATGGAGCATGATTTGATTGTTTTGAAGTCATACGACGTATGGTACAATACGAACCGTATGCTACAAATTGATGGTGTGTGCGGGGTGTTAGTAATATGAATTAAGAGCCAATGTGGGACTAACCCACTTGATATGAGAGGTCCTAGGTTCAAAACTAGATATTGGGTGAATTATTTGGTCTAATTTAGGAGTAGAAGTATGCTAGATTTGTCGTTAAAAAAGTAAATTGAATCAAGATGGATAAATATACTATTTAAAAGAGTAAACTACAGTTTTCGTCTATAAGGTTTGAACAAAACATAAGCTTTCGTCCACCTGTAACACATTTGATCCTTGACGTTTGATGGGAATGGCCTTTTCACGTCTCAAACTTGGTGTGAGAATGATTGTGGCCGGAAAAAATGGGAATGGTCGTAGCAGGGGTTTTGTCTCCTCTGGTTAACGGGGAAGAATGGAATAAGGTGGAGATGACGAGTGGGGACGTCAGATGGTCTGTATCGTGTTGTACACGAGGTCGTTGGTGGCGCCGGAGTGTCGCTAGAAAAACGTGACTGTCAGCGACGGGTCGATTCAAACTTCCGAAGGTTGGCGAAGCATGATAGAGGCTAGAGTTGGTCATCTATTGTAGTTTCTAGTCATAAATCACAATGAATGGGAGGCTATTGAGGTCTTGCAGGTTCGTCGAAAAAACTGGAAGGGGTGACGGTGGTTCATGTACTGTTTCAGGTGCATGGTTAGGTTACAAGAGGATGGGGCTGGCCGGTGGAGGGGTCGGCTGATCGTAACTCATGATAAATTGATGACATCTGGTGGTGTTCCTTGTTCGCCCGAAAAATGGGCACACAACGACAAGGCTGTTTGGGGGTTGTTGACGGTCAGAGAAGGTAGTAGAAGAGTGGAGATGAAGGTTTAAGTGAGCGTCTGATAGTTTCGTGATGAAGGTTCTCGTCAGATATATGAAAAGACAGATTTAGCCCCTCATGTGCTAGGTAACTAATAAATTTTTAATGAAGTAAAAAACAGACATAAAATATTAAAACATCAAATGTTATGGATCCAATGTGTTTGATGTTGTTTTGTTAACTGATGGATGAAAAGTAGAAAAAATCTTATATTATGGGGGTGTTTGGGAGATGGGAGATAGATTGCTTTTCTTTTGTTCCCAAATCCCAATCGACGATTCAAGGTAAATCGAAAACTCACTGCAACAGTTGTGAAACCTCATAGCAACAGCATTCAACCACACTGTCCTTGTATTACCTTGATTCAATAACGATTCCAGCAGATTTTATCTGTTTCTAGAGCTCACATCGATTGCGGGTAGTGCTTGCTGTTCTAAAACCCTAATCTTTTAGTTGAATTTCATACAGATTTCAACTATTTTGAGTCGAGAAACTGGAAACGCACTTGTGACTTTTGTTTTGGATGTTTTAAGGGTTTGGAAATTAGGGGTTTTGATTTAGGTTAAATCTGCAGATTTTTGGGTTTGACTTCAGCTTATGACTTTGACTTGTACATCTATGAGATTTTACTTGGTTTATAAAATTGGATTTTGCTGGGTATGTAATTCAAAAAGCTTAAGAAAACTAAGAGTTAGATGGCATAGAATTATGGATATCAACTTTGCAAGATTGATAAAGTGGAACCCTTTTCTCGAGTATCTATGGTTTTGTCAGTTTTTATTTTTTCAGCATATATATTCTCATTGGAAACAAAACCTGAAATTAATCTTTGTATTTGCTTACTGCTTATCGAACCAAGTCATCCAAGATCTAGAGTAATAGAGCGTTATTCCATCAGATGATTTTGTACTAGTTTCCGGTTTTCTTCTATAAGATGCTATCAAGATCTTCAAATTTATTTCTTTTATCAAAATTCTTGATGGTTGGGTGGATGCAGCTGATCTGATACTTTGTTTGTTACTGGCAGCTTGAAGTATTGAAATGGATAACAGACGGTACAACGGCAGACAATACATACAAAAAAGACAACACAAAGCAGATGAGGTCATATTACCGTACAACTTTTTATCGTCCGTTTATGTTATTAATGCCGTAAAATCAGTGTGTTGATCTGTTTCTTTGTTTCGTAAGTGGTACAGGAAGATGAGGTTTATGTTCTTGAGGAATTTGCGGAAGAATTTCGCCTACCAATTCATCATAGGCCAGTAGAAAACATAGATCTTGATAATGTTGAACAAGCATCCTTAGACACACAATTAACATCATCCAATATTGGTTTTCGACTTCTTCAAAAGATGGGCTGGAAAGGGAAAGGTCTTGGGAAGAATGAGCAAGGTATGCACATAACTTCACTACTAAATTGCTTGCTGATGGGGTTACTTATTGTTTTAAATTTGTAACTGATTGATAATGAAACTAGAGACTAGAGGATGATTGGCAAATGATAGTATAGCTTAAAGTAAGAATTGGGTGATGATCTCTCAGGATCGGTATATGATTCCAAATCGTTTTTCTTTTTAAATTATTTTGCCTACGAAATAACGAGTTTGTTCTAAAACTATTTTTAAACGCAAATTAAAGCTTCATTAGTTAAACCAACTAATTATAGAAGATGAAGATGGTGAAAGTGTTCATTTGGCTCGCAATCCTTCTAGCGAATTTCCAATGTTAATAACTGGAAAATATATGCTGACTGTGACACTAAGGTAACATAGTCTCCTTGGTCTAGTTAACCTAAACCTAATTAGAATGCCGACATGAAGGTCTTCGTCACTGGCCATTACAAATTATACATTAAATCCCATCTATTACCAATCTTATGCTTTATTTGACTTATGATTCCTATTTATATAGACTTGTTGGTCTAAATACGTAAACCTACAACTATTAGAAAGTGAATACGAACCTTTTTGTGGATAACCACCGCAAGTCAATAGCCATGCTTTAAAACCGATCCATTTACCAATTACCCTAGATGGCCTTCTACAAATAATTGCTAATTATTTAACATAAGTCATCAACCAATCCAACTCCAACTCCTAGTCATATTATCTTGCCTCTGGCACATACAATCAAGAAAATGATTGTATATGAGTAAGCAATCATAACCATAGTTAGTCAACCAACTGTGTGAAGATGACTCATAAATTGCACTAAGCCAAAGCTATGGTCAAACATAATGGCAAAAGAAGTGTATATCAATAATGGGTGTTATGAGATTTGCTGATATGATCTTATATTTAGAAATTCATATCACTTAAATTAGGTCTTTTACATGCAACACACATTTATAGGTGAGAGCCGTAACCTAATTACTAGCTCTAATCTCACGCCATTAACACCCAAATCAATGAATGTTCGCGAAAAATTAATCCACACATGAAGTTGATCAACATGATACGTATGAATACTACGTGGCAAGAACTAATCCCAATTTCGTCTAAACACATGTTCAATGAAAAAACTCAAACACAACAAAATGTCAACACAATTGTTAGGGTGGTTATAGGCTTAGAAAGGGGTAGACAAGAATCAGTCCAGACTCCAGAAACGATTCTGGAACAAATGGAACTCGAACACCACAGTAAACTGAATCAGGCAGCTTCTGATCAGGCGGCAGCTGAGTTCTGGGTGGCGGAAGACAGCTCTTGCGACTGTTCTTCTGGTCGGTGACTGATCAGCAAAGACTGATCAGTTCTTGGTTCTGGGTTGGGTTGCAAACACACAAACGCACACAAGCAATATTGCTGAAAGTAAAAGGAAAAGAAGATTATACGTGGTTCGGTCAGTGTGATCGACGTCCACGGGCTACAACTAGATGATTATTATTGAGAGGTGATGATAATTACATGTACAAGAGGTCCTTTTTATAATAATAGGATTAGGGTTAAACCCTTGAGACCTTTCCCAAATAAACGATATCTGTAGGCTAAGTTAGCTGGTAATAGGCAACCTGCCATATTGGCTCAAAAGGAGGATGCGCCAGGGCTAGGGCCGGCTACCCCCTTTTTGCGCAAGTCTCCATAGCCCAACAACAATCAATATCAATAGTCATTAATAATACATAGAGAAAATGTATGGGCTAGATTTTATCTTCTCTAAATGAATAATTGATGATCTAACCCCTTAGTTAGGGTTTGTATAATCAAAATCATAAATAAAACGATAGAAATCATGTTCTTTCTTGAGAGAGTTAACCCTCAAGAATTGTCAGGATCATGACTTGCTTGGTCACTACCTTTTATGGGCATGACTACCTTTATGGGCATGACTAAGTCGTGAACAAGTATCCCTTTATTGCACGTACCATGGCTATTGCTACAAGTGGCAAGGCCATGACCATGCTTAGCTAGTCATTCTGAAAAAGGGGTTGTTAAAAATTCTCATGTTTCATGGCGATGAGTTGAATGTTATGACCATGATGGCCCTCAAGGCTAGGCCACGACCATGACCATGACTTTCAGACTCGTATCAATGGTCTCTTTTACCTAACAATTCACGCTCGTTACCTACATACTCATGCCCATGACTTTTCATGTTTAGTTTCGACTTTGACGATTCTTTAGATTTTTCCTATGTTTTTGCTCCTTTCTGATCGCAACCTCTTTCTTTGGGCCTCCAAAAGCAAATATAAACCAAGCATGTATAGCAAACCATGAATTTGCTAAAAAAATATGCTTAAATGAGGGGATATAGTCTCATAAAACATGTATAAATAAGTTTGTCACTTGCATGGTTTAAAAAAACGGTCGATGCGGTAGAAAATCGTATCTGAGGCGACGCCTCAGTTGGAATTTTGATACGTACGACTCTAGCTCCGAGGCGGTTCGAAAGGCTGAGGCGGTACGTTTTTTACTTTAGGGCAAATTTTGTTCTATGACTTGAGATTCAAGAAAACAGAGTAGATATTGCAAGCATACCATAGTAGGTGACAGAAGCATGGTGCTTGTACGGTGGTCGGAGAAAGAGATCTGAACCTGATGAAGAATGGAGAGAGTAGAGCTGAACCTGATGAAGAATGGAGTGAGTGAGAGAGCCACTGTTCTAAACCTGATGAAGAATTGGAGGAGCGGCTGTTGATTTGAGGAAAGATTTAGGTTTAGAACTTTTAATAACACTATAGTATTTAGGTTAAATTTTAAAATGGGCTGGTAAATGGGCCATTTAAAATGGGTTTACATATAAATAACTAAATGGACTAAGTAAGTTGGTTTATAAATAGGATGACTAACTTTAACTTGGACTAAATATATATTATGTATATATTTATATTAATTTCAAACATTTAGTATTTTATTTTATATAAGATATATAATTTTTATATTTATTTTTTAATTCCGCCTCGGGCTTACGCCTCGTGAGGTGAAGGGAAAACGCCTCGAGGCGCGATTCCGTTCTTTTAAACCTTGGCTTGGCTTTAAAAAGCGAGAAGCGCACCGAGGCGCAAAGGGCAAAGCGTAAAAGCGCAGGGCTTTTCGTACGGGAGGCGCACATACTATAAAAAACATTTAAATTATGTATATACACATTAATTGATGTTAAACATCTAAATTGCTGTATATCCAAGTCTAGAAGTTACTTTGAGCTTCAATGATCCCACTAGCCACTTTCCCAGAAATGTTTATTTTATCAACTTTAATTACTGTATATGCTACTTTTTCCCATAGTTATCAAAGTAGCAAGGGCACTCAAGGCGCACATGCCTCTTGTGGTCTAGGCGCAAGGCGTAAAAAAGGCGAGGGCCCGAGAAAAAAAAGCGCACTTAAATAAAAAAAAACTAAAATATATTATGATTGGTTCAAATACCAAAAGTTAAAATACCGTAAGTTTAACCATCATCAAAAGTTCAATATTATAAATAGTAAATGATCATCAGTCTTCATTAGTCATCAAAAGCGTCATCAAATCCATCCAACGTGTCTTCAACTTCAATTGCCTCAACACCATCTTTTTCAGCTCCATCCACTAGATCTTCCTCAGAAGATGATGAAGGTTGTGAGGATCTTGTTCTTCTAACCTCTCCCGCCCCACTTGCCTCTCATCCAATGATATTGGATCATAGGCAACAATTGCATCATGACGATTCTTCAGCATTTTATTGTACTTAACTATTAGGCGATATTATTAGTATACGGCCCGGCCCATTTATGCTATGTCAGCCGGCCCTAGGTTCCTGTGTAGATCCCTATATATATTTATAGTTATATTGTAATCCTAGAATACACAATCAATATACTATACAATTTACCAAGTTTATCTTGGTATCAGAGCAAGGTTCTAGATACAAACCCTAGCCGCCGCCTCCGGATCCCGGTTCCAAATCTGGTACTGTTCACCGGTACCGTTCACCGGTACTGTTCACGAGTACTGTTCACGGCACTGTTCACGACACTGTTCATCGGTACTGTTCATCATTTTTTTTTAATCAATCATACCAATAGCAAACCCGATTGTAGCCCTCACCTCAACCGAGAAAACTTCCCACAACTCTCACAAGTTTAGTTTCACGCTATCTCCTACAAACTATGGTCACTGGAAACTTTTGATTCAACCTTTTCTAACTACACATGGTTTATTCGGCTACGCTGATGGGAGTATTCCCTTCCCTCCCTCAACAATCTCCTCTCCAGGAACTTCTGGAAAGGAGGATGCTGCTGTTGTCACCAGACCAAATCCCGATTACATGACATGGTTGTCTAATGATGCCTATGTTCGTATGCTGATTATTTCAACCATCTCCGAGGCATCTTTTCAGCATGTTCAAGGTACAACTTCATGGGATCTGTGGCTCAGCCTTGAACGTGCTTATGCTCCAAATACCTCTTTTAGAGAATTTACCCTGAAAACACAACTACTGAAGATACAGATGAAAGGAGACGAGATATTTGCTGCCTACCTTGCCAGGGCACAAGAGTATGCCAATGCCCTTGCAAATATTGGGCGACCAATGCCTGACGCAGATATAGTTATGTTAGTTGTTGCAGGTCTTTGCGAAGAATACAACGGGCTCAAACAAAGTCTCCTTGTGAGACAGTTCACAACTGTCTTCTCCGAGCTTCCTGGTATACTTGCAGACCACGAGTTTTTGATACACAAACCGACTACTGACACCATACCTAGTCAAGCCTTCACGGCTTCCACAGCAGCCAACCCGTCTCTGCCTTCGGGTGATACGGTTCAAGTCATTCAACAACTGGTTGCCCGCTTAGGCTTTCAGTTGCAACCATCTGCAGGTCCGTCCCAAGCTGCTGCTCCTCAAGCCTTTTACTCCAACCGGCCCGGTCAATCAAACTATAGCCGCGACCGAGGTTCTTACCGCGGCGATCGCGGTGGCCGTGGAAACAACAACTACAACCGTAATCAAGGAAGCAACAATCGCAACTCAGGTCAGTTTAGTTGGGCTTCTAATCAAAACACCGTTTATGGAACTTGTAACAAGTGTGGAATTGGACATGTACCATCTCGATGTCCAAACCGAGACCCATCCACCTTCCAGACGAGACAGTTGTCCGCCAACTTTGCTGACTATCGCTCACAAGCATCCCCATCATGGCTCCCGGACACGGGCTCCAACAATCATGTAGCACTGGATATGTCAGGTTTTGACTCCGCTGAGTCCTACTACGGTGATGACAATCTCCGTGTTGGTAATGGTAAGGGTCTCCCCATTTTACACATTGGCTCCTCCACACTTTCCTCACCTAATAAAACCTTTTACCTGAAACATATACTTCATGTACCAGCTATCAAGAAGCACCTTCTTTCTGTACAAAAATTTTGCCACGATAATCATGTTTATTTTGAATTTCACGCAACTTTTTTTGCTGTGAAGGACAAGTATACACACATTACCCTCCTCACGGGTCTAAGTGACGGTGGACTTTACTCTATCAACCTTCCGCTCAGTCGACCAGTTCCACAAGTTGCTTTCTCAACATCTCCTGCTACAACAACCACATGGCATCAACGATTGGGATATCCACATTCCCGGTTGTTTCAGACTATGCTTTCCAAATACTGTTTACCTATTTCTGCTAAGACTTTTGATTTTAATTGTGTTTCTTGTTCAGTTGGAAAAATTTTCCAAACTCAATTTATTATCATCTGATTATAAAAGTACTCGTATTTTGGATTTAATTTTCTGTGATGTTTGGGGACTATCCCCTGTGGTCAGGGTCTCCCCATTTTACACATTGGCTCCTCCACACTTTCCTCACCTAATAAAACCTTTTACCTGAAACATATACTTCATGTACCAGCTATCAAGAAACACCTTCTTTCTGTACAAAAAAAATTGCCACGATAATCATGTTTATTTTGAATTTCACGCAACTTTTTTTGCTGTGAAGGACAAGTATACACACATTACCCTCCTCACGGGTCCAAGTGACGGTGGACTCTACTCTATCAACCTTCCGCTCAGTCGACCAGTTTCAAAAGTTGCTTTCTCAACATCTCTTGCTACAACAACCACATGGCATCAACGATTGGGACATCCACATTCCCAGTTGTTTCAGACTATGCTTTCCAAATACTGTTTACCTATTTCTGCTAAGACTTTTGATTTTAATTGTGTTTCTTGTTCAGTTGGAAAATCTTCCAAACTCAATTTATTATCATCTGATTATAAAAGTACTCATATTTTGGATTTAACTTTCTGTGATGTTTGGGACCATCCCCTGTGACTTCATTTGATGGTCATAACTACTTCCTTCTGTGTGTTGATCATTTTTCTAAATTTATGTGGTTGTTTCCCTTAAAACGAAAATCTGATGTGTTTGCAACCTTTAAACAATTTGTCACCATGGCTGAACGACAATTTTCCACTAAACTAAAAACTGTCCAAACTGATAGGGGAAGGGAATTCAGAAACCTCTCATCTTTCTTTGCTTCCATTGGCATTATTCATCGTCTCTCTTGCCTTTACACTAGTGAACAAAACGGTGTCGTTGAAAGACGTCATCGTCATGTTGTTGAAACCGATCTTACCCTAATGGCACAATCCCATGTTCCTCAACGTTTCTGGCATTATGCCTTTGAAACGGCAGTTTACCTAATCAATCGGATGCCCTCTCGTACAAACTCCACCATATCTCCATTTGAACACCTATTCCAACACAAACCCGACTTTTCCTTTCTTCGTGTCTTCGGTTTCCAATGTTTTCCTCATCTCCGTCCCTATAATCCACACAAAATGGATTTTCGCTCTACACTGTGTGTCTTTCTTGGTTGTACGGATACCGATGCTTTGACCCCGTCTCTGAACGCATATATATTGCCCGTCACGTTCGGTTCCATGAAACCGCGTTTCCCTTTTTCCCAGAGTCCACCGTACCTCCACCCTCCCCATCTCCTTATCCTTATGTCTCCTCTTTTCCGACGAATCCATGCCTATACCCACTACCATGGACTCCCAACAAACCACACCTGCTTCATCTATTCCTACACAATCTACCATTCCACCAACCCAAACCTACTCTCGTCGGTCCACAACCGAACCCTTCAGTTTCTGCCTTTGGCCACTACCAACAATCTCACTCCAACTCTACCACTCCCACTCCCCATCCTGACCAGCCGCATACCACAGCGTCCTCCACCACCCAAGCAGCCACACCACAGCCATCCGCCACCACCCAAACATCCCCAACCCCACCATCCGCCCCTATGCTGCCACCTCCTCCACGCCACCGCCTAGCTAACCTGAGACCGCAACCTAAACAAACTAATCCATACAATCCCTCCTCGTTTCATACCTCCACCCAAGACACCGAACTTACCTCATTTACCATTGCCAACACAGATTCTCACTAGCGTAAGGCTATGGCGTATGAATACTCGGCTCTTATCCGTAATGGTACGTGGTCTTTGGCCCCTCGTGTTCCAAATACAAATTTGGTTGATTGCAAATGGGTCTATAAAGTAAAACGAGACCAACATGGGGCCTGGTTTGAACGGCTCTCCTCGGCTTTGATAGCTCTCGGTTTTCGAGGATCCAAAACGGATCCTTCGTTGTTTATTTTTTCTCGCAATGGGATCCTTCTATATATGCTTGTGTATGTAGATGATATTATTTTGACAGGGAACAACAACCAGGCTATTGATCACGTGGTACACAGTCTCAGTCAGTCGTTTGCAATCCAAGACATGGGGCCATTATCCTATTTTTTGGGCATTGAGATTGCTCGAAAAGGGTCTGATATCATTCTCTCGCAGTGGAAATACATAAATGAATTGCTGACTAGAGCCAACTTGTCTCATTCTAAACCAGTTCCATCACCTTGCACCACCAGCGCCCCAATTTCGGTCATCCACTGAATCCGAGTACAAAGCCTTAGCTGATACAGTTGCCGAATTGACATGGCTTGAAACATTACTGAGAGAACTTCGTGTTCAGATGCACTAAGTTCCTGTTCTATGGTGCGATAACTTGGGAGCCACTTATTTGTCTGCTAATCCGGTCTTTCATGCTAGAACCAAACATGTGGAAGTAGATTTTCATTTCGTTCGAGAGAAGGTTGCACAACGGAAGTTACATGTTCAGTTTATCTCCACCCATGCTCAAATTGCTGACGTTTTCACAAAGCCGCTGCCATCAGAACGTTTTCTTCATTTGAAGTCTAAGCTAAGAGTTGGTCCCCGGCCTTAGCTTGAGGGGGAATATTAGGCGATATTATTAGTATAGGGCCCGACCCATTTATGCTATGTCAGCCGGCCCTAGGTTCCTGTGTAGATCCCAATATATATATATATATATGTCATATTGTAATCCTAGAATACACAAATCAATATACAATACAATTTACCAAGTTTATCTTTAACGAACACAAGATTTTGTAACTTATTGTGTTCTAGACGGTTTCTTTTCTTTGAATGGATCTGTTACAAATAATAAATATTAGATCCTAGAAATGAATAAACATACTTCATATACAAAATTTAAAGGTTGAATTATTTACATTCTCAAATGTGCTCTAGTTTCTTTCACATCCTGATGCTGAACATGTCAAGCTAAACACTTTAATAGCTAATTGTTGCATATTTGGGGTTCCCTTCCCATATAATTTCCACCATTCAGCTATTACAAATTATCAAATTCAACACGTATTATATATAAAATAATAATAATAAATCAAAGTAAGATAACTTACCAGGAGCAATTTTACCATGTGCTCTTTTTGCAACTTCTAAACCAAAAAAGCCCTCCTGGTTCACTCACATAATCATCTCCTTCATTATCAAATCTTGTTTGGCCTTGTTAAGGGACTAGCTTCTTAATGCAATCATGCAATCCAGTTGACACTTCTTTGTCATCCTCAATATCAATGTTGTAGCAATAGAAATCCGGGTTAAAGCAGTAACCCGCTGCATGCAATAGATGAAGTTGAAAATTCCATCTTTAGTCAATTATGTGTGACACACTCACGTAATCATTGCTTTGTTTGCCTAAAGCTTTTTGCAATTACAATCTTTTTGCAACTTCATAAACATGACCCATTACGGGTTTCTTCTCGTTGTCAACAAGGCGAAGTACTCGAACAAGAAGGCCCATAACTTTGAGAGTTAAAAAGACATTATTCCAGAAAGTAGGCGTGAAAAAAATGTTATTAGCTCGTTTTCCTTTACGTTCTTTACCCCATTTACTGGTCGTCCATTTTTCACTTGCAAACATGTTTCTGTTAGGTATCAAGAGTCGTTAACGCAGCGGAATCACGCACACACACACTAGCAATCGATAAGCAGAAAAGTAGAGACACGAGAATTATAGTGGTTCAGCCTATATTGGCCTACGTCCACTTTGCAACTAGGGTTCTTTATTATTAGGTGCTCAAGAGTACAATTACATCATAGAGGTATATATAATACCAAGATTAGGGTTAATAAAGGCAATAACTTAATGGATAAGAAATAGAACTAAGCAGCCCTAAGGCTGCCGCCAGCTTATGTTCCTGTTCTTTCAGCCTTATTAGGCCCAAAGGGGGTCCAGCTGCAGGTGGCCCAAGGCCCAGCCCGGCCCGGCCCGGCCCAAAGCCTTCACAACCCAACAGTTTCTCGACGCTGGCTATTGTTTATGTAAGCTTTGTAAAGTGAGAAATGTTGTTGCAAACCAAGTAACTCCAGATCTTGTTAATTCATTGTTTTGTGTAAACTCTCTCATCATGTTTAACACACCACAATGGTTATAAATATAACCAACAAGAAAAATACCCTTCTCAATTGTTGTTTTCACTTTTTGAATCTTACCAATATCTTCTAGCATAAGATCCAAACAATGGGTTGCACAAGGTGTCCAAAATATGTGTTTCCTCTTCTCCATTAACATTTTTCCTAAAAGAATTGGATAAAATATGAATAAGCAATACTTAACTAGTGAATGTAATACATGTAATATAAAAAACATGAAAAACGAAACTAACCTGCTAATTTGAAGTTGCTTCCATTATCTGTTATAATTTGTACAACATTCTCTTCTCCAATTTGCTCTACAAACCTATCAAGAAGCTCAAATACCTTTTGACCTGTCTTCATATAAGAAGAAACATCAATCGACTCAATAAACACGATTCCCTTAGCACTATTGACCAAAAAATTGATCAAAGTTCTCTGCCTACGATCTGTCCATCCATCCGACATGATTGAAAAACCATACTTTGACCACTCCAGTTTATGATCTGAAATCCAGTGCTCCACTTTCTCTACCTCATTCTTTAGTAGTGGAACACGGAGCTCATGGAAACTAGGGGGCTTTAGATTCGGGCCATAGTTTCCGACAGAAGCTATCATCTCTTTGAAGCTATCGATGTTAGCTACATTAAAAGCTATCCCCGCTTGGTAGAAAAATGCAGCAATCGTTTGAATAGTTCTACCTCGAAGCTCTTTAGCACAAGCATCATGTATGCTTGTTTGAACAGTTTTGCCCTTACCTTTTTGTATAAACATCAAACAACCATAACTCAAATGCAAACAACAACAAACAGAATACTAAATACTGTGCAGAAATCAAATTTACAAACAGAAAACAAACAAAAATAACAAACATAATTCAAAATAAGAAATAAAGTGGACAACTTTTACCTTTTGTTGTATACAAATCTAGTGGTCCCTTCTCATTAGACTTCTTTCTTTTTTCCATTCCACCAACAGTGACTCCGGGCCTCTTGTTTTGAATATTGGGTATTTCCATGACGTCATCCTCATCTGCTTCATCATCACCAAATCCTCCTTGTTCAAAATCCACATCATGGAAGCCTTCATTTGTTTTCTTTAACTTTTGGTTTTGGCAATATGCCTTTAATTCATCTTTGACTTCTGGTGGACACTTTGAACAAGGTTTTGCATTTCTGTGACCTCCAATCTGGTGTTGCTTTGCTCTATTCATCTTTGACTTCTGGTGGACACTTTGAATTTCGGATAATTCGGGTTCGGTTTCGGATTCGGATTTTTTTTAACACCCCTACAAGTAAGTACGGATTCGGATCTCAATTCTGAACCATGGACAGAAGGATTAAAGAATTAATTAAAAAGCATCGAAAACTGAACAGTCACCTAGAAAAGCTGAATAGTCGCCTAGAAAATTGAAATTTGCCTTATTAAAAAAACGCATTAATTGAGCCTGGCTTTAAATGTGCGCCTAGGCGCGCCAGACGATGGCTTTTAATAACTATGCTTTTTCCATTTTCTCTGTCAACAATTTACTTTCTTTTTTTCTTTCACCAATCAACAGTTGAATTTCATAATTCTTTCTCTTTAACTGAAGCTTCACATGATAATTTTCTTTGACACAATCATCAATATTTTTTTATACTCTTTCTCACAATCTTTTAAAATCTTGTTCATAGTATGTGCATGATTCAATGCGCCCATCAGAAATTGATTTCATTTCTTATAATCAGCAATTTTCTCAAAACACTCCACAGAACACATGTTTTCATTGAGTAGTTTAGAATAAGCTTTAAGTTCCTGTGATTCTTTCACCGCTTCAGCAACCAAATCGGATTCTATACGTTTACGATTTCCTTGAAAATCATAACCGTATCCTCCTATGATCACTATTATGTTTTGATCTGTTTTGAGCGCATACATCTGTTGCTTTTCTAATGAATTAAATTTTAATCTTTTATTTCTGATGTTAAGTTTATAAATCTCCCATTTCTGTGGTTGAGCATTGAGAAATTTATCTATGACTTCTTATTTTTCGTATTCAATATCAACCTCGTTTAGATAATTTATCAATCTCACATATCTATGATACTGGTCGGTCAAAGATTATCCTTCTGCACGTGTGAAGACTTGATATCTTTTCTTTAAAGTTTCTTGTCTTGCTTTTCTTTTCAAATCTCCCTCATTTACACATGCTGATTTAGCAAGGGATGAAGATACCACAGTCCATTTACAAATCTTATGCACACACCCTTCGTCAGCCATTGAGAATCCATTTTTTTATATGTTTTTTAATTACCTCATTTTTTCATAATCAGCGCCAAACATAGCTCCAAACATCCTCTAAAATTTCCGACCAAGAATTTTTCCCGCCATTTTTTTTACTCACTTTTCGACCAAAAACTTTTTCGGACGAAAATGATTTCGAACAAGGAGATTTCGGACAAGAGATTTCGGACCAAACTTGAGATTTCGATCAAAAGATTTCGATCGAAAAGCGAAAACTTTTTCGATCGAAAAAGATTTCGGACCCTTCAAACAGAGATTTCGGACGATTCAACTGAAACTTGTGAAATTCCGACCTGCAACTCCCGAACGTCAAATTAAACCTCGAAAATCATTCCATACTCAATCTCCACTATTGTACATGCTAAGTAGTAAAAAATGGCACTGAAAACAATCCAATTTAATGACTTTTGAATTTTGAAAAGTTGAAATTGAATTTCCCAGAATCGTCTACCGAAAGCTCTGATACCATTTGTGGAAACCGGTTATTCGTAGCAAATCAAACAATCGATATGGAGAATAATAGAGTAGAATAATCAAGAAACGAGATTGGATTAGAAACACATAGTTAAAGGTGTAAATCTCCAATGTTTATTAGATTTTGCAATGAACCCTTTTCAAAGCATTCAAACTATATAAGTATTTATACTAAGAAGACAGAATGATTTCGTTCGAAATACATTTTGGCCGAAATGTATTTCGTTCGAAAACGATTTCGGACGAAATCTTTTAACTTCAAAGAATTCTTCCGCCTACAGACTGTTTTATATACGATGGCTTAAAAATAGTTCCAACAATATTGGACCTTAATCTCTTTTCTTGTGGCTTTTCATCCGCCTTGTACTTATTGCCATATAGTTGTTTTGAAGGATTCATTTGCTATATGGGTGGTAATTACTAGTTTGTGGTTCTATATGTTATCAAGATGTAACATCTTAGGGTAGTCTTATTTTAAATTTTTAGTATAGGTACGAGTGTTCAATTGGTGGCAGTAATCGGTAACTTTTTGTCTAATCATTGCATGTTTCTCTTTAATGTTACTGAGGATGATGGACGAGTTTTGATTGAGACTGGTTTGCTATATCTTGATCAACCCTAGTTCGTTGCATGCCCTTGGTTAAATCGTGTCATAGTGCTAAAGGGGATGCACAAAATGTTGCTATTTTCTCTGTATATCGACTTTTGATCGGATTGGTGGAATTTTGAGTCTATTGATAGGCGTTACCTTTTGTCTGGAGTATGATTGAGTTTGGTTGTCTTTGTTGGACAATTGGATCGAAATTACTCAAAAGACAGCAACGATTTTTGTGGGAAAACACACCCACGACTCTTAATTTTTATTAAATCAAAACCACACCTTAAACTCTAACAATGACCCTCTTTTATACTAATCCTAACCTTAATTACTAAGAAATCACAACTCAAACACAGCTGGAATGACAACCCATTCACAGCCAAAAATAAACACTCAATACCTTAAATAAAAAACTAAATCAATCTATCTTTAGACTCATTACAATTTCCCCCCCGAACTTTCACATATAAACCACATTAGGATTAAAAACTCACAATCACCCCCTTAATCCTAATGTGGGCTTTCTCTTTGTCTACAATAGAGGCGGTCCAGCATCCTCACAAACCAAGTTGGCTACCTCATGCTTTAGCTTTTAGACATTCCCCCGCAAAATGACCAAACTCTTCACACCGAAAACGCTTGAACAACAACTAAAATCTATCTTTGCCTTGCGTCTCACATAGCCCTCCAAGCAAATCACTTGCTTTCTCCCTTCTGCACATTCTTTTTCAATAACCGAATCACTCAGGTCCTCTTCACTGCCGATCGCTGCCTCACACAGGAATCGCCTTCTGTTCTGTCTCACACAAAATCCAATCTGCCTCACGCAGCTTCTGTTCTGCCTCGCACAGAACCCACTAAACCTCTGCTTCACACAGATTCTTTCGCGTGTCACACAGTCGATAACCCTGTCTCGCACAGGTTTGCCCTTCACTATGCAGATTCGTCTCTCACAGAAATCACTGCTCTTGATCGCTTCCCACGATCAGAACCCGAGTCTCTCAGGTCTTCGTCTTCAGGGATTGACTCACACAACTCCTATCAGCCTTGATTGAGTCACATAATCAATCTGCTCCAGCCGTATCTCACGGCCCAAATCTGTCTCGCGCAGACCTTCTGGTAGCTTTTACAGCCCTTCGATTGAAACCTCGCAGCAGCCTTCACACTTCAATCTACATCAGATCGGATTTCAGCAGTCTTCAATCGGTCACAGCCCTTCACAATCGACCAACAGCTTTTCACAGTCAACCAACAACCCTTTTGCAGTCGACCAGCAACCTTAATCGATCAATGCCCTTTGCAGCCCAAAGAAAAAAATTGCTGACCCTTTTTCCTTCTTTTTAAACATCCAATCAGCAGCCCTCAACAGCAACCCACCTGCTGTTATCTGCTATGGCAGCCCTTGGATACTCCCCCCTTTGAAAGTCGACTCTCAAAACCTCGCTCTGATACCAATTGTTGGACAATTGGATCGAAATTACTCAAAAGACAGCAGCGATTTTTGTGGGAAAACACACCCACGACTCTTAATTTTTATTAAGTCAAAACCACACCTTAAACTCTAACAATGACCCTCTTTTATACTAATCCTAACCTTAATTACTAAGAAATCACAGCTGGAATGTCAGCCCATTCACAGCCAAAAATAAACACTCAATACCTTAAATCATAGTTGTCAATAGCGAATAGCGGTAAATAGCGACAAGTTACCTATATGCTACGTAGCGAATAGCGGTAAATAGCGCCCGCTATTTCATGTTTAGCGGTAAGTAGTATAAAATTTTAGAATACAATTAGTCAACTATTTGTGCAATTATAATCAACAAAAACACATTCACACCACCAAAATAGCTAAAATACATTATCACTATATTAAAAAACACCCTAGCGCTAATTTATATTTAAAAAAAAAAAAAAAAAAAAAAAACCAAAAAACGCTATCTGCTCGCTATGTAGTCGCTATATGGAAATAGCGATCATCTGTCGATTCGCTAGGTAGCGCGCTATAGCGCCCGCTACCAGCGCTATTGACAACTATGCCTTAAATAAAAAACTAAATCAATCCATCTTTAGACTCGTTACAATTTCCCCCCCGAACTTTCACATATAAACCACATTAGGATTAAAAACTCACAGTCTTTAGGATCAATGGAGGCATTAGTGTGTATCCTTTTTGTTTGACCTGCCAAAAGTCAAGGCTATGGGTGACAATTAGATGGTAAATCCTTGACATATTGAGCTGCTGGGCAATATATTAGCTTATTTCTGAACACGGGTGGGTGATGCATCTCTAAACTTCCTAGTGATGCGCAGATATGTGCCTAGCTATAAAGGCCACTGAATTTGGTTACACCATCGATTAATTTCTAATTGACTTGGACTTAATTTACTTTTTATTTCTTAAAAGTATAATAAAGTAGAAGTACAACATATTAGTGTTACTCCTGAAAAGGCGAAGATGGTTTATAGTGAATTTAAGATTTTTGAGTTTAGTGAAAGGTAATTAGGTTAAGCAAGAATATAATGGTACGCAAAAGTATAAACAAGAATATTTAACACATTTCAGTCATAGCCTTGACTTTTGGCAGGTCAAACCATATATCCGAAAATTTCGAAAATTTACCTTTTGTGGGTAGGGTGTTCAAATCATATATCCGAAAATTTCGGGTAGTGGATTTTACCATCCAAAATTTTGGATATCCAAAATTCCGGATACAGATTCGGATAGTAAACCGGATATCTGAATTCTGAAAGAAAATACGTACCTGTACTTTATTTCCATTGGGAACTTTTATGTTGGATTCATCAAAGTGGTTGTTAGTGATCTCCTTAAGAACCGCCCTTCTCTTGGCTTGGACAATAATAGGTGCAACAACAATAACAAGTATGTCGTATGATATTGTTCTTTTTGTTTTGGATTAAAGGGCCCGCTTTTGATCCTGTTTCGCCACATGATGTAGTGGTGGCAAACCCCTGATGGCCCCAATGCTTTTGAACATGCTCTAGTAACTCGGCCAATTAGCCTTTGTATAATAACAACATATACATTTTCTATATTCATGTCTCTTTGCTTTGAAGAAGATTGGTGCATGATGTTAGATTAACTTGCTTTCATGAGTGCTGCAGCTAAAGCATTTGCATTAATGTTAGTATATATAGATATTCTGTCATAAGTAGCTTGTTATTTGTAAGTACTGCAAAATGTTTGAACAAATGTGTTCAAAAGAGAGGGGACCAAAATTTGACCATCTTATTCTAGTAAAACTATTAAAAAACCATTTTGTGTCAAGAACTACATAAACAAGTAACTCGGAATAACAACAAAGTATTAGTATGGTATAAGTGAAATAAAAAAATAAAAATCATCAACCAACATATTGAGTTATGAAAATCCCCAAACACACTGACATAAAAGACAAAGATACATAAACTTTTTACTAGTTCCCATATCAACCTTCTTCACCAACAACTGATCCAATTCTTGCAATCTTTTATTTGTTTGCGCAAAACTCTTGAAACCAAAACCAACTAGCCCAGAATATAAAGGGTGATTAAAACCTTAAACGAACTCTATTATGTATCATCACACCATCATAGTAACTCTTCTATTTGTATATAATTGTACTAGTACATCTGCTAAAACATTCTTATTTTGCTTGTCACAAGCAAAGTGCAAATCAAGTTAGAAGCAAAGGCAAGAGCAAAAGGACTTTTTAAATTTTATGACCAGGGTGGTCAATGGAGTAGTGATTTGAGATTATAAAATCAAAACCCTTCAAGGTGAATCAAAAACAAACTAGCAGCAGTAGTCCGAATTTACCAAGTCGGAATGCAGGGTGGTAGGCGGCAGTTGGAATTGGCCAAATCACAGAGGCGTCAAGGGGGTTGAACAACAGAGCACGGGAGATGAGAATGCAATTAGGGTTTTTCAATCTGTTAAGTTTTATATATGTTTAAATGAAATAAATAAATAAAAAATAACTAAACAAATCTGAAAATTCGGATATCCGAGTTTTCGGATAATTCGGATTCGGGTTCGGTTTCGGATTCGGATCTTTTTGAACACCCCTATTTGTGTCGGTACATGAAAATATGGTATCACTTCTTATACTTGTATTCAGTGCTGTATAAAGCAGCCTAAGCGCCCCCTAAGCATAGGTGGGTTCTTAAATGACACAATCATAAGTGGAGTAAGCTCTTGCATAATTAACTGGTCATTACACGGGCAGTCAAGTGGTCTAAGTAAACAATCCTTCTAAGCAAAAAAGTAGGTGGTTCAGTTGAACTAAGACTTTTTAATTTGATCCGCCATTTCTAGCCCAACTCATATTTTGTACAATTTAATGTTCTATTTTTTTTGGTTTGTAGACCAACACAAGTCAACATGCATGGTCAAACCGGATGACTTTCTTATGCTTCAATAATTCATTTATTCAGCAACAAACTCAAAATTTGTTGTAATTTCATTGCAATGTAAAAAGATATATAACTAAAACGATATTGTTTGATGTAAATACTCTAGCATTTGCATAAAATGCATTAAGCCATATAAGCTTCTTTGCTGCATAGCTCCTGTTACCACTTTCTAGACCAATGTTTTTTTGCCTTATCTTCCTTTGTACCTACAATATTTGTTTTATTATTGATCTCTTCTTTAATGCATCACCACATGAAGACTTTTAGCTCATTTTTGTTCCGAGTTCTGACCAAGCTTCACCACCACTTATTTTTCTTGATGTGAGGTTTGCATTTTAGCTCTTTGTTTTAATCAAGTCGAAAGGTCGGACAGATGGACACCATGGTTATAAAAAAAACCCTTAGATATTTGTGTTTTTCCTTTGCTATATTGCTTTTGAGATACAATTATATTAGGTTTAGAAAGCAACTATAGTGGACATAGGTCGTATTCTTATTGTGATTAGTTCTCTCTCCGTCTATTTCACACACACAATGTGAAAGAGGTTATCTGTTGGTATAACAGGAATAACCGAGCCCATCAAGTCTGGATTAAGAGATTCAAAACTAGGTGTTGGGAAACAAGAGGAAGATGATTTCTTTACGGCAGAAGAAAATATCCAGAGGAAGAAACTCGACATTGAACTTGAGGAAACTGAAGAAATTGCAAAGAAACGGGAGGTATGATGTGTTTTAGCTCTAACTTAATAGTAAAAAATAACAAATTCAAACCTAACTTGAGGTTGATGAGTTTTTCTGAAAGCTACGTATATCTAATAACAGAAGGCAGCATATAGCATATATGCATGTCTTTTGATACCCCAAGGAAACATCAACCTCTGGAGCTCTTAGAGAATTTCATGCAGTTTTTATTACCTGGTGGCTTCTTCTTCTGCCCCCTTCCTGCACATTATGAAATCCAGGTTATGGCAGATCGAGAGCACAAAATTCAAACCGAGGTCAAGGAAATACAGAAAGTCTTCTACTGTGAGCTTTGCGACAAGCAGTACAAGTTAGCAGTTGAATTCGAAGGTCACCTTAGCTCATATGATCACAATCATAAAAAGGTACTTCCTGCATTCAAGATTTTCTTTGCATTGCCAAATCTAGAGGATCCATTCACATGTGAATTTGTTTGTTCTGCTCAAGTATTTTATCCCTAACGGGCCAAATAAAAAAATGTTAAAAGGGAAACTGGTCAATTGGACCCACCAAAGTGTATCTTTAATCAATAAAACCTCCTAACTCAGTTTGTTTAAAAACTTAGGTTATTGTTGAAATATAGTTTTTGGACAAAAAGTGTTTTCGGTTAACTCGGCCCTACCTGTATACCCAACATTAAATGAGCCCGTTATCCTACCCACCCATTTTATACAATGCCACCTTTAGTCAAATCCATGCCTCTGTAGTTTTATTGGTTTTACTTATACAGCGTTTTAAAGAAATGAGAGAAATGCATGGAAGCAGCAGCCGAGATGTCAGGCAAAAACGTGAACAAATCCGCCAGGAGAGGGAGATGGCCAAGTTTGCTCAGATGTATGCTTCTTTTACACATCATACTAGCTGCTTTAATGTTATCATTTCATCGCTCACCACTTACACCTATTCAATTTGATATTTTATGTACCGTGTCATTTAGGGCTGATGCCCATAAACAACAGCAGCAGCAGCAACAAGAAGAAGAGGATTCTGAAAAAAGCAATCATCTTGTGAAGAATGCTACTGTTCTTGTAGATCAGGATCAAAGGAAGGCCTTGAAATTTGGATTTTCATCAAAAGTCGGTGCATCCAAGGTACTAATAATTTCTAAAAGATACTTGAGGTGTATGTGTGTTGGAACCTGCCGAACTATGATGGAAATTCCGATACTAAAATTTCTTTTTTCCTTCCATGTTTGGGTGGCAACTGTTATCTTAATTGATAAATAATCGTTATGCTTGTGACTATTTGATGCAGAGTTCAGGCAGGCACGTCGCAAAGAAGCCAAAAACACCTATTGCATCGGTTTTTATGGACGATAGCGATGACGAGTAGAGTAGTGTTTACTTGAAAAGAAGGAAGTTGTACCCTACACTCTTACTTGATGTACTTGTAAACCTAAATCTTTTTCTTTTTCCTCTTGACATAGAATTTATACTTTCATACTACTTGGCTTGCTAGCTACTTTCATTTCAATGAATTAAGATATTGGCTTATTTTCATGTCACATGCTTTCATACATTCTCTTCCATTTATGATCACATATTTCTTATTTGTAAAGGTTGTAGTAAGTCATTGTTATTCAAAAATGTTCTTGTATTGCTTACTCTTTCCTTTTGTCCATCAATTCAAGTTTTTTCTGTAGTTTCAAAAATGTTTTTGTATTGTTAAGCTAAGATCTCTGACTTGAATTCTTATTGATGTATTTGAGCTACGCATATAGGCTTTTCAAAAACCATTTGAAAGCAATGGAACTGTCAAGATTGAAATAAGATGCACACAGTTCGATTTGGTAGTTTAAAGGTTTGGTCAACTGTTTGAAACTTAAAACCAACCGCTTAACTTTAATATTTATAATCTTTTTTATTTTTGAAATATTAATATATTTATGAACCATCTTTTATCTTAAAAGATTTAATATGAACTAACAATTTTGGAAAAGGATAGGAGAAAATGGTTTCAAATCGGCAAAACTGAAATATCAACTTGGCTATGCCACCGCAATAAACCCGACCAGTTTAGTGTGTCGTTTTTTATGCACAATTTTTTTGTCAAAAAGACTAAATTATGTGAGCACCCCTAGTTTTTGGCTCGAGTTCGAAACGAATGTGAATATTTTTTCCATTCTTCTCAAAGACGAGTTTTAGTATTCTAGCTAGGTTTGATTTCTTTGAGAAGTTTCAATAAGTAGTTTCGAGCATTCTAATTGAGCGTGTTCTATCAGGTAGTGGTTCGTTAGGTACTATCGAGTAACTGGCTCTTGAATATTACTAGAGACAAGTTCATGTATACATAGAGAAGACAAGTCAAGCTATCCTGATGGCGTTAGTAGGGAATTGACTAAAGTCAACGACGGAGGCAGAATGTGACACCCAGTAATTCAGGTCAATATCCATATTTCATAAATACACGTTCATAACGTATATTTCCTGAAGTTTTATTTTGACTAAGTAAAGTCAAGGAGTCTAGCAAAGGAAATTATATCAAAATAGTAATTTTTAAGAATTACTAGAAAAATAAACAGTAATAACCCACAAAGTACGGTCGTTGGTGATTAACAAGAACTTGACAATAAAAGTCTAGGGAGACGCTTTAACATAAAAACATAAATATTGGTGACTAAACTTTTATAAAATGTTGACATATAAATAATTGTTACATGGCTCTATGTTATTTTGCGTATACATGTATAATATAGTTCAAGTAATAACTACATCGGGAATTCACTAGCAGATTATTAAAGCTAGTCAATCTACACAAAATGTAGGACGTTTTAATAATTAAATATATTAAAACGGGTATTAATTTCGGGTAGTATACCGCGTCTAAATCAATCACATCATCATCATGATTGCTTTGCTTACACAACACTCAAGCGTCATAATTATGATTATGACCAAAAGTGCAAGCAACCTCAAAGATCACATCACTATCATTATATATTTTTGCTTATACTCCACTCCAACGTCAAGGCGTAATGATGATGACTTGTTGAGTTCTACACTCAACCCCCTTTTCATCAAATAATTATATATATATACGTGTATATATATGTATGTATATATATATAATATCTAGGTATATAGATATATAAAGTTTAAACCATTAAAAAGTCATACACTGAGTATTAGATCACGGGATCACCTACCGGGTATACACTACCTAAAAACCAATCAACTAATACATGGAATGATGACTCGTGATGTGACAAGACCCAACCCCCACCCCATGCCCAATCATGGCCGAAATGTGTGAGACCACCCACACACCCACTCCACCATCATGTCCATGATGATTGTCATAAGAGGCCATACCCTATTAACCAAGTGTGCAAGCAAGGGTCAATCCATCAAGTCAACCATCCCTTGCCATGATTAGGTTGAATGCAACACCCAAACCCCCACCCTAACCCTTGGTTCGTCCGAGAATAGAGGGCCCCACCCACCTCACATCACCTCACTACTTCCATACTCATGTCATAAGAAGACCATGCTTCTTTGAGTGTAGACCATACCAACATCCAATCCATCACATTTAATACACCCTCTTACACACTCAAGCTCTCACTCTCTCATATATATATCGACATATGCACACACATAATCACTTTGCATCTTTCAAATTCAAGAGCAAAAACCATAGAGAAGTTTGAGTTAGAGTTGAAGATTCAAGGAAGGTTGGAGTCTAGGAGTCGGGACTTGATAACAACACGAGCACCTAGTGTCTTCCATACGTTTTTCTTCACCTAGCTTGTCTAGTGGTACGAAACCATCATCCATCTTTTATGTTTTCTTTACTTCCTTAAATTAAGCATGTTGTTCATCCTAATAATTAAAGGAGGTTTAAAAAGCTAAAGAGTTTTATAAAGTTTAACATTATTATGATTAAAAACTAGATTTTATAATAAAAAGATGTATGAAATTCGAAAATGATAAGCTCTTATACAAAGATTCTTATCTTAACATATTTATGAGATATTTGTTAATTTGAATTCATGATGCTAAATTAAGAATTGATAAACTAAAAAGATGTGTGTAAATATATATATATACATATATATGTGTAACCAAAATTTGTATGTATAAGTGTATACGTGATTGTTTTGATCCTATAATGATAGTTGTAGATATTAAAAGCATAATTAACATTAGATAAAAAGGTTTGAACATGAATACATATCCATGATTAGAGATGTAAACCGGAAATAATCAAGTGTATTATTTAAAAAGAAATCGTGACATATGTATGTTCAAATGTATGTTCATAAAGTGTTAACTTGTTGAATTGAGAATTATTGAAACATATGCATGCTTGATAAGAACCGAAATATATGTCCCGAAATGTATGCATACAAGAGTAACTATGGTACATGAGTAAAATGATATATATATATATATATATATATATATATATATATATATGGAAGCTAAAAAGTATATATGGAGACATAATTATAATCGTATCTTGAAAGTAAATTATGGATAATATTGTATTGTTGTGTATTGACATGAAATTTGTTATGATTAAAGTGTTTGGGACATTTGGTAACAATAAAAAGCATACATGCACATATCATGAAATAACCATACATAGGTTCATGTGCACGAAATTAAAGATGTTTCAGTTAAAAATAAATAAGTGTATGTTGAAATGTAGTTATACTTGTGTGTATATATATTTGTAAGGAAATATAAATACATGTCGAACTGAAACAAGTTAATAAATATCGTTCGGAACAAGTAATTGTATATGCATATAGAGATAAACATACATAAAAAATACATGAACGATACTTGCATATTTATTGGAAAGAAGTAATTATGTGTTTATACATGGATTATAGTATAAATATATTACAAGACATTGCAAAAATAATATTTATTTTTGACAAACATAACGAGTCACCAATATGGAAATATAATATTTTTTCCGGAAAATAAATAAAGCGTCTAGACTGGAATAATAATCACCAACGAGTCGTCATGAGAAAACATTGTTTTAAATAAACAAAGCCATGCTTAACAGGAATAGTTAAGTCGGGTGAACAACTTGCGTTTAAGACAGGTAGTCTTAACGTGTTTAGTACCCTTGTGTGATTAGGGTACGGATAGACAAGAACTATTATCACAAGGTTGTTGCTAGGATTTCATCGAACACAAGGTGAGTTCACGGCCCCCTTTTAACTTTTTAATGTTTTGTAAACATCGGGGGAGAAACATACTTACTTGTTATGTTTTGAAAACATGAATTACATTTGCTTACACGTTTGACATCATGAACATTCAGGTTTAACTCCTTGTGAGTTTCACTAATCCCCCTTTTTTCTAAAGTTTTTGAAATGATTTGGGGTGGAAACATACTTGTAAAAGACTTTTGTATTTAAATGAATGAACTAATGATCTGACCGTATGTGAGTATTGAGGGAAAAGTAAAGCGCTTAAAGTCCTCTGAATAAGTTAGTAACCATTAGCTATTTTAGCCCGGGATTATATGGATAGTACTATTGGGGGTGACGCCTCCGGTCATGGTTAGTCGCGCTAACCAGGGGTCCAAATGGCCGAATGACCGCATATTGTCTTACTCGCAGAAAGGCGGGGGGAGGCACATAATGTTGGGGTTTGGTTATAGTCTCGTACATTACATACTATTTTGTATTCCTTACAAGCTTACAAATGGGGTCAATAGATCAGATTAGTATTCAGATTCATTGGTAATACATGCAAAAGGGTTTTGATCAGGTTAAAGTGATCAGGTTTAAACAAAGGGTTCTGATCAGGTTAAAGTGATCAGGTTTAAACAAAAGGGTTCTGATCAGGTTAAAGTGATCAGGTTTATACAAAGGGTTTTGATCAGGTTAAAGTGATCAGGTTTAAACAAAGGGTTCTGATCAGGTTAAAGTGATCAGGTTTAAACAAAAGGGTTCTGATCAGGTTAAAGTGATCAGGTTTATACAAAGGGTTTTGATCAGGTTAAAGTGATCAGGTTTAAACAAAATTCTGATCAGGTTAAAGTGATCAGGTTTAAACAAAGGGTTTTGATTAGGTTAAAATGATCAGGTTTATACAAAGAGTTTTGATCAGGTTAAAATGATCATGTTTAAACATTGGATTTATGACGGTTAAGTCATGGTAATGTTTTCAAAGAAAAACTGCATATTTTATGACGGTATAGTCATGGGCATGTTTTCAAATGAAAACTACTTATTATTTATGACGGTTAAGTCATGTATAGTTTTTCGGGGAAAACTACTTAGTTTTATGACGGTAAAGTCATGTACATGTTTTCGGGAAAAACTATAAGCACTGATATAACTAACTCTGTGAACTCACCAACCTTTGTGTTGACACTTTCAAGTATGTTTCTCAGGTAACCTTTAGCCATGGCGCGGTTGGAATAGGTTAGCTTTGTTGGATCAATTCCTAGTAGCTGGAAGGACGTAGAATATCAAGTCTCAAATCTATCGTTGATCTAGAAGAACTTAGATCATAGTATTACTTAGTTTTAGTAATTGCATATGTAATCAAGTCTTAGAAATCACAATTACCACTTCCACTATCGTGTAATAAACCAATCGTTGCAACCTGTATTTATTTATTAAGTAAATAAATTTGGGGGTGTGACAGATTGGTATCAGAGCAATGGTTTTAGCGAATTAGGTTTCCTTAGTGACACATAGGCTCTAACCGGACTCATTTAGGGACCAAGATTTCTAAGACTTGCATCACACTAAAAACACCCAAGACTTGAGTATAGGAATTCCAACCGTTGCCGAACAATTTGTGTAGACTATTAGTGTATGGAGTTACACTAAGGTATCATTAGCTACACTAATACAATTAAATGGCACATGTAATGAACACTTAAACACATACAACAATGTGGAAATAATAAACACTTACAACATGTTACTGTTCGGATTACGAGTCAAGAATAACGGGTACTCAGCATATTGCAACCTTAGAAGATCGAGTTACGAGCTGAGCTTGGGCGACGACGGCAGCAACCGTCAGTTACCGATCTTGGTATCACAACAGGCTGAAGCCGTACCAGAATCTGTACCTATACCTGCACCACACCGACAACTACTCTAGCCGTGGAGGCAACTTTCTTTCTGATGTATGTGTGGTATAAATACTCTAATTCATGAGTTGCCGGATCAAACGAATAGACTTTCGCCATGAGATGTGGCAGACGGGATTGCCCGGACCGAAGGGAATCCAAGGTGGATAAGCAGGACTAAACGGGGGAGAACTCAATGGGTCAGGAGACCCAGACATTCATCAGGATCATGTGGATCCATACGTACATACATACTTGGACATGAGTTGCTCGACACTAATTTGAAGATCTCTGCCCTACACATAGTGCCTGACTTCCATACACATGTTATTCTTGAGAGACACTGGTGGTGCCTCTCTACCGTTAACCTCATCCGGTAACAGCCAGATTCAGCAGACTCATGGGTATTGGTACACATAATCAAGAGTAATCCGATAGAACAACACACACTCCTACACAAGTGTGCAAACACGACCTAATGATCATTTCAAATCCTTTTAACTAAAAGTTGGGGATAGAAGAAACACTATAGGGATCAGGCAAGGCAAATTATCATTACGGGTGCACACGTAATCATAATTTGCAGTGCATGGGAACTTTAGTGAGTCTTACTGTCTAAGCTAATGATCAACCCGTGTTCTCAATCACTTGATTAAGGATTGGATCTTAACAAATCAGACTTCTCAATTAGGTGCTCACAAAGCATTCTCCTAGTTTTGGAGGAACGAGATAAATTCAAATTGAATTCAACCAATCCTTAGTAAATCCTGAACGACGAAGGAATTCGCACATTCATTCTTTGAGATTCTACTTGTCAGGAATGCTTCAAATTGAGCGTTACCACAACTAACACTTACAGTAATTGCACAACTATTGTGGGAGATTATAGCGTAATCTCAAGATCCATCATATAGTTCAATCTCACAATTGCTTGAAAGTTGTGTAACTAACTTCAGTAATAGGGCAGGATATTATTCTGACCCGCATACACATGGCACCTATGGATATTGTGGAAGCTCTACATGAGACAAGTAGGAAATCGGACATTTCAGAATGTCGGTCAAATAGGATTGCTCTCGCAGCCATTGACATTCAATATACCTTTAAGTCTGACTATTCTCTCTGCAATGGATAAGCCGGGGTTGATGCTCAAGCGAATGCCAAAGAAACCTAAGTGTGGACTAACGACTATTGTCGCACTAACCGGAAAACGACATGCAAAACTCTTAAAGGAGTCCCAAATGCGGAATTTCATGCTAATCTCATTAGCTCATGATATGCATAAGGGGCGTAAGCTCAAGCTATTCACAACAGGCCACTGTCCACAAAGAGTTGAGAAGAATAATTTATTACTCTTTTGTACTCGCACTTCCCAAAGGTTCATCTTGATGGATGGATCCCAGATTTAGCCTAGAAGAGAGGTGTGATTGCATCTTTCACTCCTAGTTTTCTATAATTGGGAAGCTCTAGAGCATCTATTGTTAAGAAATGATCTCTTGGAGTAGACTCAATTAGAATACAAAAGTCTCGACGTTCAACACTCATTACCTCAAGTTTATCCTTGTGCTAAGGATTTTGAGGCTATAACCTGAATGAGTGGAATACGTAATGGTAAGTCACCAAAGTACCATTCAAACACTAAGGGAGTGCATACACACTGTATGACTAATAGTTGGCTATCAACCCTTTCTGCCAACTTAATGGGTTGACAAACCCATAGCCCATTTTGGGGAAAGCACTAATTCGATTAGACCATTCTCACAGTATTACTATTCGTTCCCTCAGCTAGACGGAATGTGAATATTCCAAACAAACATCGAACTTCGTATGGCTTACATACTTTGAAGGTATGGTAGTCGAGACATGAGTTTACATATCAGGACGCTACAACCCAAAGGCTAGTCTGCCTCGAAAGGTAGTGCAAGCAAAGGGGTAAAGTGGTGATTAGACTCGAAGTTCGCAAATAAGAGCTCCCAAGGAACATCAATTCCTAGCTCCATGAAGGCACATGGAGAGGAAAATCCTAGAAAACATGAAACCTGAAATAAGAGAAAAGTCTTAGTCCGGGAAAATGCTTTCGAAAAGCATAAGAGGGACAAACATAAAGTTTCATTTTCATACTGTTTCATTACTACCCAATATACAACAAAAACTTGGACACCTCGTCGAGTAATTCTTTCATAAGACCTATAGTGCGTAGACGAATAGAGAGTATGTGTCAACATACGCTCAAGATTCGCAGGCACCATTCCTTTCATTACCAGGAATGAGCATCACATAATCCTACCATATTAAGGATAATTAAATAAAGGGATTCTTGCACGTTTAATATCGTTAGTCGGGGAAGTATTCGCTTTGCTTTCGAATACCGACTACCAAGTAAATGGAATCAAACAATTGAAGCCTAAGTTGGATGATACAGATATAATTTGGGTACCAGGTATCGGTAGCCTATGTGGGAGGTTATGGATGAAGTCCATAAGCCCAAGTACTCCGTTCATCCAGAATCGAATGAAATGTATAAGGACCCCGAGGAACTCCATTATGTGGCCAAACATGAGAGAAGAAATAGCTATCTATGCTAGGAGATACTTGGCAGTACAAGTAGAATGTTAGGAATCACCTGAGTGATCACAACAAACTCATATTTATCAATGGGAAGGGGAAGAGAATTCCATGGATTTCATTACAAATCCACCCAGAACACCTAGCGACAATGATACTATATGGTAATCGTCAGTCGTTTGACGAAATCCGCGCATTCCCTACCAATAAAGGAGACATATAAAAGTAAGAAGCGTGCAAGGCTAAATATTAAGGGAATTAAGGCTAGGCATGGTATGCCAGTTTCCATTTTCTCTAAAAGGGACAGTCGATTCATGTCAAGAACCTGGCAGTCTGTACAAGAAGCCTTGGAAACACGCCTTTACATGAGCACTGCATATCATCCCCAGATGAACGGTCAAAGTAAAAGGACCATCCAAACTTTAAAAGATGTGCTCCGTGCGTGTGTAATCGATTTCAGAGGAAATAGGGATACTCACCGCCATTGGCTGAGTTTTCATATAATACCAACTACCATACCAGCATTAAAGCCGCTCCGTTGAGGCTTTGTATGGTTGTAAGTGTCACTCATCGCTATGTTGGGCGGAGGGTGGCGAAAAGCATTTGACTGGTCCTGATATTGGCTAGGAAACCACTGACAAGATCGTCGAAATAAAAGATCGTCTGAAAGCCACTCAAGACAGACGAAAGAGAGTTGTGCTAGCAACAGACGAAAGCCATTAAAATTCCAAGTGGGAGACAAAGTCATGTTAAAGGTCTCATCTTGGAAAGGAGTTGCAAGATTTGGCAACCGTGGTAAGCTTAACCCTAGGTACGTTGAACCATTTGAAATTTTGACTACGGTTGGCCCTGTAGCATACAAGCTCAAGTTGCCACAAGATCTAAGAAATGTACATGATACGTTTCATGTATCAAATCTCAAGAAGTGCTTATCAGACGAGGCATTAATTATACCGCCTGATGAGATTCACATAGATAACAAGCTACACTTCGTTGAGAAACCCATTGAAGTCTCAGATTGGAAGGTTCAGAAAACAAGGCGTAGCCGGATTAAATTGGTTAAGGTACGTTGGGATTCAAAGCGCGGCCCCGAGTATACGTGGGAGCGGGAAGATAAAATGAAAGCCAAGTATCCGTCCTTGTTCACGAACACTCCAAGTAAAGATGACAAGAACTGAATTTCGGGACGAAATTCTCTTTAACATGGGGAGAATGTGACACCCAGTAATTCAGGTCAATATCCATATTTCATAAATACACGTTCATAACGTATATTTCCTGAAGTTTTATTTTGACTAAGTAAAGTCAAGGAGTCTAGCAAAGGAAATTATATCAAAATAGTAATTTTTCAGAATTACTAGAAAAATAAACAGTAATAACCCGCAAAGTATGGTCGTTGGTGATTAACAAGAACTTGACAATAAAAGTCTAGTGTAACATCCCAAAACTGGTAATAAATAAATAATGGCACGATAGAAATTATAATTTTCAAATGACGAAAGAAAAATGGATGGGCTTGGGCTCGGCTCCAACGGGCCGAAGGAAGCCCAAGTATATAAGGGCAAGGGCTGCCCAAACTTCTCATTTTCCACCAATCTCAGCTTCTAGAGAGAGAAAGGAAAGCTCGGGTCTAGAGAGAGAAAGTCGACGGATCGTCACGAGATTGGAGGAGCACGTTACAGCTGAGCCCGTGAGCAAAACCTCCGAATCAGAATCACAATCCAGGTAACGATTCGATCGCATTATGAGTTTTTGTTCGTTTTAGGAAGTTTCGGGTTTTGGCTAAAAAGATAACGATTTTGCGGGTGAAACTTGAAAGTGAGCTTAGGTATAGCATCTAGAATGAAAAACGAACGTTGTGATCAAAGAAAAATTTAGATATTGACTCGATCAGACTTGCATGCAAAAACTTCAGATTTTTGGGGAAGACGATGTGCAGACCCATCGAAACTACTTAGTTTCGATATGTGTAGTAGTTTCGATATGTGTAGACCCATCGAAACTACTCAGTTTCGATATATGCATACCCATCGAAACTACCATAGTTTCGATATAAGCCCACGATCCGAAGCTAAGATTACACCTAAGTTACTTATCGAAACTACCAAGTTTCGATAGAAGCAGCCTATCGAAACTACCAAGTTTCGACAGAAGCAGCCTATCGAAACTACCAAGTTTCGACAGAAGCAACCTATCAAAACTACCAAGTTTCGATATAGACCAATCCATCGAAACTACTAGGTTCAGGCATAGCAATGTCTAGTAGCACTACCTTACGAGTATGACTTTATTATACAGATCGGGAGTGACATTAGTAACGATCAGTAACCAGCTAAGTGTATTACAGGAACTACTCATCAGGTGAGTTCTATGTGCCCCCTTTCTATGTTATGTGCAAACCTTATTAAATGTTTTGGGGGTGAAATGTATACACTAAATGAATAACAGTTATGAATGTCAATGTGATCATACGTGGTATACAAATATATATATATATATACATATCTTTACACGAAATAGAATTATGAATAAAGAATGAAACGTATGATTTTTAAAGAATGAACGAAAGTATGACATAATGTGTAAAGAAGAAATCTTGCTTTATATCCATGTATATATATTGCTTGCCAAGTATAAGAAAACGTTATGGACGCTTCGATGATAACGGCTACTTCGGTAGACGGACGACCACGTGACTATCGTACAACCGGGACAAGTGCGTTCCTTCATCAGCTAGGATGTACGAATGCCACAAGTGCGTTCCTTCATCAGCTAGGACGTACTAAAGTTATTAACGGACGGTCTAAGAAAAATTGGCATCTTATAGTAGAACGGTTGTATAAATAATAGTCGCATGGGAAACGGATACCTTCGGGTAGACGGGCAAATTACGGCCTACGACGGTAGGACGGTTGTAAGTCATGACGGACGGACAAAGGTTGCCGGACGGTTGTAAGAATAAAATGACGGACGACACTTGTTGCCGGACGGCTGTAAGTATAGGTGGGCCATGACGATGGACCGCGGCGATTGTCTTTGTGACCTTCGTAACCAAAAGACGGGTTGATCACCCTTAAGAGTATTACCCATGAATGTAAAGAAAAGAAAAGAAAAGGGTGAATGCATATAAATATGTAATCACAAAATAAAGAAGAAAGAGAAGCAAAAGTTATGAAAATAAATGTGACCAATGATGTGAATATATATCTATATGTATTTGCGGAGAATGATAAATGAGAAGCAATTCAAGTCAATGTGTACTTATATAAGTATATATATATATATATAATTATGCATACTTATAAAGAAAAGAATGTTTATACCTAATTGCATTAAACTAGAACTCACCAGCGTTAGCTGACTTTTAGTATACATTTCAGGTAAAGGAATATGAGGTCGTGCGATGGCGTGGAGGTTACCCGGCACGAGACTGACATCCCCCTTTTGTTTTATATGTCTTCGAACAATGTTATGTTTTTAATTGTAAAGACTTCCGCTGTTATGATTATGTAATTGGATGACGAATGTTTTTAATATAAATTCAGTATTTTATGACTATGTTTATGAGTAAATCCAACAAGTGAGGTTACCCGGGAAAGGGGCCTTACATCTAGGGAGACGTTTTAACATAAAAACATAAATATTGGTGACTAAACTTTTATAAAATGTTGACATATAAATAATTGTTACATGGCTCTATGTTATTTTGCGTATACATGTATAATATAGTTCAAGTAATAACTACATCGGGAATTCACTAGCAGATTATTAAAGCTAGTCAATCTACACAAAATGTAGGACGTTTTAATAATTACATATATTAAAACGGGTATTAATTTCGGGTAGTATACCGCGTCTAAATCAATCACATCATCATCATGATTGCTTTGCTTACACAACACTCAAGCGTCATAATCATCATGATTATGACCAAGAGTGCAAGCAACCTCAAAGATCACATCACTATCATTATATATTTGCTTATACTCCACTCCAACGTCAAGGCGTAATGATGATGACTTGTTGAGTTCTACACTCAACCCCCTTTTCATCAAATAATTATATATATATACGTGTATATATATGTATGTATATATATATATAATATCTAGGTATATAGATATATAAAGTTTAAACCATTAAAAAGTCATACACTGAGTATTAGATCACGGGATCACCTACCGGGTATACACTACCTAAAAACCAATCAACTAATACATGGAATGATGACTCGTGATGTGACAAGACCCAACCCCCACCCCATGCCCAATCATGGCCGAAATGTGTGGGACCACCCACACACCCACTCCACCATCATGTCCATGATGATTGTCATAAGAGGCCATACCCTATTAACCAAGTGTGCAAGCAAGGGTCAATCCATCAAGTCAACCATCCCTTGCCATGATTAGGTTGAATGCAACACCCAAACCCCCACCCTAACCCTTGGTTCAGCCGAGAATAGAGGGCCCCACCCACCTCACATCACCTCACCTCACCATACCAACATCAAATCCATCACATTTAATACACCCTCTTACACACTCAAGCTCTCACTCTCTCATATATATATCGACATATGCACACACATAATCACTTTGCATATTTCAAATTCAAGAGCAAAAACTATAGAGAAGTTTGAGTTAGAGTTGAAGATTCAAGGAAGGTTGGAGTCTAGGAGTCGGGACTTGATAACAACACGAGCACCTAGTGTCTTCCATACGTTTTTCTTCACCTAGCTTGTCTAGTGGTACGAAACCATCATCCATCTTTTATGTTTTCTTTACTTCCTTAAATTAAGCATGTTGTTCATCCTAATAATTAAAGGAGGTTTAAAAAGCTAAAGAGTTTTATAAAGTTTAACATTATTATGATTAAAAACTAGATTTTATAATAAAAAGATGTATGAAATTCGAAAATGATAAGCTCTTATACAAAGATTCTTATCTTAACATATTTATGAGATATTTGTTAATTTGAATTCATGATGCTAAATTAAGAATTGATAAACTAAAAAGATGTGTGTAAATATATATATATATATATATATATATACATATATATGTGTAACCGAAATTTGTATGTATAAGTGTATAAGTGATTGTTTTGATCCTATAATGATAGTTGTAGATATTAAAAGCATGATTAACATTAGATAAAAAGGTTTGAACATGAATACATATCCATGATTAGAGATGTAAACCGGAAATAATCAAATGTATTATTTAAAAAGAAATCGTGACATATGTATGTTCAAATGTATGTTCATAAAGTGTTAACTTGTTGAATTGAGAATTATTGAAACATATGCATGCTTGATAAGAACCGAAATATATGTCCCGAAATGTATGCATACAAGAGTAACTATGGTACATGAGTAAAATGATATATATATATATATATATATATATATGGAAGCTAAAAAGTATATATGGAGACATAATTATAATCGTATCTTGAAAGTAAATTATGGATAATATTGTATTGTTGTGTATTGACATGAAATTTGTTATGATTAAAGTGTTTGGGACATTTGGTAACAATAAAAAGCATACATGCACATATCAAGAAATAACCATAGATAGGTTCATGTGCACGAAATTAAAGATGTTTCAGTTAAAAATAAATAAGTGTATGTTGAAATGTAGTTATACTTGTGTGTATATATATTTGTAAGGAAATATAAATACATGTCGAACTGAAACAAGTTAATAAATATCGTTCGGAACAAGTAATTGTATATGCATATAGAGATAAACATACATAGAAAATACATGAACGATACTTGCATATTTATTGGAAATAAGTAATTATGTGTTTATACATGGATTATAGTATAAATATATTACAAGACGTTGCAAAAATAATATTTATTTTTGACAAACATAATGAGTCACCAATATGGAAATATAATAGTTTTTCCGGAAAATAAATAAAGCGACTAGACTGGAATAATAATCACCAACGAGTCGTCATGAGAAAACATTGTTTTAAATAAACAAAGCCGTGCTTAATAGGAATAGTTAAGTCGGGTGAACAACTTGCGTTTAAGACAGGTAGTCTTAACGTGTTTAGTACCCTTGTGTGATTAGGGTACGGATAAGGTTGTTGCTAGGATTTCATCGAACACAAGGTGAGTTCACGGCCCCCTTTTAACTTTTTAATGTTTTGTAAACATCGGGGGAGAAACATACTTACTTGTTATGTTTTGCTTACACGTTTGACATCATGAACATTTAGGTTTAACTCCTTGTGAGTTTCACTAATCCCCCTTTTTTCTAAAGTTTTTGAAATGATTTGGGGTGGAAACATACTTGTAAAAGACTTTTGTATGTAAATGAATGAACTAATGATCTGACCGTATGTGTGTATTGAGGGAAAAGTAAAGCGCTTAAAGTCCTCTGAATAAGTTAGTAACCATTAGCTATTTTAGCCCGGGATTATATGGATAGTACTATTAGGGGTGACGCCTCCGGTCATGGTTAGTCGCGCTACCAGGGATCCAAATGGCCGAATGACCGCATATTGTCTTACTCACAGAAAGGCGGGGGGAGGCACAGAATGTTGGGGTTTGGTTACGGTCTCATACATTACATACTATTTTGTATTCCTTGCAAGCTTACAAATGGGGTCAATAGATCGGATTAGTATTCAGATTCATTGGTAATACATGCAAAAGGGTTGTGATAAGGTTAAAGTGATCAAGTTTAAACAAAGGGTTCTGATCAGGTTAAAGTGATCAGGTTTAAACAAAAGGGTTCTGATCAGGTTAAAGTGATCAGGTTTATACAAAGGGTTTTGATCAGGTTAAAGTGATCAGGTTTAAACAAAGGGTTCTGATCAGGTTAAAGTGATCAGGTTTAAACAAAAGGGTTCTGATCAGGTTAAAGTGATCAGGTTTATACAAAGGGTTTTGATCAGGTTAAAGTGATCAGGTTTAAACAAAGTTCTGATCAGGTTAAAGTGATCAGGTTTAAACAAAGTTCTGATCAGGTTAAAGTGATCAGGTTTAAACAAAGGGTTTTGATCAGGTTAAAATGATCAGGTTTATACAAAGAGTTTTGATCAGGTTAAAATGATCATGTTTAAACATTGGATTTATGACGGTTAAGTAATGGTAATGTTTTCAAAGAAAAACTACATATTTTATGACGGTATAGTCATGGGCATGTTTTCAAATGAAAACTACTTATTATTTATGACGGTTAAGTCATGTATAGTTTTTCGGGGAAAACTACTTAGTTTTATGACGGTAAAGTCATGTACATGTTTTCGGGAAAAACTATAAGCACTGATATAACTAACTCTGTGAACTCACCAACCTTTGTGTTGACACTTTCAAGTATGTTTCTCAGGTAACCTTTAGCCATGGCGCGGTTGGAATAGGCTAGCTATGTTGGATCAATTCCTAGTAGCTGGAAGGACGTAGAATATCAACTCTCAAGTCTATCGTTGATCTAGAAGAACTTAGATCATAGAATTACTTAGTTTTAGTAATTGTATATGTAATCAAGTCTTAGAAATCACAATTACCGCTTCCGCTATCGTGTAATGAACCAATCGTTGCAACTGTATTTATTTATTATGTAAATAAATTTGGGGGTGTGACACAGAAGGACGAAGAAGAGCTTCATCCACCTATTTAAAGCTTCGTCCACCGAATCAGAGACAATCATTAAATACAATAACGAAAGGAGGGAACATCCCATAAGTTTACGAGTATAGGGATCTAAAGATTCGAAAGGATACATTCCATAAGTTAACGAGAATAGGGATCTAAAGATTCGAAAGGATAATATTGAGGTTCTTCATATTCCTCTTCAGGTAATTCCTTGTACGCATCCTCTACTTTTGCTGCCGATACATGCATTTGTTTAGTCGGCATTTGAACTCGCATCCTTGGCTTTCTAGATCTACTAGGTCCAGTGATGTTGTGCAAAGCACACATCTTTATTCCTATTGTTTTAGTTCGTTTTGATTAGTTTTAATTTAGTTTTGAGTCGTTTTTTTTACTATTGAGTCGTTGATGTGTTACAGGTGCTCGAGATGATTACAAGTGAATACCCGAAGAAACCGAGCAAGATGATAAAGCCCAACGGTTCAAAGTCAAAAAGTTGGAAATTACAAGCTTCGCGGTACGCGTACGCGAGGAACTAAGCCACACCTCTCGCGGTACGCGAGAGGCCCATATTCCGTGAAAAACCTAATTTCGAATTACATAGATTTTGAATGCCATTATGAGAAGGTATCGATTATTTTGCCGTCTAGAAAGAGTCCAGAGGCGATTTTGGGCAATTGGAAGTCGAATTGAAGCAAAAGGTTGGATCTTTGGATTCCGGGTTCATTGATTTAACGTTTTCGGTTTAAAGGTTTTATCTTTGTTCTTGATTTGGTAGTTTGAACCCATGTTCTTGTTTATTTACTTATGTTTGGATGTTTTAAACATGATGCTAGGCTAAAACATTAATACTGCCTTGGTCATTAGATGAATACTTCGTAAAGTTTAGATTTTTATCGGTTTTGGTTTCAGTTGAATGGAATAATGATTTTGTAAACGATCTTGAGTTAATAATTATGATGAACATGAATGCTTGAATCTTATGTATGTTTGATTTCAATTCCGTATGTTGATTGTGGATGTCTTCCAGTTTGAATAGCGTATCTAGATCATAGACTTTAGGGTTTGTGGTTGTTTGTGTGGTTTGCTAGACGTAGTAGCCATAGGGATTATGATTGAGTGTTGATTAGATTCGAGTGTTCATCCTATCCCAATACCCGAGAAATGAGAGATAGTCAGTTAGTCTTCAGTATTAGGATTTTGAGTGAATTATCTAAGAGGAAATTCCCTTAGGTGGTCTTAGTATTTGTTGCTATCCTGTGTCATAGTTGTTACCTTGAGATTACCCCATGCATTCTTCGAATGTACTATGGACAATGAGACTGAAAGGTGATCTGTCTATTTGAGTACATTGTCATTGTTGGAGAGACCGAAAGGTAATCCACTATATGTTGAGTTATTACATCTTTAGGTTCCTTAGTTGGTGACACCCTGAGAGTGATTAGGGATCCACTAGGCAGTCTAGAGTTGTTATCCTTAGAAACCCAGATCCATCTTAGTTTCCAGAACCGGTAGAATTTGTGCTTCACAAGTAGGATTCCGACCTAGGTGGTATTCTTCCATCTTTGATTTCTTCCTTAGTACTTTGTCTTGATAGTTTGAGTCGGCCTTGTTTTCTGCATTAGTAGTTATAATCCTTAGTGTAGCAAACCCCTCAATCATCAATCTTTAGTCCGAGTCAGAGTCTAGTATAGTTATCATAGTGTCTCTAGGGTTCGATATTCCGGTTTAACATTAAGCTGTGCTACACTCGATAGGTACACTTGCCAGTCAGTGTGGATTAGTTCATAGGTACTCCATTTATTACTTAGGAGTCTACGTTAGGTGTTTTTATATAGACCGTCTGAACGACATCATGCAACCTTCATTGTACCTAGTGGTGGAGTGTTCGTCCTCCAGTTTTCGAAATCCAAAGTTCCCGCCATCCACGAAGAACTGATCCATTGTAACGATCAAGATTTTCTTCTGATGGATGATACGATTTGTGATCAGAGACAACGATCGTTTCATTATTATTTGGTTCATCATGGTCAAGAATGATTATCGGAATTTCCCTATTACCAGTAGGGTGATAAGATTCTCGCTGATCTTCTTCGGAATGTCCAAAGACATAGGTAAAGTAGTTATTTCCTAAAATTTGTATATTCATCACTTAATCATTATCAAGATCTACCTACTTTTACATAGCAGTTAGTCCGTAAAGTTTATATACTTACCTTAGTATCTTATTTACTAAAACCAAATAATATCATGGTCACAACCTAGATACAAATTCTAGTATCTAACTTACTGAAACCAATGGCTTTGATACCATGATGTCACACCCCGAATTTAGCCTACCCGGGCGTGCGACCAACAGTTGGTACATATTTCTTTTATTTTCATAATATCAGAGTTGATAAACTCACAACGGAATATGGATTATGACTTTTCAAAAACTCATTTTATTCCATTTAATATAAACAGGGGAAACACCCTGATTGTTCACAAGACGTTCATACAAAAACTAAGGTTGTACATAGCCATTCATTTCAACTAATGTCTAGGGTGTACGTTCCCTTTCATGACATCAAGGATTCATCGTTCTTTGTGGCTTTATTCATGCAATCATATTTACCTTTAGTTACCTGTAAAACTTTTGAAAATATTTAATCAGTATAAACTGGTGAATACAAGTATTTTTTTTAATCTGATAAGACTATATAAATAGAACAATTTGCCCATATTTTAATGGTCAATTTACACACTTAGCGGACTACCTAGCCAGAATGTATAACCACCGGTCACACTAGGTATTTTCTCGGGTGATCTTTGTTATACATTAATCACAACCTTACGCGCATACGATTTAGGTATTTTACGTAACTCTAACAACCGAGCCATAGCCCTAGCCCCGTTACATCATTTCATCTATAACACGTGCATGATCATACGTGACTCTATGCTCTGAATGCTATATAGTAAATTACCTTATGCGACCAATGATTGTATTAGTCAGACCATAAATCAAATCGGTTTATGGTTTTAAAAAAACATTTTATAAAAATACAAGAATTCACATTTGCAAAGTCTTGTCTTTGAGAGTTTCTCAGATAGTAGCTCTAGTGGCCAGCGTCACTACTTAGTTCTTCTAGCCTCGATTCCTCAACGAAAGTTTCCCAAGTTTCTCGGGACGTTTCTTGACTTAAACGGCTAGTGCGGTAAATAAGCGAGCATCAATTATTTCTAGAAATAGTGGATTTTAGTCTGAATTGAGATCTTCACAATCAGATTCGTATGGTTTGTGATTTGGAATTGAACGGTAAGTGAAATCCTTATATAGGCCGAAAACAGGTCCGTAGCGGACCGTTAGAAAGAAGGGTAGTGGTCCGCTTCCGCTCCAACCCTAACGAGTCAGCAAGGACACGTGGAGGGCTTACAAGTTGCTGCTGGGTTTGCGACTAGCGGACCGTTATAGAACAGGGTAGCGGTCCGCCACCCAATCAAATTTCCTTCTGGCGGACTAGCCTAGCGGACCTCCATAATTTGGCGGCTCTAGCTGACCGTTATGGGTCTAGTAGCGGTCCGCTACACATGAGACGCGTCAGAAACCCTAGATGCCTCATCAGGACACGTGTCATTCTCTCATGATTGTAGCTGGAACCATGTAGCGGGCCGTTAAGGCATCGATAGCGACACCGGTGAAATTTTCAAAATTTTCATTCTTGGTCCTCCAATTTTTGAGTAATTATTGTTTTAGTCCTGATTTATTTATATTACTTTTTAGTCCCTGAATTTGGGTAAATCTTACACAAGGTTACCATCTAGAAAACCCAGTTTGATTATAACTAGAGATTTTTAGTTCATGTGATGCAATGGTGTTGGTATCATAAGAGCTTGGGCTGGGATCAGGTTCCAAAACCTTTTGCCTTTGCTATTCATGCTCGGGCAAGGAACCTATAGTTTAACTTTTCAAAACAACTCTTTGAGGGCCTAGTTTATTACATCTAAGAGGCCGTGGATAGCAAGTTTTAAATGTATCATTGTTTTGTAACAAAAGCTTATTGAAGGTGAGATGCCAAACTTTTCAAAAATTTGTCAGAAACTTGTCTCGGGATCTCATTCTTTAAGAGTCTTCAACAACATGAAATTGCACTCACCGACATTTCGTGGTTGGTTTGTTACATTGTTCTCTATAATGATGCACAACCATGTCCAAAGGGGTGACTGATGTGCGTGAACTACATATATTTTTAATAAAGATTTTTCACGCAAATATGGATTTCAAAAAGGGTTTTCTCCGAAGAACTAACCATACACACAATAGGCAAGTTTACCTATCGTATAGTAGTAAAGCTTAAGGTAAGAACCGGATATCAGTCCGTGGACATGGTGGGTTAAGATAATAAACCTCTGTTAATACTTAGCCAAGGGAAGATAAGAAAAGTCGGTTGACGTGTTAACTAAGAATTTGCAAAATATAAAAGCTAATCTAACGAATGTAAACATAATCAGTCAATGGAGAATATCATTTTAATCTCGAATCCATCTAGCTAACAAATAATGACGATCATGGATACATAGCAAGATCACATAACATAAAGTTGACTAGACTCTCGTCAAAGACATCTAATCAAATGACTTGTCGGAAAGTTAGTATGAGATACACAAACTAACCACATAGAATCATGCAAGTAAGCTCACGTGATACAATTATGTCAATGTTTATAACGATTGAACTAGCTTCCTATCAAGGGTGACTAATCCAACAACTAGTTGGAAAGATTACATGAACACATAATCCACCTCAAGTTGATTAAAGTAAACAACAACATGCACTTCCTGAACATACAATATTCACATTGGGATTACATAAATTAGGAGATTGCGTCAACAAGTCCTAGATAAACATAATACTAAACAGGACACACCATAACAAGCACTTTGTCTTTCCAAACACAAGCACAAGGATGCACATTTAAGAGTTTTTAAACATAATCAAGACTTCATCCACCATTCCTAGTCAAAAGTCATAAATTAGCATAAACATACACTAATCTTATAATGATTAAGTGATGAATATACAAATTTTAGGGTTTTAAACTCGTCAGCCGCACAATACAGCCAAAATAGGGTTTTAAACTCGTCAGACGCACAATACGGCCGTATTGTGCACACATGCACACCAATACGACCGTATTGGTGTCCTGAAAATCAGGCTTTTTGGATTCTTATCCAGATAAGGTTGTACCATCAATACGACCGTATTGGGCATGGATCCACACCAATATGACTGTATTGTGGTCTTGAACTTTTAATTTTCTTCTTCTTTAATTCCAAGCTCCAACCTTTCGCGATCACTTCCAAATATCTTCAAATCCCATCATTGAAACCTACAAATTCAGCTATGAACCAAATGAGTGTCTATTTAAACGAATTGCTAACAAAAAGTAACCAAAACAGGGGACAATATGTACTAAAAGCATGTAAATTTATTGACACATCAAAAATCCACACACTTAAACTTTGCTTGCCCTCAAGCAAACACTAATGTACAATCTAACCAAAAATCCAAATGGCTTCAAGAAAGGAGAATAGAAAGTCCATGGAAAATTAAATATCTAAAGGCGTAAACAGTTTTCAAGAGACACAACAATCAAAAGGAGAGAACCAAACGAGTAGAAAAACTTCTCTTTAATTTTCAAAATATGCATGAAAATATAAATACGGTTATATATATATGTACACGTGTATATAGGAATCACTCGATGCCAAGAAATGAAACAACATAATCATAAGCTTGTAAAGGAATCAAATCTCCATCAAATAACATGAGAAAATGCATAAATCAAGAGGACTTTGATGGGTTGTAACGTGGCTTAGGCTAAGGGTATGGAATTTAGGATATAAAGGTGGCTAAATGGCTAAAATCTAGAATAGTTAGAAACTAAATGTCAACAACTACAACGAACATATGCAAAAATAAACAAACAACTTAAACATAACTAATAGTGAGCTAAGATAAAGATTCTTCACGTTAATACACAAGATTCGCTCACTTTATTTCTTTCTTTTAATACATAAAACAATTTAGTTTTCTGATTTTTTTCAAACTAAATATAATTTTATAAAGCCGCAACGCACGTCAAATGAAACATATGTTCTAAACAAGTTAACTAGAATGCACAATCTAGACAAACAACATAAACCATAATTTTAACACAAAGGTTTAAAAATAAAAGGCTAATTTGGCTGTGTAGGTTTAAAATGTGGGTTATAACACAAAACCGGAATAAGGCTCAACGTGGCTACTAGTGGTAATGATGTGGGTAGGGTAAAAGAAATGAAAAAGGCTAACACAAAGTGATTTTCCCTAATGCCTCTATCATTTTCATTCATAAACTCCGTTCATGATCTTGAAATGTATGTCCTAATCAAGTTCTAATATGGATGCAAAATTTGGCACACTCCAAAATCCTCAAAAAATGCGAGCAAGCAGTAATAAAGCAAACAAGCTGCACAAAAAGGCTACAAAAACGCTCACGGAAACAGATGAAAAAGGGTAATTGCGAAAGCATGCATAAAGGTCGTTTATAGAACTTGCTACGCTAATAGATATTTCACGAAAAATTATAACACTCGATGGTTTCTCTAAAGTATGTGAATATAAAAACATGATCATGCTTAAAGATCTAAAATATAAGGCAATGGGTGGATTTTCTTTAAAATTTTAAGCCAAAAATGGAACGTTTTCATATACAATGAGAGTGGTTTCTGCAAAAGTGGGAGTTTTTAAACCCTTTAATACCCATCCCAACATTTAAACCGTACATTGCCTCAGTGTACAAGTAATGTAAAGTGAGGCAAGAAAAAAGGAACAGAAAAACTCCCCTGGCTAATCAACGGTGAAATGCGCGACCAATTTCCAAACAATTGCATGACTTCGCTCGCATTCCTCGTATAACCGCATGTGGAGATATCTATCAAACTCCAAGACCAAAATGGAGTATCAAATACAAATAAATAAAGCGATAATGAAAGTAAACAACCAAACAACTACAAAATACACAACATAAAGTGTTCTAGAGTTTGTACAATATATACAACAAAAGGTACAACTCAGACACTAAAAACCCAAAAGATGTGCCACAGCCGTCAGACTAGGCTTGGGTATCTGGATGATGCTCTGGAGGATCCTGTGGTGGTAGTGGAAATGGCAGTGGTGGCAAAACAGTAGGTGGATCAGCAGCTCGGCTAACTAGGATCTGGCGAGCCACTTAATCCATGACTCGTGACACTCATGCGTTTGGATGTTCTGACGTTGCTGCCGAAGGATCTGCTGCAAAATGTCATCAGGCTGTTTAGGGCCCCGCGTGTAAACCTGTGTGATGGGCCAGCGTGCGGAGGCCAACCCGGACCCCTCCCCAATATCCAGATGGGGATGCCCATGCTGATGTAGCCAGAGCTCCCAGCCTATGGCTAATCGGTAGCCCATACCCGAGACCTCATGCACGATGTGCATATCTCTGAAAATCGACATACCCATGCGCTGGGTCAGAGCGATCTCGGTCAATCCAGCACGAACCTTGGTCGTGAAGATGTCGAATGACTCGACCAAGCGTGTGATGAACGCCCCTCCCGTTATGCAGCTATTGACCTTCCTACTCTTGAATGAAGAGATGTAGGAGGCCAAGCGATACGCCAGGTTGCAAGTGGTGGGAAAAATTACACAATAAAAATACAGGATGTCCTGAAAGGTGCAAGCCTCCGTGACCTAGTTCCTTCCGACGATGGTGTTCGCAAGATCATTCTAAATATACCGATGTAGGGGATCTCGGATGCTCGTAGCCTTAATCCCTGAGATATATACACCTTCTCACCGAGATATATACCACGCAGAAAGAACCTGCTCCACGGGTCTGTCGAGCTCGGTGATACCACCCATGAACAGTGCTGTCAAAGACTCCTAGTTTGTATACAACCCCATCCTCACACCTAGCTGTCTAAACGAGAGCGAACGCTCTATCCCACCCAATCGGAACTGAATCGTCGGCGTGTAATCCAAGTCATGACAGGGAGCAAAGAACTTGTATGACAAGTAAAACTCCAATGCCAGCTCCATGTACATGGGACAATCGATGTCTAGCAGTCTCGTGAATGGGGTCTCACCTCGGTTCCCAAGAATATGTGCAGCCCACTGTGACTCGCTAATGCTGGCAAGTGCATCCCAGACGATGGTCCTTATCGGGATGAACACCTGCGTAAGAAAACCCTCCAGTCGGGTGTAGACGATGTCAGAAGCAAGAAACTGTAGCCATGGATGAGGGTCAATGTAGAAGCATGTTTTTGTAACTATAGATTAAATTCTATGTATCGGTGTACTAGGCTAGTACGCAGGAGGGTGTTCCTGCGTACTTAGCTTATTCACCAGTTGGTCCTGCGTACTTAGTAAGTATGCATGGCTTTTGCCTTGTGTACTTAGGAAGTACGCATGACCAATGCCCTGCGTACTTAGCCAAGTACACAGGTAGTGTTCCTGCCCTTATAAATAGAAGACTTGTCTTCGTTTGTAGGTGGAACTTCTGGGAACTAGGTTGAGAGGTGTCCAGGCGGGATGAGATCTCCCGCCCCTGGACCGTGAGCGTAGACGAGAGATTTGTACTTCTTCGGTATGTAATGTGAGATGACTTCGTTGTTATGGATTACGTATCGTTTGATTCTACAGTCTTTTATTTTTGCTTTTTCTCTGTCTCGTTCTTCTTTGTTCCCACACGAATCGACGGACAGATCCGTGTTTTTTCACTGCTCGACCGAGGCCTGGGACCTACAGTCAAGCTGGATGTACGGGTCGACATGCTGGTCTGAATTGCCTGAGCGGGAGCCTCCTGCTTAGGTATAACAATCTGTGGCTCACGCCGAATCACGGGTCGATGTTCGCGCTTCCATCCCGTACCCTGGGACGAAGACACCAAGATCTACATAAGAGAAAGTAGACAAGTCAGATGAAGACAATAAAGAATCAAATTAAAGTAAAATAAACGGTAACCGGTTAAATTACGCAAAAATTCTGATTTATGGAAAAGGTGGTACATTATGGCCGTATTGTGCACAAGGCAAGCACATTACGGTCGTAATACAGGTTACCGTAATGCGCAAAACAGGCAAACAAACCATGCCCGTAACCAACCAAAAACGGAAAACCCTGATCAACACTCATTACGACCGTAATGTGCACTGGGGTGCACACAATAAGCTCGTATTATGGCTTGGATGATTGAAAATTCCCAAATTTGAAACCTAATTTCACTTCACCCAATCCACTCTAAATTGAAGATGATATTAAGTTAAACACGCATCATGAGGGGTTTAAGAACTAGAAAATAAAGACACAGAACACCACCATTATACCCTAAACAAACAGACTAATCGTAATTATGCTCTAATCAATGTTTCAGTCGAGTTCTACCCAAACCCTAATCTATAATGTGAAATTAACAAGAAACGTGGGTTGAGTGTCAAGATACATACCTAGATTCATTCAATATATGAAAAGAAGGACAATTACAATAAAGTGGCAGGTAAACGGGCAACAAGTTGCGCCGCAACCCCCTTTTGAATATCAAAACCGATCCTACTAAAAACAATGCTTTGGGTCTTAGGGGCCGAAATATTACTATGCACGACTCGTTGGACCCTGTTTAGGAATTCCACTGCCTCCGGGTGCTAGCAAACCAAAAGTATCAAAAGCAAAAGGGATAAACACGTGTTGGTTCTCTAAACAAGCTTTCTCGTGTTTAGCAACTTTGCCTGATTCCTCCTTTAACGCAGCATGGCTCGCATCAACCCCATTGTCACTGAGCCCGACAAGAGGGGACACTGCTGTAAAGTCCACACAAGCATGTTTCCCCCCGCCCAACCAAACACAAGAATATCAGCCGGCCGTATAGTAGACCTCCCTTCAAGCGGATCTGTCAGAAAGTTCACGGGGGCCTCTTTTTTAGCAGAAATTCCTGCCCGTTTAAGAACATCACAAAGAACATCCCTAACCAAATCATGCCTGTATTTAAACCCGGGTAGCTCCTTGCAATGAATTGCATGCTTTCCAAAAGAATCTAGACAGACTTTACAGCAAACTGGGCATGGCTCATCAGTCGAAAACAGAGGGATCATTAGCCCATACTTGAGGATAGCCCGGTACTCCATCCACAGCCGACATATGCTGGCCTAGTCCTTCAATGGGGATAAATGTTAGAAAATATTGAGCCCGAGGAGCCCGGAGACATTCAAACACCGCTTTTTGGCGAGGTGATAAATCAAACTTTACTCCCAAATTCTGGACGATTCTGCTAAGTAAGGCATTCGCCAAAGCATGTTGGGCTTTAGGGGGGCGGTGTCCTTATAAGAGAAACCGCTAAGATCAAAATCAGGAAGGGACATGCGCAAGCAATCCACCGCAAACCCATAATCAGAGTCTAACCCATCAATGTCACAACCCCGAAGAATGTGGTCCTGTAAACTCCAAGATTGTGTCCTCGAGGCCACAAATGCATAAGCAGATACATCCTGAGCCGCACATAAACCCAAACCCCCAAAATGGGTTGGAAGTGATGCCAACCTCCATTGAAAATCCCCCAAAAAAGCACCACCACAAACCACGATATCCTCGATCGCACCCCGGAGGCCCTTGTCAAAAATTGAAACATCTTCCCCCACATACATAGGCTGGAATGTTCTAAGACCGAATAATAGTTTTGCAACTCCCATACACGAGCGGAGCAAAAGGAACTCGCATTAAGGGTCCCGCAAACGTGGGAGACAGCTCATCAGTTCCGCCGCACAAGAAGCCCTTTTCATAGCCAAATTACTGATGAACCCTACATCTCTGCTAACGGCGCCCCCAAGGAGTTTCACACCCAGAACCGGCCTTCCAATCCCAAAAGGGAACAAACCATCTTGTACCTTCACCCCATTGCACGACGGCCAAAAAACATTCGTTTTCTTGACGTTAAGTTCAAGGCCCAAACAGGGCCCCTCCGACCTGATAATAGCTAGGGCTTTAGCCACCTCTTTAGCGTCTCTGATAATCGTACCATCATCGAGGTACCAAGCATGGAAGAGAAGCTTGTAGCAATCCCTGATCCTATGAACAAGCGGATGCAAAACAAAGCAAAGGAGAGGCCCCAAAGGGTCCCCTGTTGAACCCCAGTGGTGGACCAAATATGATCATCACCCACATATAACCTAGCCGGTTGCCCATATAAAAAATCCACCCATAGGGAAATGGACGGGCATTGGGTCCGAACCTCTTGCAGGAGGACAGTCCTATCCACTAAGTTGAAAGCATTGGAGAAATCGATGGTAAGCATAGCCAATGATCCATCCGAGTGAAACTCATTTAAGAACCCATTTACGCTATGGAGCACAGCCTCTGCCCCATTGGGAACTCCCACCCCAAATTGAATATCACACAGATATTTAGCCATCTCCTTCCCAACACCCCTCATGGCCACCTTAGAGACCAATCTCCTCCAGATCGCACCTACGGAAATAGGTCTAATCTCGTTGTCCGGTTTGAGCAGCGGTGTGAGATGGGGCAAGGAAACGAATTCCGCCAATCCCCTAGGGCATCTCCCCCCAAACATAAATTAACCACCACATAAATAAACCTTAGCAATTCAACGACGATCGTAGACCCCTTTCCACAAAGAGCATCCAAAATATGTTGGGCCCTCAATCCGTCCCTCCTACAAGAGGTCCCTTTGGGGAAAGTTTTAATGCATCCAAGCACGACAGCATCATCCACAACAGGAGGAGGCTCAGAAAGTAAGGAAACAGGCATAACTGGAGGGGGCAGGATGGGATGCTTTGCCACCAACACTTTCATAGTATCATTACCGAAAGGTGCAACCCCTGAAGAGCATAATACTTTGACCGCAGCAGTGAAATGCCCATCCACAACTTTCCGCAAACATTGTTTAACATTGGTGCACGCCATAGAATGATCGGATCCAGGGACAAGCTCTACACGACATGTGGTCGGCCCCAAAGGTTGGGCAAAAGCGATAGGATGAGCTCCTCGAAACCATCCCCATCATGCCAAGCTGCCAGCGACCATTGAATACTATGACATTGCAAAGACTTTCTATTACCAGACCAGCGCTCCTGATGGTTAGAAGGCCTGAAAACTCACAGCGTGCAACGCTGTAACAACAAAAGTCTCACCCATGCCTCATCAGAGTCTGGCATAGCCGCCACTTTACCGAGGGAAGCAGTTAATGCCAGGGCAAACGCCATCCGACAATTATGAGGGATGCTTTTATTAGTCGTGATAGGAAGAGAGAAGACGCGTTCAAGGAGAACCCCGTCCCCAACCACCCCTCCCAAATGAACAACTTCCCCCCCAACATTCGGCTTAGGAATCCCCACTATAAACTCATCTGCATCTCCCGCAACCCATTTGAAACGGGCTATCCCATCCACATGGTGGCATACCTAGATTACGGATGAATCAAGAAAGAAACAAATGAATAATGGTGGTGGTGTGGTGGTCTTGGTGCCCATGAGAGAAAAACATGCGTAGGGGAAAAATTGAAATGATTTTGACCTAAGTCAAAAAGTTAGAACTTAAACCCAATTACACCACATTATGCATGTATTGTGTCTGTGTTGAACACCTTATCAACGCCTTATGGTCGTATAGGGTCTACACAAAAGAGCCGTAAAAGCCCAAAAACATTACGACCATAATGTGCGCAGGGATCACAAAATACGACCGTATTGTGTCTACACGAACCATTATTATGAGAATTTAACAATTTAATCAATTAGATCCATACACTTGTTTTCTGGCTACCACACCACCATAAACAGAAACTTACCTGTTTTCTCACGGTTCCACATTCTAAGATGCGCATCCCTACAAAAACATGTTAAAAAACAAACAAAAACATGCAAAGGTACTCAAAACGAACACGACAGTGTTCCAAAATCTTGGGTTGCCTCCCGGAAGCGCTCATTTATTTAACGAGTCATTAGCTTGACTAGGCCCTAATGCACGTGAATCTAGGGAAAGTAATGGGACAAATCAATAAACGAGTGGCTTATGATATTTGAAAACCCATTTGACCCGTTTGGTCTATTGCATTCGCCACCGGTTAGTATGGAACCCAATGGTAGAAGCAAGCAACATGTAATAGGGTCGTGCCACTAACACTTGTATTTGCCCGGACCAAACCTGATGTAAATGATGTAATGAAGGAGGCTATCATCCCTACAAGATGGTGTTGACTTGCTGTGCTTTATGAACAGATGTCGCGTCCTCCAAGTCGGTCGGTCCGTGAAGTGATTTGCCTTCTCTCGCGATTCGTTTGATTCGTATGACGAATCATCATCATGGTCAAGCGTGTGTCGGCTTTCCTTGGTGCACAACGGAGGATCGGGTGTCACCATAGTCATTGGTTCGTTAGTGGACCCATCCGTTCACACATCTTCCTCGTGGTTCAGTTCTTCCTCAATCACCATGGTTGGTTTTCCAAACAACAATGCTTCCAATTCATCAAGATCACCAACCGGGTCAAACCGTTCTCCATTACCCTCCACCAATGGCACTCCCAAGAATTCATCCCCAAACTCGTCCTCCCAAGATGGACTAACATGAACCGAAGGTGGGACTAGTGCGGCACCTTGTGGAATTGGCACTTGCACTTTGTCCATTGTAGTCTCCGGTTTTTGGATTTCATCCAAAACAAGAAAGGACGGGGATGGTTGTGTTTCAATTTCTTCCTTGTCCTCATCGTTTCCAAAGATGGTATGATTCGTGTTGCAAGGGAAACTCTCTCGTTGATAATTAGCACAAAGCTCATTGATCATAATACTTTGTGCTTCTAGTCAGCGTAGTTGTCCTCAGATTCCCTGACACTAGCTTCTCGACGCTCGATCTCATCCTCTGTGTGAAAAAATACCAGTTGTGAGGACAAATCGAGTGCTCGCATCAACATCCCAACAAGAGTTAGGCTTGGCTCGGGTTCAAAAAATGATATGCCAGGGTCATCAAATGGTTCTGAACAGGAGTAAGAGTCTTCATAGCAAAGTGTGGGATACCTTGGGAAAAGGTAACAATATGATGTATGATGGGGTTCTCCACAAATCTCGCACCAAACCTTTTCATGGTAATCCCAATGATCAAACGGGTACCCTCCACTGTAACTCCCATTTTCGCGTTCACTGGCACCAAATAGAAATAAAATAAAATTAAAATTAAAAGATAAAATAAAAACAAAATAAATAGAAAAGCAAATATATGCAAAAATAGTTTATATACAAAAAATGGCTAAAGCAATGACTCGGTCGTTCGCAGAATCATTGTATCCCCGACAACGACGCCAAAAACTTGATGTGCGTGAACTATATATATATTAATAAAGATTTTTCACACAAATATGGGTTTCAAAAAGGTTTCCACAGAAAAACTAACCACACACACAATAACCAAATGTACCTATCGTATAGTAGTAAAGTTTAAGGTAAGAACTGGACATCAGTCCGTTGACACGACGGGTTAAGATAATAAACCTTTGTTAATACTTAGACAAGTGAAGATAAGAAAAGTCGATAGATGTGTGTTGGAACATGATGTGTGACAACTAGCCTTTGTAATAAAATAGGCCTTTTGTACTTAAAGTTTGTAATGTATTCTAATGTGTTTGCTATTTTTGTATATGGCGAACTTAACAAGTTCACCTAAGCCAGGTGTGTTCGCCTGTGGCAGTGTGTTGCCTATAAATAGTGCAAATTTGTTCTGGCAAACTTGTTAAGTTCGCTTCATCAGGATCATGCGAACTTGTTATGTTCGCTATTTGAAGAATTTGTTTAGAATTTCTCTAAGTGTTGATGTCACACCCCAACCAATGGCGGAACATGTTGGAGTGGGACATGGAGACTGTTCATAAGCTCATGGTTTACTAAAGTTGAAATAATTAAATAACCAAATTTCATTTCATAATTCAAATAGTCAAATCCAACATTTGCAAGAGTTGAGAAATACATAAACAAATTCATTAAAATTAAAATTCTAGGTCCTCAAACTTAAGTGAAGCAAACTTGATCAACTCAATTATTCGTACCAGAAACATATTAAAAACGAGGTCAACTAAGAATAGTTGGTGAGCATACATAAGTTTTGACACCACTGATAGTTTTCAGAAGTTTTATACAATTCATATGATACATGGATTAGAATTTAGAACTTGAAACACTGCTTTTGATACATTAAAGTCTCATCAATTGGAAAGTCAAGTTTTGGGTCCTATACATGGTAACTATGCAAAGTTAATGTTCACACATGAAATTAGGCATGTTATAACACATATAGAACATTTCAATGTTACTTGCTAAAAATAGACAAACATGCGAGTTTCGGATAATTAAAGTTTCCTATTATAGCAAGACTATGTCAAATTGTCAAGTTCGTGAACTAATAACACATACTATCATACACTACACTTAGTTAAGTGTTACATACACATGCATTTTATTTTATCATTTTTGTCAATCATACTTGTTGGAACCTAGTAGTTCATAGAAATCAATTATATGCTGAAAATGTATAACTTTAGAGTTTTCGGTCAGAAACACTTTTCGATCAAGAGTTTTCGATCAAATTCATTTAGTATAAATATGTTGTCTTTTGTATTTTGTAAGCAGATTTCTCATTTGTGATCAGATCTTGTTTAGAGGAATTAGTACTTTGTAGTGGTTGATTAAAAGTGTAATCGCAACATATTATCAATGGAATCCATATGCTTGATTGTGCATCTCATGATTGTAGTGTACTTCATCTTAGTTCGGGTTTGATTCGATCTTATCGGTGTTAGTTGATTTCTGGAGTGTTTCCGCCATTCCAAAGGCTGTTGGAGAAGTTTAGACTTGGATATCATAGATCAGAAGGGATCACAAATGGTATCAGAGCTGTTGGTTAAAGCGCTTGGTATTCAAGTAGTTTTTCATCAAATTCGATCGAATCAGAGTGTTTTTGTGTGTCATTGTTGTATTTTTTGAGCTAAAAGTTGTAATATCCCACATCGGTTGAGGGGGAGAACGAAGCCTTCTTTATAAGGGGGTGGATACCTTCTTTATCGAGACACGTTTTGCCTGGGCGAGCAACTCGTCGGGGAAAAACAAAACCGTGAGTTCCTGGATGGGCAAACCATCTGGGCAAAGCGAACAATATCTTGGTACGGTTTGCTTGGGCTGTTACAGATGGTATCAGAGCCTTGGTTATAAATAATTAGGTTATTAGCCACTTTTGACCTAGAGTACAACCTTAGGACACCCACACTATGCCATGCTACTATATGCTACATGATTACTACTTTGTGTGAATATTTTTACATGTATTCCTAAGTAATTACATTACATGATACAATACTTAATAGTCTATGTGTCACACTACTTGATAGCTCTTGTGCTTATATTCATTGTTATCTACATGCTACCTATTTGATTCATTAAGTGCTATCCTAAGTTTAACACACACACATACACACCAAATTCTTCATGCACCCTTAATCTCACACACATGATACTGCCATATTTTGTGATCCAAATTTAAACTATTAGGCCTAATGCCCATTAATAATAAACTAAGAAGCCCACTTATCCTCCAAGAAGAGGAAGCCTGCGGGAATGAATAAACCTTACTTTCGGGCCTCAAAGCCCAGTCCACAATGATTCTCATCCTGACCATGAGCCCAACAATAGTGTTATTAGTACATGATGGCTGGAAGAGTGTGTAGACCCATGAGAGATTTCGGCCAAGGAAAGACAGGGTACTTAAGTGTGTCCTTGTGACCCACCCCTCTTTCTTGGGAATTCTCCTCATGGATACACTACTTATAGGTCAAGTGTTACTTCTAAAATACTATTGTGAAGACTCGGTGTTTTGACTAGTCAAACTCTAAATCGATGAGAACTCCTATATTTAACACTCAGTATTTTATAATCGCTTACAACCTTTTCATTTTTTTTCTCTGCTAGACATGGACTCCTACTCTCCTTCCTCCCCGGTATAACCTTCCTGGAGCAGATTCTGATCAGGAAAAAGACATCGGGTCCAGTGTATCGGTCACCAACACCCCCAGCTGCTAGGCCAAGGTTTGACATAAGAGCAGATTGGATAAGGAACACTGGCCCAAGACTTCGAACATCTGGATCACCCCCATCAAGAAACCCGTATCAGACACCTCACCTACACAATCAGTTACCATCCCCTCAAAGAGACCCGTATCTAGTGCCCGACCCATATCATCCTAACCCAAGGGCAAGGCATACCATGGCACCCACTAGCGCTATGTGAGTCCCATTTGATGCCATACACCAATATGTGAGGACCTCAGGGTTCGTGTGTCACACCCCCAATTTCAACTAATGGAGTTTTACCATCTGGGAAGTGACAAACCAGGATCTCAGTCATTAGTTACATTGAACGACACTATATGGGACTAAAATGAAAATATATCATAAATGATCAAAGTAAGTGCAGAAGCGTAAAACGAAAGTAAATGCGCAAAACAATCGCGGCAAGAAAAGTACCAAAGTGATCAGTCCAAACAAAGTCCAAAATAGAGTATAAAACAAATCAACAATAATAATTTATAATTTAATCATAAGACTCCATACATGTCCTATGCGTGCATCTGTGCCTTATCTTAAGCGACCTGAGAAAATAAGTAAGAAAATGTCAACACGAGGTTGGTGAGTTCACAGGTTTCAGTTTGCAACAAAGTTCAATAGGTTAATGAACATTCAATGTATAAATCAATAGGTAGCTAACCCATAAGCATGTTAACTACTGCGCTCGCAACCGACAGCTAACTGTTTATGTTTTTGCCTCCCAACAGGCCTATCAACCATGGTGCATGTTTAGGTCAAGAATGCACCCGTTCGACATCCAATCGAGTTAGCGCGACTAACACGGGTGAGGTTTGTCAAACCCAGTAGTACTACTCAACTTACCTCGCTATGTTCATATTAACGGTCCGATGTGAGGACTTAGTGATAGATGTGTACGCAAAGTTAAACAAGTGATAACATATATGAATTACATAACCAAAAATGTTTACGTCATGTTTTCTCCCCTAGTTTTAAAACAGTAAAAGGGGCCGTGAAAACTCACCTGATTGCGTAGGTAGTAATCACACAAGTAATCGACTTGGTACAGAAGAGATAGCCTGCAACGGCTTACGAATACCCTAAAATTACAAACAACAATTAGAGACTCATTGGGATTTGTGACGACACACGGAAGATTAGAACGTCTTTAAACATTCTAAACAGGTAAACGAACGAGTTTACGGGAATACGGATTTCTAAATTAGTACGAAAACGTTTCGCGATGAATGACAAATAATAATATATATATTGTTTTTAATTGAGTTCAAGGATTGGAAATGATATATTATTTTATAAACGAGTTTTAAATAACGGATACGAGTTACAAGACTAAACCCGATTCTACGGGTGGTTTTCCGATTTTAAAACATATTAATATGATATAATAATTATTGTTTTGAAAATATAAATATTAATCAAAACATTCTGACAAAAGGTTTTCTCACACACGACCGCGCCTAAGACAAGGCACGGCCGTGTTAAGGTTACGGGCGCGACCTTGTTGGTCAGGGGCCGTGTTGATCAAACAGAAGACACAACATGGCTGATCACTAGGCACGACCGTGTCTGAGCTAAACACGACCGTGTCTAGGGTTTTGAGTCACGACCAGGTCTAGCCAAAAGGCATGACCGGGTCAGAGGGTGAGGCACGACCGTGCTAAAACTTTGGCACGACCGTGTCTCTTGGATACACAGACACATAGTTTAATAGAATAACCCAATAAATCCAAATCCGTTTGGTTTCGATCACGATTGACCAAAAGGACATGGGGGTTTTACAAATCGTAACTTTTCGAATCTATCAGTATAGGTTAATTTGATTGAGATTAAGCCTGGACTGGTAATCGATTAAACCTCGAATGTGATGAACCCTAAAATTGGTTCATCACCGATTTGATTTTGTAAGCCCAAATAATCATAGGGCTATTCATCATGAAGTAAAAAACGAAAGTAAGCAGGAAGGAAATTACCAGAAACGAACTCGAATTGAAGGTTCCCAACTAGAACAGATTCTGTCGTCATCGACTTCGATCCCTGGCGACCACTGCAGCAATTCCGGCCAAATTCGAGTGTGCAACAGGTTCTAATAGGTGCGATTTAGGTGTATGTTCGTTCAATTTGTGAGAGTAATATGAGAATTGATCGAATGTGTTGATATTTGATAAAGGGTAAACAGTTACGATAATCATAACCATAATTGGGTTTAATCCGGAGTAATAACGAGGTTTAAAATCTTAATGATGCTCGTTAAAGATAGGAACGTGCAGAACGGTTACAAAATCGAACTAATTTTTGATTAAAGACTGCATTTATATTTCAACTGACAAGAGGCACGACCGTGCTAATAAGAGGCGCGACCGTGCAAAGGCACTTGGCGCGACCGTGCCAAAACAAGGCGCGACCGTGCCTACAAGGGTTTCTGGTTATTTACCAAACCATCCCTTGCAACTTCAGCTTTGACAGAAATGATCCCTTGGTTTTAGAATTAAGTTAACTTGGTTAGGATTTAATAGAATATTTAACGGAATTACTAACGGGGTTAATTTGAAAAGTCGGATTGTCACATCATCCCCTAGTTGAAAGAATTTTCGTCCCGAAAATTAAATAAAAAAAATAATTTCCCGGATGTCACATCATCTCCTAGTTGAATGAATTTTCATCCCGAAAATTAAAATAGTACCTTAAAAGTTTGACGTGGAGTGCTTATCATCTGATTAGGATATTTGCGCATCATCTGATCCTCACGCTCCCATGTGAATTCCGGTCCGCATTTTGAGTTCCAGCGGACTCTAACAATAGGGATTTTACTACGCTTAAGCGTTTTGACTTCCCTATCCATGATTTCCCTAGGTTCTTCGATGAAACCCAACTGTTCATTGATGTGAAGTTCCTGAAGAGGAACCGCAAGTGACTCGTCTGGTAGACATTTCTTCAAGTTTGAGATGTGAAAGACGTTGTGTACACCACTAAGTCCTTCGGGTAGGTCTAGTTGATACGATACTGGACCAATCCTCTTCACTATCTTGAATGGTCCAACATAACGAGGATTCAATTTGCCTCGTTTCCCAAAACGAATGACACCCTTCCAAGGCGAGACTTTTAATAAGACCATATCCCCTACTTGAAATTCTAACGGTTTACGACGCTTATCAGCATAGCTCTTTTGACGATCCCGAGCTGCTGCCATACGGTTTCTAATTTGAACGATTTTCTTAGAAGTTTCAAGTACAAGCTCAGGACCCGTAAGTTGACTATCTCCAACCTCGGCCCAACAAATAGGAGAACGGCATTTCCGTCCATATAGTGCTTCAAATGGAGCTGTCTTGATGCTAGTGTGATAACTGTTGTTGTAGGAGAACTCCACCAACGGTAGGTGAGACTCCCAAGTGTTACCGAAATCAATCACACAAGCTCGTAGCATCTCCTCTAGAGTTTGAATAGTACGCTCCATCTGGCCATCAGTTTGAGGATGGTATGCTGTGCTCATTTCTAGACGTGTGCCTAAAGCTTTATGTAAAGATTTCCAGAAACGAGAGGTGAATCGTGCATCACGATCCGAAATGATAGAGATTGGCACCCCGTGCCGAGATACTACTTCTTTCAAGTATATGCGAGTAAGCTTCTTGATTTTGTCGGTTTCCTTGATTGCTAAGAAGTGAGCGGACTTTGTTAAACGATCAACGATTACCCAAATGGTATCACATCCGATAGGAGTTCGTGGCAATTTTGTGATAAAGCCCATGGATATCTGCTCCCATTTCCACATGGGAATCTCTAGTTGTTGGAGAAGACCAGAAGGCTTTTGATATTCAACTTTGACCTTCGCGCAAGTCAGGCACTTGCTCACATAGGTGGCTATAACGTCCTTCACCTTTGGCCACCAATATAGCACCTTTAGGTCATGATACATCTTGTCGGAACCAGGATGAATAGAGTAACGAGATTTATGAGCCTCATCCATGACTAGTTCCCTTAAGTTTCTGAATACTGGAACCCATACTCGCTCGGCGAAGTAGCGAATACTGTCAAATTTGACCTCGAGTTGTGCTTCCATACCGCGTGTGGCTTCCAGCGGTAGGTTCTCCTCTTTCAGGGCTTCAAGTTGAGCACTACGGATTTTGTCAGGTAATCCAGGGTGAATAGTAAGTTGTAAGGCTCGAACTCGTTTGGGCTTGGTTTCCTTTCGACTTAAGGCATCAGCTACAACATTAAACCCGGATGATACCGGATCACACAGTCATAATCATTCAAGAGCTCGACCCAATGACGCTGTCTCATGTTTAGCTCTTTCTGCTCGATGATATGCTGAAGACTCTTTTGATCGGTGTAGATGGTGCACTTGGTATCGTACAAGTAATGTCTCCATATCTTAAGTGCGAAAACTACAGCTCCCAACTCTAGGTCATGAGTGGTGTAGTTTTTCTCGTGAATCTTTAGTTGACGCGAAGCATACGCGATCACCTTTTCTCATTGCATCAACACACAACCCAGATCCTGAATGGATGCGTCGCAATACACCACAAAATCATCCGTTCCCTCTGGAAGAGCTAGAATAGGTGCACTGCAAAGTTTCTATTTAAGGAGTTGGAATGCTGACTACTGGTTGTCGCCCCAGTTATAGGCTTTACCCTTCTGAGTTAAGGTAGTGAGAGGTTGTGCAATGTTAGAAAATCACTCGATGAATCGACGGTAATAACCAGCCAATCCTAGAAATTATCGCACCTCTGTCGGGGTTGTCGGTGTGGTCCAATTCTTGATGGCTTCAATTTTTGATGGGTCGACATGTATTCCCTTCTCGTTAACCACATGTCCTAAGAATTGAACTTCCCGGATCCAGAATTCACACTTAGAAAACTTAGCATATAGCTGCTCCTGCTTAAGTAATTCCAGAATTAAGCGTAGATGTTCCTCATGTTCCTCCTTATTCTTGGAATAAATGAGGATGTCGTCGATGAAAACGATGACAAATTGATCGAGGTATGGCTTACACACACGGTTCATGAGGTCCATGAATACCACAGGTGCGTTGGTTAATCCGAAAGGCATGACCATAAACTCATAGTGGCCGTACCTTATCCTGAAAGCAGTCTTAGAGATATCCTCATCTCGGACTCTCAATTGATGGTAATCAGACCTAAGATCTATCTTGGAATAGAAGCTTGATCCTTGGAGTTGATCAAAGAGATCATCTATATGGGGCAGAGGATAACGGTTCTTGATTGTCACTTTATTCAGTTCAGGGTAATCGATACACATACGGAAAGTCCCGTCCTTCTTCTTGATAAACAAAACTGGAGCTCCCCATGGTGATGAGCTAGGTCGGATGAAACCTTTATCCAACAATTCCTGTAACTGAGTGGACAAATCTTGCAATTCACTAGGTGCTAATCTGTAAGGTGCTCGAGCGATCGGCGCCGCTCCGGGTGTTAGATCAATTTGGAATTCAACTTGACGGTGTGGTGGCAGACCAAGAAAATCTTCGGGAAACACTTCCAGAAAATCACGAACGATGGGAATATCATCAATTTTCTTCTCTTCTGATGGTTGTTCAGCAACGAGTGCCAGGATAGCAGTATGATCTTTACGCAGGCACTTCTGCGCTTTCATGAATGATATGATGCCTACGACTGCACCACTCTTTTCGCCTTGAACGGAAAGGATTTCCCCACTAGGGAGAGGAATGCGAACGATTTTCTCCTAACAGACAATTTCAGCTTGGTTTTTAGATAACCAATCCATACCAACAATTACATTAAAACTACCAAGTGTGACCGGCATAAGGTCGATATCAAGTTTATGACCAGCCAACTCAAGCTTACAACCCTTAAGAATGTGGGTTGCTTCAATTATTTGGCCGTCAGCTATTTCTATTATATACTTAGCTTCTAACAGAGTTGGAGTTCCTTTTATCATATCACTAAGCTTCTTAGATATAAAGCTCCTATCAGCATCGGTATCAAATAGGACAGAAGCAAAGTAATTATTTAAGAGAAACTTACCGGTGACCACATTATGATCATATCGAGCTTCTCCAGATCCTAGTACGAAGGCTCGTCCTTTCGCATCATTTCCCCTATTATTGGCATTATTGCCACTGTTGTTGTTGCCTTGATTGTTGTTGTTACCATTGTTGCCTTGATTGTTGTCGTTACCATTTCCATTACCACCCCTCTTTGACTGAGGAAAATCCCTCTGAATATGTCCCTCCTTACCACACTGAAAACATCCTCTTGTGGACCCTTGCTATCGGAAAGGTTGTTTGTTTTGAAGATCAACTCTACAATCTTTTGCAACATGGCCCATCTTGCCACACCGTTGACAACGGTTACAAGCACCGACATGGTGGTAATTGCACTTGTTGCACTTGGGGGCTCTTCCCACATAACCACCTTGTTCTTGACCTGAAGAGGTCGTCTGGTTGAAGTTCTTAACAGGCTCAAACTTTTGCTGCTACTGCTGTAGCTGAGGTTGATTAAACTAGGATCCCTTGGAGTTGGAGTGAGAGTTGGAGTTGTGATCAAACTTGCGCTTATGATTATCAGTAGCTTTAGAAACTGAACCCCTCGGAGGTAGAGTCCCTCGAGTTACCGCCTGGTCAGTTAACTTGTGGGCAAGTCTGATAGTCTGCTGGATGGTAGTGGGGTTGGACTAAGTAACCATACTCTGAATCTGAGGCACTAAACCTCCAATATACAGCTCAATCCTCTTGTAATCAGGAGTCACCATATGCGGGCACATGGTAGAAAGCTCATGGGATCGAGTGGTATATAGCTCAATTTCTGAACCTTCCATCTTCAGGTTCTAGAATTCTCCTTCCAACTTTTGAATTTCATCCCGAGGATAGTACTCCTCCTTCATCATCGTCTTAAACTCCTCCCACGGCAGTGCATTGGCCATAGCCAAACCCAACATCTAGACCTGTGCATTCCACCAAGTGAGAGCCGGGCCCTCCAAAGTTCCAGAAGAAAATTTGATCTGATTGGCCAATGGGCAGTTGCACATAGTGAATACCGATTCTACTTTTTCGAACCACCAGAGTAGTCCGACAGCTCCTTCGGCTCCACTAAAGGTGAGGGGCTTGCAGTCCATAAATGTTTTGAATGTGCATGCTGGTTGCTGATTCTACTGGCCTGGATTTAGAAACATAATATAGATTCGAGGTTATAAAGCTTAGGAAAGACGCTTTTAGCGATGAATTGACCTCACTAGTCAATGGTTATAGCATTTACCTGCAGCATTCTGTGCTGCTAAATCCTCAGCCACACTATCGTTGATTAGTGCCGCCAGCTTCGTTGCTGTCATGTTAATGGTGCCTCGGCAACCAACACGACCTCCACGTCCTCTTCCCGACATGCTTCTTCACATTCACAAATACAAAACAATGAGAAATATATCGCATATTAAACATTATTTATGTACAAGTAAGAAAATACAACATCTAACATTTTAAAAATTAAATAAATTGTAAACTACAAAATAAATAACTCAAACCATTAAACTTCTCATGCTTTTATTGAATGGGAACAACCTTACCCATCTAGGTTTGAAAAGAGAAATAACCTAAAGGAAACATGAATGAAAAGGAAAGATAGAATAGGAAGATCATCAAACATCCTCGTCATCGGAAGATACGTATGATTGTGCATCGTCGATCTCCACCGGTTCCTCCTCGGGTGGCTCCTCCTCTAAGGGCTAATCCTCGAACGGCTCCTCCTAGTCGTCTGAAAGTGGAATGTCCTCTGGAAATAGGGCTGCTTGTAGTTGGGCTTCTAAGTGGGTCACTCTCTCCCGAAGTCCTTCAGCAGCATGGTCTGCTACTTGTAGTTGGGCTTCCAGATGAGTCACTCTCTCCAGAATCCCTCCTACATCATGGTCCGAGGTGTCCACCCTCGTCTCCAAATGTGCGACCCGATCCACCAAATGGTTATGGACCTGATCTGTCACTGCTAGCTCAGCGGTCAAAAGCTCTAACCCTACCTTATTCTCCTCTATTTGTGACTCCCGCTGCAGAATGTCAGGTATCTCATCAGAGGCTTCCTTCATCGCTTTTAACTCCTTAGTTATGATAAACACAAAAGCTGCAAAAGTTTGTTCCATGGTGCATGGCAAGCTTGGCAAAGTAGAGGATGAGGAAGTTGAACAAAAATACGGTGATGGAACATTTCCCATCTCGATCCACCTTTGGATCATCTTCGGATATGCATTCCAATTAATTCTTGTGTTCCTTGCTTGTGCATTACTTGGTTCACCATGTTCTACCGAGTTATCACTAGAACTAGTCCGGCGCCTTTTGGGCTCCGGGGATGATAAGGTAGATGCCTTAGGTGATGGTGGTGGGGTTGACGACATGATCCTGTAACGTAATACATAAGTGCCAAAAATCCAAATATCTATGACATGTAACTAATGTGTGAGGTTATAGTCTAGTATGCAAATCCTAGTTCTCTATAACCAATGGCTCTGATACCAATCTGTCACACCCCCAATTTCAACTAATGGAGTTTTACCGTCTAGGAAGTGACAAACAAGGATCTCAGTCATTAGTTACATTGAACGACACTATATGGGACTAAAATGAAAATATATCATAAATGATCAAAGTAAGTGCGGAAGCGTAAAACGAAAGTAAATGCGCAAACCAAACGCGCCCAAGAAAAGTCCCAAAGTGATCAGTCCAAACAAAGTCCAAAACAGAGTATAAAACAAATCAACAATAATAATTTATAATTTAATCATAAGACTCCATACATTGAACGACACTATATGGGACTAAAATGAAAATATATCATAAATGATCAAAGTAAGTGCGGAAGCGTAAAACGAAAGTAAATGCGCAAACCAAACGCGCCCAAGAAAAGTCCCAAAGTGATCAGTCCAAACAAAGTCCAAAACAGAGTATAAAACAAATCAACAATAATAATTTATAATTTAATCATAAGACTCCATACATGTCCTATGTGTGCACCTGTGCCTTATCTTAAGCGACCTGAGAAAACATGTAAGAAAATGTCAACACGATGTTGGTGAGTTCACAGGTTTCAGCTTGCTGATAGGTTAATGTACATTCAATATATAAATCAATAGGTAGCTAACCCATAAGCATGTTAACTACTGCGCTCGCAACCGACAGCTGACTGTTTATGTTTTTGCCACCCACCAGGCCTATCAACCATGGTGCATGTTTAGGTCAAGAATGCACCCGTTCGACATCCAGTCGAGTTAGCGCGACTAACCTGGGTGAGTTTTGTCAAACCCAGTAGTACTACTCAACTTACCTCGCTATGTTCATATTAACGATCCGATGTGAGGACTTAGTGATAGATGTGTACACAAAGTTAAACAAGTGATAACATATATGAATTACATAACCAAAAATGTTTACGTCATGTTTTCTCCCCCAGTTTTAAAACAGTAAAAGGGGCCGTGAAAACTCACCTGATTGCGTAGGTAGTAATCACACAAGTAATCGATTTGGTACACAAGAGATAGCCTGCAACGGCTTATGAATGCCCTAGAATTACAAACAAAAATTAGGGACTCATTGGGATTTGTGACGACACACGGAAGATTAGAACGTCTTTAAACATTCTAAAGGGTTAACGGGTAAACGAACGAGTTTACGGATTTCTAAATTAGTACGAAAACGTTTCGCGATGAATGAGAAATAATAATAATAAAAATATATGTATTGTTTTTAATTGAGTTCAAGGATTGGGAATGATATATTATTTTATAAACGAGTTTTAATTAACGGATACGAGTTACAAGACTAAACCCGATTCTACGCGTGGTTTTCCGGTTTTAAAACATATTAATGTGATATAATAATTATTGTTTTGAAAATATAAATATTAATCAAAACATTCTGACAAAAGGTTTTCTCACACACGACCGCGCCTAAGACAAGGCACGACCGTGTTAAGGTTACGGGCGCGACCGTGTTGGTCAGGGGCGCGACCGTGTTGATCAAACAGAAGACACAACATGGCTGATCACTAGGAATGACCGTGTCTGAGCTAGACACAACTGTGTCTAGGGTTTTGAGGCACGACCAGGTCTAGCCAAAAGGCACGACCGGGTCAGAGGGTGAGGCACGACTGTGCTAAAACTTTGGCACGACCGTGTCTCCTGGATACACATACACATAGTTTAATAGAAGAACCCAATAAATCCAAATCCGTTTGGTTTCGATCACGATTGACCAAAAGGACATGAGGGTTTTACAAAATAGAACTTTTCGAATCTATCAATATAGGTTAATTTGATTGAGATTAAGCCTAGACTGGTAATCGATTAAACCTCGAATGTGATGAACCCTAGAATTGGTTCATCACTGATTTGATGTTGTAAGCCCAAATAATCATAGGGCTATTCATCATGAAGTAAAAACGAAAGTAAACAGGAAGGAAATTACCAGAAACGAACTCGAATTGAAGGTTCCCGACTAGAATAGATTCTGCCGTCGTCGACTTCGATCCCCGGCGACCACTGCAGCGATTCCAGCCAAATTCGAGTTTTCAACAGGTTCTAACAAGTGCGATTTAGGTGTGTATTCATTCAATTCGTGAGAGTAATACTAGAATTGATCGAATGTGTTGATATTTGATTAAGGGTCGACGATTACGGTAATCATGACCATAATTGGGTTTAATTCAGAGTAATAACGAGGTTTAAAGTCTTAATGATGCTCGTTAAAGATAGGAACGTGGAGAACGGTTACGAAATCGAATGAATTAGCGATTAAAAACTGCGTTTACGTTTCAACTGACAAGAGGCGCGACCGTGCCAATAGGAGGCGAGACCGTGCCAAAACAAGGCGAGACCGTGCCTACTAGGGTTTCTGGTTATTTATAAAACCAGCCCTTGCAACTTTTGCTTTGACAGAAATGATCCCTTGATTTTAGAATTAATTTAACTTGGTTAGGATTTAACAGAATATTTAACAGAATTACTAACGGGGTTAACTTGAAAAGTCGGATTGTCACATCATCCCCTAGTTGAAAGAATTTTCGTCCCGAAAATTAAATAAAATAAAAAAAAATTCCCGGATGTCACATCGTGAGACAAGGGATGGAGCACGGGATAAGGCACGACCTGCAAGGACATAGAATAGATAGCCTAGCGAATCAAATATGATGCCAAAAAGAGAAAAAATCCACCCTCGAAAAAGACAAAGAAATGCTTGAGAATCGCATGGAAGCAACTAGAGCTGAGGCCAGATCGGCTACACGAGTAACCATAGCGGTGCTTGTCTTGGTGATTATCTGCTTCCTAGTGGAAATCTACCTAAGACGTTAACAGAAATTCCTACTTATTGTCTTTAAAGTTTCAGTTTGAGAACCATTTACCTATGTTTTGAATAATGTTCAACATTTCAGCTTTGAATAATGAGTTTTATATTACAACTCTAATGTTATTATTCATTAATTTGACACATTGAGTGTGAATTACACCTGTCATATTTTCATCAGAATTCCCCAAGTATCACCTTCTTTATTCACTACAATTTAGTACACTACCGACAATCTTCTTCGTAAACAAATCATCCTACTATTTGATTTAAACAATCTCGTTATTTTGTTCAAATAAAACGTTTATCAAACTTTTAGATAGTATCAGAAATATAAATTTTCTATTAACATTTTCACCTTGTAAGGAAACTTAATACAACCTGTTTTATAAAAGCATTATTTCAAATTGATAAATAATTATGACTTTTCTCGTTAAATCAATTATTTCTAAACCTTGGCTAAATTAATATACAACTACTTGTTTAGCCATTGTAAATCATGGTTTAAGTTATTTAACCACTATTTTCTGAAATATTTTTTATAAAAAGGCTTTCGTGTAATTATCAATTATTCAGAACCTCCTCATTAATTTGCACCTTCAGTAATGTATGAATGTACTTGCCACTTCAAGAGATGACCCGTTTCGCGTAGACGTTAACCATCCCTACAAACCTCAACGAGATTTAAAAAGCTAAAACCTAACTACCTACATTATACATGAACGCCAAACAACACGCTTGTCCGCAACACTCGGTCACATACAAAACTGGCTAGTGTACATCACAGACGAAATTCAATAACTTACGTATGCACGTCACAAAATACATAATACGATCACATAAGACTTAGTGATTGCAATATACATAATGCCAGATTGAACACATGAGATTTAGTTGTTCACATTATGCATAATAGAAAATTGATTTACATGATACATGTTGTTTAGTACTGGGTTGGCCACATAGTACATAAAACTTAGTTGATTCACAATATACATGAGTTAAGGTTAATCACATAATACAAGAAACTTATTTGTTTGCAATATACATGATACTAAATTGATCACATGATACATAAAGATTGTTTGTTTAGTACGTAATACTAGATTGACCACATCAAACATGAAACTTATTTGGTTACAAAGTACATGATACTAAACTGTGCACATTATACAATATACATGATACTAAGTTGTTTATGTTACGCATGAAAGCTTATTGGTTTACAAAATACATGATACTAAGTTGTTAACATCATACATGAAATTCATTTCTTACCATATACATGATGCTAAATTGTTCACGTTACACATGAAACCTGTTTGATCACAAGCTACATGACACTAGATCATACATGAAACTTGAGTGCTACATTATACACGAAACTAAATTGCTTACACTTGTTGCAATTGATTGATTACATTATACACAAGGCATGGTCATACACTTTGTTCACAAAAGTTGAAAACCATAACACATTGAAGCTACTCGGGGTTTGGCGTATTCTTGTTCAAACATGAGGAAACTGTAACACTTTAAAACAACTCGGTGTTTGACGTATTCTTGTTCAAACACGAGTAAACTATGGGACTTTAAGTTATACTACCTTATTACTCTTTATTTGCTAACTGACCTGCCTATTTAGGGACATAGTTACTTATTAGCAACTCATATGTGAAAACAATTGACATAAACTAAGTGAATTAGTGCCCCTTTTGACCCACACACAATGGAAGGATCTATACGGACCATGCGATGATTCGAGTATGTAACATCCCGAAAATAAGACGACGATTAAAATAACGGGTTATACGTAAGACGAAAGGAATAAATGAACGAGGCGTGACGGGCCTGGCCAGATGGGCCGACGAACTTGAGGGGAGGAGTCCCTTCCCCTATAAATAGCCTAACACACTCCACATTCTCTCATTCGCAAGTTCTAGAGAGAGAAACCATAGAGAGAAAGTTGGCAGATCGACTTGAGATTGAAGAAATGTGTTGCTCCAGAGCTTGTGAGAAGAACCTCCGGATCAGAAGCTCGATACAGGTAACGATCCAACCTAGATCAGAGTTTTTGTTCGTTTTTGGGTTTTTCAGGTTTTGGATGAAAATGTGATGTTTTTATGGATGAAACTAGAAGAAAAACATAGATTTGAGTTCCTTAATGAAAAGCAAACGCTTTGAATGAAAACAAGTTTGGGATCTTGACGTGATCAGACCCGAATGCGAAAGTTAGGGTTTTTGCGGGGAAGCAGATCCTGCGTACTTATCAAGTACGCATGAAGAGGATCCTGCGTACTTATCAAGTACGCATGAAGAGGATCCTGTGTACTTATCAAGTACGCATGAAGAGGATCCTGCGTACGTATCAAGTACGCATGAAGCAAAGTTCGCGCACTTATTAAGTACGCAAGAGCAAGGCCCTGCACACTTGCTAAGTTCGCATGCATCAGGCTGGTTAAGTAAAGTCAGTATGTTTAGAAGGTTAAACTGTTAGATTCGGGATTTGGTCTGATGTGTATTTAACTAATCAATTCAGATTGGAAGTGACGTTGTGGGACCTTTGTTTAGGATAACCCAGATTAGCTTATCAGGTGAGTTCTAGAAGCCCTTCTTTAAATTTTTTAATTAATGTTTTGGGCTGGTGTGCATACATACGAAATGATGTTTTTATGAAATGATGTTTTATGAAACGATGTTTACGAAATGACGTTTATGAAATGATGTTTATGAAGGATGATGTTTACGAATGATGATGTTTATGAAATGTTTTGCCAAATGAAGTTTACGAATGGTTTAAGAAAGAGATGATGTTTTGTTTAATAAAACCTACGAATGCTTTAACTAAAATGAGGTAAAGGTTTTATGAAAGTCAAGAATGAACGAATCTGCCACGAGTTCCTACGAGAACTAAGGTATGTATGTATTGGCCTCACCCTTACGGGGGGCCTTTGTGGGTGGCTAACGGTTTTATAACTGGTTGATGATGGGATGACGACGGTCACCCATGGGATTACCAGGATCCCGATGGAAGGTACTATTCCTTGCGGGGAAATAGTGCCTATGTTATGTTCTGTCTTCCTAGAGGTAACGAGACTTAGGAGACATATGTTTGGTCCACCTAGAGGTAACGAGGTTTAGGAGACCTGGTGAAAGATGACTTAGAGGTAACGAGCCTTAAGTTCATCCGCTGGTATGCGATGTATGGAATTGACGGTTACGAGAAGGCGTAGATTCAGTTCATGTTGACTTATGTTATGATGCTATGTTACGATGTTGTGATGATGTTAAGTTATTACATGTATTACGTACGCTTATGTTAAACAAATGTATGTTATGTTTTTGGCAAAATGTTTATGTTAAGGTTTTATGTAAAGCTAGAACTCACCAGCGTAGCTGACTTTTTAGTATGCACATTCAGGTTAAGGGCAGGTTATGGTGATGGACGGTGATGCTTGGAAAGCGAGAAGAGTTACCCGAATGATATGAAGACTGGCATCCCGTTTTGAGTTGTTTATGTATTTGAAAATGTTACGCTTCCGCATGTTTGAACAAGTTTTAATTATGATGAATGAATGATTCCGCTGCGTTATTTGATATTCAAGTTTAATAACTGTTTGTGAATGAGTAAATCCAACAAGTGAGGCCTCCCGGGTTTGGGGCCTTACAAGTTGGTATCAGAGCAATAGTTTGAGAGATTCGGACACTCCCAGTGTCTGAACTTAAACTGTGAATGGGACCGAAAGCGGATGCCAGTACGGGTAACTCGACCCACAGCATCAGGTATGAAGGTAGTATATATTTACATATATAGTATGCCTTAGAAAGGGTTAGGTAAGGACTTGTGTTCTGATGGAATCACAAAGGTGGTCAAGTAGAAATCGAAAGGTAGTGTAATGGTTAATTGCAGATGGCCAGTGTATATTAACATCTTACAGTGCTTGTTGAATTTTATTTGTTAACTAGCGTGATGGCATTGGATTCCTTGTCTTATAGAACGAAATGGCGGGACGAAAGAGCGAAAGGCGTGGTGGGGCTGTACCGACGGTCGTACCGGTGGTCGTAACGGTGGAAGCGGTAGGACCCCTGCACGCCAAGAGTACAGTGAAGAAGGAAGTGCTCACACTGAGCCAGAAGTTAGTATGCTCGGGACTGAGCCGACTCATGTCGAAGGACAACAATTCACTTTTGAACCGAAAGTGAGAGCGGCTCTGGCACGCGAGTTAATGAGTTGATGAAGGTTTCTCTGCCAGTACCGTTGGCAGAAGCGTAAAGAAGGCTAATGAGACAGGTGGGTCTAACACGGCAGTTGGTACCCCGAACACTGAGGCAATCAACACACCGCTTAACCGTGGTTGCGACTATAAGTCCTTCAAGGCATGTGATCCGCCGGTTCTCACTGGAAAGAAAGACGCGGTGGCTACGTTTGATTGAGTGATCCGTATGGAAGCTGCCATTCGTCTGAGCGAGTGTCGAGCGGATCAAGTTGTGAAGTTTGCTGCTAACTCCTTGAGGGAGGAAGCATCCCATTGGTGGGAAGGTGTACGTCAAGCCAAGGGGGACGAGGCTGTGAATGTGATCATGTGGACTGATTTGAATACTTTGGTGATCAAGAATTTCTGTCCAAGGAATGAGATAAAAAAGGTAGAAAGGGAATTTCCGGGGATTAAGGCCTAGAGCATGACGTACCGGCAGTACACCACATGGTTCAATGAACTGGCACGTCTGGTGCCACATCTTGTCACGACTGAGGAAAGAAAGATTGCCTGCTACATTCAAGGGCTACCGGACCAAGTGCGCACCTATGTTAAAGCAAACGCCCCTACTACCTATGATTCGGTAGTAGAACTGAGCGGAGTGGTATTTGATGATCTGGCGCTGAATGTCGTTGCCATTGAAGAGCAAAAGAAGAAGCTGAGTTTTTCGGCTAATCGATTGGGTGGGAGGTTGTTTGGGGCAAGGGACAAACAGGCCAGGGTAGGCGAGACGGCAGTCTGTGTAAAATGTGGGGTAAGACATACGGGTGAATGTCGGCTAGGGACAAATCTGTGCTACAAATGTGGCAAGACTGGGCACTACTCCCGTGAATGCAGGCAAGGCATTAAATGTTATAATTGTGGTGAAAGCGGTCATATGAGCCGGGAATGCACCAAGCCCAGAATGGGGGAAGCCGGGAAAGGGAAAGGCCCGGAGAAGAAAGAAGAAAGGCCCCGAGCAAAGACTCGTGCGTACGCACTGACGCAAGAACAAGCCAGGGCAGACCCCGATGTGGCGTCAGGTACGTTCATCCTTGACAACACTTTTGTTTCTGTGTTATTTGATTCGGGTGCCAGTAAGAGTTTCATATCTGCGACTTTTGGTAAACGAGTGAAGTACACTGTGAGTAAGTTAGAAAGGGCCTTTAGCGTAGAAACCGCTGAGGGTAGGATTGCGAGAGTGACCGATGTAGTTGACAATTCCACGATAAAAATAGAAGGTCATAGGTTCCCTGTCAGGTTGTTTGTTATGGTTTTGGGTGGGTTCGATGTCGTGTTAGGTATGGATTGGCTAACTGCCAATGAAGCGCAAATTATATGCAAACGAAAGATAATCCGACTCAAGGTTCCGTATGGTAGCGAAGTCAAGGTTTTTGGAGATCGTGACGCCCCGATGCCTAACGTCATCTCAATGATCAAGGCAGCATATTACCTGAGGCGCAGATGAGAGGCTTATCTAGTGTACGTAATTGACAAGTGTAAGGAAGTGAAGGAACTAGACGATGTACCCGTGGTACGCGAGTACCCGGAGGTGTTTCAAGAGGATTTGCATGGGATACCACCCGACAGAGAGATTGAGTTCCGAATCGACTTAGTACTAGATGCCCAGCCCGTGGCTAAGGCTCCATATCGACTAGCACTTGTGGAGATAAAAGAACTTATGGCCCAATTAGACGAACTACTTGAGAGGGGATTTATACAACCGAGCATCTCGCCTTGGGGTGCTCCGGTGTTGTTTGTGAAGAAGAAGGATGGTTCGATGAGAATGTGTATTGATTATCATGAGTTGAACAAACGAACAGTGAAGAACAAGTACCCTTTGCCAAGGATCGACGACCTGTTCGATCAATTTCAAGGCGCAAGTTGGTTCTAAAATATTGACCTTCGATCCGGGTACCATCAGTTGAAGGTGAGGAAGAAGACATGCCGAAAACCGTATTTCGTACGCGTTATGGACATTTCGAGTTCCGCGTAATGTCTTTTGGATTGAAGAATGCCCCCGCAGCGTTCATGGACTTGATGAATAGAGTTTGTCAACCAATGTTGGATCGATCGGTAATTGTGTTCATCGATGATATCCTCATCTACTCCAAGAATGAGGGTGATCACGCATGTCACTTAAAGGAGGTGTTGGAAGACCTAAAGAAGAAAAAGTTGTATGCTAAGTTCTCCAAATGCGCATTCTGGCTTAGAGAAGTCCAATTCTTAGGTCATGTCATTAACCCGAACGACATTATGGTTGATCCAGCGAAGATAATGACGGTAAGGGAATGGAATATTCTTAAGACGCCAACTGAAATCCGCAATTTCTTGGGATTGGCAGGCCACTATCGGAGATTCATCCAGGATTTCTCGAAAATAGCTTCGCCATTGACAAAGTTGACTCGGAAGGAGGTAAAGTACGAATGAGGTTCGACCCAGGATGAGGCGTTTAAGGAATTGAAGGAAAATCTAACCAAAGCTCCAGTCTTGGCCCTTCCCGAGGGCAATGAAGACTTAGTGGTATACTCTGACGCTTCGGGTCAGGGATTGGGATGCGTGTTGATGCAACGCGGAAGAGTGATCGCGTATGCGTCACGGCAATTGAAGATTCACGAAGGTAACTATCCGACTCATGATTTGGAACTTGATGCTGTCGTATTTGCATTGAAAATCTGGAGGCGTACAGGGTGAAGTTTACTATTTACTCCAACCACAAAAGTTTGAAGTACTTCTTCGAACAAAGAGAACTTTATATGAGGCAGAGACGATGGTTGGAAATTCTGAAAGATTATGACTGTGAAATCATGTACCATCCTGGAAAGGCAAATGTGATGGCTGATGCTCTAAGCCGAAAGGATGTGCATGCTCCTATTAGAGTGAAAGCTTGTCAGTTGGTGGTAACATCAGATGTGATGAGGGAAATTGAAAGAGCTCAAGATGAAGCACTTAAGGAAGAAAACATAAAGAAGGAAAGAATGGTTGGCCAACATTACAAGTTGGAATATAACACCCTTGGTGTTAGGACGCGTTTTGGACGGGTATGGATACCTATGGGTGGCGAGCTTAGAACCAAAATCTTGGATGAGGCTCATAAGTCTCGGTACTCTATCCATCCTGGTACCAATAAAATGTACCAAGATCTGAGGAAGGAATACTGGTGGCCTGGAATGAAACATGAGGTGACAAAGTATGTAAGCAAGTGCTTGACTTGCTCACAAGTAAAGGCCGAACACCAGAAACCGTATGGAAAGATTCTACCACTTGATATACCGGAATGGAAGTGGGAACACATTACCATGGACTTCATAACCAAGCTACCTCGCACAGCTAAAGGTCATGACGCCATTTGGGTAATTATGGACCGTTTAACGAAGAGTGCTCATTTCCTACCTATTCGCGAGACGTTCTCGTCGGAAAGGCTAGCGGAAGTATTTATTAGCGAAGTAGTAGCACGGCATGGGATGCCTTTGACGATCGTATCTGACCGGGACACACGATTCACATCGAGGTTCTGGAAAAGATTTCACGAGGCGATGGGCACGAAGCTTAATATCAGCACGGCATACCACCCACAAAATGATGGTCAGTCCGAAAGGACCATTCAGACATTGGAGGATATGCTTCGTGCTTGTATTATCGATTTTGGCGACAGTTGGGACAGTCATCTGCCGTTAGCCGAATTCTCCTACAACAATAGTCATCACACGACTATAGGCATCCCGCCTTACGAAATGTTGTATGGGAGAAGATACAGGACCCCGATTTGTTGGGGTGAGATTGGATAAAAGGAATTAGGGAGTCTTGAAGTAGTAAGAGAAACGTTGGAAAGGTTTTATCAAATCAAAGCACGAATGAAGGCCGCACAAGATCGTCAAAAATCCTATGCGGATAAACGACGAAGGCCAATCGATTTTGATGTTGGGGACATAGTAATGTTGAAAGTGTCACCCTAGAAGGGAATCATCCGATTCAGGAAGAGAGGGAAGTTAAGTCCGAGGTTTGTCGCACCATTCAGGATAATGGCACGGGTTGGTGAAGTCGCTTATCGGCTAGAGTTGCCTGATGAGTTAAGTGGGATTCATCCTACCTTCCATGTATCACACTTGCGAAAGTGTTTGGCGGATGAATCGGCTCACGTACCACTTACTGACATCGAGGTCGACAACAGCCTTAACTACATCAAAGAACCTGTGGCCATCTTAGACCGAAAGGAGAAGCGTTTGCGTAATAATTCCATTGGTTAAAGTCCAAGGGAAGCACCGAAAAGGATCAAAATCTACTTGGGAAACGGAGACGGAAATGAGGGAGTCGTACCCTCAACTATTTGACTTATGATAGGTTTCGGGGAAGAAACCTATTGTAAGGGGTAGACTTGTAACATCTCGAAAATAAGACGACGATTAAAATAACGGGTTATACGTAAGACGAAATGAATAAATGAACGAGGCATGACGGGCCGGGCCAGATGGGTCGGCAAACTTGAGAAGAGGAGTCCCTTCCCCTATAAGTAGCCTAACACACTCCACATTTCTCTCATTTGCAAGTTCTAGAGAGAGAAAGTTGGCGGATCGACCCGAGATTGAAGAAGTGTGTTGTTCCAGAGCTTGTGAGAAGAACCTCCGGATCAGAAGCTCGATACAGGTAACGATCCAACCTAGATCTGAGTTTTTGTTCGTTTTTGGGTTTTGGACGAAAATGTGACGTTTTTACGGATGAAACTGGAAGAAAAACATAGATTTGAGTTCCTTAATGAAAAGCAAACGTTTTGAATGAAAACAAGTTTGGGATCCTGACGTGATCAGACCCGAATGCGAAAGTTAGGGTTTTTGCGAGGAAGCAGATCCTGCGTACTTATCAAGTACGCATGAAGAGGATCCTGCGTACTTATCAAGTACGCATGAAGCAAAGTTCGCGCACTTATTAAGTACGCAAGAGCAAGGCCCTGCACACTTGCTAAGTTCGCATGCATCAGGTTGGTTAAGTAAAGTCAGTATGTTTAGAAGGTTAAACCGTTAGAGTCGGGATTTGGTCTGATGTGTATTTAACTAATCAATTCAGATCGGAAGTGACGTTGTGGGACCTTTGTTTAGGATAACCCAGATTAGCTTATCAGGTGAGTTCTAGAAGCCCTTCTTTAAATGTTTTAATTAATGTTTTGGGCTGGTGTGTATACATATGAAATGATGTTTTTATGAAATGATGTTTTACGAAACGATGTTTACGAAATGACATTTATGAAATGATGTTTATGAAGGATGATGTTTACGAAGGATGATGTTTTTGAAATGAAGTTTACAAAAGTTTTACGAAAGAGATGATGTTTTGTTTAATAAAACCTACGAATGCTTTAACTAAAATGAGGTAAAGGTTTTATGAAAGTCACGAATGAACTAATCTGCCACGAGTTCCTACGGGAGCTAAGGTATGTATGTATGTATTGGCCTCACCCTTACGGGGGGCCTTTGTGGCTGGCTAACAGTTGTACAACTGGTTGATGATGGGGTGACGCCGGTCACCCATGGGATTACTGGGATCCCGATGGAAGGTACTATTCTCTGCGGGGAAATAGTGCCTATGTTATGTTCTGTCTTCCTAGAGGTAACGAGCCTTAGGAGACATATGTTTGGTCCACCTAGAGGTAACGAGGCTTAGGAGAGCTGGTGACGGATGACTTAGAGGTAACGAGCCTTAAGTTCATCCGCTGGTATGCGATGTATGGAATTGACGGTTACGAGAAGGCGCATATTCAGTTCATGTTGACTTATGTTATGATGCTATGTTACGATGTTGCGATGATGTTAAGTTATTGCATGTTTTACGTAGGCTTTTGTTAAACAAATGTATGTTATGTTTTTGGCAAAATGTTTATGTTAAGGTTTTATGTAAAGCTAGAACTCACCAGCGTAGCTGACTTTTTAGTATGCACATTCAGGTTATGGTGATGGACGGTGATGCTTGGCAAGCGAGAAGAGTTACCCGGATGATATGAAGACTGGCATCCCGTTATGAGTTGTTTATGTTATGTTTATGTATTTGAAAATGTTACGCTTCCGCATGTTTGAACAAGTTTTAATTATGATGAATGAATGATTCCGCTGCGTTATTTGATATTCAAGTTTAATAACTGTTTGTGAATGAGTAAATCCAACAAGTGAGGCCTCCCGGATTTGGGGCCTTACAGAGTAATTACGGGTGCACACGTAATTATAAAAATCAGCGTATGGAAAACATAGCAAATTATGTCGTGGGTTATGACATGAAACCTATCATCATATATAATAACGAAACTAATGTGATATGACAAGGGCATGGTGGATACGCCGCTGGTACTTCCTATATATAAGTGTTCCAGTCATATTATAAGCATTAGCGTTATTTGTGTCATGTAAGGTTTTATGTTGTTTGACGGGGTCAATGTTTGTGAAATCTCTCATCCACTAACAATTCCTGAACATATTAGACTACATCTTAAACAAGTTTTAATCATCAATCCTCATCATTCTCGTTTCGGGTGATGCTTTTCATTTATTATATCCTCAACGGGTATTAATTTGAAATTTTCAACCTTTCAATAACATATTATTTTCTATTATATATATAACATGTGTATGTATAATAAAATAAATATATACATATATATATACACTTAATTTTAAATATATACATGTAAATATATATATATATATATATGGTTATATTATTTTATTGTAATTTTATAAAAATGGAGTTCCTATATAAAATGGTCTAGAATAAAATAAAATAATGTTTTATACTTTATTACAAGTTTTATAAAAACTATTTTTATAACAAAATCTCAATTTATCAACCTTTGAACATTTGAAACCCTAATTTTGACCTCATTCATCATACTTGACAAATTTTGACTCAATTTGACTATCCAAAGTCAAACCGGCCGAATCTTAGCAAATTGGATGCTTAAATCGATCAAACCCGACTAATTCAAGATTGTTTTGGATTCCAGGACAATCATCAATCTTATTCAGCCCAATTTCCATCCCTATTTGATCCCTGAGCGGCAAATTTTGAATTTCAAATAGGTTTGACTCCTCAGAGTCAAATCGAGCCCAAATCCTTTCCTAATCAAGAAATCAACGTGTTTTAAACCCCGCAAATCATGCCTTGATTTATTTTGTGTGTATTCTGTCCCACAACATGACCCAATTCATCTATAATGAAGGAATTCACGCGTGAATCGGGTTGACAACTGTCACCTACGAGGCCAAATCAAATCGAACAATTAAGATGAAATTAATCGAATTAATTCACTCCCACACCTTCGCCAACACTATTGCTAACTTTCTAAACCATTGATCACATCCCATTTCATTTATGTACCTCGAACGAGCATCAAGAACATCATTCCTGCCCATTTAGCCGTCGGCCCTCGATACACAACCAAAACAGGTAATTTCAATACCAATAGTTTCGTTTTTACTTGGAGATCGAAAGCCCTCTGTCAATTTCATATGACAAAGGGCATCAAACTCAATTTTGTATGGGAATCAAAGCTTGTTCAAACGGTTTCGAATCGGGGATTTGGTTTGTTTTAAATAACGTATTTAGTTTAATGGATTTCCTACTATACCAGCGAAACCATCTAGCGCAGCCTGTTAAGTCACTGCACCGCTGGACTAGATGGCATGGGTTCGAAACCCATACTCAACACTTTTTTTTGCGTATTAATTGAAGCCAAACCCGGCCACTCCCTAAGTTCATATTATGTCGTTCTCGAACCGGGTAATTACCAGATGCAGTCCCTTGGTCCAGTGGTAGAACGCATTAACCACACAGAAACTACCCGGATTCGAACGGGGTGGTCTGTATATATTTTTAAAAACCGCTTTTAATAGCACTTTCACTTTATAAAAATCATTTTTATAAACCCAACCTCATTTAGAACAGATTCAAACCATAATTTACAACTTTAAAACATAATACAATTAATTTCATAATTTAAATGGTTATAAAATCTCATTTCTACTATATAAAAAAACATATATATACATTTGCCAAGTCTAAAGAACCTCATAAAACCTTTTTTTATTATAAAATCATGTTATGAAAGAATTTATTTAAATAAATCTATTTTTACTAAATGTACATTAATACATATAAAATTCCTTGGTTTCTTTATAAAAACACATTATTTTAATGAGAAATAAATAAAAAAATCATTTATTTTAATTAAATGTCTTTTTACATTACTAACCCATTTAGGGTTTAAACTATATTTTTCCTAAATATATGTTAATACATGTATATTTACACTACTATTTGGCACATGTTTCATAAATAAATAATTCAAAAAGAATTTATCTATTTAAACTAACTATATTTAAACCCTAATACAAGAAGTATATATGTACTTTGAATTTACTTCTTAAACTTTCATTCAAATACAAGCACCCACATTCATACATCCCATACATGAAATAACCCAAACTGGTTTTGGTACAATGTAACATCTCAAAAATAAAACGACGAGTTATAATAACGGGTAAATGCGAGACGAACGGAATAAAAGAACGAGGCGTGACGGGCCGGGCCAGATGGGCCGGTGAACTTGAGGGAAGGAGTCTCCTCCCTTTAAATAGCCAACACACTCAATAATATCTCATTTGCAAGTTCTAGAGAGAGAAATCGTAGAGAGATAAAGTTGGCGGATCGACCCGAGATTGAAGAAGTGTATTACTCCATAGCTCGTGAGCAAAACTTCCGAATCAGAAGCTCGATACACGTAACGATCTGATCTGGATATGAGTTTTTGTTCGTTTTGGGGTTTTCGGGTTTTGAATAAAAAGATGGTGTTTTTACGGATGAAACTGAAAGAAAAACATAGATTTGAGATCTTAAACGAAAAGCAAACGTTTTGAATGTAAACAAGTTCGGATCTTGACGAGGTCGGATCTGCATGCAAAGTTTTGTGGGGAACAAGGCTGCCCGCAAGCAGGTCCTGCGTACTTATCAAGTACGCAAGAAGCAAAGCATGCATACTTATCAAGTACGCAAGAAGCAAAGCATGCATACTTATCAAGTACGCAAGAAGCAAAACATGCGTAATTATCACGTACGCAAGAAGCAAAGTCTATGTACTTATCAAGTACGCAAGAACGAAGTCTGCGTACTTATTATGTATGCAAGAACAAGGCCCTGCGCACTTGCTAAGTGCGCAGACATCAGATCTATGGGTATATATTTTCACACCCCGCCAAGGCGGAAACGCGAGGCGTAACATTCACTGGTTTCCAAAGCATATGATTATCGCAAACACATACATGTAATTGGATACATAATCGAGTTTAAATTTATTTACATCACAAAGTATCAAATTGTGTTTACAAAAGTATAAGATTTCGCAAATATGACTCAAGACCATGAGTTATACAAGAGAAATCCTCCAAAAAGCCGTATCCACGTGCATGCATGTATCCTACATTGCTAACCTGATGACCACGTTCAATTTCCTGAAAACATACTTAAAAACGTCAACACGAGGTTGGTGAGTTCACAAGTTATTATAAAGAGTTATCATAAACCCAATGTTTAAATCTGATCATTTTACGATCAAAACTCTTTGTTAAACCTGATCACTTTAACCTGATCAGAACTCTTTTGTTTAAACCTGATCACTTTAACTTGATCAGAACTCTTTTGTTTAAAACCTGATCATTTTAACCTGATCAGAACTCTTTTGTTTAAAACCTGATCATTTTAACCTGATCAGAACTCTTTTGTTTAAACCTGATCACTTTAACCTGATCAGAACTCTTTTGTTTAAAACCTGATCATTTTAACCTGATCAGAGCTCTGTTGTTTAAAACCTGATCATTTTAACCTGATCAGAACTCTTTTGTTTAAAACCTGATCATTTTAACCTGATCAGAGCTCTTTTGATTAAACCTGACCACTTTAACCTGATCAAAGCTCTTTTGATTAAACCTGATCACTTTAACCTGATCAGAACTCTTTTGTTTAAAACCTGATCATTTTAACCTGATCAGAACTCTTTTGTTTATATTACCAATGAATATGAATACTAATCCGATCTATTGACCCCATTTGTAAGCTTGCAAGGAATACAAAATAGTATGTAATGTACGAGACCGTAACCAAACCCCAACATTCTGTGCCTCCCCCCGCCTTTCTGCGAGTAAGACAATATGCGGTAGGCGTCACCCCCAATAGTACTATTCATATAATCCCGGGCTAAGTCCATAGCTAATGGTTACTAATTTATTCAGAGGACTTTAAGCGCTTTACTTTTCCCCCAATACACACGTACGGTCAGATCATTAGTTCAATTCATTTACACACAAAAGTCTTTTACAAGTATGTTTCCACCCCAAATCATTTCAAAACTTTAGAAAAAGGGGGATTAGTGAAACTCACCTCGACAGTATGAATGCTAGCAAATATTTGAATAACAGCAGACTCGCCTATCCGTATCCTAATTACACAAGGATAACATACACGTTAAGACTACCTGTCTTAAACGCAAGCTGTTCACCCGACTTAGCAGATCTGATTGCTTTTGTTTAAATATCTTTTTAATTTTTCAACACTTGTTTCGTTATAAAATAGTTCTAAGTTACTGCCCCATGGGGCTGATGAACAGGTATCGAAACTTTCTTAGTTTCGATTGAACAGAACAGATGTCGAAACTACTTTGTTTCGATTGAGTAAATTGGGTATCGAAACTACCTAGTTTCGATTGGCAAAAATAGTATCGAAACTACCTAGTTTCGATTGGGTAATAGGTTTCGAAACTCCTAGTTTCGATTGAGTAATAGGTATCGAAACTCCTAGTTTCGATTGAACAACAGGTATCGAAACTCCCAGTTTCGATTGAACAACAGGTATCGAAACTCCTAGTTTCGATTGAACAACAGGTATCGAAACTCCTAGTTTCGATTACTGAAATTCTGATTGACAGAATCAGTCCTGTATATTTTTATGTTTTAATCTTGAATTTGACACACTTTTCTTGTTATCTTACTTGCGTTTGAACGCTTTGTATGTTTAGCTACGGTTTTAAAGAAAATAATATGGATGGTATCGAGTTTTTACCTCTGAACAGAGATGATGATTTTGAGAGAAACAGAGAAGTGGTCTTGAATCTTTTGCTAAACTCTCTTTAGGAACACTTGAAATTCTTCTTAAAACACCGAATTATGGTGGATTTTTCCTTAAAACTTGACTTCGACTTGTAGAGAATTGGGAAGATTGTCGTAAGAAAATGAGAGTGATGAAAGGGGTTCGTGGGAATGGTGACTGAGGTGGTATGGTTTATATCTGAATTCTCACAATTAAGGTATGGTTTCTCTCTGAAACTTGGTTAAGAAAGTCAAGGAGTTGGGGGGAAAAGACCCACTTGTCTCGGCCGAATGAGGAATTGGGTTTAGGGTTAATTAAATCAAATAATTTGATTTAAGTGCAACTTAATATTATTTAGAGTTTTTAAAAGGTAAATTAATTCGGTTTAGATTTCTCACGGTATTATAATTTTAACCAGTTTATGGCTCGTTGAAGAAAATATTGAAATCTTGGTTTGTATAATTCGTTGAGGTGATTATTTGTAGGTATGAGTACCTAAAAGTGGCGTTACCTAGTAACGTCTTCGAAACGTCCATTATTTTACTTTTACGTATATTATATGATTTAGTCTTAGAAATAAATTATAGTTCAACGTAAATTTTGTGTAATATATATATATATATATATATTTCTGGTTATTTAATTTAACCATTAACGTTCGTATTTAGTCGGGTTATACTGCTTACTTTTTCTAGTAATTCTTTAAAAATTACTAAACATGGAATAAACTCCTTTGCTAGACTCCTTGACTTTACTTAGTCAAAATAAAATATCAGGAAATAATAAGTATGAACGTGCATTTATGTAATATGGATATTGACCTGAAGTGCTGGGTGTCACATATATAGTTGGTTAGTGAAGTCGGTTTGTTCTCCTAGTTCAGTATGGATACACCGTTAGAGTCGGGATTAGGTCTGATGTGTATTTAACTACTCAATCCAGATCGTACGTGACGTTGTTGGGCCTTTAATTAGGACAACCGAGACTAGCTTATCAGGTGAGTTCTAGAAGCCCTCTTTTAAATGTTTTAAATAATATTTTTGGGCTCGTGTGCATACATAACGATGTGACTGTTTTATAAAACTATGTTTATGAATGTTGTATGTGACGATTTATAAAATGATGTTTATGAACGATGTTTTGGAAGGAATGGTTATGAAAGAAGTGTTTATGAAATATTTTGCCAAAAGAAGTTTATGAAGTGTTTATGAATGAATGAATGCTTTTTAATAAAACGTACGAATGCTTTAACTGAAGTTTTGAAGTAAAAGAAGTGAATGTTTACGAAAGTCACAAACGAACGGATATGCCATTATTCCTTAGGGAATGAAGGTTATGGGTATGGGATGTATGTTATGGGACTTTACCTTTTAGGGGCCTTTGTGGCTGGCCAACTGTTGTATAACTGGGGTGATGACGGTCACCAAGGGGATTATCGTGATCCTTGAAGTTGGTACGGTTTACCTTACTAGGTAGTCGTGCTAGAAGTTTGGTACTTGTGCCTTACAGGGTGCAGTGCTTGAAGTTTGGAACGTGTCATCCTTGTGATGCCGTGCTTGAAGTTTGGTGTTGAATAACCTAAGTATCGGGCCATAGGATTTCTTCACCCGAAGGACAGTACGGTGTTGATGGGCCAAGTGGTGGTGATCTTTAGGTTAATCTGTGACGTTTCGGATTTTTCGTTCTCGTACTTGTATTAAAATTATCGTGTAATCATTCTCTATTTAGAAAAAGTATAAGAATTTTATTTGTTTTCTATACAAATAGGTATTTTATATTATGGATTTAAATTAATTAGAGTTTTATATATAAAATTTTATATAAAAATCTACATTTAAAAAGTTACATATTTCATAATACAACCTATTGTAATAAGATTAATAACTTTTATAAAAATTATTATTTAAATAATAATAAAATAAGTTTATAAAAACATTTCTAAATTTATTTGATTTAAAAGAAATTAAATTAATTTAATTAAATAAAAGTTCAAGGGTTGTATTGTAATTAAACCAACTAAAAGGATTTAAAACTAAAATCGTTTGAGGGGCTATTTCTGGTCAATTTAAACTGCAGGGACCCTCCCGTAATTATTCTAAGGGTTATTTTGAGTTAAACCAAACTCCAGGGACTAAAATTGTCAATTCACGAATCGTTTATCCGGTCACCCCCTCCAAAGGTCCGGCGGGTAAAGGCTTTTCCGGCGACACCCGACCAAACTGTTTCTCTGCACCTCGACAGCCGATAAAGGCTTCTCTGGCTTCGTCTATCCCACGCGAACAATACCCCCCGACCAATTTGTTCCCCCAACATAAGGATCGTCTGATCCTGTTGGTGGCCGAGATACCCACGTCCGAATTCGTGCCCGACAGGCCACCTCCACGCCTGTTGAATGTCTGATTAGTTTCGCCTCGTCCAGAATAATGTCAGGACGTGCCCAATTGCACGTTTGAACATAAGAATCAGGCTCGGCTATAAATAGCCATGGTCGGCCCTGCACGAGCTCGCTACCATCCTTCCACCTGCTCTCACTCCAAATTGAGGATACCATCACCTTCGTCGACCCTGAGTGAAGCTGTGACCAGGATTCCAGAAGCAAATTCTACTCGGAAATCGACTTCCACTTGTGACATTTTCAAGTTCTAAAACTGTGCCGACCAGACCTGTTGCAACACGGTTCGAGCCTCAAATCGATTCCTCTGTCTTCCATTTATCCCTGGTAAGCAATTCGAATCAAAATCCCGGCATTCGGACGAGGATTACCGAGCAAACCAGTGTCCTCGGACACGGTTTGCCGGTCACCGAGAACCAACGACCTGTCTTGCTGTTGTGTATTTAATTTACCCGTTACACACATAACCAGCGATGGGCAGTAGCCCGGCTGGTTATGCGTGTTTGTGTCCGAGGCAGAGGTCGCGGGTTCGAGTCTTCTGGCCTCCTGCCCAACCCCATTTTGCTTCTGTTATCATTCTTTTTATTTTATTTAATTTTCTTAACTTATTTTAATATTATTTTATTACACTAAAGACTAAAACGAGTCGGTTTGATTGTTCGTTTATTTTGAAATCGATTAAACAATCTTTTTATCTATAAACTATTCCATTTTTATAAATCTTGTAATATTATTTAAATACATTTTCTTATATATAAAATATCCCATACTTTTATAAATCTTGTAATATTTTTATAAACTTATTTAATTATATTTTTATATATAAAATGTCCTATATTTTTATAAATCTTGTAACATTTTTATAAACTTATTAAATACATTTAATATATAAAATGTCTCATTTTTTTTATATGAACCTAGCAATATTTTTAATAAACTTGTTTAAATAAATTTTAAATATCAACATAATTAGTCAAATAAAGACTTTTCTTTTATTTGTTATTATTATATAAATACATTAAATATAATAATACTTGTTTAAAACAATATATATATATCCTTATAAGTTAAAGTTTTACAAAAACCATTATCATTCTATTTCCATACTTTATACAAATAAATATTAAGGAAAATTATATTAAAGCCTATATACATTTAAATACAAATACACACCTATATGCATACAATAATACCCATTTGTCTACATAGGGTATCAACGTGCTTAGGCTTCCACATACTTATCACCTACACGCGTGGAAAAATACCCGCTTGCAAGGTGAGTTACATAGCCCCTATTTTACATTTTTACATACTTTGGGGTGGAACATTATTTCATGCTACTCAATCAAATTGTTTATACGTGTTATACATGAGACTATATGCTTATTCTTTGGATGTACATATATTTAAACACAAGACAACCAATTGTAATATTGATAGATCTATTGTGTCTGACCAGCCCACCCGGTTAGGGTGTTTATTACTGCATACTCGGATATAACCGCGTGTTATATTCAATCATATCGGATATAGTGGGTAACTATATTCAAACATACCGGACTTAGCTGTTGTGCTCTGTTCAAGCGCGTCAAACTCGGTTTGAATTGTGATTAAATAAATGATACATCATATACTATGTTTAACAAGATAAACAATGAGTTCCAAAACGATTTACATTACTATTTACCGGAATTACTAAACCTATGTACTCACCAACTTTTTAGTTGACACTTGATTTAAATAATGTTTCAGGTTTGGATATGTGACTGTTTGCCGAAGATTTCTCCACTTAGGAACTATGGACCTAGTTAAATAAATCAATGTTTTGAACTAGACTAGGTTACTTGAAATGTATTGTATTTGGATCTTGTTGTCTTTAAATTTAATTAATGAATTATGCAACCTTTTAGTTACCATGTGCTTTTGAACAATCATTCTATTGTCCGCCTCGATGATTCCGCCATCGGTCGGGGTGTGACAGATTGGTATCAGAGCCATGGTTATAGGGAATTAGGTTATTAGACACAATGACCTAGACTATAACCCTAGGACTCCCTTTTATGTGTTATGTGCTAAATGATAAATTGCTATGTGAATTATTTGTAGTTAGGTATTATTTGAATTTTCCCGAGTTTGGTACATGAGACTTATACACATACATACAAGACTTTGATACATGATACATACTTTACATACATATTTGACAAACAAACTTATGCAAACAAATACACTACCCATCCTTATCCATACTCTCTCCTAATCCATATTAATTGCAACATTCCTACACATTTTATACACATAAACTCTCAATTCTATTAAAATCTTGAAAATCTCGTCAACGACTTAATTTATTGAAACCAGTAAAGGACACGTGCAATCTGGAAGGGTGACACCTATACATTGGGTTTTCTGTCTAGGAAAGCATTTCGTATAAATCCAAATATACGGACCCGTATGCTTTCGTGGGAATTCCTGAACTGAGTGTTTACCTATAGGCTAAAGCATGTCTCTTTGAAAGTTTTGAGGAATTATTTAACGTTGATAACTCGCAAGGATACGATCCGAACTTAAACTCAAAATTTGGGGACATTATAGCAAGATAGGAAGAACTAGACGAACATGCAAAGCAAATCATTATTACGGGTGCACACGTAATAACGATTTGTAGTGCATGCAAGTCCCGGCAATTCCTATTACGCAAATAATGATCTATAACATCATGTTCTATCCGGAATAGATGGCTTAACTTCCCCCCCCCCATCAACTTTGAATAAATACACATGCACTAGCACGCGTCATGATGAATCCCGTTTTTCTGCTTACATTATTTCCCGCTATAACTCATATATATCCATCTTATCTAAAATATCATTGTCTTTTGGTGTTAGAATGTCTCCTCGACGTGCAAACTCTAGCACTTCTAACCCGGATCTTGCTACTCTCGTTGCCCAACTGGTGGGGCAAATGACCCAAGCCAATAACAACAGTGATGGGTCTCACAACATCCAAGGAAACGGTGGTACCAACCCGCCTCACTGCACGTTTAAGCACTTTAACTCGTGCAATCCTACAAAATTCTTCTGGACTGAAGGTGCTACCGGCCTACTTCAATGGTTTGAAAGCATGGAAAGCACATTCCTAAACAGCGACTGTCCCGATAATCTTCGGGTTCGTTATGCCACAAGTGTACTCCAAAAGAGAGCCCTCACCTGGTGGAACGGTGAGAAACGCACCCGTGGTGCTGAGGTTGCTACATCCTTATCATGGGATGATCTGAAGAAGGCCATGACTGATGAATTCTGTCCTCGGAATGAAATAAGGAAGCTCGAGGCTGAGTTTTGGGATCTTTCCCAAGACAGCGGGGATAATCTGGCCTACACCACCGCCTACGCCTTGCGACAACTAAAGATTCACGAGGTTAACTACCCAACACACGATCTAGAGTTAGCGGCAGTAGTTTTCGCATTGAAAATATGGAGGCACTATCTGTATGGAGTTAAGTGCACCATTTACTCCGATCAGAAAAGCCTGAAGTACTTTTTCGGGCAAAAGGAATTAAACATGAGGCAAAGGAGGTGGTTAGAGCTACTGAAGGACTATGACTGTGAGATATTGTACCATCCAGGCAAAGCAAACGTGGTGGCTGACGCTTTAAGCAGAAAGGACGAATCAGAACCTATACAAATCAAAGCGTGTCAGCTGATTATAACACCAGATTTGATGAGTGAAATATCAAAGGCACAAGATGAAGCGCTATTAGAAGGAAATATAAAACGAGAAAGAATAGTAGGACAACAAGGGAATTTGGATGCAAATGCGTACGGTGTACGAATTAGGTTTGGCCGAATGTGGATACATAAGATTGGCCAGCTTAGAACCAAAATACTCGATGAGGCCCATAAGTCTCGCTATTCTATCCACCCCTGGACAAACAAAATGTATCAAGACTTGAAGAAGGAGTACTGGTGGCCTGGCATGAAGAATGATGAGACAGAGTACGTGAGCAAGTGCCTAACGTGTTCTCTAGTTAAGGCCGAGCACCAGAAACCATGCGGTAAAATGCAACCTTTACCAATACCGGAATGGAAGTGGGAGGAGATCACGATGGACTTCATTACCAAGCTACCGCGAACAGCTAAAGGCAATGATACCATTTGGGTGATCGTCGACCGTTTGACGAAAAGTGCTCACTTCTTGCCAATACGTGAGACTTCTTCGTCAGAAAGACTAGCAGATGTATTTATCAAGGAAATTGTAAGCAGACATGGTATGCCGCTGTCGATTGTGTCCAACAAGGATACTAAATTTACATCAAGGTTTTGGAAGAAATTCAATGAAGCGATAGGCACTAGATTGAACATCAGCACCGCTTACCACCCCCAAACCGATGGACAATCGGAAAGGACCATTCAGACCTTTGAGGACATGCTCCGGGCCTGTATCATTGACTTCGGTGGGAGCTGGGACAGCCATCTACCATTGGCAGAATTTTCATATAACAACAGCTATCACTCGACTATTGGCATGCCGCCATTTGAAATGTTGTATGGGAGGAAATGTAGGACCCCGGTTTGTTGGGGGGAAATTGGACAGAAGGATTTTGCAAGCCTCGAAGTGGTCAAGGCTACTTCTGAGAAATTTGATCAAATCAAGGCTCGAATGAAAGCCGCAAAAGACAGGCAGAAATCATATGCAGATAAGAGAAGAAGGGATTTAGAGTTTCAAGTCGGGGACATGGTACTGTTAAAGGTATCACCATGGAAAGGAATCATCCGATTCAGAAAACGTGGCAAACTAAGTCCAAGGTTTGTCGGACCTTTTAAGATCTTAGCGAGAGTGGGTCAAGTTGCTTACAGACTCGACCTACCCGATGCGCTTAGCGAAATACACCCTACGTTCCACGTGTCGCACTTACGCAAGTGTCTAGCTGACGACACGGCTCACATACCTTACGATGAGATCGAGGTGGATAACAGTCTGAATTATATCGAGGAACCAATAGCCATTCTTGACCGATTTGAGAAGAGACTACGCAATAAGTCAATCCCATTGGTCAAAGTTCAATGGAAGCACAGAAGGGGATCAGAAGCTACATGGGAGAAAGAAGACGAGATGCGGGAAATATACCCTCAATTATTTAACGTATAAGCAGTTTCAAGGACGAAACCTCTTTAAGGAGGGTAGACTTGTAACATCCCAAAAATAGTAAATAAGTAATTAATAATACGATAGAGATTTAAACGTCAAGAAACGGAAGAAAAATGGATGGGCTTGGGTTCGGCTCGAACGGGCCAAAGGAAGCCCAGGTATATAAAGGAAAAGGGCTGCCACAATTCATTTCATTTCACCATCTAGAGAGAGAAAGGGGAGCTCGGTTCTAGAGAGAGAAAGTGACGGATCGGCTCGGGAATTCAGGAGAACGTTGCTACTGTGCTCGTGATCATCTTCTCTGAATCATAACTCCAATCCAGGTAAGCGTTCGATCATAATCTGAGTTTTTATGATTATTTTAGGATTTTCGGTTTTAGCTAAATAGGTGAAGTTTTTATGGATGAAACTTGAAAATGAACAAAGATCTAGCATCTAGAATAAAAACCGAACGTTCTGATCAAGGAAAATTTAGATATTGACATGATCAGACCCGCATGCAAAAAGTTAGGGTTCTTACGCTTGAATCAGATCCTGCGTACTTATCAAGTACGCAGGAAGAAGGGTTCTGCGTACTTGTAACATCCAAGATTTTTCTAATACTACATTATTTTACTTTATACAGTAACGACACTCCTAATGAACCCCGTACTTGTTCAAAACAATATGTCACTTTAATTATTATTTTAACATCTATCAATTTAGATTTTTGATCTTACATTTAAATATTAACCTCCTATTATATATATAACATATGTATGTACATTCATATACATACATATATATATATATATATATATATTTATATATGATTATATCAAATAAATCAATTATACAACTTTTGATATAGGACTTATACATCTTTAATCACGTTTTTACATATTGTTCTAAATAGATATAGGAATCTAATTATAAATATGCATATATAATATATGTATTTGATGTTATTAAATTAATCATCTATACAAATTGTAAGTTTTAAAATTTATGAGCATTAATCAAGAGTTTACATTTTCTAAATGTATGTATTTAATTTTAAATAAATATGTAAACATATATCTATTTTAGTAAACCATTTACACAAATTGTAGTCTTTATAAAAATGAAAGACATTTTTTTATAAACATTTGTAATTAAACAAGTAACATATTTAAGATTTTATAAACTTTATAAAAACAATTTTAAATATGAATTATGGAGTCAAACATAACATTAATGAGCATTAAATACTATTCTTCAACTTTTTCAATTCTAGTCCTTATCAACAAATTGATTTTTGCGAATAAGTCCCTTAGTCTCACCTATAAATAGAGCCTTAAACCTCATTTATTTTCACACCTCAACAATCATCTAGGGCTCTCTAGCAACTAAAGGTTGTTCTTCTCATCTTTTGGAAGATTCTAGTTTAAATCCTTCCATTCTAAGTAAGTTCATCTTATGTTCTTACTTGTTCATACTTTTCTTTTTAAAAGTTCATCATAACTAGCTAGATCTATGATCCCTAACATGTTTATGTTATAATCATAGATCTATCCAAGATCAAAAGCCCTATTTTAATTAAACTTGTTCAAACTTTATTTAAAAACTTGGTTTTGATCTTTATTATTCCTTTCAATTTCAAAAAATCATGTTTTTACCAAAACTCCTTATTTTTAAAACCCTTTAATATTCAAATAAATTTATTTCTATCTGTACTAAACTCATATTTTCACTTTAGCCCTTATACTTTCCAAGCTTACCAAACTCACCCTAAACTTGGTTAAGTATGCAAATAGAGTAACTTTCAAACCAGTATGTAGTTATCTGACAAACATTAAAGTTCTGGCTAGGAAAAGACGGGGTTCTGATCCGGCCAACTCTTTCCTGGGAACTTTTCTGTTAGAGGTACTACTCTGGAATGATAACCACTCTAGTGTACAACAACAACTTTCAACTAATTACACTGTCAACCCCTTGACTATCCATAACGTGTTTCTAACGTAACAAACTTAACTTAGGCAATCCTTAAGGCATTGAATCCAAGTTACTACAAGTTCAAGTTCAACCCTCTAAACTTGCAAGGTGAGTTTACATAACCCCTTTTTATAATTTTTGTACATTTTGGGGTGAAACATGTTGTGCATTAAAAACTATTTGCAATTACAATATACAATTCTACATTATGACTATTTGTGTAATTTGTGCTTTTGTGCTTGAATGCTATGAGTTGAACTACATATACATGACATACTCGTACAATCATTAACTCAGTACAAGTCAACGGTTAACATTGATAGATCTATTGAGTCTGACAAACCCACCCGGGTAGGGTGTTTGTTACCGACAATTACTTTAGGGTAACCTGCGTGTTATGCCTCAGTCACAAGGTTTGATTGTACACCTAGTTTCGTCTATAGATTCTCCATAAAATGCCTTACTTACCATATGTCATAAGAATTGTACAAATCCTTTGAAAACTACATGAGATATCTAACACTATGTTTGCTCACCAATTATTTGTAGTTGACCCTCTCATTTTAAACATGTTTCAGGTTGAATTATTTGAAGTACAAGGTCATCACTTAGGAGCTTATGGACCTAGTGACAAATAAACTAGAATTTGTTAGCTTTTGATTGTTTGATCAATATGTATTGTACATTTAAACCATTTTAATAAAATTTTGTAATTTAGTTGATCATGAGCTTTTGAACAGTCTATATGTCCCGCCCCGACGTATTCCGCCGTCGGTTGGGGTGTGACAGATTGGTATCAGAGCCTTGGTTATAGGGAATTAGGTTATTAGAGACCAATGACCTAGTCTATAACCTTAGGATACCCCCTTGTGTGATTTCATACATGTCATCTTATGTGTTACAATGCATGCTACAAACACTTATTATATTATGTGCCGTGTTATTTGATATCTAGTGTGTTTACACAAATTGCTACTTATGTGATACCTTATTTGATACATTATTTAATTAATCTACACATCACCTACCTGATTACACTAGATGTTATCCTAAGTATTACCATATCATACACTTATTCATATCTAAGTCTTTATACACCCTCACTTTTATACACTGAGAATTATATCATCATCACCACTTCTGAAGAATTTAAACTCTTAGGCCTAAAGCCTATTGGATTTAAAGAAAAAAAATCCCGTCAAAGTCTAGAGTTCTTAAAATTAGTAAAGAACATGTGCAATCCTGAAGGGTGAATGCGTGTACTTTGTGTCACACCCCCAAATTTATTTACTTAATAAATAAATACAGGTTGCAACGATTGGTTCATTACACGATAGCGGAAGCTGTAATAGTGATTTCTAAAACTTGATTACATATACGATTACTAAAACTAAATAAATACAATGATCTAAGTCCTTCTAGTTCAATGGTCGACTTGAGACTTGATAATCTATGTCCGTCCGGTTACTAGGAATTGTTCCAACATAGCTAGCCTATTCCAACCGCGCCATAGCTAAAGGTTACCTGAAAAACATACTTGAAAGTATCAACACAAAGGTTGGTGAGTTCACAGAGTCTGTTCATTTAGTACAATTAGTTTTTCCCCGAAAATATATACATGACTTAACCGTCATAAAAATAAGTAGTTTTCCTTTGAAAACATGTCCATGACTTTACCGTCATGAAATAAGTAGCTTTCCTTTGAAAACATGTCCATGACTTAACCGTCATAAAATAAATAGTTTTCCTTTGAAAACATGTCCATGACTTAACCGTCATAAAATATGTAGTTTTCCTTCGAAAACATGCCCATGACTTTACCGTCATGAAATAAGTAGTTTTCCTTTGAAAACATGCACATGACTTAACCGTCATGAAATAAGTAGTTTTCTCAATCAAATAGTTCTTGTAAATCCAATTGTTCGCAAATTGTTCTAAGTATATATATATATGATAAACAGAACAAGTAATGTTGACCCATTTGTAAACTAGCTAGGAATACAAAGAATATGTTCATAAATGAGGCGTAACCAACACATGACAATTGTTCTTTCGCCCTTCATATTCGTTATCAGATGCTATGCGACCATAAATCCTCCAGATTGTGGTTAGCGCGACTAACCATGACCGGGGGACGTCACTCCCCATAGTACTATTCATAGGACCCTAGGCTACAGTTAATGGTTACTAAATTGTTCCAGGGGACTTTACGAGCTCTATAATTGTTCATACTCATGCAAACATAAAGGTCGGGTCTTGTTCTCTTGTTACCATATGAAAATGTTTGTAAATGTGTTTCCTGTTTTCTCAAATGTATCAAACATATATTTTTCATGCTTTCAAATATTGTAAATAATTGTGTCACAAAAGTTAAACCAAAATGTTCGTGTTGTCAAACATGTAAGCAAATATGTTTCATATTTTCAAATATGTTATGTAAGTATGTTTCTCCCCCGATGTTTATAAAACATTAAAAAGCTAAAGAGGGGCCGTGAACTCACCTGATGAGCAAACAATGAAGCAAAGCAAAATAAGTAGTAACTAGCAAAGTCCGTGAATACGTGAGCCAACCTAACCATGCCCTATGGTAAAATAAGACACTTTAAGGTCTAAACAATGTTTCTAAGGTTTAAGTTGATCGTGTATACGATTCACCCAATTAGACTTGACACGAATACTAGTTTATATTTCCAACAGTTTTGACATGACGACCGTCAGTGACGAGTTGTGACAATCATATACACATATATATACTTATATAAATAAGTTATGTATCTCAAGACGTGTCTTTACGTTTACACAACCACCTCATGGTTGGGGTTGAAAACAATATATAGTATGGAAGGTAAAACGTTTACATCAAAATAGCCTTTAGTGATGTATTCGGGTTTTTACGTCAACTTGTGTCGTGTTTTAGTCAATTTATCGAACTCAATAATTTATGAAACTTTTACCACACTCAACTAAGTGTATTGACTCCATAGAAATGTATTGATCATAATTTATAACGGGGCTTAAGGGTTTCAAACAAAAATCGTAACACAAATAGGTTAACAGCTTCGGTTTTGTCGAAGAGGTCTCGGAAATCTTGACGGTTGGGGGTCAAAATGTTAGTTTTCTGATAATAGGACATATGGGTTGTAATGCCAACACAAAATACTAGTTTTAGAAAAAAGAATCAAGTCATTTGAACCATTTTTGAGTGAGTTATGACCCCATGAAGTCGACCTTAGAATTCTGTCCAAAAAAACTCAGATTGTACCCATTTTCTTATATCGACCTTTTAGGGTATCAAAACTCCACCAAAAATCACGAAATCAATTGTGATGGATAGATGACTCTTTAAACTAAATTTTAGACTCAAGAAACGTCCAATTTGGTTTAGTTTTGATTAAGATACGACCCTCCAAAGTTGGCTAAAAATTCTGCCAGCAACATGTTTGTATAAAATTGTGACTTTTTCTTTGAACAATCCATTATTTGGGTGAATCTCCTACACAAAACAACTAGTAGAATCAATAAAATCAAGACTTAGTATGAAGAGACTCACTTAAAGCAAGCAAGGAGAAGGACGGAATGGTGTAGGAAGCTTGAACTCTTGAAATCACCCTTGAAACACCTACTCTAGCTCAATTTCTCTATGTTCTAGTTCTTGGTTATGAAAGATCCAAAATGTGTGTGTGTGTGTGTGTCGACATATGTAGGTGGAGAAAGAGAAAGAGAGTTTGAGTGTTGGTTCTACCAACATTATTGCAAGTTATGGTTGAAAAGATGGGATTTGACACTTGCTTGAGTTTCTAGTTGAATGGGCATGGAGCTTATGACACAAGTGATGGAACCATGGAAGATTTTGTGGTGAAGGAGGGTGGCCCCACATTCTTGGCCGAAATTGGTCATGGGGGTGGGGGTTGGGCCTTGTTCCACTCGTTAGTTATATTCTAAGTATTAGTTAGGTAGTTTTTTTTAGGTAGTGTAATCTTGGTGGGTGATCCCGTGATCTAATACCCGGTGTAGGAACTTTTAGTGATTAAAACTTTATATCTATATACCTAGATATATATATATATACATATATATATAATTATTAGATGAAACGAGGGTTGAGTATAGATCTCAACAAGTCATCATCATTAAGATTTGATGCTGGAGTGGAGTACAAGCAAGGATAAAATGATGGTGATGTGATCTTTATGTTGCTTGCATCTTTGGTCATAATTATGATGATTATGACACTTGAGTGTTGTGCAAGCAAAGCAATTATGATGATGATGATATGATTGATTTAGATGTGGTATAATACCTGAAATTTATACCCGCTTTAATATCTTTAATTATTAAAGCGTCTCACATTTTGTGTAGTTTGACTAGCTTTAATAATCTGCTAGTGAATTTCCTTATATATGTTTTTATGTTAAGGCGTCTCCCTAGACTTTTACTGCTAAGTTCTTGTTAATCACCAACGACCGTACTTTGCGGATTATCACTGTTTATTTTTCTAGTAATTCTTAAAAATTACTATTTTGATACAATTTCCTTTGTTAGACTCCTTGACTTTACTTAGTCAAAATAAAACTTCAGGAAATATATGTTATGAACATGCATTTATGTAATATGGACTTTGACCTGAAATACTGGGTGTCCCATTCTCCCCATGTTAAAGAGAATTTCGTCCCGAAATTCAGTTCTTGTCATCTTGACTTGGAGTGTTCATGAACAAGGACGGATACTTGGCTTTCATTTTATTTTCCCGCTCCCACGTATACTCGGGGCCGCGCTTTGAATTCCAACGTACCCTAACCAATTTAACCCGGCCACGCCTTGTTTTCTAAACCTTCCAATCTGTGATTTCAATCGGTTCCTCAATGAAGTGCAACTTGTCATCTAAGTGATTCTCATCAGACGGTATAATTAACGTCTCGTTTGATAAACACTTCTTGAGATTTTATACATGAAGCGAATCTTGTATATTGCTTAATTCCCCGTGACAACGTAAGCTTGTAGGTTACTGGGCCAACCCTAACCCGTACTTCAAACAATCACCATTAACTATGGTTATGTTTGCTACAGTTGCCATACCTGGCAACTCCTTTCCAATGTGAGACCTTTAACAAGGCTCGGTATCCAATTTGGAATTCTAATGGCTTTCGTCTGTTGCTAGCACAACTCTCTTTTGTCTGTCGCTAGCACAACTCTCTTTCGACTGTCTCTAGTGGCTTTCGGACGATCTTTGATTTCGACGATCTTGTCCATGGTTTCCTAGCCAATATCAGGACCAGTCAAATGTTTTTCGCCAACCTCTGCCCAACATAGCGATGAGCGACACTTACAACCATACAAAGCCTCAACGGAGCGGTTTTTAATGCTAGTATGGTAGTTTTTATTATATGAAAACTCAACCAACGGTGGCGAGTATCCCTATTTCCTCTGAAATCGATTACACATGCACGGAGCACATCTTTTAAAGTTTGGATGGTCCTTTTACCTTGACCGTTCAATCTGGGGATGATATGCAGTGCTCATGTCAAGGCGTGTGCCCAAGGCTTCTTGTACTGACTGCCAGATTCTTGAGATGAATCGACTGTCCCCTTTAGAGAGAATGGAAACTTTATGTTTGTCCCTCTTATGCTTTTCGAAAGCATTTTCCCGGACTAAGACTTTTCTCTTATTTCAGGTTTCATGTTTTCTAGGATTTTCCTCTCCATGTGCCTTCATGGAGCTAAGATTTGATGTTCCTTGGGAGCTCTTATTTGCGAACGTCGAGTCTAATCACCAGTTTACTCGTTAATTGCACTATCTTCCCTCGACAGACTAGCATTCGGGTTGTAACATCCTGGTATGTAAGCTCATGACTTGGCCACCATACCGTCGAAGCATGTGGCCATAAAAAGTTCTATGTTTGTTTGGGATATTCATATTCCGTCTAGCTGAGGGGATGAATAGTGATACTGTGAGAATGGTCTCATCGAATTAGTGCTTTTCCTAAAATGGGCTATGGGTTTGTCAACCCATTAAGTTGGCAGAAAGGGTTGATAGCCAACTATTAGTCATACAGTGTGTATGCACTCCCTTAGTGTTTGAATGGTGCCTTGGCGACTTACTGTTATGTATTCCACTCATATAGGTTATAGCCTCAAAATCCTTAGCATAAGGATAAAACTGAGTTAATAAGTGTTAAACATCGATAATTTTGTACTTTTACTGAGCATGCGTTAAGAAGTCATTCCTTAACAATAAATGCTCCTAGAGCTTCATAGTTCTAGAAAAGTGGGAGCGAAAGATGTGATCATGCCACTCTTCTGGCTAAAATCTGGGATCCATCCAACAAGATGAACTTTGGGGAAGTGCGAGTACAAAAGAGTAATAAATTATTCTTCTCAACTATTTGTGGACAGTGGCCTGTTGTGAATAGCTCGAGCTTACGTCCCTTATGCATATCATGAACTAATGAGATTAGCATGAAATTTCGCATTTGGGACTCCTTTAAGAGTTTTGTATGTCGTTTTCCTGTTAGTGCGACAATAGTCGTTAGTCCACACTTAGGTTTCTTTGGCATTCGCTTGAGCATCAACCCCAGCTTATCCATTACCGAGAGAATAGTTAGACTTAAAGGTATATTGAATGTCAATGGCTGCGAGAGCAACCCTGTTTGACTGATATTCTGAAATTTCAGATTAGCTACTTGTATCACATAGAGCTTCCACAATACCCCATAGGTGCTATGTGTATGCGGGTCAGAAATATTTTCTGCCCCATTATCGGAGTTAGTGCCTGGCACTCCTGACGAAAATTTCAAGTATATGTGAGACTAAATTGTACGATGGATCTTGAGATTATGCTATAATCTCCCACAATAATTGTGCAATTATTGTAAGCGTTAGTTGTGGCGCTCAATTTGAAGCATTCCTGACAAGTAGAATCTCAAATAATGAATGTGCGAATTCCTTCGTCGTTTAGGATTCACTAAGGATTGGTTGAATTCAATTTGAATTTCTCTCGTTCCTCCAAAACTAGGAGAATGCTTTGTGAACATCTAATTGAGAAGTCTGATTTGTTAAGATCCAATCCTTAATCAATTGACTGAGAACATGGTTTGATCATTAGCTTAGACAGCAAAACTCACTAAAGTTCCCATTCACTACAAATTATGATTACGTGTGCACCCGTAATGATAATTTGCCTTGCCTGATCCCAATAGTGTTTCTCCTATCCCTAGCTCTTAATCAAAAGGGGTTTGAAATGATCATTAGATTGTGTTTGCACATTTGTAGAGGAGTGTGTATTGTTTTATCGGATTACTCTTAATTATGTGTACCAATACTCATGAATTTGCCGAATATGGCTGTTGTCGGATGAGGCTAATGGTAGAGAGGCACCACCAGTGTCTCTTAATATAAAATGTGTATGGTGAAAGTCAGGCACTATGTGTTAGGCAGAGATCCTCAAATGAGTGTCGAGCAACTCATGCTCCAAGTATGTATGTACGTATGGATCCACATGATCCTGATGAATGTTTGGGTCTCCTGACCCATGGAGTTCTCCCCCATTTAGTCCTGCTTATCCACCTTGGATTCCCTTCGGTTCAGGCAATCCCGTCTGCCACATCTCCTGGCGAAAGTCTATTCGTTCGATCCGGCAACTCACGAATTAGAGTATTTATACCGCACATACGTCAGAAAGAAAGTTGCCTCCATGGTTAGAGTAGTTGTCGGTGTGGTGCAGGTATAGGTACAGATTCTGGTACGGGTTCAGCCTGTTGTGATACCAAGATCGGTAACTAACGGTTGCTGCCGTCGTCGCCCAAGCTCAGCTCGTAACTCGATCTTCTAAGCTTGCAGTACACTGAGTACCCGTTATTCTTGACTTGTAATCCGAACAGTAACATGTTGTAAGTGTTTATTATTTCCACATTGTTGTATGTGTTTAAGTGTTCATTACATGTGCCATGTAATTGTATTAGTGTAGCTAATGATACCCTAGTGTAACTCCATACACTAATAGTCTACACAAATTGTTCGGCAACGGTTGGAATTCCTATACTCAAGTCTTGGGTGTTTTTAGTGTGATGCAAGTCTTAGAAATCTTAGTCCCTAAATGAGTCCGGTTAGAGCCTAGGTGTCACTAAGGAAACCTAATTCGCTAAAACCATTGCTCTGATACCAATCTGTCACACCCCCAAATTTATTTACTTAATAAATAAATACAGGTTGCAACGATTGGTTCATTACACGATAGCGGAAGCTGTAATAGTGATTTCTAAAACTTGATTACATATACGATTACTAAAACTAAATAAATACAATGATCAGTTCAATGGTCGACTTGAGACTTGATAATCTATGCCCGTCCGGTTACTAGGAATTGTTCCAACATAGCTAGCCTATTCCAACCGCGCCATAGCTAAAGGTTACCTGAGAAACATACTTGAAAGTGTCAACACAAAGGTTGGTGAGTTCACAGAGTCTGTTCATTTAGTACAATTAGTTTTTCCCCGAAAATGTATACATGACTTAACCGTCATAAAAATAAGTAGTTTTCTTTTGAAAACATGTCCATGACTTTACCGTCATGAAATAAGTAGCTTTCCTTTGAAAACATGTCCATGACTTAACCGTCATAAAATAAATAGTTTTCCTTTGAAAACATGTCCATGACTTAACCGTCATAAAATATGTAGTTTTCCTTCGAAAACATGCCCATGACTTTACCGTCATGAAATAAGTAGTTTTCCTTTGAAAACATGCCCATGACTTAACCGTCATGAAATAAGTAGTTTTCCCAATCAAATAGTTCTTGTAAATCCAATTGTTCGCAAATTGTTCTAAGTATATATATATGATAAACAGAACAGGTAATGTTGACCCATTTGTAAACTAGCTAGGAATACAAAGAATATATTCATACATGAGGCGTAACCAAACCATGACAATTGTTCTTTCGCCCCTCATATTCGTTATCAGATGTTATGCGGCCATAAATCCTCTAGATTGTGGTTAGCGCGACTAACCATGACCGGGGGACGTCACTCCCCAAAGTACTATTCATAGGATCCTAGGCTACAGTTAATGGTTACTAAATTGTTCCAGGGGACTTTATGAGCTCTATAATTGTTCATACTCATGCAAACATAAAGGTCGGGTCTTGTTCTCTTGTTACCATATGAAAATGTTTGTAAATGTGTTTCCTGTTTTCTCAAATGTATCAAACATATATTTTTCATGCTTTCAAATATTGTAAATAATTGTGTCACAAAAGTTAAACCAAAATGTTCGTGTTGTCAAACATGTAAACAAATATGTTTCATATTTTCAAATATGTTATGTAAGTATGTTTCTCCCCCGATGTTTATAAAACATTAAAAAGCTAAAGAGGGGCCGTGAACTCACCTGATGAGCAAACAATGAAGCAAAGCAAAATAAGTAGTAACTAGCAAAGTCCGTGAATACGTGAGCCAACCTAACCATGCCCTATGGTAAAATAAGACACTTTAAGATCTAAACAATGTTTCTAAGGTTTAAGTTGATCGTGTATACGATTCACCCAATTAGACTCGACACGAATACTAGTTTATATTTCCGACAGTTTTGACAAGACGACCGTCAGTGACGAGTTGTGACAATCATATACACATATATATACTTATATAAATAAGTTATGTATCTCAAGACGTGTCTTTACGTTTACACAACCACCTCATGGTTGGGGTTGAAAACAATATATAGTATGGAAGGTAAAACGTTTACATCAAAATAGCCTTTAGTAATGTATTCGGGTTTTTACGTCAACTTGTGTCGTGTTTTTAGTCAATTTATCGAACTCAATAATTTATGAAACTTTTACCACACTCAACTAAGTGTATTGACTCCATAGAAATGTATTGATCATAATTTATAACGGGGCTTAAGGGTTTCAAACAAAAATCGTAACACAAATAGGTTAACAGCTTCGGTTTTGTCGGATAGGTCTCGGAAATCTTGACGGTTGGGGGTCAAAATGTTAGTTTTCTGATAATAGGACATATGGGTTGTAATGCCAACACAAAATACTAGTTTTAGAAAAAAGAATCAAGTCATTTGAACCATTTTTGAGTGAGTTATGACCCCATGAAGTCGACCATAGAATTCTGTCCAAAAAAACTCAAATTGTACCCATTTTCTTATATCGACCTTTTAGGGTATCAAAACTCCACCAAAAATCACGAAATCACTTGTGATGGATAGATGACTCTTTAAACTAAATTTTAGACTCAAGAAACGTCCAATTTGGTTTAGTTTTGATTAAGAAACGACCCTCCAAAGTTGGCTAAAAATTCTGCCAGCAACATGTTTGTATAAAATTGTGACTTTTTCTTTGAACAATCCATTATTTGGGTGAATCTCCTACACAAAACAACTAGTAGGATCAATAAAATCAAGACTTAGTATGAAGAGACTCACTTAAAGCAAGCAAGGAGAAGGACGGAATGGTGTAGGAAGCTTGAACTCTTGAAATCACCCTTGAAACACCTACTCTAGCTCAATTTCTCTATGTTCTAGTTCTTGGTTATGAAAGATCCAAAATGTGTGTGTGTGTGTGTGTCGACATATGTAGGTGGAGAAAGAGAAAGAGAGTTTGAGTGTTGGTTCTACCAACATTATTGCAAGTTATGGTTGAAAAGATGGGATTTGACACTTGCTTGAGTTTCTAGTTGAATGGGCATGGAGCTTATGACACAAGTGATGGAACCATGGAAGATTTTGTGGTGAAGGAGGGTGGCCCCACATTCTTGGCCGAAATTGGTCATGGGGGTGGGGGTTGGGCCTTGTTCCACTCGTTAGTTATATTCTAAGTATTAGTTAGGTAGTTTTTTTTAGGTAGTGTAATCTTGGTGGGTGATCCCGTGATCTAATACCCGGTGTAGGAACTTTTAGTGATTAAAACTTTATATCTATATACCTAGATATATATATATATACATATATATATAATTATTAGATGAAACGAGGGTTGAGTATAGATCTCAACAAGTCATCATCATTAAGATTTGATGCTGGAGTGGAGTACAAGCAAGGATAAAATGATGGTGATGTGATCTTTATGTTGCTTGCATCTTTGGTCATAATTATGATGATTATGACACTTGAGTGTTGTGCAAGCAAAGCAATTATGATGATGATGATATGATTGATTTAGATGTGGTATAATACCTGAAATTTATACCCGCTTTAATATCTTTAATTATTAAAGCGTCTCACATTTTGTGTAGTTTGACTAGCTTTAATAATCTGCTAGTGAATTTCCTTATATATGTTTTTATGTTAAGGCGTCTCCCTAGACTTTTACTGCTAAGTTCTTGTTAATCACCAACGACCGTACTTTGCGGATTATCACTGTTTATTTTTCTAGTAATTCTTAAAAATTACTATTTTGATACAATTTCCTTTGTTAGACTCCTTGACTTTACTTAGTCAAAATAAAACTTCAGGAAATATATGTTATGAACATGCATTTATGTAATATGGACTTTGACCTGAAATACTGGGTGTCCCATTCTCCCCATGTTAAAGAGAATTTCGTCCCGAAATTCAGTTATTGTCATCTTGACTTGGAGTGTTCATGAACAAGGACGGAATTGGGCCTTGTTCCACTTGTTAGTTATATTCTAAGTATTAGTTAGATAGTTTTTTTTTAGCTAGTGTAAACTTGGTGGGTGATCCCGTGATCTAATACCCGGTGTAGGAACTTTTAGTGATTAAAACTTTATATCTATATACCTAGATATATATATATATATATATATATACATATATATAATTATTAGATGAAACGAGGGTTGAGTATAGATCTCAACAAGTCATCATCATTAAGATTTGATGCTGGAGTGGAGTACAAGCAAGGATAAAATGATGGTGATGTGATCTTTATGTTGCTTGCATCTTTGGTCATAATTATGATGATTATTACACTTGAGTGTTGTGCAAGCAAAGCAATTATGATGATGATGATGTGATTGATTTAGATGTGGTATAATACCTGAAATTTATGCCCGCTTTAATATCTTTAATTATTAAAGCGTCTCACATTTTGTGTAGTTTGACTAGCTTTAATAATCTGCTAGTGAATTTCCTTATATATGTTTTTATGTTAAAGCGTCTCCCTAGACTTTTACTGCCAAGTTCTTGTTAATCACCAACGACCGTACTTTGCGGGTTATCACTGTTTATTTTTCTAGTAATTCTTAAAAATTACTATTTTGATACAATTTCCTTTGTTAGACTCCTTGACTTTACTTAGTCAGAATAAAACTTCTGGAAATATATGTTATGAACGTGCATTTATGTAATATGGACTTTGACCTGAAATACTGGGTGTCACACTTTGGGTCTTTTGTCTAGGAAAGCATTTCATATAAATCCAAATTAACCGAAGGATCCGTATGCTTTACTGTGAATTCCTGAAGTGAGTGTTCACCTATAGGCTAAAACATGTTTTCTTGAAAGTATAAGAATTTGAATCACTTTGATTTGTCAAAGTACTCATTTTATTATAATTCCAAATGAGTACAGTCTAAACATCATCATTTTGTTTATTACAATTTAGTATATGTACATAAGCCTTCTTTGTAAATTAATCATTTTACTATCTTATTTAAACAACATCGATATTCCATTCAAACAAAGCGTTTATCAAACATTTAGTGTATAAATATTATCTCGAGTATCAATTTTTTTATAAACCTTTTCACCTTGAAAAGATACTTAATACAACTTGTTTTATAAAAAAAATAAAAAATAAATAAAAAAAAACATTATCTTAATTAATAATTATTTATGACTTTTATTTCGTTAAATTAACTTTTATTAAACTGTTGCTTAATTATTAGATAACTTAGCCATTATTTTCCCTTGAAACATTCTCTTTACGATGATTAAAAATTTAATAAAAAGTTTTTATTTATTTATCTATCTATATAGTTATTCAACTTATTATTTTCACTATTTTATTAATTTACAAACAAGAACAAATTGCAATTACTTGTTTATTTACAAACAAAGAGCACAAATTAGTTATTCATAAGCACACTACTCTGAATATCTACACAACCTTCTCGTTATCTTACACCTTCGAAAATGAATACTAGGCACTACAAGGAGATGAATCATTTCGCGTAGGCGTTAACCAACCATATAAACCTCAACAAGATTGAAAAAAAAACTATAACCCAACTACCCGCATTATACATAAACGTCAAGCAACACGCTTGTCCGCAACACTCGAACACCTACAAAATTTGATAGTTTACGTTACACAAGAGATTCAATAACTTACATATGAACATTCACAATATACATGATACTTGATTGATCACATGATACATGAAACTTGTTTGTTTGCAATATACATAATACTAGATTAATCACATGAAACTTATTTACAAAATACATTATACTAAATTGTTTACATTATACATGAAAACTTATTTATTTACAAAATACGTTATACTAAATTGTTTACATTATACATGAAAACTTATTTATTTACAAAATACATTATACTAAATTGTTTACATTATATATGTTTATTTACAAAATATATAATACTAAATTGTTTGCATCATACCTGAAAACTTATTTGTTTACAAAATACATTATACTAAATTGTTTACATTATACAGGAAAACTTATTGATACTAAATTGTTTACATTATACATGAAAACTTATTGATACTAAATTGTTTACATTATACATGAAAACTTATTTAATTACAAAATACATTATACTAAATGGTTTACATTATACATGAAAACTTATTGATACTAAATTGTTTACATTATACATGAAAACTTATTTATTTACAAAATACGTTATACTAAATTGTTTACATTATACATATTTATTTACAAAATACATGATACTAAAATTGTTTGCATTATATATGAAACTTATTTATTTACGATATATATGATAGTACATTAATACATGATACTAAACACATAATACTAAAATTGTTCGCATTATACATGAAACTTATTTATCTACGATATATATGATACTACATTTATACATGATACTAAACACATGATACTATATTGCTCACATTATACATGAAACTTATTTGGTTACAATATACTTGATACTAAATTGCTTATAGTATACGTAAAGCCCATTTGTTTACAATGTACATGACAGTAGATCATACATGAACTTGAGTGCTTACATTATACACAGAACTAGATTGTTTACATTGTGACAATTGATTAAGTCCATCATACACAAGGCATGATTATTCACTTTATCCATGAAAGCTACTCGGGGTTTGACGTATTCTTGTTAAAAAACGAGGAAGCTGCAAAACTTTAAAACTACTCGGGGTTTGACGTATTCTTGTTCAAACACGAGGAAACTATGGAATTCTAAGTTATGCCACATTATTACTTTTTAGTTTTTTTTTTTTTTTTTTTTTTTTGACTTACCTTACTATCTAGGAGCACAATTAGTTATTATCAACTCATACGTGAAAACAATATATATAAACTAAGTAACTTTGTGTCTTCTCTTGACCCGCACACAACAGAAGGATCTATACGGACCATGCGACGATTTGAGTAATTACGGGTGCACACGTAATTATAAAAATCAGCGCATGGAAAACATAGTAAATTTTGTCATGTGTTATGACATGAAACATATCGTGATATATAATAATGAAACTAATGTGATATGATAATGGCATGGTGGATACGCCGCTGGTACTTCATATATATAAGTGTTCCTGTCATATTGTCAGAAGTAGCGTTGTTCGTATCACGAGAAATTTTATGTTATTCTGACCTTGACCAATGTTTGTGAAAACTCTTGTCCAGTATCGTATCTGGAACATATTAGATTACATATTAAAAACAAGTTTTGATCATCAATTCTCATTTCGAGTGATTCATTTCATTTTTGGAGTCCAAAATATTCTTCAACAGTTTTCCCCTTAATTCCATTCAAACTAAACCCACTACCACCATCTATGCCTGACACGATGACCAGACTTGAACCTTGACATCAGCTATACTCCTCAAACCGACAATCCAAGCTCACCTCCTTCCTGATTCAGTAGTCTCCAAACAATTGAATTTCGGGACGAAATTCCATCAACTTGGGGATACTGTAACATCCAAGATTTTTCTAATACTACATTATTTTACTTTATACAGTAACGACACTCCTAATGAACCCCGTACTTGTTCAAAACAATATGTCACTTTAATTATTATTTTAACATCTATCAATTTAGATTTTTGATCTTACATTTAAATATTAACCTCATATTATATATATAACATATGTATGTACATTCATATACATACATATATATATATATATATATATATATATATTTATATATGATTATATCAAATAAATCAATTATACAACTTTTGATATAGGACTTATACATCTTTAATCACGTTTTTACATATTTTTCTAAATAGATATAGGAATCTAATTATAAATATGCATATATGATATATGTATTTGATGTTATTAAATTAATCATCTATACAAATTGTAAGTTTTAAAATTTATAAGCATTAATCAAGAGTTTACATTTTCTAAATGTATGTATTTAATTTTAAATAAATATGTAAACATATATCTATTTTAGTAAACCATTTACACAAATTGTAGTCTTTATAAAAATGAAAGACATTTTTTATAAACATTTGTAATTAAACAAGTAACATATTTAAGATTTTATAAACTTTATAAAAACAATTTTAAATATGAATTATGGAGTCAAACATAACATTAATGAGCATTAAATACTATTCTTCAACTTTTTCAATTCTAGTCCTTATCAACAAATTAATTTTTGCGAATAAGTCCCTTAGTCTCACCTATAAATAAAGCCTTAAACCTTATTTATTTTCACACCTCAACAATCCTCTAGGGCTCTCTAGCAACTAAAGGTTGTTCTTCTCATCTTTTGGAAGATTCTAGTTTAAATCTTTCCATTCTAAGTAAGTTCTTATGTTCTTACTTGTTCATACTTTTCTTTTTAAAAGTTCATCATAACTAGCTAGATCTATGATCCCTAACATGTTTATGTTATAATCATAGATCTATCCAAGATCAAAAGCCCTATTTTAATTAAACATGTTCAAACTTTATTTAAAAACTTGGTTTTGATCTTTATTATTCCTTTCAATTTCAAAAAATCATGTTTTTACCAAAACTCTTTATTTTTAAAACCCTTTAATATTCAATTAATATTCAATTAAATTTATTTCTATCTGTACTAAACTGATATTTTCACTTTAGCCTTATACTTTCCAAGCTTACCAAACTCACCCTAAACTTGGTTAAGTATGCAAATAGAGTAACTTTCAAACCAGTATGTAGTTATCTGACAAACATTAAAGTTCTGGCTAGGAAAAGACGGGGTTCTGATCCGGCCAACTCTTTCCTGGGAACTTTTCTGTTAGAGGTACTACTCTGGAATGATAACCACTCTAGTGTACAACAACCACTTTCAACTAATTACACTCTCAATCCCTTGACTATCCATAACGTGTTTCTAACGTAACAAACTTAACTTAGGCAATCTTAAGGCATTGAATCCAAGTTACTACAAGTTCAAGTTCAACCCTCTAAACTTGTAAGGTGAGTTTACATAACCCCTTTTTATCATTTTTGTACATTTTGGGGTGAAACATGTTGTGCATTAAAAACTATTTGCAATTACAATATAAAATTCTACATTATGACTATTTGTGTAATTTGTGCTTTTGTGCTTGAATGCTATGAGTTGAACTACATATACATGACATACTCGTACAATCATTAACTCAGTACAAGCCAACTGTTAACATTGATAGATCTATTGAGTCTGACAAACCCACCCGGGCAGGGTGTTTGTTACCGACAATTACTTTAGGGTAACCTGCGTGTTATGCCTCAGTCACAAGGTTTGATTGTACACCTAGTTTCGACTATAGATTCTCCATAAAATGCCATACTTACCATATGTCATAAGAATTGTACAAATCCTTTGAAAACTACATGAGATATCTAACACTATGTTTGCTCACCAACTATTTGTAGTTGACCCTCTCATTTTAAACATGTTTCAGGTTGAATTATTTGAAGTACAAGGTCATCACTTAGGAGCTTATGGACCTAGTGACAAATAAACTAGAATTTGTTAGATTTTGATTGTTTGATCAATATGTATTGTACATTTAAACCATTTTAATAAAATTTTGTAATTTAGTTGATCATGAGCTTTTGAATAGTCTACATGTCCCGCCCTGACGTATTCCGCCGTCGGTTGGGGTGTGACAGTACTTATCAAGTACGCATGAAGTAAATTCTGCGTACTTACCAAGTGCGCATGAAGTAAAGTCTGCGTACTTACCAAGTGCGCATGAAGTAAAGTCTGCGTACTTGTCAAGTACGCATGACCAAGGCCCTGCGCACTTGCTAAGTACATAGGCATCAGAATGGTTAAGTAAAGTCAGTATGTATAGAATGATTAAACCGTTAGAGTCGAGATTAGGTCTGATGTGTATTTAACTACTCAATTCAGATCAGAAGTGACCTTGTTGGACTTTGTTTAGGACAACCCAGACTAGCTCATCAGGTGAGTTCTATGTGCCCCTTTCTATGTTATGTGCAAACCTTATTAAATGTTTTGGGGCTGAAATGTATACACTAAATGAATAAATACTATGAATGCCAATGTGATCATACATGATATACAAATATATATATATTTATATATATATGAAAATGAATTATGAACAAAGAATGAAACGTATGTTTATCTGATACTTAGAATCAAGGGTCTGTCCTGATTCTAAGTTAGTATAAATACTGTGTAAACACTTCATTGTAAGTGTGGTTCTTCACTGAGTTTTCATTTGTAATCGTTTATTCACAAAGCTTAATACAACAGTGATCTTATTAGTATTCTTTCTGTCTGTTCGATTACATTTGTGTAGTTGTTATTGTTTCCTCTAATTTCAACTAAGAATACAACCATCTTGTAATTTCACGATCCTACACAAGTGACACGCGTGATCACCCTCATTCTTGGAGAAGATGAGGATATCATCGATGAACATGATTACCGATCGATCCAGCATTGGTCGACAAACTCTATTCATCAAATCCATGAACGCTGCGGGGGCGTTTGTCAATCTGAAAGACATTACGCGGAGCTCAAAATGTCCATAACGCGTGCGAAATGCAGTTTTCGGTATGTCTTCTTCCCTCACCTTCAACTGATGGTACCCGGATCGAAGGTCGATTTTTGAGTACCAACTTGCGCCTTGCAATTGATCGAACATGTCGTCGATCCTTGGTAAAGGGTACTTGTTCTTCACCGTTTGTTTGTTCAACTCGCGATAATCAATACACATTCTCATCGAACCATCCTTCTTCTTCACAAACAACATCGGAGCACCCCATGGCGAGATGCTCGGTTGTATAAATCCCTTCTCAAGTAGTTCGTCTAATTGGACCATAAGTTCTTTCATTTCCACAGGTTCTAGTCGATATGGAGCCTTAGCCACGGGCTGGGCATCTGGTACTAAGTCGATTCGGAATTCAATCTCTCTGTCGGGTGGTATCCCAGGCAAATCCTCTGGAAACACCTCCGGGTACTCGCGTACCACAGGTACATCGTCTAGTTCCTTCACTTCCTTACACTTGTCGATCACGTACACTAGATAAGCCTCGCATCCGCGCCTCAAGTAATCTGTTGCCTTAATCATCGAGATGACGTTAGGCATCGGGGCGTCACGATCTCTAAAAACCTCGATTTTGCTACCATCCGGAGCCTTGAGTTGGATTATCTTTCGTTTGCATATAATTTGCGATTCATTGGCAGTTAGCCAATCCATACCTAACAGGACATCGAACCTACCCGAAACCATAACAAACAACCTGATAGGGAACCTATGACCTTCTATTTTTATCGTGGAGTTGTCAACTACACCAGTCACTCTCGTAGTTCTACCCTCAGCGGTTTCCACGCTAAAAGCCCTTTCTAGCTTACTGACAGTGTACTTTACTCGTTTACAAAAAGTCGTAGATATAAAACTCTTACTGGCACCCGAATCAAATAACACAGAAACAAAAGTGTTGTCAAGGATGAACGTACCTGACGCTACATCGGGGTCCACCCTGGCCTGGCCTTGCGTCAGCGCGTACGCACGAGTCTTTGCTCAGGGCCTCTCTTCTTTCCTCTCGGCACTCTTTCCTTTCCCAGATTCGCCCATTTTCGGTTTTGGGCATTCCCTACTCAGATGACCGGAATCCCCACAGTTATAGCACTTGAAGTGTTGTGGGCACTCACGGGAGTAGTGCCCGGTCTTGCCACACTTGAAGCACAAGTTAGATCCCAGTCTACATTCACCTGTATGCTCCCTTCCATACTTCTTACAAACAGTCGGCTCATCCACCCGAGCCCTCTTATCACGAGTCCCAAACATCTTTCCACTAGTTCGGTTGTTTAAGAAGCTCGGTCTCTTCTTCGGTTCCTCAATGGCGGCATCGTTTAATGCCAGATCATCATACACCACACCACTGAGTTCCACCACCTAATCGAAAGTGGTAGGAGTGTTTGCTTTGATAAAGGTGCAGACCTTGTCCGACAGTCCCTGAATATAACAGGAAATCTTTCTCTCTTTGGTAGTAATTAGGTGTGGCACCAGTCATGCCAACTAATTGTACCGGGTGGTGTATTGACGGTGGGTCATGTTATGTAACATTTCTGATTTCCACGTATTGTTTCAGTGCAATAAACGACATTTCAATTTCCAATCCTAATGCAATACCCTATATTATCTATACACACATTATAATTCAAGTTCTCATAAAATTATTTTGTTTTGTATACACACACATCTTTATCTCTATCTTATATATATACATGATGTTTTAAACAAAAGTCACAAATTGTTTAGCTTCAATATAAAGGAATTAAATCCAATTTCAAAAAACAAAAACAAAAAAATCGATCTGTTTGACTTTTAAAAGTCAAACAGGGCCACATCCATAAGATCCAACTCCAATCCTTGATCAAAACGAACCCGAGGACTTTCCACGACTTGGAAAATCGTTAACCGGCCCTATCCTGACCCAATTACCAGCCCAATTCATTCACATGCGCGGTACAATTGAAATTCAAACGAGTTTGACTCGATTAGTCAAACCCGTAGTAACTCACCCTCAATCCATGCAAATCGATGAGTAATCAGTCCCGCAAATCACGCTCGATCATCCCTCGAATGTATTCAGACCTGAATACGACTAAATTCAATCCTAATTGACCTAATTGACGCGTAATTCTACTCGACAGCCGTTACCACCGAATCACAATCAAATCGTATGGGTTGGGTGAAATTAATCGAATTAAACCACTCATTCACCTTCGCATAACTCATTACAAACTCTCTGAACTTTCTATCCATCTGCATACCACCTCTGGTCGTCAATCGAACACGAAGAACAATCGGAGCAAACCCGTAGCTTCCTGCATTCGTGCCCAAACCAAAACAAGTAAGATTACTCTCATTTGATTCGTTTTTGAATCCTTGTCAAAAGCCCTTACCAATTCGTGTCCACAGAACGTATCGAGATCGATTAGGGCTAGAGTTCATGGCGGTTTGGGTTGTATTTGAATTATGCTTGTGTTAATAGCATGCTTTAATTAATTAGAATCCGTAATTATTCAGCGAAACCACCTGGTCCGGCCGGTAAGTCACTGCGCCGCCGAACCAGGTGGCGTGGGTTCGAAACCCACCTCCGGCTCTTTTTGCGCGTCTGTTTTACTCCAAACCCGGTTCCACTTCAACAGAATGATAAATTATTTTCCAATCGGTACTCTATCAGAAGTTGTATACTGGTCTAGTGGTAAATCGGATGACACACAGAGGCGCCACCCGGGTTCGAGCTGGGTGGCCTGTTTAAATTTTATAAACCAGTTTTAAAGCTCCAAAAATTTTATAAAAATTATTTTATAAAACCTCACAATATTGTTAACAAAATAAAATCAGATCTACAGATTTCTAATATAAGTTGATTTTATTATGAATTTATGGCTACAAAAATAGTATATTAAATAATTAAAACAAAAATTTAGGTATATAGATTAATTTCCAAATAAAAACAATTGATTTTATAAAGTTTATAAAATATTAACTTATTTGAAGCAAACTAGTATTTATTTTAAAGATGATAAATAAATAAAATTTATTTATTATAAACCACAATGAAAAGTTAAACGTTAGATTTTATACATAAATATAATTTACACAACTTTATATTTTTACAAATCTTTAAACATAAATAAATAAAGTAGAAATTATTTATTTAAATTAAACACTATCTACACAAATAAAATTTCTTTTTCTAAAGTTAAATATATATTTACATTCTATATATTTTAACATATTTTTCACAAATAAATAAGTAAAATTATTTGTTTATTTTATTTATTTAAATTAAACACTATCTACACAAATAAAATTTCTTTTTCTAAACATAAATATATATTTACATTCTATATATTTTAACATATTTTTCATAAATAAATAAATAAAATTATTTGTTTATTTTACTTATTTAAATTAAACCCTATCTACACAAATAAAATTTCTTTTTCAAAGTATAAATATACATTTAAGTTCTATATATTTTAACATATTTTTCACAAATAAATAAATAAAATTGCTTATTTATTTTATTTATTCAAATCCAACCCTAAGTGAATGACTATTAAGTTCATACATATATATGTATATATATATACCTTGAACTCATATTATACATTAAATTCTTATACAAGCATAGCATGCCTTTACATGGTGGATTACCTAGGCAGATTTAGGATACCGTCTTAGGGAGAAATCCCGCAACACTCGAAGATGCTATCCGATTATCTGCTACCTTAACCGACAATCATGTGAAGGCAGGAACTCTGACTAGAAATGGCACCAAGAAAGCTCCTTACACCACAACCACTCCTGTACACATCAAAGAAGCCAAAACTGAACCCTACCACAATAATACAAAAAGAAAGGCTAGAAATTTTGCTGTGGTCACTCCTGCTATGCATGTTAACCAAGTTGCTCCCATGGCTCAAGCACCAGTCAAGAAGCCATATGTGGGGACCTACCCACTCTGTGCCACATGCAATTATCACCATCTCCAAAACATTCCCTGTCGCCTTTGCACTCACTATGGGAAATATGGCCATACGGTCAATGTTTGAAGATCCAAAGCACTTGCAGGCCAAGTCAACCCACCAACTCGAACCAACCAACAAGTGACTGGTCAAGGTGTTCCCGCTATAGCAAATGGGCGTGCTTGTTATGAATGTGGCAACCCAAATCATTTCCGTGACCAGTGCCCGAAGTTCATTAATGCTAGACAAGGAGGAGCTCGTGGGCGTGCTTTCAACATAAACGCCAATGAAGCTCAAGCCAACAATGATGTGGTCAACGGTACGTTCCTTGTTAATAGTCAATATGCCTCCATTTTATTTGATACCGGTGCAGATAAAAGTTTTGTGTCACTTAACTTTGAACCCCTACTTGCAAAAACACGGTCGAAATTAGAGAAAACCTTTACTGTCGAAGTAACAAATGGTGACTCCCTTACAATAGACTCCGTTATCCATGACTGTTCTCTAGAACTTAATGATCATACATTTCCAAACAACCTCGTGCCAATGCCACTAGGAAGTTTTGATATCATCATAGGCATGGATTTGCTGTCAAATCACCATGCCGAAGTCATCTGTTTTGAGAAATGCATCCGAATACCCCTTCCGTTAGGAGAAACGTTAAGAGTCTTTGGAGAAAAACCTTGCAAAGGACTCAGGTTAATGTCATGCACTACCGCTCAAAAGTACTTACGAAAGAAGTACGTGGCCTTCTTAGCTCATATTGTTCAGAAGGATGTCAAGGAGAAGAATATTCAAGACATCCCCATCATCCGGGACTTCCCGAAGTATTCCCCGAAGACTTATCCGGTCTTCCACCCGTTCAGCAAGTAGAATTTCGCATTGACCTTGTACCCAGAGCTAACCCAGTGGCTAGAGCTCCATACCTTCTTGCACCTTCTGAAATGCAAGAACTTGCAAGCCAACTCCAAGAACTCTTCGAAAAGGGCTTCATCCGTCCAAGTCATTCACCGTGGGGTGCACCTGTCTTATTCGTCAAGAAGAAGGATGGATCATTCCGCATGTGTATTGACTACCGCGAACTCAACAAGCTTACCATCAAGAACCGTTATCCATTACCTAGAATTGATGATCTCTTCGATCAACTTCAAGGCTCTACTTGTTTCTCGAAGATTGATCTTTGATCTGGTTATCACCAACTCCGTGTACAAGAGGAAGATATTCCAAAGACTGCCTTTCGAACAAGGTATGGTCACTACGAGTTCATGGTCATGCCTTTTGGGCTAACTAATGCACCCGTGGTTTTCATGGACTTCATGAATCGTGTGTGCAAACCATACCTCGACAAATTCGTGATCGTCTTCATCGATGATATCTTAATCTACTCCAAGACTAAATCAGATCACGAACAACACCTTAGAATGGTTTTGGACCTCTTGAGAAAAGAGCAACTATATGCCAAGTTCTCCAAATGTGAATTTTGGCTAAAGGAGGTTCAATTCCTGGGTCATATCGTCAACGAAAAGGGGATTCATGTTGACCCTGCTAAGATCGACGATGTTAAGAATTGGAATGCCCCGAAGACCCCCACCGAAGTTCGTTCATTTCTTGGTCTTGCGGGATATTATCGTCGTTTCATCTCAAATTTCTCTAAGATTGCTGTCCCTCTTACCGCTTGACCCATAATGTCACACCCCCAAATTTATTTACTTACTGAATAAATAAATAAATTAAGGTTGCAACGATTGGTAACATTACACAACAGCGGAAGTTAAAGTAAAGACTTCTGAATATTGAACACCATTACAAATACTATAATAAACTTGTACATTGTCCTAGAACCATGTATAGGTGAAAGCCATCTTGAGGTTTGACGATCATACTCCTTCGGCTTCTAGGGTTTAATCCAAAAGTCTAACCTATTCCAACCATGCCATGACTATGAATTACCTGAAAAACATACTTAAAATGTCAACACAAAGGTTGGTGAGTTCACAGGTTTGATTGTTGCAATGTAAAGTGATTTTCCTTGAAAACATTGATATTGTGTACATGGCCATGATACGAAACTGTTTTCCTTGAAAACATTTAAAATATGTACACGGGTTTAATGTAAGGTTGTTTTCCTCGAAAACATGTGATGACTTCATAGTCATAAAACGAGTAGTTTTCCCAATGAAAACCTGTGATGACTTCATAGTCATAAAACGAGTAGTTTTCCCAATGAAAACATGTGATGACTTCATAGTCATAAAACGAGTAGTTTTCCCAATGAAAACATGTGATGACTTCATAGTCATAAAACGAGTAGTTTTCCCAATGAAAACATGTGATGACTTCATAGTCATAAAATAAGTCGTTTTTCCTTAAAACATTGATAATGTGTACATGGCCATAATATGAAACTGTTTTCCTTGAAAACATTGATAAAAACATTTCCACGTAAACGAATGGCAAAACCATTGGTGTATAAGTGATTGGCAGATCCATCTGCACGAAAACGTTTCAATGAATATGATAAACAAAACAAGTAATGTTGACCCATTTGTAGACTAGCTAGGAATACAAATAATATGTACATACATGAGGCATAACCAAACCATGACACAGGTGTTTTGCCCCTCGCTCATACCTCACGAGCAATGTTTGAACACTATGCGGTCATTTGGCCAGAGGGACCCATGGTTAGCGCGACTAACCATGACCGGGGGTGTCAATCCCAATAGTACTATCCATAGAATCCCAGGCTATCCTTAGCTAATGGTTATAAAATATGATGGTCAGGGGGCTTTACGAGCTCCAAACGTGTTCACTCATGCAAACATAAAGGTCGGGTCTTGTTTTCTTGTTACCATATGAAAATGTTTATAAGTATGTGTTCCATGTTTTCTAAGATGTATCAAGTAATGATGTTTCGTGTTTTCAAACGTGTTATGGAAGTATGTTTCTCCCCCGATGTTTCTAAAACATTAAAAGTTAAAAGGGGACAGTGAACTCACCTCAAGTCCAGCAAATGCGATCACAAGCTCAACTGACAACAAGTGAGCGCAACGATCCTAAACGGTTCCTATTGTTCAAACAAGTGTTGTCAATATCAACAACAATATAACTAGGATCGTGCCCTAACATTATGGTTTCAAATCTAAACCCAACCCATGTTGAGGACATCTAAGTTGTAGAAACCAAATTCTTTATTTTTAACGAAAATTGGGCAGAGTCCCGTTTGTTTTTGGCTAAACCCGACAATATCCAATTGTCCAATTACAACACCAACTTACACCAATAATCCAATAAACCGCACTTTAGATCCTAATACTAAACTCATACTTCAATTCGACAATTATTTGATAAATATATAAAAACTATATCATTATAATACAATTTAACGTGCCCGAAAAACGTTCTCAAAAGACGTCCCCGACAAAATTTATAGGTCCCGTGCTACTACCTGACAATAGATATATAAGTGTTTCGGGTCATACCTTAGCCTACAAGCCGTTCTAAGCGGTTTTGTACGAAAAGCTGAGCACGACGCGAGAAGAAACTTGTTTCGCTCATAACTTGATCATACGAACTGCGATTGAGGTGATTCAAGCGGCCATGAACTCGTCTCGCCAAGCCCCACCAGCGCCGCTGGTCTCCGCCGCCGGCCGCCGCCGCCGCCGCCGTCGCCGGAAAAGTGTTTTTGGCCGGAATCTCCACCACCGTCGCGATCTAGTGCAAACCACCACCACCATCGGACTCAGGACGTCGAGATCTATCAGATGAGGTGGTGCACTTGCCGCCACTCGCCGGTCCGCTGTGATCCGCCGCTGTGCGCCACCGGCTGCTCGGCCGGACTCCGCCTCCGTCATGCTCGCCACCACCAGACTCGCCGCCATCGTGGTCGTCGCCGGTAGTGCCGCCGCGGTGGAGCCGGCCACCGGCCTTTCTCTCTCTCTGCGGTGGTTTCTCTCTCTAGACACACACATGGTGTGTGTTTGAAATGGGTGAAAATGAGGAAAAGATGAGAAGATTTTATATATATATATATCTAGCGTTTTAAGTGGGTAGGCTACCTACCAGTAACGCGTGTCAAACCCAAAATATCGTCATGCATTTAGTTCCCGATTAATATTTGTCGTTCATAATATAAATATTAATACTAAAATAAATATTCAAATAATTTATTTTGTTAGCTTATTACCGGAGAATATTCGAGTCGGTATGAGCTGACAACGCGTGTGTGAGTCTGTTCGTCGGATTTATCGTTTCACTCTCCGGTTATTAATAACATTTTTTATTATAAACAAATATTTATAATATTTGTCGTATCGGTAATAACCGTACCGCTATCGTTAGTTTTACGAGGATCTAACGTGGTTTAACATTCGTATACACGTACTACACGTGTATTTATCCGAACAGTCTTTTCAAATGAATATTAATACTTAATATCAATAATTCATTAATTCATTTAATCGTTCTGTCGAATACCCGGTAAAAACCGTTGTTTAACACGTTTAACGTTTAGAATTTCTGAACCGCGTACGTTCTTATATCTTTTCTTAAATTCTCAGAATCGCGTAACGAGTCATTAAATGAAATCGTGTGACTAATATGATATTCGGATTGTGTAAATTTGGATTTCTAACGGGCTTGGATCCTTACCGGGCCTCAAATGGACTTGACTTCCTATTAGGCCTTATTGGGCCTAGTTGGGTTTTAGCCCAACAACTGGGTTTTGGATTCTGAAATTTTGCAGGTGTCACACATAAGGGTAAAACATATGAATGGGGACCGAAACAAGAAGAAGCGTTCCAAACTCTCAAGCAAAAGTTGTGCAATGCTCCTATTTTTACTCTCCCTGATGGGAATGATGATCTAGTTGTCTACTGTGATGCTTCCAACCAAGGTCTCGGTTGTGTCCTCATGCAACGAGGCAAAGTAATCGCTTATGCATCAAGACAACTCAAGATTCACTAGAAGAATTATACGACACACGACCTCGAGTTGGGTGCGGTCGTATTCGCATTGAAGATTTGGAGACATTACCTCTATGGCACAAAATGTGTGGTGTTCACCGACCACAAAAGTCTCCAACACATCTTCAATCAAAAATAACTCAATATGAGGCAAAGACGTTGGGTTGAACTCCTTAACGACTATGACTGCGAGATTCGTTATCATCCCGACAAAGCGAATGTTGTAGCCGACGCTTTGAGTCGAAAGGACCATGTCATGCTTCAATGTGTCCGAATTCAAACCGACATTCAAAATCGCATCTTAGAAGCTCAACACGTCTCGGTCACCGAGGGTAATTTGTACGAGGAAATGTCGTGTGGTGTTGAACTTCAGCTTGAATCAAAACCCAATGGCTTACTTTATTACTTGAACTGTATTTGGGTTCCCGATCGCGATGATCTCCATACATTTCTCATTAACGAGGCTCATAAGACTCGTTATTCTATTCATCCTGGTGTGGATAAAATGTACCAAGATCTTCGTCATCAATATTGGTGGCCCGGTATGAAGAAAGACATTGCCCTCTATGTTGCCAAATGTCTAACTTGCTCCAAATTCAAAGCCGAACATCAACGTCCTTCCGGTTTACTCGAACAACCGGAAATTCCCGTGTGGAAATGGGAGAATTTAGCTATGGACTTCATTACCAAACTTCCTCGAACCTCAAGTGGTTATGATAGCATTTGGGTAATCATTGACCGCCTCACCAAATCTGCTCATTTCTTGCCTATCCGTGAAGACTATCGGGTTGAGAAATTGGCCCGAATCTACATTGACGAAATTGTGAGCCGTCACGGTGTTCCCTTAAACATAATCTCCGATAGAGATGCTCGATTCACCTCCTGTTTCTGGCAATCTCTCCAAACTGCTCTTGGTACACGATTGGATTTAAGCACGGCTTACCACCCCCAAACTGATGGTCAGACCGAGTGTACAATCCAAACTCTTGAGGACATGCTTAGAGTTTGTGTAATTGATTTTGGTGGTAATTGGGATTCACATGTATCCCTAATTGAGTTCTCTTACAACAATAGTTACCACACAAGTATCAATATGGCTCCATTTGAAGCTCTCTATGGTCGTAAGTGTCGTTATCCTATCTGTTGGAATGAGATTGGTGAAGCACAAATCACCTGTCCCGAGCTAATCCAAGAAACATCCGACAAGATCATTTAAATCCATGACAACATTTGAGTAGCGAGGAGTCGGCAAAAGAGTTATGCCGATAAACGACGAAAACCCTTGGAATTCCAAGTCGGTGACTTTGTTCTTCTAAAGGTGTCTCCGTGGAAGGGTGTGATCCGTTTTGGAAGGAAAGGTAAGTTAGCACCTCGCTATTTGGGTCCATTCAAGATCATTGAGAGGATTGGGAAAGTGGCTTACAAACTCGAGTTACCTCCATCACTCGGCAATGTGCATCCTACATTTCATGTGTCCAACCTAAAGAAATGCCTTGCTGATGAGAATCTCCATATACCTCTGGACGACGTGCGCATTGACGAAACGATGCACTTCGTTGAGAAACCTGTAGAGATCATGGATCGCGAGATCAAACAACTCAAGCGAAGCCGTATTCCTATTATCAAAGTTCGTTGTGAATCAAAACGTGGACCTGAGTTTACATGGGAGCGTGAGGACCAAATGAAGCTCAAGTACCCGCATCTTTTTGCTGATTCAGTCGCCTCAACTAGTTAAATTTCGGGACGAAATTCCCCCAACATGGGGATACTGTAACATTTCTGATTTCCACGTATTGTTTCAGTGCAATAAACGACATTTCAATTTCCAATCCTAGTGCAATACCCTATATTATCTATACACACATTATAATTCAAGTTCTCATAAAATTATTTTGTTTTGTATACACACACATCTTTATCTCTATCTTATATATATACATGATGTTTTAAACAAAAGTCACAAATTGTTTAGCTTCAATATAAAGGAATTAAATCCAATTTAAAAAAAAAAAAAAAATCGATCTGTTTGACTTTTAAAAGTCAAACAGGGCCACATCCATAAGATCCAACTCCAATCCTTGATCAAAACGAACCCGAGGACTTTCCACGACTTGGAAAATCGTTAACCGGCCCTATCCTGACCCAATTACCAGCCCAATTCATTCACATGCGCGGTACAATTGAAATTCAAACGAGTTTGACTCGATTAGTCAAACCCATAGTAACTCACCCTCAATCCATGCAAATCGATGAGTAATCAGTCCCGCAAATCACGCTCGATCATCCCTCGAATGTATTCAGACCTGAATACGACTAAATTCAATCCTAATTGACCTAATTGACGCGTAATTCTACTCGACAGTCGTTACCACCGAATCACAATCAACTCGTATGGGTTGGGTGAAATTAATCGAATTAAACCACTCATTCACCTTCGCATAACTCATTACAAACTCTCTGAACTTTCTATCCATCTGCATACCACCTCTGGTCGTCAATCGAACACGAAGAACAATCGGAGCAAACCCGTAGCTTCCTGCATTCGTGCCCAAACCAAAACAAGTAAGATTACTCTCATTCGATTCGTTTTTGAATCCTTGTCAAAAGCCCCTTACCAATTCGTGTCCACAGAACGTATCGAGATCGATTAGGGCTAGAGTTCATGGCGGGTTGGGTTATATTTGAATTATGCTTGTGTTAATAGCATGCTTTAATTAATTAGAATCCGTAATTATTCAGCGAAACCACCTGGTCCGGCCGGTAAGTCACTGCGCCGCCGAACCAGGTGGCGTGGGTTCGAAACCCACCTCCGGCTCTTTTTGCGCGTCTGTTTTACTCCAAACCCGGTTCCACTTCAACAGAATGATAAATTATTTTCCAATCAGTACTCTATCAGAAGTTGTATACTGGTCTAGTGGTAAATCGGATGACACACAGAGGCGCCACCCGGGTTCGAGCCGGGTGGCCTGTTTAAATTTTAAAAACCAGTTTTAAAGCTCCAAAAATTTTATAAAAATTATTTTATAAAACCTCACAATATTGTTAACAAAATAAAATCAGATCTACAGATTTCTAATATAAGTTTATTTTATTATGAATTTATGGCTACAAAAATAGTATATTAAATAATTAAAACAAAAATTTAGGTATTTAGATTAATTTCCAAATAAAAACAATTGATTTTATAAAGTTTATAAAATATTAACTTATTTGAAGCAAACTAGTATTTATTTTAAAGATGATAAATAAATAAAATTTATTTATTATAAACCACAATAAAAAGTTAAACGTTAGATTTTATACATAAATATAATTTACACAACTTTATAATTTTACAAATCTTTAAACATAAATAAATAAAGTAGAAATTATTTATTTAAATTAAACACTATTTACACAAATAAAATTTCTTTTTCTAAATATAAATATATATTTACATTCTATATATTTTAACATATTTTTCACAAATAAATAAATAAAATTATTTATTTATTTTATTTATTTAAATTAAACCCTATCTACACAAATAAAATTTCTTTTTCTAAACATATTTATATATTTACATTTTATATATTTTAACATATTTTTCACAAATAAATAATTAAAATTATTTGTTTATTTTATTTATTTAAATTAAACCCTATCTACACAAATAAGATTTCTTTTTCTAAGTATAAATATACATTTAAGTTCTATATATTTTAACATATTTTTCACAAATAAATAAATAAAATTATTTATTTTATTTATTTAAATCCACCCCTAAGTCAATGATTATTAAGTTCATACATATATATGTGTATATATATATACCTCGAACTCATATTATACATTAAATTCTTATACAAGCATAACATGCCTTTACATGGAATAACACAAACCTTTTTGTACAAATCCACACACATCAAAACCCGTTGAACCCTAGACTTAGACATAGACTTTTGTACACGCTATTAACTCAATATACATTACACACTAGGTTAATGTGGTGAGTTACAAGGACCGTTTTGCTACCTAGTCTTGTGTGCTAGCAACACCCTTGAATCAAGAGAGTATTACATAGCCCCCTTTTCTCTTTTACACTTTTTAGGGTGAATCTTGAATTTTATACAAACAATAGCTTACATTTACACAAACAAAAACACAAATCCTATTTACATTCATGTGTACAAATTTGAGCTTTATGTTTGAGTGCTAGGTGTGTTAACTTTTGTGTGTAAATTATGTGCAATCATTAACTATTTAAGCCGACGGTTAACAATGATAGATCTATTGAGTCTGACAAACCCACCCAGATTGGGGTGATTGTTACCGACAACACAATTTGCATGCTAGTTACAAAGGTTTGATTGTACTTTAGTTACACAATAGCTGCTCCCCATAAATGCCTTATTTATCATGACATGTAAGGATTTGTTTATTTATATTTATACACTATCTATGTACAAACCAATGTATGCTCACCAACTTTTTAGTTGACCTTATTTTATTCATGTTTCAGGTGCTAATGTGTGAGTTTGATCAAGACATACTACACTTAAGTTTGGACTTAGTTAATTTAAATTCAAAGAACAATTTGTATTTTCTTTTATGTACTTGTTGAAGTTTGCTATTTGTGTTTGAATTGTTTGAAATGAAATTTGTAGGATCATGAAATTACAAGATGGTTGTCTTCTTAGTTGAAATTGGAGGAAACAATAACAACTACACAAATGTAATCGAACAGACAGAAAGAATACTAGTAAGATCACTGTTGTATTAAACTTTGTGAATAAACGATTACAAATGAAAACTCCGTGAAGAAGCACACTTACAATGAAGTGTTTACACAGTATTTATACTAACTTAGAATTAGGACAAACCCTTAATTCAAAGTATCAGATCTAACACAGACCGTTGATCTGTTGTATCTAGCTAACTATTACACGTTTTGTCTATATCTAGTTGACTTTATTGAAGCGTCTTCTTTATGCATAATTGCTTGTATGTCTGGAGAAGAGCATTGTCGTTCGTCATTGGTCGCACCACTAAGGTTCCTTCTGCTTTGAGCGTGTCAGTTGCTTTTGCAGAAGGTTGTCAGTGACGCTTGGCATGGATAGTCAGCTGCAACGATTTGTCTTCAAGGAACACAGCTATCAGCAGCAAGAATGAGAATGATGCTGCTGATAAGCCTATCAGCAGCAACAAGTGTTGAGTGCTGTTGATAAGCCTATCAGCAGCAACATGTGTTGAATGCTACTGATAAGCCTATCAGCAGCAACATGTGTTGAATGCTGCTGATAAGCCTATCAGCAGCATTTGTACTTAGAATAATTTAGAAGCAATCAGTCTTTGGTTCTACAAAATTGATGATTAAATATTGAAATCTAGCGAACCTTGTGCTCATGAACAGTCTACATGTCCCGCCCCGACGTTTCCGCCGTCGGTTGGGGTGTGACATGTTACCAGCCTTTAAATTCAGAAATTCCCTCTCCACCTTCTCAATTTCGTTCCTTGGGCAAAAATTATTAATAACTGACGCCTTCAAATCATTCCATAACATGGAGTCAACAGCTGTATCTCCCTTAGCTTGTCGCACTCCTTCCCACCAATGGGACGCTTCTCTCAAGGAGTTAGCAGCAAATTTCACCAATTGATCCGCCCTACATTCGCTGAGATGGATGGCAGCCTCCATACGGATTACCCAGTCAAACGTAGCCACCGCGTCTTTCTTTCCAGTCAGGACCGGCGGGTCACATGCTTTAAACGACTTATAGTCGCATCCGCGAGCAGGCGGCGTGTTGTCAGTCTTGTTTTTCTGGGCACCAGTTGCCGCGCTAGAGTTTGTCGACCAATGCTGGATCGATCGCTAATCATGTTCATCGATGATATCCTCATCTACTCCAAGAATGAGGGTGATCACGCGTGTCACTTGTGTAGGATCGTGAAATTACAAGATGGTTGTATTCTTAGTTGAAATTGGAGGAAACAATAACTACACAAATGTAATCGAACAGACAGAAAGAATACTAATAAGATCACTGTTGTATTAAGCTTTGTGAATAAACGATTACAAATGAAAACTCAGTGAAGAAGGAAAACTTACAATGAAGTGTTTACACAGTATTTATACTAACTTAGAATCAGGACAGACCCTTGATTCTAAGTATTAGATCTAACACAGACCGTTGATCTGTTGTATCTAGCTAACTATTACACATTTTGTCTATATCTAGTTAACTTTATTGAATTCTTTATGCATAATTGCTTGCATGTCTGGAGAAGAGCATTGTCGTCCGTCACTAGTTGCACCACTGAGGTTCCTTCTGCTTTGTGTGTGTTAGTCGCTTTTGCAGAAGGTTGTCAGTGACGCTTGGCATGGATAGTCAGCTGCAACGATTTGTCTTCAAGGAACACAACTATCAGCAGCAAGAATGAGAATGATGCTGCTGATAAGCCTATCAGCAGCAACAAGTGTTGAGTGCTGCTGATAAGCCTATCCGCAGCAACATGTGTTGAATGCTACTGATAAGCCTATCAGCAACAACATGTGTTGAATGCTGTTGATAAGCCTATCAGCAGCATTTGTACTTAGAATAATTTAGAATTAATCAGTCTTTGGTTCTACAAACTCCCCCTAGACTGATGCGACCAAAATTCTTCTAATCACTTTGCTGCTTAAGCTTTTGCATGTGGCTGACTATCCTTTCAACTTCATAGCCTCTTGGATCCTTGCTGGGATTGTTCAGTGGAAGTGCAGACAGAGTCTTGATGTCTTTATGTGGCATTTTGTAGATTGTTTTGCTTGAACATATCATCTTCTGCTTCCTTACATCAGTTAAAGTGAACTCATCCAAATCAGCATTATAGGACCAACTTACAAATGGAGAGTGGGACTTGAGTGGTTTGATGTCAATGATCACATCTTTGCTAGGGTTGAAGTAGTGTTTGATGGCTAGCACAAGAAGTTTCCCACCCTCATTTGCAGGCTCATGAGCTTCACCCAGCTCCAAAATTCTGTCAAGATCTGAATCTGGCAATTGCAGAACTTCATCAATAGATCTGTAGATAGATCTTCTTCTTTCAGCTCTCCCCCTGAAGATCTCAAACCTTTGATCCTGTGGATTATAGACCCAATCAACTATGTCTCTTGAGTCTTCTGGTTTAGGTGTGGGTTTGGATTTCTTTAAGGGAGGCTGTTGATGAGTGGGAGCTGGGTGGGATGGTTTGGACTTTTTGGGTGGAAGAGTGGAAGGTTTGGGGAGGAGAGTGGAAGGTTGTTGGACTGAGGAAGAGGTAGGTGAGGGAGAAGGCTTGGGCTTCTTTGCTTTTGTTTCTTTTTCTTCTTGAATAGGTACCCTTTTCTTGGATCCCTTCTTCCCCAATCTTTCTTCCTCATCCTTCTTGACTTTGAAGTAGAGGGCTTGCAGGTTCATGAAGTTCATGGGACCTAGCCTCTGTCCACTCTCTCCTCAAGCCTTAAGGAAGTCAATCACGACCTTCCTTTCTTCATGGGTCCGTTTATTAAAGGCAATGGTCTTCTTGGACTTTTGTTTGGCTTTTTCTTCTTCTTCAGCCTGTTTCTTCTTTGCCAATTGACCTTGCTGACCCATGAAGGCTCTGTAGACTTCTTTATTTTATAGTTTCTCAAGGGAGTCTGCATCCTCACCTTGAGAAACTAGAGCCTTTACCCACTCCTCCCTTATTTCTTTGGCTAGTTCAGAATCGGTTATTCTGAACTTAGCTTCTTCTTTCTTCTTCTTCTCCAATTCTTCTTCTTCTCTGTTAAATTGTTCCTACAGTTGAAGAGCAAGAGCTGCATCTTCTTCAATCTGGTCAACTACAGGAATCTTTCTTTTCAGTTTATCCAGTTGTCTAGCATATAGCTGGATGGTTTGTTCTCTGAGGAGAATGGTTGTTTTTCTTTCTTGAGCCTTTTTAATGTCAGCCATCTCCTCTTCTTCTCTTCTTCTTCTTCTCTTCTCTTCCCTCTCTCTTTTCTCTTTTAGCAATCTCTCTTCATCTTCATCTGTCATAATTCCCTTTCCCTTGTTTATATTGGATGCCTCTGCTTCGGCTTCACTGACCACAACAGCAGATGACGGTGCTGCTATTGGGATCTCAGCCTCAGCTTCATTGACACCTTGAGAGGTGAACAAGGGAAGGTCAATGGCTTCATCCGATTTGCACCCAGGACCTGTGACTTCTTTCAGCAATTCTTTGATTGTTGATCTTGACTCATATGCTGCAGCAAAGATGTCTACTCTAGGGGAAGCTGAGTCAGTATCAGTGTCAGAGTTTGACACATATACTTCCTCAGTAATTCTTCCTTCTTGTTCAAGATGGGCTCTGACAGTAGCTATCATTGCCTGGCTTTCAAGGGAGTTAACATTGCAGATATTTGCCCTGAGTTGAAGATCTTGTAGAGAAAGTCCGTAGGAAGTGACAGGATGTTCCTGGTGTTGATGGTGAGAGAGGAGCCGTTGCTCAGTAAGAAGGTGTGGTCAAGAGACTTAGTGCTTATCCATCCCAGCACATCTAAGTCTTTGACAATGAAGGAGTACATAAATCTTCTTAAGCAACAAACTTCTTCTTTAGTGAGAAGACTGCTCCTTATAATTTCAAGTCTTTTAGGAGTCAGTCTTCTTTTTGCTGCTGCCGAAGATTCAGGATAAGCTACCCGTTTTGCTGTTTGTATGAATCTTTCGAAGTTGGGTAGATTATCCTCCATCAAGTCATAGAACCTGCCAATGTCAAGTTCTGCTGAGAGATCTGATGAAGTGTTGATGCAGTTAGTTAAATACAGTTGTAGGACTTGGAAGGCATTGAGAGAGTCCATTTTAGCTCTTCTACTCCACTAAACTCCCATCCAATCCAAAATCTCTCAGCTGATCCATCATACCCCAAGCTAGAATGGAGTTAAATTCTAGCTTTTGTGAAGTTTGAAAGAGTTGGGGGTAATGGATTGACTTATGATGGCTGCTGCTACAGGGAGGATGCTGAAAGCTGCATATTTTTGTTCTTTGTCTTCAGCTTCATTCAGCACCTCATCAACAGCCCTGACGACTAACTTCCAGTCTTGAGTTGTTTCTTCTTCTTCTTTATCTGAAGCTGGCAAGTAATGGACCTGTACAAAAGCTGGCTTGAAAAGTGTACTTTGAAAAACAGCCTGCTCTTGAATCCAGTCGTCAAGACTGTCTTTGTCCTCCTCCATAGAGACCATCTCCCCCTTTTTGGTTGCATCAGTGGACAAATAAGCATCAGTTTGGGTGCCCACTGATACAAGAGAGGGAGAAGGTACAGATGGGCATTGATGGGCTTCATGCATAGAGACTTGGTGTCTTAGTTTGGACACTTCAGCCTCTAGCATAGCCACCCTGGCCGTCAATTCCAGGTTATGAAGTTTCAGTCTGTCCTCATCCACAGTTGTGGAATCCTTGGATACAGATGGGGCCTTAGGCCTAGCCTCTTCATCCCTATCACCCATGGTTTCTTGGCGCCTGGGATTCCTCTCAGTGAGGGGAGTTTCCAAGGAAGCATCCTCACTGTGAGTTGACGTGGTTGAGGTCTTAGCAATGTTGTCACTGTCATCCTGGTCATGTGATGGACCAGCAGTAGTGACAGCCTCTTCCACATCCACTCTTTCATAACTCCTAGAGTGGTCCTTCAGGGTAGAAGAACTTGGGTTGGGTGTGTTGGAAGCAAGATCAATCAGTACCTCCGAGATTGTGGTAGTTGGAGAAGGTACATCATCTTGATCAGGTTCCTCAGCACTTAAGTTCAGAAGAGAAAGGAAGGGCTCAGGGGGCTGTTCTACAGATCCGGGAAGTGATCCTGATACTAATAGAGAGACATCCGAAGAAGTCTCCCTAATAATGTGGCTTTCCCTTATGATATTCTCACCAGAATGTTGTGATTCTGAGTGAGGGCTGTTAGTTTGGGTTTGGGCCTTGGAGGTAAGAGAAGAAGGAGTTCTCTTGCCCCTTTTCCTAGTATATGTCGTTGCAACCGGGGCCCTGTGTTCCGGTTGAACGATAACATCCAAAAGAGGTGTAAGTAATTTTTGTTCCTATGCATCCTTAGTAGTATGCACAGGGGTTCGAATGGTAGAAGCAGATTGTTGTTCAGGATGTGAGGTGGAGGGTGTGGGATCAGTATCAGCTGGGATTGCTGAACTGTCACCCGGGGTTCTTTGCATGTTCAGCATTGTAGATAACAATGGAACAATGACCCCCGAGAACTTTTTGGAAACAGTCCTCATGCTTTGAAAAATGTTATTTTTATGACCCAACATGATGTAGATTCTTGCAGGTTTTGAAAGTTCTTTTAGTTCTTGATTGAAAACTTCCTGTAAGAATCTTGGGTACATAAAAAATTTATGCTTTGCACCCTCTTGAAGGTTATATCTCAAACCCTCAAAGATGAGGTGTGCAAAGTTGAAGCCTTGGTTAGTGACCATACCATGGAAGGCGGAGGCAAGTGCAGAGCTCACCTGATGCCATCCACTCCTCTTCTGAGATATGCATTGGAGAAGAGTGTGGCAGAGATACTTCCGTGGAGGGCCCATCAGCGCCTTCTCGATCGTATACTTGGTCTGATTTCCAGTGTATCCAATAGAGACAAAGGTCCTCGTATATCCGTCCTTCGAGTATGAGATCGCTGCTCCCTCATCTTGAAGCTTAAGATGTTTTCTGAGTGTGGCTTCCAAGATGGTGATATCCTTGCCGTCTACTTTGGCTTTGATTTGGGGAATCCCCTGTTCTGTAGAGTAGACGACGGTACTCCAGAAATCCTCCATATGAGGGATATATATGGTAGGGTTGTTTTCTCTTGTCGGATTACTTTGTTTAGCTAGACTCTCCACCTAGTCACGGGCATTCCGCACCCGGTCCGACAAGTAGACCCACTTGCATGTGACGATCCGCCACACCCGAGGGACCTACAGCTATTTATAGGGGAGGCTCCCCTTCCAGCCCGCCGGCCCATCCGGCCCGACCCGACATGCCTCGTTCGTTTATTTCGTTATTATAACTGTCGTTTTATTTTTGGGATGTTACAAGTCTACCCCCTTACAATAGGTTTCGTCCCCGAAACCTATCATAAGTCAAATAGTTGAGGGTACGACTCCCTCATTTCCGTCTCCTTTTCCCAAGTGGCTTCCGATCCCCTTCGATGCTTCCATTGGACTTTAACCAATTGAATAATCTTATTACGCAAATGCTTCTCCTTTCTGTCTAAGATGGCCACGGGTTCTTCGATGTAGTTAAGGCTGTTGTCGACCTCGATGTCAGTAAGTGGTACGTGAGCCAATTCATCCGCAAAACACTTTCGCAAGTGTGATACGTGGAAGGTAGGATGAATCCCACTTAACTCATCAGGCAACTCTAACCGATAAGCGACTTCACCAACCCGCGCCATTATCCATAATGGTTTAGAGTTTGAGTAGTCATAATGCAGAGTCTTCACAATAGTATTTTAGGAGTACACTTGACCTATAAGTAGTGTATCCCTGAGGAGAATTCCCAGGAAAGAGGGGTGGGTCACTAGGACACACTTAAGTACCCTATCTTTCCTTAGTCAGAATCCTTTATGGGTCTACACACTCTTCCAGCCATCATGTATTAATAACACTATTGTTGGGCTCATGGTCATGATGAGAATTGTCGTGAACTGGGCCTTGTGGCCCGAAAGTAAGGTTTATGCATTCCAGTGGGCTTTTGCTTCTTGGGGGATAGGTGGACTGCTTAGTTTATTATTGATGGTCCTTAGGCCCAATAGTTTAAAAAAATTTGTTGTCCACAAGAGGTGTGGTATTATGTATGTGAGTTTAGGGGTGCATGAATAACTAAGTGTGTATGAGTGTGTGTGGAAACTTAGGATAACACTTTTAAACAAATTAAATAGGTAGCAATGAACAGGAGAAAAAGTTGGCAGGTAATGTGACACATAGATTATTAAGTATTGTATCATATGATGTAGTTATATAGTATAACATGTAAGAATATTCACCTAGAAAAAAATAATCATATAGCATGTAATAGTAATGGGTGTAAGCACAAAAGTTATCAAGTAGCGTGACCCATATGTCATTATGTATTGTATCACGTAGTGTAAATACTTACGATAACATGTAAAAATATTTACACAAGGACTAATAATGTAACATGTAGTAGCATGGCATTGTATGGGTGTCCTAAAGTTATAGTCTAGGTCAAGGGTGTCTAATAACCTAGTTCCCTATAACCAAGGCACTGATACCAATCTGTCACACCCCAACCGACGGCGAAAACATCGGGGCGGGACATGTAGACTGTTCATGAGCTCAAGGTTGACTAAATTGTAATATATTAAATCCATTTCCATTCAAACAAACATGAATCAATTCCAAAGTACATAATGAAATACAATTTGTTTTCGAATTAAAATTTACTAAGTCCAAAGCCTATGTGTAACATGTCTTGATCAAACTCATATGATAGCACCCGAAACATGAATAAAATAAGGTCAACTAAAAAGTTGGTGATCATACACAGGTTTGTATATAGATAGCATATAGTTTGTAAATAAACAAATCCTTACATATCATGATAAAATAAGGCATTTATGGGGAGCTGCTATTGTGTAATCAGGTACAATCAAACCTTTGTAACTATCATGTAAAATTGTGTTGTCGGTAACAATCACCCTACCTGGGTGGGTTTGTCAGACTCAATAGATCTATCATTGTTTACCGTCGGCTTGAATAGTTAATGATTGCACATAATCACATACAAAAGTTAGCACAACTAGCACTCGGGCATAAAGCTCAAATTGCACACATGAATGTAAAGGGGATTTGTATTTGTGTAGTCTGTGTAAATGTAAGCAATAGTATTGTATAATGTTCATGTTCCACCCCAAAAGTGTAAAAGAGTAAAAGAGGCTATGTAATACTCACATGATTCCAACGGTGTAGCTAACACGAGAGACTAGCTAGAAATGAGATCCTTGTAATGCACAACGTTAACCTAGAGTGTAATGTGTATTGAATTAATAGTGTGTACAAATGTCTATGTCTAAGTCTAAGGTTGAATTGGATGTGTGTATAAGGAATTGAATTTGTACGTAAAGAAGTTGGATAAAATTAAGGTTTGAATTTGGAATAATTAAATAACTTAAATAATTATTATTCATTCATTTAGTTATGAAAAATAATGTTTAAATATAAGTTAAATAAATAATTATTGTTTTGTTTATTTATTTATAAAAATATGTAATTTGTCATTTAGTGATAAAAATGTACCGAGCGTTTTTTTTATCAACTACAGATTTAATAAATAACTTTTGTAAATCTAATTTTATAAATATGTGTAATTATAATTTTGGAGGTTTAAATAAATAATTTCTATTTATTTTTGAAATAGGAATTTGATCCTTTTTAAATAAGTTTAATATAAATCTTTATATAAATTGATTATTCTTATTTGAAAATTTATTTGAAATGTTTATTGGTTTTAGAAATATAAATTTTAGTATTCTACCAAGATTTTCTCACACACACGACCGTGCCTGAGACAAGGCAAGATCGTGCTAGGACCACGGGCGCGACCGTGCTAATCAGGGCGCGACCGTGTTGATCAAACAGAAGACACAACAAGGCTGCTCACTAGGCACGACCGTGTCTAGGGTTCCGATAGCACGACCAGGTCTAGCCAATAGGCACGACCAGGTCTGAGGGTGGGGCACGACCGCGCTGCGATTGGCACGACCGTGTCTCATGAAGCACGACCGCGCTAGAAGACTAGCGCGACCGTGCCTGATCCAAAACAGAGACGAATTGTCTAATTCTTATGATATCAATACTGGAAATCTTAGGGCTTTCATCCATTAGGTGATTACGAGTGTATTGGTATAGTTTAATTGCATTTAAAACATGTCCATAGTAGGATTTGATTAAACCGTTTTAGAATGAACTCTATATTCGGGTTCATGTTAAATTCGTTATTGTAAGCCCAATTTATGTTGGGGCTTTTGATCTATAGACTAAAACTAAGATGTAGGAGGTTTCAATTACCCGAAAAGATGATTAATCGATAGCGTATGGTAGAAACGAGTTCTGGCGACGACGGGTTTGATCTCCGGCGCTCTCCGCTGCAACTCCGGCTAACTCAATGTGTTCTGAAGCTTTAGGGAGGATCGAATGATGTGTTTGTGTGTTTGTTTGAGAGGATTGTAATAAAAACGATGGAATCGATGGTCACATGGAGGATATAGATAGTTTAGGAGAAGCATCGACCAAAATGGGTTTATTTGTTATAACTAAAATGATTAAACTCTTAATTGGGTCTATTAATACGAGAAACGGTTACGAAATCGAATGGTCTTGCGATTAAAGGCTGCATTTACGTTTCAACTGATGTGAGGCGCGACTGTGCCTATAAGAGGCGCGACCGTGCCAAGCTGAGGCGCGACCGTGCCAACAATAGGCGCGACCGTGCCAAAACATGGCGCGACCGTGCCAAAACGTGGTGCGACCGTGCCTACTAGGGTTTCTGGTTATTTACAAAATCATCCCTTGCAACTTCAGCTTTGACAGAATTAGCCTGGTTAGGATTTAACAGAACACCTAACGGGATTACTAACTGGATTAACTCTAGGAGGTGTTACCACATGATTATGAGTTCTAAATCTTTGAATTGAATACGATCGGCTAACGATTAATGAGGTGTAGGTTTGAACAAGTATATGTTTTAAATGTCGTTTTGTTATTTTATTAGTTAAAATAAATTTAAAATAGGGTCGGAAAATCAGAAATGTTACAGTCTCCCCATGTTAAGGGAATTCCGTCCCGAAATTTAACTAATGGAGACTACTAAATCAGCAAAAAGGCGGAAGTTTTGGGTTCTCGGTGAGTTTTGATTGTTGGATTCTGGGGATGTAACCGTTGTCATGGCTTAGGCCTAATACTCCAAATTGAATATAAAGAGTGATAATGAATTTTGTTTTGAAATGAATTTAAGGAGGAGATTATCGAATAAAAATCCTGAATTCTAAATGTGAGATGTATTATTTGGAATGAATTTGATGGGACCTTGATCGTTAGGGTTTGTGCATGATGTAGTCTAATATGTTTAAAAATGTCAGTGGGTAAGAGATTTCGTATACATTGGTCTAGGTCAAAACTTCACGTGACAGGAACAACGCTACTTCTGATAATATGATAGGACACTTATATATAGGAAGTACCATCGGCGTATCCACCATGTCCTTGTCATAACACATCAGTTTCGTTGTTACACATCATGATAAGTTTTAGGTCACAACACACGACAAAATTTCACTATGTTTCCCATGTGCTGATTTTTTTATAATTCCGTGTGCACCCGTAATTACTCAAATCATCGCATGGTACGTATAGATCATCTCGTTGTGTGCGGGTCAAGAGGGGCAAAATTTCACTCCGTCCATGTCCATTGTTTTCACATAAGAGTCACTAACAAATAACTATGTCTTTAAGCAGGTAAGTTCACAACTAAAGAGTAGTATAACCTAAAGTTTCTTAGTTTGCTCGTGTTTGAACAAGAATACGTCAAATCCCGAGTCGTTTCCATGTATTATGGTCTTCAACTTTGGTGAACAAAGTGCATGACCATGTCTTGTGTATAATGTAATCAATCAATTGTAATAATTGTAAGCAATTTGGTTTCATGTATAAAGTAAATACACAAGTCTCATGTATGATCTAGTGTCACGTAGCTCGAAATCAAATAAGTCTCATGTATCGCGTGAACAATTTAGCCCCATGTATTTTGTAAATTATTAATCTCCCGTGCGGAATGTAAGCAATATAGTATCATGTGTATTGTAGGAGATGAAGTTCATGTATAGTGTCGATAACTTAGCATCATGTATTTTGTAAGTCAACAAGTTCTCACGTGTAATGTGAACAACCTAGTATCACATGTATTGTAGGAAACGAATTTCATGTGTGGTGTTGACAACTTAGCATCATGTATTTTGTAAACCAGAAGTTCTCATGTGGAATGTAAACAATATAGTGTCATGTGTAATATAAACAGTTTAGTATCATGTATATTGCATAATGTGCAATGTTTAGTATGATGCACCTTCTAACCACATGAGTTTCATGTTAATGTGGTCAATCTAGAATTATGTATCAAACAACCAACGGTTATGTGTCATGTATATTGCAAATAACTAAGTTTCGTGTATTATGTGCTCAATCTAGTAGCATGTGTATTGCAATTTAGCATGTTTCGTGTGTTATGTGATCAATCCAGTAAATTGTGATTTGTAGGCAAACTAGTTTCATGTATTATGTAATTTGTGTAGCATTGGGTATATTGAGAATAATTGAGTTTCATGTATCATGTGGTTGCGTTGGGTATATTGTGAACGTGTATACGTAAGTTGTTGAACTTCGTGTGTGACGTATACTAACGGGTTTTGCATGTGATCGAGTGTTGCGGACAAGCGTGTTGTTTGGCGTTTCTGTATAATGTGGTAGTTAGGTTGTAGCTCTTAAATCTCATTGAGGTTGATGGGGAGGGTTAAAGTCTACGCGATATGGATCGTCTCATGAAGCGACAAACGAAAGGTAGCGAGGAGGTTTTGAAAACGTTCAGGGAAATGTGTTTACAAATACTGATCTTTGCTTGAAAATAGAAAGTGGTAAATTGTTCCTTGTTGTAGATATATAAAGTAGTGAATCCATTGATTCACATAATTTAAATAAATAGACAATTTATGGAAAACTCTTTTAATTTAAATTTTCAGTTATTGTTAAAAGAATATTTCTAAGCGGAATTATTGGCTAAACAAGTAGTCGTAGCCAGGGTTTAGGAATATTTTTCTTTAATGAGGAAAATCATAATTATTTATCAATTCGGAATAATATTTTTATAAAATAGATTGTGTTAAGTTTCTCTATCAGGAGAGAAGTTTTATGGAAAATTTATGTTTTTTTATACTATCTAAAAGTTTGATAAACATTTTGTTTGAACAAAATAACGAGGTTTGTTTAAATCAAATAATTGGATGATTTGTTTACGAAGGAGATTGCTGGTAGTGTACTAAATTGTGGTGAATGGGAAAGATAATACTTGAAGAATTCTGATGAAAATATGATGGGTGTAATTCACACTCAACGTATTGAATTTATGAATAATAACTGTGGAAAATATAAAATTTAGAAATGCTGAAACGTATTCAAAACACAGGGAAATAGTTCTCAAACTGAAATAAATAAGAAAAATAATCTTGTTAACGCCTCCTGTAGCTTTCCACTAGAAGGAGAATAATTCCCAAGGCGAGCACCACTTCGAGGATGGAGATTAATTCCTTTTGGTACCCTAATTGGTTTGCTAGGCTATTCATTCCTTGTCCTTGCAAGTCGTGCATTAACCCTTGCTACATTCTTTGCCTCTCAAATTCTGAGGTCCTTACATATTGGTGTGTGTCATTGATTGGAAATTTGATAGTACTAATGAGTGCCATGATATGCCCTACTCAAGGATTAGAGTAATACGGGTCGGGCATTAGATATGGGTCTCTTAGTGGGAGTGGTAGTTGATTGTGGGGATGGGGTGTCTGATACGGGTTTCTGGGCGTGGCTGATCCAGGTGTTTGAAGTCTTGGGCCGGTGTTCCTAATCCAATCTACCCTTACATCAAACCTTGGTCTAGCAGCTGCGGGTGTTGGTGATCGATGTACGGGTGATCCAGTGTCTTCTTCCCAATCAGACTCTTCTTCGGGACGGCATACCGGGGAGGTAGGAGAGTAGGAGTCCATGCTTAGCAGGAAAACAATGGAAAGGTTGTAAGCGATAAATAAATACTGAGTGTCAAACATAGGAGTTCTCATAGGTTTAGAGTTTGACTAGTCATAACGCCGAGTCTTCACAATAGTATTTTAGGAGTACACTTGACCTATAAGTAGTGTATCCCTGAGGAGAATTCCCAGGAAAGAGGGGTGGGTCACTAGCACACACTTAAGTACCCTATCTTTCCTTAGTCAGAATCCCTTATGGGCCTACACACTCTTCCACCCATCATGTATTAATAACACTATTGTTGGGCTCATGGTCATGATGAGAATTGTCGTGCACCGGGCCTTGTGGCCCGAAAGTAAGGTTTATGCATTCCAGTGGGCTTTTGCTTCTTGGGGGATAGTTGGACTGCTTAGTTTATTATTGATGGTCCTTAGGCCCAATAGTTTAAAAAAATTTGTTGTCCACAAGAGGTGTGGTATTATGTATGTGAGTTTAGGGGTGCATGAATAACTAAGTGTGTATGAGTGTGTGTGGAAACATAGGATAGCACTTTTAAACAAATTAAATAGGTAGCAATGAACAGGAGAAAAAGTTGGCAGGTAATGTGACACATAGATTATTAAGTATTGTATCATATGATGTAGTTATATAGTATAACATGTAAGAATATTCACCTACAAAAAAATAATTATATAGCATGTAAATAGTAATGGGTGTAAGCACAAAAGTTATCAAGTAGCGTGACTCATATGTCATTATGTATTGTATCACGTAGTGTAAATACTTACGATAGCATGTAAAAATATTTACACAAGGACTAATAATGTAACATGTAGTAGCATGGCATTGTATGGGTGTCCTAAAGTTATAGCCTAGGTCAAGGGTGTCTAATAACCTAGTTCCCTATAACCAAGGCTCTGATACCAATCTGTCACACCCCAACCGACGGCGGAAACGTCGGGGCGGGACATGTAGACTGTTCGTGAGCTCAAGGTTGACTAAATTGTAATATATTAAATCCATTTCCATTCAAACAAACATGAATCAATTCCAAAGTACATAATGAAATACAATTTGTTTTCGAATTAAAATTTACTAAGTCCAAAGCCTATGTGTAACATGTCTTGATCAAACTCATATGATAGCACCCGAAACATGAATAAAATAAGGTCAACTAAAAAGTTGGTGAGCATACACAGGTTTGTATATAGATAGCATATAGTTTGTAAATAAACAAATCCTTACATATCATGATAAAATAAGGCATTTATGGGGAGCTGCTATTGTGTAACCAGGTACAATCAAACCTTTGTAACTAGCATGCAAAATTGTGTTGTCGGTAACAATCACCCTACCAGGGTGGGTTTGTCAGACTCAATAGATCCATCATTGTTTACCGTCGGCTTGAATAGTTAATGATTGCACATAATCACATACAAAAGTTAGCACAACTAGCACTCGGGCATAAAGCTCAAATTGCACACATGAATGTAAAGGGGATTTGTATTTGTGTAGTCTGTGTAAATGTAAGCAATAGTATTGTATAATGTTTATGTTCCACCCCAAAAGTGTAAAAGAGTAAAAGGGGCTATGTAATACTCACATGATTCCAACGGTGTAGCTAACACGAGAGACTAGCTAGAAATGAGATCCTTGTAATGCACAACGTTAACCTAGAGTGTAATGTGTATTGAATTAATAGTGTGTACAAATGTCTATGTCTAAGTCTAAGGTTAATTGGATGTGTGTATAAGGAATTGAATTTGTAGGTAAAGGAGTTGGATAAAATTAAGGTTTGAATTTGGAATAATTAAATAACTTAAATAATTATTATTCATTCATTTAGTTATGAAAATTAATGTTTAAATATAAGTTAAATAAATAATTGTTGTTTTGTTTATTTATTTATAAAAATATGTAATTTGTCATTTAGTGATAAAAATGTACTTAGCGTTTTTTTTATCAACTACAGATTTAATAAATAACTTTTGTAAATCTAATTTTATAAATATGTGTAATTATAATTTTGGAGGTTTAAATAAATAATTTCTATTTATTTTTGAAATAGGAATTTGATCCTTTTTAAATAAGTTTAATATAAATCTTTATATAAATTGATTATTCTTATTTGAAAATTTATTTGAAATGTTTATTGGTTTTAGAAATATAAATTTTAGTATTCTGCCAAGATTTTCTCACACACACGACCGTGCCTGGGACAAGGCACGATCGTGCTAGGACCACGGGCGCGACCGTGCTAATCAGGGCGTGACCGTGTTGATCAAACAGAAGACACAACAAGGCTGCTCACTAGGCACGACCGTGCCTGGGCCAGGCACGACCGTGTCTAGGGTTCCGATAGCACGACCAGGTCTAGCCAAGTGGCACGACCAGGTCTGAGGGTGGGGCACGACCGCGCTGCGATTGGCACGACCGTGTCTCATGAAGCACGACCGCGCTAGAAGACTAGCGTGACCGTGTCTGATCCAAAACAGAGACGAATTGTCTAATTCTTATGATATCAATACTGGAAATCTTAGGGCTTTCATCCATTTGTTGATTACGAGTCTATTGGTATAGTTTAATTGCATTTAAAACATGTCCATAGTAGGATTTGATTAAACCGTTTTAGAATGAACTCTATATTCGGGTTCATGTTAAACTCGTTATTGTAAGCCCAATTTATGTTGGGGCTTTTGATCTATAGACTAAAACTAAGATGTAGGAGGTTTCAATTACCCGAAAAGATGATTAATCGATAGCGTATGGTAGAAACGAGTTCTGGCGACGACGGGTTTGATCTCCGGCGCTCTCCACTGCAACTCCGGCTAACTCAATGTGTTCTGAAGCTTTAGGGAGGATCGAATGATGTGTTTGTGTGTTTGTTTGAGAGGATTGTAATAAAAACGATGGAATCGATGGTCACATGGAGGATATAGATAGTTTAGGAGAAGGATCGACCAAAATGGGTTTATTTGTTATAATTAAAATGATTAAACTCTTAATTGGGTCTGTTAATACGAGAAACGGTTACGAAATCGAATGGTCTTATGATTAAAGGCTGCATTTACGTTTCAACTGATGTGAGGCGCGACCGTGCCAACAATAGGCGCGACCGTGCCAGACGAGGCGCGACCGTGCCTACTAGGGTTTCTGGTTATTTACAAAATCAGCCCTTGCAACTTCAGCTTTGACAGAATTAGTCTGGTTAGGATTTAACAGAACACCTAACAGGATTACTAAGTGGATTAACTCTAGGAGGTGTTACCACATGATTATGAGTTCTAAATCATTGAATTGAATACGATCGGCTAACGATTAATGAGGTGTAGGTTTGAACAAGTTTATGTTTTAAATGTCGTGTTGTTATTTTATTAGTTAAAATAAATTTAAAATAGGGTCGAAAAATCATAAATGTTACACTTCCATTCCGGTATATCGAGTGGTTGAATCTTTCCATACGGTTTCTGGTGTTCGGCCTTTACTTGTGAGCAAGTCAAGCATTTGCTTACATACCTTGTCACCTCAAGTTTCATCCCAGGCCACCAGTATTCCTTCCTCAGATCTTGGTACATTTTATTGGTACCGGGATGGATAGAGTACCGAGACTTATGAGCCTCATCCAAGATTTTGGTTCTAAGCTAGCCACCCATATGTATCCATACCCATCCAAAACGTGTCCTAACACCAAGGGTGTTATATTCCAACTTGTCCTGTTGGCCAACCATCCTTTCCTTCTTTATGTTTTCTTCTTTAAGTTCCTCATCTTGAGCCTTTTCAATTTCTCTCATCACATCTGATGTTACCACCAACTGGCAAGCTTTTACCCTAATAGGAGTAGGCACATCCTTTCGGCTTAGAGCGTCAGCCACCACGTTTGCCTTTCCAGGGTGGTACATTATTTCACAGTCTTCAACAGTTCCAACCATCGCATGTGCCTCATATTAAGTTCCTTTTGTTCGAAAAAGTACTTCAAACTTTTGTGGTCGGAGTAAATAGTAAACTTCACCCCGTAAAGGTAGTGCCTCCAGATTTTAATGCGAATACGACAGCAGCAAGTTCCAAATCATGAGTCAGATAATTAGCTTCGTGAACCTTCAACTGTCGTGACACATACGCGATCACTCTCCCGCGTTGCATCAACACGCATCCCAATCCCTGACCCGAAGCGTCAGAGTATACCACTAAGTCTTCATTGCCCTCGGGAAGGGCCAAAACTAGAGCTTGGGTTAGTTTCTCCTTCAATTCCTTAAACGCCTCGTCCTGGGTGGAACCCCATTCGTACTTTACCTCCTTCCGAGTCAACTTTGTCAATGGCGAAGCTATTTTTGAGAAATTCTAGATGAATCTCCGATAGTAGCCTGCCAATCCCAAGAAACTGCGGATTTTAGTTGGCGTCTTAGGAATATTCCATTCCCTTACCGTCACTATCTTTGCTGGGTCAACCATAATGCCGTTCGGGTTAATGACGTGACCTAGGAATTGGACTTCCCTAAGCTAGAACGCACATTTGGAGAACTTAGCATACAACTTTTCCTTTTCAGAGCTTCCAATACTTCCTTCAAGTGACACGCGTGATCACCCTCATTCTTGGAGTAGACGAGGATATCATCGATGAACACGATTACCGATCAATCCAGCATTGGTCGACAAACTCTATTCATCAAATCCATGAACGCTGCGGGGGCGTTCGTCAATCCAAAAGACATTACGTGGAACTCGAAATGCCCATAACGCGTGCGAAATGCAGTTTTCGGTATGTCTTCTTCCCTCACCTTCAACTGATGGTACCCAGACCGAAGGTCGATTTTTGAGAACCAACTTGCGCCTTGCAATTGATCGAACAGGTCGTCGATCCCTGGTAAAGGTACTTGATCTTCACCGTACGTTTATTCAACTCACGATAATCAATACACATTCTCATCGAACCGTCTTTCTTCTTCACAAACAACACCGGGGCACCCCAAGGCGAGATGCTCGGTTGTATAAATCCCTTCTCAAGTAGTTCGTCTAATTGGGCCATAAGTTCTTTCATCTCCACTGGTGCTAGTCGATATGGAGCCTTAGCCACGGGCTGGGCATCTGGTACTAAGTCGATTCGAAATTCAATCTCTCTGTCGGGTGGTATCCCAGGCAAATCCTCTGGAAACACCTCCGGGAACTCGCGTACCACGGGCACATCGTCTAGTTCCTTCACCTCCTTACACTTGTCAATCACATACACCAGATAAGCCTCGCATCCGCGCCTCACGTAATCTGCTGCCTTGATCATTGAGATGCCGTTAGGCATCGGGGCGTCACGATCTCCAAAAATCTCGACTTTGCTACCATCCGGTGCCTTGAGTCGGATTATCTTTCGTTTGCATATAATTTGTGCTTCATTGGCAGTTAGCCAATCCATACCTAACACGATATCGAACCCACCCAAAACCATGACAAACAACCTGACAGGGAACCTATGACCTTCTATTTTTATCGTGGAGTTGTCAACTACATCGGTCACTCTCGCAGTTCTACCCTCAGCGGTTTCTACGCTAAAGGCCCTTTCTAACTTGCTCACAGTGTACTTCACTCGTTCACAAAAAGTGACAGATATGAAACTCTTACTGGCACCCGAATCAAATAACACAGAAACAAAAGTGTTGTCAAGGATGAACGTACCTGACGCCACGTCGGGGTCTGCCCTGGCTTGTTCTTGCGTCAGTGCGTACGCACGAGTCTTTGCTCGGAGCCTCTCTTCTTTCGTCTCCGGGCCTTTTCCTTTCCCGGCTTCACCCATTCTGGGCTTGGTGCATTCCCGGCTCATATAACCGCTTTCACCACAATTATAACATTTAATGCCTTGCCTGCATTCCCGGGAGTAGTGCCCAGTCTTGCCACATTTGTAGCACAGATTTTTCCCTATCCGACATTCTCCCGTATGTCTCGTGTGACACCCAGTATTTCAGGTCAAAGTCCATATTACATAAATGCACGTTCATAACATATATTTCCTGAAGTTTTGTTTTGACTAAGTAAAGTCAAGAAGTCTAACAAAGGAAATTGTATCAAAATAGTAATTTTTAAGAATTACTAGAAAAATAAACAGTGATAACCTGCAAAGTACGGTCGTTGGTGATTAACAAGAACTTGGCAGTAAAAGTCTAGGGAGCGCTTTAACATAAAAACATATATAAGGAAATTCACTAGCAGATTATTAAAGCTAGTCAAACTACACAAAATGTGAGACGCTTTAATAATTAAAGATATTAAAGCGGGTATAAATTTCAGGTATTATACCACATCTAAATCAATCACATCATCATCATCATAATTGCTTTGCTTGCACAACACTCAAGCGTCATAATCATCATAATTATGACCAAAGATGCAAGCAACATAAAGATCACATCACCATCATTATATCGTTGCTTGTACTCCACTCCAGCATCAAATCTTAATGATGATGACTTGTTGAGATCTATACTCAACCCTCGTTTCATCTAATAATTATATATATATATATGTATATATATATATATATATATATATATATATATATATATCTAGGTATATAGATATAAAGTTTTAATCACTAAAAGTTCCTACACCGGGTATTAGATCACGGGATCACCCACCAAGTTTACACTACCTAAAGAACTATCTAACTAATACTTAGAATATAAATAACAAGTGGACACAAGGCCCAACCCCCACCCCCGTGACCAATTTCGGCCAAGAATGTGGGGCCACCCTCCTTCACCACAAAATCTTCCATGGTTCCATCACTTGTGTCATAAGCTCCATGCCCATTCAACTAGAAACTCAAGCAAGTGTCAAATCCCATCTTTTCAACCATAACTTGCAATAATGTTGGTAGAACCAACACTCAAACTCTCTTTCTCTTTCTCCACCTACATATGTCGACACACACACACATTTTGCATCTTTCATAACCAAGAACTAGAACATAGAGAAATAGAGCTAGAGTAGGTGTTTCAAGGGTGATTTCAAGAGTTCAAGCTTCCTACACCATTCCGTCCTTCTCTTTGCTTGCTTTAAGTGAGTCTCTTCATACTAAGTCTTGATTTTATTGATCCTAATAGTTGTTTTGTGTAGGAGATCCACCCAAATAATGGATTGTTCAAAGAAAAAGTCACAATTTTATACAAACATGTTGCTGGCAGAATTTTTAGCCAACTTTGGAGGGTCGTATCTTAATCAAAACTAAACCAAATTGGACGTTTCTTGAGTCTAAAATTTAGTTTAAAGAGTCCTCTATCTATCACAAGTGATTTGGTGATTTTTGGTGGAGTTTTGATACCCTAAAAGGTCGATATAAGAAAATGGGTACAATCTCAGTTTTTTGGACAGAATTCTAAGGTCGACTTCATGGGGTCATAACTCACTCAAAAATGGTTCAAATGACTTGATTCTTTTTTCTAAAACTAGTATTTTGTGTTGGCATTACAACCCATATGTCCTATTATCAGAAAAATAACATTTTGACCCCCAACCGTCAAGATTTCCGAGACCTATCCGACAAAACTGAAGCTGTTAACCTATTTGTGTTATGATTTTTGTTTGAAACCCTTAAGCCCCGTTATAAATTATGATCAATACATTTCTATGGATTCAATACACTTAGTTGAGTGTGGTAAAAGTTTCATAAATTATTGAGTTCGATAAATTGACTAAAAACATGACACAAGTTGACGTAAAAACCCGAATACATTACTAAAGGCTATTTTGATGTAAACGTTTTACCTTCCATACTATATATTGTTTTCAACCCCAACCATGAGGTGGTTGTGTAAACGTAAAGACACGTGTTGAGATACATAACTTATTTATATAAGTATATATATATATATATATATATATGATTGTCACAACTCGTCACTGACGGTCGTCATGTCAAAACTGTCGGAAATATAAACTAGTATTCCTGTCGAGTCTAATTGGGTGAATCGTATACACGATCAACTTAAACCTTAGAAACATTGTTTAGACCTTAAAGTGTCTTATTTTACCATAGGGCACGGTTAGGTTGGCTCACGTATTCGCGGACTTTGCTAGTTACTACTTATTTTGCTTTGCTTCATTGTTTGCTCATCAGGTGAGTTTCACGGCCCCTCTTTTAGCTTTTTAATGTTTTATAAACATCGGGGGAGAAACATACTTACATAACATATTTGAAAATATGAAACATATTTGCTTACATGTTTGACAACACGAACATTTTGGTTTAACTTTTATGACACAATTATTTACAATATTTGAAAGCATGAAAAATATATGTTTGATACATTTGAGAAAACAGGAAACACATTTACAAACATTTTCATATGGTAACAAGAGAACAAGACCCGACCTTTATGTTTGCATGAGTATGAACAATTATAGAGCTCGTAAAGTCCCCTGGAATAATTTAGTAACCATTAACTGTAGCCTAGGGTCCTATGAATAGTACTATGGGGAGTGACGTCCCCCGGTCATGTTTAGTTGCGTTAACCACAATCTGGAGGATTTATGGCCGCATAGCATCTGATAACGAATATGAGGGGCGAAAGAACGATTGTCATGGTTTGGTTACGCCTCATGTATGAACATATTCTTTGTATTCCTAGCTAGTTTACAAATGGGTCAACATTACTTGTTCTGTTTATCATATATATACTTGGAACAATTTGCGAACAATTGGATTTACAAGAACTATTTGATTGGGAAAACGACTTATTTGATGACGGTTAAGTCATGTATATGTTTTCAAAGGAAAACTACTTATTTTATGACGGTTAAGTCATGGGCATGTTTTCAAAGGAAAACTACTTATTTTATGACGGTAAAGTCATGGACATGTTTTCAAAGGAAAACGACTTATTTGATGACGGTTAAGTCATGTATATGTTTTTAAAGGAAAACTACTTATTTTATGACGGGTAAAGTCATGGCATGTTTTCAAAGGAAAACTACTTATTTTATGACGGTTAAGTCATGTCTAGTATTTCGGGGAAAACTAACTGTACTAAATTAACAAACTCTGTGAACTCACCAACCTTTGTGTTGACACTTTCAAGTATGTTTCTCAGGTAACCTTTAGCCATGGAGCGGTTGGAATAGGCTAGCTATGTTGTAACAAGTCGTAGTAACCGGACGGGCATAGATTATCAAGTCTCAAGTCGACCATTGAACTAGCAGGACTTAGATCATTGTATTTTTTTAGTTTTAGTAATTGTATATGTAATCAAGTCTTAGAAATCACCATTACAGATTCCGCTATCGTGTAATGAACTAATCGTTGCAACATGTATTTATTTATTAAGTAAATAAATTTGGGGTGTGACAGATTGGTATCAGAGCAATGGTTTTAGCGAATTAGGTTTCCTTAGTGACACCTAGGCTCTAACCGGACTCATTTAGGGACCAAGATTTCTAAGACTTGCATCACACTAACCCAAGACTTGAGTATAGGAATTCCAACCGTTGCCGAACAATTTGTGTAGACTATTAGTGTATGGAGTTACACTTGGGTATCATTAGCTACACTAATACAATTACATGGCACATGTAATGAACACTTAAACACATATAACAATGTGGAAATAATAAACACTTACAACATGTTACTGTTCGGATTACGAGTCAAGAATAACGGGTACTCAGCATACTGTAACCTTAGAAGATCGAGTTACGAGCTGAGCTTGGGCGACGACGGTAATAATCACCAGTTACCGATCTTGCTATCACAACGTGCTGAATCCGTACCAGAATCTGTACCTATACCTGCACCACAACTACTCCAGCCATGGAGGCAGCTATCTTTCTAACGTATTTGCGGTATAAATACTCTCCTTGATAAGTTGTCGGATCGGATGTCTAGACTTTCGCCATGAGATATGGCAGACAAGATTGCCCAGACAGAAGGGAATCCAAGGTGGATAAGCAAGACTAAATGGGAGAGAACTCCAAGGGTCAGGAGACCCAGACATACATCAGGATCATATGGATCCATGCATATATACAGACTTGGAGCATGAGTTGTTCGACACTCATTTGAGGATCTCTGCCCAACACATAGTGCCTGACTTTCACCATACACATTTTATTTTAAGAGACACCGGTGGTGCCTCTTTACCATTAGCCTCATCTGACAACAGCCATATTCGACAGATTCATGAGTATTGGTACACATAATTAAGAGTAATCCGATAAAACAATACACACTCCTGTACAAATGTGCAAACGCAATCTAATGATCATTTCAAATCCATTTTGATTAAGAGCTAGGGATATGAGAAACACTATAAGGATCAGGCAAGGCAAATTATCATTACGGGTGCACACGTAATCATAATTTGCAGTGCATGGGAACTTTAGTGAGTCTTGCTGTCTAAGCTAATGATCAAACCATGTTCTCAGTCAATTGATTAAGGATTGGATCTTAACAAATCGGACTTCCCAATTAGATGTTCACAAAGCATTCTCCTAGTTTTGGAGGAACGAGAGAAATTCAAATTGAATTCAACCAATCCTTAGTGAATCCTAAACGACGAAGGAATTCGCACATTCATTCTTTGAGATTCTACTTGTCAGGAATACTTCAAATTGAGCGTTACCATAACTAACGCTTACAATAATTGCACAATTATTGTGGGAGATTATAGCATAATCTCAAGATCCATCGTACAATTTAGTCTCACATATACTTGAAATTTTCATCAGGAGTGCCAGGCACTAACTCCGATAATGGGGCAGAAAATATTTCTGACCCGCATACACATAGCACCTATGGGGTATTGTGGAAGCTCTATGTGAGACAAGTAGCTAATCTGAAATTTCAGAATATCGGTCAAACAGGGTTGCTCTCGCAGCCATTGACATTCAATATACCTTTAAGTCTGACCATTCTCTCGGTAATGGATAAGCTGGGGATGATGCTCAAGTGAATGCCAAAGAAACCTAAGTGTGGACTAACGACTATTGTCGCACTAACCAAAAAACGACATACAAAACTTTTGAAGGTTTCCCAAATGCGTAATTTCTTGCTAATCTCATTAGCTCTCGATATGCATAAGGGACGTAAGCATGAGTTGTTCACTATAGACCACTGTCCATAAAGATTCGAGAAGGATAGTTTGATACCATTTGTACCCGCACTTTCCCAAAGATCGTCTATTGTTAAGAAATGACCTCTTAACGCAGGCTCAGTAAGAATATAAAGTTTTCGATGTTTAACACTCATTACCTCAATTTTATCCTTATGCTAAGGATTTTGAGGCTATAACCTATATGAGTGGAATACGTAACAGTAAGTCGCCAAGGCACCATTCAAACACTAAGGGAGTGCATACACACTGTATGACTAATAGTTGGCTATCAACCCTTTCTGCCAACTTAATGGGTTGACAAACCCATAGCCCATTTTAGGGAAAGCACTAATTCGATGAGACCATTCTCACAGTATCACTATTCATCCCCTCAGCTAGACGGAATATGAATATCCCAAACAAACATAGAACTTTTTATGGCACACATGCTTCGAGGGTATGGTGGCCAAGTCATGAGCTTACATACCAGGATGTTACAACCCGAATGCTAGTCTGCCGAGGGAAGATAGTGCAATTAACGAGTAAACTGGTGATTAGACTCGACGTTCGCAAATAAGAGCTCCCAAGGAACATCAAATCTTAGCTCCATGAAGGCACATGGAGAGGAAAATCCTAGAAAACATGAAACTTGAAATAAGAGAAAAGTCTTAGTCCGGGAAAATGCTTTCGAAAAGCATAAGAGGGACAAACATAAAGTTTCCATTCTCTCTAAAAGGGACAGTCGATTCATGTCAAGAATCTGGCAGTCAGTACAAGAAGCCTTGGGCACACGCCTTGACATGAGCACTGCATATCATCCCCAGATTGAACGGTCAAGGTAAAAGGACCATCCAAACTTTAAAAGATGTGCTCCGTGCGTGTGTAATCGATTTCAGAGGAAATAGGGATCCTCGCCACCGTTGGCTGAGTTTTCATATAATAAAAACTACCATACCAGCATTAAAAACCGCTCCGTTGAGGCATTGTATGGTTGTAAGTGTCGCTCATCGCTATGTTGGTGAAAGGCCCCCTTTTTCGGGTAACCTCACTTGTTGGATTTACTCATGAACATAGTCATGAATACTGAACTTAAATTAAAAACATTCATCATTCAATTACATAACATAACATAACTTGACAGCGGAAGTCTTAACACATGTATTAAAGTGGGATGTCAGTCTTGTGTAGGGTAACCTTCACACCATCGCACGACCCTTTCTTCCTTTACCTGAATTGTATACTAAAAGTCAGCTAACGCTGGTGAGTTCTAGTTTAAAGACAATCATACATAATATTTACCTTATCATGAATATATTGTATATATATATATATATATATATTTTCATACTTTTAAACATTCTTTACTTTACTGTTCTCACATAACATTCATTGAGGGTATATACATATGTACATACATACTTTCTTTTTGAGAGAACACTTATTGGCCATAATCTTAAGGGAGATCAACCCATCATACTTGTCGCGAATGTCACGAAGACATCGCAGTCAGAACTACCGTCGTAGCCCATTTCATTACCGTCCGGCTCTAGAAAACCGTCCGGCAACCTTTGTCCGTCCGCTCTTAAACCGTCCTACCGTCGTAGTCTGTCATTTTTTCCTTCTGCCCTAGGGCATCCGTTTCCCACGCGACCATTATGTATGCAACCGTTCTACTTTAGTTAAGGCAATTGCTTCGACCGTCCATTAATACCTTTTCATACGTCCTAGCTTGCGAAGGAACGTTTTTGTCCCGATTGCAAAATAGTCAAGTGGTCGTCCGTCTACCGAAGTAGCCGTTGTCATAGAAGGGTTTATAACGTTTACATACATTCATAACATGCAATATATATATATATATATATATATATATATATATATAATATAAAGCAAGATTTCATTCATTTACGTCATGTCCTTCTTTCATTCATTCTTTATAATCATACGCTTCATTCTTTATTCATAATTTCTTTTCATATATAAGTATTTATATATATATATACGTATGATCACATTGACATTTATAACATTTATTCATTTAGTGTATACACTTCAGCCCCAAAACATTTAAAATGATTTGCACATAACATAGAAGGGGCACATAGAACTCACCTGATAAGCTTCTCTAGGTTGTCCTAAACAAAGTCCAACAACGTCGCTTCTGATCTGAATTGAGTAGTTAAATACACATCAGACCTAATCTCGACTCTAACGGTTTAATCATTCTAAACATACTGACTTTACTTAACCATTCTGATGCCTACTGTCTGCTGCCTGCGCACTTGCTAAGTGCCCAGGACCATGTTCATGCGCACTTGACAAGTGCGCAGAGGGTCCTTCTTGCGCACTTGGTAAGTACGCAGGATCTTCCTCCTGCGTACTTGGTAAGTACGCAGGAAGTCCCTCTTGCGTACTTGGTAAGTACGCAATACCTGGTTCCTGGACCAAAAATCCGAAATTCTTGCATGTTAATCCTATCATGCTAATCTTACAATTTTCTTTGATCAAAATGTGCGGTTTTCACTATAGATGCTAGTTCTAAGCTTATTTTCAATTTTCATCCACAAAAATGTCTCCTATTTAGCTAAAACCCGAGAAACCCCAAAACAAAGAAAAACTCAGTTTAAGGTCGATTCGTTACCTGGATTGTGATTTTGATTCAGAGGTTTTGCTCACGAGCTCAGTAGTAACGTGCTCCTTCAATTTCGTGTCGATCCGGCGACTTTCTCTCACTAGACCCGACTCTCCTTTCTCTCTCTAGGATGGTGAAATGAAGGTGAAGTGGAGAAGGTGGGCTACTTTGCCCCTTATATACCTGGGCTTCCATCGGCCCGTTGGAGCCGAGCCCATCCGTTCTTATTTCGTTTTATGACGTTTAAATCTCTATCGTATTATTATTTACTTATTTACTATTTTTGGGATGTTACAAGTCTACCCTCCTTAAAGAGGTTTCGTCCTCGAAACTGTTTATACGCTAAACAATTGAGGGTATAGTCCCCTCATCTCGTCTTCTTTTTCCCATGTTGCTTCTGACCCTTTTCTGTGCTTCCATTGTACTTTAACTAACTGAATCGACTTATTGCGTAGTCGTTTCTCAGCTCGGTCAATAATGGCTATCGGTTCCTCTATATAATTTAGACTGTTATCCACTTCGATCTCGTCGTAAGGTATGTGAGCTGTGTCGTCAGCTAGGCACTTGCGTAAGTGCGACACGTGGAACGTAGGGTGTATTCCACTAAGCTCAACGGGTAGGTCGAGTCTGTAAGCAACTTGACCCACTCTTGCTAGTATCTTGAAAGGTCCGACAAACATTGGACTTAGTTTGCCACGCTTTCTGAATCGGATGATTCCTTTCCATGGTGATACCTTTAACAGTACCATGTCCCCTACTTGAAACTCTAAATCCCTTCTTCTCTTATCCGCGTATGATTTCTGTCTGTCTTTTGAGGCTTTCATTCGAGCTTTGATTTGATCAAATTTCTCGGAAGTAGCTTTGACCACTTCGAGACTTGCAAAATCTTTCTGTCCAATTTCCCCCCAACAAACTGGGGTCCTACATTTCCTCCCATATAACATTTCAAATGGCGGCATGCCAATAGTTGTGTGATAGCTGTTGTTATATGAAAATTCTGCCAATGGTAGATGGTTGTCCCAGCTCCCACCGAAGTCAATGATACAGGCCTGGAGCATGTCCTCCAAGGTCTGAATGGTCCTTTTAGATTGACCATCGGTTTGAGGGTGGTAAGCGGTGCTGATGTTCAATCTAGTGCCCATCGCTTCATTGAATTTCTTCCAAAACCTTGACGTGAATCTAGTATCCCTGTCAGACACAATCGACAGCGGCATACCATGTCTGCTCACAATTTCCTTGATAAAAATTTCTGCTAGTCTTTCTGATGAAGAAGTCTCACGTATTGGCAAGAAGTGAGCACTTTTCGTCAAGCGGTCGACGCTCACCCATATGGTATCATTGCCTTTAGCTGTTCGCGGTAGCTTGGTAATGAAGTCCATCGTGATCTCCTCCCACTTCCATTCCGGTATTGGTAATGGTTGCATTTTACCGCATGGTTTTTGGTGCTCGTCCTTGACTAGTGAACACGTTAGGCACTTGTTCACGTACTCGGTCACATCATTCTTCATGCCAGGCCACCAGTACTCTTTCTTCAAGTCTTGATACATTTTGTTTGTCCCGGGGTGGATAGAGTAGCGAGACTTATGGGCCTCATCGAGTATTTTGGCTCTAAGCTCGCCAATCTTAGGTATCCACATCCGACCAAACCTAGTTCGTACACCGTAAGCATTTGTATCCAAATTCCCTTGTTGTCCTACTATTCTTTCTCGCCTTAAATTTCTTTCTAATAGCGCTTCGTCTTGTGCCTTTGATATTTCACTCATCAAATCTGGTGTTATGATCAGCTGACACGCGTTGATCTGTATAGGTTCCGATTCTTCCTTTCTGCTTAAAGCGTCAGCCACCACGTTTTCTTTGCCTGGATGGTACAGTATCTCACAGTCATAGTCCTTCAGTAGCTCTAACCACCTCCTTTGCCTCATGTTTAATTCCTTTTGTCCGAAAAAGTACTTCAGGCTTTTATGATCGGAGTAGATGGTGCATTTAACTCCGTACAGATAGTGCCTCCATATTTTTAATGCGAAAACTACTGCCGCTAACTCCAGATCGTGAGTTGGGTAGTTAACCTCGTGAATCATTAGTTGTCGCAAAGCGTAAGCAATTACCTTTCCTCGTTGCATAAGTACACAGCCTAAACCTTGACCCGAAGCGTCAGAGTAGACTACCAAGTCTTCATTTCCCTCAGGTAGTGTCAAGACTGGAGCTTGGGTTAATCGCGTTTTAAGTTCCTCAAACGCGTTGTTTTGGGTTGGACCCCATTCATATTTCACTTCTTTCCGTGTCAATTTAGTTAGTGGCGAGGCTATCTTCGAGAAATCTTGAATGAACCTCTGATAGTAGCCTGCCAATCCCAGAAAGCTTCGTATCTCTGTTGGTGTCTTTGGGATGTTCCATTCCTTTACTGTCTCGATCTTTGCAGGATCTACCATGATGCCTTTTGTGTTTATCACATGACCTAGGAATTGGACTTACCTAAGCCAGAACGCGCATTTGGAGAATTTTGCGTACAACCTTTCCTGCTTTAACACTTCCAAGACCTCTCTTAGGTGACAGTGGTGATCACCCTCGTTCTTCGAATAAACTAGTATGTCGTCAATGAAAACTATCACTGAGCGATCCAACATCGGTTGGCATACTCTATTCATCAAGTCCATAAAAGCTGCTGGTGCGTTGGTCAACCCGAATGACATCACTAAAAACTCGTAATGCCCGTAACGCGTACGAAACGCGGTCTTTGGTACATCTTCTTCTCTCACCTTCAACTGGTGATAACCCGACCTAAGATCGATCTTTGAAAACCAACTTGCACCTTGCAGTTGATCAAAGAGATCGTCTATTCTAGGCAATGGGTATTTGTTCTTTACTGTCCTCTTGTTCAATTCACGGTAGTCAATGCACATGCGCATGCTGCCGTCTTTCTTCTTTACGAATAGTACCGGAGCGCCCCATGGTGAAATGCTCGGTCTAATAAATCCTTTTTCTGTTAATTCCTGTAGTTGAGACATCAATTCTTTCATTTCTGACGGAGCCAATCGGTAGGGGGCTTTGGCAACGGGCTCAGCTCCTGGCAGTAAGTCAATCTGAAATTCTATTTCCCGATCGGGTGGCAACCCAGGTAGATCCTCAGGGAATACTTCCGGAAAGCTGCACACCACGGGTACATCCTTGAGTTCTTTCGTTTTCATTCTATCGTCAATAACATACGCAAGATAAGCTTCGCAACCGCGCCTCATGTAACTTTCGGCCTTCATCATCGAGATGACGTTCGGCATCGTGCAATTCCAATCCCCATAAACCGTAATTGGACTACCGTTAGGAGCTTTGAGGTGTATCCTCTTACGTTTACATATGATCTGAGCTTCGTTGGCAACTAGCCAATCCATGCCCAATACTATATCGAATCCTCCTAAGGTGAGAAGGAACAATCTAGAAGGGAACTTATGACCCTCTATTCCTATTATGCAATCCTCTGTTACTTGAAATACTTCCGAATTTTTACCAATTGCAGTTTGTACGCTAAAGGCCTTTACTATGGTGTTGACTGTACAATCCAATTTACGACTAAATGCATTTGATATAAAACTTTTACTAGCTCCAGAATCAAATAAAATAGCAGCACATTCATCATTAACTAGAAACGTACCTGACACGACATCAGGGTTTCCCCTTGCATCTTCCTCAGTTAAGGCATAGGCCCGAGTCCTTGCCTTTTGTTGTTCCTGTTCCCTCTCCTTTCCCAAACCAGATTGGCCGGCCTTCCTGCAGTTCTTTGTCAGATGTCCAAACAATCCACATACTTGACATTTGACGTCCTTCAAACAATCTTGGGAGTAGTGCCCCGGCCTCCCGAACTTATAACACATGGTGGTGCCGATTCGACACTCGCCAAGATGTTGCCTCCCACATTTCTTACATGTTTCATATTCGCCCAACCTTGGTTTCTTAATTTCAGTTGTTACATTCCCTTTTCCGGTGCCTCTAGACGGGTTCTCCCACTTTCTCTTTTGTGTCTGAGGTGCCGGGTCCTCATTGGCATAATCGTCGTAGATGATTCCAGACAGGTTGACTACCGACTCGAAGGTCGAGGGTAGGTTGGCTTTTACATGGACACGGACCCTTTGCGGCAGACCCTTGACATAGTATTTGATCATACGTTCTTCGGTTTCCACCAAGTGTGGTACCAGTTGGGCCAGCTCGTTGTATCTTGAAGTATACTGGCGATGAGTCTTGTTGCCAGCCTTGAAGTTTAGGAACTCGTTCTCCACACGATCAATCTCATTCTGTGGGCAGAACTTTTGGATTATGAGCTTCTTCAGGTCTTCCCATGTCATTCTGGCAATAGCATTTGGCGACTTTGTTCTTTGAATGTTTCTCCACCAACCTAGTGCTTCATTGGTGAAAGAATGAGCAACATATTTAACCGCCTGGTCCGGTCGGCACTCGCTGATGTTGATTACAGCGTTCATCCTCTCAATCCATTCGAAAGTAGCCACCGAATCCTTGGTTCCATCAAACTTAGGTGGGTCTCCGTCCTTGAAACCCTTGTAAGTACACCCACGATTGCTTGATGCCACTTTTACTTCATCCCCGTCACTGTCATAAATTTTCTCTTCATTGTTCCCTTCATCCTCTTCTTTGCTTTTCTTTAGTGCCTCAGATAATAGGTCAGGCAATATGTTCTTCAGAGTAACTACAACCTCGCGGGCAATAGCATCCCTAACCTCGGGTTCCAACTGTATAGGCCCTTGATTGCCGTCCCCAGTTGGGGTCACATTAGTTTCGTGCACACTCTCAGTGTGTTCTGCGTGCACACTCTCTTCCTCTTCACTTCTTCGATTCAATGGAGGTCTACCCACTCGGCCAGTGCGACCGCCTCGGCGTCCAGTTCTTCCTCCTCCGGCCATAGTTCCTAGTTTTCCTGATGGTCATAAAGGGAATACATCAATGTCATTCTCTCAGATCATAGTCTTGGAACAATACAAACAAGGTAAATTTTTAATTACAGTGACCGGTTTGTGATTAGAAATTTACATTGCTTTTCGGGTTCCAAACTCTTCATATTGGTCATGACATTGACATCTATTGGCTCTAGGTTTGAGTATCTATTCTTATCCAAGTGTATTAACCTTAGTACTTACTTACTGTGCTGGCGTTGGCGTTGGCTACCCAGACTGACATCCGTGCGTTGGTCCCATAATCAGCTTGAGTCTAGACATTCAGGGATGTCTGAATCTCTCAAACTATTGCTCTGATACCAACTTGTAAGGCCCCTTTTTTGGGTAACCTCACTTGTTGGATTTACTCATGAACATAGTCATGAATACTGAACTTAAATTAAAAACATTCATCATTCAATTACATATCATTCGTCATTCAATTACATAACATAACATAACTTGACAGCGGAAGTCTTAACACATGTATTAAAGTGGGATGTCAGTCTTGTGTCGGGTAACCTTCACACCATCGCACGACCCTTTCTTCCTTTACCTGAAATGTATACTAAAAGTCAGCTAACGCTGGTGAGTTCTAGTTTAAAGACAATCATACATAATATTTACCTTATCATGAATATATTGTATATATATATATATATATATATATTCATACTTTTAAACATTCTTTACTTTACTGTTCTCACATAACATTCATTGAGGGTATATACATATGTACATACATACTTTCTTTTTGAGAGAACACTTATTGGCCATAATCTTAAGGGAGATCAACCCATCATACTTGTCGCGAATGTCACGAAGACATCGCAGTCAGAACTACCATCGTAGCCCATTTCATTACCGTCCGGCTCTAGAAAACCGTCCGTCATTCATTAAATCCGTCCGGCAACCTTTGTCCGTCCGCTCTTAAACCGTCCTACCGTCGTAGTCCGTCATTTTGTCCTTCTGCCCTAGGGCATCCATTTCCCACGCGACCATTATGTATGCAACCGTTCTACTTTAGTTAAGGCAATTGCTTCGACCGCCCATTAATACCTTTTCATACGTCCTAGCTTGCGAAGGAACGTTTTTGTCCCGATTGCAAAATAGTCACGTGGTCGTCCGTCTACCGAAGTAGCCGTTGTCATAGAAGGGTTTATAACGTTTACATACATTCATAACATGCAATATATATATAATATAAAGCAAGATTTCATTCATTTACGTCATGTCCTTCTTTCATTCATTCTTTATAATCATACGCTTCATTCTTTATTCATAATTTCTTTTCATATATAAGTATTTATATATATATACGTATGATCACATTGACATTTATAACATTTATTCATTTAGTGTATACACTTCAGCCCCAAAACATTTAAAATGATTTGCACATAACATAGAAGGGGGCACATAGAACTCACCTGATAAGCTTCTCTAGGTTGTCCTAAACAAAGTCCAACAACGTCGCTTCTGATCTGAATTGAGTAGTTAAATACACATCAGACCTAATCTCGACTCTAACGGTTTAATCATTCTAAACATACTGACTTTACTTAACTATTCTGATGCCTATTGTCTGCTGCCTGCGCACTTGCTAAGTGCGCAGGACCATGCTCACGCGCACTTGACAAGTGCGTAGAGGGTCCTTCTTGCGCACTTGGTAAGTACGCAGGATCTTCCTCCTGCGTACTTGGTAAGTACGCAGGAAGTCCCTCTTGCGTACTTGGTAAGTACGCAATACCTGGTTCCTGGACCAAAAATCCGAAATTCTTGCATGTTAATCCGATCATGCTAATCTTACAATTTTCTTTGATCAAAATGTGCGGTTTTCACTCTAGATGCTAGTTCTAAGCTTATTTTCAATTTTCATCCACAAAAATGTCTCCTACTTAGCTAATACCCGAGAAACCCCAAAACAAAGAAAAACTCAGTTTAAGGTCGATTCGTTACCTGGATTGTGATTCTGATTCGGAGGTTTTGCTCACAAGCCCATCCGTTCTTATTTCGTTTTATGACGTTTAAATCTCTATCGTATTATTATTTACTTATTTACTATTTTTGGGATGTTACAGTTGGGCAGAGGTTGGCAAAAAAAAAAAAAAAAAAAAAAAAAAACATTTGACTGGTCCTGATATTGGCTAGGAAACCATGGACAAGATCGTCGAAATCAAAGATCGTCCGAAAGCCACTAGAGACAGTCGAAAGAGAGTTGTGCTAGCGACAGACAAAAGAGAGTTGTGCTAGCAACAGACGAAAGCCATTAGAATTCCAAATTGGATACCGAGCCTTGTTAAAGGTCTCACATTTGAAAGGAGTTGCCAGGTATGGCAACTGTAGCAAACATAACCATAGTTAATGGTGATTGTTTGAAGTACGGGTTAGGGTTGGCCTAGTAAACTACAAGCTTACGTTGTCACGGGGAATTAAGCAATATACAAGATTCGCTTCATGTATCAAATCTCAAGAAGTGTTTATCAGACGAGACGTTAATTATACCGTCTAATGAGAATCACTTAGACGACAAGTTGCACTTCATTGAGGAACCGATTGAAGTCACAGATTGGAAGATTCAGAAAACAAGGCGTGGCCGGGTTAAATTGGTTAGGGTACGTTGGAATTCAAAGCGCGGCCCCGAGTATACGTGGGAGCGGGAAAATAAAATGACAGCCAAGTATCTGTCCTTGTTCACGAACACTCCAAGTCAAGATGACAAGAACTGAATTTCGAATGTGACACCCAGTATTTCAGGTCAAAGTCCATATTACATAAATGCACGTTCATAACATATATTTCCTGAAGTTTTGTTTTGACTAAGTAAAGTCAAGGAGTCTAACAAAGGAAATTGTATCAAAATAGTAATTTTTAAGAATTACTAGAAAAATAAACAGTGATAACCCGCAAAGTACGGTCGTTGGTGATTAACAAGAACTTGGCAGTTAAAGTCTAGGGAGACGCTTTAACATAAAAACATATATAAGGAAATTCACTAGCAGATTATTAAAGCTAGTCAAACTAAACAAAATGTGAGACGCTTTAATAATTAAAGATATTAAAGCGGGTATAAATTTCAGGTATTATATGACATCTAAATCAAGCACATCATCATCATCATCATAATTGCTTTGCTTGCACAACACTCAAGCGTCATAATCATCATAATTATGACCAAAGATGCAAGCAACATAAAGATCACATCACCATCATTATATCCTTGCTTGTACTCCATTCCAGCATCAAATCTTAATGATGATGACTTGTTGAGATCTATACTCAACCCTCGTTTCATCTAATAATTATATATATATATATGTATATATATATATATATATATATATATATATCTAGGTATATAGATATAAAGTTTTAATCACTAAAAGTTCCTACACCGGGTATTAGATCACGGGATCACCATCCAAGTTTACACTACCTAAAGAACTATCTAACTAATACTTAGAATATTTGATGTTTTATAAACATCGGGGGAGAAACATACTTACATAACATATTTGAAAATATGAAACATATTTGCTTACATGTTTGACAACATGAACATTTTGGTTTAACTTTTGTGACACAATTATTTACAATATTTGAAAGCATGAAAAATATATGTTTGATACATTTGAGAAAACAGGAAACACATTTACAAACATTTTCATATGGTAACAAGAGAACAAGACCCGACCTTTATGTTTGCATGAGTATGAACAATTATAGAGCTCGTAAAGTCCCCTGGAACAATTTAGTAACCATTAACTGTAGCCTAGGGTCGTATGAATAGTACTATGGGGAGTGACGTCCCCCGGTCATGGTTAGTCGCGCTAACCACAATCTGGAGGATTTATGGCCGCATAGCATATGATAACGAATATGAGGGGCGAAAGAACGATTGTCATGGTTTGGTTACGCCTCATGTATGAACATATTCTTTGTATTCCTAGCTAGTTTACAAATGGGTCAACATTACTTGTTCTGTTTATCATATATATACTTGGAACAATTTGCGAACAATTGGATTTACAAGAACTATTTGATTGGGAAAACGACTTATTTGATGACGGTTAAGTCATATATATGTTTTCAAAGGAAAACTACTTATTTTATGACGGTTAAGTCATGGGCATGTTTTCAAAGGAGAACTACTTATTTTATGACGGTTAAGTCATGTCTAGTTTTTCGGGGAAAACTAACTATACTAAATTAACAAACTCTGTGAACTCACCAACCTTTGTGTTGACACTTTCAAGTATGTTTCTCAGGTAACCTTTAGCCATGGAGCGGTTGGAATAGGCTAGCTATGTTGGAACAAGTCCTAGTAACCGGACGGGCATAGATTATCAAGTCTCAAGTCGACCATTGAACTAGCAGGACTTAGATCATTGTATTTATTTAGTTTTAGTAATCGTATATGTAATCAAGTCTTAGAAATCACCATTACAGCTTCCGCTATCGTGTAATGAACCAATCGTTGCAACCTGTATTTATTTATTAAGTAAATAAATTTGGGGGTGTGACATCTTGCCACATCTTCCATAGACTGCCATCTCGCCTACCCTGGCCTGTTTGTCCCGAGCCCCAAACAACTTCCCACCCGATCGCTTAGCGGGAAAACTCAGCTTCTTCTTGGGCTCTTCAATGACAACGACATTCAGCGCCAGATCATCAAATAACACTCCGCTCAGTTCTACTACCGAATCGAAGGTAGTAGGGGCGTTTGCTTTAACATAGGTGCGGACCTGGTCCGGCAGCCCTTGAATGTAGCATGAAATCTTTCTTTCCTCAGTCGTGACAAGATGTGGCACCAGACATGCCAGTTCATTGAACCGTGTGGTGTACTGCCGGCGCGTCATGCTCCCGGCCTTCAAACCCAGAAATTCCCTCTCTACCTTCTCAATCTCGTTCCTTGGGCAGAAATTCTTGATCACCAAAGTTTTCAAGTCAGCCCAAACCATCGCATCCACAACCTCGCTCCCTTTTGCTTGACGTACACCTTCCCACCAATGGGATGCTTCCTCTCTCAAGGAGTTAGCAGCAAATTTTACAACTTGATCCATTCGACATTCGCTCAGACGAATGCCAGCTTCCATACGGATCACCCAATCAAACGTAGCCACCTCGTCTTTCTTTCCAGTGAGGACCGGTGGGTCACATGCTTTAAATGACTTGTAGTCGCATCCGCGTGCAGGCGGTGCGTTGTCGGTATCGTTGTTCTGGGCACCAGTTGCCGCGCTAGACCCACCTTCCCCATTAACCTTCTTCAATGCTTCAGCTAACAGACCTAGCAGAGAAGTCTTCATCAACTTGGTGAACTCTCGAGCTATAGCTGCTCTCGCTTCTGGTTCAAAAGTGAAAGGTTGTTCTTCAACCAGTGTCTGCTCAGTTCCATGCACACTAACCGTCGGTTCAGTATGAACACTTCCTTCTTCACTATACTCTTGGCGCGCAGGGGTCCTGCCACGCCCACCATTTCGACCGCCGGTATGACCACCGGTACGGCCCCCACCACGTTTTCCGCTCTTTCGTCCCGCCATTCCGTTCTATAAGACAAGGAATCCAATGTCATCACGCTAGTTAACAAATAAAATTCAATAAGCACTGTAAGATGTTAATATACACTGGCCATCTGCAATTAACCATTACACTACCTTTCGATTATCTATTTGACCCTCTTTGTGATTCCATCAGAACACAAGTCCTTACCTAACCCTTTCTAAGGCATACTGTATATGTAAATATATACTACATTCATACCTGATGATGTGGCTTGAGTTACCCGTACTGGCATCCGCTTTCGGTCCCATTCACAGTTTAAGTTCAGACACTGGGAGTGTCCGAATCTCTCAAACTACTGCTCTGATACCAACTTATAAGGCCCCAAACCCGGGAGGCCTCACTTGTTGGATTTACTCATTCACACACAGTTCTTAAACTTGAATATCAAATAACGCAGCGGAATCATTCATTCATCATAATTAAAACTTGTTCAAACATGCGGAAGTGTAACATTGTCAAATACGTAAAAATAACATAAACAACTCATAACGGGATGCCAGTCTTCATATCATCCGGGTAATTCTTCTTTCTTGCCAAGCATCACCGTCCATCACCATAACCTGCCCTTAACCTGAATGTGCAAACTAAAAAGTCAACTACGCTGGTGAGTTCTAGCTTTACATAAGACCTTAACATAAACATTTTGCCAAAAACATAACATACATTTGTTTAACAAAAGCGTACGTAAAACATGCAATAACTTAACATCATCAAAACATCATCGTAACATAAGTCAACATGAACCGAATCTGCGCCTTCTCGTAACCGTCAATTCCATACATCGCATACCAGCGGATGAACTTAACGCTCGTTACCTCTAAGTCATCCGTCACACAGGTCCCCTAAGGCTCGTTACCTATAGGTGGACCAAACATACGTCTCCTAAGGCTCGTTACCTCTAGGTAGACCAAACATACGTCTCCTAAGGCTCGTTACCTCTAGGTAGACAGAACATAACTTAGGCACTATTTCCCCGCAAGGAATAGTACCTTCCATCGGGATCCCGGTAATCCCATGGGTGACCGTTGTCACCCCATCATCAACCAGTTGTACAACCGTTAGCCAGCCACAAAGGCCCCCCGTAAGGTGAGGCCAATACATACATACATTCCTTAGCTCCCATAGGAACTCGTGGCAGATTCGTTCATTCGTGACTTTCATAAAACCTTTACCTCATTTTAGTTAAAGCATTTGTACGTTTTATTAAACAAAACATCATCTCTTTCGTAAACCTTTCGTAAACTTCATTTGGCAAAACATTTCATAAATATCATCTCTTAAACATCATTTCGTAAACGTCATATCGTAAACATCACATCGTAAACATCATTTCGTAAACCTCGTTTCGTAAACCTCATTTCAAAACATCATTCTGTATGTATGCACACCAGCCCAAAAACATTTAATTAAAACATTTAAAGAAGGGCTTCTAGAACTCACCTTACAAGCTAGTCTCGGTTGTCCTAAACAAAGGCCCAACAACGTCACTTCCGATCTGAATTGATTAGTTAAATACACATCAGACCAATACCGACTCTAACGGTTTAACCCTTCTAAACATACTAACTTTACTTAACCAGCCTGATGCCTGCGCACTTAGCAAGTGCGCAGACCCTGCTTCCTGCGTACTTGATAAGTATGCAGGGTCCTCTTCCTGCGTACTTGATAAGTACGCAGTGCTCTCTTCCTGCGTACTTGATAAGTACGCAGGACCTGCTCCTTGCGTACTTAATAAGTACGCACGATCTGTTTCTTCGCAAAACCTTAACTTTCACATTCAGGTCTGATCACGTCAAGATCCTGAACCTGTTTACATTTAAAATGTTCGTTTTCCAATAAGGGACTCAAATTTATGTTTATCTTTCAGTTTTATCCGTGAAAACGTTACTTTTCACCCAAAACCCGGAAAACCCAAAAACGAACAAAAACTCAGATTTGGGCCAAATCGTTACCTGAATCAACTTTCTGATCCGGAGGTTATTCTCACGAGCTCTGGAGCAACACTTTGCTGAAATCTCGGGTCGATCCGCCAACTTTCTCTCTCTATGGTTTCTCTCTCTAGAAGTTGCAATTAAGAGAAATAGGTGATGGCCTTGGCTATTAAAAGGGGAGGCTCCCCTTCCAGCCCGTCGGCCCATCCGGCCCGACCCGACATGCCTCGTTCGTTTATTTCGTTATTATAACTGTCGTTTTATTTTTGGATGTTACATAGTAGTTTTATAATCTCAATTCATTCATCAAATTGACATTCAACACACACCTATGATCTAAAGATGAACACCTTAACTTAGTATGGTTTTCATAACCTTAACCAAACCTCCAACACCCAATTCAACCTTTCAACCCATAAGTCAACTACACTGACTTACCATATTTACTTTGGCTATTAACCACATAAGTCAAATTATATCATCACACCACACATAAACGGATTTTAACCACACAATTCAGTTTAGATGTAACTAGCGCCATACATATTACTAAGAAAGCGCAAAGCACTTACCTTTATCTCGACAGGATTCCACTTTGTCTTTAAAGCCACCTAAACAATCAACTTTCATTTAGTAATCTTATTATCTCAATTCATTCACCAAATTGAGATTCAAGACACACCTATGATCTAAAGATCCACACCCTAACTTAGTTTTTTTATCACAACGTTAACCAAACCTCTAACACCCGATTCAACCTTTCAACCAATAAGTCAGCTACACCAATTAACACATTTAGTATGACTATTAACCACATAAGTCAAATTATATCATCACACCACATATAAATAGATACAACCACACAATTCTATTTTGATGTAACTACCGACATATCTACTACTAAGTAAGTGCAAATCACATACCTTTAGCCAGAGACGATTCCACTTGGTCTTCATAACTAGCTACGTCAACACCTTTATCACCTAAACAATCAACTTGCATTTAGTAGTCTTATGATCACAATTCATTCACCAAATTGAGATTCAAGACACACATATGATCTAAAGATTAACACCCTAACTTAGTATGGTTTTCATAACCTTAACCAAATCTCCAACACCCAATTCAACCTTTCAACCCATAAGTCAACTACACCAATTTACCACATTTACTTTGACTATTAATAACATAAGTCAAATTATATCATCACACCACACATAAATAGATTTTAATCACACAATTCTGTTTAGATGTAACTAGCGCCATACATATTACTAAGAAAGCGCAAAGCACTTACCTTTAGCTCGACATGATTCCACTTTATCTTTAAAGCCACCTAAACAATCAACTTGCATTTAGTAGTCTTATGATCTCAATTCATTCACCAAATTGAGATTCAAGACACACCTATGATCTAAAGATTAACACCCTAACTTAGTATGGTTTTCATAACCTTAACCAAATCTCCAACACCCAATTTAACCTTTCAACCCATAAGTCAAATACACCAATTTACCTCATTTACTTTCACTATTAACCACATAAGTTAAATTCTATCATCAAACGACACATAAATAGATTTTTATGACACAATTCTATTTAGATGTAACTAGCGCCATATATATTACTAAGTAAGCGCAAAGCACTTACCTTTTGCTATACATGATTCCACTTTGTCTTTAAAGCCACCTAAACAATCAACTTGCATTTAGTAATCTTAATATCTCAATTCATTTACCAAGTTGAGATTCAAGACATACCTATGATCTAAAGATCAACACCCTAACTTAGTTTGGTTATCACAATGTTAACCAAACCTACAACACCCGATTCAACCTTTCAACCCATAAGTCAACTACACCAATTAACACATTTAGTTTGACTATTAACCACATAAGTCAAATTATATCATCGCACCACACATAAATAGATTTTAACCACACAATTCTATTTTGATGTCACTATCAACATATCTACTACTAAGTACGTGCAAAGCACTAACCTTTAGCCTGAGATGATTCCACTTACTCTTCAAAGCTAGCTACGTCAACACCTTTATCACCTAAACAATCAACTTGCATTTAATAGTCTTCTTATCTCAATTCATTCAACAAATTGAGATTCAATACACACCTACGATCTAAAGATTAATACCCTAACATAGTATGGTTTTCATAACCTTAACCAAACCTCCAACACCCAATTCAACCTTTCAACCCATAAGTCAACTACACCAATTTACCACATTTACTTTGACTATTAACCACATAAGTCAAATTATATCATCACACCAAACATAAATAGATTTTAACCACACAATTCTATATAGATGTAACAAGCGCCATGTATATTACTAAGTAAACGCCAAGCACTTACCTTTGGCTCGACATGATTCCACTTTGTCTTTAAAGCCACCTAAACAATCAACTTTTGTTAACTAATCTTAATATCTCAATTCATTTACCAAGTTGAAATTCAAGACACACCTATGATCTAAAGATCAACACCCTAACTTAGTTTGGTTATCACAACGTTAACCAAACCTATAACACCCGATTAAACCTTTCAACCCATAAGTCAACTACACCAATTTATCACATTTACTTTGTTTATTAACCACATAAGTCAAATTATATCATCACACGACACATAAATAGATTTTGCCCACACAATTCTATTTAGATATAACTAACGCCATATATATTACTAAGTAAGCGCAAAGTACTTACCTTTAGTTCGACATGATTCCACTTTGTCTTTAAAGCCACCTAAACAACTAACTTGCATTTAGTAATCTTACTATCTCAATTCATTCACCAAATTGAGATTCAAGACACACCTATGATCTAAAGATCAACACCCTAACTTAGTTTGGTTATCACAATGTTAACCAAATTTGTAACACCCTATTCAACCTTTCAACCATAAGTCAACTACACCAATTAACACATTTAGTTTTACTATTATCCACATAAGTCAAATTATATCATCACACCACACATAAATATATTTTAACCACACAATTCTATTTTGATGTAACTATCAACATATCTACTACTAACTAAGTGCAAAGCATTTACCTTTAGGAAGAGATGATTTCACTTGGTCTTCAAAGCTAGCTACGATAACACCTTTATCACCTAAACAATCAACTTGCATTTTGTAGTTTTATCATCTCAATTCATTCATCAAGTTGACATTCAACACACACCTATGATCTAAAGATGAACACCCTAACTTAGTATGGTTTTCATAACCTTAACCAAACCTCCATCACTCAATTCTACCTTTCAACCCATAAGTCAACTACACCAACTTACCACATTTACTTTGACTATTAACCACATAAGTCAAATTATATCATCACACCACACATAAATAGATTTTAACCACACAATTCTGTTTAGATGTAACTAGCGCCATACATATTACTAAGAAAGCGCAAAGCACTTACCTTTAGCTCGACATGATTCCACTTTGTCTTTAAAGCCACCTAAACAATCAACTTTCACTTAGTAATCTTATTATCTCAATTCATTCACCAAATTGAGATTCAAGACACACCTATGATCTAAAGATCCACACCCTAACTTAGTTTGTTTATCACAACGTTAACCAAACCTCTAACACCCGATTCAACCTTTCAACCCATAAGTCAACTACACCAATTAACACATTTAGTATGACTATTAACCACATAAGTCAAATTATATCATCACACCACATATAAATAGATATAACCACACATTTCTATTTTGATGTAACTACCGACATATCTACTACTAAGTAAGTGCAAATCACTTACCTTTAGCCGGAGACGATTCCACTCGGTCTTCAAAACTAGCTACGTCAACACCTTTATCACCTAAACAATCAACTTGCATTTAGTAGTCACAATTCATTCACCAAATTGAGATTCAAGACACACCTATGATCTAAAGATTAACACCCTAACATAGTATGGTTTTCATAACCTTAACCAAATCTCCAACTGTAACACCCCGAGTTTTAGAGCGCGAAAGATTTCACGAGAATTAAAAACTTAAATAAGAAAAAGGGAAGCGTGCTTGGGCCGGGTGTATGGGCCGAAAGGGGCAAGGGTTTGGGCCCTTATAAGCCACAAGACTAGCCCTAACCCTCACTTCCATCACCATTTTCGGATTTCTAGAGAGAGTCTAGAGAGAGAAAGTCCCGGTTTTTGAATCCGAGTTCATAGGATCGTAGTTGTACGTATCTGGAACGTTTTGCTATGGAGAAGAAGCGTTTACAGGTAACCGATTCTCCTAGATCTGAGTTTTTGTTATGAGTTGGGTTTTGAAAAAAAAAATCAGGTAAAGGTGGGGTTTTTATGTTTAAAAATGGAAGCAAAGTATAGATTTAGACTCTCGGTTAGAAAACACAAGTCTCGAACATAAAAGTTCGGATCTGCAAGCAAAGTTTTTGCGGGGAAGAAGGCTTCCCGCAAGCAGGTCCTGCGTACTTATCAAGTACGCAAGAAGCAAAGCCTGCGTACTTATCAAGTACGTAAGAACAAATCCCTGCGCACTTGCTAAGTGTGCAGGCATCAGATCTATGGGTATATATATAGCTGTTTAGTGAAGTCAGTATGATCGCCTAGCCAGAAATGGTGAAAGCATTTAACGTCAAGTTAAGTCTGATACGTGTCAATTGTTATGATTGTTCAGATTGTGTGAGATCCAGTAGACCATTGCAGCTAAGATACGAGGTGAGTTCTAATCCCCTTTTTGCCTGCTTTAGGGGTGGTGTGCATACTTAGTGTAAAGTGTTTATTACATATTTTATATTAATAAACAACGTGAAAAACTATATTTAGTGTAAAGTTTAAAAGAGGCAAATGTACGTTTTGAGCAAGGTATACCTATATGTTGGCAAGGGTTTACTATATTTTCATATGCATAAACAAAGGCATAATATATGTGTTAGTATATTCAAGTAAAGCAAGATATATATTTTGGCAAGCGTTTACTATATCTTCATATACATAAATAAAGGCATAATATATGTGTTAGTATGTTCAAGTAAAGCAAGATATATATTTTGGCAAGCGTTTACTATATTTTCATATACATAAACAAAGGCATAATATATGTGTTAGTATGTTCAAGTAAAGCAAGATATATATTTTGGCAAGTGTTTACTATATTTTCATATACATAAACAAAGACACGATATATGTGTTAAGCTATGTTTAGTAAAGCATAACTATATTTTATGGCAAGCGTTTACTATATTTTATATACATAAACAAAAGCATATTATATGTGAAAGTTATGAACAAGATTCAATGTGTACCAGCTATAAAGGTCCTTGGGACAGATGTTACTTGTACAAGATGTCAGTTATGGGTTCTACCCATTAGTAAGAATCTTTGGGTTCGCTAACAGTTGTATAACTGGGATGAGTGACGACGGTTGCTCGGGAGGTCCACGCAACCTCCCCGTAGTGTTAAGTGGTATTGTCGGTTCATGGTCGTTGATCATGGGGGCATTGACCAGGGTATTGTCGGTTCATGGTCGTTGATCATGGGGGCATTGACCAGGTACTTGTCGGTTCATGGTCGTTGACCATGGGGCGGTACAGTAGTGACAAGGAATTGATGGATAAGCGGTATTGTCGGTTCATGGTCGTTGATCATGGGGGCATTAACCAGGTACTTGTCGGTTCATGGATGTAAGCCATGAGGGCAGTACATTAAAGAGGAATTGACGGTTTATTATACGTTTTAAACTGTTTGAAAAGTAAAGTGTGTTAAGTTTAGCCTTATTGGCAATATACATGTTTTAGTAAATCGTTTGTATAATTGATTTAAAGTAAACATTAGAACTCACTCAGCTTTGCTGATTTTTAGTATGCACATCAATTAAATGTAGGTGGCAGTAGATGGAAGTGGATGCTTGGCTTGGCTAGAAGAGTTACCCAAAGATCAGCATCTGGCATCCTGTTTATGTTTCTTTTGATTATATTGATTAAGACCAAGTTTCAATTGTATTTGACAAGTTTCAGTTGTTTAGACATGTTATGTTTCCGTTGCGTATGTTGAGATTTTAAATCGTTTCAGCTGTGATAATGTATGTCTTATGTTTAAATGCTATGTGTTGGTGAGTAAATCCAATAAGTGAGGCCTCCCGGATTTGGGGCCTTACACCAACACCCAATTCAACCTTTCAACCCATAAGTCAACTACACCAATTACCACATTTACTTTGATAATTAATCACATAAGTCAAATTATATCATCACACCACACATAAATAGATTTTAACCACACAATTCTGTTTAGATGTAACTAGTGCCATACATATTACTAAGAAAGCGCAAAGCACTTACCTTTAGCTTGACATGATTCCACTTTGTCTTTAAAGCCACCTAAACAATCAACTTGCATTTAGAAGTCTTATGATCTCAATTCATTCACCAAATTGAGATTCAAGACACACATATGATCTAAAGATTAACACCCTAACTTAGTATGGTTTTCATAACCTTAACCAAATCACCAACACCCAATTCAACCTTTCAACCAATAAGTCAAATACACCAATTTACCACATTTACTTTGACTATTAACCACATAAGTCAAATTATATCATCACACGACACATAAATAGATTTTTACCACACAATTCTATTTAGATGTAACTAGCGCCATATATATTACTAAGTAAGCGCAAAGCACTTAATCTTAATATCTCAATTCATTTACCAAGTTGAGATTCAAGACATACCTATGATCTAAAGATCAACACCCTAACTTAGTTTGGTTATCACAATGTTAACCAAACCTAAAACACCCGATTCAACCTTTCAACCCATAAGTCAACTACACCAATTAACACATTTAGTTTGACTATTAACCACATAAGTCAAATTATATCATCACACCACACATAAATAGATTTTAACCACACAATTCTATTTTGATGTGACTACCAACATATCTACTACTAAGTACGTGCAAAGCACTTTCCTTTAGCCTGAGATGATTCCACTTACTCTTCAAAGCTAGCTACGTCAACACCTTTATCACCTAAACAATCAACTTGCATTTAATAGTCTTGTGATCTCAATTCATTGAACAAATTGAGATTCAATACACACCTAATATCTAAAGATTAACACCCTAACTTAGTATAGTTTTCATAACCTTAACCAAACCTCCAACACCCAATTCAACCTTTCAACCCATAAGTCAACTACACCAATTTATCACATTTACTTTGACTATTAACCACATAAGTCAAATTATATCATCACACCACACATAAATAGATTTTAACCACACAATTCTTTTTAGATGTAACTAGCGCCATAGTAAGCGCCAAGCACTTACCTTTGGCTCGACATGATTCCACTTTGTCTTTAAAGCCACCTAAACAATCAACTTGATTTAACTAATCTTAATATCTCAATTCATTTACCATGTTGAGATTCAAGACACACCTATGATCTAAAGATCAACACCCTAACTTAGTTTCGTTATCACAACGTTAACCAAACCTATAACACCCGATTAAACCTTTCAACCCATAAGTCAACTACACCAATTTATCACATTTACTTTGACTATTAACCACATAAGTCAAATTATATCATCACACTACACATAAATAGATTTTGACCACACACTTCTATTTAGATGTAACTATCGCCATATATATTACTAAGTAAGCGCCAAGCACTTACCTTTGGCTCGACATAATTCCACTTTGTCTTTAAAGCCACCTAAACAATCAACTTGCGTTAACTAATCTTAATATCTCAATTCATTTACCAAGTTGAGATTCAAAACACACCTATGATCTAAAGATCAACACCCTAACTTAGTTTGGTTATCACAACGTTAACCAAACCTATAACACCCAATTAAACCTTTCAACCCATAAGTCAACTACACCAATTTATCACATTTACTTTGACTATTAACCACATAAGTCAAATTATATCATCACACGACACATAAATAAATTTTGACCACACAATTCTATTTAGATATAACTAATGCCATATATATTACTAAGTAAGCGTAAAGCCCTTACTTTTAGCTCGACATGATTCCACTTTGTCTTTAAAGCCCCTTAAACAATCAACTTTCATTTAGTAATCTTATTATCTCAATTCATTCACCAAATTGAGATTCAAGACACACCTATGATCTAAAGATCCACACCCTAACTTAGTTTGTTTATCACAACGTTAACCAAACCTCTAATACCCGATTCAACCTTTCAACCATAAGTCAACTACACCAATTAACACATTTACTTTAACTATTAATCACATAAGTCAAATTATATCATCACACCACACATAAATAGATTTAAACCACACAATTCTATTTAGATGTAACTAGTGCCATGTATATTACTAAGTAAGCGCCAAGCACTTACCTTTGGCTCGACATGATTCCACTTTGTCTTTAAAGCCACCTAAACAATCAACTTGCGTTAACTAATCTTAATATCTCAATTCATTTACCAAGTTGAGATTCAAGACACACCTATGATCTAAAGATCAACACCCTAACTTAGTTTGGTTATCACAACGTTAACCAAACCTATAACACCCGATTCAACCTTTCAACCCATAAGTCAACTACACCAATTAACACATTTAGTTTTACTATCAACCACATAAGTCAAATTATATCATCACACCACACATAAATAGATTTTAACCACACAATTCTATTTGGATGTAACTACCGACATATCAGCTACTAAGTAAGTGACCTTTACCCTGAGATGATTCCACTTGGTCTTCAAAGCTTGCTACGTCAACACCTTTATCACCTAAACAATCAACTTGCATTTAGTTGTAAATTGAGATTCAAGACACACCTATTATCTAAAGAATAACACCCTAACTTAGTATGGTTTTCATAATCTTTAGCAAATCTCCAACACCCAATTCAACATTTCAACCCATAAGTCAATTACACCAATTTACAACATTTACTTTGACTATTAACCACATAAGTCAAATTATATCATCACACGACACATAAATATATTTTGACCACACAATTCTATTTAGATGTAACTAGCGCCATATATATTACCAAGTAAGCGCAAAGCACTTACCTTTAGCTCGACATGATTCCACTTCGTCTTTAAAGCCACCTAAACAATCAACTTGCATTTAGTAATCTTAATATCTCAATTCATTTACCAAGTTGAGATTCAAGACACACCCATGATCTAAAGATCAACACCCTAACTTAGTTTGGTTATCACAATGTTAACCAAACCTATAACACCCGATTCAACCTTTCAACCCATAAGTCAACTACACCAATTAACACATTTAGTTTGACTATTAATCACATAAGTAAAATTATATCATCACACCACATATAAATAGATTTTAACCAAACAATTCTATTTAGATGTAACTAGCGCAATATATATTACTAAATAAGTGCAAAACCCTTACCTTTAGCTCAACATGATTCCACTTTGTCTTTAAAGCCACCTAAACAATCAACTTGCATTTAGTAATATTATTTGTAACATCCCAAAAATAAGACAACGATTAAAGTAACGGGTTATACGTAAGATGAAAGGAATAAATGAGCGAGGCGTGACGGGCCGGGCCAGATGGGCCGGCGAAATTGAGCGGAGGAGTCCCTTTCCTTATAAATAGCCTAAGTCACTCAACCATTCTTGTCACACCCCCAAATTTATTTACTTATTAAATAAATACAGGTTGCAACGATTGGTTCATTACACGATAACGGAAGCTGTAATAGTGATTTCTAAGACTTGTATACATACACAAATAGTAAGACTAAATAGTATAATGATCTAAGTTCTTCTAGATCAACGATAGACTTGAGACTTGATATTCTACGTCCTTCCAGCTACTAGGAATTTATCCAACATAGCTAGCCTATTCCAACCACGCCATGGCTAAAGGTTATCTGAGAAACATACTTGAAAGTGTCAACACAAAGGTTGGTGAGTTCACAGAGTTAGTTATATCAGTGCTTATAGTTTTTCCCGAAAACATGTACATGACTTTACCGTCATAAAATATGTAGTTTTTCTTTGAAAACACTACCATGACTTAACCGTCATAAATCCAATGATTAAACATGATCATTTTAACCTGATCAGAACCCTTTGTATAAACCTGATCACTTTAACCTGATCAGAACCCTTTGTTTAAACCTGATCACTTTAACCTGATCAGAACCCTTTGTTTAAACTTGATCACTTTAACCTGATCAGAACCCTTTGTTGAAACCTGATCACTTTAACCTGATCAAAACCCTTTGTTTTATTTAATTGTTCGTAAATAGTTCCAGTTGCATGTGATTTCGAAAATAGTTCCAGTTGTATGTGATTTCGTAAATAGTTCCAGTTGTATGTGATTTCGTAAATAGTTCCAGTTGTATGTGTTAATCAGAATAAGAATTGTTGACCCATTTGTAAACTAGCTAGGAATATAAATAATATGTTCCTACATGAGCCGTAACCAAACCATGACAATTGTACACGCCCCTAATTTCATTATCCGGTTCTATGCGGCCATAAATCCTCCAGATTGTGGTAAGCGCGACTAACCATGACCGGGAGACGTCACTCTCCATAGTACTATTCATAGGACCCTAGGCTACAGTTAATGGTTACTAAATTGTTCCAGGGGACTTTAGCGGCCTCAAATCGTTTAACTCATGTAAACATAAAAAGTCGAGTCTTATTCTCTTGTTATCACATAAAAATAGTTGTAAGTATGTTCTTCCCCCAAATCGTTGAGTGTTGTTCATCCGAACAATCGTTGTGTGTTGTTCATCCGAACAATCGTTGAGTGTACTTGTGTCCAGCTGTTTAGTTGAGCAAGTTTTCTCCCCGTTTGTTTAAAAACAATTTAAAAACAAGTAGTAAAAGTGGGGCCGTGAGACTCACAAGAAGTTTAACCAGAATGTTCGTATTGTCAAATGTATAAGCAATGTAATTCATGTTTTCAAAACATAACAAGTAAGTATGTTTCTCCCCCGATGTTTACAAAACAGTAAAGAGTTAAAAGGGGGCCGTGAACTCACCTTGTGTTCGATGAAATCCTAGCAAACAAACTTGTGCTAGTTCTTGTCTATCCGTACCCTAATCACACAAGGGTACTAATGTGTTAAAACTACTCGTCTTATACGTAAGTTGTTCATCTGACTTAACAAATCCTGTTAAGTACGCCTTTGTTTAGTAAAAATAGTGTTTTTATTCACGACTCGTTGGTGATTATTATTCCAGTCTAGACGCTTACATATTTTCCGAGAGGATAATATGTTTCCCTATTGGTGATTTATTAAGTGTATCAAAAATAAATATTATTTTTTTGTAACTTAAAATATATTCACTTATGTTTCACGATGTCACATGATTATTTATTTTTAACCGAATCTCTTCATATGCAAATTGTTCACCGACTTAGCAATTCTGATTTCTTTTGTCTAAATATCTTTTTAGTTTTTCAACACTTGTTTCGTTATAAAATAGCTCTAAGTTATTGCCCCATGGGACTGATGAACAGGTATCGAAACTACCTAGTTTCGATTGAACGGGACAGGTATCGAAACTACCTAGTTTCGATTGAACAGGACAGATGTCGAAACTACCTAGTTTCGATTGAGTAAACTGGGTATCGAAACTACCTAGTTTCGATTGACAAGAAGAGTATCGAAACTACCTAGTTTCGATTGGGCAATAGGTATCGAAACTACTTAGTTTCGATTGAACAACAGGTATCGAAACTATAGTTTTGATTACTGAACTTTTGATTGACAGAATCAGTCCTGCATATTTTTATGTTTTAAATCTTGAATTTGACACACTTTTCTTGTTATCTTACTTGCGTTGGAACGATTTGTATTTTTAGCTACGGTTTTAAAGAAAATAATATGGATGGTATCGAGTTTTTACCTCTAATCAGAAAAATGGAAAGAGATATCCAGATTCGACCTGCACTGAGCGGCCTTCTTGCGCCGGCTGTTTGGAGGTCGAATACTCCATGGATTCGAGTGATTCCACTGGGGTTCTTCCTTCTTAACATGGAGATTCATTCTAGAAGAAATATGAACCGATTTGGCCAACTAACGAAGGAGATATGGTCTTGGCACTTGAAATTGTGGGTATGTATGTGTGCTATTTGAGCCGAGAAAGAGAGAAAGAACAAGAATAGATGGTTTGATTGCTTGACTTCTTTCTGTAGGAATGGTGAAAGATTGTATATATGTCCTTATCTAATATAGAAAGGAAGTAAGGAATGGGATGGTAGTGTGTTGTCGCATACAAAATCAAGTGGTGTGGAAATTTGAATGTGGGGTGGACCCACAATTCCATTCGACCGAGAGAATTGTAGGGGGTGGAAGACTTATGCCAAATGTTATTTAAAATCTAAGTGTTGGTTAGATAGATTTTTAGATGGTGTCAACCCGGTAGGTGATCCCGTGATTTAATACCCGGTGTAGAATTTTTAACGGTCAATTATTTTATATATTTTTGTGTTGTTTGACTAGTCTCAATAGTTTACTAGTTAAACCCGACTTAGCTATTATTTTAACCATAATATATATGTATACACATAAAAATAACTTAAGACCGCGTCATATACATTTTTATGTCACTTTTAAAGTTTAGTCACAAATATATACGTTTTTATATTAAAACGTGTCTCTAGACTTTACTGGAATAAAATCTTGTTAATCACCAATGGTCGTATTCTACGAGTAATAAATGTTTTTGACCTAGTAATTCTTAAAATTACTAAAGTATGATACGTTTTACTTTGTTAGACTCCTTGACAATACTATGTCAAAGATAATATTTTAGGAATATGGAGTATGAATGTGCTAAAATAATATGGCTTTTGACCTGAAATACTGGGTGTCACAATCTCCCCATGTTAAAGAGAATTTCGTCCCGAAATTCAGTTCTTGTCATCTTGACTTGGAGTGTTCATGAACAAGGACGGATACTTGGCTTTCATTTTATCTTCCCGCTCCCACGTATACTCGGGGCCGCGCTTTGAATCCCAACGTACCTTAACCAATTTAATCCGGCTACGCCTTGTTTTCTGAACCTTCCAATCTGAGACTTCAATGGGTTCCTCAACGAAGTGTAGCTTGTTCTCTATGTGAATCTCATCAGGCGGTATAATTAATGTCTCGTCTGATACGCACTTCTTGAGATTTGATACATGAAACGTATCATGTACATTGCTTGGATCTTGTGGTAACTTGAGCTTGTATGCTACAGGGCCAACCCTAGTCAAAATTTCAAATGGTTCAACGTACCTAGGGTTAAGCTTGCCACGGTTGCCAAATCTTGCAACTCCTTTCCAAGATGAGACCTTTAACATGACTTTGTCTCCCACTTGGAATTTTAATGACTTTTGTATGTTGCTAGCACAACTCTCTTTCGTCTGTCTTGAGTGGCTTTCAGACGATCTTTTATTTCGGCGATCTTGTCAGTGGTTTCCTAGCCAATATCAGGACCAGTCAAATGCTTTTCGCCAATCTCCGCCCAACATAGCGATGAGTGATACTTACAACCATACAAAGCCTCAACGGAGCGGCTTTAATGCTGGTATGGTAGTTGGTATTATATGAAAACTCAGCCAACGGCGGTGAGTATCCCTATTTCCTCTGAAATCGATTACACACGCACGGAGCACATTTTTTAAAGTTTGGATGGTCCTTTTACTTTGACCGTTCATCTGGGGATGACATGCAGTGCTCATGTAAAGGCGTGTGCCCAAGGCTTCTTGTACAGACTGCCAGGTTCTTGACATGAATCGACTGCCCTTTTAGTGAAAATGGAAACTGGCATACCATGCCTAGCCTTAATTCCCTTAATATTTAGCCTTGCACGCTTCTTACTTTTATCTGTCTCCTTTATTGGTAGGGAATACGCGGATTTCGTCAAACGACTGACGATTACCATATAGTATCATAGTCGCTAGGTGTTCTGGGTGGATTTGAAATGAAATCCATGGAATTCTCTTCCCCTTCCCATTGATAAATATGAGTTTGTTGTGATCACTCGGGTGATTCCTAACATTCTACTTGTACTGCCAAGTATCTCCTAGCATAGATAGCTATTCCTTCTCTCATGTTTGGCCACATAATGGAGTTCCTAGGGATCCTTATACGTTTTATTTGATTCTATTTACTGGGTAGTCGGTATTCGAAAGCAAAGCGAATATTTATCCGTCTAATGATATTAAACGTGCAAGAATCCCTTTATTTGATTACCATCAATATGGTAGGATTATGTGATGCTCATTCCTGGTAATGAAAGGAATGGTGCCTACGAATCTTGAGCGTATGTTGACACATACTCTCTATTCGTCTACGCACTATAGGTCTTATGAAAGAATTACTCGACGAGGTGTCCAAGTTTTTGTTGTATATTGGAAGGCTAATACAACCAATTTTATAAAAATATTATCTCAAATTGATAAATAATTATGATTTTCCTCATTAAAGTAAATACTTCTAAACCCTAGCTAAATTAGTATACGACTAATTGTTTAGCCAATAATTTCACTTAAAAAAAACTCTTATTAATAACTGGAAAATTTAAATTAAAAGATTTTTCCCATAAATGTAACATCCTAAAATAGCGAGAAATAAAGTTAGCGAGTTCAAGCGGGCCGAAGTCGGGCCGGGTCGGTTGCGAACCGGGCTTGGGGAGGTCTCCCCTATAAATAGCCCAAGGCCCTCAATTCTCCTCTTTTGCAATTCTAGAGAGAGAAAACCCATAGAGAGAGAAAGTGTCAGAATCGCACAAGATTGCACCAGCTGTTGTCTCCTGCACTCGTGAAGGAAACCTCCAAATCAGAATCGTCATCCAGGTAACCATTCGAGCTAAATTTGAGATTTTTTCTTAAGTTGGGTTTCCGGGTTTTCGAGTGAAAATAGGACGTTTTTACGGATGAAATTTGATAATAAGCTTAGGTTTAGTATCTGAAATGAAAACCGGTTGTTTTGAGCAAAGAAAGTTGAAGTTTTGACATAATCGAACTTGAATGCGTGAATTTCGGGACTGTTTGGAAGATGACTGCTGGTGTAGGCGAACTTAGCAAGTTCGTCTGTCAAGTTCGCTTGGTGGAGGCGAACTTAAGTTCGCCTGATTATGTTCATCTGGCAAGTTCGCCTGGCCAAAGTTAAGCGAACTTATTATGTTCGCCTAAGTTAAGTTCGCCTGGCCAAAGGTAAGCGAACTTATTAAGTTCGCCTAGGCCAGAGGAAGCGAACTTAGCATTAAGTTTGCCTATATCAGCTGAGTAAAAGTGTGAATTGAGGTTAGGTTTGATATATGTGTTTTATAACCAATTCAGGTCACGTGTGACGCTCGTTGGGTCGTAGTTAGGACAGATCTGAGACTAGCTTATAAGGTGAGTTCTAGAAGCCCTCTTTTAAATGTTTTATATAATGTTTTCGGGCTGGTGTGCATACATATGAAATGTTGTTTTATAAAATGATGTTTATGAAACTATGTTTACGAAATAAAATGATTTGGAATGAACGGTTTATGGAAATAAAGTTTTATGAACGGAATGTTTACGGACGGATGTTTATAAAAATGGTTTAAAGTAAAGGTAAAGGGTTTCGAAAGTGAAGGAAAGGTTTTGTGAAAAGAAAAGAAAAAGGGCAAAGGTTTTAAAGAAGTCATTACAAATCTAATCTGTCGAATGAATGGAATTGACGAATGAAGTCTGGGAATGAGATTCCCAGCCTTGTGGTAGATTATGGACAGCGAGCCATAGTTACCATAAGAACAACAGGGGCAGTGTCTTAGTGGCCTGCCAATGGTTTGATGTTGTACAACTGGTATGGAGTAACGACGGTTACTCAAGGGTTAACGTGACCCTACGTCAGGTTAAATTATGATCCGACAGTGTTATGGCTGAGAGCCATAGCCGTCGATGGAAGTTGTCGGTCTATGGCTGAGAGCCATAGCCTTCAATGGAGGTTGTCGGTCTATGGCTGAGAGCCATAGGGGGCAACTGAATGGGTATTGTCGGTCCTCGTGCAGTTAGCCTTGGGGGCAATACCAAAAAGGGAATTGACGGAATGTTGTGGCAATGACGGCGATACGTAACGGTTGTCCACAACATGTAGGGTTCCTTCGGGGACACAGAGACGCGTAAAGAAAGATACAGATTTTAGATAGTAATGTATGACTTAAATGAATGTTAAGTGTTTTAAACAAATGATCCGTTCAATGTGTTTAAATGTTGGAAGGTTTATGAATGAAAGGCCCTGTTTTCTTATACGTAATGTTAAACCCTAACGAATGTTTGAATGATGAACCATTTCTTAAATCGAGCGAAAACTAGAACTCACCAGCGTAGCTGACTTTTTAGTGTGCACATTCAGGTTAAGGCATGTTATGAGGATGGACGGTGATGCTTGGCTAGCGAGAGGAGTTACCCGACTGACTATGAAGACTGGCATCCCGTTATGTTTAGTTATGATGTATTTATGTTTTAAACAATGTTTACGCTTCCGCATGTAAGAACAATGATGACGTTATGTTTGAATGAAATTTTCCGCTGCATAATTTGATAATCAAGTTTAAGAACTGTTTGTGAATGAGTAAATCCAACAAGTGAGGCCTCCCGGGTTTGGGGCCTTACAAGTTGGTATCAAAGCAATAGTTTGAGAGATTCGGACACTCCCAGTGTCTGAACTTAAACTGTAAATGGGACCGAAAGCGGATGCCAGTACGGGTAACTCGAGCCACAGCATCAGGTATGAAAAATAGAGTATGTGTATGTAGTATGCCTTAGAAAGGGTTAGGAAAGGACTTGTGTTCTGATGGAATCACAAAGGTGGTCAAATAGAAATCGAAAGGTAGTGTAATGGTTAATTGCAGATGGCCAGTGTATATTAACATCTTACAGTACTTGTTGGATTCTATTTGTTAACTAGCGTGATAACATTGGATTCCTTGTCTTTTAGAATGAAATGGAGGGTAGAATAGGCGGAAGGCGTGGTGGAATTCCCGCCCACCAAGTTTATAGTAAAAAGGCAAGAGTTCTTGCGAAACCGGAAGGTAGTGTGCATAAGACCGTACGAGTGTGATGCGAGATGTCCTCCGTTGTGTGACTTAGCGCGAAAGTGGTAAGAGGTGTCGAGGAGAATACCGGGACAAAATCTCAACTTTGAAGGGACGCGAGTATTAGGAAGTGTTATAAGAGGAACTAGAATGCTCGAGTAAGGTAAATTGGTAATTTCGTTTGGATCCACGAAATTGTGAATTTACAGGTGCACGTGCATGATGGTGAATCTTATGGTATTGATTAATGCTTACGTATCAGAGTTGATCCAATTACTCAACCACGACTACGAGATGTTAGTCACCCGAGTAACGATTAAGGAGATTGATGAACATCATTAGTAATGGTAACGATGTCAAAGATGGTGTACCTTACAACGGTGAATGATGTCAGCAAGTACGAGCCACGGGCAAGATGAGGAGGAATGAAACTTTGGTTTACCTAAGTCAGACGAGCATACATATGAAGGATTCCAAGGAGCTAGTGTGGACTACGCTTAGTACAAACGCATTATGACGAATAAGAATCGGTCTACTGTCAAAGTATGCATGAGCATGAACGAAATAACCACACAAGTGTATGTCCAAAGAATATATGAGTGCACGAATGCACAAATGGCATCTTTCCATGTAGAAGAAAGTCCTAGACAACTAATAAGAGTATCTCCTGAAACAAGAAAATAGATATACCAACAACAACGAGATATGGGAACCGCGATGTTAATTAGGGCGTGCAGACTAAACCAAATCAAACCAGATCCGACCCAAGGATTGTTTGTCTAGAATGAATGTGAAGGACAAGTTTTGACCAACAATGTGAAGTAAGGCATGTGCACTAAGAAGAAATTCAAGGCGACTCTGAGAACGCTCTACTATGTCTAAGTCTAATCAATAGCTGCGAGTGTTGTTAGAATTGGAAAGCCGTTGAGGGACCCACTGAAACTAGAAAGGAAATGAAAGTACAAGTGTCACCGTACGTGTCAATTATCCATAGTAAGACCAACGAATGTGACTTTAGAAGAAATGCATGCAGAAAAGGCTAACGGAAACGAGTAGCTAGAGAATATATATTGTCGGTCAGAAGGGATGCCAATCCCTAAGACCATCCAGTGATATGTAGGAAGAATGGTGTTCAATGAACCAATGATGTGAAATGTAAAACCTGACAAGTACGTTTGAAAGAAAACTAGAAGGAGATTGTGTATGAAAATATGAATGAAAAGTTCGAGTGACTAGTGTGCCATCTGAATGAATACCTTCCCGACAAGTTGAGTGTGATAAGGGATACCTCATATGTTTGGGGGATACCTGATACAATTCCTACGAGAACGAAGCGATACAGTTCCTATGGGAACAAAGCAATACGGTTCCTACGGGAACGAAGCGATACGGTTCCTACGGGAACGAAGCGATACGGTTCCTACGGGAACGAAGCGATACGGTTCCTACAGGAACTAAGCGATACGATTCCTACGTGAACGAAGCAATATGGTTCCTACGGGAACGAAGCGACACGGTTCCTTCTGGAACGAAGCGATACGGTTCCTTCTGGAATGAAGCGATATGGTTCCTTAGGGAACGAGACGATGTGGTTCCTTCAGGAATGAGATGGTACGGTACCTTCGGAAACTTGATAGTAGGAATCATTCGGGAACGGGATATTATGATTCATTCGAGAACGGCATGGTATGGTCCTTCAAGGACGAATGCACCATGGACAGCTTATGAGGTATACACAATGATCCAAATAGTCGAGAGACGATCGATAGTAACCGTCCAGATGGCAAGGTGGATAACCTTAACGAGGAGTTGAAATTATGGCCATGGAGTCTTCTGTGGATGACTCCGAGTTTGATAAGACATTTCACATAGAATGACGATATAAGTACCCTAACGGTTAGATGTGAAAGACCGACTAAGGATGTACGATGCTGAAAAAGATAACGTCTATCAAGAACGAGAGAGGTATAGTCAAGACTACACAAGAATCTATCAACGGGAGAGTGATTGCATATGCGCCACGGCAGTTGAAAGTTCACAAAGTCAACTATCCGACTCATGATTTGGAACTTGCTGCTGTCGTATTTGCATTGAAAATATGGAGGCACTACCTCTATGGGGTGAAGTTTACTATTTACCCCGACCACAAAAGTTTGAAATACTTCTTCGAACAAAGAGAGCTTAATATGAGGCAGAGACGATGGTTGGAACTCCTGAAAGATTATGACTGTGAAATCATATACCATCCTAGAAAGGCAAACGTGGTGGCTGACGCTCTAAGCCGAAAGGATGTGTCTACTCCTATTAGGGTGAAAGCTTGCCAGTTGGTGGTAACATCGGATGTGATGAGAGAAATTGAAAAGGCTCAAGATGAGGCACTTAAAGAAGAAAACATAAAGAAGGAAAGGATGGTTGGCCAACAGGAAAAGTTGGAATATAACACCCTTAGTGTTAGGACACGTTTTGGACGGGTATGGATACCTATGAGTGGCGAGCTTAGAACCAAAATCTTGGATGAGACTCATAAGTCTCGGTACTCTATCCATCCTGGTACCACCAATAAAATGTACCAAGATCTAAGGAAGGAATACTGGTGGCCTGGAATGAAGCATGAAGTGACAAAGTACGTAAGCAAGTGCTTGACTTGCTCACAAGTAAAGGCCGAACACCAGAAACCGTATGGAAAGATTCAACCACTTGATATACCGGAATGGAAGTGGGAACACATTACCATGGACTTCATAACCAAGCTACCTCGCACAGCTAAAGGTCATGACACCATTTGGGTAATTGCGGACCGTTTAACGAAGAATGCTCATTTCCTACCTATTCGCGAGACGTTCTCGTCGGAGAGGTTAGCGGAAGTGTTTATTAACGAAATAATAGCACGGCATGGGATGCCATTGACGATCATATCTGACCGGGACACCCGATTCACATCGAGGTTCTGGAAAAGATTTCATGAAGCGATGGGCACGAGGCTTAATATCAGCACGGCATACCACCCGCAAACGGATGGTCAGTCAGAAAGGACCATTCAGACATTGGAGGATATGCTTCGTGCTTGTATTATAGACTTCGGTGGCAGTTGGGACAGTCATCTCCCGTTAGCCGAATTCTCCTACAACAATAGTTATCACACGACGATAGGCATGCCGCCTTACGAAATGTTGTATGGGAGAAGATGCAGGACCCCGGCTTGTTGGGGTGAGATTGGACAGAAGGAATTGGGAAGTCTTGAAGTCGTAAAAGAAACGTCGGAATGGTTTGATCAAATCAAAGCTCGAATGAAGGCCGCACAAGATCGTCAGAAATCCTATGCGGATAAACGACGAAGGCCTATTGAGTTTGATGTTGGGGATAGAGTAATGTTGAAAGTGTCACCCTGGAAGGGAATCATTCGATTCAGGAAGAGAGGAAAGTTAAGTCCGAGGTTTGTCGGACCTTTTAGGATAGCGGCACGGGTTGGTGAAGTCGCATATCGGTTGGAGTTGCCCGATGAGTTAAGTGGGATTCATCCTACCTTCCATGTGTCACACTTACAGAAGTGTTTGGCGGATGAATCAGCTCACGTACCACTTACCAACATCGAAGTCGACAACCGCCTTAACTACATTGAAGAACCCGTGACTATCTTAGACCGAAAGGAGAAACGTTTACGTAACAAAGTGATCCAATTGGTTAAAGTCCAATGGAAGCACCGAAAGGGATCGGAGGCTACATGGGAAACGGAGGCGGAAATGATGGAGTTGTACCCTTATCTATTTGACCTGTGATAGGTTTCGGGGACGAAACCTATTGTAAGGGGGGTAGACTTGTAACATCCTAAAATGGCGAGAAATAAAGTTAGCGAGTTCAAGCGGGCCAAAGTCGGGCCGGGTCGGTCGTGAACCGGGCTTGGGGAGGTCTCCCCTATAAATAGCCCAAGGCCCTCACTTCTCCTCTTTTGCAATTCTAGAGAGAGAAAACCCATAGAGAGAGAAAGTGTCGGAATCACACAAGATTGCACCAGCTCGTGTCTCCTGCACTCGTGAAGGAAACCTCCAAATCAGAATCGTCATCCAGGTAACCATTCGAGCTAAATTTGAGATTTTTGCTTAAGTTGGGTTTCCGGGTGAAAATAGGACATTTTTACGGATGAAATTTGAGAATAAGCTTAGGTTTAGTATATGGAATGAAAACCGGTTGTTTTGAGCAAAGAAAGTTGAAGTTTTGACATAATCGAACTCGAATGCGTGAATTTCGGGACTGTTTGGGAAGATGACTGCTGGTGCAGGCGAACTTAGCAAGTTCGCCTATCAAGTTCGCTTGGTGGAGGCGAACATATCAAGTTCGCCTGATTATGTTCGCCTGGAAAGTTCACCTGGCCAAAGGTAAGCGAACTTATTATGTTCGCCTAAGTTAAGTTCGCCTGGCCAAAGGTAAGCGAACTTATTAAGTTCGCCTATAAGTTCGCCTAGGCCAGAGGAAGCGAACTTAGCATTAAGTTCGCCTATATCAGCTGAGTAAAAGTGTGAATTGAGGTTAGGTTTGATATATGTGTTTTATAACCAATTCAGGTCACGTGTGACGCTCGTTGGGTCGTAGTTAGGACAGATCTGAGACTAGCTTATAAGGTGAGTTCTAGAACTCTAAGTTACTTTATGTGTATACATGTATAATATAGTTCAAGTAATAACTACGTCGGGAATTCACTAGCAGATTATTAAAGCTAGTCAATCTACACAAAATGTAGGACGTTTTAATAATTAAATATATTAAAACGGGTATTAATTTCGGGTAGTATACCGCGTCTAAATCAATCACATCATCATCATGATTGCTTTGCTTACACAACACTCAAGCGTCATGATCATCATGATTATGACCAAGAGTACAAGCAACCTCAAGGATCACATCACCATCATTATATCTTTGCTTATACTCCACTCCAACGTCAAGTCGTAATGATGATGACTTGTTGAGTTCTACACTCAACCCCCTTTTCATCAAATAATTATATATATACGTGTATATATATATGGATATATATATAATATCTAGGTATATAGATATATAAAGTTTAAACCATTAAAAAGTCATACACCGGGTATTAGATCACGCAATCACCCAGAAGGTTGACACCACCAAAGAACCCATCTAACTAGGGCTTAGATGGCTATTATGAGATGTGACAAGACCCAACCCCCACCCTACTACCCCATTTTCAGCCATAACTATGTGGGACCACCCACACACCCACTCCACCATACTTGCCACCATCATGTTGTCATAAGCCCATACCCTATTAACCAAAGGTGCAAGCAAGAGTCAAATCCGTCAAGTCAATCGTCTTTGAAGTGACTTGGTTGACTACAACACCCAACCCCCCACCCTTCTCCCCCTACTTCGGCCGAAAGTCAAGGAAGGACCCACCTCACACCACCTCACCATACCCATGTCATAGAGAGGCCATGCCTCTTTGAGTGTAGACCACACCAACATCAAGTTCCATCACATTAAATGCATCCACTTACACACTCATCCTCTCACTCTCTCATATATATACACACAATCGGCTCACACATGCACACACACAAACACTATGAAATCTTTCAAGTCCAAGAGCAAACCATAGAGAAGTTGAGTTAGAGTTGAAGATTCAAGAAAGGTTTGGAGTCTAAGAGTCGAGTTTTGTAGCATCACGAGCCTCTACCATCTTTCTACTCATTTTTCATCACCTATCTTGTCTGGTGGTTTGAACTCGACATCACATATTGTTCTCTAATTTTAACCAGCCCCGAAAACCGAAAGAAGACCAAAATCCCGTAACTCAGTTTCTGGCAGATTTTTGGGCCAACTTTACAAGACCATATCTCCTTCGTTACTTGGCCAAATCGGTCCATTTTTCTTCTAGAATAAATCTCCATGTTAAGAAGGAAGAACCCAAGTGGAATCACTCGAATCCATGGAGTATTCGACCTCCAAACAGCCGGCGCAAGAAGGCCGCTCAGTGCAGGTCGAATCTGGATATCTCTTTCCATTTTTCTGTTTTGAGGTACCCACACAACTCCAAACGTAGTAATTCTTTTTCACATCTCCTCTGGTTTCAATAAACTTGATTTTAGAAGAAAACCCCAAGTCATTTGGTCTTCTAAAACCATCTAAAAGTCTATTCGAAGTACGCCTAAAAATCTGAGTTTTCAAGGACGAAATAAAACATAAAAGTCTTGATGAGTTTTGATGTTATTTCTTCATAAGTCATGTTTGAGTACATATATTTAATACACGTACATGTTCATACATAAAATACCAAACTACAAGGACCATGGACAAGACAAGGACACATCAAATATAAACTACATATATATACTATCACATAAAATAAACACTTGGATGATGGTGTTCCTCACAAACCCTTCATTCCATTCATGTGTTATGTTGAAGGATACATGTTCGTGAAGTTATATGATCATGTGTGACTTACCTGGCAAGACCCAAGGTAGTGTCCTATGATTCAAGAAGACATACGAACGATTATCATCAACATATGAACGTGAAAGGTGTTACTAAAAGTATAGGTTTATGGATAAAATTATGATATATATGTGTTGATGTACGGTTTTGGTTAAATCATGGAAATGTTCTAAGAATTAAAGATTAGTATCCTAATATGAACATTGGATATATGTACATGGAACATATGAAGAGATTCGATTAAAAATAAATAATCACGTGACATCGTGGAACATAAGTGAATATATTTTAAGTTACAAAAATAATATTTATTTTTAGTACACTTAATAAGTCACCAATAGGGAAACATATTATTTTCTCGGAAAATATGTAAGCGTCTAGACTGGAATAATAATCACCAACGAGTCGTAAATAAAAACACTATTTTTACTAAACAAAGGCGTACTTAACGGGATTTGTTAAGTCGGATATAAGACGGGTAGTTTTAACACATTAGTACCCTTGTGTGATTAGGGTACGGATAGACAAGAACTAGCACAAGTTTGTTTGCTAGGATTTATCGAACACAAGGTGAGTTCACGGCCCCCTTTTAACTGTTTAATGTTTTGTAAACATCGGGGGGAGAAACATACTTACTTGTTATGTTTGAAAACATGAATTACATTTGCTTACAAGTTTGACATCATGAACATTCAGGTCTAACTCCTTGTGAGTTTCACTAATCCCCTTTTTTTTTTAGTTTTCAAATGATTTGGGGTGTAAACATACTTGTAAAAGACTTTTGTGTGTAAATGAATTGAACTAATGATCTGACCGTATGTGTGTATTGAGGGAAAAGTAAAGCGCTTAAAGTCCTCTGAATAAGTTAGTAACCATTAGCTATTTTAGCCCGGGATTATATGGATAGTACTATTGGGGGTGACGCCTCCGGTCATGGTTATTCGTGCTAACCAGGGGTCAAAAGGGCCGAATGACCGCATATTGTCTTACTCGCAAAAAGGCGAGGGGGAGGCACAAAAGGTCGGGGTTTGGTTACGGTCTCGTACATTAAATACTATTTTGTATTCCTTGCAAGCTTACAAATGGGGTTAATAGATCGGATTAGTATTCAAATTCATTGGTAATACATGCAAAAGAGTTCTGATCAGGTTAAAGTGATCAGGTTTTAAACAAAAGAGTTCTGATCAGGTTAAAGTGATCAGGTTTTAAGCAAAAGAGTTCTGATCAGGTTAAAGTGATCAGGTTTTAAACAAAAGAGTTCTGATCAGGTTAAAGTGATCAGGTTTAAAACAAAAGAGTTCCGATCAGGTTAAAGTGATCAGGTTTTAAGCAAAAGAGTTCTGATCAGGTTAAAGTGATCAGGTTTTAAACAAAAGAGTTCTGATCAGGTTAAAGTGATCAGGTTTTAAACAAAAGAGTTCTGATCAGGTTAAAGTGATCAGGTTTTAAAAAAAAGAGTTTTTGATCAGAAAATGATCATGTTTAATCATTGGATTCGTGACGGTTAAGTCATGGTAATGTTTTCAAAGGAAAAACTACATATTTTATGACGGTAAAGTCATGGACACGTTTTCAAATGAAAACTACTCATTATTATGACGGTTAAGTCATGTATAGTTTTTCGGGGAAAACTACTTAGTTTTATGACGGTAAAGTCATGTACATGTTTTCGGGAAGAACTATAAGCACTGATATAACTAACTCTGTGAACTCACCAACCTTTGTGTTGACACTTTCAAGTATGTTTCTCAGGTAACCTTTAGCTATGGCGCGGTTGGAATAGGCTAGATATGTTGGATCAATTTCCTAGTAGCTGGAAGGACAATATCAAGTCTCAAGTCTATCGTTGATCTAGAAGAACTTAGATCATAGTATTACTTAGTTTAGTAATTGTATATGTAATCAAGTCTTAGAAATCACTATTACCGCTTCCGCAATCGTGTAATGAACCAATCGTTGCAACCTGTATTTATTTATTAAGTAAATAAATTTGGGGGTGTGACAGCAACTGAATGGGTATTGTCGGTCGTCGTGCAGGTAGCCTTGGGGGAAATACCAAAAAGAGAATTGACGGAATGTTGTTGCAATGACGGCGATACGTAACAGTTGTCCACGACATGTAGGGTTCCTTCGGGGACACAGATACGCGTAAAGAAAGATACAGATTTTAGATAGTAATGTATGACTTAAATGAATGTTAAATGTTTTAAACAAATGATCCGTTCAATGTGTTTAAATGTTGGAAGGTTTATGAATGAAAGGCCCTGTTTTCTTATACGTAATGTTAAACCCTAACGAATGTTTGAATGATGAACCATTTCTTAAATCGAACGAAAACTAGAACTCACCAGCGTAGCTGACTTTTTAGTGTGCACATTCAGGTTAAGGCATGTTATGAGGATGGACGGTGATGCTTGGCTAGTGAGAGGAGTTACCCGACTGACTATGAAGACTGGCATCCCGTTATGTTTAGTTATGATGTATTTATGTTTTAAACAATGTTTACGCTTCCGCATGTAAGAACAATGATGACGTTATGTTTGAATGAAATTTTCCGCTGCGTAATTTGATAATCAAGTTTAAGAACTGTTTGTGAATGAGTAAATCCAACAAGTGGGGCCTCCCGGGTTTGGGGCCTTACAATAAATTGTCTACTTAATTAAATTATGTGACTCAATGATTTCACTACTTTATATATCTACAACCAAGGACGACTTACCACTTTCAAATTTCAAACAAAGATCCGTATTTGTAAACACATTTCCCCGAACGTTTTCAGAACCTTCTCATTACCTTTCACTTGTCGCTTCAAGAGACGATCCATACCGCGTAGACATTAACCCTCCCCATCAACCTCAATGAGATTTAAGAGCTAGAACCTAACTACAACATTATACAAGAACGCCAAACAACAAACTTGTCTGCAACACTCGATCACATACAAAACCCGTTAGTATACATCACACACGAAGTTTAATAACTTACGTATGCACGTTCACAATAAACCCAACGCAACCACATGGTACATGAAACTTAATTATTTTCAATATATCCAATGCTACACAAATTTCATAATACATGAAACTAGTTTGTCTACAAATCACAATTTACTGGATTGATCACATAACACACGGAACATGTTTATTTGCAATACACATGCTACTGGATTGAGCACATAATACACGAAACTTTGTTGTTTGCAATATACATGATGCATAATAATTGTTTGATTGGTACATAATTCTAGATTGACAACATTAAACATGAAACCCATTTGGTTACAAGGTACATTATTCTAAATTATGCACATTATGCAATATACATGATACTAAATTGTTTATTTTACACATGAAGGATATTTATTTACAAAATACATGATGCTAAGTTGCCAACACCATACATGAACTTCATTTCCTACAATACACATGATACCATGTTGTTTACATTCCACATGAGAGCTTATTGATTTACAAAATACATGACACTAAGTTGTCGATACCATACATGAACTTCATTTTCTACAATACACATGATACTATGTTGTTTATATTCCACATGGAAGCTTAATGATTTACAAAATATATGACACTAAATTGTTCACGCTACACATAAGACCTATTTGATTACGAGCTATGTGACACTAGATCATACATGAGACTTGTGTGTTTACTTTATACACGAAACAAAATTTGCTTATAATTATTGCAATTGATTGATTTCATTATACACAAGACATGGTCATGCACTTTTGTTCACCAAAGTTAAATACAATAATACATGGAAACTCGGGGTTTGACGTATTCTTGTTCAAGCACGAGCAAACTAAGAAACTTTAAGTTATTCTACTTTACTACTCTTTGGTTGCGAACTGATTTGATTTAGGACATAGTTACTTATTAGCGACTTTTATGTTAAAACAATGGACATGAACGGAGTAAAATTTTGCCCCCTCTTGACCCGCACACAACGGAATGACCTATGCGGAGCATACGATGATTTGAGTAATTACGGGTGCACACGGAATTATAAAAAATCAGCGCATGGAAAACATAGTAAAATTTTGTCGTGTGTTGTGGCCTAAAGCTTATCATGATATGTAAAAACGAAACTGACGCGATATGACAAGGGCATGGTGGATACGCCGATGGTACTTCCTATACATAAGTGTCCTATCATGTTATAAGAAGTATCGTTGTTCCTGTCACGTGAAGTTTTGACCTAGACCAATCTCTATGAAATCTTTTACCCACTGACATTTTTAACATATTAGACTACATCATGCACAAACCCTAACGATCAAGGTCCCATCAAATTCATTCCAAATAATACATCTCACATTTAGAATTCAGAATTATTATTCGACAATCTCCTCCTTAAATTCATTTCAAAACAAAATTCATTATCACCCTTCATATTCAACTTTGAGTATAAGACCTAAGCCATGTCAATGGTTACACTCCCCAGAATCCAACAATCAAAACTCACCGAGAACCCAAAACTCCCACCTTTTTCTTGATTTTTAGTAGCCTCCATTAGTTAAATTTCGGGATGAAATTCCCTTAACATGGGGAGACTGTAACATTCCTGATTTTTCGACCCTATTTTAATTTATTTTAACTAATAAAATAACAACACGACATTGAATCATATACTTGTTCAAACCTACACCTCATTAATCGTTAGCCGATCGTATTCAATTCAAAGATTTAGAACTCATAATCATGTGTTAACACCTCTTAGAGTTAATCCAGTTAGTAATCCCATTAGGTGTTCTGTTAAATCCTAACCAAGCTAATTCTGTCAAAGCTGAAGTTGCAAGGGCTGATTTTGTAAATAACCAGAAACCCTAGTAGGCACGGTCGCACCACGTTTTGGCACGGTCGCGCCTCGTTTTGGCACGGTCGCGCCTCACATCAGTTGAAACGTAAATACAGCCTTTAAACGCAAAATCGTTCGAATTCGTAACCGTTTCTCACATTAACAAACCCAGTTAAAGGTTTTAATCATTTTATTTACGACACATAAACCCAATTGATCGATTCAAATTATAACCGTCAAAACCCTCCATGTGACCATCGATTTCAAGATTTTGGTTGCAATCCTCTCAAACAAACTACACAAATACATCATTCGATCCTCCCTAAACCTCCAGAACACATTGAGTTAGCCGGAGTTGCAGCAGAAAGCGCCGGAGATCAAACCGTCATCGCCGGAACTCGTTTCTACCGAACGCTATCAATACATCATTCTTCCAGGTAATTGAAACCTCCTAAATCTTAGTTTTAGTCTATAGATCAAAAGCCCCAACATAAATTGGGCTTACAATAACGAATTTAACATGAACCCGAATATAGAGTTCATTCTAAAACGGTTTAATCAAATCCTACTATGGACATGTTTTAAATGCAATTAAACTATACCAATAGACTCGTAATCACCTAATGGATGAAAGCCCTAAGGTTTCCAGTACTGATATCATAAGAATTAGACAATCCGTCTCTGTTTTGGATTAGACACGGTCGCACTAGTCTTCTAGCGCGGTCGTGCTTCATGAAGACACGGTCACGCCTCTCCAAGCGCGGTCGTGCCTCACCCTCTGACCCGGTCGTGAGTCTTGGCTAGACCTGGTCATGCTATCAGAACACTAGACAAGGTCGTGCCTGGCCTGGGCATGGTCGTGCCTAGTGAGCAACCTTGTTGTGTCTTCTGTTTGATCAACACGGTCGCACCCTTGAGCAGTGCGGTCACGCCCGTGGTCCTAGCACGATCGTGCCTTGTCCCAGGCACAGTCGTGTGTGTGAGAAAATCTTGTCAGAATGCTTAATTTTATATGTTTAAAAACAATAAGTATTCCAAATTAATTTTTAAAATAAAAATAATTGATTTTATAAAGATTGGATTAACTTTATTTAAAAAGATCAAAATTCTTATTTCTAAAATAAATAGAAGTTATTTATTTTAACCTACTCAGTTAAGTTTATATTTATCATTAAACTTTGCACATAGATATTAGTTATACAACACCTTTCAAGTACAAACCACTAACATCTACAACTCCAACTCTTTGTATGCACATCCAATTCAACCCTAGACTTAGACATAGACTATTGTGCACACTATTAATTCAATATACATTACACTCTAGGTTAACGTTGTGCATTGCAAGGATCACGTTACTATCTAGTCTCTCGTGTTAGTTACGCCTTTGAATCAAGTGAGTATTACATAGCCCCTTTTACTCTTTTACATTTTTGGGGTGAAACATGAACTCTATACAAACAATTGTTTACATTTACACAAACTACACAAATACAAATCCTCTTTACATTCATGTATGCAAATTTGAGCTTTATGCTTGAGTGCTAGGTGTGCTAACTCTTATGTGCAATCATTAACTATTCAAGCCGACGGTAAACAATGATAGATCTATTGAGTCTGACAAATCCACCCAGATTGGGGTGATTGTTACCGACAACACAATTTTGCATGCTAGTTACAAAGGTTTGATTGTACTTTGGTTACACAATGGCTACTATCCATAAATGCCTTATTTTATCATGTTATGTAAGGATTTGTTTATTCACAGTCTATATGCTATCAATGTATAAACCTGTGTATGCTCACCAACTTTTTAGTTGACCTTATTTTATTCATGTTTCAGGTGCTAGCATATGAGTTTGATCAAGACATGCTACACATAGGCTTTGGACTTAGTTAATTTTAATTCAAAAACAATTTGTATTTCATTCATGTACTTTGGAAATGATTCATGTTTGTTTGAATGGAAATGGATTTAATATATTACAATTTAGTCAACCTTGAGCTCATGAGCAGTCTACATGTCCCGCCCCGACGTTTCCGCCATCGGTTGGGTGTGACATAGGGACCTACGTACTTATCAAGTACGCATGAAGCAAGGTTTGCGCACTTATTAAGTACGCAAGAGCAAGGCCCTGTGCACTTGCTAAGTGCGCAGGCATCATGCTGTTTAGGTAAAGTCAGTATGTTTAGAAGGTTAAACCGTTAGAGTCGGGATTTGGTCTGATGTGTATTTAACTAGTCAATTCAGATCGGAAGTGACATTGTGGGACATTTGTTTAGGACAACCCAAATTAGCTTATCAGGTGAGTTCTAGAAGCCCTCTTTTAAATGTTTTAAATTATGTTTTCGGGCTGGTGTGCATACATACGAAATGATGTTTTACGAAACGATGTTTACAAAATGATGGTTATGAAACTATGTTTACGAATTGAAATGATTTGGAACGAACGGTTTATGGAAAGAAAGTTTCATGAATGAAAATATAAAGAAAAGGTTTAAACTAAAGGTAAAGGGTTTTGAAAATGAATGAAAGGTTTTATGAAAAGAAAAGAAAGGGCAAAGGTTTTAAAGAAGTCGTTACAAATCTAATCTGTCGAATGAATGAAATTGACGAATGAAGCTGGGAATGTGATTCCCAGCCTTGTGGTAGATTATGGACAGCGAGCCATAGTTGCCACAAGAACAAAAGGGGCAGTGTCTTGGTGGCCTGCCAATGGTTATGATGTTGTACAACTGGTAAGGGAGTAACGACGGTTACTCAGGGGTTAACGTGACCCTATGAAGGTTAAATTATGATCCGACTGTGTTATGGCCGTGAGCCATAGCCGTCGATGGAAGTTGTCGGTTTATGGATATGGGACCCATAGGGGCTACTAAATGGGTATTGTCGGTTCTCGTGCAGTTAAGCCTTAGGGGTAATACAAAAGGGAATTGACGGAATGTATTATATTGTCGGTCTTCGTGTAGTTAAGCCTTAGGGCAATACAATAGGGAATTGACATAATGTATTGTATTGTCGGTCTTCGTGCAGTTAAGCCTTAGGGGCAATATAATACTAAATGACGGAACGAATGGTAACACAGATTTGGATAATAATGTATGACTTAAATGAATGTTAAATGTTTTAAACGAACGATCCGTTCAACGTGTTTATGATGATAAATGTTTGAATGTTTTTAATGATGAACGAAAGGCTCTATTTTCTTATACATGATGTTAAACCCTAATGAATTATTGAATGATGAACCATTTCTTAAATCAAATGAAAAACTTGAACTCACTAGTATAACTGACTTTTTTTAGTATGCACATTCAGGTTAAGGCAGGTGTGGATGATGGACGGTGATGCTTGGCAAGCGAGAAGAGTTACCCGGTTGATCATGAAGACTGGCATCCCGTTATGAGTTGTTTATGTTACGTTTATGTATGTTACGCTTCCGCATGTTTAAACAATGTTGACGTTATGTTTGAATGAAAATTTCCGCTGCGTTATTTGATATTCAAGTTTAATAACTGTTTGTGAATGAGTAAATCCAACGAGTGAGGCCTCCCGGGTTTGGGGCTTTACAAGTTGGTATCAGAGCAATAGTATGAGAGATTCGGACACTCCCAGTGTCTGAACAGGTAACTCGAGCCACAGCATCAGGTATGAAGGTAGTATATATTTACATGAATAGTATGCCTTAGAAAGGGTTAGGTAAGGACTTGTGTTCCGATGAAATCACAAAGGTGGTCAAATAGAAGTCGAAAGGTAGTGTAATGGTTAATTGCAGATGGCCAATGTATATTAACATCTTACAGTGCTTGTTGAATTTTATTTGTTAACTAACGTGATGACATTGGATTATTGTCTTATAGAACGAAATGGCAAGAAGAGGAAACGGAAGGCGTGGTGGGGGCCGTACCGGTGGTCGTAACTGTGGGCGAGGCAGGACCCCTGCACGCCAGGAGTACAGTGAAGAAGGAAGTGTACACACTGAGCCAGAAGTTAGTATGCACGGGACTGAGCCGAATCATGTTGAAGAACAATAATTCACTTTTGAACCGGAAGTGAGAGCGGCTCTGGCGCGCGAGTTCACTGAGTTGATGAAGGTTTCTCTGCCGGGACTGTTGGCAGAAGCGTTAAAGAAGGCTAGTGAGACGGGTGGGTCTAACACGGCGGTTGGTACCCCGAACACTGAGGCAATCAACGCACCGCTTAACCGTGGTTGCGACTATAAGTCCTTTAAGGCATGTGACCCGTCGGTCCTGACTGGGAAGAAGGACGTGGTGGCTACTTTTGACTGGGTGATACGTATGTAAGCCGCCATCCGTCTGAGCGAGTGTTGAGCAAATGAAGTTGTGAAATTTGCTACTAACTCCTTGAGAGAGGAAGCATCCCATTGGTGGGAAGGTGTACGGCAAGCTAAGGGGGGACGAGACGGTTGACACAATGCTGTGGAACGATTTGAAAACGTTGGTGATTAAGAACTTCTTGTAACATTTCTGATTTTCATTATCTGTATTTCAGTTCAATGTGATACATTTCAAACCCAATTCTAGTACACTGACTTGTTCGATTCGTACCAACAATTAAATACCATGTTCCAATGCAAATCCGCAAATTTTACACGGGTATATCCTATTAAAATTCTAAATAAGTTTATACTTGTATAAATCTATCAAAACCGAAATTTGCAAGGATTGATTTTATAAATTAACAAGAAACCCTAATAGGCACGGTCGTGCCTCACTCTGGCACGGTCGCACGCCTTGCTTTGGAACGGTCGCGCCTCGCGTCAGTTGAAACGTAAATACAGTTTTAAACGCAGGATTGTTTGAGTTCGTAACCGATATACACATCATTACTGTCACACCCCGACCGGCGGCGGATTATACACCGGGGCTGACGCGGTTGTTCATAAGCACATGATCATCTATTAACAAGTGATAATATTGTTTCATCATAATTAAAGCATCCGTTACAAATAGGAATGGAAAACAAAGAGTTCAAACATGACATAAGTTGAATTTAATCTTTAATAAAGCTAGGTCCAGAGTCCTAAGTGACCAAGTAGTGTCCTCAAACTGGTGCACCTGAAACATGTGAGTAACTGTCAACTACAAGTAGTTGGTGAGTAACATAGGTTTTGACACTAAACAAAAGTTAAGTATAAGTTTACAATTCAATATGTTCAAAGCGCGTCTAGAGCATAAATGTGAAAACATGCAGGGTTCCAAGCGTACAATCAAGCCATGTTATATGTATGCACAATCCCCCGGATTGCGTGGAGTTCTAAATGTAAACACTAACCCGCCAAGGTTCGTGTTAAGTAATGTATCGGATTCCCGTATAAATGATCATAAAAGGTACTACCTTAGGCTTGCCACGCAAGTTAATGATTGTACTAACATGAACACAAGTTTTGGTCACCAAACAGTTTAAGACATAAAGCATAAAGACCAAGGCATAAGAACACAGGGTATTGAATTGTGTAAGTAATGTAATTGTAGACATGTTTCACCCCAAAGGTATAAAAATGAAAAAGGGGCTATGTAAAATCACCTTGCAATGAAGCTAGTAATGGTATGAATTGTTAGAGATGGATAGGCCTCATGAGGATTTCTCACAATAAACCTACATAGGTAATTGTACTCTAAATTCAATGTATGTCTAATGAAGATGAGAGTAGAGAATTTTAAGTCTATTTGAGTTTCTAGGAATTCTTGGAGTTTTGGGATTTGGTATAAGGCTTGTACGAGTTCTCAAGTATTATAATACTAATGGTAGTTAATAAGAATTAATTAGAATTAATGGAAACTTCTAATCAATTATATAAATATAGTATTTCTAATGGTAATGGTATGTTTGAGTTTGTTTGAATAACTATTAAGAATAATTAATAACTCATGGATTAAAAATTTGAATAATTGTTTTATGTGAATAACATCACCACTTAAACAATTCAAATAGTTTCTTTTACAAAAAGAAAAGATATTGAATATGCATATTTATCTATATAAATAAATTATGTTTTAGCTTATTTAATTTATTTTCTATGTCAAATGGGTGTCGAGAGTTAAGGATCTAGTTAGTTTGTAACTAAACCAAAATTTTAAAGTATTATGATACTGCTTTTAACTAGTAATTAAACCATGTTTACAAGTATAAAATCCAATTTAATTGGTGTTTGTATAATAAATTTATGGAATGGGGAAGTATGAATGTATGGGAGTAATGAATTTAGGTGGAGGCAAAAAGAAAGGAAAAGGGCGCCGCCGGGTTCGGACTCGGGTCGCTCCTGTATGAGCTCATGCACCCAACTACTGAACTGGGCACCGTGCCTTAATCAGTTCCATGGTTCCCTGAGTTTTAACACCAAGGTCTGAAGACCTTTCTTCCCCAACCCAAACCCACGCAAACTCTAAGCCCCAAATCGAACCTGTCTGGATTCTAATCGATCATGAAACAAGAGGGCTTTTATTCCCATAACAAAAACGAGTCGAATGACACTGGAATTACCTGGGATGGTTATGTGTAGAGGGTGATCGACAGGAAGTTGCAGGTCCGAGTTCGACGGTTGAGAATCGAGTTCTAGAGGTGAGTTCAATCGAATGTGCAAGTCCGAGGAGTTTCAGGTGGGTGTCATGTATGATGTAGGTTCATTTTTTTATAGATCAATTTCACCAGTACATGCCATTTATGCTCGAGTTATGGAGGTTCGGTTACGGCTTGTGATTAAGAGTTAATGCTTTTGATTTCCATTAAATCGAACTATTATTAGCATTGAAATCTGTCGCCTAATGACCACACGTTTTGGGATCGTTAATCAGGTTCTTAATTCATGAATTTGTAACTGAAATCGATTGGGTTTGACCCCAGAAAGTCAAACCGACGGAAACGGTTTGAATCATTGTTTCCGGTTGAATTGGTTTGCTAAAATCCTTAGGAACTGCTCGTGTAGCGTTTAGCATGATTGGATGGAATTAAGGCTCGCGGATGTGGTCGATTTGGTAGTCGATAGATGAGGACTTCGTCTCCGTTGACCCTTCTAAGTCAAAATTGACGGGGAAGTTCCTGTTGACTTCAAAAAGTCATACTTTGTGAAAAAAGTTTAATTTGGAATGTAAGGATCCAAGTCTGGGGGTTCAAGGGGGGTTCAAACTAGTTTCTAAGGGATTTAATTGAAATAGTGAGGGGTTAAACCCAAGTTAAATGGAAATTTTAACCTTAAATATAAACCATCTTTATTTTATTTGAAATTTATAAAACAATTTATATTATAAATTTAGAATGCTTTATTTGAAGATATAAGATTGTCTAAATTTAATAACTATTCCTATGTGATTTCTTAAATAATTTCATCTATAGATATGTTTGCATAAATGCATCTATAAATGATTATATTCTTTATATATATTTATCTATATAACACCTATATAAAAGAGTGGGAAAATGAATGATTAAAGTCTCTAAGTCATCTTTTGAAATAATTGGTTTAATAAAATATATATATGTGTATGATAAAAGTTCACATGTTTCATCCTAATATATATACTTATTATAGTAAAATGTTTACCTATATATATATAAGCCTCTTAACATGTGTTAGAGAAACAATTATATAATGCAAGGTTTAAAAATGATTGAATTGATATATGTGTAAAATACTAATTAATGTGACATAATGTGTTTAAACAATTACTGGATTTAAACGTTGTATGATAAAATAAATAATAATTATAAAAAAATATGGTCTGAAAAATCATAGATGTTACAATTACCAGTAATGAAAACAATTAATCACATAATGTCCACAATTACATCCAATAACTCCAAGAAATTCGATTAGTCTCAAAAAACCGAAATTCTTTCATTTGAACCACAATTCGTCTATTCTGAATTGAAATCCTCCCAAGCAAACACTCCATCGAACCCCTCTGAAACTCCCGAAAACATTGAAGCAGCCAGAATTGCAGTAGAAGACGCCGAAAACCAAACCCGTCGCCGTCGGAACTCGTTCCTACCGTACGCTATCGATTCATCGTCTTCCGGGTAATTGAAATCTCATAATCAATCGATTTAGTCTATAGATCAAAAGCCCCAACTTAATTTGGGCTTACAATATGGAAATTAACACGAACCCTAATCTATGTTTCATTCAAAAATGGTTTAATCGAATCCGGTTCTAGACATGTTTTAAATACAATCAATCTATACCAATAAACTCGAAATAACCTAATAGATGAAAGCCCTATGATTTCCAACATTAACATTATAAGAATTAGTCAATTCGTTCCCGAATTGGAATAGACACGGTCGTGCTAATCCTAGCGCGGTCATGCCTCACGCACTCAGACCCGGTCATACCCCTTGACTAGACTTGGTCGTGCCTCAGAACCCTAGACACGGTCGTGCCTGGCCCAGACACGGTCGTGCCTAGTGAACAGCTTAGTTATGTCTTCTGTTTGATCAACGCTGTAACATCTCTGATCTTTCGACCCTATTTTAATTTATGTTACTTAATAAAATAACAACACTACATTAAATCCTATACTTGTTCAAACCTATGCCTCATTAATTGTTAGCTGAACGTATTTTAATTCAAAGTTTTAGAACTCATAATCACGTGGTAACACCTCCTAGAGTTAACTCAATTAGTAATCCCGTTAGGTGTTCTGTTAAATCCTAACCAAGCTAATTCTGTTAGTTGCAAGGGCTGATTTTGTAAATAACCAGAAACCCTAATAGGCACGGTCGCGCCTTGCTTTGGCATAGTCGCGCCAAGTGCCTTGGCACGGTCGCGCCTCTTATGGGCACGGTAGCGCCTCTCGTCAGTTAAAACGTAAATACAGTCTTTAATCACAGTGACATTCGAATTCGTAACCGTTCCAGTCGTCCCTACTATTAGCAAACACAATTGTCTTTTAATCATCGTATTTACAACAAATAAACTCAATTGTGTCGATTCATCTCATAACCGTCAAATTCTTTCATGAGACCATCGAATCCACCATTCTGATTGCAAATCCTCCCAAACAAACACTCCATCGAACCCCTCTGAAACTCCCGAAAACATTGAAGCAGCCGGAATTGCAGCAGAAGACGCCGGAAACCAAACCCGTCGCCGCCAGAACTCGTTCCCACCATACGCTATCGATTCATCGTCTTCCGGGTAATTGAAATCTCATACTCAATCGATTTAGTCTATAGATCAAAAGCCCCAACTTAATTTGGGCATACAATATGGAAATTAACACGAACCCTAATCTATGTTTCGTTCAAAAATGGTTTAATCGAATCCGGTTCTGGACATATTTTAAATACAATTAATCTATACAAAAAGACTCGTAATAACCTAATGGGTGAAAGGCCTATGATTTCTAACACTGTTATGATAAGAAATAGTCAATTCGTTCCTGTTTTGGAACAGACACGGTCGCGCTAACCATTTAGCGTGGTCATGCTTCATGAGACACGGTCGTGTCAATACCAGCGCGGTCGTGCCTCACGCACTCAAACCCGGTCGTGCCCCTTGGCTAGACTTAGTCGTGCCTCAGAACCCTAGACACGGTCGTGCCTGGCCCAGACACGGTCGTGCCTAGTGAACAGCTTAGTTATATCTTCTGTTTGATCAACACGGTCGCGTCTTGACTAGCACGGTCGCGCCCGTGGTTCTAGCATGATCGTGCCTTGTCCCAAGCACGGTCGTGTGTGTGAGAAAATCTTGGCAGAATACTAAATTTTATATTTTAAAAACAATAAGCATTTCAAATGAATTTTCAAATAAAAATAATTGATTTAAAAAGATCAAATTCATATTCTAAAATAAATAGAAGTTATTTATTTAAACCTACAAAATTTAATTTATACTTTTTATTAAACCCTACACTTAGATATTATTTATACAACCCATTTACACATTTATAAAAATTGATTAACAAAAGTTATTTACTAAATTTATATTTAATATAAAACGCTCGATACATTTTTATCACTAAATGACTAAGTACATATTTTTTTATAAATAAATAAAGTATCAATTATTTATTTAATCTTTATTTAAACAAAGATTGTTTATTTAGGTTATACTTAACAAAACTTAACGCCTACAAACTCCAACTCTTTGAACACACATCCAATTCAACCCTAAACTTAGACATAGACTATTGTGCACACTATTAATTCAATACATATTACACTCTAGGTTAACGTTGTGCATTACAAGGATCTCGTTACTATCTAGTCTCTCGTGTTGGCTATGCCTTTTGAATTAAGTGAGTATTACATAGCCCCTTTTACTCTTTTACACTTTTTGGGGTGGAACATGAACACTATACAAACTATTGCTTACATTTACACAAACTACACAAATACAAATCCTCTTTACATTCATGTGTGCAATTTTGAGCTTTATACCTGAGTGCTTGGTGTGCTAACTTTTGTGTTCAATTTATGTGCAATAATTAACTATTTAAGCCGACGGTTAACAATGATAGATCTATTGAGTCTGACAAACCCACCCAGATTGGGGTGATTGTTACCGACAACACAATTTTGCATGCTAGTTACAAAGGTTTGATTGTACTTTGGTTACACAATGGCTACTCTCCATAAATGCCTTATTTTATCATGTTATGTAAGGATTTGTTTATTTACAATCTATACGCTATCTATGTACAAACCTGTGTATGCTCACCAAATTTTTAGTTGTCCTTATTTTATTCATGTTTCAGGTGCTATCATATGAGTTTGATCAAGACATGATACACATAGGCTTTGGACTTAGTTAATTTTAATTCAAAAACAATTTGTATTTCATTTATTTACTTTGGAATTGATTCATGTTTGTTTGAATGGAAATGGATTTAATATATTACAATTTAGTCGACCTTGAGCTCATGGACAGTCTACATGTCCCGCCCCGACGTTTCCGCCGTCGGTTGGGGTGTGATAGATTGGTATCAGAGCCTTGGTTATAGGGAACTAGGTTATTAGACACCCTTGACCTAGACTATAACTTTAGGACATCCACTTATGCCATGCTTCATGATTATGTGATATGTGCTACATGCTTTGTGTTACATGCTTACTATGATTAGTTATTATTTCGTTTTCGATGCCTTACTTGTTAAAAATTCATGACTTATTAAGATATACTTAAATAATAATTAAATAAACAATATCCCTACATATACCCTAAAACCTCATAATATTCTTACCTACTCCTTTATCATCATCTTCTTTGCATGTGGAAACTTCATGTATCTAAATCTATAAAAAAATCTTTATTTCCTCGTTAAGGCTTTTAAACATTGTTAATTATTTGAGGACACGTGCAATCTGGAAGGGTGACACCTGTATTCTGGGTTTTCTGTCTAGGAAAGCATTTCGTATAAATCCCAATCAACCGAGGGACCCATATGCTTTCCTGGGAATTCCCGGGATGAGTGTTTACTTATAGGCTAAAGCATGTCTACTTGAAAATTTTATGAGTTTAATTAACCATAATGTGTCATAGTATTCAAGTGATTATATCACTATTTGAGTACAATCCAAACCATGATTAACAATTTTATTTGTTATCTTATTATTTTAAATCCAAACAACATTCATAAGTTCTTACATCTTTTCTTATGTTGTGCAATTCTGTAGAATGCCTCCCCGTCGTGCTCCCGTGACCAACAACAACACCGACATTGCTGCTATCCTAAGTTTCCACACACACTCATACACACTTAGTTCTTCATGCACCCTTAAACTCACACGTATAATGTCACCACCTCTTGTGATCTAAATCTAAACTATTGGGCCTAATGCTCATTAATAATAAACTAGAAGCCCACTTACCCTCCAAGAAGAAGAATTCTACTACAACATATAAGCCTCACTTTCGGGCCTCAAAGCCCAGTCCACAACATGTGAGGCCCCAAACCCGGGAGGCCCCACTTGTTGGAATTACTCATTCACAAACAGTTCTTAAACATGAATATCAAATAACGCAGCGGAAAATTTCATTTAAACATAACTTAATCGTTGTTCATACATGCGGAAGCGTAAACATTGATTAAAACATATTTACATCATAACTAAACATAACGGGATGCCTGTCTTCAAAGCAGTCGGGTAACTCTTCATCTCTAGCCAAGCATCACCGTCCATCCTCATAACCTGCCTTAACCTGAATGTGTACACTTAAAAACGTCAGCTACGCTGGTGAGTTCTAGTTTTTGTTCGTTTTAAGAAATGGTTCATCATTCAAACATTCAGTAGGGTTTAACATTCGTATAAGAAAACATGGCCTTTCATTCGTAAACCTTCGCACATTTAAACACGATCATTTGTTTAAATCATTAACATTCATTTAAGTCATACAATATTATCTAAAATCTGTATCGTTACGCGTCTCTATGTCCCCGTAGGAACTTTTAATGTTGTGGGCAACCGTTACGTATCGTCGTCATTGCCACAACCATACACTACGTAGGGTCAACCGTTACGTATCGTCGTCATTGCCCAACCCTTCAATGCGTGGGGTCAACCGTTACGTATCGCCGTCATTGCCCAACACGCATCTTTCCTTTGGAAATTAACCGTTACGTATCGCCGTCATTAATTTCCCATTACCATTCAATACGTGGGGTCAACCGTTACGTATCGCCGTCATTGACCAACACGCATCTTTCCTTTGGAAATTAACCGTTACGTATCGCCGTCATTAATTTCCCATTACCTCGTTCGTTAGGATGATCGTCATCACCCGAGTAACCGTCGTTACTCCCTTACCAGTTGTACAACATCAAAACCATTGACATGCCACAGAGACAATGCCCCTGTTGTTCTTGTGGTAACTATAGCTCACTGTCCATAATTTACCACAAGGCTGGGAATCACATTCCCAGACTTCATTCGTCAATTCCATTCATTCGACAGATTAGATTTGTAATGACTTCTTTAAAACATTTGCCCCTTTTTGTTTTCTTTTCATAAAACCTTTCCTTCACTTTCAAAACCCTTTACCTTTTCATTAAACCATTTCTTTATAACATTCGTTCGTAAACATTTCGTTCATAAATTTTCTTTCCATAAACCCTTCGTTCCAAATCATTTCCTTTCGTAAACGTAGTTTCATAAATATCATTTTATAAAACAACATTTCATATGTGTACACACCAGCCCGAAAACATTATATAAAAACATTTAAAAGAGGGCTTCTAGAACTCACCTTATAAGCTAGTCTCGGTTGTCCTAAACAAAGGTCCAACAACTTCACTTCCGATCTGAATTGATTAGTTAAATACACATCAGACCAATCCCGACTCTAACGGTTTAACCATTCTAACATACTGACTTCACTTAATCAGTTCTGATGTCTGCGCACATAGCAAGTGCGCAGACCCTGCTGCCTGCGCACTTAGCAAGTGCGCAGACTCTGCCTCCTGCGCACTTAGCAAGTGCGCAGGTCCCTCTTCCTGCGCACTTAGCAAGTGCGCAGGTTACTTCTCCTGCGCACTTAGCAAGTGCGCAGGTCCTTCCTCCTGCGCACTTAGCAAGTGCGTAGGTCCCTTCTCCTGCGCACTTAGCAAGTGCGCAGGACCTGCTCCGTGCGCACTTAGCAAGTACGCACGACCTGTTCTTCGCGAAAAATACTAACTTTCACATTCGGTCAGATCATGTCAAGATCCCGAACCCCTTTGCATTCAAAACGTTCGTTTTCCATTGTAGATACTAAACCTAAGCTTATTCTTAAGTTTCATCCGCAAGAACGTCCGATTTTCACCCAAAACCCGAAAACCCAAAAACGAACAAAAACTCAGATTTAGGTCGGATCGTTACCTGAATCGAGCTTCTGATCCGGAGGTTTCCTTCACGAGTACAAGAGACACGTTCTGGTGCAATCTTGTGCGATTCCGACACTTTCTCTCTCTACGGTTTTCTCTCTCTAGAATGTCAAAGAGCAGAAGAATGAGTGCCTTGGACTATTTATAGGGGAGAACTCCCCAAGCCCGGTTCGCGACTGACCCGGTCCAACTTCGGCCCGCTTGAACTTGTTAACTTTATTTTTCGTCATTTTGGGATGTTACAAGTCTACCCCCCTTATAATAGGTTTCGTCCCCGAAACCTATCACAAGTCAAATAATTGAGGGTACGACTCCCTCATTTCCGCCTCCGTTTCCCATGTAGCCTCCGATCCCTTTCGGTGCCTCCATTGGACTTTAACCAATTGGATCACTTTGTTACGCAAACGCTTCTCCTTTCGGTCTAAGATAGCCACGGGTTCTTCGATGTAATTAAGGCTGTTGTCGACCTCGATGTCAGTAAGTGGTACGTGAACTGATTCATCCGCCAAACACTTTCGCAAGTGTGATACATGGAAGGTAGGATGAATCCCACTTAACTCATCAGGCAACTCCAACCGATATGCGACTTCACCAACCCGTGCCATTATCCTGAATAGTCCGACAAACCTCGGACTTAACTTTCCTCTCTTTCTGAATCGTATGATTCCCTTCCAGGGCGACACTTTCAACATTACTCTGTCCCCAACATCAAACTCGATAGGCCTTCGTCGTCTATCCGCATAGGACTTCTGACGATCTTGCGCGGCCTTCATTCGCGCTTTAATCTGATCAAACCTTTCCGACATTTCTTTTACGACTTCCAGACTTCCTAACTCTTTCTGTCCAATTTCACCCCAACAAACCGGGGTCCTACATCTTCTCCCATACAACATTTCGTAAGGCGGCATGCCTATCGTCGTATGATGACTATTGTTGTAGGAGAATTCAGCTAACGGCAGATGACTGTCCCAACTGCCACCGAAGTCAATAATACAAGTACGGAGCATATCCTCCAAAGTCTGAATGGTCCTTTCGGACTGACCATCCGTTTGCGGGTGGTATGCTGTGCTGATATTAAGCCTCGTGCCCATCGCCTCGTGAAATCTTTTCCAGAACCTCGATGTGAATCGTGTGTCCCGGTCAGATACGATCGACAAAGGCATCCCATGCCGTGCTACTACTTCGTTGATAAACACTTCTGCTAACCTTTCCGACGAGAACGCCTCGCGAATAGGTAGGAAATGAGCACTCTTCGTTAATCGGTCCACAATTACCCAAATGGCGTCATGACCTTTAGCTGTGCGAGGTAGCTTAGTTATGAAGTCCATGGTAATGTGTTCCCACTTCCATTCCGGTATATCAAGTGGTTGAATCTTTCCATACGGTTTCTGGTGTTCGGCCCTTACTTGCGAGCAAGTCAAGCACTTGCTTACATACTTCGTCACATCACATTTCATTCCAGGCCACCAGTAGTCCTTCTTTAGATCTTGGTACATTTTATTGGTACCAGGATGGATAGAGTAACGAGACTTATGAGCCTCATCCAAGATTTTGGTTCTAAGTTCGCCACCCATAGGTATCCATACCCGTCCATAACGTGTTCTAACACCAAGGGTGTTATATTCCAACTTGTCCTGTTGGCCCACCATCCTTTCTCCCTTTATATTTTCTTCCTTCAAAGCTTCATCTTGAGCTCTTTCGATTTCTCTCATCACATCCGATGTTACCACCAACTGGTAAGCTTTCACTCTAATAGGAGTAGGCACATCCTTTCGGCTTAGAGCGTCAGCCACCACGTTTGCCTTTCCAGGGTGGTACATTATTTCACAGTCATAGTCCTTCAGGAGTTCCAACCATCTCCTCTGCCTCATATTAAGCTCCTTTTGTTCGAAGAAGCACTTCAAACTTTTGTGGTCGGAGTAAATAGTAAACTTTACCCCGTACAGGTAGTGCCTCCAGATTTTTAATGCAAATACGACAGCAGCAAGTTCCAAATCGTGAGTCGGATAGTTGACTTCATGAACTTTCAACTGCCGCGACGCATATGCAATCACTCTACCGCGTTGCATCAACACACACCCTAACCCCTGACCCGACGCGTCAGAGTATACCACCAGGTCTTCACTGCCCTCGGGAAGGGCCAAGACTGGAGCTTGTGTTAGCTTCTCTTTCAATTCCTTAAACGCCTCATCCTGGGTCGAACCCCATTCGTACTTTACTTCTTTCCGAGTCAACTTTGTCAATGGCGAAGCTATTTTCGAGAAATCCTGGATGAATCTCCGATAGTAGCCCGCCAATCCCAAGAAACTGCGGATTTCAGTTGGCGTCTTAGGAATGTCCCATTCACTTACCGTTACTATCTTTGCTGGGTCAACCATAATGCCGTTCGGGCCAATGACGTGACCTAGGAATTGGACTTCCCTAAGCCAGAACACGCATTTGGAGAACTTAGCATACAACTTTTCCTTTTTCAGAGCTTCCAATACTTCTTTCAAGTGACACGCGTGATCACCCTCATTCCTGGAGTAGATAAGGATATCATCGATGAACACGATTACCGATCGATCCAGCATCGGTCGACACACCCTATTCATTAAATCCATGAACACTGCGGGGGCGTTCGTTAATCCGAAAGACATTACGCGGAACTCGAAATGTCCATAACGCGTGCGAAATGCAGTTTTCGGTATGTCTTCTTCCCTCACCTTCAACTGATGGTACCCGGACCGAAGGTCGATTTTCGAGAACCAACTTGCGCCTTGCAACTGGTCGAACAGGTCATCGATCCTTGGTAAAGGGTACTTGTTCTTCACCGTTCGTTTATTCAACTCGCGATAATCGATACACATTCTCATCGAACCATCTTTCTTCTTTACAAACAACACCGGAGCACCCCACGGCGAGATGCTCGGTTGAATAAATCCTTTCTCAAGTAACTCGTCTAGTTGGACCATAAGTTCCTTCATTTCCACTGGTGCTAGTCGATATGGAGCCTTAGCCACGGGCTGGGCATCTGGTACTAAGTCAATTCGGAACTCAATTTCTCTATCGCGTGGTATTCCAGGCAAATCCTCTGGAAACACCTCCGGGTACTCGCGTACCACGGGTACATCGTCTAGTTCCTTCACTTCCTTACACTTGTCAATCACGTACACCAGATAAGCCTCGCATCCGCGCCTCAAGTAATCCGCTGCCTTAATCATCGAGATGACGTTTGGCATCGGGGCGTCACGATCTCCAAAAACCTCAACTTTGCTACCATCCGGAGCCTTGAGTTGGATTATTTTTCGCTTACATATGATTTGTGCTTCATTGGCAGTTAACCAATCCATACCCAACACAACATCGAACCCTCCCAAAACCATAACGAACAATCTGACAGGGAACCTATGACCTTCTATTTTCATCGTGGAGTTGTCAACTACATCGGTCACTCTCGCAGTTCTACCCTCAGCGGTCTCTACGCTAAAGGCCCTTTCTAGCTTACTCACAGCATACTTTACTCTTTTACAAAAAGTCGCAGATATAAAACTCTTACTGGCACCCGAATCAAATAACACAGAAACAAGAGTGTTGTCAAGGACGAACGTACCTGACGCCACATCGGGATCCTTCCTAGCCTGATCCTGCGTCAGTGCATACGCACGAGTCTTTGCACGAGATCCCTCTCCCTTCTTTTCCGGGCCCTTTCCTTTCCCGGTTTCCCCCATTCTGGGCTTCGTACATTCTCGGCTCATATGGCCGAAATCCCCACAGTTGTAGCATTTGTAGCCTTGCGGGCATTCACGGGAGTAGTGCCCGGTCTTGCCACACTTAAAGCACAGGCTAGATCTCAGTCTGCATTCACCTACATGTTCCCTTCCACACTTCTTACAAACAGTCGGCTCATCCACCCGAGCCCTTTTATCACGAGCCCCAAACATCTTTCCCCCAGTTCGCTTGTTTGAGAAGCTCGGTCTCTTCTTTTGTTCTTCAACGGCAACAACATTCAGTGCCAGATCGTCAAATACCACGCCGCTTAGCTCTACTGCCGAATCATAGGTAGTAGGGGTGTTTGCCTTCACGTAGGTGCGGACCTGGTCCGGCAACCCTTGAATATAACAGGCAATCTTTCTCTCTTCAGTAGTGACAAGGTGTGGCACCAGACGTGCCAGTTCATTAAATCGGGTTGTGTATTGCCGGTGCGTCATGCTTCCGGCCTTCAAACCCAAAAATTCCCTCTCTACCTTCTCAATCTCGTTCCTTGTGCAGAAATTCTTGATTACCAAGGTTTTCAAGTCAGCCCACATCATCGCATCCACAATCTCGCTCCCTTTAGCCTGACGTACACCTTCCCACCAGTGGGATGCTTCCTCCGTCAAGGAGTTAGCAGCAAACTTCACTACTTGATTAGCTCGACACTCGCTCAGACGGATGGCGGCTTCCATACGGATCACCCAATCAAAAGTAGCCACCGCGTCCTTCTTCCCAGTCAGGATCGGCGGATCACATGCCTTAAAGGAATTATAATCACATCCGCGAGCAGGCGGTGTATTGTCAGTCTCATTATTTTGGGCACCAATTGCTGCGCTAGACCCACCCGCCCCATTGACCTGCTTCAATGCTTCTGCCAATAGACCTGGCAGAGAAGCCTTCATCAGTTCTGTGAACTCTCGAGCTATAGCTGCTCTCACTTCGGGTTCAAAAGTGAAAGGTTGTTCTTCAACCTGTGTCTGCTCAGCTTCATGCACACTAACCGCCGGTTCAGTGTGAACACTTCCTTCTTCACTATACTCTTGGCGCGCAGGGATCCTGCCACGCCCACCATTTCGACCGCCGCTACGACCACCGGTACGGCCACCACGTCTTCCATTTCCTCTCCTTGCCATTACGTTCTATAAGACAAGAAATCCAATGTCATCACGCTAGTTAACAAATAGAATTCAATAAGTACTGTAAGATGTTAATATGCACTGGCCATCTGTAATTAACCATTACACTACCTTTCGATTTCTATTTGACCACCTTTATGATTTCATCAGAACACAAGTCCTTACTTAACCCTTTCTAAGGCATACTATATACGTAAATACATATACTACCTTCATACCTGATGCTTTGGCTCGAGTTACCCGTACTGGCATCCGCTTTCGGTCCCATTCAAAGTTTAAGTTCAGACACTGGGAGTGTCCGAATCTCTCAAACTATTGCTCTGATACCAACTTGTGAGGCCCCAAACCCGGGAGGCCCCACTTGTTGGAATTACTCATTCACAAACAGTTCTTAAACATGAATATCAAATAACGCAGCGGAAAATTTCATTTAAACATAACTTAATCGTTGTTCATACATGCGGAAGCGTAAACATTGATTAAAACATATTTACATCATAACTAAACATAACGGGATGCCTGTCTTCAAAGCAGTCGGGTAACTCTTCATCTCTAGCCAAGCATCACCGTCCATCCTCATAACCTGCCTTAACCTGAATGTGTACACTTAAAAACGTCAGCTACGCTGGTGAGTTCTAGTTTTCGTTCGTTTTAAGAAATGGTTCATCATTCAAACATTCAGTAGGGTTTAACATTCGTATAAGAAAACAGGGCCTTTCATTCGTAAACCTTCGCACATTTAAACACGATCATTTGTTTAAATCATTAACATTCATTTAAGTCATACAATATTATCTAAAATCTGTATCGTTACGCGTCTCTATGTCCCCGTAGGAACTTTTAATGTTGTGGGCAACCGTTACGTATCGTCGTCATTGCCACAACCATACACTACGTAGGGTCAACCGTTACGTATCGCCGTCATTGCCCAACCCTTCAATGCGTGGGGTCAACCGTTACGTATCGCCGTCATTGCCCAACACGCATCTTTCCTTTGGAAATTAACCGTTACGTATCGCCGTCATTAATTTCCCATTACCATTCAATACGTGGGGTCAACCGTTACGTATCGCCGTCATTGCCCAACACGCATCTTTCCTTTGGAAATTAACCGTTACGTATCGCCGTCATTAATTTCCCATTACCTCGTTCGTTTGGATGATCGTCATCACCCGAGTAACCGTCGTTACTCCCTTACCAGTTGTACAACATCAAAACCATTGACATGCCACAGAGACAATGCCCCTGTTGTTCTTGTGGTAACTATGGCTCACTGTCCATAATTTACCACAAGGCTGGGAATCACATTCCCAGACTTCATTCGTCAATTCCATTCATTCGATAGATTAGATTTGTAATGACTTCTTTAAAACATTTGCCCCTTTTTGTTTTCTTTTCATAAAACCTTTCCTTCACTTTCAAAACCCTTTACCTTTTCATTAAACCATTTTATTATAACATTCGTTCGTAAACATTTCGTTCATAAACTTTCTTTCCATAAACCCTTCGTTCCAAATCATTTCCTTTCGTAAACGTAGTTTCATAAATATCATATTATAAAACAACATTTCATACGTGTACACACCAGCCCGAAAACATTATATAAAAACATTTAAAAGAGGGCTTCTAGAACTCACCTTATAAGCTAGTCTCGGTTGTCCTAAACAAAGGTCCAACAACTTCACTTCCTATCTGAATTGATTAGTTAAATACACATCAGACCAATCCCGACTCTAACGGTTTAACCATTCTAACATACTGACTTCACTTAATCAGTTCTGATGTCTGCGCACATAGCAAGTGCGCAGACCCTGCTGCCTGCGCACTTAGCAAGTGCGCAGACTCTGCCTCCTGCGCACTTAGCAAGTGCGCAGGTCCCTCTTCCTGCGCACTTAGCAAGTGCGCAGGTTACTTCTCCTGCGCACTTAGCAAGTGCGCAGGTCCTTCCTCCTGCGCACTTAGCAAGTGCGTAGGTCCCTTCTCCTGCGCACTTAGCAAGTGCGCAGGACCTGCTCCGTGCGCATTTAGCAAGTACGCACGACCTGTTCTTCGCGAAAAATACTAACTTTCACATTCGGTCAGATCATGTCAAGATCCCGAACCCCTTTGCATTCAAAACGTTCGTTTTCCATTGTAGATACTAAACCTAAGCTTATTCTTAAGTTTCATCCGCAAGAACGTCCGATTTTCACCCAAAACCCGAAAACCCAAAAACGAACAAAAACTCAGATTTAGGTCGGATCGTTACCTGAATCGAGCTTCTGATCCGGAGGTTTCCTTCACGAGTACAAGAGACACGTTCTGGTGCAATCTTGTGCGATTCCGACACTTTCTCTCTCTACGGTTTTCTCTCTCTAGAATGTCAAAGAGCAGAAGAATGAGTGCCTTGGACTATTTATAGGGGAGAACTCCCCAAGCCCGGTTCGCGACTGACCCGGTCCAACTTCGGCCTGCTTGAACTTGTTAACTTTATTTTTCGTCATTTTGGGATGTTACAAGTCTACCCCCCTTATAATAGGTTTCGTCCCCGAAACCTATCACAAGTCAAATAATTGAGGGTACGACTCCCTAATTTCCGCCTCCGTTTCCCATGTAGCCTCCGATCCCTTTCGGTGCCTCCATTGGACTTTAACCAATTGGATCACTTTGTTACGCAAACGCTTCTCCTTTCGGTCTAAGATAGCCACGGGTTCTTCGATGTAATTAAGGCTGTTGTCGACCTCGATGTCAGTAAGTGGTGCGTGAACCGATTCATCCGCCAAACACTTTCGCAAGTGTGATACATGGAAGGTAGGAATAATCCCACTTAACTCATCAGGCAACTCCAACCGATATGCGACTTCACCAACCCGTGCCATTATCCTGAATGGTCCGACAAACCTCGGACTTAACTTTCCTCTCTTTCTGAATCATATGATTCCCTTCCAGGGCGACACTTTCAACATTACTCTGTCCCCAACATCAAACTCGATAGGCCTTCGTCGTCTATCCACATAGGACTTCTGACGATCTTGCGCGGCCTTCATTCGCGCTTTAATCTGATCAAACCTTTCCGACATTTCTTTTACGACTTCCAGACTTCCTAACTCTTTCTGTCCAATTTCACCCCAACAAACCGGGGTCCTACATCTTCTCCCATACAACATTTCGTAAGGCGGCATGCCTATCGTCGTATGATGACTATTGTTGTAGGAGAATTCGGCTAACGGCAGATGACTGTCCCAACTGCCACCGAAGTCAATAATACAAGCACGGAGCATATCCTCCAAAGTCTGAATGGTCCTTTCGGACTGACCATCCGTTTGCGGGTGGTATGCTGTGCTGATATTAAGCCTCGTGCCCATCGCCTCGTGAAATCTTTTCCAGAACCTCGATGTGAATCGTGTGTCCCGGTCAGATACGATCGACAAAGGCATCCCATGCCGTGCTACTACTTCGTTGATAAACACTTCTGCTAACCTTTCCGACGAGAACGCCTTGCGAATAGGTAGGAAATGAGCACTCTTCGTTAATCGGTCCACAATTACCCAAATGGCGTCATGACCTTTAGCTGTGCGAGGTAGCTTAGTTATGAAGTCCATGGTAATGTGTTCCCACTTCCATTCCGGTATATCAAGTGGTTGAATCTTTCCATACGGTTTCTGGTGTTCGGCCCTTACTTGCGAGCAAGTCAAGCACTTGCTTACATACTTCGTCACATCACATTTCATTCCAGGCCACCAGTAGTCCTTCTTTAGATCTTGGTATATTTTATTGGTACCAGGATGGATAGAGTAACGAGACTTATGAGCCTCATCCAAGATTTTGGTTCTAAGTTCGCCACCCATAGGTATCCATACCCGTCCATAACGTGTTCTAACACCAAGGGTGTTATATTCCAACTTGTCCTGTTGGCCCACCATCCTTTCTCCCTTTATATTTTCTTCCTTCAAAGCTTCATCTTGAGCTCTTTCGATTTCTCTCATCACATCCGATGTTACCACCAACTGGTAAGCTTTCACTCTAATAGGAGTAGGCACATCCTTTCGGCTTAGAGCGTCAGCCACCACGTTTGCCTTTCCAGGGTGGTACATTATTTCACAGTCATAGTCCTTCAGGAGTTCCAACCATCTCCTCTGCCTCATATTAAGCTCCTTTTGTTCGAAGAAGTACTTCAAACTTTTGTGGTCGGAGTAAGTAGTAAACTTTACCCCGTACAGGTAGTGCCTCCAGATTTTTAATGCAAATACGACAGCAGCAAGTTCCAAATCGTGAGTCGGATAGTTGACTTCGTGAACTTTCAACTGCCGCGACGCATATGCAATCACTCTACCGCGTTGCATCAACACACACCCTAACCCCTGACCCGACGCGTCAGAGTATACCACCAGGTCTTCACTGCCCTCGGGAAGGGCCAAGACTGGAGCTTGTGTTAGCTTCTCTTTCAATTCCTTAAACGCCTCATCCTGGGTCGAACCCCATTCGTACTTTACTTCTTTTCGAGTAAACTTTGTCAATGGCGAAGCTATTTTCGAGAAATCCTGGATGAATCTCCGATAGTAGCCCGCCAATCCCAAGAAACTGCGGATTTCAGTTGGCGTCTTAGGAATGTCCCATTCACTTACCGTTACTATCTTTGCTGGGTCAACCATAATGCCGTTCGGGCCAATGACGTGACCTAGGAATTGGACTTCCCTAAGCCAGAACGCGCATTTGGAGAACTTAGCATACAACTTCTCCTTTTTCAGAGCTTCCAATACTTCTTTCAAGTGACACGCGTGATCACCCTCATTCTTGGAGTAGATAAGGATATCATCGATGAACACGATTACCGATCGATCCAGCATCGGTCGACACACCCTATTCATTAAATCCATGAACGCTGCGGGGGCGTTCGTCAATCCGAAAGACATTACGCGGAACTCGAAATGTCCATAACGCGTGCGAAATGCAGTTTTCGGTATGTCTTCTTCCCTCACCTTCAACTGATGGTACCCGGACCGAAGATTGATTTTCGAGAACCAACTTGCGCCTTGCAACTGGTCGAACAGGTCATCGATCCTTGGTAAAGGGTACTTGTTCTTCACCGTTCGTTTATTCAACTCGCGATAATCGATACACATTCTCATCGAACCATCTTTCTTCTTTACAAACAACACCGGAGCACCCCACGGCGAGATGCTCGGTTGAATAAATCCTTTCTCAAGTAACTCGTCTAGTTGGACCATAAGTTCCTTCATTTCCACTGGTGCTAGTCGATATGGAGCCTTAGCCACGGGCTGGGCATCTGGTACTAAGTCAATTCGGAACTCAATTTCTCTATCGCGTGGTATTCCAGGCAAATCCTCTGGAAACACCTCCGGGTACTCGCGTACCACGGGTACATCGTCTAGTTCCTTCACTTCCTTACACTTGTCAATCACGTACACCAGATACGCCTCGCATCCGCGCCTCAAGTAATCCGCTGCCTTAATCATCGAGATGACGTTTGGCATCGGGGCGTCACGATCTCCAAAAACCTCAACTTTGCTACCATCCGGAGCCTTGAGTTGGATTATTTTTCGCTTACATATGATTTGTGCTTCATTGGCAGTTAACCAATCCATACCCAACACAACATCGAACCCTCCCAAAACCATAACGAACAATCTGACAGGGAACCTATGACCTTCTATTTTCATCGTGGAGTTGTCAACTACATCGGTCACTCTCGCAGTTCTACCCTCAGCGGTCTCTACGCTAAAGGCCCTTTCTAGCTTACTCACAGCATACTTTACTCTTTTACAAAAAGTCGCAGATATAAAACTCTTACTGGCACCCGAATCAAATAACACAGAAACAAGAGTGTTGTCAAGGACGAACGTACCTGACGCCACATCGGGATCCTTCCTAGCCTGATCCTGCGTCAGTGCATACGCACGAGTCTTTGCACGAGATCCCTCTCCCTTCTTTTTCGGGCCCTTTCCTTTCCCGGTTTCCCCCATTCTGGGCTTCGTACATTCTCGGCTCATATGGCCGAAATCCCCACAGTTGTAGCATTTGTAGCCTTGCGGGCATTCACGGGAGTAGTGCCCGGTCTTGCCACACTTAAAGCACAGGCTAGATCTCAGTCTGCATTCACCTACATGTTCCCTTCCACACTTCTTACAAACAGTCGGCTCATCCACCCGAGCCCTTTTATCACGAGCCCCAAACATCTTTCCCCCAGTTCGCTTGTTTGAGAAGCTCGGTCTCTTCTTTTGTTCTTCAACGGCAACAACATTCAGTGCCAGATCGTCAAATACCACGCCGCTTAGCTCTACTGCCGAATCATAGGTAGTAGGGGTGTTTGCCTTCACGTAGGTGCGGACCTGGTCCGGCAACCCTTGAATATAACAGGCAATCTTTCTCTCTTCAGTAGTGACAAGGTGTGGCACCAGACGTGCCAGTTCATTAAATCGGGTTGTGTATTGCCGGTGCGTCATGCTTCCGGCCTTCAAACCCAAAAATTCCCTCTCTACCTTCTCAATCTCGTTCCTTGTGCAGAAATTCTTGATTACCAAGGTTTTCAAGTCAGCCCACATCATCGCATCCACAATCTCGCTCCCTTTAGCCTGACGTACACCTTCCCACCAGTGGGATGCTTCCTCCGTCAAGGAGTTAGCAGCAAACTTCACTACTTGATTAGCTCGACACTCGCTCAGACGGATGGCGGCTTCCATACGGATCACCCAATCAAAAGTAGCCACCGCGTCCTTCTTCCCAGACAGGATCGGCGGATCACATGCCTTAAAGGAATTATAATCACATCCGCGAGCAGGCGGTGTATTGTCAGTCTCATTATTTTGGGCACCAATTGCCGCGCTAGACCCACCCGCCCCATTGACCTGCTTCAATGCTTCTGCCAATGGACCTGGCAGAGAAGCCTTCATCAGTTCTGTGAACTCTCGAGCTATAGCTGCTCTCACTTCGGGTTCAAAAGTGAAAGGTTGTTCTTCAACCTGTGTCTGCTCAGCTTCATGCACACTAACCGCCGGTTCAGTGTGAACACTTCCTTCTTCACTATACTCTTGGCGCGCAGGGATCCTGCCACGCCCACCATTTCGACCGCCGGTACGACCACCGGTACGGCCACCACGTCTTCCGTTTCCTCTCCTTGCCATTACGTTCTATAAGACAAGAAATCCAATGTCATCACGCTAGTTAACAAATAGAATTCAATAAGTACTGTAAGATGTTAATATACACTGGCCATCTGTAATTAACCATTACACTACCTTTCGATTTCTATTTGACCACCTTTATGATTTCATCAGAACACAAGTCCTTACTTAACCCTTTCTAAGGCATACTATATACGTAAATACATATACTACCTTCATACCTGATGCTTTGGCTCGAGTTACCCGTACTGGCATCCGCTTTCGGTCCCATTCAAAGTTTAAGTTCAGACACTGGGAGTGTCCGAATCTCTCAAACTATTGCTCTGATACCAACTTGTGAGGCCCCAAACCCGGGAGGCCCCACTTGTTTTAATTACTCATTCACAAACAGTTCTTAAACATGAATATCAAATAACGCAGCGGAAAATTTCATTTAAACATAACTTAATCGTTGTTCATACATGCGGAAGCGTAAACATTGATTAAAACAAATTTACATCATAACTAAACATAACGGGATGCCTGTCTTCAAAGCAGTCGGGTAACTCTTCATCTCTAGCCAAGCATCACCGTCCATCCTCATAACCTGCCTTAACCTGAATGTGTACACTTAAAAACGTCAGCTACGCTGGTGAGTTCTAGTTTTCGTTCATTTTAAGAAATGGTTCATCATTCAAACATTCAGTAGGGTTTAACATTCGTATAAGAAAATAGGGCCTTTCATTCGTAAACCTTCGCACATTTAAACACGATCATTTGTTTAAATCATTAACATTCATTTAAGTCATACAATATTATCTAAAATATGTATCGTTACGCGTCTCTATGTCCCCGTAGGAACTTTTAATGTTGTGGGCAACCGTTACGTATCGCCGTCATTGCCACAACCATACACTACGTAGGGTCAACCGTTACGTATCGCCGTCATTGCCCAACCCTTCAATGCGTGGGGTCAACCGTTACGTATCGCCGTCATTGCCCAACACGCATCTTTCCTTTGGAAATTAACCGTTACGTATCGCCGTCATTAATTTCCCATTACCATTCAATACGTGGGGTCAACCGTTACGTATCGCCGTCATTGCCCAACACGCATCTTTCCTTTGGAAATTAACCGTTACGTATCGCCGTCATTAATTTCCTATTACCTCGTTCGTTAGGATGATCGTCATCACCCGAGTAACCGTCGTTACTCCCTTACCAGTTGTACAACATCAAAACCATTGACATGCCACAGAGACAATGCCCCTGTTGTTCTTGTGGTAACTATGGCTCACTGTCCATAATTTACCACAAGGCTGGGAATCACATTCCCAGACTTCATTCGTCAATTCCATTCATTCGATAGATTAGATTTGTAATGACTTCTTTAAAACATTTGCCCCTTTTTGTTTTCTTTTCATAAAACCTTTCCTTCACTTTCAAAACCCTTTACCTTTTCATTAAACCATTTCTTTATAACATTCGTTCGTAAACATTTCGTTCATAAACTTTCTTTCCATAAACCCTTCGTTCCAAATCATTTCCTTTCGTAAACGTAGTTTCATAAATATCATTTTATAAAACAACATTTCATACGTGTACACACCAGCCCGAAAACATTATATAAAAACATTTAAAAGAGGGCTTCTAGAACTCACCTTATAAGCTAGTCTCGGTTGTCCTAAACAAAGGTCCAACAACTTCACTTCCGATCTGAATTGATTAGTTAAATACACATCAGACCAATCCCGACTCTAACGGTTTAACCATTCTAACATACTGACTTCACTTAATCAGTTCTGATGTCTGCGCACATAGCAAGTGCGCAGACCCTGCTGCCTGCGCACTTAGCAAGTGCGCAGACTCTGCCTCCTGCGCACTTAGCAAGTGCGCAGGTCCGTCTTCCTGCGCACTTAGCAAGTGCGCAGGTTACTTCTCCTGCGCACTTAGCAAGTGCGCAGGTCCTTCCTCCTGCGCACTTAGCAAGTGCGCAGGACCTGCTCCGTGCGCACGACCTGTTCTTCGCGAAAAATACTAACTTTCGCATTCGGTCAGATCATGTCAAGATCCCGAACCCCTTTGCATTCAAAACGTTCGTTTTCCATTGTAGATACTAAACCTAAGCTTATTCTTAAGTTTCATCCGCAAGAACGTCCGATTTTCACCCAAAACCCAAAAACGAACAAAAACTCAGATTTAGGTCGGATCGTTACCTGAATCGAGATTCTGATCCGGAGGTTTCCTTCACGAGTACAAGAGACACGTTCTGGTGCAATCTTGTGCGATTCCGACACTTTATCTCTCTACGGTTTTCTCTCTCTAGAATGTCAAAGAGCAGAAGAATGAGTGCCTTGTACTATTTATAGGGGAGAACTCCCCAAGCCCGGTTCGCGACTGACCCGGTCCAACTTCGGCCCGCTTGAACTTGTTAACTTTATTTTTCGTCATTTTGGGATGTTACACAACAATTCTCATCATGACCATAAGCCCAACAATAGTGTTATTAATACATGATGGCTGGAAGAGTGTGTAGTCCCATGAGGGATTCTTGCTAAGGAAAGATAGGGTACTAAAGTGTGTCCTAGTGACCCACCCCTCTTTCCTGGGAATCCTCCTCAGCGATGCATTGCTTATAGGTCAATTGTATTTCTAAAATACTGTTGTGAAGGATCGGTGTTATGACTAGTCAAACTCTAAACCTGTGAGAACTCCTATATTTAACACTCAATATTTATTATCACTTACAACCTTTTCATTGTTTCCTACTAGACATGGACTCCTACTCTCCTTCCCCCCCGGTACACCGTCCTGGAGCAAAGTCTGATTGGGAAGAAGACATCAGATCACCCGAGTATCAGTCACCACCACCCCCAGCTGCTAGACCAAGATTTGATGTAAGGGAAGATTGGATTTGGAACACCGGCCCAAGACTTCAAACACTTGGATCACCCGCACCCAGAAACCCGTATCAGACACCCCGTCTCCACATTCAGTTACCACCCCCCCACTAAGAGACTGATATTGTCACACCCTAACCGACGGCGGAATACGTCGGGGCGGGATATGTAGACTGTTCAAAAGCTCAAGGTTTGCTAAAGTTTAAATAATTAAACATCCAATTTTCATGTCACAAATAAACATAAATCCAACGTTACAAAGAAAATGGAAATACATAAATAGTCTCATTAATTTAAATTCTAGGCCATCGGTCCTAAGTGAAGCATCTTGCACTTATTCTCAAGCATTAGTACCTGAAACATGATGAAAACGAGGTCAACTAAAAGTTGGTGAGCATACATAGGTTTTGACACATAACCAAGTTTAAAGTATTTTATACAATTCATACGATATACGTGTATAAGGCATTTATGGAGAACCTATAGTTAAACTATGTACAATCAAACCTTGGACTGAGACATAACACGCAGGTTACCCTTATGTAAAGTCGGTAACAAACACCCTAACCGGGTGGGTTTGTCAGACACAATAGATCCATCAATGTTAACCGTTGGCTTGTACGTAGTTAATGATTATACTAAAATCATGTATATGTAGTCTTAACTCATAGCATTCAAGCATAAAGCACATAACACATAATATCATATTATTGAATTGTATTTAAGTCTATGCAAAAAGTTTCAAAAAGTAAATCATGTTTCACCCCAAAAGTATAAAATGAAAAGGGGGCTATGTAAACTCACCTGTATCAAGGATGCAGATAGCACAAGAGAATAGGTAGTAGTGTGATCCTTGTAACTCGCAACGTTAATCTAGAGTGTAATGTATATGAATCTAGATTAATAACATGCACAATAGTCTAAGGCCAAATCTAGGGTTTAAGGGGAGAGTGTACAGGGACTTGTACGAATGGTTCGTATTATATTAAGTAAAGGGGTGTGTATATGTTTGTGTTTGTATTTGAGTAAGAGTTTTAATAAAAATGTAAGTTTTAAGTATATATGGTTTTAATAATAAATTATTTACGGTTTAGGTTTGAATAACTAAATAAATAAATTAAATAATAAACTTCTTTTTATTTATTTATTTAGAAGTAGCGTGGAATTATATAATAAATTATTTATTTATCCATGAAAATGTGTCAAAATAGGGTGTAGATATATATTTTAGTATATATATCTTTTAGAAATTTAATTCTAAACGTATGTAAAGGTAACTAAACTAAATAGTTTATTTAAAATAAAATAATATGTTCCCTTTCTTTTTTTTTTAAAATAGGGATAGTGTAAATATATATGTTAGTATATATTTAGAAAGAGTATTATTTGTTTGGGTTTTACCCTAATATGCATATAAAAGTTTGATTATTAAATGATAGTGTATATATATTTTTATAAAAATGAGTAATATAAAGGTATTAATAAATTCAATTAACATAATTTGTTTATATTGTAAGTGTGGTTTTAGCATCATTTAAATATGGAAAATAATATTTCTAACTTAAAAATCAGATTATTTTTGCACAATTTATTTCCATTTGGTATTAGGTTTTATAACAAGATTTTTATAAATAAATAAAATGTTAAAACTGTCCAAAAATAATGAATGTGGACCACCCGGTTCGAACCCGGGTGGTTCTTGTATGGCCGGGGCGAAACTACCACTGGACCCTTATGGCAAGTTCTGAAAGAAACCGAGTAAACAAAGTATTAATGTGAAACCTGCCAAGGGCCGGATGGTGTTAACAGAAGCAAAAAGGAAGGGGGATGCGGGCGTGGGTCTCGAACCCGCAACCAGGAGTGTAGGGGGGACAAGTGCTTAACCAAATCATCTGGGCGTGAAGCCTTGACAGGATGCTGATGCATTACGTTTTAGACACAGAACTCCCCAACCCATCCTCTTCCCCAAATCGCATTCCCGAAACCCTAACCCCAAAATTGGTTCATGTAAGACACAGGTGTGAGACCTGTAAGGCCCCAAACCCGGGAGGCCTCACTTGTTGGATTTACTCATTCACAAACAGTTCTTAAACTTGATTATCAAATAACGCAGTGGAAAATACTTCAATTAAACATAACCATTACATTGTTAAACAACGGAAGCGTAACATATTCTATTACATAAACATATCATAATCTAATCATAACGGGATGCCAGTCTTCATGATCCACCGGGTAACTCTTCTCGCTTGCCAAGCATCACCGTCCATCATCCATACCTGCCTTAACCTGAATGTGCATACTAAAAAGTCAGCTACGCTGGTGAGTTCTAGTTTTCATTCGATTTAAGAAATGGTTCATCATTCAAAACATTCATTAGGGTTTAACATCACATATAAGAAAACAGGGCCTTTCATTCATCATTGAAAACCTTCAAACATTTTTCCTCATCGTAAACACATTGAACGGATCATTTGTTTAAAACATTAACATTCATTTAAGTCATACATTACTATCTACAATCTGTATCTTTCTTTAAGCGTCTCTGTGTCCCCGAAGGAACCTTTGATGTTGTGGGCAACCGCTACGTATCGCCGTCATTGCCACAACCATTCAGTACGTGGGGTCAACCGTTACGTATCGCCGTCATTGCCCAACATGCATCTTTCCTTGGGGAATCAACCGTTACGTATCGCCGTCATTGATTTCCCAATTCAATACGTGGGGTCAACCGTTACGTATCGCCGTCATTGCCCAACACGCATCTTTCCTTTAGGAATCAACCGTTACGTATCGCCGTCATTGATTTCCCAATTCAATACGTGGGGTCAACCGTTACGTATCGCCGTCATTGCCCAACACGCATCTTTCCTTTAGGAATCAACCGTTACGTATCGCCGTCGTTGATTTCCCATTACCTCTTTCCCTTAAGATGATCGTCATCACCCGAGTAACCGTCGTTACCCCTTACCAGTTGTACAACATCAAACTATTGGCAGGCCACCAAGACACTGCCCCTGTTGCTCTTATGGCAACTATGGCTCACTGTCCATAATCTACCACAAGGCTGAGAATTACATTCCCAGACTTCATTCGTCAATTCCATTCACTCGACAGATTAGATTTGTAATGACTTCTTTAAACATTTGCCCTTTTTCTTTTCTTTTCGTAAAACCTTTCATTCATTTTCGAAACCCTTTACCTTTAGTTTAAACCATTTCTTTATAAACATTTCGTTCGTAAACATTCCGTTCATAACTCTTTTTCCATAAACCGTTCATTCCAATCATTTCATTTCATAAACATAGTTTCATAAGCATCATTTATAAACATAGTTTCATAAACATCGTTTCGTAAAACATCATTTCATATGCATGCACACCAGCCTGAAAACATTATATAAAGCATTTAAAAGAGGGCTTCTAGAACTCACCTGATAAGCTAATCCGGGTTGCCCTAAACAAAGGTCCCACTACGTCACTTCCGATCTGAATTGATTAGTCAAATACACATTAGACCAAATCCCGACTCTAACGGTTTAACCTTCTAAACATACAGACTTTACCTAACCAGCCTGATGCCTGCACACTTAGCAAGTGCGCAGACCGTGATGCCTGCGCACTTAGCAAGTGCGCAGACCCTGCTGCCTACGCACTTAGCAAGTGCGCAGACCCCTCTTCCTGCGTACTTGATAAGTACGCAGGACCTGCTCCGTGCGCACTTGGTAAGTGCGCACGACCTGTTTCTTCGCAAAACCCTAACTTTCGCATTCAGGTCTGATCTCGTCAAGATCTCGAACCTGTTTGCATCCAAAACGTTCGTTTTCCATTAAGGAACTCAAATCTATGTTTATCCTTCAGTTTCATCCGTTAAAATGTTACATTTTCACCCAAAACCCGAAAAACCCAAAAACGAACTAAAACTCATATTTAGGTCGGATCGTTACCTGAATCGAGCTTCTGGTCCGGAGGTTCTTCTCACGAGCTCTGGAGCAACACACTTCTCAAATCTCGGGTCGATCCGCCAACTTTCTCTCTCTACGGTTTCTCTGTAGAAGTTGCAAATGAGAGGAATGGGTGGAGGTCTAAGCTATTTATAGGGGAGGCTCCCCTTCCAGCCTGCCGACCCATCCGACCCGACCCGACATGCCTCGTTCGTTTATTTCGGCATTTTAACTGTCGTTTTATTTTTTTGGGATGTTACAAGTCTACCCCCCTTACAATAGGTTTCGTCCCCGAAACCTATCATAAGTCAAATAGATGAGGGTACGACTCCCTCATTTCCTTCTCCGTTTCCCAAGTGGCTTCCGATCCCTTTCGATGTTTCCATTGGACTTTAACCAATTGGATAATCTTATTACACAAATGCTTCTCCTTTCTGTCTAAGATGGCCATGGGTTCTTCGATGTAATTAAGGCTGTTGTCGACCTCGATGTCAGTAAGTGGTACGTGAGCTTATTCATCCGCCAAACACTTTCGCAAGTGTGATACATGGAAGGTAGGATGAATCCCACTCAACTCATCAGGCAACTCTAGCCGATAAGCGACTTCACCAACCCGTGCCATTATCCTGAATGGTCCGACGAAACTCGAACTTAACTTTCCTCTCTTCCTGAATCGTATTATTCCCTTCCAGGGTGACACTTTCAACATTACTCTGTCCCCAACATCAAACTCAATAGGCCTTCGTCGTTTATCCGCATAGGATTTCTGACGATCTTGTGCGGCCTTCATTCGTGCTTTGATTTGATCAAACCTTTCTGACGTTTCTCTTACTACTTCCAGACTCCCTAATTCCTTTTGTCCAATCTCACCCCAACAAATCGGGGTCCTTCATCTCCTCCCATACAACATTTCGTATGGCGGCATGCCTATAGTCGTGTGATGACTATTGTTGTATGAAAATTCGGCTAACGGCAGATGACTGTCCCAACTGCCGCTAAAATCGATAATACAAGCACGAAGCATATCCTCCAATGTCTGAATGGTCCTTTCGGACTGACCATCCGTTTGTGAGTGGTATGCCGTGCTGATATTAAGCCTCGTGCCCATCGCCTCGTGAAATCTCTTCCAGAACCTCGATGTGAATCGTGTGTCCTGGTCAGATACGATTGTCAAAGGCATCCCATGCCGTGCTACTACTTCGTTAATAAATACTTCCGCTAACCTTTCCGATGAGAACGTCTCGCGAATAGGTAGGAAATGAGCACTCTTCGTTAAACGGTCCACAATTACCCAAATGGTGTCATGACCTTTAGCTATGCGAGGTAGCTTGGTTATGAAGTCCATGGTAATGTGTTCCCACTTCCATTCCGATATATCAAGTGGTTGAATCTTTCCATAAGGTTTCTGGTGTTCGGCCTTTACTTGTGAGCAAGTCAAGCACTTGCTTACATACTTTGTCACTTCATGCTTCATTCCAGGCCACCAGTATTCCTTCCTTAGATCTTGGTACATTTTATTGGTACCAGGATGGATAGAGTACCGAGACTTATGAGCCTCATCCAAGATTTTGGTTCTAAGCTCGCCACCCATAGGTATCCATACCCGTCCAAAACGTGTCCTAACACCAAGGGTGTTATATTCCAACTTGTCCTGTTGGCCAACCATCCTTTCCTTCTTTATGTTTTCTTCTTTAAGTGCCTCATCTTGAGCCTTTTCGATTTCTCTCATCACATCTGATGTTACCACTAACTGGAAAGCTTTCACTCTAATAGGAGTAGGCACATCCTTTCGGCTTAGAGCGTCAGCCACCACGTTTGCCTTTCCAGGATGGTATATTATTTCACAGTCATAGTCTTTCAACAGTTCCAACCATCGCCTCTGCCTCATATTAAGTTCCTTTTGTTCGAAAAAGTACTTCAAACTTTTGTGGTCGGAGTAAATAGTAAACTTCACCCCGTACAGGTAGTGCCTCCAGATTTTCAATGCGAATATGACAGCAGCAAGTTCCAAATCGTGGGTTGGATAATTAGCTTCGTGAATCTTCAACTGTCGTGACGCATACGCGATCACTCTCCCGCGTTGCATCAACACGCATCCCAATCCCTGACCCGAAGCGTCAGAGTACACCACTAGGTCTTCATTGCCCTCGGGAAGGGCCAAGACTGGAGCTTGGGTTAGCCTCTTCTTCAATTCCTTAAACGCCTCATCTTGGGTCGAACCCCATTCATACTTAACCTCTTTCTGAGTCAATTTTGTCAACGGCGAAGCTATTTTCGAGAAATCCTGGATGAATCTCCGATAGTAGCCTGCCAATCCCAAGAAACTACGGATTTCAGTTGGCGTCTTAGGAATATTCCATTCCCTTACCGTCACTATCTTTGCTGGGTCAACCATAATGCCGTTCGGGTTAATGACGTTACCTAGGAATTGGACTTCCCTAAGCCAGGACGCGCATTTAGAGAACTTAGCATACAACTTTTTCTTCTTCAGAGCTTCCAATACTTCCTTTAAGTGACACGCGTGATCACCCTCATTCTTGGAGTAAATGAGGATATCATCGATGAACACGATTACCGATCGATCCAGCATTGGTCGACAAACTCTATTCATCAAATCCATGAACGCTGCGGGGGCGTTCGTCAATCCAAAAGACATCACGCGGAACTCGAAATGTCCATAACGTGTACGAAATGCAGTTTTCGGTATGTCTTCTTCCCTCACCTTCAACTGATGATACCGGACCGAAGGTCGATTTTTGAGAACCAACTTGCGCCCTATAATTGATCGAACAGGTCATCGATCCTTGTTAAAGGGTACTTGTTCTTCACCGTACGTTAGTTCAACTCGCGATAATCAATACACATTCTCATCAAACCGTCTTTCTTCTACACAAACAACACCGGAGCACCCCACGGTGAGATGCTCAGTTGGATAAATCCTTTCTCAAGTAACTCGTCTAGTTGTGCCATTAATTCTTTCATCTCCACTGGTGCTAGTCGATATGGAGCCTTAGCCACGGGCTGGGCATCTGGTACTAAGTCGATTCGAAATTCAATCTCTCTGTCGGGTGGTATCCTAGGCAAATCCTCTGGAAAAACCTCCGGGTACTCGCGTACCACGGGTACATCGTCTAGTTCCTTCACTTCCTTACACTTGTCAATCACGTACACCAGATAAGCCTCGCATCCGTGCCTCAAGTAATCTGCTGCCTTAATCATCGAGATGATGTTTGGCATCGGGGCGTCGCGATCTCCAAGAACCTCGACTTTGCTACCGTCCGGAGCCTTGAGTCGGATTATCTTTCGTTTGCATATAATTTGTGCTTCATTGGCAGTTAGCCAATCCATACCTAACACGACATCGAACCCACACAAAACCATGACAAACAACCTGACACGGAACCTATGACCTTTTATTTTTATCGTGGAGTTGTCAACTACATCGGTCACTCTCGCAGTTCTTCCCTCAGCGGTTTCTACGCTAAAAGCACTTTCTAGTTTACTGACAGTGTACTTCACTCATTTACAGAAAGTCGCAGATATAAAACTCTTACTGGCACCCGAATCAAATAACACAGAAACAAAAGTGTTGTCAAGGATGAACGTACCTGACGCCACGTCAGGGTCTGCCCTGGCTTGATCTTGCGTCAGTGCGTACGCACAAGTCTTTGCTCGGGGCCTCTCTTCTTTCCTTTCCGGGCCTTTCCCTTTTCCGGCTTCACCCATTCTCGATTTCGGGCATTCCCTACTCAGATGACCTGCATCCCCACAATTATAGCACTTGAAGTGTTGTGGGAACTCACGGGAGTAGTGCCCGGTCTTGCCACACTTGAAGCACAAGTTAGATCCCAGTCTACATTCACCAGTATGCTCCCTTCCACACTTCTTACAAATAGTCGGCTCATCTACCCGAGGCCTCTTATCACGAGTCCCAAACATCTTTCTACCAGTTCGCTTGTTTGAGAAGCTCGGTCTCTTCTTCGGTTCCTCAATGGCGACGACATTCAGCGCCAGATCATCAAATACCACGCCGCTCAGTTCTACTACCGAATCATAGGTAGTAGGGGCGTTTGCCTTAACATAGGTGCGGACCTGGTCCGGCAGCCCTTGTATGTAACAGGAAATCTTTCTTTCCTAAGTTGTGATAAGGTGTGGCACCAGACGTGCCAGTTCATTGAATCGGGTTGTGTGTTGCCGGTGCGTCATGCTCCCGGCCTTCAAACCCAGAAATTCCCTCTCTACCTTCTCAATCTCGTTCCTCGGGCAGAAATTCTTGATCACCAAAGTTTTCAAGTCAGCCCACATCATCGCATCCACAACCTCGCTCCCTTTTGCTTGACGTACACCTTCCCACCAATAGGATGCTTCCTCTCTCAAGGAGTTAGCAGCAAATTTTACAACTTGATCCGTTCGACATTCGCTCAGACGAATGGCAGCCTCCATACGAATCACCCAATCAAACGTAGCTACAGCGTCTTTCTTCCCAGTCAAGACTGGCAGGTCACATGCCTTGAAGGACTTATAGTCGCAACCACGGTTAAGCGGTGCGTTGATTGCCTCAGTGTTCGGGGTATCAACCGCCGTGTTGGACCCACCTTCCCCATTAACCTTCTTCAATGCCTCAGCTAACAGACCTGACAGAGAATTCTTCATCAACTCGGTGAACTCTCGAGCTATAGCTGCTCTCACTTCTGGTTCAAAAGTGAAAGGTTGTTCTTCAACCAGTGTCTGCTCAGTTTCATGCACACTAACCGCCGGTTCAGTGTGAACACTTCCTTCTTCACTATACTCTTGGCGCGCAGGGGTCCTGCCACGCCCACCATTTCGACAGCCGGTACGGCCACCACGCCTTCCGTTTCCTCTCCTTGCCATTTCGTTCTATAAGACAAGAAATCCAATGTCATCACGCTAGTTAACAAATAAAATTCAATAAGTACTGTAAGATGTTAATATACACTGGCCATCTGCAATTAACCATTACACTACCTTTCGATTTCTATTTGACCACCTTTGTGATTCCATCAGAACACAAGTCCTTTCCTAACCCTTTCTAAGGCATACTACATACACATACTCTACTTTTCATACATGATGCTGTGGCTCGAGTTACCCGTACTGGCATCCGCTTTCGGTCCCATTCACAGTTTAAGTTCAGACACTGGGAGTGTCCGAATCTCTCAAACTATTGCTATGATACCAACTTGTAAAGCCCCAAACCCGGGAGGCCTCACTTGTTGGATTTACTCATTCACAAACAGTTCTTAAACTTGATTATCAAATAACGAAGTGGAAAATACTTCAATTAAACATAACCATTACATTGTTAAACAACGGAAGCGTAACATATTCTATTACATAAACATATCATAATCTAATCATAACGGGATGCCAGTCTTCATGATCCACCGGGTAACTCTTCTCGCTTGCCAAGCATCACCGTCCAGCATCCATACCTGCCTTAACCTGAATGTGCATACTAAAAAGTCAGCTACGCTGGTGACTTCTAGTTTTCATTCGATTTAAGAAATGGTTCATCATTCAAAACATTCATTAGGGTTTAACATCATGTATAAGAAAACAGGGCTTTTCATTCATCATTGAAAACCTTCAAACATTTTTCCTCATCATAAACACATTGAACGGATCATTTGTTTAAAACATTAAACATTCATTTAAGTCATACATTACTATCTACAATCTGTATCTTTCTTCAAGCGTCTTTGTGTCCCCGAAGGAACCTTTGATGTTGTGGGCAACTGTAACATCCCAAAAATAATAAAACGAATAAATATAGCGAGACCGGTGATTTAGTCAGAATATTTAAACAAAAGGGAGCGGGCTTGGGCTCGGCTTCAATGGGCCGAGGGAAGCCCAGGTATATATATAAGGCAAGACAGCCCTCTTCCCTGCTCATTCCACACTCACGCAGCTTCTAGAGAGAGAAAGGAGAGCTCGGGTTTAGAGAGAGAAAGTCGACGGATCGTCATGAGATTGGAGGAGCACGTTACAGCTGTGCTCGTGACCATCTTCTCCGAATCAGAAATCCAATCCAGGTAAGCGTTCGATCATAATCTGAGTTTTTATGACTTTTTAGGATTTTCGGGTTTTGGCTAAAAAGGTAACGATTTTACGGATAAAACTTGAAAATGAACTTAGATTTAGCATCTAGAATGAAAACCGAACGTTTTGATCTAAGAAAAATGAGATATTGACTCGATCAGACGCGCATGCAAAACTTCGGATTTTTTTGGGGAAGACGATCTGTGCAGACCTATCGAAACTACTTAGTTACGATATGTGCAGAACCATCGAAACTACATAGTTTCGATATGTACAGACCCATCGAAACCACCTAGTTTCGATATGTGCAACCTACCGAAACTACCATAGTTTCGATATGAGCCCACGATTCGAAGCTAAGATTACACCTAAGGTACCTATCGAAACTACCAAGTTCCGACAGAAGCAACCTATCGAAACTACCAAGTTTCGACAGAAGCAACCTATCGAAACTACCAAGTTTCGACAGAAGCAACCTATCGAAACTACCAAGTTTCGACAGAAGCAACCTATCGAAACTACCAAGTTTTGACAGAAGCAACCTATCGAAACTACCAAGTTTCGACAGAAACAACCTATCGAAACTACCAAGTTTCGATAAAGCAAATCCATCGAAATTACTAAGTTCAAGCATAGTAATGTCTAATGTCATCTAGGAGCACTACCTTACGAGTATGACTTTATTATACAGATCGTGAGTGACATTAGTGACGCTCAGTAGCCAGCTTAGTGTATTTCAGAAACTACTCATCAGGTGAGTTCTATGTGCCCCCTTCTATGTTATGTGCAAATCATTTTAAATGTTTTGAGTATGACTTTATTATACAGATCGTGAGTGACATTAGTGACGCTCAGTAGCCAGCTTAGTGTATTTCAGAAACTACTCATCAGGTGAGTTCTATGTGCCCCCTTCTATGTTATGTGCAAATCATTTTAAATGTTTTGAGTATGACTTTATTATACAGATCGTGAGTGACATTAGTGACGCTCAGTAGCCAGCTTAGTGTATTTCAGAAACTACTCATCAGGTGAGTTCTATGTGCCCCCTTCTATATTATGTGCAAATCATTTTAAATGTTTTGGGGCTGAAGTGTATACACTAAATGATTAAATGTTATAAATGTTAATGTGATCATACGTATATATATAAATACTTATATATGAAAATGAATTATGAATAAAGAAAGAAGCGTATGATTTTAAAGAATGAATGAAAGAAGGACATAACGTAAAAGAATGAAATCTTGCTTTATATTACATATATATTGCATGTTATGAATGAATGTAAACGTTATAAACCCTTCTGTGACAACGGCTACTTCGGTAGACGGTCGACCACGTGACTATTTTGCAACCGGGACAAAAACGTTCCTTCGCAAGCTAGGACGTATGAAAAGGTATTAATGGACGGTCGAAGCAAATGCCTTAACTAAAGTAGAATGGTTGCATACATAATGGTCGCGTGGGAAACGGATGCCCTAGGGCAGACGGACAAAATGACGGACTACGACGGTAGGACGGTTTAAGAGCGGACGGACAATGTTTGCCGGATGGATTAATGAATGACGGACGGTTTTCTAGAGCCGGACGGTAATGAAATGGGCTACGACGGTAGTTCTGACAGCGATGTCTTCATGACATTCGCGACAAGTATGACGGGTTGATCTCCCTTAAGATTGTGGCCAATAAGTGTTCTCTCAAAAAGAAAGTATGTATGTACATATGTATATACCCTCAATGAATGTTATGTGAGAACAGTAAAGTAAAGAATATTTAAAAGTATGAATATATATATATATATATATACATTATATTCATGATAAGGTAAATATTATGTATGATTGTCTTTAAACTAGAACTCACCAGCGTTAGCTGACTTTTAGTATACATTTCAGGTAAAGGAAGAAAAGGTCGTGCGATGGCGTGAAGGTTACCCGACACAAGACTGACATCCCACTTTAATACATGTGTTAAGACTTCCGCTGTCAAGTTATGTTAAGTTATGTAATTGAATGACGAATGATATGTAATTGAATGATGAATGTTTTTAATTTAAGTTCAGTATTCATGACTATGTTTATGAGTAAATCCAACAAGTGTGGTTACCCGGAAAAAGGGGCCTTACAAGTTGGTATCAGAGCAATAGTTTGAGAGATTCAGACATCCCTAAATGTCTGGACTCAAGCTGATTATGGGACCAACGCACGGATGTCAGTCTGGGTAGCCAACGCCAACGCCAGCACAGTAAGTAAGTACTAAGGTTAATACACTTGGATAAGAATAGATACTCAAACCTAGAACCAATAGATGTCAATGTCATGACCAATTTGAAGAGTTTGGAACCCGAAAAGCAATGTAAATTTCTAATCACAAACCGGTCACTGTAATTAAAAATTTACCTTGTTCGTACTGTTCCAAGACTATGATCTGAGAGAATGACATTGATGTATTCCCTTTATGACCATCAGGAAAACTAGGAACTATGGCTGGAGGAGGAAGAACTGGACGCCGAGGCGGTCGCACTGGCCAAGTGGGTAGACCTCCATTGAATCGAAGAAGTAAAGAGGAAGAGAGTGTGCACGCAGAACACACTGAGAGTGTGCACGAAACTAATGTGACCCCAACTGGGGACGGCAATCAAGGGCCTATACAGTTGGAACCCGAGGTTAGGGATGCTATTGCCCGCGAGGTTGTACTCACTCTGAAGAAAATATTGCCAGACCTATTATCTAAGGCACTAAAGAAAAGCAAAGAAGAGGATGAAGGGAACAATGAAGAGAAAATTTATGAGAGTGATGGGGATGAAGTAAAAGTGGCATCAAGCAATCGTGGGTGTACTTACAAAGGTTTCAAGGACGGAGACCCACCTAAGTTTGATGGAACCAAGGATTCGGTGGCTACTTTCGAATGGATTGAGAGGATGAACGCTGTAATCAACATCAGCGAGTGCCGACCGGACCAGGCGGTTAAATATGTTACTCATTCTTTCACCAATGAAGCACTAGGTTGGTGGAGAAACATTCAAAGAACAAAGTCGCCAAATGCTATTGCCAGAATGACATGGGAAGACCTGAAGAAGCTCATAATCCAAAAGTTCTGCCCACAGAATGAGATTGATCGTGTGGAGAACGAGTTCCTAAACTTCAAGGCTGGCAACAAGACTCATCGCCGATATACTTCAAGATTCAACGAGCTGGCCCAACTGGTACCACACTTGGTGGAAACCGAAGAACGTATGATCAAATACTATGTCAAGGGTTTGCCGCAAAGGGTCCGTGTCCATGTAAAAGCCAACCTACCCTCGACCTTCGAGTCGGTAGTCAACCTGTCTGGAATCGTCTACGACGATTATGCCAATGAGGACCCGGTACCTGAGACACAAAAGAGAAAATGGGAGAACCCGTCTAGAGGCACCGGAAAAGGGAAAGAAACAGCTGAAATTAAGAAACCAATGTTGGACGGATATGAAACATGCAAGAGATGTGGAAAGCAACATCTGGGCGAGTGTCGTATCGGCACCACCGTGTGTTATAAGTGCGAGAGGCCGGGGCACTACTCCCGAGATTGTTTGAAGGATGTCAAATGTCAAGTATGTGGATTGTTTGGACATCTGACAAAGAACTGCAGGAAGGCCGGCCAATCTGGTTCGGGAACAGGAACAACAGAAGGCAAGGACTCGGGCCTATGCCTTAACTGAGGAAGAAGCAAGGGGAAATCCTGATGTCATGTCAGGTACGTTTCTAGTTAATGTTGAACGTGCTGCTATTTTATTTGATTCTAGTGCTAGTAAAAGCTTCATATCAAATGCATTTAATCGTAAACTAGGTTGCTCTATCAACACCATATTAAAGGCCTTTAGCGTACAAACTGCCGTTGGCAAAAATTCGGCAGTATTCCAAGTAACAGAGGATTGCATCATAGAAATAGAGGGACATAAGTTTCCTTCTAGATTATTCCTTCTCACCTTAGGAGGATTCGATATAGTATTGGGTATGGATTGGCTAGCTGCCAACGAAGCTCAAATCATATGTAAACGTAAGAGGATACACCTCAAGACTCCAAGCGGCAGCCCAATTACGGTTTATGGGGATTGGAATTGCACGATGCCGAACATCATCTCGATGATCAAAGCCAAAAGTTACATGAGACGCGGTTGCGAAGCTTATTTGGCATATGTTATTGATGATAGAATGAAAATGAATGAACTCAAGAATGTACCCGTGGTGTGCACCTTTCCGGAAGTATTCCCTGAGGATCTACCTGGGTTACCACCCGATCGGGAAGTAGAATTTCAGATTGACTTATTGCCAGGAGCTGAGCCCGTTGCCAAAGCCCCCTACCGATTGGCTCCGTCAGAAATGAAAGAATTGATGTCTCAACTAGAGGAACTAACCGAGAAAGGATTTATTAGACTGAGCATCTCACCATGGGGCGCTCCGGTACTATTTGTAAAGAAGAAGGACGGCAGTATGCGCATGTGCATCGACTACCGTGAATTGAACAAGAGAACAGTAAAGAACAAATACCCACTACCTAGAATAGACGACCTTTTTGATCAACTGCAAGGTGCGAGTTGGTTCTCAAAGATCGATCTTAGGTCGGGTTACCATCAGTTGAAAGTAAGAGAAGAAGACGTACCAAAGACCGCGTTTCGCACGCGTTATGGGCATTATGAGTTTCTCGTGATGTCCTTCGGATTGACCAATGCACCAGCAACATTCATGGATTTGATGAATAGAATATGTCGACCAATGTTGGATCGATCAGTGATAGTTTTTATAGATGACATACTGGTGTATTCAAAAAGCGAGGGTGATCACCACTGTCACCTAAGAGAGGTTCTGGAGGTGTTAAAGCAGGAAAAGTTATACGCAAAGTTCTCCAAATACGCGTTCTGGCTTAGGGAAGTCCAATTCCTAGGTCACGTAATAAACCCAAACGGAATCATGGTAGATCCTGTAAAGATCGAGACAGTAAAGGAATGGAACTTCCCAAAGACACCAACGGAGATACGAAGTTTTCTGGGATTGGCAGGCTACTATCGAAGGTTCATTCAAGATTTCTCAAGGATAGCCTCGCCACTAACTAAACTGACACGGAAGGAAGTGAAATATGAGTGGGGTCAAACCCAAAACAACGCGTTTGAGGAACTTAAGGCACGATTAACCCAAGCTCCAGTCTTAACACTACCTGAGGGAAATGAAGACTTGGTAGTCTACTCTGACGCTTCAGGGCAGGGTTTAGGGTGCGTACTCATGCAACGAGGAAAGGTAATTGCTTATGCATCGCGGCAACTAAAGATTCACGAGGTTAACTACCAACACACGATCTAGAATTAGCAGCAGTAGTTTTCGCGTTGAAAATATGGAGACACTATCTGTATGGAGTTAAATGCATCATTTACTCCGATCACAAAAGCCTGAAGTACTTTTTCGAACAAAAGGAATTAAACATGAGACAAAGGAGATGGTTAGAGCTACTGAAAGACTATGACTGTGAGATATTGTACCATCCAGGCAAGGCAAACGTAGTGGCTGACGCTTTAAGTAGAAAGGAAGAATCGGCACCTATCCGGATCAAAGCGTGTCAGCTGATTATAACACCAGACTTGATGGGTGAAATATCTAAGGCACAAGATGAAGCACTATTAGAAAGAAATGTGAAACGGGAAAGAATAGTAGGACAACAAGGGAACTTAGATGCAAATGCATACGGAGTACGAACTAGGTTTGGCCGGATGTGGATACCTAAGATTGGCGAGCTTAGAGCCAAAATACTCGATGAGGCCCATAAGTCTCGTTATTCTATCCACCCCGGGACAAACAAAATGTATCAAGACTTGAAGAAAGAGTACTGGTGGCCTGGCATTAAGAGTGATGTGACTGAATACGTGAACAAGTGCTTAACGTGTTCACTAGTTAAGGCCGAGCACCAGAAACCATGCGGTAAAATGCAACCCTTACCAATACCAGAATGGAAGTGGGAGGAGATCACGATGGACTTCATTACCAAGCTACCGCGAACAGCTAAAGGCAATGATACCATTTGGGTGATCGTCGACCGCTTGACGAAAAGTGCTCACTTCTTGCCAATACGTGAGACTTCTTCATCAGAAAGACTAGCAGAAATTTTTATCAAGGAAATTGTGAGCAGACATGGTATGCCGCTGTCGATTGTGTCTGACAGGGATACTAGATTCACGTCAAGGTTTTGGAAGAAATTCAATGAAGCGATGGGCACTAGATTGAACATCAGCACCGCTTACCACCCTCAGACCGATGGTCAATCCGAAAGAACCATTCAGACCTTGGAGGACATGCTCCGGGCCTGTATCATTGACTTTGGTGGGAGCTGGGACAGCCATCTACCATTGGCAGAATTTTCATATAACAACAGCTATCACTCAACTATTGGCATGCCGTCGTTTGAGATGTTGTATGGGAGGAGATGCAGAACCCCGGTTTGTTGGGGGGAAATTGGGCAGAAGGATTTTGCAAGTCTCGAAGTGGTCAAAGCTACTTCCGAGAAATTTGGTCAAATCAAGGCTCGAATGAAAGCCGTAAAAGACAGACAGAAATCATACACGGATAAGAGAAGGGATTTAAAGTTTCAAGTGGGGGACATGGTACTGTTGAAAGTATCACCATGGAAAGGAACCATCCGATTCAGAAAGCGTGGCAAACTAAGTCCAAGGTTTGTCGGACCTTTCAAAATTTTAGCAAGAGTGGGTCAAGTTGCTTACAGACTCGACCTACCCGTTGAGCTTAGTGGAATACACCCTACGTTCCACGTATCACACTTACGCAAGTGCCTAGCTGACGACACAGCTCACATACCTTACGACGAGATCGAAGTGGATAGCAGTCTAAATTATGTAGAGGAACCGATAGCCATTCTTGACTGAGCTGAGAAACGACTACGCAATAAGTCGATACCGTTAGTCAAGATACAATGGAAGCACAGAAAAGGGTCGAAAGCTACGTGGGAAAAAGAAGACGAGATGAGGGGACTATACCCTCAATTGTTTAACGTATGAACAGTTTCGAGGACGAAACCTCTTTAAGGAGGGTAGACTTGTAACATCCCAAATATAATAAAACGAATAAATATAGTGAGACCGGTGATTTAGTCGGAATATTTAAACAAAAGGGAGCGGGCTTGGGCTCGGCTTCAATGGGCCGAGGGAAGCCCAGGTATATATATAAGGCAAGGCAGCCCTCTTCCCTGCTCATTCCACACTCACGCAGCTTCTAGAGAGAGAAAGGAGAGCTCGGGTTTAGAGAGAGAAAGTCGACGGATCGTCACGAGATTGGAGGAGCACGTTACAGCTGTGCTCGTGACCATCTTCTCCGAATCAGAAATCTAATCCAGGTAAGCGTTCGCTCATAATCTGAGTTTTTATGAATTTTTAGGATTTTCGGGTGTTGGCTAAAAAGATAACGATTTTGTGGATAAAACTTGAAAATGAACTTAGGTTTAGCATCTAGAATGAAAACCGAACGTTTTGATCTAAGAAAAATGAGATATTGACTCGATCAGACGCGCATGCAAAACTTCAGATTTTTTTGGGGAAGACGATCTGTGCAGACCTATCGAAACTACTTAGTTTCGATATGTGCAGAACCATCGAAACTACATAGTTTCGATATGTACAGACCCATCAAAACTACCCAGTTTCGATATGTGCAACCTATCGAAACTACCATAGTTTCGATATGAGCCCACGATCCGAAGATAAGAATACACCTAAGTTACTTATCGAAACTACCAAGTTCCGACAGAAGCAACCTATCGAAACTACCAAGTTCCGACAGAAGCAACCTATCGAAACTACCAAGTTTCGACAGAAGCAACCTATCGAAACTACCAAGTTTCGACAGAAGCAACCTATCGAAACTACCAAGTTTCGACAGAAGCAACCTATCGAAACTACCAAGTTTCGACAGAAACAACCTATCGAAACTACCAAGTTTCAATAAAGCAAACCCATCGAAATTACTAAGTTCAAGCATAGTAATGTCTAATGTCATCTAGGAGCACTACCTTACGAGTATGACTTTATTATACAGATCGTGAGTGACATTAGTGACGCTCAGTAGCCAGCTTAGTGTATTTCAGAAACTACTCATCAGGTGAGTTCTATGTGCCCCCTTCTATGTTATGTGCAAATCATTTTAAATGTTTTGGGGCTGGAGTGTATACACTAAATGATTAAATGTTATAAATGTCAATGTGATCATACGTATATATATATAAATACTTATATATGAAAATGAATTATGAATAAAGAAAGAAGCGTATGATTTTAAAGAATGAATGAAAGAAGGACATAACGTAAAAGAATGAAATCTTGCTTTATATTACATATATATTGCATGTTATGAATGAATGTAAACGTTATAAACCATTTTGTGACAACGGCTACTTCGGTAGACGGACGACCACGTGACTATTTTGCAACCAGGACAAAAACGTTCCTTCGCAAGCTAGGACGTATGAAATGGTATTAATGGACGGTCGAAGCAAATGCCTTAACTAAAGTAGAACGGTTGCATACATAATGGTCGCGTGGGAAACGGATGCCCTAGGGCAGACGGACTACGATGGTAGGACGGTTTAAGAGCGGACGGACAAAGGTTGCCGGACGGATTAATGAATGACGGACGGTTTTCTAGAGCAGGACGGTAATGAAATGGGCTACGACGGTAGTTCTGACAGCGATGTCTTCGTGACATTCGCGACAAGTATGACGGGTTGATCTCCCTTAAGATTGTGGCCAATAAGTGTTCTCTCAAAAAGAAAGTATGTATGTACATATGTATATACCCTCAATGAATGTTATGTGAGAACAGTAAAGTAAAGAATATTTAAAAGTATGAATATATATATATATATATATATATATACATTATATTCATGATAAGGTAAATATTATGTATGATTGTCTTTAAACTAGAACCTTCACGCCATCGCACGACCCTTTCCTCTTTTACCTGAAATGTATACTAAAAGTCAGCTAACGCTGGTGAGTTCTAGTTTAAAGACAATCATACATAATATTTATCTTATCATGAATATAATGTATATATGTATATTCGTACTTTTAAATATTATTTACTTTACTTTTCTCACATAACATTCATTGAGGGTATATACATATATGCATACATACTTTCTTTGAGAGAACACATATTGGCCATAATCTTAAGGGAGATCAACCCGTCATACTTGTCGCGAATGTCACGAAGACATCGCTGTCAGAACTACCGTCGTAGCCCATTTCATTACCGTCCAGCTCTAGAAAACCGTCCGTCATTCATTAATCCGTCCGGCAACCTTTGTCCGTCCGCTCTTAAACCGTCCTACCGTCGTAGTCCGTCATTTTTTCCGTCTGCCCTAGGGCATCCGTTTCCCACGCGACCATTATGTATGCAACCGTTCTACATTAGTTAAGGCATGTGCTTCGACCGTCCATTAATACCTTTTCATACGTCCTAGCTTGCGAAGGAACGTTTTTGTCCCGGTTGCAAAATAGTCACGTGGTCGTCCGTCTACCGAAGTAGCCGTTGTCATAGAAGGGTTTATAACGTTTACATTCATTCATAACATGCAATATATATGTAATATAAAGCAAAATTTCATTCTTTTACGTTATGACCTTCTTTCATTCATTCTTTAAAATCATACGCTTCTTTCTTTATTCATAATTCATTTTCATATATAAGTATTTATATATATACGTATGATCACATTGACATTTATAACATTTAATCATTTAGTATATACACTTCAGCCCCAAAACATTTAAAATGATTTGCACATAACATAGAAGGGGGCACATAGAACTCACCTGATGAGTAGTTTCTGAAATACACTTAGCTGGCTACTGAGCGTCACTAATGTCACTCACGATCTGTATAATAAAGTCATACACGTAAGGTAGTGCTCCTAGATGACACTAGACATTACTATGCTTGAATCTAGTAGTTTCGATGGATTCGTTTATATCGAAACTTGGTATCGAAACTTGGTAGTTTCAATAGGTTGCTTATGTCAAAACTTGGTAGTTTCAATAGGTTGCTTATGTCGAAACTTGGTATCGAAACTTGGTAGTTTCGATAGGTTACATAGGTGTAATCTTAGCTTCGGATCGTGGGCTCATATCGAAACTATGGTAGTTTCGATAGGCCTGCATATATATATATATATATATATATATCGAAACTATGGTAGTTTCGATGGGTCTGTATATATATCGAAACTAAGTAGTTTCGATGGGTCTGCACATATCGAAACTAAGTAGTTTCGATGGGTCTGCACAAACCATCCTCCCCAAAAATCTGAAGTTTCTGCATGCGAATCTGATCGTGCCAATATCTCGATTTTTCTTAGATCAAAACATTCGGTTTTTATTCTAGATGCTATACCTAAGCTCATTTTAAAGTTTCATCCGTAAAATCGTCATCTATTGGGCTAAAACCGAAAATCCTAAAGAAATCATAAAAACTCAGATTATGATCGAACGCTTACATGGATTGGATTTCTTATTCGGAGAAGAAGGTCACGAGCACAGCAGCAACGTTCTCCTGAATTCCCGAGTTGATCCGTCACTTTCTCTCTCTAGACCCGAGCTCTCTTCTCTCTCTAGAACTTGCGTGAGTGGGGAAATGAGCAGAGAAGAGGGCTGCCTTGCCTTTTATATGCCTGGGCTTCCCTCGGCCCATTGAAGCCGAGCCCAAGCCCGCTCCCTTTTGTTTAAATATTCCGACTAAGTCACCGGTCTCGCTATATTTATTCGTTTTATTATTTTTGGGATTGTCACACCCCAAAAACGTACCATCGCAGCGGAAGCGGTTACATAAGCATGGTGGTACAGAGTTGGCAACCACATGATATAGGCAAACGATTTATACTTAAATTAAAGTAGTTTAAAAGCTGTTTAGGGAATTACAAAATAACATATTGTTTAAGTCACACAATATTGTTTACTAAAAACCCGAATGTAAATTATTCAAGATCCATGAAGGATCAAATAACATTCCCACAGGTTCCCAACACATGCCAAAATATTCCCAAATAGACGTTTGCCTTCCAAAAAGCCATTCCATTCCATCAACCTCCAAGCATAGCATTTCAATTACCTGAAAAACATGCTTAAAAACATCAACATAAGGTTGAGCGAGTTTCACAGGTTTTCAAAGTACACATGACATTTTAACGAAACATATTGCGTAATGATATACACGTGAGTTGTTATAAGCTTGCAAGGAATATAACATATGATGCGAACAAGAGCCTATAATCAAACCGAGACATAATAACAAGTGCCCACACAATCCTTTCAAAATATATTTCTCTCATACGACAATCCGATCGGAGCTACCGATCAATGAGAGAGGGTTGTCAAACCCGATAGATCTACCACATATATTCTACGGCCTATCCCAAGGCTAATGATTATTACGGCCGGGCAACTCCCATGAACAAAACTCGCATGGGTACGAACGATAGCCCTTACTCAAGTTCATCAAGCAATCACATAAAGTAAATCATACTAACGCAATATTTGACAACAAACAAGCATGCTTTTCCCCCATAGTTTTATAAACTTAAAACAATTTAAAAGGGGCCGTGAAAACTCACCTTGCTAAGTAACGAGATCAAATACTTTAGTATATGCAAGTCCAAATGAATACTAAGGTTCTAAAGATGTCCTAAACATAAGGAACATGTTAATAATTTTCTTGCAAATTTTAGTTGCAAGATGTTCACCACACTAGATTAGACTCTTTGTACGTTCTTTATTATTCCACACAAATCTATCACAAGTTGTACAAGACAACTACTAGACTTACGGATTTTTCACTAGACAAACCACACAAGTCTATCACAAGTTGTACAAGACAACTACTAGACTTAGGGAATGTACTACAAACAAACACACCAATCTATCACAAGTTGTACAAGACAACTACTAGACTTTGTGTATGTTCAACACTTTGGTGACCATGACACACGGTTATATTAAAAAAATATGTGACTTATCAAGGGTTTTACTTAATAAAAACCATAATGTGAGGAAGTTAAGAATTATTATCATTTTGACTACCTCACATATAAGTCAAATAAATTCTATGTCACATTCAACACTTAGTCACACATCATGCATTTTCTAAGTAACATAACTAATCATTTCACAAGTTAAACTCATGTTATCACACTTAGGGTTTCACATGATATCACAAATCATCAAATACACTTTTTAGATCAGATTCAAACACTTAGAATAATTTTCTAAAAATTTGAGCATGGTATCCCCTAATACATGGCAATTTCCTATGTATTTAGCATAACCAACAAGTTACAAAACATGCATATAACCACACATATGATCAAGTATCATTCCAAATCATTTAGGGACTGTAAATAACTCATAAAATAGGTTTTATCTACTGCCCAAAATCAGATTCATCAATCTATCTTTTTAAATCGAAATTTTACCGTTTTACGGGCTAGTTTTACTTAAAATCACATATAATGCATTTAAACACCAAGTTTCATGTTTTTAACCATAAATATGATTTTCTAACATAAATTAGCATACAAAACTTGTCATAACATCAGTTTGCATATTTTTCCATATTTACGCATGAAATTACCGTTTTTCGGCTTTTTCGACTACCTAGTTAAGCATATATCAAGTTGAACATATCCACACATGATTAAACTTTATGAATAAGTTCTAAACATCATTATAAGTTATTTTTAACATACATTTTTCAGATTTAAAAAAAATCTTACATATCCATGAATTTACATGTTCCAAAAGACGTATTTTCGACATGAAATCCAACAATAACCTAATCAAAACATCAAGTAACAATCCACTCATAAACTAACATATTTTTACACACAAAAATCATGTTATATTCTGTTCTAAAATTTTTATCACAAAAACCCTAGTTGCATGTGATAATCTAGCATCAAAATAACCCATTTTGCAACAATAAACATCCTCATATATACATACATGATCACAACACTCGTACAAACTCAAAACCCATGAAAAATCCCTTGTAAAACCTCTTCATAATCTGTTTTGAAAAACGTTTTTAACCATTTTTATAAATCTTGTTTGTTGGTGAACATATTTGCAAAGACACTAGGTTTTGAAGCATGAACAAGAGTGTAAATGTTTCTTACCTTTGTTGGATCTTTTCTACAGGAACTATGAGTGAAAAATGTGCTAGAAAAGATGGTTCTTGGCTATCCAAAACGGCCGTGAGACAAGCTTCAAAAACCCTTCAAAACCTTCGCGAAAACCACCAAGAACACAAGACTCTTTGAAGGATTATACTTGGAACTTTGAGAGTGTTGTAAGAGTTGTGATATTTTGTGGTGTATATGTGAGAATATTAGTGAAAGTGGGCGGCCAAGGAAGGAGAAAAAGAGAGAGTTTGAAATAGTCTTCAACTAATTGGAATACATGCAATTGTTTAGAGTGTAAAAGTGAACTTGTAAGTGTAATGATTTTGATTCTATGGTGAAAGCTTGGAGGTGGAGTGGGTCCCACCATAAAAACCACCCAACATAGAGGTTTTTGGCAATTAATTTTGTAATTTTTATAAATATTACAAGTGTAGGTGTTTTATATAACATAAAGCTCAACCTTTTATAAAAATTAACCACTTTAAGCATGGTTTTAAATAAAAATAACTCCATATAAAATTCCAACATATTTTTAGCTATCATAATCACTAAAGATCATAATTTTTGCTAAAAGTTGGTTTACACGCATCCGGTGCATACCTGAACCGGGCTACACGCGATAAAAATCGCCGAAAACGCAAATAAACGTGTTGCACATCAAATTCACATATAATCCACTATTTTAAGTAAGTTTTAATAATTTTCGATGAAAACCATATTTTCATGTTAACCGGGTCGTCACAAGTATTTAATTCGGTTATTATGCCGGTACGCGATACCGCATTCTCCGAAAACGTACGAAATGCTAATCTACACACACGAAGGGCCTTGCTATACTATAAAATGACTCAATTAACCTTAAATAAGTCTAACCACACTAATTTAATATATTAAAGCATGTGCGGAAGTCAAACAGTCAATACCCTGTAAATTGCCGGTTGTCACAGGGATGTTACACTGTTTGCATCCAAAACGTTCGTTTTCCATTAAGGAACTCAAATCTATGTTTATCCTTCAGTTTCATCCGTTAAAATGTTACATTTTCACCCAAAACCCGAAAAACCCAAAAACGAACTAAAACTCAGATTTAGGTCGGATCGTTACCTGAATCGAGCTTCTGGTCCGGAGATTCTTCTCACGAGCTCTGGAGCAACACACTTCTCAAATCTCGGGTCGATCCGCCAACTTTCTCTCTCTACGGTTTCTCTCTCTAGAAGTTGCAAATGAGAGGAATGGGTGGAGGTCTAAGCTATTTATAAGGGAGGCTCCCCTTCCAGCCCGCCGACCCATCCGACCCGACCCGACCCGAACTGCCTCATTCGTTTATTTCGTCATTTTAACTGTCGTTTTATTTTTTTTAATATGTTACAAGACCAAAGCCTTTGGGCTTTTAATCAGAATATTGAAACGAGTAAAAGGATGCATCGATTACCTAGAATGATTGCGAATCGAAGGCGATTGGTCGTATGCTAAGGCTCGGCGCTCTTGGAGCTTGATAGAGATTCCGAGGTGTAATGCCGGTTAATTGAGAGTTGAGAGAGTTTGAAATAAGGGTTTTGATGGTGTGTGAGTATATAATTACCTTCAATTGCCTCTCAAATACAAGATTCGTTTGCGATTTGTGTGTAATAGTTGTCGGCACATTATACACGTCCATTCGATTAATTGCGGATGAATTGGGTCTCGAAATAGGCTTGAATACCTGCAAGATAAATCAGCGCGCAATCTCCGGGATTGGATGCGTTTAATTTTTTTAGATTGGAACCCGAATTCCTCTCAGTTTGACTTTGGGAAAGTCAAAGTTGCCCAAGTCGGTTTGAATTATGAAATTAGTCAAGCAGGAGATAAATTTACAGATCAAAAGGGTTTAGAAGCAGTTGGTAATCATCCTAGCATCCGAGGCAAGTCACTTGATCCCCATTTTGATTGATCTTGAATTTAACTTGCAAGATTTGACCTTTAAAATCAAAATGGGATGCATGGGGGTCAAAATAGGTTAGTTATAATGAATGGGTTCAAACTTGGGGTCCAAGGTGAAATTCCCAAAAGTGAGGTTTCCAAATAGGATTATATATATATATATATATATATATATATATATATATATATGTGTGTATTCTTTTATAAAAGTTTATGAAGTTTGAATCGATAAGTGCGCAGGAAGAGGGACCTGCGCACTTGCTAAGTGCGCAGGAGGCAGAGTCTGCGCACTTGCTAAGTGCGCAGGTAGCAGGGTCTGCGCACTTGCTATGTGCGCAGACATCAGAACTGATTAAGTGAAGTCAGTATGTTAGAATGGTTAAACCGTTAGAGTCGGGATTGGTCTGATGTGTATTTAACTAATCAATTCAGATCGGAAGTGAAGTTGTTGGACCTTTGTTTAGGACAACCGAGACTAGCTTATAAGGTGAGTTCTAGAAGCCCTCTTTTAAATGTTTTTATATAATGTTTTCTGGCTGGTGTGTACACGTATGAAATGTTGTTTTATAAAATGATATTTATGAAACTACGTTTACGAAAGGAAATGATTTGGAACGAAGGGTTTATGGAAAGAAAGTTTATGAATGAAATGTTTACGAACGAATGTTATAAAGAAATGGTTTAATGAAAAGGTAAAGGGTTTTGAAAGTGAAGGAAAGGTTTTATGAAAAGAAAACAAAAAGGGGCAAATGTTTTAAAGAAGTCATTACAAATCTAATCTGTCGAATGAATGGAATTGACGAATGAAGTCTGGGAATGTGATTCCCAGCCTTGTGGTAAATTATGGACAGTGAGCCATAGTTACCACAAGAACAACAGGGGCATTGTCTCTGTGGCATGTCAATGTTTTTGATGTTGTACAACTGGTAAGGGAGTAACGACGGTTACTCGGGTGATGACGATCATCCTAACGAATGAGGTAATGGGAAATTAATGACGGCGATACGTAACGGTTAATTTCCAAAGGAAAGATGCGTGTTGGGCAATGACGGCGATACGTAACGGTTGACCCCACGTATTGAATGGTAATGGGAAATTAATGACGGAGATACGTAACGGTTAATTTCCAAAGGAAAGATGCGTGTTGGGCAATGACGGCGATACGTAACGGTTGACCCCACGCATTGAAGGGTTGGGCAATGACGGCGATACGTAACGGTTGACCCTACGTAGTGTATGGTTGTGGCAATGACGGCGATACGTAACGGTTGCCCACAACATTAAAAGTTCCTACAGGGACATAGAGACGCGTAACGATACAGATTTTAGATAATATTGTATGACTTAAATGAATGTTAATGATTTAAACAAATGATCGTGTTTAAATGTGCGAAGGTTTACGAATGAAAGGCCCTGTTTTCTTATACGAATGTTAAACCCTACTGAATGTTTGAATGATGAACCATTTCTTAAAACGAACGAAAACTAGAACTCACCAGCGTAGCTGACGTTTTTAAGTGTACACATTCAGGTTAAGGCAGGTTATGAGGATGGACGGTGATGCTTGGCTAGAGATGAAGAGTTACCCGACTGCTTTGAAGACTGGCATCCCGTTATGTTTAGTTATGATGTAAATATGTTTTAATCAATGTTTACGCTTCCGCATGTATGAACAACGATTAAGTTATGTTTAAATGAAATTTTCTGCTGCGTTATTTGATATTCATGTTTAAGAACTGTTTGTGAATGAGTAATTCCAACAAGTGGGGCCTCCCGGGTTTGGGGCGTCACAGTATCTGATGGAAATTTGGCAATCAGGGTTTATCGAATATGCTCAAGACTGTTAGTGGACAAGGGGTTACTCAAACATTGGTCTAGGTCAAAACTTCACGTGACACGAAAACGCTACTTCTGATAATATGATAGAGCACTTACATATAGGAAGTACCATCGGCGTATCCACCATGCTCTTGTCATATCACATTAGTTTCGTTGTTATATATCACGATAGAATTTAGGTCACAACACACTACAAAATTCACTATGTTTTTCATGCGCTGATTTTTATAATTCCGTGTGCACCCGTAATTACTCAAATCATCGCATGGTCCGTATAGGTCATTCCGTTATGTGCGGGTCAAGAGGAGGCACAAATTCACTCAGTTTATGTCTATTGTCTTCACATAAAATTTTCTAATAAGTAACTATGTCCCTAATAGGCGGGTCAGTTAGCAACTAAAGAGAAATATGGTAGTATAATTTAAAGGCCCATAGTTTGTTCGCGTTTGAACAAGAATACGTCAAACATCGATCAGTTTTAAAGTGTTACAGGTTCCTCGCGTTTGAACAAGTATACGTCAAACCCCGATTAGCTTCAATGTGTTAAGATTTTCAAGTTTGGTGAACAGGGTGTATGACCCTACTTCATGTAAATGGTGATCAATCAATTGCAATAATTGTAAGCAACTTAGTTTCATGTATAATGTAAACACACAAGTATCATGTATGATCTAGTGTTATGTAGCTTGTAATCAAATAGGTTTTGTGTGTAACGTAAACAACTTAGCATCACGTATAAGCTCTCATGTGTAATGTAAGCAACATAGTATCATGTGTATTGTAAGAAATGAATTTCATGTATGGTGTTAACAACTTAGTATCATGTACTTTGTAACCAAAATAAGTTTCATGTTCAATGTGATCAATCAAGTATTGTGTATCAAACAATCAATTGTTATGTATCATGTGATCAATTTAATGTATGTATATTGCAAACAACTATGCTTCATGTATTCCGTAATCAATCCAGTAGGGCGTGTATTGCAAATAATCAAGTTTCATGTATTATGTAGTCAGTGTAGCATTGGATATATTGAAAATAACTAAGTTTCATGTATTAGGTGATCGTGTTGTGTATATTGTAAATGTGCATACGTAAGTTATTGAGTTTCGTGTGTGGCATGTGCTAACGAGTTTTGTATGTGATCAAGTGTTGCGGAGAAGCGTGTTGCTTGGCGTTCATGTATAAGGTGGTAGTTAGGTTCTAGCTCTTTAAATCTCATTGAGGTTGATGGGGATGGTTAACGTCTACGCGGTATGGATCGTCTCTTGAAGCGGTAAGTACATTCATACACTACTGAAGGTGCAAAATAACGAGGAGGTTCTGAGAATATTCCGAGTAATGTGTTTATGAATAACCGGTTTGTTTGTAAGTAAGGAATTGTTCGTAGGTGGATAAAGTGATAGGTTGAGTAATAGATAATTACACGAAAGCCCTTTTTTTTATAAAAATTATTTAAGAAAACAGAGGTTAAATAACCTAAATCATGATTTACAATGGCTAAACAGGTAGTGGTATATTAATGTAGTCAAGGTTTAAAAATTAATTACTTTAATGAGAAAAGTCATAATTATTTATCAATTTGAAATGATACTTTTTTATAAAATAGGTTGTATTAAATTTCCTGACATGGTGAAAATGTTTATGGAAAAGTTTATATTCCTGATACTCTCTAAAATTTTGATAAGCGTTTGGTTTTGAAAATAACGAGGTTGTTTACATCTGAGTTGTTTACGAAGGAGATTGTCGGTAGTGTACTAAATCGTATTGAAAGAAGAAGGTGATACTTGGGAAATTTTGATGAAAATATGATGGGTGAAATTCACATTCAACGTATTAAATCAATGAATAATAACTTTAGAGTTGGAAAAATATAAAATTTATTAAATGCTGGAATGGTAAACATTATTCAAAACATAGGGGAAATGGTTCTCAAACTAAAAATTTAAAGACTATAAATATAAATTTATGCTAATGTCTCTGGTAGCTTCCCACTAGAAGGAAGATAATCACCAAGACGAGCACCGCTACGGTCATTCGGTTAGTCGATCTGGCTTCAGCTTTAGCTGTCTTCGTGCGATGCTCCAGTATTTCTTTTTTGAGGATGGAGATTAACTCCTTTTGGTACCCTAATTGGTTTGCTAGGCTATCCATTCTTTGTCCTTGCAAGTCGTGTATTATCTCTTGCTCCATCCTTTGCCTCTCGAACTCTGAGGTCCTCACATATTGGTGAACGTTATCGATTGGAATTCCCATAGCACTAGTGGGTGCCATGGTATGCCTTACCCAAGGGTTAGGATGATACGGGTCGGGCACCATATACGGGTCTCTTAGTGGGGGTGATCTAGGTGTTCGAAGTCTTGGGCCGGTGTTCCTAGTCCAATCTGCCCTTGCATCAAACCTTGACCTGGTATCTGGGGGTGGTGGTGACCGATACACGGGTGACCTGATGTCTTCTTCCCAATCAGACTCTGCTCTGGGACGGTATACCGGGGAGGAAGGAGTGTAGAAGTCCATGTCTAGCAGAAAACAATGAAAAGGTTGTAAGTGATAATGAAATATTGAGTGTGAAACATAGGAGTTCTCATAGGTTTAGAGTTTGACTAGTCATAACACCTAGCCTTCACAATAGTATTTTAGAAATACACTTGACCTATAAGTAATGTATCCCTGAGGAGAATTCCCAGGAAAGAGGGGTGGGTCACTTGGACACACTTAAGTACCCTGTCTTTCCTTAGCCAGAATCCCTCATGGGCCTACACACTCTTCCAGCCATAATGTATTAATAACACTATTGTTGGGCTCATGGTTATGATGAGAATTGTTTGTGGACTGGGCTTTGAGGCCCGAAAGTGAGGCTTGTTCATTCTAGCAGGCTTCTTCTTCTTGAGGGATAAATGGGCTTGTTGTTTATTATTAATGGGCATTAGGCCCAATAGTTTAAATTTTGATCACTAGAGATGGTGACATTATGTGTGTGAGATTAAGGGTGCATGAAGAACTAAGTGTGTATAAGTGTGTGTTGAAACTTAGGATAGCAATTAAATGAATCAAATAGGTAGCATGTAGATAGCAATGAATGTAAGCACAAAAGTTAGTAAGTAGTGTGACACATAGACTATTAAGTATTGTATCATGTGATGTAATTACTTAGTATAGCATGCAAAAGTATTCACATAAGAAGTAATCATATAGCATGTGGTAGCATGGCATAGTATGGGTGTCCTAAGGTTATAGTCTAGGTCAAAAGTGTTTAATAACCTAATTCCCTATAACCAAGGCTCTGATACCAATCTGTCACACCCCAACCGACGGCGGAATACGTCGGGGCGGGACATGTAGACTGTTCAAAAGCTCAAGGTTTGCTAAAGTTTAAATAATTAAACATCCAATTTTCATGTCACAAATAAACATAAATCCAACGTTACAAAGAAAATGGAAATACATAAATAGTCTCATTAATTTAAATTCTAGGCCATCGGTCCTAAGTGAAGCATCTTGCACTTATTCTCAAGCATTAGTACCTGAAACGTGATGAAAACGGGGTCAACTAAAAGTTGGTTAGCATACATAGGTTTTGACACATAACCAAGTTTAAAGTATTTTACACAATTCATACGATACACGTGTATAAGGCATTTATGGAGAACCTATAGTTAAACTATGTACAATCAAACCTTGGACTGAGGCATAACACGCAGGTTACCCTTATGTAAAGTCGGTAACAAACACCCTAACCGGGTGGGTTTGTCAGACACAATAGATCCATCAATGTTAACCGTTGGCTTGTACGTAGTTAATGATTGTACTAAAGTCATGTATATGTAGTCTTAACTCATAGCATTCAAGCATAAAGCACATAACACATAATTTCATATTACTGAATTGTATTTAAGTCTATGCAAAAAGTTTCAAAAAGTAAATCATGTTTCACCCCAAAAGTACAAAATCAAAAGGGGGCTATGTAAACTCACCAGTATCAAGGATGCAAATAGCACAAGAATAGGTAGTAGTGTGATCCTTGTAACTCGCAACGTTAATCTAGAGTGTAATGTATATGAATCTAGATTAATAACATGCACAATAGTCTAAGGCCAAATCTAGGGTTTCAAGGGGAGAGTGTACAGGGACTTGTACGAATGGTTCGTATTATATTAAGTAAAAGGGTGTGTATATGTTTATGTTTGTATTTGAGTAAGAGTTTTAATAAAAATGTAAGTTTGAAGTATATATATGGTTTTAATAATAAATGATTTACGGTTTAGGTTTGAATAACTAAATAAATAAATTAAATAATAAACTTCTTTTTATTTATTTATTTAGAAGTAGCGTGGAATTATATAATAAATAAATTTATTTTATTTATTTATCCATGAAAATGTGTCAAAATAGGGTGTAGATATATATTTTAGTATATATATCATTTAGAAATTTAATTCTAAACGTGTGTAAAGGTAACTAAACTAAATAGTTTATTTAAAATAAAATAGTATGTTCCCTTTCTTTTCTTTTTTTTTTAAATAGGGATAGTGTAAATATATATGTTAGTATATATTTAGAAAGAGTGTTATTTGTTTGGGTTTTACCCTAATATGCATATAAAAGTTTGATTATTAAATGATAGTGTATATATATTTTTATAAAAATGCAAGGCCCCTTTTCCCAAGTAACCTCACTTGTTGGATTTACTCATAAACATAGTCATAAAATACTGAATTTATATTAAAAACATTCGTCATCCAATTACATAATCATAACATCGGAAGTCTTTACAATTAAAAACATAACATTGTTCGAAGACAAATAAAACAAAAGAGGGATGTCAGTCTCGTGCCGGGTAACCTCCACGCCATCGCACGACCTCATCTTCCTTTACCTGAAATGTATACTAAAAGTCAGCTAATGCTGGTGAGTTCTAGTTTAATGCAATTAGGTATAAACATTCTTTTCTTTATAAGTATGCATAATTATATATATACACTTATATAAGTACACATTGACTTGAATTGCTTCTCATTTATCATTCTTCGCAAATACGTATAGATATATATTCACATCATTGGTCTCATTTATTTTCATAACTTTTTCTTCTCTTTCTTCTTTATTTTGTGATTACATATTTATATGCATTCACCTTTTCTTTTCTTTTCTTTACATTCATGGGTAATACTCTTAAGGGTGATCAACCCGTCTTTTGGTTGCGAAGGTCACAAAGACAATCGCCGCGGTCCATCGTCATGGCCCACCTATACTTACAACCGTCCGGCAACAAGTGTCATCCGTCATTTTATTCTTACAACCGTCCGGCAACCTTTGTCCGTCCGTCATAACTTACAACCGTCCTACCGTCGTAGACCGTAATTCGCCCGTCTACCTGAAGGTATCCGTTTCCCATGCGACTATTATTTATACAACCGTTCTACTATAAGATGCCAATTTTTCTTAGACCGTCCGTTAATAACTTTAGTACGTCCTAGCTGATGAAGGAACGCACTTGTGGCATTCGTACGTCCTACCTGATGAAGGAACGCACCGGTCCCGGTTGTATGATAGTCACGTGGTCATCCGTCTACCGAAGTAGCCGTTATCATCAAAGCGTCCATAACATTTTCTTATACTTGGCAAGCAATATATACATGGATATAAAGCAAGATTTCTTCTTTACACGTTATGTCATACTTTCGTTCATTCTTTAAAAATCATACGTTTCATTCTTTATTCATAATTCTATTTCGTGTAAAGATATATATATATATATATATATATATATATATATATTTGTATACCACGTATGATCACATTGACATTCATAACTATTATTCATTTAGTGTATACATTTTAGCCCCAAAACATTTAATAAGGTTTGCACATAACATAGAAAGGGGCACATAGAACTCACCTGATGAGTAGTTTCTGAAATACACTAAGCTGGCTACTGAGCGTCACTAATGTCACTCACGATCTGTATAATAAAGTCATACTCGTAAGGTAGTGCTCCTAGATGACATTAGACATTACTATGCTTGAACTTAGTAGTTTCGATGGATTAGCTTTATCGAAACTTGGTAGTTTCGATAGGTTGCTTCTGTCGAAACTTGGTAGTTTCGATAGGTTGCTTCTGTCGAAACTTGGTAGTTTCGATAGGTTGCTTCTGTCGAAACTTGGTAGTTTCGATAAGTAACTCAGGTGTAATCTTAGCTTCGGATCGTGGGCTCATATCGAAACTATGGTAGTTTCGATGGGTCTGCACATATCGAAACTATGTAGTTTCAATGGGTCGAAACTATGTAGTTTCGATGGTTCTGCACATATCGAAACTGGGTAGTTTCGATGGGTCTGTACCTATGGAAACTATGTAGTTTCGATGGTTCTGCACATATCGAAACTAAGTAGTTTCGATAGGTCTGCACAGATCGTCTTCCCCAAAAATCCGAAGTATTTGTATGCGCGTCTGATCGAGTCAATATCTCAATTTTCTTAGGTCAAAACGTTCGGTTTTCATTCTAGATGCTAAACCTAAGTTCATATTCAAGTTTCATCCGCAAAATTGTTACCTTTTTAGCCACAACCCGAAAATCCTTTAAAGTCATAAAAACTCAGATTATGATCGAACGCTTACCTGGATTGGATTTCTGATTCGGAAGAAGATGGTCACGAGCACAGCAGCAACGTTCTCCTGAATTCCCGAGTTGATCCGTCACTTTCTCTCTCTAGACCCGAGCTCTCTTCTCTCTCTTGAACTTGCGTGAGTGGGGAAATGAGCAGAGAAGAGGGCTGCCTTGCCTCTTATATGCCTGGCCTTCCCTCGGCCCATTGAAGCCGAGCCCAAGCCCGCTCCCTTTTGTTTAAATATTCCGACTAAGTCACCGGTTTCGCTATATTTATTCGTTTTATTATTTTTGGGATGTTACAAGTCTACCCTCCTTAGAAAGGTTTCGTCCTTGAAACCTGCTAATCGTTAAACAGCTGGGGATATAGTCCTCTCATTTCGTCTTCTTTTTCCCAAGTAGCTTCTGAACCCTTTCTGTGTTTCCATTGTACTTTTACTAATGGGATTGACTTATTGCGTAGTCGTTTCTCAGCTCGGTCAATAATGGCTATCGGTTCCTCTATATAATTTAGACTGTTATCCACTTCGATCTCGTCGTAAGGTATGTGAGCTGTGTCGTCAGCTAGGCACTTGCGTAAGTGCGACACGTGAAACGTAGGGTGTATTCCACTAAGCTCAACGGGTAGGTCGAGTCTGTAAGCAACTTGACCCACTCTTGCTAAAATCTTGAAAGGTCCGACAAACCTTGGACTTAGTTTGCCACGCTTTCTGAATCGGATGATTCCTTTCCATGGTGATACCTTTAACAGTACCATGTCCCCTACTTGAAACTCTAACTCCCTTCTTCTCTTATCCGCGTATGATTTCTGTCTGTCTTTTGCGGCTTTCATTCGAGCCTTGATTTGATCAAATTTCTCAGAAGTAGCTTTGACCACTTCGAGACTTGCAAAATCCTTCTGTCCAATTTCCCCCCAACAAACCGGGGTCCTACATTTCCTCCCATACAACATCTCAAACGGTGGCATGCCAATAGTTGTGTGATAGCTGTTGTTATATGAAAATTCTGCTAATGGTAGATGGCTGTCCCAACTCCCACCGAAGTCAATGATACAGCCGGGAGCATGTCCTCCAAGATCTGAATAGTCCTTTCCGATTGTCCATCGGTTTGGGGGTGGTAAGCGGTGCTGATGTTCAGTCTAGTGCCCATTGCTTCATTGAATTTCTTCCAAAACCTTGATGTGAATCTAGTATCCCTGTCGGACACAATTGACAGCGGCATACCATGTCTGCTCACAATTTCCTTGATAAATACTTCTGCTAGTCTTTCTAACGAAGAAGTCTCACGTATTGGCAAGAAGTGAGCACTTTTCGTCAAACGGTCGACGATCACCCAAATGGTATCATTGCCTTTAGCTATTCGCGGTAGCTTGGTAATGAAGTCCATTGTGATCTCTTCCCACTTCCATTCCGGAATAGGCAAAGGTTGCATTTTACCGCATGGTTTCTGGTGCTCGGCCTTAACTAGTGAACACGTTAAGCACTTGTTCACGTATTCAGTCACATCACTCTTCATGCCAGGCCACCAGTACTCTTTCTTCAAGTCTTGATACATTTTGTTTGTCCCGGGGTGGATAGAATAACGAGACTTATGGGCCTCATCGAGTATTTTGGCTCTAAGCTCGCCAATCTTAGGTATCCACATCCGGCCGAACCTAGTTCGTACTCCGTATGCATTTGCATCTAAGTTCCCTTGTTGTCCTACTATTCTTTCCCGTTTCACATTTCTTTCTAACAGTGCTTCATCTTGTGCCTTTGATATAATCAGTGCCCATCAAATCTGGTGTTATAATCAGTTGACACGCTTTGATCCGGATAGGTGTCGATTCTTTCTTTCTACTTAAAGCGTCAGCCACTACGTTTGCCTTGCCTGGATGGTACAATATTTCACAGTCATAGTCTTTCAGTGGCTCTAACCACCTTCTTTGCCTCATGTTTAGTTCCTTTTGTTCGAAAAAATATTTCAAGCTTTTGTGATCGGAGTTGATGGTGCATTTAACTCCATACAAGTAGTGCCACCATATTTTCAACGCGAAAACCACTGCTGCTAACTCTAGATCGTGCGTTGGGTAGTTAACCTCGTGAATCTTTAGTTGTCGTGAGGCATAAGCAATTACCTTTCCTCGTTGCATAAGTACGCAACCTAAACCTTGACCCGAAGCGTCAGAGTAGACTACCAAGTCTTCATTTCCCTCAGGTAGTGACAAGACTGGAGCTTGGGTTAACCGTGTCTTAAGTTCCTCAAACGCGTTGTTTTGGGTTGGACCCCATTCGTACTTTACTTCTTTCCGTGTCAACTTGGTTAGTGGCGAGGCTATTCTTGAAAAATCTTGGATGAACCTTCGATAGTAGCCTGCCAATCCCAGAAAACTTCGTATCTCTGTTGGTGTCTTTGGGACATTCCATTCCTTTACTGTCTTGATCTTTGTAGGATCCACCATGATTCCATTTGGATTTATTACATGACCTCGGAATTGGACTTCCCTGAGCCAGAACGCACATTTGGAGAATTTTGCGTACAAATTTTCCTGCTTTAGCACCTCCAGAACTTCTCTTAGGTGACAGTGGTGATCACCCTCGCTTTTTGAATATACCAGTATGTCGTCTATAAAAACTATCACTGATCGATCCAACATTGGTCGACATACTCTATTCATCAAATCCATGAACGCTGCTGGTGCGTTAGTCAATCCGAATGACATCACTAGAAACTCGTAATGCCCGTAACGCGTACGAAACGCGGTCTTTGGTACATCTTCTTCCCTCACCTTCAGCTGGTGATAACCCGACCTAAGATCGATCTTTGAGAACCAACTTGCACCTTGTAGTTGATCAAAGAGGTCATCTATTCTAGGCAGTGGGTATTTGTTCTTTACTGTCCTCTTGTTCAGTTCACGGTAGTCAATGCACATGCGCATGCTGCCATCTTTCTTCTTTACAAATAGTACCGGAGCGCCCCATGTTGAAATGCTCGGTCTAATAAATCCTTTTTCTGTTAATTCCTGTAGTTGAGACATCAATTCTTTCATTTTTGACGGAGCCAATCGGTAGGGGGCTTTGGCAACGGGCTCAGCTCCTGGCAGTAGATCAATCTGAAATTCTATTTCCCGATCGGGTGGCAACCCAGGTAGATCCTCAGGGAATACTTCTGGAAAGTTGCACACCACGGGTACATTCTTGAGTGCTTCCGTTTTCATTCTATCGTCAATAACATACGCCAGATAAGCTTTGCAACCGCGACTCATGTAACTTTCGGCCTTGATCATCGAAATGACGTTTGGCATTGTGCAATTCCAATCCCCATAAACCTTAATTGGACTTCCGCTAGGAGCTTTGAGGTGTATCCTCTTACGTTTACATATGATTTGAGCTTCGTTAGCAGCTAACCAATCCATACCCAATACTATATCGAATCCTCCTAAGGTGAGAAGGAATAATATATAAGGAAACTTATGACCCTCTATTTCTATTATGCAATCCTCTGTTACTTGGAATACTGCTGAATTTTTACCAACGGCAGTTTGTACACTAAAGGCCTTTACTACTGTGTTGATAGTGCAATTCAGTTTACGACTAAATGCATTTGATATAAAGCTTTTACTAGCACCCGAATCAAATAATATAGCCGCATGTTCATCATTAACTAGAAACGTACCTGACACAACATCAGGATTTCCCCTTGCTTCCTCCTCAGTCAGGGCGTAAGCTCGAGTCCTAGTCTTTGGTTGTTCCTGTTCCTTTTCTTTTCCTGAACCAGATTGTCTGGTTTTTCTGCAATCCCTAGTCAGGTGACCAAACAGTCCACATACTTGGCATTTAGTGTCTCTTAAGCAGTCACGAGAATAGTGCCCCGCCTTCCCACACCTGTAACATGTGGTGGAGCCGACCCGGCACTCGCCAAAATGTTGCCTTCCACATTTCTTACAGGTTTCATATTTATCCGACCTTGGTTTCTTATTTTTAGTAGTTACGTTCCCTCTTCCGGTACCTCTAGACGGGTTCTCCCACTTTCTCTTTTGTGTCTCAGGTGCCCGGTCCTCATTGGCGTAGTCGTCGTAGACGATTCCGCTCAGATTCACTACCGACTCGAAGGTCGAGGGTAGGTTAGCTTTTACATGAACACGGACCCGTTGTGGCAACCCCTTAACATAGTACTTGATCAAACGGTCTTCAGTTTCTACCAGGTGGGGTACTAGTTGAGCTAGCTCATTGAATCTTGAAGTATACTGGCGGTGCGTCTTGTTTCCAGCCTTAAGGTTTAGGAATTCATTTTCCACTCGATCAATTTCGTTCTGTGGACAGAACTTTTGGATGATCTGCTTCTTCAAGTCGTCCCATGTCATTCTGTTTATAGCATTTGGTGACTTAGTTCTCTGAATATTCCTCCACCAACTTAGTGCTTCGTTGGTGAAAGAATGAGCAACGTATTTAACAGCCTGGTCTGGTCGACACTCGCTGATGTTGATTACAGCATTCATCCTCTCAATCCATTCAAGCGTTGCCACTGAATCCTTGCTCCCATCGAACTTGGGTGGGTCTCCGTCCTTAAAGCCTTTGTAAGTACACCCACGGTTGCTCGATCCTATCTTTATTTCATCCCCATCACTATCATATACTTTCTCTTCATTGTCTCCTTCATCCTCCTCTTTACTTTTCTTTATTGCCTCGGATAGTAGATCAGGCAGTACCTTCTTCAAAGTGAGCACAACTTCACGGGCAATAGCATCCCTGACTTCAGGTTCCAACTGTATAGGCCCTGGACTGTCGTCCCTAATTGGGGTCACTTCTGTTTCGTGCACACTTTCGGTGTGCTCTGCGTGCACACTCTCTTCTTCTTCAATTCTTTGGTTCAACGAAGGTCTACCTCGTCGGCCAGTGCGACTGCCACGGGGTCCTGTTCTTCCTCCACCAGTCATAGCTCTTAATTTCCTGATAGTTAAAAAGGGAATACATCAATGTCATTTCTTCAGATCATAGTTTGGAACAGTACGAGCAAGGTAAATTATTAATTACAGTGACCGGTTTGTGATTACTAATTTACATTACTTTTCGGGTTCAAAACTCTTCAAGTCGGTTGTGACATTGACATCAATTTGTTCTAAGTTAAGGTATCTATTCTTATTCAAGGGCATTAACTTCAATACTTACTTATCGTGCTGGCGTTGGCGTTGGTTACCCATGACTGACATCCGTGCGTTGGTCCCGTAATCAGTTTGAGTCCAGACATTTAGGGATGTCTGAATCTCTCAAACTATTGCTCTGATACCAACTTGCAAGACCCTTTTCCCGGGTAACCTCACTTGTTGGATTTACTCATAAACATAGTCATAAAATACTGAATTTATATTAAAAACATTCGTCATCCAATTACATAATCATAACAGCGGAAGTATTTACAATTAAAAACATAACATTGTTCGAAGACATATAAAACAAAAGAGGGATGTCAGTCTCGTGCCGGGTAACCTCCACGCCATCGCACGACCTCATCTTCCTTTACCTGAAATGTATACTAAAAGTCAGCTAACGCTGGTGAGTTCTAGTTTAATGCAATTAGGTATAAACATTCTTTTATTTATAAGTATGCATAATTATATATATACACTTATATAAGTACAATTGACTTGAATTGCTTCTCATTTATCATTCTTCGCAAATACGTATAGATATATATTCACATCATTGGTCTCATTTATTTTCATAACTTTTGCTTCTCTTTCTTCTTTATTTTGTGATTACATATTTATATGCATTCACCTTTTCTTTTCTTTTCTTTACATTCATGGGTAATACTCTTAAGGGTGATCAACCCGTCTTTTGGTTGCGAAGGTCACAAAGACAATCGTCGCGATCCATCGTCATGGCCCACCTGTACTTACAACCGTCCGGCAACAAGTGCCGTCCGTCATTTTATTCTTACAACCGTCCGGCATCCTTTGTCCGTCCGTCATGACTTACAACCGTCCTACCGTCGTAGGCCGTAATTCGCCCGTCTACCTGAAGGTATCCGTTTCCCATGCGACTATTATTTATTCAACCGTTCTACTATAAGATGCCAATTTTTCTTAGACCGTCCGTTAAAAACTTTAGTACGTCCTAGCTGATGAAGGAACGCACTTGTGACATTCGTACGTCCTAGCTGATGAAGGAACGCACTTGTCCCGGTTGTACGATAGTCACGTGGTCGTCCGTCTACCGAAGTAGCCGTTATCATCGAAGCGTCCATAACGTTTTCTTATACTTGGCAAGCAATATATACATGGATATAAAGCAAGATTTCTTCTTTACACGTTATGTCATACTTTCGTTCATTCTTTAAAAATCATACATTTCATTCTTTATTCATAATTCTATTTCGTGTAAAGATATATATATATATATATATATATATATATATATATATTTGTATACCACGTATGATCACATTGACATTCATAATTGTTATTCATTTAGTGTATACATTTCAGCCCCAAAACATTTAATAAGGTTTGCACATAACATAGAAAGGGGGCACATAGAACTCACCTGATAAGTAGTTTCTGAAATACACTAAGCTGGCTACTGAGCGTCACTAATGTCACTCACGATCTGTATAATAAAGTCATACTCGTAAGGTAGTGCTCCTAGATGACATTAGACATTACTATGCTTGAACTTAGTAGTTTCGATGGATTAGCTTTATCAAAACTTGGTAGTTTCGATAGGTTTCTTCTGTCGAAACTTGGTAGTTTCGATAGGTTGCTTCTTTCGAAACTTGGTAGTTTCGATAAGTAACTCAAGTGTAATCTTAGCTTCGGATCGTGGGCTCATATCAAAACTATGGTAGTTTCGATGGGTCTGCACATATCGAAACTGGGTAGTTTCGATGGGTCTGTTCATATCGAAACTATGTAGTTTCGATGGTTCTACACATATCGAAACTGGGTAGTTTCGATGGGTCTGTACCTATCGAAACTATGTAGTTTCGATGGTTCTGCACATATCGAAACTAAGTAGTTTCGACAGGTCTGCACAGATCGTCTTCCCCAAAAATCCGAAGTTTTTGCATGCGCGTGTGATCGAGTCAATATCTCAATTTTCTTAGGTCAAAACGTTCGGTTTTCATTCTAGATGCTAAACCTAAGTTCATATTCAAGTTTCATCCGCAAAATCGTTACCTTTTTAGCCAAAACCCGAAAATCCTATAAAGTCATAAAAACTCAGATTATGATCGAACGCTTACCTGGATTGGATTTCTGATTCGAAGAAGATGGTCACGAGCACAGCAGCAACGTTCTCCTGAATTCCCGAGTTGATCCGTCACTTTCTCTCTCTAGACCCGAGCTCTCTTCTCTCTCTCTAGAACTTGCGTGAGTGGGGAAATGAGCAGAGAAGAGGGCTGCCTTGCCTCTTATATGCCTGGGCTTCCCTCGGCCTATTGAAGCCAAGCCCAAACCCGCTCCCTTTTGTTTAAATATTCCGACTAAGTCACCGGTTTCGCTATATTTATTCGTTTTATTATTTTCGGGATGTTACAAAAAATGAGTAATATAAAGGTATTAATAAATTCAATTAACATAATTTGTTTATATTGTAAGTGTGGTTTTAGCATCATTTAAATATGGAAAATAATATTTCTAACTTAAAAATCAGATTATTTTTGCACAATTTATTTCCATTTGGTATTAGGTTTTATAACAAGATTTTTATAAATAAATAAAATGTTAAAACTGTCCAAAAATAATGAATGTGGACCACCCGGTTCGAACCCGGGTGGTTCTTGTATGGCCGGGGCGAAACTACCACTGGACCCTTATGGTAAGTTCTGAAAGAAACCGAGTAAACAAAGTATTAATGTGAAACCTGCCAAGGGCCGGATGGTGTTAACAGAAGCAAAAAGGAAGGGGGAATGCGGGCGTGGGTCTCGAACCCGCAACCAGGAGTGTGGGGGGGACAAGTGCTTAACCAAATCATCTGGGCGTGAAGCCTTGACAGGATGCTGATGCATTACGTTTTACACACAGAACTCCCCAACCCATCCTCTTCCCCAAATCGCATTCCCGAAACCCTAACCCCAAAATTGGTTCAGGTTAGACACAGGTGTGAGACCGAAGCCTTAAGGCTTTTAATCAGAATATTGAAACGAGTAAAAGGATGCATCGATTACCTAGAATGATTGCGAATCGAAGGCGATTGGTCGTATGCTAAGGCTCGGCGCTCTTGGAGCTTGACAGAGATTCCGAGGTGTAATGCCGGTTAATTGAGAGTTGAGAGAGTTTGAAATAAGGTTTTTGATGGTGTGTGAATTGCCTCTCAAATACAAGATTCGTTTGCGATTTGTGTGTAATAGTTGTCGGCACATTATACACGTCCATTCGATTAATTGCGGATGAATTGGGTCTCGAAATAGGCTTGAATACCTGCAAGATAAATCAGCGCGCAATCTCCGGGATTGGACGCGTTTAATTTTTTTAGATTGGAACCCGAATTCCTCTCAGTTTGACTTTGGGGAAGTCAAAGTTGCCCAAGTCGGTTTGAATTATGAAATTAGCCGCGCAGGAGATAAATTTACAGATCAAAAGGGTTTCGAAGCAGTTGGTAATCATCCTAGCATCCGAGGCAAGTCACTTGATCCCCATTTTGATTGATCTTGAATTTAACTTGCAAGATTTGACCTTTAAAGTCAAAATGGGATGCATGGGGTCAAAATAGGTTAGTTATAATGAATGGGTTCAAACTTGGGGTCCAAGGTGAAATTCCCAAAAGTGAGGTTTCAAAATAGGATTATATATATATATATATGTATATATATGTATATATATAAAAGATATGATTTCTTTTATAAAAGTTTATGAAGTTTGAATCGATAATTTTTATAAATACAATACTAACTATTTTATAAATTTCTAATGTATGTTATATACTTGTCACACAAAAATTCATATGAGGTGTAAATTATTAAGCTTAGATGCATGAATATAATTTGTATACATAGTTATTTGTATATACATATATATATACACATGTTATGTGTTATAGTACTATAAAGTTTTAAATTTTGAAAATGAATACACAAGATCTATATGTAGGGTTGTTATAAAAAAAAAAATAGGGTTGGTAAATCATGGATGTTACAGATATCTAATGCCAGACCCGTACCATTCTAACCCTTGGGTAAGGCATAACATGGCACCCACTAGTGTTATGGGAATTCCAGCCAATGACATTTACCAATATGTAAGGACCTCAGGATTTGAGAGGCAAAGGATGGAGCAGGGAGTGACGCATGACTTGCAAGGACAAAGAATGGATAACCTAGCAAACCAATTAGGGTACCAAAAGGAGTTAATCTCCATCCTCGAAAAAGAAATATTGGAGCATCGCACGGAGACAGCTAAAGCTGAAGCCAGATCGGCTACCCGAGTGACCATAGCGGTGCTCGTCTTGGGAATTATTCTCCTCCTAGTGGAAAACTACAAGAGACGTTAACAAATTTATTTTTCCGTTATTTATTGTCTTTAAATTTTCAGTTTGAGAACCGTTTACCTATGTTTTGAGTAATGTTTAACATTTCAACTTTTCAACTTTTAATCAATTTTATATATTCCATATCTAAAGTGATTATTCATTGATTTGACACGTTGATTGTGAGTTACACCCTATTTTCATCAAGATTCTCCAAGTATCACTTTCTTCATTTACCACAATTTAGTACACTACCGGCAATCTCCTTCGTAAACAAATCATACTATTATTTGATTTAAACAACCTCGCTATTTGTTCAAACAAAAAGTTTATCAAGCTTTTAGATAATATCTGAAATATAAATTTTCTATAAACCTTTTCACCTTGTAAGAAAACTTAATACAATCTATTTTATAAAAATATTATTTCGAATTGATAAAAAGTTATGATTTTCCTCATTAAAGTAAATATTTCTAAACCCTGGCTAAATTAGTATACGACTACTTGTTTAGCCAATAATTCCGCTTAAAAATATTCTCTTATTAATAGCTGAAAATTTAAATTAAAAGATTTTTCCCATAAATTGTCTATTTATTTAAATTATGTGACTCAATGGTTTCACTACTTTATATATCTACAACCAAGAACAATTTACCACTTTCTATTTTCAAACAAAGATCAGTATTTGTAAACACATTTCCCCGAATGTTTTCAGACCCTCGTCGCTACCTTTCGCTTGTCGCTTCAAGAGACGATCCATACCGCGTAGACGTTAACCCTCCCCATCAACCTCAATGAGATTTAAGAGCTAGAACCTATCATCCACATTATACAGGAATGCCAAACAACACGCTTGTCCGCAACACTCGATCACATACAAAACCCGTTAGTATACATCACACACGAAGTTCAATAACTTACGTATGCACGTTCACAATAAACCCAACGCAACCACATGGTACATGAAATTCAATTATTCTCAATATATCCAATGCTACACAAATTACATAATACATGAAACTAGTTTGTCTACAAATATTGATCACATAACACACGAAACATGTTTATTTGCAATACACATGCTACTGGATTGAGCACATAATACACAAAATTTAATTGTTTGCAATATACATGATGCATAACAATTGTTTAATTGGGACATAATTCTAGATTGGCCACATTAAACATGAAACCCATTTGGTTACAAGGTACATTATACTAAAGTATGCACATTATGCAATATACATGATACTAAATTGTTTATATTACACATGAAAGATATTTATTTACAAAATACATGATGCTAAGTTGCCAACACCATACATGAACTTCATTTCCTACAATACACATGATACTATGTTGTTTACATTCCACATGAGAGCTTATTGATTTACAAAATACATGACACTAAGTTGTCGACACCATACATGAACTTCATTTTCTACAATACACATGATACTATGTTGTTTACATTCCACATGGGAGCTTAATGATTTACAAAATATATGACGCTAAATTGTTCACGCTACACATGAGACCTATTTGATTACGAGCTACGTGACACTAGATCATACATGAGACTTGTGTGTTTACTTTATACACGAAACAAAATTTGCTTACAATTATTGCAATTGATTGATTTCATTATACACAAGACATGGTCATGCACTTTTGTTCACCAAAGTTGAAGACCATAATACATTGAAACGACTCGGGGTTTGACGTATTCTTGTTCAAACACGAGCAAACTAAGAAACTTTAAGTTATACCACTCTTTAGTTGCGAACTAACCTGATTAAGGACATAGTTACTTGCTAGCGACTTTTATGTGAAAACAATGGACATGAACGGAGTGAGAGTTATGCCCACCTTGACCCGCATACAACGAAAATATCTATATGGACCATGCGATGATTTGAGTAATTACGGGTGCACACGGAATTATGAAAAATCAGCGCATGGAAAGCATAGTGAAATTTTGTCGTGTGTTGTGACCTAAAACTTATCATGATATGTAACAACGAAACTAATGTGATATGACAAGGGCATGGTGGATACGCCGATGGTACTTCCTATATAAGTGTCCTATAATATTATCAGAAGTAATGTTTGTGAAACCTTTTACCCGCTGCCAAATTTAAGTATATTAGACTACATCTTACACAAACCCTAATTATCAAGATCCCATCAAATTCATTCCAAGTAATGCATTCCACCTTTAGAATCCAAATTATTATTTGACGATCTCCTCCTTAAGTTCATTTCAAAACTAAATTCATTATCACCGTTCATATCCGACCTTGAGTGTCAGGCCTAAGCTATGTCAACGGTTACACTTCCCAAGATCTAACAGTCAAAACTCGCCGAGAATCCAAAACTCTCACCTCTTGCCTGATTTAATAGCCCCCATTAGTTAAATTTCGGGACGAAATTCCCGTAACACGGGGAGACTGTAACATATCTGATCTTTCGACCATATTTTAATTTATGCTACTTAATAAAATAACAACACTACATTAAATCCTATACTTGTTCAAACCTATGCCTCATTAATTGTTAGCTGAACGTATTTTAATTCAAAGTTTTAGAACTCATAATCATGAGGTAACACCTCCTAGAGTTAACTCAGTTAGTAATCCCGTTAGGTGTTCTGTTAAATCCTAACCAAGCTAATTTTGTCAAAGCTGAAGTTGCAAGGGCTGATTTTGTAAATAACCAGAAACCCTAATAGGCACGGTCACGCCTTGCTTTGGCACGGTCGCGCCTCTTATCGGCACGGTCGCGCCTCTCGTCAATTAAAACGTAAATACAGTCTTTAATCATAGTGAAGTTCGAATTCGTAACCATTCCACTCGTCCCTACTATTAGCAAACACAATTAAGTCTTTTAATCATCGTATTTACAACAAATAAACTCAATTGTGTCAATTCATCTCATAACCGTCAAATTCTTTCATGAGACCGTTGAATCCACCATTCTGATTGCAAATCCTCCCAAGCAAACACTCCATCGAACCCCTCTGAAACTCCTAAAAACATTGAAGCAGCCGGAATTGCAGCAGAATACGCCGGAAACCAAACCCGTTGCCGCCGGAACTCGTTCCCACCGTACGCTATCGATTCATCGTCTTCCGGGTAATTGAAATCTCATACTCAATTGATTTAGTCTATAGATCAAAAGCCCCAACTTAATTTGGGCATACAATATGGAAATTAACATGAACCCGAATCTATGTTTCGTTCAAAAATGGTTTAATCGAATCCGGTTCTGGACAAATTTAAAATACAATTAATCTATACAAAAAGACTCGTAATAACCTAATGGGTGAAAGCCCTATGATTTCTAACACTGTTATCATAAGAGATAGTCAATTTGTTCCTATTTTGGAACAGACACGGTCGCGCTAGCCATTTAGCGCGGTCGTGCTTCATGAGACATGGTCATGTCAATACCAGCGCGGTCATGCCTCACGCATTCAGACCCGGTCGTGCCCCTTGGCTAGACTTGCTCGTGCCTCAGAACCCTAGACACGGTCGTGCCTGGCCCAGACACGGTCGTGCCTAGTGAAGAGCTTAGTTATGTCTTCTGTTTGATCAACACGGTCGCGTCCTGACTAGCACGGTCGCGCCCGTGGTCCTAGCACGATCGTGCCTTGTCCCAAGCACGGTCGTGTGTGTGAGAAAATCTTGGCAGAATACTAAATTTTATATTTTAAAAACAATAAGCATTTCAAATGAATTTTCAAATAAAAATAATTGATTTAAAAAGATCAAATTCCTATTCTAAAATAAATAGAAGTTATTTATTTAAACCTACAAAATTTAATTTATACTTATTATTAAACCCTACACTTAGATATTATTTATACAACCCATTTACACATATTTATAAAAATAGATTAACAAAAGTTATTTACTAAATTTATATTTAATATAAAACGCTCGATACATTTTTATCACTAAATGACTAAGTACATATTTTTTTATAAATAAATAAATAAAGTATCAATTATTTATTTAATCTATATTTAAACAAAGATTGTTTATTTAGGTTATAATTAACAAAACTTAACGCCTACAAACTCCAACTCTTTGAACACACATCCAATTCAACCCTAGACTTAGACATAGACTATTGTGCACGCTATTAATTCAATACATATTACACTCTAGGTTAACGTTGTGCATTACAAGGATCTCGTTACTATCTAGTCTCTCATGTTAGCTACGCCTTTTGAATCAAGTGAGTATTACATAGCCCCTTTTACTCTTTTACACTTTTTGTGGTGGAACATGAACACTATACAAACTACTGCTTACATTTACACAAACACAAATCCTCTTTACATTCATGTGTGCAAATTTGAGCTTTATGCCTGACTGCTAGGTGTGCTAACTTTTGTGTGCAATTTATGTGCAATCATTAACTATTCAAGCCGACTGTTAACAATGATAGATCTATTGAGTCTGACAAACCCACCCAGATTGGGGTGATTGTTACCGACAACACAATTTTGCATGCTAGTTAGAAAGGTTTGATTGTACTTTGGTTACACAATGGCTACTCTCCATAAATGCCTTATTTTATCATGTTATCTAAGGATTTGTTTATTTACAATCTATACGCTATCTATGTACAAACTTGTGTATGCTCACCAACTTTTTAGTTGACCTTATTTTATTCATGTTTCAGGTGCTATCATATGAGTTTGATCAAGACATGATACACATAGGCTTTGGACTTAGTTAATTTTAATTCAAAAACAATTTGTATTTCATTTATTTACTTTGGAATTGTTTCATGTTTGTTTGAATGGAAATGGATTTAATATAGTACAATTTAGTCGACCTTGAGCTCATGGGCAGTCTACATGTCCCGCCCCGACGTTTCCGTCGTCGGTTGGGGTGTGACAAACACGGTCGCGCCCGTGGTCCTAGTACGATCGTGCCTTGTCCAAGCACGGTCGTGTGTGTGAGAAAATCTTGGCAGAATACTAAATTTTATATTTTAAAAACAATAAGTGTGACAATTCGACTTTCAAATTAACTTTGTTTAACAATTCCGTTAAATATCCTGTTAAGTCCTAACCCAGTTAAGTCACTATTAAATCCCAAGGACCAATTCTGTCATTTCCTGATCTCAAACTTCAGGGACTTATTCTGCCAATTCCCTAAACTCAATTTGTTGACTATTGAAAGTCAAAATCAAAGAGTTTAGTTCCTGTTGACTTTTTGAAGTCAAAATCGCAAGTTTTGACTTCAAATTCCAAGCCAAATCTATTAATTAACTCAAGTTCGTAACAGATTCAATCTTTAATGCGTTAACCGACCCTCATCAAGCCTCTAATTATAGTCATTGATTTGCAATCAACCCAATTATGATTATTAATCTCATAACCGTCGACCCCTTTACAAGATCAATCAAATCCGACGAATTATTGTATTGTTTTCACAAATCAAGCATACACTCACCTAAATCGCATCAAGCTGAAACTATTACGTACAACAATTCAATCGGAGAAGCTGTGGGAGTCATCGGAGGTCAACCTCATCATCGTTGGCGTCGGTTTTAGTCGATCACCTTAAATTCAAACCGCATTATGGTAATTAAACCTTCTCCCAGTTTCTATTTTACTCCTAGATCGAAAGCCCTATACCAATTAGGGCTTACAACATCAAATTGTTCACGATCCGAATCTAGGGTTTGTTCATAAGAACGATTTAGGGATTTTGATCGTAAACATTGTTTTAATCAAATTAAACCATACCATTAGCTTCGCAACTTGTCACTCTTTGAAAACCCCATATCAATTGATTCAATCATCATCGAATGTTACTCGATCCGTAACCTAGGGTTTAATCATAATAGGAATTGGGGTTTTTGACTCTAAACTCGATCTCAATGAAATTAATATATATGGTCAGATTCGAATGTCATAATGAGTAAAAGCCCCATGGTTTCAACAAGATTTAACATCAAATTTAGTCAAATCGGTTCTGAGTTCATATGTAGGGTTTCAATTCTTATTTCTGTAATTAAACGATCCTAAACTTGTTAGATTTGCAATTAAACTAGTCTACAAAATCGCCTATACGCGATTAGCAAAATCCCTAGACTTTCTGGTTCGATCGTGGTCGGAATCTATGGATTTGGGGTGGAAGTTAGGTTCGGTCGCGATAGAGGGAAATAGACACAGTGGGTTGCATGTTGAAACCTTATGATCTGGACTTCTATCACGATTCAATAGCGAGCACAGATGGTTAAAACACTAGGCTCATACGCAGACCCGGGTTCGAGTCCGGTCTCCTACAATTTTTATTTTGAGGACTTTTTCATAAATTTACACTTATACAATTAGTTCCTATATTATTATATTAATATATTAACGTGTTTTGAAACCCGGAAACAACCGAAGGCTCGGGATTTATTTTATAAAACATTTTTAGAGAATTTTAACGATATTAAAGATAATATATTAATTATATTATTTCACAAAATTAATATTTAATTTATGAAAACACACAATCAATGGTGTTTATATTAATGTTCGGGTTTAGTTATATAACCGTTTTAATATGGTTTTTCATTATTAAAAATAATATATTTTCGTCGCATTAACGAACATTGTGGAACGCTTCGAATTTATAAATAATATAATTAGTTATATTATTATCCCCGTAATTATATTCTCAAATAAAAATAATATATTATTATTTTTGCCACACAAATAGTTATCGTATTAACTATGCAAGTTTAAAAAAAATAATATAAATATTTTCCTAGAACTACTATTTAGTGACAAAACACTCGAATATATTTATTATATATTATTTGTTATTCATCGCGAAACGCATTCATCCTAACTTAGAAATTCGTATTCCCGTAAACACGTTCGTTTACTCGTTGATCTTTAGAGCGTTTCTTTAGGACGGTCCTTACCCCATGTCGTCGTCACATATTCCATTTTTATCCCTAATTTATGTGTTTATAATTTTAGGGCATTCGTAAGTCTTTTGAGACTTACACACGTGGTTCCAACTTATCCTTTGTGTGATACTACCTACAACGCAACGCATGTGAGTTTTCACGGACCCTTTTTACTGTTTTAATCTGGGGGAGAAAACATGATTAAAATATTGAGATTTTGTAATTCGTATGTTATCGATGTTAAAGCTAAGCGTAACACGCTATCACAGAAAGTCCTCATCTTATATCAGACCGTTAATATGGATCTTAGCGAGGTAATATTTAGTAGTACTACTGGGTTTGACAAATCCCACCCGCGTTAGTCGCGCTAGCTCGATTAGAGATCGAACGGGTGAAATGTTAGCCTACTCACACCGTCAGTGTTGATAGACCTGGCAGGAGGCAAATAAACAAACAATCAGCTTCGGTTGCGATCGCTTGAGCTAAACATGAACATAGGTTAGCTACCTATAGATACATATTGAATGATCATGAATCTGGTAAACGCTTATTTATATATTGAAACCTGTGAACTCACCAACCTCGTGTTGACATATTTTCTTGCATGTTTTCTCAGGTCGCTAAGATAAGACACAGGTGCACATTAGGGCATGCATGGGATTCAACTATTTTGATTATGGCTTATTTATGTTTGTTTGGACTATTTTTTATTGTATTTGGTTTGGTTGGACGTTTTGGACTTTTGGACTTCTGGACTTTTGGTTTGGGCGCGTGTGTTTTACGCATTTACTTTCTTTACGCTTCCGCATTGAAAATCTGATTGTTATGATATTTTCATTTGAGTCCCATGTAGAGTCGTTCAAAGTAACTAATGTCTGAGATCCTTGTTCGTCACTTCCCGAAACGGTAAAACTCCGTTAGTTGAAATTTGGGGGTGTGACAAATTGGTATCAGAGCCATTAGTTATAGAGAACTAGGATTGCATACTAGACTATAGCCTCACACATTAGTTATAAGTCGTTTGGATGTTTGGCACTTATATATATTGTTACAGAAACATGTCGTCAACTCCACCTCCATCACCTAAGGCACCAGGACATAAGGCACCTATCCTATCATCCACGGAGCCCAAAAGGCGCCGGACTAGTTCCAGTGACTATTCAGTTGACCAGGGGGAAACGAGCAGTGCGCAAGCAATGAATCCTGCTCGCAATTGGAACGCATACCCACAAATGATCCAAAGATGGATCGAAATGGGAAATGTCCCATCACCTTACTTTGATTCTACTTCCTCATCATCTACATTACCTAGCTTGCCATGCACTATGGAACAAGCTTTTGCAGCTTTTGTATTTTACGTGTCTAGGGAGTTGAGTATTGTGAAAGATGCTACTGATGAAATACCTGACATTCTGAAGAGAGAGTCTCAAATAAAGGAGAATAAGGTAGGGATAGAGCGTTTGACTACTGAACTAGCAGTAACGGACCAGGTCCATAACCTTTTGGTAGATCGTGTGACACATTTGGAGACGAGGGTGGACACCTCGGACAATGACATGGAAGGAGTTCTGGAGAGAGTGGCTGCTCTGGAAGCTCAGCTACATGTAGCAAACCATACTGCTGAAGGTCTTCAAGAGAGGGTGACTCACTTGGAAGCCCAACTGCAAGCAGCTCTATTTCCTGAGGAGATTTCACTTTCTGACGGCGAGGAAGAGCCCTTCGAGGAAGAGCCCTTCGAAGAGGAGCCCTTCGAGGAGGAGCCCTTGGAGGAGGAGCCACCCGAGGAGGAACCGGTGGAGATGGACGATGCACAATCGTTTGTTTCTTCCGATGACGAAGATGTTTGATGATCTTCCTATTCTATCTTTCTTTTCATGTCTGTTTTTGTTTATGTTATTTCTCTTTTCAAACCTAGGTGGGTAAGGTTGTTCCCATTCAATAAAAGGATGAGAAATTTAATGTTTGAGTTATTTATTTTGTAGCCTTACAATTTATTTAATTTTCAAAATATTAGATGTTGTATCTTCTTACTCGTACCTGAATAATGTTTAATATGCGATATATTTCTCATTGTTTTTCATTTGTGATTGTGAAGAATCATGTCAGGGAGAGGACGCAGAGGTTGTGCCGGTGGTCGAGGTACCATTAAAATGACGGCAGCGGAGCTAGTGGCACTAATAAACAATAGTGTGGCGGAGGCTCTGGCAGCACAAAATGCTGCAGGTAACACTTTGGCTATTGACTAATAATGTCAATTCATCTTCTAAAAACATCTTCCTAAACCCTATAATTCCAATCCTATATTGTTTCTAACTCCAGGTCCACAAAACCCGCAACCAGCCTGCACCTTCAAGGCATTCATGGATTGTAAGCCCCACGCCTTTAGTGGAACTGAAGGAGCTATTGGACTACTTCGTTGGTTTGAGTGTAACATTTCCGATTTTTAGTATCCATATTTCAACTCAATGTATCGCATTTCAAACCAAATTCTCATGCACTGTCTTATTATATTCTTCGCCATAAATTAAATACAATGATTCAACACAAATACTCAAGTTTTACTCGGTTATATACTGTGACACCCAGTATTTCAGGTCAATATCCATATTACATAAATGCACATTCATAACATATATTTCCTGAAGTTTTATTTTGACTAAGTAAAGTCAAGGAATCTAACAAAGGAAATTATATCAAAATAGTAATTTTTAAGAATTACTAGGAAAATAAGCAGTGATAACCCGCAAAGTACGATCGTTGGTAATTAACAAGAACTTGACAGTAAAAGTCTAGTGAGACGTTTTAATAAATAAATATATTAAAGCGGGTATAAATTCAAGGTATTATACCACATCTAAATCAATCACATCGTCATCATGATTGCTTTGCTTACACAACACTCAAGTGTCATAATCATCATGATTATGACCAAAGATGCAAGCAACAAAAAGATCACATCATCATCATGATTGCTTTGCTTACACAACACTCAAGCGTCATAATCATCACGATTATGACCAAAGATGCAAGCAACATAAAGATCACATCACCATCATTATATCCTTGCTTATACTCCACTCCAACATCAATTAGTAATGATGATGACTTATGAAAACTACACTCAAACCCCGTTTCATCTAATAATTATATATGTATGTATATATATATACATCTAGGTATATAGATATAAAGTTTTAATCACTAAAAGTTTCTACACCGAGTATTATATCACGGTATCACCTACCGAGTGTATTCTAACTAGAACCGATCTAACTAACGATTGAGAGATAACTAGTGATTGGACAACACCCAACCCCCCACCCCTTAACCCTCTCTCGGCCGAAATAAGGTGGGGTCACCCACCTTGCCTACTCCATCTTTTCCCCATGTGTGTTGTCATGTCAAACCATACCCTTTCAAGTTGATTACAAGCAAGGTGTCAAATCCATCTCATCTACCATGACTTGTGATGATTAGAAGAAGTCTAACACTCAACCCCACCCCTTTTTATCTATATATATACGACATATACACATGCACACACAATTTCACTCTTTCAAAAATCAAGAGCAATCCTCTAAAAAGTTTAGCTAGAGCCTTGAAGTTTCTAGGTGTTTCAAGGGTGATTTCAAGAGTTCGAGCTTCCTACACCATTCCGTCCTTCTCCTTGCTTGCTTTAAGTGAGTATTCACAACCCCTTTTTACTCTTTTACACTTTTGGGGTGGAACATGAACTCTATACTCATTACACATTACACATTTACATTTACGCAAACAACACAAGTGCAAAAATCCTATTTACATACATGTGTGCAAAAATTTGAGTTTTGTGCCCGAGTGCTAGGTATGCTAACCTCTTGTATGCTATTATGTGCAATCATTAACTTTTCAAGCCGACGGTTTTCAATGATGGATCTATTGAGTCTGACAAACCCACCCAGGATACGCGGTGATTGAAACCGACAACACACTTTGTTTTGCATGCTAGTTACAAGGTTTGATTGTACATTTGGTTACACAATAGCTGCTCCCCATAAACGCCTTATTTATCATGTCATGTAAAGGATTTGTTTTCAACTATATGCTATCTACATACAACTGTGTTATACTCACCAACTTGTTAGTTGACTTTATTTTATTCATGTTTCAGGCCCCAATATGTGAGATTGATTCAAGACGTGTTCAACATAGGATTTGGACTTAGCAATTTAAATCAAGAACTTTATGAATTGTTTTATGTTTCTTGTTTGAATTTGGTTTGTACTTGGATTATTTGTAATGGAAATTTAACTTTAATATATTTCAATTTAGTCAACCATGTGCTATGAACAGTCTTACATGTCTCGCCCCGATGATTCCGCCATCGGTCGGGGTGTGACATTGAGAAGGTAGAATAAGTGATTGCCATGTGCAACTGCCCCATGGCTAATCAGGTAATGTTCGCCGCTGGAACTTTGAAGGGCCCGGCTCTCACATGGTGGAACGCCCAGGTCCAGATGTTGGGTCTGGCCATGGCAAATGGACTTCTGTGGGAGGAGTTTAAATCAATGATGAAAGAGGAATACTGTCCTCGCGATGAAATTCAGAAGTTAGAGGGAGAATTCTGGAACCTAAAGATGGAGGGTTCTGAAATTGAACTCTATACCACGCGTTCACATGAACTTGCCACTATGTGCCCACATATGGTGACCCCTGATTACAAGAGAATTGAACTATACATTGGAGGTCTAGTGCCTCAAATACAAAGCTTGGTTACTTCATCCAACCCTACCACTATCCAGCAGACTATCCGACTTGCCCATAAGTTAACCGATCAGGCGGTAACTCAAGGGACTCTACCTCCGAGAGGTTCGGTCTCTAAATCCACCGATAATCATAAACTCAAGTTTGACCACCACTCAAATAACCACTCCAACTCTCACTCCAAAGGACCCCAGCCCAACCAACCCCAGTTTAATCAACCGCAGCAGTAGCAGCGTAGGTTTGAGCCTGCTAAGAACTCCAATCAGTCGACCTCTTCAGGTCAAAACCAGAGTGGTTACGCGGAAAAGTCTCCTAAGTGTAACAAGTGCAACGTCCATCACTTCGGGTTTTGCAATCGTTGTTAGCGATGTGGCAAAATAGGTCATGCTGCCAAAGATTGTAGGGGTGAATTTCAAGCTAAACAACCTTTTCAACAACCTGGATCCACAAGGGGTTGTTTCGAGTGTGGGAAGGAGGGACATATTCGAAAGAATTGTCCTCAATTGAAGAAAGGGGGTAATGGAAACCACAACCCTAACCATAATAACAACAATGGGGGTAACAACGGAAATGGTGGAGGAAATGGGGCGAAGGGACGAGCCTTCGTGTTAGGATCTGGAGAAGCTCGTTACGATCATAATGTGGTCACCAATAAGTTTCTCTTAAATAATTACTTTGCTTCTGTCCTTTTTGACACTGGAGCTGATAGAAGTTTTATATCTAAGAAACTCAGTGATATGATAAAAGGAACTCCAACTCTGTTAGAAGCTAAGTATATAATAGAGATAGCTGATGGCCAAATAATTGAAGCAACCCACATTTTTCAGGGATGTAAGCTTGAGCTAGTTAGACATATATTTGATATCGACCTTATGCCGGTCACACTTGGTAGATTTGATGTAATTGTCGGCATGGATTGGTTATCTAAAAACCAAGCTGAAATTATCTGTCATGAGAAAATTGTTCGTATTCCTCTCCCGATTGGAGAAACCCTTTCCGTTCAGGGCGAAAAAGTTGGTGCAGTCATGGGCATCATATCTTTTATGAAAGCACAGAAGTGCCTTCGAAAGGGACATACGGCTATTTTGGCTCTCTTTGCTGAGCAGTCGTCACAAGAGAAAAAGATTGATGATATTCCCGTCGTTCATGAATTTTTAGAAGTATTTCCCGAGGATCTGCCTGGTCTGCCACCACACCGTCAAGTTGAAATTCAAATCGATCTGACACCCGGGGCAACACCGATCGCTCGGACACCTTACAGACTGGCACCTAGTGATATGCAAGAGCTATATACTTAGTTACAAGATTTGTTGGATAAAGGTTTCATCCGACCTAGCTCATCGCCATGGGGAGCTCCAGTCCTGTTTGTCAAGAAGAAGGACGGAACTTTCCGTATGTGTATTGACTACCGTGAACTGAAGAAAGTCATAATCAAGAATCGTTATCCTTTGCCTCGTATAGATGATCTATTTGATCAACTCCAAGGATCAAGTTTCTATTCCAAGATAGATCTCAGGTCCGGTTACCATCAATTAAGAGTCTGAGATGAGGATATTTCTAAGACTACTTTCAGGACAAGGTACGGCCACTATGAATTTATGGTCATGCTTTTCGGATTAACCAACGCACCTGCGGTATTCATGGACCTCATGAACCGTGTGTGTAAGCCTTACCTTGACCAATTCATCATCGTTTTCATCAACGACATTCTCATTTATTCCAAGAACAAGGAGGAACATGAGGAACATCTATGCATAATTTTGGAATTACTTAAAAGGGAGCAACTATATGCTAAGTTTTCCAAGTGTGAATTTTGGATCCGGGAGGTTCAATTCTTAGGACATGTGGTTAACGAGAAAGGAATACATGTCGACCCATCAAAGATAGAAGCTATTAAGAATTGAGCAGCACCGACGACCCCGACTGAGGTGCGACAATTTCTGGGATTGGCTGGTTATTACCGTTGATTCATTGAGGGATTTTCAAAAATTGCACAACCTCTCACTGCCTTAACTCAAAAGGGTAAGGCCTATAACTGTGGCGATAACCAAGAGTCAGCGTTCCAACATCTTAAACAGAAACTTTGCAGTGCACCTATTCTAGCTCTTCCGGAAGGAACGGATGATTTTGTGGTGTATTGTGACGCGTCTATACAGGGTCTAGGTTATGTGTTAATGCAACGAGAAAAGGTGATCGCGTATGCTTCGCGTTAACTAAAGGTTCACGAGAAAAACTACACCACTCATGACTTAGAGTTGGGAGCTGTAGTTTTCGTACTTAAGATATGAAGACATTACTTGTACGGTACCAAGTGCACTATCTACACCGATCACAAGAGTCTTCAGCACATCTTCGAGCAGAAAGAGTTAAACATGCGACAACGTCGTTGGGTCGAACTTTTAAATGATTATGACTGTGCGATCCGGTACCACCCGGGTAAAGCTAACGTTGTAGCTGATGCCCTAAGTCGAAAGGAAACGAAACTCAAATGAGTTCTAGCATTACAGCTTACTATTCACCCCGGATTACCTGACAAAATCCGTAGTGCTCAACTCGAAGCCCTAAAAGAGGAAAACCTACCGCTGGAAGGTACACGCGGTATGGAAGCACAACTCGGGGTCAAATCTGATGGTATTCGCTACTTCGTCGAGCGAATATGGGTTCTAGTATTCAGATCCTAAGGGAACTAGTCATGGATGAGGCTCATAAATCTCATTACTCTATTCATCCAGGCTCCGACAAGATGTACCATGACCTAAAGGTGCTATATTGGTGGCCGAAGATGAAGGCCGATATATCCACCTATGTGAGTAAGTGTCTGACTTGCACGAAGGTCAAAGTTGAATATCAAAAGCCATCCGGTCTTCTCCAACAACCAGAAATTCCCATGTGGAAATGGGAACAAATCTCCATGGACTTTACTACAAAATTGCCATGAACCCCTACCGGATGTGATACTGTTTGGGTAATTGTTGACCGTTTAACAAAGTCCGCTCACTTCTTAGCAATCAAGGAACCGACAAAATGGATAAGCTTACTCGTATTTACTTGAAGGAAGTAGTCTCTCGGCACGGAGTGCCAATCTCTATCATTTCGGATCGTGATGCACGATTCACCTCTCGTTTCTGGCAGTCGTTACATAAAGCTTTAGGCACGCGTCTAGATATGAGCATAGCATACCATCCTCAGACTAATGGCCAGACAGAATGTACTATTCAAACTCTGGAGGACATGCTTTGTGTGATTGATTTCGGTAACACTTGGGAGTCTCACCTACCATTGGTGGAGTTTTCCTACAACAACAGTTATCACACTAGCATCAAGGCAGCTCCATTTGAAGCACTTCATGTACGGAAATGCCGTTCTCTTATTTGTTGGGCCGAGGTTGGGGATAGTCAACTTACAGGTCCTAAACTCGTACTTGAAACTTCTGAGAAAATCGTTCAAATTAGAAACCGTATGGCAGCAGCTCGTGATCGTCAAAAGAGCTATGCCGATAAGCGTCGTAAACCGTTAGAATTTCAAATAGGGGATATGGTCTTATTAAAAGTCTCACCTTGGAAGGGTGTCATTCGTTTCGGGGAAACGAGGCAAACTGAATCCCTGTTATGTTGGACCATTCAAAATAATGAAGAGAATCGGACCAGTAGCGTATCAACTGGACTTGCCTGAAGGACTTAGTGGTGTAAACAATGTCTTTCACATCTCAAATTTGAAGAAATATCTAGCAGACGAGTCTCTCGTGGTTCCTCTTGAGGAACTACACATTGATGAATAGCTGCGTTTCATCGAAGAACCCATAGAAATTATGGATAGGGAGGTCAAAACGTTAAAGCACAGTAAAATCCCTATTGTTAGAGTTCGTTGGAACTCGAAACGCGGACCGGAATTCACGTGGGAACGCGAGGATCAGATGATGTGCAAATATCCTAATCTGTTCAAGCACTCCGTGTCAAATTTCTTAAAGGTACTATTTAATTTTCGGGACAAAAATTCTTTCAACTAGAGGATGATTTGATATCCCGGAAAATTTTTTTATTATTTATTTAATTTTCAGGACGAAAATTCTTTTAACTAGGGGATGATGTGACAATTCGACTTTTCAAATTAACTTTGTTTAACAATTCCGTTAAATATCCTGTTAAGTCCTAACCCAGTTAACTCAATATTAAACCCCAAGGACCAATTCTGTCATTTCCTGATCTCAAACTTCAGGGACTTATTCTGCCAAGTCCCTAAACTCAATCTGTTGACTATTGAAAGTCAAAATCGAAGAGTTTAGTTCCTGTTGACTTTTTGAAGTCAAAATCGCAAGTTTTGACTTCAAATTCCAAGCCAAATCTGTTAATTAACTCAAGTTCGTAACGGATTCAATCTTTAATCCGTTAACCGACCCTCATCAAGCCTCTAATTATAGTCATTGATTTGCAATCAACCCAATTATGATTATTAATCTCATAACCGTTGACCCCTTTACAAGATCAATCAAATCCGACGAATTATTGTATTGTTTTCACAAATCAATCATACACTCACCTAAATCGCTTCAAGCTGAAACTGTTACGTACACCAATTCAATCGGAGAAGCTGTGGGAGTCACCGGAGGTCAACCTCATCATTTTCGGCGTCGGTTTTAGTCGATCACCTTCAATTCAAACCGCATTCTGGTAATTAAACCTTCTCTCTGATTCTCTTTTACTCCTAGATCGAAAGGCCTATACCAATTAGGGCTTACAACATCAAATTGTTCACGATCCGAATCTAGGGTTTGTTCATAAGAACGGTTTGGGGATTTTGATCGTAAACATTGTTTTACGCAAATTAAACCATACCATTAGCTTCACAACTTCTCACTCTTTGAAAACCCCATATCAATTTATTCAATCATCATCGAATGTTACTCGATCCGTAACCTAGGGTTTAATCATAATAGGAATTGGGGTTTTTGACTCTAAACTCGATCTCAATGAAATTAAAGTATATGGTCAGATTCGAAATGTCATAATGAGTAAAAGCCCCATGGTTTCAACAAGATTTAACATCAAATTTAGTCAAATCGATTCTGAGTTCATATCTAGGGTTTCGATTCTTATTTCTGTAATTAAACGATCCTAAACTTGTTAGATTTGCAATTAAACTAGTCTACAGAATCGCTTATTCGCGATTAGCAAAACCCCTAGACTTTCTGGTTCGATCGTGGTCGGAATCTATGGATTTGGGGTGGAAGTTGGGTTCGGTCGCGATAGAGGGAAATAGACACAGTGGGTTGCGTGTTGAAACCTTATGATCTGGACTTCTATCACGATGCAATAGCGAGCAGAGATGGTTAAAACACTAGGCTCATACGCAGGAGACCCGGGTTCGAGTCCGGTCTCCTGCAATTTTTATTTCGAGGACTTTTTCATAAATTTACACTTATACAATTAGTTCCTATATTATTATATTAATATATTAACGTGTTTTGAAACCCGGAAACAACCGAAGGCTCGGGATTTATTTTATAAAACATTTTTAGAGAATTTTAATGATATTAAAGATAATATATTAATTATATTATTTCACAAAATTAATATTTAATTTATGAAAACACACAATCAATGGTGTTTATATTAATGTTCGGGTTTAGTTATATAACCGTTTTAATATGGTTTTCCACTATTAAAAATAATATATTTTCGTCGCATTAACGAACATTGTGGAACGCTTCGAATTTATAATTAATATAATTAGTTATATTATTACCCCCGTAATTATATTCTCAAATAAAAATAATATATTATTATTTTTGTCACACAAATAGTTATCGTATTAACTATGCAAGTTTAAAAAAAAAAATATAAATATTTTCCTAGAAATGCTATTTAGTGACAAAACACTTGAATATATTTATTATATATTATTTTTTATTAATCGCGAAACGCATTCATCCTTACTTAGAAATCCGTATTCCCGTAAACACGTTCGTTTACTCGTTGATCTTTAGAGCGTTTCTTTAGGACGGTCCTTACCCCGTGTTGTCGTCACATATTCCGTTTTTATCCCTAATTTATGTGTTTATAATTTGACGGCATTCGTAAGTCTTTTGAGACTTACACACGTGGTTTCAACTTATCCTTTGTGTGATACTACCTACAACGCAACGCATGTGAGTTTTCACGGACCCTTTTTACTGTTTTAATCTGGGGGAGAAAACATGATTAAAATATTGAGATTTTTGTAATTCGTATGTTATCGATGTTAAAGCTAAGCGTAACACGCTATCACAGAAAGTCCTCATCTTATATCAGACCGTTAATATGGATCTTAGCGAGGTAATATTTAGTATTACTACTGGGTTTGACAAATCCCACCCGCGTTAGTCGCGCTAGCTCGATTAGAGATTGAACGGGTGAAATGTTAGCCTACTCACACCGTCAGTGTTGATAGACATGGTAGGAGGCAAATAAACAAACAGTCAGCTTAGGTTGCGATTGCTTGAGCTAAACATGAACATAGGTTAGCTACCTATAGATACATATTGAATGATCATGAATCTGGTAAACGCTTATTTATATATTGAAACCTGTGAACTCACCAACCTCGTGTTGACATATTTTCTTGCATGTTTTCTCAGGTCGCTAAGATAAGACACAGGTGCACATTAGGGCATGCATGGGATTCATCTATTTTGATTATGGCTTATTTAGGTTTGTTTGGACTATTTTGTATTGTACTTGGTTTGGTTGGACGTTTTGGACTTTTGGACTTCTGGACTTTTGGTTTGGGCGCGTGTGTTTTGCGCATTTACTTTCTTTACGCTTCCGCATTGAAACTCTGATTATTATGATATTTTCATTTGAGTCCCATGTAGAGTCGTTCAAAGTAACTAATGTCTGAGATCCTGGTTCGTCATTTCCCGAAACGGTAATACTCCGTTAGTTGAAATTTGGGGGTGTGACAATAAGCAATTCAAATGAATTTTCAAATAAAAATAATTGATTTTATAAAGATTTATATTAACCTTATTTAAAAAGATCAAATTCCTATTCTAAAATAAATTGAAGTTATTTATTTAAACCTACAAAATTAAATTTATACTTATTATTAAACCCTACACCTAGATATTATTTATACAACCCATTTACACATATTTATTAAAAATAGATTAACAAAACCTATTTACTAAATTTATATTTAATATAAAACGCTCGATACATTTTTATCACTAAATGACTAAGTACATGTTTTTATAAATAAATAAAGTATCAATAATTTATTTAATCTATATTTAAATAAAGATTGTTTATTTAGGTTATACTTAACAAAACTTAACGCTTACAACTTCAACTCTTTGAACACACATCCAATTCAACCATAGACTTAGACATAGACTATTGTGCACACTATTAATTCGATACATATTACACTCTAGGTTAACGTTGTTCATTACAAGGATCTCGTTACTATCTAGTCTCTCGTGTTAGCTAAGCCTTTTGAATCATGTGAGTATTACATAGCCCCTTTTACTCTTTTACACTTTTTGGGGTGGAACATGAACACTATACAAACTATTGCTTACATTTACACAAACTACACACATACAAATCCTCTTTACATTCATGTGTGCAATTTGAGCTTTATGCCTAAGTGCTAGTTTTGCTAACTTTGTGTGCAATTTATGTGCAATCATTAACTATTCAAGCCGACGGTAAACAATGATAGATCTATTGAGTCTGACAAACCCACCCAGATTGGGGTGATTGTTACCGACAACACAATTTTGCATGCTAGTTACAAAGGATTGATTGTACTTGGTTACACAATAGCTGCTCTCCATAAATGCCTTATTTTATCATGTTATGTAAGGATTTGTTTATTCATAATCTATATGCTATCTATATACAAACCTGTGTATGCTCACCAACTTTTTAGTTGACTTTATTTTATTCGTGTTTCAGGTACTAATGAGTGAGTTTGATCAAGGCATGCTACACATAGGCTTTGGACTTAGTTAAATTTAAATAAAGACTATTATGTATTTCGTTTATCTACTTGTTTGAATTTGGTTGTGTTGAATTATATGAAGTTTAATTGATGATTAAAATATTGGAATCTAGTCAACCTTGTGCTCATGAACAGTCTACATGTCCCGCCCCGATGTTTCCGCCGTCGGTTGGGGTGTGACAGATTGGTATCAGAGCCTTAGCTATAGGGAACTTGGTTATTAGACACCCTTGACCTAGACTATAACTTTAGGACACCCACTTATGCCATGCTTCATGATTTTGTGATATGTGCTACATGCAATGTGTTACATGCTTACTATGATTAGTTATTATTTTGTTTTTGATGCCTTACTTGTTAAAAATTCATGACTTATTAAGATATACTTAAATAATAATTAAATAAACGATATCCCTGCCTATACCCTAAAACCGCATAATATTCTTACCTACTCCTCAATCATCATCTTCTTAGCATGTGGAAACTTCATGGATCTAAATCTATAAAAATTTATTTATTTCCTCGTTAAGGGTTTTAAACTTTGTTAATTATTTGATGACACGTGCAATCTGGAAGGGTGACACCTGTATTCTGGGTTTTCTGTCTAGGAAAGCATTTCGTATAAATCCCAATCAACCGAGGAACCCGTATGCTTTCCTGGGAATTACCGGGATGAGTGTTTACTTATAGGCTAAAGCATGTCTCCTCGAAAATTATATGAGTTTAATTAACCTTAATGTGTCATAGTATTCAAGTGATTATATCACTATTTGAGTACAATCCAAACCATGATTAACTATTTTATTTGTTATCTTATTCTTTTAAATCCAAACAACATTCATAAGTTCTTACATCTTTTCTTGTGTTGTGCAATTATGTAGAATGCCTCCCCATCGTGCTCCCATGTCCAACAACAACACCGACATTGCTGCTATCCTTGCACAACTTGTAACTCAACTCACCCAAGCTAATGGAGCCATTAATGGTACCCATTGAGCAAATGGTGGTGGTGGTGCTAACCCACCGCAATGCACCTTCAAGCACTTCAATTCTTGTAATCCTATTAAGTTCTATGGTACCGAGGGATCCACAAGACTTCTTCAATGGTTCGAAAGTATTGAGAATACCTTCCTCAATAGTGACTGCCCCGATAACCTTCGTGCTCGTCATGCCATAATTGTATTACAAAAACGGGCACTCACGTGGTGGAATGGGGAAAAGAGAACTAGAGGCGTGGAAGTAGCAATGGCCTTACCTTGGGATGAGGTTAAAAGGCTAATGACCGAAGAATTTTGTCCTCGAAATGAGGTAAAGAAACTGGAAGCCGAGTTTTGGGATCTTGCCCAAGATGGTGGTGAAAGTCTAGCTTATACAACTCGGTTCCATGAGTTGAGTCTCCTTGTGCCCCATATGGTCACACCTTTATCCCGCTGCATTGAGAAGTATATTGGTGGATTACCTAGGCAAATTCAAGATACTGTCTTAGGGAGAAATCCCGCAACACTCGAAGATGCTATCCGCTTATCTGCTACATTAACCGACAACCATGTGAAAGCGGGAACTCTGACTAGAAAAGGCACCAAGAAAGTTCCCGACACCACAACCCCTCCCACACACATCAAAGAAGCCACAACTGAACCCTCCCGTAATGATAAGAAAAGAAAGGCTAGAAACTATGTTATGGTCACTCCCGCTATCCCTGTTAACCAAGCTGCACCTATGGTTCAAGCACCAGCCAAAAAGCCATATGTTGGGATCTACCCACTCTGTGCCACATGCAACTATCACCATCTCCAAAACATTCCATGTTGCCTTTGCACTCACTGTGGGAAATATGGCCATACGGTCAATGTTTGTAGAGCCAAAACACTTGCAGGCCAAGTGTCACACCCCGCCAAGGCGGAAACGCGAGGCACGACGTTCACTGGTTTCCAAAGCATATGATTATCGCAAACACATACATGTAATTGGATACATAATCGAGTTTAAAATATTTACATCACAAAGTATCAAATTGAGTTTACAAAAGTTTAAGATTTCACAAATATGACTCAAGACCATGAGTTATACAAGAGAAATCCTCCCAAAAAGCCGTATCCACGTGCATGCATGTATCCTACATTGCTAACCTGATGGCCATGTTCAATTTCCTGAAAACATACTTAAAAACGTCAACACGAGGTTGGTGAGTTCACAAGTTATTATAAAGAGTTATCATAAACCCAATGTTTAAATCTGATCATTTTCCGATCAAAACTCCTTCCTTAAACCTGATCACTTTAACCTGATCAGAACTCTTTTGTTTAAACCTGATCACTTTAACCTGATCAGAACTCTTTTCTTTAAAACCTGATCACTTTAGCCTGATCAGAACTCTTTTGTGTAAAACCTGATCACTTTAACCTGATCAGAACTCTTTTGATTAAAACCTGATCACTTTACCCGGATCAGAACTCTTTTTGCATGTATTACCAATGAATATGATTACTAATCCGATCTATTGACCCCATTTGTATGCTTGCAAGGAATACAAAATAGTATGTAATGTACGAGACCGTAACCAAACCCCAACATTCTGTGCCTCCCCTCGCCTTTCTGCGAGTAAGACAATATGCGGTCATTCGGCCATTTTGACCCCTGGTTAGCGCGACTAACCATGACCGGGAGCGTCACCCCCAATAGTACTATTCATATAATCCCGGGCTAAATCCATAGCTAATGGTTACTAATTTATTTCGAGGACTTTAAGCGCTTTATTGTTCCCTCAATACATACATACGGTCAGATCATTAGTTTCATTCATTTACATACGAAAATTCTTTACAAGTATGTTTCCACCCCAAATCATTTCAAAACTTAGAAAAAGGGGGATTAGTGAAACTCACCTCGACAGTATGAATGCTAGCAAATATTTGAATAATCAGCAGACTCGCCTATCTGTATCCTAATTACACAAGGATAGCATACACGTTAAGACTACCCGTCTTAAATGCAAGTTGTTCACCCGACTTAGCAGATCTGATTGCTTTTGTTTAAATTATCTTTTTAGTTTTTCCCAACACTTGTTTCGTTATAAAAATAGTTCTGAGTTACTGCCCCAAGGGCTGATGAACAGGTATCGAAACTTTCTTAGTTTCGATTGAACAGAACAGATGTCGAAACTTCCCAGTTTCGACTGAGCAAAACAGGTATCGAAACTACCTAGTTTCGATTGGCAAGAATAGTATCGAAACTACCTAGTTTCGATTGTACACAGGTATCGAAACTCCTAGTTTTGATTGAGTAAATAGATATCGAAACTCCTAGTTTCGATTGAACAACTGGTATCGAAACTCCTAGTTTCGATTGAACAACAGGTACCGAAACTATAGTTTCGATTACTGCACTTTGATTGACAGAATTCGTCCTGTATATTTTTATGTTTTAATCTTGAATTTGACACACTTTTCTTGTTATCTTACTTGCGTTTGAACAATTTATATGTTCAGCTACGGTTTGAAAGAAAATGAAATGAATAATATTGAGTTTTTACCTCAAACAGAGAATGGTGATTTCTGAGATAAACAGAGAAGATAGTCTTGATTTATTTTACTAAGCTTTCTTCAAGAACACTTGAAATTCTCCTTATACACCGAATTATGGTGGATTTCGCTTTAAAACTTGAATTCGATCTTGAAGAGAAATGGGGAATTTGCCGTAAGAAAGTGAGAAGTATGAAAAGGATTGTGAGGTTTCGACTGAGGAGGTATGGTTTTTATCTGAATTTGAGTGAATTAGCAAGTGGGAGAATGGCTCCCCTGACTCTCGGCCGAGAAAGTCAAGGAAGTGGTTTGGTGTAAGGCCCCAAACCCGGGAGGCCTCACTCGTTAGATTTACTCATTCACAAACAGTTCTTAAACATGAATATCAAATAACGCAGCGGAAAATTTCATTCAACATAACTAAAAACTTGTTCATACATGCGGAAGCGTACATTGTCAAATACATAAACTTAACATAAACAACTCATAACGGGATGCCAGTCTTCATGATCGACCGGGTAACTCTTCTCGCTTGCCAAGCATCACCGTCCATCGTCCATACCTGCCTTAACCTGAATGTGCATACTAAAAAGTCAGCTACGCTGGTGAGTTCTAGCATTTCATAAAAACTTTAACATCAACATTTGCCAAAAACATATCATTCATTCATTTAGTAAGACCTTTCACAAAAGCATGTAATAATAACATCTTTAAAAAGGTTTCGTACCCATATCATCATCAACATCATAATCATAAACACCGTTAAACGGATCGTTCATTAAAACTTTTAACATTCATTTAAGTCATACATTATCGTTATCTAATTCTGTATCGTTACGCGTCTTTGTGTCCCCGAAGGAACCTTTGGTGTTGTGGGCAACCGTTACGTATCGCCGTCATTGCCACAACCATACACTACGTGGGGTCAACCGTTACGTATCGCCGTCATTGCCCAACACGCATCTTTCCTTTGGAAATCAACCGTTACGTATCGCCATCATTGATTTCCCATTACCATTCAATACGTGGGGTCAACCGTTACGTATCGCCGTCATTGCCCAACACGCATTTTTCCTTTGGAAATTAACCGTTACGTATCGCCGTCATTAATTTCCCATTACCATTCACTTAGGATGATCGTCATCACCCGAGTAACCGTCGTTACTCCCTTACCAGTTGTACAACATCAAAACCATTGGCAGGCCACTAAGACACTACCCCTGTTGTTCTTATGGCAACTATGGCTCGCTGTCCATAATCTACCACAAGGCTGGGAATCTCATTCCCAGACTTCATTCGTCAATTCCATTCATTTAACAGATTAGATTTGTAATGACTTATCTAAACCTTTACCTCTTTCCTTTTTCATTAAACCTTTCCTCATTTAGACCGTTCATAAACATTCGTAAACCTTTTTGGCAAAAACACTTCATAACCTTTCCTTTCGTAAACATCGTTTCGTTAAAACATCATTTCGTTAAAACATCATTTCGTTAAAACATCATTTCGTTAAAACAACATTTCGTTAAACATCATTTCGTTAAACATCATTTCGTTAAACATCATTTCATATGTATGCACACCAGCCCGAAAACATTATATAAAACATTTAAAAGAGGGCTTCTAGAACTCACCTGATACGCTAATATGGGTTGTCCTAAACGAAGGTCCAACAACGTCACTTCCGATCTGAATTGATTAGTTAAATACACATCAGACCAATCCCGACTCTAACGGTTCAACCATTCTAACATACTGACTTTACTTAATCAGTTCTGATGTCTGCGCACTTAGCAAGTGCGCAGACCCTGCTTCCTGCGCACTTAGCAAGTGCGCAGACCCTGCTGCCTGCGCACTTAGCAAGTGCGCAGACCATGCTTCCTGCGCACTTAGCAAGTGCGCAGGTCCTTCCTCCTGCGCACTTAGCAAGTGCGCAGGTTCCTCCTCCTGCGCACTTAGCAAGTGCGCAGGACCTGCTCCGTGCGCACTTAGCAAGTGCGCACGACCTGTTCTTCGCGAAAAACCCTAACTTTCGCATTCGGGTCTGATCATGTCAAGATCCCGAACCTATTGCATTCAAAACGTTCGTTTTCCATTAAGGAACTCAAATCCATGATTATCTTCCAGTTTCATCCGTTCAAACCTTACCTTTTCACCCAAAACCCGAAAAACCCAAAAACGAACTAAAACTCAGATTTAGGTCGGATCGTTACCTGAATCGAGCTTCTGATCCGGAGGTTCTTCTCACGAGTTATGGAGTAACACTTTGTTGAAGTCTCGGGTCGATCCGCCAACTTTCTCTCTCTACGGTTTCTCTCTCTAAAAGTTGCAAATGAGAGAAAGAGGGGTGGCATAGGCTATTTATAGCCCGCTGACCCATCCGACCTGACCCGTCATGCCTCGTTCGTTTATTCCGTTATTATAACTGTCGTTTTATTTTTGGGATGTTACATTTGGGGTTAATGATAACCAATTTTAAGTATTAATTTATTAATAGTATTAGTATCAATTAGGTTTCCAAATGGTAATTTAATTCGGTTTAGATTCTTCACGGTATTATAATTTTAACCGATTTATGGCTCGATGAAGAAATTATTGAAATCTTGGTTTGTATAATTCGTTAAGGTGATTATTTGTAGGTATGAATACCTAAAAGTGGCGCTACATAGTAACGTCTTCGAAAAGTCCATTATTTTACTTTTTCGTATGTTATATGATTTAGTCTTAGCCATAAATTATTGTTCACGTAAATTTTGTGTAACATATATATATATATATATATATATATATATATATATATATTTTTCTGGTTATTTTATTTAACCATTTACGTTCGTATTTAGTCGGGTTATTCTGCTTACTTTTTCTAGTAATTCTTTAAGATTTACTAGACTTGGAATAAACTCCTTTGCTAGACTTCTTGACTTTACTTAGTCAAAATAAATATCAGGAAATAATAATTATGAACGTGCGTTTATGAAATGTGGATATTGACCTGAAATGCTGGGTGTCACACCAAGTCAACCCACCAACCCGAACCAACCAACAAGTGACTAATCAAGGTGTTCCTGCTATTGCAAATGAATGTGCTTGTTATGAATGTGGTAACCCAAATCATTTTCGTGGCCAGTGCCCAAGGTTCATCAATGCTGGATAAGGCGGAGCTCGTGGGCTTGCTTTCAACATAAACGCCTATGAAGCTCAAGCCAACAATGATGTGGTCAACGGTACGTTCCTTGTTAATAGTCAATATGCCTCTATTTTATTTGATACCGGTGCCGATAAAAGTTTTGTGTCACTTAACTTTGAACCCTTACTTGCAAAGATACGATCCCAATTAGAGAAAACCTTCACCGTCGAAATAGCAAATGGTGACTCCCTTACAATTGAATATGTTATTCACGATTGCTCTCTAGAACTTAATGATCATACATTTCCAATCAACCTTGTACCAATGCCACTAGGAAGTTTTGATATCATCATAGGCATGGATTGGCTATCAAATCATAAAGCCGAAGTCATCTGTTTCGAGAAGTGCATCCGAATACCTCTACCGTCGAGAGAAACGTTAAGAGTCTTTGGTGAAAAGCCTTGCAAAGAACTTAAATTAATGTCATGCACTACCGCCCAAAAGTACTTGCGAAAGAAGTACTTAGCCTTCTTAGCTCATGTTGTTCAAAAGGATGTCAAAGAGAAGAGTATCCAAGACATTCTCATCATTCGGGATTTTCCCGAAGTATTTCCCGAAGATCTATCCGGTCTTCCACCCGTTCGACAAGTAGAATTTCGCATTGACCTTGTACCCGGAGCTAACCCTGTGTAACATCTCTGATCTTTCGACCCTATTTTAATTTATTCTACCTAATAAAATAACAACACTACATTAAATCCGATACTTGTTCAAACCTATGCCTCATTAATTGTTAGCTGAACGTATTTTAATTCAAAGTTTTAGAACTCATAATCATGTGGTAACACTTCCTAGAGTTAACTCAGTTAGTAATCCCTTTAGGTGTTCTGTTAAATCCTAACCAAGCTAATTCTGTCAAAGCTGAAGTTGCAATGGCTGATTTTGTAAATAACCAGAAACCCTAATAGGCACGGTCTTACCTTGTTTTGGCACGGTCGCGCCAAGTGCCTTGACACGGTCGCATCTCTTATGGGCACGGTCGCGCCTCTCGTCATTTAAAACGTAAATACAGTCTTTAATCACGGTGACATTCGAATTTGTAACCGTTCCACTCGTCCCTACTATTAACAAACACAATTAAGTCTTTTAATCATCGTATTTACAACAAATAAACCCAATTGTGTCGATTCATCTCATAACCGTCAAATTCTTTCATGAGACCATCGAATCCACCATTGTGATTTCAATCCTCCCAAGCAAAAGCATTATCGATCCTCTCTGAAGCTCCCGAAAACATTGATTTAGCCGGAGTTGCAACAAAGGGTACCGGAGATCAAATCCGTCGTCGCCGGAACAAGTTCCTACCGTACTCTATCAATACATCATCCTTCCAGGTAATTGAAACCTCCTACACTTTTGTTTTAGTCTATAGATCAAAAGCCTCAACCTAATTTGGGCTTACAATAGCTAATTTAACACGAACCCGAATCTAGTGTTCATTCTAAAACGGTTTAATCGAATCCTACTTTGAACATTTTTTAAATGCAATTAACATATACCAATAGACTACTAATCACCTAATGGATGAAAACCCTATGATTTCCAAAATTAACGTCATAAGATTTAAGCAATTCGTTTATGTTTTGGAACATAAACGGTCGCGCTAATCTCCTAGCGCGGTCGTGCCTCATGGAGACACGGTCGTGCCAATCCAAGCGCGGTCATGCCTCACACTCAGACCCGGTCGTGCCCCTTGGCTAGACTTGGTCGTGCCTCAGAACCCTAGACACGGTCGTGCCTGGCCCAGACATGGTCGTGCCTAGTGAACAGCTTAGTTATGTCTTCTGTTTGATCAACACGGTCGCGCCCTAACTAGTACGGTCACGCCCGTGGTCCTCGCACGATCGTGCCTTGTCCCAAGCACGGTCTTATGTGTGAGAAAATCTTGGCAGAATACTAAATTTTTTATTTTAAAAACAATAAGCATTACAAATGAATTTTCAAATAAAAATAATTGATTTAAAAAGATCAAAATCCTATTCTAAAATAAATAGAAGTTATTTATTTAAACCTACAAAATTATATTTATACTTATTATTAAACCCTACACTTAGATATTATTTATACAACCCATTTACACATATTTATAAAAATACATTAACAAAATTTATTTACTAAATTTATATTTAATATAAAACGCTCGATACATTTTTATCACTAAATGACTAAGTACATATTTTTTTATAAATAAATAAATAAATAAAGTATCAATTATTTATTTAATCTATATTTAAACAAAGGTTGTTTATTTAGGTTATACTTAACAAAACTTAACGGCTACAAACTCCAACTCTTTGAACACACATCCAATTCAACCCTGGACTTAGACATAGACTATTGTGCACGCTATTAATTCAATACATATTACACTCTATGTTAACGTTGTGCATTACAAGGATCTCGTTACTATCTAGTCTCTCGTGTCAGCTACACCTTTTGAATCAAGTGAGTATTACATAGCCCCTTTTACTCTTTTACAATTTTTGGGGTGGAACATGAACACTTACAAACTATTGCTTACATCTACACAAACTACACAAATACAAATCCTCTTTACATTCATGTGTGCAATTTGAGCTTTATGCCTGAGTGCTAGTTGTGCTAACTTTTGTGTCCAATTTATGTGCAATCATTAACTATTCAAGCCGACGGTATGATAGATCTATTGAGTCTGACAAACCCACCCAAATTAGGGTGATTGTTACCGACAACACAATTTTGCATGCTAGTTACAAAGGTTTGATTGTACTTTGTTTACACAATGGCTACTCTCCATAAATGCCTTATTTTATCATGTTATGTAAGGATTTGTTTATTCACAATCTATAAGCTATCTATGTACAAACCTGTGTATCCTCACCAACTTTTTAGTTGACCTTATTTTATTCATGTTTCAGGTGCTATCATATGAGTTTGATCAAGGCATGCTACACATAGGCTTTGGACTTAGTTAATTTTAATTCAAAAAAAATTTGTATTTCATTTATTTACTTTGGAATTGATTCATGTTTGTTTGAATGGAAATGGATTTAATATATTACAATTTAGTCGACCTTGAGCTTATGGACAGTCTACATGTCCCGCCCCGACGTTTCCGCCGTCGGTTGGGGTGTGACAGATTGGTATCAGAGCCTTGGTTATAGGGAATTAGGTTATTAGACACTCTTGACCTAGACTATAACCTTAGGACACCCATACTATGCCATGCTACCACATGCTACATGATTATTTCTTATGTGAATATTTTTACATGTTATACTATATAATTACATCATATGATACAATACTTAATAGTCTATGTGTCACATTACCTGCCAACTTTTGTTTCCTATTCATTACTACTTATTTGATTTATTTAAAGTGCTATCCTAAGTTTCCACACACACTTAGTTCTTCATGCACCCTTAAACTCACACGTATAATGTCACCACCTCTTGTGATCTAAATCTAAACTATTGGGCCTAAAGCCCATTAATAGAAAACTAGAAGCCCACTTACCCTCCAAGAAGAAGAAGCCTACTACAACGTATAAGCCTCACTTTCGGGCCTCAAAGCCCAGTCCACAACAATTCTCATCATGACCATGAGCCCAACAATAGTGTTATTAATACACGATGGCTGGAAGAGTGTGTAGGCCCATGAGGGATTCTGGCTAAGGAAAGATAGGGTACTTAAGTGTGTCCTGGTGACCCACCCCTCTTTTCTGGGAATCCTCCTCAGGGATGCATTGCTTATAGGTCAATTGTATTTCTAAAATACTGTTGTGAAGGCTCGGTGTTATGACTAGTAAAACTCTAAACCTATGAGAACTCCTATATTTAACACTCAATATTTTATTATCACTTAAAACCTTTTCATTGTTTCCTACTAGACATGGACTCCTACTCTCCTACCTCCCCGTTATACCGTCCCGAAGAAGAGTCTGATTGGGAAGAAGACATCGGATCACCGTGCACCGATCACCAACACCCGCAGCTGCTAGACCAAGGTTTGATGTAAGGGCAGATTGGATTAGGAACACCGGCCCAAGACTTCGAACACCTGGATCACCCGCACCCAGAAACCCGTATCAGACACTCCATCTCCACAATCAGTTACCACCCCCACTAAGAGACCCATATCTAATGCCCGACCCGTACCTTCCCAACCTTTGGGTAAGGCATACCACGGCACCCACTAGTGTTATGTGAATTCCAACCAATGACGTTCACCAATATGTAAGGACCTCATAATTTGAGAGGCAAAGGATGGAGAAGGGGGTAATGCACGACTTGCAAGGACAAAGAATGGATAGCGTAGCAAACCAATTAGGGTACCAAAAGGAGTTAATCTCTATCATCGAAAAAGAAACACTGGAGCATCACACGGAGACAGCTAGAGCTGAAGCCAGGTTGGCTACCCGAGTGACCATAGCGATGCTCATTTTGGTGATTATCTTCGTCCTAGTGGAAAGCTACCAGAGACGTTAGGAGAAATTTCTAATTATTGTCTTTAAATTTTCGATTTGAGAATCATTTCCCAATGTTTTAAGTAATGTTTAACATTTCAGCATTTAATCAATTTTATATATTTCAACTCTAAAGTTATTATTTATGGGTTCGACCCGTTGAGTGTGAATCACACCCATCATATTTTCATCAAAATGTTCCAAGTATCACCTTCTTCATTCAATACGATTTAGTACGCTACCAGCAATCTCCTTCGTAAACATATCACCCTATTGTTTGATTTAAACAAACCTCGTTATCTTGTTCAAACAAAATGTTTATCAAACTTTTAGATAGTATCAAAAACATAAATTTTCCATAAAACTTTTCACCTGATAAGGAAACTTAATACAATCTATTTTATAAAAATATTATTTCGAATTGATAAATAATTATGATTTCCCTCATTAAAGTAGATATTTCTAAACCCTGGCTAAATTAGTATACGACTACTTGTTTAGCCAATAATTCCGCTTAAAAATATTCTCTTATTAATAGCTAAAAATTTAAATTAAAAGATTTTCCCATAAATTGTCTATTTATTTAAATTATGTGACTCAATGGTTTCACTACTTTATATATCTACAACCAAGAACAATTTACCACTTTCTATTTTCAAACAAAGATCAGTATTTGTAAACACATTTCCCCGAATGTTTTCAGAACCTCCTCGCTACCTTTCGCTTGTCGCTTTAAGAGACGATCCATACCGCGTAGACGTTAACCCTCCCCATCAACCTCAATGAGATTTAAGAGCTAGAACCTAACTACCACATTATACAGAAATGCCAAACAACACGCTTGTCCGCAACACTCGATCACATACAAAACCCGTTAGTATACATCACACACGAAGTTCAATAACTTACGTATGCACGTTCACAATAAACCCAACGCAACCACATGGTACATGAAACTCAATTATTCTTAATATATCCAATGCTACACAAATTACATAATACATGAAACTAGTTTGTCTACAAATCACAATTTACTGGATTGATCACATAACACACAGAACATGTTTATTTGCAATACACATGCTACTGGATTGAGAACATAATACACGAAACTTAGTTGTTTGCAATATACATGATACATAACAATTGTTTGATTGGTACATAATTCTAGATTGACCACATTAAACATGAAACCCATTTGGTTACAAGGTACATTATACTAAATTATGCACACTATGCAATATACATGATACTAAATAGTTTATATTACACATGAAAGATATTTATTTACAAAATACATGATGCTAAGTTGCCAACACCATACATGAACTTCATTTCCTACAATATACATGATACTTTGTTGTTTACATTCCACATGAGAGCTTATTGATTTACAAAACACATGACACTAAGTTGTCGACACCATACATGAACTTCATTTTCTACAATACACATGATACTATGTTGTTTACATTCCACATGGGAGCTTAATGATTTACAAAATATATGACGCTAAATTGTTCACGCTACACATGAGACCTATTTGATTACGAGCTACGTGACACTAGATCATACATGAGACTTGTGAGTTTACTTTATACACGAAACAAAATTTGCTTACAATTATTGCAATTGATTGATTTCATTATACACAAGACATGGTCATGCACTTTTGTTCACCAAAGTTGAAGACCATAATACATTGAAACGACTCGGGGTTTGACGTATTCTTGTTCAAACACGAGCAAACTAAGAAACTTTAAGTTATACTACTCTTTAGTTGCGAACTAACCTGATTAAGGACATAGTTACTTGCTAGCGACTTTTATGTGAAAACAATGGACATGAACGGAGTGAAAGTTATGCCCCCTTGACCCGCACACAACGGAAAGATCTATACGGACCATGCGATGATTTGAGTAATTACGGGTGCACACGGAATTATGAAAAATCAGCTCATGGAAAGCATAGTGAAATTTTGTCATGTGTTGTGACCTAAAACTTATCATGATATGTAACAACGAAACTAATCTGATATGACAAGGGCATGGTGGATACGCCGATTGTAGTTCCTATATATAAGTGTCCTATAATATTATCAGGAGTAGCGTTGCTCATGTCACGTGAAGTTTTGACCCAGACTAATGTTTGTGAAATCTTTTACCCGCTGCCAAATTTAAGTATATTAGACTACATCTTACACAAACCCTAATTATCAAGATCCCATCAAATTTATTCCATGTAATGCATTCCACCTTTAGAATCCAAATTATTATTTGACGATCTCCTCCTTAAGTTCATTTCAAAACTAAATTCATTATCACCATTCATATCCGACCTTGAGTGTCAGGCCTAAGCAATGTCAACGGTTACACTTTCCAAGATCTAACAGTCAAAACTCACCGAGAATCCAAAACTCTCACCTCTTGCCTGATTTAATAGCCCCCATTAGTTAAATTTCGGGACGAAATAACTGTAACATGGGGAGACTGTAACATCTCTGATCTTTCGACCCTATTTTAATTTATTCTACTTAATAAAATAACAACACTACATTAAATCCTATACTTGTTCAAACCTATGCCTCATTAATTGTTAGCTGAACGTATTTTAATTCAAAGTTTTAGAACTCATAATCATGTGGTAACACTTCCTAGAATTAACTCAGTTAGTAATCCCGTTAGGTGTTCTGTTAAATCCTAACCAAGCTACTTCTGTCAAAGCTGAAGTTGCAAGGGCTGATTTTGTAAATAACAAGAAACCCTAATAGGCACGGTCGCGCCAAGTGCCTTGGCACGGTCGCGTCTCTTATGGGCATGGTCGCGCCTCTTGTCATTTAAAACGTAAATACAGTCTTTAATCACAGTGACGTTCGAATGCGTAACCGTTCCACTCGTCCCTACAATTAACAAACACAATTAAGTCTTTTAATCATCGTATTTACAACAAATAAACCCAATTGTGTCGATTCATCTCATAACCGTCAAATTCTTTCATGAGACCATCGAATCCACCATTCTGATTTCAATCCTCCCAAGCAAACGCATTATCGATCCTCTCTAAAGCTCCCAAAAACATTGATTTAGCCGGAGTTGCAGCAAAGGGCACCAGAGATCAAATCCGTCATCGCCGGAACAAGTTCCTACCGTACTCTATCAATACATCATCCTTCCAGGTAATTGAAACCTCCTACTTTCGTTTTAGCCTATATATCAAAAGCCCCAACCTAATTTGGGCTTACAATAGCTAATTTAACACGAACCCGAATCTAGGGTTCATTCTAAAATGGTTTAATCGAATCCTACTTTGGACATGTTTTAAATGCAATTAACCTATACCAATAGACTAGTCATCACCTAATGGATGAAAGCCCTATGATTTCCAACATTAACATCATAAGATTTAAGCAATTCGTTTCTGTTTTGGAACAGACACGGTCGCGCTAATCTCCTAGCGCGGTGGTGCCTCATGGAGACATGGTCGTGCCAATCCAAGCGCGGTCGTGCCTCACACTCAGACCCGGTCGTGCCCCTTGGCTAGACTTGGTCGTGCCTCAGAACCCTTGACACGGTCGTGCCTGGCCCAGACACGGTCGTGCCTTGTGAACAGCTTAGTTATGTCTTCTGTTTGATCAACACGGTCGCGCCCTGACTGGCACGGTCGCGCCCGTGGTCCTAGCACGATCGTGCCTTGTCCCAAGCACGGTCGTGTGTGTGAGGAAATCTTGGCAGAATACTAAATTTTATATTTTAAAAACAATAAGCATTTCAATTGAATTTTCAAATAAAAATAATTGATTTAAAAAGATCAAATTCCTATTCTAAAATAAATAGAAGTTATTTATTTAAACTTACAAAATTAAATTTATACTTATTATTAAACCCTACACTTAGATATTATTTATACAACCCATTTACACATATTTATAAAAATAGATTAACAAAAGTTATTTATTAAATTTATATTTAATATAAAACGCTCGATACATTTTTATCACTAAATGACTAAGTACATATTTTTTTATAAATAAATAAATAAATAAATAAAGTATCAATTATTTATTTAATCTATATTTAAACAAAGATTGTTTATTTAGGTTATACTTAACAAAACTTAACGCCTACAAACTCCTACTCTTTGAACACACATCCAATTCAACCCTAGACTTAGACATAGACTATTGTGCACACTATTAATTCAATACATATTACACTCTAGGTTAACGTTGTGCATTACAAGGATCTCGTTACTATCTAGTCTCTCGTGTCAGCTACGCTTTTTGAATCAAGTGAGTATTACATAGCCCCTTTTACTCTTTTACAATTTTTGGGGTGGAACATGAACACTATACAAACTATTGCTTACATCTACACAAACTACACAAATACAAATCCTCTTTACATTCATGTGTGCAATTTGAGCTTTATGCCTGAGTGCTAGTTGTGCTAATTTTTGTGTGCAATTTATGTGCAATCATTAACTATTCAAGCCGACGGTAAACAATAATAGATCTATTGAGTCTGACAAACCCACCCAGATTGGGGTGATTGTTACCGACAACACAATTTTGCATGCTAGTTACAAAGGTTTGATTGTACTTTGGTTACACAATGGCTACTCTCCATAAATGCCTTATTTTATCATGTTATGTAAGGATTTGTTTATTCACAATCTATACGCTATCTATATACAAACCTGTGTATGCTCATCAACTTTTTAGTTGACCTTATTTTATTCATGTTTCAGGTGCTATCATATGAGTTTGATCAAGACATGATACACATAGGCTTTGGACTTAGTTAACTTTAATTCAAAAACAATTTGTATTTCATTTATTTACTTTGGAATTGATTCATGTTTGTTTGAATGGAAATGGATTTAATATATTACAATATAGTCGACCTTGAGCTCGTGGACAATCTACATGTCCCGCCCCGACGTTTCCGCCGTCGGTTGGGGTGTGACACCCCGTGGCTAGAGCTCCCAACCGTCTTGCACCTTCTGAAATGCAAGATCATGCAAGTCAACTCCAAGAGCTCTCCGACAAGGGCTTCATCCGTCCAAGTCATTCACCGTGGGGTGCACCCGTATTACTCGTCAAGAAGAAGGATGGATCATTCCGCATGTGTATTGACTACCGCAAACTCAACAAGCTTACCATAAAAAACCGTTATCCCTTGCCTAGAATTGATGATCTCTTCGATCAACTTCAAGGTTCTACTTGCTTCTCGAAGATTGATCTTCGATCTGGTTATCACCAACTCCGTGTACAAGAGGAAGATATTCCAAAGAATGCTTTCCTAACAAGGTGTAGGTCCCTCGGGTGTGGTGGATCGTCACATGCAAGTGGGTCTACTAGTCGGACCGGGTGCGGAATGCCCGTGAGTAGGTGGAATGTCAAACAACACAAAGTAAACCAACAAGAGAATCACTTTAAACGTTCTTTCTATTATAAACACTTGAAGGTTACAGAGAGAAGTACTGAGATTACAATTTGCGTATTTGCAACTATGACTGCATACTTAACTTCTGTCAATCTATCCTATTTATACAAGACCTGATGCCTACGCACTTAGCAAATGCGCAGGGCAAAATGCTCTTGCGTACTTAACAAGTACACAAAGGTATTCTTGCGTACTTGCTAAGTACGCAGGAGCTTTCTCCTGCGCACATACAAATGTGCAAAACACTTAGAGAAAAATGCAACATTCAATATGTAAATGTAAATACAACTCGATAAACTAATACATAAAGACTCTTATATACAAAGACAATTACAAACATTAAAGTACAAACTAAGACTCTATCTATCCAGAGTGTTTGTCACAGGAAAGTTCTTCAACAAACTCCCCCTTGACAACAGCTCTGGATCATCATCGTCTTCGGTCTTCATTCTTCAGTCTTCACATCTTCAGTCTTCACAGCACTTGATCTTTAGCTTCCATCTTCTTCTTGTATTCAAGGCAGAACTTAATCACCTTGTCATATTTAGAAGCAAGGAGCTTTGTCCATTCATCAGTGTACACGCAGTATCTGTCTGCTAGTGCCTCCAGATCTTTCATAGAAAAGTTGATGAAGCAGACTTAATCAAATATTCTGATCAGTTCCTATGGCACTATGTTCCCACTCTATGAACATACCTACCCATGATCATAGCCTCGCCCGTCTTTGGATCTACGTACCAGTACCACATGTCACCAAGAATATCCTGAGATAACTTGCTCAGGGGAATCTTAGTTTCACATAGCACTGGCTTGTATACCAATTTCTTTAAGTGCTTCTTAGTCACAGGATGTCTAGCGTGCTTATCCTTGACTTTCTTGGGCACTTGAGGCTTGAACATCACGAATTTCCTAGATCTTGCTTCCCGCTGCAGAACCACCCACAAACCCATCGCCACTGCATGATTAGAATGACCCAGCAGCTCTTGGTTTGCTAGGTTCACAAGGTCGTATTTGGGTAAGGAGCCGAACGCTTCACTGGTGGGTTTCAAGTATTGAACCCCCGCCAGATCTTTTGATTGCGAACAGCTGCTTATCCTCCTCGAACCTTACAGCCAAGATCATCCCTGTTGCTCCTTGTTTGTCTAATATGGACGTCTTTTGCCACACAGGAGTTGGACCCTTTGATGAAGTAGAAGGCATATATGTTTCTTTCGGTGCCTCTGGGTCCACAGGTGTAGGGTCAACTGGGGAGGCTTCAGTCGAGGCTTCCACATTACTAGCATGCTCGACTGAACCTGTGTTGAGCTGAGCTTCGAAGGATGGAAATTCAAAGATCTCTCCATCTTCTAACTCGTACTCTCCTTCCCCGTCACCCTTGAGAATTTCAATTACAACATCCTCATCATCATCATCCCAATCGTCACCAGAGTCGATCTCTCCTTCTTCTAGATTAAAGAGAGCATCGATCTTTGCTTCCTTGGAATAGTCAGGCTCTAGGTATAGGATCTCATCATCAGATAAGTCCTTAAGCACTTCAGCCACTGACTTTCCTTTGTCACCACTACCACCAGAGGTATCACCACCCTCTTGATGAGTAGACTCCCCCTGAGCCATTGGAATAGCAGAGATGGGCACAATTGCTAAAGCTTGGTGCTCACCTCCACTAGGACCGACTTCGGGATCCTTGTCTTTGTCTTCATCCTTAGTTAAGTCGACAGGATGACAAGTCTCATCACCATTAGTTCTCTTTTCTTTCTCCTTCTCTTTCTCCCCCTTGAGCATCAAGCTTCTTGGTCAGATCAGCAATCAGTTTGACCATCAGCTCATGCTCTTTCCTTTGAGTATCAAACCTCAGCTCCAAGGACGACCTGTGACCCAGAATCATCTCATTTGTCTTGACTAGGAGCTCGTTCTGGGCCATGACGTTCTTCAGTCTTTCATCAGTCCCCGTTCTCTGGCTACGTAGGATTCTAACTTCGTCTACCAAAGAATAAATCTGTGCTTGTTGAGCGTCAGACTCCTCCTTTGATTTCCGAATAGTCTCCAGTAATCCAGCAACTTGGGTTTCCAGAACATCTATCCTTGCATCATTCGGATTAGGATGTCTGGATGATGACGCCTCAGCATTGTGAATATGGGAGGAGAAGATGGTATCGAAGTCAAACCCTTGTGTGAAATCTCCATAATTGAAGGGTTTACTTAAAGGCTCAATGGTGGTTGTTGGGATTGAGGATGTGATGAGGGTTGTAGGAGTTATGGTAGGGGTGATGGTGATTGACTCCGTGAGAATTGGAGTAGTCACCGCCACCTGAGCAGTTGTGGTAGGGAGGGTCACTATCACAGGAATCACCTCTGTGATTGAAGTGACGGCCACTTCAAGTTGCACCTGTGGCCTCCTCCTCCTACGATATAGTTGCTGTGAAGGTGGGGTGGAGGCCGAATCAAAACTCGCAACTGAAACTTGTACTTGCTGCTGAGTCTCTACCTCACTAGGGATAGAAACCTGTTGCCTATCGCCCCTGTTTTTGTGAATGCTTTCTCGTCTTTGTCTTTGTATAGCAGCGTCAGAGTCAGAGTCTGGCTCATATTCGCTGCTAGAAGACTGTCGCTTTCTCTTGGAGGACGACTCAGGTAGGGTTACCTTTGTCATTCTCCTTGGGTGTACCTGCGACGGTGCATCATCGGAATCAGAAGAATCTGACTCTGTCTCTTCTGAGTCGGATCCCTCAGCACCATCATTTCCTCCTTCGTCGTCTCCATCATCAGACGATCCATCATCACTTTCCATTTCCTCCTGTTGTTGTTGCTGTTGTTCATCGGAGTGTTCACTCAATTCAGGCTCTGAATCGTGACTATACCATCTCCAGTCACCTGGTGTCACATATGCTTCATTGATGAGGTAGCCAAAGAGTTCTGTATGCACAGGGGTAGGTTCTACACTGCCTGGCTTTAAGAATTGTGCGAACACTCTTTTGTCCACCCTCTTCACTTGCAGTCTCTCCCCTATAGTAGGTAGGTTTGGCAACGCGTCATTAATCAAAAGTTGCACAAACCTAGGGTATAATAAGAACCTAAACCTCTCCGCCGTGTTGATCTGGTCATTGATGGCTTTGAATATGTAGCGGGAGAAGTTGTAGCCCTTATTGAGAGATAGGCCGACCATGGCTACTGCAAGGTCATGACCCATGGCATCTTTTCCAGCTTTCCTTGATGAGATGCACATGATCATGACGTGGGCGAAGTATCTCCATTGGTCTAGCACCCACATCTGCTTATATGAAGCATAATCTCTTGCCCCGACATATCCCATTCTTTGCCTCCAACAGCCGTCCACAAAGTAATCTGGATAGGCTGTCGGGTCGGTAGAGAGATCTCTGAATTGGAGGACCCTTCTAATAGTATCTTCAGAGAAAGCGATAGCATGACCAACAAAGGTAGCCCTTATAACGTTGGGGGTTACCATGCAATCATGCTCCGCAGTCTCCCAAAACTGCTCCAGATAGGGTCTTGACACGATAGGGCCAGCAGAAATAGCGTAGCTGATTCTTGAGCGGTTTAAGAAATCAACTATTTCTCTATACTGCAGTGCTGTACCCTTCCATTCTGGTTCAGTGTTAGCTAACAGGTTGAATTTGTTAGTCGCCCGAGCCATGATCTGCAAAAACACATAGAAAACAGAATCAGAACAACAAGTATCATTGGAACTGAATAAAAATGACTTAGTATAGCGGTTACTCTTTGAACTGAAATTTCAGACTTAGAAATTTTTCCCAAGTGTTGGTCCTGCGTACTTAGCAAGTACGCAGGAATTTCCTGTTGCGTACTTAACAAGTACGCATGGATTGCTTCTTGCGTACTTGCTAAGTGCGCAAGAACTACACTTGGTGAAAAATTCCAGAAATTTGAAGTTCAACTGATGTTCAAAAATCGGTGTGTATTGGGTCACCAATGGTCGGAATCGATGATTCTACCCTATGGGACCAATATCAACACCAAGACACTGCTATACATGACCAATTTTGACCTAACAGTCGATAGACATTGCCGTCGGTTCAAATTCGAGGTCAAGGACAAAATCAAGACCTATACGGACAAATTACGGGTCGATTATAGTGTTTAATCATGTTTTAGTAAAAAAGATTTACCCAAACAACCCAAATTTTGTCCAAAAAATCACGGAATAATCCTAGAATTTCTAAGTCATTGAATCAGTCCAAATTCACGATTTCTGTAACATCCCAAAAATAGTAAATAAGTAATTAATAATACGATAGAGATTTAAACGTCAAGAAACGAAAGAAAAATGGATGGGCTTGGATTCGGCTCGAACGGGCCAAAGGAAGCCCAGGTATATAAAGGACAAGGGCTACCACAATTCATTTCTTTTCACCACTTGCAATTCTAGAGAGAGAGAAAGGGGAGCTCGGTTCTAGAGAGAGAAAGTGACGGATCGACTCGGGAATTCAGGAGAACGTTGCTACTGTGCTCGTGATCATCTTCTCTGAATCATAACTCCAATCCAGGTAAGCGTTCGATCATAATCTGAGTTTTTATGATTATTTTAGGATTTTCATTTTTAGCTAAATAGGTGAAGTTTTTATGGATGAAACTTGAAAATGAACAAAGTTCTAGCATCTAGAATAAAAACCGAACGTTCTGATCAAAGAAAATTTAGATATTGACATGATCAGACCCGCATGCAAAAAAAAGTTAGGGTTCTTACGCCTGAATCAGATCCTGCGTACTTATCAAGTACGCATGAAGTAAAGTCTGCGTACTTACCAAGTGCGCATGAAGTAAAGTCTGCGTACTTACCAAGTGCGCATGAAGTAAAGTCTGCGTACTTGTCAAGTACGCATGACCAAGGCCCTGCGCACTTGCTAAGTGCGCAGGCATCAGAATGGTTAAGTAAAGTCAGTATGTTTAGAATGATTAAACTGTTAGAGTCGAGATTAGGTCTAATGTGTATTTAACTACTCAATTCAGATCAGAAGTGACGTTGTTGGACTTTGTTTAGGACAACCCATATGTGCCCCCTTCTATGTTATGTGCAAATCATTTTTTTTAATGTTTTGGGGCTGAAGTGTATACACTAAATGAATAAATGCTATAAATGTCAATATGATCATATGTATATATATAAATACTTATATATGAAAACGAATTATGAACAAAGAATGAAACGAATGATTATAAAGAACGAATAAAAGAAGGACATAACGTAAATGAATGAAATCTTGCTTTATATATATATTGCATGTTATGAATGTATGTAAACGTTATGAACCCTTCTTTGACAACGGCTACTTCTGTAAACGGACGACTACGCGACTATTTTCTAACCGGGAATGATACGTTCCTTCGCAAGTAGGACGTACAAAAGGCATTAACGGACGGTCGAAGCAAATGCTAAAATAGTATAACGGTTGCATAAACAATAGTTCGCGTGGGAAACGGATGCCCTAGGGAAAACGGATAAAAGGACTAACTACGACGGTAGGACGGTTAAGAGCGGACGGACAAAGGTTGCCGAACGGATTTAAGTTTCGACGGACGGTTTTCTAGAGCCGGACGGTTAATGAAAAGGGCTACGACGGTAGTTCTCACTGCGATGTCTTTGTGACATTCGCGACAAGTATGATGAGTTTATCTCCCTTAAGATTATGGCCAATAACTGTTCTCCCCCCCCAAAAGTAAGAATGTATGTACGTATGTATATACATGAAAATGAATGTATGTGAGAACAGTAAAGTAAAGAATATGTAAAAGTACGAATATTACATATGTTATGTACACATATATATAAAATATTCATGATAAGATAAGTATTATGTATGATTGTCCTTAAACTAGAACTCACCAGCGTTAGCTGACTTTTAGTATACATTTCAGGTATCAAAGGAAAGGGTCGTGCGAAGGCGTGAAGGCTGCCCGGCATGTGACTGACATCCCACCTTATGTTTTGTTTAGACAATGGTTAATGTTTTGAATGTTAAGACTTCCGCTGTAATGTACTCAAATGTTGAATGTTTTCGCTGTGTTTGAATGTTTTTAATCAAAAGTTCTCTAATTAATGACTATGTTTATGAGTAAATCCAACAAGTGAGGTTACCCGGGAAAGGGGCCTTACAAGTTGGTATCAGAGCAATAGTTTGAGAGATTCAGACATCCCTAAATGTCTGGACTCAAGCTGATTATGGGATCAACGCACGGATGTCAGTCGGGTAGCCAACGCCAACGCTAGCACAGTAAGTAAGTACTAAGGTTAATACACTTGGATAAGAATAGAAACTCAAACCTAGAACCAATAGATGTCAATGTCATGACCAATTTGAAGAGTTTGGAACCCGAAAAGCAATGTAAATTTCTAATCACAAACCGGTCACTGTAACTAAAAATTTACCTTGTTCGTACTATTCTAAGACTATGATCTGAGAGAATGACATTGATGTATTCCCTTTATGACCATCAGGAAACTAGGAACTATGGCTGGAGGAGGAAGAACTGGACGCCGAGGCGGTCACACTGGCCGAGTGGGTAGACCTCCATTGAATCGAAGAAGTGAAGAGGAAGAGAGTGTGCATGCAGAACACACTGAGAGTGTGCACGAAACTAATGTGACCCCAACTGGGGACGGCAATTAAGGGCCTATACAGTTGGAACCCGAGGTTAGGGATGCTATTGCCCGCGAGGTTGTACTTACTCTAAAGAACATATTGCCTGACCTACTATCTGATGCACTAAAGAAAAGCAAAGAAGAGGATGAAGGGAACAATGAAGAGAAAATTTATGACAGTGACGGGGATGAAGTAAGAGTGGCATCAAGCAATCGTGGGTGTACTTACAAAGGTTTCAAGGATGGAGACCCACCCAAGTTTGATGGTAACAAGGATTCAGTGGCTACGTTCGAATGGATTAAAAGGATGAATGCTGTAATCAACATCAGCGAGTGTCGCCCGGACCAGGCTGTTAAGTATGTTGCTCATTCTTTCACCAATGAGGCACTAAGTTGGTGGAGGAACATTCAGAGGACAAAGTCGCCAAACGCTCTTGCCAGAATGACATGGGAAGACCTGAAGAAGCTAATAATCCAAAAGTTCTGCCCCCAAAATGAAATTGATCGAGTTGAAAATGAATTCCTGAACTTCAAGGCTAGCAGCAATACGCACCGCCAGTATACTTCTAGGTACAATGAGCTAGCTCAACTGGTACCCCACCTGGTGGAGACAGAAGAACGAATAATTAAGTACTATGTTAAGGGGCTGCCACAGCGGGTCCGTGTTCATGTAAAAGCTAACCTACCCTCGACCTTTGAGTCGGTAGTGAATCTGAGCGGAATCGTCTATGACGACTACGCCAATGAGGACCGGCACCCGAGACACAAAAGAGGAAATTGGAGAACCCGCCTAGGAGCACTGGGAAAGGGAATGTAAACACTGAAGTTAAGAAGCCAAGAACAGAAGATAATGAAACCTGCAAGAAGTGTGGGAAGCGACATCTTGGCGAGTGCCGAATCGGCACCACCGTGTGCTACAAGTGCGGAAGGCCGGGGCACTTCTCAAGAGAATGCTTAAAGGATGTCAAGTACCAAAGCTGTGGAAGATATGGGCACATGACCAGGGACTGCAGAAAAACCGGACAGTCTAGTTCGAAAAAAGAAAAAGAACAGGAACAGCCAAAGGCAAGGACAAGAGCCTACGCCCTAACCGAAGAGGAAGCGAGGGGAAACCCTGATGTCGTGTCAGGTACGTTTTTGGTTAACAATGAACGTGCTGCTATTCTATTTGACTCTGGTGCTAGTAAAAGCTTCATATCAAATGCATTTAGTCGTAAACTGGATTGCACTATCAACACCATAGTGAAGGCCTTTAGCGTACAAACTGCCGTTGGTAAAAATTTGGCAGTATTTCAAGTAACAGAGGATTGCATCATAGAAATAGAGGGTCATAAGTTCCCTTCTAGATTGTTCCTTCTCACCTTAGGAGGATTCGATATAGTATTGGGTATGGATTGGCTAGCTGCCAATGAAGCTCAAATCATATGTAAACCTAAGAGGATACACCTCAAAGCTCCAAGCAGCAGTTCAATTACGGTTTATGGGGATTGGAATTGCATGATGCCGAACATCATCTCGATGATCAAGGCCGAAAGTTACATGAGGCGCGGTTGCGAAGCTTATTTGGCATATGTTATTGATGATAGAATGAAAATGAAAGAACTCAAGAATGTACCCGTGGTGTGCAACTTTCCGAAAGTATTCCCTGAGGATCTACCTGGGTTACCACCCGATCGGGAAGTAGAATTTCAGATTGACTTATTGCCAGGAGCTGAGCCCGTTGCCAAAGCCCCCTACCGATTGGCTCCGTCAGAAATGAAAGAATTGATGTCTCAACTAGAGGAACTAACAGCAAAAGGATTTATTAGACCGAGCATCTCACCGTGGGGCGCTCCAGTACTATTTGTAAAGAAGAAGGACGGCAGCATGCGCATGTGCATTGACTACCGCGAGTTGAACAAGAGGATAGTAAAGAACAATACCCAGTGCCAAGAATAGACGACCTTTTTGATCAACTTCAAGGTGCGAGTTGGTTCTCAAAGATCGATCTTAGGTCGGGTTATCATCAGTTGAAAGTAAGAAAAGAGGACGTACCAAAGACCGCGTTTCGCACGCGTTATGGGCATTATGAGTTTCTCGTGATGTCCTTCGGATTGACCAACGCACCAGCAGCATTCATGGATTTGATGAATAGAGTATGTCGACCAATGTTGGATCGATCAGTGATAGTTTTTATAGACGACATACTGGTATATTCGAAAAGCGAGGGTGATCACCACTGTCACCTAAGAGAGGTTTTGGAGGTGCTAAAGCAGGAAAAGTTGTACGCAAAATTCTCCAAATGCGCGTTATGGCTTAGGGAAGTCCAATTCCTAGGTCATGTAATAAACCCAAACGGAATCATGGTGGATCCCGCAAAAATCGAGGCAGTAAAGGAATGGAACGTCCCAAAGACACCAATAGAGATACGAAGTTTTCTGGGATTGGCAGGCTACTATCGAAGATTCATTCAAGATTTTTCAAGAATAGCCTTGCCACTAACTAAGTTGACACGGAAGGAAGTGAAATATGAATGGGGTCAAACCCAAAACAACGCGTTTGAAGAACTTAAGGCACGATTAACCCAAGCTCCAGTCTTGACTCTACCTGAGGGAAATGAAGACTTGGTAGTCTATTCTGACGCTTCGGGGCAGGGTTTAGGGTGCGTACTTATGCAACGAGGAAAGGTAATTGCTTACGCCTCGCGGCAACTAAAGATTCATGAGGCTAACTACCCAACACACGATCTAGAGTTAGCAGCAGTAGTTTTCGCGTTGAAAATATGGAGGCACTATATGTATGGAGTCAAATGCACCATTTACTCCGATCACAAAAGCCTGAAGTACTTTTTCGAGCAAAAGGAATTAAACATGATACAAAGGAGGTGGTTAGAGCTACTGAAGGACTATGACTGTGAGATATTGTACCATCCAGGCAAGGCAAACGTGGTGGCTGACGCTTTAAGTAGAAAGGAAGAATCGACACCTATCCGGATCAAAGCGTGTCAGCTGATTATAACGCCAGATTTGATGAGTGAAATATCAAAGGCACAAGATGAAGCACTGTCAGAAAGAAATATAAAACGAGAACGATAAGTATGACAACAAGGGAATTTAGATGCAAATGCATACGTTGTACGAACTAGGTTTGGCCGAATGTGGATACCTAAGATTGGCGAGCTTAGAGCCAAAATACTCGATGAGGCCCATAAGTTTCGCTATTCTATCCATCCCGGGACAAACAAAATGTATCAAGACTTGAAGAAGGAGTACTGGTGGCCTGGCATGAAGAATGATGTGACTGAGTACGTGAACAAGTGCTTGACGTGTTCACTAGTTAAGGCCGAGCACCAGAAACCATGCGGTAAAATGCAACCCTTACCAATACCGGAATGGAAGTGGGAGGAGATCGCGATGGACTTCATTACCAAGCTACCGCGAACAGCTAAAGGCAATGATACCATTTGGGTGATCGTCGACCGCTTGACGAAAAGTGCTCACTTCTTGCCAATACGTGAGACTTCTTCGTCAGAAAGACTAGCAGAAGTATTTATCAAGGAAATTGTAAGCAGACATGGTATGCCACTGTCGATTGTGTCCGACAGGGATACTAGATTTACATCAAGGTTTTGGAAGAAATTCAATGAAGCAATGGGCACTAGACTGAACATCAGCACCGCTTACCACCCCCAAACCGATGGACAATCAGAAAGGACCATTCAGACCTTGGAGGACATGCTTCGGGCCTATATCATTGACTTCGGTGGGAGCTGGGACAGCCATCTACCATTGGCAGAATTTTCATATAACAACATCTATCACTCGACTATTGGCATGCCGCCATTTGAAATGTTGTATGTGAGGAAATGTAGGACCCCGGTTTGTTGGGGGGAAATTGGACAAAAGGATTTTGCAAGTCTCGAAGTGGTCAAAGCTACTTCCGAGAAATTTGATCAAATCAAGGCTCGAATGAAAGCTGCGAAAGATAGACAGAAATCATACGCGGATAAGAGAAGAAGGGATTTAGAGTTTCGAGTGGGGGACATGGTACTGTTAAAGGTATCACCATGGAAAGGAATCATTCGATTCAGAAGACATGGCAAATTAAGTCCAAGGTTTGTCGGACCTTTCAAGATTTTAGCTAGAGTGGGTCAAGTTGCTTACAGACTCGACCTACCCGTTGAGCTTAGTGGAATACACCCTACGTTTCACGTGTCACACTTACGCAAGTGCCTAGCTGACGACACAGCTCACATACCTTACGACGTGATCGACATGGATAACAGTCTAAGTTATATAGAGGAGCCGATAGCCATTATTGACCGAGCTGAGAAACGACTACGCAATAAGTCGATTCCTTTAGTCAAAGTACAATGGAAGCACAGAAAAGGGTCAGAAGCCACATGGGAAAAAGAAGACGAGATGAGGGGACTATACCCTAAATTGTATAACGTATAAGCGGTTTCGAGGACGAAACCTCTTTAAGGAGGGTAGACTTGTAACATCCCAAAAATAGTAAATAAGTAATTAATAATACGATAGGGATTTAAACGTCAAGAAACGAAAGAAAAATGGATGGGCTTGGGTTCGGCTCGAACGGGCCAAAGGAAGCCCATGTATATAAAGGACAAGGGCTGCCACAATTCATTTCTTTTCACCACTTGCAATTCTAGAGAGAGAAAGGGGAGCTCGATTCTAGAGAGAGAAAGTGACGGATCGACTCGGGAATTCAGGAGAACGTTGCTACTGTGCTCGTGATCATCTTCTCTGAATCATAACTCCAATCCATGTAAGCGTTCGATCATAATCTGAGTTTTTATGATTATTTTAGAATTTTCGGTTATAGCTAAATAGGTGAAGTTTTTATGGATGAAACTTGAAAATGAACAAAGATCTAGCATCTAGAATAAAAACCGAACGTTCTGATCAAAGAAAATTTAGATATTGACATGATCAGACCCGCATGCAAAAAAAAAAGTTAGGGTTCTTACGCATGAATCAGATCCTGCGTACTTATCAAGTACGCATGAAGTAAAGTCTGCGTACTTACCAAGTGCGCATGAAGTAAAGTCTGCGTACTTACCAAGTGCGCATGAAGTAAAGTCTGCGTACTTGTCAAGTACGCATGACCAAGGCCCTGCGCACTTGCTAAGTGCGCAGGCATCAGAATGGTTAAGTAAAGTCAGTATGTTTAGAATGATTAAGCCGTTAGAGTCGAGATTAGGTCTGATGTGTATTTAACTACTCAATTCAGATCAGAAGTGACGTTGTTGGACTTTGTTTAGGACAACCCGGACTAGCTCATCAGGTGAGTTCTATGTGCCCCCTTCTATGTTATGTGCAAATCATTTTTTTTAATGTTTTGGGGCTGAAGTGTTTACATTAAATGAATAAATGCTATAAATGTCAATATGATCATAAGTATATATAAATACTTATATATGAAAACGAATTATGAACAAAGAATGAAACGAATGATTATAAAGAACGAATAAAAGAAGGACATAACATAAATGAATAAAATCTTGCTTTATATATACATATATATTGCATGTTATGAATGTATGTAAACGTTATGAACCCTTCTTTGACATCGGCTACTTCTGTAGACGGACGACCACGCGACTATTTTGTAACCGGGAATGGTATGTTCCTTCGCAAGTAGGACGTACAAAAGGCATTAACGGACGGTCAAAGCAAATGCTAAAATAGTATAACGGTTGCATAAACAATAGTTCGCGTGGGAAACGGATGCCCTAGGGAAAACGGATAAAAGGACGGACTACGACGGTAGGACGGTTAAGAGCGGACGGACAAAGGTTGCCGGACGGATTTAAGTTTCGACGGACGGTTTTCTAGAGCCGGACGGTTAATGAAAAGGGCTACGACAGTAGTTCTCACTGCGATGTCTTTGTGACATTCGCGACAAGTATGATGGGTTGATCTCCCTTAAGATTATGGCCAATAACTGTTCTCCCCCCCAAAAGTAAGAATGTATGTACGTATGTATATACATGAAAAGGAATGTATGTGAGTACAGTAAAGTAAAGAATATGTAAAAGTACGAATATTACGTATGTTATGTACACATATATATATAAAATATTCATGATAAGATGAGTATTATGTATGATTGTCCTTAAACTAGAACTCACCAGCGTTAGCTGACTTTTAGTATACATTTCAGGTATCAAAGGAAAGGGTCGTGCGAATGCGTGAAGGCTGCCCGGCATGTGACTGACATCCCACCTTATGTTTTGTTTAGACAATGGTTAATGTTTTTAATGTTAAGACTTCCGCTGTAATGTACTCAAATGTTGAATGTTTTCGCTGTGTTTGAATGTTTTTAATCAAAAGTTCTTTAATTAATGACTACGTTTATGAGTAAATCCAACAAGTGATGTCACCCGGGAAAGGGGCCTTACAATTTCGTGGATGGATTTAGCCTAGATTCTCACCGATTGATTGTAATGAAGTGATGAAACTAGCAACGGGACAAAAAATTGATTTAAGAACACTTGAATTTTCGTGTGAAAGTCGGAGGGAATTTGAACCGGTTTGAATGAGATGAAATGTGACATTTCGGGTTTTTTTTCACGCTTTTATATTATGTATCATGTAATCATTTTCTATTAAATGAAATGCAAGTGTTTTTATTTAATTTTGTACAAAATATATATTTTTTTATTTTATGGATTTAAAATAATTAAAATTTTATAAGTTTTAAACTTATATAAAATTTTATATAAAAATCTAAACTAAAAGGTTCATATATAAATAAGATAACCCATTTAAATAAAATAATTAACTTTTATAAAAATATTTATAATAATAATAATAATAAAAGTTTATAAAATATAATTGAAATTAAAAAGAATTTTAATTAATTATTTTTATAAAAGTTAAGGGGTTGTTTTGGAAATAATCAAACTAAAGGTTTTAAGACAAAAATTTGTTAAGGGGCTGTTTCTGGACAAACTAAACCACAGGGACTAACGGGTAAAAATCCCAGGGACTAACTTAATACAAAAACAAACTACAAGGACTAAAATTGCCAACTCCCAATTCGCGTTTCCGATCATCCCTTCCCTTGTCCGGAGGTCCGAGCTAATTTTCGGCGACCCCCTCGACACGCTTGTCCCCCGCACCTCGACAGCCGAAAATGGTCTCCCTGACCTCGTCGTCCCCACGCGAACAAAAGCCCCCGACCAATTTGTCTCCCCAACATTCGAAACGTCTGATTGTGTTTGTGGCCGAAAGCCCACGCCGCGCAATTGGCCCCAACAGTAGACTTCCACGCCTACAAGATTGCTCGTTAGCTTCGTCTTGTCCAGATGAGTGTCTGGACATACTCAATTGCATGTTTTATTATAGGGATCGAGCTCGGCTATAAATAGCCATTTACGGACCTGCTCGAGCTCGCCACCCCTCCTTCACCCACTCTCACTCCAAATTGAGACCACCATTACGTTCGTTGCCTCTGTGTGAAGCTGTGACCAGAGTTTCAGAACCTAATTCATCCCGAAGCATAGTTAACCGATCTTGGCACTTTCGGACTATCGACCCTGCCGACCAGACCCTTCGCCACCAAGCAGGTACCTCAACTTCGTTTCTTTACCTTCTGTTATCATATGGCAAACTATTCCAATCGACAACCCGACCCCAAACCATCGATTACCGGGCAAACCCAATGTCTCGGACACTGGTTTGCCGGTTGCCGAGGACCAGCGACCAGTTTCGTGTATATGCTTATCAATTAAACGATACACACATAACCAGCGATATGCGTGTGTGTGTTTGAGTCTTAGGTCGCGGGTTCGATTCTGGTGGCCTCCGGCCCAACCCAATTTTTTTCTGTTTTAATGATATAATTTATTTTATTTATTTATTTTATCATATTTTAATATTATATCTATACAATAAAAACTATTACAGGTTGGGTGACTCGTTCGTTTATTTTCGAAACCATTAAATAACTTTTTACACATATTTAACCCATTGAATTTTTATAAAATAATAAACCCTATGTTTTATAAACTCATTTAAATAATTTTAACTCACAAAAGAAAATATTTAATAATAATATAAATAAACAAAATAGAGATTTTTATATAATATATCTACTTATTTAAAAATATAATATTTTAACAAGATTAAAAAAATATATTTTTTTGATGTTAATTTTTACAAAATTATTATCATCTTTCTACAATATTTTATACAAATAAATTTTAAGAAATATTATTATAAACCTATACACGTTTAAATACGAATACACACATACAAAACCTACAATAATACCTATTTATCCACATAGGGTTCCAACGTGCTTAGGTTTCAACATCCTTATCACCTACACTCGTGGATTAAAATACACGCTAGCCTGGTGAGTTACATAGCCCATATTTTACATTTTTACATACTTTGGGGTGAAACATTATACATGCTACTCATCAAATTGTTTATACGTGTTATACATGTGGATTATATGCTTGTTCATCGTGAATTATCTTAGGTGTACACTTATTTATTTTAAACACAAGAGAACCAACAGTAATATTAATAGATCTATTGTGCCTGACCAGCCCACCCATGTAGGGTGTTTATTACTGCATACTCGGATATAGCCGTGTGTTATATTCAAACATATCGGATATAGTGGATAACTATATTCAAACATATCGGGCCTAGCTGTTGTGCTATGCTCAAGCGCGTCAATCAAGGTTTGAATTGTGCTTAGATAAGCATGAAGGATACAACCATATATGCTATGTTTAACAAGATGAACAATGAGTTGCAAAACGTTTTTATCTACTATTTATCGGGTCCACAAAACCTATGTACTCACCAACTTTATAGTTGACACTTGATTTAAATTATGTTTCAGGTTTGGATATGTGATTGCTTGCTGAAGATTCTGCCACTTAAGAACTTATGAACCTAGTTAATAAAATCAACGTTTTGGAATAGACTAGGTTATTTGAATTGTATTGTACTTGAATATTTGTTGTCTTTAATTAAATTAATGAATTATGCGATATTTTAGCTATCATGTGCTTTTGAACAATCATTCCATTGTCCGCCTCGATGATTCCGCCATCGGTCGGGGTGTGACAGATTGGTATCAGAGCCATGGTTATAGGGAATTAGGTTATTAGACACAATGACCTAGACTATAACCCTAGGACTCCCTTTTACGTGTTACGTGCTAAATGATTATTTGCTATGTGAATTATTTGTAGTTAGGTATTATTTGAATTTTCCCAAGTTTAATACATGAGACTTATACACATACATACAAGGCCTTAAACATACAATACATACTTTACATACACATTTGACAAATAAACATATGCAAACAAATACACTACACATCCTTATCCATACTCTTTCCTCATCCATACTATTTGCAACATTCCTACATATTTTATACTCGTAGACTCACAAGTATATTAAATTCTTGAAAATCTCATCAACGACTTAATATCTTGAAAACTAGTAAAGGACATGTGCAATCCGGAAGGGTGACACCTGTACATTGGGTTTTCTGTCTAGGAAAGCATTTCGTATAAATCCAAATAAATGGACCCGTATGCTTTCCTGGGAATTCCTGAAGTGAGTGTTTACCTATAGGCTAAAGCATGTCTCCTTGAAAGTTTTGAGGAATTACTTAACGTTGATAAGTCATTGTATTCGCAAGAATACGATCCGAACCTTGATGTCTCAACTAGAGGAACTAACCGAAAAAGGATTTATTAGACCGAGCATCTCACCATGGGGCGCTCCGGTACTTTTTGTAAAGAAGAAGGACGGCAGCATGCGTATGTGCATTGACTACCGCGAATTGAACAAGAGGACAGTAAAGAACAAATACCCATTGCCTAGAATAGACGACCTTTTTGATCAACTGCAAGGTGCGAGTTGGTTCTCAAAGATCGATCTTAGGTCGGGTTACCATCAGTTAAAAGTAAGGGAAGAAGACGTACCAAAGACCGCGTTTCGCACGCGTTAGGGACACTATGAATTCCTCGTGATGTCCTTCGGATTGACTAACGCTCCAGCAACGTTCATGGATTTGATGAATAGAGTATGTCGACCAATGTTGGATCGATCAGTGATAGTTTTTATAGACGACATACTGGTATATTCGAAAAGCGAGGGTGATCATCACTGTCACCTAAGAGAAGTTCTGGGGGTGCTAAAGAAGGAAAAGTTGTACGCAAAATTCTCCAAATGCGCGTTTTGGCTTAGGGAAGTCCAATTCCTAGGTCATGTGATAAACCCAAACGGCATCATGGTGGATCCTGCAAAGATCGAGACATTAAAGGAATGGAACATCCCAAAGACACCAACAGAGATACGAAGTTTTCTAGGATTGGCAGGCTACTATCGAAGGTTTATTCAAGACTTCTCAAGAATAGCCTCACCACTGACTAAACTGACACGGAAGGAAGAAAAGTATGAATGGGGTCAGACCCAAAACAACGCGTTTGAAGAATTTAAGGCACGATTAACCCAAGCTCCAGTCTTGACTCTACCTGAGGGAAATGAAGACTTGGTAGTCTACTCTGACGCTTCGGGGCAGGGTTTGGGTTGCGTACTCATGCAACGAGGAAAGGTAATTGCTTATGCATCGCGGCAACTAAAGATTCACGAGGTTAACTACCCCACACACGATCTAGAATTAGCAGCAGTAGTTTTCGCGTTGAAAATATGGAGACACTATCTGTATGGAGTTAAATGCACCATTTACTCCGATCACAAAAGCCTGAAGTACTTTTTCGGACAAAAGGAATTAAACATGAAACAAAAAAGATGATTAGAGCTACTGAAAGACTATGACTGTGAAATATTGTACCATCCAGGCAAGGCAAACGTAGTGGCTGACGTTTTAAGTAGAAAGGAAGAATCGACACCTATCCGGATCAAAGCGTGTCAGCTGATCATAATGCCAGATTTGATGGGTGAAATAACAAAGGCACAAGATGAAGCACTGTTAGAAAGAAATGTGAAACGGGAAAGGATAGTAGGACAACAAGGGAACTTAGATACAAATGCATACGGAGTACGAACTAGGTTTGGCCGGATGTGGATACCTAAGATTGGCGAGCTTAGAGCCAAAATACTTGATGAGGCCCATAAGTCTCGTTATTCTATCCACCCCGGGACAAACAAAATGTATCAAGACTTGAAGAAGGAGTACTGGTGGCCTGGCATGAAGAATGATGTGACCGAATACGTGAAGAAGTGTCTAACATGTTCACTAGTTAAGGCCGAGCACCAGAAACCATGCGGTAAAATGCAACCTTTACCAATACCAGAATGGAAATGGGAGGAGATCACAATGGACTTCATTACCAAGCTACCGCGAACAGCTAAAGGCAATGACACCATTTGGGTGATCGTCGACCGCTTGACGAAAAGTGCTCACTTCTTGCCAATACGTGAGACTTCTTCGTCTGAAAAGCTAGCAGAAGTATTTATCAAGGAAATTGTGAGTAGACATGGTATGCCGCTGTCAATTGTGTCCGACAGGGATACTAGATTCACATCTAGATTTTGGAAGAAATTCAACGAAGCTATGGGCACAAGACTGAACATCAGCACCGCTTACCACCCTCAAACCGATGGCCAGTCTGAAAGGACCATTCAGACCTTGGAGGACATGCTCCGGGCCTGTATCATTGACTTCGGTGGGAGTTGGGATAGCCATCTACCATTGGCAGAATTTTCATATAACAACAGCTATCACATGACTATTGGCATGCCGCCATTTGAAATGTTATATGGGAGAAAATGCAGAACCCCGATTTGTTGGGGGGAAATTGGGCAGAAGGATTTTGCAAGTCTCGAAGTGGTCAAAGCAACTTCTGAAAATTTTGATCAAATCAAGGCTAGAATGAAAGCCGCAAAAGACAGACAGAAATCATACGTGGATAAGAGAAGAAGGGATTTAGAGTTTCAAGTGGGGGACATGGTACTGTTGAAAGTATCACCATGGAAAGGAATCATCCGATTCAGAAAGCGTGGCAAACTAAGTCCAAGGTTTGTCGGACCTTTCAAGATTTTAGCAAGAGTGGGTCAAGTTGCTTACAGACTCGACCTACCCGTTGAGTTTAGTGGAATACACCCTACGTTTCACGTGTCGCACTTACGCAAGTGCCTAGCTGACGACACAGCTCACATACCTTACGACGAGATCGAAGTGGATAACAGTCTAAATTATGTAGAAGAACCAATAGCCATTCTTGACCGAGCTGAAAAACGACTACGCAATAAGTCGATACCGTTAGTCAAGATACAATGGAAGCACAGAAAAGGGTCAGAAGCTACATGGGAAAAGGAAGACGAAATGAGGGGACTATACCCTCAATTGTTTAACATATGAACAGTTTCGAGGACGAAACCTCTTTAAGGAGGGTAGACTTGTAACATCCCAAAAATAATAAAACGAATAAATATAGCTAGACTGGTGATTTAGTTAGAAGATTTAAACAAAAAGGGAGCGTGCCTGGGCCCGGCTTCAATGGGCCGAGGGAAGCCCATGCACATAAGAGGCAAGGCAGCCCTCTTCCCTGCTCATTTCCCCAACTCACGTAGCTTTTAGAGAGAGAAAGGAGAGCTCGGGTCTAGAGAGAGAAAGTGACGGATCAACTCGGCAATTCAGGAGAACGTTGCTGCTGTTCTCGCGATCATATCCTCTGAATCAGAAATCCAATCCAAGTAACGAATCGATCACATTATGAGTTTTTGTTCGTTTTGGGAGTTTTCGGGTTTTGGCTAAAAAGATAACGATTTTGCGGATGAAACTTGAAAGTGAGCTTAGGTATAGCATCTAGAATGAAAACCAAACATTTTGATCTAAGAAAAATAGAGATTTTGGCTCGATCAGACTCGCATGCAAAAGAAACTGCAATTTTGGGAAAGACAATGTGCAGACCCATCGAAACTACTTAGTTTCGATATGTGCAGATCCATCGAAACTACATAGTTTCGATATGTGCAGTAGTTTCGATATATGCATACCTATCGAAACTACCATAGTTTCGATATGAGCCACGATCCGAAGCTAAGTTTACACCTAAGTTACCTATCGAAACTACAAGTTTCGACAGAAGCAACCTATCGAAACTACAAGTTTCGACAGAAGCAACCTATCCAAACTACAAGTTTCGACAGAGGCAACCTATCGAAACTACAAGTTTCGACAGAGGCAATCTATCGAAACTATCAAGTTTCGATATAAGTAAACCCATCGAAACTACTAAGATCAAGTATAGTAATATCTAATGCCATCTAGGAGCACTACCTTATGAGTATGACTTTATTACACAGATCGTGAGTAACATTAGTGACGCTCAGTAGCCAGCTAAGTGTACTTCGGAAACTACTCATCAGGTGAGTTCTATGTGCCCCCTTCTATGTTATGTGCGAATGATTTATAAATGTTTTGGGGCTGAAGTGTATACACTAAATGAATAAATGCTATAAGTGTCAATGTGATCATACGTATATATATATATATAAATACCTATATATGTGAAAATGAATTATGAATAAAGAATGAAGCGTATGATACAAAGAATGAATGAAAGAAGGGCATAACGTAAAAGAATGAAATCTTGCTTTATATTACATATATATTGCATGTTATGAATGAATGTAAACGTTATAAACCCTTCTATGACAACGGCTACTTCGGTAGACGGACGACCACGTGACTATTTTGCAACCGGGACAAAAACGTACCTTCGCAAGCTAGGACGTATGAAAAGGTATTAATGGACGGTCGAAGCAAGCCTTAACTAATGTAGAACGGTTGCATACATAATGGTCAAGTGGGAAACGGATGCCCCAGGGCAGACGGACAAAAATGACGGACTACGACGGTAGGACGGTAAAGAGCGGACGGACAAAGGTTGCCGGACGGATTTAATGATATGATGGACGGTTTTCTAGAGCCGGACGGTAATGAAACGGGCTACGACGGTAGCTCTGACTGCGATGTCTTTGTGACATTCGCGACAAGTATGATGGGTTGATCTCCCTTAAGATTATGGCCAATATGTGTTCTCTCAAAGAAAGTATGTATGTACATATGTATATACCCTCAATGAATGTTATGTGAGAACAGCAAAGTAAAGAATATTTAAAAGTACGAATATACATATATACATTATATTCATGATAAGATAAATATTATGTATGATTGTCTTTAAACTAGAACTCACCAGCGTTAGCTGACTTTTAGTATACATTTCAGGTAACAAAGGAAAGGGTCGTGCGAAGGTGTGAAGGTTACCCGACACAAGACTGACATCCCACTTTAATATAGGTGTTAAGACTTCCGCTGTTATGTTATGTAATTGAACGACGAATGATTTGTAATTGAATGTTTTTAATTTAAGTTTAGTATTTATGACTATGTTTATGAGTAAATCCAACAAGTGAGGTCACCCGGTTTAGGGGCCTTACAGTATGAAACCGTCATCCATCTTTTATGTCTTCTTTACTTCCTTAAATTAAGCATGTTGTTCATCCTAATAATTAAAGAGGTTTAAAAAGCTAAAGAGTTTTATAAAGTTTAACTTTATTATGTTTAAAAAAAAACTAGATTTTATATAAAAAGATGTATGTGGTTCGAAATAATAGACTTATGTAACATCCTAAACATAGTAAATAAGTAAATAATAATACGATAGAGATTTAAATGTCATATAACGAAATAAGAACGGATGGGCTTGGGCTCGGCTCCAACGGGCCGATGGAAGCCCAGGTATATAAGGGGTAAGGCAGCCCACTTTCTCTACTTCACCTTCATTTCACCATCCTAGAGAGAGAAAGGAGAGCTCGGGTCTAGAGAGAGAAAGTCGACGGATCGACACGAGATTGAAGGAGCACGTTACAGCTGAGCTCGTGAGCAAAACCTCCGAATCAGAGTTCCAATCCAGGTAACGATTCAACCATAATCTGAGTTTTTGTTCGTTTTTGGGTTTCTCTGGTTCTAGCTAAATAGGAGACGTTTTTATGGATGAAACCTGATAATAAGCCTAGACTTGTGGGCTTCGTCCATAACTAACTCCCGTAAGTTACCAAAACGTGTCACCCAAATTCTATTCATGAAGTATAAAGTGTCATCTGACTTTGGCTCCAATTGCTTTATCATTCCTCGTAAAGCTTCATTCTGAATGTTTTCTTCTTTGATTGCCTCATGTTGTGCCATCCGAATTTGAGTAGTAAGATTCGTATGAATTGTCAATCCTAAGGCACGAACACGAAGAGTTTTAACTCGTTCTTTGTGACTTAAAGCGTCCGCTACGACATTGGCTTTCCCGGGATGGTACTTGATATCACAATCATAATCGTTTAGTAGTTCTACCCAGCGACGTTGTCTCATGTTAAGTTCCTTTTGATCGAAGATATGTTGAAGACTCTTGTGATCAATAAAGATAGTACATCTTGTACCGTAAATGTAATGTCTCCAAATTTTGAGCGCAAACACAACTGCACCCAATTCCAAGTCGTGGGTCGTATAATTCTTTTCGTGTACTTTTAGTTGTCGTGAGGCATATGCGATGACTTTGTCTCTTTGCATTAACACACAACCAAGTCCTTGGTGTGATGCATCGCAGTATACGACAAAATTTTCGATTCCCTCCGGAAGGGATAGGATTGGTGCACTACACAGCTTCTGTTTCAGTAATTGGAAAGCTGACTCCTGCTTGTCACTCCAATCATACTTCTTTTCTTTCTGGGTTAATGTGGTTAAAGGCAAGGCTATTTTTAAAAAATTCTCGATGAATCGTTTGTAATAACCGGCCAAACCTAAAAATTGACGTACTTCTGTCGGAGTCTTTGGTGCTTCCCAGTTTTTGATCGCTTCAATTTTAGATGGATCAACGTGAATTCCTTCCTTGTTGATGACATGACCAAGGAAATGCACTTCTCGGATCCAAAACTCACACTTAGAGAATTTAGCGTAAAGTTTCTCGTTTCTGAGTAATTCTAAGATTAATTTCAGGTGATGTTCATGATCCTCCTTAGTTCGTGAATATATTAATATGTCATCGATGAATACAATCACGAATTTATCCAAGTATGGCTTGCACACGCGGTTCATGAGATCCATGAAGACAGCTGGTGCGTTCGTCAAACCAAATGGCATAACTAGGAACTCGTAGTGACCGTAACGAGTCCTAAATGCTGTCTTTGGTACATCTTCTTCTTGGATTCTTAATTGATGATACCCTAAACGTAGATCAATTTTTGAATAGAAGCTAGAACCTTGTAGTTGATCGAACAAATCGTCTATTCGAGGAAGTGGGTATCGGTTCTTGATTGTAAGCTTGTTTAATTCTCGGTAATCAATACACATCCTAAAGGTTCCATCCTTTTTCTTTACAAATAGGACCGGAGCTCCCCAAGGTGAGAAACTCGGTCTTATGAAACCTTTATCAAGCAACTCTTGTAGTTGATTTGATAATTCTTGCATTTCAGAAGGTGCTAATCGATACGGCGATCGCGCAATCGGTGCGGATCCTGGTACCAAATCGATTCGGAATTCGACTTGCCTCGGTGGTGGTAATCCAGGTAAGTCTTTAGGAAAAACTTCGGGGTAATCCCTAACGATTGGAATATCTTCAAGTCGACGTTCCTTGGGTTTCTTTTCGACGACGTGAGCCAGAAACACGCAATAGCCTTTACGTAAACACTTACGAGCTTTCATGCAGTTTATCATCCTTAACGTTACTCCACTCTTCTCACCTTGAATCGAAAGAACTTCTCCGTTTGAGAGTGGGATTTGGACAATCTTCTCAAAACAAACAATCTCGGCATGATTCTTTGACAACCAATCAATGCCAATAACAACGTCAAAGCTTCCTAAATCAACGGGTAACAAATCTATACTAAATGTGTGGTTTTTAAGACATAAGGTACAACCCTGAATGACTTCTTCGGTATTAATTAATTTTCCGTTCGCTAATTCAATTGTATACTTTTGGTCTAGTTTACTGGGCTTAATACCGAGTAGGGACTTAAAGTCATTTGACACAAAACTCAAATCAGCACCCGTATCGAAAAGTATAGAGGCATAGTGATTATTTATCGGGAACGTACCAGTGACAATGTTTGGATCTTGTCGTGCGTCACCAGCCCCCATCACAAATGCTCTTCCACGGGCCTGATTGTCGTTTCGGTTCTTCAACTTTGGACAGTCTTTTCTGAAGTGCTTTGGATCTCCACACTCAAAGCATCCCTGATTCATCCTCCCTGTTCCTGGGTTGCCCTTTCCTGTTACTTGATTTGTCTTATTAGAGTTTGCATTGCTCCAACAGTTATGGGCTAGGTGCCCATACTTTTTACATTTTCCACATTGAGTACACCTTCCACTGTGATGATATCCACACTTGTCACACCTTGGTAGTGCTCCAAGGTAGCCATTTTGTTCCACAGTGTTGGCGACAAAGGCTTTTATAGTTTCAGGTCTCTTGTAACTTTGATTCCTGTTTTGATTACTTGGTTTTCCAAACCATTTCCTCTTTTCCCCCGACCTTCCTTCTTCGGTCTCCTTCTTCTCAAACAAACCATCACGTACAGCATTATCCCTCAGCTTGAAAGCTAGAGTTATGGCGCTCTTGGCATCCATAGGGTTCGATGAAGTCACCAGACTTCGGATTTGAGGTGCGAGACCCCATAAATATCTTTCAACCTTCTTGTATTCTGGGGTAACCATGTGTGGAACCAAGATTGCTAACTCATTGAATCGATCAGTGTAGCCAGCAACATCATCTCCTGTCATTTGCAAATTCCACATTTCAGATTCGATCTTTTGTAACTCATTTCGAGGACAATATATATATATGAGAATGGATTATGAACAAAGAATGAAACGTATGTTTACAAAGAATGAATGAAAGAATGGCATAACGTAAATAAATGAAATCTTGCTTTATAGTTATTTATATTGCATGTTATGAATGTATGTATACGTTATGGACGGAAACGAAGCTAACGGCTACTTCTGTAGACGGACGACCACGTGACTTTTTTGCAACCGGGAAAGATACGTTCCTTAGCAAGCTAGGAAGTACAAAAAGAATAAAAGGGCGGTCGAAGTAAATGCTAAAATAGTATAACGGTTGCATAAACAATAGTTTGCGTGGGAAACGGATGCCTTAGGGCAGACGGGCAAATATGACGGACTACGACGGTAGGACGGGTAAGAGGGACGGCCGAAGGTTGGCCGAACCAAAGTTAAGGCAGACGGTTTCTAGGACCGGACGAGTAAAAGGGCTACGGCGGTAGCTCAAGGGCGTATGTCTTTGTGATATACGTACCGTAAGATGGGTTGATCACCCTTATGTGTATGACCAATGAAAGTTAAGGAAAGAAAAGGTGAATACATATCTATGTAATCACATAAGAATGAAGAAAGAAAAGTAAAAGCTATGAATACGTATTTGTTGAAGTGTATGTATATAATTATGTATACTTATAAAGAAAAGAATGATCATACTTAATAGTTTTAAACTAGAACACACCAGCGTTAGCTGACTTTTAGTATACATTTCAGGTACAGAAAGGAAGGGTCGTGCAAAGGCGTGAAGGTTACCCGGCACAAGACTGACATCCCACTTTTACATATATGTTAAGACTAATGATATGTACTTAATTTTAAAGACTTCCGCTGTTATGTCATGTCATGTTACGTTATGTAATGATTGAATTCGAACGTTTTAAATTTAAGCTCAGTTTTTATGACTATGTTTATGAGTAAATCCAACAAGTGAGGTCACCCAGGAAAGGGGCCTTACAAGTTGGTATCAGAGCAATAGTTTGAGAGATTAAGACATCCCTAAATGTCTGGACTCAAGTTGATTATGGGACCAACGCATGGATGTCAGTATGGGTAACAAACGCCAACGCCAGCACGGTAAGTAAGTACTAGAGTTAATACACTTGGATAAGAATAGATACCTTAACTTAGAACAAATAGATGTCAATGTCACAACCGATTTGAAGAGTTTTGAACCCGAAAAGCAACGTAAATTAGTAATCACAAACCGGTCAGTGTAATTAAAAATTTACCTTGCTCGTACTGTTCCAAACTATGATCTGAAGAAATGACCTTGATGTATTCCCATTTCATATCAGAAATTTCTAGAAAACTATGGCAAGTAGAGGAAGAACTGCACGCCAAGGCGGCCATACGGGCCGAGTAGGTAGACCGCCAATGAACCAAAGACAAGAGAAAGAAGAAAGCATGCACGTGAAATACACCGAGAGAGTGCATGACACAAATGTGACCCCACCGGTAGGTAACAATGAAGGGGCACTACGATTGGAACCTGAACTTAGGGATGCTATTGCCCGTGAGGTGGTACTGACACTGAAGAGCATATTGCCTGGTCTGTTACCCGAGACACATAAAAGGAAATGGGAAAACGCATCTAAGGGAACTGGTAAGGGGAACTATACAGCTGAGGCTAAGAAGCCAAGAACTGAAGAATACGAAGCTTGTAAGAAATGTTTGAGGAAACACCAAGGCGAGTGCCTAGTTGGTTCCACCGTCTGTTATAGGTGTTGGAAGGCGGGGCACTATTCTCGCGAATGTTTAAGAGACACTAAATGCCAAGGATGTGGACTGTTTGGACATCTAACCAAGCATTGCAGGAGAACCAGACAATCTGGTTCGAGAAAAGAAAAGGAACAGCCGAAGGCGAGGACTCGAGCCTACGCCCTGACCGAGGAGGAAGCAAGGGGAAACCCTGATGATGTGTCAGGTACGTTCCTAGTAAATGATGAACATGTAGCTATTTTATTTGACTCTGGTGCTGGTAAAAGCTTTATATCCAATGCATCTAGTCGTAAACTAGATTGCACTATCAACATCATAGTAAAGGCCTTTAGCGTACAAACTGTCGTTGGTAAAAATTCGGCAGTATTCCAAGTAACAGAGGATTGCATCATAGAAATAGAGGGTCATAAGTTTCCTTCTAGATTATTCCTTCTCACCTTAGGAGGATTCGATATAGTATTGGGTATGGATTGGTTAGCTGCCAACGAAGCTCAAATCATATGTAAACGTAAGAGGATACACCTCAAAGCTCCTAGCGGCAGTCCAATTACGGTTTATGGGGATTGGAATTGCACGATGCCGAACATCATCCCGATGATCAAGGCCGAAAGTTACATGAGGCGCGGTTGCGAAGCTTATTTGGCATATGTCATTGATGATAGAATGAAAATGAATGAACTCAAGAAAGTACCCGTGGTGTGCAACTTTCTGGATGTATTCCCTGAGGATCTACCTGGGTTACCACCCGATCGGGAAATAGAATTTTAGACTGACTTACTGCCAGGAGCTGAGCCAGTTGCCAAAGCCCCCTACCGATTGGCGCCGTCAGAAATGAAAGAATTGATGTCTCAACTAGAGGAACTAACAGAAAAAGGATTTATTAGGCCGAGCATCTCACCGTGGGGCGCTCCGGTACTATTTTTAAAGAAGAAAGACGGCAGCATGCGCATGTGCATTGACTACCGTGAACTGAACAAGAGGACAGTAAAGAACAAATACCCGCTGCCTAGAATAGATGACCTTTTTGATCAACTGCAAGGTGCGAGTTGGTTCTCAAAGATCGATCTTAGGTCGGGTTACCATCAGTTGAAAGTAAGAGAGGAAGACGTACCAAAGACCGCGTTTCGCACGCGTTATGGGCATTATGAGTTTCTCGTGATGTCCTTCGGATTGACCAACGCACCAGCAGCGTTCATGGATTTGATGAATGGAGTATGTCGACCAATGTTGGATCGATCGGTGATTGTAACATCCACAAACTGATAATAAATAAATAATGGCACGATCGAAATTATAATTTTCAAATGACGAAAGAAAAATGGATGGGCTTGGGCTCGGCTCCAACGGGCCAAAGGAAGCCCAAGTATATAAGGGAAGGGCTGCCCAAACTTCTCATTTTCCACCAATCTCAAGTTCTAGAGAGAGAGAAGAGAGCACGGGTCTAGAGAGAGAAAGTGACGGGTCGACTTGGAAATTCAGGAGAACGTTGCTACTGTGCTCGTGATCATCTTCTCTGAATCATAACTCCAATCCAGGTAAGCATTCGATCATAATCTGAGTTTTTATGATTATTTTAGGATTTTCGGTTTTAGCTAAATAGGTGAAGTTTTTATGGATAAAACTTGAAAATGAACAAAGATCTAGCATCTAGAATGAAAACCGAACGTTTTGATCAAAGAAAATTCAGATATTGACATGATCAGACCCGCATGCAAAAAGTTAGGGTTCTTACGCCTGAATCAGATCCTGCGTACTTATGAAGTACGCAGGAAGAAGGGTTCTGCGTACTTATCAAGTACGCATGAAGTAAAGTCTGCGTACTTATCAAGTACGCATGAAGTAAGGTCTGCGTACTTATCAAGTACGCATGACTAAGGCCCTGCGCACTTGCTAAGTGCGCAGGCATCAGGCTGATTAAGTAAAGTCAGAATGTTTGGAATGGTTAAACCGTTAGAGTCGGGATTAGGCCTGATGTGTATTTAACTAATCAATTCAGATCGGAAGTGAAGTTGTTGGACCTTTGTTTAGGACAACCTAGAGAAGCTTTTCAAGTGAGTTCTATGTGCCCCCTTCTATGTTATGTGCAAACCTTATTAAATGTTTTGGGGCTGAAATGTATACACTAAATGAATAAATGATATGAATGCTAATGTGATCATACGTGATGTACTAATATATATTTTATATATATATGAGAATGAATTATAAACAAAGAATGAAACTTATGTTTACAAAGAAAGAAGGAAAGAATGGCATAACGTAAATAAATGAAATCTTGCTTTATAATTATTTATATTGCATGTTATGAATGTATGTATACGTTATGGACGGAAACGAAGCTAACGGCTACTTCTGTAGACGGACGACCACGTGACTATTTTGCAACCGGGAAAGATACGTTCCTTCGCAAGCTAGGACGTACAAAAAGCATAAAAGGGCGGTCGAAGTAAATGCTAAAATAGTATAACGGTTGCTTAAACATTAGTTCGCGTGGGAAACGGATGCCTTAGGGCAGACGGGCGAATATGACGGACTACGACGGTAGGACGGTAAAGAAGGACGGCCGAAGGTTGGCCGGACCAAAGTTAAGGTGGACGGTTTCTAGGACCGGACGAGTAAAAGGGCTACGACGGTAGCTCAAGGGCGTATGTCTTTGTGATATACGTACCGTAAGATGGGTTGATCACCCTTATGTGTATGACCAATGAATGTTAAGGAAAGAAAAGGTGAATACATATCTATGTAACCACATAAGAATAAAGAAAGAAAAGGTGAATACATACCTATGTAATCACATAAGAATAAAGAAAGAAAAGGTGAATACATATCTATGTAATCACATAAGAATAAAGAAAGAAAAGGTGAATACATACCTATGTAATCACATAAGAATAAAGAAAGAAAAGTAAAAGCTATGAATACGTATTTGTAGAAATGTATGTATATAATTATGTATACTTATAAAGAAAAGAATGATCATACTTAATAGTTTTACACTAGAACTCACCAGCGTTAGCTGACTTTTAGTATACATTTCAGGTACAGAAAGGAAGGGTCGTGCGAAGGCGTGAAGGATACCCGGCACAAGACTGACATCCCATATTTATATATGTTAAGACAAATGTTATGTACATAATTTTAAAAGACTTTTGCTGTTATGTCATGTCATGTTACGTTATGTAATGAATGAATTCGAATGTTTTAAATTTAAGCTCAGTGATTATGACTATATTTATGAGTAAATCCAACAAGTGAGGTTACCCGGGAAAAGGGGCCTTACAAGTTGGTATCAGAGCAATAGTTTGAGAGATTCAGACATCCCTAAATGTCTGGACTCAAACTGATTATGGGACCAACACACGGATGTCAGTCATGGGTAACCAACGCCAACGCCAGCACGATAAGTAAGTATTGAAGTTAATGCACTTGGATAAGAATAGATACCTTAACTTAGAACAAATAGATGTCAATGTCACAACCGACTTGAAGAGTTTTGAACCCGAAAAGCAATGTAAATTAGTAATCACAAACCGGTCACTGTAATTAACAATTTACCTTGCTCGTACTGTTCCAAACTATGATCTGAAGAAATGACATTGATGTATTCCCTCTATAACTATCAGGAAACTAAGAATTATGGCTGGTGGTGGGAGAACAGGACGCCGAGGCGGTCGTACTGGCCGAGTAGGTAGACCCCCGTTGATTCAAAGACTAGAAGAAGTAGAGAGTGTGCACGTAGAACACACCGAGAGTGTGCACGAAACAGAAGTGACCCCAACTAGGGATGACAATCCAGGGCCTATACAGTTGGAACCCGAAGTCAAGGATTCTATAGCCCGTGAAGTTGTGCTCACTCTGAAGAACATATTGCCTGACCTACTATCTGAGGCACTAAAGAAAAGCAAAGAAGAGGATGAAGGGAACAATGAAGAGAAAATTTATGACAGTGACGGGGATGAAGTAAGAGTGACATCAAGCAATCGTGGGTGTACTTACAAAGGTTTCAAGGATGGAGACCCACCCATGTTTGATGGTAGCAAGGGTTCAGTGGCAACACTCAAATGGATTGAGAGGATGAACGCTGTAATCAACATCAGCGAGTGTCGACCGGACCAGGCGGTTAAATATGTTGCTCATTCTTTCACCAATGAAGCACTAAGTTGGTGGAGGAACATCCAGCGGACAAAGTCCCCAAACGCTCTTGCAAGAATTACATGGGAAGACCTAAAGAAGTTAATAATTTAGAAGTTTATCCCCAGAATGAAATTGATCGAGTGGAAAATGAATTCCTAAACTTTAAGGGTGGCAACAAGACACACTGCCAGTATACTTCTAGGTTCAATGAATTAGCTCAACTGGTACCCCACCTGGTGGAGACAGAGGAGCGGATGATCAAGTATTATGTGAAGGGCCTACCTCAAAGGGTCCGTGTCCACGTGAAAGCCAACCTACCCTCGACCTTCGAGTCGGTAGTGAATCTGAGCGGAATCATCTACGACGATTATGCCAATGAGGACCCGCCAACAGAGACCCAAAAGAGAAAGTGGGAGAACCCGTCTAGAGGCACCGGAAGAGCGAACATAACAACTGAAACTAAGAAGCCAAGGTCGGATGAATATGAAACATGCAAGAAATGTGGAAGGAAACATCTTGGCGAATGTAAAATCGGCACCACCACATGCTATAAGTGCGGGAAGCCGGGGCACTTCTCTCGAGAATGTGTAAGAAACGTCAAGTGCCAAGTGTGTGGATTGTTTGGACATCTGACAAAGAACTGCCGGAAGGCCGGCTAGTCTGGTTCGGGTAAAGAGAGGGAAAAGGAACAGCCACAGGCTAGGACTCGAGCCTACGCCCTGACTGAGGAGGAAGCAAGGGGAAACCCTGATGTTGTGTCAGGTACATTCCTAGTTAATAACGAACATGCTGCTATTTTATTTGACTCTGGTGCTAGTAAAAGTTTTATATCCAATGCATTTAGTCGTAAACTAGGATGCACTATCAACACCATAGTAAAGGCTTTTAGCGTAAAAACTGGCGTTGGTAAAAATTTGTCAGTATTTCAAGTAACAGAGGATTGCATCATAGAAATAGAGGGTCATAAGTTCCCTTCTAGATTATTCCTTCTTACCTTAGGAGGATTCGATATAGTATTGGGCATGGATTAGCTAGCTGCCAACGAAGCTCAAATCATATGTAAACGTAAGAGAATACACCTCAAAGCTCCTAGCGGCAGTCCAATTACGGTTTATGGGGATTGGAATTGCACGATGCCGAACATCATCCCGATGATCAAGGCCGAAAGTTACATGAGGCGCGGTTGCGAAGCTTATTTGGCATATGTCATTGATGATAGAATGAAAATGAATGAACTCAAGAAAGTACCCGTGGTGTGCAACTTTCCGGATGTATTCCCTGAGGATCTACCTGGGTTACCACCCGATCGGGAAATAGAATTTTAGACTGACTTACTGCCAGGAGCTGAGCCAGTTGCCAAAGCCCCCTACCGATTGGCGCCGTCAGAAATGAAAGAATTGATGTCTCAACTAGAGGAACTAACAGAAAAAGGATTTATTAGGCCGAGCATCTCACCGTGGGGCGCTCCGGTTCTATTTGTAAAGAAGAAGGACGGCAGCATGCGCATGTGCATTGACTACCGCGAATTGAACAAGAGGACATTAAAGAACAAATACCCGCTGCCTAGAATAGACGACCTTTTTGATCAACTGCAAGGTGCGAGTTGGTTTTCAAAGATCGATCTTAGGTCGGGTTACCAACAGTTGAAAGTAAGAAAAGAAGACGTATCAAAGACCTCGTTTCGCACGCGTTATGGGCATTATGAGTTTCTCGTGATGTCCTTCGGATTGACCAATGCACCAGCAGCGTTCATGGATTTGATGAATAGAGTATGTCGACCAATGTTGGATCGATCGGTGATAGTTTTTATAGACGACATACTGGTATATTCGAAAAGCGAGGGTGATCACTACTGTCACCTAAGAGAGGTCCTGGAGGTACTAAAGCAGGAAAAGTTGTACGCAAGATTCTCCAAATGCGCGTTCTGGCTTAGGGAAGTCCAATTCCTAGGTCATGTAATAAACCCAAACGGCATTATGGTGGATCCTGCAAAGATCGAGACAGTAAAGGAATTGAACATCCCAAAGACACCAACAGAGATACGAAGCTGTCTAGGATTAGCAGGCTACTATCGAAGGTTCATTCAAGATTTTTCAAGAATAGCCTTGCCACTAACTAAGTTGACACGGAAGGAAGTGAAATATGAATGGGGTCCAACCCAAAACAACGCGTTTGAGGAACTTAAGGCACGATTAACCCAAGCTCCAATCTTGGCACTACCTGAGGGAAATGAAGACTTAGTAGTCTACTCTGACGCTTCGGATCAGGGTTTAGGTTGCGTACTTATGCAACGAGGAAAGGTAATTGCCTACGCCTCGCGACAACTAAAGATTCACGAGGTTAACTACCCAACACACGATCTAGAGTTAGCGGCAGTAGTTTTCGCATTGAAAATATGGAGGCACTATCTGTATGGAGTCAAATGCACCATTTACTCCGATCAAAAAAGCCTGAAGTACTTTTTCGAGCAAAAGGAATTAAACATGAGACAAAGGAGGTGGTTAGAGCTACTGAAGGACTATGACTGTGAAATATTGTACCATCCAGGCAAGGAAAACGTGGTGGCTGACGCTTTAAGTAGAAAGGAAGAATCGACACCTATCTGGATCAAAGCGTGTCAGCTGATTATAACGCCAGATTTGATGAGTGAAATTTCAAAGGCACAAGATGAAGCACTATCAGAAAGAAATATAAAACGGGAAAGAATAGTAGGACAACAAGGGAATTTAGATGCAAATGCATACGGTGTACGAACTAGGTTTGGCCGGATGTGGATACCTAAGATTGGCGAGCTTAGAGGTAAAATACTCGATGAGGCCCATAAGTCTCGTTATTCTATCCACTCCGGGACAAACAAAATGTATCAAGACTTGAAGAAGGAGTACTGGTGGCCTGGCATGAAGAATGATGTGACAGAGTACGTGAGCAAGTGCCTAACGTGTTCTCTAGATAAGGCCGAGCACCAGAAACCATGCGGTAAAATGCAACCTTTACCAATACCGGAATCCAAGTGGGAGGAGATCACGATGGACTTCATTACCAAGCTACCGCGAACAGCTAAAGGCAATGATACCATTTGGGTGATCGTCGACCGCTTTACGAAAAGTGCTCACTTCTTGCCAATACGTGAGACTTCTTCGTCAGAAAGACTAGCAGAAGTATTTATCAAGGAAATTGTAAGCAGACAGGGTATGCCGCTGTCGATTGTGTCCGACAGGGATACTAGATTTACATCGAGGTTTTAGAAGAAATTCAATGAAGCGATGGGCACTAGACTGAACATCAGCACCGCTTACCCCCCCCAAACCGATGGACAATCGGAAAGGACCATTCAGACCTTGGAGGACATGCTCCGGGCCTGTATCATTGACCTCGGAGGGAGCTGGGACAGCCATCTACCATTGGTAGAATTTTCATATAACAACAGCTATCACACAACTATTGGCATGCCGCCATTTGAAATGTTATATGGGAGGAAATGTAGGACCCCGGTTTGTTGGGGGGAATTGGACAGAAGGATTTTGCAAGTCTCGAAATGGTCAAAGCTACTTCCGAGAAGTTTGATCAAATCATGGCTCGAATGAAAGCCGCAAAAGACAGACAGAAATCATACGCGGATAAGAAAAGAAGGGATTTAGAGTTTCAAGTAGGGGACATGGTATTGTTAAAGGTATCACCATGGAAAGGAATCATCCGATTCAGAAAGCGTGGCAAACTAAGTCCAAGGTTTGTCGGACCTTTCAAGATTCTAGCGAAAGTGGGTCAAGTTGCTTACAGACTCGACCTACCCGTTGAGCTTAGTGGAATACACCCTACGTTCCACGTGTCACACTTACGCAAGTGCCTAGCTGACGACACAGCTCACATACCTTATGACGAGATCGAAGTGGATAACATTCTAAATTATATAGAGGAACCGATAGCCATTATTGACCGAGCTGAGAAACGACTACGCAATAAATCGGTTGAGTTAGTTAAAGTACAATGGAAGCACAGAAAAGGGTCAGAAGCTACGTGAGAAAAAGAAGACGAGATGAGGGGACTATACCCTCAATTGTTTAACGTATAGACAGTTTCGAGGACGAAACCTCTTTAAGGAGAGTAGACTTGTAACATCCTAAAAATAGTAAATAAGTAAATAATAATACGATAGAGATTTAAACGTCATATAACGAAATAAGAACTGATGGGCTTGGGCTCGGCTCCAACGGGCTGATGGAAGCCCAGGTATATAAGGGGCAAGGCAGCCCACTTACTCTACTTCAGCTTCATTTCACCATCCAAGAGAGAGAAAGGAGAGCTCGGGTCTATAGAGAGAAAGTCGACGGATCGACACGAGATTGAAGGAGCACGTTACAGCTGAGCTCGTGAGCAAAACCTCCGAATCAGAGTTCCAATCCAGGTAACGATTCTACCACAATCTGAGTTTTTTTTCGTTTTTGGGTTTCTCGGGTTCTAGCTAAATAGGAGACGTTTTTATGGATGAAACCTGATAATAAGCCTAGAACTAGCATCTAGAATGAAAACCGCACGTTTTGATCAAAGAAAATTGTAAGATTGGCATGATCGGGTTAGCATGCAAGAATTTCGGATTTTTGGTCCAGGAACCAGTATTGCGTACTTACCAAGTGCGCAAGAAGGACTTCCTGCGTACTTACCAAGTACACAGGAGGAAGATCCTGCTGTAAGGCCCCTTTCCCGGGTGACCTCACTTGTTGGATTTACTCATAAACATAGTCATAAATACTGAACTTAAATTTAAAACATTCATCATTCAATTACATAATCAAAACAGCGGAAGTCTTTACGAATAAAACATATCATATTCTTAACAAACAAAAGTGGGATGTCAGTCTTGTGCCGGGTAACCTTCACGCCATCGCACGACCTTTTCTTCCTTTACCTGAAATGTATACTAAAGTCAGCTAACGCTGGTGAGTTCTAGTTTAATGCGTTTAGATATAAACATTTTTTTCTTTACTTCATAAGTAAACATTATTATAAAGTCATTCATATAAATACGTATTCATAGCTTTTGCTTTTCTTTCATCTTTCTTTTCTTTATTAATGTGATTACATATATATATATATGCATTCACCCTTTTTCTTTTCATTTTTCTTAACATTCTTTCCTTATCTTTCTTACGTGATTACATAGATATGCATTCACCTTTACTTTCTTTACCATTTATTGGCCATACACATAAGAGTGATCAGCCAACATTCATTTATGCGTAAGTCACGAAGACAATACGCCCGTCCTACCGTCGTAGTCCGTCCTCCACAACATCCGGCAAACCTTCGGCCATCTGTTATGCTATACCGTCCGGCAAACCTTCGGCCGTCCGTCTTAACCGTACTACCGTCGTAGTCCGTCATATTCGCCCGTCTGCCCTAAGGCATCCGTTTCCCACTTGAACTAATTATGCAGCCGAATATTGATTTAGCGTCTTACTCCACCGTAGTGGCCTTTATTTAGTCTACCTTTCTAGACTTCCTTTTCTAGCTGCATAATAGTCAGGTGGTCGTCCGTCTACCGAAGTAGCCGTTATCATCGAAGCGTCCATACATTTACATGCATTCGTAACAAGCAATATATAAAATATAAAGCAAGATTTTCTTCTTTTTCGTTATGTCGTTCGTTCATTCATTCTTTGTATACATTCGTTTCATTCTTGTTCATCATTATTTTACGTATGATCATATTAACATTCATATATATATAAGTATCACATTGGCATTCATAACATTTATTCATTTAATGTATACATCTCAGCCCCAAAACATTTGAAAACATTTGCACATAACATAGAAGGGGGCACATAGAACTCACCTGATGGGCGGGTCCCTGAAGTATAATAGCTGGTTTCGAAACGTCACTAAGGTCACCCACAATCTGTATAATAAAGTCATACATATAAGGTAGGGCTCCTAAATGACACTAGACATTACTATTCTTGAACTCAGTAGTTTCGGGAGGTGGGTCGCATCGAAACTATGGTAGTTTCGAGCTATGGTCTTACACTCGAAACTAGGTAGTTTCGAGTCATAATCCTTCTATCGAAACTAGGTAGTTTCGAGTCATTAACTTATGAAAAATCTTAGTTTAGGTTCAAGGTGACACTCGAAACTAGGTAGTTTCGAGTCCTGAGTTCCTATCGAAACTATGGTAGTTTCGAGTCCTGAGTTCCTATCGAAACTATGGTAGTTTCGAGTCATTGGCTGCTATCGAAACTAGATAGTTTCGAGTCAAACATGACTATCGAAACTAGAGTAGTTTCGACGGGTCTGTATGTATCGAAACTATAGTTTCGAGTCATGGGTCTGCATCTTCCCTGACCAGAACCTTGCTCCAGCCAACTTATTTCCAATCGATTAAACCTTGAGCATTTTACGTTAAACACCTTCCTTTGTCGTTCTTGAGTTCAAATACGTGATTTGTTTCAAGTTTCATATGCAAAAATCGTATCTTTATTTGATTTAAACCCGAGACATGCAAAGACTCATAATCAGAGGCGATGCTTACCTCAACAGGCCTGATTTCTGTTGCTATGCGTTGAAATGGTGGAGTCGGATGATTCCCGAGCCCTTGAGTCTTCTCCTTGCGGTTTTCTTCACAAGCCGATCGCTCTCTCTCTCTCTCTCTCTCTCTAGTATTCTTGCGCAGGAAGATGAAATGAGAGGGGTTTGGGTTGAAGCTGCTGTTTTGTAATGGGGTTTCCCCCTTTTCTTTTCGGCCCATGGGCCGAAATTTTGGCCAAGCCCACTTTATTTCCCTTTTCTATTTGTCTTGTCATTATTTGGGATGTTACAAGTCTACCCTCCTTAATGAGGTTTCGTCCTCGAAACCTGTTACACGTTAAACAACTGGGGATACAGTTCCTTCATCTCGTCTTCTTTCTCCCAAGTAGCCTCGGACCCCTTTCTGTGTTTCCATTGTATTTTGACTAAAGGGATCGACTTATTGCGTAATCGTTTCTCGGCTCTGTCAAGAATAGCTATTGGTTCTTCTACATAGTTCAAGCTGTTATCCACTTCGATTTCGTCATAAGGTATGTGAGCCGTATCGTCAGCAAGGCACTTGCGTAAGTGTGATATGTGGAATGTAGGGTGTATTCCACTAAGCTCGACGGGTAGGTCGAGTCTGTAAGCAACTTGACCCACTCTTGCTACAATCTTGAAAGGTCCGACAAACCTTGGACTTAGTTTGCCACGCTTTCTGAACCGAATGATTCCTTTCCACGGTGATACTTTCAACAGTACCATGTCCCCTACTTGAAACTCTAAATCCCTCCTTCTCTTATCCGCGTATGATTTCTGTCTGTCTTGTGCGGCTTTCATACGAGCCTTGATTTGATCAAATTTCTCAGAAGTAGCTTTGACCACTTCGAGACTTGCAAAATCCTTCTGTCCAATTTCCCCCCAACAAACCGGGGTCCTACATTTCCTCCCATACAACATTTCAAATGGCGGCATGCCAATAGTCGAGTGATAGCTGTTGTTATATGAAAATTCTGCCAATGGTAGATGGCTGTCCCAACTCCCACCGAAGTCAATGATACAGGCCCGGAGCATGTCCTCCAAGGTCTGAATGGTCCTTTCCGATTGTCCATCGGTTTGGGGGTGGTAAGCGGTGCTGATGTTCAGTCTAGTGCCCATTGCTTCATTGAATTTCTTCCAAAACCTTGACGTGAATCTAGTATCCCTGTCAGACACAATCGACAGCGGCATACCATGTCTGCTCACAATTTCCTTGATAAATACTTCTGCTAGCTTTTCAGAAGAAGAAGTTTCTCGTATTGGCAAGAAGTGAGCACTCTTTGTCAAGCGGTCGACGATCACCCAAATGGTATCATTGCCTTTAGCTGTTCGCGGTAGCTTGGTAATGAAGTCCATTGTGATCTCTTCCCACTTCCATTCCGGTATTGGTAAAGGTTGCATTTTACCGCATGGTTTCTGGTGCTCGGCCTTAACTAGAGAACATGTTAGGCACTTGCTCACGTATTCTGTCACATCATTCTTCATGCCAGGCCACCAGTATTCTTTCTTCAAATCTTGATACATTTTGTTTGTCCCGGGGTGGATAGAATAGCGAGACTTATGGGCCTCATCGAGTATTTTGGCTCTAAGCTCACCAATCTTAGGTATCCACATCCGGCCAAACCTAGTTCGTACTCCGTACGCATTCGCATCTAAGTTCCCTTGTTGTCCTACTATTCTTTCCCGTTTCGCATTTCTTTCTAACAATGCTTCATCTTGTGCCTTTGATATTTCACCCATTAAGTCTGGCGTTATAATTAACTGACACGCTTTGATCCGGATAGGTGCCGATTCTTCCTTTCTACTTAAAGAGTCAGCCACTACGTTTGCCTTGCCTGGATGGTACAATATCTCACAGTCATAGTCTTTCAGTAGCTCTAACCATCTTCTTTGCCTCATGTTTAGTTCCTTTTGTTCGAAAAAGTATTTCAAGCTTTTGTGATCGGAGTAGATGGTGCATTTAACTCCATACAAGTAGTGTCTCCATATTTTCAACGCGAAAACTACTGCTGCTAATTCTAGATCATGTGTTGGGTAGTTAACTTCATGAACCTTTAGTTGCCGCGATGCATAAGCAATTACCTTTCCTCGTTGCATGAGTACGCACCCTAAACCTTGCCCTGAAGCGTCAGAGTAGACTACTAAGTCTTCATTTCCCTCAGGTAGTGTTAATACTGGAGCTTGAGTTAATCGTGTCTTAAGTTCCTCAAACGCGTGGTTTTGGGTTGGACCCCATTCATACTTTACTTCCTTCCGTGTCAGTTTGGTTAGCGGCGAGGCAATTCTTGAGAAATCTTGGATGAACCTTCGATAGTAGCCTGCCAACCCTAGAAAGCTTCGTATCTCTGTTGGTGTCTTTGGGATGTTCCATTCCTTTACTGTCTCGATCTTTGCAGGATCCACCATGATGCCGTTTGGGTTTATTACATGACCTAGGAATTGGACTTCCCTAAGCCAGAACGCGCATTTGGAGAATTTTGCGTACAACTTTTCCTGCTTTAGCACCTCCAATACTTCTCTTAGGTGACAGTGGTGATCACCTTCATTCTTTGAATATATGAGGATGTCATCTATAAAAACTATTACTGATCGATCCAACATGGGTCGGCATACTCTGTTCATTAAATCCATAAATGCTGCTGGTGCGTTAGTTAATCCGAAGGACATCACGAGAAATTCATAATGCCCATAACGTGTACGAAACGCAGTTTTCGGTACATCTTCCTCTCTTACTTTCAATTGATGGTAACCCGACCTGAGATCAATCTTTGAGAACCAACTCGCGCCTTGTAATTGATCAAAGAGGTCGTCTATTCTAGGCAGTGGGTATTTGTTCTTTACTGTTCTCTTGTTCAATTCACGGTAGTCGATGCACATGCGCATGCTGCCGTCCTTTTTCTTTACAAATAATACCGGAGCGCCCCATGGTGAGATGCTCGGTCTGATAAATCCTTTCTCTGTTAATTCTTCAAGTTGGGACATTAATTCTTTCATTTCTGACGGAGCCAATCGGTATGGTGCCTTGGCAACGGGCTCAGCTCCTGGCAGTAAGTCAATCTGAAATTCTATTTCCCGATCGAGCGGCAAACCAGGTAGGTCCTCTGGGAACACTTCTGGAAAATTGCACACCACGGGTACATCTTTTAGCTCTTTCGTTTTCATTCTATCGTCAATAACATACGCCAGATAAGCTTCGCAACCGCGCCTCATGTAACTTTCGGCCTTGATCATCGAGATGACGTTCGGCATTGTGCTATTCCAGTCACCATAAACCGTAATCGGACTGCCGTCAGTGGCCTTGAGATGTATCATCTTTCGTTTACATATGATTTGAGCTTCGTTGGCAGCTAACCAATCCATGCCCAATACTACATCGAATCCTCCTAAGGTTAGAAGGTACAATTTAGATGGAAACTTATGGCCCTCTATTTCTACCATGCAATCGTCAGTCACTTGGATGACTACTGAGTTTTTACCAATAGCAGTTTGTACGCTAAAGGCCCTTATAAGGCTAGTGATTGTGCAGTCTAATTTGCGGCTAAATGCAGTGGATATAAAACTTTTACTAGCACCAGAATCAAACAGAATAGCAGCATGTTCATCATTTACTAGGAACGTACCCGACACGACGTCAGGGTTTCCTCTTGCTTCCTCCTCGGTTAAAGCATAGGCCCGAGTCCTAGCCTTTGGCTGTTCCTTTTCTTTTTCTTTCCCCGAACCAGATTGTCCGGTCTTTCTGCAATCCTTAGTAGCGTGCCCATACCAACCACAGTTCTGGCACTTGATGCCCTTAGTACAATCCTTCGAGTAGTGCCCCGGTCTTCCACATTTAAAACACATGGTTGAGCCGGCCAAACATTCACCGCGGTGCTGTTTCCCGCATTTTGTGCATATTTCGTACTCATCATTCCTTGGCTTCTTTGCCTCAGCAGTAACATTTCTTCTTCCAGTCCCCTTAGACGAGTTCTCCCACTTCCTCTTTGGTGCCTCCGGCACCGGGTCCTCATTGGCATAATCGTCATAGACGATTCCGGACAGATTCACTACCGACTCGAAAGTCGAGGGTAGGTTAGCTTTCACATGAACACGGACCTTTTGGGGTAGGCCTTTGACATAATACTTAATCAATCGCTCCTCAGTCTCTACCAGGTGGGGTACCAGTTGAGCTAGCTCATTAAATCTTGAAGTGTACTGGCGATGAGTCTTGTTGCCAGCCTTGAAATTTAGAAACTCGTTTTCCACTCGATCAATCTCGTTCTGTGGGCAGAACTTCTGGATTATCAACTTTTTCAGATCTTCCCAAGTCATTCTTTTGAGAGCGTTTGGCGATTTAGTTCTTTGGATAGTCCTCCACCAACTTAGTGCCTCGTTGGTGAAAGAGTGAGCCACATATTTTACAGCCTGGTCAGGTCGGCATTCGCTTATGTTGATTACCCCATTCATCCTCTCGATCCATTCAAACGTAGCCACCGAATCCTTGTTTCCATCAAATTTGGGCGGATCACCGTCCTTAAATCCTTTGTAGGTACACCCATGGGTGTTCAGTCTCACTGTCACTTCATCCCCATCACTATCATAAACTTTCTCCTCATGGTTGTTTTCCTCCTCCTCTTTGCTCTTCTTTAGTGCCTCAGATAACAGATCAGGCAGTACTTTCTTCAGAGTTAGTATGACCTCACGGGCAATAGCATCTCTAACTTCGGGTTCCAGTCGTAGAGATCCTTCATTGCCCTCAGCTGGTGGGGTTACATTTGTTTCATGCACGCTCTCAGTGTGTTCCACGTGCACACTCTCCTCTTCCTCATATCTTTGGTTCAATGGCGGTCTACCGACTCGGCCAGTGCGACCGCCTCGGCGTCCAGTTCCTCTTTTACGAGCCATAGTTTTCTAGATTTCCTGTTGAGTAAAAAGGTATACATCAATGTCATTCCTTCAGATCATAGTTTAGAACAATACGAGCAAGGTAAATTCTTAATTACAGTGACCGGTTTGTGATTAATAATTTGCTTTGCTTTTCGGGTTCGAAACTCTTCACATCAGTAGTGACATTGACATCTAAGCGTTCTAAGTTAAGGTATCTATCCCTAACTATAGGCATTAACTTTATGACTTACTTACTGCACTGGCGTTGGCGTCGGCTACCCAGACTGACATCCGTGCGTTGGTCCCATTATCAGCTTGAGTCCAGACATTTAGGGATGTCTGAATCTCTCAAACTATTGCTCTGATACCAACTTGTAAGGCCCCTTTCCCGGGTGACCTCACTTGTTGGATTTACTCATAAACATAGTCATAAATACTGAACTTAAATTTAAAACATTCATCATTCAATTACATAATCAAAACAGCGGAAGTCTTTACGAATAAAACATATCATATTCTTAACAAACAAAAGTGGGATGTCAGTCTTGTGCCGGGTAACCTTCACGCCATCGCACGACCTTTTCTTCCTTTACCTGAAATGTATACTAAAGTCAGCTAACGCTGGTGAGTTCTAGTTTAATGCGTTTAGATATAAACATTTTTTTCTTTACTTCATAAGTAAACATTATTATAAAGTCATTCATATAAATACGTATTCATAGCTTTTGCTTTTCTTTCATCTTTCTTTTCTTTATTAATGTGATTACATATATATATATATGCATTCACCCTTTTTCTTTTCATTTTTCTTAACATTCTTTCCTTATCTTTCTTACGTGATTACATAGATATGCATTCACCTTTACTTTCTTTACCATTTATTGGCCATACACATAAGAGTGATCAGCCAACATTCATTTATGCGTAAGTCACGAAGACAATACGCCCGTCCTACCGTCGTAGTCCGTCCTCCACAACATCCGGCAAACCTTCGGCCATCTGTTATGCTATACCGTCCGGCAAACCTTCGGCCGTCCGTCTTAACCGTACTACCGTCGTAGTCCGTCATATTCGCCCGTCTGCCCTAAGGCATCCGCTTCCCACTTGAACTAATTATGCAGCCGAATATTGATTTAGCGTCTTACTCCACCGTAGTGGCCTTTATTTAGTCTACCTTTCTAGACTTCCTTTTCTAGCTGCATAATAGTCAGGTGGTCGTCCGTCTACCGAAGTAGCCGTTATCATCGAAGCGTCCATACATTTACATGCATTCGTAACAAGCAATATATAAAATATAAAGCAAGATTTTCTTCTTTTTCGTTATGTCGTTCGTTCATTCATTCTTTGTATACATTCGTTTCATTCTTGTTCATCATTATTTTACGTATGATCATATTAACATTCATATATATATAAGTATCACATTGGCATTCATAACATTTATTCATTTAATGTATACATCTCAGCCCCAAAACATTTGAAAACATTTGCACATAACATAGAAGGGGGCACATAGAACTCACCTGATGGGCGGGTCCCTGAAGTATAATAGCTGGTTTCGAAACGTCACTAAGGTCACCCACAATCTGTATAATAAAGTCATACATATAAGGTAGGGCTCCTAAATGACACTAGACATTACTATTCTTGAACTCAGTAGTTTCGGGAGGTGGGTCACATCGAAACTATGGTAGTTTCGAGCTATGGTCTTACACTCTAAACTAGGTAGTTTCGAGTCATAATCCTTCTATCGAAACTAGGTAGTTTCGAGTCATTAACTTATGAAAAATCTTAGTTTAGGTTCAAGGTGACACTCGAAACTAGGTAGTTTCGAGTCCTGAGTTCCTATCGAAACTATGGTAGTTTCGAGTCCTGAGTTCCTATCGAAACTATGGTAGTTTCGAGTCATTGGCTGCTATCGAAACTAGATAGTTTCGAGTCAAACATGACTATCGAAACTAGAGTAGTTTCGACGGGTCTGTATGTATCGAAACTATAGTTTCGAGTCATGGGTCTGCATCTTCCCTGACCAGAACCTTGCTCCAGCCAACTTATTTCCAATCGATTAAACCTTGAGCATTTTACGTTAAACACCTTCCTTTGTCGTTCTTGAGTTCAAATACGTGATTTGTTTCAAGTTTCATATGCAAAAATCGTATCTTTATTTGATTTAAACCCGAGACATGCAAAGACTCATAATCAGAGGCGATGCTTACCTCAACAGGCCCGATTTCTGTTGCTATGCGTTGAAATGGTGGAGTCGGATGATTCCCGAGCCCTTGAGTCTTCTCCTTGCGGTTTTCTTCACAAGCCGATCGCTCTCTCTCTCTCTCTCTAGTATTCTTGCGCAGGAAGATGAAATGAGAGGGGTTTGGGTTGAAGCTGCTGTTTTGTAATGGGGTTTCCCCCTTTTCTTTTCGGCCCATGGGCCGAAATTTTGGCCAAGCCCACTTTATTTCCCTTTTCTATTTGTCTTGTCATTATTTGGGATGTTACACCTGCGTACTTACCAAGTGTGCAAGAAGTATTCTCTGCGCACTTGTCAAGTGCGTATGAGTATGGTCCTGCGCACTTAGCAAGTGCGCAGGCAGCAGACAGCAGTCAGCAGGCTGGTTAAGTAAAGTCAGTAAGTTTAGAATGATTTAACCATTAGAGTCGGGATTGGGTCTAATATGTATTTAACTACCTAATCCAGATCGGAAGTGACGTTGTTGGACCTTGTTTAGGACAACCTAGAGAAGCTTATCAGGTGAGTTCTATGTGCCCCCTTCTATGTTATGTGCAAACCTTATTAAATGTTTTGGGGTTGAAATGTATACACTAATTGAATAAATGATATGAATGCTAATGTGATCATACACGATATACTAATATATATTATATATATATATATATATATATATATGAGAATGGATTATGAACAAAGAATGAAACGTATGTTTACAAAGAATGAATGAAAGAATGGCATACCGTAAATAAATGAAATCTTGCTTTATAGTTATTTATATTGCATGTTATGAATGTATGTATACGTTATGGACGGAAACGAAGCTAACGGCTACTTCTGTAGACGGACGACCACGTGACTTTTTTGCAATCGGGAAAGATACGTTCCTTAGCAAGCTAGGACGTACAAAAAGCATAAAAGGGCGGTCGAAGTAAATGCTAAAATAGTATAACGATTGCATAAACAATAGTTCGTGTGGGAAACGGATGCCTTAGGGCAGACGGGCGAATATGACAGACTACGACGGTAGGACGGGTAAGAGGGACGGCCGAAGGTTGGCCGGACCAAAGTTAAGGCGGACGGTTTCTAGGACCGGACGAGTAAAAGGGCTACGACGGTAGCTCAAGGGCGTATGTCTTTGTGATATACGTACCGTAAGATGGGTTGATCACCCTTATGTGTATGACCAATGAAAGTTAAGGAAAGAAAAGGTGAATACATATCTATGTAATCACATAAGAATGAAGAAAGAAAAGTAAAAGCTATGAATACGTATTTGTTGAAGTGTATGTATATAATTATGTATACTTATAAAGAAAAGAATGATCATACTTAATAGTTTTAAACTAGAACTCACCAGCGTTAGCTGACTTTTAGTATACATTTCAGGTACAGAAAGGAAGGGTCGTGCGAAGGCGTGAAGGTTACCCGGCACAAGACTGACATCCCACTTTTACATATATGTTAAGACTAATGATATGTACTTAATTTTAAAGACTTCCGCTGTTATGTCATGTCATGTTACGTTATGTAATGATTGAATTCGAACGTTTTAAATTTAAGCTCAGTTTTTATGACTATGTTTATGAGTAAATCCAACAAGTGAGGTCACCCGGGAAAGGGGCCTTACAACTTATATACATAGATTATTAACTTAAAATATTTTATGAGGTATTTGTTATTTTGATTTCATGATGCTAAGTTATGAGTTGTAAAACAAAAAGTTCTCTAAATATATATACATAAAGGGCTGAAATATGTATGCATAAGTGTATATGTTGTTTTGATTATGTATGATAAGTTATAGTTGATAAATAAAAAGCATGATTTATATTATAAAAAGGATTGTTAATACTTGGTTAAGTGAAGTGTATATTTGTATTTATATACCTATATAATAGTAATTTATATATATGCATATATGAGTGTGTTTAAAGTTTATATATGTGAAGATCTTGATAAATATATGTATGGGTGTACGTTTATTTTGTTAACTTGGACAAGTTGCTAGGTATATGTATGTATATATGAGAAACATGTATGTACCTAGTTAAGGTTAATAATCATGGAAATATTTATATTAAATAATAAAACGTATTAACATCTTAAAAATAAAGCATGAAAAGTGTTAGACAAAACATTCAAGAGATTTAGAACTTACAAGATATACGTATTTGTTTGACATGAAAAATTGATATGATTAAAATGTCTAAGACACGTAGAAATTATAAAGATCATATATGTATATTTTATGATGGATTGGTCATAGAGGAATTATGTGTATGAAAATTTAAAAGACGTTTCGGTATAAGTATATATGAACACATGTTATTGTGAAACATAGCTAAATATATGTTAAAATATGGTTATATTTGTGTGTAGATATTGGTGAAAATATAAGTACATGACAAGATAATGAATAACGTTCGGAACAAGTAATCATATATGGGTGTGTTAACATGGATTATGTGCACATAGGAGTAGTCATACGTATAACATACTTGATCAATATCTATGATTTTGTATAATTATTGGAAAGAAATAATTATGTGTTTATAAGTGACTTTAATGTAAAATATTATAAAATATTGAAGAATAATACTTATTTTTAAATATATATAATAAGTCACCAATGTGGAAATATATATATACTTTTCCGAAAAATAAGTAAAGTGTCTAAACTTGAATAATAATCACCAACGAGTCATTACAAGAAAACATTGTTTTAAATAAACAAAGTCGTACTTAACAGGAATAGTTAAGTTAGGTGAACAACTTGCGTTTAAGACGGGTAGTCTTAACGTGTTTAGTATCCTTGTGTAAATAGGATATTATTATAATGTGATAAGTACATACACACATTTTACATTAACCTACGCTATCTCGCAAACTACAAGGACTAGTTTTGAAAATTATCAAAATATCATTTGGCACGGTCGCGCCCCATAAACACGGCCGCGCTATGCACTGGCACGGTCGCGCCTGATACCCAGTTGAAACACAAACACTGTCTTAAGTGCAAAGCCCGTTCGAGTCCGTAGTTGTAACGCCTATTGCGCCGTTTCAGACCGTTCATCAATGACCAAACCCTCTCGAATAACCGCATTAGTAACTAGGGAACCAAAACCGTCATACTTTCATCTCTTTCTCTCAATCTCGTCCAATTCCGTATCACTCTCGACATCAAACCTCTACGCATGAACTTCAAGCTTCTGCGATCACATTCCTCACATCAATCGTGCCGGAATCCCAGCAGAAGACGCCAAGGATCAACCCACCGAAGTCGGAACTCCGTTTGGTCGAACCCCACCAGTTCGATATCGTTTAAGGTAAGTAAACACATCCTCAGACTCATTTCAATCCCGCGAATGAAAGCCCTAACCTATTCAGGGCTTATACAATCGAATTGAACACGAATAAAATCTAGGGTTCTTTATATTTTAGTTTAATCGAACTACACCCTAGACACGATCTCCACTCAATTAAAATACATAGATAGATTCTAAAACAATCTACAATCGAAAGCCCCATGAATTCACCCGCTATTAATACAGGATTTAGACAAATTAGCTTCTGGAACATTCAGACACGGTCGTGCCTCTTGTCCAGGCACGGTCGCACCCCATGCCTAAGCACGGTCGCGCCCCGTGCCTAAGCGCGGTCGCGCCATACATTTGACACGGTTGTGCTACCTTTGGTCAGAACCTGTTTCTTCTGTTAGTTTAATATAAACTCATTTTTCTTTTGTAAAAATTATTTTATAAAACTCCAAAGCCAGAATTGTTTTCATAAACTAAATTATCAACTTGGAAATATTAAACAAATTGGTTAAATCGTTTCTAACGGATTAAAAAGTAATAAATTTAAAATAAAAGTTTTACATATAATTGTTTTATTCAAACCTACACAAACTATTTATATTCTAACATGTATTTAAAATGCCTCTTGACACATTTTCATGAACAAAAAAAAAATTAATTATAATTTTAGTTAATTATTCGAATTAAACCATAAGTCTTTCGTTATTTAATTGAACTTACATTTTTCATTCAAATACAAACGTAAACGTATATACCAACCCTTGTACAAATCCACACACTCACTCCTATTGAAGCCTTAGAATTTCCTTAGACATTATGCTAACTATTAATCCAAAGTTATACTATTTTACTCTAGGTCAAACTTATTGATTAGCAAATCACTTGGATTATACAACACTCGTGTTAACTACTACATTTTGATACAAGTGAGTATTTCATAGCCCCTTTTACTCTTTTACATTTTTGGGGTGAAACATGAACACTATTCAAATTACATGTTTACATTTACAAAACAACACAAGTACAAATCCTATTTACATTCATGTGTACAAATTTGAGCTTTATGCCCGAGTGCTATGTGTGCTAACTTTTGTATGCGATTTTGTGCAATCATTAACTATTCAAGCCGACGGTTTTCAATGATAGATCTATTGAGTCTAACAAACCCACCCAGATTGGGGTGATTGATACCGACAACACAATTTTGCATGCTAGTTACAAAGGTTTGATTGTACTTGGTTACACAATAGCTGCTCCCCATAAATGCCTTATTTATCATGTTATGTAAGGATTTGTTTTACAAACTATATGCTATCTCTATACAAACCTGTGTTATAGTCACCAACTTTTTAGTTGACCTTATATTATTCGTGTTTCAGGTGCTTTCATATGAGTTTGATCAAGACATGCTACACATAGGCTTTGGACCTAGTTAATCTTAATTCAAAAACAAATTGCATTTCATTATGTACTTAGAACTTGATTCATGTTTGTTTGAATGGAAATGGATTTAACATATTACAATTTAGTCAACCTTGAGCTCATCAACAGTCTACATGTCTCGCCCCGATGATTCCGCCGTCGGTTGGGGTGTGAAAGATTGGTATCAGAGCCTTGGTTATAGGGAACTAGGTTATTAGACACCCTTGACCTAGACTATAACTTTAGGACACCCATACAATTCCATGCTACTACATGTTACATTATTAGTTCTTGTGTAAATATTTTTACATGCTATCATAAGTATTTACACTACGTGATACAATACATAATGACTTATGTGTCACGCTACTTGATAACTTTTGTGCTTACACTCATTACTATCTACACGCTATATGATTATTTTTATGTGAATATTCTTACATGTTATACTATATAACTACATCATATGATACAATACTTAATAATCTATGTGTCACATCCTGCCCACTTTTTCTCCTATTCATTGCTACCTATTTAATTTGTTTAAAAGTGTATCCTAAGTTTCCACACACACTCATACACACTTAGTTATTCATGCACCCCTAAACTCATAGACATAATACCTCACCTCTTATAGACAACAAATTCTTTTAAAATATTGGGCCTAAGGACCATCAATAATAAACTAAGCAGTCCACCTATCCCCTAAGAAGCAAAAGCCCACTGGAATGCATAAACCTTACTTTCGGGCCACAAGGCCCAGTTCACAACAATTCTCATCATGACCATGAGCCCAACAATACTGTTATTAATACATGATGGCTGGAAGAGTGTGTAGGCCCATGAGGGATTCTGGCTAAGGAAATATAGGGTACTTAAGTGTGTCCTAGTGACCCACCCCTCTTTCCTGGGAATTCTCCTCAGGGATGCATTGCTTATAGGTCAAGTGTATCTCTAAAATACTATTGTGAAGGTTCGGCGTTATGACTAGTCAAACTCTAAACCTATGAGAACTCCTACATTTGACACTCAGTATTTTATTATCGCTTACAACCTTTCCATTGTTTTCCTGCTAAGTATGGACTCCTACTCTCCTACCTCCCCGGTATGCCGTCCTGGATCACCCGTACATCGATCACCAACACCCGCAGCTGCTAGACCAAGGTTTGATGTAAGGGTAGATTGGATTAGGAACACCGACCCAAGACTTCGAACACCTGGATCAGCCGCGCCCAGAAACCCGTATCAGACACCCCATCCCCACAATCAACTACCACTCCCACTAAGAGACCCATACCTAATGCCCGACCCGTATTACTCTAATCCTTGAGTAGGGCATATCATGGCACTCACTAGTACTAACGAATTTCCAACCAATGACACGCACCAATATGTAAGGACCTCAGAATTTGAGAGGCAAAGAATGGAACAAGGGTTAATGCACGACTTGCAAGTACAAGGAATGAATAGCCTAGCAAACCAATTAGAGTACCAAAAGGAATTAATCTCCATCCTCGAAGCGGTGCTCGCCTTGGGAATTATTCTCCTTCTAGTGGAAAGCTACAGGAGGCGCTAACAGGATTATTTTTGTTATTTATTTCAGTTTGAAAACCATTTCCCTGTGTTTTGAATACATTTCAACATTACTAAATTTTTTATTTTCCAAAGTTATTATTCATAAATTCAATACTTGATTGTGAATTACACCCATCATATTTTCATCAAAATTCTCCAAGTATTATCTTTCCCATTCACCACAATTTAGTACACTACCAACAATCTCCTTCATAAACAAATCATCCAATTGATTCGATTTAAACAAAACCTCGTTATCTTGTTCAAACAAAATGTTTATCAAACTTTTAGATAGTATCAAAAACATAAATTTTCCATAAAACTTTCCGCCTGATAAGGAAAATTAATACAACCGATTTTATATAAAAAATATATATATATATATATTATTTCGAATTGATAAATAATTATGGTTTTCCTCGTTTAAGTAAATATTTCTAAACCCTGGCTAAATTAGTATACGACTAATTGTTTAGCCAATAATTTCGCTTAAAAATATTCTCTTATTAAATAGCTGAAAATTTAAATTAAAAGATTTTTTCCATAAATTGTTTATTTATTTAAATTAAGTGACTCAATGGATTCACTACGTTATATATCTACAATCAAGGACGACTTACCACTTTCAAATTTCAAACAAAGATCCGTAGTTGTAAACACATTTCCCCGAACGTTTTCAGAACTCTCTCATTACCTTTCACTTGTCGCTTCAAGAGACGATCCATACCGCGTAGACGTTAACCCTATTGTAACATCCCAAAAATAATAAAACGAATAAATATAGCGAAACCGGTGACTTAGTCGGAATATTTAAACAAAAGAGAGCGGGCTTGGGATCGGCTTCAATGGGCCGAGGGAAGCCCAGGCATATAAGAGGCAAGGCAGCCCTCTTCTCTACTCATTTCCCTACTCACGCAAGTTCTAGAGAGAGAGAAGAGAGCTCGGGTCTAGAGAGAGAAAGTGACGGATCAACTCAGGAATTCAGGAGAACGTTGCTGCTGTGCTCGTGACCATCTTCTCCGAATCAGAAATCCAATCCAGGTAAGCGTTCGATCATAATCTGAGTTTTTATGACTTTATAGGATTTTCGGGTTTTGGCTAAAAAGGTAACGATTTTGCGGATGAAACTTGAATATGAACTTAGGTTTAGCATCTAGAATGAAAACCGAACGCTTTGACCTAAGAAAATTGAGATATTGACTCGATCAGACGCGCATGCAAAAACTTCGGATTTTTGGGGAAGACGATCTGTGCAGACTTATCGAAACTACTTAGTTTCGATATGTGCAGAACCATCGAAACTACATAGTTTCGATAGGTACAGACCCATCGAAACTACATATCTCAAACTATGGCTCTGAAAATAAATGTGTGAGGCCCCGAACCCGGGAGGCCTCACGTATTGGATTTACTCATCAACACATAGCACTTTAAACATAAGACATTCATTAACACAGCGGAAACGATTAAAATCTTCAACATACACAGCGGAAACATAAACATGTCTAATACAAATTGTCTTTAACAACGTCAAACTAAAACATAACATAAACATAATCGGGATGCCAGACACTGATCTTTGGGTAACTCTTCTCTCTAAGCCCAAGCATCCACATCCATCAACTAAACCTGCACTTAACTGATATGCATACTAAAAATCAGCAACGCTGAGTGAGTTCTAACGTTTACTTTAAATCAATTATACAAAAGATTTACCAAAACATATATATACTGCCCATAAGGCTAAACTTTACATACTTTACTTTTCAAACAGTTTAAAACGTATAATAAACCGTCAATTCCTCTTTACTGTACTGCCCTCATGGCTTACATCCATGAACCGACAAGTACCTGGTCAATGCCCCTATGGCTTACACCATGAACCGACACTACCGCTTAACCTTCAATTTCCTTTGTCACTACTGTACCGCCCCCATGGCTTACATCCATGAACCGACGAGTACCTGGTCAATGCCCCCATGGCTAACGTCCATGAACCGACAATACCGCTTAACACTAAGGGGAGGTTGCGTGGACCTCCCGAGCAACCGCCGTCACTCATCCCAATTGTACAACTGTTAACGAACCCTAAGGTTCTTACTAATGGGTAGAACCCATATCTGACATCTTGTACAAGTAACATCTGTCCCAAGGACCTTTACAAACTGGTACTCATTCCCGAAGGAAAGCTGTTCACTTTACTGTCATAAAACTTTCTGTAAATCTTGTTCATAACTTTCATATATAATATGCCTTTGTTTATGTATATAAAATATAGTAAACGCTTGCCATAAAATATAACTTGCTTTCTGAAACATAGCTTATCATAAAATACATCTCACTTTCTGAAACATAGCTTATCATAAAATACACCTCACTTTCTGAAACATAGCTTATCATATATATCATGCCTTTGTTTATGTATATGAAAATATAGTAAACGCTTGCCAAGTGATATATCTTACTTTACTGAAAACATACTAGCACATATATCATGTCTTTGTTTATGTATATGAAAATATAGTAAACGCTTGACAAGTGATATATCTTACTTTACTGTAAACATACTAGCACATATATCATGCCTTTGTTTATGTATATGAAAATATAGTAAACGCTTGCCAAATGATATATCTTACTTTACTGAAAACATACTTTTGCCTCTTTTAAACCATTCACTAAAACATAGCTTTTCTCTTCAGTTTATAATATATAAAATATAATAAACACTTTACACTAAGTATGCACACCACCCCTAAAGAAGGCAAAAGGGGATTAGACCTCACCTGGTAAGCTAATTCGGGTTGTCCTAATCAAGGTCCAACAACGTCACTTCCGATCTGAATTGATTAGTTAAATACACATCAGACCACTACTGAATCTAATGGTTTAACTACTCTAACACACCGACTCATTTGATCAGTCCTGATGCCTGCGCACTTAGCAAGTGCGCAGACTCTGCTTCTTGCGCACTTAGCAAGTGCGCAGACTTCCCTTCATGCGAAGTGCGCAGACTTCCCTTCCTGCGCACTTAGCAAGTGCGCAGGTCCCTCTTCCTGCACACTTAGCAAGTGCGCAGGACCTGCTCTGTGCGCACGACCTAGTCTTGGCGAAAAACCCTAACTTTCGCATTCGGGTCTGATCATTTCAAGATCCCGAACCTGTTTGCATTCAAAACGTTCATTTTCCATTAAGGAACTCAAATCTATGCTTATCTCTCAGTTTCATCAGTTCAAACATAATCTTTTCACCCGAAAAACCCAAAAACGAACAAGAACTCAGATCTAGGAGAATCGGTTACCTGTAATCACTTCCTTTTCGTTGCTAAACACTCACGAGACTCTTGCTAATGATCCTTGAGGCTCTAATCAGAAAACCGGGACTTTCTCTCTCTAGACTCTCTCTCTAGAAAACTGAAATGGATGATGCAAATGAGGGCTTTTGGCTGGTCTTGAGGCTTATAAGGGCCCAAACTTGCTCCTTTCGGCCCATACATCCCGGCTCAAGCCCGCTTCCCTTTCCCTTATTTAAGTTTTAAATTTCTCGTGAATTCCTTCGCCTTCTAAAACTCGGGATGTTACAAGTCTACACTCCTTATAATAGGTTTCGTCCTCGAAACCTGTCATAAGCTATACTGATAGCAAATCACAGAATGGGTGGCATAAACCGTAGCTATGCAAGGCAGCTTGGTCATGAAGGCCATTGTGATTAACTACCGCTGAGGATTTACTCCGGGTAATATCTAGTTCTAAGGCTTCTAAGCTGATGGGGCTAACTAATCATTTAAGGAAATAATAACATAAACTTGGCATATCGCAAATAAGAGTTTGCAACGTACCTTACTGAGTCATCTGGTAAACCCTTGCTGTGGCCTTGTTGATGTAAGGTTCTTTCTCCGCACCCTTACCCTTTCCGGATCCTCCCACTTCCGGCTCTTTGCGCTTTCTACAATCTCTGCTCAAATGCCCTGGCTCCCTACAGTTGTGGCACTTAGGCTTCGCCGTGCAGTCACGTGATTGGTGTCCAAACTTTCCACACTTAAAGCAACCCGCTTGCCTAGCTCTGCACTCTCCTCCGTACCTTTTCCCACACTTTCCACACAGACCCTCTGCTTCTAACCTTGACCTCCTATCACTAGGACACTGAAGTTCCTCCCCAGTCCGCTTAGCCGCTTGTTTCTTAGGTGCTTCAGAAATGACTTCAGAGGCAATGTCATCATAGACAACTCCGCTCAAAACAACCACCGACTCAAAGGTACTCGGTGTGTTGGCCCTTACAAAGGTACGTATCTTTGGAGGCAACCCTTGAACATAATAATGAATCCTCCTCTCCTCTGTGGTTACAAGATGAGGCACCAGGCGTGCCAGTTCGTTGTACTTGGAAGTATATTGTCTGTGAGTCATGAGTCCGGCTTGCAAAGTCAGGAACTCTCACTCCACCTTGTGGACTTCATTCTTAGGGCAGAACTTCGAAATTACTAACGCCTTCAGATCATTCCACCTCATTAGCTCGACCGCTTGGTCACCCTTCGCTTGTTTCACAGTCTCCCACCAGTGTGCTGCCTCTCCCTTTAGTGACTTAGCTACGAACCTGACCGGTTGATCCGGTCGACAGTCACTGAGGCTGATGGTGGATTCCATGCCATTGATCCAATCTAAAGTATCTGCTGCTTCTTTCTCCCCAGTTAGCTCAGGGGGATCACAACCACGAAATGCCTTGTAATCGCATCCGCGAGTAGGTGGTGCAACATTCTCCACCAGGATTGGTCCTCCCGCAGCTGGTAGCACCACTGGGCCTTCAGTGGCTGGGATTACGTTGGGGTTTTCCTTGGCCTTTCTTAACGCTTCGTCTAGTATGGTTGGTAAGATTTCCTTCAGCAGCCGGTTAAACTCACGGCCAAAAGCTGCTTGTACGACTGGTTCAAACTCAAACGGTTGGTCATCTCCTTCTGCATGCTCAACATTGTGCTGACTGACTACCGTATCAGTATGGGTAGTGTGAACACTCCTCTCAATCACTTGGTTTGTGCTAGCTCCACCGTGGCGGCCTGTACGCCCACCACGTCTTCCTCCTCCACCCCCTTTAGTTCCTCCACGTCTAGCCATTTCTAACTGAAAGATAGAGAACAAAAGATTTAATTTAATCATGCTAGGGAATATGTAGAACACAATAAGTAAGGTAAGATGTTAATATACACTGGCCATCTGCAATTAACCATTACATCACTTCTCGTTTTCCATTTATTCGCTTTCATGATTCCACTAAAGCCTCTATTCTTATCTTGACACTCTAAAACTAGGAAAGAAACTTTACTTACTATACACTTCTGGTGCTTTGGCTTGAGTTACCCGTTACTGGCATCCGCTACTTGTCCCATTCTCAGTTTAAGTCTGAACATCGGGGATGTCCAAATATCTCAAACTATGGCTCTGAAAATAAATGTGTGAGGCCCCGAACCCGGGAGGCCTCACGTATTGGATTTACTCATCAACACATAGCACTTTAAACATAAGACATTCATTAACACAGCGGAAACGATTAAAATCTTCAACATACACAGCGGAAACATAAACATGTCTAATACAAATTGTCTTTAACAACGTCAAACTAAAACATAACATAAACATAATCGGGATGCCAGACACTGATCTTCGGGTAACTCTTCTCTCTAAGCCCAAGCATCCACATCCATCAACTAAACCTGCACTTAACTGATATGTATACTAAAAATCAGCAACGCTGAGTGAGTTCTAACGTTTACTTTAAATCAATTATACAAAAGATTTACCAAAACATATATATACTGCCCATAAGGCTAAACTTTACATACTTTACTTTTCAAACAGTTTAAAACGTATAATAAACCGTCAATTCCTCTTTACTGTACTGCCCTCATGGCATACATCCATGAACCGACAAGTACCTGGTCAATGCCCCCATGGCTTACACCATGAACCGACACTACCGCTTAACCTTCAATTTCCTTTGTCACTACTGTACCGCCCCCATGGCTTACATCCATGAACCGACGAGTACCTGGTCAATGCCCCCATGGCTAACGTCCATGAACCGACAATACCGCTTAACACTAAGGGGAGGTTGCGTGGACCTCCCGAGCGACCGCGGTCACTCATCCCAATTGTACAACTGTTAACGAACCCTAAGGTTCTTACTAATGGGTAGAACCCATATCTGACATCTTGTACAAGTAACATCTGTCCCAAGGACCTTTACAAACTGGTACTCATTCCCGAAGGAAAGCTGTTCACTTTACTGTCATAAAACTTTCTGTAAATCTTGTTCATAACTTTCATATATAATATGCCTTTGTTTATGTATATAAAATATAGTAAACGCTTGCCATAAAATATAGCTTGCTTTCTGAAACATAGCTTATCATAAAATACATCTCAATTTCTGAAACATAGCTTATCATAAAATACACCTCACTTTCTGAAACATAGCTTATCATATATATCATGCCTTTGTTTATGTATATGAAAATATAGTAAACGCTTGCCAAGTGATATATCTTACTTTACTGAAAACATACTAGCACATATATCATGCCTTTGTTTATGTATATGAAAATATAGTAAACGCTTGCCAAGTGATATATCTTACTTTACTGTAAACATACTAGCACATATATCATGCCTTTGTTTATGTATATGAAAATATAGTAAACGCTTGCCAAATGATATATCTTACTTTACTGAAAACATACTTTTGCCTCTTTTAAACCTTTCACTAAAACATAGCTTTTCTCTTCAGTTTATAATATATAAAATATAATAAACACTTTACACTAAGTATGCACACCACCCCTAAAGAAGGCAAAAGGGGATTAGAACTCACCTGGTAAGCTAATTCGGGTTGTCCTAATCAAGGTCCAACAACGTCACTTCCGATCTGAATTGATTAGTTAAATACACATCAGACCACTACTGACTCTAATGGTTTAACTACTCTAACACACCGACTTCATTTGATCAGTCCTGATGCCTGCGTACTTAGCAAGTGCGCAGACTCTGCTTCCTGCGCACTTAGCAAGTGCGCAGACTTCCCTTCCAGCGCACTTAGCAAGTGCGCAGACTTCCCTTCCTGCGCACTTAGCAAGTGCGCAGGTCCCTCTTCCTGCGCACTTGCTAGGACCCGCTCTGTGCGCACTTAGCAAGTGCGCACGACCTGGTCTTGGCGAAAAACCCTAACTTTCGCATTCGTGTCTGATCACTTCAAGATCCCGAACCTGTTTGCATTCAAAACGTTCGTTTTCCATTAAGGAACTCAAATCTATGCTTATCTTTCAGTTTCATCCGTTCAAACATAATCTTTTCACCCGAAACCCGAAAAACCCAAAAACGAACAAGAACTCAGATCTAGGAGAATCGGTTACCTGTAATCACTTCCTTTTCGTTGCTAAACACTCACGAGACTCTTGCTAATGATCCTTGAGGCTCTAATCCAAAAACCAGGACTTTCTCTCTCTAGACTCTCTCTCTCGTCTCTCTCTCTAGAAAACTGAAATGGATGATGCAAATGAGGGCTTTTGGCTGGTCTTGAGGCTTGTAAGGGCCCAAACTTGCTCCTTTCGGCCCATACATCCCGGCCCAAGCCCGCTTCCCTTTTCCTTATTTAAGTTTTAAATTTCTCGTGAATTCCTTCGCCTTCTAAAACTCGGGATGTTACAAGTCTACCCTCCTTATAATAGGTTTCGTCCTCCAAACCTGTCATAAGCTATACTGATAGCAAATCACAGAATGGGTGGCATAAACCGTAGCTATGCAAGGCAGCTTGGTCATGAAGGCCATTGTGATTAACTACCGCTGAGGATTTAGTCCAGGTAATATCTAGTTCTAAGGCTTCTAAGCTGATGGGGCTAACTAATCATTTAAGGAAATAATAACATAAACTTGGCATATCGCAAATAAGAGTTTGCAACGTACCTTACTGAGTCATCTGGTAAACCCTTGCTGTGGCCTTGTTGATGTAAGGTTCTTTCTCCGCACCCTTACCCTTTCCGGATCCTCTCGCTTCCGGCTCTTTACGCTTTCTACAATCTCTGCTCAAATGCCCTGGCTCCCTACAGTTGTGGCACTTAGGCTTCGCCGTGCAGTCACGTGATTGGTGTCCAAACTTTCCACACTTAAAGCAACCCGCTTGCCCAGCTCTGCACTCTCCTCAGTGCCTTTTCCCACACTTTCCACACAGACCCTCTGCTTCTAACCTTGACCTCCTATCACTAGGACACTAAAGTTCCTCCCCAGTCCGCTTAGCCGCTTGTTTCTTTGGTGCTTCAGAAATGACTTCAGAGGCAATGTCATCATAGACAACTCCGCTCAAAACAACCACCGACTCAAAGGTACTCGGTGTGTTGGCCCTTACAAAGGTACGTATCTTTGGAGGCAACCCTTGAACATAATAATGAATCCTCCTCTCCTCTGTGGTTACAAGATGAGGCACCAGGCGTGCCAGTTCGTTGTACTTGGAAGTATATTGTCTGTGAGTCATGAGTCCGGCTTGCAAAGTCAGGAACTCTCACTCCACCTTGTGGACTTCATTCTTAGGGCAGAACTTCGAAATTACTAACGCCTTCAGATCATTCCACCTCATTAGCTAGACCGCTTGGTCACCCTTCGCTTGTTTCACAGTCTCCCACCAGTGTGCTGCCTCTCCCTTTAGTGACTTAGCTACGAACCTGACCGGTTGATCCGGTCGACAGTCACTGAGGCTGATGGTGGATTCCATGCCATTGATCCAATCTAAAGTATCTGCTGCTTCTTTCTCCCCAGTTAGCTCAGGGGGATCACAACTACGAAATACCTTGTAATCGCATCCGCGAGTAGGTGGTGCAACATTCTCCACCAGGATTGGTCCTCCCGCAGCTGGTAGCACCACTGGGCCTTCAGTGGCTGGGATTACGTTGGGGTTTTCCTTGGCCTTTCTTAACGCTTCGTCTAGTATGGTTGGTAAGATTTCCTTCAGCAGCCGGGTAAACTCACGGCCAAGAGCTGCTTGTACGACTGGTTCAAACTCAAACGGTTGGTCATCTCCTTCTGCATGCTCAACATTGTGCTGACTGACTACCGTATCAGTATGGGTAGTGTGAACATTCCCCTCAATCACTTGGTTTGTGCTAGCTCCACCGTGGCGGCCTGTACGCCCACCACGTCTTCCTCCTCCACCCCCTCTAGTTCCTCCACGTCTAGCCATTTCTAACTGAAAGATAGAGAACAAAAGATTTAATTTCATCATGCTAGGGAATATGTAGAACACAATAAGTAAGGACAGATGTTAATATACACTGGCCATCTGCAATTAACCATTACATCACTTCTCGTTTTCCATTTATTCGCTTTCATGATTCCACTAAAGCCTCTATTCTTATCTTGACACTCTAAAACTAGGAAAGAAACTTTACTTACTATACACTTCTGGTGCTTTGGCTTGAGTTACCCGTTACTGGCATCCGCTACTTGTCCCATTCTCAGTTTAAGTCTGAACATCGGGGATGTCCAAATATCTCAAACTATGGCTCTGATACCAACTTGTGAGGCCCCGAACCCGGGAGGCCTCACGTATTGGATTTACTCATCAACACATAGCACTTTAAACATAAGACATTCATTAACACAGCGGAAACGATTAAAATCTTCAACATACACAGCGGAAACATAAACATGTCTAATACAAATTGTCTTTAACAACGTCAAACTAAAACATAACATAAACATAATCGGGATGCCAGACACTGATCTTCGGGTAACTCTTCTCTCTAAGCCCAAGCATCCACATCCATCAACTAAACCTGCACTTAACTGATATGCATACTAAAAATCAGCAACGCTGAGTGAGTTCTAACGTTTACATTAAATCAATTATACAAAAGATTTACCAAAACATATATATACTGCCCATAAGGCTAAACTTTACATACTTTACTTTTCAAACAGTTTAAAACGTATAATAAACCGTCAATTCCTCTTTACTGTACTGCCCTCATGGCTTACATCCATGAACCGACAAGTACCTGGTCAATGCCCCCATGGCTTACACCATGAACCGACACTACCGCTTAACCTTCTATTTCCTTTGTCACTACTGTACCGCCCCCATGGCTTACATCCATGAACCGACGAGTACCTGGTCAATGCCCCCATGGCTAACATCCATGAACCGACAATACCGCTTAACACTAAGGGGAAGTTGCGTGGACCTCCCGAGCGACCGCCGTCACTCATCCCAATTGTACAACTGTTAACGAACCCTAAGGTTCTTACTAATGGGTTAACCCATATCTGACATCTTGTACAAGTAACATCTGTCCCAAGGACCTTTACAAACTGGTACTCATTCCTGAAGGAAAGCTGTTCACTTTACTGTCATAAAACTTTCTGTAAATCTTGTTCATAACTTTCATATATAATATGCCTTTGTTTATGTATATAAAATATAGTAAACGCTTGCCATAAAATATAACTTGCTTTCTGAAACATAGCTTATCATAAAATACATCTCACTTTCTGAAACATAGCTTATCATAAAATACACCTCACTTTCTGAAACATAGCTTATCATATATATCATGCCTTTGTTTATGTATATGAAAATATAGTAAACGCTTGTCAAGTGATATATCTTACTTTACTGAAAACATACTAGCACATATATCATGCCTTTGTTTATGTATATGAAAATATAGTAAACGCTTGCCAAGTGATATATCTTACTTTACTGTAAACATACTAGCACATATATCATGCCTTTGTTTATGTATATGAAAATATAGTAAACGCTTGCCAAATGATATAACTTACTTTACTGAAAACATACTTTTGCCTCTTTTAAACCTTTCACTAAAACATAGCTTTTCTCTTCAGTTTATAATATATAAAATATAATAAACACTTTACACTAAGTATGCACACCACCCCTAAAGAAGGCAAAAGGGGATTAGAACTCACCTGGTAAGCTAATTCGGGTTGTCCTAATCAAGGTCCAACAACGTCACTTCCGATCTGAATTGATTAGTTAAATACACATCAGACCACTACCGACTCTAATGGTTTAACTACTCTAACACACCGACTTCATTTGATCAGTCCTGATGCCTGCGCACTTAGCAAGTGCGCAGACTCTGCTTCCTGCGCACTTAGCAAGTGCGGAGACTTCCCTTCCTGCGCACTTAGCAAGTGCGCAGACTTCCCTTCCTGCGCACTTAGCAAGTGCGCAGGTCCCTCTTCCTGCGCACTTAGCAAGTGCGCAGGACCTGCTCTGTGCGCACTTAGCAAGTGCGCACGACCTGGTCTTGGCGAAAAACCCTAACTTTCGCATTCGGGTCTGATCACTTCAAGATCCCGAACCTGTTTGCATTCAAAACATTCGTTTTCCATTAAGGAACTCAAATCTATGCTTATCTTTCAGTTTCATCCGTTCAAACATAATCTTTTCACCCGAAACCCGAAAAACCCAAAAACGAATAAGAACTCAGATCTAGGAGAATCGGTTACCTGTAATCACTTCCTTTTCGTTGCTAAACACTCACGAGACTCTTGCTAATGATCCTTGAGGCTCTAATCCAAAAACCGAGACTTTCTCTCTCTAGACTCTCTCTCTCCTCTCTCTCTAGAAAACTGAAATGGATGATGCAAATGAGGGCTTTTGGCTGGTCTTGAGGCTTATAAGGGCCCAAACTTGCTCCTTTCGGCCCATACATCCCGGCCCAAGCCCGCTTCCCTTTTCCTTATTTAAGTTTTAAATTTCTCTTGAATTCCTTCGCCTTCAAAAACTCGGGATGTTACAAAATGAGACCAATGATGTGAATATATATCTATACGTATTTGCGAAGAATGATAAATGAGAAGCAATTCAAGTCAATGAGAATATAAATGACGATAGAATGAAAACGGAAGCACTCAAGAATGTACCCGTGGTGTGCAACTTTCCGGAAGTATTCCCTGAGGATCTACCTGGGTTGCCACCCGATCGGGAAATAGAATTTCAGATTGATCTACTGCCAGGAGCTGAGCCTGTTGCCAAAGCCCCCTACCGATTGGCTCCGTCAGAAATGAAAGAATTGATGTCTCAACTACAGGAATTAACAGAAAAAGGATTTATTAGACTGAGCATTTCACCATGGGGCGCTCCGGTACTATTTGTAAAGAAGAAAGACGGCAGCATGCGGATGTGCATTGACTACCGTGAACTGAACAAGAGGACAGTAAAGAACAAATACCCACTGCCTAGAATAGATGACCTCTTTGATCAACTACAAGGTGCAAGCTGGTTCTCAAAGATCGATCTTAGGTCGGGTTATCACCAACTGAAGGTGAGGGAAGAAGATGTACCAAAGACCGCGTTTCGTATGCGTTACGGGCATTACGAGTTTCTAGTGATGTCATTCGGATTGACTAACGCACCAGCAGCGTTCATGGATTTGATGAATAGAGTATGTCGACCAATGTTGGATCGATCAGTGATAGTTTTTATAGACGACATACTGGTATATTCAAAAAGCGAGGGTGATCACCATTGTCACCTAAGAGAAGTTCTGGAGGTGCTAAAGCAGGAAAAGTTGTACGCAAAATTCTCCAAATGTGCGTTCTGGCTCAGGGAAGTCCAATTCCTAGGTCATGTAATAAACCCAAACGGAATCATGGTGGATCCTGCAAAGATCGAGACCGTAAAGGAATGGAATGTCTCAAAGACACCAACAGAGATACGAAGTTTTCTGGGATTGGCAGGCTACTATCGAAGGTTCATCCAAGATTTTTCAAGAATAGCCTCGCCACTAACCAAGTTGACACGGAAAGAAGTAAAGTACGAATGGGGTCCAACCCAAAACAACGCGTTTGGGGAACTTAAGACACGGTTAACCCAAGCTCCAGTCTTATCACTACCTGAGGGAAATGAAGACTTAGTAGTCTACTCTGACGCTTCGGGTCAGGGTTTAGGTTGCGTACTTATGCAACGAGGAAAGGTAATTGCCTACGCCTCGCGACAACTAAAGATTCACGAGGTTAACTACCCAACACACGATCTAGAGTTAGCGGCATTAGTTTTCACATTGAAAATATGGAGGCACTATCTGTATGGAGTCAAATGCACCATTTACTCCGATCACAAAAGCCTGAAGTACTTTTTCGAGCAAAAGGAATTAAACATGAGACAAAGGAGGTGGTTAGAGCTACTGAAAGACTATGACTGTGAAATATTGTACCATCCAGGCAAGGCAAACGTAGTGGCTGACGCTTTAAGTAGAAAGGAAGAATCGACACCTATCCGGATCAAAGCGTGTCAGCTGATTATAACACCAGATTTGATGGGTGAAATATCAAAGGCACAAGATGAAGCACTGTTAGAAAGAAATGTGAAACAGGAAACAATAGTAGGACAACAAGGGAACTTAGATGCAAATGCATACGGAGTACGAACTAGGTTCGGCCGGATGTGGATACCTAAGATTGGCGAGCTTAGAGCCAAAATACTTGATGAGGCCCATAAGTCTCGTTATTCTATCCACCCCGGGACAAACAAAATGTATCAAGACTTGAAGAAAGAGTACTGGTGGTCTGGCATGAAGAGTGATGTGACTGAATACGTGAACAAGTGCTTAACGTGTTCACTAGTTAAGGCCGAGCACCAGAAACCATGCGGTAAAATGCAACCTTTACCTATACCGGAATGGAAGTGGGAAGAGATCACAATGGACTTCATTACCAAGCTACCGCGAACAGCTAAAGGCAATGATACCATTTGGGTGATCGTCGACCGTTTGACGAAAAGTGCTCACTTCTTGCCAATACATGAGACTTCTTCGTCAGAAAGACTAGCAGAAGTATTTATCAAGGAAATTGTGAGCAGACATGGTATGCCGCTGTCAATTGTGTCCGACAGGGATACTAGATTCACTTCAAGGTTTTGGAAGAAATTCAATGAAGCAATGGGCACTAGACTGAACATCATCACCGCTTACCAACCCCAAACCGATGGACAATCGGAAAGGACTATTCAGACCTTGGAGGACATGCTCCGGGCCTGTATCATTGACTTCGGTGGGAGTTGGGACAACCATCTACCATTGGCAGAATTTTCATATAACAACAGCTATCACACAACTATTGGCATGCCGCCGTTTGAGATGTTGTATGGGAGGAAATGTAGGACCCCGGTTTGTTGGGGGGAAATTGGACAGAAGGATTTTGCAAGTCTCGAAGTGGTCAAAGCTACTTTCGAGAAATTTGATCAAATCAAGGCTCGAATGAAAGCCGCAAAAGACAGACAGAAAGCATACACGGATAAGAGAAGAAGGGAGTTAGAGTTTCAAGTAGGGGACATGGTACTGTTAAAGGTATCACCATGGAAAGGAATCATCCGATTCAGAAAGCGTGGCAAACTAAGTCCAAGGTTTGTCGGACCTTTCAAGATTTTAGCAAGAGTGGGTCAAGTTGCTTATAGACTCGACCTACCCGTTGAGCTTAGTGGAATACACCCTACGTTTCACGTGTCGCACTTACGCAAGTGCCTAGCTGACGACACAGCTCACATACCTTACGACGAGATCGAAGTGGATAACAGTCTAAATTATATAGAGGAACCGATAGCCATTATTGACTGAGCTGAGAAACGACTACGCAATAAGTCAATCCCATTAGTAAAAGTACAATGGAAACACAGAAATGGTTCAGAAGCTACTTGGGAAAAAGAAGACGAAATGAGAGGACTATATCCCCTGCTGTTTAACGATTAGCAGGTTTCGAGGACGAAACCTTTCTAAGGAGGGTAGACTTGTAACATCCCAAAAATAATAAAACGAGTAAATATAGCGAAACCGGTGACTTAGTCGGAATATTTAAACAAAAGGGAGCGGGCTTGGGCTCGGCTTCAATGGGCCGAGGGAAGCCCAGGCATATAAGAGGCAAGGCAGCCCTCTTTTCTGCTCATTTTCCCACTCACGCAAGTTCTAGAGAGATAGAAGAGAGCTCGGGTGTAGAGAGAGAAAGTGACGGATCAACTCGGGAATTCAGGAGAACGTTGCTGCTGTGCTCGTGACCATCTTCTCCGAATCAGAAATCCAATCCAGGTAAGCGTTCGATCATATTCTGAGTTTTTATGACTTTATAGGATTTTCGGGTTTTGGCTAAAAAGGTAACGATTTTGCGGATGAAACTTGAATATGAACTTAGGTTTAGCATCTAGAATGAAAACCGAACGTTTTGACCTAAGAAAATTGAGATATTGACTCGATCAGACGCGCATGCAAAAACTTTGGATTTTTGGGGAAGATGATCTGTGCAGACTATCGAAACTACTTAGTTTCGATATGTGCAGAACCATCGAAACTACATAGTTTCGATAGGTACAGACCCATCGAAACTACCCAGTTTCGATATGTGCAGAACCATCGAAACTACATAGTTTCGATATGAACAGACCCATCGAAACTACCCAGTTTCGATATGTGCAGACCCATCGAAACTACCATAGTTTCGATATGAGCCCACAATCCGAAGCTAAGATTACACCTGAGTTACTTATCGAAACTACCAAGTTTCGACAGAAGCAACCTACCGAAACTACCAAGTTTCGACAGAAGCAACCTATCGAAACTACCAAGTTTTGATAAAGCTAATCCATCGAAACTACTAAGTTCAAGCATAGTAATGTCTAATGTCATCTAGGAGCACTACCTTACGAGTATGACTTTATTATACAGATCGTGAGTGACATTAGTGACGCCCAGTAGCCAGCTTAGTGTATTTCAGAAACTACTCATCAGGTGAGTTCTATGTGCCCCCTTTCTATGTTATGTGCAAACCTTATTAAATGTTTTGGGGCTGAAATGTATACACTAAATGAATAACAGTTATGAATGTCAATGTGATCATACGTGGTATACAAATATATATATATATATATATATGTATATATATATCTTTACACGAAATAGAATTATGAATAAAGAATGAAACGTATGATTTTTAAAGAATGAACGAAAGTATGACATAACGTGTAAAGAAGAAATCTTGCTTTATATCCATGTATATATTGCTTGCCAAGTATAAGAAAACGTTATGGACGCTTCGATGATAACGGCTACTTCAGTAGACGGACGACCACGTGACTATCGTACAACCGGGACAAGTGCGTTCCTTCATCAGCTAGGACGTACGAATGCCACAAGTGCGTTCCTTCATCAGCTAGGACATACTAAAGTTATTAACGGACGGTCTAAGAAAAATTGGCATCTTATAGTAGAACGGTTGTATAAATAATAGTCGCATGGGAAACGGATACCTTCAGGTAGACGGGCGAATTACGGCCTACGACGGTAGGACGGTTGTAAGTCATGACGGACGGACAAAGGTTGTCGGACGGTTGTAAGAATAAAATGACGGACGACACTTGTTGCCGGACGGTTGTAAGTATAGGTGGGCCATGACGATGGACCGCGGAGATTGTCTTTGTGACCTTCGCAACCAAAAGACGGGTTGATCACCCTTAAGAGTATTACCCATGAATGTAAAGAAAAGAAAAGAAAAGGTGAATGCATATAAATATGTAATCACAAAATAAAGAAGAAAGAGAAGCAAAAGTTATGAAAATAAATGAGACCAATGATGTGAATATATATCTATACGTATTTGCAAAGAATGATAAATGAGAAGCAATTCAAGTCAATGTGTACTTATATAAGTGGATATATATAATTATGCATACTTATAAAGAAAAGAATGTTTATACCTAATTGCATTAAACTAGAACTCACCAGCGTTAGCTGACTTTTAGTATACATTTCAGGTAAAGGAAGATGAGGTCGTGCGATGGCGTAGAGGTTACCCGGCACGAGACTGACATCCCTCTTTTGTTTTATATGTCTTCGAACAATGTTATGTTTTTAATTGTAAAGACTTCCGCTGTTATGATTATGTAATTGGATGACGAATGTTTTTAATATAAATTCAGTATTTTATGACTATGTTTATGAGTAAATCCAACAAGTGAGGTTACCCGGGAAAAGGGGCCTTGAACCTATCCATCAACCTCAATGAGAATTAAGAGCTAGAACCTAACTACCACATTATACAAGAACGCCAAACAACCCACTCGTCCGCAACGCTCAACCACATACAAAACCCGTTAGTATACAACACACTCGAAGTTCAATAACTTACACATGCACGTTCACAATATACCCAACGCAACCACATGGTGCATGAAACCCAATTATTATCAATATACCCAATGCTACCCAAATTACATAATACATGAAACTAGTTTGCCTACAAATTGCAATTTACTGGATTGATCACATAACACACGAAACATGCTTAATTGCAATACACATGCTACTAGATTGAGCACATAATACACGAAACTTAGTTGGTTGCAATATACATGACACATAACCGTTGTTTGTTTGATACATAACCCTAGATTGACCACATTAACATGAAACTCATTTGGTTAGAAAGGGCATCATACTAAACTGTGCACATTATGCAATATACATGATACTAAACTGTTTATATTACACATGATACTATATTGTTTACATTACACGTGAGAGCTCGTTGATTTACAAAATACATAATGCTAGATGTTCATGCTACACAAGAGACTTGTGTGTTTACTTTATACATGAAACGGAATTGCTTACAATTATTACAATTGATTGATTACATTATACACAAGATATGGTCATGCACTTTGTTCACCAAAGTTGAAGACGATAATACATGGAAACGACTCGGGGTTTGACGTATTCTTGTTCAAACACGAGCAAACTAAGAAACTTTAAGTTATTCTACTTTACTACTCTCTAGTCGTGAACTTACGTGCTTAAGGACATAGTTACTTGTTAGCGACTTTTATGTGAAAACAATGGACATGGACGGAGTGAAATTGTGCCCCTTGAACCGCACACAACGGAATGACCTATACGGACCATGCGATGATTTGAGTAATTACGGGTGCACACGGAATTATGAAAATCAGCGTATGGAAAGCATAGTGAAATTTTGTCGTGTGTTGTGACCTAAAACTTATCATGATATGTAACAACGAAACTAATGTGATATGACAAGGGCATGGTGGATACGCCGATGGTACTTCCTATATATAAGTGTCCTATAATATTATCAGAAGTAACGTTGCTCGTGTCACGTGAAGTTTTGACCTAGACCAATGTTTATGAATTCCCTTAACCACAAAAAAAATTCCTCGAGCATATTAGACTACAATCTAAAACAAACCCTAATCATCATATCCCCATCAAATCTATTCCATGTAATGCCTTTCACCTTTAGGATCTAAATTATTATTCGACAGATTTTCTTCTTAAGTTCATTTCAAAACTAAATTCACAATCATCATTCTTGCTGGACTTTGAGTATCATACCTAAACCTTATTATCAATCGTACTCCCCAAACCAACGGTCAAAGTTCGTTGGGATTCTAGTTGCGGTCCCGAGTTTACTTGGGAACGAGAAGACCAAATGAAACTCATGTATCCACACCTCCTTGCTGATTCAGTAGCCTCAACTAGTTAAATTTCGGGACGAAATTCCCTCAACTAGGGGATACTGTAACATCCATGTTTTTCTTGATATTTCATATGGTGCACTAAATGACAATTTCAATCTCATGTTCACATTCAAAACGTAGTGTCGCATCATTTACTATTTTCATGTGCAAATAGGGAGTATTATTATAATGTGATATGTACATACACACATTTTACATTAACCTACGCTATCTCGCAAACTACAAGGACTAGTTTTGAAAACTATCAAAATATCATTTGGCACGGTCGCGCCATGACCTGGCACGGTCGCGCCATGACCTGGCACGGTCGCGCCCCGTAAACACGGTCGCGCCATGCACTGGCACGGTCGCGCCTGATACCCAGTTGAAACGCAAACACTGTCTTAATCGCAAAGCCTGTTCGAGTCCGTAGTTGTAACGCCTATTGCGCCGTTTCAGACCATTCATCAATGACCAAACCCTCTTGAATAACCGCATTAGTAACTAGGGAACCAAAACCGTCATAATTTCATCTCTTTCTCTCAATCTCGTCCAATTCCGTATCACTCTCGAAATCAAACCTCTGCGCATGAACTTCAAGCTTATGTGATCACATTCCTCACATCAATCGTGCCGGAATCCCAGCAGAAGACAACAAGGATCAACCCACCGAAGTCGGACCTCCGTTTGGTCGAACCCCACCAATTCGATATCGTTTAAGGTAAGTAAACACATCCTCAGACTCATTTCAATCCCGCGAATGAAAGCCCTAACCTATTCAGGGCTTATACAATTGAATTGAACAAGAATAAAATCTAGGGTTCGTTATATTTTAGTTTAATCGAACTACACCCTAGACACGATCTCCACTCAATTAAAATATATAGATAGATTCTAAAACAATCAACAATCGAAAGCCCCATGAATTCACCCGCTATTAATACAGGATTTAGACAAATTAGCTTCTGGAACATTCAGACACGGTCGTGCCTCTTGTCCAGGCATGGTCGCGCCTCGTGCCTAAGCGCGGTCGCGCCATACATTTGACACGGTTGTGCTACCTTTGGTCAGAACCTGTTTCTTCTGTTAGTTTAATATAAACTCATTTTTCTTTTGTAAAAATTATTTTATAAAACTCCAAAGCCAGAATTGTTTTCATAAACTAAATTATCAACTTGGAAATATTAAACAAATTGGTTAAATCGTTTCTAATGGATTAAAAAGTAATAAATTTAAAATAAAAGTTTTACATATAATTGTTTTATTCAAACCTACACAAACTATTTATATTTAACATGTATTTAAAATGCCTCTTGACACATTTTCATGAACAAAAAAAGAAATTAATTATAATTTTAGTTAATTATTCGAATTAAACCATAAGTCTTTCGTTATTTAATTGAACTTACATTTTTCATTCAAATACAAACGTAAACGTATATACCAACCCTTGTACAAATCCACACACTCACTCCTATTGAAGCCTTAGAATTTCCTTAGACATTATGCAAACTATTAATCCAAAGTTATACTATTTTACTCTAGGTCAAACTTATTGATTAGCAAATCACTTGGATTATACAACACTCGTGTTAACTACTACATTTTGATACAAGTGAGTATTTCATAGCCCCTTTTACTCTTTTACATTTTTGGGGTGAAACATGAACACTATTCAAATTACATGTTTACATTTACAGAAACAACACAAGTACAAATCCTATTTACATTCATGTGTACAAATTTGAGCTTTATGCCCGAGTGCTATGTGTGCTAACTTTTGTATGCGATTATGTGCAATCATTAACTACTCAAGCCGACGGTTTTCAATGATAGATCTATTGAGTCTGACAAACCCACCCAGATTGGGGTGATTGATACCGACAACACAATTTTGCATACTAGTTACAAAGGTTTGATTGTACTTGGTTATACAATAGCTGCTCCCCATAAATGCCTTATTTATCATGTTATGTAAGGATTTGTTTTACAAACTATATGCTATCTATATACAAACCTGTGTTATACTCACCAAATTTTTAGTTGACCTTATTTTATTCATGTTTCAGGTGCTTTCATATGAGTTTGATTAAGACATGCTACACATAGGCTTTGGACCTAGTTAATCTTAATTCAAAAACAAATTGTATTTCATTATGTACTTAGAACTTGATTCATGTTTGTTTGAATGGAAATGGATTTAACATATTACAATTTAGTCAACCTTGAGCTCATGAACAGTCTACATGTCCCGCCCCGATGATTCCGCCGTCGGTTGGGGTGTGAAAGATTGGTATCAGAGCCTTGGTTATAGGGAACTAGGTTATTAGACACCCTTGACCTAGACTATAACTTTAGGGCACCCATACAATTCCATGCTACTACATGTTACATTATTAGTTCTTGTGCAAATATTTTTACATGCTATCATAAGTATTTACACTGCGTGATACAAACATAATGACTTATGTGTCACGCTACTTGATAACTTTTGTGCTTACACTCATTACTATCTACATGCTATATGATTATTTTTATGTGAATATTCTTACATGTTATACTATATAACTACATCATATGATACAATACTTAATAATCTATGTGTCACATTACCTGCCCACTTTTTCTCCTGTTCACTGCTACCTATTTAATTTGTTTAAAAGTGTTATCCTAAGTTTCTACACACACTCATACACACTTAGTTATTTATGCACCCCTAAACTCACAAACATAATACCTCACCTCTTGTGGACAACAAATTCTTTTAAACTGTTGGGCCTAAGGACCATCAATAATAAACTAAGCAGTCCACCTATCCCCCAAGAAGCAAAAGCCCACTGGAATGCATAAACCTTACTTTCGGGCCACAAGGCCTAGTTCACAACAATTCTCATCATGACCATGAGCCCAACAATAGTGTTATTAATACATGATGGCTGGAAGAGTGTGTAACGCCCCAAACCCGGGAGGCCTCACTTGTTGGATTTACTCATTCACAAACAGTTCTTAAACTTGATTATCAAATAACGCAGCGGAAAATTTCATTCAAACATAACGTCATCATTGTTCTTACATGCGGAAGCGTAAACATTGTTTAAAACATAAATACATCGTAACTAAACATAACGGGATGCCAGTCTTCATGATCAACCGGGTAACTCTTCTCGCTTGCCAAGCATCACCGTCCATCATCCATACCTGCCTTAACCTGAATGTGCATACTAAAAAGTCAGCTACGCTGGTGAGTTCTAGTTTTTGTTTGATTTAAGAAATGGTTCATCATTCAAAACATTCATTAGGGTTTAACATCACGTATAATAAAACAGGGCCATTCATTCGTAAACCTTCAAACATTTAAACACATTGAACGGATCATTTGTTTAAAACATTTAACATTCATTTAAGTCATACATTATTATCTAATGTCTGTATCTTTCTTTACGCGTCTCTGTGTCCCCGAAGGAACCCTGCATGTCATGGGCAACCGTTACGTATCACCGTCGTTGCCACAACATTCCGTCATTTCCCTTTTTGGTATTGCCCCTAAGGCTAACTGCACGAGGACCGACAATACCCATTCAGTTGCCCATATGGCTCTCAGCCACAGACCGACAACCTCCATTGAAGGCTATGGCTCTCAGCCATAGACCGACAACTTCCATCGACGGCTATGGCTCTCAGCCATAACACTGTCGGATCATAATTTAACCTGACGTAGGGTCACGTTAACCGTTGAGTAACCATCTGTCACACCCCGCCAAGGCGGAAACGCGAGGCGCGACGTTCATGGTTTTTCAAAGCATATAATTATTGCAAACGCATACATACAACTGGATACATGAATTAAATTTAAGGTTTTACAGCCCAAAAATAGTATTTGAAGTTACAAAATATTAAGATTTTGCAAATATGACCCGAACATTATGGGTTATACGAGAAAAATCTTCAAAAGTTGTATCCACCGTGTATGCATGAACCCTACGTAGTATTACCCTTGCTATCACGTTCGGTTTCCTGAAAAACATACTTGAAAATGTCAACACTAGGTTGGTGAGTTCACATGTGTTATATATGAATACAATGAGCAAACCAATTGCATGAAAATGATCTTTACGTATATGATAAACAAAACAAGTAATGTTTGACCCATTTGTAAACTAGCTAGGAATACAAATAATATGTACATACATGAGGCATAACCAAACCAAGACCAGGTGTTTTGCCCCTCACTCGTACCTCACGAGCAACATTAGAACACTATGCAGTCATTTGGCCAGAGGGACCCATGGTTAGCGCGACTAACCATGACCGGGGGTGTCAGACCCAATAGTACTATTCATAGAATCTCAGGCTAATCTATAGCTAATGGTTATAAATATGATGGTCAGGGGACTTTATGAGCTCCAAATGTGTCAACTCATGCATACATAAAGGTCGGGTCTTGTTTTCTTGTTATCATATAAAAATAGTTATAAGTATGTTCTTCCCCCAAATAGTACAAAACAGTAAAAAAAAAGGAGCCGTGAAACTCACCTTGAGTTTGTGTATGCTTGTAACGATATTTGTTCTAGTCAACTTGACTATTTGTAGCCTAAATACGAAAGGGTAAATTGTGTTAAGACCGAATGTCTCATATTGCAAATTGTTCACCGACTTTGTAAATCTGGTTGTGTTTGTTTAAAATATCTTCTTAGTTGTTCAACACTTGATTTGTTGTAAAAACAGTTCTACGTTACTGCTAAATGGGACTGATGACCAGGTATCGAAACTACCTAGTTTCGATTGAACAGGACAGAACAGAACAGATGTCGAAACTACCTTGTTTCGATTAAGAAAACTGGGTATCGAAACTATCTAGTTTCGATTGAGTCCTAGGTGTCGAAACTCCTAGTTTCAATTGAATAATAGCTATCGAAACTACCTAGTTTCGATTGAGTAAACAGGTATCGAAACTCCTAGTTTCGATCAAACTGGTATCGAAACTCCTAGTTTCGATCAAACTGGTATCGAAACTCCTAGTTTCGATTGAGAAACAGGTATCGAAACTATAGTTTCGATTACTGCAATTCTGATTGACAGAATCAGTCCTGCATATTTTTATGTTTTAAACTTGAATTCGACACACTTTTCTTGTTATCTTACTTGCGTTTCAAATAAGTTGTATGTTTAGTTTTGGTTTAAAGAAAGTAATGTAGACAGTATTGAGTTTTTACCTTAAAACAGAGATGAAGATGATGAGAGAAAAACAGAAGAATGATTTTGAGTTCCTTAGCTTGATTCTTTCCAGAAACACTTGAAACTCTTCTTAAAACACCGAATTCGTGATGGATTTTGCCTTAAAACAGGACTTCGAATTGGAGAGAAATGGGATGTTTGCCGTAAGAAAATGAGAAATATGAAAAGGAAATTGTGATGTTGAGACTGAGAGGGTATGGTTTTATCTGAGTTTTCTCAGGTGTGGGATTGGTCGAGTGAATGGGGAATGGTCTTCTCTGGCTTCGGCCGAGAAAGTCAAAAAGTGGTTTGAGGGTTAATAATTAGTTTTAAGTATTAGTTTATTAATGGTATTAATATCAATTATAGTTTTAAAAAGGGTAACTTAATTCGGTTTAGATTCCCCACGGTATTATAATTTTATTCTAAAAATAATTTATTGTTCCACGTAAAGGTTATGTGATATATATGTGTATATATTTTTCTGGGTATTTAATTTAATCGCTAACGTTCGTATTTAGTCGGGTTATACGGGTATGTGAACCGGTAACTCCTAGAATTACCAAAATATGAAATGAAACAATGTACGGCTTTTCTTAGACTTTAATGCCCTAATTTATGCAATTAGGTAAATCACGAACATAAATATAATATAAACTCGTTTATATCGTGTACGGATATTAACCTGAAATGTCGGGTGTCACATTCTCCCTATGTTAAAAGAATTTCGTCCCGAAATTCAATTCGTGCCATCTTGAACTGATGCATCCTTAAACAAGGAGGGGTATTTCGTCTTCATTTGATCCTCTCGTTCCCATGTATACCCGGGACCACGTTTTGAGTTCCAACGTACTTTAACCAGTTTGATTCGACTGCGTCTCAGTCTTTGAACTTTCCAATCTGTAATCTCAATCGGTTCCTCGATGAAATGAAGTTTATCATCAATGTGAATCTCGTCAGGCGGTATAATTAGCGTCTCGTCTGATAAACACTTCTTGAGATTTGATACATGAAACGTATCATGTACATTGCTTAGTTCTTGTGGCAACTTGAGCTTGTAAGCTACAGGGCCAACCCTAGCCAGTATTTCAAAAGGTCCAACGTATCTAGGGTTGAGCTTACCACGGTTACCAAACCTTGCAACGCCTTTCCATGGTGAGACTTTTAACATTACTCGGTCACCAATTTGAAATTCTAATGGTTTCCGTCTGTTATCAGCATAGCTCTTCTGTCTGTCTCGAGCAGCTTTCAGACGGTCCTTAATTTTGAAGATCTTATCAGTGGTTTCCTGGACAATCTCAGGGCCTGTCAAATGTTTTTCACCAACTTCCGCCCAACATAGCGGTGAGCGGCATTTACGACCATATAAAGCTTCAAACGGAGCTGCATTAATGCTCGTGTGGTAGCTGTTATTATAGGAAAATTCCGCCAACGGTAAATGAGTATCCCAATTACCTCCGAAATCAATTACACACGCACGGAGCATATCTTCTAATGTTTGGATAGTCCTTTCACTTTGACCGTCCGTTTGTGGATGGTAGGCTGTGCTCATGTCTAGGCGCGTGCCTAAGGCCTCTTGTAACGACCTCCAAATTCTTGACACAAAACGACTATCCCTATCAGAGATAATAGAAACTGGCACTCCGTGTCTTGCCACAATTTCTTTAATGTAGAGTCTTGTAAGTTTCTCTGTTTTGTCGGTTTCTTTAATTGGCAGAAAGTGAGTAGATTTCGTTAAACGGTCGACAATTACCCATATGGTATCATAACCACTGGACGTCTTGGGTAATTTCATGATGAAATCCATAGAAATCTGTTCCCATTTCCATTGGGGAATTTCAGGCTGTTGTAACAAGCCAGACGGTTTTTGATGTTCGGCTTTTACTTTTGAACACGTTAAGCATTTACTGACATATGTGGCAATATCTCCTTTCATATTGGGCCACCAATATAATTCTTTTAGATCCTTATACATCTTATCTGAACCTGGGTGAATGGAGTATCTGGACTTGTGGGCTTCGTCCATAACCAACTTCCGTAAGTTACCAAAACATGGCACCCAAGTTCTATTCATGAAGTATAGAGTGTCATCTGATTTCGTCTCCAATTGTTTGATCATTCCACGTAGTGCTTCATTTTGGATGTTCTTTTCCTTAATTGCTTCTTGTTGTGCCATTCAGATTTGAGTAGTAAGACTCGTATGAATTGTTAATCCTAGAGCACGAACACGAAGAGTTTTAACTCGATCCTTGCGACTTAAGGCGTCTGCTACGACATTGGCTTTACCAGGGTGATACTTGATATCACAGTCGTAATCATTCAGTAGCTCTACCCAATGACGTTGTCTCATGTTGAGTTCCTTTTGATTGAAGATATGTTGAAGACTCTTGTGATCAGTAAAGATAGTGCATCTTGTACCGTAAAGATAATGTCTCCAAATCTTGAGTGCAAACACAACTGCACCCAACTCCAAGTCATGGGTCGTATAATTCTTTTCATGCACTTTTAGTTGTCGTGAGGCATAAGCGATGACCTTGTCTCTTTGCATTAACACACAACCAAGTCCTTGGTGTGATGCATCGCAGTATACGACAAAGTTGTCGATTCCCTCAGGAAGGGATAAGATCGGTGCACTACACAGCTTCTGCTTCAGTAATTGAAAAGCTGACTCTTGCTTGTCATTCCAATCAAATTTCTTTTCTTTCTGGGTTAGTGTGGTTAAAGGCAGGGCTATCTTTGAAAAATTCTCGATGAATCGTCTGTAATAGCCTGCCAAACCCAGAAATTGACGCACTTCAGTAGGAGTTCTTGGTGCTTCCCAGTTTTTGATAGCTTCAATCTTGGATGGATCGACGTGAATTCCTTCCTTGTTGATGACATGTCCAAGAAAATGCACTTCTCGGATCCAAAACTCACACTTTGAGAATTTAGCATAAAGCTTCTCATTCCTGAGTAGTTCTAAGATTAATTTCAAATGATGTTCATGTTCCTCCTTGGTTCGTGAATATATTAATATGTCATCAATAAATACTATCACGAATTTATCCAAGTATGGCTTGCATACGTGGTTCATGAGATCCATGAAAACAGTTGGTGCGTTCGTCAAACCAAATGGCATAACTAGGAACTCGTAGTGACCGTAACGAGTCCTAAAAGCCGTTTTTGGTATATCTTCTTCCTGAATTTTCAGTTGATGATACCCTGATCGTAGATCAATTTTAGAATAGAAGCTGGAACCTTGAAGTTGATCGAACAAATCGTCTATTCGAGGAAGTGGATATCGATTTTTGATTGTAAGCTTATTTAACTCTCGGTAATCAATACACATCCTAAAGGTTCCATCCTTTTTCTTTACGAACAAGACCGGAGCTCCCCAGGGTGAGAAACTCGGTCTTATGAAACCTTTATCAAGCAATTCTTGCAGTTGATTAGATAATTCCTGCATCTCGGAAGGTGCCAGTCAATACGGTGATCTCGCAACTGGTGCGGCTCCTGGTACCAAGTCGATTCGGAATTCGACTTGCCTTGGTGGTGGTAATCCAGGTAAGTCTTCAGGAAAAACTTCAGGGTAATCCTTAACGATTGGTATGTCTTCAAGTCGACGTTTCTCGGGTTTCTTCTCGATGACGTGAGCCAGGAATACGCAATAGCTTTTACGTAGGTACTTACGAGCTTTCATGCAGTTTATCATCTTCAATGTCACTCCACTTTTCTCACCTTGCACCGAAAGAATTTCTCCGTTTGGGAGAGCAATATGAACAATCTTCTCAAAACAAACGATCTCGGCGTGATTCTTCGACAACCAATCCATACCAATAACAACGTCAAAGCTTCCCAAGTCAACGGGTAACAGGTCTATACTAAATGTGTGGTTCTTAAAACATAAGGTACAACCCTGAATGACTTCTTCAGTTTTAATTAATTTCCCGTTTGCTAATTCAATTGTATAATTTTGGTCTAGTTTGCTGGGCTTAATACCAAGTAGGGACTTAAAGTCATTTGACACAAAACTCATATCAGCACCCGTATCGAAAAGTATAGAAGCATAATGATTGTTTATCAGGAACGTACCGGTGACAATGTCAGGGTCCTGGCGTGCGTCCCAGCTCCCATCATGAACGCTCTTCCTCGGGCCTGATTGTTATTCTGATTATTCAACTTGGGGCAATCTTTCCTGTAGTGCTTCAAATCTCCACATTCGTAGCATCCTTGCTTAATCTTATCGGTGGGGTTGGCATTGAGTCGACATGTCTGCGCTCGATGCCCAAACTTTCTACACCTTTCACATTGAGTGCATTTCCCCACATGGTGATACCCGCACTTATCACACCGCGGTTGGGGGCCAGCATAACCCCTTTTCTCCACAGCGTTAGCAGCAAAAGCTTTCACAGTCTCTTGTCTCTTATAGGCTTGATTCCTAAATTGGTTATTTGGTTTTCCCACCCATTTCCTCTTTTCTCCTAACTTTCTTTCCTCAGCTTCCTTTTTCTCGAACAAACCATTACGAACAACTTCATCCCTTAGTTTGTAGGCTAAGACTATGGCACTCTTGGTATCCATGGGGTTCGACGAAGTCACCATACTACGAATTTGAGGTGCGAGACCCCACAAGTATCTTTCAACCTTTTTGTACTCTGGCGTGACCATGTGTGGCACCAAGATTGCTAGTTCATTGAACCTGTCAGTGTAACCAGCCACATCATCTCCTATCATTTGAAGGTTCCACATTTCAGTTTCGATTTTCTGTAATTCATTTCGAGGACAGTACTCCTCGATCATCATGGTCTTTAGATCATCCCAAGATAGCTGGTAGGCAGTCTGTCTTCCCATTGTTTTCATCTGAGAATTCCACCAGGTTAATGCTTTGTCAGCAAGTGTGCAAGTGGCATATTTCACCATACAGTCGGCTGTGCATTCACTAATATCAATCACAGATTCCATCTTTTCAATCCACCTCATCAGGCCTACTGCACCCTCGGTGCCATTGAAGTTGCGAGGGTTGCAGGATAGAAAAGCCTTATAAGTGCATTTCTTGCTCGAAGTATCTGTAGGGTCACAAGTCAATATTTTTAATAATGTTGTTAACTTAGATCGTGACTGTGTTACAGAGGTGATTACACATTCTGTTACCTCCAGAACCTCCAGCAGTGCCACTGCCTCCTGCACCTCCTCCGCTACCACTACCATTTCCTCCGACGTTATTCCAATTGGCTTCGTACTGCTCCAAGGCGGTGGCTACACGTTGTGATATGAGTTGCTCAACTTTTGCAAAAATCGTCGTGTTGTTTTCACCAGTAGTGTCACGCGGTGTCCTTCTTTTGGGTGCCATGGTCTGAAGTCGAAATGGGGTTAGTGTGTGACGATGTTCAGTGTCTACGATATCCGTACAATATGATGATAAGTTATGACATGCATATGCAATGAAAAACGTCTCAGTGAGTCGTTTAAATTATAGACTAGGTTCAATTTTTAGACTCCTAGTTCGCTATAATTAATGGCTTTGATACCAATCGGTCACACCCCGCCAAGGCGGAAACGCGAGGCGCGACGTTCATGGTTTTTCAAAGCATATAATTATTGCAAACGCATACATACAACTGGATACATGAATTAAATTTAAGGTTTTACAGCCCAAAAATAGTATTTGAAGTTACAAAATATTAAGATTTTGCAAATATGACCCGAACATTATGGGTTATAAAGAAAAATCTTCAAAAGTTGTATCCACCGTGTATGCATGAACCCTACGTAGTATTACCCATGCTATCACGTTCGGTTTCCTGAAAAACATACTTGAAAATGTCAACACTAGGTTGGTGAGTTCACAGGTGTTATATATGAATACAATGAGCAAACCAATTGCATGAAAATGATCTTTACGTATATGATAAACAAAACAAGTAATGTTTGACCCATTTGTAAACTAGCTAGGAATACAAATAATGTGTACATACATGAGGCATAACCAAACCAAGACCAGGTGTTTTGCCCCTCACTCGTACCTCACGAGCAACATTAGAACACTATGCAGTCATTTGGCCAGAGGGACCCATGGTTAGCGCGACTAACCATGACCGGGGGTGTCAGACCCAATAGTACTATTCATAGAATCTCAGGCTAATCTATAGCTAATGGTTATAAATATGATGGTCAGGGGACTTTACGAGCTCCAAATGTGTCAACTCATGCATACATAAAGGTCGGGTCTTGTTTTCTTGTTATCATATAAAAATAGTTATAAGTATGTTCTTCCCCCAAATAGTACAAAACAGTAAAAAAAAAGGGGCCGTGAAACTCACCTTGAGTTTGTGTATGCTTGTAACGATATTTGTTCTAGTCAACTTGACTATTTGTACCCTAAATACGAAAGGGTAAATTGTGTTAAGACCGAATGTCTCATATTGCAAATTGTTCACCGACTTTGTAAATCTGGTTGTGTTTGTTTAAAATATCTTCTTAGTTGTTCAACACTTGATTTGTTGTAAAAACAGTTCTACGTTACTGCTAAATGGGACTGATGACCAGGTATCGAAACTACCTAGTTTCGATTGAACAGGACAGAACAGAACAGATGTCGAAACTACCTTGTTTCGATTAAGCAAACTGGGTATCGAAAATATCTAGTTTCGATTGAGTCCTAGGTGTCGAAACTCCTAGTTTCGATTGAATAATAGCTATCGAAACTACCTAGTTTCGATTGAGTAAACAGGTATCGAAACTCCTAGTTTCGATCAAATAGGTATCGAAACTCCTAGTTTCGATCAAACTGGTATCGAAACTCCTAGTTTCGATTGAGAAACAGGTATCGAAACTATAGTTTCGATTACTGCAATTCTGATTGACAGAATCAGTCCTGCATATTTTTATGTTTTAAACTTGAATTCGACACACTTTTCTTGTTATCTTACTTGCGGTTCAAATAAGTTGTATGTTTAGTTTCGGTTTAAAGAAAGTAATGTAGACAGTATTGAGTTTTTACCTTAAAACAGGGATGAAGATGATGAGAGAAAAACAGAAGAATGATTTTGAGTTCCTTAGCTTGATTCTTTCCAGAAACACTTGAAATTCTTCTTAAAACACTGAATTCGTGATGGATTTTGCCTTAAAACTGGACTTCGAATTGGAGAGAAATGGGATGTTTGCCGTAAGAAAATGAGAAATATGAAAAGGAAATTGTGATGTTGAGACTGAGAGGGTATGGTTTTATCTGAGTTTTCTCAGGTGTGGGATGGGTCGAGTGAATGGGGAATGGTCTTCTCTGGCTTCGGCCGAGAAAGTCAAAAAGTGGTTTGAGGGTTAATAATTAGTTTTAAGTATTAGTTTATTAATGGTATTAATATCAATTATAGTTTTAAAAAGGGTAACTTAATTCGGTTTAGATTCCCCACGGTATTATAATTTTATTCTAAAAATAATTTATTGTTCCACGTAAAGGTTATGTGATATATATGTGTATATATTTTTCTGGGTATTTAATTTAATCACTAACGTTCGTATTTAGTCGGGTTATACGGGTATGTGAACCGGTAACTCCTAGAATTACCAAAATATGAAATGAAACAATGTACGGCTTTTCTTAGACTTTAATGCGCTAATTTATGCAATTAGGTAAATCACGAACATAAATATAATATAAACTCGTTTATATCGTGTACGGATATTAACCTGAAATGTCGGGTGTCACAGTCGTTACTCCATACCAGTTGTACAACATCAAACCATTGGCCGGGCCACTAAGACACTGCCCCTGTTGTTCTTATGGTAACTATGGCTCGCTGTCCATAATCTACCATAAGGCTGGGAATCTCATTCCCAGACTTCATTCGTCAATTCCATTCATTCGACAGATTAGATTTGTAATGACTTCTTTAAAACCTTTGCCCTTTTTCTTTTCTTTTCACAAAACCTTTCCTTCACTTTCGAAACCCTTTACCTTTACTTTAAACCATTTCTTTATAAACATCCGTTCGTAAACATTCCGTTCCTAAAACTTTCTTTCCATAAACCGTTCATTCCAAATCATTTCATTTCGTAAACATAGTTTCATAAACATCATTTTATAAAACAACATTTCATATGTATACACACCAGCCCGAAAACATTATATAAAACATTTAAAAGTGGGCTTCTAGAACTCACCTTATAAGCTAGTCTCAGATCTGTCCTAACTACGACCCAACGAGCGTCACACGTGACCTGAATTGGTTATAAAACACATATATCAAACCTAACCTCAATTCACACTTTTACTCACCTGATATAGGCGAACTTAATGCTAAGTTCGCTTACTCTGGCCTAGGCGAACTTAATAAGTTCGCTTACCTTTGGCCAGGCGAACTTAACTTAGGCGAACATAATAAGTCCGCTTACCTTTGGCCAGGCGAACTTGTCAGGCGAACATAAGTTCGCCACCACCAAGCGAACTTGACAGGCGAACTTGCTAAGTTCGCCTGCACCAGCAGTCATCTTCCCAAACAGTCCCGAAATTCACGCATTCGAGTTCGATTATGTCAAAACTTCAACTTTCTTTGCTCAAAACATCCGGTTTTCATTCCAGATACTAAACCTAAGCTTATTCTCAAATTTCATCCATAAAAACGTCCTATTTCCACCCAAAAACCCGGAAACCCAACTTAAGCAAAAATCTCAAATTTAGCTAGAATGGTTACCTGGATGACGATTCTGATTTGGAGGTTTCCTTCACGAGTGCAGGAGACACGAGCTGGTGCAATCTTGTGCGATTCCGACACTTTCTCTCTCTATGGGTTTTCTCTCTCTAGAATTGCAAAAGGGGAGAAGTGAGGGCCTTGGGCTATTTATAGGGGAAACCTCCCCAAGCCCGGTTCGCGACCGACCCGGCCCGCTTGAACTCGCTAACTTTATTTCTCGCCATTTTAGGATGTTACAAGTCTACCCCCCTTACAATAGGTTTCGTCCCCAAAACCTATCACAGGTCAAATAGATATGGGTACGACTCCATCATTTCCGCCTCCGTTTCCCATGTAGCCTCCGATCCCTTTCGGTGCTTCTATTGGACTTTAACCAATTGGATCACTTTATTACGCAAACGTTTCTCCTTTCGGTCTAAGATAGTCACGGGTTCTTCAATGTAGTTAAGGCGGTTGTCGACTTCGATGTCGGTAAGTGGTACGTGAGCTGATTCATCCGCCAAACACTTCCGTAAGTGTGACACATGGAAGGTAGGATGAATCCCACTTAACTCATTGGGCAACTCCAACCGATATGCGACTTCACCAACCCGTGCCGCTATCCTAAAAGGTCCGACAAACCTCGGACTTAACTTTCCTCTCTTCCTGAATCGAATGATTCCCTTCCAGGGTGACACTTTCAACATTACTTTGTCCCCAACATCAAACTCAATAGGCCTTCGTCGTTTATCCGCATAGGATTTCTGACGATCTTGTGCGGCCTTCATTCGAGCTTTGATTTGATCAAACCTTTCCGACGTTTCTTTTACGACTTCAAGACTTCCTAATTCCTTCTGTCCAATCTCACCCCAACAAACCGGGGTCCTGCATCTTCTCACATACAACATTTCGTAAGGCGGCATGCCTATCGTCGTGTGATAACTATTGTTGTAGGAGAATTCGGCTAACGACAGATGACTGTCCCAACTGCCACCGAAGTCTATAATACAAGCACGAAGCATATCCTCCAATGTCTGAATGGTCCTTTCGGACTGACCATCCGTTTGCGGGTGGTATGCCTTGCTGATATTAAGCCTCGAGCCCATCGCTTCATGAAATCTTTTCCAGAACCTCGATGTGAATCGGGTGTCCCGGTCAGATACGATCGTCAATGGCATCCCATGCCGTGCTATTATTTCGTTAATAAACACTTCCGCTAACCTCTCCGACAAGAACGTCTCACGAATAGGTAGGAAATGAGCACTCTTCGTTAAACGGTCCACAATTACACAAATGGTGTCATGACCTTTAGCTGTGCGGGGTAGCTTGGTTATGAAGTCCATGGTAATGTGTTCCCACTTCCATTCTGGTATATCAAGTGGTTGAATCTTTCCATACGGTTTCTGGTGTTCAGCCTTTACTTGCGAGCAAGTCAAGCACTTGCTGTAAGGCCCCTTTCCCGGGTAACCTCACTTGTTGGATTTACTCATAAACATAGTCATAAAATACTGAATTTATATTAAAAACATTCATCATCCAATTACATAATCATAACAGCGGAAGTCTTTACAATTAAAAACATAACATTGTTCGAAGACATATAAAACAAAAGAGGGATGTCAGTCTCGTGCCGGGTAACCTCCACGCCATCGCACGACCTCATCTTCCTTTACCTGAAATGTATACTAAAAGTCAGCTAACACTGGTGAGTTCTAGTTTAATGCAATTAGGTATAAACATTCTTTTCTTTATAAGTATGCATAATTATATATATACGTTTATATAAGTACACATTGACTTGAATTGCTTCTCATTTATCATTCTTCGCAAATACATATAGATATATATTCACATCATTGGTCTCATTTATTTTCATAACTTTTGCTTCTCTTTCTTCTTTATTTTGTGATTACATATATATATGCATTCACCTTTTCTTTTATTTTCTTTACATTCATGGGTAATACTCTTAAGGGTGATCAACCCGTCTTTTGGTTGCGAAGGTCACAAAGACAATCGCCGTGGTCCATCGTCATGGCCCACCTATACTTACAACCGTCCGGCAACAAGTGCCGTCCGTCATTTTATTCTTACAACCGTCCGGCAACCTTTGTCCGTCCGTCATGACTTACAACCGTCCTACCGTCGTAGGCCGTAATTCTCCCGTCTACCCGAAGGTATCCGTTTCCCATGCGACTATTATTTATACAACCGTTCTACTATAAGATGCCAATTTTTCTTAGACCGTCCGTTAATAACTTTAGTACGTCCTAGCTGATGAAGGAACGCACTTGTGGCATTCGTACATCCTAGCTGATGAAGGAATGCACTTGTCCTGGTTGTACGATAGTCACGTGGTCGTCCGTCTACCGAAGTAGCCGTTATCATCGAAGCGTCCATAACGTTTTCTTATACTTGGCAAGCAATATATACATGGATATAAAGCAAGATTTCTTCTTTACACGTTATGTCATACTTTCGTTCATTCTTTAAAAATCATACGTTTCATTCTTTATTCATAATTCTATTTCGTGTAAAGATATATATATATATATATATATATATATATATATATATTGTATACCACGTATGATCACATTGACATTCATAACTGTTATTCATTTAGTGTATACATTTCAGCCCCAAAACATTTAATAAGGTTTGCACATAACATAGAAAGGGGGCACATAGAACTCACCTGATGAGTAGTTTCTGAAATACACTAAGGTGGCTACTGAGCGTCACTAATGTCACTCACGATCTGTACAATAAAGTCATACTCGTAAGGTAGTGCTCCTAGATGACATTAGACATTACTATGCTTGAACTTAGTAGTTTCGATGGATTTGCTTTATCGAAACTTGGTAGTTTCGATAGGTTGCTTCTGTCGAAACTTGGTAGTTTCGATAGGTTGCTTCTGTCGAAACTTGGTAGTTTCGATGAGTAACTTAGGTGTAATCTTAGCTTCGGATCATGGGCTTATATCGAAACTATGGTAGTTTCGATGGGTATGCATATATCGAAACTGAGTAGTTTCGATGGGTCTGCACATATCGAAACTACTGCACATATCGAAACTAAGTAGTTTCGATGGGTCTGCACATCGTCTTCCCCAAAAATCTGAAGTTTTTGCATGCAAGTCTGATCGAGTCAATATCTAAATTTTTCTTTGATCACAACGTTCGTTTTTCATTCTAGATGTTATACCTAAGTTCACTTTCAAGTTTCATCCGCAAAATCGTTATCTTTTTAGCCAAAACCCGAAACTTCCCAAAACGAACAAAAACTCATAATGTGATCGAATCGTTACCTGGATTGTAATTCTGATTCGGAGGTTTTGCTCACGGGCTCAGCTGTAACGTGCTCCTCCAATCTCGTGACGATCCGTCGACTTTCTCTCTCTAGACCCGAGCTCTCCTTTCTCTCTCTAGAAGCTGCGTGAGTGTGGAATGAGCAGGGAAGAGGGCTGCCTTGCCTTATATATATATACCTGGGCTTCCCTCGGCCCATTGAAGCCGAGCCCAAGCCCGCTCCCTTTTGTTTAAATATTCCGACTAAATCGCCGGTCTCGCTATATTTATTCGTTTTTATTATTTTTGGGATGTTACACTTGCTTACATACTTCGTCACATCATATTTCATTCCAGGCCACCAGTATTCTTTCCTCAAATCTTGGTACATTTTATTGGTACCAGGATGGATAGAGTACCGAGACTTATGAGCCTCATCCAAGATTTTGGTTCTAAGCTCGCCACCCATAGGTATCCATACCCGTACATAACGTGTTCTAACACCAATGGTGTTATATTCCAACTTGTCCCGTTGGCCAACCATCATTTCCTTCTTTATGTTTTCTTCTTTAAGTGCCTCATCTTGAGCCTTTTTGATTTCTCTCATCACATCCGATGTTACCACCAACTGGCAAGCTTTCACTCTAATAGGAGTAGGCACATCCTTTCGGCTTAGAGCGTCAGCCACCACGTTTGCCTTTCCAGGATGGTACATGATCTCACAGTCATAGTCCTTCAGGAGTTCCAACCATCGTCTTGGCCTCATATTAAGCTCCTTTTGTTCGAAGAAGTACTTCAAACTTTTGTGGTCGGAGTAAATAGTAAACTTCATCCCGTAAAGGTAATGCCTCCAGATATTCAATGCAAATACGACAGCAGCAAGTTCCAAATCATGAGTCGGATAATTGGCTTCGTGAACCTTCAACTGTCGTGACGCATATGCAATCACTCTCTCGCGTTGCATCAATACGCACCCTAATCCCTTACCCGAAGCGTCAGAGTATACCACCAAGTCTTCACTGCCCTCGGGTAGGGCCAAGACTGGAGATTGGGTTAGCTTCTCTTTCAATTCCTTAAACGCTTCATCCTGGGTCGAACCCCATTCATACTTTACCTCCTTTCGAGTCAACTTTGTCAATGGCGAAGCTATTTTCAAGAAGTCCTGGATGAATCTCCGATAGTAGCCTGCCAATCCCAAGAAACTACGGATTTCAGTTGGCGTCTTAGGAATGTCCCATTCCCTTACCGTCACTATCTTTGCTGGGTCAACCATAATGCCGTTCGGGTTAATGACGTGACCTAGGAATTGGACTTCCCTAAGCCAGAACGCGCATTTGGAGAACTTAGCATACAACTTTTCCTTCTTCAAAGCTTCCAATACTTCCTTTAAGTGACACGCGTGATCAATCTCATTCTTGGAGTAGATGAGGATATCATCGATGAACACGATTACCGATCGATCCAGCATCGGTCGACACACCCTATTCATTAAATCCATGAACGTTGCGGGGGCGTTCGTCAATCCGAAAGACATTACGCGGAACTCAAAATGTCCATAACGCGTGCGAAATGCAGTTTTCGGTATGTCTTCTTCCCTTACCTTCAACTGATGGTACCCATACCGAAGGTCGATTTTCGAGAACCAACTTGCGCCTTGCAATTGGTCAAACAGGTCATCGATCCTTGGTAAAGGGTACTTGTTCTTCACCGTTCGTTTGTTCAACTAGCGATAATCGATACACATTCTCATCGAACCGTCTTTCTTCTTCACAAACAACACCGGAGCACCCCACGGCGAGATGCTCGGTTGGATAAATCCTTTCTCAAGTAACTCGTCTAGTTGTGCAATTAATTCTTTCATTTCCACTGGTGCTAGTCAATATGGAGCCTTAGCCACGGGCTGGGCATCTGGTACTAAGTCAATTCGGAACTCAATTTCTCTATCGGGTGGTATCCCAGGCAAATCCTATGGAAACACCTCCGGGTACTCGCGTACCACTGGTACATTGTCTAGTTCCTTCACTTCCCTACACTTGTCAATTACGTACAATAGATAAGCCTCGCATCCGCGCCTCAAGTAATTTGTTGCCTTAATCATCGAGATAACGTTTGGCATCGGGGCGTCACGATCTCCAAAGACCTCGACTTTGCTACCATCCGGAGCCTTGAGTTGGATTATCTTTCGTTTACATATGATTTGTGCTTCGCTGGCAATTAACCAATCCATACCCAACACAACATCGAACCCTCCCAAAACCATAACAAACAATCTGACAGGGAATCTATGACCTTCTATCTTTATCGTGGAGTTGTCAACTACATCGGTCACTCTCGCAGTCCTACCCTCAGCGATTTCTACGCTAAAAGCCCTTTCTAGTTTACTGACAGTGTACTTCACTCGTTTACAGAAAGTCGCAGATATAAAACTCTTACTGGCACCCGAATCAAATAACACAGAAACAAAAGTGTTGTCAAGGATGAACGTACCTGACGTCACATCAGGGTCCTTCCTAGCCTGATCCTGCGTCAGTGCGTACGCTCGCGTCTTCGCACGAGATCCCTCTCCCTTCTTCTCCGGACCCTTTCCCTTCCCGGTCTCCCCCATCCTGGGCTTCGGGCAGTCCCTACTCAGATGACCGACATCCCCACAGTTGTAGCACTTGTAGTGTTGTGTGCACTCACGGGCGTAGTGCCCGGTCTTGCCACATTTGAAACACAAGTTAGATCCCAGTCTACATTCGCCTGCATGTCTTACCCCACATTTCTTACAAACGGTCGGCTCATCCACCCGAGCCCTCTTATCACGAGCCCAAAACATCTTTCCCCCAGTTCGCTTGTTTGAGAAGCTCGGTCTCTTCTTTTGCTCTTCAACGGCAACAACATTCAGTGCCAGATCGTCAAATATCACGCCACTTAGCTCTACTACCGAATCATAGGTAGTAGGGGCGTTTGCCTTAACATAGGTGCGGGCCTGGTCCGGCAACCGCAACCCTTGAATATAACAGGCAATCTTTCTCTCTTCAGTAGTGACAAGATGTGGCACTAGACGTGCCAGTTCATTGAATCGGGTTGTGTATTGCCGGTGCGTCATGTTCCCGGCCTTCAAACCCAGAAATTCTCTCTCTACCTTCTCAATCTCGTTCCTTGGGCAGAAATTCTTGATCACCAAAGTTTTCAAGTCAGCCCATATCATCGCATCCACAATCTCGCTCCCTTTTGCCTGAGGTACACCTTCCCACCAATGGGATGCTTCCTCCCTCAAGGAGTTAGCAGCAAATTTTACAACTTGATCCGTTCGACACTCGCTTAGACGAATGGCAGCTTCCATACGGATCACCCAATCAAACGTAGCCACCGCGTCTTTCATTCCAGTGAGGACCGGTGGGTCACATGCTTTAAATGACATGTAGTCGCATCCGCGTGCAGGCGGTGCGTTGTCAGTTTCATTGTTCTGGGCACCAGTTGGTGCATTAGACCCACCCTCCCCGTTAACCTGCTTCAATGCTTCTGCCAACAGACCTGGCAGAGAAGTCTTCATCAACTCTGTGAACTCTCGAGCTATAGCTGCTCTCACTTCTGGTTCAAAAGTGAAAGGTTGTTCTTCAACCAGTGTCTGCTCAGTTCCATGCACACTAACCGCCGATTCAGTGTGAACACTTCCTTCTTCACTATTCTCTTGGCGCGCAGGGATCCTGCCACGCCCACCATTTCGACCGCCGGTACGACCACCGGTACGGCCACCACGCCTTCCGTTTCCTCTCCTCGCCATCTCGTTCTATAAGACAAGAACACCAATGTCATCACGCTAGTTAACAAATAAAATTCAATAAGTACTGTAAGATGTTAATATACACTGGCCATCTGCAATTATCCATTACAATACCTTTCGATTTCTATTTGACCACCTTTGTGATTCCATCAGAACACAAGTCCTTTCCTAACCCTTTCTAAGGCATACTACATACACATACTCTATTTTTCATACCTGAAGCTGTGGCTCGAGTTACCCGTATTGGCATCCGCTTTCGATCCCATTCACAGTTTAAGTTCAGACACTGGGAGTGTTCGAATCTCTCAAACTATTGCTCTGATACCAACTTGTAACGCCCCAAACCCGGGAAGCCTCACTTGTTGGATTTACTCATTCACAAACAATTCTTAAACTTGATTATCAAATAACGCAGCGGAAAATTTCATTCAAACATAACGTCATCATTGTTCTTACATGCGGAAGCGTAAACATTGTTTAAAACATAAATACATCGTAACTAAACATAACGGGATGCCAGTCTTCATGATCAACCGAGTAACTCTTCTCGCTTGCCAAGCATCACCGTCCATCATCAATACCTGCTTTAACCTGAATGTGCATACTAAAAAGTCAGCTACGCTGGTGAGTTCTAGTTTTCGTTTGATTTAAGAAATGGTTCATCATTCAAAACATTCATTAGGGTTTAACATCACGTATAAGAAAACAGGGTCTTTCATTCGTAAACCTTCAAACATTTAAACACATTGAACGGATCATTTGTTTAAAACATTTAACATTCATTTAAGTCATACATTACTATCTAAAATCTGTATCTTTCTTTACGTGTCTCTGTGTCCCCGAAGGAACTCTGCATGTCGTGGGCAACCGTTACGTATCACCGTCGTTGCCACAACATTCCGTCAATTCCCTTTTTGGTATTGCCCCCAAGGCTAACTGCATGAGGACCGACAATACCCATTCAGTTGCCCTTATGGCTCTCAGCCATAGACCGACAACCTCCATTGAAGGCTATGGCTCTCAGCCATAGACCGACAACTTCCATCGACGGCTATGGCTCTCAGCCATAACACTGTCGGATCATAATTTAACCTGACGTAGGGTCACGTTAACCCTTGAGTAACCGTCGTTACTCCATACCAGTTGTACATCAAACCATTGGCAGGCCACTAAGACACTACCCCTGTTGTTCTTATGGTAACTATGGCTTGCTGTCCATAATCTACCACAAGGCTGGGAATCTCATTCCCAGACTTCATTCGTCAATTCCATTCATTCGACAGATTAGATTTGTAATGACTTCTTTAAAACCTTTGCCCATTTTCTTTTCTTTTCACAAAACCTTTCCTTCACTTTCGAAACCCTTTACCTTTACTTTAAACCATTTCTTTATAAACATCCGTTCGTAAACATTCCGTTCCTAAAACTTTCTTTCCATAAACCGTTCATTCTAAATCATTTCATTTCGTAAACATAGTTTCATAAACATCATTTTATAAAACAACATTTCATATGTATACACACCAGCCCGAAAACATTATATAAAACATTTAAAAGAGTGCTTCTAGAACTCACCTTATAAGCTAGTCTCAGATCTGTCCTAACTACGACCCAACGAGCATCACACGTGACCTGAATTGGTTATAAAACACATATATCTAACCTAACCTCAATTCACACTTTTACTCAGCTGATATAGGCGAACTTAATGCTAAGTTCGCTTCCTCTGGCCTAGGCGAACTTATAGGTGAACTTAATAAGTTCACTTACCTTTGGCCAGGCGAACTTAACTTAGGCAAACATAATAAGTTCGCTTACCTTTGGCCAGGCGAACTTGCCAGGTGAACATAATCAGGCGAACTTGATAAGTTCGCCTCCACCAAGCGAACTGTAACATCCTAAAAATAATAAAACGAATAAATATAGCGAGACCGGTGATTTAGTTGGAATATTTAAACAAAAAGGGAGCAGGCCTGGGCCCGGCTTCAATGGGCCGAGGGAAGCCCATGCACATAAGAGGCAAGGCAGCCCTCTTCCCTGCTCATTTCCCCAACTCACGCAGCTTTTAGAGAGAGAAAGGAGAGCTCGGGTCTAGAGAGAGAAAGTGACGGATCAACTCGGGAATTCAGGAGAACGTTGCTGCTGTTCTCGTGATCATATCCTCTGAATCAGAAATCCAATCCAGGTAACGATTCGATCACATTATGAGTTTTTGTTCGTTTTGGGAGTTTTCGGGGTTTGGCTAAAAGATAACGATTTTTGCGGATGAAACTTGAAAGTGAACTTAGGTATAGCATCTAGAATGAAAAACGAACGTTTTGATCAAAGAAAATCTAGATATCGACATGATCAGATTCGCATGCAGAACATTCGGATTTTTGGGGAAAGCGATAAGTGCAGACCCATCGAAACTACTTAGTTTCGATATGTGCAGACCCATCGAAACTACTTAGTTTCGCTATGTGCAGACCCATCGAAACTACTTAGTTTCGATATATGCAGACCCAATCGAAACTACCATAGTTTCGATATGAGCCCCTGATCCGAAGCTAAGATAATACATAAGTTACTTATCGAAACTACCTATCGAAACTACCAAGTTTCGACATAAACAACCTATCGAAAATACCAAGTTTCGATATTAGCTAATCAATCGAAACTACTATGTTCAAGCATAGTAATGCCTAGTGTCATCTAGGAGCACCATCTTATGTGTATGACTTTATTATACAGATCGTGAGTGACATTAGTGAAGCCCAGTAGCCAGCTTAGTGTATTACAGAAACTACTCATCAGGTGAGTTCTATGTGCCCCTTCTATGTTATGTGCAAATGTTTTCAAATGTTTTGGGGCTGAGATGTATACACTAAGTGAATAAATGTTATGAATGTCAATGTGATCATATGTGTTATACAAGTATATATATATACCTATACATGAAAGAGAAATTATGAATAAAGAATGAAAAGCATGATTATAAAGAATGATTGAAAGTATAACACAATATGAAAGAATGAAATCCTGCTTTATATCCATGTATATATTGCTTGCAAAGAATGAAATGAATGAAAGGCATAACATGTGAGAATGAAATCCTGCTTTATATCCATGTATATATTGCTTGCCAAGTACAGAAAATGTTATGGACGCTTCGATGATAACGGCTACTTCGGTAGACGGACGACCATGTGATTATTTTACAACCGGGACAAGTGCGTTCCTTCATCAGCTAGGACGTACGAATGCCATTAATGGACGGTCGAAGCAATTGGCATGTTATAGTAGAACGGTTGTATAAATAATAGTCGCATGGGAAACGGATACCTTCGGGTAGACAGGCGAATTACGGCCTACGATGGTAGGACGGTTGTAAGTCATGACGGACGGACAAAGGTTGCCGGACGGTTGTAAGAATAAAATGACGGACGGCACTTGTTGCCGGACGGTTGTAAGTATAGGTGGGCCATGACGATGGACCACGGCGATTGTCTTTGTGACATTCGTAAGCAAATGACGGGTTGATCACCCTTATATAGTATGACCCATGAAAGTAAAGAAAGAAAGAAAAGAAAGAAAAGGGTGAATGCATATATATATATATATGAAATCACAAAGATACAGAAAAGAAAGATGAAAGAAAGACAAAAGTTCTTAATACGTATTTATACGAATGACTATACAGTAATGCATACTTATAAAGTAAAGAAAAGAATGTTTATATCAAATTGCATTAAACTAGAACTCACCAGCGTTAGCTGACTTTTAGTATACATTTCAGGTAAAGGAAGAAAAGGTCGTGCGATGGCGTGAAGGTTACCCGGCACAAGACTGACATCCCACTTTTGTTTGTTAAGACAATGTTGTGTTTTTAATTGTTAAGACTTCCGCTGTTATGTAATGTAATTGAATGATGAATGTTTTAAATTTAAGTTCAGTATTTATGGCTATGTTTATGAGTAAATCCAACAAGTGAGGTCACCCGGGAAAGGGGCCCTTACACGAACTTGACAGACGAACTTGCTAAGTTCGCCTGCACCAGCAGTCATCTTCCCAAACAGTCCCGAAATTCACGCATTCGAGTTCGATTATGTCAAAACTTCAACTTTCTTTGCTCAAAACATCCGGTTTTCAATCCAGATACTAAACCTAAGCTTATTCTCAAATTTCATCCGTAAAAACGTCCTATTTCCACCCGAAAACCTGGAAACCCAACTTAAGCAAAAATCTCAAATTTAGCTCGAATGGTTACCTGGATGACGATTCTGATTTGGAGGTTTCCTTCATGAGTGCAGGAGACACGAGCTGGTGCAATGTAAGGCCCCTTTTCCGGGTGACCTCACTTGTTGGATTTACTCATAAACATAGTCATAAATACTGAACTTAAATTAAAAACATTCGTCATTCAATTACAAATCATTCGTCGTTCATTTACATAACATAACAGCGGAAGTCTTAACACATATATTAAAGTGGGATGTCAGTCTTGTGTCGGGTAACCTTCACGCCATCGCACGACCTTTTCTTCCTTTACCTGAAATGTATACTAAAAGTCAGCTAACGCTGGTGAGTTCTAGTTTAAAGACAATCCTACATAATATTTATCTTATCATGAATATAATGTATATATGTATATTCGTACTTTTAAATATTCTTTACTTTGCTGTTCTCACATAACATTCATTGAGGGTATATACATATGTACATACATACTTTCTTTGAGAGAACACATATTGGCCATAATCTTAAGGGTGATCAACCCATCATACTTGTCGCGAATGTCACAAAGACATCGCAGTCAGAGCTACCGTCGTAGCCCGTTTCATTACCGTCCGGCTCTAGAAAACCGTCCGTCATATCATTAAATCCGTCCGACAACCTTTGTCCGTCCGCTCTTTACCGTCCTACCGTCGTAGTCCGTCATTTTTGTCCGTCTGCCCTAGGGCATCCGTTTCCCACGTGACCATTATGTATGCAACCGTTCTACATTAGTTAAGGCTTGCTTCGACCGTCCATTAATACCTTTTCATACGTCCTAGCTTGCGAAGGTACGTTTTTGTCCCGGTTGCAAAATAGTCACGTGGTCGTCCGTCTACCGAAGTAGCCGTTGTCATAGAAGGGTTTATAACGTTTACATTCATTCATAACATGCAATATATATGTAATATAAAGCAAGATTTCATTCTTTTACGTTGTGCCCTTCTTTCATTCATTCTTTATATCATACGCTTCATTCTTTATTCATAATTCATTTTCACATATATAGGTATTTATATATATATACGTATGATCACATTGACACTTATAGCATTTATTCATTTAGTGTATACACTTCAGCCCCAAAACATTTATAAATCATTTGCACATAACATAGAAGGGGGCACATAGAACTCACCTGATGAGCTACTCTAGGTTGTCCCAAACGAAGGTCCAACAGCGTCACTTTCGATCTGGATTAGGTAGTTAAATACACATTAGACCCAACCCCGACTCTAATGGTTTAATCATTCTTAACTTACTGACTTTACTTAACCAACCTGCTGTCTGCTTCCTGCGCACTTAGTAAGTGCGCAGGGACTTGCTCATGCGCACTTGGCAAGTGCGCAGGAGTCTCCCTCCTGCGTACTTGGTAAGTACGCAGGGGCTTCCTCCTGCGTACTTGGTAAGTACGCAGGAATTCCTTCCTGCGCACTTGGTAAGTACGCAGTACCTGGTTCTTGGATCAAAAATCCGAAGTTCTTGCATGCAAACCCGATCATGCCAATTTTACAATTTTCTTTGATCAAAACGTGCGGTTTTTATTCTAGATGCTATTTCTAAGCTTATTATCAAGTTTCATCCATAAAAACATCATCTATTTAGCTAAAACTCGAGAATCCCCAAAGTGAACAAAAACTCAGATTATGGTCGAATCATTACCTGGATTGAAGTTCTGATTCGGAGGTTTTGCTCACGAGCTCAGCTGTAACGTGCTCCTCTAATCTCGTGACGATCCGTCGACTTTCTCTCTAGACCCGAGCTCCCTTTCTCTCTCTAAGATGGTGAAAATGAAGGTGAAATGAGCTAGTGGGTTGCCTTGCCCCTTTTATACCGGGCTTCCCTCGGCCCGTTGGAGACGAGCCCAAGCCCATCCGTTCTTATTTCGTTTTATGACGTTTAAATCTCTATCGTACTATTATTTATCTATTTACTATTTTCGGGATGTTACAAGTCTACCCTCCTTAAAGAGGTTTCGTCCTCGAAACTGTTTACACGTTAAACAATTGAGGGTATAGTCCCCTCATCTCGTCTTCTTTTCCCATGTAGCTTCTGACCCTTTTCTGTGCTTCCATTGTATTTTGACTAAAGGTATCGACTTATTGCGTAGTCGTTTTTCAGCTCGGCCAAGAATGGCAATCGGTTCCTCTACATAATTTAAACTGTTATCCACCTCGATCTCGTCGTAAGGTATGTGAGCTGTGTCGTCAGCTAGGCACTTGCGTAAGTGCGACACGTGGAACGTAGGGTGTATTCCACTAAGCTCGACGGGAAGGTCGAGTCTGTAAGCAACTTGACCCACTCTTGCTAGAATCTTGAAAGGTCCGACAAACCTTGGACTTAGTTTGCCACGCTTTCTGAATCGGATGATTCCTTTCCATGGCGATACCTTTAACAGTACCATGTCCCCTACCCGAAACTCTAAATCCCTTCTTCGCTTGTCCACGTATGATTTCTGTCTGTCCTTTGCGGCTTTCATCCGAGCCTTGATTTGATCAAATTTCTCGGAAGTAGCTTTGACCACTTCGAGACTTGCAAAATCCTTCTGTCCAATTTCCCCCCAACAAACCGGGGTCCTACATTTCCTCCCATACAACATTTCAAATGGCGGCATGCCAATAGTTGTGTGGTAGCTATTGTTATATGAAAATTCTACCAATGGTAGATGGCTGTCCCAGCTCCCACCAAAGTCAATGATACAGGCCCGGAGCATGTCCTCCAAGGTCTGAATGGTTCTTTCGGATTGACCATCGGTCTGAGGGTGGTAAGCGGTGCTGATGTTCAATCTAGTGCCCATCGCTTCATTGAATTTCTTCCAAAACCTTGACGTGAATCTAGTATCCCTGTCAGACACAATCGACAGCGGCATACCATGTCTGCTCACAATTTCCTTGATAAAAATTTCTGCTAGTCTTTCTGATGAAGAAGTCTCACGTATTGGCAAGAAGTGAGCACTTTTCGTCAAACGGTCGACGATCACCCAAATGGTATCATTGCCTTTAGCTGTTCGCGGTAGCTTGGTAATGAAGTCCATCGTGATTTCCTCCCACTTCCATTCTGGTATTGGTAAGGGTTGCATTTTACCGCATGGTTTCTGGTGCTCGGCCTTAACTAGTGAACACGTTAAGCACTTGTTCACGTATTCAGTCACATCATTCTTCATGCCAGGCCACCAGTACTCTTTCTTCAAGTCTTGATACATTTTGTTTGTTCCGGGGTGGATAGAATAACGAGACTTATGGGCCTCATCGAGTATTTTGGCTCTAAGCTCGCCAATCTTAGGTATCCACATCCGGCCAAACCTGGTTCGTACACCGTATGTATTTGCACTTAAGTTCCCTTGTTGTCCTACTATTCTTTCCCGTTTCACATTTCTTTCTAACAGTGCTTCATCCTGTGCCTTTGATATTTCACCCATTAAATCTGGCGTTATAATTAGCTGACACGCTTTGACTCGGATAGGTGTCGATTCTTCCTTTCTACTTAAAGCGTCAGCCACTACGTTTGCCTTACCCAGATGGTACAATATCTCACAGTAGTAACTCGAGCCACCTCCTTTGCCTCATGTTTAATTCCTTTTGTTCGAAAAAGTACTTCAGGCTTTTGTGATCGGAGTAGATGGTGCATTTAACTCCATACAGATAGTGCCTCCATATCTTCAACGCGAAAACTACTGCTGCTAATTCTAGATCGTGAGTTGGGTAGTTAACCTCGTGAATCTTTAGTTGCCGCGATGCATACGCAATTACCTTTCCTCGTTGCATAAGTACGCACCCTAAACCTTGCCCCGAAGCGTCAGAGTAGACTACCAAGTCTTCATTTCCCTCAGGTAGTGTTAAGACTGGAGCTTGGGTTAATCGTGCCTTAAGTTCCTCAAACGCGTTGTTTTGGGTTTGACTCCATTCATATTTCACTTCTTTCCGAGTCAGTTTAGTTAGTGGCGAGGCTATCCTTGAGAAATCTTGAATGAACCTTCGATAGTAGACTACCAATCCAAGAAAACTTCGTATCTCTGTTGGTGTCTTTGGGATGTTCCATTCCTTTACTGTCTCTATCTTTGCAGGATCTACCATGATGCCGTTTGGGTTTATCACATGACCTAGGAATTGGACTTCCCTAAGCCAAAACGCGCATTTGGAGAATTTTGCGTACAACTTTTCCTGCTTTAGCACCTCCAGAACTTCTCTTAGGTGACAGTGGTGATCACCCTCGCTTTTCGAATATACCAGTATGTCGTCTATAAAAACTATCACTGATCGATCCAACATGGGTCGACACACTCTATTCATCAAATCCATGAACGCTGCTGGTGCGTTAGTTAATCCGAAGGACATCACGAGAAACTCATAATGCCCATAACGCGTGCGAAACGCGGTCTTTGGTACGTCTTCTTCCCTTACTTTCAACTGATGGTAACCCGACCTAAGATCGATCTTTGAAAACCAACTCGCACCTTGCAGTTGATCAAAAAGGTCGTCTATTCTAGGCAGTGGGTATTTGTTCTTTACTGTCCTTTTGTTCAGTTCGCGGTAGTCAATGCACATGCGCATGCTGCCGTCCTTCTTCTTTACGAATAGTACCGGAGCGCCCCATGGTGAGATGCTCGGTCTAATAAATCCCTTTTCTGTTAATTCTTGTAGTTGAGACATCAATTCTTTCATTTCTGACGGAGCCAATCGGTAGGGGGCTTTGGCAACGGGCTCAGCTCCTGGGAGTAAATCAATCTGAAATTCTATTTCCCGATCGGGTGGCAACCCAGGTAGATCCTCAGGGAATACTTCCAGAAAATTACACACCACGGGTACATTCTCGAGTTCTTTCGTTTCCATTCTATCGTCAATAACATATGCCAGATAAGCTTCGCAACCGCGCCTCATGTAACTTTCGGCCTTGATCATCGAGATGACGCTCGGCATCGTGCAATTCCAATCCCCATAAACCGTAATTGGACTGCCGCTTGGAGTCTTGAGGTGTATCCTCTTACATTTACATATGATTTGAGCTTCGTTGGCAGCTAGCCAATCCATACCTAATACTATATCGAATCCTCCTAAGGTGAGAAGGAATAATCTAGAAGGAAACTTATGACCCTCTATTTCTATGATGCAATCCTCTGTTACTTGGAATACTGCCGAATTTTTACCAACGGAAGTTTGTACACTAAAGGCCTTTACTATGGTGTTGATAGTGCAATCCAGTTTACGACAAAATGCATTTGATATGAAGCTTTTACTAGCACCAGAATCGAATAAAATAGCAGCACGTTCATCATTAACTAGAAACGTACCTGACACGACATCAGGGTTTCCCCTTGCTTCTTCCTCAGTCAAGGCATAGGCCCGAGTCCTTGCCTTTTGTTGTTCCTGTTCCTTCTCCTTTCCCGAACCAGATTGGCCGGCCTTCCTGCAGTTCTTTGTCAGATGTCCAAACAATCCACATACTTGACATTTGGCGTCCTTCCAACAATCTCGGGAGTAGTGCCCCGGCCTCCCGCACTTATAACACACGGTGGTGCCGATTCGACACTCGCCACTATGTTGCTTTCCACATTTCTTGCACGTTTCATATCCGTCCAACCTCGGTTTCTTAATTTCAGTTGTTTCATTCCCTCTTCCGGTGCCCCTAGAAGGATTCTCCCATTTTCTCTTTTGTGTCACAGGTGCCGGGTCCTCGTTGGCATAATCATCGTAAACGATTCCAGACAGGTTGACTACCGACTCGAAGGTCGAGGGTAGGTTGGCTTTTACGTGGACACGGACCTTTTGTGGCAGACCCTTGACATATTATTTGATCATACGTTCTTCGGTTTCCACCAAGTGTGGTACCAGTTGGGCCAGCTCGTTGAACCTTGAAGTATATTGGCGATGAGTCTTGTCGCCAGCTTTGAAGTTTAGGAACTCGTTCTCCACATGATCAATCTCATTCTGTGGGCAGAACTTTTGGATTACGAGCTTTTTCAAGTCTTCCCATGTCATTCTGGCAAGAGCATGTGCTGACTTTGTTCTTTGAATATTTCTCCACCAACCTAGTGCTTCATTGGTGAAAGAATGAGCAACATATTTGACCGCCTGATCCGGTCGGCACTCGCTGATGTTGATTACATCGTTCATCCTCTCAATCCATTCGAAAGTAGCCACCGAATCCTTGGTTCCATCAAACTTGGGTGGGTCTCCATCTTTGAAACCTTTATAAGTGCACCCTTTAGTGCTTGACCCCACTTTTATCTCATCCCCGTCACTGTCATAAATTTTCTCTTTATTTTTTCCTTCATCCTCTTCTTTGCTTTTCTTTAATGCCTCAGATAGTAGGTCAGGCAAAATGTTCTTCAGAGTAAGCACAACTTCACGGGCAATAGCATCCCTGACTTCGGGTTCTAACTGTATAGGCCCTGGACTATTGTTCCCTGTTGGTGTCACGTCTGTTTCGTGCACACTCTCAGTGTGTTCTGCGTGCACACTCTCCTCCTCTTCAAATCTTGGGTTCAACGGAGGTCTACCTCGTCGGCCAGTGCGACCGCCTCGGCGTCCAGTTCTCCCTCCTCCAGCCATAGTTCTTAATTTCCTGATAGTTAAAAAAAGGAATACATCAATGTCATTTCTTCAGATCATAGTTTTGAACAGTACGAGCAAGGTAAATTCTTAATTACAGTGACCGGTTTGTGATTACTAATTTACATTGCTTTTCGGCTTCGAAACTCTTCAAATCAGTCATGGCATTAACATCTATTTGTTCTAAGTTAAGGTATCTATTCCTATGCTAGAGCATAAACTTTATGACTTACTTACCGTGCTAGCGTTGGCGTTGGTTACCCATACTGACATCCGTGCGTTGGTCCCATAATTAGTTTGAGTCTAGACATTTAGGGATGTCTAAATCTCTCAAACTATTGCTCTGATACCAACTTGTAAGGCCCCTTATCCGGGTGACCTCACTTGTTGGATTTACTCATAAACATAGTCATAAATACTGAACTTAAATTAAAAACATTCGTCATTCAATTACAAATCATTCGTCGTTCATTTACATAACATAACAGCGGAAGTCTTAACACATATATTAAAGTAGGATGTCAGTCTTGTGTCGGGTAACCTTCACGCCATCGCACGACCTTTTCTTCCTTTACCTGAAATATATACTAAAAGTCAGCTAACGCTGGTGAGTTCTAGTTTAAAGACAATCCTACATAATATTTATCTTATCATGAATATAATGTATATATGTATATTCGTACTTTTAAATATTCTTTACTTTGCTGTTCTCACATAACATTCATTGAGGGTATATACATATGTACATACATACTTTCTTTGAGAGAACACATATTGGCCATAATCTTAAGGGAGATCAACCCATCATACTTGTCGCGAATGTCACAAAGACATCGCAGTCAGAGCTACCGTCGTAGCCCGTTTCATTACCGTCCGGCTCTAGAAAACCGTCCGTCATATCATTAAATCCGTCCGGCAACCTTTGTCCGTCCGCTCTTTACCGTCCTACCGTCGTAGTCCGTCATTTTTGTCCGTCTGCCCTAGGGCATCCGTTTCCCACGTGACCATTATGTATGCAACCGTTCTACATTAGTTAAGGCTTGCTTCGACCGTCCATTAATACCTTTTCATACGTCCTAGCTTGCGAAGGTACGTTTTTGTCCCGGTTGCAAAATAGTCACGTGGTCGTCCGTCTACCGAAGTAGCCGTTGTCATAGAAGGGTTTATAACATTTACATTCATTCATAACATGCAATATATATGTAATATAAAGCAAGATTTCATTCTTTTACGTTGTGCCCTTCTTTCCTTCATTCTTTATATCATACGCTTCATTCTTTATTCATAATTCATTTTCACATATATAGGTATTTATATATATATACGTATGATCACATTGACACTTATAGCATTTATTCATTTAGTGTATACACTTCAGCCCCAAAACATTTATAAATCATTTGCACATAACATAGAAGGGGGCACATAGAACTCACCTGATGAGCTACTCTAGGTTGTCCCAAACGAAGGTCCAACAGCGTCACTTTCGATCTGGATTAGGTAGTTAAATACACATTAGACCCAACCCCGAATCTAATGGTTTAATCATTCTTAACTTACTGACTTTACTTAACCAACCTGCTGTCTGCTTCCTGCGCACTTAGTAAGTGCGCAGGGACTTGCTCATGCGCACTTGGCAAGTGCGCAGGAGTCTCCCTCCTGCGTACTTGGTAAGTACGCAGGGGCTTCCTCCTGCGTACTTGGTAAGTACGCAGTAATTCCTTCCTGCGCACTTGGTAAGTACGCAGTACCTGGTTCTTGGATCGAAAATCCGAAGTTCTTGCATGCAAACCCGATCATGCCAATCTTACAATTTTCTTTGATCAAAACGTGCGGTTTTTATTCTAGATGCTATTTCTAAGCTTATTATCAAGTTTCATCCATAAAAACATCATCTATTTAGCTAAAACTCGAGAATCCCCAAAGTGAACAAAAACTCAGATTATGGTCGAATCATTACCTGGATTGAAGTTCTGATTCGAAGGTTTTGCTCACGAGCTCAGCTGTAACGTGCTCCTCTAATCTCGTGACGATCCGTCGACTTTCTCTCTCTAGACCCGAGCTCCCTTTCTCTCTCTAAGATGGTGAAAATGAAGGTGAAATGAGCTAGTGGGCTGCCTTGCCCCTTTTATACCTGGGCTTCCCTCGGCCCGTTGGAGCCGAGCCCAAGCCCATCCGTTCTTATTTCGTTTTATGACGTTTAAATCTCTATCGTATTATTATTTACTTATTTACTATTTTCGGGATGTTACATGCAATCTTGTGCGATTCTGACACTTTCTCTCTCTACGGGTTTTCTCTCTCTAGAATTGCAAAAAGGGGAGAAGTGAGGGTCTTGGGCTATTTATAGGGGAGACCTCCCCAAGCCCGGTTCGCGACCGACCCGGCCCGACTTCGGCCCGCTTGAACTCGCTAACTTTATTTCTTGCCATTTTAGGATGTTACATGAACATCGATTATTCTATCCTGGAGTGAAATTCCCCCAACCAAACGCTCCATTGACCTTCTCGGAAACTCCCGAAAGCTTTGAGACAGCCGGAATCGCAGCAAGGAGCACCGGAAACCATCCTCGTCGACGCCGGAACTCTTTCCTACCGTCCTCTATCAATTCGCTACTCTTCCGGGTAATTGAAACTCTGTCCTCAGTCTATTTAGTCTCTAGATCAAAAGCCCCATGTTAATTTGGGCTTCCATTATAGAAATCTTCCCGAACCCGAATCTATATTTTATTCAAAATAGTTTTATCGAATTCAATTCTAAACATGATTTAAATACAATTAATCTATATAACAAGACTCGTAATAACGCTATAAATAAAAGCCCTATGATTTCAAACACTAACAATGTAAGAATCAGTCGATTCGTGTCTGTTTTGGAAGAGACACGGTTGCGCTAATCATCTAGCGCGGTCGTGCCTCATGAGAAGCGGTCGTGCCGACTATCAGCGCGGTCGTGTCCTCCTGTCCAGACCCAACCATCTCAGTCGTGTCTTAGAATCATAGACACGATCGTGCTTGGCCAAGGCACGGTCGTGCCTAATGATTTAGTTAGTTAAGCCCTCTGTTTGATCAACACGGTCTCGCCCTGACTAACATGGTCGCGCCCGTGGTTCGAGCAAGATCGTGCCCTTCCCAGGCACGGTCGTGTGTGAGTTAAATTTTTGGCAGAATTATAATTTTATATATTTTTCAAACAATAAATATTTCTGATTAAATTACAAAATAAAAATAGTTGATTTTTATAAAAATGCATTTAATTCTATTTAGAAAGATCAAATATTTAATCTTGGAATAAATAGAAAATTATTTATTTAAAGTTTATAAAAAAATTAAATTTACAATTATTGCTAAACCTTTCATTTAAAAAGTATTTAAATGGTTAAGTTACATTTTATAAATAAATAAATAAAATAATGATTATTTATTTACTTTATATTTAAACAAAGACATTTATTTATTTACACTTAAATACATTTAACACTTACAATATTTTCACAAACGATAATTATTTAATGTACTTAATTAATTATTCAAACTCAAACCTTAAACAAAATGCTTCAAAAATGTTTATTTCAAAACCTTATACTTTATTCAATACTTTTAAGTACAAATCAATGGCCTTATACACAAATTCAAATTCAACTTTAAACTTAAACTTTTGTACACACTATTGATATAATACGCATTACACACTAGGTTAACTTGTGCATTTCAAGGATCCTTATTCTATCTAGTATCTTTGTTAGCTACGCCTTCAAACCAAGTGAGTATTTCATAGACCCTTTTACTCTTTTACATTTTTGGGGTGAAACGTGAACACTATTCAAATTACATATTTACATTTACACAAACAATACAAGTACAAATCCTATTTACATTCATGTGTGCAATTTGAGCTTTATGCCCGAGTGCTATGTGTGCTAACTTTTGTGAACACTTATGTGCAATAATTAACTATTCAAGCCGACGGTTTTCAATGATAGATCTATTGAGTCTGACAAACCCACCCAGATTGGGGTGATTGATACCGACAACACAATTTTGCATGCTAGTTACAAAGGTTTGATTGTACTTGGTTACACAATAGCTGCTCCCCATAAATGCCTTATTGTATGGATTTGTTTTTCAAACTATATGCAATCTATATACAAACCTGTGTTATACTCACCAACTTTTTAGTTGACTTTATTTTATTCATGTTTCAGGTCCTAATATGTGAGATTGATCAAGATGTGCTACATATAGGCTTGGTCTTAGTTAAAATAAATAAAGAACTTATGTATTTCAATTATGTTTCTTTTCTAGAATTGCTTTTGTTTGAATGTTTGTAATGGAATTTGACAATTAATATATTTCAATTTAGTCAATCTTGTGCTTATGAACAGTCTACATGTCCCGCCCCGATTATTCCGCCATCGGTTGGGGTGTGACAGATTGGTATCAGAGCCTTGGTTATAGGGAATTAGGTTATTAGACACCTTGACCTAGACTATAACTTTAGGACACCCACTTATACCATGCTTCATGTTTATATGATTATGTGCTACATGTTATGTGTTACATGCTATGTGCTACATGCTTACTATGATTAGTTATTATTTTATTTGATGACTTATTTATTAAAAATCCATGACTTATTAGTATATACTTAAATAATAAATTAAATAAACAATATCCTTTCTTATATCCAAAAACCTCATAATACTCTTATCTCCTTCTCTATCTATATCTTTCTTAGCATGTGGAATCTTCATGAAGCTAAATCCATAAAATTTTCTTTATTTCCTCGTTAAGGTTTTTAAACTTTGTTAATTATTTGAGGACACGTGCAATCTGGAAGAGTGACACCTGTATTCTGGGTTTTCTGTCTAGGAAAACATTTCGCATAAATCCCAATCAACCGAGGGACCCGTATGCTTTCCTGGAAATTCCTGGGATGAGTGTTTACTTATAGGCTAAAGCATGTCTCCTTGAAAATTATATGAGTTTAAATTAAACTTAATGTGTCATAGTATTCAAGTGATTATATCACTATTTGAGTACAATCCAAACTATGATTAATTATTTTATTTCATTATCTTGTCCTTTTAATCCAAGCAATTCTCATAAGTTCTTACATATTTTCTTGTGTTGTGCAAATATGTAGAATGCCTCCTCGTCGTGCTCCCGTGGCCAACACCAACACCGACATTGCTACCATCCTTACACAACTCGTAACTCAACTCACTCAAGCTAATGGTGCCGCCAATGGTAACCATGGTGGTAATGGTGGGAATGGTGGTAATGGTGGTGCCAACCCATCTCAATGCACCTTCAAGCATTTCAACTCGTGTAATCCCCTCAAGTTCTATGGTACCGAAGGAGCGACCAGACTCCTTCAATGGTTCGAAAGCATTGAGAATACCTTTCTCAATAGTGACTGCCCCGACAACCTTCGTGTTCGTCATGCCACAAGTGTCCTACAAAAACGGGCACTCACGTGGTGGAATGGGGAGAAGAGAAATAGAGCTGTGGATGTGGCAGTGGCCTTACCTTGGGATGAAGTTAAAAGGCTAATGACCGAGGAATTCTGTCATCGAAATGAAGTGAAGAAACTTGAAGCCGAATTTTGGGATCTTACCCAAGATAGTGGTGAAAACTTGGCATATACAACTCGGTTCCATGAGTTGAGTCTTCTCGTGCCCCACATGGTCACTCCTTTGTCCCGCTGCATTGAAAAGTATATTGGGGGACTACCTAGGAAAATTCAAGATACTGTCCTAGGAAGAAATCCCGCAACACTTGAGGATGCGATACGTTTGTCCGCTACCTTAACCGATAATCATGTGAAGGCGGGGACTCTTACTAAAAAGGGCACCAATAAAGTTTCTGACACCATAACCCCTCCTACCCACATCAAAGAAGCCACATCTGAACCCTCTCGCAATAATAGAAAGAGAAAGACTAGAAATTTTGTTGTGGTCACTCCTGCTATTCCTGTTAACCAAGCTACACCTATGGTTCAAGCACCGGCCAAAAAGCCATATGTTGGAATCTACTCACTTTGTGCCACCTGCAACTACCATCATCCCCAAAGCATCCCATGTCGCCTTTGTACTCATTGTGGGAGATATGGCCATACAGTCAATGTTTGTAAGGCCAAAGCTCTTGCGGGCCAAGTCAACCCACCAAACCAAACCAACACCCAAGTGACTAATCAAGGTACTCCCGCTATTTACAAGGAACGTACCATTGACCACATCATTGTTGGCTTGAGCTTCATTGGTGTTTATGTTGAAAGCACGCCCACGAGCGTCAATATGCCTCCATTTTATTTGATAGCGGTGCCGATAAAAGTTTTGTGTCACTAAATTTTGAACCCTTACTTGCAAAGACACGATCCCAATTAGAGAAAACCTTCACTGTCGAAGTAGCAAATGGTGATTCACTTACAATTGAGTCTGTTATCTATGACTGCTCTCTAGAACTTAATGAACATACATTCCCAATCAATCTTGTACCAATGCCATTAGGAAGTTTTGATATCATCATAAGCATGGACTGGCTATCAAATCATCATGCCGAAGTCATCTGTTTCGAGAAGTGCATCCGAATACCTCTACCATCGGGAGAAACGTTAAGAGTCTTTGGTGAAAAGCCTTGTAAGGGACTTAAATTAATGTCATGCACTACCGCTCAAAAGTATTTACGAAAGAAGTACATAGCCTTCTTAGCTCATATTGTTCAAAAGGATGTCAAGGAGAAGAGTATACAAGACATTCCCATCATTCGGGATTTTCTCAAAGTATTTCCCGAAGATCTATCCGGTCTTCCACCCGTTCGTCAAGTAGAATTTCGCATTGATCTTGTGCCCGGAGCTAACCCCGTGGCTAGAGCTCCTTACCGTCTTGCACCTTCTGAAATGCAAGAACTTGCAAGTCAACTTCAAGAGCTCTCCGACAAGGGATTCATTCGTCCAAGTCATTCATCGTGGGGTGCACCCGTCTTATTCGTCAAAAAGAAGGATGGATCATTTCGCATGTGTATTAACTACCACGAACTCAACAAGCTTACTATCAAAAACCGTTATCCTTTGCCTAGAATTGATGACCTCTTTGATCAACTTCAAGGCTCTACTTGCTTCTCGAAGATTGACCTTCGATCCGGTTATCACCAACTCCGTGTGCAAGAAGACGATATTCCAAAGACTGCCTTCCGAACAAGGTATGGTCATTACGAATTCATGGTTATGCCTTTTGGACTAACCAATGCACCCACAGTTTTCATGGACCTCATGAATCGTGTGTGCAAACCGTACCTTGCTAAGTTCGTGATTGGAAGGCCCCTTATCCCAGGTAACCTCACTTGTTGGGTTTACTCATAATCAAAGTCATTAATACTGAACTTTAAATTTAACACGTTCAATTAACAACAAAAACATTCACGTTTGAGTACATTACAGTGGAAGTCTCAACATTTAAAACATATATCATTGTTTGACTGAAAACATAAATCGAAATGTCAGTCTCTAGCCGGGCAGCCTTCACGCCTTCGCACGACCCTTTTCTTTGTTACCTGAAATGTATACTAAAAGTCAGCTAACGCTGGTGAGTTCTAGTTTAAAAGATTAGATATAAACATTATTTCTTCAAAAGTATACATAAGTTTATATATAAAGAACATAAATATGTATTCTTAACTTTTACTTTTCTTTCATCATTCTTGAGTGACTACATTGATATGCATTCACCTTTATTTTTCCTTAACATTCATTTGGTCATATACATAAGGGTGATCAACCCGTCTTTTACTACGTATGTCACAAAGACATACGCCATGAAGCTACCGTCGTAGCCCTTTGACTCGTCTGGTCCTAGAAACCGTCTGCCTTAAAACCGTCCGGCCAACCTTCGGCAGTCCGTCGTAAACCGTCCAACCGTCGTAGTCCGTCCTTTTCGCCCGTCTACCCGAAGGTATCCGTTTCCCATGTGCTACCATGTTTGCAACCGTTCTACATATGATTTGGCATTTGCTTCGACCGTCCATTAATGCCCCTTTTTATTTCCTAGCTGATGAAGGAATGTTTTTGTCCCGGTTGCAAGATAGACACGTCCTTCTACCGTAGTAGCCGTTAGCATCGAAGCGTCCATAACATTCACGTATATTCATAACATGCAGTATATATTATATAAAGCAAGATTTCATTCATTCATGTTTTGTCATTCTTTCATTCATACTTTGTAAACATACGTTTCATTCTTTGTTCATAATTCATTTTCATATATATATATATATATATATATATATAAATATATACATATTTGTATATCACGTATGATTACATTGGCATTCATAATATTTATTCATTTAGTGTATACACTTCAGCCCCAAAACATTTAATAAGGTTTGCACATAACATAGAAAGGGGCACATAGAACTCACCTGATGAGCTAGTCTGGATTGTCCTAAACAAAGTCCAACAACGTCACTTCTGCTCTGAATTGAGTAGTTAAATACACATCAGACCTAATCTCGACTCTAACGGCTTAATCATTCTAAACATACTGACTTTACTTAACCATTCTGATGCCTGCGCACTTAGCAAGTGCGCAGGGTCTTGGTCATGCGTACTTGACAAGTATGCAGACTTTACTTCATGCGCACTTGGTAAGTACGCAGACTTTACTTCATGCGCACTTGGTAAGTACGCAGACTTTACTTCATGCGTACTTGATAAGTACGCAGAACCCTTCTCTGCGTACTTGATAAGTACGCAGGATCTGATTCAGGCGTAGGAACCCTAAATTTTTGCATGCAGGTCTGATCATGTCAATATCTAAATTTTCTTTGATCAGAACGTTCGGTTTTTATTCTAGATGCTAGATCTTTGTTCATTTTCAAGTTTCATCCATAAAAACTTCACCTATTTTGCTAAAACCGAAAATCCTAAAATAATCATAAAAACTCAGATTATGATCGAACGCTTACCTGGATTGGAGTTATGATTCAGAGAAGATGATCACGAGCACAGTAGCAACGTTCTCCTGAATTCCCGAGTTGATCAGTCACTTTCTCTCTCTAGAACCGAGCTCCCCTTTCTCTATCTAGAATTGCAAGTGGTGAAAAGAAATGAATTGTGGCAGCCCTTGTCCATTATATACCTGGGCTTCCTTTGGCCCGTTCGAGCCGAACCCAAGCCCATCCATTTTTCTTTCGTTTCTTGACGTTTAAATCCCTATCGTATTATTAATTACTTATTTACTATTTTTGGGATGTTAGAAGTCTACCCTCCTTAAAGTGGTTTCGTCCTCGAAACTGCTTATAAGTTAAATAATTGAGGGTATATTTCCCGCATCTCGTCTTCTTTCTCCCATGTAGCTTCTGATCCCCTTCTGTGCTTCCATTGAACTTTGACCAATGGGATTGACTTATTGCGTAGTCTCTTCTCAAATCGGTCAAGAATGGCTATTGGTTCCTCGACATAATTCAGACTGTTATCCACCTTGATCTCATCGTAAGGTATGTGAGCCGTGTCGTCAGCTACACACTTGCGTAAGTGCGACAAGTGGAACGTAGGGTGTATTTCGCTAAGCGCATCGGGTAGGTCGAGTCTGTAAGAAACTTGACCCACTCTCGCTAAGATCTTAAAAGGTCCGACAAACCTTGGACTTAGTTTGCCACGTTTTCTGAATCGGATGATTCCTTTCCATGGTGATACCTTTAACAGTACCATGTCCCCGACTTGGAACTCTAACTCCCTTCTTCTCTTATCTGCATATGATTTCTGCCTGTCTTTTGCGGCTTTCATTTGAGCCTTGATTTGATCAAATTTCTCAGAAGTAGCTTTGACCACTTCGAGGCTTGCAAAATCCTTCTATCCAATTTCCCCCCAACAAACCGGGGTCCTACATTTCCTCCCATACAACATTTCAAATGGCGGCATGACAATAGTCGAGTGATAGCTGTTGTTATATGAAAATTCTGCCAATGGTAGATGGCTGTCCCAGCTCCCACCGAAGTTAATGATACAGGCCCGGAGCATGTCCTCCAAGGTCTGAATGGTCCTTTCCGATTGTCCATCAGTTTGGGGGTGGTAAGCGGTGCTGATGTTCAATCTAGTGCCCATCGCTTCATTAAATTTCTTCCAAAACCTTGAGGTAAATCTAGTATCCCTGTCGGACACAATCAACAGCGGCATACCATGTCTGCTTAAAATTTCCTTGATAAATACTTCTGCTAGTCTTTCTGACGAAGAAGTCTCACGTATTGGCAAGAAGTGAGCACTTTTCGTCAAACGGTCGACGATCACCCAAATGGTATCATTGCCTTTAGCTGTTTGCGGTAGCTTGGTAATGAAGTCCATCGTGATCTCCTCCCACTTCCATTCCGGTATTGGTAAAGGTTGCATTTTACCGCATGGTTTCTGGTGCTCGGCCTTAACTAGAGAACACGTTAGGCACTTGCTCACGTACTCTGTCACATCATTCTTCATGCCAGGCCACCAGTACTCCTTCTTCAAGTCTTGATACATTTTGTTTGTCCCGGGGTGGATAGAATAGCGAGACTTATGGGCCTCATCGAGTATTTTGGTTCTAAGCTCGCCAATCTTAGGTATCCACATTCGGCCAAACCTAGTTCGTACACCGTATTCATTTGCATCCAAATTCCCTTGTTGTCCTACTATTCTTTCTCGTTTTATATTTCCTTGTAATAGCGCTTCGTCTTGTGCCTTTGATATTTCACTCATCAAATCTGGTGTTATAATCAGCTGACACGCTTTGATCTGCATAGGTTCTGATTCTTCCTTTCTGCTTAAAGCGTCAGCCACCATGTTTGCTTTGCCTGGATGGTACAATATCTCACAGTCATAGTCCTTCAGTAGCTCTAACCACCTCCTTTGCCTCATGTTTAATTCCTTTTGCCCGAAAAAGTACTTCAGGCTTTTGTGATCGGAGTAAATGGTGCACTTAACTCCATACAGATAGTGCCTCCATATTTTCAATGCGAAAACTACTGCCGCTAACTCTAGATCATGTGTTGGGTAGTTAACCTCGTGAATCTTTAGTTGTCGCGAGGCGTAGGCAATTACCTTTCCTCGTTGCATAAGTACGCAGCCTAAACCCTGACCCGAAGCGTCAGAGTAGACTACTAAGTCTTGATTTCCCTCAGGTAGTGTCAAGACTGGAGCTTGGGTTAATCGTGCCTTAAGTTCCTCAAACGCGTCGTTTTGGGTTGGACCCCATTCATATTTCACTTCCTTCCGTGTCAACTTAGTTAGTGGAAGGCTATTCTTGAAAAATCTTGAATGAACCTTCGATAGTAGCCTGCCAATCCCAGAAAGCTTCGTATCTCTGTTGGTGTCTTTGGGATGTTCCATTCCTTTACTGTCTCGATATTTGCAGGGTCCACCATAATGCCGTTTGGGTTTATTACATGACCTAGGAATTGGACTTCCCTAAGCCAGAACACGCATTTGGAGAATTTTGCGTACAACTTTTCCTGCTTTAGCACCTCCAGAACCTCTCTTAGGTGACAGTGGTGATCACCCTCGCTTTTCGAATATACCAGTATGTCGTCTATAAAAATTATCACCGATCGATCCAACATTGGTCGACATACTCTATTCATCAAATCCATGAACGATGCTGGTGCATTGGTCAATCCGAAGGACATCACGAGAAACTCATAATGCCCATAACGCGTGCGAAACGTGGTTTTTGGTATGTCTTTCTCTCTTACTTTCAACTGATGGTAACCCGACCTAAGATCGATCTTTGAGAACCAACTCGCACCTTGCAGTTGATCAAAAAGGTCATCTATTTTAGGCAGTGGGTATTTGTTCCTTACTGTCCTCTTGTTCAGTTCACGGTAGTCAATGCACATGCGCATGCTGTCGTCTTTCTTCTTTACGAATAGTACCGGAGCGCCCCATGGTGAGATGCTCGGTCTAATAAATCCTTTTTCTGTTAATTCCTGTAGTTGAGACATCAATTCTTTCATTTCTGACGGAGCCAATCGGTAGGGGGCTTTGGCAACGGGCTCAACTCCTGGCAGTAAGTCAATCTGAAATTCTATTTTTCGATCGGGTGGCAATCCAGGTAGATCCTCAGGGAATACTTCCGGAAAGTTGCACACCACGGGTACATTCTTGAGTGCTTTCGTTTTCATTCTATCGTCAATAACATACGCCAGATAAGCTTCGCAACCGCGCCTCATGTAACTTTCGACCATGATCATCGAAATGACGTTTGGCATTGTGCAATTCCAATCCCCATAAACCGTAATTGGACTTCCGCTAGGAGCCTTGAGGCGTATCCTCTTACGTTTACATATGATTTGAGCTTTGTTGGCAGCTAACCAATCCATACCCAGTACTACATCGAATCCTCCTAAGGTAAGAAGGAATAATCTAGAGGGGAACTTATGGCCCTCTATTTCTATGATACAATCATCGGTCACTTGGAATACTACCGAATTTTTACCAACGGCAGTTTGTACGCTAAAGGCTTTTACTATTGTGTTGACAGTGCAATCTAGTTTTTGGCTAAAGGCATTTGATATAAAACTTTTACTAGCACCAGAGTCAAATAAGATAGCAGCATGTTCATCATTTACTAGAAACGTACCTGATACAACATCAGGGTTTCCCCTTGCTTCCTTCTCAGTCAGGGCATAGGCTCGAGTCCTAGCCCTTGGCTGTTCCTTTTCAGCTTCCTTTTCCTTTCCTGAACCGGATTGTCTGGTTTTCCTGCAATCCCTAGTCAGGTGTCCATATTTTCCACAACTCTGGCACTTGACATCCTTACACTCTCGGGAGAAGTGCCCCGGCTTCCCGCACTTATAACACATGATGGTGCCGATTCGGCACTCGCCAAGATGTTGCTTTCCACACTTCTTGCAAGTTCATATTCATCTGACCTTGGTCTCTTAACTTCAGCTGCTGCATCCCTTTTCCCGGTGCCCCTAGACGGGTTCTCCCACTTTCTCTTTTGTGTCTCAGGTGCGGGTCCTCATTGGCGTAATCGTCGTAGACGATTCCGCTCAGATTCACTACCGACTCGAAGGTCGAGGGTAGGTTAGTTTTGACATGCACACGGACCCTTTGCGGCAAACCCTTGACATAGTACTTATTCAGACGGTCTTCAGTCTCCACTAAGTGTGGTACCAGTTGGGCCAGCTCATTGAATCTCGAAGTATACTGGCGATGAGTCTTGTTGCCAGCCTTGAAGTTCAGGAACTCGTTCTCCACACGATCAATCTCGTTCTGTGGGCAGAACTTTTGGATTATCAGCTTCTTCAAGTCTTCCCATGTCATTCTGGCAATAGCGTTTGGCGACTTTATTCTCTGAATGTTTCTCCACCAACCTAGTGCTTCATTGGTGAAAGAATGTGCAGCATACTTAACGGCCTGGTCCGGTCGACACTCGCTTATGTTGATTACAGCGTTCATCCTCTCAATCCATTCGAACGTAGCCACTGAATCCTTGTTCCCATCAAACTTGGGTGGGTCTCCTTCCTTGAAACCTTTATAGGTGCACCCCCGGTTACTTGATCCTATCTTTATTTCGTCCCCATCACTGTCATATACTTTTTCCTCATGGTTTACTTCATCATCTTCCTTAATTTTCTTTAATGCTTCAGACAGCAAGTCAGGCAATACATTCTTTAAAGTGAGCACGACCTCACGGGCAATAGCATCTCTGACCTCGGGTTCCAACTGTAGAGACCCTTGATGGTCGCCCCCGGTTGGGGTGACATTAGTTTGGTGCACGCTCTCTATGCTTTCCGTGTGCACGTCCTCTTCTTCTTGATGTCTTGGATTCAGTGGAGGCCTTCCGACTCGGCCCGTGCGACCGCCTCGGCGTCCTGTTCTCCCTCCACCTGCCATTGTCTTTAGATTTCCTGATAGTTATAAAGGGTATACATCAATGTCATTCTCTCAGATCATAGTCTTAGAACAGTACGAACAAGGTAAATTTTTAATTACAGTGACCGGTTTGTGATTAGAAATTTACATTACTTTTCGGGTTCCAAACTCTTCAAATTGGTCGTGACATTGACATCTATTGGTTCTAGGTTAGAGTATCTATTCTTATCCAAGTGTATTAACCTTAGTACTTACTTACCTTGTTGGCGTTGGCGTTGGCTACCCAGACTGACATCCGTGCGTTGGCCCCATAATCAGCTTGAGTCCAGACATTTAGGGATGTCTGAATCTCTCAAACTATTGCTCTGATACCAACTTGGAAGGCCCCTTATCCCGGGTAACCTCACTTGTTGGGTTTACTCATAAACAAAGTCATTAATACTGAACTTTAAATTTAACACGTTCAATTAACAACAAAAACATTCACGTTTGAGTACATTACAGCGGAAGTCTCAACATTTAAAACATATATCACTGTTTAACAAAAGAAAACATAAATCGGAATGTCAGTCTCTAGCCGGGCAGCCTTCACTCGCACGACCCTTTTCTTTGTTACCTGAAATGTATACTAAAAGTCAGCTAACGCTGGTGAGTTCTAGTTTAAAAGATTAGATATAAACATTATTTCTTCAAAAGTATACATAAGTTTATATATAAAGAACATAAATACGTATTCTTAACTTTTACTTTTTTTCATCATTCTTGAGTGACTACATTGATATGCATTCACCTTTATTTTTCCTTAACATTCATTTGGTCATACACATAAGGGTGATCAACCCGTCTTTTACTACGTATGTCACAAAGACATACGCCATGAAGCTACCGTCGTAGCCCTTTGACTCGTCTGGTCCTAGAAACCGTCTGCCTTAAAACCGTCCGGCCAACCTTCGGCAGTCCGTCGTAAACCGTCCTACCGTCGTAGTTCGTCCTTTTCGCCCGTCTACCCGAAGGTATCCGTTTCCCACGTGCTACCATGTTTGCAACCGTTCTACATATGATTTGGCATTTGCTTCGACCGTCCATTAATGCCCCCTTTTTATTTCCTAGCTGATGAAGGAATGTTTTTGTCCCGGTTGCAAGATAGACACGTGGTCGTCCGTCTACCGTAGTAGCCGTTAGCATCGAAGCGTCCATAACATTCACGTATATTCATAACATGCAGTATATATTATATAAAGCAAGATTTCATTCATTCATGTTTTGTCATTCTTTCATTCATACTTTGTAAACATACGTTTCATTCGTTGTTCATAATTCATTTTCATATATATATATATATATATATAAATATATACATATTTGTATATCACGTATGATCACATTGGCATTCATAGTATTTATTCATTTAGTGTATACACTTCAGCCCCAAAACATTTAATAAGGTTTGCACATAACATAGAAAGGGGCACATAGAACTCACCTGATGAGCTAGTCTGGATTGTCCTAAACAAAGTCCAACAACGTCACTTCTGGTCTGAATTGAGTAGTTAAATACACATCAGACCTAATCTCGACTCTAACGGCTTAATCATTCTAAACATACTGACTTTACTTAACCATTCTGATGCATGCGCACTTAGAAAGTGCGCAGGGTCTTGGTCATGCGTACTTGACAAGTACGCAGACTTTACTTCATGCGCACTTGGTAAGTACGCAGACTTTACTTCATGCGCACTTGGTAAGTACGCAGACTTTACTTCATGCGTAGTACGCAGAACCCTTCTTCCCGCGTACGCAGGATCTAATTCAGGCGTAAGAACCCTAACTTTTTGCATGCGGGTCTGATCATGTCAATATCTAAATTTTCTTTGATCAGAACGTTCGGTTTTTATTCTAGATGCTAGATATTTGTTCATTTTCAAGTTTCATCCATAAAAACTTCACCTATTTAGCTAAAACCGAAAATCCTAAAATAATCATAAAAACTCAGATTATGATCGAACGCTTACCTGGATTGGAGTTATGATTCAGAGAAGATGATCACGAGCACAGTAGCAACGTTCTCCTGAATTCCCGAGTCGATCCGTCACTTTCTCTCTCTAGAACCGAGCTCCCCTTTCTCTCTCTAGAATTGCAAGTGGTGAAAAGAAATGAATTGTGGCAGCCATTGTCCTTTATATACCTGGGCTTCCTTTGGCCCGTTCGAGCCGAACCCAAGCCCATCCATTTTTCTTTCGTTTCTTGACGTTTAAATCCCTATCGTATTTTTAATTACTTATTTACTATTTTTGGGATGTTACAGTGATTGTTTTCATCGATGACATCTCAATCTATTCCAAGACTAAAGCCGATCATGAGCAACATCTTAGATTGGTTTTGGATCTCTTGTAGAAGGAGCAACTATATTTCTCCAAATGTGAATTTTGGCTAAAGAAAGTTCAATTTCTTGGTCACATCGTCAACGACAAGGGTATTCATGTTGACCCTGCTAAGATCGAAACGGTTAAAAATTGGAATGCCCCGAAGACTCCCACTGAAGTTCGTTCATTTCTTGGTCTTGCGGGATATTACCGTCGTTTCATCTCAAACTTCTCTAAGATTGCTGTCCCCCTTACCGCTTTGACCCACAAGGGTAAAACTTATGAATGGGGACCAAAACAAGAAGAAGCTTTCCAAACTCTCAAGCAAAAGTTGTGCAATGCTCCTATCTTGACTCTCACTGATGGGAATGATGATCTAGTTGTCTACTGTGATGCTTCTAACCAAGGTCTTGGTTGTGTTCTCATGCAACGAGGCAAAGTAATCGCCTACGCATCACGACAACTCAAGATTCACGAGAAGAATTATACGACGCACGATCTCGAGCTGGGTGCGGTCGTATTCGCGTTAAAGATTTAGAGACATTACCTCTATGGAACAAAATGTGTGGTGTACACCGACCATAAAAGTCTCCAACACATCTTCAACCAAAAAGAACTCAATATGAGGCAACGACGTTGGGTCAAACTCCTTAACGACTATGACTGCGAGATTCGTTACCATCCCGGCAAAGCGAATGTTGTAGCCGATGCCTTGAGTCGAAAGGACCATGTCATGCTGCATTGTGCCCGAATCCAAACCGACATTCAAATTCGCATCTTAGAAGCTCAACACGTCTCGGTCACCGAGGGTAACATGTACGAGGAAATGTCATGTGGTGTTGAACTTCAACTTGAATCAAAACCAAATGGCTTACTTTATTACTTGAACTGTATTTGGGTTCCCGATCGCGAAGATCTCCGTACGTTTCTCATGAACGAGGCTCACAAGACTCGTTATTCTATTCATCCTGGTGCGGATAAAATGTACCAAGATCTTCGCCAACAATATTGGTGGCCCGGTATGAAAAAGGACATTGCTCACTATGTTGCCAAATGTCTAACGTGTTCCAAAGTCAAAGCCGAACATCAACGTCCTTCTGGTTTACTCGAACAACCGAAAATTCCCGTATGGAAATGGGAGAACTTAGCTATGGATTTCATTACCAAACTCTCTCGCACCTCAAGTGGTTATGATAGCATTTGGGTGATCATTGACCGTCTCACCAAATCTGCTCATTTCTTGCCTATCCGTGAAGACTATCGGGTTGAGAAACTTGCCCAAATTTACATTGATGAAATTGTGAGCCATCACGGTGTTCCCTTAAACATAATCTCCGATAGAGATGCTCGGTTCACCTCTCGCTTTTGGCAATCTCTCCAAACTGCTCTTGGCACACGATTGGATTTGAGCACGGCTTACCATCCCCAAACTGATGGTCAAACCGAGCGGACAATCCAAACTCTTGAAGACATGCTTAGAGCTTGTGTAATTGATTTTGGTGGCAATTGGGATTCACACTTACCCCTAATTGAGTTCTCCTACACTAATAGCTACCACACGAGTATCAACATGGCTCCATTTGAAGCTCTCTATGGTCGCAAATGTCGTTCTCCTATCTGTTGGAACGAGATTGGTGAAGCACAAATCACCGGTCCCGAGCTAATTCAAGAAACATCTGACAAGATTATCCAAATCCGTGACAACATTCGAGTAGCGAGAAGTCGGCAAAAGAGTTATGCCGACAAACGACGAAAACCCTTGGAATTCCAAGTCGGTGACCTCGTTCTTCTAAAGGTGTCCCCGTGGAAGGGTGTGATCCGCTTTGGAAAGAAAGGCAAGTTAGTCCCTCGCTATGTTGGTCCATTCAAGATCCTTGAAAGGATTGGGAAAGTGGCTTACAAACTCGACTTACCTCCATCTCTTGGAAATGTGCATCCTACATTTCATGTATCTAATCTGAAGAAATGTCTTGCTGATGAGAATCTCCATATACCGCTTGATGACGTGCACATTGATGAAACGATGCACTTCGTTGAGAGATCGGTAGAAATTATGGATCGTGAAATCAAACTACTCAAGCGAAGTCGTATTCCTATTGTCAAAGTTCGTTGGGAGTCAAGCGTGGTCCTGAATTCACTTGGGAACGAGAGGACCAAATGAAGCTCAAGTACCCCCATCTTTTTACTGATGCCGTAGCTTCCTCTAGCTAAATTTCGGGACGAAATTCCCTCAACATGGGGAGACTGTAACATTTCTGATTTTTAGTATCTATATTTCAATTGAATGTAATGCATTTTAAACTCATTACTAGTGCACTGTCTTGTTTTTATTCGCGCCATAAATTAAAAACATTGATTCAATGCAAAATCCGCAAATTTTACTCGGTTATATCCTATTAAAACACTACATAAGTATCTATTTATACAAATATATCTAAAAAATTAAAGCTACATTGGCTAATGTTGAAAAATAACAAGAAACTCTAATAGACACGGTCGCGCCAAGTGGTGTGGCACGGTCGCGCGACTTGCTTTGGAACGATCGCGCCCGGTGCCTTGGCACGGTCGCGCCTCGTTCCATCACGGTCGCGTCTCGTACCAGTTGAAACGTAAAACCAGTTTTAAACGCAAGATCGTTGAGTTTCGTAACCGATATACGTTTCACTTTCATTACACAAAGAAAATAATATTATCAATTTCAACAATTAACATCAGAAAACCCGATTCTTCCCAAGAAATCAAAATCCTCTCCCTTGAACATCGATTATTCTATCCTGGAGTGAAATTCCCCCAACCAAACGCTCCACCGACTTTCTCGGAAACTCCCGAAAGCTTTGAGACTGCCGGAATCGCAACAAGGAGCACCGGAAACCATCCTCGTCGACGCCGGAACTCTTTCCTAACGTCCTCTATCAATTCGATACTCTTCCGGGTAATTGAAACTCTGTCCTCAGTCTATTTAGTCTCTAGATCAAAAGCCCCATGTTAATTTGGGCTTTCATTATAGAAATCTTCCCGAATCCGAATCTATATTTTATTCAAAATAGTTTAATCGAATTCAATTCTAAACATGATTTAAATACAATTAATCTATATAACAAGACTCGTAATAACGCTATAAATAAAAGCCCTATGATTTCAAACACTAACAATGTAAGAATCAGTCGATGATCATCTAGCGCGGTCGTGCCTCATGAGTCGCGGTCGTGCCGACTATCAGCGCGGTCGTGTCCTCCTGTCCAGACCCAACCATGCCCTTTGGCTAATCTCAGTCGTGTCTTAGAATCATAGACACGATCGTGCCTGGCCAAGGCACGGTCGTGCCTAATGATTTAGTTAGTTAATCCCTCTGTTTGATCAACACGGTCGCGCCCTGACTAACATGGTCGCGCCCGTGGTTCGAGCAAGATCGTGCCCTTCCCAGGCACGGTCGTGTGTGAGTTAAATTTTTGGCAGAATTATAATTTTATATATTTTTCAAACAATAAATATTTCTGATTAAATTACAAAATAAAAATAGTTGATTTTTATAAAAATGCATTTAATTCTATTTAGAAAGATCAAATATTTAATCTTGGAATAAATAGAAAATTATTTATTTAAAGTTTATAAAAAAATTAAATTTACAATTATTGCTAAACCTTTCATTTAAAAAGTATTTAAATGGTTAAGTTACATTTTATAAATAAATAAATAAAATAATGATTATTTATTTACTTTATATTTAAACAAAGACATTTATTTATTTACACTTAAATACATTTAACACTTACAATATTTTCACAACCGATAATTATTTAATGTACTTAATTAATTATTCAAACTCAAACCTTAAACAAAATGCTTCAAAAATGTTTATTTCAAAACCTTATACTTTATTCAATACTTTTAAGTACAAATCAATGGCCTTATACACAAATTCAAATTCAACTTTAAACTTAAACTTTTGTACACACTATTGATATAATACGCATTACACACTAGGTTAACTTGTGCATTTCAAGGATCCTTATTCTATCTAGTATCTTTGTTAGCTACGCCTTCAAACCAAGTGAGTATTTCATAGCCCCTTTTACTCTTTTACATTTTTGGGGTGAAACGTGAACACTATTCAAATTACATGTTTACATTTACACAAACAATACAAGTACAAATCCTATTTACATTCATGTGTGCAATTTGAGCTTTATGCCCGAGTGCTATGTGTGCTAACTTTTGTGAACACTTATGTGCAATCATTAACTATTCAAGCCGACGGTTTTCAATGATAGATCTATTGAGTCTGACAAACCCACCCAGATTGGGGTGATTGATACCGACAACACAATTTTGCATGCTAGTTACAAAGGTTTGACTGTACTTGGTTACACAATAGCTGCTCCCCATAAATGCCTTATTGTATGGATTTGTTTTTCAAACTATATGCAATCTATATACAAACCTGTGTTATACTCACCAACTTTTTAGTTGACTTTATTTTATTCATGTTTCAGGTCCTAATATGTGAGATTGATCAAGATGTGCTACATATAGGCTTGGACTTAGTTAAAATAAATAAAGAACTTATGTATTTCAATTATGTTTCTTTTCTTGGAATTGTTTTTGTTTGAATAATTGTAATGGAATTTGACAATTAATATATTTCAATTTAGTCAATCTTGTGCTTATGAACAGTCTACATGTCCCGCCCCGATGATTCCGCCATCGGTTGGGGTGTGACAGTAATGGGTTAAGTAACCTCACCTGAAACACATAGTCATGGTCTTAATTAATAGCATTATTAAATAGTGACTTGTGACCCTACAGATGCTCCAAGCAGGAAGTGCACCTACAAAGCTTTCCTATCCTGCAACCCCCGCAGTTTCAATGGCACAGAGGGTGCAGTGGGGCTAATGAGATGGATAGAAAAGATGGAGTCGGTGATTGATATTAGTGAATGTACCGCTGACTGCATGGTGAAGTATTCTACATGCACGCTCACTAACAAAGCTTTAACTTCGTGGAATACTCAAATAAAGACTTTGGGGAGAGAGACAGCGTATCAATTGTCTTGGGAAGACTTGAAAACCATGATGACCGAGGAATATTGTCCTCGAAACGAATTGCAAAAGATTCAAACTGAAATGTGGAACCTACAAATGATCGGAGATGATGTGGCAGGGTACACTGACCGTTTCAATGAATTGGCGATTCTAGTACCGCATATGGTCACACCAGAACATAAGCGTGTGGAAAGGTATCTGTGGGGCCTTGCGTCTCAAATTCGTAGTATGGTAACGTCATCTAATCCAATAGATGCCAAGAGTGCTATAACTTTAGCATTCAAGCTAAGGGATGATGCGGTACGTAACAGATTGTTTGCAAGGAAGGAGAACGAAGGAGGTAGATCTGGAGAGAAAAGGAAATGGATGGGAAATTCAAGTAACAAATCTGGAAAGCAAGGGTTTAAGAAACAAGGAACTGTGAAGGCCTTTGTAGCCAACACAATGGAAAGGAAGGAGTATGATAGGGATCTACCGAGGTGCAAGAAGTGCGGAAATCATCACACCGGCGATTGTATCAGATGTGGAAAATGCGACAGGTTTGGCCACACCACACAAGCTTATCGAGTTAATAACCGAATGTGGAAGAATAAACCGGGATGTTTTGTTTGTGGTGATCCGAAGCATTTCAAGAAGGACTGTCCCAAGTGGAAGAATCAGATGAACGCTCAGGCACAAGGGAGAGCATTTGTGATGGGTGCAGGGGACGCACGCCAGGACCCGAACAGTGTCATTGGTACGTTCCTAATAAATAATCACTATGCCTCTATACTTTTTGATTCGGGTGCGGATATGAGTTTTGTGTGGAATGATTTTAAATCCTTACTTGGTATTAAGGCCAGCAAACTAGATCCAAGTTATACAATCGAATTAGCAAATGGGAAGTTAATTAAAACCGGAGAGGTCATTAAGGGTTGTACTTTATGTTTAGAAAACCATACATTTGATATAGACCTTCTACCCGTCGAACTAGGGAGTTTCGATATTGTTATTGGTATGAATTGGTTATCAAAGAATCATGTCGAGATCATATGCTTTGAGAAGATTGTATGTATCCCATTACCAAGCGGAGAAATTCTTTCAATTCAAGGCAAAAGGTGTAGAACGATGCTGAAGATGATAAACTGCATGAAAGCTCATAAATATCCACGCAAGGGTTATTGTGCGTATCTGGCTCATATCGTCGAGAAGAAACCTGAGGAACGTCAACTTGAGGACATACCGATTGTTAGAGAGTATCCCGAAGTATTTCCTGAAGACTTACCTGGTTTACCACCACCAAGGCAAGTTGAGTTCCGGATCGACCTAGCACCAGGAGTTGCACCAGTTGCACGATCACCATATCATTTAGCACCTTCTGAGATGCAAGAATTATCAAACCAACTGCAAGAGTTACTTGATAAAGGTTTCATAAGACCGAGTTTTTCACCTTGGGGAGCTCCGGTCTTATTTGTGAAGAAAAAAGATGGAACCTTTAGAATGTGTATCGATTACCGGGAATTGAAAAAGCTTACAATTAAGAACCGGTATCCTCTTCCTCGAATAGACGACCTATTCGATCAACTTCAAGGTTCAAGTTTCTATTCTAAGATTGATCTACGATCAGGATACCACCAATTAAGAGTCCAGGAGGATGATATACCAAAGACAGCTTTTAGAACTCGTTATGGTCATTATGAATTCCTAGTCCATTTGGTTTGACTAATGCACCGGCAGTTTTCATGGATCTCATGAATCGTGTGTGAAACCATACCTGGATAAATTCGTGATTGTATTTATCGATGACATATTGATATATTCACAAACCAAGGAAGAACATGGACATCACTTGAAGCTAATCTTAGAACTACTTAGGAATGAGAAATTATATGCAAAATTCTCTAAGTGCGAATTTTGGATCCGAGAGGTCCACTTTCTCGGGCATGTCATCAATAAGAAGGATATTCATGTAGACCCATCCAAGATTGAAGCTATCAAAAATTGGGAAGCACCAAGAACCCCAACTGAGGTGCGTCAATTTATGGGATTGGCAGGTTATTACAGGCGATTCATCGAGAACTTTTCAAAAATAGCCCTACCCTTGACGACGTTAACACAAAAAGACAAAAAGTTTGATTGGACCGATAAACAAGAGTCAGCTTTTCAATTATTAAAGCAGAAGCTCTGCAGTGCACCAATCCTCTCACTTCCTGAAGGAACCGATAATTTCATCGTGTACTGTGACGCGTCACACCAAGGTCTGGGATGTGTACTGATACAGAGGGAAAAAGTTATAGCATATGCATCCAGACAACTAAAGGTCCATGAGAAAAATTATACTACTCACGATTTAGAATTAGGTGCTGTTGTGTTCGCACTCAAAATATGGAGACATTACCTCTATGGTACAAGATGCACTATCTTTACAGACCACAAGAGTCTCCAACATATCTTAAATCAGAAAGAACTCAACATGAGGCAACGCCGTTGGGTAGAACTGCTAAATGATTACGACTGCGAGATCAAGTACCACCCTGGGAAGGCGAATGTCGTAGCAGACGCCTTGAGTCGTAAGGAGCGAGTTAAAACTCTTCGTGTCCGTGCCCTAGGATTGACAATTCATACGAATCTCACGACTCAAATCCATATGGCACAACAGGAAGCAATCAAAGAAGAGAACATTGAAAGTGAGGCATTACGGGGAATGATAAGGCAGATGGAACCAAAGTCAGATGATACTTTATTCTTCATGAATAGAATTTGGGTGCCACGTTTTGGTAATTTACGGGAGTTGGTTATGGACGAATGTGACACCCAGCACTTCAGGTCAATATCCATATTACATAAATGCACGTTCATACTTATTATTTCCTGATATTTTATTTTGACTAGGTAAAGTCAAGGAGTATAGCAAAGGAGTTTATTCCATGTTTAGTAATTTTTAAAGAATTACTAGAAAAAGTAAGCAGTATAACCCGACTAAATACGAACGTTAATGGTTAAATTAAATAACCAGAAAAATATATATATATAAATATATATATATATATATATATATATATTACACAAAATTTACGTTGAACTATAATTTATTTCTAAGACTAAATCATATAATAAACGTAAAAGTAAAATAATGGACGTTTCGAAGACGTTACTAGGTAACGCCACTTTTAGGTACTCATACATAATCACCTCAACGAATTATACAAACCAAGATTTCAATATTTTCTTCAACGAGCCATAAACTGGTTAAAATTATAATACCGTGAGAAATCTAAACCGAATTAATTTACCTTTTAAAAACTCTAGATAATATTAAGTTACACTTAAATCAAATTAATTGATTCAATTAACTCTAAACCCAAATAAATCAATCGGCGAGACAAGTGGGTCTTTTCCCCCCCAACTCCTTGACTTTCTTAACCAAGTTTCAGAGAGAAACCATACCTTAATTGTGAGAATTCAGATATAAACCATACCACCTCAGTCACCATTCCCACGAACCCCTTTCATCACTCTCATTTTTTTACGGCAATCTTCCCAATTCTCTACAAGTCGAAGTCAAGTTTTAAGGAAAAATCCACCATAATTCGGTGTTTTAAGAAGAATTTCAAGTGTTCCTAAAGCGAGTTTAGCAAAAGATTCAAGACCACTTCTCTGTTTCTCTCAAAATCATCATCTCTGTTCAGAGGTAAAAACTCAATACCATCCATATTATTTTCTTTAAAACCGTAGCTAAACATACAAATTGTTCAAACGCAAGTAAGATAACAAGAAAAGTGTGTCAAATTCAAGATTAAAACATAAAAATATACAGGACTGATTCTGTCAATCAGAATTTCAGTAATCAAAACTAGGAGTTTCGATACTTGTTGTTCCGATACTTGTTGTTCAATCGAAACTGGGAGTTTCGATACCTGTTGTTCAATCGAAACTAGGAGTTTCGATACCTGTTGTTCAATCGAAACTAGGAGTTTCGATACCTATTGTTCAATCGAAACTAGGTAGTTTCGATACCTATTACTCAATCGAAACTAGGAGTTTCAATACCTATTGCCCAATCGAAACTAGGTAGTTTCGATACTATTTTTGCCAATCGAAACTAGGTAGTTTCGATACCCAATTTACTCATTCGAAACAAAGTAGTTTCGACATCTGTTTTGTTCAATCGAAACTAAGAAAGTTTCGATAGCTGTTCATCAGCCCGATGGGGGCAGTAACTTAGAACCATTTTATAACGAAACAAGTGTTGAAAAATTAAAAAGATATTTAAACAAAAGCAATCAGATCTGCTAAGTCGGGTGAACAGCTTGCGAGTTTTAACGTGTATGTTATCCTTGTGTAATTAGGATACGGATAGACGAGTCTGCTGTTATTCAAATATTTGCTAGCATTCATACTGTCGAGGTGAGTTTCACTAATCCCCCTTTTTCTAAAGTTTTGAAATGATTTGAGGTGGAAATATACTTGTAAAAGACTTTTGTGTGTAAATGAATTAAACTAATGATCTGACCGTATGTGTGTATTGAGGGAAAAGTAAAGCGCTTAAAGTCCTCTGAATAAATTAGTAACCATTAGCTATGGACTTAGCCTGGGATTATATGAATAGTATTATTAGGGGTGACGCCTCCGGTCATGGTTAGTCGTGCTAACCAGGGGTCCAAATGGCCGAATGACCGCATATTGTCTTACTCACAGAAAGGCGGGGGGAGGCACAAAATGTTGGGGTTTGGTTACGGTCTCGTACATTACATACTATTTTGTATTCCTTGCAAGCTTACAAATGGGGTCAATAGATCGGATTAGTATTCATATTCATTGGTAATATATGCAAAAGAGTTTTGATCAGGTTAAAGTGATCAGGTTTAAATAAAAGAGTTCTGATCAGGTTAAAGTGATCAGGTTTAAATAAAAGAGATCTGATCAGGTTAAAGTGATCAGTTTTAATCAAAAGTGTTCTGATCAGGTTAAAATGATCAGGTTTTAAACAAAAGAGTTCTGATCAGGTTAAAGTGATCAGGTTTAAATAAAAGAGTTCTGATCAGGTTAAAATGATCAGGTTTTAAACAAAAGAGTTCTGATAAGGTTAAAGTGATCAGGTTTAAACAAAAGAGTTCTGATCAGGTTAAAGTGATCAGGTTTAACAAAGAGTTTTGATCGGAAAATGATCAGATTTAAACATTGGGTTTATGATAGCTCTTTATAATAACTTGTGAACTCACCAACCTCGTGTTGATGTTTTTAAGTATGTTTTCAGGAAATTGAACGTGGTCATCTGGTTAGCAATGTAGGATACATGCATGCACGTGGATACGGCTTTTTGGAGGATTTCTCTTGTATAACTCATGGTCTTGAGTCATATTTGCGAAATCTTAAAACTTTTGTAAACACAATTTGATACTTTGTGATGTAAATATTTTAAACTCGATTATGTATCCAATTACATGTATGTGTTTGCGATAATCATATGCTTTGGAAACCAGTTAATGTTACGCCTCGCGTTTCCGCCTTGGCGTGGTGTGACAGAACTTGGTATCAGAGCCATTGATTATAGCGAACTAGGTGTCTAAAACGGAACCTAGTCTATAATTTGAATGACTCACTAAAATGTTTTCATTGCATAAGCATTGCATAACCAGTCATCATGTCATGTGAATATTGTAGTCACAATCATGTCGTCACATTCACACTCTGACCATGTCTCTGACCCTGAATCCAACGAGGAACTTTCCGCCACACGCCCCAAAAATCGAGTACAAGTTCGCAGCTCGACACCACCCAATGTTGCCCTGGGAGAACAGCCTATCGTCTACCGAAAGAAAAGCGGAGGACCAGTTATGGTAAAGAGTGCTAGGAAGAAAGTTCGATTTCCACGCAAGAGAACCCTAGCAGCCCGTGACCCGGAAAACTTAGAGACTGATGAGGAACCACCTAGGCAACGACCCTGTTACCACCCTACAGTGGGGACTATCCGTTGGATGCCCTGTACCCTGGCACGATGGAAGGAGATGGAGAGCATTCCCTCTACCTTTGAGCTCGGAGAGTCTTCCAACTCCCCAACACCCTTACCCCACACTGGGGAAGCCATGGAGCTCACAGTGCCTACATTGGTAGCACGTGTTCATACGCACGTAGAACGTCTTGATGATCTCCTAGATGATATTCGGGCACATGGGGATGTAGCCACGCACTTACGTCAAAGGCTCGGATCTCGAGTACAAACTTTGGAGGATAGCACCCGAGACATACAGGGTGCCACTGACTACCTCGAGTTGAGAGCTGATATGGACTGGCAGTTCACTCTCACGGTCCGAGACATGGTGGAGGCGCTGGAAGAAAGGACTTTGGCTGCAGAATTTGTGGCTAGGGCTAGCTTTGTCATAGCAGGACTTGCCATGATGATTGGGTTGTACTCCCACTTCTTTTTTTAAACCTATTATGGGCGGGTTGTGCCCATAGCACATTATGTAGTTTAAAACTTTGGTACTGATGTGGTCATGTGAACCCATCCCTTTTGTATCCTTGTCTTTTGGAACAATGTACTATGTATGTTTTAACTATGTATGTGATGGTTTTTGTTGTAGTGATGGTTGTTCACGTTTGATGTTGTTATATCCTTATGTCATGATCTATCATTATTATATAATGTTGTTTCCTTTTAATTGATATGTTAGAAAGAACGTCATGGCACCTAAGCGAAGGACGCCGCGTAACACTACTAGTGGCAACAACGAAACGATTTCCCCAAACGTGGAGCAACTCATAGCACAGCGAGTAGCTGCCGCCATGGAGCAGTATGAAGCAAATCGAAATAGTGGCGGAGGAAACGGCAGCGGTACCGGCGGAGGAGGTGCAGGAGGTAACGGTACAGCAGGAGGTAGCGGTACAGCAGGAGGTTCCGGAGGTAATAAAAATAAATAAGCCATAACACATAGTCATGATCCGAATTAATGACGTTATGACTTATGCTTCTACAGATGCTCCAAATAGGAAGTGCACCTACAAGGCCTTCCTATCCTGCAACCCCCGTAACTTCAATGGCACCAAGGGTGCAGTAGGTCTGATGAGATGGATAGAAAAGATGGAGTCGGTGATTGATATTAATGAATGCACCGCTGACTGCATGGTGAAATATTCTACATGTGCGCTCACTGATAAAGCTTTAACTTGGTGGAATACTCAAATGAAGACTTTGGGGAGAGAGACAGCGTACCAATTGTCTTGGGAAGACTTGAAAAACATGATGATTGAGGAATACTGTCCTCGAAACGAATTGCAAAAGATTGAAACTGAGATGTGGAACCTACAGATGATAGGAGATGATGTGGCGGGATACACCGACCGTTTCAATGAATTGGCGATTCTAGTACCGTATATGGTCACACCAGAACATAAGCGTGTTGAGAGGTATCTGTGGGGCCTTGCGCCTCAAATTAGCATGGTAACATCATCTAATCCAGTAGATACCAAGAGTGCTACAACTTTAGCATTCAAGCTAAGGGATGATGCGGTACGTAATGAATTGTTTGTGAGGAAGGAGAACGAGGAAGGTAGATCTGGGGAGAAAAGGAAATGGATGGGAAATTCAAGTAACAAGTCTGAGAAGCAAGGGTTTAAGAAACAAGGAACTATGAAGGCTTTTGCAGTCAACACAGTGGAAAGAAAGGAGTATGATAGGGGCCTACCGACATGTAAGAAGTGTGGAAATCATCATGCCGGTGTGTGCATCAAGTGTGGAAAATGTGACAAGTTTGGTCACACCACACAAGCTTGTCGAACTAACAACCGAATGGGGAAAACTAAACCGGGATGTTTCATATGTGATGACCTGAAGCACTTCAAGAGGGATTATCCCAAGTGGAAGAATCAGAACAACGCTCAGGCACCAGGGAGGGCATTTGTGATGGGTGCAAGGGACGCACGCCAGGACCCGAACATCGTCACTGGTACGTTCCCGATAAATAACCACTATGCCTCTGTACTTTTTGATTCGGGTGCGGATATGAGCTTTGTGTCAAATGATTTTAAATCCTTACTCGGTATTAAGGCCAGCAAACTAGATCAAAGTTATACAATTGAATTAGAAAATGGGAAATTAATAGAAACCGAAGAGGTCATTAGGGGTTGTACTTTATGCTTAGAAAACCATACATTCAGTATAGACCTTCTACCCGTCGAACTAGGGAGTTTTGATATTGTTATTGGCATGGATTGGTTATCAAAGAATCGTGCCGAGATCGTATGCTTCGAGAAGATTGTACGTATCCCACTACCAAGCGGAGAAATTCTTTCAATTCAAGGCGAAAGGTGTAGAATGATGTTGAAGACGATAAACTGCATGAAAACTCATAAGTATCTACGAAAGGGTTATTGTGCATTCCTGGCTCACATCGTCGAGAAGAAACCCGAAGAACGTCGACTTGAGGACATACCAATCGTCAGAGATTACTCGGAGGTATTTCTCGAGGACTTACCAGGATTACCACCATCAAGACAAGTCGAGTTCCGGATCGACCTAGTACCAGGAGCCGCACCAGTTGCACGATCGCCGTATCGTCTAGCCCCTTCCGAGATGCAGGAACTGTCGAGCCAATTACAAGAATTACTTGACAAAGGTTTCATAAGACCGAGTTTCTCACCATGGGGAGCCACGGTCCTGTTTGTAAAGAAAAAGGATGGAACCTTTAGAATGTGCATTGATTATCGGGAGTTGAACAAACTGACAATCAAAAACCGGTATCCTCTTCCTCGAATAGACGATTTGTTTGATCAACTTCAAGGTTCCAGTTTCTATTCAAAAATTGATCTACGATCAGGGTATCATCAACTGAAAATTCAGGAAGAAGATATACCAAAAACGGCTTTTAGGACTCGTTACGGTCACTACGAGTTCCTAGTTATGCCATTTGGCTTGACTAATGCATCGGCCGTCTTCATGGATCTCATGAACCGCGTGTGCAAGCCGTACTTGGATAAATTTGTGATTGTGTTTATCGATGACATATTGATATATTCACGAACCAAGGAGGAACATGAACATCATTTGAAATTAATCTTGGAACTACTCAGGAATGAGAAGCTTTATGCTAAATTCTCTAAGTGTGAGTTTTGGATCCGAGAGGTTCACTTTCTCGGACACGTCATCAATAAGAATGGTATCCATGTTGATCCATCCAAGATTGAAGCTATCAAAAACTGGGAAGCACCAAGAACTCCGACTGAGGTGCGTCAATTTCTGGGTTTGGCAGGCTATTACAGGCGATTTATCGAGAATTTTTCAAAGATAGCCTTGCCTTTGACCACGTTAACTCAGAAGGACAAAAAGTTTGATTGGACTGATAAACAAGAATCAGCTTTTCAATTGATGAAGCAAAAACTTTGCAGTGCACCAATCCTATCCCTTCCCGAAGGAACTGACAATTTCATCGTGTACTGCGACGCATCACACCAAGGTCTGGGATGTGTATTGATGCAGAGAGAAAAAGTCATAGCGTATGCATCCAGACAGCTAAAAGTACATGAGAAAAATTATACGACTCACGATCTGAAATTGGGTGCTGTCGTGTTTGCACTCAAGATTTGGAGACATTACTTATACGGTACAAAATGTACTATCTTTACAGACCACAAGAGTCTCCATCATATCTTTAATCAGAAAGAACTCAACATGAGGCAACGTCGTTGGGTAGAACTACTGAATGATTACGACTGTGATATCAAGTATCACCCTGGTAACGCAAACGTCGTAGCAGATGCCTTGAGTCGTAAAGAATGGGTTAAAACACTCCGTGTTCGTGCCCTAGAATTGACAATTCATACGAGTCTCACGACTCAAATCCGGATGGCACAACGAGAGGCAATCAAAGAAGAAAACATACATAATGAAGCTTTACGAGGAATGATAAAGCAGTTGGAACCAAAGTCAGATGACACTTTATACTTCATGAATAGAATTTGGGTGCCATGTTTTGGTAACATACGGGAGATGGTTATGGACGAAGCCCACAAGTCCAGGTACTCCATTCACCCAGGTTCGGATAAAATGTATAAAGGTCTGAAAGAACTCTACTGGTGGCCGAACATGAAGGGAGAAATTGCTATTTATGTCGGTAAATGCCTGACATGTTCAAAGGTAAAGGCAGAACATCAGAAACCGTCGGGATTGTTACAATAACCTGAGATACCTCAATGGAAATGGGAATTTCCATGGATTTCATTACAAAGTTACCCAAGACGTCGAGCGGGTATGACACTATATGGGTAATCGTCGATCGTTTGACGAAATCAGCTCATTTTCTACCCATCAAATAGACGAATAAAACCGAGAAACTTGCAAGGCTTTATATCAAGGAAATTGTGGCTAGGCATGGAGTGCCAATTTCTATTATCTCTGATAGAGACAGCAGATTCGTGTCTAGAATCTGGAAATCATTACAAGAAGCCATGGGCACACGTCTTGACATGAGCATGGCATATCACCCACAAACAGATGGTCAAAGTGAAAGGACCATTCAAACTTTAGAGGATATGCTACATGCGTGTGCAATTGATTTCGATGGAAATTGGGATACTCATTTCCCGCTAGCTGAGTTTTCATACAATAATAGTTACCACACCAGCATCAAAGCCGCTCCGCTTGAGGCTTTGTATGGTCAAAAATGTCGTTCACCGCTATGTTGGGCAGAAGTTGGTGACAAGCATTTAACCGGTCCTGAGGTTATTCAAGAGACCACAGACAAGATTTTCAAAATCAAGGATCGTCTGAAAGCCGCCCGTGACAGACAAAAGAGTTACGCGGATAACAGACGAAGACCTTTAGAATTCCAAGTGGGAGACAAAGTCATGTTAAAGGTCTCACCTTGGAAAGGAGTTGCAAGATTTGGCAACCGTGGCAAGCTTAACCCTAGGTACGTTGGACCGTTTGAAATTTTGGCTAGGGTTGGCCCTGTAGCTTACAAGCTCAAGTTGCCACAAGAACTAAGCAATATACATGATACGTTTCATGTGTCAAATCTCAAGAAGTGCTTATCAGACGACACATTAATTATATCGCCTGATGAGATTCACATAAACGACAGGTTGCATTTCATTGAGGAACCTATGGAAGTCACAGATTGGAAGGTTCAGAGAACAAGGCGCAGCCGTGTTAAGCTGGTCAAGGTACGTTGGAATTCAAAGCGCGGCCCCGAGTATACGTGGGAGCGGGAAGATAAAATGAAATCCAAGTACCCGTCCTTGTTTACAGACACTCCAAGTCAGAATGACAAGAACTGAATTTCGGGACGAAATTCTCTGTGACATGGGGAGAATGTGACACCCAGCACTTCAGGTCAATATCCATATTACATAAATGCACGTTCATACTTATTATTTCCTGATATTTTATTTTGACTAAGTAAAGTCAAGGAGTCTAGCAAAGGAGTTTATTCCATGTTTAGTAATTTTTAAAGAATTACTAGAAAACGTAAGCAGTATAACCCGATTAAATACGAACGTTAATGGTTAAATTAAATAACCAGAAATATATATATATATATATATATATATATATATATATATATATATATATATATTACACAAAATTTACGTTGAACTATAATTTATTTCTAAGACTAAATCATATAATATACGTAAAAGAAAAACAATGGACGTTTCGAAGACGTTACCAGGTAACGCCACTTTAAGGTACTCATACCTACAAATAATCACCTCAACGAATTATACAAACCAAGATTTCAATATTTTCTTCAACGAGCCATAAACTGGTTAAAATTATAATACCGTGAGAAATCTAAACCGAATTAATTTACCTTTTAAAAACTCTAGATAATATTAAGTTACACTTAAATCAAATTAATTGATTCAATTAACTCTAAACCCAAATAAATCAATCGGCGAGACAAGTGGGTCTTTTCCCCCCCAACTCCTTGACTTTCTTAACCAAGTTTCAGAGAGAAACCATACCTTAATTGTGAGAATTCAGATATAAACCATACCACCTCAGTTACCATTCCCACGAACCCCTTTCATCACTCTCATTTTCTTACGGCAATCTTCCCAATTCTCTACAAGTCGAAGTCAAGTTTTAAGGAAAAATTCACCATAATTCGGTGTTTTAAGAAGAATTTCAAGTGTTCCTAAAGAGAGTTTAGCAAAAGATTCAAGACCACTTCTCTGTTTCTCTCAAAATCATCATCTCTGTTCAGAGGTAAAAACTCGATACCATCCATATTATTTTCTTTAAAACCGTAGCTAAACATACAAATTGTTCAAACGCAAGTAAGATAACAAGAAAAGTGTCAAATTCAAGATTAAAACATAAAAATATACAGGACTGATTCTGTCAATCAGAATTTCAGTAATCGAAACTAGGAGTTTCGATACCTGTTGTTCAATCGAAACTGGGAGTTTTGATACCTGTTGTTCAATCGAAACTAGGAGTTTCGATACCTGTTGTTCAATTGAAACTAGGAGTTTCGATACCTATTGCCCAATCGAAACTAGGTAGTTTCGATACTATTTTTGCCAATCGAAACTAGGTAGTTTCGATACCCAATTTACTCAATCGAAACAAAGTAGTTTCGACATCTGTTCTGTTCAATCGAAACTAAGAAAGTTTCGATACCTGTTCATCAGCCCGATGGGGCAGTAACTTAGAACCATTTTATAACGAAACAAGTGTTGAAAAATTAAAAAGATATTTAAACAAAAGCAATCAGATCTGCTAAGTCGGGTGAACAGCTTGCGTTTAGGACAAGTAGTCTTAACGTGTATGTTATCCTTGTGTAATTAGGATACGGATAGGCGAGTCTGCTGTTATTCAAATATTTGCTAGCATTCATACTGTCGAGGTGAGTTTCACTAATCCCCCTTTTTCTAAAGTTTTGAAATGATTTGGGGTGGAAACATACTTGTAAAATGTCACACCCCGACCGATGGCGGAATCATCGGGGCGGGACATGTAAGACTGTTCATAGCACATGATTGACTAAATTGAAATATATTAAAGTTAAATTTCCATTACAAATAATCCAAGTACAAACCAAATTCAAACAAGAAAGATAAAACAATTCATAAAGTTCTTGATTTAAATTGCTAAGTCCAAATCCTATGTTGAACACGTCTTGAATCAATCTCACATATTGGGGCCTGAAACATGAATAAAATAAAGTCAACTAAAAAGTTGGTGAGTATAACACAGTTGTATGTAGATAGCATATAGTTGAAAACAAATCCTTTACAAAACATGATAAAATAAGGCATTTATGGGGAGCAGCTATTGTGTAACCATGTACAACCAAACCTTGTAACTAGCATGCAAAAATTGTGTGGTCGGTTTCAATCACCGCGCACCATGGGTGGGTTTGTCAGACTCAATAGATCTATCATTGAAAACCTTCGGCTTGTATAGTTAATGATTGCACATAAGAGCATACAAAGGTTAGCACACCTAGCACTCGGGCACAAAGCTCAAATTTTGCACACATGTATGTAAATAGGATTTTTGCACTTGTGTTGTTTGTGTAAATGTAAATGTGTAATGTGTAATGTGTATAGAGTTCTTGTTCCACCCCAAGAGTGTAAAAGAGTAAAAAGGGGTTGTGAATACTCACTTGGTATGGAAGTGTAGCTAACAAAGATTATAGATAGCAAATATGATCCTCGAAATGCACAATTTAACCTAAAGAGTAATGTGTATTGAATCAAATAGATGCATAAGGTTTAAGTCTAAGATGAAAGTTGAATTTGTGTATAAAACTATTGATTTGTATTTAAAAAGTATTGAATAAAATATATAGAGTTTGAAGTAAAATATTTTTGAAACAATTTGATTAGGTTTGAATTGAATAATTGAATAAATATATAATTATAGTTTATGAAATAATGTAAATATTAATTGTAATTAAGTATAAATAATAAAGGAGTTTGATTTAAAATGTAAATTAAATAAATAGTCATTATCTTATTTATTTATAAATTTTGTAACTTAATTATTTAAAATATCATTTAAGTGTAAGATAGTAAATATAAATTTATTTTTTCATAAACTTTTAAATAAATTATATTTATGCCAAGATTAAACTTCTAATCCATTTTTTTTATACAGAAAACATATTTTTTATAAAATCTGAAACATTTACTGATTAAAATATATAAAATTTTAATTCTGATAAAAGTTCTGAATCTCACACGACCGCGCCTCGGAAGGGCACGATCGTGCTCAAGCCACGGGCGCGACCGCGCTAGTCGGGGCGCGACCGGGTTGATCAACAGGAGCACAATCTAGACAAGTCAACAGGCACGACCGTGCCTTGGCCCGGCACGGTCGTGTCTACGATCTTTAGACACAACAGAGACTAGCCCAGAGGGCATGACAAGGTCTGGACAGGAGGACACTACCGCGCTGCTAGTCGGCACGACCGCGCTCTATGAGGCACGGCCGCGCTAGACGATTAGCGCGACCGTGTCTCTTCCAAATCATACACGAATTGACAAATGCTTGTATTTTAAACGCTGGAATTGTTAGGGCTTTTGATTAATGGGTTATTACGATGTCACACCCTCGCCAAGGCGGAAACGCGAGGCGTGACGTTCAATGGTTTCCAAAGCATATGATTACCGCAAACACATACATGATAAATGGATACATAAACAAGATTAAGATTATACATTACAAAAACATAATCTGAGTTTACAAAAAGTTAAGATTTCACAAATATGACTCAATTCAATGAGTTATACAAGGGAAATCCTCCTTGAGTAGTATCCATCGTGCATGCATGTAATCTACATTGCTAACCTTGCAGTCATCATTCAATTTCCTGAAAAACATACTTGAAAACGTCAACACGAGGTTGGTGAGTTCACAGGTTTAATCAAATAGTTCTTGGTAAAACTCAGTTGTTCATAAATCGTTTCAGTTGTATGTGATAAACAGAATAAGAATTGTTGACCCATTTGTAAACTAGCTAGGAATACAAATAATATGTTCATACATGAGGCGTAACCAAACCATGACAATTGTACACGCCCCTAATTTCGTTATCCGGTTCTATGCGGCCATAAATCCTCCAGATTGTGGTTAGCGCGACTAACCATGTCCGGGAGACGTCACTCTCCATAGTACTATTCATAGGACCCTAGGCTACAGTTAATGGTTACTACATTGTTCCAGAGGACTTTTCCGGCCTCAAATTGTTGTTCTCATCTCATGTAAACATACAAGTCGTGTCTTATTCTCTTGTTATCCCATAAAATAATTGTAAGTATGTTTTTCCCCCCCAAATATTGAAAACAGTAAAAAGGGGCCGTGAAACTCACCTTGAGTTTGTGTATACTTGTAATAAAACTTGTTGTAGTCAACCTTGACTATTCGTACCCTATACCAAGGGTAAATTGAGTTAAGACCAAACGTCTTAATTGTAAATTGTTCACCGACTTTGTAAATCTGATTGTTTTTGTTTGAATATCTCCTTAGTTGTTCAACACATGTTTTGTTATAAAATAGTTTTGAGTTACTGCCCAAATGGGACTGTTGTACAGGTGTCGAAACTTCTTAGTTTCGATTGGACAAATGTGCATCGAAACTACTTAGTTTCGATGGAGTAGTTAGGTGTCGAAACTTCATAGTTTCGATTGAGTAAACTGGGTATCGAAACAACCTAGTTTCGATTGTGTAGTTGTTGTCAAAACTACCTAGTTTCGATTGAGTAAAAGGTATCGAAACTCCTAGTTTCGATTACTGGACTTCTGTTTGACAGAATCAGTCCTGCATATTTTGTTTTAAAACTTGAATTTGACACACTTTTCTTGTTATCTTACTTGCGTTTGAACATTTTGCATGTTTGGCTCCGGTTTTTAAGAAAATAATATGAAAATATCGAGTTTTTACCTTAAAAACAGTGGCGATGATGATGAGAGAAAACAAAGATGATCTTGAATCTTTTGCTGAATTTTCTTTAGAAATACTTGAATTCCTTCTTCAAATACCGAAATAAAGAGAATTTCACCTTGAAACTTGACTTTGATTTTGAAGATAAATGGGAAGTTTTCCGTATGAAAATGAGAGAAAAATGAGAATTGTGATGAAAGTGATTGAAAGTGGTATGGGTTTTATCTGAGTTTTTCTCAGTTATGGCATGGGACGAGTGAAGGGGGGGTGTCTTTTCTGAATTCCGGCCGAGAAGTCAAAGATGACTTGAGTGTTAATAATTAGTTTTAAATATTAGTTTATTAATGGTATTAATATCAATTAGTGTTTTAAGGGGTAATTTAATTCGGTTTAGGTTCTCCACGGTATTATAAATTTATTCTAAAAATAATTTATTGACCAACTTAAAATTTGTGTAATATATATATACGCCTGGATATTTAATTTATCCACTATTGTTCGTCTTAGTCGGTTTGTACTGGTACTTGCACCGGTAATTCCTAGAATTACCCAAGTATAAATTGAGACCATGTACGATCTTTGCTAGAATCTAAAGTCCTTGTTTGTGAAATTAAATAAATCACAAAAATAATTATAATGTAAACTTGTTTATAATGTGTACGGATATTGACCTGAAATGTCGGGTTGTCACATTCTCCCCTTGTTAACAGAATTTCGTCCCGAAATTTAATTTGTGTCATCTTGAACTGGTGTATCCTTAAACAAGGATGGGTATTTTGTTTTCATTTGGTCCTCTCGTTCCCATGTATACTCAGGACCACGCTTTGAGTTCCAACGTACTTTAAGTAGTTTGATCCGACTACGTCTCAGCTTTTGAACCTTCCAATCTGAAATCTCAATCGGTTCCTCAATGAAGTGAAGTTTATCATCAATGTGAATCTCGTCAGGTGGTATAATTAGCGTCTCGTCCGATAAACACTTCTTGAGATTTGATACATGAAACGTATCATGTATATTGCTTAGTTCTTGTGGCAAATTGAGCTTGTAGGCTACAGGGCCAACCCTAGCCAGTATTTCAAACGGACCAACGTATCTAGGGCTGAGCTTACCACGGTTACCAAACCTTACAACGCCTTTCCATGGTGAGACTTTTAACATTACTCGGTCACCAATTTGAAATTCTAATGGTTTCCGTCGGTTATCAGCATAGCTCTTTTGTCTATCTCGGGCCGCTTTCAAACAGTCCTTAATTTTGAAAATCTTATCAGTGGTTTCCTGGACAATCTCAGGGCCTGTCAAATGTTTTTCACCAACTTCCGCCCAACATAACGGTGAGTGGCATTTACGACCATATAAAGCTTCATACGGAGCTGCTTTAATGCTTGTGTGGTAGCTGTTATTATAGGAAAACTCTGCTAACGGTAAATGAGTATCCCAATTTCCTCCGAAATCAATTACACACGCACGTAGCATATCCTCTAAAGTTTGAATGGTCCTTTCGCTTTGACCATCTGTTTGTGGGTGATATGCCGTGCTCATGTCAAGACGTGTGCCCATGGCTTCTTGTAATGATTTCCAGATTCTAGACACGAATCTGCTGTCTCTATCAGAGATAATAGAAATTGGCACTCCATGCCTAGCCACAATTTACTTGATGTAAAGCTTTGCAAGTTTCTCGGTTTTATCCGTCTCTTTGATTGGTAGAAAATGAGCTGATTTTGTTAAACGGTCGACAATTACCCATATGGTATCATAACCGCTGGACGTCCTGGGTAACTTCGTGATGAAATCCATAGAAATCTGTTCCCATTTCCATTGAGGTATCTCGGGTTGTTGTAACAATCCCGACGGTTTCTGATGTTCTGCCTTTACTTTTGAACACGTTAGGCATTTACCGACATAAACAGCAATTTCTCCTTTCATGTTCGGCCACCAATAGTGTTCTTTCAGATCCTTATACATCTTATCTGAACCTGGGTGAATGGAGTACCGGGACTTTTGGGCTTCATCCATAACCAACTCCCGTAAGTTACCAATACATGGTACCCAAATTCTATTCATGAAGTATAAAGTATCATCTGACTTTGGTTCCAACTGTCTTATCATTCCTCGTAAAGCTTCATCATGAATGTTTTCTTCTTTGCTTGCCTCTTGTTGTGCCATCCGGATTTTAGTCGTGAGACTCGTATGAATTGTCAATCCTAGGGCACGAACACGAAGAGTTTTAACTCGTTCCTTGCGACTTAAGGCATCTGCTACGACGTTTGCCTTACCCGGGTGATACTTGATATCACAGTCGTAATCATTCAGTAGTTATACCCAACGACGTTGTCTCATGTTGAGTTCCTTTTGATCGAAGATATGTTGAAGACTCTTGTGATCAGTAAAGATAGTGCATCTTGTACCGTAAAGGTAATGTCTCCAAATCTTGAGTGCAAATACAACTGCGCCCAATTCCAAGTCATGGGTCGTATAATTCTTTTCGTGCACTTTTAGTTGTCGTGAGGCATATGCGATGACTTTGTCTTTTTGCATTAACACACAACCAAGTCCTTGGTGTGATGCATCGCAGTATACGACAAAATTGTCGATTCCCTCAGGAAGGGATAAGATCGGTGCACTACACAGCTTCTGCTTCAGCAATTGAAAAGCTGACTCTTGCTTGTCACTCCAATCAAACTTCTTTTCTTTCTGGGTTAATGTGGTTAAAGGCAGGGCTATTTTTGAAAAATTCTCAATGAAACGCCTGTAATAGCCTGCCAAACCCAGAAATTGACGCACTTCAGTCGGAGTTCTTGGTGCTTCCCAGTTTTTGATAGCTTCAATCTTGGATGGGTCTACGTGAATACCATTCTTATTGATGACGTGTCCGAGAAAGTGAACCTCTCGGATCCAAAACTCACACTTCGAGAATTTAGCGTAAAGTTTCTCGTTGCTGAGTAACTCCAAGATTAATTTCAGGTGATGTTCATGATCCTCCTTGGTTCGTGAATATATTAATATGTCATCAATAAATACTATCACGAATTTATCCAAGTATGGTTTGCACACTCGGTTCATGAGATCCATAAAAACAGCTGGTGCATTTGTCAAACCAAACGGCATAACTAGAAATTCGTAGTGGCCATATCGAGTCCTAAATGCTGTCTTTGGTACATCTTCTTCTTGGATTCTTAATTGATGATACCCTGAACGTAGATCAATTTTTGAATAGAAGCTAGAACCTTGTAGTTGATCGAACAAATCATCTATTCGAGGAAGTGGGTATCGGTTTTTGATTGTAAGCTTGTTTAATTCTCGGTAATCTATACACATCCTAAAGGTTCCATCCTTTTTCTTTACGAATAGGACCGGGGCTCCCCAAGGTGAGAAACTCGGTCTTATGAAACCTTTATCAAGCAACTCTTGTAGTTGATTTGATAATTCTTGCATTTCAGAAGGTGCTAATCGATACGACGATCACGCAATCGGTGCGGATCCTGGTACCAAATCGATTCGGAATTCGACTTGCCTCGGTGGTGGTAATCCAGGTAAGTCTTCAGGAAAAACTTCGGGGTAATCCCTAGTGATTGGAATATCTTCAAGTCGACGTTCCTCGGGTTTCTTTTCGACGACGTGAGCCAGAAACACGCAATAGCCTTTACGTAAATACTTACGAGCCTTCATACAGTTTATCATTCTCAAAGCCACTCCACTCTTCTCACCTTGAATAGAAAGAACTTCTCCGTTCAGGAGTGGAATATGAACAATCTTCTCAAAACAAATAATCTCGGCGTGATTCTTCGACAACCAATCCATACCAATAACAACGTCAAAACTTCCTAAGTCAACAGGTAATAGGTCTATACTAAATGTATGGTTCTCGAAACATAGGGTACAACCTTGAATGACCTCTCCGGTTTTAATTAATTTTCCATTTGCTAGTTCAATTGTATAATTGTGGTCTAGTTTACTGGGCTTAATACCGAGTAGGGACTTAAAGTCATTTGACACAAAACTCAAATCAGCACCCGTATCGAAAAGTATAGAGGCATAGTGATTATTTATCGGGAACGTACCAGTGACAATGTTCGTATCTTGTCGTGCGTCACCGGCTCCCATCACAAATGATCTTCCACGGGCCTGATTGTCGTTTCGGTTCTTCAACTTTGGACAGTCTTTCTTGAAGTGCTTTGGATCTCCACATTCAAAGCATCCCTGATTCATCCTCCCTGTTCCTGGGTTGCCCTTTCCTGTTACTTGATTTGTCTTATTAGAGTTTGCATTGCTCCAACAGTTATGGGCTATATGCCCATACTTTTTACATTTTCCACATTGGGTACACCTTCCACTGTGATGATATCCACACTTGTCACACCTTGGTAGTGCTCCAAGGTATCCATTTTGTTCCACAGTGTTAGCGACAAAGGCTTTCATAGTTTCAGGTCTCTTGTAACTTTGATTCCTGTTTTGATTACTTGGTTTTCTAAACCATTTCCTCTTTTCTCCAGATTTTCCTTCTTCGGTCTCCTTCTTTCCAAACAAACCATCACGCACAGCATTATCCCTTAGCTTGAATGCTAGAGTTATAGCGCTCTTGGCATCCATAGGGTTCGATGAAGTTACCATGCTTCGTATTTGCGGTGCGAGACCCCACAAGTATCTTTCAACCTTCTTGTATTCTGGGGTGACCATGTGTGGAACCAAGATTGCTAACTCATTGAATCGGTCAGTGTAACTAGCAACATCATCTCCTATCATTTGTAAATTCCACATTTCAGATTCGATCTTTTGCAACTCATTTCGAGGACAGTATTCCTCGATCATCATGGCTTTTAGGTCTTCCCATGACAACTCATATGCTGTCTGCCTTCCCAAAGTCTTTACTTGTGAATTCCACCAAGTTAAAGCTTTATCAGTGAGTGAGCATGTAGAATACTTAACCATGCAGTCAGCAGTGCATTCACTGATATCAATCACTGATTCCATCTTCTCTATCCACCTCATTAACCCAACTGCACCCTCGGTGCCATTGAAGTTACGGGGTTTGCAAGATAGAAAGGCCTTGTAGGAGCACTTTCTATTTGGAGCATCTGTAGAATTACAAGTCATAACGTCAATAATTCGGATCATGACCATGTGTTACGGCTTATTTATTCTATTACCTCCGGAACCTCCGGAACCCCCAGCTGTACCGCTTCCTCCTGCACCTCCTGCACCGGTACCACTGCCGTTTCCTCCTCCACTATTTCGATTCGCCTCATATTGTTGCATGGCAGCAGCTACTCGCTGTGCTATGAGTTGTTCCACATTTGGAGAATTTGTCTCGTTGTTGTCTCCAGTAGTGTTACGGGGTGTGCTACGCTTTGGTGCCATGACGTTCTTTCTAACACATCAATTAAAAAGAAATAACATTATATGACAATAATGATAGCACATGGCATAAGGATACGACAACATCAAAACATAAACCATTATATACATAGTTAAAACATTCATAGTACATTGTTCCCAAAAGAAACGGATACAAAAGTGATGGGTTCTCATGACCTCATCAGTACTAATGTTTTAAACTACATAATGTACCATGGGCACAACCCGCCCATAATAGGTTTAGAAGAAGAAGTGAGAGTACAATCCAATCATTATGGCAAGTCCTGCCATGACAAAGCTAGCTCTCGCCACAAATTCTGCAGCCAAAGTCCTTTCTTCCAGCGCCTCCACCATGTCTCGGACAGTGACAGTGAACTGCCAGTCCATGTCAGCTCTCAACTCTAGATAGTTAGTGGCATCCTGTATGTCTCGGGTGCGGTCATCTAGAGTCTGAACTCGAGATCCGAGTCCTTGGTGTGATCGCGTGGCTGCATCCCCATGTGCCCGAATGTCATCTAGGAGATCATCAAGACGCTCTTCGTGCGTACGAACTCGAGCTACCAAGGTAGGCACAGTGAGCTCTATGGCTTCCCCAGTGTAGGGTAGGGGTGTTGGGGAGTTAGAAGACTCTCCAAGCTCAAAGGTAGATGGGATGCTCTCCATCTCCCTCCATCGTGCCAGGATACGTGGCATCCAACGGATAGTTCCCACAGTCGGGTGGTAGCAAGGTCTTTGCCTAGGTGGCTCCTTATCAGTCTCCAAGTCCTTCGGGTCACGGGCTGCCAGTTTTCTTTTGTGCGGAAGTCTAACACTCTTCCTAGCACTTTGTACCCTAATGGGTCCTTCGTTTTTCTTTCGGTAGACTATAGGTGGTTCTCCTAAAGCAACATTGGGTGGTGTGGAGCTGCGGGTTTGCACTCGATTTTTGGAGCGTGCAGCGGAAAGTTCCTCGTTTGATTCAGTATCAGAGACGGGATCAGAATGTGAATGTGACGACATGCTTGTGACTACAATATCCATATGACAAAATGACTGGTTATACAATGCTTATGCAGTGAAAACGTTTTAGTGAGTCATTTAGATTATAGACTAGGTTCCAATTTAGATTCCTAGTTCGCTATAATCAATGGCTCTGATACCAGTTTCTGTCACACCCTCGCCAAGGCGGAAACGCGAGGCGTGACGTTCAATGGTTTCCAAAGCATATGATTACCGCAAACACATACATGATAAATGGATACATAAACAAGATTAAGATTATACATTACAAAAACATAATCTGAGTTTACAAAAAGTTAAGATTTCACAAATATGACTCAATTCAATGAGTTATACAAGGGAAATCCTCCTTGAGTAGTATCCATCGTGCATGCATGTAATCTACATTGCTAACCTTGCAGTCATCATTCAATTTCCTGAAAAACATACTTGAAAACGTCAACACGAGGTTGGTGAGTTCACAGGTTTAATCAAATAGTTCTTGGTAAAACTCAGTTGTTCATAAATCGTTTCAGTTGTATGTGATAAACAGAATAAGAATTGTTGACCCATTTGTAAACTAGCTAGGAATACAAATAATATGTTCATACATGAGGCGTAACCAAACCATGACAATTGTACACGCCCCTAATTTCGTTATCCGGTTCTATGCGGCCATAAATCCTCCAGATTGTGGTTAGCGCGACTAACCATGTCCGGGAGACGTCACTCTCCATAGTACTATTCATAGGACCCTAGGCTACAGTTAATGGTTACTACATTGTTCCAGGGGACTTTTCCGGCCTCAAATTGTTGTTCTCATCTCATGTAAACATACAAGTCGTGTCTTATTCTCTTGTTATCCCATAAAATAATTGTAAGTATGTTTTTCCCCCCCAAATATTGAAAACAGTAAAAAGGGGCCGTGAAACTCACCTTGAGTTTGTGTATACTTGTAATAAAACTTGTTGTAGTCAACCTTGACTATTCGTACCCTATACCAAGGGTAAATTGAGTTAAGACCAAACGTCTTAATTGTAAATTGTTCACCGACTTTGTAAATCTGATTGTTTTTGTTTGAATATCTCCTTAGTTGTTCAACACATGTTTTGTTATAAAATAGTTTTGAGTTACTGCCCAAATGGGACTGTTGTACAGGTGTCGAAACTTCTTAGTTTCGATTGGACAAATGTGCATCGAAACTACTTAGTTTCGATGGAGTAGTCAGGTGTCGAAACTTCATAGTTTCGATTGAGTAAACTGGGTATCGAAACAACCTAGTTTCGATTGTGTAGTTGTTGTCGAAACTACCTAGTTTCGATTGAGTAAAAGGTATCGAAACTCCTAGTTTCGATTACTGGACTTCTGTTTGACAGAATCAGTCCTGCATATTTTGTTTTAAAACTTGAATTTGACACACTTTTCTTGTTATCTTACTTGCGTTTGAACATTTTGCATGTTTGGCTCCGGTTTTTAAGAAAATAATATGAAAATATCGAGTTTTTACCTTAAAAACAGTGGCGATGATGATGAGAGAAAACAAAGATGATCTTGAATCTTTTGCTGAATTTTCTTTAGAAATACTTGAATTCCTTCTTCAAATACCGAAATAAAGAGAATTTCACCTTGAAACTTGACTTTGATTTTGAAGATAAATGGGAAGTTTTCCGTATGAAAATGAGAGAAAAATGAGAATTGTGAGGAAAGTGATTGAAAGTGGTATGGGTTTTATCTGAGTTTTTCTCAGTTATGGCATGGGACGAGTGAAGGGGGGGTGTCTTTTCTGAATTCCGGCCGAGAAGTCAAAGATGACTTGAGTGTTAATAATTAGTTTTAAATATTAGTTTATTAATGGTATTAATATCAATTAGTGTTTTAAGGGGTAATTTAATTCGGTTTAGGTTCTCCACGGTATTATAAATTTATTCTAAAAATAATTTATTGACCAACTTAAAATTTGTGTAATATATATATACGCCTGGATATTTAATTTATCCACTATTGTTCGTCTTAGTCGGTTTGTACTGGTACTTGCACCGGTAATTCCTAGAATTACCCAAGTATAAATTGAGACCATGTACGATCTTTGCTAGACTCTAAAGTCCTTGTTTGTGAAATTAAATAAATCACAAAAATAATTATAATGTAAACATGTTTATAATGTGTACGGATATTGACCTGAAATGTCGGGTTGTCACATACGAGTCTTTTCATATGACTTAATTGCATGTACATCGTGTTTAAGCAGGGATTCGATTAAATCATCTTTTTATAAAACATGAGTTCTGATTCGGACGATTTCTGTAATGAAAGCCCAGATTGATAGGGGGCTTTTGATATATGGACCGAAACGAAAAGGAGGGATGATTCAATTACCTCAAACAGTAAGGAATTGATAGCGATCGGTAGGAGGGAGTTCCGGCGTCGGCGGTAGCGGCTTCCGGCGACTTCGGTTGCAATTCCGGCTAGGCCAGAGAGTCTAGAGACTTGACGAGATTCAGGAGATGCGAATTCCTTTCTTGATTGGGAGGATTTGGGTTTAGAGGAGGATTCGAGTTTTTTTGCTTGAATTGCTTGAGAGAGATTTCGAGATTAATGGTATGAAACTGAAGCGTTTGTAAAATTTGAAAATGGTAATACATTCGTTAAGGGGAAAAGAAACGTATGGATGTTACGGATTCGAACGATCGGGTAATTCAACTGCATTTACGTTTCAGCTGTTACACAGGCGCGACCGTGCCCAAGAGAGGCGCGACCGTGCCTAGGCTCCGGGCGCGATCGTTCCAGGACCAGTCGCGCGATCATGCTGAGGCACTTGGCGAGACCGTGTCAGGACGAAGCACGACCGTGCTAATTAGGGTTTCTTGATAAATTTTCAACTTTAGTCCTTAACCTTTCATGTTTGATTAGTTTGAAACAAATAGTTACTTGTATAGCGTTTAAGGGTATATAATCGAGCAAAACTTGTAAATTTGTATTGAATCATTGCATTTAATTTATGGCGAAAAGTATAACAAGACAGTGCACGAGTATTGAGTTTGAAATGCATTACATTGAATCGAAATATGGTTACTAAAAAAATCAGAAATGTTACATAAAAGACTTTTGTGTGTAAATGAATTGAACTAATGATCTGACCGTATATGTGTATTGAAGGAAAAGTAAAGTGCTTAAAGTCCTCTGAATAAATTAGTAACCATTAGCTATGGACTTAGCCTGGGATTATATGAATAGTACTATTGGGGGTGACGCCTCCGGTCATGGTTAGTCGCGCTAACCAGGGGTCCAAATGGCCGAATGACCGCATATTGTCTTACTAGCAGAAAGGTGGGGGGAGGCACAGAATGTTGGGGTTTGGTTACGGTCTCGTACATTACATACTATTTTGTATTCCTTGCAAGCTTACAAATGGGGTCAATAGATCGTATTAGTATTCATATTCATTGGTAATATATGCAAAAGAGTTCTGATCAGGTTAAAGTGATCAGGTTTAAATAAAAGAGTTCTGATCATGTTAAAGTGATCAGGTTTAAATAAAAGAGATCTGATAAGGTTAAAGTGATCAGGTTTAATCAAAAGAGTTCTGATCAGGTTTTAAACAAAAGAGTTCTGATCAGGTTTAAATAAAAGAGTTCTGATCAGGTTAAAATGATCAGGTTTTAAACAAAAGAGTTCTGATCAGGTTAAAGTGATCAGGTTTAAACAAAAGAGTTCTGATCAGGTTAAAGTGATCAGGTTTAACAAAGAGCTTTGATCGGAAAATGATCAGATTTAAACATTGGGTTTATGATAACTCTTTATAATAACTTGTGAACTCACCAACATCGTGTTGACGTTTTTAAGTATGTTTTCAGGAAATTGAACGTGGTCATCAGGTTAGCAATGTAGGATACATGCATGCACGTGGATTCGACTTTTTGGAGGATTTCTCTTGTATAACTCATGGTCTTGAGTCATATTTGCGAAATCTTAAAACTTTTGTAAACACAATTTGATACTTTGTGATGTAAATATTTTAAACTCGATTATGTATCCAATTACATGTATGTGTTTGCGATAATCATATGCTTTGGAAACCAATGAATGTTACGCCTCGCGTTTCCGCCTTGGCGGGGTGTGACAACGAAGCCCACAAGTCCAGGTACTCAATTCACCCAGGTTCGGATAAGATGTATAAGGATATGAAAGAACACTATTGGTGGCCAAACATGAAGGGAGAAATTGCTATCTTTGTTGGCAAATGTCTGACGTGTTCAAAGGTAAAAGCAGAGCATCAGAAACCGTCAGGATTGTTACAAAAACCCGAGATTCCTCAATGGAAATGGGAACAAATCTCCATGGATTTCATTACAAAGTTACCCAAGACTTCATGCGGGTACGATACTATATGGGTAATCGTCGATCGTTTGACAAAGTCAACACATTTCCTACCTATCAAAGAGACGGATAAAACCGAGAAGCTCGCAAGACTATATATTAAGGAAATTGTAGCCAGACATGGAGTGCCAAGCTCTATTATCTCTGATAGAGATAGCAGATTCGTGTCTAGAATCTGGCAATCCTTACAAGAAGCTTTAGGCTCAAGTCTTGACATGAGCACATCATATCACCCTCAAACAGATGGTCAAAGTGAAAGGACCATTTAGACTTTAGAAGATATGCTTCGTGCATGTGCAATTGATTTCGGAAGAAATTAGGATACTCACCTACCTTTGGCTGAGTTTTCGTACAATAATAGTTACCATACCAGCATAAAAGCCGCTCCATTCGAGGCTTTGTATGGTCGTAAATGTCGCTCACTGCTATGTTGGGCGGAGGTTGGCGACAAACACTTAACTGGTCCTGAGGTTATTCAAGAGACCACAGACAAGATTTTCAAAATCAAGGATCGTCTGAAGGCCGCCCTTGACAGACAAAAGAGTTACGCGGATAACAGACGAAGATCTTTAGAATTCCAAGTGGGAGACAAAGTCATGTTAAAGGTCTCACCTTGGAGGGGAATTGCAAGATTTGGCAACCGTGGCAAGCTTAACCCTAGGTACATTGGACCATTTGAAATACTGGCTAGGGTTGGCTCTGTAGCTTATAAACTCAAGTTGCCACAAGAACTAAGCAATATACATGATACATTTCATGTGTCCAATCTCAAGAAGTGTTTATCAGACGAGACATTAATTATACCGCCTGATGAAGTTTACATAGACGACAAGTTGCACATCGTTGAAGAACCAATTGAAGTCGTAGATTGGAAGGTTCAGAGAACAAGACGCAGTCGTATTAAGCTGGTCAAGGTACGTTGGAATTCGAAGCGCGGCCCCGAGTTTACGTGGGAGCGGGAAGATAAAATGAAAGCCAAGTAGCCGTCCTTGTTCACGAATGCTCCAAGTCAAGAGGACAAGAACTGAATTTCGGGACGAAATTCTCGTTAACATGGGGAGAATGTGACACCCAGCATCTCAGGTCAATATCCATATTACATAAATGCACGTTCATAAAATATATTTCCTGAATCTTATTTTGACTAAGTAAAGTCAAGGAGTCTAGCAAAATAACTTATTTCATGATTAGTAATTATTATAGAATTACTAGAAAAAGGTAAGCAGTTATAACCCGCAAAATACAGTCATTGGTGATTAAAAAGAATTTCATTCCAGAAAAGTCTAGTGACACAGTTAAGTATAAAAAAAATAAAAATAAAAAAAAAACGTAAATATTAATGACTAAACTTTTATAAAAAGTTGACACATAAATAAATTGTTACATGACTTTAAGTTATTTTTTGTGTATACATGTAGAATATAGCATAGTAGTGACTATGTCGGGTTAACTAGTGATCAATTGAAACTAGACAAACCACATAAAATCATACAAGTATTAAACCATTTAAAAGTTTTTACACCGGGTATTAGATCACGCAACCACCTAGAGGATTTTTACCACTAAAACAACTCATTTATTTAGTCATTAGTAGACAAGACAACACCCAACCCCCCACCCATACCCTCTCGGCCGAAGGAAGGGCTTAGGCCCCCACTATCTCATTTAATGCCATGCTACTTGGCACACATGCATGCCTTCTTCCAAGGTGATCATTGCATGAAATTTCCATCACATTTAATTCAGCCTCTTACACACTCAAATTCTCACTATACCATATGTATACACACATACGGCACACACATGCACATTCACACACACCTTTTCAAATGAATCCAAGAGCAAACCATAGAGAACTTAGCTAGAAGCTTGAAAATTCAAGCGAATTCTTGAGGTTTAGGAGTCAATTTCGCTAGCAAGACAAGCCATTTCTCAGCTTTTTGTTGTAATTCTTCACATAGCTTGTCTAGTGGTATGAAACCGTCATCCATCTTTATGTCTTCTTTACTTCCTTAAATTAAGCATGTTGTTCATCCTAATAATTAAAGAGGTTTAAAAAGCTAAAGAGTTTTATAAAGTTTAACTTTATTATGTTTAAAAAAAACTAGATTTTATATAAAAAGATGTATGTGGTTCGAAATAATAGACTTATATACATAGATTATTAACTTAAAATATTTTATGAGGTATTTGTTATTTTGATTTCATGATGCTAAGTTGTGAGTTGTAAAACAAAAAGTTCTCTAAATATATATACATAAAGGACTGAAATATGTATGCATAAGTGTATATGTTGTTGTTTTGATTATGTATGATAAGTTATAGTTGATAAATAAAAAACATGATTTATATTATAAAAAGGATTGTTAATACTTGGTTAAGTGAAGTGTATATTTGTGTATATATACCTATATAATCGTAATTTATATATATGCATATATGAGTGTGTTTAAAGTTTATATATGTGAAGATCTTGATAAATATATGTATGGGTGTACGTTTATTTTGTTAACTTGGACAAGTTGCTAGGTATATGTATGTATATATGAGAAACATGTATGTACCTAGTTAAGGTTAATAATCATGGAAATGTTTATATTAAATAATAAAACGTATTAACATCTTAAAAATAAAGCATGAAAAGTGTTAGACAAAACATTCAAGAGAATTAGAACTTACAAGATATACGTATTTGTTTGACATGAAAAATTGATATGATTAAAATGTCTAAGACACGTAGAAATTACAAAGATCATATATGTATATATTATGATGGATTGGTCATAGAGGAATTATGTGTATGAAAATTTAAAAGACGTTTCGGTATAAGTATATATGAACACATGTTATTGTGAAACATAGCTAAATATATGTTGAAATATGGTTATATTTGTGTGTAGATATTGGTGAAAATATAAGTACATGACAAGATAATGAATAACGTTCGGAACAAGTAATCATATATGGGTGTGTTAACATGGATTATGTGCACATAGGAGTAGTCATACGTATAACATACTTGATCAATATCTATGATTTTGTATAATTATTGGAAAGAAATAATTATGTGTTTATAAGTGACTTTAGTGTAAAATATTATAAAATATTGCAGAAAATAATACTTATTTTTAAATATATATAATAAGTCACCAATGTGGAAATATATATATACTTTTTCCGGAAAATAAGTAAAGTGTCTAAACTTGAATAATAATCACCAACGAGTCATTACAAGAAAACATTGTTTTAAATAAACAAAGTCGTACTTAACACGAATAGTTAAGTCGGGTGAACAACTTGCGTTTAAGACAAGTAGTCTTAACGTGTTTAGTATCCTTGTGTAAATAGGATACGGATAGGCGGGGCTGCTATTATTTGAAATATTTGCTAGCATTTACTTCTGTCGAGGTGAGTTTCACTAACCCCTTTTTATTAAGTTTTTGAAATGTTTTGGGGTGGAGACATACTTGTAAAGAATTTTGTATGTAAATGAATGAACTAATGATCAGACCGTATGTGTGTATTGAGGGAAAAATAAAGCGCTTAAAGTCCTCGAAATAAAAGTTAGTAACCATTAGCTATGGACTTAGCCCGGGATTTTATAGATAGTACTATTGGGGGTGACGCCTCCGGTCATGATTAGTCGCGCTAATCAGGGGTCCAAATGGCCGAATGACTGCATATTTTCTTAACTCACAGAAAGGCGAGGGGAGGCACAAAAAGTTGGGGTTTGGTTATGTAAGGCCCCTTTCCGGGGTGACCTCACTTGTTGGATTTACTCATAAACATAGCCATAAATACTGAACTTAAATTTAAAACATTCATCATTCAATTACATTACATAACAGCGGAAGTCTTAACAATTAAAAACACAACATTGTCTTAACAAACAAAAGTGGGATGTCAGTCTTGTGCCGGGTAACCCTCACGCCATCGCACGACCTTTTCTTCCTTTACCTGAAATGTATACTAAAAGTCAGCTAACGCTGGTGAGTTCTAGTTTAATGCAATTTGATATAAACATTCTATTCTTTACTTTATAAGTATGCATTACTGTATAGTCATTCATATAAATACGTATTCATAACTTTTGTCTTTCTTTTCATCTTTCTTTTCTGTATTTTTGTGATTTCATATATATATATGCATTCACCCTTTTCTTTCTTTTCTTTCTTTCTTTAATTTCATGAGTCATACTATATAAGGGTGATCAACCCGTCATTTGCTTACGAATGTCACAAAGACAATCGCCGTGGTCCATCGTCATGGCCCACCTATACTTACAACCGTCCGGCAACTAGTGCCGTCCGTCATTTTATTCTTACAACCGTCCGGCAATCTTTGTCCGTCCGTCATGACTTACAACCGTCCTACCGTCGTAGGCCGTAATTCGCCCGTCTACCCGAAGGTATCCGTTTCCCATGCGACTATTATTTATACAACCGTTCTACTATAATATGCCAATTGCTTCGAACGTCCATTAATGGCATTCGTACGTCCTAGCCGATGAAGGAGCGCACTTGTCCCGGTTATAAAATAGTCACATGGTCGTCCGTCTACCGAAGTAGCCGTTATCATCGAAGCGTCCATAACATTTTCTGTACTTGGCAAGCAATATATACATGGATATAAAGCAGGATTTCATTCTTTCATATTGTGTTATACTTTCATTCGTTCTTGATAATCATGCTTTTCATTCTTTATTCATAATTTCTCTTTCATGTATAGGTATATATATATATATACTTGTATAACACATATGATCACATTGGCATTCATAACATTTATTCACTTAGTGTATACATCTCAGCCCCAAAACATTTGAAAACATTTGCACATAACATAGAAGGGGGCACATAGAACTCACCTGATGAGTAGTTTCTGTAATACACTAAGCTGGCTACTGGGCTTCACTAATGTCACTCACGATGTGTATAATAAAGTCATACACATAAGATGGTGCTCCTAGATGACACTAGACATTACTATGCTTGAACATAGTAGTTTCGATTGATTAGCTTATATCGAAACTTGGTAGTTTCGATAGGTTGTTTCTGTCGAAACTTGGTAGTTTCGATAGGTAGTTTCGATAGATAGTTTCGATAGGTAGTTTCGATAGATAGTTTCGATAGGTAGTTTCGATAGGTAGCTTATGTGTTATCTTAGCTTCGGATCGGGGGCTCATATCGAAACTATGGTAGTTTCGATTGGGCCTGCATATATCGAAACTGGGTAGTTTCGATAGGTCTGCACATATCGAAACTAAGTAGTTTCGATGGGTCTGCACTTATCGCCTTCCCCAAAAATCCGAATGTTCTGCATGCGAATCTGATCATGTCGATATCTAGATTTTCTTTGATCAAAACGTTCGTTTTTCATTCTAGATGCTATACCTAAGTTCACTTTCAAGTTTCATCCGCAAAAATCGTTATCTTTTAGCCAAAACCCGAAAACTCCCAAAACGAACAAAAACTCATAATGTGATCGAATCGTTACCTGGATTGGATTTCTGATTCAGAGGATATGATCACGAGAACAGCAGCAACGTTCTCCTGAATTCCCGAGTTGATCCGTCACTTTCTCTCTCTAGACCCGAGCTCTCCTTTCTCTCTCTAAAAGCTGCGTGAGTTGGGGAAATGAGCAGGGAAGAGGGCTGCCTTGCCTCTTATGCGCATGGGGTTCCCTCGGCCCATTGAAGCCGGGCCCAGGCCTGCTCCCTTTTTGTTTAAATATTCCAACTAAACCACCGGTCTCGCTATATTTATTCATTTTATTATTTTTAGGATGTTACAAGTCTACCCTCCTTAAAGAGGTTTCGTCCTCGAAACTGTTCATACGTTAAACAATTGAGGGTATAGTCCCTTCATCTCGTCTTCTTTTTCCCACGTAGCTTCTGACCCTTTTCTGTGCTTCCATTGTATCTTGACTAACGGTATCGACTTATTGCGTAGTCGTTTCTCAGCTCGGTCAAGAATGGCTATTGGTTCCTCTACATAATTTAGACTGTTATCCACTTCGATCTCGTCGAAAGGTATGTGAGCTATGTCGTCAGCTAGGCACTTGCGTAAGTGCGACACGTGGAACGTAGGGTGTATTCCACTAAGCTCGACGGGTAGGTCGAGTCTGTAAGCAACTTGACCCACTCTTGCTACAATCTTGAAAGGTCCGACAAACCTTGGACTTAGTTTGCCACGCTTTCTGAACCGAATGATTCCTTTCCACGGTGATACTTTCAACAGTACCATGTCCCCTACTTGAAACTCTAAATCCCTCCTTCTCTTATCCGCGTATGATTTCTGTCTGTCCTTTGCGGCTTTCATACGAGCCTTGATTTGATCAAATTTATCAGAAGTAGCTTTGACCACTTCGAGACTTGCAAAATCCTTCTGTCCAATTTCCCCCCAACAAACCGGGGTCCTACATTTCCTCCCATACAACATTTCAAATGGCGGCATGCCAATAGTCGAGTGATAGCTGTTGTTATATGAAAATTCTGCCAATGGTAGATGGCTGTCCCAACTCCCACCGAAGTCAATGATACAGGCCCAGAGCATGTCCTCCAAGGTCTGAATGGTCCTTTCCGATTGTCCATCGGTTTGGGGGTGGTAAGCGGTGCTGATGTTCAGTCTAGTGCCCATTGCTTCATTGAATTTCTTCCAAAACCTTGACGTGAATCTAGTATCCCTGTCAGACACAATCGACAGCGGCATACCATGTCTGCTCACAATTTCCTTGATAAATACTTCTGCTAGCTTTTCAGAAAAAGAAGTTTCTCGTATTGGCAAGAAGTGAGCACTCTTTGTCAAGCGGTCGACGATCACCCAAATGGTATCATTGCCTTTAGCTGTTCGCGGTAGCTTGGTAATGAAGTCCATTGTGATCTCTTCCCACTTCCATTCCGGTATTGGTAAAGGTTGCATTTTGCCGCATGGTTTCTGGTGCTCGGCCTTAACTAGGGAACACGTTAGGCACTTGTTTACGTACTCGGTCACATCATTCTTCATACCGGGCCACTAGTACTCTTTCTTCAAGTCTTGATACATTTTGTTTATCCCGGGGTGGATGGAATAGCGAGACTTATGGGCCTCATCGAGTATTTTGGCTCTAAGCTCGCCAATCTTAGGTATCCACATCCGGCCAAACCTAGTTCGTACACTGTATGCATTTGCATCCAAATTCCCTTGTTGTCCTACTATTCTTTCCCGTTTCACATTTCTTTCTAACAATGCTTCATCTTGTGCCTTTGATATTTCACCCATTAAGTCTGGCGTTATAATTAATTGACACGCTTTGATCCGGATAGGTGCCGATTCTTCCTTTCTACTTAAAGCGTCAGCCACTACGTTTGCCTTGCCTGGATGGTACAATATCTCACAGTCATAGTCTTTCAGTAGCTCTAACCATCTTCTTTGCCTCATGTTTAGTTCCTTTTGTTCGAAAAAGTATTTCAAGCTTTTGTGACCGGAGTAGATGGTGCATTTAACTCCATACAAGTAGTGTCTCCATATTTTCAACGCGAAAACTACTGCTGCTAATTCTAGATCGTGTGTTGGGTAGTTAACTTCATGAACCTTTAGTTGCCGCGATGCATAAGCAATTACCTTTCCTCGTTGCATGAGTACGCACCCTAAACCTTGCCCTGAAGCGTCAGAGTAGACTACTAAGTCTTCATTTCCCTCAGGTAGTGTTAATACTGGAGCTTGAGTTAATCGTGTCTTAAGTTCCTCAAACGCGTTGTTTTGGGTTGGACCCCATTCATACTTTACTTCCTTCCGTGTCAGTTTGGTTAGCGGCGAGGCAATTCTTGAGAAATCTTGGATGAACCTTCGATAGTAGCCTGCCAACCCTAGAAAGCTTCGTATCTCTGTTGGTGTCTTTGGGATGTTCCATTCCTTTACTGTCTCGATCTTTGCAGGATCCACCATGATGCCGTTTGGGTTTATTACATGACCTAGGAATTGGACTTCCCTAAGCCAGAACGCGCATTTGGAGAATTTTGCGTACAACTTTTCCTGCTTTAGCACCTCCAGAACCTCTCTTAGGTGACAGTGGTGATCACCCTCGCTTTTTGAATACACCAGTATGTCATCTATAAAGACTATCACCGATCGATCCAACATTGGTCGACATACTCTATTCATCAAATCCATGAACGCTGCTGGTGCGTTGGTCAATCCGAAGGACATCACGAGAAACTCATAATGCCCATAACGCGTGCGAAATGCGGTCTTTGGAACGTCTTCTTCTCTTACTTTCAACTGATGGTAACCCGACCTAAGATCGATCTTTGAGAACCAACTCGCACCTTGCAGTTGATCAAAAAGGTCGTCTATTCTAGGCAGTGGGTATTTGTTCTTTACTGTTCTCTTGTTCAATTCGCGGTAGTCGATACACATGCGCATACTGCCGTCCTTCTTCTTTACAAATAGTACCGGAGCGCCCCATGGTGAGATGCTCGGCCTAATAAATCATTTCTCGGTTAGTTCCTCTAGTTGGGACATCAATTCCTTCATTTCTGACGGAGCCAATCGGTAGGGGGCTTTGGCAACGGGCTCAGCTCCTGGCAGTAAATCAATCTGAAATTCTATTTCCCGATCGGGTGGCAACCCAGGTAGATCCTCAAGGAATACTTCCGGAAAATTGCACACCACGGGTACATTCTTGAGTTCTTTCGTTTTCATTCTATCATCTATAACATATGCCAGATAAGCTTCGCAGCCGTGCCTCATGTAACTTTCGGCCTTAATCATCGAGATGACGTTCGGCATTGTGCAATTCCAATCCCCATAAACCGTAATTGGACTGCCGCTAGGACCTTTGAGGTGTATCCTCTTACGTTTACATATGATTTGAGCTTCGTTGGCAGCTAGCCAATCCATACCCAATACTATATCGAATCCTCCTAAGGTGAGAAGGAATAATCTAGAAGGAAATTTATGACCCTCTATTTCTATTATGCAATCCTCTGTTACTTGGAATACTGCCGAATTTTTACCAACGGCAGTTTGTACACTAAAGGCCTTTACTACTGTGTTGATAGTGCAATTCAGTTTTCGACTAAAGGCATTTGATATAAAGCTTTTACTAGCACCAGAGTCAAATAAAATAGCAGCATGTTCGTTATTAACTAGGGATGTACCTGACACAACATCAGGGTTTCCCCTTGCTTCCTCTTCAGTCAGGGCGTAGCCTCTAGTCCTCGCCTTCTGTTGTTCCTTTTCTTTTCCCGAACCAGATTGTCTAGTTCTCTTGCAATTCTTGGTTAGGTGTCCAAATAGTCCACAACCTTGGCATTTAGTGTCTCTTAAACATTCGCGAGAATAGTGCCCCGCCTTCCCACACCTATAACAGACGGTGGAATCAACTAGGCACACGCCTTGGTGTTTCCTCAAACATTTCTTACAAGCTTCGTATTTTTCAGTTCTTGGCTTCTTAGCCTCAGCTATATAGTTCCCCTTTCCAGTTCCTTTAGACGCGTTTTCCCTTTTCCTTTTATGTGTCTCAGGTAATAGACCAGGCAATATGCTCTTTAGTGTCAGTACAACCTCACGGGCAATAGCATCCCTAAGTTCGGGTTCCAATCGTAGTGCCCCTTCATTGTCACCTCCCGGTGGGGTCACATTAGTGTCATGCACTCTCTCGGTGTATTTCACGTGCATGCTTTCTTCTTTCTCTTGTCTTTGGTTCATTGGCGGTCTACCTACTCGGCCCGTATGGCCGCCTTGGCGTGCAGTTCTTCCTCTACTTGCCATAGTTTTCTAGAAATTTCTGATATGAAAAGGGAATACATCAATGTCATTTCTTCAGATCATAGTTTGGAACAGTACGAGCAAGGTAAATTCTTAATTACAGTGACCGGTTTGCGATTACTAATTTACATTGCTTTTCGGGTTCAAAACTCTTCAAATCAGTCGTGGCATTAACATCTATTTGTTCTAAGTTAAGGTATCTATTCTTATGCAGGAGCATTTACTTTATGACTTACTTACCGTGCTAGCGTTGGCGTTGGCTACCCAGACTGACATCCGTGCGTTGGTCCCATAATCAGTTTGAGTCCAGACATTTAGGGATGTCTGAATCTCTCAAACTATTGCTCTGATACCAACTTGTAAGGCCCCTTTCCCGGGTGACCTCACTTGTTGGATTTACTCATAAACATAGCCATAAATACTGAACTTAAATTTAAAACATTCATCATTCAATTACATTACATAACAGCGGAAGTCTTAACAATTAAAAACACAACATTGTCTTAACAAACAAAAGTGGGATGTCAGTCTTGTGCCGGGTAACCCTCACGCCATCGCACGACCTTTTCTTCCTTTACCTGAAATGTATACTAAAATTCAGCTAACGCTGGTGAGTTCTAGTTTAATGCAATTTGATATAAACATTCTATTCTTTACTTTATAAGTATGCATTACTGTATAGTCATTCATATAAATACGTATTCATAACTTTTGTCTTTCTTTTCATCTTTCTTTTCTGTATTTTTGTGATTTCATATATATATATGCATTCACCCTTTTCTTTCTTTTCTTTCTTTCTTTAATTTCATGAGTCATACTATATAAGGGTGATCAACCCGTCATTTGCTTACGAATGTCACAAAGACAATCGCCGTGGTCCATCGTCATGGCCCACCTATACTTACAACCGTCCGGCAACTAGTGCCGTCCGTCATTTTATTCTTACAACCGTCCGGCAATCTTTGTCCGTCCGTCATGACTTACAACCGTCCTACCGTCGTAGGCCGTAATTCGCCCGTCTACCCGAAGGTATCCGTTTCCCATGCGACTATTATTTATACAACCGTTCTACTATAATATGCCAATTGCTTCGACCGTCCATTAATGGCATTCGTACGTCCTAGCCGATGAAGGAGCGCACTTGTCCCGGTTATAAAATAGTCACATGGTCATCCGTCTACCGAAGTAGCCGTTATCATCGAAGCGTCCATAACATTTTCTGTACTTGGCAAGCAATATATACATGGATATAAAGCAGGATTTCATTCTTTCATATTGTGTTATACTTTCATTCGTTCTTGATAATCATGCTTTTCATTCTTTATTCATAATTTCTCTTTCATGTATAGGTATATATATATATATACTTGTATAACACATATGATCACATTGGCATTCATAACATTTATTCACTTAGTGTATACATCTCAGCCCCAAAACATTTGAAAACATTTGCACATAACATAGAAGGGGGCACATAGAACTCACCTGATGAGTAGTTTCTGTAATACACTAAGCTGGCTACTGGGCTTCACTAATGTCACTCACGATGTGTATAATAAAGTCATACACATAAGATGGTGCTCCTAGATGACACTAGACATTACTATGCTTGAACATAGTAGTTTCGATTGATTAGCTTATATCGAAACTTGGTAGTTTCGATAGGTTGTTTCTGTCGAAACTTGGTAGTTTCGATAGGTAGTTTCGATAGATAGTTTCGATAGGTAGTTTCGATAGATAGTTTCGATAGGTAGTTTCGATAGGTAGCTTATGTGTTATCTTAGCTTCGGATCGGGGGCTCATATCGAAACTATGGTAGTTTCGATTGGGCCTGCATATATCAAAACTGGGTAGTTTCGATAGGTCTGCACATATCGAAACTAAGTAGTTTCGATGGGTCTGCACTTATCGCCTTCCCCAAAAATCCGAATGTTCTGCATGCGAATCTGATCATGTCGATATCTAGATTTTCTTTGATCAAAACGTTCGTTTTTCATTCTAGATGCTATACCTAAGTTCACTTTCAAGTTTCATCCGCAAAAATCGTTATCTTTTAGCCAAAACCCGAAAACTCCCAAAACGAACAAAAACTCATAATGTGATCGAATCGTTACCTGGATTGGATTTCTGATTCAGAGGATATGATCACGAGAACAGCAGCAACGTTCTCCTGAATTCCCGAGTTGATCCGTCACTTTCTCTCTCTAGACCCGAGCTCTCCTTTCTCTCTCTAAAAGCTGCGTGAGTTGGGGAAATGAGCAGGGAAGAGGGCTGCCTTGCCTCTTATGCGCATGGGCTTCCCTCGGCCCATTGAAGCCGGGCCCAGGCCTGCTCCCTTTTTGTTTAAATATTCCAACTAAACCACCGGTCTCGCTATATTTATTCGTTTTATTATTTTTAGGATGTTACAAGTCTACCCTCCTTAAAGAGGTTTCGTCCTCGAAACTGTTCATACGTTAAACAATTGAGGGTATAGTCCCTTCATCTCGTCTTCTTTTTCCCACGTAGCTTCTGACCCTTTTCTGTGCTTCCATTGTATCTTGACTAACGGTATCGACTTATTGCGTAGTCGTTTCTCAGCTCGGTCAAGAATGGCTATTGGTTCCTCTACATAATTTAGACTGTTATCCACTTCGATCTCGTCGAAAGGTATGTGAGCTATGTCGTCAGCTAGGCACTTGCGTAAGTGCGACACGTGGAACGTAGGGTGTATTCCACTAAGCTCGACGGGTAGGTCGAGTCTGTATGCAATTTGACCCACTCTTGCTACAATCTTGAAAGGTCCGACAAACCTTGGACTTAGTTTGCCACACTTTCTGAACCGAATGATTCCTTTCCACGGTGATACTTTCAACAGTACCATGTCCCCTACTTGAAACTCTAAATCCCTACTTCTCTTATCCGCGTATGATTTCTGTCTGTCCTTTGCGGCTTTCATACGAGCCTTGATTTGATCAAATTTATCAGAAATAGCTTTGACCACTTCGAGACTTGCAAAATCCTTCTGTCCAATTTCCCCCCAACAAACCGGGGTCCTACATTTCCTCCCATACAACATTTCAAATGGCGGCATGCCAATAGTCGAGTGATAGCTGTTGTTATATGAAAATTCTGCCAATGGTAGATGGCTGTCCCAACTCCCACCGAAGTCAATGATACAGGCCCGGAGCATGTCCTCCAAGGTCTGAATGGTCCTTTCCGATTGTCCATCGGTTTGGGGGTGGTAAGCGGTGCTGATGTTCAGTCTAGTGCCCATTGCTTCATTGAATTTCTTCCAAAACCTTGACGTGAATCTAGTATCCCTGTCAGACACAATCGACAGCGGCATACCATGTTTGCTCACAATTTCCTTGATAAATACTTCTGCTAGCTTTTCAGAAGAAGAAGTTTCTCGTATTGGCAAGAAGTGAGCACTCTTTGTCAAGCGGTCGACGATCACCCAAATGGTATCATTGCCTTTAGCTGTTCGCGGTAGCTTGGTAATGAAGTCCATTGTGATCTCTTCCCACTTCCATTCCGGTATTGGTAAAGGTTGCATTTTGCCGCATGGTTTCTGGTGCTCGGCCTTTACTAGGGAACACGTTAGGCACTTGTTTACGTACTCGGTCACATCATTCTTCATACCGGGCCACTAGTACTCTTTCTTCAAGTCTTGATACATTTTGTTTATCCCGGGGTGGATGGAATAGCGAGACTTATGGGCCTCATCGAGTATTTTGGCTCTAAGCTCGCCAATCTTAGGTATCCACATCCGGCCAAACCTAGTTCGTACACCGTATGCATTTGCATCCAAATTCCCTTGTTGTCCTACTATTCTTTCCCGTTTCACATTTCTTTCTAACAATGCTTCATCTTGTGCCTTTGATATTTCACCCATTAAGTCTGGCGTTATAATTAACTGACACGCTTTGATCCGGATAGGTGCCGATTCTTCCTTTCTACTTAAAGCGTCAGCCACTACGTTTGCCTTGCCTGGATGGTACAATATCTCATAGTCATAGTCTTTCAGTAGCTCTAACCATCTTCTTTGCCTCATGTTTAGTTCCTTTTGTTCGAAAAAGTATTTCAAGCTTTTGTGATCGGAGTAGATGGTGCATTTAACTCCATACAAGTAGTGTCTCCATATTTTCAACGCGAAAACTACTGCTGCTAATTCTAGATCGTGTGTTGGGTAGTTAACTTCATGAACCTTTAGTTGCCGCGATGCATAAGAAATTACCTTTCCTCGTTGCATGAGTACGCACCCTAAACCTTGCCCTGAAGCGTCAGAGTAGACTACTAAGTCTTCATTTCCCTCAGGTAGTGTTAATACTGGAGCTTGAGTTAATCGTGTCTTAAGTTCCTCAAACGCGTTGTTTTGGGTTGGACCCCATTCATACTTTACTTCCTTCCGTGTCAGTTTGGTTAGCGGCGAGGCAATTCTTGAGAAATCTTGGATGAACCTTCGATAGTAGCCTGCCAACCCTAGAAAGCTTCGTATCTCTGTTGGTGTCTTTGGGATGTTCCATTCCTTTACTGTCTCGATCTTTGCAGGATCCACCATGATGCCGTTTGGGTTTATTACATGACCTAGGAATTGGACTTCCCTAAGCCAGAACGCGCATTTGGAGAATTTTGCGTACAACTTTTCATGCTTTAGCACCTCCAGAACCTCTCTTAGGTGACAGTGGTGATCACCCTCGCTTTTTGAATACACCAGTATGTCATCTATAAAGACTATCACCGATCGATCCAACATTGGTCGACATACTCTATTCATCAAATCCATGAACGCTGCTGGTGCGTTGGTCAATCCGAAGGACATCACGAGAAACTCATAATGCCCATAACGCGTGCGAAATGCGGTCTTTGGAACGTCTTCTTCTCTTACTTTCAACTGATGGTAACCCGACCTAAGATCGATCTTTGAGAACCAACTCGCACCTTGCAGTTGATCAAAAAGGTCGTCTATTCTAGGCAGTGGGTATTTGTTCTTTACTGTTCTCTTGTTCAATTCGCGGTAGACGATACACATGCGCATACTGCCGTCCTTCTTCTTTACAAATAGTACCGGAGCGCCCCATGGTGAGATGCTCGGCCTAATAAATCATTTCTCGGTTAGTTCCTCTAGTTGGGACATCAATTCCTTCATTTCTGACGGAGCCAATCGGTAGGGGGCTTTGGCAACGGGCTCAGCTCCTGGCAGTAAATCAATCTGAAATTCTATTTCCCGATCGGGTGGCAACCCAGGTAGATCCTCAAGGAATACTTCCGGAAAATTGCACACCACGGGTACATTCTTGAGTTCTTTCGTTTTCATTCTATCATCTATAACATATGCCAGATAAGCTTCGCAGCCGCGCCTCATGTAACTTTCGGCCTTAATCATCGAGATGACGTTCGGCATTGTGCAATTCCAATCCCCATAAACCGTAATTGGACTGCCGCTAGGACCTTTGAGGTGTATCCTCTTACGTTTACATATGATTTGAGCTTCGTTGGCAGCTAGCCAATCCATACCCAATACTATATCGAATCCTCCTAAGGTGAGAAGGAATAATCTAGAAGGAAATTTATGACCCTCAATTTCTATTATGCAATCCTCTGTTACTTGGAATACTGCCGAATTTTTACCAACGGCAGTTTGTACACTAAAGGCCTTTACTACTGTGTTGATAGTGCAATTCAGTTTTCGACTAAAGGCATTTGATATAAAGCTTTTACTAGCACCAGAGTCAAATAAAATAGCAGCATGTTCGTTATTAACTAGGGATGTACCTGACACAACATCAGGGTTTCCCCTTGCTTCCTCTTCAGTCAGGGCGTAGCCTCTAGTCCTCGCCTTCTGTTGTTCCTTTTCTTTTCCCGAACCAGATTGTCTAGTTCTCTTGCAATTCTTGGTTAGGTGTCCAAATAGTCCACAACCTTGGCATTTAGTGTCTCTTAAACATTCGCGAGAATAGTGCCCCGCCTTCCCACACCTATAACAGACGGTGGAATCAACTAGGCACACGCCTTGGTGTTTCCTCAAACATTTCTTACAAGCTTCGTATTTTTCAGTTCTTGGCTTCTTAGCCTCAGCTATATAGTTCCCCTTTCCAGTTCCTTTAGACGCGTTTTCCCTTTTCCTTTTATGTGTCTCAGGTAATAGCCCAGGCAATATGCTCTTTAGTGTCAGTACAACCTCACGGGCAATAGCATCCCTAAGTTCGGGTTCCAATCGTAGTGCCCCTTCATTGTCACCTCCCGGTGGGGTCACATTAGTGTCATGCACTCTCTCGGTGTATTTCACGTGCATGCTTTCTTCTTTCTCTTGTCTTTGGTTCATTGGCGGTCTACCTACTCGGCCCGTATGGCCGCCTTGGCGTGCAGTTCTTCCTCTACTTGCCATAGTTTTCTAGAAATTTCTGATATGAAAAGGGAATACATCAATGTCATTTCTTCAGATCATAGTTTGGAACAGTACGAGCAAGGTAAATTCTTAATTACAGTGACCGGATTGCGATTACTAATTTACATTGCTTTTCGGGTTCAAAACTCTTCAAATCAGTCGTGGCATTAACATCTATTTGTTCTAAGTTAAGGTATCTATTCTTATGCAGGAGCATTTACTTTATGACTTACTTACCGTGCTAGCGTTGGCGTTGGCTACCCAGACTGACATCCGTGCGTTGGTCCCATAATCAGTTTGAGTCCAGACATTTAGGGATGTCTGAATCTCTCAAACTATTGCTCTGATACCAACTTGTAAGGCCCCTTTCCCGGGTGACCTCACTTGTTGGATTTACTCATAAACATAGCCATAAATACTGAACTTAAATTTAAAACATTCATCATTCAATTACATTACATAACAGCGGAAGTCTTAACAATTAAAAACACAACATTGTCTTAACAAACAAAAGTGGGATGTCAGTCTTGTGCCGGGTAACCCTCACGCCATCGCACGACCTTTTCTTCCTTTACCTGAAATGTATACTAAAAGTCAGCTAACGCTGGTGAGTTCTAGTTTAATGCAATTTGATATAAACATTCTATTCTTTACTTTATAAGTATGCATTACTGTATAGTCATTCATATAAATACGTATTCATAACTTTTGTCTTTCTTTTCATCTTTCTTTTCTATATTTTTGTGATTTCATATATATATATGCATTCACCCTTTTCTTTCTTTTCTTTCTTTCTTTAATTTCATGAGTCATACTATATAAGGGTGATCAACCCGTCATTTGCTTACGAATGTCACAAAGACAATCGCCGTGGTCCATCGTCATGGCCCACCTATACTTACAACCGTCCGGCAACTAGTGCCGTCCGTCATTTTATTCTTACAACCGTCCGGCAATCTTTGTCCGTCCGTCATGACTTACAACCGTCCTACCGTCGTAGGCCATAATTCGCCCGTCTACCCGAAGGTATCCGTTTCCCATGCGACTATTATTTATACAACCGTTCTACTATAATATGCCAATTGCTTCGACCGTCCATTAATGGCATTCGTACGTCCTAGCCGATGAAGGAGCGCACTTGTCCCGGTTATAAAATAGTCACATGGTCGTCCGTCTACCGAAGTAGCCGTTATCATCGAAGCGTCCATAACATTTTCTGTACTTGGCAAGCAATATATACATGGATATAAAGCAGGATTTCATTCTTTCATATTGTGTTATACTTTCATTCGTTCTTGATAATCATGCTTTTCATTCTTTATTCATAATTTCTCTTTCATGTATAGGTATATATATATATATACTTGTATAACACATATGATCACATTGGCATTCATAACATTTATTCACTTAGTGTATACATCTCAGCCCCAAAACATTTGAAAACATTTGCACATAACATAGAAGGGGGCACATAGAACTCACCTGATGAGTAGTTTCTGTAATACACTAAGCTGGCTACTGGGCTTCACTAATGTCACTCACGATCTGTATAATAAAGTCATACACATAAGATGGTGCTCCTAGATGACACTAGACATTACTATGCTTGAACATAGTAGTTTCGATTGATTAGCTTATATCGAAACTTGGTAGTTTCGATAGGTTGTTTCTGTCGAAACTTGGTAGTTTCGATAGGTAGTTTCGATAGATAGTTTCGATAGGTAGTTTCGATAGATAGTTTCGATAGGTAGTTTCGATAGGTAGCTTATGTGTTATCTTAGCTTCGGATCGGGGGCTCATTTCGAAACTATGGTAGTTTCGATTGGGCCTGCATATGTCGAAACTGGGTAGTTTCGATAGGTCTGCACATATCGAAACTAAGTAGTTTCGATGGGTCTGCACTTATCGCCTTCCCCAAAAATCCGAATGTTCTGCATGCGAATCTGATCATGTCGATATCTAGATTTTCTTTGATCAAAACGTTCGTTTTTCATTCTAGATGCTATACCTAAGTTCGCTTTCAAGTTTCATCCGCAAAAATCGTTATCTTTTAGCCAAAACCCGAAAACTCCCAAAACGAACAAAAACTCATAATGTGATCGAATCGTTACCTGGATTGGATTTCTGATTCAGAGGATATGATCACGAGAACAGCAGCAACGTTCTCCTGAATTCCCGAGTTGATCCGTCACTTTCTCTCTCTAGACCCGAGCTCTCCTTTCTCTCTCTAAAAGCTGCGTGAGTTGGGGAAATGAGCAGGGAAGAGGGCTGCCTTGCCTCTTATGCGCATGGGCTTCCCTCGGCCCATTGAAGCCGGGCCCAGGCCTGCTCCCTTTTTGTTTAAATATTCCAACTAAACCACCGGTCTCGCTATATTTATTCGTTTTATTATTTTTAGGATGTTACAGGTTACGGTCTCGTACATTACATATTATTTTGTATTCCTTGCAAGTTTACAAATAGGGTCAATTGATCGGATTAGTATTCGGATTTATTGGTAATACATACTAAGAGTTTGATCGGTAAATGATCAGGTTTAAACAATGTATTTATGATAACTCTTGATAATAACTTGTGAACTCACCAACCTTGTGTTGACGTTTTTAAGTATGTTTTCAGGAAATTGAACGTGGTCTTCAAGTTATCAATGTAGGTTACATGCATGCATGATGGATACGGATTTTGGAGGATTTTTCTTGTATAACTCATGGTCATGAGTCATATTTGTGAAATCTTAAACTTTTGTAAACTCAAGTTAATATTTTGTGATGTAAACATTTTAAACTTGATTATGTATCCAATTACATGTATGTGTTTGCGGTAATCATATGCTTTGGAAACCATGAATGTTACGCCTTGCGTTTCCGCCTTGGTGGGGTGTGACAATATGATTTCCTGGGAATTCCCGGGATGAGTGTTTACTTATAGGCTAAAGCATGTCTCCTTGAAAATTATATGAGTTTAATTAACCTTAATGTGTCATAGTATTCAAGTGATTATATCACTATTTGAGTACAATCCCAACTATGAATTACTATTTTATTTGTTATCTTATTCTTTTAAACCCAAACAACATTCATAAATTCTTACATCTTTTCTTGTCTTGTGAAAATCTGTAGAATGCCTCCCCGTCGTGCTCCCGTGGCCAACACCAACACTGACATCGCTACCATCCTTGCACAACTCGTAACTAAACTTACTCAAGCTAATGGTGCCACCAATGGTAACCATGGGGCAAATGGTGGTAATGGTGGTGCCAACCCATCTCAATGCACCTTCAAGCATTTCAACTCATGTAATCCCCTCAAGTTCTATGGTACCGAAGGAGCTACGGGACTTCTTCAATGGTTCGAAAGTATTGAGAATACCTTTCTCAATAGTGACTGCCCCGATAACCTTCGTGTTCGTCATGCCACAAGTGTCTTACAAAAACGGGCACTCACGTGGTGGAATGGGGAAAAGAGGAATAGGGGTGTGGATGTAGCAATGGCCTTACCTTGGGATGAGGTTAAAAGGCTAATGACTGAGGAATTCTGTCCTCGAAATGAGGTAAAGAAACTCGAAGCCGAATTTTGGGATCTTGCCCAAGATAGTGGTGAAAACTTGGCATATACAACTCGGTTCCATGAGTTGAGTCTCCTCGTGCCCCACATGATCACACCTTTATCCAGCTGCATTGAAAAATATATTGGTGGATTACCTAGGCAAATTCAAGATACTGTCCTAGGGAGGAATCCCGCAACACTTGAAGATGCTATCCGTTTATCCGCTACCTTAACCGATAACCATGTGAAGGCGGGGACTCTTACTAAAAAGGGCACAAAGAAAGTCTCTGACGCTGCAACTTCTTCCACCCACAACAAAGAAGCCACAACTGAACCCTCCCGACATAATAAGAAAAGAAAGGCTAGAAACTATGCTATGGTCACTCCTGCTATTCCTGATAATCAAGCAGCACCTATGGTTCAAGCACCAGCCAAAAAGCCATATGTTGGGATCTACCCGCTTTGTGCCACATGAAACTATCATCATCCCCAAAGCATCCCATGTCGCCTTTGCACTTATTATGGGAAATATGGCCATACGGTTAATCTGTGTAGGGCCAAAGCTCTTGCGGGTCAGGTCAACCCACCAACCAGAACCAATCAGCAAGTGGCCAATCAAGGTGTTCCTGCTATAGCAAATGTGCGTGCAAGTTTTGAATGTGGTAACCCAAATCGCTTCCGTGATCAGTGCCCAAGGTTGATCAATGCTAGACAAGGTGGAGCTCGTGGGCGTGCTTTCAATATAAACGCCAATGAAGCTCAAGCTAACAATCATGTCGTCAACGGTACGTTCCTTGTTAATAGTCAATATGCCTCCATTTTATTTGATACCAGTGCCGATAAAAGTTTTGTGTCACTTAATTTTGAACCCTTACTTGCAAAGACACGATCCCAATTAGAGAAAACCTTCACTGTTGAAGTAGCAAATGGTGATTCGCTTACAATTGAGTCTGTTATCTATGACTGCTCTCTAGAAGTTAATGAACATACATTCCCAATCAATCTTGTACCAATGCCACTAGGAAGTTTTGATATCATCATAGGCATGGATTGGCTATCAAATCATCATGCCGACGTCATCTGTTTCGAGAAGTGCATCCGAATACCTCTACCATCGGGAGAAACGTTAAGAGTCTTTGGTGAAAAGCCTTGCAAGGGACTAAAGTTAATGTCATGCACTACCGCCCAAAAGTACTTACGAAAGAAGTACGTGGCCTTCTTAACTCATATTGTTCAAAAGGATGTCAAAGAGAAGAGTATCCAAGACATTCCCATCATTCAGGATTTTCCCGAAGTATTTCCCGAAGATCTATCAGGTCTTCCACCCGTTCGACAAGTAGAATTTCGCATTGATCTTGTGCCTGGAGCTAACCCCGTGGCTAGAGCTCCATACCGTATTGCACCTTCTGAAATGCAAGAACTTGCAAGTCAACTCCAAGAGCTTTCCGACAAGGGATTCATTCATCCAAGTCATTCACCGTAGGGTGTACCCGTCTTGTTTGTCAAAAAGAAGGATGGATCATTCCGCATGTGTATTGACTACCGCGAACTCAACAAGCTTACCATCAAGAACCGTTACCCTTTGCCTAGAATTGATGACCTCTTTGATCAACTTCAAGGTTCGACCTGCTTCTCAAAGATTGATCTTCGATCGGGTTACCATCAACTCCGTGTACAAGAGGAAGATATTCCAAAGACTGCCTTCCGAACAAGGTATGGTCACTACGAGTTCATGATCATGCCTTTTGGACTAACCAATGCACCCGCGGTTTTCATGGACCTCATGAATCGTGTGTGCAAACCGTACCTTGATAAATTTGTGATCGTTTTCATTGACGATATCTTAATCTACTCCAAGACTAAAGCCGACCATGAACAACATCTTAGATTGGTTTTGGATCTCTTGAGAAAGGAGCAACTATATGCCAAGTTCTCCAAATGTGAATTTTGGCTAAAGGAAGTTCAATTTCTTGCTCATATCGTCAACGACAAGGGTATTCATTTTGACCCTGCTAAGATCGAAACGGTTAAGAATTGGAATGCCCCGAAGACTCCCACTAAAGTTCGTTCATTTCTTGGTCTTGCGGGATATTATCGCCGTTTCATTTCAAACTTCTCTAAGATTGATGTCCCTCTCACCGCTTTGACCCACAAGGGTAAAACTTATGAATGGGGACCAAAACAAGCTTTCCAAACTCTCAAGCAAAAGTTGTGCAATGCTCCTATTTTGACTCTCCCTGATGGGAATGATGATCTAGTTGTCTACTGTGATGCTTCCAATCAAGGTCTCGGTTGTGTCCTCATGCAACGAGGCAAAGTAATCGCTTATGCATCAAGGCAACTTAAGATTCATGAAAAGAATTATACGACGCCCGACCTCGAATTGGGTGCGGTCGTATTCGCATTGAAGATTTGGAGACATTACCTCTATGGCACGAAATGTGTGGTGTTCACCGAACACAAAAGCCTCCAACACATTTTCAACCAGAAAGAACTCAATATGAGACAACGACGTTGGGTTGAACTCCTTAACGACTATGACTGCGAGATTCGTTACCATCCCAGCAAAGCGAATGTTGTAGCCGACGCTTTGATTCGAAAGGACCATGTCATGCTTCAATGTGTTCGAATTCAAACCGACATTCAAAACCATATCTTAGAAGCTCAACACGTCTCAGTCACCGAGGGTAACATGTATGAGGAAATGTCGTGTGGTATTGAACTTCAACTTGAATCAAAACCCAATGGCTTACTTTATTACTTGAACCGTATTTGGGTTCCCGATCGCGATGATCTCCGTACATTTCTTATGAACGAGGCTCACAAGACTCGTTATCCTATTCATCCTGGTGCGGATAAAATGTACCAAGATCTTCGCCAACAATATTGGTGGCCCGGTATGAAGAAAGACATTGCTCTCTATGTTGCCAAATGTCTAACTTGCTCCAAAGTCAAAGCCGAACACCAACGTCCTTCCGGTTTGCTTGAACAACCAGAAATTCTCGTGTGGAAATGGGAGAACTTAGCTATGGATTTTATTACCAAACTCCCTCGCACCTCAAGTGGTTATGATAGCATTTGGGTGATCATTGACCGTCTCACCAAATCTGCTCATTTCTTGCCTATCCGTGAAGACAATCGGGTTGAGAAACTAGCCCGAATTTACATTGATGAAAATGTGAGCCGTCACGGTGTTCTCTTAAATATAATCTCCGACATAGATGCTCGGTTCACCACTCGCTTTTGGCAATCTCTCCAAACTGCACTTGGTACACGATTGGATTTGAGCATGGCCTACCATCCTCAAACTGATGGTCAGACCGAGCGAACAATCCAAACTCTTGAGGATTTGCTTAGAGCTTGTGTAATTGATTTTGGTGGTAATTGGGATTCACATCTATCACTAATCGAGTTCTCTTACAATAATAGCTACCACACGAGTATCAACATGGCTCCATTTGAAGCTCTCTATGGTCGCAAGTGTCGTACTCCTATCTGTTGGAATTCCCGATCGCGATGATCTCCGTACATTTCTTATGAACGAGGCTCACAAGACTCGTTATTCTACTCATCCTGGTGCGGATAAAATGTACCAAGATCTTCGCCAACAATATTGGTGGCCCGGTATGAAGAAATACATTGCTCTCTATGTTGCCAAATGTCTAACTTGCTCCAAAGTCAAAGCCGAACACCAACATCCTTCCGGATTGCTTGAACAACCAGAAATTCCCGTGTGGAAATGGGAGAAATTAGCTATGGATTTTACTACCAAACTCCCTCGCACCTCAAGTAGTTATGATAGCATTTGGGTGATCATTGACCGTCTCACCAAATCTACTCATTTCTTGCCTATCCGTGAAGACTATCGGGTTGAGAAACTAGCCCGAATTTACATTGATGAAATTGTGAGCCGTCAAGGTGTTCCCTTAAACATAATCTCCGACAGAGATGCTCGGTTCACCTCTCGCTTTTGGCAATCTCTCCAAACTGCACTTGGTACACGATTGGATTTGAGCACGGCCTACCATCCTCAAACTGATGGTCAGACCGAGCGAACAATCCAAACTCTTGAGGATATGCTTAGAGCTTGTGTAATTGATTTTGGTGGCAATTGGGATTCACATCTATCCCTAATCGAGTTCTCTTACAATAATAGCTACCACACGAGTATCAACATGGCTCCATTTGAAGCTCTCTATGGTCGCAAGTGTCGTACTCCTATCTGTTGGAACGAGATTGGTGAAGCACAAATCACCGGTCCCGAGCTAATTCAAGAAACATCCGATAAGATTATTCAAATCCGTGACAACATCCGAGTAGCGAGAAGTCGGCAAAAGAGTTATGTCAATAAACGACGAAAACCCTTGGAATTCAAAGTCAGTGACCTTGTTCTTCTAAAGGTGTCTCCATGGAAGGGTGTGATCCGTTTTGGAAAGAAAGGCAAATTATCACCTCGCTATGTGGGTCCATTCAAGATCCTTGAAAGGATTGGGAAAGTGGCCTACAAACTCGAGTTACCTCCATCGCTTGGTAACGTGCATCCTACATTTCATGTGTCTAACCTAAAGAAATGCCTTGCTGATGAAAATCTTCACATACCTCTTGACGACGTGCACATTGACGAAACGATGCACTTCATTGAGAGACCAGTAGAAATCATGGATCGTGAAATCAAGCAGCTCAAGCAAAGCCGCATTCCTATTGTCAAAGTTCGTTGGGAATCTAAACATGGACATGAGTTTACTTGGGAACGAGAGGACCAAATGAAGCTCAAGTACCCCCCATCTTTTTACTGATGTCGTCGCTTCCTCTAGCTAAATTTCGGGACGAAATTCCCTCAACATGGGGAGACTGTAACACCTCTAATTTTAGTATCCGTATTTCAATTCAATGTAATGCATTTCAAACCCAATTCTAGTGCACAGTTTTGTTCTATTCGTACCATAAATTAAATACTATATTTCAATGTAAATACGCAAATTTTACTCGGTTATAACCTACTAAACACTACATAAGTATCTATTTATACAAATATGTCAAAGACTAAAGTTACAAGGTCTGATATTGAAAAGTAACAAGAAACCCTAATAGGCACGGTCGTGCAAAGTGCTTTGGCACGGTCGCGCGACTCGCTTTGGAACAATCGCGCCCGGTGCCTAGGCACGGTCGCGCTTAGTACCAGTTGAAACGTAAATACAGTTTTAAACGCTAGATCGTTGAGTTTCGTAACCGATATACGTTTCATTTTCATTAACAAAGAAAATAATGTTGTCAATTGTGATCATTAACATCAGAAACCCGATTCATCTCAAGAAAACAAAAATCCTCTCATTTGAACACCGATCCTCCTACTCTGGAGTGAAATTTCCCCAACCAAACGCTACACGATCCTCCCAGAGGCTACTGACCCATTTGAAGCAACCGGAATCGTAGCAGGAGACGCCGGAACTCCTCCCTACCATTCGCTATCAATTCGCTACTCTTCCGGGTAATTGAAACCTTTTTCTCACTCGTTTCAGTACATAGATCAAAAGCCCCATCTTAATTTGGGCTTGCAATATGGAAATCACCACGAACCCGAATCTATACTTTGTTCAAAAATGATTTAATCGAATCGAACCTTAGACACATTTTAAATACAATTATTCTATACAAAAAGACTCGTGATGATCTAATGGGTGAAAGCCCCATGAATTCCAACATTAACAATATAAGAATTAGTCAAATTGAATCTGTTTTGGAACAGACACGGTCGCGCTAGTCTTCTAGCGCGGTCGTGCTTCATGAGACACGGTCGCGCCAAATACCAGCGCGGTCGTGCCTCCCACGCTCAGACCCGGTCATGCCCTTGGCTAGACTTGGTCGTGCCTCAAAACCCTAGACACGGTCGTGCCTGGCCCAAGACACGATCGTGCCTAGTAAACAGCCTAGTTATGCCTTCTGTTTGGTCAACACGGTCGCGTCCCTGACTAGCACGGTCACGCCCGTTGTCCTAGCACGATCGTGCCTTGTCCAGGCACGGTCGTGTGTGAGAAAAACCTTACAAGAATAATTATTTCCATAATTTAAAAACAATAAGTATTTCAAATTAATTTTTAAATAAAAATAATTGATTTTATAAAATAAATAAATAGAAATTATTTATTTAAGACTTACAAAATTTAATCTATATTTATTGCTAAACCCTACACTTAATTATTATTTACACAATTTATTTAAACATCCTTATGAAAATATATTAAAGAAATTTATATTTAATATAAAACATTTAATACATTTTTATAACTAAATGACTAAGTTACATATTTTATAAATAAATAAATAAGGTTACAATTATTTATTTAATTTACATTTAAACAAAAACTATTTGTTTAGGTTATACTTAATCACCCCTAATACATACATTATTTTTATAACTAAGTAAACAAATAATAATTTTATTATTTTATTATTTAGTTATTCCAAACCCAAATTTTATACAACACCATTCAAGTACAACCCACTAACATCTACAACTTCAAATTCCTTATACACACATCCAATTTAGCCTTAGACTTAGACATAAATATGTACACACTATTAATTCAATACACATTACACTATAGGTTAACGTTGTGCATTATAAGGATATCATTTCTAGCGAGTATTTCGTGTTAGCTACGCCTTCAAACCAAGTGAGTATTACATAGCCGCTTTTACTCTTTTACACTTTTTGGGGTGGAACATGAACATTATACAATACTATTGTTTACATTTACACAAATACAAATCCCCTTTACATTCATGTGTGCAATTTGAGCTTTATGCCCGAGTGCTAGTTGTGCTAACTTTTGTGTGCGATTTATGTGCAATCATTAACTATTCAAGCCGACGATTAACAATGATAGATCTATTGAGTCTGACAAACCATCCAGGTAGGGTGATTGTTACCGACAACACAATTTTTGCATGCTAGTTACAAAGGTTTGATTGTACTTGGTTACACAATAGATGTTCCCCATAAATACCTTATTTTATCATGATATGTAAGGATTTGTTTATTTACAAACTATGTGCTATCTATATACAAACCTGTGTATACTCACCAACTTTTTAGTTGACCTTGTTTTATTCATGTTTCAGGTACTAATGTGTGATTTGATCAAGATTTGCTTCACATAGGCTTTGGGACTTAGTTAATTTGAATAAAGGATTTTATGTATTTCACTTATGTTCTTTCTTGGATTTGGTTTTGTTTGGATTATGTGAAATGAAGTTGATGTTTAATATATTACAATTTAGTCAACCTTGTGCTCATTAACAGTCTACATGTCCCGCCCCGATGATTCCGCCATCGGTCGGGGTGTGACATGAGTCATGTGGACCTACAACAACGTTAACCAAACCTCTAACACCCGATTCAACCTTTCAACCCATAAGTCAACAGCACCAATTAACACATTTAGTTTGACTATTAACCACATAAGTCAAATTATAACATCACACCACACATAATTAGATTTTAACCACACAATTCTATTTTGATGTAACTACCAACATATCTATTACTAAGTACGTGCAAAGCACTTACCTTTAGCCTGAGATGATTCCACTTGGTCTTCAAAGCTAGCTACGTCAAAACCTTTTTCACCTAAACAATCAACTTGCATTTAGTAATCTTAATATCTCAATTCATTTACCAAGTTGAGATTCAAGCTGTGACAATCCGACTTTTTAAGTTAACCCCGTTAACTATTCCGTTAAGTTTCTTATTAAAAACTTAACCCCGTTAATCAAATCTAACCCCAAGGACTAATTCAGCCACAATATCAACTCAAAACTGCAAGGACTAATTGTGTAATTATACCAAACTGAATAAATTGACTCCCCAAAGTCAAAATTGACCAATTTGTCTTCAGTTGACTTTTAGAAGTCAAAGTTCGATCCTTGATTTTCCAATTCGCGGATTATAACTGAAATTCGTTGAAACTCTTAATTACTACGGACATTATTAACATTCTCGGCCATCATTGAGCCTTAATCACCTTCATTACATGCGAATTAATCGAAAATGGCCGTTCGTTTCGTAACCGTCGACCCCATATTCGATTATCATCAAATCCGGCAAATCCCTGTAATTCCTTCGCGAATTGAGACGCTGCAATCACTTAACGAACCCCCTGAAGCTTTCACACAAACCAGATTAGCCGGAGAAACAACCAGAAGCGACGAGGATCAACCCGCAGCCGTCGAGCCCTGTTTTAATCGTGCACAGTCAATCCGACATCCAACTAGGTAATTGAAACAGTTTTTTGATTCATTATATGCTTTAGGATGAAAGCCCTATCCTAATCAAGGCTTACATTATCGATTGAGTCATAATCCGATTCTAGGGTTCTTAAGAAATCGGATTTGGGGATTTTGATTCCAGACTCGTTCTCAACACAATTAAAGCATACCATTAGTTTCGCAATACTCAACTTAATGAAAACCACATGTTAATTGAATCAAACAACATCCAATTTTACAAAATCAGATTCTGGAATTCATTTGGAAACGTTTTAGTCAAACTCTAACCTAGACTCAATGCTAATCCAATTAAAAGGTATGATTAGAATCGCAATCATCCATGCTTTGAAAGCCCTATGCTTATTCGACTAGGTAACATCGAATCAGTGATGAACCGATTCTAGGGTTCATCACGTATTGGGATTAATCGAAACCTGGTCTAAACTTAACCTCAATCAAATTAAGTTATACGGCTAGATTCGCAATACAGTCATTGTTAAAAACCCTATAAATTCATCAAGTTTTAATATCGGATTTAATCGAATCGATCTATGTTCTAAACCCAGAGTGTTCGACTCTGTTTAACTGAAATTAACAACCCAATTCGCAACCGTTTTTACAATTATTTACATCATCAGTTTCGCAATTCTTTAAACAACAAAACCCCTGTGAATCTTAACCTTATTCGCGTTCAGAATTGATGGTTTTGGGTTGGGATCGAACGCGGTGAGTATGGGGGAGAGAATCACTGGGGTTACTGATTAAAACAATATGGAAACGGGAATTGTCGCGATGACCCTAGCGGGCGGACTGGTTAAGACAGTGTGCGTGTGTGGGAGAGACCCGTGTTCGAGGCCGGGCTCCCACATCTATTTTTTTGAGCGATTTCTGGTATATTAAATTAATAAAAATCAAACTTTATAATATTATATTACTATGTAAATGTGTTTTAACCCGGAAAACAGCCCGTAGGCTCGGGTTTGAATTATTAACATATTTTTATATATTATACCCACTTTTATAAATAATTTATTATTATTATTCTCAAGTAAAAAAATAATATGTTTATATTATTTTAAGCCACAGATTCGTATAAAATAATACGTTTATATTATTTTCAAACCGTGACTCGTATTATTAAATAATATATATAGATATTATTTCGTATCGTTTTACAACCCGTATAACGTTTGAAACTAAATAATAATATATTGAGTTATATTATTTACCCGTATTTGTTACGTTAATACAAATAATATATTTATTATTTTGTACCACGAATGAGTAAATAAAATATTCTTTCGAATCTAAAAATAATATATTAAATTATTTTATTTTTCTAATTTTTGTGAATGACAAAACACTCGATTATATTTATTATTATTTTTGTCATTCGTTGCGCAACGTATATACATATCTTAATTATAACCTAAGGAATTTCAACCCCGTGGACACGTTCGTTTACTTTTGAATATTAGAACGTTTCCTTAGGACGTTTCTCTTTCCGTGTCACTGTCACAATTCCCATTATCGTTCCTAATTTATATGTTTATAATTTTAGGACATTCGTAAGTCTTTTGAGACTTACACTCGTGGTTCCAATTTACTCCTAGTGTGAAACTACCTTCAACGCCAAGCAGGTGAGTTTTCACGGCCCCTTTTTGCTGCTTTTAACTTGGGGGAGAAAACATGCTTAAACTGATTTTTAGATTTTGTATTTCATATGCTATCAATGTTAAAGCTAAGTGTAACATGCTATCATAGAAAGTCCTCATCTTATTTCGAACCGTTAATATGTATCTTAGCGAGGTAATGTTTAGTAGTACTACTGGGTTTGACAAATCCCACCCGCGTTAGTCGCGCTAACTCAATTGGATATCGAACGGGTGAAATGTTAGCCTACTCACATGGCCAGTATTGATAGACCTGGCAGGAGGCAATAAACAAACAGTCAGCTTCGGTTGCGAGCACTTGAGCTAAAACATGAACATAGGTTAGCTACATATAGATACATATTGAATGATCATAAATCTGGTAACGCTTACTTATTTATTTGAAACCTGTGAACTCACCAACCTTGTGTTGACACTTTTTCTTACATGTTTTCTCAGGACGCTAAGCTAAGACACAGGTGCACGTTAGGGCATGCATGGGATTCAACTGCTTTGCTTTGTGTCTATTTATGTTTGGTTGAATTATTTTATTGTACTTTGTTTGGTTTGGACGTTTGGACTTTTGAGACTTTTGGACTTTGGTTTTGAGCGCGTGTATTTTGCGCATTTACTTTCTTTACGCTTCCGCATTGATACTCTGATTTAAAATATATTTTCATTTTGAGTCTCATGTAGAGTCGTTCAATGTAACTAGTGTCTGAGATCCTGGTTTGTCACTTCCCAAAACGGTAATACTCCGGCAGCTGAAATTGGGGGTGTGACACAAGACACACCTATGATATAAAGATTAACACCCTAACTTAGTATGGTTTTCATAACCATAACCAAACCTCCAAAACCCAATTCAACCTTTCAACCCATAAGTCAACTTCACCAATTACCACATTCACTTTGACTATTAACCACATAAGTCAAATTATATCTTCACACCACACATAAATAGATTTTAACCACACAATTCTGTTTAGATGTAACTAGCGCCATATATATTACTAAGAAAGTGCAAAGCACTTACCTTTAGCTCGACATGATTCCACTTTGTCTTTAAAGCCACCTAAACAATCAACTTGCATTTAGTAATCTTATTATGTCAATACATTCACCAAATTGAGATTCAAGACACACCTATGATCTAAAGATGAACACCCTAACCTAGTTTGGTTATCACAACGTTAACCAAACCTCTAACACCCGATTCAACCTTTCAAGCCATAAGTCAACTACACCAATTAACACATTTAGTTTGATTATTAACCACATAAGTCAAATTATAACATCACACCACACATAAATAGATTTTAACTACACAATTCTATTTTGATATAACTACCAACATATCTATTACTAAGTACGTGCAAAGCACTTACCTTTAGCCTGAGATGATTCCACTTGGTCTTCAAAGCTAGCTACGTCAAAACCTTTATCACCTAAACAATCAACTTGCATTTAGTAATCTTAATATCTCATTTCATTTACCAAGTTGAGATTCAAGACACACTTATGATCTAAAGATCAACACCCTAACTTAGTTTGGTTATCACAACGTTAACTAAACCTATAACGCCTGATTAAACCTTTCAACCCATAAGTCAACTACACCAATTTGCCACATTTACTTTGACTGTTAACCACATAAGTCAAATTATATCATCACACGACACATAAATAGATTTTGACCACACAATTCTATTTAGATGTAACTAGCGCCATATATATTACTAAGTAAGCGCAAAGCACTTACCTTTAGCTCGACACGATTCCACTTTGTCTTTAAAGCCACCTAAACAATCAACTTGCATTTAGTAATCTTAATATTTCAATTCATTTAACAAGTTCAGATTCAAGACACACCTATGATCTAAAGATCAACACCCTAACCTAGTTTGGTTATCACAACGTTAACCAAACCTCTAACACCCTATTCAACCTTTCAAGCCATAAGTCAACTACACCAATTAACACATTTAGTATGACTATTAACCACATAAGTCAAATTATATCATCACGCCACGCATAAATAGATATAACCACACAATTCTATTTTGATGTAACTACCGACATATCTACTGTTAAGTAAGTGCAAAGTATTTACCTTTAGCAATAGATGATTCCACTTGGTCTTCAAAGCTAGCTACATCAACACCTTTATCACCTAACAATCAACTTGCATTTAGTAGTCTTATGATCTCAATTCATTCACCAAATTGACATTCAACACACACCTTTAACACCCTAACTTAGTATGGTTTTCAAAACCTTAACCAAACCTCCAACACCCAATTCAACCCATAAGTCAACTTCACCTATTACCACATTTACTTTGACTATTAACCACATAAGTCAAATTATATCATCACACCACACATAAATAGATTTTAACCACACAATTCTGTTTAGATGTAACTAGCGCCATATATATTACTAAGAAAGCGCCTTCACTTACCATTAGCTCGACATGATTCCACTTTGTCTTTAAAGCCACCTAAACAATCAACTTGCATTTAGTAATCTTATTATCTCAATACATTCACCAAATTGAGATTCAAGACACACCTATGATCTAAAGATGAACACCCTAACTTAGTTTGGTTATCACAACGTTAACCAAACCTCTAACACCCGATTCAACCTTTCAAGCCATAAGTCAACTACACCAATTAACACATTTAGTTTGATTATTAACCACACAAGTCCAATTATATCATCACACCACACAAAAATAGATATAACCACACAATTCTATTTTTGACGTAACTACCGACATATCTACTACTAAGTAAGTGCAAAGCGCTTACCTTTATCCAGAGACGATTCCACTTGGTCTTTAAAACAAGCTACGTCAACACCTTTATCACCTAAACAATAAACTTGCATTTAGTAGTCTTATGGTCACAAATCATTCACCAAATTGAGATTTGTTGAAGCACTTTCCTGTGACAACACTCTGGATAGAGTCTTAGTTTGTATTTTCATGTCTGTAATTGTCTTTGTATGTAAGAGTCTTTATGTATTAGTTTATCGAGTTGTATTTACTTTTACATATTGAATGTTGCATATCTTTCTAAGTGTTTTGCGCACTTACATGTGCGTAGGAGAAAGCTCCTGCGTACTTAGCAAGTACGCATACGCAAGAGCAATTTGCCCTGCCCACTTGCTAAGTGCACATGCATCAGGTCAGGTATAAATAGGATAGGTTGACAGAAGTTAAGTACGCAGATATAGACGCAAATACGCAGATTGTAATCCAAGTGCTTCTCTCTGTAACCTTCAAGTGTTTATAATACAAAGAACGTTTAAAGTGTTTTCTCTTGTCGGTTTACTTTGTTTAGCTAGACTCTCCACCTAGTCACGGGCATTCCGCACCCGGTCCGACTAGTAGACCCACTTGCATGTGACGATCCGCCACACCCGAGGGACCTACAAGTGGTATCAGAGCATTCGCTCCTGATTTCGAGTGTTGTAAGTGAGTTTGGAGAGTTTTTACAAGCAAACAGAGGTATTTTTTTGTTGATTTTTGTGATAAAATAGGGGTAGCTCTTGAGTACTATTTTAGAATAAAAAATCACTCAAAAAAACTATTTTTGTTGTGTATTTGAGTGTTTTGAGCATCAAAGGTTGGTTAGGAACAAGTTTCTGACCCTTTGGCTCATTCGCATTGATCATCAGACGAATTTTTACCATCTCCGGCGAGTTTCAGGAACCGGAAAAGTTTAGTGAAAGTTGCTGAAAAGGTATCCTGCGTACTTACCATTTTTGGCAAAAAGTTCAGTTTTGTGCGTACTTACTAAATACGCAAGACTTATCTCCTGCGTACTTATAAGTGCGCAAGACTGATCTTCTGCGAACTTAAGTTATATCCTGCGTACTTATTATTTACTCCTGCGTACTTACAAGTACGCACGAGCAAATCTAAATACACAAGACCATTTCTCAAGTGCGCAAGGCCAAAATCAAGTGCGCAACTGTGTCTGACTTTTCTGAAATTTGACTAAGTGTTCACTATGTCGAATCTTCAGAATCTTGGAAACCTGCTGAATTATGATAATGAGATCGGTACTCCACAGAAACCACCAAAGTTGCTGAACGTGAACGATTATTCTAATTGGAAAGCACGTTTCGAGCACTACATTTCATATACCGACTCATCATTATGGATACCAATCCTTGAGGGATATAAGCATCCCACACACATCTATCTTGATGAGGTGATGCCAAAGCCTATCTCTAAGCTTGATGAAGAAGAAAAGAAAACTTATGATCGAGAAAAGAAGGCTCTTGGTTCGATCACTATGGCATTAACTCGGGAATTGTTCCACAGTTTCAAAGGGTATGACAATTCTAAGGATCTCTGGAAAGCTTTACAGAAGAGATTCGAAGGAAATAGTGACATCAAGAAGAGTAAGCGGGATCTTCTCAGGAAGCAGTATGAGTGCTTCAGATTTTTTGAGAACGAATCTTTAGATGACCTCATCTCTAGGTTCTATCATTTACAGACTGAGTTGAAGGCTTTTGAACTCAGGTATCCGGATGAAGAGATGGTGGAAAAGTTTTTGGATGCTTTACCACCCAAATTTGAGATGTACACAACCCTGATGAGGGAAAATCCTAAATTCTATGAGCTGACAGTTGAAGAGGCAATAGGAAAGGTTCAAGCTCATGACATGAACCTAAGAAGAAAAGAGAGCTCTGGAAGACCCCAGATACAAGACCCTTCGATGTATCATGGGACGACTTCTACATCCAAGTCATCGGGCTGTGGAATTGCCCTCTTCACTGGAAATCCTACTGAAGAAGACCACTCAACTAGGTGTGGTGGTCATGCTTGCTATGCTTCAGGATCAGGGTTGGGGTCTCATCATCAAAATACCTCAAGAAATCCTCCTGCTACGTCTTCAGCTAACAACTCAGCTATAGCCAGAATAGCTGAAGATCATGTAGCACTATTCTCATCTTGCATGCTTGCATATGAAAACTTCATAGGTGGCAAGCTTACTGATCCAGAGACGATTGAAGAAGATTTTAATCAAGTGGATCCTGATGACATGGATGACATGGATATTGAATGGAATATGGCCATGCTATTGAGGAGAGCCAAGCGTTTCCTGAACTTTGACAAATCCAAGGCCAAATGCTACAAGTGTCTGAACTATGGACACTTTGCTCGTGAGTGTCAGAAAGACAGAGCACCTGCCTCTGGTTTCACCCGACCCAGCCATGGCCACAACAATCCAAACCACCACAATCAAAGCCATGGTGGAACGTCCAATGCACTGGTAGCACAACAGGACGACAGCTTTGACTGGGGTGTTCATCTTGAGGATGCCATCATCGCACAAACCCAGGTTGGTCTCATGGCTGAGATCATGGAGATGATGGAAGCAGAGAAAAGGGAAGCTTCTATGGCTGACCTAGAAGAATCTACAACTGTTGCTACTGAGGAGGTGAAGGAAGCTGAAGAAATGGAAGCACCTGTAGCTGATGAAGAGGAATCGACCACTGCTGTTGCTCTCATGGCCATTGGAGAAGCAACAAGTTCATCGTCTGAGGTAGATTCTAACCCTTTCTCTGTTATTTCATGTTCTAAATGTCTAAGGCTAAAACTTGAAAATTCTAGGCTCCAAGACAAAATCAAACCCTTAAGTTTAGCAGCTCTAAACTATAAAGAAAATGATAAACGTTTTAAAGATTCTATTGAAACGTTAAGAAAGGAAAAATCTGAATATTCTTTAAAAATAAGTGATCAACAGCTTCACTTAGATGTTGCATACAGGGGGTTAGAAAAACGGAACAAATAAATCAACAAACTGCAAAATGAGATCTTGCAGTTAAAATGCACTAATGAGAAGTTGAAAAACTCTCGCTTTGTGGTGGAACACTACGAGTTTGTGGTGAGACAACTGAATGGGTTAGGTTTGGGTACTAATGCCATTCCTCCACCAGTGAGCGAGAAGTTTGTCAATAGCTTAATAGACATTGATCTCACTTGTCTAGATGAGTCCTCTGATAAGGATGATTCCCCTAAAAATGATGAATCCTCAAGTAAGGCTAACTCCACATCTAGTGAGGAGTTTGTTACTGCTTCTGAAGACGGGTCGGTTAATTCTTGCCCTGAAGGAGTAGTATATGAGGAGTTGTTGACTGAACAAAAGGTAAAGAAAAACGTTATCACTAATGGTGATAACTGCATTTTAAGTGAACCCGACATCATTGAAACAAATGATAAACTAAAGGTAATGCTTTACGGGGGGTATAAAAGTCTTAACCAAGTAAAGAAAGAGGCTTTTTCAGCTCACTATGGGCTTGGGTATAAAGAAAATTTGGAAAAATATTATACTCCCAAAAACCAAACTGGTAAGGTTCAGACTAATGTTCATAAACCAACTCCTCCTTCTCATAATGCTGAGTTATCTAAGGCCAGATCTAATGAGCCTTACAAGAGAACTTGTGTAGACAAGAGGAACTGTTTTCACTGTGGCTTGGTTGGTCACATTTTTGTGAACTGTCCTTCTAAGAACCAAGGGAAACGGCATGTTGTTTCACAACCAGCTGTTATCCCCAGGTCACCACTAGTGAAACCATCTCCCAAACATTCAAAGCAAAATGTGGTGAAACCACCAGTCAAACCGATGGTAAAGCCTAAGATCATATCTGAAGCTAAACCATTTGTTCCAAGAAAGGTAACGCAACCTGCTGTACCTCGTGTATCTACCTCTGGTAGTACACGTACTGGTGAGAAACCTGTGGCAAGACTCTCTAAGCCACAGAGGAGGAGACGGAACAAGAGGTTGAGAAAGCTTGAACAGCTGACTTCAGTTAAATCAGGTGAAGCTTCCACAAGTTCACCTGCTGTAGTTGAACCAAAGTCTCCTGTTCTAGTTAAGAAATAGAAGAGATCCTGGACTGCAAAATCCACAACTTCTCAATCTCCTAGTTCTATTTCTTCTAAAGATTCATCAATTTTGAACAGTCATCATGACTGAGTTAAAAGAAGTAGTTTTTTTTTAAAAGGATGGACGACCCAAGACCACAATGGCTTGGGTCGCCAAATCTAACTAATTCTTTTGTGACTCATGCAGGGACGTCCGAAGGGTACTATCTCTAACCGCTGGTATGTAGATAGTGGATGTTCCAGGCACATGACAGGAAACATGGCCCTGCTTCAAGATGTTAAACCATTCAGAGGCGGCTATGTGGCCTTTTCCGGAGAAAAAGGCGGCAGCATCACGTGTCAAGGCGTGGTTTCGAACGGTTGTGTCAGCTTTGACAATGTCAACTTCTGCGAGCAGCTGAAGCATAACCTGTTGAGTGTCTCCCAAATGTGTGATAAGGAGTACTCGGTGATGTTTGACAAGTCAGAATGCTTGATTCTCAAACCCGGTTTTGAAGTTCCGGAAGATTGGATCCTGATGAGAGCGCCAAGAACAAACGACACCTATCAGATCGATATGAGCATGGCAACAACCACCTCATCAGTTGCTACTTGTTTGCTTACCAAAGCGACAGAGTTTGACTCCATCTTGTTGCATAGGAAACTCGGACATATTTCGTATCGTAAAATGAATCATCTTGTCCGAACGGTTTGGTAACCGGGGTTCCTAAGCTGAGGTTTACCGTTGCAGATGACTGTATGCCTTGTAAAAAGGGCAAACAGCAACGGAAGTCTCACAAGCCCAAGCTCCAAAACTCCCATAAGTATCAGGAGTATTGGAGGTAAGTCGTTCTGTCTAGTAGTAACTGATGATTTCTCACGTTTTTCTTGGATGCATTTTTTAGGTACTAAAGACGAGACTGTTGATATTCTTCAATATTTGATCCTGAGCTTGGAATCTCTTTGCAAGCTGAAAGTTAGAAGAATTAGGAGTGACAACGGAACTGAGTTCAAGAATAATTTGATGGAGCTTTTCTGTCTCAAGAAAGGGATCAGTCACGAATTCAGCGCGCCTTACACGCCTCAGCAGAATGGAGTTGCTGAACGGAAGAACATAACACTGATTGAGACTGCAAGGACTATGCTGTCGGATGCAAAGCTTCCTGTCACTTTCTGTGCTGAAGCCGTTAATACAGCTTGTCACGTCTTAAACAGAGTTCTGGTTGTGAAGAGGCACAACAAGACTTGTTATGAGTTGATCAACAATCACTTCCCAATCTTGATTACCTAGTTCCTTTCGGTAGTCCTTGTTCCTTGTTGCTACAGTACAAAGACCGCCAGTCTAAGTTTCATGCAAAAGCGGTGGAAGGCATCTTCTTAGGATATGTTGCCAACTCGCCTTGCAAGAGAGTGTACAACATAGGAACTCGTACTGTCGAGGAATGGTTTGAAGTGGATTGTAGTAAACACAGCATTCCACCCGAACCAACAGGTCCAGCTTGTGGTTTTGATTATGATGCGCTATTCAAGTCATTTAATCTTCCTGATCTATCTGCAGTTGACGCCGCAAATGTGTATGATTTATTGGGTGGCGGTGATGACTCCAGCTTCTCTACTCGTGCTACTGTACCAATTATAACTCCTGATTCCAATGCTGCATCTGCATCTGGAACTCATGACAGTGATGACAGTGAAGATGTTCTTGTTGTTGGAGATGACGCTCAAGCCAATCCTAACACAACTGTAGGAAATGAAGCTCCAGCTGATCCAATTAACATTGAATCTTCTTCCTCTGGAACACAGGAAATGGGGGAGTTAAGCACGAATCTAGATCCAGAAATTCAGGAACCGATTGTACCGGAGACGAGAGTGCATAGGAATCATCCAATCGACAACATTATTGGTGATCCTTATGCCGGTGTTCAGACTCGTCATCGAACCATCACTGAGAACACCAGTATTTACACAGAGATATTTGACACTGGTTTCATGGAACACATGTCTGCATGTTGCATTCGTGTCCCAGTTAGAGCCGAAGAATGTGAAGGAGGCTCTCACTGACAACTGTTGGATTGAGGCGATGCAAGATGAACTGTCTCAATTCCAAAAGTTGCACGTGTGGGATTTGGTTGACTTGCCAAAGGGCTTTCAACCAATTGGAACCAGATGGGTGTTGTCACACCCCCAAATTTATTTACTTACTGAATAAATAAATAAATAAATTAAGGTTGCAATGATTGGTAACATTACACAACAGCGAAAGTTAAAGTAAAGACTTCTGAATATTGAACACCATTACAAATACTATAATAAACTTGTACATTGTCCTAGAACCATGTATAGGTGAAAGCCATCTTGAGGTTTGACGATCATACTCCTTCGGCTTCTAGGGTTTAATCCAAAAGGCTAACCTATTCCAACCATGCCATGACTATGAATTACCTGAAAAACATACTTAAAAATGTCAACACAAAGGTTGGTGAGTTCACAGGTTTGATTGTTGCAATGTAAAGTGATTTTCCTTGAAAACATTGATATTGTGTACATGGCCATGATACGAAACTGTTTTCCTTGAAAACATTTAAAATATGTACACGGGTTTAATGTAAGGTTGTTTTCCTCGAAAACATGTGATGACTTCATAGTCATAAAACGAGTAGTTTTGCCAATGAAAACCTGTGATGACTTCATAGTCATAAAACGAGTAGTTTTCCCAATGAAAACATGTGATGACTTCATAGTCATAAAACGAGTAGTTTTCCCAATGAAAACCTGTGATGACTTCATAGTCATAAAACGAGTAGTTTTCCCAATGAAAACATGTGATGACTTCATAGTCATAAAACGAGTAGTTTTCCCAATGAAAACATGTGATGACTTCATAGTCATAAAACGAGTAGTTTTCCCAATGAAAACATGTGATGACGTCATAGTCATAAAACGAGTAGTTTTCCCAATGAAAACCTGTGATGACTTCATAGTCATAAAACGAGTAGTTTTCCCAATGAAAACATGTGATGACTTTATAGTCATAAAACGAGTAGTTTTCCCAATGAAAACATGTGATGACTTCATAGTCATAAAACGAGTAGTTTTCCCAATGAAAACATGTGATGACGTCATAGTCATAAAATAAGTCGTTTTTCCTTAAAACATTGATAATGTGTACATGGCCATAATATGAAACTGTTTTCCTTGAAAACATTGATAAAAACATTTCCACGTAAACGAATGGCAAAACCATTGGTGTATAAGTGATTGGCAGATCCATCTGCACGAAAACGTTTCAATGAATATGATAAACAAAACAAGTAATGTTGACCCATTTAGCTAGGAATACAAATAATATGTACATACATGAGGCATAACCAAACCATGACACAGGTGTTTTGCCCCTCGCTCATACCTCACGAGCAATGTTTGAACACTATGCGGTCATTTGGCCAGAGGGACCCATGGTTAGCGCGACTAACCATGACCGGGGGTGTCAATCCCAATAGTACTATCCATAGAATCCCAGGCTATCCTTAGCTAATGGTTATAAAATATGATGGTCAGGGGGCTTTACGAGCTCCAAACGTGTTCACTCATGCAAACTTAAAGGTCGGGTCTTGTTTTCTTGTTACCATATAAAAATGTTTATAAGTATGTGTTCCATGTTTTCTAAGATGTATCAAGTAATGATGTTTCGTGTTTTCAAACGTGTTATGGAAGTATGTTTCTCCCCCGATGTTTCTAAAACATTAAAAGTTAAAAGGGGACAGTGAACTCACCTCAAGTCCAGCAAATGCGATCACAAGCTCAACTGACAACAAGTGAGCGCAACGATCCTAAACGGTTCCTATTGTTCAAACAAGTGTTGTCAATATCAACAACAATATAACTAGGATCGTGCCCTAACATTATGGTTTCAAATCTAAATCCAACCCATGTTGAGAACATCTAAGTTGTAGAAACCAAATTCTTTATTTTTAACGAAAATTGGGCAGAGTCCCGTTTGTTTTTGGCTAAACCCGACAATATCCAATTGTCCAATTACAACACCAACTTACACCAATAATCCAATAAACCGCACTTTAGATCCTAATACTAAAGTCATACTTCAATTCGACAATTATTTGATAAATATATAAAAACTATATCATTATAATACAATTTAACGTGCCCGAAAAACGTTCTCAAAAGACGTCCCCGACAAAATTTATAGGTCCCGTGCTACTACCTGACAATAGATATATAAGTGTTTCGGGTCATACCTTAGCCTACAAGCCGTTCTAAGCGGTTTTGTACGAAAAGCTGAGCACGATGCGAGAAGAAACTTGTTTCGCTCATAACTTGATCATACGAACTCCGATTGAGGTGATTCAAGCGGCCATGAACTCGTCTCGCCAAGCCCCACCAGCGCCGCCGGTCTCCGCCGCCGGCCGCCGTCGCCGGAAAACCAGACAGTGGCCGGATTTGGTGGTTTTGGCCGAAAAGCTTCACTTTTTCGACCCAAACTTCTTCGTATGCGTAGATCGGACCCTTAGGAACCCTTTTCTAGCAAAAGCCCCATTTGTTGAGGTCGCCGAAAAAGTGTTTTTGGCCGGAATCTCCACCGTCGCGATCTAGTGCAAACCACCACCACCATCGGACTCAGGACGTCGAGATCTATCAGATGAGGTGGTGCACTTGCCGCCACTCGCCGGTCCGCTGTGATCCGCCGCTGTGCGCCGCCGCCTCCTGATGCTGTCGCTGCGCCACCGTGCGCCGCTGCTCTCCGCCGTTGTTCTTCCGTTCATGCTCGCCGGAGGAGGCCGCCGAAAGGTGGCCGACCCCCCCTTCCTTTCTCTCGTTCTCTCTCTGAACACACACACAAGTGTGTGTGTTTGTTGTGCAAATGAGGAAAAAGATGAGAAGATTTTATATATATATCTAGCGTTTTAAGTGGGTAGGCTACCTACCAGTAACGCGTGTCAAACCCAAAATATCGTCATGCATTTAGTTCCCGATTAATATTTGTCGTTCATAATATAAATATTAATACTAAAATAAATATTCAAATAATTTATTTTGTTAGCTTATTACCGGAGAATATTCGAGTCGGTATGAGCTGACAATGCGTGTGTGAGTCTGTTCGTCGGATTTATCGTTTCACTCTCCGGTTATTAATAACATTTTTATTATAAACAAATATTTATAATATTTGTCGTATCGGTAATAACCGTACCGCTATCGTTAGTTTTACGAGGATCTAACGTGGTTTAACATTCGTATACACATACTACACGTGTATTTATCCGAACAGTCTTTTCAAATGAATATTAATACTTAATATCAATATTTCATTAATTCATTTAATCGTTCTGTCGAATACCCGGTAAAAACCGTTGTTTAACACGTTTAACGTTTAGAATTTCTGAACCGCGTACGTTCTTATATCTTTTCTTAAATTCTCAGAATCGCGTAACGAGTCATTAAATGAAATCGTGTGACTAATATGATATTCGGATTGTGTAAATTTGGATTTCTAACGGGCTTGGATCCTTACCGGGCCTCAAATGGACTTGACTTCCTATTGGGCCTTATTGGGCCTAGTTGGGTTTTAGCCCAACAACTGGGTTTTGGATTCTGAAATTTTGCAGGTGTCACATTCTCCCATCCATAAAGAAATTTCGTCCTCGAAATTTGATATTAACACATGGATTAGGATTTCGTATCCTTTTCCATTTTTGGATTCTTACGAAGAATGTCGACTCATTCCAAATAGCAGTTGGTATACGAAGATAAGGTGGATATCTCACCAATTAACGATATTGGATGTGTACGGATTTGAGATATTCTCTTATCATGTAACAGTATAACGTTACTGTTGAGTATACCTTAAATTCGAATGAGTAGATTTAGGAATTTTCTTTGAATATATCGTCAAGGGAACGGCGTTGGCTATACCCTGAAGTGATAAACTCATTACTAGAGTCCCATGAACAACGGGATTACAATCAGTGGGGTCACTTTCATGTAATGAGTAAGTCATCAAGAGAATTGCCTGGTCGATGTGAATTATAGTAATGAGTTTTCACTAACCAAGTGAACAACTCACACACCAAAATAAACAATCAAGGATCAGATGACGAAGCATTTCATTATGTGATCATTCTCATCAGAGTGGAACTGTATGATCATTATCATTCATAATGAAAGACAAAAGTGTGTTCATGCACACGTATTTCCGAAAGTATATATAGGTACATACTTCATTATTCATATTCGGGTTTTCTCTCCAGAAAACCAAATCGTGCTAGGATCTAAAAGAAAATTATCACGCGTTTGGTAAAGATAGGTCAGATTCTTTAATGAGATGTCCATGTGTTAGTCCAAATCAGGTAATCGACCGTTCATCGCGACGGGTCAACATCTTGGTGCATTCAATCTTCTAGAATGAAAGATTTTAATTTTGACATTTTGTCCGTCAAATCAGTATGTAGGTTAAACTGATTCAATTGAGTTCAAGACAATAATGTCAGTGTATACAATTTCTCACAAAGGAGCTGGAATGGTTTAATGGAACGTCAGTAGTTGTCTAGTTAACGAATTAAACAACTATGATATGGGATAAAATTTTACGGAGACATGATCTCCTGAGATTGATCCTAGTTTTTATCAAATTCCATTACTGATAACATCATCACGTATGTTATCCATAATTTGATTTAGATTGAAATCTAAACGAAACGGATATCGATTAACAAACTCGCCACAATAAATTCTCGTAGTCTCATTGAATCATCTAGATTTTATTTATTTTTTTTTTTTTAAGGTTCATCTAAAGATGAAGGTGAATCTAGATGAAGAAGATAGAGAATATCAAAGTATTTGAGAATATTTTAGTTGGCTAGGCTCAACAGATACTAAAGATTAATAATCTTCATGGGGTTCAAGGAGAAGTGAGAATGGCTCTCAAACAGTTGCTAAGTGTTAGTGACATAGTTTCACTTATTCGTTTTCTAACTGCATATCCATCACCTTCTTGTACTCGGATAGTAGTGACAGAATTCATAAACGAAACGTTATGATTGTTCCCTTATACTCCACGAAGGCATTTTCTAGGACTTAAAGTTATACTCTCATATTAGGTTTTGTGCCATATGAGATTTTTCCATCAACATTGGTCACAACGGATTAAAGGTTTCAAGATTTCTCGTATGGTTTCACTGGCGAAGTTTTAGTTTAATACCTCATTACCATCGTTTGCACTGCACTTCTACTGTAGTCTGGTATTTAGGCTGTAATATCTTGATTTGTGAACTCATGACCTGACTATCATGTCCACGAAATAGATAAGTCTTAAGAAGTTCTATGTTTGCTTGGAAAAGTCGCGATTCGTCTAGATGAGAAGGTAAACAGTTGCATCGTGGAAGTAGCCTCATAAGAATGGTGTTTCCCCGAAACTGATTCAGCGCTTGCTAACCCACTAAATTGGTAGACTGCGATGTGAAATCATGGTTTGTCTAATCAAAGGCTTGACTTCTCATTAAGCGGATGTCAGGAAATAGACGACAGTCAAGTAAAACTTCCGGAATTGATTCGTCCTTTGTTCATCTTCCTGGTAGCGTACACAGAATTAAATCCTCGGATTTCAACTTAGGTTCTTTATTTCCTGTCAAGTTGGTCGGAATGGATCACGGAGTTTTAGAATTTGCTAACAACTGATACTACAGTTTGTCTGCAACTTCCCTGGCATTCGAATGGTATTGTCACGACTTACCAGTACGTATTTCACTCATATCGGTTATAGCCTTTAAGTCCCTAGTCCAAGGGTTTAAGCTATAAAATTGAGGTAATGAGTGTTAAATGTCAAAGCTTTGTATTTTAACTGAGTCTATTTCAAGAGATCATTTCTTAACAATAGATGCTCTATAGCTTCCCAATTATAGAAAACTAGGAGTGAAAGATGCGGTCACACCTCTCTTCTAGGTTAAAATCTGGGATCCATCCAACAAGATGAACTTTGGGGAGGTGCGAGTACAAAAGAGTAATGAATTATTCTTCTCAACTCTTTGTGGACAGTGGCCTGTAGTGAATAGCTCGAGCTTACGTCCCTTATGCATATCATGAACTTAATGAGATTAGCATGAAATTCTGCATTTGGGACTCCTTTAAGAGTTTTACATGTCGTTTTCCTGGTAGTGCGACAATAGTCATTAGTCCACACTTAGGTTTCTTTGTCATTCACTTGAGCATCAACCCCGGCTTATCCATTACCGAGAGAATAGTCAGACTTAAAGGTATATTGAATGTCAATGGCTGCGAGAGCAATCCTGTGAGACCGATATGCTGAAATGTCCGATTACCTATTTGTCTCATGTCAAGCTTCCACCATATCCATAGGTGCCATGTGTATGCGGGTCAGAATAATATTCTGCCCCATTACTGAAGTTAGTGCATAACACTCTTGGCGTAACTTTCAAGCAATTGTGAGATTGAACTGTATGATGGATCCTGAGATTACGCTATAATCTCCCAATAATTGTGCAATTATTGTAAGTGTTAGTTGTGGTAACGCTCAATTTGAAGCATTCCTGACAAGTAGAATCTCAAAGAATGAATGTGCGAATTCCTTCATCGTTCAGGATTTACTAAGGATTGGTTAAATTCAATTTGAATTTCTCTCGTTCCTCCAAAACTAGGAAAATGCTTTGTGAGCACCTAATTGAGAAGTCTGATTTGTTAAAATCAGTTGACTGAGAACATGGATTGATCATTAGCTTGGACAGCAAGACTTACTACAGTTTCCAAGCACTGCAAATTATGATTACGTGTGCACCCGTAATAATAATTTGCCTTGCCTGATCCCTATAGTGTTTCTCCTATCCCCAGCTTCTAATCAAAAGGGATTTGAAATAATCGTTAGATTGTGTTTGCACATTTGCACAGGGGTGTGTGTTGTTTTATCGGATTACTCTTCATTATGTGTACCAATACTCCTGAATCTGTCGAATTTGTATGTTGTCGGATGAGGCTAATGGTAGAGAGGCACCACCAGTGTCTCTTAAAATAAAATGTGTATGGTGAAATTCAGGCACTATGTGTTGGGCAGAGATCCTCAAATGAGTGTCGAGCAACTCGTGCTCCAAGTCTGTATATATGCATGGATCCACATGATCCTGATGTATGTCTGGGTCTCCTGACCCTTGGAGTTCTCTCCCACTTAGTCCTGCTTATCCACCTTTAATTACCTTCTGTCTGGGCAATCCTGTCTGCCATATCTCATGGCGAGAGTCTAGGCATCCGATCCGACAACTTATGAAGGAGAGTATTTATACCGTAAATACGTTAAAAAGATATTTGCCTCCATAGCTGGAGTAGTTGTGGTGCAGGTATAGGTACAGATTCTGGCACGGGTTCAACCTATTGTGATACCAAGATCGGTAACTGACGATCGCTGCCGTCGTTGTCCAAGCTCAGCTCGTAACTCGATCTTCTAAGGTTGAAGTATGTTGAGTACCCGTTATTCTTGACTCGTAATCCGAACAGTAACATGTCGTAGGTGTTTATTATTTCCATATTGTTATATATGTTTAAGTGTTCATTACATGTGCCATGTAGTTGCATTAGTATAGCTAATGATACCCTAGTGTAACTTCATACACTAATAGTCTACACAAATCGTTCGGCAACGGTTGGAATTTCTTTACTCAAGTCTTGGGTGTTCTTAGTGTGATGCAAGTCTTAGAAATCTTGGTCCCTAAATGAGTCCGGTTAGAGCCTAGGTATCACTAAGGAAACCTAATTCGCTAAAACCATTGGCTCTGATACCAATCTGTCACACCCCCAAATTTATTTATTTACTGAATAAATAAATAAATTAAGGTTGCAACGATTGGTAACATTACACAACAACGGAAGTTAAAGTAAAGACTTCTGAATATTGAACACCATTACAAATACTATAATAAACTTGTACATTGTCCTAGAACCATGTATAGGTGAAAGACATCTTGAGGTTTGACGATCATACTCCTTCGGCTTCTAGGGTTTAATCCAAAAGGCTAACCTATTCCAACCATGCCATGACTATGAATTACCTGAAAAACATACTTAAAAATGTCAACACAAAGGTTGGTGAGTTCACAGGTTTGATTGTTGCAATGTAAAGTGATTTTCCTTGAAAACATTGATATTGTGTACATGGCCATGAGACGAAACTGTTTTCCTTGAAAACATTTAAAATATGTACACGGGTTTAATGTAAGGTTGTTTTCCTCGAAAACATGTGATGACTTCATAGTCATAAAACGAGTAGTTTTCCCAATGAAAACCTGTGATGACTTCATAGTCATAAAACGAGTAGTTTTCCCAATGAAAACATGTGATGACTTCATAGTCATAAAACGAGTAGTTTTCCCAATGAAAACCTGTGATGACTTCATAGTCATAAAACGAGTAGTTTTCCCAATGAAAACATGTGATGACTTCATAGTCATAAAACGAGTAGTTTTCCCAATGAAAACATGTGATGACTTCATAGTCATAAAACGAGTAGTTTTCCCAATGAAAGCATGTGATGACTTCATAGTCATAAAACGAGTAGTTTTCCCAATGAAATCCTGTGATAACTTCATAGTCATAAAACGAGTAGTTTTCCCAATGAAAACATGTGATGACTTCATAGTCATAAAACGAGTAGTTTTCCCAATGAAAACCTGTGATGACTTCATAGTCATAAAACGAGTAGTTTTCCCAATGAAAACATGTGATGACTTCATAGTCATAAAACGAGTAGTTTTCCCAATGAAAACCTGTGATGACTTCATAGTCATAAAACGAGTAGTTTTCCCAATGAAAACCTGTGATGACTTCATAGTCATAAAACGAGTAGTTTTCCCAATGAAAACATGTGATGACTTCATAGTCATAAAACGAGTAGTTTTCCCAATGAAAACATGTGATGACTTCATAGTCATAAAACGAGTAGTTTTCCCAATGAAAACATGTGATGACTTCATAGTCATAAAACGAGTAGTTTTCCCAATGAAAACCTGTGATGACTTCATAGTCATAAAACGAGTAGTTTTCCCAATGAAAACATGTGATGACTTCATAGTCATAAAACGAGTAGTTTTCCCAATGAAAACATGTGATGACTTCATAGTCATAAAACGAGTAGTTTTCCCAATGAAAACATGTGATGACGTCATAGTCATAAAATAAGTCGTTTTTCCTTAAAACATTGATAATGTGTACATGGCCATAATATGAAACTGTTTTCCTTGAAAACATTGATAAAAACATTTCCACGTAAACGAATGGCAAAACCATTGGTGTATAAGTGATTGGCAGATCCATCTGCACGAAAACGTTTCAATGAATATGATAAACAAAACAAGTAATGTTGACCCATTTAGCTAGGAATACAAATAATATGTACATACATGAGGCATAACCAAACCATGACACAGGTGTTTTGCCCCTCGCTCATACCTCACGAGCAATGTTTGAACACTATGCGGTCATTTGGCCAGAGGGACCCATGGTTAGCGCGACTAACCATGACCGGGGGTGTCAATCCCAATAGTACTATCCATAGAATCCCAGGCTATCCTTAGCTAATGGTTATAAAATATGATGGTCAGGGGGCTTTACGAGCTCCAAACGTGTTCACTCATGCAAACATAAAGGTCGGGTCTTGTTTTCTTGTTACCATATGAAAATGTTTATAAGTATGTGTTCCATGTTTTCTAAGATGTATCAAGTAATGATGTTTCGTGTTTTCAAACGTGTTATGGAAGTATGTTTCTCCCCCGATGTTTCTAAAACATTAAAAGTTAAAAGGGGACAGTGAACTCACCTCAAGTCCAGCAAATGCGATCACAAGCTCAACTGACAACAAGTGAGCGCAACGATCCTAAACGGTTCCTATTGTTCAAACAAGTGTTGTCAATATCAACAACAATATAACTAGGATCGTGCCCTAACATTATGGTTTCAAATCTAAACCCAACCCATGTTGAGGACATCTAAGTTGTAGAAACCAAATTCTTTATTTTTAACGAAAATTGGGCAGAGTCCCGTTTGTTTTTGGCTAAACCCGACAATATCCAATTGTCCAATTACAACACCAACTTACACCAATAATCCAATAAACCGCACTTTAGATCCTAATACTAAAGTCATACTTCAATTCGACAATTATTTGATAAATATATAAAAACTATATCATTATAATACAATTTAACGTGCCCGAAAAACGTTCTCAAAAGACGTCCCCGACAAAATTTATAGGTCCCGTGCTACTACCTGACAATAGATATATAAGTGTTTCGGGTCATACCTTAGCCTACAAGCCGTTCTAAGCGGTTTTGTACGAAAAGCTGAGCACGACGCGAGAAGAAACTTGTTTCGCTCATAACTTGATCATACGAACTCCGATTGAGGTGATTCAAGCGGCCATGAACTCGTCTCGCCAAGCCCCACCAGCGCCGCCGGTCTTGCCGCCGGCCGCCGCCGCCGCCGTCGCCGGAAAACCGGACAGTGGCCGGATTTGGTGGTTTTGGCCGGAAAGCTTCACTTTTTCGACCCAAACTTCTTCGTATGCGTAGATCGGACCTTTAGGAACCCTTTTCTAGCAAAAGCCCCATTTGTCGAGGTCGCCGGAAAAGTGTTTTTGGTCGGAATCTCCACCACCGTCGCGATCTAGTGCAAACCACCACCACCATCGGACTCAGGACGTCGAGATCTATCAGATGAGGTGGTGCACTTGCCGCCACTCGCCGGTCCGCTGTGATCCGCCGCTGTGCGCCGCCGCCTCCTGATGCTGTCGCTGCGCCACCGTGCGCCGCTGCTCTCCGCCGTTGTTCTTCCGTTCATGCTCGCCGGAGGAGGCCGCCGAAAGGTGGCCGACCCCCCCTTCCTTTCTCTCGTTCTCTCTCTGAACACACACACACAAGTGTGTGTGTTTGTTGTGCAAATGAGGAAAAAGATGAGAAGATTTTATATATATATCTAGCGTTTTAAGTGGGTAGGCTACCTACCAGTAACGCGTGTCAAACCCAAAATATCGTCATGCATTTAGTTCCCGATTAATATTTGTCGTTCATAATATAAATATTAATACTAAAATAAATATTCAAATAATTTATTTTGTTAGCTTATTACCGGAGAATATTTGAGTCGGTATGAGCTGACAATGCGTGTGTGAGTCTGTTCGTCGGATTTATCGTTTCACTCTCCGGTTATTAATAACATTTTTATTATAAACAAATATTTATAATATTTGTCGTATCGGTAATAATCGTACCGCTATCGTTAGTTTTACGAGGATCTAACGTGGTTTAACATTCGTATACACGTACTACACGTGTATTTATCCGAACAGTCTTTTCAAATGAATATTAATACTTAATATCAATAATTCATTAATTCATTTAATCGTTCTGTCGAATACCCGGTAAAAACCGTTGTTTAACACGTTTAACGTTTAGAATTTCTGAACCGCGTACGTTCTTATATCTTTTCTTAAATTCTCAGAATCGCGTAACGAGTCATTAAATGAAATCGTGTGACTAATATGATATTCGGATTGTGTAAATTTGGATTTCTAACGGGCTTGGATCCTTACCGGGCCTCAAATGGACTTGACTTCCTATTGGGCCTTATTGGGCCTAGTTGGGTTTTAGCCCAACAACTGGGTTTTGGATTCTGAAATTTTGCAGGTGTCACAGGTGTTCAAATGCAAGACGGATGATCGTCATGTGGTTGTGAAGAACAAAGCAAGATTGGTTGTTCAGGGTTTTTATCAGCAAGAGGGCTTGGATTACACGGAAGTATATGCCCCAGTTGCTAGAAATGAGGCCATTCGACTGTTCTTGGCTTATGCCACATATGTCAGCTTCAAGATCTATCAACTTGATGTGAAGAGTGCTTTCCTTTACGGTAAAGTTTATGAAGAGGTCTATGTCACTCAACCTCCCGGTTTTGAAGATCCGCATAATATTAATAAAGTGTATAAGCTCGATAAAGCACTTTATGGTCTTCATCAAGCACAGCGGGCATGGTATGAGACATTATCTAAGCATTTACTGTCTAATGGTTTCGACCGTGGACAGATTGACTCGACTCTCTTCATTAGGAAAGCAGGAGGTGACATTCTTCTTGTACAAGTATATGTCGACGACATCATTTTTGGGTCTACCAATGAAGGGATGTGTTGGGAATTCGAGAAGGTGATGAAGTCCAAGTTTGAAATGAGTAATATGGGTGAATTGTCATTCTTCCTGGGTCTGCAAGTCAGTCAAAGAGAGGATGGCATCTATCTACATCAAACTAAGTATGTGCAGGACATCTTGTCAAAATACAAGATGAATGATAGCAGTACTTATGGCACACCTATCCAAGTCAATCATGGTCTGCATCCTGACAAAGATGGAAAAGATGTAGACAGCAGATTGTACCGTGGGATGATCAGATCACTTATGTATCTCACAGCTTCAAGACCTGATATAATGTTTGTTGTGTGCTTGTGCTCAAGGTTTCAGTCTCAACCGAAAGAGTCACATATGATAGCCGTGAAGAGAATTTTCAGATACCTGAAAGGGAAACCCCGATTTGGTCTTTGGTACTCTAAGCAGCAGTCATTCTACTTCAAAGCCTACACTGATTCAGATTATGGCGGTTGTAACCTTGACAGACAGTCAACTTCTGGTGGATGTCAATTCTTAGGAGACAGACTGGTCTCCTGGCAGTGTAAGAAGCAGTTAACGGTTTCTGTCTCAACTTGTGAAGTAGAATACATTGCTGCAGCGAGCGGTTGTTCTCAAATACTGTGGATTCAGCAGCAGTTGAGAGACTACGGCTTAAACTTCACTGGAACTCCTCTATTCATTGACAACAATGCCACAATGTCCATCACAAATAACCCGGTGAAACATTCCAAAACTAAACATATAGAGATTCGCCATCATTTCATCCGTGATTGTGCTGAAAAGCATTTAATTGAACTTGTAAAAGTTCACACGGATGACAATCTTGCTGACCTTTTCACAAAGGCGTTTGATCGACCCCGTTTTGAGCATCTTGTCAACTTGATAGGAATGATCAATCCTGAGTGAAAATTATTTTTTCTTAATTCAATTCAATTCATGGAAGTTAAACTTTATTTCTTTTTAAATTTTCTGTATAGTTCTTTTAAGTTTCAAAATATTTTACAAAAACAAAAACAAAAATAGAAATTTTCAAAGTTAACTTGAGAAAAGAGGAAATGATAGTACATCATAAATGATCTAAACGTCATAGACTGCTCATATGGGAAATGATTGCGTCATGCTTACTTAATTGTTTAACTTATTATGTTTTTAATCTGCTTATTTACAAGTAATTTAAATTGTCAGTAGGCTGTATGCGTCTTTGAATCACTAGTAGTGTGGAAACTAAATCTAAATTACAACTGTGATTTGAACCCATGTTTGCAAGTGTGTGTGCGTAAAAGAATAGAAAAGATCATTATCAGATAAAGGATGTTAGATTTTGGCAATAATTTTCTTTTGAGATCAGTTTCGGGTTATGTCGTTAGCACAATTAATGCGGTTCATCTCCCTGCCCATACTCACAAGTATGCAAGGAGAGATTGAATCAAGACATGTCTCTGCATTAACTGTGGACCATGTATTCACCCTTGAATTACTCTTGATTCATTGAAATCAAATCCAGATAAAAGTTGGATCACCTTACCTTATTCAATCACCATATATATTATCCTGAATCATCATTCCAATATTCAATGAAGAAAAACAAATGAAACCAAGACAACTGAATCACTCGATTTTGAATCTTATGATTCCTGATAATCCTTATGGATTCAGCTTGATTTTTCCTGTGCTAATAGATGTAGCTTCATTCTGAAAATTTAGAAAATCATTGGGAAAATCTTAGATGCCTTGAGATAGTGCAAGTTAGAATAGCATATCAGTGGGGTACACGTTGTATATCTTATAATTAATACCTTAATACACAAGAATGTGATACAAAGATGCGTATAGTTTCAAATCTTATAATATTGTCAACTTGAATTACTTGTTTATGTGCTTATTACGTAAGAATAAAGAGTAATCCATGACATGATCCCATATTCTTTGATATTTATTTTGTATCGTTTTTGCTAAAGGATAGCCTGATATGATCATCTGCTCGTGTCTTTGATCAAAAATAGTTTGTGTAAATACTTGTATATTTCTATGAGAAAAGATCAAAAATATTTTAAGTTTATGCATAGTTCAATTTTATTCAGAAAAGCCAAAAATATTTGTGTTTAACCTTCCTGAATTGTATTTGAAACCTCATGATTGAATATTTTTATCTTGTTCGTTAGTTGATTTGAAAAACTTCATAAATTTGAGTTGAAAGTTTGCGCACTTAAGGGTTTGTGCGTACTTGTAAGTACGCATGAGGTAAGCCCTGCGTACTTAACAAGTACGCAAGAGTTAAGTACGCAAGAGTTAAAGCTTGCGCACTTGTAAGTACGCACGAGTTAAAACGTGCGCACTTATTAAGTACGCACGACCTTTTAGTGTTGAGTATAAAAAGAGGACTTAGAAATTTTCAGGTTTTTCACCACATTCAAACCGATTCTTCCCTCTGCAAACTAACTCAAAAATTCGAGTGTTCCTAAACCATCTTTTCGTCCCGTCTATAGTTTCATCATCTCATTTCATCAATTTGGTGAGAATCTAGGCTCACTCCATCCACACGAACTCGTGATTTTGGACCGATTCTTGACTAAGAAAACCTAAGTACAGTTCGAGATTGTTAGACAATTTTTTGGGTTGTTTGGGTAATACCTAATACTTAAAACTTGTTAATAATCATTAATCGATCACTAATCTACCCTTAATCGTCCAATTTTGTCTTTGATTTTGTCCCTGTAGTTGAATTTGAACCGTCAGTGGGTTCATTCAACTATTAGGTCAAAATTAGTCAAAATTAGCAGGTATTTGGTGGTGTTGTTGGTCCCATAGGCTAGAATCACTGATTCTGACCTAGTGGCGATCCAATACACACTGTTTTCTAAACATCAATGACATTTTCAAACTTCTGGAATTTTCACCAAGTATAGTTCTTGCGCACTTAGCAAGTACGCAAGAAGTAATTCTTGCGTACTTGTTAAGTACGCAAGAGGAAAATCCTACGTACTTGATAAGTGCGCAGGACCAACACTTGGCAAAAATTCCTAAGTCTGAAATTCAGTCCAAAGAGTAACTGCTATACTGAGTCGTTTTTATTCATTTCCAATGATACGTGTTGTTCTGATTGTGCTTTCTGTGTGATTTTGCAGATTATGGCTCGGGCGTTTACAACGAATTCAACCTGTTAGCAAACACTCAACCCGAATGGAAAGGTGCAGCATTGCAATATAGGGAGATAGTTGACTTCTTGAACCGCTCAAGAGTCAGCTATGCTATCTCAGCTGACCCGACCGTGTCAAGACCTTCCTTGGAACAATTCTGGGAGACGGCGGAGCACGACTGCACGCTAACCCCCAATGTCATAAGGGCTACCATTGCTGGTCAGGCTATCGCTTTTTCTGAAGATACCATAAGAAGGGTCCTGCAGTTCAGAGACCTTGCTACTGACCCGACAGCCTATCCAGACTACTTTGTGGATGGGTGTTGGAGGCAAAGAATGGGATACGTTGGAGCGAGGGACTATGTTTCTTATAAAAAGATGTGGGTATCAGACCAATGGTGGTATTTCGCCCACGTCATGATAGTGTGCATCTCGTCAAGGAAAGCTGGTAAAGATGCCATGGGTCATGACCTTGCAGCAACCATGGTGGGCTTGTCTCTTAATAGGGGCTACAACTTCTCGCGCTACATATTCAAAGCAATCAATGACCAGATCAACATAGCGGAGAAGTTTAGATTTTTATTGTACCCTAGGTTTGTGCAACTCTTGATCAATGACGCATTGCCAAACCTTCCTGCTATAGGGGAGAGACTGCAAGTCAAGCGGGTGGACAAAATAGTATTTGTTCAATTTCTGAAGCCAGGTAGTGTAGAACCTACCCCTGTGCACACAGAACTCTTTGGCCACCTTCTAAATGAAGCATATGTGGCACCTGAAGACTGGAGATGGTACAGTCACGACTCGGAACCTGAAATGAGTGAACATTTCGATGAACAGCAGGAACAACACGATGAGGAAAAAAAGATTATAAGATTACTAAATGCAAGTTGGTTGTTTAGATGGTTTTAAAGACAAAGTGGAATCATGCCGAGCAAAAGGTAAGTGCTTTGCGCTTACTTAGTAATATATATAGCGCTAGTTACATTCAAATAGAATTATGTGGTTAAAATATATGTATGTGTGGTGTGATGATATAATTTGACTTATGTGGTTAATAGTCAAAGTAAATGTGGTAAATTGGTGTAGTTGACTTATGGGTTGAAAGGTTGTATTGGGTGTTGGAGGTTTGGTTAAGGTTATGAAAACCATACTAAGTTAGGGTGTTAATCTTTAGATCATAGGTGTGTCTTGAATCTCAATTTGGTGAATGATTTGTGATCATAAGACTACTAAATGCATGTTTATTGTTTAGGTGATAAAGGTGTTGACGTAGCTTGTTTAGGTGCTTTGCACTTACTTAGTAGTAGATATGTCGGTAGTTACGTCAAAATAGAATTGTGTGGTTATATCTGTTTTTGTGTGGTGTGATGATATAATTGGACTTGTGTGGTTAATAATCAAACTAAATGTGTTAATTGGTGTAGTTGACTTATGGCTTGAAAGGTTGAATCGGGTGTTAGAGGTTTGGTTAACGTTGTGATAACCAAACTAAGTTAGGGTGTTCATCTTTAGATCATAGGTGTGTCTTGAATCTCAAATTGGTGAATGTATTGAGATAATAAGATTACTAAATGCAAGTTGACTGTTTAGGTGGCTTTAAAGACAAAGTGGAATCATGTCGAGCTAAAGGTAAGTGCTTTGCGCTTTCTTAGTAATATATATGGCGCTAGTTACATCTAAACAGAATTGTGTGGTTAAAATCTATTTATGTGTGGTGTGATGATATAATTTGTCTTATGTGGTTAATAGTCAAAGTAAATGTGGTAATTGGTGAAGTTGACTTATGGGTTGAAAGGTTGAATTGGGTGTTGGAGGTTTGGTTAAGGTTATGAAAACCATACTAAGTTAGGGTGTTAATCTTTAGATCATAGGTGTGTGTTGAATGTCAATTTGGTGAATGAATTTAGATCACAAGACTACTAAATGCATGTTGATTGTCTAGGTGATAAAGGTGTTGATGTAGCTAGCTTTGAAGACCAAGTGGAATCATCTATTGCTAAAGGTAAAAACGTTGCACTTACCTAGTAGTAGATATGTTGGTAGTTACATCAAAATAGAATTGTGTGGTTAAAATCTATTTGTGTGTGGTGTGATGATATAATTTGACTTATGTGGTTAATAGTCAAACTAAATGTGTTAACTGGTGTAGTTGAATTATGGGTTGAAAGGTTGAATCCGGTGTTAGAGGTTTGGTTAACGTTGTGATAACCAACCTAAGTTAGGGTGTTGATCTTTAGATCATAGGTGTGTCTTGAATCTCAATTTGGTGAATGAATTGAGATAATAAGATTACTAAATGCAAGTTGGTTGTTTAGATGGCTTTAAAGACAAAGTGGAATCATGCCGAGCTAAAGGTAAGTGCTTTACGCTTACTTAGTAATATATATGGCGCTAGTTACATTCAAATAGAATTGTGTGGTTAAAATATATTTATGTGTGGTGTGATGATATAATTTGACTTATGTGGTTAATAGTCAAAGTAAATGTGGTAAATTGGTGCAGTTGACTTATGGGTTGAAAGGTTGTATTGGGTGTTGGAGGTTTGGTTAAGGTTATGAAAACCATACTAAGATAGGGTGTTAATCTTTAGATCATAGGTGTGTCTTGTAGGTCCCTTGGGTGTGGCGAATGTAACTAGCGCCATATATATTACTAAGTAGGCGCAAAGCACTTACCTTTTGCTCGGCATGATTCCACTTTGTCTTTAAAGCCATCTACACAACCAACTTGCATTTAGTAATGTTATTATCTCAATTCATTCACCAAATTGAGATTCAAGACACACCTATGATCTAAAGATCAACACCCTAACTTAGGTTGGTTATCACAACGTTAACCAACCCACTCGGAACCTGTACTCAATATGAGGCAACGACGTTGGGTCGAACTCCTTAACGACTATGACTGCGAGATTCGTTACCATCCCGGCAAAGCGAATGTTGTAGCCGATGCTTTGAGTCGAAAGGACCATGTCATGCTTCATTGTGCCCGAATCCAAACCGACATTCAAATTCGCATCTTAGAAGCTCAACACGTCTCGGTCACAGAGGGTAACATGTACGAGGAAATGTCGTGTGGTGTTGAACTTCAACTTGAATCAAAACCAAATGGCTTACTTTATTACTTGAACCGTATTTGGGTTCCCGATCGCGAAGATCTCCGTACGTTTCTTATGAACGAGGCTCACAAGACTCGTTATTCTATTCATCCTGGTGCGGATAAAATGTACCAAGAACTTCGCCAGCAATATTGGTGGCCCGGTATGAAGAAAGACATTGCCCTTTATGTTGCCAAATGTTTAACCTGCTCCAAATTCAAAGCCGAACATCAACGTCCTTCTGGTTTGCTTGAACAACCGGAAATTCCCATGTGGAAATGGGAGAACTTAGCTATGGATTTTATTACCAAACTCCCTCGCACCTCGAGTGGCTATGATAGCATTTGGGTGATCATTGATCGTCTCACCAAGTCTGCCCATTTCTTGCCTATCCGCGAAGACTATAAGGTTGAGAAACTAGCCCGAATTTACATTGATGAAATTGTGAGCCGTCATGGTGTTCCCTTGGACATAATATCTGATCGAGATGCCCGGTTCACTTCTCGATTTTGGCAATCTCTCCAAACTGCTATTGGCACACGATTGGATTTGAGCACGGCTTACCATCCTCAAACTGATGGTCAGACCGAGCGAACAATCCAAACTCTTGAAGACATGCTTAGAGCTTGTGTAATCGATTTTGGTGGCAATTGGGATTCACATTTATCCCTCATTGAGTTCTCCTACAATAATAGCTACCACACGAGTATCAACATGGCTCCATTTGAAGCTCTCTATGGTCGCAAGTGTCGTTCTCCTATCTGTTGGAACGAGATTGGTGAAGCACAAATCACCGGTCCCAAGCTAATACAAGAAACATCCGACAAGATTATCCAAATCCGTGACAACATTCGTGTAGCGAGAAGTCGGCAAAAGAGTTATGCCGACAAACGTCGAAAACCCTTGGAATTCCAAGTCGGTGACCTTGTTCTTCTTAAGGTGTCCCCGTGGAAGGGTGTGATCCGCTTTGGAAAGAAAGGAAAGTTAGCCCCTCGCTATGTTGGTCCATTCAAGATCCTTGAGAGGATTGGGAAAGTAGCTTACAAACTCGAGTTACCTCCATCTCTTGGCAATGTGCATCCTACATTTCATGTATCTAATCTGAAGAAATGTCTCGCTGATGAGAATCTCCATATACCACTTGATGACGTGCGCATTGATGAAACGATGCACTTCGTTGAGAAACCGGTAGAAATTATGGATCGTGAAATCAAGCAACTCAAGCGAAGTCGTATTCCTATTGTCAAAGTTCGTTGGGAGTCTAAGCGTGGTCCTGAATTCACTTGGGAACGAGAGGACCAAATGAAACTCAAGTACCCCATCTTTTTACTGATGCCGTGGTTTCCTCTAGCTAAATTTCGGGACGAAATTCTCTCAACATGGGGAGACTGTAACATTTCTGATTTTTAGTATCCGTATTTAAATTCAATGTAATGCATTCCAAATCCAATTCTAGTGCACTATTTTGTTCTATTCGTACCATCATTTAAATACTATATTCCAATGCAAATCAACAAATTTTACACGAGTATACCCTATTAAACGCTACAAAAGTTCATACTTATATGTCAAAGACTAAAGTTACAAGGTCTGATGTTGAAAATTTACAAGAAACCCTAATAGGCATGGTCATGCCTCGTTCTGGCACGGTCGCGCCTAGTGCTATGGCACGGTCGTGCGCCTTGCTTCGGAACGGTCGCGCCCGGTGCCTTGGCACTGTCGCGCCTCATATTGGCACGGTCGCGCCTCTCATCAGTTGAAACGTAAATGCAGACTTTAATCATAGAGATGTTCGATTTCATAACCGTTTGACATGTTTTCACCATTAACAAACTCAATTAACTCTTTTAATCATAACAATTACAACAAATAAACAAAATTTCGTTGATTCAACTCATAACCATCCAATCCTCTCACAAGACCGTCGAATTTACCATTCTGATTACGATTCTCCTAAACCAACATACTATCAATCCTCTCTGAAGCCCCCGGGACACACCGAGTCAGTCGGAATTGCAGAAGAAGGCGCCAGAAACCGAACCCGTCGTCGCCAGAATTTCTCTCTACCGAACACTGTCAATTCGTTGTCCTTCCGGGTAATTGAAACCTCTCACACTTACGTTTTAGTCTACTAATCAAAAACCCTAATCTAATTTGGGCTTACAATATAGGAATCATCACGAACCAGAGTCTAGTTTTCGTTCAAAATAGATTTAATCGAACCCTACCTTGAACACGTTTAAAATACAATTAATGTATCCCAAAATACTCGTAATAAACCTACAGACGAAAGCTCTATGAAATCCAACGTTAACATTATAAGAATCAGTCAATTCATTCGTGTTTTGGAACAAACACGGTCGCGCTAGTCTTCTAGCGCGGTCGTGCTTCATGAGACACGGTCGCGCCAAATACCAGCGCGGTCGTGCCTCACACACTCAGACCCAGTCATGCCTTTGGCTAGACTTGGTCATGCCTCAAAACCCTAGACACGGTCGTGCCTAGTCAAGGACACGATCGTGCCTAGAGAACAACCCAATTGTTAATTATGTTTGATCAACACGGTCGCGCCCTGATTAGCATGGTCGCGCCTGTGGTTCGAGCACGATCGTGCCCTTCCCAGGCACGGTCGTGTGTGAGTTAAATTTTTGGCAGAATTAAAATTTTATATATTTTTCAAACAATAAATATTCTGATTAAATTACAAAATAAAAATAGTTGATTTTTATAAAAAAAAAAATGCATTTAATCCTATTTAGAAAGATCAAATATTTAATCTTGGAATAAATAGAAAATTATTTATTTAAAGTTTATAAAATTTAATTTACATTTATTGTTAAACCTTAAAAAGTATTTTAATGGTTACGTTACATATATTATAAATAAATAAATAAAGAAATGATTATTTATTTAATTTATATTTAAACAAAAACAATTAATTATTTATACTAAATTATAACTAATACTTACAATGTTTTCATAAACAATAATTATTTACATTACTTATTTAATTATTCAAACTCAAACCTTAATCAAAATATTCTAAAAATATTCTTTCAAACTTTATATTTTATTCAATACTTTCAATTACAAATCAATGACTTTTTACACAAGTCCAAACGCAACTTTAGACTTAAACTTTTGTGCACACTATTAATACCATATACATTACACTTTAGGTTAACTTGTGTGTTTCAAAGATCCTTATTACTATCTAGTATCTTTTGTTAGCTACGCCTTCGAATCAAGTGAGTATTTCATAGCCCCTTTTACTCTTTTACACTTTTGGGGTGAAACATGAACTCTATCAAATTACATGTTTACATTTACACAAACAACACAAATACAAATCCTATTTACATTCATGTGTGCAATTTGAGCTTTATGCCCGAGTGCTATGTGTGCTAACTTTTGTGAACACTTATGTCCCAATCATTAACTATTTAAGCCGACGGTTTTCAATGATAGCTCTATTGAGTCTGACAAACCCACCCGGATTGGGGTGATTGATACCGACAACAAAATTTTGCATGCTAGTTACAAAGGTTTGATTGTACTTGGTTACACAATAGCTGCTCCCTATAAATGCCTTATTTATCATGTTATGTATGGATTTGTTTTTCAAACTATATGCTATCTATATACAAACATGTGTTATACTCACCAACTTTTTAGTTGACTTTATTTTATTCATGTTTCAGGTCCTAATATGTGAGTTTGATCAAGATGTGCTACACTTAGGCTTTGGACTTAGCTAATTTAAATAAAGAAGTCTATGTTTTGAAATATTGTTTCTGTCTTGGATTTGGTTTTGTTTAAATGATTGTAATGGAATTTGGAGTTTAATATATTTCAATTTAGTCAACCTTGTGCTTATGAACAGTCTACATGTCCCGCCCCGATGATTCCGCCATCGGTCGGGGTGTGACAGATTGGTATCAGAGCCTTGGTTATAGGGAATTAGGTTATTAGACACCTTGACCTAGACTATAACTTTAGGACACCCACTTATGTTAGGTTTCATGATTACATGTTATATGCTACATGCTATATGTTATATGTTATGTGTTACATGCTCTGTGCTACATGCTCACTATGATTAGTTATTATTTTATTTGATGACTTATTTGTTAAAAAAAAAAAAAACCATGACTTATTAGTATATACTTAAATAATAAATTAAATAAACAATATCCTTTCCTATGTCCTAAAACCTCATAATATCCTTATCTTCTTCTCTATCTTTATCTTCTAAGCATGTGGAAACTTCATGAAGCTAAATCCATAAAATTTCTTTATTTCCTTGTTAAGGTTTTTAAGCTTTGTTAATTATTTGAGGACACGTGCAATCTGGAAGAGTGACACATGTATTTTGGGTTTTCTGTCTAGGAAAGCATTTCGCATAAATCCCAATCAACCGAGGGACCCGTATGCTTTCCTGGGAATTTCCGAGATGAGTGTTTACTTATAGGCTAAAGCATGTCTCCTTGAAAATTATATAAGTTTAATTAACCTTAATGTGTCATAGTATTCGAGTGATTATATCACTATTTGAGTACAATCCAAACTATGATTATCTATTTATTTTGTTATGTTATTCTATTAAATCCAAACAATTCTCATAAATTCTTACATCTTTTCTTGTCTTGTGAAAATCTGTAGAATGCCTCCTCAGCGTGCTCCCGCGGCCAACACCAATACCGACATTGCTGCTATTCTTGCACAACTCGTGACACAACTCACTCAAGCTAATAGTGCCACCAATGGCAACAATGGTGGTAACGGTAGTAATAGTGGTAATGGTGGCAATGGTGGAAATGGTGGTAACAACCCATCTCAATGCACTTTCAAGCATTTCAACTCGTGTAATCCTCCCAAGTTCTATGGTACCGAAGGAGCTACTGGACTTCTTCAATGGTTCAAAAGTATTGAGAACGCCTTTCTCAATAGTGACTGTCCCGACAACCTTCGTGTTCGTCATGCCACAAGTGTCCTACAAAAACGGGCACTCACGTGGTGGAATGGAGAGAAAAGAAATAGAGGTGTAGATGTAGCAATGGCCTTACCTTGGGATGAAGTTAAAAGGCTAATGACCGAGGAATTATGTCCTCGAAATGAAGTGAAGAAACTTGAAGCCGAATTTTGGGATCTTGCCCAAGATAGTGGCGAAAGCTTGGCATATACAACTCGGTTTCACGAGTTAAGTCTTCTCGTGCCCCACATGGTCATCCCTTTGTCCCGCTGCATTGAAAAGTATATTGGGGGATTACCTAGGCAAATTCAAGATACTGTCCTAGGAAGAAATCCTACAACACTTGAGAATGCGATCCGTTTGTCCGCTACCTTAACCGATAATCATGTGAAGGCGGGGACTCTTACTAAAAAGGGCACCAAGAAATTTTCCGACACCATAACCCCTCCTACCAACATCAAAGAAGCCACATCTGAACCCTCTCGAAATAATAGAAAGAGAAAGACTAGAAATTTTGCTGTGGTCACTCCTACTATTCCTGTTAACCAAGCTGCGCCTATGGTTCAAGCACCGGCCAAAAAGCCATATATTGGAATCTACCCACTTTGTGCCACCTGCAACTACCATCATCCCCAAAGCATCTCATGTCGCCTTTGCACTTATTGTGGGAAATATGGCCATACAGTCAATGTTTGTAGGCTCTTGCGGGCCAAGTCAACCCAGCAAACCAAACCAACACCCAAGTGACTAATCAAGGTGCTCCCGCTATTGCAAATGGGCGTGCATGTTATGAATGTGGCAACCCAAACCATTTCCGTGATCAATGCCCAAGGTTGGTCAATGCTAGACAAGGTGGAGCTCGTGGGCGTGGCTTCAACATAAACGCCAACGAAGCTCAAGCCAACAATGATGTGGTCAATGGTACGTTCCTTGTAAATAGTCAATATGCCTCCATTTTATTTGATACCGGTGCCGATAAAAGTTTTGTGTCACTTAATTTTGAGCCTTTACTTGCAAAGACACGATCCCAATTAGAAAAAACCTTTACCGTCGAAATAGCAAATGGTGACTCACTTACAATTGACTCCGTTATCTATGACTGCTCCTTAGAACTTAATGATCATGCATTCCCAATCAACCTTGTTCCAATGCCACTAGGAAGTTTTGATATCATCATAGGCATGGATTGGCTATCAAATCATCATGCCGAAGTCATCTGTTTCGAGAAGTGCATCCGAATACCTTTACCATCGGGAGAAACGTTGAGAGTCTTTGGTGAAAAGCCTTGCAAAGGGCTTAAATTAATGTCATGCACTACTGCTCAAAAGTACTTACGAAAGAAGTACGTGGCCTTTTTGGCCCATATCGTTCAAAAGGATGTCAAAAAGAAGAGTATTCAAGATATCCCCATTATCCGAGATTTTCCTGAAGTATTCCCCGAAGACTTATCCGGTCTTCCACCCGTTCGTCAAGTAGAATTTCGCATTGATCTTGTGCCCGGAGCTAACCCCGTGGCTAGAGCTCCTTACCGTCTTGCACCTTCTGAAATGCAAGAACTTGTAAGTCAACTTCAAGAGCTCTCCGACAAGGGATTCATTCGTCCAAGTCATTCACCGTGGGGTGCACCCGTCTTGTTCGTCAAAAAGAAAGATGGATCATTCCGCATGTGTATTGACTACCGCGAACTCAACAAACTTACCATCAAGAACCGTTACCCTTTGCCTAGAATTGATGACCTCTTTGATCAACTTCAAGGTTCTACTTGCTTCTCGAAGATTGATCTTCGATCCGGTTATCACCAACTCCGTGTGCAAGAAGACGATATTCCAAAGACTGCCTTCCGAACAAGGTATGGTCATTACGAGTTCATGGTTATGCCTTTTGGACTAACCAATGCACCCGCAGTTTTCATGGACCTCATGAATCGTGTGTGCAAACCGTACCTTGATAAGTTCGTAATCGTTTTCATCGATGACATTTTAATCTATTCCAAGACTAAAGCTGACCATGAGCAACATCTTAGACTGGTTTTGGATCTCTTGAAGAAGGAACAACTATATGCCAAATTCTCCAAATGTGAATTTTGGCTAAAGGAAGTTCAATTTCTTGGTCACATCGTCAACGACAAGGGTATTCATGTTGATCCTGCTAAGATCGAAACGGTTAAGAATTGGAATGCCCCGAAGACTCCCACTGAAGTTCGTTCATTTCTTGGTCTTGCGGGATATTACCGTCGTTTCATCTCAAACTTCTCTAAGATTGCTGTCCCCCTTACCGCTTTGACCCACAAGGGTAAGACTTATGAATGGGGACCAAAACAAGAAGAAGCTTTCCAAACCCTTAAGCAAAAGTTGTGCAATGCTCCCATTTTGACTCTCCCTGATGTGAATGATGATCTAGTTGTCTACTGTGATGCTTCCAACCAAGGTCTTGGTTGTGTCCTCATGCAACGAGGCAAACTAATCGCCTACACATCACGACAACTCAAGATTCACGAGAAGAATTATACGTCGCACGATCTCGAGTTGGGTGCGGTCGTATTCGCATTGAAGATTTGGAGACATTATCTCTATGGCACAAAATGTGTGGTGTTCACCGACCACAAAAGTCTTCAACACATCTTCAACCAAAAAGAACTCAATATGAGGCAACGACGTTGGGTCGAACTCCTTAACGACTATGACTGCGAGATTCGTTACCATCCTGGCAAAGCGAATGTTGTAGCCGATGCTTTGAGTCGAAAGGACCATGTCATGCTTCATTGTGCCCGAATCCAAACCGACATTCAAATTCACATCTTAGAAGCTTAACACGTCTCGGTCATAGAGGGTAACATGTACGAGGAAATGTCGTGTGGTGTTGAACTTCAACTTGAATCAAAACCAAATGGCTTACTTTATTACTTGAAACGTATTTGGGTTCCCGATCGCGAAGATCTCCGTACGTTTCTTATGAACGAGGCTCACAAGACTCGTTATTCTATTCATCCTGGTGCGGATAAAATGTACCAAGACTTTCGCCAGCAATATTGGTGGCCCAGTATGAAGAAAGACATTGCCCTTTATGTTGCCAAATGTTTAACCTGCTCCAAAGTCAAAGCCGAACATCAACGTCCTTCTGGTTTGCTTGAACAACCGGAAATTCCCGTGTGGAAATGGGAGAACTTAGCTATGGATTTTATTACCAAACTCCCTCGCAGCTCGAGTGGCTATGATAGCATTTGGGTGATCATTGATCGTCTCACCAAGTCTGCCCATTTCTTGCCTATCCGCGAAGACTATAAGGTTGAGAAACTAGCCCGAATTTACATTGATGAAATTGTGAGCCGTCATGGTGTTCCCTTGGACATAATATCTGATCGAGATGCCCGGTTCACTTCTCGATTTTCGCAATCTCTCCAAACTGCTCTTGGTACACGATTGGATTTGAGCACGGCTTACCATCCTCAAACTGATGGTCAGACCGAGCGAACAATCCAAACTCTTGAAGACATTCTTAGAGCTTGTGTAATCGATTTTGGTGGCAATTGGGATTCACATTTATCCCTCATTGAGTTCTCCTACCATAATAGCTACCACACGAGTATCAACATGGCTCCATTTGAAGCTCTCTATGGTCGCAAGTGTCGTTCTCCTATCTGTTGGAACAAGATTGGTGAAGCACAAATCACCGGTCCCAAGCTAATTCAAGAAACATCCGACAAGATTATCCAAATCCGTGACAACATTCGAGTAGCGAGAAGTCAGCAAAAGAGTTATGCCGACAAACGTCGAAAACCCTTGGAATTCCAAGTCGGTGACCTTGTTCTTCTTAAGGTGTCCCCGTGGAAGGGTGTGATCCGCTTTGGAAAGAAAGACAAGTTAGCCCCTCGCTATGTTGGTCCATTCAAGATCCTTGAGAGGATTGGGAAAGTAGCTTACAAACTCGAGTTACCTCCATCTCTTGGCAATGTGCATCCTACATTTCATGTATCTAATCTGAAGAAATGTCTCGCTGATGAGAATCTCCATATACCACTTGATGACGTGCGCATTGATGAAACGATGCACTTCGTTGAGAAACCGGTAGAAATTACGGATCGTGAAATCAAGCAACTCAAGCGAAGTCGTATTCCTATTGTCAAAGTTCGTTGGGAGTCTAAGCGTGGTCCTGAATTCACTTGGGAACGAGAGGACCAAATGAAACTCAAGTACCCCCATCTTTTTACTGATGCCGTGGTTTCCTCTAGCTAAATTTCGGGACGAAATTCCCTCAACATGGGGAGACTGTAACATTTCTGATTTTTAGTATCCGTATTTAAATTCAATGTAATGCATTCCAAATCCAATTCTAGTGCACTGTTTTGTTCTATTCGTACCATCAATTAAATACTATATTCCAATGCAAATCAACAAATTTTACACGAGTATACCCTATTAAACGCTACAAAAGTTCATACTTATATGTCAAAGACTAAAGTTACAAGGTCTGATGTTGAAAATTTACAAGAAACCCTAATAGGCACGGTCGCGCCTCGTTCTGGCACGGTCGCGCCTAGTGCTCTGGCACGGTCGCGCGCCTTGCTTCGGAACGGTCGCGCCCAGTGCCTTGGCACGGTCGCGCCTCATATTGGCATGGTCGCGCCTCACATCAGTTGAAACGTAAATGCAGACTTTAATCATAGAGACGTTCGATTTCATAACCGTTCGACACGTTTTCACCATTAACAAACTTAATTAACTCTTTTAATCATAACAATTACAACAAATAAACAAAATTTCGTTGATTCAACTCATAACCATCCAATCCTCTCACAAGACCGTCGAATTTACCATTCTGATTACGATTCTCCTAAACCAACATACTATCAATCCTCTCTGAGAACCCGTCGTCGCCATAATTTCTCTCTACCGAACACTGTCAATTCGTCGTCCTTCCGGGTAATTGAAACCTCTCACACTTACGTTTTAGTCTACTAATCAAAAGCCCTAATCTAATTTGGGCTTACAATATGGGAATCATCACGAACCAGAGTCTAGTTTTCGTTCAAAATAGATTTAATCGAATCCTACCTTGAACACGTTTAAAATACAATTAATGTATCCCGAAATACTCGTAATAAATCTACAGATGAAAGCCCTATGAAATCCAACGTTAACATTATAAGAATCAGTCAATTCGTTCCTGTTTTGGAACAAACACGGTCGCGCTAGTCTTCTAGCGCGGTCGTGCTTCATGAGACACGGTCGCGCCAAATACCAGCGCGGTCGTGCCTCACACACTCAGACCCAGTCATGCCTTTGGCTAGACTTGGTCATGCCTCAAAACCCTAGACACGGTCGTGCCTAGTCCAGGACACGATCGTGCCTAGAGAACAACCCAATTGTGCATTCTGTTTGATCAACACGGTCGCGCCCTGACTAGCATGGTCGCGCCCGTGGTTCGAGCACGATCGTGCCCTTCCTAGGCACGGTCGTGTGTGAGTTAAATTTTTGGCAGAATTAAAATTTTATATGTTTTTCAAACAATAAATATTCTGATTAAATTACAAAATAAAAATAGTTGATTTTTATAAAAAAAATGCGTTTAATCCTATTTAGAAAGATCAAATATTTAATCTTGGAATAAATAGAAAATTATTTATTTAAAGTTTGTAAAATTTAATTTACATTTATTGTTAAACCTTAAAAAGTATTTTAATGGTTACGTTACATATATTATAAATAAATAAATAAATGATTATTTATTTAATTTATATTTAAACAAAAACAATTAATTATTTATACTAAATTATAACTAATACTTACAATGTTTTCATAAACAATAATTATTTACATTACTTATTTAATTATTCAAACTCAAACCTTAATCAAAATATTCTAAAAATATTCTTTCAAACTTTATATTTTATTCAATACTTTCAATTACAAATCAATGACTTTTTACACAAGTCCAAATGCAACTTTAGACTTAAACTTTTGTGCACACTATTAGTACCATATACATTACACTTTAGGTTAACTTGTGCGTTTCAAGGATCCTTATTACTATCTAGTATCTTTTGTTAGCTACGCCTTCGAATCAAGTGAGTATTTCATAGCCCCTTTTACTCTTTTACACTTTTGGGGTGAAACATGAACTTTATCAAATTACATGTTTACATTTACACAAACAACACAAATACAAATCCTATTTACATTCATGTGTGCAATTTGAGCTTTATGCCCGAGTGCTATGTGTGCTAACTTTTGTGAACACTTATGTGCTCATTAACTATTTAAGCCGACGGTTTTCAATGATAGATCTATTGAGTCTGACAAACCCACCAAGATTGGGGTGATTGATACTGACAACACAATTTTGTATGCTAGTTACAAAGGTTTGATTGTCCTTGGTTACACAATAGTTGCTCCCCATAAATGTCTTATTTATCATGTTATGTATGGATTTGCTTTTCAAACTATATACAAACCGGTGTTATACTCACCAACTTTTTAGTTGACTTTATTTTATTCATGTTTCAGGTCCTAATATGTGAGTTTGATCAAGATGTGCTACACTTAGGCTTTGGACTTAGCTAATTTAAATAAAGAAGTCTATGTTTTGAAATATTGTTTCTGTCTTGGATTTGGTTTTGTTTGAATGATTGTAAGGGAATTTGAAGTTTAATATATTTCAATTTAGTCAACCTTGTGCTTATGAACAGTCTACATGTCCCGCCCCGATGATTCCGCCATCGGTCGGGGTGTGACAGACGGAGCACGACTGCACGGTAACCCCCAATGTCATAAGGGCTACCGTTGCTAGTCAGGCTATCGCTTTTTCAAAAGATACCATAAGAAGGGTCCTGCAGTTTAGAGACCTTTCTACCGACCCGACAGCCTATTCAGACTAATTTGTGGATGGGTGTTGGAGGCAAAGAATGGGATACGTCGGAGCGAGGGACTATGCTTCTTATAAAAAGATGTGGGTATTAGACCAATGGCGGTATTTCGCCCACGTCATGATCGTGTGCATCTCGTAAAGGAAAGTTGGTAAAGATGCCATGGGTCATGACCTTGCAGCAGCCATGGTGGGCTTGTCTCTTAATAGGGGCTACAACTTCTCGCGCTACATATTCAAAGCAATCAATGACCAGATCAACACAGCGGAGAAGTTTAGATTCTTATTGTACCCTAGGTTTGTGCAACTCTTGATCAATGATGCATTGCCAAACCTTCCTGCTATAGGGGAGAGACTGCAAGTCAAGCGGGTGGACAAAAGAGTATTTGCTCAATTTCTGAAGCCAGGCAGTGTAGAACCTACCCCTGTGCACACAGAACTCTTTGGCCACCTTCTAAATGAAGCATATGTGGCACCTGAAGACTGGAGATGGTACAGACACGACTCGGAACCTGAACTGAGTGAACATTCCGATGAACAGCAGGAACAACACGATGAGGAGAATGATAGTGATGATGGCTCGTCTGAGGATGGAGATGACGAAGGAGGTAATGGTGGTGCTGAGGAATCCGATTCAGAAGCAAAAGAATCAGACTCTTCTGATTCCGATGTCGCACCATCACAGGTACACCCCAGGAGATCGGCACAGGTAACCCTACCTGAGTCGTCCTCCAAAAGAAAGCGACAGAGCTCGAGCAGCGATTATGAGCCAACATCTGACTCTGACGCTGACGATCTGCCACACCCGAGGTACCTACAAGATTCAAGACACACCTATGATCTAAAGATTAACACCCTAAGTTAGTATGGTTTTCATAACCTTAACCAAACCTCCAACACCCAATACAAACTTTCAACCCATAAGTCAACTACACCAATTTACCACATTTACTTTGACTATTAACCACATAAGTCAAATTATATCATCACACCACACATAAATATATTTTAACCACACAATTCTATTTGAATGTAACTAGCGCCATATATATTACTAAGTAAGCGCAAAGCACTTACCTTTAGCTCGGCATGATTCCACTTTGTCTTTAAAGCCATCTAAACAACCAACTTGCATTTAGTAATCTTATTATCTCAATTCATTCACCAAATTGAGATTCAAGACACACCTAGGATCTAAAGATCAACACCCTAACTTAGGTTGGTTATCACAACGTTAACCAAACCTCTAACACCGGATTCAACCTTTCAACCCATAATTCAACTACACCAGTTAACACATTTAGTTTGACTATTAACCACATAAGTCAAATTATATCATCACACCACACACAAATAGATTTTAACCACACAATTCTACTTTGATGTAACTACCAACATATCTACTACTAAGTAAGTGCAACGTATTTACCTTTAGCAATAGATGATTCCACTTGATCTTCAAAGCTAGCTACATCAACACCTTTATCACCTAAACAATCAACATGCATTTAGTAGTCTTATGATCTCAATTCATTCACCAAATTGACATTCAACACACATATGATCTAAAGATTAACACCCTAACTTAGTATGGTTTTCATAACCTTAACCAAACCTCCAACACCCAATTCAACCACCCATAAGTCAACTTCACCAATTACCACATTTACTTTGACTATTAACCACATAAGACAAATTATATCATCACACCACACATAAATAGATTTTAACCACACAATTTTGTTTAGATGTAACTAGCGCCATATATATTACTAAGAAAGCGCAAAGCACTTACCTTTAGCTCGACATGATTCCACTTTGTCTTTAAAGCCACCTAAACAATCAACTTGCATTTAGTAATCTTATTATCTCAATACATTCACCAAATTGAGATTCAAGACACACCTATGATCTAAAGATGAACACCCTAACTTAGTTTGGTTATCACAACGTTAACCAAACCTCTAACACCCGATTCAACTCTCAATCCATAAGTCAACTACACCAATTAACACATTTAGTTTGATTATTAACCACACAAGTCCAATTATATCATCACACCACACAAAAATAGATATAACCACACAATTCTATTTTGACGTAACTACCGACATATCTACTACTAAGTAAGTGCAAAGCACTTACCTTTATCCAGAGACGTTTCCACTTGGTCTTTAAAACAAGCTACGTCAACACCTTTATCACCAAAACAATAAACATGCATTTAGTAGTCTTATGATCACAAATCATTCACCAAATTGAGATTCAAGACACACCTATGATCTAAAGATTAACACCCTAACTTAGTATGGTTTTCATAACCATAACCAAACCTCCAACACCCAATACAACCTTTCAACCCATAAGTCAACTACACCAATTTACCACATTTACTTTGACTATTAACCACATAAGTCAAATTATATCATCACACCACACATAAATATATTTTAGCCACACAATTCTACTTGAATGTAACTAGCGCCATATATATTACTAAGTAAGCGCAAAGCACTTACCTTTTGCTCGGCATGATTCCACTTTGTCCTTAAAGCCATGTAAACAACCAACTTGCATTTAGTAATCTTATTATCTCAATTCATTCACCAAATTGAGATTCAAGACACACCTAGGATCTAAAGATCAACACCCTAACTTAGGTTGGTTATCACAACGTTAACCAAACCTCTAACACCGGATTCAACCTTTCAACCCGTAATTCAACTACACGAGTTAACACATTTAGTTTGACTATTAACCACATAAGTCAAATTATATCATCACACCACACACAAATAGATTTTAACCACACAATTCTATTTTGATGTAACTACCAACATATCTACTACTAAGTAAGTGCAACGTATTTACCTTTAGCAATAGATGAATCCACTTGGTCTTCAAAGCTAGCTACATCAACACCTTTATCACCTAAACAATCAACATGCATTTAGTAGTCTTATGATCTTAATTCATTCACCAAATTGACATTCAACACACACCTATGATCTAAAGATTAACACCCTAACTTAGTATGGTTTTCACAACCTTAACCAAACCTCCAACACCTAATTCAACCTTTCAACTCATAAGTCAACTTCACCAATTACCACATTTACTTTGACTATTAACCACATAAGACAAATTATTTCATCACACCACACATAAATAGATTTTAACCACACAATTCTGTTTAGATGTAACTAGCGCCATATATTACTAAGAAAGCGCAAAGCACTTACCTTTAGCTCGACATGATTCCACTTTGTCTTTAAAGCCACCTAAACAATCAACTTGCATTTAGTAATCTTATTATCTCATTTCATTCACCAATTTGAGATTCAAGACACACCTATGATCTAAAGATGAACACCCTAACTTAGTTTGGTTATCACAACGTTAAGCAAACCTCTAACACCCAATTCAATCTTTCAAGCCATAAGTCAACTACACCAATTAACAAATTTTGTTTGATTATTAACCACACAAGTCAAATTATATCATCACACAACACAAAAATAGATATATCCACACAATTCTATTTTGATGTAACTACCGACATATCTACTACTAAGTAAGTGCAAAGCACTTACCTTTATCCAGAGACGATTCCACTTGGTCTTTAAAACAAGCTACGTCAACACCTTTATCACCTAAACAATCAACTTGCATTTAGTAGTCTTATGATCTCATTTCATTCACCAAATTGAGATTCAAGACACTCCTATGGTCTAAAGATTTACAACCTAACTTAGTATGGTTTTCATAACCTTAACCAAACTTCCAACACCCAATACAACCTTTCAACCCATAAGTCAACTACACCAATTTACCACATTTACTTTGACTATTAACCACATAAGTCAAATTATATCCTCACACCATACATAAATATATTTTAACCACACAATTCTATTTGAATGTAACTAGCACCATATATATTACTAAGTAAGCGCAAAGCACTTACCTTTAGCTTGGCATGATTCCACTTTGTCTTTAAAGCCATCTAAACAACCAACTTGCATTTAGTAATCTTATTATCTCAATTCATTCACCAAAATGAGATTCAAGACACACCTATGATCTAAAGATCAACACCCTAACCTAGGTTGGTAATCACAACGTTAACCAAACCTCTAACACCGGATTCAACCTTTCAACCCATAATTCAACTACACCAGTTAACACATTTAGTTTGACTATTAACCACATAAGTCAAATTATATCATCACGCCACACACAAATAGATTTTAACCACACAATTCTATTTTGATGTAACTACCAACATATCTAGTACTAGGTAAGTGCAAAGCACTTACCTTTAGCCAGAGATGATTCCACTTGGTCTTCAAAGCTAGCTACGTCAACACCATTATCACCTAAACAATCAACATGGATTTAGTAGTCTTATGATCTCAATTCATTCACCAAATTGAGATTCAAGACACACCTATGATCTAAAGATTAACACCCTCACTTAGTATGGTTTTCATAACCTTAACCAAATCTCTAACACCCAATTCAACCTTTCAACCCATAAGTCAACTACATCAATTTACCACATTTACTTTGACTATTAACCACATATGTCAAACTATATCATCACACGACACATAAATAGATTTTTACCACACAATTCTGTTTAGATGTAACTAGCGCCAAATATATTACTAAGAAAGCGCAAAGCACTTACCTTTAGCTCGACATGATTCCAATGGGTCTTTAAAGCCACCTAAACAATCTACTTGCATTTAGTAATCTTATTATCTCAATACATTCACCAAATTGAGATTCAAGACACACCTATGATCTAAAGATCGACACCCTAACTTACCTTGGTTATCACAACGTTAACAAATCTCTAACACCCGATTCAATCTTTCAATCCGTAAGTCAACTACACCAATTAACACATTTAGTTTGACTATTAACCACATAAGTCAAATTATATCATCACGCCACACATAAATAGATATAACCACACAATTCTATTTTGATGTAACTAACGACATATCTACTACTAAGTAAGTGCATAGTATTTACCTTTAGCAATAGATGATTCCACTTGGTCTTCAAAGCTAGCTACATCAACAGCTTTATCACCTAAACAATCAACATGCATTTAGTAGTCTTATGATCTCAATTCATTCACCAAATTGACAATCAACACACACCTATGATCTAAAGATTAACACCCTAACTTAGTATGGTTTTCATAACCTTAACCAAACCTCCAACACCCAATTCAACCTTTCAACCCATAAGTCAACTTCACCAATTACCACATTTACTTTGACTATTAACCACATAAGACAAATTATATCATCACACCACACATAAATAGGTTTTAACCACACAATTCTGTTTAGATGTAACTAGCGCCATATATATTACTAAGAAAGCGCAAAGCACTTACCATTAGCTCGTCATGATTCCACTTTGTCTATAAAGCCACCTAAACAATCAACTTGCATTTAGTAATCTTATTATCTCAATACATTCACCAAATTGAGATTCAAGACACCCCTATGATCTAAAGATGAACACCCTAACTTAGTTTGGTTATCACAACGTTAACCAAACCTCTAACACCCAATTCAATCTTTCAGGCAATAAGTCAACTACACCAATTAACACATTTAGTTTGATTATTAACCACACAAGTCAAATTATATCATCACACCACAAAAAATAGATATAACCACACAATTCTATTTTGATGTAATATCTACTACTAAGTAAGTGCAAAGCTCTTACCTTTTTCCAGAGACGATTCCACTTGTAACATTCCGGATTTTCCGACCCTATTTTAATTAATAAAATAACGGCGCGACATTAAACCCTACAAGGACTAGTTGTGTTATTAGTCAAAATCTAATTATAATGAACTTTGAAAGTCAAAGAAAAATTGAGGAAATATGCTCCCGTTGACTTTTAATAAATAAATCTAACGAATCCTTAACCAACTTAACTCAACTCAAACCTGAGGGACCAGTTCCGCCAGATTCAGAACTTTTAAACAGGAAACTGCAGGGACCAATCTGTAAATTTCCCATTTTTGATTTAAGTTGACTTCAGAAAGTCAATTGGCCGTTCTAGGCTCGAATCCGAATCCCACTCCCGAAATCCGTTGAAATTCGTAAATGTTATACACGTTAGTGTCATTTTCGATCATTTTAGAATCAATTAACAGTCTCATCAATACACGATTAAATCCCATTATGGCTAATTAACCGGGACCGTTGACCTCAATCATCTTACAACCCCAATTCGCAAATATCGATCATTTACACAGAAACAAATTATCTGGCCATCTCAAACAAATCCCCTTGAACTTGTTACACCATTCAATTGCATCGAAGAAGGACGCAGAGTCACCGGAAAACCGATCCAATCACAGTCGGCATTCGTTTAGTCGATCTCAGTCGATTCAGACATCATTCGGGTAATTAAACCTATCTTTAGCTTCGTTTTCATCTTCAGATTAAAAGCCTGAGCATAGCATACCATCCTCAAACTGACGGCCAAACAGAACGTACTATTCAAACGCTGGAGGACATGCTACGAGCTTGTGTGATTGATTTCGGTAACACTTGGGAGTCTCACTTACCGTTGGTGGAGTTCTCCTACAACAACAGTTATCACACTAGCATCAAGGCAGCTCCATTTGAAGCACTTTATGGACGGAAATGCCGTTCTCCCATTTGTTGGACCAAGGTTGGAGATAGCCAACTCACAGGTCCTGAACTTGTATTTGAAACTTCCGAAAAGATCGTTCAAATTAGAAACAGTATGGCAGCAGCTCGGGATCGTAAAAAGAGCTATGCCGACAAGTGTCGTAAACCTTTAGAGTTTCAAATAGGTGACATGGTCTTACTCAAAGTCTCACCTTGGAAAGATGTCATTCGTTTCGGGAAACGAGGCAAACTGAATCCTCGTTATGTTGGACCATTCAAAATAATGAAGAGAATCGGACCAGTCGCGTATCAACTAGACCTACCTGAAGGACTTAGTGGCATACACAACGTCTTTCACGTCTCAAATTTAAAGAAATGCCTAGCAGACGAATCACTCGTAGTTCCTCTGGAGGAACTACACATTGATTAACAGTTACGTTTCATCAAAGAACCTGTGGAAATTATGGATAAGGAAGTTAAAACGTTAAAGCACACTAAGATCCCTATTGTCAGAGTTTGTTGGAACTCAAAACGCGGACCGGAATTCACGTGGGAGCGCGAGGATCAGATGATGCGCAAATATCCTAATCTGTTCAAGCACTCCATGTTAAATTCTCAAGGTACTATTTAAATTTCGGGACGAAAATTCTTTCAACTAGGGGATGATGTGATATCCCGGGAAATTTTTTTATTATTATTATTTAATTTTCGGGACGAAAATTCTTTTAACTAGGGGATGATGTGACAATCCGACTTTTCATGTTAACTCCGTTAACAATCCCATTAAATTTTCTGTTAAAAACTTAACCCCGTTAAATAAATCCAGTTAAATCTTAACTTATTTAACAAAATTAAACCCCAAGGACCAATTCTGTCATTTCCTGATCTCAAACTTCATGGACTAATCTTGCCAAATCCCTAAACCAAATATGTTGACTATTGAAAGTCAAAATTGATGAAATTTTGTTCCTTTTGACTTTCTAAAAGTCAAACTCTTTGATTTTGAATCCAGATTCGCAAATCCTTAACGGAAATTAGTGCAAATTCATAACCGAAAAGGATGATTATGACAATTACGTTCATTATTGCGGCGGTTAATCCCATCATTGATTCGAGTTTAATCCCAATTATGGGAGTTCTAGTTGTAACCGTCGACCATCACATTCTACACCTCAAATTCGTTAATCTCAATCAAAATTCTCACAAATCAATCGCCTGCGTAGCTAAATCGAACTTCTTTGAGCCTGTTTCATCACCCAATTTGACGGAAGACAAGCTGGAGAGGTCAGAGACCAAGATCGCCGAAGTCGGAAAACGTTTCAGTCAATCTCCATCAATCCGTCAAGCATTCTGGTAAATATTTACATCAACAACTTTGTTTTAGCATCTAAATCATTAACCCTATGTTGATTGGATCGTATATCATCGAATCTATCATGATCCAAGTCTAGGGTTTATTCATAAAAACGAATTGGGGGTTCTGACCCTAAACCCAACCTCAATCAAATTAAAATACATCAACAGTTTCGAAATCATGCATTCATTGAAAACCATCTATCAATTTCTCCTTTTAACATTGAATTATACCTGGTCCGTAATCTAGGGTTCGTTCTAAAATCGATTTGGGGTTTTTGATTCTAGACTCGATTATAATCCAATTAATTCACGTGTTTAGCTTCGAAACCAGTCACTAATCGAAAGCCCTATGTTTATTTTATCAATTAACATCGAATTGATCACAAACCGTAACCTAGGGTTCGTTCCTACCTCAATTTAGGGGTTTCGATATTAAACACTGTTTCAATCAAATTAAACCACATGGTTGGATTCGCAAACCCCCGATTATCAAAAGCCCTATGAATCTAACCATTCTTAATATCGAATTCAGCAGATTTGATTCCATGTTCATAACTAAGGTTTCGAAATTTCCATGGGGTAATTGACGACTTTAAACCTAATAATTTTGCAATTAAACCTTAACACAGATTCGTATGAAACCAATGAACAAAACCCCGTTTTTATTTTGAATAATCGCGATTAAAATCAATGGATTTGGGATGTGATTTGGTCCGGATTCGCGTAAAGGGGAAGAACACCCCAGAGTGCTTGATTAAAACCAATTGGAACCGGATCCTAATGCGATGACCCTAGCGGGCGAGACTGGTTAAGTGTGTGTGCTTGTGTGGGAGAGACCCGGGTTCGAGTCTCTCCACACTGTTTTATTTTTAAACATTTTTTTGGTATTACTTTAATATAAAAATCAAACCCTATAATATTATATTATTATATAAATGTGTTTTAGCCCGGGAAACAACCCGTAGGCTAGGGTTTGAATTATTAACCCACTTTTGTTATTATTTCCCCACTTTTTAAAATAATATATTCACCATAAAGTTGTATAAAAATAATATGTTTATATTATTTTCAACATGTGACTCATATTATTAAATAATATATAGATTTATATTATTTCGTATCATTTTGTAACCTCGTATAACATTTGAAACTAAATAATAATATAATTAATTATATTATTTACTCGCATTTATCGCGTTCATAAAAATAATATATGTATCATTTTGTACCACGAATGAGTAATTAGAATATCATTTTGAAACTAAAAATAATATATTAAATTATATTATTTTCTTAATTTTTGTAAATGACAAAACGCTCGAATATATTTATTATTGTTGTTGTCATTCGTCACGTAACGTGTATATAATCTAATTACTAATTAAAGAATTCATATTCCCGTGGACACGTTCGTCTACTCTCGGTTACTAGAGCGTTTCTTTATGACGTTTCTCATTCCGTGTCGTTGTCACAATTCCCATTTTATTCCTAATATATGTGTTTATAATTTTAGGGCATCCGTAAGTCGTTTGAGACTTACACACGTGGTTCCAACTTGTCCTTTGTGTGATACTACCTACAACGCAACGCAGGTGAGTTTTCATGACTAAACAATTTTGATTTTGTAATTCGTATGTTATCAATGTTAAATGCTACGCGTAACACGCTATCACAGAAAGTCCTCAACTAATATCGGACCGTTAATATGGATCTTAGCCTACTCACACCGCCAGTGTTGATAGACCTGGCAGGAGGCAATAAACAAACAGTCAGCTTCGGTTGCGAGCGCCTGAGCTGAACATGAACATAGGTTAGCTGTGTAGATACGTACTGAATGAACATAAATCCGGTAAACGCTTATTTACTTATATTGAAACCTGTGGACTCACCAACCTCGTGTTGACATATTTTCTTACATGTTTTCTTAGGTCGCTAAGATAAGACACAGGTGCACGTTAGGGCATGCATGGGATTCAACTGCTTTGATTATAACATATTTATGTTTGTTTGAATTATTCTATTGTACTTGTTTTGATTGGACATTTGGACTTTTTGGACTTTTGAACTTTGGTTTTGGGCGTGTGTATTTTGCGCATTTACTTTCTTTACGCTTCCGCATTGATACTCTGGTTTAAATGATATTTCCATTTTGAGTCCCATGTAGAGTCGTTCAAAGTAACTAATGTCTGAGATCCTGGTTCGTCACTTCCCAAACGGTAAAACTCCGTTAGTTGAAATTGGGGGTGTGACAATCGTGAATTGGAATTCATAGTACAGAGGAAGTTCAGGTGAATTTCTTGGCCCCAATTTCACTGCTTTTTAATACTTTGGGGGAGAAACATACTTGCATAACACATTTGAAAACATGAAACATTATTGTTTGATACATTTGGGGACATCATCATTTGATACATTTGAAAACATCATTGTTTGATACATTTGAGAACATCATTAAGTGGTATGTTTGAGAAAACATGAAACACATTTGCTTTATATTTAAAACAAGGAATCATGACCAACCATTTATGTTTACATGAGACAATCGTGGAAGAGCTCGTAAAATCCCCTACGTGAAAAATTTATTAACCATTAACTCGTATAGCCGGGATATTGTGAATAGTACTAATGGGATTGACACTCCCAGTCATGGTTAGTCACGCTAACCAAGGGTTCGTATGGCCCAATGATTGCACATTGTCTTAACTCGTGAGCCTGTTGGGAATGGGCGAGGGGCGAAACACATGTGTTTGGTTTGGTTAAAACTCATGTAAATTAAACTTCGTATACCTAGCTAGTCACGATGGGTTGATGGGTCAAACTTGATATGATTTCCTTGTTTTGTTTATCATATACATTGTATCGTTTTTGTGCATATGGATCTGCCAATCGTTTTTGTGCATATGGTTTTTGCCATTCGTTCATGTGAAAATGTTTTGTCAATGTTTTCAAGGAAAACTGTTTCATATTTTGGCCGTATACGCAATTAAATGTTTTCGAGGAAAACCGTTTCATATTATGGTAACGTATACATCATCAATGTTTTCAAGGAAAAGTACTTTACACTTAGACAATTAAACCTGTGAACTCACCAACCTTTGTGTTGACCCTTGAAGTATGTTTTTTAGGAAGTTCATACCAATGGCACGGTTGGAATAGGATAACCATTTGGATTAAACCCTAAAAGCCGAAGACCTTATTTGATCAAGATAGGCTTCTAGATCATGCATCATTATGAGGGCGCACTGTTGTCTAACCATGTAAGGCCCCTTTTCCCGGGTAACCTCACTTGTTGGATTTACTCATAAACATAGTCATAAATACTGAACTTAAATTAAAAACATTCGAGAGTAGCTGAAGCAAACATTATTCAAATTCATTACTTTACTGAACTTATATAAGTATTATATATATATAATATACATGCATTTGCATATTCTTTGCTTTACTGTTCTCACATAACATTCATACTGAGTATATACATATGTACACACTTATTTTGGGGAACATTCATTGGTCATACATATATGGGTGATCAACCCGTCATAATTGTCGCGTGAGTCACAAAGACACACGCCGTGAGAACTACTGTCGTAGCCCTTTTCATAAACCGTCCGACTCTAGAAAACCGTCCGTCGTAACATAAATCCGTCCGACAACCTTTGTCCGTCCGCCTAAACCCGTCCTACCGTCGTAGTCCGTTCATTCGCCCGTCTGCCCAAAGGCATCCGTTTCCCACGCGGCTATTATGTATGCAACCGTTCTACATGTAATAAGGCGTTTGCTTCGACCATCCATGAGTGCCTTTTATACGTCCTAGCTTATGAAGGAACGTTTTTGTCCCGGTTGCAAAATAGTCACGTGGTCGTCCGTCTACCGAAGTAGCCGTTGTCATCGAAGAGTCCATAACGTTTACATACATTCATAACATGCAATATATAAAATATAAAGCATGATTTTATTTATTCACGTTATGTCCTTCTTTCATTCATTCTTTATAATCATACGTTTCATTCTTTGTTCATCATTCATTTTGATACATATATGTATATATTACGTATGATCACATTAGCATTTATAACATTTATTCATTTAGCGTATACACTTCAGCTACAAAACATTTAATAAGGTTTGCACATAACGTACAGGGGGCACATAGAACTCACCTGATGAGCTAGTCTCGTCATGTCCTAACAGCGGTCCAATGAGTGCCACACACGATCTGGATTGATTAATTAAACATACATCAGACCTAATCCCGACTTTAACGGTTAAAACATTCTGAATTAGGCGACTATACTGACTTTACTAACCGGCTTGTTGCCTGCTGCCTGCGCACTTAGCAAGTGCGAAGGGCCTTGCTTCCTGCGTGCTTGATAAGTACGCAGGTTTTGCTTCTTGAGTGAAAAACCCTAACTTTCGCATGCAGATCTGATCATGTCAAGATCCCGAACTTGTTTAAATTCGAAACGTTTGCTTTTCATTTAAGAACTCAAATCTATGTTTTTCTTCCAGTTTCATCCGTAAAAAGTCACCTATTTAGCTAAAACCCGAAAAACCCCAAAACGAACAAAACTAAGTTTAAGGTCGAATCGTTACCTTGATTGTGATTCTGATTCAGAGTTTTTACTCACGAGCTCAGTAGTAACATGCTCCTTCAATTCTCGGTCGATCCGTCAACTTTCTCACTCTAGGCCCGAGCTCTTCTTTCTCTCTCTTGATATTGCAAATGAGAGAGTTGAGGCTTTCTTGGCCCTTATATAGATGGGTTTCCCTCAGCCCGTTGGAGCCGAGCCCGAGCCCATCCATTTTCCTTTCATTTTTGACAATTAAATCTCGATCGCGTTATTTATTTATTTATTTACTATTTTTGGGATGTTACATTATTTGCTATTTTTGGGATGTTACAAGTCTACCCTCCTTAAAGGGGGTTTCATCCTCGAAACTGTTTATACGTTAAACAATTGAGGGTACAGTCCCCTCATCTCATCTTCTTTCTCCCATGTCGCTTCTGACCCTTTTCTGTGCTTCCATTGTACTTTAACTAGATAAATCGACTTATTGCGTAGTCGTTTCTCAGCTCGGTCAATAATGGCTATTGGTTCCTTCACATAATTTAGACTGTTATCCACTTTGATCTCGTCGTAAGGTATGTGAGCTGTGTCGTCAGCAAGGCACTTACGTAAGTGCGACACGTGGAACATAGGGTGTATTCCACTAAGCTCAACGGGTAGGTCGAGTTTGTAAGCAACTTGACCCACTCTCGCTAAAATCTTGAAAGGTCCGACAAACCTTGGACTTAGTTGCCACGTTTTCTGTATCGAATGATTCCTTTCCATGGTGATACCTTTAACAGTTCCATGTCCCCTACTTGAAACTCTAAATCCCGTCTTCTCTTATCCGCGTATGATTTCTGTCTGTCTTTTGCGACTTTCATTCGAGCCTTGATTTGATCAAATTTCTCGGAAGTAGCTTTGACCACTTCGAGACTTGCAAAATCCTTTTGTCCAATTCCCCCCAACAAACCGGGGTCCTACATTTCCTCCCATACAACATTTCAAATGGCGGCATGCCAATAGTTGAGTGATAGCTGTTGTTATATGAAAATTCTGCCAATGGTAGATGGCTGTCCCAGCTCCCACCGAAGTCAATGATACAGGCCCGGAGCATGTCCTCCAAGGTCTGAATGGTCCTTTTAGATTGACCATCGGTTTGAGGGTGGTAAGCAGTGCTGATGTTCAGTCTAGTGCCCATCGCTTCATTGAATTTCTTCCAAAACCTTGACGTGAATCTAGTATCCCTATCGGACACAATCAACAGCGGCATACCATGTCTGCTCACAATTTCCTTGATAAATATTTCTGCTAGCTTTTCAGACAATGAAGTCTCACGTATTAGCAAGAAGTGAGCACTCTTTGTCAAGCGGTCAACGATCACCCAAATGGTATCATTGCCTTTAGCTGTTCGCGGTAGCTTGGTAATGAAGTCCATCGTGATCTCCTCCCACTTCCATTCTGGTATTGGTAAAGGTTGCATTTTACCACATGGTTTCTGGTGTTCGGCCTTAACTAGGGAACACGTTAGGCACTTGTTTACGTACTCGGTCACATCATTCTTCATGCCGGGCCACTAGTACTCTTTCTTCAAGTCTTGATACATTTTGTTTATCCCGGGGTGGATGGAATAGCGAGACTTATGGGCCTCATCGAGTATTTTGGCTCTAAGCTCGCCAATCTTAGGTATCCACATCCGGCCAAACCTAGTTCGTACACCGTATGCATTTGCATCCAAATTCCCTTGTTGTCCTACTATTCTTTCCCGTTTTATATTTCTTTCTAATAGTGCTTCATCTTGTGCCTTTGATATTTCACTCATCAAATCTGGCGTTATAATCAGCTGACACGCTTTGATCCGTATAGGTTCCGATTCTTCCTTTCTGCTTAAAGCGTCAGCCACCACATTGGCCTTGCCTGGATGGTATAATATCTCACAGTCATAGTCATTCAGTAGCTCTAACCACCTCCTTTGTCCATGTTTAATTCCTTTTGTTCGAAAAAGTACTTCAGGCCCTTGTGATCGGAGTAAATGGTGCATTTAACTCCATACAGATAGTGCCTCCATACTTTTAATGCGAAAACTACTGCTGCTAACTCCAGATCGTGAGTTGGGTAGTTAACCTCGTGAATCATTAATTGTCACGAGGGGTAAGCAATTACCTTTCCTCGTTGTATAAGTACGCACCCTAAACCCTGACCCGAAGCGTCAGAGTAGACTACCAAGTCTTCATTTCCCTCAGGTAGTGTCAAGACTGGAGCTTGGGCTAATTGTGTCTTAAGTTCCTCAAACGCGTTGTTTTGGGTTGGACCCCATTCATATTTTACTTCCTTCCATGTCAGTTTAGTTAGTGGCGAGGCTATTCTTGAGAAATCTTGAATGAACCTGCCAATCCTAGAAAACTTCATGTCTCTGTTGGTGTCTTCGGGACGTTCCATTCCTTTACTGCCTCAATCTTTGCAGGATCTACCATGATGTCGTTTGGGTTTATCACATGACCTAGGAATTGGACTTCCCTAAGCCAGAACGTGCATTTGAAGAATTTTGCATACAATTTTTCCTGCTTTAGTACCTCCAGAACCTCTCTTAGATGGCAGTGGTGATCACCCTCGCTTTTCAAATATACCAGTATGTCGTCTATAATAACTATTACTGATCGATTAAACATTGGTCGACATACTCTATTCATCAAGTCCATGAACGCTGCTGGTGTGTTGGTCAATCCGAAGGACATCACGAGAAACTCATAATGCCTATAACGTGTGCGAAACACGGTCTTTGGTACGTCTTCTTCTCTTACTTTCAACTTATGGTAACCCGACCTAAGATCGATCTTTGAGAACCGACTCGCACCTTGCAGTTGATTAAAAAGGTCATCTATTCTACAAAGTGGGTATTTGTTCTTTACTGTCCTCTTGTTCAGTTCACGGTAGTCGATGCACATGCGCATGCTGCTGTCCTTCTTTACAAATAGTACCGGAGCTCCCCATGGTGAAATGCTCGGTCTGATAAATCCTTTTTCTGTTAATTCCTCTAGTTGAGACATCAATTCTTTCATTTCTGACAGAGCCAATCGGTAGGGGGCATTGGCAACGGGCTCAGCTGCTGGCAGTAAGTCAATCTGAAATTCTATTTCCCGATCGGGTGACAACCCAGGTAGATCCTCAGGGATACTTCCGGAAAGTTACACACCACGGGTACATTCTTGAGTTCTTTCGTTTTCATTCTATCGTCAATAACATACGCCAGATAAGCTTCGCAATCGTGCCTCATGTAACTTTCGGCCTTGATCATCGAAATGACGTTTAGCATCGTGCAATTCCAATCCCCGTAAACCGTAACTGGACTGCCGCTAGGAGCTTTGAGGTGTATCCTCTTACGTTTACATATGATTTGAGCTTCGTTGGCAGCTAGCCAATCCATACCCAATACTATATCGAATCCTCCTAAGGTGAGAAGGAATAATCTAGAAGGAAACTTATGGCCCTCTATTTCTAAGATGCAATCCTCTGTTACTTGGAATAGTGCCGAATTTTTACCAAGGGCAGTTTGTACGCTAAAGGCCTTTACTATGGTGTTGATAGTGCAATCTAGTTTACCACTAAATGCATTGGATATAAAGCTTTTACTAGCACTAGAGTCAAATAAAATAGCAGCATGTTCATCATTAACTAGGAACGTACCTGACACAACATCAGGGTTTCCCCTTGCTTCCTCCTCAGTCAGGGCGTAGGCTCGAGTCCTAGCCTTCGGCTGTTCCCTTTCAGCTTCCTTTTCCTTTCCCAAACTGGATCGTTTGGTTTTCCTGCAATCCCTAGTCAGGTGTCCATATCTTCCACAACTTTGGCACTTGACGTCCTTTAATTAATCTCAGGAGTAATGCCCCGGCCTACCGCACTTATAACACATGGTTGAGCCAACAAGACATTCGCCTTGGTGTTTCCTTGAGCATTTCGTACAAACTTCATACCCTTCTGCCCTAGGCTTCTTCACCTCATTGGTGTAATTTCCCTTTCCATTTCCTTTGAACGAGTTCTCCCATTTTTGTTTCGGAGCTTCGGGAGCTGTGTCCTTGTTAGCATAATCGTCATAGACGATTCCAGACAGGTTGACTACCGATTTGAAGGTCGATGGTAGGTTAGCTTTTACATGAACACGGACCCTTTGAGGTAGGCCCTTCACATAGTACTTAATCATTTGTTCTTCTGTCTCCACGAGGTGGGGTACCAGTTGAGCTAGCTCATTGAACCTAGAAGTATACTCGCGGTGTGTAACATCCCAAAAATAGTAAACAATAAAATAAATAACTCAATCGAGATTTAATCGTCAATAATGAAAGGAAAATGGATGGGATCGACCTGGGCTCCAACGGGCCGAGGGAAACCCATCTATATAAGGGCCAAGAAAGCCTCAACTCCCTCATTTGTAACATCTAGAGAGAGAAAGGAGAGCTCGGGCCTAGAGAGAGAAAGTTAACGGATCGACCCGGAATTGAAGGAGCACGTTACTGCTGAGCTCGTGAGCAAAACCTCCGAATCAGAATCACAATCCAGGTAACGATTCGACCTTAAACTGAGTTTTTGTTCGTTTTGGGGTTTTTCGGGTTTTAGCTAAATAGGAGACGTTTTTATGGATGAAACTTGAAAATAAGCTTAGAACTAGCATCTAGAATGAAAACCGCACATTTTGATCAAAGAAAGTTGTAAGATTAGCATGATCGGGTCAACATGCAAGAATTTCGGACTTGATGGGGAAGCAGGTCTTGCGTACTTATCAAATACGCAAGAAGGATGTCCTGCGTACATATAAAGTACGCATGAGGAAGATCCTGCGTACTTATCAAGTACGCAAGAAGAACGTTCTTCGTACTTGTCAAGTACGCATGAGTATGGTCCTGCGCACTTAGCAAGTGCGCAGGCAGCAGGCCGTTAGTGAAGTCAGTATAGTCGCTTAATTCAGAATGATTTAACCGTTAGAGTCGGGATTAGGTCTAATGTATGTGTAATTAACAAATCCAGATCGTAGGTAGCACTCATTGGACCGCAGTTAGGACAGGACGAGACTAGCTCATCAGGTGAGTTCTATGTGCCCCTTCTATGTTAAGTGCAAATCAATTCAAATGTTTTGGGGCTGAAGTGTATACACTAAATGAATAAATGCTATGAATGTCAATGTGATCATACGTGGTATACAAATATATATATACCTATATACGAAAATGAATTATGAACAAAGAATGAAGCGTATGATTATAAAGAATGAATGACATAACGTAAATGAATGTAATCTTGCTTTATATTATATATATATATTGTATGTTATGAATGTATATAAACGTTATGAACACTTCTATGACAACGGCTACTTTGGTAGACGGACGACCACGTGACTATTTTGCCACTAGGATAAAAACGTTCATTCGCAAGCTAGGACGTATAAAAGTACTCATGGACGGTCGAAGCAAATGCCTTATTACATGTAGAAAGGTTGCAAATATAATAGCCGTGTGGGAAACGGATGCCCTAGGGCAGACGGGCGAATTGACAGACTACGACGGTAGGACGGTTTAAGAGCGGACGAACAAAGGTTGCCGGACGGATTTATGTTTCGACAGACGGTTTTCTAGAGCCGAATGGTTTATGAAAAGGGCTACGACGGTAGTTCTCACTGCGTTGTCTTTGTGACATTCGCGACAAGTATGACGGGTTGATCACCCCTATGTGTATGACCAATGAATGTTCTCCCCAAAGTAAGTATGTATGTACATATGTATATACTCAATATGAATATTATGTGAGAACAGTAAGGCAAAGAATATGCTAAAGCACGTATATTATATATATATATATATATATATATATATAATACTTAACGATAAGATAAATGCTATGTATGATTGTTTTTAAACTAGAACTCACCAGCGTTAGCTGACTTTTAGTATACATTTCAGGTAAACAAAGGAAGGGTCGTGCGAAGGCATGATGGTTACCCGGCACGAGACTGACATCTCACTTTTATATATGTTAAGACAATATTATGTTTTTATTGGTTAAGACTTCCGTTGTTATGTTATGAATTCGAATGATGTTTGCTTTCGCTACTTCTAAATGTTTTTAATTTAAGTTCAGTATTTATGAATATGTTTATGAGTAATTCCAACGAGTGAGGTTCCCCAGGAAAGGGGCCTTACAAGTTGGTATCAGAGCAATAGTTTGAGAGATTCAGACATCCCTAAATGTCTGGACTCAAGCTAATTATGGGACCGGACGGATGTCAGTATGGGTAACCAACGCCAACGCCAGCACGGTAAGTAAGTACTAAAGTTAATGCTCTTGGATAGGAGTAGATACCTTAACTTAGAACAAATAGATATCAATGTCACAACCGATTTGAAGAGTTTTGAACCCGAAAAGCAATGTAAATTAGTAATCACAAACCGGTCACTGTAATTAAAAATTTACCTTGCTCGTACTGTTCTAAAACTATGATCTGAAGGAATGGCATTGATGTATTCCCTTTATAACTATCAGGAAACTAGGAACTATGGCTGGTGGTGGAAGAACAGGACGCCGAGGCAGTCACACTGGCCGAGTCGGTAGACCTCCATTGAATCAAAGACATGAAGAAGAAGAGAGTGTGCACGCAGAACACACTGAGAGTGTGCACAAAACAGATGTGACCCCAACTGGGGACGACAATCAAGGGCCTCTACAGTTGGAACCCGAGGTCAGGGATACAGTTGCCCGCGAAGTTGTACTCACTCTGAAGAAAGTATTGCCTGATCTACTATCCGAGGCACTAAAGAAAAGTAGAGAGGAGAATGAAGGAGACCATGAAGAAAAAATGTATGACAGTGATGGGGATGAAGTGAAGGTGGAATCAAGCAATCGTGGGTGTACCTACAAAGGTTTCAAGGACGGAGACCCACCCAAGTTCGATGGGAACCCTTCAGTGGCTACGTTTGAATGGATTGAGAGGATGAACGCTGTAATCAACATCAGCGAGGGTCGACCGGACCATGCTATTAAGTATGTTGCTCATTCTTTCACCATGTGTAACACCCCGAATTTTTATTCGGAGCATTAAGAGATGGTCTAGGAGCTTTAAACGTATTAACGAACCCAACCCGTATGCAACCATGAGTCACCACATGATTCAACATGTGTCAATGAATCATCTTAAAATGCAACACATGGCGGGACACGTGGCACCTTCACAACAATCCTACCATGCAAGATGACAAGTGGTGATGAGTCAACATGCAATGCACCACATAGTGACATGTGGTGGACACATGTCACACCCATATGCCACCAACCTTCCTATAAATAGCAGCCATTATCTCCTCATTTTCATATTGAAGAGTGAGAGAGAGATAGAGAGAGAGGGAGAGAGAGATAGAGACTAAAGAGAAAGAGAGAGAGAAAGAACATCCGGCGACCAGTGGTGGTTCGACGCGGTGGTACACGGTGAACGGAGTTACGGGTCTTCACCCTCAACCATTTCTCGACGTTCTGAATGAGTTGGTAAGCTCCGATTTCCCTGAATCTTGTCTTAAGGTCGCTAAAAATGAGTTTGTTTAGAATCTGTCCAGAACCGTTTTTATGTACGCGGTTTTAAAGAATAGAACGATCTGGAAAATCCAACCGTTGGATCATCTTGAATTTTAAGCAGAGGGTTTATAACACTTACACGATCAATTTGAATGCTCGAAATAAGAAATGGAGTCGTTTAAGTTCGATTTTTATAACCGTTTTGACAGCAGGTCGGGGCTGTGTTTTTTTGAAAAACGCAGCTGCAGAGATCGGGTTTTCCCGGACATCCGACCGTTGAAATGAAACGAAATTTGGACTGTAGATTCCTAACATATAGATGATTATTTTCACCAAAGGAATTTACGATCAGAAGTCTTTAAGTATAGTTTTTATATTGACCAGTCCATGATAATTTCTAGGTAGAAGTGAAAAACGTGGTGAAACGATAACTTGTGACTTGAGCATTAGCTTGGTCTTCAAAGCTAGCTTTATCACCTAAACAATCAACTTGCATTTAATAGTCTTATGATCTCAATTCATTCACAAAATTGAGTTTCAAGACACATCTATGATCTAAAGATTAACACTCTAACTTAGTATGGTTTTCTTAACCTTAACCCAACCTCTAACACCCAATTCAACCTTTCAACCCATAAGTCAACTACACCAATTTACCACATTTACTTTGTCTATTAACCACATAAGTCAAATTATATCATCACACCACACGTAAAAAGATTTTAACCACACAATTAAATTTACATGTAACTAGCGCCATATATATTACTAAATAAGCGCAAAGCACTTACGTTTAGCCCGACATGATTCCACTGTGTCTTTAAAGCCACCTAAACAATCAACTTGCATTTAGTAATCTTATTATCTCAATTCATTCACCAAATTGACATTCAAGACACACCTATGATCTAAAGATCAACACCCTAACTTAGTTTTGTTATCACAACGTTAACCAAACCTCTAACACCCGATTCAACCTTTCAACCCATAAGTCAACTGCAACAATTAACACATTTAGTTTGATCATTAACCACATAAGTCAAATTATATCATCACACCACACATAAAAAGATTTTAACCACATAATTCTATTTAGAAGTAACTACTGACATATCTATTACTAAGTAAGTGCAAAGCACTTACCTTTAGCCAGAGATGATTTCACTTGGTCTTCAAAGCTATCTACGTCAACACCTTTATTAGCTAAACAATCAACTTGCATTTAGTAGTCTTATGATATCAATTCATTTACCAAATTGAGATTCAATACACACCTATGATCTAAAGATTAACATCGTAACTTAGTACATTTTTTATAACCTTAACCAAACCTCCAACACCCAATTCAACCTTTCAACCCATAAGTCAACGACACCAATTTACCACATTTACTTTGACTATTAACCACATAGGTCCTATTATATCATTACACCACACATAAATAGATTTTAACCACACAATTCAATTTAGATGTAACTAGCGCCATATATATTACTAAGTAAGCGCAGAGCACTTACCTTTAGCTCGACATGATTCCACTATGTCTTTAAAGCCACCTAAACAATCAACTTGCATTTAGTAATCTTGTTATCTAAATTCACTCACCAAATTAAGATTCAAGACACACCTATGATCTAAAGATCAACACCTTAACTTAATTTGGTTATCACATCGTTAACCAAACTTCTAACACCCTATTCAACCTTTCAACCCATAACTCAACTACACTAATTAACACATTTAGTTTGACTATTAAACATATGAGTCAAATTATATCATCACACCACACATAAATAGATTTTAACCACACAATTCTATTTGGATGTAACTACCGGGATATCTATTAGTAAGTAAGTGCAAAGCACTTACCTTTAGCCAGAGATGATTCCACTTGGTCTTCAAAGCTAGCTACGTCAACACCTTTATCACCTAAACAATCAACTTGCATTTAATAGTCTTATGATCTCAATTCATTCACAAAATTGAGATTCAAGACACACCTATGATCTAAATATTAACACCCTAACTTAGTATGGTTTTCATAACCTTAACCCAACCTCCAACACCCAATTCAACCTTTCAACCCATAAGTCAACTACACCAATTTACCACATTTATTTTGACTATTAACCACATAAGTCAAATTATATCATCACACCACACATAAAAAGATTTTAACCACATAATTCTATTTGGAAGTAACTACTGACATATCTATTACTAAGTAAGTGCAAAGCACTTACCTTTAGCCAGAGATTATTCCACTTGGTCTTCAAAGCTAGCTACGTCAACACCTTTATTAGCTAAACAATCAACTTGCATTTAGTAGTCTTATGATATCAAATCATTCACCAAATTGAGATTCAAGACACACCTATGATCTAAAGATTAACACCGTAACTTAGTATAATTTTCATAACCTTAACCAAACCTCCAACACCCAATTCAACCTTTCAACCCATAAGTCAACGACACCAATTTCCCACATTTACTTTGACTATTAACCACATAAGTCAAATTATATCATCAAACCACACATAAATAGATTTTAACCACACAATTCAATTTAGATGTACCTAGCGCCATATATATTACTAAGTAACTGCAAAGCACTTACCTTTAGCTCGACATGATTCCATTGTGTCTTTAAAGCCACCTAAACAATCAACTTGCATTTAGTAATGTTGTTATCTAAATTCATTCACCAAATTAAGATTCAAGACACACCTATGATCTAAAGATCAACACCTTAACTTAATTTGGTTATCACATCGTTAACCAAACCTCTAACACCCTATTCAACCTTTCAACCCATAAGTCAACTACACTAATTAACACATTTAGTTTGACTATTAAACATATGAGTCAAATTATATCATCACACCACACATAAATAGATTTTAACCACACGATTCTATTTGGATGTAACTACAGACATATCTACTACTAAGTAAGTGCAAAGCACTTACCTTTAGCCAGAGATGATTCCACTTGGTCTTCAAAGCTAGCTACGTCAACACTTTTATCACCTAAACAATCAACTTGCATTTAATAGTCTTATGATCTCTATTCATTCACAAAATTGAGATTCAAGACACATTTATGATCTAAATATTAACACTCTAACTTAGTATGGTTTTCATAACCTTAACCCAACCTCCAACACCCAATTCAACCTTTCAACCCATAAGTCAACTACACCAATTTACCATATTTACTTTGACTATTAACCACATAAGTCAAATTATATCATCACACCACACATAAAAAGATTTTAACCACACAATTAAATTTAGATGTAACTTGCGCCATATATATTACTAAGTAAGCACAAAGCACTTACCTTTAGCTCGACATGATTCCACTGTAACATTTATAATTTTTCCAATACTATTTTAACTTATCCATTTACCTATTTATCTATTTTAATGATACTCCGTTTAAATCCCGTACTTGCCTCACTCTATGAGTCACATTAACTGCTATTTCTACTCAAAATTTAAACTTATCACTTACATATAATTTTTTTTATTTATATGTATGACACATGTATGTATATGTATATAGACTTATATAAATACTTATATATATATACCCTATTATGGAAACTAAATCAAAACATAAAAACTACGAGTTTTAATCATGTAGACATCTTTTAGATACATATATATGTATTTATAAATAAATATGTATATATTGTATAAACCAATATACAAGTTGTAAATTCTTTTTAAAGAAATATAACCTTTTATAAACATTCGAAATAAAACAAGATTTTATAAACTTTATAAAATTCAAAACAAGTTTTATAAACAATAGATAATTAATTTGAGTCTGGAACCTTTAATTTAAATAAACTCCCTAACTATTTGGACCCTCAATTCGAACTATTCAAGTCTTGAAACCCATAAATTGCCCTCTTCGACTCCTCAAAAGTCAACAGAAAAGAATTCTAAACCCATTTGACTTGCCAATTTAACGACATTTGCAACCAATTTCGAAATTTAAAAACATTTTGACTTTGCAGAGTCAAACCATATCAAATTCAGCCCAAATCATTGTCTAATCAAGTAAATTGAACGCGTTTATGTCCCGTAAATCACGCTTGGATTGATTTTGCGTGTATTCAGTTCTAAAACACGACTAGATTCACCCACAGACATTCGAAATCTAGTCGAAATGATGCGTATTTGGTGCAGACAGTTGTCTTATGCAAGGCCAAATTAAACCGAGCCTTTAAGATGAAATCAATCCAATCAATTAGTCGACACACCTTTGCATAACTCGTTACAAACTCTCTGAACTTTCTATCAATCCGCATATCACCTCGGGTCATCGATCGAGCACCAAGAACATCGGAACTAAACTTTTTAGTTGACTTTATTTTATTCATGTTTTAGGTTCTAATATGTGAGATTGATCAAGATGTGCTGGCTTGGACTTAGTTAAAATAAATAAAGAACTTATGTATTTCAATTATGTTTCTTTTCTTGGAATTGCTTTTGATTGAATGTTTGTAATGGAATTTGACAATTAATATATTTCAATTTAGTCAACCTTGTGCTTATGAACAGTCTACATGTCCTGCCCCGATGATTCCGCCATCGGTTGGGGTGTGACAGATTGGTATCAGAGCCTTGGTTATAGGGAATTAGGTTATTAGACACCTTGACCTAGACTATAACTTTAGGACACCCACTTATGCCATGCTTCATGTTTATATGATTATGTGCTACATGTTATGTGTTACATGCTATGTGTTACATGTTCTTTATGATTATTTATTATGTTATTTTTTATGCCTTAAAAAAAAACTTCATGACTTATTAAAATATCCTTAAATAATAATTAAATAAATAATATCCCTTCCCATATCCTAAAACCTCATAATATTCTTACCTCCTTCTCTCTCTATATCTTTCTGAGCATGTGGAAACTTCATGAAGCTAAATCTTTAAAATTTCTTTATTTCCTCGTTAAGGTTTTTAAACTTTGCTAATTATTCGAGGACACGTGCAATCTGGAAGAGTGACACCTGTATTCTGGGTTTTCTGTCTAGAAAAGCATTTCGCATAAATCCCGATCAACCGAGGGAGCCGTATGCTTTCCTGGGAATTCTCGGGATGAGCGTTTACTTATAGGCTAAAGCATGTCTCCTTGAAAATTATATGAGTTTAATTAACCTTAATGTGTCATAGTATTCAAGTGATTATATCACTATTTGAGTACAATCCAAACTATGATTAATTATTTTATTTCATTATCTTGTCCTTTTAATCCAAGCAAATCTGATAAGTTCTTACATATTTTCTTGTGCTGTGCAAATTTGTAGAATGCCTCCTCGTCATGCTCCCGTGGCCAACACCAACACCAACACCGACATTGCTACCATCCTTACACAACTCGTAACTCAACTCACTCAAGCTAATGGTGCCGCCAATGGTAACCATGGTGGTAATGGTGGGAATGGTGGGAATGGTGGTAATGGTGGAAATGGTGGTGCCAACCCATCTCAATGCACCTTCAAGCATTTCAACTCGTGTAATCCCCTCAAGTTCTATGGAACCGAAGGAGCGACCGGACTCCTTCAATGGTTCGAAAGCATTGAGAATACCTTTCTCAATAGTGACTGCCCCGACAACCTTCGTGTTCGTCATGCCACAAGTGTCCTATAAAAACGGGCACTCACGTGGTGGAATGGGGAGAAGAGAAATAGAGGTGTGGATGTGGCAATGGCCTTACCTTGGGATGAAGTTAAAAGGCTAACGACCGAGGAATTCTGTCCTCGAAGTGAAGTGAAGAAACTTAAAGCCGAATTTTGGGATCTTGCCCAAGATAGTGGTGAAAACTTGGCATATACAACTCGGTTCCATGAGTTGAGTCTTCTCGTGCCCCACATGGTCACTCCTTTGTCCCGCTGCATTGAAAAGTATATTGGGGGACTACCTAGGCAAATTCAAGATACCGTCCTAGGAAGAAATCCTGCAACACTTGAAGATGCGATCCGTTTGTCCGCTACCTTAACCGATAATCATGTGAAGGCGGGGACTCTTACTATAAAGGGCACCAAGAAAGTTTCTGACACCATAACCCCTCCTACCCACATCAAAGAAGCCACATCTGAACCCTCTCGCAATAATAGAAAGAGAAAGACTAGAAATTTTGCTGTGGTCACTCCTGCTATTCCTGTTAACCAAGCTACACCTATGGTTCAAGCACCGGCTAAAAAGCCATATGTTGGAATCTACCCACTTTGTGCCACCTGCAACTACCATCATCCCCAAAGCATCCCATGTCGCCTTTGTACTCATTGTGGGAGATATGGCCATACGGTCAATGTTTGTAGGGCCAAAGCTCTTGCGGGCCAAGTCAACCCACCAAACCAACACCCAAGTGACTAATAAAGGTACTCCCGCTATTGCAAATGGGCGTGCATGTTATGAATGTGGCAACCCGAACCATTTCCGTGATCAATGCCTAAGGTTGGTCAATGCTAGACATGGTGGAGCTCGTGGGCGTGCTTTCAACATAAACGCCAATGAAGCTCAAGCTAACAATGATGTGGTCAATGGTACGTTCCTTGTAAATAGTCAATATGCCTCCATTTTATTTGATACCGGTGCCGATAAAAGTTTTGTGTCACTAAATTTTGAACCCTTACTTGCAAAGACACGATCCCAATTAGAGAAAACCTTCACTGTCGAAGTAGCAAATAGTGATTCACTTACAATTGAGTCTGTTATCTATGAATGCTCTCTAGAACTTAATGAACATACATTCCCAATCAATCTTGTACCAATGCCATTAGGAAGTTTTGATATCATCATAGGCATGGATTGGCTATCAAATCATCATGCCGAAGTCATCTGTTTCGAGAAGTGCATCCGAATACCTCTACCATCGGGAGAAACGTTAAGAGTTATTGGTGAAAAGCTTTGTAAGGGACTTAAATTAATGTCATGCACTACCGCTCAAAAGTACTTACGAAAGAAGTACATAGCCTTCTTAGCTCATATTGTTCAAAAGGATGTCAAGGAGAAGAGTATACAAGACATTCCCATAATTCAGGATTTTCCCGAAGTATTTCCCGAAGATCTATCCGGTCTTCCACCCGTTCGTCAAGTAAAATTTCGCATTGATCTTGTGCCCGGAGCTAACCCTGTGGCTAGAGCTCCTTACCGTCTTGCACCTTCTGAAATGCAAGAACTTGCAAGTCAACTTCAAGAGCTCTCCGACAAGGGATTCATTCGTCCAAGTCATTCACCGTGGGGTGCACCCATCTTGTTCGTCAAAAAGAAAGATGGATCATTCCGCATGTGTATTGACTACTGCGAACTCAACAAACTTACCATCAAGAACCGTTACCCTTTGCCTAGAATTGATGACCTCTTTGATCAACTTCAAGGTTCTACTTGCTTCTCGAAGATTGACCTTTGATCCGGTTATCACCAACTCCGTGTTCAAGAAGACGATATTCCAAAGACTGCCTTCCGAACAAGGTATGGTCATTACGAGTTCATGGTTATGCCTTTTGGGCTAACCAATGCACCCGCAGTTTTCATGGACCTCATGAATCATGTGTGCAAACCGTACCTTGATAAATTTGTGATTGTCTTCATCGATGACATCTTAATCTACTCCAAGACTAAAGCCGACCATGAGCAACATCTTAGGCTGGTTTTGGATCTCTTGAGGAAGGAACAACTATATGCCAAATTCTCCAAATGTGAATTTTGGCTAAAGGAAGTTCAATTTCATGGTCACATCGTCAACGACAAGGGTATACATGTTAACCCTGCTAAGATCGAAACGGTTAAGAATTGGAATGCCCCGAAGTCTCCCACTGAAGTTCGTTCATTTCTTGTTCTTGCGGGATATTACCGTCGTTTCATCTCAAAATTCTCAAAGATCGCTGTCCCTCTCACTGCTTTGACCCACAAGGGTAAAACTTATGAATGGGGACCGAAACAAGAAGAAGCTTTCCAAACTCTCAAGCAAAAGTTGTGCAATGCTCCTATTTTGACTCTCCTGATGGAAATAATGATCTAGTTGTCTACTGTGATGCTTCTAACCAAGGTCTCAGTTGTGTCCTCATGCAACAAGGCAAAGTAATCGCTTATGCATCAAGGCAACTTAAGATTCATGAGAAGAATTATACGACGCACGATCTCTAGTTGGGTGCGGTCGTATTCATGTTAAAGATTTGGAGACATTACCTCTATGGCACAAAATGTGTAGTATTCACCGACCACAAAAGTCTCCAACATATCTTCAACCAAAAAGAACTCAATATGAGGCAACGACGTTGGGTTGAACTCCTTAACGACTATGACTGCGAGATTCGTTAACATCCCGGCAAAGCGAATGTTGTAGCCGACGCTTTGAGTCGAAAGGACCATGTCATGCTTCAATGTGTCCGTATTCAAACCGACATTCAAAACCGCATCTTAGAAGCTCAACACGTCTCGGTCACCGAGGGTAACATGTATGAGGAAATGTCGTGTGGTGTTGAACTTCTTCTTGAATTAAAACCCAATGGCTTACTTTATTACTTGAACCGTATTTGGGTTCCCGATCGCGATGATCTCCGTACGTTTCTCATGAACGAGGCTCACAAGACTCGTTATTCTATTCATGCTGGTGCGGATAAAATGTACCAAGACTTTCGCCAACAATATTGGTGGCCCGGTATGAAGAAAGACATTGCTCACTATGTTGCCAAATGTCTAACGTGTTCCAAAGTCAAAGCCGAACACCAACGTCCTTCCGGATTACTTGAACAACTGGAAATTCCCGTGTGGAAATGGGAGAACTTAGCCATGGATTTTATTACCAAACTCCCTCGCACCTTGAGTGGTTATAATAGCATATGGGTAATCATTGATCGTCTCACCAAATCTGCTCATTTCTTGCCCATCCGTGAAGACTATCGGGTTGAGAAACTAGCCCGAATTTACATTGATGAAATTGTGAGCCGTCACGGTGTTCCCTTAAACATAATCTCCGATAGAGATGCTCGGTTCACCTCTCGCTTTTGGCAATCTCTCCAAACTGCTCTTGGCACACGATTGGATTTAAGCACGGCTTACCATCCCCAAATTGATGGTCAAACTGAGCGGACAATCCAAACTCTTGAAGACATGCTTAGAGCTTGTGTAATTGATTTTGGTGGCAATTGGGATTCACATTTACCCCTAATTGAGTTCTCCTACAATAATAGCTACCACACGAGTATCAACATGGCTCCATTTGAAGCTCTCTATGGTCGCAAGTGTCGTTCTCCTATCTGTTGGAACGAGATTGGTGAAGCACAAATCACCGGTCCCGAGCTAATTCAAGAAACATCCGACAAGATTATCCAAATCCGTGACAACATTCGAGTAGCGAGAAGTCGGCAAAAGAGTTATGCCGACAAACGACGAAAACCCTTGGAATTCCAAGTCGGTGACCTCATTCTTCTAAAGGTGTGTCCGTGGAAGGGTGTGATCCGCTTTGGAAAGAAAGGCAAGTTAGCACCTCGCTATGTTGGTCCATTCAAAATCCTTGAAATGACTGGGAAAGTGGCTTACAAACTCGAGTTACCTCCATCTCTTGGCAATGTGCATCTTATATTTCATGTATCTAATATGAAGAAATGTCTCGCTGATGAGAATATCCATATACCACTTGATGACGTGCGCATTGATGAAACGATGCACTTCGTTGAGAAACCGGTAGAAATTATGGATCGTGAAATCAAGCAACTCAAGAGAAGTCGTATTCCTATTGTCAAAGTTCGTTGGGAGTCTAAGCGTGGTCCTGAATTCACTTGGGAACGAGAGGACCAAATGAAGCTCAAGTACCCCCATCTTTTTACTGATGCCGTAGCTTCCCCTAGCTAAATTTCGGGACGAAATTCCCTCAACATGGGGAGACTGTAACATTTCCGATTTTTAGTATCCGTATTTTCAATTCAATGTAATGCATTTCAAACTCAATTCTAGTGCACTGTTTTGTTTTCTTTTCGTACCATCAATTTAATACTATATTTCAATGCAAACCCGCAAATTTTACTCGGTTATATCCTATTAAAACAATACATAAGTTTCTAATTATACAAATATGGCAAAAGACTAAAGTTACAAGGTCTGATGTTGAAAAGTAGCAAGAAACCCTAATAGGCACGGTCGCGCCTTGTTCTGGCACGGTCGCGCCGAGTGCTTTGGCACGGTCGCGCGACTTGCTTTGGAACGATCGCGCCTGGTGCCTAGGCACGGTCGCGCCTCGTTTGGGCACGGTCGCGCCTAGTACTAGTTGAAACGTAAATACAGTTTCAATCACCGAATCGTTTGATTTTGTAACGGATATTCACTTCATTACCATTAACGAAAATATTATGACTACCAATTACAGCAATTGACTCAATATCATTCGATTAAACCACAAAACCGTAAAAACATTCTTGAAACCACCGATGCTCCATTTCTATTCGAAATTCTATCAATCAAACCCTCCATACGCATCACTCGATCATCTCTAAAGCTTCTGGACACGTCGATATAGCCGGAATCGCATCAGAAGACGCCGGAAGCCAAACTCGTCGTCGCCGGTGCTCTCCTCTACCGTACGCTATCGATTCATCGTCTTTCCGGGTAATTGAAACCATATTTTCATTCAATTTAGTCTATAGATCAAAAGCCCCATCCTAATTTGGGCTTCTAATATGGAAATCATCTCAAACCCGAATCTAGTTTTCGTTCAAAATAGTTTAATCGAATCCGGTCCTAAACACGTTTTAAATTCAATTAATCTATACAAAAAGACTCGTAATGATCTATTGGGTGAAAGCCCTATGATTTCCAACCCTGTTATTATAAGAATTAGTCAAATTGTTCCTGATTTGGAACAGAAGCGGTCGCGCTAATCATATAGCGCGGTCGTGCCTCTTGAGACGCGGTCGTACCGATTACCAGCGCGGTCGTGTCCTCCTGTCTAGACCCAATTATGCCCTTTGGCTAATCTCAGTCGTGTCTTAGTATCATAGACACGATCGTGCCTGGCCAAGGCACGGTCGTGCCTAATGATTTAGTTAGTTAAACCCTCTGTGTGATCAACACGGTCACGCCCTGACTAGCATGGTCGCGCCCGTGGTTCGAGCACGATCGTGCCCTTCCCAGGCACGGTCGTGTGTGAGTTAAATTTTTGGCAGAATTATAATTTTATATATTTTTCAAACAATAAATATTTCTGATTAAATTACAAAATAAAAATAGTTGATTTTTATAAAAATGCATTTAATTCTATTTAGAAAGATCAAATATTTAATCTTGGAATAAATAGAAAATTATTTATTTAAAGTTTATAAAAAAATTAAATTTACAATTATTGCTAAACCTTTCATTTAAAAAGTATTTAAATGGTTAAGTTACATTTTATAAATAAATATATAAAATAATGATTATTTATTTACTTTATATTTAAACAAAGACATTTATTTATTTACACTTAATTACATTTAACACTTACAATATTTTCACAAACGATAATTATTTAATTTACTTAATTAATTATTCAAACTCAAACCATAAACAAAATGCTTCAAAAATGTTTATTTCAAAACCTTATATTTTATTCAATACTTTTAAGTACAAATCAATGGCCTTATACACAAATTCAAATTCAACTTTAAACTTCAACTTTTGTGCACACTATTGATACAATACGCATTACACACTAGGTTAACTTGTGCATTTCAAGGATCTTTATTCTATCTAGTATCTTTGTTAGCTACGCCTTCAAACCAAGTGAGTATTTCAAAGCCCCTTTTACTCTTTTACATTTTTGGGGTGAAATGTGAACACTATTCAAATTACATGTTTACATTTACACAAACAACACAAGTACAAATCCTATTTACATTCATGTGTGCAATTTGAGCTTTATGCCCGAGTGCTATGTGTGCTAACTTTTGTGAACACTTATGTGCAATCATTAACTATTCAAGTCGACGGTTTTCAATGATAGATCTATTGAGTCTGACAAACCCACCCAGATTGGGGTGATTGATGCCGACAACACAATTTTGCATGCTAGTTACAAAGGTTTGATTGTACTTGGTTACACAATAGTTGCTCCCCATAAATGACTTATTTATCATGTTATGTATGGATTTGTTTTTCAAACTATATGCTATCTATATACAAATCTGTGTTATACTCACCAACTTTTTAGTTGACTTTATTTTATTCATGTTTCAGGTCCTAATATGTGAGATTGATCAAGATGTGCTACATATAGGCTTGGACTTAGTTAAAATAAATAAAGAACTTCTGTATTTCAATTATGTTTCTTTTCTTGGAATTGCTTTTGATTGAATGTTTGTAATGGAATTTAACAATTAATATATTTCAATTTAGTCAACCTTGTGCTTATGAACAGTCTACATGTCCCCCCCAATGATTCCGCCATCGGTTGGGGTGTGACAATTTAGATCATAACACAATAGAAGTTTACAAATTTTAACATAAAATAACTATTTTTACAAATTTAGTTGTTAAAATCTCATTTTAAATATTTAAAAATATATCCTTGAATAATTAAACAAAGTATTTAATTTTCCTAAATTTACAAATATCGTGACAAGACATTTTTATAAAAAAATACATGCTCATAAATCATTCATATATATATATATATATATATATATATATTTATGTTGGAGTTTAAACAAATAAGCCTTCTTTTAATATATAACTACATCTTACTTTAATAATAAATAAATAAACAAAATTTATTTATTAATTATTTTTTTACATTATCAAATTTATTTAGAGTTTTACCCTATATTTTGACACACTATTATAAATGAATAAATACGATAAATTTATTTATAAATTATAATATCATATTTCTTCTAAAGACACCCTAGTTTAAGTAAAGGAAATTTATTTAAACTCAAACCCTAAACCAATTATTGATTTTTTTCTTTTGGACTTACATTTTCATACTAAACCTTTATCTAAACACCTGTAACATACAATCCCTTTCTTTTTATGAAGTGACTACACTCTTGTACAAATCCACACATATCAACACCCGATGAACATTAGATCTTGACTTAGATTCTGTGCACAGTATTAATACAAGTTCATTACAATTCACACTAGGTCAATTCCGTGATTTCAAAATCACTTGTGAGATCTATTGCTCATGCTATCTACACCATTACTGCAGGTGAGTATTACATAGCCCCTTTTACTCTTTTACATTTTTGGGGTGGAACATGAACACTATACGTACTATTGGTTACATTTACACAAACTACACAAATACAAATCCTCTTTACATTCATGTGTGCAATTTGAGCTTTATGTCTGAGTGCTAGTTGTGCTAACTTTTGTGTGTAATTTATGTGCAATCATTAACTATTCAAGCCGACGGTAAACAATGATAGATCTATTGAGTCTGACAAACCCACCCAGATTGGGGTGATTGTTACCGACAACACAATTTGCATGCTAGTTACAAAGGTTTGATTGTACTTAGTTACACAATAGCTGCTCTCCATAAATGCCTTATTTTATCATGTTATGTAAGGATTTGTTTATTCATAACCTACATGCTATCTATATACAAACCTGTGTATGCTCATCAACTTTTTAGTTGACCCTATTTTATTCATGTTTCAGGTGCTAATGTGTGATTTTGATCAAGACTTGCTTCACATGTAACATCCCAAAAATAATAAAACGAATAAATATAGCGAGACCGGTGATTTAGTCAGAATATTTAAACAAAAGGGAGCGGGCTTGGGCTCGGCTTCAATGGGCCGAGGGAAGCCCAGGTATACAAAAGGCAAGGCAGCCAGCCCTCTTCTCTGCTCATTCCCCACTCACGCAACCGCTAGAGAGAGAAAGGAGAGCTCGGGTCTAGAGAGAGAAAGGAGAGCTCGGGTCTAGAGAGAGAAAGTGACGGACCGACTCGGGAATTTAGGAGAACGTTGCTGCTGTGCTCGTGATCATCTCCTCCGAATCAGAAATCCAATCCAGGTAAGCGTTCGATCATAATCTGAGTTTTTATGATTTTTAGGATTTTCGGGTTTTGGCTAAAAAGGTAACGATTTTACGGATGAAACTTGAAAATGAGCATAGGAATAGCATCTAGAATGAAAACCGAACGTTTTGATCTAAGAAAGTTGAGATATTGACTCGATCAGACTCGCATGCAAAAACTTCAGATTTTTGGGGAAGACGATATGTGCAGACTCATCGAAACTACTCAGTTTAGATATGTGCAGACCCATGGAAACGACTCAGTTTTGATATGTGCAGACCCATCGAAACTACTTAGTTTCGATATGTGCAGACCCATCAAAACTACTCAGTTTCGATATGTGCAGACCCATCGAAACTACTCAGTTTTGATATGTGTAGACCCATCGAAACTACCATAGTTTCGATATGAGCCCACGATCCGAAGCTAAGATTACACCTAAGTTACTTATCGAAACTACCAAGTTTCGACATAAGCAACCTATCGAAACTACCAAGTTTTGACATAAGCAATCTATCGAAACTATCAAGTTTCGACATAAGCAACCTATCGAAACTATCAAGTTTTGACATAAGCAAATCCATCGAAACTACTAGGTTCAAGCATAGTAATGTCTAGTGTCATCTAGGAGCACTACCTTATGTGTATGACTTTATTATACAGATTGTGAGTGACATTAGTGACGCTCAGTAACCAGCTAAGTGTATCTCAGAAACTACTCATCAGGTGAGTTCTATGTGCCCCCTTCTATGTTATGTGCAAACCTTATTAAATGTTTTGGGGCTGAAATGTATACAATAAATGAATAAATGATATGAATGCTAATGTGATCATACGTGATGTATTAATATATATTTTATATATATAAGAGAATGAATTATTAATTAAGAATGAAACGTATGTTTACAAAGAATGAAGGAAAGAATGGCATAACGTAAATAAACGAAATATTGCTTTATAATTATTTATATTGCATGTTATGAATGTAAGTATACGTTATGGACGGAAACGAAGCTAACGGCTACTTCTGTAGACGGACGACCACGTGACTATTTTGCAACCGAGAAAGATACGTTCCTAGCAAGCTAGGACGTACAAAAAGCATAAAAGGGAAGTCGAAGTAAATGCTAAAATAGTATAACGGTTGCATAAACAATAGTTCGCGTGGGAAACGGATACCTTAGGGCAGACGGGCGAATATGACGGACTATGACGGTAGGACGGTAAAGAAGGACGGCCGAAGGTTGGCCGGACCAAAGTTAAGGCGAACGGTTTCTGGGACTGGACGAGTAAAAGGGCTACGACGGTAGCTCAAGGGCGTATGTCTTTGTGATATACGTACCGTAAGATGGGTTGATCACCCTTATGTGTATGACCAATGAATTTTAAAGAAAGAAAAGGTGAATACATATCTATGTAATCACATAAGAATGAAGAATGAAAAGTAAAAGCTATGAATACGTATTTATAGAAATGTATGTATATAATTATGTATACTTATAAAGAAAAGAATGTTCATACCCAATAGTTTCAAACTAGAACTCACCAGCGTTGGCTGACTTTTAGTATACATTTCAGGTAACAAAGGAAAGGGTCGTGCGAAGGCGTGAAGGCTGCCCGACATGTGACTGACATCCCACCTTATGTTTTGTTTAGACAATGGTTAATGTTTTGAATGTTAAGACTTCCGCTGTAATGTACTCAAATGTTGAATGTTTCCGCTGTGTTTGAATGTTTTTAATTAAAAGTTCAGTAATTAATGACTATGTTTATGAGTAAATCCAACAAGCGAGGCCTCCCGAGTTTGGGGCCTTACATGTTGGTATCAGAGCAATAGTTTGAGAGATTCAGACATCCGTAAATGTCTTGACTCAAACTGATAATGGGACCAACGTACGGATGTCAGTCATGGGTAACCAACGCCAACGCCAGCACGATAAGTAAGTATTGAAGTTAATGCACTTGGATAAGAATAGATACCTTAACTTAGAACAAATAGATGTCAATGTCACAACCGAATTGAAGAGTTTTTAACCCGAAAAGCAATGTAAATTAGTAATCACAAACCGGTCACTGTAATTAATAATTTACCTTGCTCGTACTGTTCCAAACTATGATCTGAAGAAATGACATTGATGTATTCCCTTTTATAACTATCAGGAAACTAAGAACTATGGCTGGTGGAGGAAGGACAGGACGCCGAGGCGGTCGCACTGGCCGAGTAGGTAGACCTCCGTTGAACCAAAGATTTGAAGAAGAGAGTGTGCACGCAGAACACACCGAAAGTGTGCACGAAACAGAAGTGACCCCAACTAGGGACGACAATCCAGGGCCTATACAGTTGGAACCCAAAGTCAGGGATGCTATAGCCCGTGAAGTTGTGCTCACTCTGAAGAACATATTGCCTGACCTACTATCTGAGGCACTAAAGAATAGCAAAGAAGAGGATGAAGGGAACAATGAAGAGAAAATTTATGACAGTGACGGGGATGAAGTAAGAGTGGCATCAAGCAATCGTGGGTGTACTTACAAAGGTTTCAAGGATGGATACCCGCCCAAGTTTGATGGTAGCAAGGATTCAGTGGCAACACTCGAATGGATTGAGAGGATGAACGCTGTAATCAACATCAGCGAGTGTCGACCGGACAAGGCGGTTAAATATGTTGCTCATTCTTTCACCAATGAAGCAGTAGGTTGGTGGAGGAACATCCAGCGGACAAAGTCCCCAAACGCTCTTGCAAGAATGACATGGGAAGACCTGAAGAAGCTAATAATTCAGAAGTTCTGTCCCCAGAATGAAATTGATCGAGTGGAAAATGAATTCCTAAACTTTAAGGCTGGCAACAAGACACACCGCCAGTATACTTCTAGGTTCAATGAGCTAGCTCAACTGGTACCCCACCTGGTGGAGACAGAGGAGCGAATGATCAAGTATTATGTGAAGGGCCTACCTCAAAGGGTCCGTGTCCACGTGAAAGCCAACCTACCCTCGACCTTCGAGTCGGTATTAAATTTAAGCGGAATCGTCTACGACGATTATGCCAATGAGGACCCACCAACAGAGACACAAAAGAGAAAGTGGGAGAACCCGTCTAGAGGCACCGGAAGAGGGAATGTAAGAACTGAAACTAAGAAGCCAAGGTCGGATGAATATGAAACATGCAGGAAATGTGGAAGGCAACATCTTGGCGAATGTAAAATCGGCGCCACCACATGCTATAAGTGTGGGAAGCCGGGGCACTTCTCTCGAGAATGTGTAAGAAACATCAAGTGTAACATTTCTGATTTTTAGTATTCATATTTCAATTCAATGTAATGCAATTTCGAATTCAATACTCGTACACTGTCTTACTATTTTTCTCACCGTAAACTAAACGCAATGACTTATATACACTTAAACGCTATACAAGTAACTATTTATTTCAAACTAATCAAACCTGAAAGGTCAAGGACTAAAGTTGAAAAACAACAAGAAACCCTAGGTAAGCACGGTCGTGGTTCGTGCTGGCACGGTCGCGCCAAGTGCCTCGGCACGATCGCGCGACTGGTCCTGGAACGATCGCGCCCGGTGCCTAAGCACGGTCGCGCCTCTCTTGGGCACGGTCGCCCCTGCTTAACAGTCGAAACGTAAATGCAGTTTCAAAACGCTCGATCGTTCGAATTCAAATCCGATTTACGTTTTACTTTTGTTATCAAGGAAAATATCTCAGCCAATTACCATTATCATTTTCAAAATACAAATTACTCTCAAGAAACCGTCCAAATTATCTCCCAAGCCTCAAACCTCCATTCTCGATCCAATTGCTACCAATTAATCAAGGAACTCGATCCTCCGATCATCTTTAAGGTTTCTGAAGGGTTGGAGAAGCCGGAATCACAGCAGAAGCCGCCGGAAGCAAATCTTGCCGTCGCCGGAACTCCCTTCTACCGATCGCTATCAATTCCTTTCTGTTTGAGGTAATTGAATCATCCCTCCCTTTCGTTTCAGTCCATATATCAAAAGCCCCCTATCAATATGGGCTTTCATTACAGAAATCGTCCGAATCAGAACTCTTATTTTAATAAAAATGATTTTAATCGATTCCACTCTTAAACACGAGTTACATACAATTAATTTATATGAATAGACTCGTATCGACTCAGTAATCAAAATCCCTATCAATTCCAACACTATAAATACAAGATTTGTTCAATTCGTGTCTGATTTGGAAGAGACACGGTCGCGCTAATCATCTAGCGTGGCCATGCCTCATATACCGCGGTCGTGCCGATTAGCAGCACGGTCGTGTCCTCCTGTCCAGACCTAGTCATGCCCTTTGGGCTAGCCTCTGTTGTGTCTAAAAATCATAGACACGATCGTGCCAGGCCAAGGCACGTTTGTGCCCTCTATTGATCAACCCGGTCGCGCCCGTGGCTTGAGCACGATCGTGCCCTTCCGAAGCACGGTCGTGTGTGACTCAGAAATTTTAACAGAATTATAAATTTATATTTTTCAATCAATAAATGTTTCAAATTTTATAAAAATATGTTTTCTGTATTTGAAGAGATAAATATTATTTATTTAAAAGTTTATTTAAAAATTTATAAAAATTAAATTTATATTTATCTTACCCTTAAATGATGTTTTAAATGATTAAGTTACAAGTTTATAAATAAATAAGATAATAATTATTTATTTAATATTTAAACAAAAATCATTTATTTATTTATACTTAATTACAATCAATATTTACATTATTTCATAACTATAATCATTTATTTAATTATTAATTTACATTTAACACATGCATTATCTTCATAATCAACAATTTTATAAAAATTCTATTTTATTATTTAAATTCCAAACTTTAATCAAATGTTCCAAAAATGATTACTACAACTTTATATATTTCATTTAATACTTTTTATACACAAACTCAACCTTCAATGTTAGACTTAAACTTTGTACACCGATTTAATTCAATATACATTACTATCTAGGTTAACCCGTGCGTATCAAGAACCCTTATTTTATCTGTACTCTTTGTTAGCTACATCTCCATACCAAGTGAGTATTCACAACCCCTTTTTACTCTTTTACACTTTTGGGGTGGAACATGAACTCTATACACATTACACATTTACATTTACGCAAACAACACAAGTGCAAAATCCTATTTACATACATGTGTGCAAAATTTGAGCTTTGTGCCCGAGTGCTAGTTGTGCTAACCTTTGTATGCGATTATGTGCAATCATTAACTATACAAGCCGACGGTTTTCAATGATAGATCTATTGAGTCTGACAAACCCACCCATGGTGCGCGGTGATTGAAACCGACAACACAATTTTTGCATGCTAGTTACAAGGTTTGGTTGTACATGGTTACACAATAGCTGCTCCCCATAAATGCCTTATTTTATCATGTTTTGTAAAGGATTTGTTTTCAACTATATGCTATCTATATACAACTGTGTTATACTCACCAACTTTTTAGTTGACTTTATTTTATTCATGTTTCAGGCCCTAATATGTGAGAATTATTCAAGACGTGCTCAATATAGGATTTGGACTTAGCAATTTAAATCAAGAATTTTATGAGTTGTTTTATGTTTCTTGTTTGAATTTGGTTTGTACTTGGATTATTTGTAATGGAAATTTAACTATAATATATTTCAATTTAGTCAACCATGTGCTATAAACAGTCTTACATGTCCCGCCCCGATGATTCCGCCATCGGTCGGGGTGTGACAGATTGGTATCAGAGCTTTGGTTATAGGGAATTAGGTTATTAGACACCTTGACCTAGACTATACCTTTAGGACACCCACTTATGCTATATTTCATGATTTTGTGCTATGTGTTGCATGCTATGTGCTACATGCTCACCATGATTAATTATTATTATATTTGATACCTTACTTGTTAGAAATTCATGACTCATTAGGATCTTCTTGAATAATAATTAAATAAATAATATCCTTTCCTATTTTCTAAAACCTCATAATACTTCTATCTTCTTTCTATCTTTACTTTTTTTCTAACCATGTGGAAAATTCTTGAAGCAAAAATCTTTAAAATTTTTTATTTCTTCGTTAGGGTTTTTAAACTTGTTAAATTATTTGAGGACACGTGCAATCTGGAAGAGTGGCACCTGTATTTTGGGTTTTCTGTCTAGGAAAGCATTTCGCATAAATCCCAATCAACCGAGGGACCCGTATGCTTTCCTGGGAATTCCCGAGATGAGTGTTTACTTATAGGCTAAAGCATGTCTTCTTGAAAATTTTATAAGTTTAATTAACCTTAATGTGCCATGGTATTCAAGTGATTTTGTCACTTTAGAGTACAATCCAAACTAAGAATATCTATTTTTATTATCTCATTCTATTAAACCCTATCAAATCTCATAAGTTCTTACAATTTTTCTTGTCTTGTGAAAAATTTGTAGAATGCCTCCTCGTCGTGCTCCTGCAACCAACGCCAACACCGACATTGCTGCTATACTTACCCAATTGGTGACACAACTCACCCAAGCCAATGGTGCCACCAATGGCAACAATGGTGGAAATGGAAGCAATAGTGGTAATAATGGTGGAAATGGTGGAAATGGTGGTAATAATCCATCTCAATGTACCTTCAAGCACTTCAACTCGTGCAATCCCCTAAAGTTCTATGGTACCGAAGGAGCTACTGGACTCCTTCAATGGTTTGAAAGCATTGAGAATACCTTTCTCAATAGTGACTGTCCCGACAACCTATGTGTTCGTCATGCTACAAGTGTCCTACAAAAACGGGCACTTACATGGTGGAATGGGGAGAAAAGGAATAGGGGTGTTGATGTAGCTATGGCCTTACCTTGGGATGAGGTCAAAAGGCTTATGACCGAGGAGTTCTGTCCTCGAAATGAAGTGAAAAAGTTAGAAGCTGAATTTTGTGATCTTGCCCAAGATAGTGGGGAAAGCTTAGCATATACAACTCGGTTCCATGAGTTGAGTCTTCTAGTGCCCCACATGGTCACTCCTTTGTCCCGTTGTATCGAAAAGTATATTGGTGGGCTACCAAGGCAAATCCAAGATACTGTCTTAGGTAGAAATCCTACTACTCTGGAGGATGCTATTCGTCTATCCGCTACCTTAACTAATAATCATGTGAAAGCTGGAACTCTGACCAAAAAGGGGTCTAAGAAAGTTTCTGAAACCATAACCCCTCCTACTCACAACAAAGAAGCCACAACCGAGCCCTCTCGCAATAATAGAAAGAGGAAGGTTAGAAATTTTGCTGTGGTTACTCCTGCTGTTCCCATCAACCAAGCTGCACCTATGGTTCAAGCGCCGGCTAAAAAGCCATATGTTGGGATCTACCCTCTTTGTGCCACCTGCAACTACCATCATCCCCAAAACATCCCATGTCGCCTTTGTACTTATTGTGGGAGATATGGTCATACAGTTAGTGTTTGTAGGACCAAAGCTCTTGCGGGCCAAGTCAACCCTCCAAACCGAACTGTACCGCAAGTGGCTAATCAAGGTGCTCTCGCCATTGCTAATGGGCGTGCTTGCTATGAGTGTGGTGACCCGAACCATTTTCGTGATCAATGTCCAAGACTTGCAAATGCTAGACAAGGTGGAGCTCGTGGGCGTGCGTTCAACATAAACGCCAACGAAGCTCAAGCCAACAATGACGTGGTCAATGGTACGTTTCTTGTTAATAGTCAATATGCCTCCATTTTATTCGATACCGGAGCCGATAAAAGTTTTGTGTCACTTAATTTTGAACCTTTACTTGCAAAGACTCGGTCCCAATTAGAGAAAATATTTACCGTTGAAGTAGCAAATGGTGACTCCCTCACAATTGACTCCATTATTTATGATTGCTCCTTAGAACTAAATGACCATTCATTCCCAATCAACCTTGTTCCAATGCCACTAGGAAGCTTTGATATTATCATAGGTATGGATTGGCTATCAAATCATCATGTCGAAGTCATTTGCTTTGAAAAGTGTGTCCGAATTCCGCTACCATCGGGAGAAACCTTAAGGGTTTTTGGTGAAAAGCTTTGCAAGGGACTTAAGTTGATGTCGGGTACTACCGCTCAAAAGTACTTACGAAAGAAGTACATTGCTTTCTTAGCTCATATTGTTCAAAAGGATGTCAAGGAGAAGAGTATCTAAGACATTCCCATTATTCGGGATTTCCCGGAAGTTTTTCCTAAGGATTTATCCGGTCTTCCTCCCGTTCGTCAAGTAGAGTTCCGTATTGATCTTATACCTGGAGCTAACCCCGTTGCTAGAGCTCCTTATCGTCTTGCACCTTCCGAAATGCAAGAGCTTGCAAGTCAACTTCAAGAGCTCTCCGGTAAAGGTTTCATTCGCCCAAGTCATTCACCGTGGGGTGCACCCGTCTTATTTGTTAAGAAGAAGGATGGATCATTTCGCATGTGTATTGACTACCGCGAACTCAATAAGCTTACTATCAAGAACCGTTATCCTTTGCCTAGAATCGATGATCTCTTTGATCAACTTCAAGGTTCTACTTATTTCTCGAAGATTGATCTTCGATCCGGTTATCATCAGCTTCGTGTTCAAGAAGATGACATTCCTAAGACTGCTTTTGGAATAAGGTATGGTCATTACGAGTTCATGGTTATGCCTTTCGGGTTAACCAATGCACCCGCAGTTTTCATGGATCTCATGAATCGTGTGTGCAAACCGTACCTTGATAAATTCGTGATCGTCTTCATTGACGATATCTTAATCTATTCCAAGACTAAAGCCGATCATGAACAACACCTTAGGTTGGTTTTGGACCTCTTGAGAAAAGAACAACTATATGCCAAATTCTCCAAATGTGAATTCTGGCTAAAGGATGTAAAATTTCTTGGTCACATCGTCAACGACAAGGGTATTCATGTTGATCCTGCTAAGATTGAAACGATTAAGAATTGGAATGCCCCGAAGACTCCTACCGAAGTTCGTTCATTTCTTGGTCTTGCGGGTTATTATCGTCGTTTCATCTCAAACTTCTCAAAGATTGCTGTCCCTCTTACCGCGTTGACCCACAAGGGTAAGACTTATGAATGGGGACCGAAACAAGATGAAGCTTTTCAAACTCTCAAGCAAAAGCTGTGCAATGCTCCCATATTGACTCTCCCCGATGGAAATGATGATTTAGTTGTCTATTGTGATGCTTCTAACCAAGGTCTTGGTTGTGTTCTCATGCAACGAGGCAAAGTAATCGCTTATGCATCAAGGCAACTAAAAGTTCATGAGAAGAATTACACGACGCACGATCTCGAGTTGGGTGCGGTCGTATTCGCGTTAAATATTTGGAGACATTACCTATATGGCACTAAATGTGTGGTGTTCACCGACCACAAAAGTCTCCAACATATTTTCAACCAAAAAGAACTCAATATGAGGCAACGACGTTGGGTCGAACTCCTTAACGACTACGACTGCGAGATTCGTTACCATCCTTGCAAAGCGAATGTTGTAGCCGATGCTTTGAGTCGAAAGGACCATGTTATGCTTCATTGTGCCCGTATTCAAACCGATATTCAAACCCGTATCTTAGAAGCTCAACATGTCTCGGTGACCGAGGGTAACATGTACGAAGAAATGTCATGTGGTGTTGAACTCCTTCTTGAATCAAAACCCAATGGCTTACTCTATTACTTGAACCGTATTTGGGTTCCCGATCGCGACGATCTCCGTGCATTTCTCATGAACGAGGCTCATAAGACTCGTTATTCTATTCATCCTGGTGCGGATAAAATGTACCAAGATCTTCGCCAACAATATTGGTGGCCCGGTATGAAAAAGGACATTGCTCTTTATGTTGCCAAATGTTTAACCTGCTCCAAAGTCAAAGCCGAACATCAACGTCCTTCTGGTTTGCTTGAACAATCGGAAATTCCCGTGTGGAAATGGGAGAACTTAGCCATGGATTTTATTACCAAACTCCCTCGCACCTCGAGTGGTTATGATAGTATTTGTGTGATCATTGATCGTCTCACCAAATCTGCTCATTTCTTGCCTATCCGTGAAGACTATCGGGTCGAGAAACTAGCCCGAATTTACATCGACGAAATCTTGAGTCGTCATGGTGTTCCCTTGAACATAATATCTGATCGAGATGCCCGGTTCACTTCTCGATTTTGGCAATCTCTCCAAAAGGCTCTTGGTACTCGATTGGATTTGAGCACGGCTTACCATCCGCAAACTGATGGTCAAACCGAGCGAACAATCCAAACTCTTGAAGACATGCTTAGAGCTTGCGTAATCGATTTTGGTGGCAACTGGGATTCACATTTATCCCTCATTGAGTTCTCTTACAATAATAGTTACCACACAAGTATCAACATGGCTCCATTCGAAGCTCTCTATGGTCGCAAGTGTCGTTCTCCTATATGTTGGAACGAGATTGGTGAAGCACAAATCACCGGTCCCAAGTTAATTCAAGAAACATCCGACAAGATTATTCAAATCCGAGACAATATGCGAGTAGCGAGGAGTCGGCAAAAGAGTTATGCCGATAAACGTCGAAAACCCTTGGAATTCCAAGTCGGTTATCTTGTTCTTCTTAAGGTGTCTCCATGGAAGGGCGTGATCCGCTTTGGGAAGAAAGGCAAGTTAGCACCTCGTTATGTTGGTCCATTCAAAATCCTTGAAAGGATTGGGAAAGTGGCTTACAAGCTCGAGTTACCTCCATCTCTTGGCAATGTGCATCCTACATTTCATGTATCTAATCTGAAGAAGTGTCTCGCTGATGAAAATCTCCATATACCGCTTGACGACGTGCGCATTGATGAAACGATGCACTTCGTTGAGAAGCCGGTGGAAATTATGGATCGCGAAGTCAAACAACTCAAGTGAAGTCGCATTCCTATTGTCAAAGTTCGTTGGGAATCTAAGCGTGGTCCTGAGTTCACTTGGGAACGAGAAGACCAAATGAAGCTCAAGTACCCTCATCTTTTTATTGATACTGTTGTTTCCTCTAGCTAAATTTCGGGACGAAATTCTCTCAACATGGGGAGACTGTAACATTTCTGATTTTTAGTATTCATATTTCAATTCAATGTAATGCAATTTCGAATTCAATACTCATACACTGTCTTACTATTTTTCTCATCGTAAACTAAACGCAATGATTCAATACAAATTTACAAGTTTTGCTCGATTATATACACTTAAACGCTATACAAGTAACTATTTATTTCAAACTAATCAAACCTGAAAGGTCAAGGACTAAAGTTGAAAAACAACAAGAAACCCTAGGTAAGCACGGTCGTGCTTCGTCCTGGCACGGTCGCGCCAAGTGCCTCGGCACGATCGCGCGACTGGTCCTGGAACGATCGCGCCCGGTGCCTAAGCACGGTCGCGCCTCTCTTGGGCACGGTCGCCCCTGCTTAACAGTCGAAACGTAAATGCAGTTTCAAAACGCTCGATCGTTCGAATTCAAATCCGATTTACGTTTTACTTTTGTTATCAAGGAAAATATCTCAGCCAATTACCATTATCATTTTCAAAATACAAATTACTCTCAAGAAACCGTCCAAATTATCTCCCAAGCCTCAAACCTCCATTCTCGATCCAATTGCTACCAATTAATCAAGGAACTCGATCCTCCGATCATCTTTAAGGTTTCTGAAGGGTTGGAGAAGTCGGAATCACAGCAGAAGCCGTCGGAAGCAAATCTTGCCGTCGCCGGAACTCCTTCTACCGATCGCTATCAATTCCTTTCTGTTTGACGTAATTGAATCATCCCTCCCTTTCGTTTCGGTCCATATATCAAAAGCCCCCTATCAATCTGGGCTTTCATTACAGAAATCGTCCGAATCAGAACTCTTATTTTAATAAAAATGATTTTAATCGATTCCACTCTTAAACACGAGTCACATACAATTAATTTATATGAATAGACTCGTATCGACTCAGTAATCAAAAGCCCTATCAATTCCAACACTATAAATACAAGATTTGTTCAATTCGTGTCTGATTTGGAAGAGACACGGTCGCGCTAATCATCTAGCGCGGCCGTGCCTCATATAGCGCGGTCGTGCCGATTCGCAGCACGGTCGTGTCCTCCTGTCCAGACCTAGTCATGCCCTTTGGGCTAGCCTCTGTTGTGTCTAAAAATCATAGACACGACTGTGCCAGGCCAAGGCACGATCGTGCCTGTTGACTTGTCTAGTTTGTGCCCTCTGTTGATCAACCCGGTCGCGCCCGTGGCTTGAGCACGATCGTGCCCTTCCGAAGCCCGGTCGTGTGTGACTCAGAAATTTTAACAGAATTATAATTTTATATTTTTCAATCAATAAATGTTTCAAATTTTATAAAAATATATTTTCTGTATTTGAAGAGATAAATATTATTTATTTAAAAGTTTATTTAAAAATTTATAAAAATTAAATTTATATTTATCTTACACTTAAATGATGTTTTAAATGATTAAGTTACGAGTTTATAAATAAATAAGATAATAATTATTTATTTAATATTTAAACAAAAATCATTTATTTATTTATACTTAATTACAATCAATATTTACATTATTTCATAAACTATAATCATTTATTTAATTATTAATTTACATTTAACACATGCATTATCTTCATAATCAACAATTTTATAAAAATTCTATTTTATTATTTAAATTCCAAACTTTAATCAAATGTTTCAAAAATGATTACTACAACTTTATATATTTCATTTAATACTTTTTATACACAAACTCAACCTTCAATGTTAGACTTAAACTTTGTACACCGATTTAATTCAATATACATTACTATCTAGGTTAACCCGTGCGTATCAAGAACCCTTATTTTATCTGTACTCTTTGTTAGCTACATCTCCATACCAAGTGAGTATTCACAACCCCTTTTTACTCTTTTACACTTTTGGGGTGGAACATGAACTCTATACACATTACACATTTACATTTACGCAAACAACACAAGTGCAAAATCCTATTTACATACATGTGTGCAAAATTTGAGCTTTGTGCCCGAGTGCTAGTTGTGCTAACCTTTGTATGCGATTATGTGCAACCATTAACTATACAAGCCGACGGTTTTCAATGATAGATCTATTGAGTCTGACAAACCCACCCATGGTGCGCGGTGATTGAAACCGACAACACAATTTTTGCATGCTAGTTACAAGGTTTGGTTGTATATGGTTACACAATAGCTGCTCCCCATAAATGCCTTATTTTATCATGTTTTGTAAAGGATTTGTTTTCAACTATATGCTATCTATATACAACTGTGTTATACTCACCAACTTTTTAGTTGACTTTATTTTATTCATGTTTCAGGCCCCTAATATGTGAGAATGATTCAAGACGTGCTCAATATAGGATTTGGACTTAGCAATTTAAATCAAGAATTTTATGAGTTGTTTTATGTTTCTTGTTTGAATTTGGCTTGTACTTGGATTATTTGTAATGGAAATTTAACTATAATATATTTCAATTTAGTCAACCATGTGCTATAAACAGTCTTACATGTCCCGCCCCGATGATTCCGCCATCGGTCGGGGTGTGACAGATTGGTATCAGAGCTTTGGTTATAGGGAATTAGGTTATTAGACACCTTGACCTAGACTATACCTTTAGGACACCCACTTATGCTATATTTCATGATTTTGTGCTATGTGTTACATGCTATGTGCTACATGCTCACCATGATTAATTATTATTATATTTGATACCTTACTTGTTAGAAATTCATGACTCATTAGGATCTTCTTGAATAATAATTAAATAAATAATATCCTTTCCTATTTTCTAAAACCTCATAATACTTCTATCTTCTTTCTATCTTTACTTTTTTTCTAACCATGTGGAAAATTCTTGAAGCAAAAATCTTTAAAATTTTTTATTTCTTCGTTAGGGTTTTTAAACTTGTTAAATTATTTGAGGACACGTGCAATCTGGAAGAGTGGCACCTGTATTTTGGGTTTTCTGTCTAGGAAAGCATTTCGCATAAATCCCAATCAACCGAGGGACCCGTATGCTTTCCTGGGAATTCCCGAGATGAGTGTTTACTTATAGGCTAAAGCATGTCTTCTTGAAAATTTTATAAGTTTAATTAACCTTAATGTGCTATGGTATTCAAGTGATTTTGTCACTTTAGAGTACAATCCAAACTAAGAATATCTATTTTTATTATCTCATTCTATTAAACCCTATCAAATCTCATAAGTTCTTACAATTTTTCTTGTCTTGTGAAAAATTTGTAGAATGCCTCCTCGTCGTGCTCCTGCAACCAACGCCAACACCGACATTGCTGCTATACTTACCCAATTGGTGACACAACTCACCCAAGCCAATGGTGCCACCAATGGCAACAATGGTGGAAATGGAAGCAATAGTGGTAATAATGGTGGAAATGGTGGAAATGGTGGTAATAATCCATCTCAATGCACCTTCAAGCACTTCAACTCGTGCAATCCCCTAAAGTTCTATGGTACCGAAGGAGCTACTGGACTCCTTCAATGGTTTGAAAGCATTGAGAATACCTTTCTCAATAGTGACTGTCCCGACAACCTATGTGTTCGTCATGCTACAAGTGTCCTACAAAAACGGGCACTTACATGGTGGAATGGGGAGAAAAGGAATAGGGGTGTTGATGTAGCTATGGCCTTACCTTGGGATGAGGTCAAAAGGCTTATGACCGAGGAGTTCTGTCCTCGAAATGAAGTGAAAAAGTTAGAAGCTGAATTTTGGGATCTTGCCCAAGATAGTGGGGAAAGCTTAGCATATACAACTCGGTTCCATGAGTTGAGTCTTCTAGTGCCCCACATGGTCACTCCTTTGTCCCGTTGTAGCGAAAAGTATATTGGTGGGCTACCAAGGCAAATCCAAGATACTGTCTTAGGTAGAAATCCTGCTACTCTGGAGGATGCTATTCGTCTATCCGCTACCTTAACTAATAATCATGTGAAAGCTGGAACTCTGACCAAAAAGGGGTCTAAGAAAGTTTCTGAAACCATAACCCCTCCTACTCACAACAAAGAAGCCATAACCGAGCCCTCTCGCAATAATAGAAAGAGGAAGGTTAGAAATTTTGCTGTGGTTACTCCTGCTGTTCCCATCAACCAAGCTGCACCTATGGTTCAAGCGCCGGCTAAAAAGCCATATGTTGGGATCTACCCTCTTTGTGCCACCTGCAACTACCATCATCCCCAAAACATCCCATGTCGCCTTTGTACTTATTGTGGGAGATATGGTCATACAGTTAGTGTTTGTAGGACCAAAGCTCTTGCGGGCCAAGTCAACCCTCCAAACCGAACTGTACCTCAAGTGGCTAATCAATGTGCTCTCGCCATTGCTAATGGGCGTGCTTGCTATGAGTGTGGTGACCCGAACCATTTTCGTGATCAATGTCCAAGACTTGCAAATGCTAGACAAGGTGGAGCTCGTGGGCGTGCGTTCAACATAAACGCCAACGAAGCTCAAGCCAACAATGACGTGGTCAATGGTATGTTTCTTGTTAATAGTCAATATGCCTCCATTTTATTCGATACCGGAGCCGATAAAAGTTTTGTGTCACTTAATTTTGAACCTTTACTTGCAAAGACTCGGTCCCAATTAGAGAAAATATTTACCGTTGAAGTAGCAAATGGTGACTCCCTCACAATTGACTCCATTATTTATGATTGCTCCTTAGAACTAAATGACCATTCATTCCCAATCAACCTTGTTCCAATGCCACTAGGAAGCTTTGATATTATCATAGGTATGGATTGGCTATCAAATCATCATGTCGAAGTCATTTGCTTTGAAAAGTGTGTCCGAATTCCGCTACCATCGGGAGAAACCTTAAGGGTTTTTGGTGAAAAGCTTTGCAAGGGACTTAAGTTGATGTCGGGTACTACCGCTCAAAAGTACTTACGAAAGAAGTACATTGCTTTCTTAGCTCATATTGTTCAAAAGGATGTCAAGGAGAAGAGTATCTAAGACATTCCCATTATTCGGGATTTCCCGGAAGTTTTTCCTAAGGATTTATCCGGTCTTCCTCCCGTTCGTCAAGTAGAGTTCCGTATTGATCTTATACCTGGAGCTAACCCCGTTGCTAGAGCTCCTTATCGTCTTGCACCTTCCGAAATGCAAGAGCTTGCAAGTCAACTTCAAGAGCTCTCCGGTAAAGGTTTCATTCGCCCAAGTCATTCACCGTGGGGTGCACCCGTCTTATTTGTTAAGAAGAAGGATGGATCATTTCGCATGTGTATTGACTACCGCGAACTCAATAAGCTTACTATCAAGAACCGTTATCCTTTGCCTAGAATCGATGATCTCTTTGATCAACTTCAAGGTTCTACTTACTTCTCGAAGATTGATCTTCGATCCGGTTATCATCAGCTTCGTGTTCAAGAAGATGACATTCCTAAGACTGCTTTTCGAATAAGGTATGGTCATTACGAGTTCATGGTTATGCCTTTCGGGTTAACCAATGCACCCGCAGTTTTCATGGATCTCATGAATCGTGTGTGCAAACCGTACCTTGATAAATTCGTGATCGTCTTCATTGACGATATCTTAATCTATTCCAAGACTAAAGCCGATCATGAACAACACCTTAGGTTGGTTTTGGACCTCTTGAGAAAAGAACAACTATATGCCAAATTCTCCAAATGTGAATTCTGGCTAAAGGATGTTCAATTTCTTGGTCACATCGTCAACGACAAGGGTATTCATGTTGATCCTGCTAAGATTGAAACGATTAAGAATTGGAATGCCCCGAAGACTCCTACCGAAGTTCGTTCATTTCTTGGTCTTGCGGGTTATTATCGTCGTTTCATCTCAAACTTCTCAAAGATTACTGTCCCTCTTACCGCGTTGACCCACAAGGGTAAGACTTATGAATGGGGACCGAAACAAGATGAAGCTTTTCAAACTCTCAAGCAAAAGCTGTGCAATGCTCCCATATTGACTCTCCCCGATGGAAATGATGATTTAGTTGTCTATTGTGATGCTTCTAACCAAGGTCTTGGTTGTGTTCTCATGCAACGAGGCAAAGTAATCGCTTATGCATCAAGGCAACTAAAAGTTCATGAGAAGAATTACACGACGCACGATCTCGAGTTGGGTGCGGTCGTATTCGCGTTAAATATTTGGAGACATTACCTATATGGCACTAAATGTGTGGTGTTCACCGACCACAAAAGTCTCCAACATATTTTCAACCAAAAAGAACTCAATATGAGGCAACGACGTTGGGTCGAACTCCTTAACGACTACGACTGCGAGATTCGTTACCATCCTGGCAAAGCGAATGTTGTAGCCGATGCTTTGAGTCGAAAGGACCATGTTATGCTTCATTGTGCCCGTATTCAAACCGATATTCAAACCCGTATCTTAGAAGCTCAACACGTCTCGGTGACCGAGGGTAACATGTACGAAGAAATGTCATGTGGTGTTGAACTCCTTCTTGAATCAAAACCCAATGGCTTACTCTATTACTTGAACCGTATTTGGGTTCCCGATCGCGACGATCTCCGTGCATTTCTCATGAACGAGGCTCATAAGACTCGTTATTCTATTCATCCTGGTGCGGATAAAATGTACCAAGATCTTCGCCAACAATATTGGTGGCCCGGTATGAAAAAGGACATTGCTCTTTATGTTGCCAAATGTTTAACCTGCTCCAAAGTCAAAGCCGAACATCAACGTCCTTCTGGTTTGCTTGAACAATCGGAAATTCCCGTGTGGAAATGGGAGAACTTAGCCATGGATTTTATTACCAAACTCCCTCGCACCTCGAGTGGTTATGATAGTATTTGTGTGATCATTGATCGTCTCACCAAATCTGCTCATTTCTTGCCTATCCGTGAAGACTATCGGGTCGAGAAACTAGCCCGAATTTACATCGACGAAATCGTGAGTCGTCATGGTGTTCCCTTGAACATAATATCTGATCGAGATGCCCGGTTCACTTCTCGATTTTGGCAATCTCTCCAAAAGGCTCTTGGTACTCGATTGGATTTGAGCACGGCTTACCATCCGCAAACTGATGGTCAAACCGAGCGAACAATCCAAACTCTTGAAGACATGCTTAGAGCTTGCGTAATCGATTTTGGTGGCAACTGGGATTCACATTTATCCCTCATTGAGTTCTCTTACAATAATAGTTACCACACAAGTATCAACATGGCTCCATTCGAAGCTCTCTATGGTCGCAAGTGTCGTTCTCCTATATGTTGGAACGAGATTGGTGAAGCACAAATCACCGGTCCCAAGTTAATTCAAGAAACATCCGACAAGATTATTCAAATCCGAGACAATATGCGAGTAGCGAGGAGTCGGCAAAAGAGTTATGCCGATAAACGTCGAAAACCCTTGGAATTCCAAGTCGGTGATCTTGTTCTTCTTAAGGTGTCTCCATGGAAGGGCGTGATCCGCTTTGGGAAGAAAGGCAAGTTAGCACCTCGTTATGTTGGTCCATTCAAAATCCTTGAAAGGATTGGGAAAGTGGCTTACAAGCTCGAGTTACCTCCATTTCTTGGCAATGTGCATCCTACATTTCATGTATCTAATCTGAAGAAGTGTCTCGCTGATGAAAATCTCCATATACCGCTTGACGACGTGCGCATTGATGAAACGATGCACTTCGTTGAGAAGCCGGTGGAAATTATGGATCGTGAAGTCAAACAACTCAAGTGAAGTCGCATTCTTATTGTCAAAGTTAGTTGGGAATCTAAGCGTGGTCCTGAGTTCACTTGGGAACGAGAAGACCAAATGAAGCTCAAGTACCCTCATCTTTTTATTGATACTGTTGTTTCCTCTAGCTAAATTTCGGGACGAAATTCTCTCAACATGGGGAGACTGTAACATTTCTGATTTTTAGTATTCATATTTCAATTCAATGTAATGCAATTTCGAATTCAATACTCATACACTGTCTTACTATTTTTCTCACCGTAAACTAAACGCAATGATTCAATACAAATTTACAAGTTTTGCTCGATTATATACACTTAAACGCTATACAAGTAACTATTTATTTCAAACTAATCAAACCTGAAAGGTCAAGGACTAAAGTTGAAAAACAACAAGAAACCCTAGGTAAGCACGGTCGTGCTTCGTCCTGGCACGGTCGCGCCAAGTGCCTCGGCACGATCACGCGACTGGTCCTGGAACGATCGCGCCCGGTGCCTAAGCACGGTCGCGCCTCTCTTGGGCACGGTCGCCCCTGCTTAACAGTCGAAACGTAAATGCAGTTTCAAAACGCTCGATCGTTCGAATTCAAATCCGATTTACGTTTTACTTTTGTTATCAAGGAAAATATCTCAGCCAATTACCATTATCATTTTCAAAATACAAATTACTCTCAAGAAACCGTCCAAATTATCTCCCAAGCCTCAAACCTCCATTCTCGATCCAATTGCTACCAATTAATCAAGGAACTCGATCCTCCAATCATCTTTAAGGTTTCTGAAGGGTTGGAGAAGTCGGAATCACAGCAGAAGCCGTCGGAAGCAAATCTTGCCGTCGCCGGAACTCCCTTCTACCGATCGCTATCAATTCCTTTCTGTTAGACGTAATTGAATCATCCCTCCCTTTCGTTTCGGTCCATATATCAAAAGCCCCCTATCAATCTGGGATTTCATTACAGAAATCGTCCGAATCAGAACTCTTATTTTAATAAAAATGATTTTAATCGATTCCACTCTTAAACACGAGTCACATACAATTAATTTATATGAATAGACTCGTATCGACTCAGTAATCAAAAGCCCTATCAATTCCAACACTATAAATACAAGATTTGTTCAATTCGTGTCTGATTTGGAAGAGACACGGTCGCGCTAATCATCTAGCGCGGCCGTGCCTCATATAGCGCGGTCGTGCCGATTCGCAGCACGGTCGTGTCCTCCTGTCCAGACCTAGTCATGCCCTTTGGGCTAGCCTCTGTTGTGTCTAAAAATCATAGACACGACTGTGCCAGGCCAAGGCACGGTCGTGCCTGTTGACTTGTCTAGTTTGTGCCCTCTGTTGATCAACCCGGTCGCGCCCGTGGCTTGAGCACGATCGTGCCCTTCCGAAGCACGGTCGTGTGTGACTCAGAAATTTTAACAGAATTACAATTTTATATTTTTCAATCAATAAATGTTTCAAATTTTATAAAAATATATTTTCTGTATTTGAAGAGATAAATATTATTTATTTAAAAGTTTATTTAAAAATTTATAAAAATTAAATTTAAATTTATATTTATCTTACACTTAAATGATGTTTTAAATGATTAAGTTACGAGTTTATAAATAAATAAGATAATAATTATTTATTTAATATTTAAACAAAAATCATTTATTTATTTATACTTAATTACAATCAATATTTACATTATTTCATAAACTATAATCATTTATTTAATTATTAATTTACATTTAACACATGCATTATCTTCATAATCAACAATTTTATAAAAATTCTATTTTATTATTTAAATTCCAAACTTTAATCAAATGTTCCAAAAATGATTACTACAACTTTATATATTTCATTTAATACTTTTTATACACAAACTCAACCTTCAATGTTAGACTTAAACTTTGTACACCGATTTAATTCAATATACATTACTATCTAGGTTAACCCGTGCGTATCAAGAACCCTTATTTTATCTGTACTCTTTGTTAGCTACATCTCCATACCAAGTGAGTATTTACAACCCCTTTTTACTCTTTTACACTTTTGGGGTGGAACATGAACTCTATACTCATTACACATTTACATTTACGCAAACAACACAAGTGCAAAATCCTATTTACATACATGTGTGCAAAATTTGAGCTTTGTGCCCGAGTGCTAGTTGTGCTAACCTTTGTATGCGATTATGTGCAATCATTAACTATACAAGCCGACGGTTTTCAATGATAGATCTATTAAGTCTGACAAACCCACCCACGGTGCGCGGTGATTGAAACCGACAACACAATTTTTGCATGCTAGTTACAAGGTTTGGTTGTATATGGTTACACAATAGCTGCTCCCCATAAATGCCTTATTTTATCATGTTTTGTAAAGGATTTGTTTTCAACTATATGCTATCTATATACAACTGTGTTATACTCACCAACTTTTTAGTTGACTTTATTTTATTCATGTTTCAGGCCCTAATATGTGAGAATGATTCAAGACGTGCTCAATATAGGATTTGGACTTAGCAATTTAAATCAAGAATTTTATGAGTTGTTTTATGTTTATTGTTTGAATTTGGTTTGTACTTGGATTATTTGTAATGGAAATTTAACTATAATATATTTCAATTTAGTCAACCATGTGCTATGAACAGTCTTACATGTCCCGCCCCGATGATTCCGCCATCGGTCGGGGTGTGGCATCAAGTGCCAAGTATGTGGATTGTTTGGACATCTGACAAAGAACTGCAGGAAAGCCGGCCAATCTGGTTCGGGAAAAGAGAGGGAAAAGGAACAACCGCAGGCTAGGACTCGATCCTATGCACTGACTGAGGAAGAAGCAAGAGGAAACCCTGATGTTGTGTCAGGTACGTTTCTAGTAAATGATGAAAATGCTGCTATTTTATTTGACTCTGGTGCCAGTAAAAGCTTCATATCAAATGCATTTAGTCGTAAACTGGATTGCACTATCAACACCATAGTAAAGGCCTTTAGCATACAAACTGCCGTGGGTAAAAATTCGACAGTATTCCAAGTAACAGATGATTGTATCATAGAAATAGAGGGCCATAAGTTTCCTTCTAGATTATTCCTTCTCACCTTAGGAGGATTCGATATAGTATTGGGCATGGATTGGCTAGCTGCCAATGAAGCTCAAATCATATGTAAACGTAAGAGAATACACCTCAAAGCTCCTAGCGGCAGTCCAATTACGGTTTATGGGGATTGGAATTGCACGATGCCGAACATCATCTCGATGATCAAGGCCGAAAGTTACATGAGGCGCGGTTGCGAAGCTTATTTAGCATATGTTATTGATGATAGAATGAAAATGAGTGAACTCAAGGGAGTACCCGTGGTGTGCAACTTTTCGGAAGTATTCCCTGAGGATCTACCTGGGTTACCACCCGATCGGGAAATAGAATTTCAGATTGACTTATTGCCAGGAGCTGAGCCCGTTGCCAAAGCCCCCTACCGATTGGCGCCGTCAGAAATGAACGAATTGATGTCTCAACTAGAGGAACTAACAAAAAAAGGATTTATTAGGCCGAGCATCTCACCGTGGGGCGCTCCGGTACTATTTGTAAAGAAGAAAGACGGCAGCATGCGCATGTGCATTGACTACCGTGAACTGAACAAGAGGACAGTAAAGAACAAATACCCACTGCCTAGAATAGATGACCTTTTTGATCAACTACAAGGTGCGAGTTGGTTCTCAAAGATCGATCTTAGTTCGGGTTACCATCAGTTGAAAGTAAGAGAGGAAAACGTACCAAAGACCGCGTTTCGCACGCGTTATGGACATTATGAGTTTCTCGTGATGTCCTTCGGATTGACCAACGCACCAGCAGCATTCATGGATTTGATGAATAGAGTATGTCGACCAATGTTGGATCGATCAGTGATAGTTTTTATAGACGACATACTGGTATATTCGAAGAGCGAGGGTGATCACCACTGTCACCTAAGAGAGGTTCTAGAGGTGCTAAAGCAGGAAAAGTTGTACGCAAAATTCTCCAAATGTGCGTTCTGGCTTAGGGAAGTCCAATTCCTAGGTCATGTGATAAACCCAAACGGCATCATGGTAGATCCTGCAAAGATCAAGACAGTAAAGGAATGGAACGTCCCAAAGACACCAACAAAGATACGAAGTTTTCTGGGATTGGCGGGCTACTATCGAAGGTTCATTCAAGATTTTTCAAGAATAGCCTTGCCACTAACTAAGTTGACACGGAAAGAAGTGAAGTATGAATGGGGTCAAACCCAAAACAAGGCGTTTGAAGAACTTAAGGCACGATTAACCCACCAGTCTTAACTCTACCTGAGGGAAATGAAGACTTGGTAGTCTATTCTGACGCTTCGGGGCAGGGTTTGGGGTGCGTACTTATGCAACGAGGAAAGGTAACTGCTTACGCCTCGCGGCAACTAAAAATTCACGAGGCTAACTACCCAACACACGATCTAGAGTTAGCAGCGGTAGTTTTCGCGTTGAAAATATGGAGGCACTATCTGTATGGAGTCAAATGCACCATTTACTCCGATCACAAAAGCCTGAAGTACTTTTTCGAGCAAAAGGAATTAAACATGAGACAAAGGAGGTGGTTAGAGTTACTGAAGGACTATGACTGTGAGATATTGTACCATCCAGGCAAGGCAAACGTGGTGGATGACGCTTTAAGTAGAAAGGAAGAATCGACACATATCCGGATCAAAGCGTGTCAGCTAATTATAACACCAGATTTGATGAGTGAAATATCAAAGGCGCAAGATGAAGCACTATCAGAGAGAAATATAAAACAGGAAAGAATAGTAGGACAACAAGGGAATTTAGATGCAAATGCATACGGTGTACGAACTAGGTTTGGCCGGATGTGGATACCTAAGATTGGCGAGCTTAGAGCCAAAATACTCGATGAGGCCCATAAGTCTCGTTATTCTATCCACCCCGGGACAAACAAAATGTATCAAGACTTGAAGAAGGAGTACTGGTGGCCGGGCATGAAGAATGATGTGACTGAATACGTTAACAAGTGCTTGACGTGTTCACTAGTTAAAGCCGAGCACCAGAAACTATGCGGTAAAATGCAACCCTTACCAATACCGGAATGGAAGTGGGAGGAGATCACGATGGACTTCATTACTAAGCTACCACGAATAGCTAAAGGAAATGATACCATTTGGATGATCGTCGATCGCTTGACGAAAAGTGCTCACTTCTTGCCGATACGTGAGACTTCTTCGTCAGAAAGACTGGCAGAAATATTTATCAAGGAAGTTGTGAGTAGATGGTATGCCGCTGTCGATTGTGTCCGACAGGGATACTAGATTCACGTCAAGGTTTTGGAAGAAATTCAACGAAGCAATGGGCACTAGACTGAACATCAGCACCGCTTACCACCCCCAAACCGATGGACAATCGGAAAGGACTATTCAGACCTTGGAGGACATGCTCCGGGCCTGTATCATTGACTTCGGTGGGAGCTGAGATAGCCATCTACCATTGGCAGAATTTTCATATAACAACAGCTATCACTCGACTATTGGCATGCCGCCTTTCGAAATGTTGTATGGGAGGAAATGTAGGACCCCGGTTTGTTGGGGGGAAATTGGACAAAAGGATTTCGCAAGTCTCGAAGTGGTCAAGGCTACTTCCGAGAAGTTTGATCAAATCAAGGCTCGAATGAAAGCCGCAAAGGATAGACAGAAATCATACGCGGATAAGAGAAGAAGGGATTTAGAGTTTCAAGTGGGGGACGTGGTACTGTTAAAGGTATCACCATGGAAAGGAATCATTCGATTCAGAAAACGTGGCAAACTAAGTCCAAGGTTTGTCGGACCTTTCAAGATTTTAGCGACAGTGGGTCAAGTTTCTTACAGACTCGACCTACCCGTTGAGCTTAGTGGAATACACCCTATGTTCCACGTATCGCACTTACGCAAGTGCCTAGCTAACGACACAGCTCACATACCTTACGACGAGATCGAAGTGGATAACAGTCTAAATTATGTAGAGGAACCAATAGCCATTCTTGACCGAGCTGAGAAACGACTACGCAATAAGTCAATCCGATTAGTAAAAGTACAATGGAAACACAGAAAGGGTTCGGAAGCTACTTGGGAAAAAGAAGACAAAATGAGAAAACTATATCCCCAGCTGTTTAACGATTAGCAGGTTTCGAGGACGCAACCTTTCTAAGGAGGGTAGACTTGTAACATCCCAAAACTAATAAAACAAATAAATATAGCGAGACCGGTGATTTAGTCGGAATATTTAAACAAAAGGGAGCGGGCTTGGGCTCGGCTTCAATGGGCCGAGGGAAGCCCAGGTATACAAAAGGCAAGGCAACCCTCTTCTCTGCTCATTCCCCACTCACGCAACCTCTAGAGAGAGAAAGGAGAGCTCGGGTCTAGAGAGAGAAAGTGACGGACCGACTCGGGAATTCAGGAGAACGTTGCTGCTGTGCTCGTGATCATCTCCTTCGAATCAGAAATCCAATCCAGGTAAGCGTTCGATCATAATCTGAGTTTTTATGATTTTTAGGATTTTCGGGTTTTGGCTAAAAAGGTAACGATTTTGCGGATGAAACTTGAAAATGAGCTTAGGAATAGCATCTAGAATGAAAACCGAACATTTTGATCTAAGAAAGTTGAGATATTGACTCGATCAGACTCGCATGCAAAAACTTCAGATTTTTGGGGAAGACGATATCTGCAGACCCATCGAAACTACTCAGTTTCGATATGTGCAGACCCATCGAAACTACTTAGTTTCGATATGTGCAGACCCATCGAAACGACTCAGTTTCGATATGTGCAGACCCATCGAAACTACTTAGTTTCGATATGTGCAGACCCATCGAAACTACCATAGTTTCAATATGAGCCCACGATCCGAAGCTAAGATTACACCTAAGTTACTTATCGAAACTACCAAGTTTCGACATAAGAAACCTATCGAAACTACCAAGTTTCGACATAAGCAATCTATCGAAACTATCAAGTTTCGACATAAGCAACCTATCGAAACTATCAAGTTTCGACATAAGCAAATCCATCGAAACTACTAGGTTCAAGCATAGTAATGTCTAGTGTCATCTAGGAGCACTACCTTATGTGTATGACTTTATTATACAGATTGTGAGTGACATTAGTGACGCTCAGTAACCAGCTAAGTGTATCTCAGAAACTACTCATCAGGTGAGTTCTATGTGCCCCCTTCTATGTTATGTGCAAACCTTATTAAATGTTTTGGGGCTGAAATATATACACTAAATGAATAAATGATATGAATGCTAATGTGATCATACGTGATGTATTAATATATATTTTATATATATAAGAGAATGAATTATGAATTAAGAATGAAACGTATGTTTACAAAGAATGATGGAAAGAATGGCATAACGTAAATAAACGAAATCTTGCTTTATAATTATTTATATTGCATGTTATGAATGTAAGTATACGTTATGGACGGAAACGAAGCTAACGGCTACTTCTATAGATGGACGACCACGTGACTATTTTGCAACCGGGAAAGATACGTTCCTAGCAAGCTAGGACGTACAAAAAGCATAAAAGGGCGGTCGAAGTAAATGCTAAAATAGTATAACGGTTACATAAACAATAGTTCGCGTGGGAAACGGATGCCTTAGGGCAGACGGGCGAATATGACGGACTATGACGGTAGGACGGTAAAGAAGGACGGCCGAAGGTTGGCCGGACCAAAGTTAAGGCGGACGGTTTCTGGGACCGGACGAGTAAAAGGGCTACGACGGTAGCTCAAGGGCGTATGTCTTTGTGATATACGTACCGTAAGATGGGTTGATCACCCTTATGTGTATGATCAATGAATGTTAAAGAAAGAAAAGGTGAATACATATCTATGTAATCACATAAGAATGAAGAATGAAAAGTAAAAGCTATGAATACGTATTTATAGAAATGTATGTATATAATTATGTATACTTATAAAGAAAAGAATGTTCATACCCAATAGTTTCAAACTAGAACTCACCAGCGTTAGCTGACTTTTAGTATACATTTCAGGTAACAAAGGAAAGGGTCGTGCGAAGGCGTGAAGGCTGCCCGGCATGTGACTGACATCCCACCTTATGTTTTGTTTAGACAATGGTTAATGTTTTGAATGTTAAGACTTCCACTGTAATGTACTCAAATGTTGAATGTTTCCGCTGTGTTTGAATGTTTTTAATTAAAAGTTCAGTAATTAATGACTATGTTTATGAGTAAATCCAACAAGCAAGGCCTCCCGAGTTTGGGGCCTTACATCACATAAGTTTCAGACCTAGTTAATTTTAAATAAAGGATTATATATTTCATATTATGTACTTGGTTTGATTTTGTTTTGTCCTGAATATTTGCAAAAATTTAAATGATTAATATATTTCAATTTAGTCAACCGTGTGCTCATGAACAGTCTACATGTCCCGCCCCGACGTTTCCGCCGTCGGTTGGGGTGTGACAGATTGGTATCAGAGCCTTGTTTATAGGGAATTAGGTTATTAGACACTCTTGACCTAGACTATAACCTTAGGACACCCATACTTTGCCATGCTACTACATGCTATATGATTATTTCTTATGTGAATAATTTTACATGTTATACTAAATAATTACATCATATGACACAATACTTAATAGTCTATGTGTCACATTACCTGCCAACTTTTTTCTCCTATTCATTGCTAACTATTTGATTTATTTAAAGTGCTATCCTAAGTTTACCACACACACTCATACACACTTAGTTCTTCATGCACCCTTAATCTCACACACAAAATATCACCACCTCTTGTGATCAAAATCTAGACTATTGGGCCTAATTGGACCTAATGCCCATTAATAATAAACTAAGAATCCACTTACCCTCCAAGAAGAATAAGCCCGCTGCAATAAATAAACCTCACTTTCGGGCCTCAAGGCCCAGTCCACAACGATTCTCATCATGACCATGAGCCCAACAATAGTGTTATTAATACATGATGGCTGGAAGAGTGTGTAGGCCCATGAGGGATTCTGGCTAAGGAAAGATAGGGTACTTAAGTGTGTCCTAGTGACCCACCCCTCTTTCCTGGGAATCCTCCTCAGGGATGCATTGCTTATAGGTCTATTGTATTTCTAAAATACTGTTGTGAAGGCTCGGTGTTATGACTAGTCAAACTCTAAACCTATGAGAACTCCTATGTCTAACACTCAATATTCCATTATCACTTACAACCTTTTCATTGTTTTTCTGCTAGACATGGACTTCTACTCTCCTTCCTCCCCAGTATACCGTCCCGGAGCAGAGTTTGATTGGGAAGAAGACATCGGGACACCCGGGTATTGGTCACCAACACCCCCAGCTGCTAGACCAAGGTTTGATGTAAGGGCAGATTGGATTAGGAACACCGGCCCAAGACTTCGAACATCTGGATCACTCGTATCAGACACCCCATCTCCACAATCAATTACCACCCCCACTAAGAGACCCGTATCTGGTGCCCGACCCGTATCACCCTAACCCTTGGGTAAGGCATACCATGGCACCCACTAGTACTATGGGAGTTCCAATAAATGACATGCACCAATATGTAATGACCTCAGAATTTGAGAGGCAAAGGATGGAGCAGGGGGTAATGCACGACTTGGAAGGACAAAGAATCGATAGCCTAGCAAACCAATTAGGATACCAAAAGGAATTAATCTCCATCCTCAAAAGAGAAATACTGGAGCATCGCACGGAGACAGCTAGGACTGAAGCCAGATCGGCTACCCGAGTGACCATAGTGATGCTCGTTTTGGGACTCATCTTCCTTCTAGTGGAAAGCTACAAGAGACGCTAACAAAATTATTTTTCCATTATTTATTGTCTTTAAATTTTCAGTTTGAGAACCAATTCCCTATGTTTTGAGTAGTGTTTAACACTTCAACATCTAATCAATTTTATATATTTCAACTCTAAAGTTATTATTCATTGATTGGACCGTTGAATGTGAATCACACCCATCATATTTTCATCAAAATTTCCCAAGTATCACCTTCTTCATTCAATACGATTTAGTACACTACCGACAATCTCTTTCGTAAACAACTCATCCTATTAGATTTAAACAACCTCGTTATTTTCAAACCAAACGTTTATCAAACTTTTAGAGAGTATTAGAAATATAAGTTTTTCCATAAATATTTTCATTGTGAAAGGGAACTTAATACAACCTATTTTATAAATTGATAAATAATTATGATTTTCCCCATTAAAGTAATTATTTCTAAACCATGGCTAACTTAATATACGACTACTAGTTTAGCTAATAATTTCTCTTAAAAATATTCTCTTTATAATAATTAAAAATTTAAAAAAAAAGTTTTTTAGCCTATAAACTGTCTATTTAATTAAATTATGTAACTCAATGGTTTCACTACTTTATATATCTACAACCAAGAACAATTTACCACTTTCTATTTTCAAACAAAGACCAGTATTTATAAACACATTTCCCTGAATGTTTTCAGAACCTCCTCGTTATCTTTCACTTACCACTTCAAGAGACGACCCATTTCGCGTAAACGATTAACCATCCCTACAAACCTCAACGAGATTTAAAGAGCTAGAACCTAACTACCACATCCTACACGAACATAAACCAACACACTGCACCACAAAACCTGATCACATGCAAAACTCGTTAGTATATGTCACACAAAATTCAATAACTTACGTATGCACGTTCACAAGATACACATCACGATCACATAATACATGAAACTAGCTTATTTTCAAATCATAATTTACTAGATTGATCACATAACACATGAAACCAGTTTATTTGCAATATACATGATACATAACAATTGTTTGCTTGGTACAAAATACTAGATTGACTATATTGAACACGAAACTTGTTTGGTTACAAAGTACATGGTACTACATTACTTACATTACACATGAAAGATTATTGGTGTACAAAATACACGATACTAAGTTGTTAACATCATACATGAAATTCGCATCTTACCATATACACGATACTAAGTTGTTAACATCATACATTAAATTCATATCTTACCATATACATGATGCTAAGTTGTTCACGTTACACATGAAACCTATTTGATTACAAGCTACATGACGCTAGACCATACATAAAGCCTGAGTGCTACATTATACACGAAACTAAATTGCATACAATGGTTGCAATTGATTGATTACATTATGTATAAGGCATGGTCATACATTTAGTTCACAAAAGATGAAAACCATATCACATAGAAGCTACTCTGTGTTTGACGTATTCTTGTTCAAACACGAGGGAGCTGTAACACTTTAAAGCAACTCGGTGTCTGACGTATTCTTGTTCAAACACGAGTACACTAAGAAACTCTAAGTTATACTACCTTATTACTCTCTAGTCGCTAACTGACCTGCTTAAGGACGTAGTTACTTTTTTGCAACTTTTATATGAAAACAATAGACATGAACGGAGTGAAATTGTGCCCCTCTTGACCCGCACACAATGGAATGATCTATACGGACCATGCGATGATTTGAGTAATTACGGGTGCACACGAAATTATAAAAATCGGCGCATGGGAAAACATAGTAAATTTTGTCGTGTGTTGTGACCTAAAACTTATCATGATATGTAACAACGAAACTGATGTGATATGACAAGGGCATGGTGGATACGCCGATGGTACTTCCTATATATAAGTGTTCTATCATATTATCAGAAGTAGCATTGTTCATGTCACGTGAAGTTTAACCTAGACCAATGTTTGTGTAATCTCTTATCCATTAACAACTCCTGAGCATATTAGACTACATTTTAAATAAACTATGATCACTAAATTCCCATCGATTCCATTCCAAGTAATGCATTTCATCCTTAGAATCCAAAATTTTATTCAACAGTGTTCTCCTTGATTTCATTTTTAAAACCCAAACTTAACACCATCATTCATATCTAACCACGAGTATCAAAACCTGTGTCTTGTCATCAGTAATGCTCCCTAAACCAACCATCATAACTCATTGTGAGTCCAAAACTCTCACCTCTTTCCTGATTCCGTAACCTTCACTAGCTAAATTTCGGGACGAAATTCACTCAACATGAGGATACTGTAACATTCATAATTTTTCCAATACTATTTTAACTTATCCATTTACCTATTTATCTATTTTAATGATACTCCGTTTAAATCTCGTACTTGCCTCACTCTATGAGTCACATTAACTGTTATTTATACTCAAAATTTAAACTTATCACTTACATATATTTTTTTTATTTATATGTATGACACATGTATGTATATGTATATAGACTTATATAAATACTTATATATATATATATCTATACCCTATTATGGAAACTAAATCAAAACATAAAAACTACGAGTTTTAATTATGTAGACATCTTTTAGATACATATATATGTATTTATAAATAAATATGTATATATTGTATAAACCAATATACAAGTTGTAAATTCTTTTTAAAGAAATATAACCTTTTATAAACATTCGAAATAAAACAAGACTTTATAAACTTTATAAAATTCAAAACAAGTTTTATAAACAATAGATAATTAATTTGAGTCTGGAACCTTTAATTTAAATAAACTCCCTAACTATTTGGACTCTCAATTCGAACTATTCAAGTCTTGAAACCCATAGATTGCCCTCTTTGACTCCTCAAAAGTCAACAGAAAAGAATTCTAGCAATTTGACATCGAGATCGACCAAACCCAGGTTCCTTGTACGCCTGTGTGTCCCTCGACAGGTTCTAAACCCATTTGACTTGCCAATTTAACGACATTTGCAACCAAATTCGAAATTTAAAAACATTTTGACTTTACAGAGTCAAACCATATCAAATTCAGCCCAAATCATTGTCTAATCAAGTAAATTGAACGCGTTTATGTCCCGTAAATTCAGTTCCAAAACACGACTAGTATCACCCACAGACATTCGAAATCACGCGTATTTGGTGCAGACGGTTGTCTTATGCGAGACCAAATTAAACCGAGCCTTTAAGATGAAATAAATCCAATCAATTCGTCGACACACCTTCGCATAACTCGTTACAAACTCTTTGAACTTTCTATCAATCCGCATATCACCTCGGGTCATCGATCGAGCACCAAGAACATCGGAACTAAACTCGTAGCCGTCAGCCTTCAATATACGACCATATCAGGTAAATTTTACATCAGTCGATGTAAGGCCCCTTTCCCGGGTAACCTCACTTGTTGGATTTACTCATAAACGTAGTTATTAATTAAAGAACTTTTGATTAAAAACATTCAAACACAGCGAAAACATTCAACACTTGAGTACATTACAGCGGAAGTCTTAACATTCAAAACATTAACCATTGTCTAAACAAAACATAAGGTGGGATGTCAGTCACATGACGGGCAGCCTTCACGCCTTCGCACGACCCTTTCCTTTGATACCTGAAATGTATACTAAAAGTCAGCTAACGCTGGTGAGTTCTAGTTTCAGGACAATCATACATAATACTTATCTTATCATGAATATTTATATATATGTGTACATAACATACGTAATATTCGTACTTTTACATATTCTTTACTTTACTATTCTCACATACATTCATTTTCATGTATATACATACGTACATACATTCTTACTTTTGGGGGGAGAACAGTTATTGGCCATAATCTTAAGGGAGATCAACCCGTCATACTTGTCGTGAATGTCACAAAGACATCGCAGTGAGAACTACCGTCGTAGCCCTTTTCATTAACCGTCCGGCTCTAGAAAACCGTCCGTCGAAACTTAAATTCGTCCGGCAACCTTTGTCCGTCCGCTCTTAACCGTCCTACCGTCGTAGTCCGTCCTTTTGTCCGTTTTCCCTAGGGCAACCGTTTCCCACGCGAACTATTGTTTATATAACCGTTATACTATTTTAGCATTTGCTTCGACCGTCCGTTAATGCCTTTTGTACGTTCTACTTGCGAAGGAACGTATCATTCCCGGTTACAAAATAGTCGCGTGGTCGTCCGTCTACAGAAGTAGCCGTTTTCAAAGAAGGGTTTATAACCTTTACATACATTCATAACATGCAATATATATATATATAAAGCAAGATTTCATTCATTTACGTTATGTCCTTCTTTTATTCATTGTTTATAATCATACGTTTCATTCTTTGTTCATAATTCGTTTTCATATATAAGTATTTATATATATACGTATGATCATATTGACATTTATAGCATTTATTCATTTAGTGTATACACTTCAGCCCCAAAACATTTAAAAATGATTTGCACATAACATAGAAGGGGGCACATAGAACTCACCTGTTAAGCTTCTCTAGGTTTTCCTAAACAAAGGTCCAACAATGTCACTTCCGATCTGGATTAGGTAGTTAAATACACATTAGACTCAACCCCGACTCTAATGGTTAAATCATTCTAAACTTACTGACTTTACTTAACCGGCCTGCTGTCTGCTGCCTGCGCACTTGCTAAGTGCGCAGGACCATGCTCATGCGCACTTGACAAGTGCGCAGAGAATACTTCTTGCGCACTTGGTAAGTACACATGATCTTCCTCCTGCGTACTTGGTAAGTACGTAGGAAGTCCTTCTTGCGCACTTGGTAAGTACGCAATACCAGGTTCCTGGACCAAAAATCCGAAATTCTTGCATGCTAACCCGATCATGCCAATCTTACAATTTTATTTGATCAAAACGTGCGGTTTTCATTCTAGATGCTAGTTCTAAGCTTATTATCAGGTTTCATCCATAAAAACGTCTCCTATTTAGCTAAAACCAGAGAAACCCAAAAACGAACAAAAACTCAGATTATGGTTGAAACTCTGATTCGGAGGTTTTGCTCACGAGCTCCGCTGTAACGTGCTCCTTCAATCTTGTGTTGATCCTTCGACTTTCTCTCTCTAGACCCGAGCTCTTCTTTCTCTCTCTAGGGTGGTGAAATGAAGGTGAAGTGGAGAAAGTGGGCTGCCTTGCCCCTTATATACCTGGGCTTCCATCGGCCCGTTGGAGCCGAGCCCAAGCCCATCCGTTCTTATTTCGTTTTATGACGTTTAAATCTCTATCGTATTATTATTTACTTATTTACTATTTTTAGGATGTTACAAGTCTACTCTCCTTAAAGAGGTTTCGTCCTCGAAACTGTTTATACGTTAAACAATTGAGGGTATAGTCCCCTCATCTCGTCTTCTTTTTCCCATGTAGCTTCTGACCCTTTTCTGTGCTTCCATTGTACTTTAACTAACTGAATCGACTTATTGTGTAGTCGTTTCTCAGCTCGGTCAATAATGGCTATCGGCTCCTCTATATAATTTAGACTGTTATCCACTTCGATCTCGTCGTAAGGTATGTGAGCTGTGTCGTCAGCAAGACACTTGCGTAAGTGTGACACGTGGAACGTAGGGTGTATTCCACTAAGCTCAACGGGTAGGTCGAGTCTGTAAGCAACTTGACCCACTCTCGCTAAAATCTTGAAAGGTCTGACAAACCTTGGACTTAATTTGCCACGTCTTCTGAATCGAATGATTCCTTTCCATGGTGATACCTTTAACAGTTCCAAGTCCCCCACTCGAAACTCTAAATCCCTTCTTCACTTATCCGCGTATGATTTCCGTCTATCTTTCGCAGCTTTCATTCGAGCCTTGATTTGATCAAATTTCTTGGAAGTAGCTTTGACCACTTCGAGACTTGCAAAATCCTTTTGTCCAATTTCCCCCCAACAAACCGAGGTCCTACATTTCCTCCCATACAACATTTCAAATGGCGGCATGCCAATAGTCGAGTGATAGCTGTTGTTATATGAAAATTCTGCCAATGGTAGATGGCTGTCCCAGCTCCCACCGAAGTCAAAGATACAGGCCCGGAGCATGTCCTCCAAGGTCTGAATGGTCCTCTCCGATTGTCCATCGGTTTGGGGGTGGTAAGCGGTGCTGATGTTCAGTCTAGTGCCCATTGCTTCATTGAATTTCTTCCAAAACATTGATGTAAATCTAGTATCCCTGTCGGACACAATCAACAGTGGCATACCATGTCTGCTTACAATTTCCTTGATAAATACTTCTGCTAGTCTTTCTGACGAAGAAGTCTCACGTATTGGCAAGAAGTGAGCACTTTTCGTCAAGCGGTCGACGATCACCCAAATGGTATCATTGCCTTTAGCTGTTCGCGGTAGCTTGGTAATGAAGTCCATCATGATCTCCTCCCACTTCCATTCCGGTATTGGTAAGGGTTGCATTTTACCGCATGGTTTTTGGTGCTCGGCCTTAACTAGTGAACACGTCAAGCACTTGTTCACGTACTCAGTCACATCATTCTTCATGCCAGGCCACCAGTACTCTTTCTTCAAGTCTTGATACATTTTGTTTGTCCCGGGGTGGATAGAATAGCGAGACTTATGGGCCTCATCGAGTATTTTGGCTCTAAGCTCGCCAATCTTAGGTATCCACATTCGGCCAAACCTAGTTCGTACACCGTATGCATTTGCATCTAAATTCCCTTGTTGTCCTACTATTCTTTCCCGTTTTATATTTCTTTCTGACAGTGCTTCATCTTGTGTCTTTGATATTTCACTCATCAAATCTGGCGTTATAATCAGCTGACACGCTTTGATCCGGATAGGTGTCGATTCTTCCTTTCTACTTAAAGCGTCAGCCACCACGTTTGCCTTGCCTGGATGGTACAATATCTCATAGTCATAGTCCTTAAGTAGCTCTAACCACCTCCTTTGTCTCATGTTTAATTCCTTTTGCTCGAAAAAGTACTTCAGGCTTTTGTGATCGGAGTAAATGGTGCATTTGACTCCATACAGATAGTGCCTCCATATTTTCAATGCGAAAACTACTGCTGCTAACTCTAGATCGTGTGTTGGGTAGTTAGCCTCGTGAATCTTTAGTTGTCGCGAGGCGTAAGCAATTACCTTTCCTCGTTGCATAAGTACGCACCCCAAACCTTGCCCCGAAGCGTCAGAATAGACTACCAAGTCTTCATTTCTCTCAGGTAGAGTCAAGACTGGAGCTTTGGTTAATCGTGCCTTAAGTTCTTCAAACGCGTTGTTTTGGGTTTGACCCCATTCATACTTCACTTCCTTCCGTGTCAACTTAGTTAGTGGCAAGGCTATTCTTGAAAAATCTTGAATGAATCTTCGATAATAGCCTGCCACTCCCAGAAAACTTCGTATCTCTGTTGGTGTCTTTGGGACGTTCCATTCCTTTACTGTCTCGATCTTTGCAGGATCCACCATGATTCCGTTTGGGTTTATTACATGACCTAGGAATTGGACTTCCCTAAGCCAGAACGCGCATTTGGAGATTTTTGCGTACAACTTTTCCTGCTTTAGCACCTCCAGAACCTCTCTTAGGTGACAGTGGTGATCACCCTCGCTTTTCGCATATACCAGTATGTCGTCTATAAAAACTATCACCGATCGATCCAACATTGGTCGACATACTCTATTCATCAAATCCATGAACGCTGCTGGTGTGTTAGTCAATCCGAAGGACATCACAAGAAACTCATAATGCCCATAACGCGTGCAAAACGCGGTCTTTGGTACGTCTTCTTCCCTTACTTTCAACTGATGGTAACCCGACCTAAGATCGATCTTTGAGAACCAACTCGCACCTTGTAGTTGATCAAAAAGTCGTCTATTCTTGGCAGTGGGTATTTATACTTTACTGTCCTCTTGTTCAACTCGCGGTAGTCAATGCACATGCGCATGTTGCCGTCCTTCTTCTTTACAAATAGTACCGGAGCGCCCCACTGTGAGATGCTCGGTCTAATAAATCCTTTTTCTGTTAGTTCCTCTAGTTGAGACATCAATTCTTTCATTTCTGACGGAGCCAATCGGTAGGGGGCTTTGGCAACGGGCTCAGCTCCTGGCAATAAGTCAATTTGAAATTCTATTTCTCGATCGGGTGGTAACTCAGGTAGATCCTCAGGGAATACTTCCGGAAAGTTGCACACCACGGGCACATTCTTAATTCATTCGTTTTCATTCTATCATCAATAACATATGCCAAATAAGCTTCGCAACCGCGCCTCGTGTAACTTTTGGCCTTGATCATCGAGATGATGTTTGGCATCGTGCAATTCCAATCCCCATAAACCGTAATTGGACTGCCGCTAGGAGCTTTGAGGTGTATCCTCTTACGTTTACATATGATTTGAGCTTCGTTGGCGGCTAGCCAATCCATACCCAATACTATATCGAATCCTCCTAAGGTGAGAAGGAATAATCTAGAAGGAAACTTATGACCCTCTATTTCTATGATGCAATCCTCTGTTACTTGGAATACTGCCGAATTTTTACCAACGGCAGTTTGTACGCTAAAGGCCTTTACTATGATGTTGATAGTGCAATCTAGTTTACGACTAGATGCATTGGATATAAAGCTTTTACCAGCACCAGAGTCAAATAAAATAGCTACATGTTCATCATTTACTAGGAACGTACCTGACACATCATCAGGGTTTCCCCTTGCTTCCTCCTCGGTCAGGGCGTAGGCTCGAGTCCTCGCCTTCGGTTATTCCTTTTCTTTTCCCGAACCAGATTGTCTGGTTCTCCTGCAATTCTTGGTTAGATGTCCAAATAGTCCACAACCTTGGCATTTAGTGTCTCTTAAACATTCGCGAGAATAGTGCCCCGCCTTCCCACACCTATAACAGACGGTGGAACCAACTAGGCACTCGCCTTGGTGTTTCCTCAAACATTTCTTACAAGCTTCGTATTCTTCAGTTCTTGGCTTATTAGCCTCAGCTGTATAGTTCCCCTTTCCAGTTCCCTTAGACGCGTTTTCCCATTTCCTTTTATGTGTCTCGGGTAACAGACCAGGTAATATGCTCTTCAGTGTCAGTACAACCTCACGGGCAATAGCATCCCTAAGTTCGAGTTCCAATCGTAGTGCCCCTTCATTGTCATCTCCTGGTGGGGTCACATTAGTGTCATGCACTCTCTCGGTGTATTTCACGTGCATGCTTTCTTCTTTCTCTTGTCTTTGGTTCATTGGCGGTCTACCTACTCGGCCCGTATGGCCGCCTTGGCGTGCAGTTCTTCCTCTACTTACCATAGTTTTCTAGAAATTTCTGATATGAAAAGGGAATACATCAATGTCATTTTCTTCAGATCATAATTTGGAACAGTTCGAGCAAGGTAAATTTTTAATTACGGTGACCGGTTTGTGATTACTAATTTACATTGCTTTTCGGGTTCAAAACTCTTCAAATCGGTTGTGACATTGACATCTATTTGTTCTAAGTTAAGGTATCTATTCTTATCCAAGTGTATTAACTCTAGTACTTACTTACCGTGCTAGCGTTGGAGTTGGTTACCCATGACTGACATCCGTGCGTTGGTCCCATAATCAGTTTGAGTCCAGACATTTAGGGATGTCTGAATCTCTCAAACTATTGCTCTGATACCAACTTGTAAGGCCCCTTTCCCAGGTAACCTCACTTGTTGGATTTACTAATAAACGTAGTCATTAATTAAAGAACTTTTGATTAAAAACATTCAAACACAGCGAAAACATTCAACACTTGAGTACATTACAGCGGAAGTCTTAACATTCAAAACATTAACCATTGTCTAAACAAAACATAAGGTGGGATGTCAGTCACATGCCGGGCAGCCTTCACGCCTTCGCACGACCCTTTCCTTTGATACCTGAAATGTATACTAAAAGTCAGCTAACGCTGGTGAGTTCTAGTTTCAGGACAATCATACATAATACTTATCTTATCATGAATATTTATATATATGTGTACATAACATACGTAATATTCGTACTTTTACATATTCTTTACTTTACTATTCTCACATACATTCATTTTCATGTATATACATACGTACATACATTCTTACTTTTGGGGGGAGAACAGTTATTGGCCATAATCTTAAGGGAGATCAACCCGTCATACTTGTCGTGAATGTCACAAAGACATCGCAGTGAGAACTACCGTCGTAGCCCTTTTCATTAACCGTCCGGCTCTAGAAAACCGTCCGTCGAAACTTAAATTCGTCCGGCAACCTTTGTCCGTCCGCTCTTAACCGTCCTACCGTCGTAGTCCGTCCTTTTGTCCGTTTTCCCTAGGGCAACCGTTTCCCACGCGAACTATTGTTTATATAACCGTTATACTATTTTAGCATTTGCTTCGACCGTCCGTTAATGCCTTTTGTACGTCCTACTTGCGAAGGAACGTTTCATTCCAGGTTACAAAAAAATGGCGTGGTCGTCCGTCTACAGAAGTAGCCGTTTTCAAAGAAGGGTTCATAACCTTTACATACATTCATAACATGCAATATATATATATATATAAAGCAAGATTTCATTCATTTACGTTATGTCCTTTTATTCATTGTTTAAAATCATACGTTTCATTCTTTGTTCATAATTCGTTTTCATATATAAGTATTTATATATATACGTATGTGTCACACCCCGACCGATGGCGGAATCATCGGGGCGGGACATGTAAGACTGTTCATAGCTCATGGTTGACTAAATTAAATATATTAAAGTTAAATTTCCATTACAAATAATCCGAGTACAAACCAAATTCAAACAAGAAACATAAAACAATTCATAAAGTTCTTGATTTAAATTGCTAAGTCCAAATCCTATGTTGAACACGTCTTGAATCAATCTCACATATTGGGGCCTGAAACATGAATAAAATAAAGTCAACTAAAAAGTTGGTGAGTATAACACAGTTGTATGTAGATAGCATATAGTTGAACACAAATTATTTACAAAACATGATAAAATAAGGCATTTATGGGGAGCAGCTATTGTGTAACCATGTACAACCAAACCTTGTGACTAGCATGCAAAAATTATGTTGTCGGTTTCAATCACCGCGCACCATGGGTGGGTTTGTCAGACTCAATAGATCTATCATTGAAAACCGTCGGCTTGTATAGTTAATGATTGCACATAAGAGCATACAAAGGTTAGCACACCTAGCACTCGGGCACAAAGCTCAAATTTTGCACACATGTATGTAAATAGGATTTTTGCACTTGTGTTGTTTGTGTAAATGTAAATGTGTAATGTGTAATGTGTATAGAGTTCATGTTCCACCCCAAAAGTGTAAAAGAGTAAAAAGGGGTTGTGAATACTCACTTGGTATGGAAGTGTAGCTAACAAGGATTGTAGATAGCAAATATGATCCTCGAAATGCACAATTTAACCTAAAGAGTAATGTGCATTGAATCAAATAGATGCATAAAGTTTAAGTCTAAATGAAAGTTGAATTTGTGTATAAAACTATTGATTTGTATTTAAAAGTATTGAATAAAATATATAGAGTTTGAAGTAAAAATATTTTTGAAACAACTTGATTAGATTTGAATTGGATAATTGAATAAATATATAATTATAGTTTATGAAATAATGTAAATATTAATTGTAATTAAGTATAAATAAATAAATGATTTTGATTTAAATGTAAATTAAATAAATAATCATTATCTTATTTATTTATAAATTTTGTAACTTAATTATTTAAAATATTATTTAAGTGTAAGATAATAAATATAAATTTAATTTTTTTTTATAAACTTTTAAATAAATTATATTTATGTCAAGATTAAACTTTTAATCCATTTTTAAATACAGTAAACATATTTTTATAAAATCGAAACATTTATTGATCGAAAAATATAAAATTATAATTATGTTACAGTTTTTTAGTCACACACGACCGTGCCTCGGAAGGGCACGATCGTGCTCAAGCCAGGGGCGAGACCGCGCTAGTCGGGGCACGACCGGGTTGATCAACAGAGGGCACAAACTAGACCAGTCAACAGGCAAGACCGTGCCTTGGCCCGGCACGGTCGTGTCTATGATCTTTAGACACAACAGAGGCTAGCCCAGAGGGCATGACAAGGTCTGGACAGGAGAACACGACCGCGCTGCTAGTCGGCACGACCGCGCTCTATGAGGCACGGCCGCGCTAGATGATTAGCGCGACCGTGTCTCTTCCAAATCAGACACGAATTGACAAATTCTTTTATTTTAACCGCTGGAATTGTTAGGGCTTTTGATTAATGGGTTATTACGAGTCTTTTCATATGACTTAATTGCATGTACATCGTGTTTAAGCAGGGATTCGATTAAATCATCTTTTTATAAAACATGAGTTCTGATTCGGACGATTTCTGTAATGAAAGCCCAGATTGATAGGGGGCTTTTGATATATGGACCGAAACGAAAAGGAGGGATGATTCAATTACCTCAAACAGTAAGGAATTTATAGCGATCGGTAGGAGGGAGTTCCGGCGTCGACGGCTTGAGTTTCGGCGATCTTTACTGCAACTCCGGCCAATCCAAATAGCCTGGGAACTTCAGGGATGATTGGGTATCGAGTCTCTGCTGCTGGATTGAGAGGATTCGGACGAACAGCGGATTCTAGTTTCTTGGAAAGCTTGAGAGAGTTTTTCGAAATTGGTAATATGAAACTGAGGCGTTTGTGAAATTTGAAAACGGTAATACATTCGTTAAGGGGAAAAGAAACGTATGGATGTTACGGATTCAAACGATCGGTGATTAAACTGCATTTACGTTTCAACTGTTACGCAGGCGCGACCGTGCCCAAGAGAGGCGCGTCCGTGCCTAGGCACCGGGCACGATCGTTCCAGGACCATTCGCGCGATCGTGCCGAGACACTTGGCGCGACCGTGCCAGGACGAAGCACGACCGTGCTAATTAGGGTTTCTTGCTAAATTTTCAACTTTAGTCCTTAACCTTTCAGGTTTGATTAGTTTGAAACAAATAGTTACTCGTATAGCGTTTAAGTGTATATAATCGAGCAAAACTTGTAAATTTGTATTGAATCATTGCATTTAATTTATGGCGAAAAGTATAATAAGACAGTGCACGAGTATTGAGTTTGAAATGCATTACATTGAATCGAAATATGAATACTAAATTCAGAGATGTTACAGTCTCCCAATGCTGAGAGAATTTCGTCCTGAAATTTTAGCTAGAGGATACAACAGTATCGGTAAAAAGATGAGGGTACTTGAGCTTCATTTGGTCTTCTCGTTCCCAAGTGAACTCAGGACCACGCTTAGATTCCCAACGAACTTTGACAATGGGAATGCGACTTCTCTTGAGCTGTTTGACTTCACGATCCATAATTTCCACCGGCTTCTCAACGAAGTGCATCGTTTCATCAATGCGCACGTCGTCTAGCGGTATATGGAGATTTTCATCAGCGAGACATTTCTTCAGATTAGATATATGAAATGTAGGATGCACATTGCCAAGAGATGGAGGTAACTCGAGCTTGTAAGCCACTTTCCCAATCCTTTCAAGGATCTTGAATGGGCCAACATAGCGAGGTGCTAACTTGCCTTTCTTTCCAAAACGGATCACGCCCTTCCATGGAGACACCTTAAGAAGAACTAGATCACCGACTTGGAATTCCAAGGGTTTTCGACGTTTGTCGGCATAACTCTTTTGCCGACTCCTCGCTACTCGAATATTGTCACGGATTTGAATAATCTTGTCGGATGTTTCTTGAATTAACTCGGGACCGGTGATTTGTGCTTCACCAATCTCGTTCCAACAGATAGGAGAACGACACTTGCGACCATAGAGAGCTTCGTTTGGAGCCATGTTGATACTTCTGTGGTAGCTATTGTTGTACGAAAACTCAATAAGGGATAAATGTGAATCCCAATTGCCACCAAAATCGATTACACAAGCTCTAAGCATGTCTTCAAGAGTTTGGATTGTTCGCTCGGTTTGACCATCAGTTTGGGGATGGTAAGCCGTGCTCAAATCTAATCGAGTACCAAGAGCCTTTTGGAGAGATTGCCAAAATCGAGAAGTGAACCGAGCGTCTCTATCGGATATTATGTTCAAGGGAACACCATGACGGCTCACAATTTCATCAATGTAAATTCGGGCTAATTTCTCCACTTTGAAGTCTTCACGTATAGGCAAGAAGTGAGCAGATTTGGTGAGTCAATCAATGATCACCCAAATACTATCATAACCACTCGAGGTGCGAGGGAGCTTGGTAATAAAATCCATAGCTAGATTCTCCCATTTCCACACGGGACTTTCTGGTTGTTCGAGTAGACCAGATGGACGTTGATGTTCGGCTTTGACTTTGGAACAGGTTAAGCATTTGGCCACATAAAGTGCAATGTCTTTCTTCATACCGGGCCACCAATAAAGTTGGCAAAGATCTTGGTACATTTTATCCGCACCAGGATGAATAGAATAACGAGTCTTATGAGCCTCGTTCATGAGAAATGTACGGAGATCGTCGCGATCGGGAATCCAAATACGGTTCAAGTAATAAAGTAAGCCATTGGGCTTTGATTCAAGAAGAAGTTCAACACCGCACGACATTTCTTCATACATGTTACCCTCGGTTACCGAGACGTGTTGAGCTTCTAAGATACGGGTTTGAATATCGGTTTGAATACGGACACAATGAAGCATAACATGGTCCTTTCGACTCAAAGCATCGGCTACAACATTAGCTTTACCGGGATGGTAGCGAATCTCGCAGTCGTAGTCATTAAGGAGTTCGACCCAACATCGTTGCCTCATATTGAGTTCTTTTTGGTTGAAGATATGTTGAAGACTTTTGTGGTCGGTGAATACCACACATTTCGTGCCATATAGATAATGTCTCCAAATCTTTAACGCGAATACGACCGCACCCAACTCGAGATCGTGCGTCGTATAATTCTTCTCATGAACTTTGAGTTGCCTAGATGCATAAGCGATTACTTTGCCTCGTTGCATGAGAACACAACCAAGACCTTGGTTAGAAGCATCACAATAGACAACTAAATCATCATTTCCATCGGGGAGAGTCAAAATGGGAGCGTTGCACAACTTTTGCTTGAGGGTTTGAAAAGCTTCTTCTTGTTTCGGTCCCCATGCATAAGTCTTACCCTTGTGGGTCAAAGCGGTAAGAGAGACAGCAATCTTTGAGAAGTTTGAGATGAAACGACGATAATAACCCGCAAGACCAAGAAATGAACGAACTTCGGTAGGAGTCTTCGGGGCATTCCAATTCTTAACCGTTTCAATCTTAGCAGGATCAACATGAATACCCTTGTCATTGACGATGTGACCAAGAAATTGAACTTCTTTTAACCAAAATTCACACTTGGAGAATTTGGCATATAGTTGTTCTTTCTTTAAAAGGTCCAAAACCAATCTAAGGTGTTCTTCATGGTCGGCTTTAGTCTTGGAATAGATTAAGATATCATCAATGAAAACGATCACGAATTTATCAAGGTACGGTTTGCACACACGATTCATGAGATCCATGAAAACTACGGGTGCATTGGTTAGCCCGAAAGGCATAACCATGAACTCGTAATGACCATACCTTGTTCGAAAAGCAGTCATAGGAATGTCATCTTCTTGAACACGAAGCTGATGATAACCGGATCGAAGATCGATCTTCGAGAAGCAAGTAGAACCTTGAAGTTGATCAAAGAGATCATCGATTCTAGGCAAAGGATAGCGGTTCTTGATAGTAAGTTTATTGAGTTCGCGGTAGTCAATACACATGCGAAATGATCCATCCTTCTTCTTAACAAATCAGACGGGTGCACCCCACGGTGAATGACTCGGACGGATGAATCCCTTGTCGGAGAGTTCTTGAAGTTGACTTGCAAGTTCTTGCATTTCAGAAGGTGCAAGACGATAGGGAGCTCTAGCAACGGGGTTAGCTCCCGGTATAAGATCAATACGGAACTCTACTTGACGAACGGGAGGAAGACCGGATAAATCCTTAGGAAAAACTTCGGGGAAATCCTGAATGATCGGAATGTCTTGGATACTCTTCTCCTTGACATCCTTTTGAACAATATGAGCTAAGAAAGCAATGTACTTCTTTCGTAAGTACTTTTGAGCGGTAGTACACGACATCAACTTAAGTCCCTTGCAAGGCTTTTCATCAAAAACTCTTAAGGTTTCTCCCGATGGTAGCGGAATTTGGATACACTTTTCAAAGCAAATGACTTCGGCATGATGATTTGATAGCCAATCCATACCTATGATAATATCAAAGCTTCCTAGTGGCATTGGAACAAGGTTGATTGGAAATGTGTGATCATTAAGTTCTAAAGAGAAATCATAGATAATGGACTCAATTGTAAGGGAGTCACCATTTGCTACTTCAACGATAAATGTTTTCTCTAATTGGGACCGAGTCTTTGCAAGTAAAGGTTCAAAATTAAGTGACACAAAACTTTTATCGGCTCCGGTATCGAATAAAATGGAGGCGTATTGACTATTAACAAGAAACGTACCATTGACCACGTCATTGTTGGCTTGAGCTTCGTTGGCGTTTATGTTGAACGCACGCCCACGAGCTCCACCTTGTCTAGCATTTGCAAGTCTTGGACATTGATCACGAAAATGGTTCGGGTCACTACACTCATAACAAGCACGCCCATTAGCAATGGCGGGAGCGCCTTGGTTAGCCACTTGAGGTACGGTTTGGTTTGGAGGGTTGACTTGGCCCGTAAGAGCTTTGGTCCTACAATCACTAACCGTATGACCATATCTCCCACAATAAGTACAAAGGCGACATGGGATGTTTTTGAGGATGATGAAAATTGCAGGTGGCACAAAGAGGGTAGATCCCAACATATGGCTTTTTAGCCGGCATTTGAACCATAGGTGCAGCTTGGTTGACGGGAACAGCAGGAGTAACCACAGCAAAATTTCTAACCTTCCTCTTTCTATTATTGCGAGAGGGCTCGGTTGTGGCTTCTTTGTTGTGAGTAGGAGGGGTTATGGTTTCAGAAACTTTCTTAGAACCCTTTTTAGTAAGATTTCCAGCTTTCACATGATTATCAGTTAAAGTAGCGGCTAGACGAATAGCATCCTCTAGAGTAGCAGGATTTCTACCTAAGACAGTATCTTGGATTTGTCTTGGTAGCCCACCAATATACTTCTCGATACATCGGGACAAAGGAGTGACCATGTGGGGCACTAGAAGACTCAACTCATGGAACCGAGTTGTATATGCTAAGCTTTCCCCACTATCTTGGGCAAGATCCCAAAATTCAGCTTCTAGCTTTTTCACTTCATTTCGAGGACAGAACTCCTCGGTCATAAGCCTTTTGACCTCATCCCAAGGTAAGGCCATAGCTATGTCAACACTCCTATTCCTTTTCTCCCCATTCCACCATGTAAGTGCCCGTTTTTGTAGGACACTTGTAGCATGACGAACACGGAGATTGTCGGGACAGTCACTATTGTGAAAGGTATTCTCAATGCTTTCAAACCATTGAAGGAGTCCAGTAGCTCCTTCGGTTCCATAAAACTTGAGGGGATTGCACGAGCTGAAGTGCTTGAAGGTGCATTGAGATGGATTATTACCACCATTTCCATCATTTTCACCATTATTACCACTATTGCTTCCATTTCCACCATTGTTGCCATTGGTGGCACCATTGGCTTGGGTGAGTTGTGTCACCAATTGGGTGAGAATAGCAGCAATGTCGGTGTTGGCGTTGGTTGCGGGAGCACGACGAGGAGGCATTCTACAGATTATCACAAGACAAGAAAAATTGTGAGAACTTATGAGATTTGATAGGATTTAATAGAATAAGGTAACAAAAATAAAAATAGATATTCTTAGTTTGGATTGTACTCAAAAGTGACAAAATCACTTGAATACCATGACACATTAAGGTTAATTAAACTTATATAATTTTCATGGAGACATGCTTTAGCCTATAAGTAAACACTCATCTCGGGAATTCCCTGGAAAGCATACGGGTCTCTCGGTTGATTGGGATTTATGCGAAATGCTTTCCTAGACAGAAAACCCAAAATACAGGTGTAACCCTTCCAAATTGCACGTGTCCTCAAATAATTTAACAAGTTTAAAAACCTTAACGAAGAAATAAAAAGATTTTTGCTTCAAGAATTTTCCACATGCTAATAAAGGATAAAGATAGAAAAGAAGATAGAAATATTATGAGGTTTTAGAATATAGGAGAAGATATTATTTATTTAATTATTAAGAATATCCTAATAAGTCATGGATTTAAAGCACATAAGTCATCATAATGCAATAATAAGTAATCATACTATACATGTAACATATAACATATAGCACATAGCATGTAACACATAGCACAAAAATCATGAAGCATAGTATAAGTGTGTGTCCTAAAGTTATAGTCTAGGTCAAGGTGTCTAATAACCTAATTCCCTATAACCAAGGCTCTGATACCAATCTGTCACACCCCGACCGATGGCGGAATCATCGGGGCGGGACATGTAATACTATTCATAGCTCATGGTTGACTAAATTGAAATATATTAAAGTTAAATTTCCATTACAAATAATCCGAGTACAAACCAAATTCAAACAAGAAACATAAAACAATTCATAAAGCTCTTGATTTAAATTGCTAAGTCCAAATCCTATGTTGAACACGTCTTGAATCAATCTCACATATTGGGGCCTGAAACATGAATAAAATAAAGTCAACTAAAAAGTTGGTGAGTATAACACAGTTGTATGTAGATAGCATATAGTTGAACACAAATCCTTTACAAAACATGATAAAATAAGGCATTTATGGGGAGCAGCTATTGTGTAACCATGTACAACCAAACCTTGTGACTAGCATGCAAAAATTGTGTTGTCGGTTTCAATCACCGCGCACCATGGGTGGGTTTGTCAGACTCAATAGATCTATCATTGAAAACCGTCGGCTTGTATAGTTAATGATTGCACATAAGAGCATACAAAGGTTAGCACACCTAGCACTCGGGCACAAAGCTCAAATTTTGCACACATGTATGTAAATAGGATTTTTGCACTTGTGTTGTTTGTGTAAATGTAAATGTGTAATGTGTAATGTGTATAGAGTTCATGTTCCACCCCAAAAGTGTAAAAGAGTAAAAAGGGGTTGTGAATACTCACTTGGTATGGAATTGTAGCTAACAAGGATTATAGATAGCAAATATGATCCTCGAAATGCACAATTTAACCTAAAGAGTAATGTGTATTGAATCAAATAGATGCATAAAGTTTAAATCTAAATGAAAGTTGAATTTGTGTATAAAACTATTGATTTGTATTTAAAATTATTGAATAAAATATATAGAGTTTGAAGTAAAAATATTTTTGAAACAACTTGATTAGATTTGAATTGGATAATTAAATAAATATATAATTATAGTTTATGAAATAATGTAAATATTAATTGTAATTAAGTATAAATAAATAAATGATTTTGATTTAAATGTAAATTAAATAAATAATCATTATCTTATTTATTTATAAATTTTGTAACTTAATTATTTAAAATATATATAAATTTAATTTTTTTTTATAAACTTTTAAATAAATTATATTTATGTCAAGATTAAACTTTTAATCCATTTTTAAATACAGTAAACATATTTTTATAAAATCGAAACATTTATTGATCGAAAAATATAAAATTATAATTTTGTTACAGTTTCTGAGTCACACACGACCGTGCCTCGGAAGGGCACGATCGTGCTCAAGCCAGGGGCGCGACCGCGCTAGTCGGGGCACGACCGGGTTGATCAACAGAGGGCACAAACTAGACCAGTCAACAGGCACGACCGTGCCTTGGCCCTGCACGGTCATGTCTATGATCTTTAGACACAACAGAGACTAGCCCAGAGAGCATGACAAGGTCTGGACAGGAGAACACGACCGCGCTCTATGAGGCACGGCCGCGCTAGATGATTAGCGCGACCGTGTCTCTTCCAAATCAGACACGAATTGACAAATTCTTGTATTTTAACCGCTGGAATTGTTAGGGCTTTTGATTAATGGGTTATTACGAATCTTTTCATATGACTTAATTGCATGTACATCGTGTTTAAGCAGGGATTCGATTAAACCATCTTTTTATAAACATGAGTTCTGATTCGGACGATTTCTGTAATTAAAGCCCAGATTGATAGGGGGCTTTTGATATATGGACCGAAACGAAAAGGAGGGATGATTCAATTACCTCAAACAGTAAGGAATTTATAGCGATCGGTAGGAGGGAGTTCCGGCGTCGACGGCTTGAGTTCCGGCGATCTTTACTGCAACTCCGGCCAATCCAAATAGCCTGGGAACTTCAGGGATGATTGGGTATCGAGTCTTTGCTGCTGGATTGAGAGGATTCGGATCGAACAGCGGATTCTAGTTTCTTGGAAAGCTTGAGAGAGTTTTTCGAAATTGGTAATATGAAACTGAGGCGTTTGTGAAATTTGAAAATGGTAATACATTCGTTAAGGGGAAAAGAAACGTATGGATGTTACGGATTCGAACGATCGGTGATTAAACTGCATTTACGTTTCAAATGTTACGCAGGCGCGATCGTGCCAAAGAGAGGCGCGACCGTGCCTAGGCACCGGGCGCGATCGTTCCAGGACCAGTCGCGCGATCGTGCCGAGGCACCTGGCGCGACTGTGCCAGGACGAAGCACGACCGTGCTAATTAGGGTTTCTTGCTAAATTTTCAACTTTAGTCCTTAACCTTTCAGGTTTGATTAGTTTGAAACAAATAGTTACTTGTATAGCGTTTAAGTGTATATAATCGAGCAAAACTTGTAAATTTGTATTGAATCATTGCATTTAATTTATGGCGAAAAGTATAATAAGACAGTGCACGAGTATTGAGTTTGAAATGCATTACATTGAATCGAAATATGAATACTAAATTCAGAGATGTTACAGTATGATCATATTGACATTTATAGCATTTATTCATTTAGTATATACACTTCAGCCCCAAAACATTTAAAAATGATTTGCACACAACATAGAAGGGGGCACATAGAACTCACCTGTTAAGCTTCTCTAGGTTGTCCTAAACAAAGGTCCAACAATGTCACTTCCGATCTGGATTTGGTAGTTAAATACACATTAGACTCAACCCCGACTCTAATGGTTAAATCATTCTAAACTTACTGACTTTACTTAACCGGCCTGCTGCCTGCTGCCTGCGCACTTGCTAAGTGTGCAGGACCATGCTCATGCGCACTTGACAAGCGCGCAGAGAATACTTCTTGCGCACTTGGTAAGTACGCAGGATCTTCCTCCTGCGTACTTGGTAAGTACGCAGGAAGTCTTTCTTGCGCATTTGGTAAGTACGCAATACCTGGTTCCTGGACCAAAAATCCGAAATTCTTGCATGCTAACCCGATCATGCCAATCTTACAATTTTCTTTGATCAAAACGTGCGGTTTTCATTCTAGATGCTAGTTCTAGGCTTATTATCAGGTTTCATCCATAAAAACGTCTCCTATTTAGCTAAAAACCGAGAAACCCAAAAACGAACAAAAACTCAGATTATGGTTGAATCGTTACCTGGATTGGAACTCTGATTCGGAGGTTTTGCTCACGAGCTCAGCTGTAACTTATTCCTTCAATCTTGTGTCGATCCGTCGACTTTCTCTCTCTAGACCCGAGCTCTTCTTTCTCTCTCTAGGATGGTGAAATGAAGGTGAAGTGGAGAAAGTGGGCTGCCTTGCCCCTTATATACATGGGCTTCCATCGGCCCGTTGGAGCCGAGCCCAAGCCCATCAGTTCTTATTTCGTTTTATGACGTTTAAATCTCTATCGTATTATTATTTACTTATTTACTATTTTTAGGATGTTACAGTCGATTCGTTTGTGTTTCTACATCGAAAGCCCTCTGTCAATTTCATATGACAGAGGGCATTAAACCTAATTTCGTTTGGAATCAAGGCTTGTTCATACGGATTCAAATTCAGATTTCTAAATCAAATCCTTTAGCGTATTTAATGTATTAACATCTATACTTAACCAGCGAAACCATCTGGTCCGACTGGCTAAGTCATTGCACCATCGGACCAGATGGTGTGGGTTCGAAACCCATAGGTTCCGGTCTTTTTGCGCACGCACTAAACCAAAACCGGTCCCTCTGCGGTAACATGTCAAAACCTTTCGAACTGGGTCTAGTACACGGACCAGCCACTTGGTCCATTGGTAACACGCGCAACTTTTACAGGCGCCACCCGGGTTGGAGCCGGGTGGCCAGTTTAAATTTTTAAAAATCGCTTTTAATGCCCTGAAAAATTGTATAACAATTTCTTTATTAACCCTACATCATTTAGATCATAACAAAATAGAAGTTTACAAATTTTAACATAAAATAACTATTTTTACAAATTTAGTTGTTAAAATCTTATTTTAATTATTTAAAAATATATCCTTGAATAATTAAACAAAGTATTTAATTTTCCTAAATTTACAAATATCGTGGCAAGACATTTTTATAAAAAAATACATGCTCATAAATCATTCATATATATATATATATATTTATATTGGAGTTTAAACAAATAAGACTTCTTTTAATATATAACATCTTACTTTAATACTAAATAAATAAACAAAATTTATTTATTAATTATCTTTTTACATTATCAAATTTATTTAGAGTTTTACGCTATATTTTGACACACTATTATAAATGAATAAATAAGAAAAATTTATTTATAAATTATAATATCACATTTCTTCTAAAGACACCCTAGTATAAATAAAGGAAATTTATTTAAACTCAAACCCTAAACCAATTATTGATTTTTTTCTTTTGGACTTACATTTTCATACTAAACCTTTATCTAAACACATGTAACATACAATCCCTTTCTTTTTATGAAGTGACTACACTCTTGTACAAATCCACACATATCAACACTCGATGAACATTAAATCATGACTTAGATTCTGTGCACAGTATTAATACAAGTTCATTACAATTCACACTAGGTCAATTTCGTGATTTCAAAATCACTTGTGAGATCTATTGCTCATGCTATCTACACCATTACTGCATGTGAGTATTACATAGCCCCTTTTACTCTTTTACATTTTTGGGGTGGAACATGAACAATATACGTACTGTTGCTTACATTTACACAAACTACACAAATACAAATCCTCTTTACATTAATGTGTGCAATATGAGCTTTATGTCTAAGTGCTAGGTGTGCTAACTTTTGTGTGCAATTTATGTTCAATCATTAACTATTCAAGCTGACGGTAAACAATGATAGATCTATTGAGTCTGACAAACCCACCCAGATTGGGGTGATTGTTACCGACAACACAATTTGCATGCTAGTTACAAATGTTTGATTGTACTTAGTTACACAATAGCTGCTCTCCATAAATGCCTTATTTTATCATGTTATGTAAGGATTTGTTAATTCATAACCTACATGTATCTATATACAAACCTGTGTATGCTCACCAACTTTTTAGTTGACCCTATTTTATTCATGTTTCAGGTGCTAATGTGTGATTTTGATCAAGACTTGCTTCACATAAGTTTCGGACCTAGTTAATTTTAAATAAAGGATTATGTATTTCATATTATGTAAATGGTTTGATTTTGTTTTGTCCGGAATATTTGCAAAAATTTAAATAATTAATATATTTCAATTTAGTCAACCTTGTGCTCATGAACAGTCTACATGTCCCGCCCCGACGTTTCCGCCGTCGGTTGGGGTGTGACATCCACTGTGTCTTTAAAGCCACCTAAACAATCAACATGCATTTAGTAATCTTATTACCTTAATTCATTCACCAAATTGAGATTCAAGACACACCTATGATCTAAAGATCAACACCCTAAATTATTTTGGTTATCACAACGTTAACCAAACCTCTAACACCCGATTCAACCTTTCAACCCATAAGTCAACTACAACAATTAACACATTTAGTTTGATTATTAACCACATAAGTCAAATTATATCATCACACCACACATAAAAAGATTTTAACCATATAATTCGATTTGGAAGTAACTACCGACATATCTATTACTAAGTAAGTGCAAATCACTTACCTTAAGCCAGAGATGATTCCACTTGGTCTTAAAAGCTAGCTACGTCAACACCTTTATCACCTAAACAATCTACTTGCATTTAGTAGTCTTATGATGTCAATTCATTCACCAAATTGAGATTTGAGACACACCTATGATCTAAAGATTAACACCCTAACTTAGTATAGTTTTCATAAGCTTAACCAAACCTCCAACACCCAATTCAACCTTTCAACCCATAAGTCAACGACACCAATTTACCACATTTACTTTGACTATTAACCACAAAGTAAAATTATATCATCACACCACACAAAAATAGATTTTAACAACACAATTCAATTTAGATGTAACTAGCGCCATATATATTACTAAGTAAGCACAAATCACTTACCCTTAGCTCGACATGATTCCACTATGTCTTTAAAGCCACCTAAACAATCAACTTGCATTTAGTAATCGTATTATCTCAATTCATTCACCAAATTGAGATTCAAGACACACCTATGATCTAAAGATCAACACCTTAACATAATTTGGTTATCAGAACGTTAATCAAACCTCTAACACCCGATTCAACCTTTCAACCCATAAGTCAACTACACCAATTAACACATTTAGTTTGACTATTAAACACATAAGTCAAATTATATCATCACATCACACATAAATAGATTTTAACCACACAATTCTATTTGGATGTAACTACTGACATATCTACTACTAAGTAGGTGCAAAGCACTTACCTTTAGCCAGAGATGATTCCACTTGGTCTTCAAAGCTAGCTACGTCAACACCTTTATTAGCTAAATAATCAACTTGCATTTAGTTGTCTTATGATATCAATTCATTCACCAAATTGGATTCAAGACACTCCTATGATCTAAAGATTAACACCGTAACTTAGTATAGTTTTCATAACCTTAACCAAACCTCTAACACCCAATTCAACCTTTAAACCTTTCTGTCACACCCCGACCGATGGCGGAATCATCGAGGCGGACAATGGAATGATTGTTCAAAAGCACATGATAGCTAAGAGGTTGCATAATTCATTAATTAAATTTAAAGACAACAAGATCCAAATACAATACATTCCAAATAACCTAGTCTAGTTCAAAACATTGATTTATTTAACTAGGTCCATAGTTCTTAAGTGGAGAAATCTTCGGCAAGTAGTCACATATCCAAACCTGAAACATTATTTAAATCAAGTGTCAACTAAAAAGTTGGTGAGTACATAGGTTTAATAATTTCGGTAAATAGTAGTTGTAAATTGTTTTGCAACTCATTGTTTATCTTGTTAATCATAGTGTGTAGGATGTAACATTTATTTAATCACAATTCAAACCGAGTTTGACGCGCTTGAACAGAGCACAACAGCTAAGTCCGGTATGTTTGAATATAGTTACCCACTATATTCGATATGATTGAATATAACACGCGGTTATATCCGAGTATGCAGTAATAAACACCCTAACCGGGTGGGCTGGTCAGGCACAATAGATCTATCAATATTACAGTTGGTTGGCTTGTGTTTAAATGTATGTACATCCAAAGAATAAACATATAGTCTCATGTATAACACGTATAAACAATTTGATTGAGTAGCATGAAATAATGTTTCACCCCAAAGTATGTAAAAATGTAAAATAGGGGCTATGTAACTCACCTTGCAAGCGGGTATTTTTCCACGCGTGTAGGTGATAAAGATGTTGAAGTCTAAGCACGTTGAAACCCTATGTAGATAAATGGGTATCATTGTATGTTTACATGTGCGTATTAGTATTCAATTGTGTATAAGTTTATGATAGCATTCCTTAGTGGTATTAGCATAGAAGTTGGTCCAGATTTACTTGAAATTACTGATTTGATCGAAACTGTTTTATAGATGTGACAGGTATCGAAACTATGTTCAAGTATCGAAACTATGTTCAATCGAAACTATGTTCAAGTATCGAAACTATGTTCAAGTATCGAAACTATGTTCAATCGAAACTACTAGTTTCGATTGACCACAGAACTGTCGAAACTACCATCTATCGAAACTATTAGTTTCGATTGGCCATTTACACAATCGAAACTAAGCAGTTTCGATGGCCCAGACTTTAGCAAATAAAACAGTAACATTAATTTGTCCAGAAATCGATAGTTTGGAGCTGTGACTTCAATTGGTTCAGTTTGTCTTATGATAACAGAAGGTAAAGAAACGAAGTTGAGGATTCTTACGTGGTCGTGAAGGGTCTGGTTGGCAAGGCTTTTAGTTCGAATATACCAAGAACTTGAATTCCAGAATTCGAGTTGAATTGAGCCTTATAATCTGATCACGGCTTCACACAGGGATGGCGATTGTAATGGTGCCTTCAATTTGGAGTGAGATTGGGTGAAGGAGGGGTCGCGAGCTCGAGTAGGTCCGACTATGGCTATTTATAGCCGAGATTGATTTCTTTGTTAAAACGTGCAATTGGGCACGTTCCGACACTAGTCTCGACGAGACGAAACTATCCAGACATTCAACATGCGTGGAGGTGGTCTGTCGGGTGTGAATTTGAAAGTGGGTTTCTCGGCCACCAACAGGATCAGACGATCCCTATGTTGGGGAGACCAATTGGTCGGGGGGTCTTGTTCGCGTGGGAGAGACGAAGCCAGGGATGCCTATAGCGGCTGTCGAGGTGCAGGGGACAGCCCTGTCGGGAGTTCGCCAGAAAATGGCTTTACCCGCCGGACCAACGAAGGGGGTGACCGGATAAACGATTTAGGAATTGGCAGTTTTAGTCCCTCGAGTTTGGGTTGACTTAAATTAGCCCTCGAAATAAATACGGATGGGTCCTTGTAGTTTAAATTGTCCAGAAACAGCCCCTCAACCGATTTCAGTTTTAAAACTTTCTAGTTTGATTAATTACAAAACAACCCCTAAACTTTTATTTAAATAAATTAATTTAAATTTCTTTTAAATCAAATAAATTTAAAAATGTTTTTATAAACTTATTTTATTCTTTATTATTATAAATAATTTTTATAAAAGTTATTTATCTTATTTAAATAGGTTATTTTATTAAATATACAACTTTTCAACCTTAGGTTTTCATATAAATCTTTATATTAATTTTAAAATTTATAAAACTCTAATTAGTTTAAACCGTAAGATAAAATACCTATTTGTATAAAACCAAATAAAACTCTTACGCTTTATTAAAATAGAGAATGATTACACGATAATTATAATACAAGTGCGAGAACGAAAAATCCGAAACGTCACACTTTCAACCCATAAGTCAACTACACCAATTTACCACATTTACTTTAACTATTAACCACATAAGTCAAATTATATCATCACACCACACATAAATAGATTTTAACCACACAATTTAATTTAGATGTAACTAGCGCCATACATATTACTAAGTAAGCGCAAAACACTTACCTTTAGCTCGACATGATTCCACTATGTCTTTAAAGCCACCTAAACAATCAACTTGCATTTAGTAATCTTGTTATCTAAATTCATTCACCAAATTAAGATTCAAGACACACATATGATCTAAAGATCAACACCTTAACTTAATTTGGTTATCACATCGATAACCAAACCTCTAACACCCTATTCAACCTTTCAAGCCATAAGTCAACTACACTAATTAACACATTTAGTTTGACTATTAAACATATGAGTCAAATTATATCATCACACCACACATAAATAGATTTTAACAACACAATTCTATTTGGATGTAACTACCGACATATCTACTACTAAGTAAGTGCAAAGCACTTAAGTTTAGCCAGAGATGATTCCACTTGGTCTTCAAAGCTAGCTACGTTAACACCCAGCTACGTTAACACCCACTTGGTCCTCACGAATAGGCAAGAAATGAGCAGACTTTGTAAGTCGGTCGATAATAACCCAGATACAATCGTGCCCACTAGAAGTGCGTGGTAGTTTGGTGATGAAGTCCATAGCAAGGTTTTCCCACTTCCACATGGGAATTTCAGGTTGTTCGAGGAGTCCGGAAGGCTTCTGGTGTTCGGCCTTCACTTTAGAACAAGTTAGGCATTTTGCCCAAAGAGGGCAATATCCTTTTTCATGCCGGGCCACCAATATTACTGACGGAGACCCACGTACATCTTATCAGCTCCGGGATGTACCGAATACCGAGTTTTGTGGGACTCGTTCATCAAAAATATACGGAGATCGTCACGATCGGGAACCCAGATACGGTCCAAGTAATACAATAGACCGTTGGCTTTGGATTCTAGCAAGAGTTCTATGCCACACGCCATCTCTTGATACATGTTTCCCTCGGTAATCGAGGTGTGTTGTGCTTTGAGAATACGGGCTTGGATATCGTTATGAATATGTACACTATGAAGCATGATACATTCTTTACGACTCAAGGCGTCGGCTACAACGTTTGCTTTGCCGGGGTGGTAGCGGATCTCACAGTCGTAGTCGTTTAGAAGTTCAACCCATCGTCGTTGCCTCATATTAAGCTCTTTTTGATTGAAAATATATTGGAGACTTTTGTGGTCGGTGAAAACCACGCATTTGGTGCCATATAGATAGTGTCTCCAAATTTTCAAGGCGAAAACGACAGCACCAAGCTTGAGATCATGGGTCGTATAGTTCTTCTCATGGACTTTGAGTTGACGTGATGCGTATGCAATTACTTGACCTCGTTGCATAAGAACACAACCAAGACCTTGGTTGGATGCATCACAATAAACGACAAAGTCGTCATTACCACTAGGAAGAGTTAGAATAGGAGCATTGTAGAGCTTGTGCTTTAGAGTTTGGAAAGCTTCCTCTTGCTCGGGTCCCCACTCGTAGTGCTTACCTTTGTGAGTCAAGGTAGTGAGCGGGACCGCAATCTTGGAGAAATTTGAGATGCAACGACGATAGTAACCTGCTAGTCCAAGGAATGAACGAATCTCGTTAGGATTCTTAGGAGTACTCCAATTCTTTACCGCCTCGATCTTTGCCGGGTCCACATGAATTCCCTTATCGTTGACTATGTGTCCCAAAAATTGAACTTCCTTTAGCCAGAATTCACACTTGGAGAGCTTGGCGTATAGTTGTTCTTTCTTCAAGAGTTCCATAATCAAACGAAGATGTTGTTCATGCTCCGCTTTCGTTTTAGAATAGATGAGAATGTCGTCAATGAAAACGATCACGAATTTGTCCAAATAAGGTTTGCATACACGGTTCATAAGGTCCATGAAGACTGCAGGTGCATTAGTCAAACCAAATGGCATGACCATGAACTCGTAGTGACCATATCCAGTCCGGAAGGCAGTCTTCGGAATGTCTTCATCGAGAACACGAAGTTGATGGTATCCGGAACGAAGGTCAATCTTGGAGAAACATGTTGAACCTTGAAGTTGATCGAAAAGATCGTTGATACGGGGTAAGGGATAACGGTTCTTAATTGTAAGCTTGTTGAGTTCACGATAATCGATGCACATTCGAAACGATCCATCCTTTTTCTTTACGAACAGCACGGGAGCGCCCCAAGGTGAATGGCTCGGGCGGATGAATCATTTGGATGAGAGTTCTTGTAATTGACTTGCAAGCTCTTGAATCTCGGAAGGTGCAAGACGATAGGGGGCTTTTGCCACGGGAGTTGCTCCAGGCACAAGGTCAATACGAAACTCCACTTGTCTAGGAGGAGGAAGGCCAGGTAAATCCTCTGGGAATATTTCAGGAAAATCTCGAATGATTGGAATGTCTTGCAATTTCTTACCCTTGTCTTTCGTGTCAACTATGTGGGCCAAGAAGGCAACGTACTTTTTCCGCAAGTACTTTTGGGCCAATGTGCAAGACATGATTTGAAGATCACGACATGGTTTTTCACCGCACATAACTAACGTGTCGCACGAAGAGAGAGGTATACGAATACACTTTTCGTAGCAAATAACCTCGGCATGGTGCTTGGATAACCAGTTCATGCCAATTATAATATCGAAGCTTCCCAATTGCATTGGAAGGAGATCAACAGAGAATTTGTGATTATTAAGCTCGAGATTGCAGTCGCGAATAACAGAATTTATAGTAATAGATTTTCCATTTGCTGTCTCCACGGAATAAGAATTGTCAAGTTTCGTTCTTTGTTTAGCAAGTCGAGATTCAAAGGTAAGAGATACAAAACTCCTATCGGCACCGGTATCAAATAAAACGGACGCATAATGATTGTTTACGAGAAACGTACCGTTTATCACATCGTTGTTTGCTTGAGCCTCATTAGCGTTTATGTTAAACGCTCGTCCTTGAGGACCACCTTGATGATGAAGTTTTGGACATACATTCGTAACATGCCACCATTGAGAAGTGCCGGGTAGTTTGGACGGTTGGTTGGAGCAGCTTGATGGACGGGAGGACGGGTACGGCAAGTAGTGACCACGTGTCCATATCGTCCGCAGCTTGAACACAATCGGCATGGTAGGTTGGCAGGATGATGGTACTTGCAGGTCTTGCATTGGGGATTCGGGCCCTGATAAGTTTTCGGGTTTTGACCCAAAGGGGCCGCTTGGATAGCAGGCACAACGGGAGTTACGGCTGCGAAGTTTTGACCCTTTCGTTTCTTGTTGCGGTTAGAAGACTCGGGTTTTACATCTTTGATGGCCGCAAGAGTAGAAACAAACCTTCTTGGAACCCTTTTTTGTTAAGGTTCCGGCTTTGACTTGGTTGTCGGATAGTGTAGCTGCTAGACGGATAGCAGCTTCAAGTGTAGGAGGGTTGCTTCCTAGCACAACATCTTGAATTTGCATAGGCAGGCCGCCTATGTATTTTTCAATCCCCCGAGCAAGGGGAGTGATCATATGAGGCACCAGCAGACTTAGTTCTTGAAACCGAGTGGTGTAGGCCAGATTATCCCCGCTGTCCTGGGCAAGATCCCAAAACTCAGCCTCGAGCTTCCTCATTTCATTTCGAGGACAGAATTCATCAGTCATGGCCTTCTTCAAATCATCCCATGATAAGGATGTAGCAACCTCAGCACCACGAGTGCGTTTCTCACCGTTCCACCAGGTGAGGGCTCTCTTTTGGAGTACACTTGTAGCATAACGAACCCGAAGATTATCGGGACAGTCGTTGTTTAGGAATGTGCTTTCCATGCTTTCATACCGTTGAAGTAGGCCGGTAGCACCTTCCGTCCCGAAGAATTTTGTAGGATTGCACGAGTTAAAGTGCTTAAACGTGCAGTGAGGCGGGTTGGTACCACCGTTTCCTTGGATGTTGTGAGACCCATCACTGTTGTTATTGGCTTGGGTCATTTGTCCCACCAGTTGGGCAAGGAGAGTAGCAAGATCCGGGTTGGAAGTGCTAGAGTTTGCATGTCGATGAGGCATTCTAACACCAAAAGACAATGATATTTTAGATAAAATGGATATATGAGTTATAGCGGAAAATAATGTAAGCAGAAAAACGGGATTCATCATGACGCGTGCCAGTGCATGTGTATTTATTCAAAGTTGATGGGGAAACTAAGCCATATATTCTGGATAGAACATGATGTTATAGATCATTATTTGCGTAATAGGGATTGTCGGGACTTGCATGCACTACAAATCGTTATTACGTGTGCACCCGTAATAATGATTTGCTTTGCATGTTCGTCTAGTTCTTCCTATTTTGCTATAATGTCCCCAAATTTTGAGTTTAAGTTCGGATCGTATCCTTGCGAACACATCGACGTATCAACGTTAAATAATTCCTCAAAACTTTCAAAGAGACATGCTTTAGCCTATAGGTAAACACTCACTTCAGGAATTCCCAGGAAAGCATACTGGTCCGTTTATTTGGATTTATATGAAATGCTTTCCTAGACAGAAAACCCAATGTACAGGTGTCACCCTTCCAGATTGCACTTGTCCTTTACTGGTTTCAATAAATTAAGTCGTTGACGAGATTTTCAAGATTTTAATAGAATTGAGAGTTTATGTGTATAAAATGTGTAGGAATGTTGCAATTAATACGGATTAGGAAAGAGTATGGATAAAGATGGGTAGTGTATTTGTTTGCATAAGTTTGTTTGTCAAATATGTATGTAAAGTATGTATCATGTATCAAAGTCTTGTATGTATGTGTATAAGTCTCATGTACCAAACTCGGGAAAATTAAAATAATACCTAACTACAAATAATTCACGTAGCAATTAATCATTTAGCACATAACACATAAAGGGCGTCCTAGGGTTATAGTCTAGGTCATCGTGTCTAATAACCTAATTCCCTATAACCATGGCTCTGATACCAATCTGTCACACCCCGACCGATGGCGGAATCATCGAGGCGGACAATGGAATGATTGTTCAAAAGCACATGATAGCTAAGAGGTTGCATAATTCATTAATTAAATTTAAAGACAACAAGATCCAAATACAATACATTCCAAATAACCTAGTCTAGTTCAAAACATTGATTTATTTAACTAGGTCCATAGTTCTTAAGTGGAGAAATCTTCGGCAAGTAGTCACATATCCAAACCTGAAACATTATTTAAATCAAGTGTCAACTAAAAAGTTGGTGAGTACATAGGTTTAATAATTTCGGTAAATAGTAGTTGTAAATTGTTTTGCAACTCATTGTTTATCTTGTTAATCATAGTGTGTAGGATGTAACATTTATTTAATCACAATTCAAACCGAGTTTGACGCGCTTGAACAGAGCACAACAGCTAAGTCCGGTATGTTTGAATATAGTTACCCACTATATCCGATATGATTGAATATAACACGCGATTATATTCGAGTATGCAGTAATAAACACCCTAACCGGGTGGGCTGGTCAGGCACAATAGATCTATCAATATTACAGTTGGTTGTCTTGTGTTTAAATGTATGTACATCCAGAGAATAAGCATATAGTCTCATGTATAACACGTATAAACAATTTGATTGAGTAGCATGAAATAATGTTTCACCCCAAAGTATGTAAAAATGAAAAATAGGGGCTATGTAACTCACCTTGCAAGCGGGTATTTTTCCACGCGTGTAGGTGATAAAGATGTTGAAGTCTAAGCACGTTGAAACCCTACGTAGATAAATGGGTATCATTGTATGTTTACATGTGCGTATTAGTATTCAATTGTGTATAAGTTTATGATAGCATTCCCCAGTGGTATTAGCATTGAAGTTGGCCCAGATTTACTTGAAATTACTGATTTGATCGAAACTGTTTTATAGATGTGACAGGTATCGAAACTATGTTCAATCGAAACTATGTTCAAGTATCGAAACTATGTTCAAGTATCGAAACTACGTTCAAGTATCGAAACTATGTTCAAGTATCGAAACTATGTTCAAGTATCGAAACTATGTTCAAGTATCGAAACTATGTTCAATCGAAACTACTAGTTTCGATTGACCACAGAACTGTCGAAACTACCATCTATCGAAACTATTAGTTTCGATTGGCCATTTACTCAATCGAAACTAAGTAGTTTCGATGGCCCAGACTTTAGCAAATAAAACAGTAACATTAATTTGTCCGGAAATCGAAGGTTTGGAGTTGTGACTTCGATTGGTTCAGTTTGTCTTATGATAACAGAAGGTAAAGAAACGAAGTTGAGGATTCTTACGTGGTCGTGAAGGGTCTGGTTGGCAAGGCTTTTAGTTCGAATATACCAAGAACTTGAATTCCAGAATTCGAGTTGAATTGAGCCTTATAATCTGATCACGGCTTCACACAGGGATGGCGATTGTAATGGTGCCTTCAATTTGGAGTGAGATTGGGTGAAGGAGGGGTCGCGATCTCGAGCAGGTCCGACTATGGCTATTTATAGCCGAGCTTGATTTCATTGTTAAAACGTACAATTGGGCACGTTCCGACACTAGTCTGGACGAGACGAAACTATCCAGACATTCAACATGCGTGGAGGTGGTCTGTCGGGTGTGAATTTGAAAGTGGGTTTCTCGGCCACCAACAGGATCAGACGATCCTTATGTTGGGGAGACCAATTGGTCGGGGGGTCTTGTTCGCGTGGGAGAGACGAAGCCAGGGATGCCTGTAGCGGCTGTCGAGGAGTTCGCCGGAAAATGGCTTTACCCGCCGGACCAACGAAGGGGGTGACCGGATAAACGATTTAGGAATTGGCAGTTTTAGTCCGTGGAGTTTGGGTTGACTTAAATTAGCCCTCGAAATATATACGGATGGGTCCTTGTAGTTTAAATTGTCCAGAAACAGCCCCTCAACCGATTTCAGTTTTAAAACTTTCTAATTTGATTAATTACAAAACAACCCCTGAACTTTTATTTAAATAAATTAATTTAAATTTCTTTTAAATCAAATAAATTTAAAAATGTTTTTATAAACTTATTTTATTCTTTATTATTATAAATAATTTTTATAAAAGTTATTTATCTTATTTAAATAGGTTATTTTATTAAATATACAACTTTTCAACCTTAGGTTTTTATATAAATCTTTATATTAATTTTAAAATTTATAAAACTCTAATTAGTTTAAATCCGTAAGATAAAATACCTATTTGTATAAAACCAAATAAAACTCTTACGCTTTATTAAAATAGAGAATGATTACACGATAATTATAATACAAGTGCGAGAACGAAAAATCCGAAACGTCACACTTTCAACCCATAAGTCAACTACACCAATTTACCACATTTACTTTAACTATTAACCACATAAGTCAAATTATATCATCACACCACACATAAATAGATTTTAACCACACAATTTAATTTAGATGTAACTAGCGCCACACATATTACTAAGTAAGCGCAAAGCACTTACCTTTAGCTCGACATGATTCCACTATGTCTTTAAAGCCACCTAAACAATCAACTTGCATTTAGTAATCTTGTTATCTAAATTCATTCACCAAATTAAGATTCAAGACACACCTATGATCTAAAGATCAACACCTTAACTTAATTTGGTTATCACATCGATAACCAAACCTCTAACACCCTATTCAACCTTTCAAGCCATAAGTCAACTACACTAATTAACACATTTAGTTTGACTATTAAACATATGAGTCAAATTATATCATCACACCACACATAAATAGATTTTAACAACACAATTCTATTTGGATGTAACTACCGACATATCTACTACTAAGTAAGTGCAAAGCACTTAAGTTTAGCCAGAGATGATTCCACTTGGTCTTCAAAGCTAGCTACGTTAACACCTTTATCACCTAAACAATCAACTTGCATTTAGTAGTTTTATGACAAAAATTCATTCACAAAATTGAGATTCAAGACACACCTATGATCTAAAGATTAACACCCTAACTTAGTATGGTTCTCATAACCTTAACCCAACCTCCAACACCCAATTCAACCTTTCAGCCCATAAGTCAACTACCCCAATTTACCGCATTTACTTTGACTATTAACCACATAAGTCAAATTATATCATCACACCAAACATAAAAAGACTTTAACCACACAATTCAATTTAGATGTAACTAGCGCCATATATATTACTAAGTACGTGCAAAGCACTAACCTTTTGCTCGACATGATTCCACTGTGTCTTTAAAGCCACCTAAACAATCAACTTGCATTTAGTGGTCTCTTAGATAAGTTCGAGACCGGTGATTTGTGCTTCACCAATTTCGTTCCAACAAATCGGTGAACGACATTTTCGTCCATAAAGAGCTTCAAACGGTGCCATGTTAATACTTGTGTGGTAGCTGTTGTTGTAGGAAAATTCGATCAGTGGTAGGTGAGAATTCCAATTGCCACCAAAGTCAATGACACAAGCTCTAAGCATATCCTAGAGAGTTTGGATTGTTCGATCGGTTTGTCCATCAGTTTGAGGATGGTAAGCAGTACTTAAATCCAAACGAGTACCAAGTGCTGATTGCAATGATTGCCAAAATCGGGAAGTAAAACGCGAATCACGATCGGAGATGATGTTCAAAGGGATTCCGTGACGACTTACGATCTCATTAATGTAGATCCGAGCCAATATCTCGACACGATAGTCCTCATGAATAGGCAAGAAATGAGCAGACTTTGTAAGTCGGTCGATAATAACCCAGATACTATCGTGCCCACTAGAAGTGCGTGGTAGTTTGGTGATGAAGTCCATAGCAAGGTTTTCCCACTTCCACATGGGAATTTCAGGTTGTTCGAGGAGTCCGGAAGGCTTCTGGTGTTCGGCCTTCACTTTAGAACAAGTTAGGCATTTTGCCACAAAGAGGGCAATATCCTTTTTCATGCCGGGCCACCAATATTGCTGACGGAGACCCACGTACATCTTATCAGCTCCGGGATGTACCGAATACCGAGTTTTGTGGGACTCGTTCATCAAAAATATACGGAAATCATCGCGATCGGGAACCCAGATACGGTCCAAGTAATACAATAGACCGTTGGCTTTGGTTTCTAGCAAGATTTCTATGCCACACGCCATCTCTGGATACATGTTTCCCTCGGTAATCGAGGTGTGTTGTGCTTTGAGAATACAGGCTTGGATATCGTTATGAATATGTGCACTATGAAGCATGATACGTTCTTTACGACTCAAGGCGTCGGCTACAACGTTTGCTTTGCCGGGGTGGTAGCGGATCTCACAGTCGTAGTCGTTTAGAAGTTCAACCCATCGTCGTTGCCTCATATTAAGCTCTTTTTGATTGAAAATATGTTGGAGACTTTTGTGGTCGGTGAAAACCACGCATTTGGTGCCATATAGATAGTGTCTCCAAATTTTCAAGGCGAAAACGACAGCACCAAGCTCGAGATCATGGGTCGTATAGTTCTTCTCATGGACTTTGAGTTAACGTGATGCGTATGCAATTACTTGACCTCGTTGCATAAGAACACAACCAAGACCTTGGTTGGATGCATCACAATAAACGACAAAGTCGTCATTACCACTAGGAAGAGTTAGAATAGGAGTATTGCAGAGCTTGTGCTTTAGAGTTTGGAAAGCTTCCTCTTGCTCGGGTCCCCACTCGTAGTGCTTACCTTTGTGAGTCAAGGTAGTGAGCGGGACCGCAATCTTGGAGAAATTTGAGATGAAACGACGATAGTAACCTGCTAGTCCAAGGAATGAACGAATCTCGGTAGGATTCTTAGGAGTACTCCAATTCTTTACCGCCTCGATCTTTGCCGGGTCCACATGAATTCCCTTATCATTGACTATGTGTCCCAAAAATTGAACTTCCTTTAGCCAGAATTCACACTTGGAGAGCTTGGCGTATAGTTGTTCTTTCTTCAAGAGTTCCATAATCAAACGAAGATGTTGTTCATGCTCCGCTTTCGTTTTAGAATAGATGAGAATGTCGTCAATGAAAACGATCACGAATTTGTCCAACTAGCATTTAGTAGTATTATGATCTCAATTCATTCACAAAATTGAGATTCAAGACATACCTATGATCTAAAGATTAACACCCTAACTTAGTATGGTTTTCATAACCTTAACCAAACCTCCAACACCCAATTTAACCTTTCAACCCATAAGTCAACTACACCTATTTAAGACATTTACTTTGACTATTAACCACATAAGTCAAATTATATCATCACACCACACATAAATAGATTTTAACCACACAATTCAGTTTAGATGTAACTAGCGCCATATATATTACTTAGTAAGCGCAAAGCACAAACCTTTTGCTCGACATGATTCCACTATGTCTTTAAAGCCACATAAACAATCAACTTGCATTTAGTAATCTTGTTATCTCAATTCATTCACCAAATTGAGATTCAAGACAAACCTATGATCTAAAGATTAACACCCTAACTTAGTATGGTTTTCATAACCTTAACCAAACCTCCAACACCCAATTCAACCTTTCAACCCATAAGTCAACTACAACTATTTAAGACATTTACTTTGACTATTAACCCCATAAGTCAAATTATATCATCACACCACACATAAATAGATTTTAACCACACAATTCAATTTAGATGTAACTTGCTCCATATGTATTACTTAGTAAGTGCAAAGTACTAACCTTTTGCTCGACATGAATCCACTATGTCTTTAAAGCCACCGAAACAATCAACTTGCATTTAGTAATCTTGTTATCTCAATTCATTCACCAAATTGAGATTCAAGACACACCTATGATCTAAAGATCAACACCTTAACTTAATTTGGTTATCACAGCGTTAACCAAACCTCTAACACCCGATTCAACCTTTCAACCCATAAGTCAGCTACACCAATTAACACATTTAGTTCGACTATTAAACATATGAGTCAAATTATATAATCACACCACACATAAATAGATTTTAACCACACAATTCTATTTGGATGTAACTACCGACATATCTACTACTAAGTAAGTGCAAAGCACTTACCTTTAGCCAGAGATGATTCCACTTGGTCTTCAAAGCTAGCTATGTCAACACCTTTATCACCTAAACAATCAACTTGCATTTAGCAGTCTTATGATATCAATTCATTCACAAAATTGAGATTCAAGACACACCTATGATCTAAAGATTAACACCTTAACTTAGTATGGTTTTCATAACCTTAACCCAATCTCCAACTCCCAATTCAACCTTTCAAACCATAAGTCAACTACACCAATTTACCACATTTACTTTGACTATTAACAAAATAAGTCAAATTATATCATCACACCACACATAAATAGATTTTAACCACACAATTCAATTTAGATGTAACTAGAGCCGTATATATTACTAAGTAAGCGCAAAGTACTAACCTTTTGCTCGACATGATTCCACTTTGTCTTTAAAGCCACCTAAACAATCAACTTGCATTTGGTAATCTTGTTATCTCAATTCATTCACCAAACTGAGATTCAAGACACACCTATGATCTAAAGATCAACACCTTAACTTAATTTTGTTATCACAACGTTAACCAAACCTCTAACACCCGATTCAACCTTTCAACCCATAAGTCAACTACACCAATTAACACATTTAGTTTGACTATTAAACACATAAGTCAAATTATATAATCACACCACACATAAATAGATTTTAACCACACGATTCTATTTGGATGTAACTACCGACATATCTACTACTAAGTAAGTGCAAAGCACTTACCTTTAGCCATGGATGATGTAACATCCCAAAAATAGTAACTAAATAAATAATAACGCAATAGATATTTAACCGTAAACAATGAAACGAAAATGGATGGGCTTGGGCTCGGCTCCAACGGGCCGAGGGAAGCCCAAGTATATAAAGCTCAAGACAGCATTAGACTCTCATTTCTTCCACAACTTTCAATCTAGAGAGAGAAAGTAGAGCTCGGGCCTAGAGAGAGAAAGTTGACGGATCGACTCGGAATTGAAGGAGCACGTTACCACTGAGCTCGTGAGCAAAACCTCCGAATCTGAATCCCAATCCAGGTAACGATTCGACCCTAATTCTAGTTTTTGTCCGTTTTGGGGTTTTCGGGTTTTAGTAAAATAGGAGACGTTTTTATGGATGAAACTTGAAAATAAGCTTAGAACTAGCATCTAGAATGAAAACCGCACATTTTGATCAAAGAAAGTTGTAAGATTAGCATGACCGGGTTAACATGCAAGAATTTCAGACTTGATGGGGAAGCAGGTCTTGCGTACTTATCAAATACGCAAGAAGGATGTCCTGCGTACTTATCAAGTACGCATGAGGAAGATCCTGCGTACTTATCAAGTACGCAAGAAGAATGTTCTGTGTATTTTTCAAGTGCGCATGAGTATGGTCATGCGCACTTAACAAGTGCGCAGGCAGCAGGCCGTTAGTGAAGTCAGTATAGTCGCTTAATTCATAATGATTTAACCGTTAGAGTTGGGATTAGGTCTAATGTATATGTAATTAACAAATCCAGATCGTGTGTGCCACTCATTGGACCGCGGATAGGACAGGATGAGACTAGCTCATCAAGTGAGTTCTATGTGCCCCCTTCTATGTTATGTGAAAATCATTTTAAATGTTTTGGGGCTGAAGTGTATACACTAAATGAATAAATGCTATGAATGTCAATGTGATCATACGTGGTATACAAATATATATATATATATATACCTATATATGAAATTGAATTATGAACAAAGAATGAAACGTATGATTATAAAGAATGAATGAAAGAAGGACATAACGTGAATGAATGAAATCTTGTTTTATATTATAAATATTGCATGTTATGAATGTATGTAAACGTTATGGACTCTTCGATGACAACGGCTACTTCGGTAGACGGACGACCACGTGACTATTTTGTAACCTGGACAAAAACGTTCCTTCGCAAGGTAGGACGTATAAAAGAGACTCATGGACGGTCGAAGCAAATGCCTTATTACATGTAGAACGGTTGCATATATAATAGCCACATGGGAAACAGATGCCCTAGGGCAGACGGGCGAATGGACGGACTACGACGGTAGGACTGTTTAAGAGTGGACGGACAATGGTTACCGGACGGATTTATGTTTCGATGGACGGTTTTCTAGAGCCGGACGGTTTATGAAAAGGGCTACGACGGTAGTTCTCATTGCGTTGTCTTTGTGACATTCGCGACAAGTATGACGGGTTGATCACCCCTATGTGTATGACCAATGAATGTTCTCCCCAAAGTAAGTATGTATGTACACATGTATATACTCAGTATGAATATTATGTGAGAACAGTAAGGCAAAGAATATGCTAATGCACGTATATTATATATATATATATATATATATATATATATATATATAATACTTAACGATAAGATAAATGCTATGTATGATTGTTTTTAAACTAGAACTCACCAGCGTTAGCTGACTTTTAGTATACATTTCAGGTAAAGAAAGGAAGGGTCGTGCGAAGGCGTGATGGTTACCCGGCACGAGACTGACATCCCACTTTTATATAGGTTAAGTCAATGTTATGTTTTTATTTGTTAAGACTTCCACTGTCATGTTATGTTACGTTATGTAATGATTGAATTCGAATGTTTTAAATTTAAGTTCAGTATTTATGACTATGTTTATGAGTAAATCCAACAAGTATGGTTACCCGGGAAAAGGGGCCTTACATGTTGGTATCAGAGCAATAGCTTGAGAGATTCAGACATCCCTAAATGTTTGGACTCAAGCTGATTATGGGACCAATGCACGAATGTCAGTATGGGTAACCAACGCCAGTACGGTAAGTAAGTACTAGAGTTAATGCATGTGGGTAAGAATAGATACCTTAACTTAGAACAAGTAGATGTTAATGTCACAACCGATTTGAAGAGTTTTGAACCCGAAAAGCAATGTAAAACTATGTTCTGAAGGAACGGCATTGATGTATTCCCTTTATAACTATCAGGAAACTAGGAACTATGGCTGGTGGAGGAAGAACAGGATGCCGAGGCGGTCGCACTAGCCGAGTCGGTAGACCTACATTGAATCAAAGACATGAAGAAGAAGAGAGTGTGCACGCAGAACACACTGAGAGTGTGCACGAAACAGATGTCACCCCAACTGGGGACGACAATCAAGGGCCTCTACAGTTGGAACCCGAGGTCAGGGATGCTATTGCCCGTGAAGTTGTACTCACTCTGAAGAAAGTATTGCCTGATCTACTATCCGAGGCACTAAAGAAAAGTAGAGAGGAGAATGAAGGAGACCGTGAAGAGAAAGTGTATGAAAGTGATGGGGATGAAGTGAAGGTGGAATCAAGCAATCGTGGGTGTACCTATAAAGGTTTCAAGGACGGAGACCCACCCAAGTTCGATGGGAACAAGGATTCAGTGGCTACGTTCGAATGTATTGAGAGGATGAACGTTGTAATCAACATCAGCGAGTGTCGACCGGACTAGGCTGTTAAGTATGTTGCTCATTCTTTCACCAATGAGCCACTAAGTTGGTGGAGGAACATTCAGAGGACAAAGTCGCCAAACACTCTTGCCAGAATGACATGGGAAGACTTAAAGAAGCTGATAATCCAAGAGTTCTGTCCCCGGAACGAAATTGATCGAGTGGAAAATGAATTCCTAAACTTCAAGGCTGGCAGCAAGACGCCCCGCCAGTATACTTCCAGGTTCAATGAGCTCGCTCAACTGGTACCCCACCTGGTAGAGACTGAAGAGCGACTGATCAAGTACTATGTGAAGGGCCTACCTCAAAAGGTCCGTGTTCATGTGAAAACTAATCTACCCTCGACCTTCGAGTCGGTAGTCAACCTGTCTGGAATCGTCTATGACGATTATGCTAATGAGGACATAGCTCCAGAAGCTCCGAAACAGAAATGGGAGAACTCGTTCAAAGGAAATGGGAAGGGAAACTACACCGCTGAGGTGAAGAAGCCTAGGGCAGAAGAGTATGAAGTTTGTAAGAAATGCTCAAGGAAACACCAAGACGAATGTTTAGTCGGCACAACCATGTGTTACAAATGTGGGAGGCCGGGGCACTACTCCCGAGACTGCATAAAGGACGTCAAGTGCCATTGTTGTGGAAGATATGGACACCTGACTAGGGATTGCAGGAAAACCAGACAATCCGGTTCGGGAAAGGAAAAGGAAGCTGAAAGGGAACAGCCGAAGGCTAGGACTAGAGCCTACGCCCTGACCGAGGATGAAGCAAGGGGAAACGTAAGAGGATATACCTCAAAGCTCCTAGCGGCAGTCCAATTACAGTTTATGGGGATTGGAATTGCATGATGCCGAACGTCATCTCGATGATCAAGGCCGAAAGTTACATGAGGCGCGGTTGCGAAGCTTATCTTGCGTATGTTATTGACGATAGAATGAAAATGAAAGAACTCAAGAATGTACCCGTGGTGTGCAACTTTCCATGAGTATTCCCTGAGGATCTACCTGGGTTGCCACCCGATCGGGAAATGAAATTTCAGATTGACTTACTGCCAGGAGCTGAGCCCGTTGCCAAAGCCCCCTACCGATTGGCTCCGTCAGAAATGAAAGAAATGATGTCTCAACTAGAAGAATTAACAGAAAAAGGATTCATCAGACCGAGCATTTCACCATGGGGCGCTCCAGTACTGTTTGTAAAGAAAAAGGACGGCAGCATGCGCATGTGCATTGACTACCGCGAATTGAACAATAGGACAGTAAAGAACAAATACCCCCTGCCTAGAATAGACGACCTTTTTATCAATTGCAATGTGCGAGGTGGTTCTCAAAGATCGATCTTAGGTCGGGTTACCATTAGTTGAAAGTAAGAGAAGGATATGTACCAAAGACTGCGTTTCGTATGCTTTATGGACATTATGAGTTTCTCGTGATGTCCTTCAGATTGACCAACGCACCAACAACGTTCATGGATTTGATGAATAGAGTATGTCAACCCATGTTGGATCGATCAGTGATAGTTTTTATAGACGACATACTGGTATATTCGAAAAGCGAGGGTGATAACCACTGCCACCTAAGAGAAGTTCTAGAGGTGCTAAAGCAGGAAAAGTTGTACGCAAAATTCTCCAAATGCGCGTTCTGGCTTAGGGAAGTCCAATTCCTAGGTCATGTCATAAACCCAATCGGCATTATGGTGGATCCTGCAAAGATCGAAACCGTAAAAGGTTGGAACATCCCGAAAACGCCAACAGAGATACGAAGTTTTCTGGGATTGGCAGGATACTATCAGAGATTCATTCAGGATTTCTCGAGAATAGCCTCGCCGCTGACAAAGCTAACACGTAAGGAAGTAAAGTACGAATGGGGTCCAACCCAAAACAATGCGTTTGAGGAACTTAAGACATGATTAACCCAAGCTCCAGTCTTGACACTACCTGAGGGAAATGAAGACTTGGTAGTCTACTCTGACGCTTCGGGTCAAGGTTTAGGTTACGTACTTATGCAACGAGGAAAGGTAATTGCTTACGCCTCGCGACAACTAAAGATTCATGTGGTTAACTACCCAACTCACGATCTAGAGTTGGCGGCAGTAGTTTTCGCATTGAAAATATGGAGGCACTATCTGTATGGAGTTAAATGCACCATTTACTCCGATCACAAAAGCCTGAAGTACTTTTTCGAACAAAAGGAATTAAACATGAGACAAAGGAGGTGGTTAGAGCTACTGAAGGACTATGATTATGAGATATTGTACCATCCAGGCAAGGCAAACGTAGTGGCTGACGCTTTAAGCAGAAAGGAAGAATCGGAACCTATCCGAATCAAAGCGTGTCAGCTGATTATAACGCCTGATTTGATGAGTGAAATATCAAAGGCACAAGATGAAGCACTATTAGAAAGAAATATAAAACGGGAATGAATAGTAGGACAACAAGGAAATTTGGATGCAAATGCATATGGTGTACGAACGAGGTTTGGCCGGATGTGGATACCTAAGATTGGCGAGCTTAGAGGCAAAATACTCGATGAGGCCCATAAGACTCGCTATTCTATCGACCCTGGGACAAACAAAATGTATCAAGACTTGAAGAAAGAGTACTGGTGGCCTGGCATGAAGAATGATGTGACTGAGTACGTGAACAAGTGCCTAACGTGTTCTCTAGTTAAGGCCGAGCACCAGAAACCATGCGGTAAAATGCAACCTTTACCAATACCAGAATGGAAGTGGGAGGAGATCATGATGGACTTCATTACCAAGCTACCGCGAACAGCTAAAGGCAATGATACCATTTGGGTGATCGTCGACCGCTTGACGAAAAGTGCTCACTTCTTGCCAATACGTGAGACTTCTTCGTCTGAAAAGCTAGCAGAAATATTTATCAAGGAAATTGTGAACAGACATGGTATGCCGCTGTTGATTGTGTCCGACAGGGATACGAGGTTCACGTCAAGGTTTTGGAAGAAATTCAATGAAGCGATGGGCACTAGGCTGAACATCAGCACGGCTTACCACCCTCAAACCGATGGTCAATCTGAAAGGACCATTTAGACCTTGGAGGAGATGCTCCGGGTCTGTATCATTGACTTCGGTGGGAGCTAGGACAACCATCTACCATTGGCAGAATTTTCATATAACAACAGCTATCACTCAACTATTGGCATGCCGCCGTTTGAAATGTTGTATGGGAGGAAATGTAGGACCTCGGTTTGTTAGGGGGGAATTGGACAAAAGGATTTTGCAAGTGTCGATGTGACAATCAGGACCTTTCAGTTAGTCCCGTTAGAAATTCCGTTAAGTTTTCTGTTAAAACCAAAACCAGTTAACTCAATATTAAACCACAAGGATTAATTCTGTCATTAATTGAATTAAAACCACAGGGACTAGTTATGTAAATACCTAAAACATGTTCCATTGACTTCTCAAAGTCAAAATTGAACGAAATTAGTTCCTGTTGACTTTCAAAAGTCAACATCTCAAATTGAATCCAAATTCACAAATCATAACCAAATATCATTCGTAACGGATTTGATCTTTAATAACAGTTAGAACCATCATTGAACCTTTAATCCTTATAATTATATTGAATTAAACCCAATAATGGGTTTTCAAGTCGTAACCGTCGACCGACAATGAATATCCATCAAATTCAGACTATTCGATCAAAATTCTCTCGATCAAACACCCTGCACACTTCAAACGATCCTCATTAGAGTTTCTGCACACGTCTATTTGATTGGATTTGCACCAGAAGCCACCGGGAATCGAACCAGTCATCGTCGGACCTGTTTTAGTCGATCTCCACCGTCCCGACATCAATTCAGGTAACTAGATACATCATCAGCTTCGCTTTTATCTCCTAGCGGTGGACACTTTCGAAATGTTTGCCTAATTGAACTTCTTTTAGCCAAAATTCACATTTGGAGAATTTGGCATATAGTTGTTCCTTCCTCAAGAGGTCCACTCTTGGATATTAGAGCGTTTCGTTAAGACGTTCTAATTCCGTGTCGTTAAGACGTTCTAATTCCGTCCACTCTTGGAATTAGATACATCATCAGCTTCGCTTTTATTTGGACCTGAATATGTTTGCGATGACCCTAGCGGGCGGATTGGTTAAGGCAGTGTGTGTGTGTGTGGGAGAGACCCGGGTTCGAGACCGGGCTCCCACATCTATTTTTTGAACAGTTTTTCTTGTATTATTTTAATATAAAAATCAAACCCTATAATATTATATTATTATATAAATATGTTTTAGCCCGGGAAACAACCCGTAGGCTCGGGTTTGAATTATTAACATATTTTATTATCCCCACTTTTATAAATAAAATATTATCGTTATTACTAACAAAAGAAATAATATTTATATTATTTTAAACCGTAAATTTGTATAAAATAATATGTTTATATTATTTTCATCTAGTGACAAATCCTATTAAATAATATATATATATATATATATATTATTTCGTATCGTTTTATATCTCGTGGGACGTTAAAACTATTTAATAATATAATTAGTTATATTATTTACTCGTAGATATATATATTATTATTTTCTCTCAATTTTTGGTGAATGACAAAACACCCGATTATATTCATTATTATTCGTGTCATTCGTCACGTAAGAAAATTCCTAACTCCGTGGACACTTTCGTCCACTCTTGGATATTAGAGCGTTTCGTTAAGACGTTCTCATTCCGTGTCGCTGTCACTATTCCCATTTTTATCCCTAATTTATGTGTTTATAATTTTAGGACATTCGTAAGTAGTACTGGGTTTGACAAATCCCACCCGCGTTAGTCGCGCTAACTCGATTAGATATCAAACGGGTGAAATGTTAGCCTACTCACACCGCCAGTGTTGATAGACCTGGCAGGAGGCAAATAAACAAACAGTCAGCTTCGGTTGCGAGCGCTTGAGCTGAACATGAACATAGGTTAGCTACCTATAGATACGTACTGAATGAACATAAATCTGGTAAACGCTTATTTACATATATTGAAACCTGTTAACTCACCAACCTCGTGTTGACATATTTTTCTTACATGTTTTCTCAGGTCGCTAAGATAAGACACAGGTGCACGTTAGGGCATGCATGGGATTCAACTACTTTGATTATGAATTATTTATATTTGTTTGGGTTATTTTATTGTACTTGGTTTGTTGGACGTTTTGGACTTTGGTTTTGGGCGCGTATGTTTTGCGCATTTACTTTTATTTACGCTTTCCGCATTGAACTCTAATTAGTATAATATTTTCATTTTGAGTCCCATGTAGAGTCGTTCAAAGTAACTAATGTCTGAGATCCTGGTTCGTCACTTCCCAAACGGTAAAACTCCGTTAGTTGAAATTGGGGGTGTGACACTCGAAGTGGTCAAAGCTACTTCCGAGAAATTTGATCAAATCAAGGCTCGAATGAAAGCCGCAAAAGACAGACAGAAATCATACGCGGATAAGAGAAGACGGGATTTAGAGTTTCAAGTAGGGGACATGGTACTGTTAAAGGTATCACCATGGAAAGGAATCATTCGATTCAGAAACGTGGCAAACTAAGTCCAAGGTTTGTCGGACCTTTCAAGATTTTAGAGAGAGTGGGTCAAGTTGCTTACAGACTCGACCTACCCGTTGAGCTTAGTGGAATACACCCTACGTTCCACGTGTCGCACTTACGCAAGTGCCTAGCTGACGACACAGCTCACATACCTTACGACGAGATCGAAGTAGATAACAGTGTAAATTATGTGGAGGAACCAATAGCCATTGTAGGTCCTCATGGCGCTTCTACGGATCAATCTCGTGATAAGACGTGACGTTAACTCGAAGTGCGGAATCCAACGAATCAACGTTTATACGCACAAAAGACAATGTAGACAATCAAGTAAATAACATTCTCAATTGTATTCCAAATCACAATGGTGTTTACAGACTCAATCAGACTTGTTCTATAATTCTCTGTTCTTTTTCTCTCTGATCTCTAATTCGTCTGACTCCGTAAACACTTATGTAGACATCTGACCTGCTATAAGCGAACTTATTAAGTTCGCCTCTAACATACTAAGCAAACTTAACAAGTTCGCCTCAGATAGACTTAAGCGAACTTATTAAGTTCGCCTCTGTTAGACCAGGCGAACTTAACAAGTTCGCCTCTAGGTAAACTTGAATAAACACTTAGTGACTTTTACATAACAAAAACATAAAGACATAAGATCTAACTATTACAAGCTTTTGTCATTACAAACTATGTCCTAACAGACTCCCCCTTGACAATAGCTTGATCTTCAGTCTTCATGATGAGCTTTTCCAGTTATCCGGTAGTCTGCTGCCAGCTTGCACTCCATATCTTCTGCATATCTCCAAAACTCTTTTGTACTGTAATCCATGTTCTTTCCATTCATCAGTGAACATTATTTCATTCTTTCGCAACGTCCTTTGATCTTTTTTTGAGAAATTTATAAGATTCATTGCATCATAGAAACATACAATGAGCTTATTGTCTTTATCTTCAATTCTTGCTTCACCAGTATTAACATCAACATACCACCAATTCATATTCCCAAGGAAGTCTTGAGAAATCTTCTTCAACGGTATCTTGTGTACAACATGAACTGGTTTATACTTGTACTTCCAGGTCACCTTCCCAGTCTTTTGATCTGTGTTCTTCACTCTCTTTCCTTTTTGTGGTTTCAGCCGTTCATACTTTCCTGAACTACCTTCTCTCTTGATCAAGTTTTCTATCACATCAGCCAAACCATTCTTTGATCTATTAATAAGAGGCTTTGAAGCTAGACCATTCATTTCACACCTTGGCAAGGTATTGAAATACTTGATCCTCGGCTTTAAGTACTGAACACCGTCAGATCTTTTAATTGCAAATAATTTTGTATCACCATCATAGAACCAACTTATGATCCTTCCTACACACCTCTCTTTATTCACATATTTCTCTTTCTAAGGAGGTTGTGCTGGAGACTTGGGTAGCACCTTCATCCAACTGTTTACAACTTCTCTCCACTGTTCTCTTGTCATCCTTGTATTTCTGTACATCACAGGTTCTTCATTAACCTTCAGAGACTCAGTGTGAGTAGTTTCAGTTTCAGCATCTTTATTGGATTGAATATTCTCATCATCAGTATCTATCTTTGAATCAACAGTATCTTCAAGCAGTGTGACGTCTTCAACAGAGTCCATAGAATCTGTTACTCCTTCATAAGTGAATTCAGGAATAACATCATCTTGGATGAGGTTATACGGCACTTTAAGACCATCACAGCCTTCATAAGTAGCATTATCTTTATCTTTCTCTATCTCTATCTCTATCTCCACTATCTCTCCTTCTTCTATTTCATTATCAGACACTTCATCTTCTTTGTCATTGAATAACTCATCAATGTCATCAAGACATGCTATCTTTTCAGCTTCTTCTTCTTCAGAATCTGCAAAGAATTCCAATAATAAAATTGCTTCTTCATTAGCGCCAGAAGTATCTTTGTTTCCTTCAAGTGATTGTGATGTCGACTCCCCCTGAACCCTTGATATAAGATTAGCGTCAGCGTATTGACGATCACCCTCAACATTTCCAGCAGGATCATTGTCTTCATCATCACGTCTTTGAATAGACTATGTGTGACATGTATCGTGTATCCTCAACTCCCCCTGAGCGTCAAGACGCTGAACGAGTTTAGACACCAATGCTTGCATGTCAGCTATCTGTTGAGCTTGAGTCTGAATCACCAGCTGCCGTTTTGAATCAGTAGAAATAAGAGTATTCACCTGTGTTTGTAGAGTAAGCACTTAAGATTCAAGGAAAGTATTCCTTTCAGAATCAGAAGGCTTTGACGGACCAGCTGACGATTGTGGAACTGAAGGACTTGCAGTAGGAGTAATAACTTGAGGAATAGGAGTTATAACCGGAGATGTATCTTTAGATCTTCGAGGAGTAATAATCAAGGAAGCAACAAAATTAGCATCCTCTACTCCCTGCGAAGATTGAACAGCAGCTATAGAAGTAGAAATTAACTTTTGAGTTTTTGGATCTGGATTGAAGTCACTATCAGAATCAGTACTTTCATCAACCAAGGATCTTTTTCCAAGTACTGAACCGAAAGGAGGATCCCGAACAAACTTTCTTCTTGGTCGTGTGGCTTGAGATTTAATGTGTTTTCCAGCATTAGCCAGTGGAATTGCAGCTAACCGCTCATAATGATCTGAGGAAAAATCCCTAGATTCATTAGAGTCAATGCCTTCAGTAACAGGTAATATCGTCTCACTTGAGCTTGAACTTGATTCATCATCAGTCACCACATTCCCTTCAACTTCATGAATGGGCGAGTTCACAGCATCATCAACGAAATCATCCATGTTCATTCCTAGATCTTGTTCATGTGCATGAACGACCTCCTCTTGAACAGGTTCATGAATAGGTATTTCAACCTCAGCTTGTGGAATTGGAACTTGTTCAGGAATAGGAATTTGTGGTTGTACGGGAACTTGAGCTTGTTGAACTTGAACTTGTTGTTGTATCGGTTGTTGTGGAACTTGTTGTTGTGGTTGCTATTGTTGTTGTGGAACATTTAAACCTTGAACTTGAGCAATTTCATCAGGATGAAACCAGTTGTCATTAGGTGGTGCAACATGATCAGGATTGATTAAGTGACCAAACAAAGGAGTATTAACCGGTATCAATGCGGCATTCTGCTGTTTCACCTTCGTGCAATCAGTAAAGATACGCTTTGACATCGGAGTCAAAGTTAATCTTATAGGATGTTGTGGAAGATCCGGAATAAGATGATTTAGAATCATTTGAATAAAGCGAGGATACATCAAAAATCCTTGACCTTCAGCAGGATTAATTTGCATGACCATCTCCCGATAGAAGTAAAGTGCAAAATTGAATCGCTTATTCAATGTTAAAGCCACCATTGCAGTTTAAAGAGCCATCTTTAAGCCATCGGTTCCAACTTTACGAGGAGAGATGCATTGAATAATCACATGCATGAAGTATCTCCATTCACCGACTAAGCCACCTTTACGTGCTTGTGTATCATTCTGTCTTCCACGATAACCCATTCTTTGAAAACAACCCATAATAAGAGTGCCCGGATATGACAATGGGTCTTCAGCATTACCACCCAAAGCAAGAGCAGCACGAATTGTTTCTTCAGATATGGCAATTTCAGTATTATTGACAGTTGCACGAAGAACATGAGGTTCTACGTTCGTATCCTGATGAACTGTATCCCAAAATTGCTGTATGTATACCAGACTGGTGTAAGGATCAGCAGATAAAGCAGTATGGAGACGCGAACGGTTTAGAAATCCGATTATTCCTTGAAAATTGACAGCCTCGGACATGTTAGGATCTAACAATGCCACCTGATTATGCTTTATATTCGACACGTCGAGCCATCTAAAAACATTCGTACAACAAACACATTAGTAAAAATAACAAACACAAACAATTAAAAAAAATTTAAACAAAAAAAAATTTAATTTTTTTTTCTAACACTCAAAAATCACAAGTCCAAATACCCTCTGACCCCTAGGCGAACTTAATATGTTCGCTTAGTGTTGCAAGAGGCGTTGGACAAGTTCGCTTCAAACAAGTTCGCTTGGAACAAGTTCGCCTGAACCTGTGACGATTCAAATACTAATCACAGAATTTCACAAATCGATAAATCGAGTTAAAATCATGAAATAAGCAATGTACATCGGTCGATTATCACTTAGCAACCAATTTGAATGATCAATTTTATATTTCCAGTCAAAAACAGGTCTGTCAATATCGCGAAGTAAATCGAGAAGAAAACATCCAAATACTCACAATTGAACGGATGAAATTCAACAAAATTACATTGGAAAGGATCGCAATTCAATTTTGAATATAATGGAATCAACAAACAACCCTAACAACACAGATTAAAAATTTCAAAGAAAATTCAGATAAGTTCGCTTAGAACAATGAAGATGATGACTGAATAAGTTCGCTTGGCCAAGAGCCTTATACACATTAAGTTCGCTTATTTAGGCGAACTTGTTAAGTTCGCTTAACAAGCCTTCGGCGAACATGCTAAGTTCGCTTCACCATCCACAGGCAAACATATTAAGTTCGCTTCACTGTTCTTGGGCGAACATATTAAGTTCGCTTCACTGTACGCAGGCGAACATAATATCTATTTACTTTTGCCTTGAAATTTTTTTTACCAACTTCAACCTTTCAAGTCTTGAACTTCCGTCAGCTTCATGTATCCGATCCAATCCCGAACAATTTTAATAAAAGTTTAGAATTTTCATGGAAAATAAAAAACAAAATCTTTTTGAGTTTTATCTATACAAACGGAATCACATATTTTTGGATTTTATCTGTACAAACGGAAACACATATTTTTGGATTTTTATCTGAATAAACGAAAACACATATTTTTGAATTTCATAAAAAAATACTGAAATCACATATTTTTGAATGAACATCATGAGCAAGAAGATCATATCAGTATCCGAGTAGTTCATCACACATTTTAGCTATAACAAAGGGTAACCTATGATATGAAACAATCCAACTCAGTCTTGTGCACTTTGCATCTTTTTCATTTTGAAACTCATTCAATTTGAATAATATTTGAAATGATACGCGATAAATTTCAAAGTAAATAAGATCAGGTTATAAAATGCTCTTTTATTTATACCGAATTTGAAATATAAAGCATGAATTCTTAAATTTGTCAATATTATATGATTTGAAACTATAAGCGTTTATTCTCCAAATTCATGTGATTTAGTACCATTTAGATGAAAAACATCGTGTACCCCACATATATGCCAAACAGAAATATAAATTGCATTATCTTCAAGACATATACAGTTTATGTTAAGATTAGATCAATTTCCAAGATGAAATTATCTCTTTTAGTACAAGTATAGAAGTAGATCCCAAAGGATATAAGAATCATGATGATTCAGAATCAGAAGATTCTAATGAATTGGCTGACTAGTGAGAATCAACAAATTCAGGTATGAGGATCCAACTATTATCTGGATAAAATTCAATGGAGTCAGACTATATGATGTATCTAACTGATCCAAGGGCGAATATATGTTTCAACAGATTTTGAAAGCATATCTTAGTTCAACAACACCTTGCATGTTTTTCGGGGCATGGGCAGTGAAGTGAACTGAAATAAATTTATGCTAAAGATATAATTCGATATTGGTCTCATGAAATTCTTTAAAACCATATATTCTTTATCTGATAATGATCTTTTACACACACACAGGCATATAATGGATTCAAATCACATATGTAATCATTTTATATTTAATTTTCACACTACTATTAGTTTCAAAACGCTTTTAGTCTATTGACAATTCAAGTTTCAAATTTTATACACAAATTTTAAAACAAATTATCAAGAATAGAGCATTCACAACACTATCATTTCTCATTTATGCAGACTTTGAAATTTAGATCAAATCAACTCAGTTTAATCAATCATATATCAAAGGTCTACTAAGGTCGTGTGAAATGAACTAATCACTGATGTACTATCATTTCTTCTCTAACCTCAAATGATGTCAAATTTTATATTTTTCAATTTGTTTTGACTTTTTATAAATTAAAAACTTTTTGACTGAAAATATAAATGCAGAAATGTAATAAAGCAATAAAAAAAATTAAAAACAAAATTTTCCAAGAAATTCTGATTTTAAAAAGCTTTTATTCGGGATTGATCATACCAATCATTTTAATTAGGAATTCAAACCTGGTACGATCAAATGCCTTGGTAAACAAATCAGCAAAATTATCTTCAGTGTGTACCTTGACCAACTCAATCAACCTTTTCTCTACACAATCACGTATAAAATGATATCGAAATTCGATGTGCTTAGTTTTACTATGTTTAACAGGATTATTAGTTATGGACATAGTAGCATTATTATCGATAAGCATGAAGGTTCCTGTGAAATTCAAACCGTAATCTCTCAATTGCTGTTGTATCCACAGGATCTGTGAACAACTCGCAGCAGCGATATATTCTGCTTCGCATATAGAAATCGAGAATGTGGTTTGCTTTTTGCATTGCCAGGACACAAGTCGATTACCTAAGAACTGGCAACCACCTGTTATAGATTTCCTGTCCACACAACAACCACCAAAATCAGAATCAGTATAAGCAATGAAATCAAAGTTAGAACCATGAGGATACCATAGCCCCAAACGTTCTTTTCCTTTCAAATATCAAAAGATTCTTTTCACAGCAATTAAGTGAGATTCTTTTGGCTTTGCCTGGAATCTGGAACAGATGCACATAGCAAACATTATATCTGGCCTTGAAGCAGTTAAGTACATGAGGGATCCAATCATAGCTCTGTAAAGTCGACAATCCACATCTTTTCCATCCGGGTCAGAATTCAACTTATGATTGACCGGAATTGGAGTATCATTTGGGGTACAGTCCTTCATCTTGAACCGGCTCAAGATGTCTTTGACATACTTGGACTGATGAATAAAGAAACCATCTTCCTTTTGATTTACTTGCAAACCTAAGAAAAACGATAACTCTCCCATAGCAGACATTTCAAACTTCGACTTCATTACGCCCTCAAAATCTTTACATAACCCTTCGTTTGTTGAGCCAAAAATAATATCGTCCACATAAATCTGTACCAGTAGGTAATCTACCCCTGATTTCTTTATGAATAAGGTCGAATCTATCTTTCCACGAACAAAGTCATTTGCCAAAAGATGTGTGGATAATGTTTCATACCACGCACGAGGAGCCTGATGAAGACCATAGAGAGCCTTATAAAGCTTGAAAACCATATTCGGATGCAGTGAATCTTCAAACCCCGGCGGCTGACAAACATAGACTTCCTCCTTGACCTTTCCATATAAAAACGCACTTTTGACGTCTAATTGAAACACCTTAAAACCTTTAAAAGAAGCAAAAGCTAGAAACAGCCTTATAGCTTCGAGCCTCGCAACCGGCGCATAAACCTCGGTGTAATCAATTCCTTCTTGTTGATTGAAGCCCTGGACAACGAATCTTGCCTTGTTGCGTACCACGACACCTCGATCGTCTTTATTACATTTAAGCACCCATTTTGTTCCTATCGGATACGCACCCTTCGGAAGATCAACAAGATTCCAAACCTTAAGTTTGTCAAATTGAGCAAGTTCTTCCTGCATAGCTTCTATCAAATTGTTGTCATTCAAAGCCATCTCAACGTTCTTGGGTTCAACCTGTGAAATAAAACATGAATGTGAGCAATCATAAAGAACACCAGAATCTTTAATGCAGGTATACAAACAAGTATTATCAACAAGAGAACGTGTTTTCGCTCCATCCTGTAAATTTCCAATTATATTCGTCACGGGACGATCTTTGAGTTCCTTGATGGATGCAACCTCAGGAACCGGCAACACGTCAACTTGAGTAGAGTCAGATTGATAAGAATAATCTTGATTAATTGGAATTTTCGAGTCTAAATTTATAGGAATCTCCCCTTGAGCCTGTGTCGAAGATAATGGATCATCACCCAACAACGGTTCAGCAGAAGAATCTTGAAAAATAGCATTATCCTCTTCACTCTCTGAATCTTGTGGACCTGAACAAGAAGCAGCATTAGGATCGGGAGCAGAAGTAGATGGAATCGATGAATTTGGAACTGCATTTGGTAGAAATCCATTGTGCTGTGCATCCTGACAAGAATCATAAAGAACAGCAGCATCTTCATCAGAAATATCAGAAGGTAAATGAAAAGACTTGAATAAGTTTTCATAATCAAATGCCCAATCCGGACCAATCGCCATTTGTGGTAAAGACCGATTTGAACAATCAATATGGAACCATTCTTCAACTTCGCGCGTTTCTTTGTTATAAACCCTCTTGGTTGTTGAATTAGCCACATACCGTAGAAAAATCCCTTCAATAGCCTTCGCACTGAATTTTGTTGGGACATCTCGAACTTTCAGTAGGGTGCAAGGATTACCAAAAGGTAGTAAATAATCCAGATTCAGCTTTCGATTATTCAGCAATTCATAGCAAGTCTTGTTATGTCGCTTGACGGTCAAGACCCTGTTCAAAACGTGACACGCAATATTCACAGCTTCAGCCCAAAAGGTGACTGGAAGCTTAGAATCTGCAAGCATCGTGCGAGCTGTTTTGACCAAAGTCCTGTTCTTTCGTTCAGCGACACCGTTTTGTTGAGGAACATATGGCGCACTGAATTCATGATGAATTCCCTTTTGAAGACAGAATCAGCCCATTTTGCTATTCTTAAATTCGCTGCCATTGTCATTCCTGATTCTTCTGACTTTCAGATTGAATAAATTCTCCAAACCCAGGATTAAGTATTGTACCAACTCAGTGGTTTCAGCTTTAGAAGAAAGAAACTTAACCCATGAAAATCTGGAGTAATCATCAGTTACTACAAAGCAGTACGATTTTCCACTAATGCTCCTGATACTGATAGGACCAAACAAATCCATATGCAGCAGCTCCAAAGGAGTTACGATAGAATTCGTCGATTTAGATTTGTGAGATTTCTTTCTTTGCTTCCCCTTCTTGCAAAGAATACAATCATCATGAACTGAGAATTTCATCTTCGGAATACCAAGAACCAAATCATTCCTAACAATGTAGTTCACCTTCCTAAAGTTAATGTGAGCTAGCTTCCTGTGCCACAATATTGAATCAGATTCCGACGCCTTGGAGAGTAAACATGTTGGAATTGAATCCGTTGTAGTGGCGACACTCATGTCAAGGACATAGTGTCATTTCCTATAATACATGTGATACTATGTTGTTTACATTACACGCGAGAGCTCATTGATTTACAAAATACATAATGCTAGCTGTTCATGCTGCACAAGAGACTTGTGTGTTTACTTTATACATGAAACGAAATTGCTTACAATTGTTACAATTGATTGATTTCATTATACACAAGACATGGTCATGCACTTTGTTCACCAAAGTTGAAGACCATAATACATGGAAACGACTCGGGGTTTGACGTATTCTTGTTCAAACACGAGCAAACTAAGAAACTTTAAGTTATACTACTCTTTAGTTGTGAACTTACCTGCTTAAGGACATAGTTACTTGTTAGCGACTTTTATGTGAAAACAATGGACATGATCAGAGTGAAATTGTGCACCCTTACCCGCACTCAACGAAATGATCTATACGGACCGTACGATGATTTGAGTAATTACGGGTGCACACGGAATTATGAAAATCAGCGTATGGAAAGCATAGTGAAACTTTGTCGTGTGTTGTAACCTAAAACTTATCATGATATGTAACAACGAAACTGATGTGATATGACAAGGGTATGGTGGATACGCCGATGGTACTTCCTATATATAAGTGCCCTATCATATTATCAGGAGTAGCGTTGTTCGTATCATGTGAAGTTTTGACCTAAACCAATGTTTGTGTAACCTCCTGTCCATTAACAGTTTTGAGCATATTCGGCAACATCTTAAACAAACTCGGATCGTCAAGTCTTCCCATCAAATCCATTCCAAGTAACGCTTTTCACCTCTAGATTTTTTGACATATCACTCCTTAACTCACTTGAAACTAAAACCCACTGATATCATTCATGCTTACCCTGAGCGTGAGACCTAAATCTTGTTATCTATCATTACCCTCAAATGGACAATCAAAACTCTAAACTCACTTCCTTCCTGATTCAATAGCCTCAACTAGCTAAATTTCGGGACGAAATTCCCTCAACATGGGGATACTGTAACATTTCTGATTTTCATGTCTTTGTTTCAATGCAATAAACCATGTTTAAATTCCGACCCTAGTGCAATGACTTTATTAAACCCTAGAAATCAATATAAAGTCACAATTCTACCCCACTTTTATCTCAAAATCCCTATACATATGGATGTACATATATATATTTTAGGACCTACATATGTATATATTTACACATATTCCAAGTGCATACACATATATACATTAAATTAACAAGTAAACCTAACAGTGATTAAACCCCTAACCATTTGAACCCCAATTGAACCCCCACACCCATAATTTCTACTCGTATCTCCAATTTTGACTCTTCAAAAGTCAAACCCAAGTGAAATCGGTTCCAAAAGAGTGTAGATCGAGTGCAATAACTCTAATAAATCATGTATAAGCGTTACTCCATCAATTTCAATCGTTAGGAAGGACTTAATTTGAAAAAAAACAATGATTTTGCGTCGAATCCAATTCCGTAACCGTCCGTGTTAATTCAGACTTAAATTTGTACGTTTTGTTTGAAATCAAATAGTTATACCTGGTCATACAAGTTCGCGACACCCCCATTCATGCTCCCTGAACTCGCAAATCCCAAATCAAGACCCAAATCCCTCTTTTCCTCTCTCTCGGTTCGAGTACGGCTCCAGCATACACAACCTTCAATCGGCAACGAATCGAGGTAATAACCCTACCATTATACTCGCTCTAACCCCCTGAACTAAAGCCCTCATACATCGTTTTCAAATCGGCACTATATCATGACCTATTGGGAATTAGGGTTTGAGGGCATGGCCATTCGCGACCTGGGTGTTTTAAAGGGAGGAAGATGGCTGTTTGCCTACACTATATGTTTTCCCAGTTCAGTTATGTTTAACAATAAGGATTCTGGTCTATTGGTAGGAGCTTTGACACATTAGGGATAGGTCACGGGTTCTACCCGGCCTGCCCCCTTTTTTTTTCCTTACTAATTTATGTTCTTTTACTTGCACTCCCATATACACCCATATAAACATATATGTATGTATATGTACACGACGCACTAGTTTGTTATAAAAATAAAGAGGTAAAATATATACTTTTGGTTATGACAAGGTGTATACGAATAATCTTTATATATATATATATATATATATATATATATATAAATTGATATTCATACAAAAATACGTTATTCTGCAAACTCTTATGGGTGTGTAAACGTAAATATGTATTCACACAAGTAATTTACGTATAAACACTTATTGTTATAAACCTATATTTTCGGATCATTCAAGGGTTTACAAATAATATTCATTTCAAATATATATATATATATATATATATATAGATTCTTATAACTAAGATTATTTGTTCTAGTTACCTCAAATATATAACAAATATTATATGAGCACCACACACGGATTAATTTCGTTACCAATACCCATATTTCTAAAGGATGGCATATGTCGGGTGTTTTACACGGAACCCTAATGTTTCATACCTTTTAAAATTATAATTACATCATGACTTTTATTAATTGAAGGGGATTATACATATATTTATTCTAAAACATTAAAACAACGTGACCCATATTTAAGATTGAAATTAGTATTACAAAAAAATATTATAATTATTTTAACCACTTCACTCACATTATAATCCCTTTAGAAATTTTGATAATACAACCATGCATATAAACAATTTGTTTATTTATTTCGAATGATATTTTATCCCAACTTGATGACTACTTTAATCTAATCGTATTATCGAGATATCAATTTTTTTTTTGCAATCCAAAAACTTATTATTGACATCGAAGATCTATTTTAAGAATAAAAGCATAAAACAATATTTCACGTAATTCTATCTATATATTACCACTTTAATTACTGTTAAGGTTCGTATCCTTCTTTTGTTCATCCATTCCAAAACCCTAAGATCCCAACCGTCACATCCTTATTTCCTTTATATATTTCTATATTAAACTTGTACAAACTATTGATCCGTACACTTCATCAAAACATAGGTTAACCTTGAGGTTAGCTTGAACTTTTGTGCAACAAACAATATACTTGTATGGCATACAAAACTTCTTATTACAAGGTGAGTATACATAGCCCATTAATACTCTTTTACATTTTTGGGGTGAAACATGAACATTATTCAACTTACATGTTTACATTTACACAAACAACACAAGTACAAATCCTAGTTACATTCATGTGTGCAATTTGAGCTTTATGCCCGAGTGCTAGGTGTGATAATCTTTGTATGCGATTATGTGCAATCAATAACTATTTAAGCCGACGGTTTTCAATGATAGATCTATTGAGTCTGACAAACCCACCCAGATTGGGGTGATTGATACCGACAACACAATTTGCATGCTAGTTACAAAGGTTTGATTGTACTTGGTTGCACAATAGCTGCTCCCCATAAATGCCTTATTTATCATGTTATGTAAGGATTTGTTTTACAAACTATATGCTATCTATATACAAACCTGTGTTATACTCACCAACTTTTTAGTTGACCTTATTTTATTCATGTTTCAGGTGCTTTCATATGAGTTTGATCAAGACATGCTACACATAGGCTTTGGACCTAGTTAATCTTAATTCAAAAACAAATTGTATTTCATTATGTACTTGGAACTTTATTCATGGTTGTTTGAATGGAAATGGATTTAAAATATTACAATTTAGTCAACCTTGAGCTCATGAACAGTCTACATGTCCCGCCCCGATGATTTCGCCGTCGGTCGGGGTGTGACATTAGTATAGTTTTCCTAACCTTTCAACACCCAATTCAACCTTTAAACCCATAAGTCAACTACACCAATTTACCACATTTACTTTGACTATTAACCAGATAAGTCAAATTATATCATCACACCACACATAAATAGATTTTAACCACACAATTCAATTTAGATGTAACTAGCGCCATATATATTACTAAGTAAGCGCAAAGCACTAACCTTTTGCTCGACACGATTCCACTATGTCTTTAAAGCCACCTAAACAATCAACTTGCATTTAGTAATCTTATTATCTTAATTCATTCACCAAATTGAGATTCAAGACATACCTATGATCTAAAGATCAATACCCTAACTTAGTTTGGTTATCACAACGTTAACCAAACCTCTAACACCTGATTCAACCTTTCAACCCATAAGTTAACTATACCTATTTACCACATTTACTTTGACTATTAACCACATAAGTTAAATTATATCATCACAACACTCATAAATAGATTTTAACCACACAATTCTATTTTGATGTAACTACTGACATATCTACTACTAAGTAAGTGTAAAGCACTTACCTTTAGCCAGAGATGATTCCACTTGGTCTTCAAAGCTAGCTACGTTAACACGTTTATCACCTAAACAATCAACTTGCATTTAGTAGTCTTATGATCTCAATTCATTCAGCAAATTGAGATTCAAGACACAACTATAATCTAAATAGTAACACCCTAACTTAGTATGGTTTTCATAAACTTAACCAAACCTCCAACACCCAGTTCAAGCTTTCAACCCATAAGTCAACTACATCTATTTACCACATTTACTTTGACTATTAACCACATAAGTCAAATTATATCATCACACCACACATAAATAGATTTTAACCACACAATTCAATTTAGATGTAACTAGCGCCATACATATTACTAAGTAAGCGCAAAGCACTTACCTTTAACTCAACATGATTCCACTATGTCTTTAAAGCCACCTAAAAAATCAACTTACATTTAGTAATCTTATTATCTTAATTCATTCACCAAATTGAGATTCAAGACACACCTATGATCTAAAGATCGACACCCTAACTTAGTTTGGTTATCACAACGTTAACCAAACCTCTAACACCCGATTCAACCTTTCAACCCATAAGTCAACTACACCAATTAACACATTTAGTTTGACTATTAAACACATAAGTCAAATTATATCTTCACACCACACATAAATAGATTTTAACCACACAATTCTATTTGGATGTAACTACTGACATATCTACTACTAAGTAAGTGGAAATCACTTACCTTTAGCCAGAGATGATTCCACTTGGTCTTCAAAGCTAGCTATGTTAACACGTTTATCACCTAAACAATCAACTTGCATTTAGTAGTCTTTTGATCTCAATTCATTCACCAAATTGAGATTCAAGACACAACTATAATCTAAAGTTTAACACCCTAACTTAGTATGGTTTTCATAACCTTAACCAAACCTCCAACACCCAATTCAAGCTTTCAACCCATTAGTCAACTACACCTGTTTACCATATTTACTTTGACTACTAACCACATAAGTCAAACTATATCATCACACCACACATAAATATATTTTAACCACACAATTCTATTTTGATGTAACTACGAACATATCTACTACTAAGTAAGTGCAAAGCATTTACCTTTAGCAAGAGATGATTCCACTTGGTCTTCAAAGCTAGCTACGTTAACACCTTTATCACCTAAACAATCAACATGCATTTAGTAGTTTTATCATCTCAATTCATTCATCAAATTGACATTCAACACACACCTATGATCTAAAGATGAACACCCTAACTTTGTATGATTTTCATAACCTTAACCAAACCTCCAACACCCAATTCAACCTTTCAACCCATAAGTCAACTACACCAACTTTCCACATTTACTTTGACTATTAACCACATAAGTCAAATTATATCATCACACCACACATAAATAGATTTTAACCAGACAATTCTATTTGGATGTAACTAGCACCATACATATTACTAAGTAAGCGCAAAGCACTTACCTTTAGCTCGACATGATTCCACTATGTCTTTAAAGCTAGCTATGTTAACACGTTTATCACGTAAACAATTGTAAGGCCCCAAACCCGGGAGGCCTCACTTGTTGGATTTACTCATTCACAAACAGTTCTTAAACATGAATATCAAATAACACAGCGAAAAATTTCATTTTAATCATAACTTAATCGTTGTTCATACATGCGGAAGCGTAAACATAAATACATCGTAACTAAAACATAACGAGATGCCAGTCTTCAAAAGCAGTTGGGTAACTCTTCATCTCTAGCCAAGCATCACCGTCCATCCTCATAACCTGCCTTAACCTAAATGTGCACACTTAAAACGTCAGCTACGCTGGTGAGTTCTAGTTTTAATATAAAACTTTAACTTCAAATAATTTGCCAAAAACATAACTTCATAACTTCATACTTCATTTAATAAAAAAGCCTACGTAAAATAATGCAATAACAAAACATAACACTTCTAAAACATAAGTCAACGAACATATCGAATCTGCGCCTTCTCGTAACCGTCAAATCCCTTCGTTACATACTGGTTGAATAATCTAAGGATCACCACCACTAGGCCCATCATCACCGTACTGTCCTTCGGGTGAGGAACTCCTAGGGCCCGATACTTAGGTCTTCCAACCCTTCAAGCACGGCGTCCCAAAGGATAGCACGTACCAAACTCCAAGCACTGCACCCGTAGGGCGCAAGTACCAAACTTCAAGCACGACTACCCCGTAAGGTAAATCGTACCAAACTTCAAGGATCACGATAATCCCCTTGACGACCGTCATCGCCCCAGTTGTACAACAGTTGGCCAGCCACAGAGGCCCCTAAAAGGTAAAGGCCCATAACATACTTCCCATCCCTTAACCTTCATTCCCTAAGGAATATTGGCAGATTCGTTCGTTTGTGACTTTCATAAAACTTCGCTTCTTTTACTTCAAAAACTTCAGTTAAAGCATTCGTACGTTTTATTAAAAATCATCCCTTCATTCATAAACACTTCGTAAACTTCAAAAACTTCTTTTGGCAAAATATTTCATAAACACTTCCTTCAAAACCTTTCCTTCTAAAACATCGTTCATAAACATCATTTTATAAAACGTTACATACAACCTTCATAAACATCGTTTTATAAAATCGTCACATCGCTACGTATGCACACCAGCCCAAAAACATTATTAAAACATTTAAAAGAGGGCTTCTAGAACTCACCTTATAAGCTAGTCTCGGTTGTCCTAAACAAAGGTCCAACAACTTCACTTCCGATCTGAATTGATTAGTTAAATACGCATCAGACCAATACCGACTCTAACGGTTTAACCCTTCTAAACATACTGACTTCACTTAACCAGTTATGATGTCTGCGCACTTAGCAAGTGCGCAGACCCTGCTTCCTACGCACTTAGCAAGTGCGCAGACCCTGCTGCCTGCGCACTTAGCAAGTGCGCAGACCCCTCTTCCTGCGCACTTACCAAGTGCGCAGGTCCCTCCTCCTACGCACTTAGCAAGTGCGCAGGACCTGCTCCGTGCGCACTTAGCAAGTGCGCACGACCTGTTCTTCGTGAAAAACCCTAATTTTCGCATTCGGGTCTGATCATGTCAAGATCCCGAACCTGTTGCATTCAAAACGTTCGTTTTCCATTAAGGAACTCAAATCCATGATTATCTTTCAGTTTCATCCGTTCAAACCTTACCTTTTCACCCAAAACCCGAAAAACCCAAAAACGAACTAAAACTCAGATTTAGGTCGGATCGTTACTTGAATCGAGTTTCTGATCCAGAGGTTCTTCTCACGAGTGCAAGAGACACGAGCGGGTGTAATCTTGTGCGATTCCGACACTTTCTCTCTCTACGGTTTTTCTCTCTCTAGAATTGCAAATGAGAGAAACATGTGGTGACCTTGGCTATTTATAGGGGAGACCTCCCCAAGCCCGGTTCGTGACTGACCCGGCCCGACTTCGGCCCGCTTGAACTCGTTAACTTTATTTCTCGACATTTTGGGATGTTACAAGTCTACCCCCCTTATAATAGGTTTCGTCCCCGAAACCTATCACAAGTCAAATAATTGAGGGTACGACTCCCTCATTTCCGCCTCCGTTCCCATGTAGCCTCTGATCCCTTTCGGTGCCTCCATTGGACTTTAACCAATGGAATAACTTTATTACGTAAACACTTCTCCTTTCGATCTAAGATAGCCACGGGTTCTTCGATTTAATTAAGGCTGTTGTCGACCTCGATGTCAGTAAGTGGTACGTGAGCCGATTCATCCGCCAAACACTTTCTCAAGTGTGATACATGGAAGGTAGGATGAATCCCACTTAACTCATCAGGCAACTCCAACCGATAGGCGACTTCCCCAACCCGTGCCATTATCCTGAACGGTCCGACAAACCTCGGACTTAACTTTCCTCTCTTCCTGAATCGTATGATTCCCTTCCAGGGCGACACTTTCAACATTACTCTGTCCCCAACATCAAACTCGATAGGCCTTCGTCGTCTATCCGCATAGGATTTCTGGCGATCTTGTGCGGCCTTCATTCGAGCTTTGATTTGATCAAACCTTTCCGACGTTTCTTTTATGACTTCCAGACTTCCTAACTCCTTCTGTCCAATCTCACCCCAACAAACCGGGGTCCTGCATCTTCTACCATACAACATTTCGTAAGGCGGCATGCCTATAGTCGTGTGATGACTATTGTTGTAGGAGAATTCGGCTAACGGCAAATGGCTGTCCCAACTGCCACCGAAGTCGATAATACAAGCACGGAGCATATCTTCCAATGTCTGAATGGTCCTTTCGGACTGACCATCCATTTGCGGGTGGTATGCCGTGCTGATATTAAGCCTTGTGCCCATCGCCTCATGAAATCTTTTCCAGAACCTCGATGTGAATCGAGTGTCCCGGTCAGATACGATCGTCAAAGGCATCCCATGCCGTGCTACTACTTCGTTGATAAACACTTCTGCTAACATTTAAGACGAGAACGTCTCGCGAATAGGTAGGAAATGAGCACTCTTCGTTAATCGGTCCACAATTACCCAAATGGTGTCATGACCTTTAGCTGTGCGGGGTAGCTTGGTTATGAAGTCCATGGTAATGTGTTCCCACTTCCATTCTGGTATATCAAGTGGTTGGATCTTTCCGTACGGTTTCTGATGTTCAGCCTTTACTTGCGAGCAAGTCAAACACTTGCTTACATACTTCGTTACATCACATTTCATTCCAGGCCACCAGTAGTCCTTCTTCAGGTCTTGGTACATTTTGTTGGTACCGGGATGGATAGAGTAACGAGACTTATGAGCCTCATCCAAGATTTTGGTTCTAAGTTCGCCACCCATGGGTATCCATACCCGTCCATAACGTGTTCTAACACCAAGGGTGTTATATTCCAACTTGTCTTGTTGGCCAACCATTCTTTCCTTCTTTATGTTTTCTTCTTTAAGTGCCTCACCCTGAGCCTTTTCGATTTCGCTCATCACATCCGATGTTACCACCAACTGGCAAACTTTCACTCTAATAGGAGTAGGCACATCCTTTCGGCTTAAAGCGTCAGCCACCACGTTTGCCTTTCCAGGATGGTACATGATCTCACAGTCATAATCCTTCAGGAGTTCCAACCATCGTCTCTGCCTCATATTAAGCTCCTTTTGTTCGAAGAAGTACTTCAAACTTTTGTGGTCGGAGTAAATAGTAAACTTCACCCCGTACAGGTAGTGCCTCCAGATTTTCAATGCAAATACGACAGCAGCAAGTTCCAAATCATGAGTCGGATAGTTGACTTCGTGAACTTTCAACTGCCGCGACGCATACGCAATCACTCTACTGCGTTGCATCAACACACACCCTAATCCCTGACCCGATGCGTCAGAGTATACCACCAAGTCTTCATTGCCCTCGGGAAGGGCCAAGACTGGAGCTTGGGTTAACTTCTTCTTCAATTCCTTAAACGCCTCATCTTGGGTCGAACCCCATTCATACTTAACCTCTTTCCTAGTCAACTTTCTCAACGGCGAAGCTATTTTTGAGAAATCCTGGATGAATCTCCGATAGTAGCCTGCCAATCCCAAGAAACTGCGGATTTCAGTTGGCGTCTTAGGAATGTCCCATTCCCTTACCGTCACTATCTTTACTGAGTCAACCATAATGCCGTTCGGGTTAATGACGTGACCTAGGAATTGGACTTCCCTAAGCCAGAACGCACATTTAGAGAACTTAGCATACAACTTCTCCTTCTTCAGAGCTTTCAATACTTCCTTTAAGTGACACGCGTGATCACCCTCATTCTTGGAGTAGATAAGGATGTCATCGATGAACACTATTACCGATCGATCCAGCATCGGTCGACACACCCTATTCATCAAATCCATGAACGCTGCAGGGGCGTTCGTCAATCCAAAAGACATTACACGGAACTCAAAGTGTCCATAACGTGTGCGAAATGCCGTTTTCGGTTTGTCTTCTTCCCTCACCTTCAACTGATGGTACCCGGATCGAAGGTCGATCTTTGAGAACCAACTTGCGCCTTGTATTTGATCGAACAGGTCATCGATCCTTGGTAACGGGTACTTGTTCTTCACGGTACGTTTGTTTAACTCGTGATAATCAATACACATTCTCATCGAACCGTCTTTCTTCTTTACGAACAACACCGGAGCACCCCAAGGCGAGATGCTCGGTCGTATAAATCCTTTCTCAAGTAACTCGTCTAGTTGCATCATTAGTTCCTTCATTTCTACTGGTGCTAGTCGATATGGAGCCTTAGCCACGGGCTGGGCATCTGGTACTAAGTCAATTCGGAACTCAATTTCTCTATCGGGTGGTATCCCAGGCAAATCCTCTGGAAACACCTCCGGGTACTCGCGTACCACGGGTACATCGTCTAGTTCCTTCACTTCCTTACACTTGTCAATCACATACACCAGATAAGCCTCGCATCCGCGCCTCAAGTAATTTGTTGCCTTAATCATTGAGATGACGTTTGACATCGGGGCGTCACGATCTCCAAAAACCTCGACTTTGCTACCATCCGGAGCCTTGAGTCGGATTATCTTTCGTTTACATATAATTTGCGCTTCATTGGCAGTTAGCCAATCCATGCCTAACACGACATCGAACCCTCCCAAAACCATAACACACAATCTGACGGGGAACCTATGACCTTCTATTTTTATCGTGGAGTTTTCAACAACATCGGTTACTCTTGCAGTTCTACCCTCAGCGGTTTCTACGCTAAAGGCCCTTTCTAACTTACTGACAATGTACTTCACGCGTTTACAAAAAGTTACAGATATAAAACTCTTACTGGCACCCGAATCAAATAGCACAGAAACAAAAGTGTTATCAAGGATGAACGTACCTGACGCCACATTAGGGTTCTTCCTAGCCTGATCCTGCGTCAGTGCGTAAGCCCGCGTCTTCGCACGAGATCCCTCTCCCTTCTTTTCCGGGCCTTTTCCCTTCCCGGTTTCCCCCATCCTGGGCTTGGTGCATTCCCGACTCATGTGACCATTTTCCCCACAATTGTAGCATTTGTAGCCTTGCGGGCATTCACGGGAGTAATGTCCGGTCTTGCCGCATTTAAAGCATAGATTCGATCCTAACCGACATTCACCCGCGTGTCTTACTCCACATTTCCCACAAACTGTCATCTCGCCTACCCTGGCCTGCTTGTCCCGAGCCCCAAACAACTTCCCACCCGATCGTTTATCGGGAAAACTCAACTTCTTCTTAGGCTCTTCAATGGCAACCACATTCAGCGCCAGATCATCAAATACCACGCCGCTCAGTTCTACTACCGAATCATAGGTAGTAGGGGCGTTTGCCTTAACATAGGTGCGGACCTGGTCCGGCAGCCCTTGAATGTAACACGAAATCTTTCTTTCCTCCGTCGTGACAAGATGTGGCACCAGACGTGCCAGTTCATTAAATCGGGTTGTGTACTGCCGGTGCGTCATGCTCCCGGCCTTCAGACCCAGAAATTCCCTCTCTACCTTCTCAATCTCGTTCCTTGGGCAGAAATTCTTGATCACCAAAGTTTTCAAGTCAGCCCACACCATCGCATCCACAATCTCGCTCCCTTTTGCCTGACGTATACCTTCCCACCATTGGGATGCTTCCTCCCTCAAGGAGTTAGCAGCAAATTTTACAACTTGATCCGTTCGACACTCGCTCAGACGAATGGCAGCTTCCATACGGATCACCCAGTCAAATGTAGCCACCGCGTCTTTCTTTCCAGTGAGGACCGGTGGGTCACATGCTTTAAATGACTTATAATCACATCCGCGAGCAGGCGGTGCATTGTCGGTCTCATTGTTCTGAGCACCAATCGCCGCGCTAGAGACCCACCCACCGCATTGACCTGCTTCAATGCTTCTGCCAACAGACCTGGCAGAGAAGTCTTCATCAACTCTGTAAACTCTCTAGCTATGGCTGCTCTCACTTCTGGTTCAAAAGTGAAAGGTTGTTCTTCAACCAGTGTCTGTTCGGTTCTATGCACACTAACCGCCGGTTCAGTGTGAACACTTCCTTCTTCACTATTTTCTTGGCGTGCAGGGATCCTGCCACGCCCACCATTTCGACCGCCGGTACGACCACCGGTACGGCCACCACGCCTTCCGTTTCCTCTCCTTGCCATTTCGTTCTATAAGACAAGTAATCCAATGTTATCACGCTAGTTAACAAATAAAATTCAATAAGTACTGTAAGATGTTAATATACACTGGCCATCTACAATTAACCATTACACTACCTTTCGATTTCTATTTGACCACCTTTGTGATTCCATCAGAACACAAGTCCTTACCTAACACTTCCTAAGGCATACTATATACGTAAATATATACTACCTTCATACCTGATGCTGTGGCTCGAGTTACCCGTACTGGCATCCGCTTTCGGTCCCATTCAAAGTTTAAGTTCAGACACTGTGAGTGTCCGAATCTCTCAAACTATTGCTCTGATACCAACTTGTAAAGCCCCAAACCCGGGAGGCCTCACTTGTTGGATTTACTCATTCACAAACAGTTCTTAAACATGAATATCAAATAACGCAGCGAAAAATTTCATCTGAATCATAACTTAATCGTTGTTCATACATGCGGAAGCGTAAACATAAATACATCATAACTAAAACATAACGGGATGCCAGTCTTCAAAAGCAGTTGGGTAACTCTTCATCTCTAGCCAAGCATCACCGTCCATCCTCATAACCTGCCTTAACCTGAATGTGCACACTTAAAACGTCAGCTACGCTGGTGAGTTCTAGTTTTAACATAAAACTTTAACTTCAAATAATTTGCCAAAAACATAACTTCATAACTTCATACTTCATTTAATAAAAAAGCGTACGTAAAATAATGCAATAACAAAACATAACACTTCTAAAACATAAGTCAACGAACATATCGAATCTGCGCCTTCTCGTAACCGTCAAATCCCTTCGTTACATACTGGTTGAATAATCTAAGGATCACCACCACTAGGCCCATCATCACCGTACTGTCCTTCGGGTGAGGAACTTCTAGGGCTCGATACTTAGGTCATCCAACCCTTCAAGCACGGCGTCCCAAAGGATAGCACGTACAAAACTTCAAGCACTGCACCCGTAGGGCGAAAGTACCAAACTTCAAGCACGACTACCCCGTAAGGTAAATCGTACCAAACTTCAAGGATCACGATAATCCCCTTGACGACCGTCATCGCCCCAGTTGTACAACAGTTGGCCAGCCACAGAGGCCCCTAAAAGGTAAAGGCCCATAACATACTTCCCATCCCTTAACCTTCATTCCCTAAGGAATATTGGCAGATTCGTTCGTTTGTGACTTTCATAAAACTTCGCTTCTTTTACTTCAAAAACTTCAGTTAAAGCATTCGTACGTTTTATTAAAAATCATTCCTTCATTCATAAACACTTCGTAAACTTCATAAACTTCTTTTGGCAAAATATTTCATAAACACTTCCTTCAAAACCTTTCCTTCTAAAACATCGTTCATAAACATCATTTTATAAAACGTTACATACAACCTTCATAAACATCGTTTTATAAAATCGTCACATCGCTACGTATGCACACCAGCCCAAAAACATTATTAAAACATTTAAAAGAGGGCTTCTAGAACTCACCTTATAAGCTAGTCTCGGTTGTCCTAAACAAAGGTCCAACAACTTCACTTCCGATCTGAATTGATTAGTTAAATACGCATCAGACCAATACCGACTCTAACGGTTTAACCCTTCTAAACATACTGACTTCACTTAACCAGTTCTGATGTCTGCGCACTTAGCAAGTGCGCAGACCCTGCTTCCTGCGCACTTAGCAAGTGCGCAGACCCCTCTTCCTGCGCACTTAGCAAGTGCGCAGGTCCCTCCTCCAGCGCACTTAGCAAGTGCGCAGGACCTGCTCCGTGCGCACTTAGCAAGTGCGCACGACCTGTTCTTCGCGAAAAACCCTAATTTTCGCATTCGGGTCTGATCATGTCAAGATCCCGAACCTGTTGCATTCAAAACGTTCGTTTTCCATTAAGTAACTCAAATCCATGATTATCTTTCAGTTTCATCCGTTCAAACCTTACCTTTTCACCCAAAACCCGAAAAACCCAAAAACGAACTAAAACTCAGATTTAGGGCGGATCGTTACCTGAATCGAGTTTCTGATCCAGAGGTTCTTCTCATGAGTGCAAGAGACACGAGCGGGTGTAATCTTGTGCGATTCCGACACTTTCTCTCTCTACGGTTTTTCTCTCTCTAGAATTGCAAATGAGAGAAACATGTGGTGACCTTGGCTATTTATAGGGGAGACCTCCCCAAGCCCGGTTCGCGACTGACCCGGCCCGACTTCGGCCCGCTTGAACTCGTTAATTTATTTCTCGACATTTTGGGATGTTACAACAATCAACTCGCATTTAGTAGTCTTATGATCTCAATTCATTCACCAAATTGAGATTCAAGACACAACTATAATCTAAAGTTTAACACCCTAACTTAGTATGTTTTCATAACCTTAACCAAACCTCCAACACCCAATTCAAGCTTTCAACCCATAAGTCAACTACACCTATTTACCACATTTACTTTGACTATTAACCACATAAGTCAAATTATATCATCACACCACACATAAATATATTTTAACCACACAATTCTATTTTGATGTAACTACCAACATATCTACTACTAAGTAAGTGCAAAGCAGTTACCTTTAGCAAGAGATGATTCAACTTGGTCTTCAAAGGTAGCTACGTTAACACCTTTATCACCTAAACAATCAACTTGCATTTAGTAGTTTTATCATCTCAATTCATTCATCAAATTGACATTCAACACACACCTATGATCTAAAGATGAACACCCTAACTTTGTATGATTTTCATAACCTTAACCAAAACTCCAACACCCAATTCAACCTTTCAACCCATAAGTCAACTACACCAACTTACCACATTTACTTTGACTATTAACCACATAAGTCAAATTATATCATCACACCACACATATATAGATTTTAACCACACAATTCAATTTAGATGTAACTAGCGCCATACATATTAGTAAGTAAGCGCAAAGCACTTACCTTTAGCTCGACATGATTCCACTATGTTTTTAAAGCCACCTAAACAATCAACTTACATTTAGTAATCTTATTATCTTAATTAATTCACCAAATTGAGATTCAAGACACACCTATGATCTAAAGATTAACAGCCTAACTTAGTTTGGTTATCACAACGTTAACCAAACCACTAACACCCGATTCTACCTTTCAACCCATAAGTCAACTACACCAATTAACACATTTAGTTTGACTATTAACCACATAAGTCAAATTATATCATCACACCACACATAAATAGATTTTAACCACACAAATCTATTTGGATGTAACTACCGACATATCTACTACTAAGTAAGTCCAAAGCACTTACCTTTAGCCAGACATGATTCCACTTGGTCTTCAAAGCTAGCTACGTTAACACGTTTATCACCTAAACAATCAACTTGCATTTAGTAGTATTATGATCTCAATTCATTCACCAAATTGAGATTCAAGACACTACTATAATCTAAAGTTTAACACCCTAACTTAGTATGGTTTTCATAACCTTAACCAAACCTCCAACACCCAATTCAAGATTTCAACCCATAAGTCAACCACACCTATTTACGACATTTACTTTGACTATTAACCACATAAGTCAAATTATATCATCACACCACACATCAATATATTTTTTAACCACACAATTCTATTTTGATGTAACTACGAACATATCTACTACTAAGTAAGTGCAAAGCATTTACCTTTAGCAAGAGATGATTCCACTTGGTCTTCAAAGCTAGCTACGTTAACACCTTTATCACCTAAACAATTGTCACACCCCGCCAAGGCGGAAACGCGAGGCGTAACATTCACTGGTTTCCAAAGCATATGATTATCGTAAACACATACATGTAATTGGATACATAATCGAGTTTAAAATCTTTACATCACAAAGTATCAAATTGTGTTTACAAAAGTTTTAAGATTTCGCAAATATGACTCAAGATTATGAGTTATACAAGAGAAATCCTCCAAAAAGCCGTATCCACGTGCATGCATGTATCCTACATTGCTAACCTGATGACCACGTTCAATTTCCTGAAAACATACTTAAAAACGTCAACACGAGGTTGGTAAGTTCACAAGTTATTATAAAGAGTTATCATAAACCCAATGTTTAAATCTGATCATTTTCCGATCAAAACTCTTTGTTAAACCTGATCACTTTAACCTGATCAGAACTCTTTTGTTTAAACCTGATCACTTTAACCTGATCAGAACTCTTTTGTTTAAAACCTGATCATTTTAACCTGATCAGAACTCTTTTATTTAAACCTGACCACTTTAACCTGATCAGAACTCTTTTGTTTAAAACCTGATCATTTTAACCTGATCAGAACTCTTTTGATTAAACCTGATCACTTTAACCTGATCAGATCTCTTTTATTTAAACCTGATCACTTTAACCTGATCAGAACTATTTTATTTAAACCTGGTCACTTTAACCTGATCAGAACTCTTTTGCATATATTACCAATGAATATGAATACTAATCCGATCTATTGACCCCATTTGTAAGCTTGCAAGGAATACAAAATAGTATGTAATGTACGAGACCGTAACCAAACCCCAACATTCTGTGCCTCCCCCCGCCTTTCTGCGAGTAAGACAATATGCGGTCATTCGGCCATTTGGACCCCTGGTTAGCGCGACTAACCATGACCGGAGGCGTCACCCCCAATAGTACTATTCATATAATCCCGGGCTAAGTCCATAGCTAATGGTTACTAATTTATTCAGAGGACTTTAAGCGCTTTACTTTTCCCTCAATACACACATACGGTCAGATCATTAGTTCAATTCATTTACGCACAAAAGTCTTTTACAAGTATGTTTCCACCCCAAATCATTTCAAAACTTTAGAAAAAGGGGGATTAGTGAAACTCACCTCGACAATATGAAGGCTAGCAAATATTTGAATAACAGCAGACTCGCCTATCCGTATCCTAATTACACAAGGATAACATACACGTTAAGACTACCTGTCTTAAACGCAAGCTGTTCACCTGACTTAGCAGATCTGATTGCTTTTGTTTAAATATCTTTTTAATTTTTCAACACTTGTTTCGTTATAAAATGGTTCTAAGTTACTGCCCCATCGGGCTGATGAACAGGTATCGAAACTTTCTTAGTTTCGATTGAACAGAACAGATGTCGAAACTACTTTGTTTCGATTGAGTAAATTGGGTATCGAAACTACCTAGTTTCGATTGGCAAAAATAGTATCGAAACTACCTAGTTTCGATTGGGCAATAGGTATCGAAACTCCTAGTTTTGATTGAGTAATAGGTATCGAAACTACCTAGTTTCGATTGAACAACAGGTATCGAAACTCCTAGTTTCGATTACTGAAATTCTGATTGACAGAATCAGTCATGTATATTTTTATGTTTTAATCTTGAATTTGACACACTTTTCTTGTTATCTTACTTGCGTTTGAACAATTTCTATGTTTAGCTACGGTTTTAAAGAAAATAATATGGATGGTATCGAGTTTTTACCTCTGAACAGAGATGATGATTTTGAGAGAAACAGAGAAGTGGTCTTGAATCTTTTGCTAAACTCTCTTTAGGAACACTTGAAATTCTTCTTAAAACACCGAATTATGGTGGATTTTTCCTTAAAACTTGACTTCGACTTGTAGAGAATTGGGAAGATTGCCGTAAGAAAATGGGAGTGATGAAAGGGGTTCGTGGGAATGGTGACTGAGGTGGTATGGTTTATATCTGAATTCTCACAATTAAGGTATGGTTTCTCTCTGAAACTTGGTTAAGAAAGTCAAGGAGTTGGGGGGGGGGGGGGGGGGAAAGACCCACTTGTCTCGCCGATTGATTTATTTGGGTTTAGAGTTAATTGAATCAATTAATTTGATTTAAGTGTAACTTAATATTATCTAGAGTTTTTAAAAGGTAAATTAATTCGGTTTAGATTTCTCACGGTATTATAATTTTAACCAGTTTATGGCTCGTTGAAGAAAATATTGAAATCTTGGTTTGTATAATTCGTTGAGGTGATTATTTGTAGGTATGAGTACCTAAAAGTGGCGTTACCTAGTAACGTCTTCGAAACGTCCATTATTTTACTTTTACGTATATTATATGATTTAGTCTTAGAAATAAATTATAGTTCAACGTAAATTTTGTGTAATATATATATATATATATATATATATATATATATATATATATATTTCTGGTTATTTAATCTAATCATTAACGTTCGTATTTAGTCGGGTTATACTGCTTACTTTTTCTAGTAATTCTTTAAAAATTACTAAACATGGAATAAACTCCTTTGCTAGACTCCTTGACTTTACTTAGTCAAAATAAAATATCAGGAAATAATAAGTATGAACGTGCATTTATGTAATATGGATATTGACCTGAAGTGCTGGGTGTCACATTCTCCCCATGTCACAGAGAATTTCGTCCCGAAATTCAGTTCTTGTCATTCTGACTTGGAGTGTCTGTAAACAAGGACGGGTACTTGGATTTCATTTTATCTTCCCGCTCCCACGTATACTCGGGGCCGCGCTTTGAATTCCAACGTACCTTGACCAGCTTAACACGGCTGCGCCTTGTTCTCTGAACCTTCCAATCTGTGACTTCCATAGGTTCCTCAATGAAATGCAACCTGTCGTCTATGTGAATCTCATCAGGCGATATAATTAATGTGTCGTCTGATAAGCACTTCTTGAGATTTGACACATGAAACGTATCATGTATATTGCTTAGTTCTTGTGGCAACTTGAGCTTGTAAGCTACAGGGCCAACCCTAGCCAAAATTTCAAACGGTCCAACGTACGCTTGCCACGGTTGCCAAATCTTGCAACTCCTTTCCAAGGTGAGACCTTTAACATGACTTTGTCTCCCTCTTGGAATTCTAAAGGTCTCCGTCTGTTATCCGTGTAACTCTTTTGTCTGTCACGGGCGGCTTTCAGACGATCCTTGATTTTGAAAATCTTGTCCGTGGTCTCTTGAATAACCTCAGGACCGGTTAAATGCTTGTCACCAACTTCTGCCCAACATAGCGGTGAACGACATTTTCGACCATACAAAGCCTCAAACGGAGCGGCTTTGATGCTGGTGTGGTAACTATTATTGTATGAAAACTCAGCTAGCGGCAAATGAGTATCCCAATTTCCACCGAAATCAATTGCACACGCACATAGCATATCCTCTAAAGTTTGAATGGTCCTTTCACTTTGACCATCTGTTTGTGGGTGATATGCCGTGCTCATGTCAAGACGTGTGCCCATGGCTTCTTGTAATGATTTCCAGATTCTAGACACGAATCTGTTGTCTCTATCAGAGATAATAGAAATTGGCACTCCATACCTAGCCACAATTTCCTTGATATAAAGCCTTGCAAGTTTCTCGGTTTTATCCGTCTCTTTGATGGGTAGAAAATGAGCTGATTTCGTCAAACGATCGACGATTACCCATATAGTGTCATACCCGCTCGACGTCTTGGGTAACTTTGTAATGAAATCCATGGAAATTTGTTCCCATTTCCATTGAGGTATCTCATGTTGTTGTAACAATCCCGACGGTTTCTGATGTTCTGCCTTTACCTTTGAACATGTCAGGCATTTACCGACATAAATAGCAATTTCTCCCTTCATGTTCGGCCACCAGTAGAGTTCTTTCAGATCCTTATACATTTTATCCAAACCTGGGTGAATGGAGTACCTGGACTTGTGGGCTTCGTCCATAACCAACTCCCGTATGTTACCAAAACATGGCACCCAAATTCTATTCATGAAGTATAAAGTGTCATCTGACTTTGGTTCCAACTGCTTTATCATTCCTCGTAAAGCTTCATTCTGTATGTTTTCTTCTTTGATTGCCTCTCGTTGTGCCATCCGGATTTGAGTCGTGAGACTCGTATGAATTGTCAATTCTAGGGCACGAACACGGAGTGTTTTAACCCGTTCCTTACGACTCAAGGCATCTGCTACGACGTTTGCCTTACCAGGGTGATACTTGATATCACAGTCGTAATCATTCAGTAGTTCTACCCAACGACGTTGCCTCATGTTGAGTTCTTTCTGATTAAAGATATGCTGGAGACTCTTGTGGTCTGTAAAGATAGTACATTTTGTACCGTATAAGTAATGTCTCCAAATCTTGAGTGCAAACACGACAGCACCCAATTCCAGATCGTGAGTCGTATAATTTTTCTCATGTACTTTTAGCTGTCTGGATGCATACGCTATGACTTTTTCTCTCTGCATCAATACACATCCCTGACCTTGGTGTGATGCGTCGCAGTACACGATGAAATTGTCAGTTCCTTCGGGAAGGGATAGGATTGGTGCACTGCAAAGTTTTTGCTTCAGCAATTGAAAAGCTGATTCTTGTTTATCAGTCCAATCAAACTTTTTGTCCTTCTGAGTTAACGTGGTCAAAGGCAAGGCTATCTTTGAAAAATTCTCGATAAATCGCCTGCAATAGCCTGCCAAACCCAGAAGATGACGCACCTCAGTCGGAGTTCTTGGTGCTTCCCAGTTTTTGATAGCTTCAATCTTGGATGGATCCACATGGATACCATTCTTATTGTCCGAGAAAGTGAACCTCTCGGATCCAAAACTCACACTTAGAGAATTTAGCATAAAGCTTCTCATTCCTGAGTAGTTCCAAGATTAATTTCAAATGATGTTCATGTTCCTCCTTGGTTCGTGAATATATCAATATGTCATCGATAAACACAATCATGAATTTATCCAAGTACGGCTTGCACACGCGGTTCATGAGATCCATGAAGACGGCCGGTGCATTAATCAGGCCAAATGGCATAACTAGGAACTCGTAGTGACCGTAACGAGTCCTAAAAGCCGTTTTTGGTATATCTTCTTCCTGAATTTTCAGTTGATGATACCCTGATCGTAGATCAATTTTTGAATAGAAACTGGAACCTTGAAGTTGATCAAACAAATCGTCTATTCGAGGAAGAGGATACCGGTTTTTGATTGTCAGTTTGTTCAACTCCCGATAATCAATGCACATTCTAAAGGTTCCATCCTTTTTCTTTACAAACAGGACCGGGGCTCCCCATGGTGAGAAACTCGGTCTTATGAAACCTTTGTCAAGTAATTCTTGTAATTGGCTCGACAGTTCCTGCATCTCGGAAAGGGCTAGACGATACGGCGATCGTGCAACTGGCGCGGCTCCTGGTACTAGGTCGATCCGGAACTCGACATGTCTTGATGGTGGTAATCCTGGTAAGTCCTCGGGAAATACCTCCGAGTAATCTCTGATGATTGGTATGTCCTCAAGTCGACGTTCTTCGGGTTTCTTCTCGACGATGTGAGCCAGGAATGCACAATAACCCTTGCGTAGATACTAACATCATTCTACACCTTTCGCCTTGAATTGAAAGAATTTCTCCGCTTGGTAGTGGGATACGTACAATCTTCTCAAAGCATACGATCTCGGCACGATTCTTTGATAACCAATCCATGCCAATAACAATATCAAAACTCCCTAGTTCGACGGGTAGAAGGTCTATACTGAATGTATGGTTTTCTAAGCATAAAGTACAACCCCTAATGACCTCTTCGGTTTCTATTAATTTCCCATTTGCTAATTCAATTGTATAACTTTGATCTAGTTTGCTGGCCTTAATACCGAGTAAGGATTTAAAATCATTCTACACAAAGCTCATATCCGCACCCGAATCAAAAAGTACAGAGGCATAGTGGTTATTTATCGGGAACGTACCAGTGACGATGTTCGGGTCCTGGCGTGCGTCCCTTGCACCCATCACAAATGCCCTCCCTGGTGCCTGAGCGTTGTTCTGATTCTTCCACTTGGGACAATCCCTCTTGAAGTGCTTCCGGTCATCACATATGAAACATCCCGGTTTAATTTTCCCCATTCGGTTGTTAGTTCGACAAGCTTGTGTGGTGTGACCAAACTTGTCACATTTTCCACACTTGATGCACACACCGGCATGATGATTTCCACACTTCTTACATCTCGGTAGGCCCCTATCACACTCCTTTCTTTCCACTGTGTTGACTGCAAAAGACTTCATAGTTCCTTGTTTCTTAAACCCTTGCTTCTCAGACTTGTTACTTGAATTTCCCATCCATTTCCTTTTCTCCCCAAATCTACCTTCCTCGTTCTCCTTCCTCACAAACAATTCATTACGTACCGCATCATCCCTTAGCTTGAATGCTAAAGTTGTAGCACTCTTGGCATCTACTGGATTAGATGATGTTACCATGCTACGAATTTGAGGCGCAAGGCCCCACAGATACCTCTCAACACGCTTATGTTCTGGTGTGGCCATATACGGTACTAGAATCGCCAATTCATTGAAACGGTCGGTGTATCCCGCCACATCATCTCCTATCATCTGTAGGTTCCACATCTCATTTTCAATCTTTTGCAATTCGTTTCGAGGACAGTATTCCTCAATCATCATGTTTTTCAAGTCTTCCCAAGACAATTGGTACGCTGTCTCTCTCCCTAAAGTCTTCATTTGAGTATTCCACCAAGTTAAAGCTTTATCAGTGAGTGCACATGTAGAATATTTCACCATGCAGTCAGCGGTGCATTCACTAATATCAATCACCGACTCCATCTTTTCTATCCATCTCATCAGACCTACTGCACCCTCGGTGCCATTGAAGTTACGGGGGTTGCAGGATAGGAAGGCCTTGTAGGTGCACTTCCTATTTGGAGCATCTGTAGAAGCACAAGTCATAACGTCATTAATTCGGATCATGACTATGTGTTATGGCTTATTTATTTTTATTACCTCCGGAACCTCCTGCTGTACCGCTACCTCCTGCTGTACCGTTACCTCCTGCACCTCCTCTGCCGGTACCGCTGCCGTTTCCTCCGCCACTATTTCGATGTGCTTCATACTGCTCCATGGCGGCAGCTACTCGCTGTGCTATGAGTTGCTCCACGTTTGGGGAAATCGTTTCGTTGTTGCCACTAGTAGTGTTACGGTGCGTCCTTCGCTTAGGTGCCATGACGTTCTTTCTAACATATCAATTAAAAAGAAACAACATTATATAATAATAATGATAGATCATGACATAAGGATATAACAACATCAAACGTGAACAACCATCACTACAACATAAACCATCACATACATAGTTAAAACATACATAGTACATTGTTCCAAAAGACAAGGATACAAAAGGGATGGGTTCACATGACCACATCAGTACCAAAGTTTTAAACTACATAATGTGCTATGGGCACAACCCGCCCATAATAGGTTTAAAAAAAGAAGTGGGAGTACAACCCAATCATCATGGCAAGTCCTGCCATGACAAAGCTAGCCCTAGCCACAAATTCTGCAGCCAAAGTCCTTTCTTCCAGCGCCTCCACCATGTCTCGGACCGTGAGAGTGAACTGCCAGTCCATATCAGCTCTCAACTCAAGGTAGTCAGTGGCACCCTGTATGTCTCGGGTGCTATCCTCCAAAGTTTGTACTCGAGATCCGAGCCTTTGACGTAAGCGCTTGGCTACATCCCCATGTGCCCGAATATCATCTAGGAGATCATCAAGACGTTCTTCGTGCGTATGTACACGTGCTACCAATGTAGGCACTGTGAGCTCCATGGCTTCCCCAGTGTGGGGTAAGGGTGTTGGGGAGTTGGAAGACTCTCCGAGCTCAAAGGTAGAGGGAATGCTCTCCATCTCCCTCCATCGTGCCAGGGTACGGGGCATCCAACGGATAGTCCCCACTGTAGGGTGGTAACAGGGTCGTTGCCTAGGTGGTTCCTCATCAGTCTCTAAGTTTTCCGGGTCACGGGCTGACAGGGTTCTCTTGCGTGGAAATCGAACTTTCTTCCTAGCACTCTTTACCATAACTGGTCCTCCGCTTTTCTTTCGGTAGACGATAGGTTGTTCTCCCAGGGCAACATTGGGTGGTGTCGAGCTGCGAACTTGTACTCGATTTTTGGGGCGTGTGGCGGAAAGTTCCTCGTTGGATTCAGGGTCAGAGACGGGGTCAGAGTGTGAATGTGACGACATGATTGTGACTACAATATCCACATGACATGATGACTGGTTATGCAATGCTGCGAAAACATTTTAGTGAGTCATTCAAATTATAGACTAGGTTCCGTTTTAGACACCTAGTTCGCTATAATCAATGGCTCTGATACCAAGTTCTGTCACACCCCGCCAAGGCGGAAACGCGAGGCGTAACATTCACTGGTTTCCAAAGCGTATGATTATCGCAAACACATACATGTAATTGGATACATAATCGAGTTTAAAATATTTACATCACAAAGTATCAAATTGTGTTTACAAAAGTTTTAAGATTTCGCAAATATGACTCAAGACCATGAGTTATACAAGATAAATCCTCCAAAAAGCCGTATCCACGTGCATGCATGTATCCTACATTGCTAACCTGATGACCACGTTCAATTTCCTGAAAACATACTTAAAAACGTCAACACGAGGTTGGTGAGTTCACAAGTTATTATAAAGAGTTATCATAAACCCAATGTTTAAATCTGATCATTTTCCAATCAAAACTCTTTGTTAAACCTGATCACTTTAACCTGATTAGAACTCTTTTGTTTAAACCTGATCAGAACTCTTTTGTATAAAACCTGATCATTTTAACCAGATCAGAACTCTTTTATTTAAACCTGATCACTTTAACCTGATCAGGACTCTTTTGTTTAAAACCTGGTCATTTTAACCTGATCAGAACTCTTTTGATTAAACCTGATCACTTTAACCTGATCAGATCTCTTTTATTTAAACCTGATCACTTTAACCTGATCAGAACTCTTTTATTTAAACCTGATCACTTTAACCTGTTCAGAACTCTTTTGCTTAAAACCTGATCACTTTAACCTGATCAGAACTCTTTTGTTTGTCAGAAGTCTAGCAAAGGTGCCATATTTTAGTAATTTTCAAGAGTTACTAGAATAGTAAACAGTTATAACCCGCAAGATACGGTCGTTGGTGATTAAAAAGGATTTTATTCCAGTAAAGTCTAGAGACACACCTTAAAATAAAGAAACAAATATTGGTGACTAACTTTTATAAAAAGTTGACACATAAATAAGTGTTACGTGTCTTTATGTTATTTTATGTGTTATATAGTTAAAGTGGTAACTATAACGGGTTAACTAGTTGTTTATGGAAACTAGTCAAAACCATCCAAAAACTTATAAGTAATGAATCGTTTAAAGGTTTTACACCAAGTATTAGATCACGGGAACATCTACCGGGTATATACTACCTAAAAATAGCTTGACTAATACATAGACTTAGTTAAATGATGGAACAAGACCCAAACTCACCCCCCTTGTGCACCCTTCGGCCGAGAACCACCCAAGGGGCCCCACCCATTTACCAAACCAACTACTCCATCATTATGAATGTCATAAGGCCATGCTTCATCAACCAAATGAGCAAGCAAAGGTCAAATCCATCATATCCAAATCATGATTATAATTATTAGAGCAAGTTTAACACTCAAGCTCCACCCCCCTTTCACCCTATATATATCGACACATGCACACACACAACCACTTTACATCTTTCAAATCCAAGAGCAAAAACCAAAAGAATACCCAAAAATCCCGTCACTCAATTTCTGGCAGATTTTTGGCCAACTTTGCAAGACCATATCTCCTTCGTTACTTGGCCAAATCGGTCCATTCTTCTTCTAGAATGAAGCTCCATGTTAAGAAGGAAGAACCCAAGTGGAATCACTCGAAATCCATGGAGTATTCGACCTCCAAACAGCCGGCGCGAGAAGGCCGCTCTGTGCTGGTCGAATCTGAACACTTCTTTCCATTTTCCTGTTTTGAGGTACCTACACAACTCCAAATGTAGTAATTCTTTTTCACATCTCCTTGGGTTTCAATAAACTTGATTTTAGAAGAAAACCCCAAGTCATTTGGTCTTCTAAAACCATCTAAAAGTCTATTCGAAGTACGCCTAAAAATCTGAGTTTTCAAGGACGAAATAAAACATAAAAGTCTTGATGAGTTTTGGCGTTATTTCTTCATAAGTCATGTTTGAGTACATATATTTAATACACGTACATGTTCATACATAAAATACCAAACTACAAGGACCATGGACAAGACAAGGACACATCAAATATAAACTACATATATATACTATCACATAAAATAAACACTTGGATGATGGTGTTCCTCACAAACCCTTCATTCCATTCATGTGTTATGTTGAAGGATACATGTTTGTGAAGTTATATGATCATGTGTGACTTACCTGGCAAGACCCAAGGTAGTGTCCTATGATTCAAGAAGACATACGAACGATTATCATCAACATATGAACGTGAAAGGTGTTACTAAAAGTATAGGTTTATGGATAAAATTATGATATATATGTGTTGATGTACGGTTTTGGTTAAATCATGGAAATGTTCTAAGAATTAAAGATTAGTATCCTAATATGAACATTGGATATATGTACATGGAACATATGAAGAGATTCGGTTAAAAATAAATAATCACGTGACATCGTGGAACATAAGTGAATATATTTTAAGTTACAAAAATAATATTTATTTTTGGTACACTTAATAAGTCACCAATAGGGAAACATATTATTTTCTTGGAAAATATGTAAGCGTCTAGACTGGAATAATAATCACCAACGAGTCGTAAATAAAAACACTATTTTTAATAAACAAAGGCGTACTTAACGGGATTTGTTAAGTCGGATATAAGACGGGTAGTTTTAACACATTAGTACCCTTGTGTGATTAGGGTACGGATAGACAAGAACTAGCACAAGGTTATTTGCTAGGATTTCATCGAACACAAGGTGAGTTCACGGCCCCCTTTTAACTGTTTAATGTTTTGTAAACATCGGGGGGAGAAACCTACTTACTTGTTATGTTTGAAAACATGAATTACATTTTCTTACAAGTTTGACATCATGAACATTCAGGTCTAACTCCTTGTGAGTTTCACTAATCCCCCTTTTTCTAAGTTTTTCAAATGATTTGGGGTGGAAACATACTCGTAAAAGACTTTTGTGTGTAAATGAATTGAACTAATGATCTGACCGTATGTGTGTATTGAGGGAAAAGTAAAGCGCTTAAAGTCCTCTGAACAAGTTAGTAACCATTAGCTATTTTAGCCCGGGATTATATGGATAGTACTATTGGGGGTGACGCCTCCGGTCATGGTTAGTCGCGCTAACCAGGGGTCAAAAGGGTCGAATGACCGCATATTGTCGTACTCGCAAAAAGGCGAGGGGGAGGCACAAAAGGTCGGGGTTTGGTTACGGTCTCGTACATTACATACTATTTTGTATTCCTTGCAAGCTTACAAATGGGGTTAATAGATCGGATTAGTATTCAAATTCATTGGTAATACATGCAAAAGGGTTCTGATCAGGTTAAAGTGATCAGGTTTTAAGCAAAAGAGTTCTGATCAGGTTAAAGTGATCAGGTTTTAAACAAAAGAGTTCTGATCAGGTTTTAAGCAAAAGGGTTCTGATCAGGTTAAAGTGATCATGTTTTAAGCAAAAGAGTTCTGATCAGGTTAAAGTGATCAGGTTTTAAACAAAAGAGTTCTGATCAGGTTTTAAGCAAAAGAGTTCTGATCAGGTTAAAGTGATCAGGTTTTAAACAAAAGAGTTCTGATTAGGTTAAAGTGATCAGGTTTAAAACAAAAGGGTTCTGATCAGGTTAAAGTGATCAGGTTTTAAGCAAAAGAGTTCTGATCAGGTTAAAGTGATTAGGTTTTAAACAAAAGAGTTCTGATCAGGTTAAAGTGATCAGATTTTAAGCAAAAGAGTTCTGATCAGGTTAAAGTGATCAGCTTTTAAGCAAAAGAGTTCTGATCAGGTTAAAGTGATTAGGTTTTAAACAAAAGAGTTTTGATCAGGTTAAAGTGATCAGGTTTTAAACAAAAGAGTTCTGATCAGGTTAAAGTGATCAGGTTTTAAGCAAAAGAGTTCTGATCAGGTTAAAGTGATCAGGTTTTAAACAAAAGAGTTCTGATCAGGTTAAAGTGATCAGGTTTTAAGCAAAAGAGTTCTGATCAGGTTAAAGTGATCAGGTTTTAAACAAAAGAGTTCTGATCAGGTTAAAGTGATTAGGTTTAAAACAAAAGAGTTCTGATCAGGTTAAAGTGATCAGGTTTTAAGCAAAAGAGTTCTGATCAGGTTAAAGTGATCAGGTTTTAAACAAAAGAGTTCTGATCAGGTTAAAGTGATCAGGTTTTAAGCAAAAGAGTTCTGATCAGGTTAAAGTGATTAGGTTTTAAACAAAAGAGTTCTGATCAGGTTAAAGTGATCAGGTTTAAAACAAAAGAGTTCTGATCAGGTTAAAGTGATCAGGTTTTAAGCAAAAGAGTTCTGATCAGGTTAAAGTGATCAGGTTTTAAACAAAAGAGTTCTGATCAGGTTAAAGTGATCAGGTTTTAAACAAAAGAGTTTTTGATCAGAAAATGATCATGTTTAAACATTGGATTCATGACGGTTAAGTCATGGTAATGTTTTCAAAGGAAAAACTACATATTTTACGGTAAAGTCATGGACACGTTTTTAAATGAAAACTACTCATTATTATGATGGTTAAGTCATGTATAGTTTTTCGGGGAAAACTACTTAGTTTTATGACGGTAAAGTCATGTACATGTTTTCAGGAAGAACTATAAGCACTGAAATAACTAACTCTGTGAACTCACCAACCTTCGTGTTGACACTTTCAAGTATGTTTCTCAGGTAACCTTTAGCTATGGCGCGGTTGAAATAGGCTAGCTATGTTGGATCAATTTCCTAGTAGCTGGAAGGACGTAGAATATCAAGTCTCAAGTCTATCGTTGATCTAGAAGAACTTAGATCATAATATTACTTAGTTTAGTAATTGTATATGTAATCAAGTCTTAGAAATCACAATTACCGCTTCCGCTATCGTGTAATGAACCAATCGTTGTAACCTGTATTTATTTATTAAGTAAATAAATTTGGGGGTGTGACACAACCTTTCAACCCATAAGTCAACTACACCAATTAACACATTTAGTTTGACTATTAACCACATAAGTCAAAATATATCATCACACCACACATAAATAGATTTTAACCACACAATTCTATTTGGATGTAACTACCGACATATCTACTATTAAGTAAGTGCAAAGCACTTACCTTTAGCCAGAGATGATTCCACTTGGTCTTCAAAGCTAGCTACGTTAACACGTTTATCACCTAAACAATCAACTTGCATTTAGTAGTCTTATGATCTCAATTCATTCACCAAATTGAGATTCAAGACACTACTATAATCTAAAGTTTAACACCCTAACTTAGTATGGTTTTCATAACCTTAACCAAACCTCCAACACCCAATTCAAGCTTTCAACCCATAAGTCAACTACACCTATTTACCACATTTACTTTGACTATTAACCACATAAGTCAAATTATATCATCACACCACACATAAATATATTTTAACCACACAATTCTATTTTGATGTAACTACCAACATATCTACTACTAAGTAAGTGCAAAACATTTACCTTTAGCAAGAGATGATTCCACTTGGTCTTCAAAGCTAGCTACGTTAAGACCTTTATCACCTAAACAATCAACTTGAATTTAGTAGTTTTAACATCTCAATTCATTCATCAAATTGACATTCAACACACACCTATGATCTAAAGATGAACACCCTAACTCAGTATGATTTTCATAACCTTAACCAAACCTCCAACACCCAATTCAACCTTTCAACCCATAAGTCAACTACACCAACTTACCACATTTATTTTGACTATTAACCACATAAGTCAAATTATATCATCACACCACACATAAATAGATTTTAACCACACAATTCTATTTGGATGTAACTAGCGCCATACATATTACTAAGTAAGCGCAAAGCACTTACCTTTAGCTCGACATGATTCCAATATGTCTTCAAAGCTAGCTATGTTAACACGTTTATCACCTAAACAATCTACTTGAGCTTAGTAGTCTTATGATCTCAATTCATTCACCAAATTGAGATTCAAGACACAACTATAGTCTAAAGTTTAACACCCTAACTTAGTATGTTTTCATAACCTTAACCAAACCTCCAACACCCAATTCAACCTTTCAACCCATAAGTCAACTACACCTATTTACCACATTTGCTTTGACTATTAAGCACATAAGTCAAATTATATCATCACACCACACATAAATATATTTTAACCACATAATTCTATTTTGATGTACCTACCAACATATCTACTACTAAGTAAGTGCAAAGCAGTTACCTTTAGCAAGAGATGATTTCACTTGGTCTTCAAAGCTAGCTACGTTAACACCTTTATCACCTAAACAATCAACTTGCATTTAGTAGTTTTAACATCTCAATTCATTCATCAAATTGACATTCAACACACACCTATGATCTAAAGATGAACACCCTAACTCAGTATGATTTTCATAACCTTAACGAAACCTCCAACACCCAATTCAACCTTTCAACCCATAAGTCAACTACACCAACTTACCACATTTATTTTGACTATTAACCACATAAGTCAAATTATATCATCACACCACACATAAATAGATTTTAACCCCACAATTCTATTTGGATGTAACTAGCACCATACATATTACTAAGTAAGCGCAAAGCACTTACCTTTAGCTCGACATGATTCCACTATGTCTTCAAAGCTAGCTACATCAACACATTTATCACCTAAACAATCTACTTGAGCTTAGTAGTCTTATGATCTCAATTCATTCACCAAATTGAGATTCAAGACACAACTATAGTCTAAAGTTTAACACCCTAACTTAGTATGTTTTCATAACCTTAACCAAACCTCCAACACCCAATTCAACCTTTCAACCCATAAGTCAACTACACCTATTTACCACATTTGCTTTGACTATTAACAACATAAGTCAAATTATATCATCACACCACACATAAATATATTTTAACCACATAATTCTATTTTGATGTACCTACCAACATATCTACTACTAAGTAAGTGCAAAGCAGTTACCTTTAGCAAGAGATGATTCCACTTGGTCTTCAAAGCTAGCTACGTTAACACCTTTATCACCTAAACAATCAACTTGCATTTAGTAGTTTTATCATCTCAATTCATTCATCAAATTGACATTCAACACACACCTATGATCTAAAGATGAATACCCTAACTTTGTATGATTTTCATAACCTTAACCAAAACTCCAACACCCAATTCAATCGTTCAACCCATAAGTCAACTACACCAACTTACCACATTTATTTTGACTATTAACCACATAAGTCAAATTATATCATCACACCACACATAAATAGATTTTAACCACACAATTCAATTTAGATGTAACTAGCACCATACATATTACTAAGTAAGTGCAAAGCACTTACCTTTAGCTCGACATGATTCCACTATGTCTTTAAAGCCACCTAAACAATCAACTTACATTTAGTAATCTTATTATCTTAATTCATTCACCAAATTGAGATTCAAGACACACCTATGATCTAAAGATCAACACCCTAACTTAGTTTGGTTATGACAACGTTAACCAAACCACTAACACACTATTCAACCTTTCAACCCATAAGTCAACTACACCAATTAACACATTTAGTTTGACTATTAACCACATAAGTCAAATTATATCATCACACCACACATAAATAGATTTTAACCACACAAATCTATTTGGATGTAACTACCGACATATCTAGGACTAAGTAAGTGCAAAGCACTTACCTTTAGCCAGAGATGATTCCACTTGGTCTTCAAAGGTAGCTACGTTAACATGTTTATCACCTAAACAATCAACTTGTGTTTAGTAGTCTTATGATACCATATTGAGATTCAAGACACTACTATAATCTAAAGTTTAACACCCTAACTTAGTATGGTTTTCATAACCTTAACCAAACCTCCAACACCCAATTCAAGCTTTCAACCCATAAGTCAACTACACCTATTTACCACATTTACTTTGACTATTAACCACATAAGTAAAATTATATCATAACACCACACATAAATATATTTTAACCACACAATTCTATTTTGATGTAACTACCAACATATCTACTACTTAGTAAGTGTAAAGCATTTACCTTTAGCAAGAGATGATTCCACTTGGTCCTCAAAGCTAGCTACGTTAACACCTTTATCACCTAAACAATCAACTTGCATTTAGTAGTTTTATCATCTCAATCCATTCATTAAATTGACATTCAACACACACCTATGATCTAAAGATGAACATCCTAACTTAGTATGGTTTTCATAACCTTAACCAAACCTCCAACAGCCAATTCAACCTTTCAATCCATAAGTCAACTACACCAACTTACCACATTTACTTTGACTATTAACCACATAAGTCAAATTATATCAGCACACCACACATAAATAGATTTTAACCACACAATTCTATTTGGATGTAACTACCGACATATCTACTACTAAGTAAGTGCAAAGCACTTACTTTTAGCCAGAGATGATTACACTTGGTCTTCAAAGCTAGCTACGTTAACACCTTTATCACCTAAACAATCAACTTGCATTTAGTAGTTTTATCATCTCAATTCATTCATTAAATTGACATTCAAGACACACCTATGATCTAAAGATGAACACCCTAACTTATTATGTTTTCATAACCTTAACCAGACCTCCAACACCCAATTCAACCTTTCAACCCATAAGTCAACTACACCAACTTACCACATTTACTTTGACTATTAACCACATAAGTCAAATTATATCATCACACCACACATAAATAGATTTTAACCACACAATTCAATTTAGATGTAACTAGCGCCATACATATTACTAAGTAAGCAAAGCACTTACCTTTAGCTCGACATTATTCCACTATGTCTTTAAAGCCACCTAAACAATCAACTTACATTTAGTAATCTTATTATCTGAGATTCAAGACACACCTATGATCTAAAGATCAACACCCTAACTTAGTTTTGTTATCACAACGTTAACCAAACCACTAACACCCGATTCAACCTTTCAACCCATAAGTCAACTACACCAATTTACACATTTAGTTTGACTATTAACCACATAAGTCAAATTATATCATCACACCACACATAAATAGATTTTAACCACACAAATCTATTTGGATGTAACTACCGACATATCTACTACTAAGTAAGTGCAAAGCACTTACCTTTTGCCAGAGATGATTCCACTTGGTCTTCAAAGCTAGCTACGTTAACACGTTTAACAATCAACATGCATTTAGTAGTCTTATGATCTCAATTCATTCACCAAATTGAGATTCAAGACACTACTATAATCTAAAGTTTAACACCCTAACTTAGTATGGTTTTCATAACCTTAACCAAACCTCCAACTCCCAATTCAACCTTTCAACTCATAAGTCAACTACACCAACTTACCACATTTACTTTGACTATTAACCACATAAGTAAAATTATATCATCACACCACACATAAATTGATTTTAACCACACAATTCTATTTGGATGTAACTACCGACATATCTACTACTAAGTAAGTGCAAAGCACTTACCTTTAGCCAGAGATGATTCCACTTGGTCTTCAAAGCTAGCTATGTTAACACGTTTATCACCTAAACAATCAACTTGCATTTAGTAGTCTTATGATCTCAATTCATTCACCAAATTGAGATTCAAGACACAATTATAATCTAAAGTTTAACACCCTAACTTAGTATGGTTTTTATAACCTTAACCAAACCTCCAACACCCAATTCAAGCTTTCAACCCATAAGTAAACTACACCTATTTACCACATTTACTTTGACTATTTACCACATAAGTCAAATTATATCATCACACCACACATAAATATAGTTTAACCATACAATTCAATTTAGAAGTAACTAGCGCCATACATATTACTAAGTAAGCGCAAAGCACTTACCTTTAGCTCGACATGATTCCACTATGTCTTTAAAGCCACCTAAACAATCAACTTACATTTATTAATCTTATTATCTTAATTCATTCACCAAATTGAGATTCAAGACACACCTATGATCTAAAAATTAACACCCAAACTTAGTATGGTTTTCATAACCTTAACCCAACCTCCAACACCCAATTCAACCTTTCAACCCATAAGTCAAGTACACCAATTTACCACATTTACTTTCACTATTAACCAAATAAGTCAAATTATATCATCACACCACACATAAATAGATTTTAACCACACAATTCAATTTAGATGTAACTAGCGCCATACATATTACTAAGTAAGCGCAAAGCACTTACCTTTAGCTCGACATGATTCCACTATGTCTTTAAAGCCACCTAAACAATCAACTTACATTTAGTAATCTTATTATCTTAATTCATTCACCAAATTGAGATTCATGACACACCTAAGATCTAAAGATCAACACCTTAACTTAGTTTGGTTATCACAACGTTAATCAAACCACTAACAACTGATTCAGTCTTTCAACCCATAAGTCAACTACACCAATTAACACATTTAGTTTGACTATTAACCACATAAGTAATATTATATCATCACACCACACGTAAATAGATTTTAACCACACAAATCTATTTGGATGTAACTACCATCATATCTACTACTAAGTAAGTGCAAAGCACTTACCTTTAGCCAGATATGATTCCACTTGGTCTTCAAAGCTAGCTACGTTAACACGTTTATCACGTAAACAATCAACTTGCATTTAGTAGTCTTATGATCTCAATTCATTCAACAAATTGATATTCAAGACACTACTATAATCTAAAGTTTAACACCCTAACTTAGTATGGTTTTCATATCCTTAACCAAACCTCCAACACCCAATTCAAGCTTTCAACCCATAAGTCAACTACACCAACTTACCACATTTACTTTGACTATTAACCACATAAGTCAAATTATATCATCACACCACACATAAATAGATTTTAACCACACAGTTCTATTTGGATGTAACTACCGACATATCTACTACTAAGTAAGTGCAAAGCACTTACCTTTAGCTAGAGATGATTCCACTTGGTCTTCAAAGCTAGCTATGTTAACACGTTTATCACCTAAACATTCAACTTGCATTTAGTAGTCTTATGATCTCAATTCAATCACCAAATTGAAATTCAAGACACAACTATAATCTAAAGTTTAATACCCTAACTTAGTATGGTTTTTATAACCTTATCCAAACCTCCAACACCCAATTCAAGCTTTCAACCCATAAGTAAACTACACCTATTTACCACATTTACTTTGACTATTTACCACATAAGTCAAATTATATCATCACACCACACATAAATATATTTTAACCATAAAATCAATTTAGAAGTAACTAGCGCCATACATATTAGTAAGTAAGCGCAAAGCACTTACCTTTAGCTCGACATGATTCCACTATGTCTTTAAAGCCACCTAAACAATCAACTTACATTTATTAATCTTATTATCTTAATTCATTCACCAAATTGAGATTCAAGACACACCTATGATCTAAAAATTAACACCCTAACTTAGTATGGTTTTCATAACCTTAACCCAACTTCCAACACCCAATTCAACCTCTCAACCCATAAGTCAACTACACCAATTTACCACATTTACTTTCACTATTAACCAAATAAGTCAAATTATATCATCACACCACACATAAATATATTTTAACCACACAATTCAATTTAGATGTAACTAGCGCCATATATATTACTAAGTAAGCGCAAAGCACTAACCTTTTGCTCGACATGATTCCACTATCTCTTTAAAGCCACTTAAACAATCAACATGCATTTAGTAATCTTGTTATCTCAATTCATTAACCAAATTGAGATTCAAGACACACCTATGATTTAAAGATCAACACCTTAACTTAGTTTGGTTATCACAACGTTAACAAAACCTCTAACACCCGATTCAACCTTTCAACCCAGAAGTCAACTACACCAATTAACACATTTAGTTTGACTAATAACCACATAAGTCAAATTATATCATCACACCACACATAAATACATTTTAACCACACAATTCTATTTGAATTGTAACTACCGACATATCTACTACTAAGTAAGTGCAAAGCACTTACCTTTAGCAAGAGATGATTCCACTTGGTCTTCAAAGCTAGCTACAGCAACACCTTTATCACCTAAACAATCAACATGCATTTAGCAGTCTTATGATCTCAATTCATTCACAAAATTGAGATTCAAGACACACCTATGATCTAAAGATTAACCTGTAGGTCCTCATGGCGCTTCTTCGGATCGATCTCGTGATAAGACGTGACGTTAAGTCGGAGTGCGGAATCCAACGAATCAACGTTTATATGCATAAAAGACAATGTAAACAATCACGTAAATAAACTTCTTAATTGTATTCCAAATCATAATGGTGTTTACAGACTCAATCAGACTAATCAATAATTCTCTATTCTATCTGTTCTGGTTGTTATGACTGACTCTGTAAACACACATATATATAACCATCTGACCTGCTATAAGCGAACTTATTAAGTTCGCCTCTAACAGACTAAGCGAACTTAATAAGTTCGCCTCAGATAGACTTAAGCGAACTTATTAAGTTCGCCTCTGATAGACCAGGCGAACTTAGGTAAACTTGAATAAACACTTAGTGACTTTTTACATAACAAAAACATAAAGACATAAGATCTAACTATTACAAGCTTTTGTCATTACAAACTATGTCCTAACAGACTCCCCCTTGACAATAGCTTGATCTACAGTCTTCAGTCTTCATGATGAGCTTTTCCAGTTATCCGGTAGTCTTCTGCCAGCATGCACTCCATATCTTCTGCATATCTCCAAAACTCTCTTGTACTGTAATCCTTGTTCTTTCCATTCATCAGTGAACATTATTTCATTCTTTCGCAATGTCCTCTGATCTTTCTTTGAGAAATTTATAAGATTCATTGCATCAAAGAAACATACAATGACCTTATTGTCTTTATCTTCAATCCTTGCTTCACCAGTATTGACATCAACATACCACCATTTTATATTCCCAAGAAAGTCTTGAGGAATCTTCTTCAACGGTATCTTGTGTACAGCATGTACTGGTTTATACTTGTAACTCCAGGTCACTTTCCTAGTCTTCTGATCTGTGTTCTTCACTCTCTTTCCATTTTGTGGTTTCAGTCGTTCATATTTTCCTGAACTACCTTCTCTCTTGATTAAGTTTGCTATCACATCAGCCAAACCATTCTTCGATCTATTAACAAGAGGCTTTGAAGCTAGACCATTCATTTCACACCTTGGCAAGGTATTGAAATATTTGATCCTCTGCTTTAAGTATTGAACACCGTCAGATCGTTTAATTGTAAATAATTTTGTATCACCATCATAGAACCAACTTATGATCCTTCCTACACACCGCTCGTTATTCACATATTTCTCTTTGTGAGCAGGTTGTGCTGGAGACTTGGGTAGCACCTTCATCCAACTATTTACAACTTCTCTCCACTGTTCTCTTGTCATCCCTGTATTTCTATACATCACAGGTTCTTCATTAACCTTCGGAGACTCAGTGTGAGTAGTTTTAGTTTCAACATCTTTATCGGATTGCATATTCTCATCATCAGTATCCATCTTTGAATCAGCAGTGTCTTCAGGCAGTGTGACGTCTTCAACAGAGTTCATAGAATCTGTTACTCCTTCATAAGTGAATTCAGGAATAACATCATCCTGGATGAAGTTATACGGCACTTTAAGATCATCACAGCCTTCATAAGTAACTTTATCTTGACCTTTCTCTATCTCTATCTCTACAATCTCTCCTTCTTCTAATTCATTATCAGACACTTCATCATCCATGTCATTGAATAAATCATCAATGTCATCAAGACATGCAATCTTTTCAGCTTCTTCTTGGTCAGAATCTGCAAAGAACTCCAATAACAGAATTTCTTCTTCATTAGCACCAGAAGTATCTTTGTTTCCTTCAAGTGATTGTGATGTCGACTCCCTCTGAACCTTTGATATAGGATTAGCGTCAGTGTATTGACGATCACCCTCAACATTTCCAGCAGGATCATTGTCTTCATCATCACGTCTTTGAATACACTCTATGTGACATGTATCATGTATCCTCAACTCCCCTTGAGCGTCAAGACGCTGAACGAGTTTAGACACCAATGCTTGCATGTCAACTATCTGTTGAGCTTGAGTCTGAATCACCAGCTGTCATTGTGAATCAGTAGAAACAAGAGTGTTCACTTGTGTTTGTAAAGAAAGCACTTGAGATTCAAGGAAAGTAATCCTTTTAGAATCAGAAGGCTTTGACGGACCAACTGACGATTATGGAATAGAAGGACTTGCAGTAGGAGTAATGATTGGAGGAACATGAGTTACAACCGGAGATGTATCTTTTGATCTTGGAGGAGTAATAATCAATGAAGCAACAAAATTAGCATCCTCTACTCCCTGTGAAGATTGTGCAGCAGCAATTGAAGCAGACATTAACTTTTGAGTCTTTGGATCTAGATTAAAGTCACTATCAGACTCAGTACTTTCATCAACCAAGGATATTTTTCCAAGTACTGAACCGGAAGGAGGATCCCGAACAGACTTTCTTCTTGGTCGTCTGGCTTGAGATTTAATGCGTTTTCTAGCATTAGCCAGTGGAATAGCAGCTAACAGTTCATAATGATCTGAGGAAAAATCCCAAGATTCATCAGAATCAGTGCTTTCATTAACAGGTAATATCGTATCACTTGAGCTTGAACTAGATTCATCATCAGTCACCACATTCCCTTCAGCTTCATGAATGGGCGAGTTCATAGCGTCATCAACGAAATCATCCATTTTCATTCCTAAATCATGTTCAGGTGCATGAACGACCTCCTCTTGAACAAGTTCATGAATAGGTATTTCAACCTCAGCTTGTGGAATAGGAACTTGTTCAGGAATAGGAATTTGTGGTTGTACGGGAACCTGAACTTGTGGAACTGGAACTTGTTGTTGTATCGGTTGCTGTGGAATTTGTTGTTGTTGTTGTGGTTGCTGTTGAATTTGTTGTTGTTGTTGTGGTTGCTGTTGTTGTTGTGGAACATTTAAGCCTTGAGCTTGAGCAATTTCATCAGGATGAAACCAGTTGTCATTAGGTGGTGCAACATAATCAGGATTGATTAAGTGACCAAAAAAAGGAGTATTGACTGTATCAATGCGGCATTCTGCTGTTTCACCTTCGTGCAATCAGTAAAGATACGCTTTGACATCGGAGTCAAAGTTAATCTTATAGGATGTTGTGGAAGATCTGGAATAAGATGATTGAGAATAATTTGAATAAACAGAGGATACATCCAAAATCCTTGACCTTCAGCCGGATTAATCTGCATGACCATCTCTCGATAGAAGTAAAGTGGAAAATTGAATCGCTTATTCAACGTTAAAGCCACCATTGCAGTTTGAAGAGCCATCTTTAAACCATCGGTTCCAGCTTTACGAGGAGAAATGCATTGAATAATCACATGCATGAAATACCTCCATTCACCAACTAAGCCACCTTTACGTGCTTGGGTATCATTCTGTCTCCCACGATAACCCATTCTTTGAAAACAACCCATAATAAGAGTGCTAGGATATGACAATGGGTCTTCAGCATTACCTCCCAAATCAAGAGCAACACGAATTGTTTCTTCAGATATGGCAATTTCAGTATTATTGACAGTGGCACGAAGAACATGAGGTTCAACGTCCGTATCCTGATGCACCGTATCCCAAAATTGTTGTATGTAAATCAGACTGATGTAAGGATCAACAGATAAAGGAGTATGAAGACGCGAACGATTTAGAAATCCGATTATGCCTTGAAAATTGACTGCCTCGGACATGTTAGGATCTAACAATGCCACTTGATTATGCTTATATTCGACACGTCGAGCCATCTGAAAATATTCGGACAACAAAACACATTAGTAAAAAATATCAAACACAAACAAACAAACAAACAAAACAAATTTAAACAAAAAAAGAACCTTTTTTTTTTAAATTTCTAACACTCAAAAATCACAAGTCCATATACTCACTGACCCCTAGGCGAACTTAATAAGTTCGCTTAGTGTTGCAAGAGGCGAATTTATTAAGTTCGCCTGGACAAGTTCGCCTGAACCTGTGACGATTCAAATTCAAACACAGACGTTCAAAAATCAGCAAATCGAGTTAAACTCATGGAATAAGCAATGAACATCAGTCGAATATCAATTAACAACCAATTAGAATGATCAATTTTATAAGTCCGGTCAAAATTAGGTCAAAAACAGTCCTTTTAAACCTTCGACGGAAACCGAGAATAAAATCACCAAATACTCACAATTTAACGGATGAAATTCAACAAAATTACCTTGGTTGTGTTCGCAATTCAATTTGGAATATGATAGAACCGGTAAACAACTCTAACAACACAGATTAAAAATTTCGAAGAAATTTTCAGACAAGTTCGCTTCGAACGAATGAAGACGGTGACTGTCAAGTTCGCTTGACCAAGATCCTTATACACATTAAGTTCGCTTATTTAGGCGAACTTGTTAAGTTCGCTTAACAAGCCATCGGCGAACATGCTAAGTTCGCTTCACCATCCACAGACAAACAGATTAAGTTCGCTTCACTGTTTTTAAGCGAACTTATTAAGTTCGCTTCACTGTACACAGGCGAACTTAATATCTATTAACTTTTGCCTTTGAACAAAATTTTACCAACTTCAACCTTTCAAGTCTTGAACTTTCGTCAGCATCACGTATCCGATCCAATCCCGAACAATTTTAATAAAAGTTTAGAATTTTCATGGAAAATAAAAATCAAAATCTTTTTGAGTTTTATCTATACAAACGGAATCACATATTTTTGGATTTTATCTGTACAAAACATAAACACATATTTTTGGATTTTTATCTAAATAAACTGAAATCACATATTTTTGGATTTTATCTATACAAACAGAAACACATATTTTTTTGGATTTTCATCAGGAGCAAGAAGATCATATCAGTATCAAATTAATTCATCACACATTTTAGCAATAACAAAGGGTAACCTATAGTATAAAACCATCCAACTCAGTTTTGTGCACTTTGCATCTTTTTCATTTTGAAAATCATTCAATTTGAATAATATTTGAAATGATACGCGATAAATTTCAAAGTAAATAAGACCAGGTTATGAAATGCTCATTTATTTATACCGAATTTGAAATATAAAGCATGAATTCTTAAATTTGTCAATATTATATGATTTGAAACTATAAGCGTTTATTCTCCAAATTCATGTGATTTAGTACCATTTAGATGAAAAACATCGTGTACTCCACATATATGCCAAACAGAAATATAAATTGCACTATCTTCAAGACATATACAGTTAATGGTAAGATTAGATCAATTTCCATGTTGAAATTATCTCTTTTAGCACAAGTATAAAAGAAGATCCCAAAGGATATAAGAATCATGATGATTCAGAATCAGAAGATTCTAATGGATTGGCTGTTTAATGAGAATCAACAGATTCAGGTATGAGGATCCAACTATTATCTGGATCAAATTCAATGGAATCAGACTAGATGATGTATCTAACTGATCCAAGGGCGAATATATGTTTCAACAGATTTTGAAAGCATATCTTAGTTCAACAACACCTTGCATGTTTTTTGGGGCATGGGCAGAGAATTGAACTGAAATAAATTTGTGCTGAAGATATAATTCGATATTGGTCTCATGAAATTATTTATAACCATATATTCTTTATCTGATAATGATCTTTTACACACACACCCATGCATATAATGGATTTAAATCACAAATGTAATCATATTATATTTAATTTTCACACTACTATTAGTTTCAAAACGCTTTTAGTCTATTGACAATTCAAGTTTCAAATTTTATACACAAATTTTAAAACAAATTATCAAGAATAGAGCATTCACAACACTATCATTTCTCATTTATGCAGACTTTGAAATTTAGATCAAATCAACTTAGTTTAATCAATCATATATCAAAGGTCTACTAAGGTCGTGTGAAATGAACTAATCACTGATGTACTATCATTTCTTCTCTAACCTAAAATGATGTCAAATTTTATATTTTTCAATTTGTTTTGACTTTTTATAAATTAAAAACTTTTTGACTGAAAATATAAATGCAGAAATATAATAAAGCAATAAAAAAAATTAAAAACAAAATTTTCCATGAAATTCTGATTTTGAAAAGTTTTTATTCGGGATTGATCATACCAATCATTTTAATTAGGAATTCAAACCTGGTACGATCAAATGCCTTGGTAAACAAATCAGCAAAATTATCTTCAGTGTGTACCTTGACCAGCTCAATCAACCTTTTCTCTACACAATCACGTATAAAATGATATCGAATTTCGATGTGCTTAGTTTTACTATGTTTAACATGATTATTAGTTATGGACATAGTAGCATTATTATCGATAAGCATGGGGGTTCCTGTGAAATTCAAACCGTAATCTCTCAATTGTTGTTGTATTCACAGGATCGGTGAACAACAACTCGCAACAGCGATATATTCTGCTTCGCATGTAGAAATCGAGACTGTGGTTTGCTTTTTGCATTGCCAGGACACAAGTCGGTTACCTAAGAACTGGCAACCACCTGTTGTAGATTTCCTGTCCAAACAACAACCACCAAAATCAGAATCAGTATAAGCAATGAAATCAAAGTTAGAACCATGAGGATACCATAGCCCCAAACGTTGTTTTCCTTTCAAATATCGAAAGATTCTTTTCACAGCAATTAAGTGAGATTCTTTTGGCTTTGCCTGGAATCTGGAACAGATGCTCACATCGAACATTATATCTGGCCTTGAAGCAGTTAAGTACATGAGGGATCCAATCATAGCTCTGTAAAGTCGACAATCCACATCTTTTCCATCCGGGTCAGAATTCAACTTATGATTGACCGGAATTGGAGTATCATATGGGGTACAGTCCTCCATCTTGACCGGCTCAAGATGTCTTTGACATACTTGGACTGATGAATAAAGAAACCATCTTCCTTTTGATTTACTTGCAAACCTAAGAAAAACGATAATTCTCCCATAGCAGACATTTCAAACTTCGACTTCATTACACCCTCAAAATCTTTACATAACCCTTCGTTTGTTGAGCCAAAAATAATATCGTCCATATAAATCTGTACCAGTAGGTAATCTCCCCCTGATTTCTTTATGAATAAGGTTGAATCTATCTTTCCACGAACAAAGTCATTTGCCAAAAAATGTGTGGATAATGTTTCATACCACGCACGAGGAGCCTGATGAAGACCATAGAGAGCCTTATCAAGTTTGAAAACCATATTCGGATGCAGTGAATCTTCAAACCCCGGCGGCTGACAAACATAGACTTCCTCCTTGACCTTTCCATATAAAAACACACTTTTGACGTCTAATTGAAACACCTTAAAACCTTTAAAAGAATCAAAAGCTAGAAACAACCTTATAGCTCGAGCCTCGCAACCGGCGCATAAACCTTGGTGTAATCAATTCCTTCTTGTTGATTGAAGCCCTGGACAACTAATCTTGCCTTGTTGCGTACCACGACACCTCGATCGTCTTTCTTACATTTAAACACCCATTTTGTTCCTATCGGATACGCACCCTTTGGAAGATCAACAAGATTCCAAACCTTAAGTTTGTCAAATTGAGCAAGTTCTTCATGCATAGCTTCTATCCAATTGTTGTCATTCAAAGCCATCTCAACATTCTTGGGTTCAACCTGTGAAATAAAGCATGAATGTGAGCAATCATCAAGAACACCAGAATCTTTAATGCAGGTATACAAACAAGTATTATCAACAAGAGAACGTGTTTTCACTCCATCCTATAAATTTCCGATTATATTCGTCACAGGATGATCTTTGAGTTCCTTGATGGATGCAACCTCAGGAACCGGCAACAGGTCAACTTGAGTAGAGTCAGATTGATAAGAATAATATTGATTAATTGGAATTTCCGAGTCTAAATTTGTAGGAATCTCCCCCTGAGCCTGTGTCGAAGATAATGGATCATCACCCAACAACGGTTCAGTAGAGGAATCTTGAAAAATAGCATTATCCTCCTCACTCTCTGAATCTTGTGGACCTGAACAAGAAGCAACATTAGGATCGGGAGCGGAAGTAGATGGAATCGATGAATTTGGAACTGCATTTGGTAGAAATCCATTATGCTGTGCATCCTGACAAGAATCATAAAGAACAGCAGCATCTTCATCAGAAATATCAGAAGGTAAATGAAAAGACTTGAATAAGTTTTCATAATCAAATGCCCAATCCGCACCAATCGCCATTTGTGGTAAAGACCGATTTGAACAATCAATATGGAACCATTCTTCAACTTGGCGCGTTTCTTTGTTATAAACCCTCTTGGTTGTTGAATTAGCCACATACCCTAGAAAAATCCCTTTAATAGCCTTCGCACTGAATTTTGTTGGGACATCTCGAACTTTCAGCAGGGTGCAAGGATTACCAAAAGGTAGTAAATAATCCAGATTCGGCTTTCGATTATTCAGCAATTCATAGCAAGTCTTGTTATGTCGCTTGACTGTCAAGACCCTGTTCAAAACGTGACACACAGTAGTCACAGCTTCAGCCCAAAAGGTGACAGGAAGCATAGAATCTGCAAGCGTCGTGCGAGCCGTTTCGACCAAAGTCCTGTTCTTTCGTTCAGCGACACCGTTTTGTTGAGGAACATATGGCGCACTGAATTCATGATGAATTCCCTTTTGAAGACAGAATAAGCCCATTTTGCTATTCTTAAATTCGCTGCCATTGTCACTCCTGATTCTTCTAACTTTCAGATTGAATAAATTCTCCAAACCCAGGATTAAGTATTGTACCAACTCAGTGGTTTCAGCTTTAGAAGAAAGAAACTTAACCCATGAAAATCTGGAGTAATCATCAGTTACTACCAAGCAGTACGATTTTCCACCAATGCTCCTGATATTGATAGGACCGAACAAATCCATATGCAGCAGCTCCAAAGGAGTTACGATAGAATTCGTCGATTTAGATATGTGAGATTTCTTTCTTTGCTTCCCCTTCTTGCAAGGAATACAATCATCAGGAACTGAGAATTTCATCTTCGGAATACCAAGAACCAAATCATTCCTAACATTGTAGTTCATCTTCCTAAAGTTAATGTGAGCTAGCTTCCTGTGCCACAATATTGAATCATATTCCGACGCCTTGGGGAGTAAACATGTTGGAATTGAATCCGTTGTAGTGGCGACACTCATTTCAAGGACATACGTGTCATTTCTCCTCGGAGCCTTCATAAGAATCCATTCATCAGGAATCACGAAGCCCAGTTTCAAAATATAGCATTCAGTATCGTTGAAATGGAATGAAAACTTCTTGTCACAAACTTGTGATACACTTAAAAGATTGTGTTCCGGCTGCTCAACATAATTCACATTCTGAAATTTGACTTTGTCATTCTTTAACGTACCATGTCCAGTTATGTACCCGCCTTTATTGCCCGCAAAAGCTACATAACCTCCATCAATTTGTTTTACATCCTCAAGCAATCTAACATTCCCTGTCATATGTCGAGAACAACCACTATCCACATACCATGTATTGTTGATAGTCCTCCTTAGTTGTCCCTACATAAACAACGAGAATCAGTTAGACATAGGAACCCAAGCCATCGTGGTCTTGGGTCGTCCAGTTTGATCAAAATAAACAACTTCTTGTAATTTACAATCAACCTTATCATTCACTTTTGGAACAGAAGTTTAACAATCAGACTTTTTCAAAGAAGATCCATTTTTATTATTCTGAAAAACATTATTTGATATATTATTGTCAGATTCAGATGTTTCCAAAATTTTCTTCAATTTTCTGTTTTGTCTTCTCCTTTGAGGTCTAGACAATTTAACTTCCTGATGAGAATCTTTTGAAATTCCAACATTAGGAATCTCAAGCTTCTCTTTGCATACAAAAGATTTAGCATTCAATTTATCATGTTGTTTAAATCCAGAGGATTTATCAAAAAATCGACCAGGCAAATTTTTCTCCAAACTAGAAGACAACTTTCCCTCATCTTTTCTTTTCAGAATCTTCACCACTTTTGGTTGTGAAGGAACATTCTTCATTTTACCCTGGTTCTTGTAAGGAGAATTGATCAGAATGTGACCAGCCTCATTGCAATGAAAACACACTCTTCTTTCTTGATAAGTTCTGAAATAAGGAGTTTTCTTTGAATTTGAGGAGGCATCAGAGGAATAAGCTTCAGATGAATGTCCAGAACAGTTTACTGGCTTCTTTGGAACATAAACCTGTGTTGACACCTTTGATGAATGCACTTTTTGATAACCAGCCGTGACAAAACCACTCGACTGTAAAATTGGAGAAAGCTTAGATGTACCAACTATCACCTCTTCAGGTTCAATCAGAATGCATCTATCCCAGGTAACAGATTTAACAACTGTTGGGTCATCACTTTTTACCTCTTTTGGAATGCCCTCGACCTTCTTCTCATCAAACACCTCATCTTCAGAATCAGACTCATACACCATATCCTCCCCAGTTACCGGATTCACCTTTAACACAGTCTTTGGATCTATCTCCTCTTCATGAATGATTTCAGGTTCCACCACATAATTTGCATTAAACGGTGGAGGAATAAATCCAATTCCAGCAACACGCTTAGTAGGATCAGCATTTGAGTTAAAATAATCCAAAATAACCGAAGAATTTTCAAATTTTTCCATCTTTCTATGAAGTTTGATCAATTCAGATTCTTTGTCAGATATTTCTTTGTTCTTTTGAGCAACAACTTCATTACGTTTTTCTATTTCAGCATAAGCCATATCTAGATGATAACCTTGCTCTTTATATTTCAACCCAAGAGAATTTAAGTCTCTTTTCAAAGACTCAATTCTATCGATGCATAATTTATCATTATCTTTCAGTTTCTGATTAACAGTATGCATTGATTTCATGTCACAAATCAAGTTTGTGTTATCATCCAAGACCTTTTGCACTTTATCTTTAACAGAAATGCAGTTAGAACAGTAAATATGACAAACATAGTCTTTTACCTTAGACGGATCAGACATGTCTGCCATGAATACTTTGGCAATGGGAATATTTTCCGAATCAGCACCATCAGAAGCATTTTGAGTAAGAACAATATCCTCCTCAGCAACACCGGATGCATCATTAGAATCAATATTCTGCACTTGTTCTACTTCTTCATCAACGCTTGGAACACTGTCACCATCACAAGAATCATCACTAGAACTTTCATCATCGGTCGACTCCTCTGGTTTTTCAGAATGAATTTCTGCAACAAAAGCCTGACTCACAGCACCCACCAAATCTTCCAAATGAATGCCCCAGTCATAGTTTTCATCGTTCTGAGCAACCAAAGCCGATGAAGCAGATGCATGATTTGTATTACCAGATGAACCATGTGACTGATTCCTATTATGCTGAAAATTAGGCTGCTTCTTTTGAGAATCAAACTCGACCTTTGGCTTCACACATTCCTTAGCAAAGTGACCATATTCTTGACAGTTGTAACACCGAACTTTGCTTTTATCAAAACCCATGCGAGATCGACTATTTGAGCCAATATATTTTCTGCCCGTTTTCTTCAAGAAATCTTTAGCTTGACGCATCAACATGGCCATATTCCATTGGATATTCATTTCTTCCAGATCAACAGGGTCAATCTGTCTGAAATCTTCTTCTATAACCTCAGGATCATGTATTTTACCTCTAATAAAATTCTCATATGATGCCATGAATGAAGAAAACATAGCAAGATAATCATCAGCAACCTTCTGATTCAAATGAGATCCAGATGTAGTAGAAGCTGTAGTCGCAGAAAATCCAGAATGGCTTGAATGACCAGAATGAATTGGAACTCCAGAACACTGATCATATGAAGAATCTTGAGCATCACCAGAAAAGAATGCCACTCCATTACCAGATTTACCGGTAGATTTGGCAAAATACATTGAGGGATCCTGGATATGCTCCAAGTTAGTCTCTTTCTTCTTCATATTCATGTCATGCGACTGAATCTTCCCTAGAACTTCTTCAAGAGACATGGTTTTATACTTAATATTCTCTTTGATTAAAACCATGTACACATCAAATTTTGATGGTAAAGCCTCCAAGAATTTATCATTAATTTCCTCAGTCTCATACACCACAGAAGCACTTGCCAGTTCACTAAGAAGATGATAGAATCTTGTAGCAAGATCATCCAAGGATTCGTTTTGAAAATGTTTAAAGACCAAGAATTGCTTCTTTAATACTTTCTTTCTACTCTTCTTCACATCCATACTTCCTTCACACATTTTCTGTAATGCTTCCCACAGTTGTTGAGAAGACTTGAACTGTTTGAAACTGTGATATATTTCTTTCGGAAGAGACATCGAAATACTAGCCATTGCTTTCTTTTCCCTGCCAAATAGTAGCTTCTCTTCAGTAGTTAACGCTGACACTGGCTTTGGAACATTATCATGTCCCATCCAAGAATAAGTAGAATGCGTATAACCTTCCAAAATCGAAATCCACAAACTGGTATCGGTAAAAGATCCAAACTGGTCGAACCGATCTTTCCAATTTGAATAATCAGCTAGATTCAACAATTTCGGAGGTTTTTGAGATGTACCGATCTCATTGTCATAATTGAACATATTTGTGACTTGAACCATATTTGCCATTTTTCCTGAAAAATTTTCCAAGTGATGAACTTCCTGTACCCTTAGGCGAAGATAATAAGTTCGCCTTTGATACACCCAAGCGAACTTAATAAGTTCGCTTAAACCAGAAACTTGAAATCTGCTTAAGTTCGCCTAAAATAAGTTCGCTTAATCATGTGAGAAGCGAACTTGACAAGTTCACTTGCTAAGTTCGCCTGCACACAATTCAACAAGTTCGCATGCTGTAACAGAATCAAGATCAAGAACTCTTCAAACCAAACTCGCGAACCAGAAACATACGAAAATCATCATTAATCACTGATTTGAAGGAATTAAACAAAATTGGACCGTAGGATTGTGTAATTTGTCAATTAGAAGCTTTCTATCGGATTAATTTCATCAAAAACACCAAATCAAATCTAAAACAGTCTTGAAAACTCCATGGAAATGAAAAACTCAAAAATTACGAATTTCATGTCAATTTGCATATAAAATCGTGTAGAATCAACAAGAATCACGAGCAATAGCTCTGATACCACTTGTAGGTCCTCATGGCGCTTCTACGGATCGATCTCGTGATAAGACATGATGTTAACTCGGAGTGCGGAATCCAATTAATCAACGTTTATATGCATAAAAGACAATGTAAACAATCACGTAAATAAACTTCTCAATTGTATTCCAAATCACAATGGTGTTTACAGACTCAATCAGACTAATCGATAATTCTCTGTTCTGGTTGTTATGACTGACTCTGTAAACACACATATATATAACTATCTGACCTGCTATAAGCGAACTTATTAAGTTCGCCTCTAGCAGACTAAGCGAACTTAATAAGTTCGCCTCAGATAGACTTAAGCGAACTTATTAAGTTCGCCTCTGATAGACCAGGCGAACTTAACAAGTTCGCCTCTAGGTAAACATGAATAAACACTTAGTGACTTTTTGCATAACAAAAACATAAAGATATAAGATCTAACTATTACAAGCTATTGTCAAGGGGGAGTCTGTTAGGACATAGTTTGTAACTATTACCAGAAATATATATATATATATATATATATATATATATATATATATATATATATATATATATATATATATATATATATGTATTACACAAAATTTACGTTGAACTATAATTTATTTCTAAGACTAAATCATATAATATACGTAAAAGGAAAATAATGGACGTTTCGAAGACGTTACTAGGTAACGCCACTTTTAGGTACTCATACCTACAAATAATCACCTCAACGAATTATAAACACCAAGATTTCAATATTTTCTTCAACGAGCCATAAACTGGTTAAAATTATAATACCGTGAGAAATCTAAACCGAATTATTTACCTTTTAAAAACTCTAAATAATATTAAGTTGCACTTAAATCAAATTATTTGATTTAATTAACCCTAAACCCAATTCCTCATTCGGCCGAGACAAGTGGGTCTTTTCCCCCCAACTCCTTGACTTTCTTAACCAAGTTTCAGAAAGAAACCATACCTTAATTGTGAGAATTCAGATATAAACCATACCACCTCAGTCACCATTCCCACGAACCCCTTTCATCACTCTCATTTTCTTACGGCAATCTTCCCAATTCTCTACAAGTCGAAGTCAAGTTTTAAGGAAAAATCCACCATAATTCGGTGTTTTAAGAAGAATTTCAAGTGTTCCTAAAGTGAGTTTAGCAAAAGATTCAAGACCACTTCTCTGTTTCTCTCAAAATCATCATCTCTGTTCAGAGGTAAAAACTCGATACCATCCATATTATTTTCTTTAAAACTGTAGCTAAACATACAAATCGTTCAAACACAAGTAAGATAACAAGAAAAGTGTGTCAAATTCAAGATTAAAACATAAAAATATACAGGACTGATTCTGTCAATCAGAATTTCAGTAATCGAAACTAGGAGTTTCGATACCTGTTGTTCAATCGAAACTAAGAGTTTCGATACCTGTTGTTCAATCGAAACTGGGAGTTTCGATACCTGTTGTTCAATCGAAACTGGGAGTTTCGATACCTGTTGTTCAATCGAAACTAGGAGTTTCGATACCTATTGTTCAATCGAAACTAGGTAGTTTCGATACCTATTACTCAATCGACACTCTGAGTTTCGATACCTATTGCCCAATCGAAACTAGGTAGTTTCGATACTATTTTTGCCAATCGAAACTAGGTAGTTTCAATACCCAATTTACTCAATCGAAACAAAGTAGTTTCGACATCTGTTCTGTTCAATCGAAACTAAGAAAGTTTCGATACCTGTTCATCAGCCCCATGGGGCAGTAACTTAGAACTATTTTATAACGAAACAAGTGTTGAAAAATTAAAAAGATATTTAAACAAAAGCAATCAGATCTGCTAAGTCAGGTGAACAGCTTGCATTTAAGACAGGTAGTCTTAACGTGTATGTTATCCTTGTGTAATTAGGATACGGATAGGCGAGTCTGCTGTTATTCAAATATTTGATAGCATTCATACTGTCGAGGTGAGTTTCACTAATCCCCTTTTTTTCTAAAGTTTTGAAATGATTTGGGGTGGAAACATACTTGTAAAAGACTTTTGTGTGTAAATGCATTGAACTAATGATCTGACCGTATGTGTGTATTGAGGGAAAAGTAAAGCGCTTAAAGTCCTCTGAATAAATTTGTAAACATTAGCTATGGACTTAGCCCGGGATTATTTGAATAGTACTATTGGGGGTGACGCCTCCGGTCATGGTTAGTCGCGCTAACCAGGGGTCCAAATGGCCGAATGACCGCATATTGTCTTACTCGCAGAAAGGCGGGGGGAGGCACAGAATGTTGGGGTTTGGTTACGGTCTCGTACATTACATACTATTTTGTATTCCTTGAAAGCTTACAAATGGGGTCAATAGATTGGATTAGTATTCATATTCATTGGTAATATAAACAAAAGAGTTCTGATCAGATTAAAATGATCAGGTTTTAAACAAAAGAGTTCTGATCAGGTTAAAGTGATCAGGTTTAATCAAAAGAGCTCTGATCTGGTTAAAGTGATCAGGTTTAATCAAAAGAGCTCTGATCAGGTTAAAATGATCAGGTTTTAAACAAAAGAGTTCTGATCAGGTTAAAATGACCAGGTTTTAAACAACAGAGCTCTGATCAGGTTAAAATGATCAGGTTTTAAACAAAAGAGTTCTGATCAGGTTAAAGTGATCAGGTTTAAACAAAAGAGTTCTGATCAGGTTAAAGTGATCAGGTTTAACAAAGAGTTTTGATCGGAAAATGATCAGATTTAAACATTGGGTTTTTGATAACTCTTTATAATAACTTGTGAACTCACCAACCTCGTGTTGACGTTTTTAAGTATGTTTTCAGGAAATTGAACGTGGTCATCAGGTTAGCAATGTAGGATACATGCATGCACGTGGATACGGCTTTTTGGAGGATTTATCTTGTATAACTCATGGTCTTGAGTCATATTTGCGAAATCTTAAACTTTTGTAAACACAATTTGATACTTTGTGATGTAAATATTTTAAACTCGATTATGTATCCAATTACATGTATGTGTTTGCGATAATCATATGCTTTGGAAATCAGTGAATGTTACGCCTCGCGTTTCCGCCTTGGCGGGGTGTGACAGAACTTGGTATCAGAGCCATTGATTATAGAGAACTAGGTGTCTAAAACGGAACCCAGTCTATAATTTGAATGACTCACTAAAATGTTTTCATTGGATAAGCATTGCATAACCAGTCATCATGTCATGTGGATATTGTAGTCACACGCATGTCGTCACATTCACACTCTGACCCCGTCTCTGACCCTGAATCTAACGAGGAACTTTCCGCCACACGCCCCAAAAATCGAGTACAAGTTCGCAGCTCGACACCACCCAATGTTGCCATGGGAGAACCGCCTATCGTCTACCGAAAGAAAAGCGGAGGACCAGTTTTGGTAAAGAGTGCTAGGAAGAAAGTTCGATTTCCACGCAAGAGAACCCTGGCAGCCCGTGACCCGAAAAACTTAGAGACTGATGAGGAACCACCTAGGCAACGACCCTGTTACCACCCTACAGTGGGGACTATCCGTTGGATGCCCCGTACCCGGGCACGATGGAGGGAGATGGAGAGCATTCCCTCTACCTTTGAGCTCGGAGACAATTCCAACTCCCCAACACCCTTACCCCACACTGGGGAAGCCATGGAACTCATTGTGCCTACATTGGTAGCACGTGTTCATACGCACGAAGAATGTCTTGATGATCTCCT